>JAQPPZ010015344.1:0-2510000 GCA_028583015.1 Wollemia nobilis
GAGTCATAAATCACCCATGTATGGGGATCCTCAAGATCCTCCATACATACTCTAGAGTGGGATCCATCTCCCCTGTCTATAGCCAAAAGTAGGATGATCCTAGATACCATCTCTCTGCTAGGGCTGTCAGTAGCCCCATGTCTGTAGGAATTTGTGGCATCTCTATCACATGCTGTAGTCCAACCTCTGCTAGCCTATCTTGCTCAGACTGATCAAGCATGGCTACATCATCTTTGAGCCCCCCGTATTTCCATTCTCGACTCTTTAGTAATCCCCTCTCGCAAAATAAATAATAAAACAACAAAAATCATTAGTACGTAATCATTAAAATCAATTTCATCATATAAAATATGATATCGCCCATTATTGGACGATATCATACCAAATTTAGCAAAATCATCCTTAATAAGACGAAATAGTCTCTGATTCATCAATTTGGGAATCACCCCTTATTGTACGGGATCGCCCCTATTTCTCCGATTTCGTCCTCAGACGAAATTGGCGATCTAGGGATGATTTCGATAGAATTGGGATGATTTCATCCCAACGTCGTCAGTGGTCTAAAAATGGCTGCGACGCCCAAAAACAATTAAAATTCAAATAAAAAATTAAAAAAATCAAGCTAAATATATAATTCACTAGGTTTAGATCCTTACCCGCAACCCGCGTCGGACCTCTGTCGATCTGTGTGCTGTTTCCACCATTTCGCCTGCAGAGCTCTAAAACAGCGAAAGTAAACAGTAAAATGAATTAGGGTTTTACCCTATTTTTCCTATTTTTATTTAAAAACAACATTTTTTTAATTTTGCTTTTCCGTGCTTTTACCTCAAACATTTGATTTGGGTAAAAACTCGGAGGGGGCACCATAGCAAGCAGTTGTATGATTCGACCTAGAATCATCGTCTAAAAAATGAAATAAATTTTGCTTTCTCGTAAAGTGTGAAGAACTCGTCTTTAACACATTTTCTTCAGAAAATTCACTAAAGAGGGGGAAAAATGTAGCACCCTAAAATTGGTGCAGTTAAACCATCAATAAAAAGATCAAAAAAATGAATTTTAACCCTCAAAACTGCTTGTTAACCGCTCACCTCATTTTTTGCACCATTTTTAGAATTTGTTTTGACCGTTGGACGATATCGTCCCAAATCAGAAGAATTCGTCTAGAATAGAATGTCCAAGAAATTTCGTCCGAAAACCGAATTTTCATAATTAGCCTTTGTTTCAACAACCTCTCCAACTCGGGAAAAAATGTGTCTGCATGGTTGGAGATTCCTACGTTGGAGATCTCCCAGATTGGGATGATCCCCAATCTCCTAACCTCCCCCTAATCCTATATAAACTTGGGATTTTCCCAGGTTTATCCCCTTGGTTGATCATTTCCCTACAACTCTAGTTTTTTGTTGTATTAGAACATCCTCGCCCCCATCATTTGCATTTGTATTTTCAGATTTTATTGTAGGTTTTTACTGTGTTTCAGTCGAAGAAATCTCGAATCGTCGCAGGCGATCCAACACGATTTCGGATGATACTGTCAAGATCGGCGATGATCTCGTATGATCACAAACGATTTTGACTGCAGTTCAGATTGGGGGCAACCAGAGCCCTGAGTTTGCGTTTTCTACATTTTTTTCTTATTTAATTGTGCATTAGATCGATTTATTTCTGTTTTGCATCCTGGAGTTCACCTCATTTAGCATATTTGAATGATAAAATTTAAAATAAGTTATTAAAACAGTGCTTCTCATTTGATTTTCTATATGGATTTATTATTTAAGCATCTATACTGTTATTTCTATCATTTTACATCATTCTTGCAATTGCATTTTCGGTTTTTGGTGTCTGTTTCCATGATTGCAGGTTTCTAACGAATTCGTCTGATGAATTCATCAGGTCATCGATGATATTGTCTAATCTCAGATGATAGCCTATGATTTGGGATGATTCTATACAATTACAGATGATCTTGTCATATCTGGGATGATCTGGACTCCTACAAGCTTCAGAATATTCATCAGACATCAGGAATCAGGTGTATTCCTCTCCATTTCACAGTATCTGTATTTAGGATTCATTCATGTTTGTTGTATTCATATAAACCTGAAATTTCATATAGAATAGATTAGATTCATTTTGGCCAACCTAGGAATATGAATGATTGAATATAAAATGAACACATCAAACCCATTCTCAAACTAGGTGCGGAAACTGCCACTCAAAGTTTCCTAGTGAACCCCACCATCCGTCAAAAATTCACCCTTATACCCCGCCCGCAAGAGGCACGACCTTTAAAGGGCCTCTCCATCCGAGGTATTGTCCCATCCTTCTCGCATCCCCCTTTTAGGGAACGGATCCTTTAGCCCAAAGGTAAGGGTGCGAAAAATTTGGGCGATACATTAATACATATATATTTATTAAATATATATAAATATAATATACAAAATATTAGTATTTAAATATATATTAAACAAATACATACACATATATATATACATATATATAAATAATGGGTGGGTTATGATTGGAGACACATATGGATGACAAGTGGCTAGATTTTGGTGTCTACAGATGCCCCTTTTTGTATCACGTTGCATGAAACACAATATTGTGCAAAAATACGAGACACCTAGTTTTGACCTGATGAAGAAGCAACTATCTTTCTTTGGAATGCAAATATGATCTTGAAGATAAAATAATTTGTATGTGTAGCTTACCCGTTCAATTGGAAAATGAGTGAAGAATGTATCTCACAAGCGAATTGATAGAATTGTGTGGTGAAAAATGCAATTGAATGGTGTAAATACAAGTGTATGATGTAAGTGTAAGTGTATTATGTAAGTGCAGATGATATGAATGATGTAAAATGATTCCATTTTTACCCCAATGGAGGAAGGAAGTTGTTGTAAAATGCAAGTGAATGATTCTATTTTTGCCCCAATAGATGAAGGATTTTTGCCAAGTGTAGATACCATGATCATGTAATATGTATCCCGTTGTGGGAAATAAAAATTAAATGTGATTTCCCCAAGTTTGGGGTGACTCCATGTTGTTGAAGAAAGTGCCTTTTGGCATCATTGAAATGTAAAAATGCACATGCATAAAAAAGAAAATAGTCTAACCTCGGGGCCATTCATGATTGCAGCTAATTCCCACATGAAATTCTTAAATGGTTACTCAATCACTTTACTCAACCTGTATCCTCAAAGATTGATATTATTTTAAAGGATATTGTGAAAGTTATCCATGTTGGGAACCCCATGGAAAAGGGCATCAATGACAGTTTTTGAGCAAGTTGGTCTTGGCATAGTTTCACTCAAAATATGAGGGACTTAAAGTGATTTTATTTTAGAACAAGAAGTTAATTGATGATGAAGATGTCCAAGTATCCTTATGGTTATTTATTCATCTTACCAAATTGCATGGGTAACCCATCGCTGCAATCAACAAGGAGATAGAATAGACCACTAAATACAAGGTTCACTTAAAATTATAAATAAACTTGTAAAAATGTGTAAATTCAATGATTTATGAATGAAAATTATTTTGAAATGATGATTTGATGATGAGAAATGCTTTGAATATTGTATTGCATAATTTTGTGGAATTTTACATTGATTTGGAGCGTTTTGTAGAACAATTTTGGACAATTTTATGACTTTTTGGTCGTAAAAAAATTTAACCACTCAAATCAATCCTTGTTATCACAAATATGAATGAAATTATGGAGTAGATAACTATAATGATGAATATGGTTATTTTGTGAAAATTTGGACCATTTTGGTGCGTTTTGAAGCTTGTTAAGCTATTTTGCGCCTTTTGGGTGCAAAAAAAAAATTAAGTGTCCAAATTGATTTTTGTTTTCATAAAACATGATATTTAGATGAAATGAATGTATGGATGCAATTTGGAGTTATTTTGTGGAGGTAAGATACATTTTTGGATCATTTTGGTATTTTCTATAATTTTTGATGCCAAATGCCTACTTGCATCTACAACAACCTCAGATGCCCATGGGCATATGGTGATCTACAAATGCTGGTGTGTGTTCCAATGCACCTATGAATTCCCATGGAAATTATAGTGCACCATAAATAGCTATAAATAACTTGTAGAGGTAAAGTCAAACTAATTCTTTGCATTCGTGAATTCCATAAACTATGTTTGAAGGAGTGAGTGAGGAAGTGAAGAGGAGTGGAGGAGTTTGTTGGTGTGAAAACTATGGTTATGGATGGTTTAGATGTGTATGTAGGAGTAGAGGCTCATGTTTCTAAGGTAAGTGCTCTTGGCACTCTTGTTTAGACTTGTGCAAAAATTTTGTTATTTGTTTTTGAAATTATGCAATGTACGTGACATTAATGTATTGCCTTTTGTAAATGTGTTGTGCTTCAACTAAGGATTTTAGAGGCTAGACATCATTTCTTACCCTACATAGAAGGAGTGAGGAAGGCTCTATGATATGAGCAGTGGAAGTGGATGGAGAACATGGGGCTGGCTAGGGTAGCTAAGATTGATGTGGTGAGGGCAGATGAGGGGTATCTATCTACCTTGGCAGAGAGATGGGATCCAGATAGGGGGACCTTTCATATCTCTACTGAAGAGATGATAGTGACACTTGAGGATGTATATCGCATCCTCAAGTTACTAGTGGAGGGATTATATGTTGAGGTTGGACACGATAAGGGGTATGAGATGGGCCAAATATTTGGAGATGGATGGCAAAAGGAGAGTGTGAAGGGTGGAGGGATAAGGTACTTGGTGATGTACCTAGATAATAAGTTGGATGCATTACCCACATTAGTCATGTTTGGGTTGGCTAACATAGTAGCCCTGAAAAACATTGGCTACCGGTTCCTATGGAACATGATCATTTTAGTGTATGACATGATTGATGTGCCTTGGGTGTATGCATAGGCACCTACTTTATTGGTGCAGCTATACTAGGAGATATATGAGGTGAGGAGGCAAGGGTGGAAGGGAATATGATATAGTTTATTACTATAATGTTGGATCTGGGAGCACTGTAGTGTGGCTTAACCTATGACCTTGTTGACTAAGGCATGGGATAGGGAGTAACCCTATGCTATGAGATGACCATTGGTTGAGGAGGTGCATCCAAATCATATTATCCATATCAGATAGGACTACAGGGATCTATGGGTAGGATTGATATCTACTTAGGTACTTTGGAGGCCATGGTGAGGTACTACTTGGAATAGAGATAGGGAGCAACTACAGAGAGTACGGTAGGCTAGATGGGCATTTGGGAGGCACATGAGTGAGGTGGAGCTCATCCAGTTCTCATGGATGCTATGGTAGTTTAGATTGAGATAGAGGGTTCATGAGGCACCAATGCTATACATGCATAATAGATATGAGACATGTCTACCTTATGTTGAG
Organism: Wollemia nobilis; assembly: GCA_028583015.1. Taxonomy (NCBI): domain Eukaryota; kingdom Viridiplantae; phylum Streptophyta; class Pinopsida; order Araucariales; family Araucariaceae; genus Wollemia; species Wollemia nobilis. The sequence continues at coordinate 5,395 of JAQPPZ010015344.1, forward strand.
TCATGGAGGGTGACCTATGAGGATGATGAAGATATGGATCTCCCTAATATGGATGATGCGGGGACTATCATGGAGTATGATGTATGGTTTGCTACATAGCCACCTTGGGTATCGATTCTAGTAGTGTATAATAGTGGTGGGGATGAGGGTGAGGTAGATGATGAGATGGAGAAGGTATATGAGGCTCCTATACATAAAATACACCTTTGATCTAGAAATCGAAGGAGACAAATTAGGGACACCATAGAGCAAGCTCTAGATATTTGAGGTGATGGGGATGGCATGGATGATAGGAAGGAGGTTTCAAAAGGATCTCCAAGTTAGAGTAAGGAGGATTAGGTGAGGCTAGAGTAGTTTGTGGTAGAGTGGGATGTAGTGATAGCGACTCAGGCTTTAGGGATAGTGGCTCGAGATGCAAAGATAATGGCTCAAGATGTGGAGATAGCTTAGCTATTGGTGGATCTAGAGGTATGAAAAACTATAGGTGGAGGTGAGGATAGGATAATGAGGCTCTAGGTAGAGCTACTTAAAAGGGACCATCATCAGATACATGATGTAAAATACCTTTAGGTCTGATATGGATATATTCAAATTTTGAAGGATCAATTTATAGAGCACCACATTGGGCTACCAGATCCACCCTTATCATCCATATCTAGGTCTATTAGATATAGTAAATCTAGGCATAGCTCTAGGTATAGGTATCATTTAGGGTCATAGGGATCCTATCATAGGTGTTAACTAGTGTTGAGATGCACTTTTTGTATATGAGCCTTGGTGCTCCATTGTATATAGCCTTCGGGCATTCATTGTACATGCGATATTTATATATATACATGGATTTTACTTTTGTGTTATGTTTTTGTGTGAATGCATGTGTATATGTGATGGTTGATAATGGAATTCTAATGTGAATGAATGCAAATGAATTAATGCACTAATGATAATTCATAGTTTAAATTTTTTATTAACCATATATAGCATTGTTGTTTAATCAGGGGTACCAAAATAGTGGTATGTGATATGGAATCATGTAATTATATGGATGATGATATGGAAGAAGATATGGATGTTGATATGGAAGAAGATATGGATTTTGATATGGAAAATTGATTTTTTTGTAGACTCAGACATACTAATGATAAATCAAACAAGCTCACTAAATACTGTCTAATTTCTTGAAGACCAAATGTGTGTGTAGTGAATTTATTTACCAAATCATGAGTATGGTAATGACCTAAGTCAATCAAGAACCAATGTGTATGCAAGTGAGTTCATTAATCCATATTGAGTAAATTGAGATGAAATCTACCATGGATGAGACCAAGAAGCTAGTTTGTCCTTATGTGCGGTTAGAGGTCTCTTCAAGAGAGGCATGTCACCATGCATGACTATAATCCACTGTTAGTCAAGCATCTATATCTCTAGTGGATATTAGCTCCATAGTCTAAGAATATTATCTCTAAGCTTTGGGGATTCAGAATACCTAATAATTTGACTAGAAATGTAGTTCTATACTTACAAATTAAGGATCTGTGGTGTGTGATGTGTAAAATATTTAGAGCTTTGGGGAATCATATTCTCAATCGAAGTGTGATGAGAATGTAACCCTATATATACTACTCTATATTTTGTTTGGAAATGCTTGTGATAGTTATGAAAACCATTGTTTTTTATTTTTGGACTATGTGCATGATGGGACAAGCAAGGATTACCCTTTTTATTTCAAGGTTCAACCCAATTATGGTGTTATCTCTCTTTGATACAAGATTATTTTAAGGTGTGTAATTGTGTTTGGTTCAAGAATATTTAGAGTCAATTCCTAGAAATCAAGATTTTATTAGTAAAAATGTGTCTTGGTCCTAAAGAAAAATTGACATGTATTAGAGGTTGCTAGAAACACTAGGAGTAGCTAAGTGACTGAAAACACTTGGGTATTATGGAAATGTGATTTTGCAAATAACAATTGGACTTTATGGAATAGTGCAATGAAATGGATGTGATTTTGAAGGTGCCCCTTATTAAAGAAACATAACTTTAATGGACTAATTATTATCCAAACTTGACAAATGACCTCTAAAATGTGTGAAGATGTTTGTTAATGCAATGTATGAAATACAATTTGTGAAATGAAATGTGTGTAATGCAATTTGTGAAATGTAATGTATTAAATGCAATGTGTGAAATGCAAAGTGTGAAATGCAATGTTGTTTTTGTGTATTAGCCAAGTATATATACATATATATAAATCACATTAAGCATATAATGCTCTCAATTGGATGATGTTAAGTGATTTGGGCTCTTCAAATCCCTCCAGAATAGCAAGCCTATAAGTTCCTTTACCCACTTTTTGAGTGACAATATATGGACCTAACCAATTAGCCATGAATTTATCACAAATATGCAACAATGCATTGGTGTTTTGTTGATTCTCTTTAAGAACAAGATCTCCTACTTGGAATTCATAGAGATGAACTTTGGTGTTGTAAGCATGCTTGAGGCAGTCCTGATAAACTCATAAATGCTCTAAATAATTGACCTACCTTTCATCAAGAAGTGTGAGTTGGTAAAAACGTGTTTTTCTAGTAGTGTCAACATCTATGGATTCTTGCAATAAAATTCACAATGAGGGGATCTCAAGCTCAAGAGGCATAATTGCTTCAGCTCCATAGACCAATGAAAATGGTGTTGCCCTAGTAGGCATGCAGATGCTTGTTTTATAAGCCAATAATACCAAGGGAATTTGTGTATGCCAATATCGATGATTTTCTTTGACTATTTTCTTGATAATAGCAATTAAGGTTTTGTTGGTAGCCTTAGCTTGTCCATTTTATTGTGGGTAGTAAGGAGTTCAGAAACTATGTTGGATACTATATTTCTTGCAAAGTTCTTGTTCTTGAAATACATGCCATTGTTAGAGATGATTTTCGAGGGGATACCAAAATGACAAAGGATATTATGAAGTATAAACTAAACAATTTGAGGTCCTATTATACTGGTTAGAGGAATTGCCTCAATCCACTTTGTAAAGTATTTAGTGGATGTAATGATGAAAGTATTTTGTCTCGAAGAAGGAGGTGATATTTTTTCAATGAAATAAAGATCCCATTGTGAAAAGGGCCAAAGGCTTTGAATAGGTTGTAATTCTTATGATGGCACATGAATTAAATTAGAATGTTGTTGAAATTGCTGACAATGCTTTATATAAGTGCAATAGTTGTGTTCCATGGTGGGCTAATAATAACCCATGCATAGACTATGCTTTACAATGGCCATTCCACTATAATGACCACCACAAGTACCATCATGAGCTATAGCTATGGCTCTTTGTGCCTCTAAAAACTCAAGATAATGAAGGAGGACTCCATCATAACCATGTATATACAACATGTCCCCCAAGAGATTAAAACGAGATATTTTTTTTTAAAAGTGCATTTAGCAGTCCATGACATATATATTGGGAGTATTCCAAACTTGAGGAAAGCTATTATTTGGTTTGACCAAGGCTCATATGGCTCCACATGGATAAAGCAAACATATTTTTCATCCTTAGATTTAGCCTGAATAATTGTAAATTTAGAGATAGTTGTGAAAATGAGTAGTTGTACCTCTCCTTTAGAGTTCTTTGGAATCAATGATCCTATAGAGGTCATCACATCTACATATCTATTAGTTGAACATGGTAAATATCGATTTCATACCAATAAAATTTGACGAGCAATTTTATTACTACTTCATTGTAAAACTTTATGGTAGATTCTTTGCATTGGTATTCTCTATTGATTTGTTTAACAAAAAGTTGAGAATCATAAAATATCTTGATACACTTTATGCTCATAGCTATAGCTGCTTGAAGACCTAATATTAAGGCTTCATAATTTGCATTGTTGTTTGTGCATTGGAAGTCAAGTTTGAATGATAAGGGGATAGGTATACCTTGGGGTGTATGTGTAGAGCTAAAAGAATGATACTAAAAAAAATAGCGAAAGTAAACAGATCCAATAAGACAAATGTAATTGCACAAGAAATATTATTATTAAATAATGGGGGAGCTAAAAAACTCCTTTGTACAATTAATTATGCCTTGAAAAAAATATTGTGATACAATGAATACAGATTGCTAGGGTTATTTGAAACCCTAGCTACAATAGAAAAAGTGTCTTCAATGTGCTTCGCTCCCAATAGAATGAGTGGGCTTCAGGTATCCATGTGTTCGGGCCACTCCAGCTTCAACAACCGTTCAATGCTTTTGATGTATTATCAAATCCTACACATAAATAAACAAGGGAAATTAGTAATAACAAATGAGGGCTCCACAGTGTGAGCCCTCAGAAATCACCACTTACAAAACCCTAGTTATGGCAATGAAATGTGAACAGAATGAGATAATATGAAATATAACAACCAATAAGTGATTTACCTTACCATTTGTTGATGTTTTGTTGTAGATTCATTGGTGTGATGCCCTAGTAGTAGCAACATATGTGGCATAGTAGGTCCGTGGGATATTTTGATGACGATAGGCTCTAGCAAGCACTTGGCAAGCTCTGGTGCAAGCTTTGTAGGCTCTGGTGCACACCTACAGGATATGGTAGGCTTTGGTGAGCACCTGGTAAGCTTCTACGGTGAGCTTCATAGGATCTGGTGCTAACCTGTTGAATTTCATGCTCTGGTGAGTGCTTGACAAGCTTCTGTAGTGAGCTTCACAAGCTCGGGAGGGCACCTACAGGTAAGGGTGGATCTGCAAAAGTAGATCGTGGGGGATACGATGAATGTGATGGATGGGCAGAAGTGGCAACGACGACAATGGAGGAGGGTGAGGTGGAAAGGATGGATATGGGGGATGGCTAGAATGATGGAGGTCCTATGATCAGCTAGGGTTTGGGGATATTTAGAGTTCTGCAACCTTCAACTTCACCAAGATCTCTCAAGGGCACAACTATTTCAAGATTTTGAATATTCCAGGGCATTCCAAGGTTTGGGCATTTGCAAATACCCCTACTTATAATCCAACCTTAGGGTTTTAGCTCAACACTTTAGATCATGTGGCTAAGATTAAATCATATCCTAGGGCTGAGATTGTACTTTAAGTGTGGCATGGATTAATGAAGATGGACGATGGAGATTAGATTGGATCGAATGGTTGTGGTTAATTGAGTTTATAAATACATATTTTATAATAAATATATTATAATATAATATAAAATATTATATTAAATATAAAATAATATAAAATAATATTAAAATAAGCCCAATTGGGTTATGAAATGGTAGGAAGGGTGGAATTGGGCCAAATAATTGACGGGAAAGGTGGAATTGGGCCAAATAATTGGTAGGAAAGGTGTAATTGGACCAAATAATTGGCGAGAAAGGTGTATGGTGGATAAGTGGGTGGTGGTATGGTTAGGATGGAGGATTAATGGATGTAATTTGGTGTCTACAGTATGAAATATGACTTCAGCACCTTGACCTTTTTGTACTTAGAACCATCAAAGAATAGTGTGATATCAAAATCTTCCTCCGGAATGACATCTTCTTCTTGTTCAGTGATAATAAATATTGAATCATCTGGGAGCTCAATAATCAAGGGTTGATCACTAGGAAGTGGAGCTTCTACAAGTTGATCGGCTCTAACCCGATTTTCAATGCTTTTTTCGTTGATGAACTCAAGATTGAATTTAGTGAGAAGCATTATTCATTTTGTAGTGGGGGTGTTATTGTAAGTGCAAGACATCATGTAACGTAGAGGATTTTTGTGAGCTATGACATATGGGTGTGACTAACCATGTAATATCTAAGTTTATTAGTGGTAAAAACTACTGCTAAGCACAATTTTTTCACATATGCATATTTGGTTTTATAGCTTACTAATTTTCAACTAATGTAATAGACAACTTGCTCTTGATTATTTTCATTCTTTTGTGCAAGCATTGTCCCTAATGCAAAGTCCATTGCTGAAACATAAATATGGAAGGGGACCTCCAGATAAGGAGGATTTAATACTGGTGGAGAAGCCATGTGTTTCTTAATATCATCAAAAGCTTATTGATATTCATATATCCATGAAAATGTCACCCCCTTTTGTAGCAAGTGACTGAATGTCCTGCATTTATCAGAAAGTTACGCAATGAAGCAACAAATAGATTGGATATTTCCTTGTAAAATACATAATTCCTTCATTTTTTTTGATGGAGAATCTCCATGATGGCCTTGAATTTATTTGGGTCCACTTAAATGCCTATTTTAGAGATAATGAATCCTAGTAGTTTGCCTAAGGTAACACCAAAGACATATTTCTTGGGGTTCAACCTTACATTATGCTCTAGAAGTTGATCAAAGACTTTTTCAAGACACCAATATGCTCTTATCAAGTTTTGGATTTTTCCAAGAGATCATCCACATAGTATTCGATGATATTATGCATGTAATCATGGAAGATGTATGTCATGGAATGTTGATAAGTTGCACCTACATTTTTGATGTCAAATGGCATCACTTTGTAACAAAAAGTCCCCCAAGGTGTAATGCTATTTTGTGTTGATCATCAGGATTGATTCGAATATGGTTGTATCCTAAAAAATCCTCATTAAGGAAAGCATTTCATGGCCAACACAAGTTTCACCAAGAGTATCAATGTTTGGTAGAGTAAAGTCATCCTTAGGAAATGCTTGCTTAATATCATGAAAGTTAGTGCAAACACATATCATCTAGTTAGGCTTACAAACGGGTACTATGTTTGAAAGCCACTCATAATAGTGAATGGGGACAATGAAACCCACATTTGATAACTTTTGAATCTCTTCTTTGACCATGAGGGCAATGGTAGGATGCATCCTTCTCGCTTTTGTTTGATTGGTTTAGCATCGAGTGTAAGGTGAGATTATGGACAACCAAATTAGGATCAAGTCTAGGCATATCTTTGTAAGACCATGCAAAAATGCCCTTCTTCTTCTTGAGGAGAGAAATTAATTACTCTTGTTCATCTGTGGATAAAATTTTACCAAGTTTGATAATTTGAGGATTATTTGCATTTGAACTAAGGTTCACATCGATGGCATCTTCAATAGACATGTGAGAACCTTCCTAAAGTTGATGGGTCATTGGGATCAAATGAATGTTATCTATGACATTATCAAACTCTTTTGACTTAACCTCTTCTATGTCTACTTGGTCAACCTCAAGATCTAAAGGTGAAGGTGAAGGTGGAGGTGACAGAGGAATGTAGTTGGCTGAAGCCCTTAACAATTCCTCAAAAATGATAAATTCAAAAAAAAAATGGAGGCGAGGAAATCCGTTCCATATCAATAAGGCTCATGTCAATTGGAATTGGCTTTGCAAAATTGTATGGATTATGAAGTGGGGTGAATAAGTCAACATGAATCATTTTGAATTAAATGGAAAAATGGTGGTTAGCAAAGTGGAGTATGGATGGCTAGAACCAATTCTAGAGCTTTGGGAACCTGAAAAAAAGTAAGCAACTCAAATAAATGCAATAGGAAAAAAGCCATGTATATGCAATCCAATGATTTTTATTTCTTTTTTTGACTTTTTTGTGAATTTTTGATTTTGTTATGAATTAAGTACATATGTTACAAAATTGGTTGATGATATGGATCAATGAAGTGAATGTGGTGGTTCACCGGTTGGTTTAGCTCACTCTTGTGGAAGAAGCAAGTGAAGGATGGGCTGATGGATGGAGAAAATTCTGAGGTAAAACTCATCATGTTCAATGAATGGAATGATGGGTGTTTCTAGGAGGACTTAATGTTTCTTGAAGGACTTAGTTAGTGTTGCTCATAGGACTTGTATATGATGTTGCTCAAAGGAATTAGTTAGTGTTGCTCATAGGACTTGTGTATGATGTTGCTCAGAGGACTTAGTTAGTGTTTCCTGGAGGACTTGTGTATGATGTTGCCTAGAGGACTTAGTTAGTGTTTCCAGAGGACTTGTGTATGATGTTACTTGGAGGACTTAGTGTTGCTCAGAGGACTTGCATATTATGTTGTGTGGAGGACTTAGTGCATGTTGCCCAAAGGACTTAGTTAGTGTTGCCTAGAGGACTTGTGTATGATGTTGCCCAGAGGACTTATGTATGATGTTGCCTAGAGGACTTAGTATGATTTTTTCGAGAGGAATTAGGTGTAGATGGATTGGCTTCTGGAATGGAGGTGTGGATGGATCTTTGCAAAATATCAATATTTGAAGTATGCACAGCGTGTGAGGTACCCGTAGATAAAATTGAATAACTTATTTGTATCATACTAATGGGATTAACCACAAAAGTGGTATGGAATTATGTTGAACACTCCATGGATGAAGTGAATTGGTTGATGGAAATTTGACTCTAGACTTTTGTTTGATTTCGAGTTAAAACCATAATCTAGTGAATCAAAAGTGAAATGTGGAGGAAAGAAATGCAAATAAATTTTTTACAAAACTAAACAAGCAATCCAATCCTATATTTTTTCAATAGATTTTATTACTTTTTTTTTAATATCTCTTTTATATATTTTTTATTTTATGTGGTTTGTGTGTTGTGAATATTCTAATATGAATTATGCAAGGTAAAATCTACGGCTAGCTAGCAAATGAGACTCTTCCTAGTGATGAAATCCAAAAATTTTGCTCATGGGTGACTATGGTTGCTAAGGGTAGATATTGATGAATGGAGATGAATCCCACCATCACCAAATATCAAATAATGTTTGGTGATGAAATCCAACTCACTACTATTTATTGTGATACGTGTAATGTGTGTGATTCATTTTAATGTCTATGTTATCTATTGTGTTCATACAATGTTAAAAACAAACCTATTTCACAGGTTTATCATATGCCAAGGAGAGGAAGTGTTCACTATGTTAGTTCATTACACTCAAGACTATTGTGCAGGGGGATATTTTCTTGATCTTGAAACATCACCTTAGATACTTAGTTTTTCCTTTCTATTCTTTTGTTTTCTATATCTCTCTAACACTTTTCCCTAAAAGCTATTAGATTAGGACAAGTTTTCTCAAGGTAAAATATTAAAAGGAGTTGACCTTGTCAAAACTCTTAGAGGTTCCCAATAGAGCTAAACCCCATGCTCTTAGGACTAACCTCATTGGGTTGCTCCACATGAGGTATGATATTTCTGAAAAACTGATCCAACCCTGTTTGATAGTCTAGAAAATTAGATAGAATAACAATTCCTCTACATATTCAATAACTATTCATATCTAAGGAAAATCTCATTAATTTCCAAAAAGTCTTTTGCAAAATTTACTGGTTCCATTCCTACCTCTTGCCCATAGTATTTAAAATACTCTAAGTTGAGGCAAGTAGATCAATAAAATAATAAAATATTATTAACTTTCAACCCAAAAATTAATCAATACAATGGCGCTTAAGGGTATTTATAGGGAAGGAGGAGGAGGAAGAAATGGAGGAGATGAAAATGTGGAGAGATAAGGGGTAAGGGAAGGCATGGAGGGATAAGGGGATAGGGGAGGCATGGAGGGAGAGAAAAAAAAGTGGGGAAAGTAGAGGAATAAGGAGACAGAAAAATAGGGAGAGAATATAAGGATTATTTTAAAACAATTTGCTGACATTGTGCCGACAAAATTGGAAATATGTTCACACTTGGGCCTAGAAATATCTAGATATTTCTGGGCCTAAACCATTTTCATACTTGCAACATTCTCCCCATTAAATTTGAGATAACTGACTACATAGTCTCTTAGCTTTATAAATTGAGCTTTAGCCATCGCTTTGGTAAAGATATCTGCAATGTTCTCCAAAGTGTGGTAAAATTTAAGCTCAAAAATTTCATGTTCCACCATATCTTGGATGAAGTGGTACTTTATATAAAAAAAAATTGTTCTACTATGGTGGATCGGATTGTATGCCAATTGAATGGCGCTGATGTTGTCATAGTAGACTCTTGTTGGACCACTTTGCTGCTCTCCAATCTCTTCTAACACTTTTCTTAGCCATAGGGCTTGAGTAATAGCATAGGTGACTGCTATATACTTAGCTTATATAGAAGACAAAGCTACCACTATTTGTTTTTTTGAGCTCCATGTTATTAGTCCCGATCCCAGACTAAAACAGTTCCCTGAAGTTGATTTCCTATCATCAATATTACTGCCCCAGTCACTATCACTGAAGCCTCCAAGATTAACAATGTTACATTTATGGTACTGGATTCCAAAATCTAATGTACCCTTCACATATATGAGAATTCTCTTAGTTGCATGCAAATGTAGCTCAAATGGGCTAGCCATAAATCAAGAGACAAGAGAAACAACATACTAAATATCAGGTCTGGTGTTGGCGAGAAACATCAAATTCCCAACTATGCTCCTAAAAGTGGTCACGTCAACTTTTTATGCTCCTTCATCTTTGCTTAATTGGATCCCATGTCCAACTAGAGTTGCAACTGGTTTGCAATGCTCCATAGCAAACTTTTTGATCATGTCTTGAGCATACTTATGTTGACAGATGAAGATCCCTATATCTAATTGATGAACTTCCAATCCAAGGAAGTAGTGTATTAATCCAAGATCCTTCACCTCAAACTACTTCATCATGGAATATTTGAACTCCATATTCACTTTTCTATTACTACCCATGAATATGAGATCATCCACATACAAGAAAACTATGAGGATGTCATTACCTTTACTTCAGGTAGTAAAGAGAGGGTTCATTTCTACTTTTGGTGAATCCAAAATCTTTGAAGTACCCATCAATGCATGAGTACCAAGCTCATGGTGCCTGTTTGAGGCCATAGAGTGCCTTCTTCAGTTTGTAAACAAGGTTCTCCTTACCTTGCTCTTGAAATCCCTATGGTTTCTCAACATATACTTCTTCTATCAAGTACCCATTGAGAAAGGCACTTTTCACATCCATGTGTTGGACTTTCCATCTCTTGTGTGCAGCTAAAGCAAGAACTATTCTGATGGTCTCCTGTCGAGCTACATCAGCAAATGTCTCTTCATAATCAATACCATATTTTTGTGTAAATCCTTTTGCAACCAATCTTGCTTTGTGCCTTCTTCCATAAATATTGAATTTGGTCTTGAAGAACCACTTACATCCAACACACTTCTTTCCTTTAGGAAGCTCTACCAGCTCCCAAGTATCATTGTTTTTTATAGAGGTTATCTCCTCTTTCATGGCATCTTGCCATATCTTCTGAGTACAAGCCTTCTCATAACTAGAAGGTTCAAGTTGTGCACTATTTAACAAGACATAGTTAACTACATCTCCCTGAGGTTCTTGGGAGTCATCATCTCCATACAAAAGCATATTTTGAAGTCTTTGCAAAACTGAACCCATTTCACTTGCTTGACTTCTAGTATATTGTATTTGAAAATTTGTATCCAACATATGATAATATGGATGATGCTGGAGAGTTCTCTTACCTCTAGATGGAGAATCAATATCCATTAGTGAGGAACTAATTGACCTTTGTGGAGAAGGACTTGGTGAATATGATGATAAACTGGAAGTCGAATGTCTGCTTGGGCTTTGAGGAGGAGGAGATTTCTTGCTTTTCTGTGGCACCTGTTGAATTTGTGAAGAACCTGCATCATGAGATTCAACATCACTATAAATTTTGGGATTTCCCCATTCTCTCCCTTCATCGAAAATCACATCCCTAGAAAGTATTATCTTTTGAGTCCTAGGATTGTAGAGTCTGTAAGCTTTTGTGTTCTCACAGTACCCTAAAAAAATGCATGGTTGACTCTTAGGATCGAGCTTCTTCCTCTGTTCATCAGGAATGTGTGAGTAATCCAGTGAACCAAACACTCTAAAATTCTTGACATTCAGTTTCTTACCATACCATGCTTGGTAAGGAATTTTCCCTTTCAAACTTGAATTAGGACTCCTATTCAAAATATACACACTGGTCCTGGCTACATCTGCCCAATACATATTGCTCAAATGCTTCGTTTGAAGCATAGATCTTGCCATCTCTACAATGGTGCGGTTTTTACTTTCAGCCACACCATTCTACTGTGGAGTATAGGCAGTAGTGAACTGCCTCTTTATTCCATGTTCTTTACAAAAATTCAAAAATTCATTAGAGGAGTATTCTCCTCCTTTATTTGATTTGAGACACTTAAAAAATATCCACTCTCATTTTAAAATCTTGCTTTAAAATCTACGAAGCAGTCAAATGCTTCATATTTATGCTTCAAAAAATATATCCAGCACATTCTTGAAAAATCATCAATGAAAAGAAGAAAGTAAGAGTTATTACCAATGCTCTTGGTCTGCATTAGACCACAGATGTTCGAATGCACTAGATGGAGTGTATAACTAGCCTGCCATGCTTGGCCATGAGGAAATTTGGTTCTAGCATGCTTGCCCAAGGCACAACCTTCACAGACTTCCTTATTGTCCAAAAATTTAGGAAGTTCGGTCACCATCGCTTGAGAAGTTAACATCTTCAAACTGGCTGAATTCAAATGACCATATCTCAAGTGCCACAACACACTTGGATTTGCAATAGCAACATTTACTAATTTATCTCCTCTTGGTTGGCCAAAATTTAAAGGAAATAATATGTTCCTTGTCATTGGCACTTGAGTAATGATTCTATCACTATTACTCTCATAAAAAATGGTATATTTACCCTCATCAAATAGCAACTTATAGTTTTTCTCTAACATTTGACCAACAATTAAAATATTGTGTTGGAGATGAGGTGTGTAATAGATATCACTTACTTGTTTCATGCCTTATTTTGTTGGAACCTCCATGGCTCCAATGCCTTCAACTTCCAATGACTTGTCATCTCCCAATCTGATGCTGGATTTGTAGGAAGAATCCAGAGTAGCAAAGAGTTTTTCTTTACCACTCATATGATTTGAACACCTAGTGTCCAAGATCCAGGTGTCATTCAAGTTCTAATCTGACTTGCCAAATGAGAGAAAGAGATTTGAGGTCCCTTCCTCTTCTCCAAAATTGCCATACTGACTGCTCTAGCTGCTGCTCCCTTATGAATATTTTGACCAGTAGTCACAAGTGAAGTGGCCAAGTTTACCAGAATTGTAGCAAGCTTGTTTTGATTTATCACTCCCTTTTCCTCATCTTAGATGCTTCCCTCTGTTCTATTGTCCACCTCTATTTTGACCTCCACCTTTGTTTGAAGATCCTCCTTTGTTAGGAGTTTCACCTCATGGACTATTCCTACCTCTACCTCTATGCTGACCTCTGCCACGACCTCTGCCTTGTCCTTTTCCTTCTTATGAAGCTAAGTATTTGTCATCACTTCCATGGCTAGTGGAAGGAGATTCCTGCAATCTCTCTTCATGTGAAAGAAGAGAACCAATTAGTGTATCAAAGGAAAGTGCAGTCAAATATTTTGACTCTTCAATAATGATTGCTACATGATTCCACTTAGAAATAAGTGTTCACAACACTTTCTTCACTACAACCTCTGGTTTATCTTCTTCACCTAGAGTGACCATTTTATCTACTATGGCTTTGAATCACATGCAGTAGTCTCCTAATTTATCATTCTCCTGCATTTTGAGATTTTCAAAATATATTTTCAAAGTTTGAAGCCTGACCTACTTCTCTTGATCACTCCCTTGAAAACTTTCCTTCAAATCCTTCCAAGCATCTTCAGTTGTTATACAAGATGCTATTCTAGGAAATATGCTTTTATCTAGGGCTTCTTGTAAATGATATAGGGTAAATAAATTATTTTTCTGGGCTTCTTTCTTGGTTTTTCTATTGGAAGCACTTAAGGTAGACTAGTCAGTAGGAGAGGGTTCTGTGTAACCCTCTTCAACTATTTCCCATAAAACTTTACCAATCAACATAGTTTTCATCTTTATTGACTAGTATTCATAATCACTACCATTAAATTTAGGAATTGGGATATTCGAATTTGAAGCCATTTCTACTATTTGAAAGCAAAATTTGATTTGAATAAAAAATGAAGTACAAAGAAATTACAATTTCAAATCAAATCTAGATTTCTTAAATCTCTCACTAATTTCTTGTTCTTCTTCTTGAGGATTACCCAGTACTAGCGGCCCAAAATTGTCTGCAATGGAATCCTCATTGAAAAAAAATTTAGAGCAAGGGGTATAGCTCTCACTGGATTGTTCCTCAGGCTCAAATGCAACTGAATCGGACTCCTCCACTCATTTTTTGAATATATTATCTTTTGATTCAACCTCGTAACCAGAATTTAGATTCCTTTGGTGGGCTATAACATAATTTTATAGCTGACTGAATACGACATGCAGTCCATCTCGTCGAACTCATTCTTCAAAATCTTCAACAATTTCTCTTTGCAGTAGAGAGCACAAAGCATGGTAACATCTGGTAGATCTAATCATCTACTCATCAAGGCAAAATGAAAACTTTGTTAGAGCTTCTGAGGTTACAATTTTCACTCTTTTACAGCCACTGAGGCTATTACACAAAATTTTTAGCCTTGAACAGGGTTCCAAAATTTTTTGGAAGTGCTAAACGGGTGCTCCGGAAGGCTTCCCGTCACTATTATGCTCCCATTTTTTACAAAGATAGCCCTTTTAAAGTTTTCAAATTTTCATAAAGGTTTTTTAAGAAAATTTAATAATATTATTTTATATTCTCAATTAAATTTTAAATAATTTTTTTTATTTAAAACTAATTAAGAAATATAAAATTGAAATAATTATTAAACTTAATTAAAACCTTAATTTAAAAAAAAAAACTTTAACAAAATGAAACCTTTTTATTTTTGGAATGGATGGGAGTTGAACCGATGACCTCCTGTGAGCTAGAGCTAACGCCAGCCAACACGCCGCCTCACAGCTTTGAAATGAATTGTGGGAAATTTTGTTTTAAATTCACCTTACCCAATTTTTTTTTAAAAGACTTCACCCGATGGGATTCGAACCAGGGTCTCATCGCAGCTTGCGGGTAGCCTTTACCACCAGGCCACACCTCCTGATGCATTCACAAAGGAGAGCACAGGGAGTTAAACAAAAAATGTTGTAGCTTTTAAAAAAAAAAATTTAGTCCCACATGTAGTGGGCAAAAGCAATGAAACGATTTAAATATGCGTACGAGCGCATATGTTTTCGATTACCTTTGGGCAATCGATAACCACTCATTTTTTTGCCTCATCATATGAACTCGAGCCACGTGTCACAATCGTAATTTCCAGACCAGAGCTACCAGTTCACCACATGTCATCTTGCCAGCTTAGCTCACCATCCAGATCTCTACCACGTGTCCGCCACCTGGCACCTCAAGAATCGTGCCCAGTATACCATCTCAGGCTACCCAGTTAGCACTTGTCACCTCAAACTATGTACCGCTACCCAGTCAACATCCACATCAGTGTCTGTCTTGGGATCCATGCCCCTAGCCTCGACTCTCGTGCCTCTACATCTATGCCTCGAAAAACTATGTTACTTCTATAAAATATGTTTCTTGGATTTTCCATGTTTCATCAAAGATTATTCCATATTGTAATTTTTGTTTTCAAAACTATGTTAATTCTATAAAATACATGTTTCACTTTGATCCATTCCATTTATCCTCCATTCAAATGCATCATCAAGGTAGATGGTCAAACTTCAAAGACTAGTAATGCATCTAGCATATAAATTAAACATATTAGGTGAACCTTACAACAAAATCAACATCATTATCCATTTTTTTCAAGCACATGTAAATTATTTTGGAACTAAAAACTTCATGAATTATATAAAATATTTAAATTATATATGCTTGGAAATAGAAGGTATGAAACTATACTCTATCATGATTATTTTCCCTACCACCTCTTCTTCCATTTGGTGGTGGAAGAGCATGTAGAAAAAAACCCTAGGCAACTACTCTCTCCAACTTTGTTTAAGATATCTACTCAAAATATCTTGCTCTACTCTCTGTTAAATAGATCTATGGCTTGCTCCACTATTTGTTAAATATATCTATTGCTTGCTCCACTCTTTATTAAATAGATCTATGGTTTTATCTAATCTAGCTTATTCTATTCTCTATTAAATAGATTTATAGATTTATCTACTCTCTATTAAATAGATTTATGGCTTACTCCACTCTTTATTAAATAGATCTATGGCTTGCTCCACTCTATTAAATATATATTTGGCTTACCCTGATCTAGATTGATTTACTCTTTACTAAATAGATCTATGGTTGGGTTTGATTTTTATTAAATATTCATATGGCTTGCAACACTCTGGCTTGCTCTGCTATCTATTAAATAGATCTATGGCTTGTTATACTCTCCATTAAATATATTTATGGCTTACTTTACTATAGCTTGCTCCACTCTTTCTTAAATATATATATATGATTTGATCTACTCTCTATTAAATAGATCTATATCCTATTCCACTCTGCTTGCTCTACTTTTTATGAAATATATCTATGGATTTTTTTACTCTTTGTTAAAAATATCTATGGCTTGCTCTACCTCTTTAAAACTTCACAAATTTTATAACATATTTGAATTATACATGTTTGTAACTAGAAGGTATAGTAAAATATCTCATCATAATCCCTCTCTCTACTACCTCTTCTTCCATTTGGTAGTGGAAGAGCATGTAGGAAAAACCCGTATCCTTAACAACTTTGTTCAAGCTACCTACTCAAAATGGCTTGCTCTGCTCTCTATTAAAAATATATGTGGGTTGCTCCACTCTCTATTAGAACATATGAGAAAATATTAGGTGGTATCCTATTCAATTGTCATGGTTCCTCACATAGAGTGATATAGTAGGGTAGCTCTGATAGATTGGAAATTATATTAATCAGACTACCTCTAGGATTTTTTATAAGGCCAACTCCGTACAAGATGTGATCTTCAAAACTAATATTATCTAATATAACCTAGATATGTTTTGCACATAAAAGAAAAGGAAAAGAAAAAAACCATAGAAAACAAGGACAACAAAAAGGAAAAAAGGTCCTAAGCTAACCAGTGTTGATGTGCTAAGATCAAGGGATTCTTTCACATAATAGTGGGATAAATTAACACAAGTATCATTTATAGATAACACACAAGGAACACATTATATTATTATCATACAAAATTAAGAACAATAATATATAAGAAATAATATATAAAAGTAAGTAGTCATGGTTCCTCATACATGCACATATAAACAAGAAATGAGATAGAAAAATGGCAATAGTCATATCTTCTTATATATATGTATAATAGAGAATACAATTGTAAGAGAGGGCTTAAAATTATATCCAAAAAATAATTGAGGTTTCAAGTCTATACTATTATATAGAAAAAATGAAAGGATATTTACATACAAGGCCTAGTAATGAGCTTGAATAAGCAACCAACCAATGCTTTACTATGCCTAAATAATCACTATTTATAGAAAAAAGTGGGGAGATTTTCCCTCCAATAACTAATGTAGAAATTAGATAATACCTCTCTATTGCTTCCTTCTTCTATTTTGCATTATGTCATTTTATCCCTTTGAGGTCTTTAGATGCTCAAATATTGTTGAAATTTTCAACTTCCATCCTAGGGATCCTAAAATATGAATACAAGCACTCACTATAATAAATTATATCAAAATTGGGGGTGTTGTTGTTATGGATACCACATTTGTATCTTCAATAGACCAACCACTTTCCTTAGATTATTGATCACAAGTGATTCTAGTAGGTGATCTTATCTCCTTTTAGTAATTTTCTATTAGTCTAGTTCAACTACTCTTTTGGAGTTTTGCACATCAAAAAGAACATCTTGGGGATCACTGGTTATGTAATATGATATTTTTTCTTATAAATTTTCCAATTTGAGCCATATTTATATATCTTATCATAGTATCCTATCTTATCCACAACTTTTATTTATCTCTAAAGTGATGTAAGCCATTGATTTTCAATTCAGATGGTTGTTAGAACTTTTGCTCATCTTCCCATGTCAAACTTTAAAAACTTCTACAACTTGGCTAAGCCTTTGTTAGGTCTATAAAAATATTTCATCAAACTCTTTTCAATGGTCCATATTTTAGAAATTTTCAATTTATCCATGTTTGAAATATTTTACAACTTCCGAGTTCCCATAAAACTTTTCTTCTCTTTCCTTCTTTAGAACTTTATTAAATTTTGATTTTCGGACCCTTGTCATCACTCGAATTTTCAAAACTTCAAATGTTTTAATTTCATTTCATCCTTCAAATTTTTTTATCACCTTTTGACCCTTGGAAAATTATAGTACTCAACCTGTCAGAACTTTTTCCTTTTGCTTTCAGTCAAAATATTTTGCAAAGTGGCATCAAATTTTGGTTAGAAATTTTCCCTACCTTTGTTCGACATTTCATTCTCCATATTCTACCTATTCTACTTTGGATTTGGTATTATTTTAAAGAAAAATATTCTAAGTGTATTGAATGATTATTAAATTTTTGATGGATTTTCAAAGGACCTGGCCTTTGAAATTTACCCTTCATTGCCTTCCATTTGGAAAATTTCAAAAACTCCAGGTTCTACCAAATTTTTTTTGGAGTGGTTTAAACCATTGGTCAAGTTGATCCATAAGTCCATGGGACCTCTAGTTTTAACTGATCTAATATGGCTCTTAAAACTCTAACACCTTCTAAATGTTGAGCTCCTCATGGTGGAAACATTGGTGTGGAGAAGCTTAACCAATTGTACTCCTGACCAAACATGAAAGAGCTATCTATCGTAGAGACTGCTAGGAGCATCAAATGCCATGATTATATTTCTTATGGGGTCTTTGCAATGATGATATATTATTATTTCCTATATATATTCTATAGCTATTTAATTATTCCCACTCAGATCTCCCAATGAATGTACCTTGTGCTTGTGGTGTGGAGATGATGAATGAGGTGACCAAGATACATAAATAAAATAAAAGTGGATTATAGCTAGGTCTTTGAGCTCACTCATATGTGAATAGATCAAAACTAAAACTATTATTTAAGTTGAACCTTTGCTAATGGTAGAGTAATTTTAGTTATCATTAAAATGGCTCATGAGCTTCTACCAAAGATAAGGTTTTATTTAGTTATCACATACAAGGCAATGAGTGACTTATTTGAGTCACTGACTATGAAGATATAATAATTAGCATGGCCCTGTAACCTTGGGTGATTTACAATCAATTTTAGCCTTCGATGATGATTCGTCAATTATTTATTAGCATAAACTATCTGACATTAGATAGAGTTTTGAGAGATTTCCATTTTACACTTAACTCCAAATTAGTAACAGTAGATGTCTCCCTTCTTGGTTGGATTACAGTGTGCTTCCACTATAGATTTGGTACCTCATAGGGGTCTTATACTTTTAGGATATAATAAACCCAAAAAATAAGGCTTTTATCAATGAACAAGGGTTGATTTATTGATGAAAAAATTGCCACCCAACTAATGTGTAGTGAGTCATTCCAGGGTAGATTTATCAATGAACAAATAGCCAACCCAACTAATGTAGAAACTTTGATTTATGGAAAAAATGGATTCAAGGTAAACCTTTTATAGAATTTTAATCTATAGTGGAAGCACATACTCACATTAAATTTCCCTCATGTGGATTGATTCCCTCTTTTCTCACTATCCCTTTGCTTAACCTAGGTTTATCTTTTTTTTTCAAGATGACGCAATAAAATTTATCTTTTTCATGAGTACTTGATTTGTGTGGTGCAAAATTACTTCTTCTTCATACTTAAGAGGAGAAAAGGAATAAATTTTCCATCCTTTGTATTAAATCTATATTGCATAGCTCTTAGGCTATCATTATTACCATTCATCTAATGGTTTCTTACTTCCTAGAAATAATCCCTAAGGACTGTCATATCTAAATGTAGGCAGGTGGTTGGTATGCTTATTTGGAGATCTACTCACTCATATGATTGCATTATAACCATGTCATCCTATGACTCAAGATCAAATGACTTACATAATTTGGGATTTGATCCAATGTTTGTCTTTTCTCTTTGATAATTCTCCTTTTAGTCATCATGTAATTTGCAAGTTGAAATACCTACATCCTTTATCTGATCATAATATCTACGATATTTTCTTGCCAATGCAAATATATATGAGATTATTTAAATATAAGCTAATATTTATATATATATATATATATATATATATATATTGAGAGATCATGAATATCTCTTTAGATGAATATCTCCCTATATTGTTTCTAGTTGAAAGGAGTTTTGGTCCTTGCAGGTTGATGGATTTTGAAGCCTTAATATTAATGTAAATATCACAAGATAAATATTCATAGGATAAAATATAATAAGATCAAATAATAATGTAACTAGAATAATATGATCCAACTAATATGTAAATATCAAGGCTAATAATATATCAAATAACATTCATTAATAAGTTGCAATATGAATGTAAATAGCTTAAATCATACATGTACAAGGCATGTAGCACAACTTACAATATTAGTTGCTCAAATGTATGTAAACTTTATTACTCCTTTCTTCTCTTACAAATGTATCACAAAAATCTATTACAAGATGATTACAATGCTCTCTATGATCACTATGTAAGTGATGATATATTTGATATATATCTATGCCTCTCTATGAAGTAATATATAGCCATTATAGAATGACTTTTTGGTTGTACCAAGGAGGTACATTAGCATGTGCCAAATAATGTAATATTATCCAACATAGGCAACTGCAATATATTAACTTCTTCAAATTGTATCAAACTTGGTGTGATGACCTAGTTTGATTCTATCTTCATCCCATTTGAGTATAAAATTACCAACCTCAATATTTTTAGAGGTGGATTTCTTATCAAACCATCATTTGATCTTTCCTTGATGCCTCAAAAACCACTATCTAGTCTCTCTCCTTAGTTCTTCAAGCTTAATGAGTTCTCCGATTCTTAAAGTTATGGCATCATTTTCCCATAGTTCTAGCTAATGCAATAATTAAAGGATAGGTAATTCTATAAATATAGGTAGTTTAGCTTCCTTAACCTATACTAAAGTATGTAGAGAATATCTTAAATATTTATTTGGAGTGATGAAATCTTCCTATTTAGATATTCTAAAATGAAGTTTCTAGTGCCACAGATACTCTAATCCCATCCTTTTAGGATTTACAATAGATTTATCTTTGTTTATTCTACCAAACCATTTCCCTATGGGTAGTAATTTGGAGATATTTTTAGATAAATTCTATACTAAAATGTGAATTGAGTAATATTGGACCCTGTAAATGCATTGGCATTATAGATAATTATTCTATTAGGGACACTAAAATTGGTAATGATATCCTCCAAAATTTCTATGATTACTCATTCAATGACCTCTCTTAGTGGGATTTCTTCAACACATCTAGTGAAGTAGTCCATAGCAATGAAAATCCTATTGTGACCCTCACTTGATGGTGGATTGATCATTCCAATGAAATCTAAACCCAATTGGGGCAATGGTTCATATATGACTATGGGTTTCAAGGGCTTAGGCGTGTTCTTTATTCTAGTGAAAAAATTGTATTTATCATATTTCCCAATCCAATTATGGGCATATATAAATAGACTTGACAAATAGTGTGAGGAGGTAGCCCATGAATATTTTTAGTGGATCCACTAGGGCTGAAATCCCCATGGACTTTATCCTCATATTAATTTGGTGTGGTTGACTTAGGGTTTGAGGGGTTTACCAATAGTGTTTAAAGACTCATTTCAAGTCTGTATAGGGATTTGATATGTGTTTTGATAAATACCTAAGTTTAAATTTTTGGGATCTAAGCTAATTGATTAAGAATGCTATCTATATAGGATGCAAGAATATAAGTTATACAATAAGGCAAAAACTAGGCTAAGATGATTATTTGTTTTGAATCACACTAATCCTAAGGTAAAAAAGTAATTTTTATTTTTTTATTTTTTTTGGAAAATTGGACAAGAGAATGCACAAAAAAAAACTAGCCTAATGCAATCTATATGGAAATTGATCTTCAAATGCCTAAAAAGAGAAGATATGAACAAATCAAGCCAACTAGATTTCTTTTTATCATTTTCTTATTTGCATGTTAAATAAATAGTAAAAATAGAACAAACAACAACATACATAGTTAATTTAAAAGTAAATGTAAAGGCTAATTTGAACACTTACTTAATTCTAGTGGTTGTACCAATTTTATGTCCTATAGACCCAAACCATGAATCCAATTTTGTGCCTTAGAAATAATAAAAACAAATTCAAGAGAACACCTACAAATGAGAAACTCAAAGTTTAGCGTTAGCATTTGGGGGTCTACTTATGCTGCTATGGAGACCAGACTCATAGGTGAGGTAGTTAAGCCCCATAGGTCCTTTAGATGACCAAAAATAAGTATAAAGTTGATGATTTTTGGTAGCAATATAAATTCATACCTAGAAATAACAGAGCATAAAATGAGAAAAGATGCAAAATGGGACAAAAACAAAGAATATAAAAGAAGATGTTCAAAAAGAAGCAAGGAAAAATAGAGGGAAAATATAAAGGGGAATGATAGGCTTGCCCCCAAGTCTAGAGCTAATTTTATGGTCCTTATGGATCGACCATAAAATCATGTTGATTGAATTTGTACCCTATAAGAGTGGACCATGAATTTGCATCAATAGTAGGATTAAAGTATAAAGGAATCTAACTAGGGTTCTTTAAGAGATTAAACAAAAAAGTTAAAAAAAGAAGCAAGATAAAATTAAAGATAAATAGAAATCTATGATGACAAAAGTGATAAAACAAAAATAAAATTAGGAAGACAACGTAAAGAGAAGAGAGGTAATGACCATTAGAGGAGTAGTCATCTAAGATGAGTCTTGCTTTCCCTCCCAAAAACCTTCCAAAATAGTGATGTAGATCTTGATAACATAAGAAGCAAATTGACAAGAATTTAGCTAGCTTAAGAGTAATGGTGAGAGCAATTGAGAATGATATTGATTGCGATATCATATGGGTAAAAAATGGGAGCCCAATGCCTATATTTATAGGTATTTGAGGCATTAAAAAGAGAGAAAAGCATTAGGGTTAGGTTAAATATGAAAATTTGGAAGGGCAAGTCAGTTGTAGGACTAGGGTTAAAGAGAAACCCTAGAAATATGATTTCTTGATCCATAAGGACTAAATATGAAATTGTGAAAAGCATTTTTTGGGGGTCACCTTGGCTGGAAAAAGTGCCTAATATGGCTACGAGAGTTTGTGGTGCATCCAAGATGAGAAAAAATTTGGAAAACTAAAGAAAATATCTCAAAACTAAGGGTTGATGGGCTTAAAATTGCATTTGGCAATTTTGAGAGGCTTCTTAGGCATCTAAGAGAAAATTGACTCATTTGGCTAGGTCAAAAGTTGGTGTCTATATTTTCCCCCCTCTTTGATGCATTTATGGTGCATTTGGGCTTGAAAAGGTGAGTACTAAAAGGGGTAGGAAGTCTAGGTGAAGATATGGTGCAAAGTTGGTGTAATTATGAACACTTTGAAATTTTACATGCTTTATGAGGTAATGATGACATCAAAAGAAAGGAAAAATTCTTGAAGAAAATGTAAATGGTAGAGGGAAAAGGACAAGGAAGAAAGGAGGAAAGAAAGAAAAATAGAAGGAGCAAGAAAGAGAGGGTAAAAAAGAGGGGAGGGTGAAAAAGAAATTTATTTTCAACACATAAAAGAGGAGAAAAATAGATCTAGGGAGAAATGGCTTGACCAATGCATTGATTAGTGATTGTGAGGGGTAAGGTTGGCACAACGGTGGAGTAGGTATGAGTAAGCATCTAAACCTTCCCACTAGTCTATAACTAGGTTAAATTACATTTTTTGATTTTTTTTAGAAAAAATCATCATGCACAATGGTGCGAATCTATTGGTCCCCCCAAAAAATTGGTAGATCATGAATTTGTATATGGGAGTTCACAAAATCATGGTCAACTATGAGTGATGAATTCACGGTTGATAAAAATTGATTGTGAATTCATGATTTTGCATCCTATAAATATGGGGCATGAAATGACGGAAGAGGAGACAAAAAGAGAGGAAGAAACAGATATAATAAGAAAGGAAAATAAAGGAAAAATAATGAAGATAAAAAGAAAATTATAAAATAATAGAATAGAATAGATAAAAATTGATTTTTATTGATATTGTTACTAATGAAAAATTATGTATTTTGACTTTGTCAGAGGATGTCCTAAAGACTAGGGAGTGGCGTTTGGGGACACTAGAGCCATCCTTGAGAGTGCTAACAGTGGTAGATAGGAAAGTTCTATGGATCATAGGATTTCTACACATGGCATATATGCCTCAAGTGGAGTGTGATAGGGTACTCTTAATAGCTTTGATAGAGAGATGGTATCCAGAGTCCTTGACCTTTTGGTTACCAACAAGATACATGACTGTCATACTGGAGGATGTGTGGTGGATCCTAAGGGTTCGTATTAGGGGGAGGGTGATATATAGGGCATAAATGCACCATATAGCACTAAAAAG
This sequence comes from Wollemia nobilis, assembly GCA_028583015.1. NCBI lineage: Eukaryota > Viridiplantae > Streptophyta > Pinopsida > Araucariales > Araucariaceae > Wollemia > Wollemia nobilis. The sequence continues at coordinate 29,854 of JAQPPZ010015344.1, forward strand.
ACCTAACACATGAGATACGATAGAGTGGACTACACGTTTATGAGATGCTTGAGTGATACAGGGTTGATGCTCTAACCAACATACTTTGTGGGGTGGTGATGAGGCAAAAAAATACCTTATTATTTTAGTTTTTTTACACATAAAACTACTTATTTTACCTAAAATATGCCAAGTAGTTTAATTATTATTTATGTTTATGTTAAAGTTAACATGGTAATTGTAGAATATTACATGTTGCTATTTTGATAGGTTTTATGGTTATTTTGCATGATTTTAGTAGTTAAATAGTAGGAATTAAGCATAATGGAAATAACTATTGAATAAGGTGTTGATGAAATTTGATTATATGATTATTTTTAAAGTGTTTTCCCACCTCAAATAAGTTTCTAATATGATGTGGTATCAAGAAATACATGTTGCAGTTGGAACAAGATATAATACAGCTAGATATAGGATATTTCGGAGCAGCTTTAGAATGACAAAACAACAACCTACAAGTTTAAAGAAGTATGAGTTTGAGAATGCAAATTTAATTTGAAATTGTCTTGGGAGCATGAAATAGACTTAGGAGGGTCCAACCAATCACTTGGAAGTGACTCAACACCATTTTCCAACTCATTTTACACCAAGCACATTTTCACGGAGTTGCTGCAAAATTTCCTGCACAAAAATAACATTTATTTGACTATTTTCAAAAGTGCAAATGATGAGTTGGAAAGGTGAAATATTGCAAAAACATCCCTAAAATTATGCACAAGCATCCCATAATAGAATAGACATGCAAAAAGGAGAGAATATATGATTTCCAACTCACTATCCTAAAAGTCTTTTAAAACTACAGAAATTTGCTAAAATAGCTCTTTGGTAGATTTTTAGGAAGGAAAATTAGGATAACTTGTGGATGGATTATCCTACATATTTCCTATAATTTTGGAGGTATGAAAAATGTACAACTAGATGCAAATAATTTCTATCCTAATTCTAGACTAAGTCTATTGCAGTAGCACAACAAATCAACAAACAATTTTTGATAGAAAATTGTTTTCTAATTTTACCCCTAATTGTAGGTAGAACAAGTTGAGTGTTTAATTATATATACTTCTTATATTCCCCTTTAAAAATTTAGAAAGGAAATAATAAGACATGTATGAATTGGGAAAAACGTATTTATGGTACACTCTCATAAACATGACTATTTCTTGTTTTATGTATGCACTTGATTAATTTCGTAAGTTAACTTATTTTTTTCTGTAATATTTCACCTTTCACTAAGCTTGGAGCTTGAACCCACTCTAAGGATTAGTGAAAGATGAACTAACTTAGTTATTTTTAGTATTATATTTTATGTTATTTAATTTCAACACTTTTTTCCTTAATGTTACATATGTCATTCCTTTGTTTCTGTTGTGTTTTCTCCTATTTTTCCCTTGTTTTGTCAACATGTTATGTTTTGTTTTGTTGTAGCCAGTTGGTCACAATTAATTTTTGAAATTGTCATATTTGTTTCAACATTAAAATTTTTGCATTTAATTTCTGTTTTAGCTAGTTTTTAATTTCAACATTTTATTTCTGTAATTTCAAATTCAGTAAATGTAGTTTAGTGACCTTCAATTTCAATATTTTTCAATTTTTGTAACTTAATTAGCTTTATTTTCATGCAAATGTGAAAATTAGCATAGTTTAATTTTTGCAAATGTTTCCAGATTTTATAGAACAATCTAGTGTCCTGATACTTAAATTATAGTTTCAAGGTCTCTAATGTATACAACTCTAGGATGCCTCCCAAAATTTAACAAATTGAATTAAATTAAATGATGAGCATTAACAATACTCATTAGGTGGTTGTTAGGATTTTGGTGTGCCACATGAGAAGTAAACACATGCCATGGACTTTGGTAGGAGTGGTAGTAGACATGCAAGACCAACATATGTGGTTTGCATGGGGACATTATGTGATGGCATGATTGTATAGGATATTATATAATATCATGTAGAAGAGAGGGTGTGATATCACTTGTATGAACCTCCTATGGGTATGGTGCTAGGAGCATATAGTAGTATAGAGACCACACAGGCTACTAGGACATTGCCCAACCTAAAGAGGCCAACAACATATAAGTGGATTTGATACTATGAGCATGTCCAAAGGATATTTTCAAGGATACTACCACTAGGATAGAGGGTATTTGATGAGCTATAGGACTAGAAGATCATCTGACATCAACAACTAGGGTGGATGGAGGATGGGTTTGAGCTATCTAGAGTTTTATAGATCATATGGGTGATCATGGACTAGGATGAGTGGGAGCTATATAATTTTCATCGAGTATAGAGGTAGTTCAGTATCCAATAGAAAATATTAGACTTGAAGAATTACTGGTTCAAATAGGTGAGGAGGGATCCATCAAGAAGGGATGGACATCTTGATAGCACTATGTTCATGGAGGAGGACATTTTTGATCCATTATACATTGATTTGGGGGTAGACAATGTCAGGGTAGCCTTGGGCTATAAGAGGTGGTACTATATTATCATGCATACAAGGATATCATTGATAGTACCTATTTAGAGCTACCAACTTATAGATTCGGGCATGTAGCTAGCAAATGCAAGAGGCTACCTAATGGACTATGAAGATATAGCAGAGGATGGAAGGATATCTTAGGTAGTAATGAGTAGATGTGAGGGTGGATATCATTACAACCATTAGGGTGTCTATAATGATTATAGATATAAGGGTAAAGTCCAACATGATAGTAGGAGGAGAGGATACCTCAAGAATTTCCCCCAAGATTACTAAGGTAGGGCCTAATGGGATGATGGGTTAGGAGGACTCAAGTATGGAGAGGGATATTATGAGGGATAATATTTCCCAACTATAAAGGGAATTGGACCTAATCTATGAGGATAGGGACAAGAGAATAATAAGGATGATGGGTGCCATCAATGATATCATCATCAAGAGAGATTAAGTGATAATAGAGTGATACACGATGAGGGTTGAGGTGGAGTGCCTCAGAGGAGACTTGTATAAGGTGGAGTAGGAATGACAATAATATTTCTTGGAGAGACACAATGAGGGTTTAGGTATAGAACCTCAAGAGGATACAACCAAGCTAGAGTAAGAGTGATAACAAGCCTACTCAAAGGGAATGGTTGTCATTTTTGGTGGCCAATAGGACCAGTATATCAGGGTATTATAGAAGAAGTTATAGAGGACATAAGAGGAGCTCCAAGACCTAGGTGTTGTAGGTGAGTTGGAGAGGGGAGGGCAATCCTCCAAGGGAGGTCCCAGGTTCAAATATCCACCCTACCAAAAAGCTAAATTGGGTATCCAAAATCCAATTGATAATGTTGATGCGAGCAGGATCGGGTGCAACTCCCGGGTGACTTTGATGGTGTAGAACCCCCTGTTTGTGGTCTCTCAGACCAATGCGGCACCGCAAGGGGTTTTTCACTTAAAAAAAAAGAGGAGCTCCAGGTAGCCAAGTTACAAGAGGGATTCTACTAGACCATATACCATTAGGATATCCCATATGGGTAGAACGTAGCTCCACCATACTTGTGATAATCCCATAATAGGTCATAGTCATGGATGTAGGTGATATCACAATTTGTAAACATACCCCCACTAGGACCACTACAAACTAGCGATGTGGGTGAGTTTGGATCTTAAAATTAGGTAGGGATGGGATGACATGATAATTTTGAGTGTGGCATGATTCTTATAGGATAGGCTATAAGGTGGTCAAGTGTGTTGACTTCTCATTATGGCACACTAACTCATTGGATACGACATGCACTCTCTATTATTTTTGAAATAATAATATCTAGTTGCTTATTTTATGATTGTGATGATTAACATGGATGTTTGATGAAAACTAATTTTATGGTTTTAAGTCATGTATGATGATTAGATAATTATATTTAGATAATGAGTGATGGAATACAAGTGAGAAAAAAAGAAAAGAAACAAATAAAAGTAGAAGAAGAATACTACAAATAGGTCAATGAGAGGGAAGAGGAGCTTAGATCATATCACATAAATCAATGTAGATCAAGAGAGATTAGTGTGACTAGAATCACATAGGTCTAAGTAAAATATGGAGTGATATATGATAGGGGTGAGTGCTTGCAAGTGAACAAAAGTGGAGTGATACCTGGTAAGGGTATGTGTTGACAAGTGACCAAAGGTGAAGCAATATCCAAGAAGGCTATGTGCTCACAAGAGGTCACAAGTGGAACGATACTCAAGAAGGGTGTGTGCTCACAAATAGTCATAAGTGGAGCAATACCTGATAAGGGTGTGTGCTCATAGATAGATAAGAAACTAAGCAAATCAAAGTGTGTGTGTGTGCATGTTATTGGTAGAAGATAAATACAAGTAGATACAACATATATAAGAGTAGAAAAGTAAATAGAAAGCATAATAAGGATGGAAGAGTGAACATAATAAGAGAGCATACTTGTTGAGGTTTTGATAGTTGAGATATATTTGTAGAATAGCTAGTGGTTGGATGAACACCATAAAATGATATGCATGTGGTATCTAGTCTATCCTATGAAAATCCTTCCACAACTAAAAGGTCAACAAGGAAGGCAAGAAGAAATAAGGATCATTCCACTATAATATATCGTAATGTACTTGTGTGTTTTATTGATTGTGTGGACTAGACTGTAATCAATAAAAGCAAAGGTAATTGTGATAGGTTTTGGGAGATGATCAAAAGAGATATATAGAGAGAAAGTGAAAGATGAAAAAAAGAGAGAAAATGTATATCCCTTGACTTGAGGAAAAATATAAAAAAATGAATATACTTACAAGGAAAAGGGATATACAAAAGAGGAATAAGTAAAAAAAGAGAGAATATATCCCTTGACTTGGGGAAATTTAGATGAATTTATACTTACAAGGTCAAGGGATATACAACTATATGTATCTATATGTAAAATGCATAAGAACAAAGATAAATTTCCCACTAGCATAGAATTACCCATGTATGTATACAAGAGAGGTAATCATAGCATATCAATGGGGTAAGAAAAGAGGTATACCCTAAGTTTGAGGATTCGCTAAGTGTTAGTGACCTAGTGCAAGTGCAATGCATATGAGCTAAATATTGACTAGATTTCATCATTGCCTCGTTATGAAATCCTTGAGAATCTACATGAACAAGCAATCACATGCAAGTATGATCAATAAGCAAAGTAACTACATTTCAAGCATTAGTGCAAAGGAGAATCATGTCAGATAATTTATGCAAAGTATGACAAGCAATCATGTAGTATGAGCAAGAAGACATATGCAAGTTGGCATAAGAGATCTTAGGATATCTGACATGAGAAGTAGAAGAAGTGAGATAATATGATCAAGAAGAAAATATAAGAAGATAAATAAAAAATGCTCAATGGAGAGGAAAATATGAGATTAGAAGAGAAGAAAAGAAAAGGTCATGCATAGTACATATTTAGGTGCATAATATTCATGGATTATTTGATATATTTGTCATCTAGAGTTTCTAGACTACAGGATATTGATCTACACTTAGTTTTTATGACAAAGGGGCCTATCCAATTGGGCAAAAAATTACCTTTTAGATCAGTTTGAGCATTGGTGTTCCTTTGGTTTTATTTGAGGGTAAGGCCCCCTTCTTCAAAAGAATAACTATGAACTTTCTTGGTGTAAGTTCAATTGGGCCTATTTTTATAAGCTCAAAGATGCTCTAAGGTATGGATGTGCTTATCATCCAATAAATCTAATTGTTTTAAGTGGGTAAGGTGATATCATCGATAGAGGCATCTTGCTGTAATATGCACATGGATGGGAATTCTAACTCAAAAGGGAAAACAACCTTGGTTCCATAGACCAAGATATAAGATATTTTGCTTATAGGTATTTGTATGCTGGTATGATAAGCCCATAAAGTAGGATAAATCTTAACATGCCAATCATGACTGGTCTTATTAACCAACTTTTTAAGGATCTTAAATAAGGATTTGTTAGAGGCTTTGAATTGACCATTACCTTAAGGGTAATAAGGGGTTGACCATTTGTGCTAAATATTATATTTTATCATACATTTTATGGACATCCTTATTCTTAAAAAGAGTTCCATTATCAAAGATGATGGTATAAAGGATTCCATACTGACACAAGATTTGGTTAAGGATAAACTTAGATATTTGAACTCTAATGACTGTGGATGGCGGTATGGATTCTATCCACTTAGTGAAGTATTCAATCACTGTGATGATAAAATTATGACCTTAAGAAGAAGTGTGATTAATATTCTTGATAATGTTCAATCCCCATATGGATTATAGCTAAGAAGAAGAAATGACTTGAAGGTCTTTTAAAGGTGCATGAATAAGATTATCATGACATTGAAACTTGTCATAGTGTTGCTCATAGACACATGCATCCTCCCATGGAGGGCCAATAATGTCCTATTTGAAGGAGCTTCTTGGAAATTACATTACCATTAAAATATCCTCCACATGATCCTTCATGGGATTCATAAAGGGTTTGTCTTACTTCATCGTATGTGAGGTATCATAAGAGGATGCCTTCAAAAGAGCATCGATATAAAGTATCACCAATTATAATAAATCTACATGCTCTTTGCATAAAATATTTTGCTTATTGTGATCTAAGAATTTATGAATTATGCCATATTTTAAGAAATTAAAGATATCTTTGTATCAAGACTCAGAAGGAAAATATTTGATATTAAATATATCTAAGGGGATTTGGCTAGAAACAAGGGTTGTGGGCTTTTAGAGTTTCTAAATGATCATTGTAGCTTTATCATATTATAACTCCAGGGAGATAAGGGATGCAATAATGGCCATGACATATACATCATGGTTAGAGGATCTAGGGAGAGATTATATGGTTATCTTCTCAAAGGTTGACATAAGCTTGGCAATAATGTCCTTGTATGGATTTAAATTTTCATATGATAAAAATCATTGACTTGATTGAATACAATTTGAGAGTCACAAAAGATAGAAAGGTTATTGACTCTTATAGCTAGGGCAACCCTAAGACCTAAGATCAAGAATTCATACTTTGTAGTGTTGTTAGTGTAGGAGAAGCGCAACTTAAAGGAAAGAGGGATTAATTGCTTTTGTGGGATCACTAGAATGATTCTGGCTCCTGAGCCCCTTAAGCAATGAGCTTCATCAAAATATAATGTCCAAGAATTTGGATATTATATAGCAAGGTTAAAGCACTCATCAAGAATATCTACAAGTAAGGTATAGGTAGACTCTAAAGGAGCTATGTCTAATTGATAAAATATAACCTGACCTTTTATAGCCTTTTAAACAATGAAGGTTAAATAAAACTCACTAAGGGCAAGTACCCACTTGGAAACATGACCTGAAAGGTGAGGCTTTAACATTAAGTAGCAAAGGGGATCAAACCTTAGAACTACTAATTCCTTATGGCTAAGCATGTAATGTCACAAATTTTAAGATGCAAACACTATAATGAGGTAAAGCTTTTCTAAAGGGGTGTACCAAGTTTTATAACTGACAAGGGTTCTACTGATATAATAAATTACTCTTACATTGTTTTGATCATCATGTTGTGTGTAATGGCCCTCCTTGCTGATACTAAATTAGGTATTGATGTGTGGATATCTAATACATGTTCTCATTTCTATGTTATCAAGATAATTTGGTATTGCATTTTATACTTTGCTTAAAATATATGGAGAATATGGTGTTGCTGATGTAAATGTGGTTGTAGGACCAGGTACTCTCATTAATAAATAGATATGGGATAACCACCTAAGCTAAGAGAAAATTTGGGAAATTATGGATGACTTGTTCATCTATAGCTCTAAGGTAAAAAGGATATCCTTCATTTAGAACACATTGCATATATGCTTGTTGTTTGATTACATGTTGAACCATGATATTGTTATCAGTAAAGAAGTCATCCTTACTAGGTAGGGGATAATGTTTTTTTTTGTGTGGAAAACATCCTATAAGGGATACCACTTTTGGGTAAGACCCAAGGAAGCAGGGGTATCTCTTCCACCAAAATCACCCAGGGCTTGCACCTGGACTACCACCTTTGACATACTCAAGGATAAAACTTGAAAAAAAAAAAAACACACAAACACAAACACAAACACACAAAAATATTAAAAAACAAAAAAATAAAAAACATGCTCCTTGAGTGTGTCAAAAAAATAAAGCACAACCAAACACACACACAATAAGATAAAAAAAAACACAACACGAACCACACGAAAAAACACAAGAACAACATAACAAAACACAAACATAACAAAAAACAATAGATGCTACAAAGACAAAACCAAAACAAAAATGAAAAAAAAAACAACAAAAACCTAAAAAATAATAAAATAAAATGAAATAAAAAACAACCAACAATGGACAATAGTTAAAAATAAAAATATAGAAAAAACTCACACACCAAAGTACAAAAAATTAAATTAAAACAAACATACAGAAACACAAGCACAAGAACAACAACAAAAAACACAAAACAAAAAAAACACAAGAACAACAAAAACAACACAAAAAACACAAAAACAAAACAAAACAAAAAAAAAGCACACACATAAATAGAAAAAAAAATAGAACACAACAATGACCTTTCTAGACCAAAATACTATTAAGGCAAGAATCAACAGAGGAAACAAAAGAAATATTAGTTTGAGCTAGGGAACTAAAATACCCTAACCAAACCAAAGAGAAGAAAAAATAAAGCAAGAAAAAACTAGGTAGCTCCAGAACTAGTGCCATCCAAAGAAATGATAGAAAGAAGAGCTTTCCTTATTTGTGAAGCCCACCATCTAGGAGGGTAGTTGTAGCAAGTAATATCACATTTGTCCAAAGTCCAATTAGCTAAAGCATCAACACTCTTGTTATATTACTTGACCACAAGATTTTAATCAACTTTCAAAAATCCCATCTGGATTAACTAAATCTTCTCAATAATTCTTTTTATTCTCTAATCAACCTTATGATTCTCAGAAGGATTTTTCAAAATATTAATAATGAGTTGAGATTCAAACTCAACTAGTTCCTTTTCCCATTCAACCTTAGTAGCCTCTTGAAGGCCTCTAAGGATACCATACCCCTCAACAAGGTTATTTAATAGAATACCCAAATTCTCAGAAAAATTAAAAACTAGGGCGCCATATAAAAGTCTACCAATTCCTCCTACACTAGCTTTTCCAAGGTTCCCTCTAGAGGCTCCATCATTGAATTTTCCAAAATCCTTAGGAGGAGGTTGCCAATTCCTTGTTCTATCCATATTGTAATTAGTCACATTCTCTTTAAGTTTGTTGCTCTTAGAAGAGTTAATCTTCAATATTTGCATCACTTGATCCCATATTTAGTGGGAGTTTTGGGGGTGATTAAGGAGTTGATGGACTGATTCAACTAAGTTGGCAATGGTATTTTTCTAGATATAGTGAATATCCTTCCTTTCTTGATTAAAAATTTGGTTGTTCCTTTCATTCTAGATATTCTAAATAAGAATGGTATAATCCATCCAAACTAACTGCCTAATAAAATGATCAACACCCTCTTGATTAGGTCAATCCCTCCAAAGTTGTTCAAAAGTAAAAAAATTGGACCACTGTAAGCCAAGTAAAGTGGCCATTCTCCTCCAAATCTCAAAGGCTAAAATACACTCAATAAAAATATGTCTGAGAGTTTCCACATTCTCTCCACACATTTCACATCTAAAAGGGCCATGAAAACCACACTTCATAAGATACTCCCTAGTAAGCACCCTACGATGCAATAAAATCCAAGTAAAGAATCTCACCTTAGGCCAGATATTTTGATCCCACAACTAAAAAAAATATGTTAGATGATTGGTTGGGATTATTATGGCATAAGGCCAAATAACCTTGAGCAATTGAATACTCACCCTTAGTAGTGTTGTTCTATCCAAAACAATATTTATCATGGGACCAAGAGAGAGATATCATATGAAGGATGCACTTGATATCTTGTCTTTGCCTTTATAGGATTTGAATAGGCTAGTCCTCAATAGGGATCCAATATCTACAAACCTCTAAATTACCAGTATGGTATCGATAGTAATTAGCTACCTTTATCTAGTTAGCTTGGTGAAGATCCTCCATACAAGGCCTCCAATCAAGAAATTGAGTTATCAAAGGCTTGTGACCATCCCAAGAATCTATCCAAAAATTTTCTTGTTGACCATTATGAATTATCCAAAATAATTTTTTCTTTATAAAATCCTCACCAGTCTTAAGAACTGCTAAAATGGGAGAACCTTTGAAAGGAAATTGATAGTGAACAAGGTTTTCAAGACTTTTGTTCTCAACATATTTAGCATGAATATTCTTGGCCCAAAGAGCATTGGGGTTATGCAAAATCCTTCAATATAATGTAGTAGCAAAAGCTTTATTGTTATTAATAGAAGACCAAAATCTTAGCCCCCCTTCATTCTTAGGAAGACATAAAGTGTCCCATTTCATCAAGGCCCATTTTCTTTTCTCCTTAGTACCACTCTAGAGGAACCGATGACTGATTTGATCTAGTTCTCGAAGAACAACCTTTGAGATATTCAACATGGTAGAAACATAAATAGGAATAGCCTGAAGGACTAATTTTACCAAGGTGATTCTACCCCAGAGAAATCCACCTATTGGTCCACTTTCCAATTTTCTTCTTGACTTTTTCTAGCAACCAATTCCAATATTTTTTTGTCTTCGAATATTGTTGGGAATACCTAAATAAGTGATTGGAAGAGAGGTATTTTTATATCTTAATTTATCCAAGACCATGTATTCCTATTTGGAAGAGCAATGAAAGAAAATGACTTTAGATTTATCTTCATTGATCAATTGCTCGATAGTATTAGAAAAATAGCTAACTATTTGCTTAATAGTAGAAGCTTCCTTAATTGTAGATTTACCTAAAAGAGTAGAGTCATAAAAAAATTGAAGATGAGAGATAGGTCTATCTCCATGAGAAATGGTAACTCCCTCAAGAGTTTTGTCTTCTCTCCTTTTGGTTATAGCCCTACCTAAGCATTCAACAATAATGATGAATAAATAAGGGGATAGGGGGTCACCTTGCATAATACCTATAGAAGTTGTAAAAAACTGAGAAGTCCTACCATTGATAAGAACTGAGGAGGAAACTAAAGAGATACATCCCATAATCCATTTTATCCAATCCTAAGAGAAATCAAATTGCCTCAAAAATTTGATAAGGAAGTGCCAATCCACTCTATCATAAGCTTTGGATAAGTCTAACCGAATGAACATGGAAGGATATTTTTGCATATCCATGGAATGGATGGCTTCCTGAGCAAGAACTATCTCATCAACAATTTTACATCCTTCCACATAACCTACTTGTTCAGGGGAAATAATCTTATGCAAAAGAGGCTTCAACCTTTCTGCCATGATCTTAGTAATAATTTTGAGAAGAACATTACTTAAAGCAATAGGTCTAAAAGTTGAGATATGTTCAACCTTTTGAGATTTTGAAACAAGAGTAATATAAGTTTTATTGATAACCTTCAAAATTTCTTTGTCTTTCCTCGCTTATTCCACCACCTCTAATAAATCAGCATGAAGTATATCCCAAAACTCTTGGTAGAACTCAATGGGAAAATCATCAGGACCTGGGGTTTTCCCTTTTTGCATTTTAAAAATTACCTGGTGAAGATAATTGATAGTAACAGGAGCAGTCAAAATAAATTTCTCCTCAGAAGTAATAAGAGAAGGGATTACTTGAAAAACATTTTGTTGAGAAGCCGATTCAAGAGGAGTAGCAGTAAAAATATTGGAAAAGTAATTGACAACAATAGAGTTCATGCCATCCAAAGTGTAGACAACATCTCCAAAATTTGATTTTAGGGAAGAAATAAAGTTGTGAGATCTTCAAGATAGAAGAGATTTGTGAAATAAATTTGTGTTTCGATCACCTTCTTTGAGCCATTGAATTTTAGATTTTTGCTTCTATAAGAGTTCTTATATTTTTTCCCATTCCTCTAACTGAGCTGTGAGTTTAATTTCATCTACACTTGTACTCTCTATAAGGTCATATAAATGGATTTTATTATTCAAATTTTCAAGCTGAGCAATAAATTCATATTTTTTTATGAAAATCCCCAAACTCCTTCTAATTCCAAGTCTTGATTTTGGATTTAATGTATTGCAATATTTTGGAAAAATAAAACATCTTAGTCCTATACCTACGTTTAAATTCCTTCCACCATTGTTGCACTCGAGGTTTAAAGGAACTATCTCTAAGCCACATTAACTAAAATTTAAAAGGAGAGAAACTCACATTGGTTTTCCACATTTCAACCATGACATGCCGGTGATATGAACTAGCATTTTTAAGAGTCTTCACTTTAGGAATGTGACCATGGATTAAGAAATGGTCAAAGAACAAGAATCTATTAAATATATCCATTATAAAAGCTAAGCCTTACCTTCTGTTAGACCAAATCATAAGGCCATTATCTGGTTGGTTGTCCATAATATGGAGTTTTGTAATATATTCACTCATGAGGTCAGTGCTTCTATCCAAATTTCTATAACCCCCTAATTTCTCATCTAGAGAGAGGATGGTATTGAAATATTCTCTGATCAAGATCCAAGATTTAGGAAAATGAGAGATAATATAAGTAATATTATTCTACTGTATTCTTTTTTCCTCCAAATTTTTTAGAGCATAAACAATAATCTAGAGCATAATTTGGTTGGAATATCTGCTTTGAATAGCTATAGCCAAAATACCCCAATTGGAAACCATATGGTGAATAAATACCTCTTTTGGGTCCCAAAGGTAAGCAATACCACCAAAAGTTCCCTGGGAACTAAGGGAAACCACTTTTCCAGCTGGCCAAATTTTATTAGCAATTGATTCCATAGCCTCTATTGACATCTTTATTTCTTGAAGGAAAACAAGATGTGGATGATTTATCTGAATCATTCTTATAATTTAATTTTATTTTTAAAGACTTCCTTTGAGTCCTCTAATATTCCATGTGATGATATTCATTAATAACAGGGCTAAAAATTTGGGGAGGACATTACTCTTACCTTCATCTACAAGATTTTCATCTTCTTTTACCATATGATATTGATTAGTCTTGCGACCTACCTTTTGATTAGAATCCATCTTCCATTTTTTTCCCTGTTTCTTGACTTACTTTAATTGAATCTAAGATGACTTCTAGCCTTGAAGAATGCTTGTATACAGTCAAAATGTTACTAGAAGGTTCAATAGAGTCTATATTGGGACGTATATTATTTGAAGTTTTAACACTTAAAATATTGTTTTTCTTGTGAATATTTTCTCCCTTTTTACTATTGAAAACCTTTGATTTATTTGTTTATCTCTGAGTTCTTCCCTTTATCTTTAAATTGTGTTTCTAAGATTTGTGTTTCCATTATTTTCTCTTCCTCACTTGGGACCTCATTTGTGGAAAGAATTTCAAACATATTAGTAGATAACTTTGATCGATCCTTCATAACTGGGTTTTTTCAGTGTTCTTATTAGACATTTGGAAACCTACTAAATTTATATCTTCTTTATTTTTATTTGGAATTTTATTTGGGCAAACACTAGCCAAATGACCATATTCATGGTAAATTCTACAACAAAAAGGAATTTTCTCATAGTCCACTACTTGCTCCCAAGTGCCCTCACCAAATTGTAAAGTGATATTTTTAGGTAGAGGTTTGTCAAAATCCATTAAAACACAAATTCGAGCATAAATAATATGTTTAAATTTTTGAGTACAATCAACAGTCATCATAAATATTCCTAAAGAGTTTCCAATTGAAGAAAAAATAGTCGGATTCCAAAATTTAATTGGGAGGCCAAAGAGTCTAACCCACACAGGACTTGTAGAAGGCATATCTTCTTCAACTTTAAATTTAGTATGCCAGGGCTTCATGAAAAGCCCTACCCTTCCAAAGAACTAGGGAACCCCTTGAAAATTTTTCTTTCTATCTTCATTATTAGAAAATAAAATAAGAAAATAACCATTTGGATAAATAGATATTTGTAACTCACCTTTAGTTTTCCAAATTTTTGTAGCCCATACTTTGAAAGTAGATAGGATCGAATGAAAACCCACGAAATGACAATTTAGTCCTTTTTTTTCTAGATCTTCAATGCCAGTTTGAATGTTCCTCATATCAAGATTAACAGTAGGAGTTCCATCAGCTGCTTTAAGACATCCTAACTCTATTTTCCTGGGATCAATATTAGGAATTCTTAGAGGTTTACGGTAAGCCCTAAGATTAATATTAGCATTAGTTTGAGGTTGTCCACCATGGAGGGCATCCCTAAAATTCATTTTTGGGACTGATTCATCAAAATTCTTACCCTTGACAAGGGTTTCCATAGTAGATTATTTTGTGGGTGCACCTTAGCACCATATTCACTTGAGATATGAGCCTTTTTTTGATTAGCTGCTTGAAACTTGTTTTATGATATCTTTAATCCATGCCCTAGACACTGTGGAAAAGGTATGATTTTCACTTTTCTTTTGTGCAGCCGTTGTCACTCAAGTTCACAACATGAAGATATATTGGAAGATATATTTCCAACCCATCTTGGATCCCCTACAACATTTCTTGCTAAAATATTGAGCATAAACCACAAAAATATTGGTTTCTAGGGCTCGAAGGCCCCAAAAACCAACCTCTAGAGCTGCTTGCACTTAACCTAGATGAAACCCTCACACAGTCGCTTGCCAAAAATCTTGTTCACACATAGGGATGTTATAGGATTTGTGTTGCTCCAAATGATCTAAAAATTGGTGGAGATGTTCTAAGGTTTTTCAGGCATCTACCCTCAAAATTTTAGCTCAATATGAGTCTATATGAGTGAAATATGGCCGAAACAAGTTCGGTATTTTAGGCAGTCTTGCAAAAAATGTCCCTGACAAATTTTCACAAAGAATTATTTCAATTAATAGATCATATAAAAAATGTTCAAAGGTAATTGATTTAAAAAAAGGATAATGTTTTCGTTATCTTAATAATCTACCTAATTAAGCGTAAAAGAATTTAGTATATGATGAAATAGAAAAAAGTCTTTATTTTCTTGAGTTTTGGAAGCATATATTGATGGGTTAATCCAGTAAAGTATTAATTTTTTAGTAACATTAATAATTTAAATATTAGTATCAATGTTAATAATTAATATTAAAAATTGATAATTAATCTAAGTACCTTATTGATAGAAGTAATAAGGTTATGGTTGAGTTATTAGATTAATTCTTATAGTTGCTTTAAACAATTTTCTTAATAATTGCTTTGAATTCCTAATGTTGGAACATTAAGAAAATAATATTATTGCTTTGAATTCCTAATGTTGGAACATTAAGAATATAATACTATGATATTATAACATTTGCATGGTTCTAAATATTAAAGAGATTAATATTTATTTACTTAGTCATGCTTTAATTAAGTATGGTATTTCATGAGCGTTTGAATCTTGCAAGAGTTCACTAAAGAATGTTACAAAATTATGGAAGTTGGTAAGTGCGATGGGAGAAATTGTGGAGGATGTCTCAATTATTCAAGAAGCTGCCCTAGGCTATTTGAGAAGGGGTTTTTGAAAATAATGTTGTTTGTTCTTGGTGGAAGAAAACAAATATTGATTGTGACTAGAGGAATGAAGGAATATTGGGAGCTTTGAAGGCATCACAGAAGAGGAAACCTCTATAGGAATGTGGTTGTTCACATTCCAACTCATCTATTATTGATTGAGTTGTATGTTTTAACCTTTGTTATATTAGATGTTCTAGTTTATTTGTTTACACTAAATTTAGCTTGGTTCTTGACCCTGTGAGTTATTTTGTTGTATTCTTGTAGCTTTTGTTCTAGCCTATTTGCACCCTATTTTTGATAATGCATGTTGTTTGATGGTTTTACTCCTCTATTGCTTTGCTTTTATCTTCTTAGTTATAGTCAAGGTATTCTGGTGGAGTGTCATGGGTATTTTTAGATAATTGTAATCGTGCGGTATCTTTATAGAGCACCTTTGCGAGATGTCATCTCAGAACCTACCATATATTTCTTGGATTTAGTGGTTTTCCACTTGTTATGAGGTTTAATATGTTGGAATATGATCTAATGCTTTGCTTTGTAGCTGAGTAGTGTGGAGTAGGTTCTTTTTGTTAGATCCTTATTGTATGGAGTGGTTGGTTATTTATTTTGCTTTCCTTGAGAAACTCATAGCCTTGCTGTCGTCTTGCATGGCTTTGATATTTTTTGGTGCATCATGGGCAATAATGGAACTATATTAGTGATGCTATATTGGATACTTTTATTTGTATGAGGATGGATTTTTGAGTGTTTTGCTAAAGGAAAGAAAATATACTCTTGTTGTATAGATAGAGTATTTAGTATGATGATTTTTTTATAGATAGAGTATTTATCATGATGCTTGTTGAAGAGGTAAGAGCAGATATTATGATTAGCTATAAGGTTAGAAGAAATAAAATAAGAATAATTTATTTAGATGTTCAAATATGATGTTAAAGAATACTTTTTGGGTTATAGAAAAGAATAACTATTCATAAATGGTTTAAATGTGATGTTGGATAAAGAAGAGTTGTATTAAAGTTAATATCTTCTATTTTATTGCTTGATTGAAAAATGGTATGTTTTGTAAATAAAGTCTTTGGAATGCTAAGTAATTATAATGGTTTCCTAATATTTGAGTAGTTAGGGAAACCATTATAGAGAGAAGTATAGGATTATATCCTTTATTATTGAAATGTATTGTGCATGGTTGTTTACATTTATACATAGGATATGTAAGTTGCATTGCATTAAGAGTTGTCCCAATCTTTAAGTTTTCCTAAACTTCTTGAGATATTCCTTTCATGAAGAGTTTCATTTAAATAAAGTGGTGCAAAGGTAACTTGGGTAGACTTGGTCTTTTGTATTTGGGAATGAAATATCTTTATGTAAATGGAAATTTTGCTATGTAGTATTTGGTATTTTATTTCTAAAATTACCAAGGCTTGGAGGCATTTATATAAATACAAAATACTTGGTTTGATAAAACAAAATAATAATATGGATTGAAATTATTTTGAGGATGTTATTTTTTTGTTATGAGAAATATATACTAGCATTATAATTTTCGTAAGCTTGTTTTCTCTATATTTAATTGAAGAAATTTTTTACATTAATATAGATTTAGATTAGACTTGGAGAACCTAGGGCCAACCTCTTTTGCATTTTGGGATTGTGGGATCTCTAGCTGGTTGTGGAATATTTTTATTGGATGCCTTGGGCCACATGGCCTATTTAGTATGCTTGGTTGGTTGTTCGTGCACCACATTAGGGCCCTTTCCGTTGGTATGTTTTCATTCTTCTATGGACCTAGGTTTAAATTTTGCTATTGGGTATGGCAATTCTCTTGTAGTTTTCAAGGGTGTTTTTCCCTAGACAACTTGATGATAGTGTTTCATGAGTTGATGGCATTAGAAACTTCTAATATATTTCATGGCACACATAGGCGATGAATTACCCCTTTCATGATTGGTTATGGATTTATATTATCAAGGTTGAAAGCCTTAGGTTGGTTAGAGAGTTCTAGATTGGGCCCAACTCACATTGTAATTTTAGATACAAAATCCTAATCCTTAAAAAAATATAATCCACTTGCCAAAACCTAACCCTAACAAACTATTATAAAAAAATAAAGGGGATGACGAAATCTGATGATATGCTGCCCATGTTTTCATAAGGCTACTAAAACTACCCAGCTTGTTTTAGCCATATTTCACTCATCCAGACTTGGATTAAGCTAACATTTTGAGGGTAGGTTCTTGATAAACCCTAGAATGTCTCATCATTTTTAGGTCATTTGGAAAAACAAAGACTTAATCACATCCCTCTATTTAAACAATATTAGATTTAGCCACCAACAGAGACACATCAAAGCAGGTAAATCAACATAGTATTAATTTTATTATTTTCTATCTTCTATATAGTTTTCTATATTTTGCAAGTATTTATATTTAGGGTTTGATAACTTTCCTTTACATCAAAAAGGATCTCACACCATGGAGGCCATTCATATTCTATTGAATATTTTCATTGTAGGATATGTGTGCAGGTGACAGGTTCTTGAACAACTGTTAAATCAAGTATGGCCCGTAAGGATATTCAAGCCCATCCAACAATCTGATTGGAGAAAAAAATAATAATCATACCCACATTCAATTGATATGAAAAAGGAATTTCTTCCTTTTTTCTTAGTGTAATATGAAAGCAAGCATGCTTTTTACAAGCCCTACAATTTGGGGTATACCATTATTATAAAAGAGAGGAGATCAAGGCTCTCAAAAATTTAATACAAAGATCATTCTTTTACTGCACTTGCTTGTTTCAATATTTATTTGTTTGGGTGTATATTTATTGCTTACAAAATGGTGATCATGGTGGGACCCCCAAAGGGTCTTATGCTGATTTTCCTTGCTTTTTAACTTGCTAATTTCTATTTTTTTCATGATTGCAATTTTTTTAAGCTTTAAAATGGAAAAATTTGTAAATCAAAGTGGATAGTTTTAGAGTCTGTTCGGGCTGTCCCTATACTTATGCAAACATAGATCTACATTTAGAGGACCTATACAAATATGATACTACATTTGAAGACTTGGAGGAAGAAAGCGTAAGGCTTCTAGGTAAGCCATTTTTGAAACCCTAGCTCAAAAATTTTCACTTTTAAAAGAAAAAGAAAGATTATTTTTTATTTTATTTTTTTTGTATCTATTTCATTATAGGCCTTAGATTAAATGTTTTGTAAGAATTTTTATTTTTTAGGCATCTTAAAAAAAAAGAGGAATCAGATTAAAATTGCATTTTAGAGCATTTCTTTGGCTTTTTAGGTTACCAAAAGCATAGTAGCTGCATCTAAGGTTAGTTTTGCATCCTAGCATGCATTTTAGATCATATTAGGGTTTTGAGCTTACCTTGTTCTATTTTTGACACAATTAAAAATGTAAATATGCATTCCTTCATTTGGATCTATGTTTCAAAGGTATTATAGGACCTGTTGGGAGCTTGTGTGCTGCATTTTAATATAGGATTTTCTCTATTTTTTTGTTCTATACTTTTGTCTATGTTTTGATTGTATTTTAGGCAAGAAATTAAAATTGCATAATAGATTGCATTTTAGGGTAATTTTGTGCTTTTGCTTTACAAAAAAACATAGAAAACAAAAAACAAAAAAACCACCACACACACTTTGCACGTTTCAATATGCCACACCGCTGCATGACAAGTGCGAGGAAAACCTCCTGAATGAGTTGGACTTCATCACCAACCATAAATAGAGCCCTAGAATAAGCCATAGCTAGTACGATAGTTTCTTGGACTTCATCACCAAGAAACTGGTTACTCTTGAGGTTAGCTCGGGGTAATCAAGGTTAGATACCCTTCAATTCCTAGGGCTTAATAATTTGTGGAATCGTAGCTATCGTTTATGCCCAAGCTCACACGAGGGTGAAGTGAAAGCCCAGATGGATCGGTAGCAAGGCACTAGACAACACGACCTCTCTCAAAGAGGTATTTTGTTCCCCTAGGTTACACCCATTACCAAGCCTCATCTAGGAAGCTTCATTAGTCATTCATGATTCATCCTTCATCAGAGGGGTGAGTTTGAACACACCTTTTTAGATTTCATTCCACCACCTACCTTGCATAGTTTTTAGGCCTAGGTTACATAAAACACACAAAAACCCCAAAACTCAAAAAAAATCTTCAAAACATCAAAACCAAAAAAAAAAAACTTCAAAAAATATAAAAATCAAATAAAAAACAAAACTACAAAAATGAAACAGAAACATAGAAGATATTTGTTTGATTGTGTGTTTGTTTGCTTTTCATTCACATCATATTTTCACACATATACCCACCATTCGTCACTCCATCTCACCCCTAGCTTATGGTAATGACCCGAAGTCAAGCTAGAGCTTTAACCAATATCCAAAGCCAACCACCCACATCCATGGAGCATTCTACTCAAGTTTCCCATGCCCTAACCACTTCTATAGCTAAGCAAGCCAATGTGTTGTAGACCATGTATCTAGACTTATCTACTGGGCCCTCCAATACCACACCCACTTCAGGTGTGGATATGATGTAGAGAGTTGTTCATACCTCCATCCTAGAAACTCCTTGCACCAACCCATCCACACCATCTAAAAACCACACTACCTACATAGATTTTGATGCCCTTAGAAGCTATCTAAATTTGGTCTTTCCATCCTTGCCACCGCTCACCATTCCACCCTGGTCCGTTCCTACCTTACAATAGGAACCCACCTTTTCACACCCTCATCATAACAACCAAGTCATCATCAACCCTCTTTTTGAGGCCACATCCATACCTATGATCCAAAACCCTCCATCATCATCCAACCAATACATTTCCATCCCATCCACCCATAACATCATCTGTTCCAACCCACTTTATGAAGCATAAGTCAATGTTGCTTCGCAAATACCAACCTCCATTCCACATACATCATTACCACCTATTAACCCCATCCAACATAACATTCCTCATTCGGTTGTGATACCCTTCGCAACTTACCCTCCACCTACATCAACCCATGTTGCTACCATGCATCATGTGCAAACCTCTACCCCCCATGTGACCATGCAACCTACATCAGTGATTGCCATACAACAAGCTTTACAACATTTGCAGCAATTGCTTATAGATAACACTAATCAAAGTGGTCATCCCACTTCACAACAACAATCATAGGTGGTAGATTTTAACCATACACACAACCAATCAAAACATCTTCTTCACCCAAGATTCATCTTAGGTGTCAAGACCACCCACAATAATCATACCCACTCATCCACTTCATAACACCTATGCCACTTCATCAACTCAACACACCATCATCCCCCCATCTCCACATCATCAACAACAATAATTTCATAATCATAACCAACATAACATCCATCAACATCAAATCCCAACCAACACTAACCCATTAGCCAATAAAAACTTCATTCCATAAAACCACTTCACCACACATCAAAATCACCCAACCTACACACAACAAGCAAATTAGGGCTTTCAACCACCCTTGGAAGACCCTAAGTTTCAATTTTTGTAGAACCAGATTGATAACTTGGCCATGCAGACACCTAGAATGTTATATCAAAAACCCACTCTATGGTAGTTGGTCAATCAACCAATTCATCCTTCGATACCATCACCACCTTACCCTATAGATTTCACACTATCAAAGTTTGAAAAATTCAAAGGGGATGAGGACCCTCGAGAGCATGTAGGTGCATTCATCCATGCATGCTTTAGAATACAAGAGAATGACCCTTTGATGCTCCAAACCTTCCCTCAAACATTTGGAGGAGATGCCCTAGAATGGTACAACCATTTGTTGCACCATAGTGTTTACACATTTGAACAATTAGCAGACCAATTTCTAGAGTAGTTCTCTCTAAATGTTAGAAAGAAAACCACATTGATCGACCTATTCAACTTACATCAATTCGAAGATGAGTCGATCTATGATTATGGAAATTGCTAGAGGGTAGTTATCACCAAGTTGCCATTCTCCCTCCCTATGGTGGAACTCACAAGAATATTCACAAGGAGTTGTTCTAAACCCATCTCCTTGTTACTACAATTGCAATAATATAGAACATTTGAAGAAGCTCTCACCCAAGCCCGAGTCATCGAAGAAATCAAGATACAAGAGGGTGAGATAAAGCTTAAAAAGAAAGAATGGAAAAATAAGAATCAAAGGGGGAACAATCAGGGCTAGTCAAAAGTTGGTCAAGTGAATCAAGTGGTCTTGAGCCAACCTCAACAATAGACACAACAAGCTCAAGTCCAATTCCAACAACCCCCATAACAACAACAATCAACAACAACAAGCATATCAAGTGGTACCACCCCCACCTCAAATGCAAAATCAAGGCAACACAATAGATAACCGGCAAATATGACAATACAATCGACTAGCTCACAACTACACCCCATTACCCGAGCCACTTTCCAACATCTTCCAATGGTTGTATGAGGTACAAATGATTACATTGCCAAAAATTAAACTAGAAGACCCCAACAAACCATGGGGTAAGAATTATAAGGAGTACCAATATTGCACCTTTCATCATCAGAAAGGTCATGATATTAGTAATTGCTATTCATTCAAAGATATAGTCCAAGATATGATAGACAAGGGGACTATTAATATTGATAACCCTTTGGCACAAAAAAACTAGAACCTTGGTATTTATCAGACACCACTACCTAATCATGAGGAAACACAACAAACAATGGGGGCATCAACTTCTATAGTTACCCCTAACCAAGTCAACCATATACACAATGCACAACAATACCAAGGTTTTGTGGGTGCTATCCACATAGTAACCCGAAGTCAAAGGAATGCCAACCGAACACAACAATCAAATGAACCAACACTAGTGGTACTCCCTTCTATGGCACCATCACCCATTGCCTATACAACCGAATCACACCAATCCACCACCACAAATTCATCTCCAAAACCATCCACCAAGACCAACCATCACACTGAGGAGTCGGTTGATGCATAGCCTAAAGTTGACCTCAACCAAACTATCAATATATGAGCTTATACAATAGTCTCCCCCACATTGAGAGGCATTTATGGAGATCCTAAAATCCATTGAAGTTCAAACCCAAGATCCCAATGCCTTTGCTAACTTTGTGGGGAATGTTCAGACATGCATGGAACCTTCAATATCATTTTATGATTTTGAAATAAAAATAATGCCATCAAAGTTACCTGATCCTCCATTGCATATCATAGCTCATATTGACCAAAAATATTTTAAACGAGTGCTAATCGACATTGGCTCCTCTATCAACATCATCACCACCACAACACTTCAACACCTTAACCTTCCACCTTCACACATTGTCACCTCCACCTTTACCTTGCAAGCTTTCAATGATGCCCTATGTTCTATAGTTGGAACAATTATCCTACCTATGAGAGTGGGGGTTAAGACTATCCACACCATGTTCCATATTCTAGAGGGAGCCATGGCTTATAACATACTTCTTGGGCACCCCTGGATTAGGGAAATGAAGAGTGTTCCCTCAACATTGCACCAATGCTTGAAATACGTGCATGAGGGATAGATCCATTGCATACCAACTGATATAGAGCCATTCAAGTACTACAACTTCATCTCCAATCCATATGAACCATCACTCCCATCCACACATTTATCCCTCACCCCCATCACCATCCAATCAACCAAACACTAGAACACATCATCAAAAGCACCCATCCTAGAGGCTCTTCCCATAGTTGATCATCCATCCACATCCCAAACCATCAACCCAAATCATGCCTCCACATCAACCTCATATCATTTTCCAATCACACCAAATCATCCCATAAATCAACCCATACCTCCATCAAGTCACATCTCATCACATCAACCAAACAATCAACTTGTCACCCCTATAAATATCACATAGGAGGGGCAAGCCTCCACATCATAGAGTCAACCACCCAATCCGAGTCAACCAACACTCATCATCACCCCACCTTGTCCTGAGCCTCAACCTGTTAGCCACACCACTTAGTTGAATCCTCCTCCACCTCCACTAGTTGAGCCATAGGTTTCTCTTGAAGCCTCCACCTTGGCACCCACATCATCCATGTCAGCACCCACCCAAGTTGTAGTCCATCTCACCAATCCAAGCATTGGTGAGTACATAGTTCAGAATGTCACAATCAACCCACGTAGCATCGAGACTATTAGAGACTATGGTCACCCATGCGACCCACCTTTAGCTATAGGTGTGGTATATAACATGGGTTCAACTCCAAATAAGATCAATTTTGTGTATGGGGGAGTAGATTCTTCATCCGATCTACCTCCTCTTGATGAAACCCAAAGATAAGTTTATGCCAATATCGAATATCTATCCAATCTAGATTTCTCGATGCGATATTTTTGATGGGTTAACTAGCAGGGATATGGCTTAGGATGACATGAATAGGGTATTCATGATATCATTGAACCTCACTATCAAGAGGTGCATGATCACTCTAGCTTAGGATACAGGCCACTCTCCTCCACCACCTCCTTCGAGCAAGCATTTCAACAACTCACTATAGGTCCCAAAGAGGATGGTGAGGAGGATGAAGATAATGATGATAGTGAGGATGAATACATAGACCCTGAGTTTGTACCTCTTTTATACGAGGATTTTCTAGAAATGCGACCCCAAGTTGCCATGATAGACTCCATTTTTGATGATGACTCTGAGGAAGACTTCAATGAGGAATATGACGTACTCTCAATCACCTCTGATAGCTCCGAAGAAGAGTCGGTCCCCATTGCACCCTTCACCGATGAAGATGAGTTTTACCTTTGCATGTTTCCTATCCATCGGCCCATCTTTCATCTGCTCCTTCCGCTAGAGTGAGCCGAGCCACCTGTCGATCCACCACCGCCACCTTGGCCAACCTAATGTAAAATATGTACATATATACATGGCAAAAATAACAAATATATATAAAAAAAAAAACAAATACAAAAAAATTAGCTTAATCATTCATATTGCATTTTGTGCATCCATTCATGCATCCATAACTCATATACATTCCATGATCATTTCCTTGTACATTGCATTTATGTATCCCTATCATCTGCATTCATACATGTTGCTTGCCATATTGGTTGTCATTCAGTTAGTTTGGATAATTGTTAGTCCACTGAGTCTTGTTGCCTTAATCAGGGGCACCTTCATCCTAGTATTGGTTTCATTCCACCATCCACCACCATACCAAAAAAAATAAAAACAAAATGATGAAAAAAAAGTTGCAATAAAACCCCATAGCACCTCATTTATTTGGTAGTATTTGAACATCAAACAATATTTAGGTGCTATAGGTTATTCCTAGTTAAATCAGGTCTCCTCTTGGACCAAAGCACACTTTTCACTAAGAAAATTTTGAGTTTTGGGAGTTGACTCTACCATTTTTGAACCAATCACATGACACATTTATTAATGAGATCTTGCATCAGAGAGGGATGATGCCATGATTGGATTGAATCTTGAAGTGAAAAGTTCTTCTTGCTTGTCCCATTATGCACATAGTCCAACAATAAAATAAATATACATCTTTGCAAGATTTCACAAAAATGAAAGAGTGAGTAGTAAGGATAGGGTAAAATTCTCATCAGGACTTGATTCGAGTGGTTGAGAATCTGATTCCCCAAAGCTCTAACTCTTTTCACAAAAATAAATAATAATACTATAAAAGTGAGTAGTAAGGATAGGGTAAAATTCTCATCAGGACTCAATTCAAGTGGTTGAGAATCCGATTCCCCAAAGCTCTCTCTTTATAAACACAAAGTAATAATAATAGGCCTTCAAGTAGTAAGGATAGGGTTTAATTCTCATCAAGACTCGATTTGAGTGGTTGAGAATCTGATTCCCCAAATCTTGGAGACCCTAGCATTGGACTATGCTCATGCATGGTGACACGTCTCTCTTGAAGAGACCTTTGAATGCACATAAGGACAAGCTAGCTTTTTGGTTCTCTTCATGACTAGTTTAATCTTACCTTACTCAAGATTGGTAAATGAATTCATTATTTGCACACACAATGGTTCTTGATTGGCTTGCATCATTACCTTACTCAAAATCGATGGAAAATGAACATTCATTGCACACATAGTTGGTCCTTGAGATATTTGACTCCACTAGGATACCATTAGCATCATATGGATTTGCAAGATGAGTAGATGAGTTTGTTTGAGATCACTAGGATGTTTGAGTCTTTGCAAAACAACTCTAGATCATTTATCCCTAAGGCAAACAAAGTCATAAGCGAGGTTCCATTCCATACCACCATCACATTATCACACATGTATCATAGTCCATTTCATCCTACAACATATGGTCAAACCAATACTACTGTATTGGTACCCCTGATTAAGTAATAAAGGCAAAATCTAATAAACAATGGTCCATAACCTCTTCGAATGACAATAAATAAGGTAACACCATTCATTCATTTGCATACATCACCACCAATTGCATTCATTCATAATACATTCATTTCATCACATGCACACCAAAAAAATATGAACAATCCACCATTACACATATACATGCACAATCACATCATCAACCAACTAGGGGGGTTCAAGGTCTCACACCTTCCCCAATAATCACATCAAACAATCAACCAACTGGGGGATTCAAGGTCTTACACCTTCTCCCTAAACTCCTTTGGTCACTTTTAATTCAAGGGACTACAAAAAACCAAACTCCTTTGGTCACTTTCAAATCCAAAAGGTTCCAAAGTAATCAAAATCCTTTGGTCATTTTCAATTCAAAAGGGTATTCTCAAATGAACCTTGTATCTGGTGATTTACTCGAGTCACCTAGCGGTTGCAACTATTGGTTATCCATGCAATATAGTAGGATGGATAAATAACCATAAGGACACTTATTAAAAAAAAACCATCAAACCAACCTCAAAACTTCACAAATGCAACCACTCAATCTTCTTCCCTCTCAAACATGAAAACAAAACTCTCAAATGCAAGAATGAAGTCAATATGAGCACCCCAAGCCTATTTATAGCTAAAATTCATGCTTTTTGAAGTGCCCAAACACAACTTGCATTTTAAAAAGGCCCCAAAAATGCTACAAAATACTCCAAAACTTCACAAAATAATCCAATCATCAATCCATGCATCACACACATCATCCCACATCATCTTGTCTCAAGTTAAATCAATTTGACAACTCAATTTTGGAATGCAACTATGTTTAAGAAAATTTGCATAAGGTTATCATCAAGCCCTCTACGTAGGGTTGCACAAGAGGAAATCCTTTACAAAATTAACTTTGGTATACACCATTCTATAGGGTCGAACATGATACCTACAGTGACTCGTCCATCTACCATATTACAAGTTCTCTTCATTCTGCTAAAAGTAAACTTTCAACAATGCTTACACACCCAAACATGGGGTAATCAACTTGATTTTAATTGACGACATTCAAAAAATATGAAATCACTCATACATGCATGTCACAGATCACTTCAATTCATTTTTAAACAAATAAGATCAATTTGGTAACCTAGTTTTGGAAAGCGATAGTGCTCAATGAAATTTACACGAAACTATCATCAAGCCCTCTCCACAAGGTTGCAAAAGCATAAATCCTTTACAAAATTAACTTTGATATGCATCATGTCATTGGGTCATACATGATACCCATAGTGGCTGGTCCAAATACCATATTACAAGTGCTCATAATTTTGTCAATGATAAAGTTCAAATAATGCATTTCCACCTAAAACTTGGGGCAATCAACTTGATCTTATTTTGCAATTTTTGCATCCATAAATGCCACCCCTTTCATCATCCATATTTGATCAATTGGCTCATGGGTTTCATCCTTTACACATTCACCAATTGAGGGGGTAAGTCAAAATAAAAAATTATAAAAATAATTATTCTTGCACATTAAGGAAAGAGTCCATTTCTCCATCTAATAAAACTAGGTGTCTCTTATTTTTGCACCACATTGTATTTTACACAATGCAGTACAAAAAGGGGTATATATAGAGACTAAATCCTAGCCACTTGCCAAACCCTCAACCTTCACAAAATATAATCCACTTGCCAAACCCTAACCTTAACAAAAGGTTATAAAAATTAAAGGGGGGATAAAATAAAATGAGACACTGCCCACATTTTCGTAGGACTGCTAAAACTACCCAACTTGTTTTAGATTTCACTCATTCAGACTTGGATTAAGTTGAAATTTTTAGGGTAGGTTCTTGAAAAAACCTAGAATTTCTACACCAATTTTTAGATTATTTGTAGCAACATAGACTCAAGCACAATCCTCTATTTGAATAGGAGCAAATTCAACCACCAACAGATCTAGATCGAAGTAGGTAAATCATCAAGGTATTAAATTTATTATTTCTATATTCCATATAGTTTTCTATATTATACAAGCACTTATATTCAGGTTTTCATAGCTTTCATTTAAATAAAAAGGGTCTCACACCATGGAGGCCCTTTATATGCTACTAACTCTTTTCATTGTAGGATATGCGTGTAGGTGACAAGTTCTTAAAAAACTGTTGAAGCAAGGATGGCCTGTAAGGATATTCAAGCCCATCCAACAATATGATTGGAGCAACAAAGATTCATCACACCCACATTCCATTGATATGCAAAAGGGGTTTCTCCCTCTTTTTCTCACTGTAATATGAAAGCAAGCACACTTTTTGTAACCCCTACAATTTGGGGCATACCATTATTGTAAAAGAGAGGAGATCAAGGCTCTCAAAAATTTAATACAAAGATCATTATTTTACTACACTTGCTTGTTTTAGTATTTATTTGTTTGGGTGTATCTTTATTGCTTATAATAATCATGGAAGGGAATATATTTTCTTGTGGCTCTGATTCCCCTAGAAAATACTTCAAATTCTCATTGAAGCTAGTTGCTAGGGGCCACTTGGGACTTTAAGCTCACTCATATGGTCTGATTTAATTCTCTTCAGTTAGTCTGTGGCTGGTGTATGTGTTAAAATATTTATTTCCTTGGTTTTTGGAGTAGCATCAGGGTTAGTATTCATATCAAAAAATCTGCAAGGTCCTACTTAAGCCTAGTGTCCTAGTTGTTGATGATGATGTTAGGAAGATTTTATGTAAAAGGGGTTTATTAAATTGTATTCTACCTTTCATGGACATCATAGGGGACTTTCTAGAATGCTAGTATATTTGTGGTGAAGAGGATGGGTTCACGCATGTGGTTCATAATTCCAATTCTCTATGGAATTAATAGAAAAGGTAATGGGTTTGTTGGTTGAAAGAGCTAGTCGTAACCAAAAGAAGCACTCTCTCAAGAGGGAGATGATTTTATTTTGAAATCATGGGGAGTATCTCCCAAAGAAAAAAAATGGGTATGATGCAAAATCTCTCAAAGCACAATGGGATCAGGTAATTTAGATCATCATGAATTATTTCACCCTATACACGAACAAGGAGATGTTATGAAGCTTCCACATGATGTTTTTGAACCAATTGAGAAGGATGTAGCTAATGAATGTCCCTTTGTTCTTTATCATTCTCTACCAAAATCCCTAATAGATGTGAAGGGAAAAAAAGAACTGGACCCCATCCATCAAGGGCTGATCCTATTAACTTATTTGCATGTAGCAAAGTCTAAAGGAGTGGTTGTGGAGGAGGCTTTAGCAAAAATTGAATTCCACAAAATTCCTCCAACCATAGACCCAATTCAGATGACATTGATGAGTGCCAAATTGACACATATTTTATGCAAGGATTATCTATTTTCTATCTACAAAATCATGAAAGTAAATGTGTTTTAATGATTATTTTACCTTATTTATGTGATTTATCAGTTAATTTGATGAATGAGGTTAAAATGATAAATGATCATATTTTACACAAATTGAGCGAAGTTTTTGTATGTTTTTGGTAGGTACTATTACAAAAAATACATGTCATATATTGAAGAAAGGATGAACAAATATCGAGGGAAATGTGGATGTCTGCTACGGAAGGGTGCTACGAAAGGGCGCTACGGAAGGGTGCTACGGAAGGGTGCTACAGAAACTTGGAAAAATCTATGGAAGAACCTGTTTCACATAAATGCCACATAAGCTATGGCTTGGTCAAACACCACATGGGCAGTTGAAAGAATCAAGCACGAAAGGTTTCAAATTCCACATGGGTGGTTAGAAGAATCAAATGTGGGTGACTCACCATTTATTTGGGGCATATAAGTTGTTACGTGAATATTTGTAATAAATGTATCCTTCCCTAAAAGAAAGGATAAAAGCTGTAGAAAAAGTCTAAATCAAGGGTTGTATTGTTACGTAGCTATCCCACCAAGTCAAAGTTAGTATTATGTTATAGTTAGTTGCCACTTGGACCAATTAGAATATTTATTGAGTCCAAGTATTTTAGGAGATGTGTTAATTTAGCTTTATTATTGATAAGAACATAGTTGTTGCGTATCAAGTCCAAACCATATGGGAGAAATACAGGGAGTTATGTTCAAAATTGTCTGAGTGACAATATATATTTGCATACGAGACCTTTGAAGGGGGATGGCGAGATAATGGAGAAATATATGTAATCTGTGATTATTCCCGATGTAATATTTTGTATGCAATTCTAGAATTTGGATGCACAACCATGTACGTTTGATTTTCAATAATAAAGCAACAATAATATTTTCTTTAGGATATGGTAAATGTGTTTTATAATTATTTTATATTTTGCTTGCTTTGGTAATTTTTATTTCTTTTATTCTCTTGTAATTATAAAATAATTAAGAATTAGATTAATTAAATGAGTAGATTATTGAATTTAAAGTAAAATAGAAAATAGGGGAAGGGGTTAACAGTAACCTTCTGGAGGCAGGGCCCACTTCGAAAGGTTAGTCCCTAAATCTCTTAACCCCACTAACATGGTAGATATAATCAGATTAAAATATTAATTTACATGAAAATATAATTAGAAATTATAATAGATAAATAATGCATTTATTATGTGGATCCACATTAGAATAATTCATAAATTGCATATTTAATTTAATTTTATTTTATTTTCTACAAACTTTAATTTCTGTAGCAATTGAAACCAGAAAGAGACCTGAACTAAGATTAGTATTAATTACTACGGTACAATCTATACTGGGTTGCTACTCTTTAAATCTAACTTGGATTAACCCAGATTGACAAAATTAAATGTAAGCTACTATAGCTGATCATTTTGGCACCATTGCCGGGGAGAGTAGCGTCGTAGTGGTTAGTCAGAAAAGTTGTTTGGTAGTGCAAAGAAAGATGCTTACTTGTATGTGAAAAGGGGTACATACGAGACCTTGGTGTGCATACGAGTCAGAGTGACCCGAATATGGTTCCAAAAAGCTCCTCCGTTCGACGTTGCCAGGTTATTTTCTCTTGAAGGAATCATTTTTACTGCTTTCATAGATTAAAAATTTATTTTCTACAAATTTCAATTTCTGCAAATTTCAAATTCAGCAAATTTTATTTTTTGCAATTTCCTTGCTTTGGGTGATTACTATTGTTAATTTTATTTAGGACCTATGAAAAAGAATAGGAAGTAGGTGAACATTGAAAACAACCTAAAATTTTCTTAGGACCCCATTTTTTTAGTAGGAATTAGTTATGTTGAGTGACACAACTGTAATGAAATCCCTCATAATAGTCAAAGAATAGTAGTAATTTACCTTTTACTTCAACAATTTCATTTCCAGTAAAATTTATTTTTCAAGCATTTTTACTTTCCTCCTATTGTACTAGAATTGGTTGTATGGATTCATAGACCGTGGGTCGCACCTAATTTTAGTAACATTAGGATTGTTCAAAATTTTTATTTTATTTATGTTGTGTTAAGAATAGTTATAAATTCTGAAATTTGTATCTAAACTTGGCAAACAGTAGGATTGAAACAGAAAATCAAAACCCAAACACAAAAACAAAACAAAAAAGAGAGAAAAGAAAAATAAGTTGTTAGGTGGTGGAAAACAGTCCAATAAACCTCTAGAAATTATTACAATAATAATAATAATAATAATAATATATATATATATATATATATATATATATTTAATAATTATTATTAAAAAGAAATAAAATAGAGGTATATACAAGACTGAACCAATGAAATTATAAAGTGGTAGGACAAACATATTGTATCATGAAAATTCCAATTAGAAAATATTTGAAAGGGTGTAGTATCCAATATTTTCTAACAAAACTTGTAACAAAAAATAAATGTTTTATAGCTTTGCATTTGGATGCGTTCACACTGTAACAAAACTCAAATTATATTTACAGTGTGAACAAAATTATATTTCTAATAAAAAATAAATAAATAGATAAATAAATAAACTTTAAAATTTAATTTAAATTTTATATGTTACATATATAATTATGTTCTTATTGTTAGTATGGGTTTGTGGATAACATTATTATAGAAGTTATAAGTCTTATTTATACATAGTTTTGATATACACCTAAATAAGTCCAATGAGCACTATTGACTTTTGCATTGGAAAGTGTGTTTAGATAGATAGAAGTTCAAATATTGCTGCTATAGGAAGTGATTAGACTAAAATAAAACACATATTCATTATATGATTTATAGTACCTTCTTGTTTCAACTTATTTAATTTGAAAAATGATGGTAATCCCAATTTAGCCAAATGACAATTTGCATTGTGCTTCTTATCAAATGTATATCACATTCCAAAAGAAATATTGTTTAAAATAGAATATCAAGGTAAATATTTGGATTTACATGAACAAGGCATCAATCATCTACTATAGACCAAATTTTAGATTTATGCAACTGTTATAACTGTATGGTTTATCCATTGAGATTGTTGTATTAATCTTGTGTGCATGAGGACATGCACTTCCTTCAGTTTGGATGAATGATGAGTGCCAAATTGACACATGTTATGCAAGGATTATCTGTTTTCTATCTATAAAATCATGAAAGTAAATGTGTTTTAATGATTATTTTACCTTATTTATGTGATTTATTAGTTAATTTTATGAATGAGGTTAAAATGATAAATGATCATATTTTACACAAATTGTGCAAAGTTTTTGTATGTTTTTGGCAGATAATATTACAACAAAATACAAGTTATATATTGAAGGATGAACAAATACTGAGGAGACATGTGGATGCACGCTATGAAAGGGTGCTACGTAAGGGCGCTACGGAAGGGCACTATGGAAACCTAGAATTATCTACGAAAGAACTTGTTTCACATAAATGCCACATAAGCTATGGCTTGGTCAAACACCACGTGGGTAGCTGAAATAATCAAGCACGAAAGGTTTCAAATTCCACATGGGTGGTTAGAAGAATCAAATACGGGTGACTCACCATTTATTTGGGGCATATAAGTTGTTATGTGAATATTTGTAATAAATGTATCCTTCCCTAAAAGAAAGAATAAAATATGTAGAAAAAGTCTAAATTAAGGGTTGTATTGTTACGTAGCTATCCCACCAAGTCAAAGTTAGTATGATGTTATAATTAGTTGCCACTTGGACCAATTAGAATATTTATTGAGTCCAAGTATTTTAGGAGATGTGTTAATTTAGATTTATTCTTTATAAGAACATAGTTGTTGCATATCAAGTCCAAACCTTATGGGAGAAATATGGGGAGTTATGTTCGAAATTGTCTAAGTGATAATATATTTTTGCATACGAGACCTTTGAAGGGGGATGGAGAACTAATGGAGAAATATATGTAATCTATGATTATTTTCCCGATGTAATATTTTGTATGCAATTATGGAAGTTGGATGTGCAACCATGTACGTTTGATTTTCAATAATAAAGCAACAACAATAATTTCTTCAGGATATGGTAACTATATTTTATAATTATTTTATATTTTGCTTGCTTTGGTAATTTTTATTTCTTTTATTCTATTGTAATTATGAAATAATTAAGAATTAGATTAATTAAATGAGAATATATTATTGAATTTAAAGTAAAATAAAAAATAGGGGAAGGGGTTAACACTAACCTTTTGGAGGTAGGGCCCACTCTAAAAGGTTAGTACCTAAATCTCTCCCTCCTACTAACATGGTAGATAGAATTAGATTAAAATATTAATTTAAATGAAAATATAATTAGAAATTATAATAGATAATAATGCATTAATTACGTGGATCCACATTAGAATAATTCATAAATTGCATATTTAATTTAATTTTATTTTACTTTTTGTAAACTTTAATTTCTGCAACATATGAAACTAGAAAGAGACCTGAACTAAGCTTAGTATTAATTACTATACTACAATCTATACTGGGTTGCTACTCTTTAAATATAACCTGGATTAACATGGATTGACAAAATTAAATGTAAGCTACTACAACCAATCAAACATCTAAGGCCTCAGGTGATTCTTTTGGGTCAAATTTAGAGGACTCACTGGTTCCCTTTTCCTCTATAAAAGGGAAGGCTAGCTCTAGGAAAGGTATTATGGCAACCCCCAATGTTGTAAAAGGAGGTAGTACTCGATATTCCAAGCAATTGTCTTCAATGGTAGAAAAGTTAGATAAGAACTCAATCTCAATTGAGGTGGCTGACTTGAAAGACAAACAAAACCTAAGATTTTTAGAGGGGGGGAAGGCTCATAAGTCCCTAGTCTCAGTTGAGATGTTTGATTTGGAAGATAACCATCCAACAAAGAAAAAGCAATATTTTAGAGGTTATGGAAGATGACAAGGAGGCTTTCCTCATGTTGGGACTTGAGCCCCCTGTCCATATGCGCTTCCTTAATAATATTGATGTGAAGCACCAAGCTCTATTGGGCACCCTCTAGATGGTGATATCTTATGTTCATGACATTCATAGAATGTCTTACCATCAGAGGGATGGTTCGAGCTCCAAGTGACTTAGGGATTTAGTTCTCCTTTTATAGTTTTGGCTATGGTTGCAAGATTGCATCTTGTTTTTAGATTTTGTTCTAGTCTCTTCCTTATAAGATATGATCCCTTTGATGGTTTTCTTATTTTGGTTCTTGGACTTATCTTGTATTTTTGTGTTCTCAATTTGTCTTGGTTGGGTAGTTTCTTGTCTATCATTTATCTTTTGTCTTGTTGTTCTTTCTTGAGTCTTAGGGTGTGACCTTGATCTATGGCAGTTTCATTCTATAAATCAAAAACCCTTCTTTTATCCAATAAAAATAACATAGATTTATATTAATGCTCAAACTATATAGAAGCTTCTTTTATGCTAGTTCCATGTTGAAATTCAAGTATGGGTTGAATATGATCCTTTTAAATTTAAGATTTTATTTTGTGTTATAATTAAGCATGTTAATTCTATTATAGAACTTTATTTCTTATCAATAAGAGATGTTATATTACTTTATGCTTTATCTTGGGTTTGGTGGGATCTTTGGGGTATGGAACCTTGTTAGGACCCTAAGTCTAAGAATTTGACCCAATCCTAGGAGTTGTGGTGATGCAATAACCAGGTAGTTATGAGTCTTAAAGGAATTGCGATGATGTAATAGCCACATACTCATGAATCTAGGAGTTGTGATGATGTAATAGTCATATGCTTGTGGTTGATACACCTTGAATGATGAGGATTGAGTGTTCCATAACCTTAGAGCTAATGGAATAATTAATGAGGTAGCAGTGGTGGTACACTAAAAAATAAGGTTTAGGTGATCATGCTCAGTACTAAGTGAGTGGTAATGACCTTAGTTAACCCATAGAGGTATGGTAACTAAGCACCATGGATTTACGCCTGAATAACCTACATAGATGGACTTATGGTTGGGTTAGGGAATATGTGTTCCCATTTAAGTGTTATGGAAGTTAAAGGATAATTCCTATGCTATGGTAAAAGTATCCTATGTCGGTAAGGGTATGGGAAAGGTGGAAGTTTCACTTTGGCATCCTTCTAAAAGGTGAGTTTTAGTAAGGTGAACCCCAAAAATATTAGATACTGACCACTCCTATCCACTTGAGTGTCATTTGTAGAAATATTAGACTCAAATGTGGTGAAGCCTTGAGAATAATAAAAATAATATTAGGACTAAAAAAAATGTATCTCTCTTGGGTTATTTTTGATGGGTTGTTATAGTTGGTATCAAATATTTAGGTCATAGGTCTAGAAGCTTCCATGGAGTGCACCTAGGATAAGCCTTGAATTTAGGTGATACTTTAGGAAAAATTACTCTATTAGGGACATTAACATGATCTAGGATAAACTAGGTATTACACATCAACTAGACCAGTCAGACCAAGGAGTAAAAATTCTAGAGAGTATAGTTTCTTATTGGGGAATGACACCTTGTAGAGTTAAGCATGAACATGATAATTATTGAGTGAGTGATAATTATCTAAGTTAGTTCATGGGGGAATGAAACTAACTAATTGTAAGTATAATTGAGGGAAATTGTAACTTACCCAACTCCTTTATATGGATAGAAGATAACACTTTTTTAATATGAGGATCATCCAAGAAATCAAGGTCAACTCCACAAGAGAAAACTATAGTGCATCCACAAAATAATTTTGGATGAACAATGGACTCCAACAAAATAACTAAGAGAACAATGGAATCTAGTAATAATTCTAGAAGGATAATAGACTTTGACAAGAAAACTAGAGGAACAATAGGTTCCAACAAGAGGGTGGAAGATTTTTCTTTTGTAGTTAAGTTGATTTAGGAACAAATGGAACAACAACAAAAATTGTTAGAAACCCTGATAAACAAGGAAACTAATAATAGGGACTTAGACGATAGATAGAAAGAGAATCCTATTATGATAATCCTTAAGGGCAAAGCCCAAATAGAGGTTGAGCTAGCTAAAGACCTTAAGAATGTTAAGGTAGCTAAATTTAATGGAAATGAAGTAGGTGATGCAACTGAGTCATGCTTGAATGAGTTGGAAACCTTCTTTTCCATGAAGAATTATTCGTTTGAAACCTAGACTATGTGGAATACCCTACATCTTCAATATATAACCTTAGAATTATGGAATACATTCAAAATAGGCAAAGAAATCCAATCTATGGATATTAAATGGGATATTTTTGGTAGGGATTTTTTTTTAATTTACATGGTAGAATTGGTAACTGCCACAAATTCGGTTAGGCTATCTATATTTTATGGCCACCATAGTATTTTGTGATGTCCACACTAAAAGTTGCCACACAGTTCTTCATGTAGTCTACCTCGAAAGCTGCCACACAGTTATTCGCACAATCTGCCCCTATAACCATCATCCCATAATTATTTTAAACCTTTTACATTGTTGAAAGCACCAGGAAAGAGCTTTTAAAAATATATTTCTATCAAATTAGTTTTATGTGGAGAAGTGTGAGGAATTCTCTACACTTTAGTAAGGTACATTGACTATAGAAGTATACTTTCAAAGATTCATTAAAATTTTGAAGTATGTTATAGAGTATGAGAATAATGAGCAACTAAATGTGCATAAGTTCATATTTGGGATGGATTATAATATTAGGATAGTAATTAATTTTCTCAAATCCAAAACTCTACAAAATGCTTATGATTTGTCCAAACAGGAAGAGAGTAACCTTCAAACCAAAATTTACTTCAAGTATTTGGGGTTGACAGAGGCAAGATCTAAAAAACATAGAATGTAGGGAATGGGGTAAGGATAAAAACAATAAAAATAAAGGGAACCCAAATTTTAGTAGTAAGAACAATGGGAACCAAGGGCTATATGAGAAGAGATTTAAAAAAAAGGACAATTCCAACCCTCAACCTAAAAAATGGTATGATTTAGTGTAGAAAGAGGGAATCAAGGAAAAATATAGGAAAGTTCTTAGGCACCTAGGATAGGTTGATTCATTTGTGGGGGTCATCATTATACAAATAAGTATCCCCAATAGTCAAAATCAAGTAACAAAGTAGAGGAGTAGCTGCATCGAATATATGTCACTACTAGGAATTAGAATTTGGATGCACAAGAAACACCTATGTTAATGAATGGTAATTTATTTAACAAATATGTTAAAGTTTTAATAGATAGTGGAGCTATACATATTTTTATTTCCACTAGTATTATCAGGGATATGCCAAAAAGACCTAGATTTTTGGCACAAGGATGGAAATTCAAGTATGGTTTTTGATAGACCTACTCAATGGATCAATATTTATCTATGGCTGACATTACCTTACCTAATGGATCCACTATATGGTACTTATATGTGTCACCACTCCATGATTTTGATATTATGTTAGGGATGGATTGGTTGAAGACTCATGGAGCCTTAATCAACTTCCAAGAGAGGTGGATGGATTACATTAATAGGGATAAAAAGAGAGTAAGAGTTCAAAGTAGGCAAGGGTATTTTTTAACCCATCTATTGTCAACTATACAGATGAAGAAATCCATTAAGAAATGTGGTATGTTGTATGTAGTAAATATTAATGATAAGACATGCAATAAAGGGGATGAGAAAATAATTAAGAAACATCCCATTTTGCATGAATTTAAGGATGTATTTCTAGAATATCTCCTAGGCATACCACCTCAACATGAATTTGATTTCATTATTGAACTAATGCTTGGAAAAGAACCCATTGTAATAATACCTTATAGAATGACCTCGATTGAGTTGCAAGAGTTAAAGGTTCAACTTAAATATTTGTTAGAAAAGAGTCTAATCAAACCTAGTGTGTCACCTTAGGGTGCATCTATATTATTTGTGAAAAATAAGGATGGCTCCTTAAGATTATGAATTGATTATAAGATGTTGAATAAGGTGAGCATCAAGAATAGGTATTATTTGCTAAGTATTGATGATATCTTTTATTAGATAAAATATACCACTATATTTTCAAAGATTTATTTGAGACTTAGACATCATCGATTGAGGAGGAGGAAACTCATAAAAACCTTTAAGACTAGATATGGACAATATGAGTCACAATGTTGTCATTTGGTTTGACAAATACATCAACTAATTTTATGAATTTTATGAACAACATGCTCAAGAAATATCTAGATTAATTTATTTTGGTATTTTTAGATGATATGTTGATATACTATCACACCAAAGAGTAACACAAACAAAATTTAAGGTTAGTTTTAGAGGTGCTGAGGAAAAACTAGTTATATGGAAATTTGTCTAAATGTGAGTTCTATACCTTATAAGTGTAGTATTTGAGACACATCATCTTAGAGAAAGGAATTACTATAGATCCTAAAAAGGTTGAGGCTATATTAAGTTGGCCTACACTGAAAAATATGTTTCAAGTAAGAAGTTTCATGGGACTCATTGGTCATTATAGGCATTTTGTAAAGGGTTATTCAAAGATTACCTATTCTATCACCAACCTTTAGAGAAAAGGAAATGATTTCAATTGGTCAAAAATATGAGACTACCTTTGAAACCCTAAATAATTAGCTAATGATGGCACCAATTCTCAAGATACCAAATCCTCTTGGGAATTTTATAGTATGCACAAATTATTCCTTAGAAGGTTTGAGTGGGGTGTTGTCCCAAAATGAGGCTATAGTAGCATATAAATCTAGGAAAATCAAGAAGCATAATATTAATTATGCTACTCATGATCTAAAATTGGTAGCAGTTGTGCATGCACTAAATGTCTAGAGACACTAGTTATTGGGTAAAATATTTGAGCTAAGGACAGATCATCAAAGTTTAATGTATATTTTTACTCAACCTATGTTGAATGTAAGACAGAGAAAATGGATAGAGTTCTTAGCAGAATATGATTTTGGTATTGAGTATATCAAAGGAAAAGGAAATAAGGTTGTAGATGTATTGAGTAGGAGAATATACATAGCAACCTTAACCCGAAGTCATATAGAATTGATGGATAAAATCAAAGAAATGCAATTACAAGATAATTATTACATAGAAATCTAGGCTAAAATTGAGGGAAATAAAAAATAATACAAGGATTTTAGCATAAAATATGGTCTTTTATGTTTTAAGGACAGGGTTTTCATACCCAAAATAAGTGATTTCAAGAGAATGATTATGCAAGAGGTACATAGTTCTCCATATTCTGCTCAATCAAGAGGGACAAAGATGAGAGAAAATATGAAAAATACCTTCTATTGATCACTGGTTTTATTGCAAGATGTTTATAGTTCCAACAAGTTAAGGTAGAACATTGATACCCAATAGGGAAATTCTATCCACATGATATACCTATACAAAAATGGTAGGTAATATCCATAGATTTTATTATGGGTTTACCTAAGACTATGTACCAGCATGATGTAATTATTGTGGTAGTTGACAAGTTGACCAAGGCTACACATTTTATACCAAGAAAAATCAATGATGATGCACCGTGGTGGCAAATAAGTTTACCAAAGAAATTTTTAAGTTACATGGTTTTCCTGATGTGATTATATTAGACAGGGATTCTAGGTTCACATCAAAATTCTTGTAGGCTCTTCACCATGCATTGGGCACTAAGCTAAACATCAGTTCTACATATCATCCAAAAATAAATTGTCAAATAGAGAGGGTAAACCAAGTTTTAGAGGACATTCTTTGTATATATTTCATGGATCAAAAGTCTACGTAGGAAGACTTTTTACATCTAGTGCAATTTGTATATAATAATAGATATTATGTATCATTAGGAATGGATTTCCTTGAAGCCTTGTATAATAGAAGATGCAAAACACCTGTATCATGGGATAATATAGAGGATTGGGTGGTGATAATACTTGACACTATCAGAGAGATGGAGGAGTAGATTAGAGGAATGTGACAAAGACTCAAGGAAGCTTTCAATCACAAAAAGAGATCTATTGATCTAAAATGTCATCAAGAGAATTATCTATGAGAGAGAATTTTCTTGAGGGTAAGACCCATGAAAAGTACATCTAGTCAACTAAGTTGGATCCTCACTATGTTGGGACTTTTGAGATCATTGATAAGATTAGTCTAGTAGCCTATATGCTTGACTTACTGCCCAACCTGTCCACATATCCCAACTTAGAAAATATGTTGTTGATCCTAATGAGGTTTGAGATATTTCTAAATTGTAGATGGTAGATCCCTTGGCCATTGAGGTGATACCGATAAATATTCTAGGGTTTTGTTCCAAGATGTTGAGGAAATAAACCCTAAATCAATGTAAGGTCCAATGGGACCAATATTCTAAAAATTGTGTAACATGGAAATATGTTGAAAAAATGAGAAAGCAATTCCCATATTTATTTGAATGATATATATATATATATATATATATATATATGCTTATTTTTAGAAAACACAAGATTGTGTTAATTTCAATGAGGGAGTATGTAATGGTCCTCCTTGGAAAAACTTGATCTTGATACTAAATTATGTATTGATATGTGGATATCTAATGCATGTTCTTATTTATAGATTATCAAGATAAGATAGTATTGCATTTTATGCTTTGCTTAAAATATATGGAGAATATGATACTACTGATATAAATGTGGTTGCAAGACCAGGTACTCTCAACAATGGATGGATATGGGACAACCACTTGAGCTGAGAGAAAATTTGGGAAATGATGGATGACTTGTTCATCGACAACTCTAGGGTAAAAATGATACCCTTCATTTAGAATGCATTGCATATATGCTTGTTGTTTGATTACACGTTGGACCATAATAATGCTATTGGAAAATTAGTCATCCTTAGTAGATAGGGGATAACATTTTAGTTATCTTAAAAACCCACTTAAGGATAAACGAAATTTGTATTTTGTGGACTGGAAAAAGTCTTTGTTTTGCTTGAGTTTTTGGAAGCATAGATTGATGGGTTAATCCAATAAAGTATTAATTTGTTTAGTAACATTAATACTTGAAATATTAGTATCAATGTTAATAATTAATAGTAACAATTAATAATAATTGATAAGTAATTAATCTAACTACCTTATTGATAGAAGTAATAAGGTTATGGTTGAGTTATTATATTAATACTTATAGTTTCTTTAAACAATTTTCTTTATAATTATTTTGAATTCCTAATGTTGGAACATTAAGAATATAATACTATGATATTATAACATTTGCATGGTTTTGAATATTAAAGAGATTAGTATTATTTTACTTAGTCATGCTTTAATTAAGCTAAGTATGGTATTTCATGAGCATTTGAATCTTGTAAATGTTCATTAAAGAATATTAATAAGTTATGGAAGGTGGCCAACATGATGGGAGAAATTATGCAAGATCTCCCAATTCTTCAAGAAGCCACCCCAAGCTATTTGAGGGGGGGTTTGAAAGCAATGTTGGTTGTTTTTGGCTAGAGATAAAAAATATTGATTGTGGCCAAAGGAATGGAGGAAGAACATTGGGAGATTCATAGGCATTGTAGAAGAGGTGACATCTACAAGAATGTGGTTGCTTATATTTCAACTCGTGTATTATTGTTTGAGTTGTATGTTTTAGCCTTTGTTATGTTAAATGTTCTAGATTGTTTACTTACACCAGATTTAGCTTGGTTCTAGACCCTATGAGTTATTTTACTACTTTCTTGGAGCTTTCATTCTATCCTATTTGCACCCTATTTTTGATGATGTGTATTGCTTGATGGTTTTATTCCTCTATATCTTTGCTTTGGTTTGGTTAGTTACAATCAAGGTATTTTGGTGTAGTGTCATGGGTATTTCTAGATTATTGTAATCGTGTGGTATCTTTGTAGAGCACCTATGTGAGAAATCATCCCATAACCTACCTTATCTTGCTTGGCTTTAGTGGTTTTTCACTTATTGTGAGGTTTACTAGTTGGGATGTGATCTAATGCTTTGCTCTGCACCTGAGTAGTGTGAAGTAGGTTCTTTTTGTTAGATCCTTGTTGTATGGAGTGGTTGGTTATTTGTTTTGCTTTCCTTGATAAACCCATAACCTTTCTGCCATCCTATGTGGTTTTAATATTTTTTGGTGCATCATGGGTAGTAATACATTGTATTAGTTATTTTATGTTGAATACTTTTATTTATATGAAGATGGATTTTTGAATGTTTTGCGAAAGGAAAGAAAGGAACTTTTATTTTATATATAGAGTATTTAGTATGGCTCTTGTTTTAT
Source organism: Wollemia nobilis (assembly GCA_028583015.1). Classification (NCBI taxonomy): domain Eukaryota; kingdom Viridiplantae; phylum Streptophyta; class Pinopsida; order Araucariales; family Araucariaceae; genus Wollemia; species Wollemia nobilis. Next base: position 72,558 of record JAQPPZ010015344.1, read on the forward strand.
AGATAGAGTATTTATCATGATGCTTGTTGAAGAGGTAAGATAAAATATTATGATTAGCTATAATTTTCATAGAAAGAAAATAATAATCATGTATTTAGATGTTAAATATGATGTTAAATAATGATTTCTGGGTTGTATAAAATAACAACTATTCATAAATGGTTTAAATGTGATGTTGGATAAATAAGAGTTGTATTAAACTTAATATATTATATTTTTTTGCTTGACTGAGAAAATGGTATGTTTTGTAAAGAAAGGATTTAGAATGCTAAGTAATTATAATGGTTTTATGAGACTTGAGTAGGTAGGAAAACCATTATAAAGAGAAGTATGGGAATATATTCTTTATTGTTGAAATGTATTGTGCATGGTTGTTTGCATTTATACACAGGGTATGTAAGTTGCATTGCATCAAGAGCTATCCATATCCTTAAGTTTTACTAACATTTTTGGGAGATTCCTTTCATGAAGGGGACTGTATAAAAAAACGTGGTGTAGGGACCACTTGGGTGGACTTGATTTGATGTATTTGGGAATGAAATGTTGTTATGTAAATGGAAATTTTGCTATGTAGTATTTGGTATTTTATTTCTAAAATTACTAAGGCTTGGAAGCCTTTATGTAAATATGGAATACTTGGTTTGAGAAAACAAAAGAATAATATGGATTGAAATTATTTTGAGGATGTTATTTTGTTATTATGAGAAATATATGCTAGCATTATGATTTTTGTAAGCTTGCTTTTTCTATATTTAATTGAAGAAATGTTTTACGCTAACATAGATTTAGATTAATGCTCAAACTAGATAGAATATTCTTTCATGCTAGTTACATGTTGAAATTCAAGTATGGGTTGAATATGATCCTTTTAAATTCAATGTTTGATTTTGTGTTATAATTAAGCATGTTAATTTTGTTATAGCACTTTATTTCTTATCAATAAGAGATGTTATATTACTTTATGCTTTATCTTGGGTTTGGTGGGATCTTTGGGGCATGGAACCTTATTAGGAGCTTGATTCTAAGAATTTGATCTAATATTGGGAGGAGTTGCAATGATGCAATAACTAGGAAACTACGAGTCTTGGAAGGAGTTGTGGTTATGCAATATCCATGTACTCATGAATCTAGAAGGAGATGCATGCAATAGCTAGATGCTCATGATTGAAACACCTTGAATGATGAGGATTGGATGTTCTATAACCTTGGGGATAATGGAATCATTCATGAGGTAGCAATGGTGGTAAAATGAACAATAAGATTCATGTGACCATGCTTATTACCAAGTGAGTGGTAATGACCTTAGTTAGTCCACATAGGTGTGTTAACTAAGTACCAACACTTTACACTAGAATATGTTAGAAATAGAGCATACTACATTATTTGGGTCATATAAATGTACCTTCCTTGGTACATACTTAGGATATTAGGTTACTTTAGGGGGAATTTATCTAGTTACTTTATGGAATATAATAAGTATGCAAGTGTCAATGTGCAAGCTGTAATGTGCAAGGTGTCCACTTGTACAACTAGATAGATTGTTGGCCAAGAAACTTATCTTCCTATATAATGGCCATAAATGTAGCCTTAGAGAAGCATCATACAGATCATATAGGAGAATCATAGTGTGTGGTAGATAGGCATTAGGGTAGTGTGTGAGTAATCTATAAGCTCAAATCTTCCTCATGGAGGAGTAGCATATTGTATAAAGTGCCCATTTCCTCCATTGCTACTATTGTAATATTTTCATCATTTCTATTTATATTATATTTCAATCATCTCACATGTCTATTTTATTTATTTTTGCATCTTGTAATTGGTATCTCTCAATGTATGTGGCATCAAAATATAATAGTGGTATTAGAGCTATGGTAGATCAAGCCACATTAGGGCTATAGGGAAACCATAATTATTATTTGATCTTGAATTTTTTGATAACCTGATGCACCTTTGGACCGGTCACTATAATTTTTTTTTAGAAGAGTCTAGGTGGTATACTTAGGGAGAGTTACAAGTGAACACTAAAATCTCACTTTCAAAAATATTGAGATTGCATAGGGCTAGAGTCTTTCCACAAAGTTGAAAGAAAACTTGTGAAGACTAGGACATAACATTTGATCCACTAGGTTGATGAATCAATTAGTGAAGCTAAGAGATCTCGAAATACTTACATGAAAGTTTCTTTTATTAAAGGGAATTAATACTTAGATGATTGGTATACCTCCTACAATAAAAATATAGGAGACCTCAAATTCATTACCTGAAGGTCGAAGTACCTTCATAGTGCATATATTAGTTGCATAAAGGATAATACTTCAAAAGAATCTTCTGGAAAATAATTGTGGTGAAGTCTGGAGACAGGATATCTCCATTGATAGATTCAATAAATTCATAAGAAAAAAAGGCCATAGTAGCCTTGATACAGAAGAAAATTCCATAGAAGCCTTTATCCAGAAGAAAAATCTATAAGAGCCTTGATCCAGAATAAAATGCCATAAAAGTCTTGGAAGGCCAAAAAAGCCTTGATATTGAAGAACAGGACATAAAAACCTTGATATTAAAGAATAGGCCATAGAAGCCTTGATATTGAGGAATAGGCCATAGAAGCCCTGCTATTAAATAATAGGACACAAAAGCCTTGATACTGAAATAGGCCTTAGATGCCTTTTATCCTTAAGAATATTCCAGAGAAAAGGATCTAATTTTGAAGAAGATTTTAGTACTAATATTTTTGTGCCCACCTTGAAATTCATGCACCCCACTCCCCAAGGGGGTACACGCACTAAAATTAACCCTGAAGCACCTCAAGCGAGCGCACACCTACCCGCATCTCGCCACAACCAATCCTAAGCCGCTCTATGCCATGACCCTTGTCTATAGCCGTAATTCATCCACCAGTATGAGGAGGTGACGGTCGACGTGGCATGCCTGACCAATCTTGAGAGCTCCTAAAAAGTAAAAAGTGCATGCACCATCTACCACATTTAATGCACCTATTTTAAAATAGAATGTGGTGAAAAATAGCCCTAGGAGTGAAATACTTGGAGTCAATCACTAAGGAGGTGATGTTTTTAATCCTCCAATGCAACAGGACAGACAAGACTCCTCTTTATCGGTGGGAAGATATCAGTGAAAAAATGAATGAAGAATTGCAACAGTTGCAGGAGGCCATATTGGCCAATAAAATGGAGATGCCTCCCTTTTCATACTACTTATTTTTTATCCATTTGTTCATGGAATAATTAGACAAGTCCTTGGTGATCTAGATGGGGGGTGAACATGCCTACTATGCAGGATCGACTGCTATGCATACAGGAGGGGTGTTCTAGCTATACTACCTTCTTCAAGAAGGTCCTCCCTATGGTACACTTTCAGTTGTGTGGAAATTTCCCATATAGAATTGGGGTAGGGGTTAGAGATTTTTTGCAAAAGGAAAAAGTAGGAGACTAATTGTACATAGAAGAATTCTCCTATATCAGGATTTATGGTTCAAAGCTACCCTCGAAGGCACTACCTTTCCACTACCCGACTTCCATTGCCATCTTGGAGATCACTCAATAGATGGATGAAGAGGTAAAAATTAGACATCTGAGGAAGAAAGGACCAGTGAAGTGGTTGCCCATTCCCTGTACAATGGGGTATTACACCTATCTTGGCCACTTTGCCCCATTGCATGCCATATGGAATATGGACACCTACTATTTCTTCGAGGTCACTTGGAGGGCCTATGACCCAGATGGCCACCATAGGAGAGAAGTTACCGGCAACCTGGCCCTTCTGGTAGTCATGCACAATGGTGAAAATTTTGAAGACACGATGCAAGAAGCTTTTAGAAATAACTAGACCCTAGACTTGATATGGAGGATTCCCAAAGATCAGTGGTATTACAGTGGACTGGAGACTATCGGTGATTATAGTGCTTAGCTTTAATTACATCAAGGCTTGCTAGTAGATAAGATGACCCTGTTGGTCCCAAAATCTCCTCCTAAAGAATTTGAAGACCCCACTCTCCAAATCACCCAACAATATTCTGACCTCTTTGAGGTCATGATGAAGATAGTTGACGAACAGGCAAAAATCCCCTCCTATTTTAGTTCCCTTGTCACCACTTCTAAATGGAATGAGTTGGTCATTAGCTCTTCTCAACAGGCCACCACATCGTCAGTGTTGACCTTGATAAGCCCATGTGAGCAAGGTCAATTTGGGGAAAGTCAATGTTCATTATATTTTGTGTAGCCCCATGCGGTCCCCTGCTCACAAAAAATCTAGGACCAAGTCCTCAGAGATAGGAGTGGAAAATTTTACAATGGCTAAAGTCACTGACACTTGCCAGTTCATAGCCGATGAGGAAGACCAGATCTAGGATATAGAAGAACAAAGGTCTCCAAGCAAGGGGATAGTCAGGCACAGGGAGACAACTGGATAAGAAACCATCGATACACCTATTGCCTCTTTTGATATCCCCCTACCACCCAGCATGAGAGAGGCCACTATAGATACAAGCAAAGGAGTCATTCGAGCATCTGTTGCACCCGTCCAAATGATGAAATCACAAGTGGCTACTCAAGCATAGGTGGCCAAGGTAGTGGAAAGAGAAATTAAAGAATTGAAAGCCAAAGCTGTGGAGGTAGAGCCGTTGTAGCTCAAGGTCAAGCAGCTTTAGGCTAAAGTTGATAAACTAAAGATGCACGCTCCTTCTACTACACAGACTAGGGTCTAATTCGGGTCGACGAACGAACTTAAAAAAGAAATGAATGAGAATATCCAACCTAAAATTATAGATTTGGAGTCCATCTTGATAGATATATATGTTGTAAGATGAGTAGTATGCCTCATCCAAGACAACTTACAGCATGAGAGGTAGAGAATAGATGCAATCATGTCGATCTATAAGAGGTTTCAGGAGGACTACATGCCCATTTTAGGGCTAACGACTACTCTGGAATATGACTCTTTATTATTATTCATGAAGGAATACATAAAGGTCTCCCTATCCTTACAAAATGAACAAAAATTGTGCCAGTGGAACCAAGAGGTGGCAAAATCTGAGTACAAAGCCAACAATGAGTTGGTCGATTGCAACCTCTCCATTGAGGACTTTGGACGAGCCCCCGTCATCAAGGATTTTTTTTAGAAAATCCAAGATTTTTATTTAGAGTCTGGCGACAGGCTGTCTAAACTCTTCAAAATTTTAGTGGAGATGGTAGACCGCATGTGTAAATTCACCAATAATAATGTATAGTGGGCTAAGGATCGGGTAGTTGAGGCCATACAAGATTTGAACCTAATACTCTTCTCTCTGACCTTTCATGATGAGGCTTGGCAATTTATTGACCAAGCCATTCAAAATCATAGGGTAGGAGTGGGGTCCACCATTGCTACAGCACACACACCAAGAAGGCCTTAGCCACCAGCACAAGGTAGTACCGATAGGGACACATAGCCTCCACCTGCATAGCTAGAATGTGGGATAAGTGTCCTTTTTTAAGTGCATCCTAGGTTTAGGTATAGTAGGATTATTATAGCATGGTGGGTAGTTACAATGGTTAGGTAGTTTGTACTATAAGAAGAAGAATCTACATCAACAATTTTTTCATCGAACCTCTAAGAGAGAAAAGCTAGATATTAAACTTTTCCATTGTCTAAGTCATATTTTCCTTTGTGTCTCCTATGTCTGTTTCTTACCATCCTTACTTCTACCATATCCAAGGATTACTAGAGAGCGTTGTTCATCATGATCATTTCCTGTTGAACGCACTGAGTTGGAGATTCTTACGTCACTACAATCAGGATAGAGAGGATTAGCCTCTTTGTTATGTTATTTAAAAAAGGGTTTTATTGTAAATCATTGACATACAGGACCTGAGCACTCTTTTGGGCCTACTTTATGTAAATATATTTATATTAATACAAAATCCAACTCGATTTTTGGCTCGTCTTCTATGTTTATGGCTTGTGTGATGCTCATTCATATGTTATTGTAATCAAAACCTGTGAATGATGTGTTAGGAACCTACTATTAAAATAAAGCACACTCACACAAAATACTGAAAAATAACTCACATACATCAAATAACTCAATATCACTATGTAGAAATCAATTACATAAAAGAAACAATCTCACAGTAACACTGAATCGTGGGCCTCTTCGAGGGGGCAAACTCCTTCAATATTTCATTAGCTTACAAAAGGATAATCTCATACTTGGCTTCATATATTTTTAAAGGAAAATTGCTCAAGAGGTGTCTTACATGCAAAATACCACTTGAGCTAGAATCTCCCACCAATTTGCGGTTACAATCTTGATAAAAATGGTTACATGAAATGGTACCACTTGGCAAGGTAACTTACTACATCAGTTACAATATTGATAAAAATGGTTACTGTAGCACCCTAAAATTGGCACAGTTAAACATTAGTGAAAAGATAAAAAATCAAATTTTAACCTCAAACCACCCGTTAACCGCTCGTTACCCGCTTTCCTCATTTTCCATGCCATTTTTAGGATTTGTTTTGACCATTGGATGATATCATCTAAGATCAAACGAAATCATCCCAGATCTGATGAATTCATCTGGAACAGAACTTCCAGACGATTTTGTACCAAAACCAAATTTTCATACTTAGCTTATGTTCCAACAACTCCTTTAACCTGGGCAGAAAGCATGTCTACACAGTTAGAGTCTCCCCCATTGGATATCTCCCAAATTGGGATGATCTCCAACCTCCTAACCTCTCCCTAATCCTATATAAACTAAGATTTTCTCAGTTTATCCCCCTGACTCTCTGCGACTCTGCTGAAACCCTGATTGACTCCCCTGAACCCCCCTGAGCTTCCACGCACCTCAGAGCATCCTTACACCATTATTTGCATTTTGTATTTCATGTTTTATTGTAGGAACTTTACTGTTTTTCAGTTGAAGCTGGCTCGGATCATCACAAGCAATTCCAGGTGATTTCGAACGATCCTGTTGAGAAGCACAGATGATCTCGTACGATTGGAGGTGATCCCGACTATAGTCCAGATTGGGGGCAATCAGAGTCCAGAGTTTGCATCTTTTATTTGTTTTCTGCATTTCTTTGTACATTATCTTAGTTATTATATTTATGCATCTTGGAGTTCACCTCATTTAGTATAACCGCATGATAAAGTTAAAATCAATCATTAAATCTACTACATTTCTCTTATTTGCTATTTGCATTTATTATTTAGGCTTGTTTGCTATTATTTCTATCATTCTCCTTTGCTTTTGTAGTGGCATCTTTGGTATTTTGTATCTATTCTTGTGATTGCAGGTTTCTTATGAATTCATCAGATAGACGACGATATCGTCTGATCTCAGATGATTACGTACGAGTTGAGACGATCTGGACTGCTACAAAACTCAGAATCTTCATCTGACATCCAGAATTAGGTATGTACTATTCTAGTTAGCATATTATCTATGTTTAGCATTCATTCCCATTTTTTGTATTCATATAAATCTGTATTGTCATATAAAATAGTTTAGATTCATCTTGGCCAAACCTAGGAATTGAATGATTAAAGCGCAAAATGAACACATCAAGCTTACTATCAACCTAGGTGTGGAAACTGCCACTCAAAAGTTTCCTGGTGAACCCACCATCCATTGAAAATTCACCCTTATACCCCTCCCCCAAGATGCGGGACCTTCAAAGGGCCTCTCAGTTTGAGGTATTGTCCCATCCTTCTCGCATCCCCCTTCCAGGCGTGGATACTATAGCCTGAAGGTAAGGATGCGAAAAAATTGGAGTGATACAGTTACATTATATGGTATGACTTGGTGAGGTACCTTTATTGCCACCTACATTACTAAGTATTGCATAATAAAATTAGAATGGGATCCCCATGTTGGAAGTGGATTATTACATAGGTAAATGAGAATTACAACATGGTGTTAGGATAGGATCCTAACATTTCCTTCTCCTTCGAAAAGCTTTGTCCTCAAAGCTAAAATTGAGGAAACTAGTGTTCGAGGTGATGGAGAGACTCCCATGTAGCATATTTTGGCTAGATCCCATGCCACTAGACAAGGACTTCTACGATGGTATGATTGTGGAGAGTACGGGTGCGACGGTCCAACAACTATTCTAGTGTAAGTAAGATGGACCCTTCCTCATCCAATTATGGTAATTCTGATTGAACCTGTACCTGTGTACCCATAAATTTCTTGAGAGATGAAACATGGAAAACAAGATGGAGCTTGGAGGTGGGCGGAAGAGCCAATTTTTAAGCAGTGGAACCAATCCATTGTAGAAATTGGTAGGGCCCATAGAATTTTGTAGCAAGTTTTTGGCACCGACGGAGTTGGAGGGATGACTATTTGTATAGATGAAATCGAAGGAAAACCATATCACCCACATCAAAGCTATGCTCAGATCGATGTTGGTCGGCTTGTTGTCGCATCCAGTTATGGGCCATGTCCAAATTATGCTTCATATGGTGAAGTACATCGGTCTGCTGGTGAAGAGTAATGTCGACTACCTGGACCCTAGAGCTACCTGGAATGTATGAAGAAGGCGTGGGTGGAGGGTGCCCATAAACAACCTCAAAAGGAGTGATTTTGGTAGCTATATGATAGGACGTTTTGTACCACCATTCAACCAAAGGAAGCCACTTCACCCATTGAGAAGGATGATTAGATGAAAAGCAATGAAGATAGGTCTCCAAAAATTTGTTGACAATCTCAGTTTGACCATCCATTTACGGATGATAGGCTGAAATCATTTTGAGCTTCGTTCCCTGCAACTTAAACAAATCTTGCTAGAAATGACTAGTGAAGGTTGGGTCTCGATCGGACACAATGGATGTGGGCATACCATGAAGGTGAAAAATAGAATCGAGGAATATTTGGGTAATGGTGGAGGCTATGTAAGGATGGGCAAGGGGATAAAAATGAGCATACTTCAAAAGGCGATCCACTACCATGAGAATAATAGACTTACCACCCAATTTAGGTAACCCTTCGATAAAATCCATAGAAATATTAGTCCAAACCTAATCTGGAATGGGCAAGGGTTGAAGAGTACCCAAAGAATGAACTGTTTCACCTTTCATCCATTGGCAGGTATCACAAGCTGCCACGAAGTCACGGATGTCCTATTTCATCCCTTTCCAGAAGAATGTGCACTTGAGGTGTTCATATGTTTTGAGAAATCTAGAATGACCTGCAGAGGGAGCAGTGTGTAGTTCCTTCATGAAGAGGTCATGGAGTGGCGAGGGGAATAACACAAATCTTGGCCATCCCAATTGTAGCATGGGTATGAAGTCGGATCAGCTTGAAGTGAAGCCATCAAAGCTTGCAGGTGTGCATCTTGAAGTACCTCTTATCGTAAGGAATCTATCCATTGGGGGATAGGTGTGGAGATAGCACATATCATATTGAGGGCCTCAAATTGGTGAGAGAGAGCATCAGCCACAATATTTTCTTTGCCCTTCTTATAGGTGATATCATAATCATAGCCCATGAGTTTAGAAACCCATTTTTGTTGTTCTGGGGTAGCAACCCATTGTTCTAAGAAATATTTGAGACTTTGATGGTCTGTTTTAATGGAGAAATGGCACCCAATGAGATAAGGTCTCCAATGGGTGACAACATGTAAGATGGCCAACATCTCCTTGGCATATGTAGATTTTCCCAAATTACGCTCAGAGAGTGCCTTACTAGTGAAGGCCAAGGGTCTCCCTTCTTGCATCAATACTTCCCTAATGCCATGACCGAAAGCGTCACTTTCAATGATGAATGGTTTAGAGAAATTTGGCATGGCTAGAACAGGTGTGGTGGTCATGGCATGCTTTAATTCAAGAAAGGCTTGATCAGCAGGGCCTTGACCAAGTGAAATAGTCCTTTAACATAGATGTGAGGGGAGCTGCTATTTTCCCATAATTATGAACAAATTTCCTGTAATAACCTGTAAGTCCTAAGAATCCTCGAAGTCCTTTGAGAGTGCGGGGTTTTGCCTAGTCCTGAACTACCTGAATATTCTTGGGGTCGACCTTGACACCATCTTTGGAAATAATGTGTCCTAAATACTCCACTTCAGTTAGACCAAAGGAGCACTTAGACCACTTAGCAAAAAGTTGATGTTGGGCCAATAACTGTAATGTTTGATCCACATGGGTAAGGTGTTCTTCCCATGAGCGGCTATAAACCAATATATCATCAAAGAAAACTAGGATGAACTTCTGCATGAAGGGATGGAAGATGTTGTTCATAAGGCTTTGAAATGTGGATGGTGCATTTTTCAAACCAAATGGCATTACCAAGAACTCATAGTGACCTTCATGAGTACGAAAAGTAATTTTTGGAATATCCTCATCCTTGAGCCTGATTTGATGGTACCCCGAACGAAGGTCCAACTTGGAGAAGTACATAGCTCCATGTAATTCATCCACTATCGAAATGGGAAATTTATCCTTGATGGTGATCTTATTGAGCTCACGGTAGTCTATGCACAATCACCACGAGCCATCTTTCTTGTGAACTAGCAAAACTGGAGAAGAATAGGGACTGGTGCTGGGTCGAATGACACCTACCTTGAGCAATTCCTATACCATCTTCTCGATTTTTGACTTGAGAGCATGAGGATACCGATACGGTCTGATGTTCGATGGTGCACTACTCGAAAGTAGTGGAATAGCATGGTCATGAGAGCGACGAGGTGGCAGTGTAGTTGGTTCTAAAAAAATGCCATTGTGCTTGGTTAGAACAAGTTGCAAATCTGTTGGAAGTGGATCTGTTGTAGAAGTGGGTGGCTAAATTGAAAATATTTGTGCAATGACCCCACGGGAGGACTTTTTCAACAACTTCTCCATGCGATTGGAACTAATAATTTGTGTAGGGCCAGCCTTGATACCCTTGAGGGTATATGTTTGTCCATTTTGTGAAAATTGTAGCCATAGTTCTACAAGGTTGCAGGAGAAAGTGCCCAAGGTGCTCATCCATTGGGATCCTAACACAACGTCACATCCTCCCAATTGGAGGGTGAACATATCTTGCTTGAGTTCATAATCCCCTATCTGAATTTTGACATTTCGACATTTACCTTTACAAGGTAAGGTGCCTCCATTGGCCACCATGACTTCAAAATAATTGCATGAGTGTATATAGAAGTTGGTCCATTTGGCCACCTGAGGATCAATAAAGTTGTGCATACTTCTTGAATCAATAAGAATTGTGCGACGTTGGCCTTTGAAATAACCCACAACTCTCATGGTTTGTGGGGTGGTAATCCTAGTAAGAGCATGGACTAAAATTTTTGCTAGTGTTTCTGATGGTTCCTCTTCTTGTGGAGTTGGTGCCTCAGCTGTATCACTCTCCTCATCACTATGGTCACTATTTTTTGGTTCCTCCACATCTATTAAAAACAATCTCTTATTTGCACATCTATGCCCCTTCGTAAAATTTTCATCACAATTATAACATAACCCTTGGGTGCGACATGCATCCATTTCCTCTGTAGTCAGCCGCTTGGGAGTAAGAAGTTTATTATCAGTATTGTTTTGGACCCGAGGAGGGAAAGAAGGTCGGTTATGCAAAAATCGTGGTGTCTGCCTTTGAGCTGAGAGTTTAGATTCGGCCAATCGGGCTAAACTGATAGCCTCCATCATGGTGTGGGGTTTGAACATCTTGAATTCATCCTGGAGATCATCTCATAACCCACTAACAAAATAACTCATAAAAAATCCCTCATTCAAACCCTTAGTTTTATTGGCCAATTTCTCAAATTGGGTCTAGTAATCACGAACTGAGGTGGTTTGTTTCAGCTTTGTCAGTGCACCTGTAAAGTCATCATAGTCATTGGGGCCAAATCGGGTGAGTAGTTGGGACTCAAAGTCCTCCCAAGATAGATCAAGGTTAGCAACCCGTAGCCATTGGAACCAATGTAAGGCCTCAAATTCTAGGTTGAAGGAAGCCATCTGAACCCGATGATATACAGGGACATTATGGAGTCAAAAGAATTGATCAACCCGACATAACCACCCATCGATATCCTTTCCACTGAACTTAGGGAAGTCTAATTTAGGCATTCTAAAGGTTGGATCCCGATCAGAGTGATTGTTATCTGGTGTTCATCGACCTCATTCAGAGTTTTCAGCATGGTGTTCAATTTTGGTGTTGCCTTGCAATTTGGTCTCCATCTCTGTGAGTTGTTCTTCTAAGCGGATTCTAGTGTTATCCTGATCTAGTCGAAGCTCTCAAATATTTGTGCCTATGTTCTTGTTTGCAGAGGTCAAGTCAGCAATGGATTTTTGCAGGTCAGCCAATAATGTGCCCAAGTCTAAATCCTTTTGTTGTTGTCCTCGAGTGCCACTTGCCATTGCGGTCCCTCTTGTGTTGAGTTACTAAAAATAGACCTCGAATTTTAGGAGTTACTATTTTTAGTAAGGGGTCCAGAAAAGTGTTTGGGTATGGTGTATCAAAATGATCAGCTCGAAAAAATAATCACAATGAGCTATATCCCATAACACTAATTTTTTTTCTATTTTTAGTAAGTTGTCCGAAAAAGTGCTTGGGTATGGTATATCAAAATGATCAGCTCGAAAAGACAGTCACAATGAGCTATATCCCACAACACTGAATTTGGGCACCCCAAATTTTTTTTATCTACTGTGTTGATGAGTCTACTGGTGTTCTCTATTTTTTATTTGGAGTTACGGTTCAAAAGTTGCCCTCTGGGATCAACTGTCACTGACTTGTGTAGTCTGTACCCTGACCATCGTGTCACTCACTGTTCTCTATTCCTATCACCTGTACTAGGGTTACTGACATAGTTTCTACTTTTGACCTTAGGGATTTTTCTAACACTAACAACTCTATTTCTAACACTAAAAGTCTACAATTCTTGACTGGTATAGAGGACTGTTACTGTTGACCCGACTACCACTGTTACTATCCTAACTATTACTATCACTGTCCCTATGGTTCAAATTTTGACCATAGGTTGTTTCAAACACTTGCAAAAATTTGTCTTGACTGTTGGTGCATGCAAGTTATTTTTTGTGATAAGGAAAGCCTTCTTCGTATGCTCACTTTTGGGGATGGTGAATGCAGGTTAGCAGAACAGGGATGGGTTGATTTGCGGGTGGATGATACTTTGTTTTTGTTTTGTTTTCTTGAACCAGGGTATGCTAAGTAAGGGAGTATGTAATACCCATAGGCCCTCTGTTATACCACAGTGATGAACAATAGTGCTCGGACCAATATTTCAGGCCACTACTCAAGGAGGATTCCACACATACCCTTGAGCACACTATCTACCTCTCTGACAGTATGGGAGGGTAATCGTCCGGGATGCTGTGTCCCGTGGACTATGGATAATACAAGGCCAAAAAGCTTCCTAATGGATAAAATCTTGTTTAAACCTAGATTGTCTCTCGATATACCCGAAGATACATGGGAGCTCAATTTCATGTGCGAGTGTTGTTTGAGGCTTAGGTATTGGAGCCTGATCGCCCCTCACTTCACTAGATGCTTTATGGGCTATCTAGCTTAGCCAATAACGATAGCTCCTTCACGATATTTTAAAACCCCCGACATAGGGTTTCTAACCTACACAACTACTGTATTTTTTTTGGTATTTTTTGATTTTTTTGAGAAAAAAATGACTGTATTTTTTTGGATTTTTTTTTTGATAAAGGAAAAATAGAAATAAAAAAACACACGGGAAAATTATACCTAACAGGCGGAATGACTAGCAAGAATCATCTTAGTTGTAGTAGAACTTGGCCCTAGAAAGTGCTTTGATACCACTTGTTAGGAACCTACTATTAAAATAAAGCACACTCACACAAAATACTAAAAAATAACTCACATACATCAAATAACTCAATATCACTATGCAGAAATCAATTACAGAAATGAAACAATCTCATAGTAACACTGAATCGTGGGCCTCTTCGAGGGGGCAACCTCCTTCAATATTTCATTAGCTTGCAAAAGGATAATCTCGTACATGGCTTCATATATTTTTAAAGGAAAACTACTCAAGAGGTGGCTTACATGCAAAATGCCACTTGAGCTAGAATCTCCCACCAAATGGCAGTTACAATCTTGATAAAAATGGTTACATGAAATGGTACCACTTGGCGAGGTAACTTACTACATCGGTTACAATATTGATAAAAATGGTTACATGAGATGGTACCACTTGGCGAGGTACCTTTATTGCCACCTACATTACTAAGTATTGCATAATAACATTAAAATGGGATCCCCATGTTGGAAGTGGGTTATTACATAGGTAAATGAGAATTACAACATGGTGTTAGGATAGGATCCTAACATGATGCTTTCTATTTTGCCAATTTAATCATTTTATTTACTTTACATTATTTGACTAGGATAAAACAAACTGGTTCCTCTTACTTTAATCTATCTAAAGCCATTTATAAATTTACTATGACTCTGTAATGGATAAGGCATCGGTATGGGTTTTTATGAGTTCTAATATTGATAGGTTTAGTCACTAAAAATATCAAAAACAACTAAATAACATTTTGTCTGGCATAGTGGGCATGTGCATTATAAATTATTAGTTAAAGAACCCACTGCATTATAAAGCATTAGTTAGAGTTGTCTAAGGTAGTATATTCCCAGGTTAATAGGGTGGATCTGCTAGAATCCATAGTGCTGGTTGTGGTCTTAAGAGTTCCTCGTGATGTGACAAATCTTCTATGGGTAAGCAGGAAAACTCCACAACAATACCCAAAGAAAAATCAGTAGTGGATATATATAGTAGGAATGACATGTTTGGCCTTGGTGGAGCTAATAATGGCGATGTTTCTAGGTACTTCCTGATTTTAGCAAAGGCTTACTAATATTCTTTATTCGACTAGAATGGGACCCCCTTGTGTAGCAATCGATTCATGGGTTAAAATTTGTTTGATAGTTGTACGATGAATCACTTTATGGATGCTAATTTGCCCTATAGCTTCTTAGCTCTTTGATGTTAGTGGATGGGGCCATTTCCAAGATAACCTTTACCTTTGCTGGGTCTACTTCGATGCCTCATTTAAAAATGATGAATCCCAATGTTTTTCCAGATGTTATGCCAAAGATGCATTTCTTGGGATTCAACCTGACATTGTGTTCAATTAGGTTATCAAATACCTTGAGGATCTCGGCATGCTCTTCACACAACAATGACTTGGCCAGTAAGTCATCGATATAGTCTTCTAAGAACTTATGCATGTAGTCATGGAAAATGTATGTCATAGCCTACTAATATGTGGCACCAACATTTTTAAGACCAAATGACATTACTTTGTAGAAAACTGTCCTCTATGGAGTGGTGAACATGGTTTTATGCTGGTCTTCAGGTTTAATCCAAATCTGATTATAACCAAAAAACCATCAATTAGGGAGAGCATCTCATGACCTGTAGTTGCATCTACAAGAGCATCTATGTTAGGCAATGGGAATGAATCCTTTGGTGTTGCTTTATTAAGATCCCTAAAATCAATGCAAATGTGAATTCTTCCATTAGGTTTTCCTACGAGTACCATGTTTGATACCCATTCTAGATAGTTAATGGGAACAATAAAGACTACATCCAATAATTTTTGCAACTCATTATTTATCATCAAAGTGATGGTTGGATGTATATTTCTGAGCTTTTGATTGATCAATTTTTTTGTGGGGTCCAGTGAAAGATTGTGGATAACCAATTTTGGATTTAGTCCCAATATATCTTTGTAGGTCCAAGCAAAGAGACTTGGTCTCTATTTCAATAGAGGAATAATGATGGCCTATTATTTTGGAGATAATATTTCTCCAAACTTGAATTTATTTGGATTATAACGGTCATCGCTAATGTCCACTTCAAAAGTATCCTCTATTGCCATATATGGCCCCTCCTCAAGTTGGTTAGGAGTAGGGATTAAATGGATGTCACCTAAAGGTTCCATTGAATCATGGTCGAAACCAGCATGATAGACATCATGTGTGTAGCCTGGTGCAAAATGGAATGGTTGTAGCATCTCTTCATTAGGGAAGAAATATTCAGGCTCTAGGGGAGTGCAATCCCAATCAATAGCATCTAATTTAAGACACAATGGTTTTACGGGATGTATTGGGTTATGGAGTGGAGTGGTCAAATCAATGGAGATCTTGTTGATGGATGGGATGAAATCTCCAGGACCACGTGGGTGAAACTTTGCATTGGTGATTTACATTCCATACCCAAGATGTGGCTCTAGGGGTATAGGGATATTAGGATCTGGTCTATGGATAGATAAAATAATGGGATCATTAGGCTGGAAAAGCTCTCTAAATGTAGGTGGATCTAGGTTGACCATGTGATGAATGGCATTTAGATTTACTGGTCTTTCCATAAGGCAAAGGTTAGGATATATGGTGTGGAGTATCACCTCTCTTTCAACAAGTAGATTAACTTGACGTAAGTGATAAGGCCCAAGATAAGCCATCTCAGTCTCATCCTCATAGTCACTATCATCTATGAAAAACCCCTTATTCCTACCCATTGTAATTGGGTGTTTACTTACATGTTGATACCTAAGATAGGCCATTTTAGTCTCATATTCATAGTCATTGTCATATATGAAAAATCTATTATCCATTTCCATTGGCTCCACAATGTGACATGTATTTTTAGGCCCAAGATAGGCCATCTCAGTTGAGTCCTCTAACTCATAGCCACTCTCATATGATATGTATCTGCTCTATGTGTTACCTATCCAAGCAAGGTGTTGTATATATCGAGGCCCATGGTAGGCCAATCCGGATTCATTATTGGATTCACTAGTGATGTACTCATTTTTCTCTTGCTCATAACCATGAATTGGCTTGTCCTCCCATAGGATAATTCCTGATGGGATTACTTCAAAAGAGGAATTTGGATGATATTCATCGGGTGGTCCGATATTGACCATAGCCACCCATCTGTCATCCAAGTAGTTTTTTTTCGAGGGTTGATAGGGATTCCAGTCAATGTCTTCCTTGAACCCTAAGCTTAGTCTATATAGGGCTATTGCCAATGAATCATCGTGGCTCTGTATTTGATACCCTAGACCAAACCTATCAATAGGCATCTAGTATTATGGCTATAATAGAAGCTGATGCCCTTGCTCATACAAATCTAAGCCATAGCCATGCCAATGGCATTGCTCAAAGTACCTTAGAGAAAACTCAAGATTTGACAAGTAATGAAAATTCATGTTGAATGGTTCATTTTCATCCTC
Organism: Wollemia nobilis; assembly: GCA_028583015.1. Classification (NCBI taxonomy): domain Eukaryota; kingdom Viridiplantae; phylum Streptophyta; class Pinopsida; order Araucariales; family Araucariaceae; genus Wollemia; species Wollemia nobilis. The sequence continues at coordinate 89,782 of JAQPPZ010015344.1, forward strand.
TTCAATATCAGAAGCACTATGGGCACAATCCAAGCCAACGTAGATGAAGTTGGTTTGGTTATGGGGAATTCCTAATGGAACCATTGTCTCTATTGGCAAGTTTGGGACTTTTGGTCATCCCATGTCTTGCGTAGATTCTATAATACACACTAAAGTCACATTCTACACAAGATATTCATCTAACCATGTTTTTGCTAAGTGAACTATCACCTGTGGTGCATATGATGCTATTTATAAATTAGGTGAGGCAAGTTGAGGTACCTCCATAACTATGTCCTGGGAAGCTTCCTCCTCGATGGGATTTGGAATTTCTATAGCTGCTATAGTTGGAAGTTCTTTAGGTCCTTCCTCCATTAGAGGTGATTTTAGCTTCTGAGAGTCCTTAGCCTTAGACGTTTTTGGGTTTATTAGAGGTTCCAATAGCTTTAGATGTAGGAGGTGGCACCGATGTGGATAGGTCACCTCACATTGATTTAGACTTGATTTTTAGCTATGCAGTGGGGTATGAAGGCCTTATGTACAGGTGTTTTGATGGAAGGACAAGTTCTCCCAATAAGTCAACCTAATGCACATATTTAAATGGCTCTTCATCTAATGGAACCACATGCACTTATCCCTCGTGTACATACTTGATGCATTGGTGCAAGATTTAGGGAACACACTACATATCCCTTATCTAGGGATGCACTAGGAGGATTTTGTACTATATTACCCACTCCAATATGTGACACATCATGAGGATGGTATTTTGTCCTACATGTATAGGTAGAAAAACTATACCCATTGTGGAGCACAATGCATCATTGAAAGTTATCAATGCATAGGAGGTTGGGACAATGTTGGACCTAGGGATTTTTAGGTGCCCTATAGCTTTTGTTGTGATAATGTTAATCAACAAGCCAATATCAATTATGACCCACTTGAATGGTATGTCATTGATTGACATGATGATATGTAGAGGTGGTTCTTCTATGGTAGTAGGCAATACCTTGATTTCATGATCGTAGAAATGGATCACAGGCTCTTGACACTACTAAACGTACCCCATGAAGTTTGTGAATGCATCAGGGTTCTAGGGCTGAAGCTCAATCGATCTTAGGATTTCCATTAAAGTCTCCCTATGTCTTGGGGACTATTGAATGAGCTCATATAATAACTTGGCCAATGTCATTTGGATATTTTTCTCTAGTCTACTTCACATAGCTACCATAGGTCATTTTGGTGGACTTGGAGGATTATTTTATGCCTACCTCTATCGAGGTGCAATCGGGATATGAATAGGAGCCGTTGGAGGCTCTAGTTGGTTATATCACCGACTCCTTATCACCATGTTAACTATCTCAACCATTTTGATGCACCCTTGAGTAGGAGGTTCAAATCAGACTTGGTTCACTTGAGCACCTGATCTCTGGGGGATTCATGATTAGGCAACAGGTTTTTGAAGATGCCCATGTCTCTATTATTGGGTGCTAATGGATTGTCAATTTTTAGCTCACACTTCTCAATCATTTTTTGCATAATATTATTGAATCTAATACATGTTTTGATGTCATGCCCCTATATTCTATGATATGGGTAGTATTGATCTTCCTTATATCCCTTGGGCTTGGGAATATTTAAAGGATTTCACCTATATACTCACACAAGATGAATATGGTAGTGAAGTCCATACTCAATGAGGTAGCATAGGTACTACCAACCCTCACCTAGCACACCGTGCATAGTAATACACCCTTCCAAAGAGGGGTACATGTTATTTTTCATGGATAGAATAGTTCTTGGTTCAGCCTTGGCCACTTAAGGGTCCCAATGATACTCTTTCAAGAAAGCCAATCAAGTGGTCATGACATCCACTATTGGTTTCTATCAACAAGTTGGATGTGAGAGCCTAACACCGCTAATGTTAAAAATAAGATGTGATGTGTGTGGGGTTATTTTTATAATAAAATAAAATGATGCATCAGTGAGCACTCATGATATCTCCCTATATGCCTAAGAAAATAACATTTTTATTCAAAAAAATGCATATCTAAATATTTCAATGACCTTCATAGAATGCATTTTAATACTTCATGAAATAATGGCCACTGGCTAGGATGCATGCAAGAAAGCTTAACAAACAAAAATCCAAACCACTGGATACTAGGGCAAGCCTTGAAAATAGAGGTCCTTTATTCCTAGCAGTGATTGGAAGAAAAATAAGAAACTAGAAAGCTTTAGTGCATTTTCCTTTTAGTATTTTTTTATGTTTTCTTAATTAAAATGTTGTTTTACTTGCTATTTTTTGAAAAAAAAATTGAAATAGATAAAGATAAAAAATTAGAGTGTCCCCAACCTAAAATCCATGTTTGATGAAGCACAGACTAACCTTTGTGGCACTTTTTCTACTGGCCACTATCAACCAGAGTGGCTACTTCTGGTTGTTGACTTCAAAAGCAATCAAACTTTGTTGGCCACTATCAACTAAAGTGGCTAGACCTACACACAAAAAAAACATGAAAAAATCAACAAAATAGTCAAAAATAGAAAACCAGGTGGGTGTCCCACTATGATCACCATCTGTGCAACCCCGGGAAGCTGTGCACCCTTTTTCTACTTACAACATCATATCAAAACAAAAGACCATAAAGCATAAATAACACAATAATGACAAATTCAAGAAATATTTTTTATTTATTCATGTGGATTCTAGTTACATATCAGTCCCTCTTAAGGATACCAAGTTTTGATACAATGAAATACAATCAGAAGTAATGGCTCCCCTGCAAGGGTATGGTGCAATTCGTAGGCCTCCTGGTCTCACACACAAACTTGTATAAGGGCTTATAGATGCCTTCTTCTCGTTATTGTCTGGAGGCATATGCCACTTTAAACACTTTGGATTGGTCTTATAACTTGTATCCTGCCTACAAGAAACAATAGTAGGGGATCAGTAGCATGAGTCACCTCTCATGAAAAGGCTTAATTAGGAAATATATGAAGCATAATATATAAGCATAATAAGATTAAAATGTAGTAAAACTAAATGATAAATGAATGGATAACTTAGGAATAATGGTGCAAATGCATTAAAGAAACCAGATCTATGCTAAAAATAATTAATAAAGCAAAAATAAATGACATATCTAAGCTACAAATTGGAAAATAATGTCTAAAACCCTAGGTTGTGCCTACGGGCCACTATCAAGGATAGCGATCATGAAATAAAGCCTTTTCCCTCATGAACTAGGGACTATAGCACTAGATTCCTCATCTAAATTTATGTCCAAGTGTTGCCTCTATTTTTGTACATTGATTGGCGATGAAGAAAATTTTATCTAAATGGTTGTATAGTTAGAAATCATCACTGAATCAAGAAAAGCTCTGCTACTCCTCCAAGAGGTATGGAATCTCTCTCCAATCTGCTAGAGCTTCATTGCACAAAATTTTGATATTTGCAGGATAATTTTTTTTGCTTGGGAGGATCCATATGTAGACCTCCCAAATTCAGATATAGATTTGGATCTTGGATTCCTGGAGAATCCAAGATTCAAATTTGCATGCAACTGATTGTCATAGGGGGAAGGATCAGTCATAAATTTGCATTGAAGGGACAGTCAAGAGGATTTCTAGGAGTTCTATGCCAAAAATCACATGTAAAAAATGCAAGTGTAGTCAGACTACATGATATGGGCCCATATTCATGGCCAGAATATGTTTTGGTGCTAGCTACTATCCATAGTAGTGGCTAGGTGTGGCTTCTATCAACTTCAGTGGCCAATGTTGGTGACCACTCTGATTGATAGCGGCTAAGCCTGAATGGGCTAGAACTACTCTTTTTGAGTGGTTAGGACCATTTCTAGCTCTTGGAGAGGTCCAAGATCATTCATATGGTATTTAGATGTGTCCATATGAGTAGTCTCCTAAACATGAAATATTTTTGGTGTCTACACTTAATTGCTATTCCCATCGTTTGAATCCTAGTTTATAAATATTTGCAATTTCATTTTTCGTGACTTGAAAAATTATCACTACCCTCATTTCAAATGGTTGAATTCATAGGGTCGTATCTCCCTCAGTATTGCTCAAATTTTTGCATATGACTACTTATTTTAAATCTATTAAAATTATGTGCATGTTGGTCCAATAACTAGTTGAATCAGATAACTCTTAACGAAGATAATGCTCCTAAAATATGAGATGTTTTTCAAAAAAAACCTAATCCTTTACACTTTGTAATTTTATGTTTTGTAACTTGAAAACTTGTCACTGCACTTATTTCGAATGGTTGACTTCACAATGTTGTATCTCCCTCAATATTGCTTGGAGTTTTGCATATGACCACTCATTTTAAAGCTATTCAAATTATGCACAAGTTGGTCCAAGAATCAACTAAATCAAATAACTCTTTGTAAAGATATGGCTCCTAAAAGATGAGGTATTTTTATGAAAAACCCTAATCCTTCACACTTTACAATTTTTTTTTCTCATTGTAAGCATCCTTCTACTCTCCTTCAACCTTTCCAGCATTCCACTCAGCATCCCAACATTTTGTTGTAGCTCCTTCAACCAGTATAGCCTTCCATGTTCCTTCAACCAATATAGCATTCCATTCTCCTTTAGCCAATCTAGCCTTCCATGCTCCTTTAGCCAATCTAGCCTTCCACACTCCTTTAGCCTTGACACTCCAAAGATCAAATTATCATTCACACTTCCATGCTCCTTCAACCTCCAACCTTCCACGCTCCTTCATACTCTAGCCTTCCATGCTCCTTCAACCTCCAACCTTCCACACTCCTTCAGCATTCGACCTTCCACGCTCCTTCAACCTTTATATTTGTTGATTGTTAAAGAACCAGACCATTTTCTAGGCCCCTTAGGGGGATGAAATAACTATATTAAAGCTTACCCAAGCAATAATATAAATCTTTAAATAAACTATATTAAAGCTCACCAAAGCAATAATGTAAAACATTAATTAAACTAAATTAAAGCTTACCCAAGTAATAATATAAAGCATTAATCAATTCATGAAATAACTATATTAAAGCTCACCCAAGCCATAATATAAATTATTGATCGATTCATGAAATAACTATATTAAAGCTTCACCCAAGCAATAATAAAATAATAAAATAAACCCTAAAATTACATCCATGTGAAAGGAATGAAACATCAACAAACAAGACAACCAAAGGTTCCAAGCTGAAGTGAATGACTCCCAAAAACCTAGAAATTTATTCCTATGTACAAAAGAGAAATATGCATGACACTAGAGCAAAAGGTAGTTTCAACTAGAGGAAAAAACAAAGCTCAAAGCGGGTTGACACCACTTACTAGACTAGCGATAAAGCAAGCTTACATGAAGCAACTAGTAATCAAAGCATAATAAAGAGAAACCAATGAGACATTACCCTATGCCTCACACAGGCTTAAATAAATATCATGACAATATTGAACAAGCACAAAAAGATAATATGCCAAAACTAAGCATCTAAATAGAGTGGAAGGAAAGTAAACAAATGAAAAACCAATGCACAACACACCCAAAACTAGGTATAGAAAGGAAAGGATTCAACAAAGCAAAGGAAGCACCTTAAACTAGCTTCCCAAAGACTCCACTATTCATTTCCATGACTCCTTTCTTGCTACTACTTCTACATCCCTATGATCTCCAACAATACATTTACTCGGCATTCCATCATATTAAAAAGGAAAATCCATGATGCTACATGGGATGCACACCAAATTTTAAGGAGCATTACACGTCTTCCTACGAATGAGCTTGGTAGTTTCAAACTATCTTTAGAAAAATTGAAGAGCCTTGAACTCCAAGGTAGATCGACCTCCCAACACAAAAAAAAATATCCATACATAAATAGAAACCACTTCCATTCATATAATTATTATGGAAACTTTACCTTATACTTGATTTAATAAGCTACCACTCAAGTAATAGGAAAAATATACACAATGCTAATCAAACATAGCCATTATTATCCATAATGCAAAACATAAATAAGCATGGCATCAAATAAATATCCTACACCATTGTTTTATCCTTAGGAGGGAGGTCTATTTTTTAAGATAGTCCAAATGCTATCACCAACCCTATTGAGGAGGCTCGTTGTACAAGCAACATCCCGATCCAATGGTGCGGATATGAAAACAAATAGTATGATATGCATTTATGTGAAGAGTAATTTTTCCATGTTACTCTAAGTTGTCAATGACTAAGTCATCATCATCACTTCCCCAATATATCTCTCACTATAGGTGGTTTACTCATATACTCCCATCGAAGAGAGGTACTTGATATTGCATCCACAAATGCATCAATAGTATCATGTTCCATGTCCAAAATAATATACACATAAATACATCAAAGAGTAAATCAAACCATTAATCATTCATATCAACACATAGTTTTATTGTCCATCAGAGTTCTATCAATTAGGGATGTTACAAAAGCGATCACCACATTGATAATAAAGCTTGTATATAGATTTTGAGCAATTATTTGTGCAAGTATTCTTCATGCATGTTCTTGAATTATTTTGGCCATTTACATTAATATTTGATGTTATAAATGAATGTTATTTTATAATTATATTGGCCTTGATATAGATATTAGATTGCTCATATATTATTCTACTCTTGATTATTGATATTTCAACCTATAATACTATTGGTTTATTTACATTGGGACCTATGATATTTTGAGATAATTAAGCTTAAAATCCAATAATTGATGACCTTTAGGTAGAGGATGTTATATGGAACCCTTAGAGGGCTCACCCAGGGTGGAAAAATAATGATTTTTAGTTGGATAGGCTTAGGAGACTTAGTGGGCTAAGGGTATCACAAGGAGAGTTTGATCATATCTTACATATATTCAACCTTCCTAAAGGGGTTTTGATGTTGGGGAAGATGTGGTATTAATGAGTAACTTGAGAGAGGGGTATGCATTTTTGGTATCCTCTTAATCCCATGAGCTTCTAGGAGGAAAAATATGACTCCCTAATACCCATAGTAGGGGATGATGTAGAGACATTGCTAGGATATTGGTAATGGTACAAGTAAATTAGGCTAGAGAGGGTAACACATATGATGTGATAGCCTTAGATGAGGCCTAATCTAAGGACCCAATGAATTGTTTTGGTATCTATTGAGATATTAAGGTAGAAGCTAAGGGATGGTGATATACCATATCAGGCTCTAGTTGTTTTCCCTATCATTATAGCTCCTAATATCGGGGTATGTACTAGCAATACCATGAAGGAGGCATCCAAGAGGATATAGATCTAATGATGAGGAGGATTGAGTTCCTAAAGGAATATGTGGATTAGGCTATGGAAAATCAATATGCTTCCCTTTCATAGAGGGATCAATACATTGCTAAGAGGGACTAAGTCTTATCAGAGAGGGATGAGAATAGGTTCAAGTGGGACTAATATATATCAAAGTAGGATTAGGCTAAGGTAAAGAGAGATCAAAGAACCTAGGAGAATGCTCAATTATGATGTGAGTGAGAGAATTCCATGGCCAAATTATCCATAGTAGGGATCAAGAGTAGTGATAGGGTCATTCAAGTTCTTGCTAATAAGATATATGTACCACTCTAAAAGCATGCACCTAGACTATTGAATCAAATATACCAAGCATTAAAGCATGAAAAGATGAATAATAATTAATTGAACAAGAAAGAACTTCTTTATATTATCATTGCAAATATCCTTTACAAATACGTCCCTCTTAGGGATACCGAATTCTTTGATACAATTGATACAATATTTTGAGCCCCTCAAAGGGGATGGTGCAATACGTAGGCTCTTAATGTAGACACAAACTACTTAAGGCTCAAGGAAGCCTTCTTCTCACTTGATCAGAGGAATATGCTACCAAGAATTCTTTGAATATGACCAGATCCTATAAATCTACATTCAAGAAACAACATAACATAGTTAGAAGCAAAGGAGACCTCTCATGATGAGGCTCTTGATAGGAATTTGCATGAATTAGGAAAAATATAGCAAGAAAGCATGAAAAATTGTAAATATGTGCACAAAATATCTAAATTATTGTAAATAATGCTAAGAAAATAGTGAATCTAGCTATTCTAATGCATAATTTGCAATTAAAACTTGAAATGGATCAAATCTAATGGAACTAGTGCAAATTGATAAAATAGAATAAAATAGAGCAAAGCTACCTCTAATTTCTATAATTAACCATACAAAAGCATAAATGAGAGTTAATCCATGGTAGATCTAACTAATTACACCTATGAAATGAAAATCCTATGGCTAAAATGAAGGGAAACAAGCTTCAAACCCTAGTCATGGGTTTTAAGCACAGTTGGCTCTGTTAGATGTGGCTGAGGTGAAAGTGCTCTTTATCTTGTAACCATGGCTTGAATCTCAAAATTCCTCTAAGAAATTGATGGTCAAGGGTCACCTCTATGTTCTGGAATGAATTGGTGATGAAGTGGTTCAATTGTGAATGGATGATCTCCTTGAGCTCTTGAAATATCCATAGCTTCAAATGTAGTCATGATTCTCCAAATTGGCAGCATAGAGGTACTCCTCAAGGGTTGCAAATGGCTCTCCAATCTGGTAGGGCTTCACTACATTCAAATTCAATATCAATCTAGACTTTTCCCCAATTTGGAGGGGGTATTATAACACTCTCAATTCCTAATATTATCTTCCTTGTGAAGCCAAGATCAAGAACCAGGAGTTTGGAGTAGTTGGGAGGAATAATTTGGAAGCTTTCTCACTTGAAACCACTTAAAATTCATTTTGAGGACCATTATAACTAATTTTGGCTTGGTGTGGGAGTCTGTGATAGTTGCAGATCTAGTTGTAGTTCTTAAATATAACTAGATTTGTTAGCTATAGGTGTCAGTCATGGTTGAGATCTTGGCTATGGATGCCATCCATGGCTAAGGCTGAGTACACCAAAGTTACCTAAATTAAGTGGTTAAAACCATTGCTTTCTCTTGGAATGGTCCAAGATCATTCATATGGTTTGTTAGGATGCCCATATGAGTAGTCCCCTACACATGATGTATTTTAGGTGTCTATAGATGCCCCTTTTGGGATGTGCTATGTGAAAGCACAACACTACACAAAAATAGACCACCTAAAACCATGTTGTAGGTTTAATGATGATCATTGATCTGATCATAGTCCTACAAAAGGATGTGTATCTTAGAATCATTGCTTCCAACTTAGGGAAGGCTTAAATTGTGAAGCGTTCATGTATCCATGGTGATCGAGTAGTCAGGCTACAATCATTTTGATAGGTGGAGAGCTACTAGCTTAACTGTCATATTTGCTTTTTTCCCCAGCAAAGGGTAAGCTTATGATAGTTTTTGGCAATTATTCATAAGACGAATGCAATTTGACAAGATTGAGTTATCTCTTGTTGAATTTGATTATGATTGTTGATATTATGACTACCCCCTCAAGCGATGGGTCGATGAGGGAAGGAAAATTAATGAAGTGACGTGTCACTTGACCCAGATGAGTAATTTGGGTGATTTAATACTTTTGCACTACTGTTATTATTTGGCAAGGCCTAATTCAACCGTGATTTCAACCATTAGTAGTAATTGTATATCTCTATACCATGGAGCAATCTAGCCATAATGGCCTTCTTAGGGAGTCAATATGAGAGAAATTCTAATTAGACTTGTGTTGAATCACTATTTTTTGATGATTTGCTACAAATTTCATAGAAGAAATAAAATGAATGCTTCGTTCCCATGGGGCAGTCCAGCCACTATGGCCTTCTTCGGGAGTGAAGTGAAGCATTTCAATTCAATGATGACTATTTTTTGCCCCAAATGGTCTTATAGTGATTTACTCATCTTGCTGGATTGCATGGATTACAAGTCACTGCAACTGCCAAGAGTATAGGGTAAATAAATGGATACGAGAAGCATTTGAATTTTGAATTATGTGAATTTTTTTGCTATTTTTTTAAATTTTGAGATTTTTGGATGGGTGAATATTTTTTATTTTACATTTTAAAGCTCCTCACAATTGGATTTTGAGATCATTTATTGCTAGCTACTAGCTATGGTTGTTAGCCACATCGAGTTTTGGTAAATTCCTTAGCCGTGTCTGACAGCCGCGGTCAAAAAACTCTAATTATGTGCCCATGGATGATAGCCATGACAAAGGGCCAAATTGGAAATATAAAATAAAATTACGTCATTTTCAATTTAATTATTTCCATTTGCCAAATTCTAAGAGAGAGAGCTTTGAAGGGAGAAGGTGAAAACTTGACACAAAATGCTGCAAGTAAACACACAAACTACCCTTATGGCTAACCAATCGAAGGGATCCACCAGTGGTAGAGTCGGTGCTACCAAGGTAGCATTGCGAGCCTCACTTTTGAATTTACCAAGTTTAATATGAACCAAATTAATTAATAGGAAAAATAAACTCACTAAATTGTTGGCAACAAACCACATCGTAGTTAGGTTTAGACTAGGCTATTTAGAGGGTGGGGCTTAATTTTGGGGGTGATTGGGGCAGGAATTTCCTCGAAGAGGTTTTTCTCATTATCGTGGGTGGCAACCACAGCTCCCAATTGACCAATTGGAAGCCACAACTATCAATAGTGGTTGACTTCAAGTACCAACAATCATAAATTTGACCGTTTTTATAGGTAACAACCGTGGTTGAGTGAATTTAGAATTTTTTTATAAATGTTTTATTTTTTTTCTGTTTGACTTTAATTAATTGATTTTTTTTTAATTTTTACAAGTAAAATTTTGATTTTTTTGAACATTTCGAATGCATTTGTGATTGTTATTTGCCTTTTTGAAGGTTTTTTTGAATTTTTTTACATTTTTAAGTGCATTTTTTATGTTTTTATTATTTTAATTGATTTTTGTTATTATCTCCCTTTAGTCTCTGACTGCTAAAGTGTAGGAGTCTGAGCTCTTCCATGAGATTTTGTGCAGGATGGATGATGTTGATCAGGATTGGTTCATGGCTATAGGCCTAGGCTACATGCTCTGACTTCCATCTATCTGAGTGGATCAGGCTTACACAACTGCTTTGGCCCATCTTTGGGATGCACAAACCAACACTTTCCACTTGCCCACCAAAGAGATTATAGTTACTATTTAGGATTTTTGCCGCATCTTCTGCATACCCATCGATGGCGAGGCCATCACATCTTCATCTACTACGACAAATACTATAGTATTTCAAAGGATATTTGGCACCTGGAGCGACAAGGTGTTGGATGATATAGAGCATGGGGGTGTGCCTATTGAGCACTGGTACATGACATAGGTCTTCTCATGGTGGTAGGTTGTGTTGATGTACATCATTATACATGTGTTTCGTCCAAATACCTCTAGCATGAGGTTCTCTTGAAACCTCCTGGCCAAGATGTAGGACTTGCTAGCTAGCATGATATCTCAACCATTGATTCTCTCCTAGGGGAGTACTCTCCTCATGCAACTCTATGGTGAGTTGTATCGCATCATCCAGCAAGGCCGAGTGGGAGTCAGGTGCAGTCTGTTGCTCCAGATATGGGTGTGGGAGCACATCACCATTGATCACCCTAGTATATTTCCCTTATAGATTGGTGACATATTAGAGGAGTCATAGTGCTATGCAAAATTCTAGCCTAGAGAGGTCAAGGGCTTCAGGAGTAGGGACCATGCAGGGGATCTATAGTATTACATGGACTATAATATAGGGCTACAGGTAGGGCAAGTTTTATGGAACCCCTACATGGATTGCCTAGCATGGGAGGAGACAGACCGCTACCTGAGGTGGATGCGATGTGACAAATGGCTCCTCAAGCATAAGCCTGAGATGCATGAGTTCTTCCACTTCTCGTGCATCACTAGGCAATTTGGTATTTTCTAGGACATTCTAGAGGAGCTAGTTATCTACCACCACATTAAGGTGAAGATACACTTATTCTGGCCTCAAGAGACCCCATTAGGAGATGAGGATGATGTCTACCAGGATTCAGGGCTAGCAGATGTAGGTACTATAATAGAGTATGATGCTTTTTGGAATACCAAGTTATGGTAGGGTGGTGGTCCTCTAAGTAGATCTAGGGATGTGGCAGTTGTAGAGGCAACAGGTGTAGATATTGAGGGGCAATGCATTTGTTAGACTAAGGATGGATGGGGCTAGGCTATAGTAGTAGAGTAGGAGGCCTAGGATGAGGACGAGGGTGAGGAGGAGGATGATGAGAAGTTGTCTTAGCTCAAGGACCAAATAGCTAGCTTGTGGTCATAGCTATAGACTACCCAAATATAGATTTTGAGGAGGAACACCTCCATTGCTATGCTATAGGTGTGTTGACCCCAAAAGGTTAGTCCCCATTTTGGGGTTCATTTTACTCTCCCCTTAAGGGTGCAAAAGGTGGTGCACCCTTGTCTAGCCCATGCACTCCACTTAAATGTGGAGCACACTTAAAAACCCAGGGGTGCACGAGCCCACGTACACAAGCCAAGCCCGTGCACTCCATCAGTGGAGCGTGCAAAGAGCACATCAGACACACTTAGTTGTGTTCCCATTCCTAGCCCATGCTATGGCATATTAGGTGTTGGACTTTAAAACATTGGCCCTCTAGGCCAATTATATGATAAACACCTCATTCCTAGAGACACTCCTAAAGAGGGAGAAATGCAAACCATCAGGATTTCCTATTAAGAAATTTCTTATTTGGCCCCGGGTGCAGGATTACGCAGACATGATAAACTTGGCATTGGATATGAAATATTTAGATCCGATTACAAAGGAGTTCATGTTTCTAATCCTACAGTGCAACAAAACGGATAAGACCCCCTTCTACTTGTGGTAAAATGTGATCAATGATAACATTGAATAGGAATTACAAAATCTATGATGAGTGTCATCAATCACACCATTTAATAATTATAATTTTCAATCCAGGGTGGTGTCCAAGGCTGTATACGAAAGGAGATATAGGCAGCTTGAAAATCAGCTCATTTAGAAAATAGGCTTTATTGATGAGACAAGTCAGTTTTAGGGGTTTCTGGTGTCACCACTAGTCTTATTAACTAAATTAGAATATTAATTACATTTTTTAAAAAAGAAGTGTAGAAATGGAAAGGTTGCAGAAAACTAAAACTAATTACCCTTGCAAAATCTAAAATAATAGGAATAAAACCTATTTACGCTTTGCAAAATGAAAATGACAAAAATAACAACTTTGCAAAAATTTAATTCTAATGGCACTAGAAGAATGGAAATAACAGAAATGAAAAGAATTGCAGAATTGAAATGCACACTCAACTAATTAATCACACAATGGAGAATATCAAAATGCTGGAAATAACTGATGAAAACAGGAAAAAAACTTATGCTAGGTGGTCAGCTGCCATGCACACACATCTACTACTAAAAATATGACTTGCATTTACTAAAACACAATTAAGAATAGAAAATAAAATATGACAAGTCTCTGCTTAATCTGCTGCAACGAAAGTTGCAGAAAAACCTATCACCAATAAGACTTCTTCTAAGCCTGGAAGTGGTCCTTGCTCCCCTATTCCATAAGAAGGTAGAAAAACTCTCTCTTAACTACTTAAATACTCAGAAATTTAATAGGAAAAAATATGAATGAGAAATCCTGCACTTTATTTAGTCTCAAACAACATTACAATATTTGTAGGAAAACCTGCTAAAAATTGCAATTTGCCACAGATCTACTTTCTTACCACAAGTCTTATCCTTATTCTCTACTTCTCTACTTCTCTACCTCTCTACCTCTCTACTTGGCTCAACCAAAACGAGAGTCTATTATTTATAACATTCTATTACATATACCAATCCATTTTGTTGCTGCCTTTGAGGGATTTAGCAACTATTTTGAAGAAGTCTTCCTAAAATACAACAAACTGTTATGCTATAGCATATCCATTTTCCTTGTTGTGTGTCATCCATTGGGAGAAATGTGTTGGAAGGGGTGAGAAAATTCCTCATAAAGCTAGATCCATCTTCATTTCACCATTTACCACCTTTCTAACCATTCTGTTTATAGTTTTGACCAAAACTGGTCATGTTTTGCTCATTTCGGAGCTGCTCCGGAATATTAGGTAGTGTAACAGTTTTGCACTTATCCATGCACCAGATGTGTAAAAAAGTGGTTTTTACTGACTAAACAGTCTTCCTTCATTCCTAGAAGACCAATTCTATAGATTTTACATGCTAGAATTGACAAATTCCAAGCCATGCTATTTATTGATAGTTGGTTGGAATTTGTATGACTATTTCCAAATTTCTTGCAATTCAATATTTTGACTGGTTGCTCCTATTTGGATCACGTGGAAGTGTTGGTCAGTGGAGAAAGAATCACTCCTAGCCTCCCTCATCTTTTTCCAAGTGTTTCTTGCATATTTATTTGACAAATTCCATGCCTTCCTTCATAGTGACAAGTGGCTAGAATTTGTATGGACTATCACCTGTTTTTTACAGTAGTCAAAACATGCCCAGTTGCCCTTTTGGAGTGCTTATAAATTTTACCTCGTAACTCCAATGTAAACCAAATTTTACCCACATGTTCTTGGCTGTATGAATTACATATGGTTAAATTTTCAACTCTTAACTTCTCAATAATTACTCCTAGAATTGCTGTCAAGTTGGCATCTAACACTGTTTTTTACCAAAATTTCCAGCAATCAAAAAGTGTGAAATTGTCATTTTGTGGGCCCCATAACTTCCAGATTATTTGTCCATATGCCTTAAAATTTGGGTCATGTGTTCTATCAATTATGAAATATAATTTATATGAATTTTGTTCCTTAAATTTCTTTGGATCATTCCCAGTAGATCCACCAATATGCCCCTTAACGCAGATTTGCACCTGTTAACAACTCAAAAAAAAAACTAAGGCATGAGCTCCAAAATGATGTAACCTTCATAATTTTTTATCTACAGCTCGGATTGACTTGATTCAAAAAACAAAGTTTTAGTTCTCTATGATAGAAATATATCTATACCATAAGAATGCAATTTTACTATAGTATGACATCAAAATTGATATGATACTCATTTTTGACCTTTTACAAGTAAAATGCTTAAAATAGTCAAAACAGGGGTATAATGTTTCTAACATAAAATCATGTAAACAATTAAAAATTAATATATTCTAATCAACTATTTGGCAATTTAACTTTGTATATTTAATAATATGGTAATTTTTATATGTTAACCATAGTGCAAAATGAGGCATTTCTAGGCCTCATCATTCCCCCTAGCTTGAACTGATGCATGCCCTCATGCATCCCAGTAGGCCTAGAAATATGCAGGTTTTATCCTATTAAACATATTTTGCCACCTGAGAATTTTATTCTTGTTGTAATAAAAATTTTCAATTAGCATAGGTATTTTCTTTTTTTTTTATACATCCTTGCAAATTTTCAACTTTTTTTTTCCTTTTTTTCTCTTTTTTCTTTTCTTTTTTTTTCTTGTTTTTATGTTGCTCTTTATTTTTTCCTTTGCAATTTCTAATGTGCCCTAATGTTCTACAACATTTGTAGGAATTTCTGGCACACTTTGTCTTGATTTGACGCCTGCTTTAGAATGAGACTATTGTTTTGAAGATGCTTCAGAATTTATTGCAGTAGGAGTAAAACATAATCTTCAGGTGTTGAATTTTCCATGCAACTAAGGGCAGAAGGGGGTGTTTCTTGAAATTTTTAACTTGCCAATATTATATGAATATTTTATGTGAAATACCGATTATTATATATTAAATGCTAAATGCTTACTATGACTGAATGCAAGAAACACATACCTTATTGCCCTAAAAATTTATCATGCACCTTACAAGCTGCTTCTGATGATTGTTGGCAAGATATCTGAAAACATAAACATAACACATGTGCAGTGTGAAATTTATACAATGGTGGAATAGTTATGGTTGGATCAACAAGGCAATGCATGTCAAAAAACCATTTTTTTATGCAAGCCAATTCAGCAGCGCCTCCGAGAAGGTTTTCACTACCAAATTATTCATTTTTTTCTTTCTTTTTCTTTTCATTTTTCTTTTCCTTTTTTTCATATTTTTTTTGGTTGTTTCATTTTTTTCATTTTTTTATCAAAAAAGGCTGCCATTTTTGGTTTTCAACCAACTTCTATCTTTTCAAGGGCTTCAATGAGATAGAATGTATCTGATGAGGCTGCAATGTGAGAGAATTTCTCTCATTCTTGATAAGAACAATCCTTATTCTACAAAAGCATGTCAATTTTTCTGTATGAAAACATCTTTTTCAGCTAAAAGCTTGCAACAATGATGCAACCTTCCTTCCATACAAGTAGTAATAATCTTCTTGTGCCATCATTGTATTTGTATTTTTGGAAATGAAGTATTGACCTCATTAGTTATTCGCTCTGCTGAAATTGATGCATATCCTCATGTATCTTCATTTTGTGGGACATGCCTTATGTTGCAATTTTTCTCTTTTCTTTTGTTTTTTCTTTCATTTTTTTCTTCTTTTCTCCCTCTTTTTTTCATTTTTTTTTTTCAAGATTCAAAGATATGATCATTTGGAATATTTTTCAGAAGAGGAAACCTCTTCTACCTTATGCAAATGTAACTATGTGAAATATTGAGCAAACTCCACCTTTGTTAGTGGTTTATGGTACACCTATAAAAGATGTCCATTCACCACTAATGTCCTCATTAAATCATCAATCGAAAAAATTTGAACAACTTCATTCTCAAACTCCTTTTATTCATCCTTACTGCTTTTAATGTGATCATCATGCAACATTTTCCAGTTTTGTTGAGTGAACTCTATTTGGTGAAGTGCTTCCAACCAAAGTTCATCAAATGCATTCAACTACAAAATCTATTTTTTTTGTACCTGCAACAACTCAATACCAATTGCTAAAAATGCATAAAGTGTTAGTAAAGCATCATGATGACATCCATGAAGAAAACTATTTTGGACTGGAATGTGTGACAATTTTTCAAAATTCTGCTTTTCATCATTCCATAATAATTGTTGAACAGTAGTTGGTTCATTTTTAATATCTGAAATATGAACATTTTCAGCAAAAACAAACTTTTTGGACGAATCCAACTCTTCTTCATTACCCTTTACAACTATGGAGCCCAAAATAGAAATATTATTTTCATTTTCCTTATATGATTTAAGAAACAATGAACTTCCTAGATAGTCACACTGAGGTGGAGTAAATTTTCTTGTAAACAAGTTTACTGATTTTCCACCTTTTTGTATGGGTTCAAGATATACTTTCTTCTTTTTCCTTGATTTCTTAAAACACATTTCTTGAACAATCTTATTAATTATTGGTACATCTTTAATAGCTTGAAGTAAATGGATTTTAACAATAAAATGTGTTAATTCCTTTATCCAATCTAATTGTGAAGATGTCAATTTTGATATTTCAAACTTTTCAAGACATGGTACTTTCTTTTATGAGTTATATTTTTCTTTTTATTCTTCTTGTTTTAGTGCAAATTTATTTTCATGCTCGTTCCTTTTAGATCCTATTTCTACACTGGTAAGTAGAATATGATCAAGAAGTGGTTTTGAACACAACTGAGTTTTATCACAGTCATAAGCATTTCTTATGGCTGTATTTTCTGATTCAACCATAGATACAGGGGTTACCTGTTTAACATTGTTGGGTTGGCCACAGGTTGAGCTGAAAATAGAGGATGTTTTTCCTTTTGTTATTGTTGTCCATGATAGAAACTATGGGTATGTGTGGGCAACAAATTTGATTTTTATTTTTTATAATGTTGCTACCCTTTGTGCAGTTTTTGCTGTTGTACCCATTGATATCCCTGCAATTTTGGCTGTAACCATGGTGGATGTTGTTGATTCCATTTTTGTTGCATGAAGCCATGTTGAGACAATTCTTAGGAATATTCCCATGGTGGTTGATTCCAACATTGTTGAAGTGGATCTATAGTAGACCATGGCATATACCAAGGATTATTTCCCCAATGTATAGGAAATTGAGAAGCATTCTGATATGAAAACTTAAGAAAATTATCTCCTTGTATTTGTCCTACAAAGTTGTATTCTTTCATAGGTTGAGACTATTTTTCAAAGAAACTTTTGAGTTCTGGTAACAAACTACATTGATTTGTAGGGTTTCCTTTTTGACAAATGCTTCAAGTAGCAGGTATAAATGTTTTGTTTAAAGGACAATCATGAAGAGAGTGTTGCTTATCATTACATTTTGAACAATAAATGATTGAAGGTTCAACAGGTTCATTCTTTTCATCTACTGCTTTATCAAGATGTACTAAAATATAAGCCTCTTCCATGCATTCTTTCAAATCATTTGTGTTACTACCAGTTTTGTTTTTTCTATGCCTTGAATGAGAATATTTTTTACAAAGTTTAATGATTTCCTGAAATTCAAGTGCATTTGCATCTCCTTTCCCTAAGATATCCAATGCATCCCTAAATTTATCTTGCAGTCCTATTAAGAATATGACTTTGCAAATTTCAGGTTCAACACTTCCACATCTCTTATGAACAAAAGAAAATCTATCTAGATAGTCTTCTAAAATTTCATTTTCCTCTTGTTTCATTGTAATAAATTCATCATTTTGATTCTTGACTTGAAAATATTCTTGGTATCTCTCTAAGAATATGTTTTCCATATCATCCCAAGTTCTAATTGAATCAAGTGCTAAGGTGATAAACCATCGTAGAGCTGACTTTTTAAGAGTGGAAGGAAATATTTTGAGCTTTTGATTGTCATTAGTGTAATCATGAGCTTGACATACAATTTTAAACTCAAACAAAAACATATTAGGATATTCAGATGTATTTCCCTTGAAATTTGGTAACACTGAAGGTGAAATGGCCTTCATTGGAGCATATTTATTAAGATCTAATAGAATGGGATTTTGAAAAGTTTTGGCAGGTGCACTAGTTGTACTAGGATAGAATGCATTACTAGCTCTCCCTAGATTCTCTTGTGACATTTCCATTATAGGTTCCCAAAAACAATTATAAATCTTGTCAAATTTTCTTGAGTGTATGGATTTGTCAAGAGAAAGTGGTGTTGAACTACTGATTTTTATTTCTTGTAATAATTTCTCAAAGGATCCTACAGTTCTTGAAGTGGATGATTGTGATTCTTTGAAAATTCCAACATTTTTGGAAATTAGAAATTTAGAAAATTTTGACATAATTTCAACCTCTTGTAAATATTTTTCTTCCTATGGTTTCTTGCTTATTTTCTAAATGGGCTGAAATGCTATTTATCAAAAAATATTACTTATACCATTCATTTATCCATATTTCACTCTAAATTTCACAACTTAGCACAATTAATAATTACTGGGTTGCTTTTACCTTCTAACAACACCGTGGTCCCCTACAACGGCACCAAAAATAATGATTTTCATCAATCACACAATTTAATCATTATAATTGTCAATCCAGAGTGGTGCCCAAGGCTATATACGAAAGGAGATATAGGCAGCTTGAAAATTAGCTCATTCAAAAAAATAGGCTTTATTGATGAGACAAGTCAGTTTTGGGGGTTTCTGGTGTCACCACTAGTCTTATGAACTGAATTAGAATCTTAATTACATTTTTTGAAGAAGAAGTGCAAAAATGGAAAGGTTGCAAAAAACTAAAACTAATTACCCTTGTAAAATCTAAAATAATAGGAATAAAACCTATTTACGCTTTACAAAATGAAAATGACAGAAATAACAACTTTGCAAAAATTTAATTCTAATGGCACTAGCAGAATGAAAATAACAGAAATGAAAAGAATTACAAAATTGAAATACACACTCAAATAATTAATCACACAATGGAGAATATCAAAATGTTGGAAATAACTGATGAAAACAGGAAAAAAAATTATGCTAGGTGGTCAGCTGCCATGCACACACATCTACCACTAAAAATATGACTTGCATTTAATAAAACACAGTTAAGAACAAAAAATAAAATATGACAAGTCTCTGCTTAATCTGTTGCAGTAAAAGTTACAAAAAAACATGTCACCAATAAGCCTTCTTCTAAACCTGGAAGTGGCCCTTGCTCCCCTGTTCTAGAAGAAGGCAGAAAAACTCTCTCTTAACTACTTTAAAAATTAGATATTTAATAGGACAAAATATGAATGAGAAATCTTGCACTTTATTTAGTCTCAAGCAACATTACAATATTTGCAGGAAAACCTGCTAAAAATTGCAATTTGCGACAGATCTACTTTATTATTACAAGTCTTATCCTTATTCTCTACTTCTCTACCTCTCTACCTGGCTCAACCAAAATGGGAGACTATTATTTATAACATTCTATTACATATGCCAATCCATTCTATTACTGCCTTTGAGGGATTTAGCAATTGTTCTAAAGAAGTCTTCCTAAAATGCAACAAACTGTTATGTTGTAGTATATCCATTTTCCATTTTGTGTGTCATCCATTAGGAGAAATGCGTTGGAAGGGGTGAGAAAACTCCTCATACAGATAGATCCATCTTCATTTCACCATTTTCCACCTTTCTGACCATTATGTTTATAGTTTTGACCAAAACTGGTCATGTTTTGCTCATTTTAGAGCTGCTCCGAAATATCAGGTAGTGTAACAGTTTTGCACTTATCCATGCATCAGATGTGTAAGAAAGTGGTTTTGACTGACTAAAAAGTCTTCCTTCATTCCCAGAAGACCAATTCTATAGATTTTACATGCTGGAATTAACAAATTCCAAGCCATGCTATTTATTGATAGTTGGCTGGAATTTATATGATTGTTTCCAGATTTCTTGCAATTTAATATTTTGACTGGTTGCTCCTATTTGGATCATGTGGAAGTGTTGGTAAGTGGAGAAAGAGTCACTCCTAGCCTCCCTCATCTGTTTCCAAGTGTTTCCTGCATATTTAATTGACAAATTCCATGCCTTCATTTTTTAGTGACAGGTGGCTGGAATTTGTATGGATTGTCACCTATTTTATATAGTAGTCAAAACATGCCCAGCTGCCCTTTTGGAGTTCTTATAAATTTTGCCTCGTAACTCCAATGTACACAAAATTTTACCCACATGTTCTTGGCTATATGAATTACATCTGGTTAAATTTTCAAATCTTAACTCCTCAATAATTACGCCTAGCATTGCCGTCAATTTGGCATCTAACACTGATTTTTACCAAAATTTCCAGCAGTCAAAAAGTGTGAAACTGTCATCTTGTGGGCCCCATAACTTCTATATTATTTGTACATATACCTTAAAATTTGGATCATGTGTTCTATCTATTATGAAGTATAATTGATATGAATTTTTTTCCTTAAATTAATTTGGATCATTCCCAGTAGATCCGCAAATATGCCCCTGAACACAGATTTGCACCTATTAACAACTCAAAAAAAAAACTAAGGCATGAGCTCCAAAATGATGTAACCTTCATAACTTTTTATCTACAACTCAGATTGACTTGCTTCAAAAAGTAAAGTTGTAGTTATCGATGAGAGGAATCTATCTATGCCATAAGAATGTAATTTTACTATAGTATGACATCAAAATTGATATGATACTCATTTTTAATCTTTTACAAGTAAAATGCTTAAAATAGTCAAAATAGGGGTATAATGTTTCTAACATAAAATCATGTAAACAATTAACAATTAATATATTATAATAAACTATTTGGCAATTTAACTTTGTATATTTAATAATATGGCAGTTTTTATATGTTAACCATAGTGCAAAATGAGGCATTTCCAAGCCTCATCAATCTATAGGAGGCTATATTGGCTGATAAGGAGGAGATGCCTCCTTTCTCTTATTATTATTTTTTGATCCATTTGTTTGTAGCACAATTAGACAAGTCTTTAGTGGCTCGTATGGGAGGGGTGATAGCTCCCACTATTCAAGATCAGTTATTGTGCATCCAGGAGGGGTGCTCCAGCTACAAGACTTTCTTTGAGAAAATCCTTCCCATGGTACACCTCCGATTATGTGGGGAAGAGCCAGATAGAATTGGGGTTGGAGTAAGGGAGTTTCTACACAAAGCGCAAGTAGGAGATTTCTTCTACGTAGAAGAATTTTCCTATATCAGGTTGTATGGTTCAAAACTACCTCCGAAGGCACTCCCTGTACACTGCCCGACTTCAATTGCTATATTGGAGATTACTCAAAAAATAGCCGAGGAGGTTAAAATTAGGTACCTTAGGAAGAAAGGATCCATGCCATGGCTGCCCATCCCTTGCTCAATGGGCCCCTACACATACTTGGGCCATTTTCGCCATGTTGTAGGCCATTTGGAACATGGATACATACTGTTTCCCAGAGGTTACTTGGAGGGCCTATGATCCAGATGGCCATCACAAGAAGAGTGTTGTTGGTAAGCTTGCCCTTCTGCAAGTCACTCACAGTAAGGATAATTTTGAAGATGAAATGCAGAAGGCTTTCAAAAACAACCAGTCATTGGATCTGGTTTGGAGGATGAAGGAGAGGCCTTATAGTAGGCTAGAAGTAGTTGGTGATTATAGCTCTCAATTGAAGTTGCACCGGGGGCTATTAGTGGATAAGGTGGTCCCACTAGTCCTAGCTGCTCCTCCAAAAGAATTTGAGGACCCCACCTTCCAGGTTGTCCAACAGGACACTGACCTCTTTGAGGTCATGATGAAAATTATCGATGAGGCACAGTAGGAGCAAGCAAAGCTCCCTTCTTCTTCTAGTTCTCCCACCACCACCTCAAAAGGAAAGGAATTGGTCTCCTCCTCATCCCAAAGTACAGCATCATCAGCTTTGACATTGATGTGTCCTTCAAAAAGGACTGACCTGGCAGTGGGCCAACCTTCCTTATTTTCTACCACCCTAGTCGTCAATCAAGAAAAACATCTTGTTCCCCCCAAGGTTTTAAGGAAAATTGTAGAAGTTGGGGGACTTTCTAATATACTGAGAGAGTATGAGGTGCAGGAAAGAAGCCCCTCATGGTCTCCTACCAAAAAAAGGGCCAGAACAGAACCTTCTACAGAGGACACTGAGAACCTTACACTAACAAGGGTGAGAGACACCTTCCAATTCACTATTGATGAAGAAGATCAAATACAGGATATGGAGGAGCAAAGGTCTCCTAGTAAGGGAATAATCAGGCCTCGAAGGATAGTTGGGTAGGAGGCAGTTGATGTATCCACTGCCACCTTTGAGATCCCATTGCCACCTAGCATGACAGAAGCCACCATCGACGTAAGCAAGGGTGTCATAAGGGCTGCAGCTGCACCTGTGGACATGATGAAATCATAGCTGGCTTCCCAAGCACAGGTGGTAGAAGTAGTAGAGAAAGAGTTAGAAGAGTGGAAGGCTAAGGCTGTAGAAGCAGGGCAGCTATAGCTCAAGGTGAAATAACTTCAAAGTGAAGTTGATAAGTTGAAGATGCCCACTCCTTCTACTGCATAGGCCGATATCCAACTTGGGTCGGTGGAAGAACTCAAGCAAGAAATGAAGGAGAAAATAATAGAAAATATGGGAGACCTGGAGTCCATATTTATGGATATCTATGCCACCAGGCATACTATTGGCCTCTTACGAGATCATCTGCAGCAAGGGGATCAGAGGGTGAATGCCATATTTCCTATGTACAAGAAGTTCAAGGAGAATTACGTACCAATCATTGGGATGATGACTACATTATCAGATGACTCCCACTATTTCTTTGCTGAGGAATATGCCAAGGTCTTCATCTTCTTGTAGAATAGACAAAATTGGCTCTAGTGGAATCAAGAAGTAGCCGATGCCGAACAGGAGGTCAATGATGAGCTGGAGGATTGTGGCTTCAAACTTGATGAGTTCATGTAGGCTCCTAACATCAAGGAGTTAGTGTTCCAGAAAGTCCAAGATTTTGACTTGGACTCTGGTGGTAAGTTATCCAAATGGTTTACAACCTTGTGCAAATGGTAGACCACCTATATGTCTTCATTGAGAACACTATGGAATGGGCAAGAGAGAGAGTGAACAAAGCCACGCAGGACCTAAATTTGTTGTTATTTTCATTAACATTCCATGATGAGGCATGGGAGTTCATCAATAAGGCCATTCAAAACCTTAGAGGGAGTGAGTCTGCACAGAACACATGTACCAAGAGATACACAGCCACCACCCTAGGGTAGTACAAGAGAGGATACACAACCACCACCTACATGAACAAGAGGCATGGGCTACATGCCCATTTTTTATTACATCTAGTTTTTGAGGACAACATGATTAATCCAACTAGAGCAAATAGTTACAACCTCACTCAGGAAACTTGCACTATATAAGAGAGGACACTACAACAATAGATTTTTTTTATCAAACCTCTGAGAGAGAAAAGCCCAGGTATAAGTCTTGTCTAGTGTTTAGTCATATTCTCCTTGTGTTCTCTGTCTATGTTTCTTACCACCCTTCCTTCTACCATTTCTAGGGATTGCCAAAGAGCATTGTTCATCGAGATCATTTCCTATGGAATGTGCCAGAGTTGGAGACCCTTACATCACTACAATCAGGATGGAGGGAGATCACCCCTTGTTATGAATATTCAAACTAAGGGTTTATTGTAATACAATGGCATATAAGGGTCAAGCATTCTACTGATCTTTTCATATGTAAAAAATTTTTATATAAATAAAAATTCCAACTCTTCCCTTGGCATCTTCTATGTTTATGGTTTATGTTATGCTCATTTATGTGTTCTTGCAATCAAAACATGTGGATGATGCTTTCTTTTCACTAGTTTAATCATTTTCTTGCATTACATTATTCAAATGAATTAAAATGAACTAGTTCCCCTCTCTTTTCTACTCTGATCATAAATATTAACCTTGCTACGACTACCCAATGGATAAGGCACCGGTCTGGTCTTGTTATGCTCCATTATCGCTTGGTTTGATCACTAATAATCTAAACAACAAAAAATCATTTTGTCTAGCATAAGTGGGTATTTGCACCATTAAAATAGAATAGATGAACCCACCACTTGGGGTTTCCTTACCCAACCTAGTCTGTCTAGAGCTCTCAAAGTAATCTATTCCTAGGTTAAAGAGGTGGATCAGCCAGAATCCACAATACTGGTTGTGATTCCTTGAGTTTCCTGTGATGTGACAAAGCTTTAAAGGGTAAGTAGGAAAACTCCACAATAATTTTTGGCATCATTTTTGAGGAGGACCTATTCTTATATTTTTGTCATTTTACTCCCCTTATGACATATATTTTTGTTTTCCTATGAGACTATTTTGGGCTGAGCAATCTTAGCTAGAGAGCACCCCCTCATTTTGCACCTTGTGCTGGTGACTCTGAAGAAATTTAAAACACTAATGAGGAGCTGATCTGGTGGCCATGAGGTGAAGTGACAAGGAGCTCTATCCCAAACTCCTAGACCCACAGGTACTTTTTAAAATACAAAAAAGTAAAAAGTAAGCTTTGATTTCTATTCCTTCTAGTAATCAGAGTAGTAGCAGTACTGTGTTCATTCCTCAAAGTCTCCAAACTAGTACTATCCCACCTACTGCACCCACTATCCCGAGGGGCCCAAACATACTCATGGCCAATCCACCTTTGAATAACTAGTACATAAATAGGTATAGGCCCTTTGTATTACCACAAGCTTTGAACCCCCTTCCCCCAAAAGCCCATAAGTACCTACCTAAGTTTCTAGGGGACAACGTCGTGACTGGGGAGGACCATGTAAAAGACTTCCTATATGCTATGGATAGCCTGGAGGTGGAACATGAAGATGTCATCCTCATATTATTCCTACAGACCCTAGAAAAATATGCCAGAGAATGGTTTAATAGTCTGGCAACAGACTCTATTGGTACTTTCCAAGATTTAGAAGTTGCCTTCCTCAAAAAATATGGGGAGAAAAAGAATGAACAATCATTGTTGACTAAACTAGCCACAATGAAAAAGAGGGATAATGAAATAGTGGATGACTTCAATAGGTGGTTCACTAAACTAAGGAACCGAATCCCTATGGCTTTGAGGCCCAATGATCACCAGTCCATATGCTTTTATAAAAATGCCTTCCCTGGTGATTTCAACTATGAGCTAAGGCAACAACCCACACTCACCATTGATGCCTGTATGGAGAGAGCCACTATGATAGAAAGAGATATGATAGATAGTGGGAAAATGAAGCCTACATCAGTAGACCCTAGCCCCAACCAGCCTGAAAGAAGGACTAAGAAAGTGGGGTTTGGCATTTTAAAAAAATTAGAACCCGACCCCATTGAGAAGTTATCATCACAAATGACAGAAATGTTCCTGTCCATGAATAACCGACTATCCAAAATTGAAAGGGACAAAATAGATGGTGGAGAACCTTCTCAACACCAGAATGAGAGCAGACCTCCTTTTAGGAGAAATTTTAATAGGAACTAGAATAATGAGGGGGGTAGGAGTTCGAACAACAATTGGAAAAGGAAAGAGGTCCAGAAAGACCAGGATGTTGTCCCAAACCCCATGGCTTCTATTAATGTAGCCTCTAATTTTCCCTTATTTTGTCTAGCATGTGATGCTCCCCATAACCCCATTGATTGTGGTGTATATCATGGCCTCCATTTAGGTGTTAACCTTGAAGAAGAATCAGAGGATGAGATTAGGATAAATGCCTATTGGACATGGGAAGAAACTATTGATACCCCACCGATTCTGGAAGAAGTCACCCAGCCTACCAGTTATGATAACCGACCTATGACATTTGCCCTTGATGATGTAAAAATATTAAAAAGGCCTCAGAATAACCACTTTGAGTAGATAAGGTAGGGCAAATTGACCCCAATAGCTGAAGAGGTTGAGACATTAGAAAGAGTCCATGCCACTAGGCTCCGCAATAGGACCATTCCTGACAAACCTGATAAGAAGAGTCCAGTTGAGGAAAAGGAGCAGGCTAATACAAAGAAAAACAATGATGGCCATCAACCTCCCTCTTCCTAGAGGTCTGAACCTATCAATAATGGGCTAGAATACAAAAAATTAGAATTTGATATAGGTTTAGAATTGGCCAAGCAAAAGATCAACATAACCTTTGGGGAGCTGATGATTGTCCCTAAGTATAGGGAACATATTTTCAGAGCCTTTGAGCTGACGGACCAGGGGGAAAGCCATGTCTTAGCAACATCAACTCCAAATTCTTCAAGCAGAACTCCTACTTCAGTAAGGCCATTCTACATCTCCCTTTGATATACATCTGGGTATGGTGACCGCTATGTGATACACAATTGCATGCTTGATAGTGGGGCATCTCATAATGTCATGCCAAAGCAAGTGGCTGATCAGTTGGGACTGATATGTACCAAAGACTCCCCTCCCATTTCTATCATGGACAACAGATAAGTGCCTTGTGTGGGGATAATAATAGGCCTCTTGGTCTTTCTAGATCAATATCCAAAGAAGGGGATTGTGATGGATGTAGCAGTGGTTGTTGTTGACCCATTCTTTTCCCTGGTATTATCCAGACATTGGGAAAAATAGTTAGGTGGGTCAATCCAGTTGGACTGGTCATATGCCACAATCCCTCTATCATCAAAAGAACAGGCAACCCTAAGGAGAGAACCCTTTAACAAGTGATCAGTTGAACTCATGAAGCCTGACAACACCACAGTTAATCTGGTCAGTTCAGTAGAAGAGAAGGAATTAGGTGTTTATTCCATTTGGCATACCCCTTTCTCAAAGAAGTACCCAATGCAGAAGGGTTGGATCCCAAAATTAAAGTAGCTATAGATGTTGAGTCAGATAGGGTCCTCACCACTGAAATGTGGACCATGACATTTGATGGAGCTAAGTCTCAAATAGGAGTAGGAGCTAGAATCAATTTAACTGACATAAAGGGCAATTACCTAGGTGTGCCTTACCGATTAGAATTCCCATGTACAAATAATGTGGTAGAATATGAAGCACTACTATTGGGATTGAGAAAAGCTAAGGAGCTAGGTATTAACTACCTTACTATCTATGGGGATGCTAAGTTAATAATACAACAAATTAAAGGAAGATACCAGACCAAGCACCCTAGGTTAAAGCAATACAAGCATGTTATCTTAGATGAGATTGACAAGTTCTTGGCCTTTAATATATCACACATACCCAGGGAGAAAAACCATGTTGCCAATATGTTGTTGTGAATGCTTCTAGGGTAGATAGCCCTGAAATTGATACAAAATACATGGATAGATTTCCCACCATATTTGTGTATCATCCCTCTATCCCTGACAATGTGGTTTACCTACAAGTTTTCCAAGATGATGCTGATATCAAAGATTTTATGATAGTACAAAACCAGTTTTCTAGGGTGATTTGTGATGAGGAAGATGAAGAAAAATTACAACATGTTATAGGAACCCCCACTGAAGTAATACAACTTAAAACTAATAAAATCCCTAGGGGGCTAGTGTCCTTGGAGTCTCTCTTTGATGATTTTGATAAGGCACATAGAACTGCACCCCATGAATCAGAAGGTGAAGAGGTTAATGTTGGGACAACAGGGGATCCAAATATGGTCAAGATTGATAAAGGACTACCAACAAAAGAAAAGAAGTAGTATATCCAATATCTGAGGAAAAATAGGGATAATTTTTCTTGGAGCTATGAGGATTTGAGAACATTTAACACTGAGGTGATGACCCATATTATTCCCCTGAAGGAGGATGCTAAGCCTTTTAGGCAGAAACAAAGAAATTTTAATCCTACTCTGCATCCTATCATGCAAAAAGAGGTCCAAAAGTTGCTCAATGCAAAAATAATTAAGAAGGTGAGGTTCTCTTCTTGGATAGCAAACTTAGTGCCTGTTAGAAAGAAGAATGGGGAGATAAGGTTGTGTGTGGATTTTAGGAATTTGAATAAGAGCTCCCTCAAGGATAATTACCCCCTCCCCAATATGGAACAACTATTGCAAGTGGTAGTGGGATCTTCTAGAATATCCCTACTAGATGGTTTT
Source organism: Wollemia nobilis (assembly GCA_028583015.1). Classification (NCBI taxonomy): domain Eukaryota; kingdom Viridiplantae; phylum Streptophyta; class Pinopsida; order Araucariales; family Araucariaceae; genus Wollemia; species Wollemia nobilis. The sequence continues at coordinate 118,694 of JAQPPZ010015344.1, forward strand.
TTAGGGTACAATCAGATTTTGGTCAATCCCGAAGACAGATTTAAAACTGCTTTCACTACACCATGGGGGACTTTTGAATATCAGAGGATGCCATTTGGGTTGATGAATGTAGGGGCCACTTTTCAGAGGGCTATGGATTTTACCTTCAAGGGACTGATGTTCAAAATTGTGGTGGTGTACCTGGATGATATTACTATCTTTTCCAAGGACCCTGCAGATCATTTTTCTCATCTATCCCAAGTTTTTCAAAGATGTAAGGAATATGGGATTTCATTAAATCCAAAGAAGTGTCTTTTTGGAGCCACTCATGGTAAACTATTGGGACATGTGGTCTCAAAGGAGGGAATCAGTATTGATCCAGAAAGAACAAAGGCCATTGCACAAATACCACCTCCCAAGAGCCTCAAAGGAGTCAGGTCTTTCTTCGGCAAGATAAATTTTGTCATAATATTTTTCTTGAATTTTGCTGAAATTGCAAAGCCTATGAATGACATGATTAAAAAGGATGCAAAGATCAAGTGGGATGAAGACAATATCAAAGCTTTTCAGTAGATTAAAGAGGCTATTACCACTGCACCTGTATTGACTTGTCCAGACCATTCAAAGAATTTCAACCTGTATTCCTTTGCCTCAGAACATACCATAGTAGTTGTACTATCCTAGAAATATGAAGAGGGAAATGAGAGGCCAATAGCATTTATGAGTTTAGGAATGAAGGGGGCCCAACTGAGGTATAGGCCAATTGAGAAACAAGCCTTTGCTCTTATTCAGGCTTTAGAGCATTTCAAGAGCATTTTTGGTTCCAGTAAAGTTATTGCCTGTATCCCCTACATTGCCATCAAGGATGTCCTGACCCAACCCGAACCCATAGGCAGTTCAACAAGATGGATGGTAAAACTACTGCAGTATGATGTGGAGTTTAGAGCAGTAAAAATTGTTAAAGGCCAAGGGTTGGAAAAATACATGGCCTACAAAGGAGAAGAGGAGATAAATAATGCCATCTTGGTGCAAGGAGAACAACAAGATGAACTGCCTGAGCATGAAGGGTCTGAATGGTATAAAGATGTACTATTTTATTTGAAAAATCTATCCTTCCTACCTAGTAGATCTGCTAGTAGAATGAGGAGTATTAAGCAACAGGCTCAAAAGTACCACCTTCAAGAAAATCGGTTGTATTGGAGACACCCAAATGGGGTATTATTATTGTGTGTAACAGAGAAGGAAACCCCTGGGATCATTGGAGAATTTCATATAGGTTTTTGTGGTGGCCATTTTGCTCCCAAAGCAACAACTAATCAAATCATGAGGGCAGGATATTATTGGCCATCCTTATTCAAAGATGTATATCATTCAGTTAGGAGATGCTACAACTGTCAAGCCTTCACTAGCAAGAAAAACCTACCTGCAATGCCACTACAACCGGTGATTATTGAAACTCCTTTCTCCTAGTGGGGGATAGACTTGATTGGTGAAATCAACCCAAATTCTTTAGGAGGTCATAAATGGATTATCACTACCATAGACTATTTAACCAAATGGGTTGAAGCACCCCCCTTAGGAGATCTACAATAATAGCAATTATTAATTTCTTGGAGGAAAGTATATTAACCAGATTTGGGGCACCCAGGAAACTGGTAACAGATAATGCCAAGTACTTCACTTCCTATGAGATGGTTGATTTTTGTACCAAATATAGTATAGAGCTGGCCCACTCTGCAAACTATTACCCTCAAGGCAATGGACTAGCTGAGTCCTCCAACAAAAATATAATTACAAGGATTAAAATATCATTGGGGAAGAATAAGAGGGGTTGGGATAGTGAACTAAAGTATGCCTTATGGGTAGATAGGCTGTCAGTAAAAAGAGCCACTGGCAAATCACCATATGAATTAGTTTATGGGGAAAAGGTATTACTGCCACCTCAGCTAGAAAGAGCAGCCCTCTCATTATTACTCCAGGATCATGAAGAACCAAATGTGTTACAAAGGAGGATGGACCAACTGGTGCAATTGGAAGAAGACAGGAGGGAAGTTGTTACAAGGATGATCAATCAGACCAACAGGACTATGCAACTATTTAACAAAAAGGCCAAAGGTCAAACTTTTGCTATGGGTGAAGTAGTGCTTTATTGGGACCCAAAGAATGACAAGCATGGGGAGAAAGACAAGTTTGAGCCTAAGTGGCTAGGACCTTATCAAATTGCTAAAATAATCAATAAACATATTTACAAGCTTGAAGACATGAAGGGAGAAGAGATGCCTATACCAGTAAATGGGCAGCATTTGAAGTCCTTTAGTCCCATTGGGTGAGGCCTATAAAAAAAGTGCAAGTGTGTGTCTAAGTTTTTTGGGTCTACCCGAAGAGTCTAGAGTCCTCAGGTCCATGTCTTCCATCCACCCCCTATCCCAGTCAGAGCCGATGTTGACCCCAAAAGGGTAGTCTCCCTTTTGGGGTCCATTTTCCCTTCCCCTTAAGGGTGCACAAGGTGGTGCACCCTTATTTAGCCCGTGCGCTCCACTTAAGAGTGGAGTGCACTAAAACCCCTAGGGCACATGAGCCAACACACCCAAATTAGGCCCGCACGCTCCATTAGTGGAGCATGCAAAGACCACATCGGGTGCACTAAGTCATGCACCCATTCCTAGCCCATGCACCCCATTGGGGAATGGGGTGCACAAAGCCCCTAAGGGGCGCATGAGCCATGTGCCCCGCACTAAGTCCGCACGCTCCATGGGGAGGTGGAGCATGCAAAGTCCTTAGGGGGTACACAAAGTTGTGCCCCAAAGTAGTCCCATGTGCTCCATTAAGATGGAGTGCATGAAGTCCTCATGAGTGCATGCCCTTGCATGCTTGCTTTTACCCCATGCGCTCCACTCTTTAGTGGAGCGCACCAAGTCCCATGAGGAGCGTGCACCTTCACATGCTCCCCAAACCCCACCATGCTCTATTCCAATGGAGCATGTGAAAAACCTTTGGAGCGCATAAGTCATGTGCTCCCTTCCCAGATAGTGTGCTCCACTCCTTGTTGGAGAGCACGACATCCCCTGGGGTGCACAAGCTTGTGCATCCCAAATAGAGCCCACACACTCCACTTCCTTGGAGCACGCAAAGGTCTAGTCGGGTGCACAACTATGTTGTGTGCTCACTTAGGAGCACACAAGCTCATGTGCACCCCATTTGGGTCTCATGCGCCCCACTCCCTTGGGGCATGTAAAGAGTAAGCTAGAGCACAAATTCGTATGCTCACCTCAAGGGTCGCACGCTCCCCTTCCCCAATGGAGCATGTGAGAAATTAATAGGGTGCAAACCTCATGCATGCTTCACTCAAGTGTGCCCCACCCAAACTAAGACACACTATCCCTACAACTTGCCTCCTAACAACAATTCCATTCCATAGGTACAATGTGCTACCAAAAGCGTAGGTGATGTGGTGCACCCGACCAATCAACTTACCTCATCAAACGAAAAAGTGCATGGTCCCTACCTACCAAAATTCAATGCATATGCTTTAATTAGAGGGTGGTAGACTCCTCCCCATGCTATTCATGCATGAAGTACTATTTTCGATGAGGTCAAGCATAGAAGAGAAGAGAAAAAGCCTTCACTATTTTCACTACTCCTTCCCATGGCTTCCACTAGCTCAACCATGACAGAGGTGTCGATTGTTAAAGAGAGAATTACTAAAATTATTGAGATACGACTAGTGATGAGGAGAATGGGGAGAGCCCAAGACCCAAAATCTATGGTGAATTTTCTAGATACCAATAGAGAAATCACTACAGAGCAGCAGAAGGAGGTAGAGGGGGTCACTATCTATAGTTTTGATCCTATGGAGGAGGATAGCCAATGCCACCCCATGCTACTAAGAAGTCTATACATGAGGGCATACCGAGATAGCATCGAGCCTCCCCCTATGTGCAACAAATGGAATACCAATCTAGGGTGTTTAACCTACCCAAGGGTCTATCACTCCTCAGACCTCTTAGCTTGGTTGGCAGTGGCGTACGATCCTAGAAGTCACACCATTCGTGACTATAAAAATTAGGTGGTGGCCAAAGTGACAGTAGATAGAATCAGGTAGGTATTCAGCCTTGCTATGACATCTCGAGTGTTGGACTTTAAAACATTGGCCCTCCAGGCCAATTATATGATAAACACCTCATTCCCAAAGACACTCCTGAAGAGGGGGAAATACAAACCATCGAGATTTCCTATCAAGAAATTTTTGCTTCGGCCCTAGGTGCAGGATTACGTAGACATGATCAACTTGGCATTGGGCATTAAATATTTAGAGCTAATTACAAAGGAGGTCATGTTTCTAATCCTATAGTGCAACAAAATGGATAAGACCCCCCTCTACTTATGGGAAAATGTGATCAGTGATAACATTGACCAGGAATTACAGAATCTATAGGAGGTTATATTGGTTGATAAAGAGGATATGCCTCCTTTCTCTTATTATTATTTTTTGATCCATTTGTTCATAGCTCAATTAGACAAGTCTTTAGTGGCTCGGATGGGAGGGGTGATAGCTCCCACTCTTCAAGATCAGTTATTATGCATCCAAGAGGGGTGCTCCAGCTACAAGACCTTCTTTGAGAAAATCCTTCCTATGGTACACCTCCGATTATGTGGGGAAGAGCCAGATAGAATTGGGGTTGGAGTAAGGGAGTTTCTACACAAAGCGCAAGTAGGAGATTTCTTCTACATAGAAGAATTTTCCTATATCAGGTTGTATGGTTCAAAACTACCTTCGAAGGCACTCCCTGTACACTGCCCAACTTCAATTGCTATATTGGAGATTACTTGGAAAATAGTCAAGGAGGTTAAAATTAGGTACCTGAGGAAGAAAGGATATGTGCCATGGCTGCCCATCCCTTGCTCAATGGGCCCCTACACATACCTGGGCCATTTTGCCATGTTACGGTCTATTTGGAACATGGATACATATTATTTCCTAGAAGTTACTTGGAGGGCCTATGATCTAGATGGCCATCACAAGAAAAATGTTGTTGGTAAGCTCGCCCTTCTGCAAGTCACTCATAGTAAGGATAATTTTGAAGATGAAATGCAGAAGGCTTTCAAAAACAACCAATCATTGGATCTGGTTTGGAGGATGAAGGAGAGGCCTTATAGTAGGCTAGAAGTAGTTGGTGATTATAGCTCTCAATTGAAGTTGCATCGGGGGCTATTGGTGGATAAGGTGGTCCCACTAGTCCCGACCACTCCTCCGAAAGAATTTGAGGACCCCACCTTCCAAGTCATCTAGTAGGACACTGACCTCTTCGAGGTCATGATGAAAATTATCGATGAGGCACAACAAGAGCAAGCAAAGCTCCCTTCTTCTTCTAGTTCTCCCATTGCCACCTCAAAAGGAAAGGAATTGGTCTCCTCCTCATCCCAAAGTACAACATCATTAGCTTTGACATTGATGTGTCCTTCAGAAAGGACTGACCTGGCAGTGGGCCAACCTTCCTTATTTTCTGCCACCCTGGTCATCAATCAAGAAAAACATTCCAGTTCCCCCAAGGTTTTAAGGAAAATTATAGAATTTGGGGGGATTTCTAATATACTAAGAGAGTATGAGGTGCAGGAAAGAAGCCCCTCATGGTCTCCTACCAAAAAAAGGGCCAGAACAGAACCTTCTACAGAGGACATTGAGAACCTTACACTAACAAGGGTGAGAGACACCTTCCAATTCACTATCGATGAAGAAGATCAAATACAAGATATGGAGGAGCAAAGGTCTCCTAGTAAGGGAATAATCAGGCCTCGAAGGATAGTTGGGTAGGAGGTAGTTGATGTATCCACTACCACCTTTGAGATCCTATTGCCACCTAGCATGACAGAAGCCACCATCAATGTAAGCAGGGGTGTCATAAGGGCTGCAGTTGCACCTGTGGACATGATGAAATCATAGATGGCTTCCCAAGCATAGGTGGTGAAAGTAGTAGATAAAGAGTTAGAGGAGTGGAAGGCTAAGGCTACAGAAGTGGGGCAGCTACAGCTTAAGGTGAAACAACTTCAAAGTGAAGTTGATAAGTTGAAGATGCCCGCTCCTTCTACTGCATAGGCTGGCATCCAACTTGGGTCGGTGGATGAACTCAAGCAAGAAATGAAGGAGAAAATAACAGAAAATATGAAAGACCTGGAGTCCATTTTTGTGGATATCTATGCCACCAGGCATACTATTGGTCTTTTACGAGATCATCTGTAGCAAGGGGATCAGAGGGTGAATGCCATATTTCCTATGTATAAGAATTTTAGGGAGAATTACGTACCAATCGCTGGGATGACGACTACATTATCAGATGACTCCCACTATTTCTTCATTGAGGAATATGCCAAGGTCTTCATCTTCTTGTAGAATAGATAAAATTGGCTCCAGTGGAATCAAGAGGTAGCCGACATCGAATAGGAGGTCAATGATGAGCTGGAGGATTATGGCTTCAAACTTGAGGAGTTTATGCAGGCTCCTAACATCAAGGAGTTAGTGCTCCAAAAAGTCCAAGATTTTGACTTGGACTCTGGTGGCAAGCTATCCAAATGGTTTATAGCCCTAGTACAAATGGTAGACCGCCTATATATTTTTGTTGAGAACACTTTGGAATGGGCAAGAGAAAGGGTGAACAAGGCCACGCAGGACCTAAATTTGTTATTGTTTTCATTAACATTCCATGACGAGGCATGGGAGTTCATCAATCAGGCCATTCAAAACCTAGAAGAGGGAGTGGGGCCCAGTCCACCCAGAACACACATACCAGGAGATACACAACTACCACCCCAGGGTAGTACAGGAGAGGATGCACAGCCACCACCTGCATGAACAAGAGGTGTGGGCTACGTGCCCATTTTTTATTACATCTGGTTTTTGAGGACAACATGATTGGTCTAGCTGGAGCAGATGGTTACAGCCTCACTCGGGCAACTTGCACTATATAAGAGAAGACACTATAGCAGCAGATTTTTTTATCAAACCTCTGAGAGAGAAAAGCCTAGGTATAAGCCTTGTCTAGTGTTTAGTCGTATTTTCCTTGTGTTCTCTGTCTGTGTTTCTTATCGCCCTTCCTTCTACCATTTCCAGGGATTTCCAAAGAGCATTGTTCATCGAGATCATTTCCTGTGGAACACGCCAGAGTTGGAGACCCTTACATCGCTGCAATAAGGATGGAGGGAGATCACCCCTTGTTATGAATATTCAAACTGGGGGTTTATTGTAATACAATGGCATATAAGGATCAAGCATTTTGCTGATCTTTCCATATGTAAAAAATTTTTATATAAATGAAAATTCCAACTCTTCCCTTGGCATCTTCTGTGTTTATGGTTTATGTTATGCTCATTTATGTGTTCTTGCAATCAAAACATGTGGATGATGCTTTCTTTTCACTAGTTTAATCATTTTCTTGCATTACGTTATTCGAATGAATTAAAACGAACTAGTTCCCCTCTCTTTTTCTACTCTGGTCATAAATATTAACCTGCTACGACTACCCAATGGATAAGGCACCGGTCTGGTCTTGTTATGCTCCATTATCGCTTGGTTTGATCACTAATATCTAAACAATAAAAAATCATTTTGTCTGGCATAAGTGGGTATTTGCACCATTAAAATAGAATAGATGAACCCACCACTTGGGGTTTCCTTACCCAACCTAGTCTATCTAGAGCTCTCAAAGTAATTTGTTCCTAGGTTAAAGAGGTGGATCAGCCAGAATCCACAATACTGGTTGTGATTCCTTGAGTTTCCTGTGATGTGACAAATCTTTAAAGGGTAAGCAAGAAAACTCCACAATAAGGTACAACTTAGAGTGATCTAGTCTCAACTTGTAGATGGACAAGTGTAGTGGCAAGGCTATTAAGAGAAGAGGACAGCTCTCCAGGTAGAGATTGCCACTATTGACACTGAGATAGATAAGATCACCTAGTCATGTGATCTTCTCTGATCTTAGCTAGAATTTTGGACCATGGAGCGGGACCTACTCAGGACAGTGAGGGGAGAGCCCTCAACTTCTCAAGTTTCTCTTGCTATTCTAGTAGTACTGGGACCAAAAGGGTTGGACATGGCTATAGATATCAGAAGACTACATGCCCTCGTATATGATGGTACTAGGTGGCATGCATCAGATGTAGCATGCATCAATCTCCTGAAGGGTAAGGTTAGACTATGCAGTGGTGTAGTGCCTGAGAGATCCACAACTATAGGGTCATAGATGACCAGGACACGGGAGACTAGATAACCATCAACATAACCCAGTCATAGGACTGGTAGATCAGATAGGTTCACTAGCACTGGCTCCAAGAAGACTCATAGGGAGGGAAGAGATGAAAAAGATCAGCTAGGAGGTGTAGGTCCTATTTAGTACAAATTTTTTGATACATGTACTATTTTTGAGTGTAAGGTCTAAGGACCTACACAGTTGTAGTCTGCGGGTATTTTTGATATACCTGTGTACATTTTGACACATATATTGATATATGATATGACATTATATAATATCTCATTACATGCATATATTTTTATTATTTTATGTTTATGAGATGCATATGGATGCAATGCTTATATGTTATGTTGATTTGATGCTATATAATGTGATGTATTTATGACATGCACTAGCTAGCTGATGGATGTATGACTAAATACTATGATCTATATGTGTAGATGGACTACCATGGTGTATGCATATATGGATGTAATTCTTATTGTTAAATGCATGTTTAATTTTGATGTAATTGTATGCATTTAATTTATGATGTGATGAATGCAATGTATGTAATGCATTATTTACATGATGATGATCTAATATAAATGAACCTGTATGCTTTAATCACTTAAAACATAAGGAATGAATGCAATATGAGTTAACAATCTAATGGACGACACCACAGAATGTATAACAATCATGAATGTAACTGGTAAATCTTATCATAAAAATTAACCAATTAGGCATCCATATGTGAGATGAGATGATGATATATTGTTTCTTTTTATAAGTTTTTGTAAGTTAAAAGATAGGCACAAAATATTTAGTGGTCATCTAAATATCATTGTTGATATCTATCCGATATATATTCTATGTTATGAACATCCCTTAATAAAAAAACTCTCATACACATAAATTTATGGTTGAGTTATTGATGCAATTTGTTTCTATTTGGGAATTTTTGAGGTTTTCCATGAGACTCAAATACCCTAGTTGTCTTATCAAAAGTTGTATAATAACAATAATAGACTCCTGAGAGATAAATTTTTTGCTATGAATGACCCATATATTCATTATCCCTGTGTGTGTAAATGACTGTATTAGATGAGACATAAGACTACCTTATTTCCTGGTAGGATTCATTCAACTCATTGCTATAATGAGGATCACCATATGTCCACCCTTATACTAGGTTTGAGATGCAGTTAAAATAGACCACTAGGCAATATAGGCCACCTAAAAGCTAGCTCATTTGTAAATTACTTAGACCTACCCCAATGTCAGGAGGGATTCATTCAACCCATTGTTGTACTGGGGATCACTTTATGGTTTCAAATATTGACCATTCCAGGGATTCAATCTCTTCACCCCCTTCTTTTCTTTTGATTTATTGGGATACTTGCTCATGTATAGTGATAAAAATCACTATTTATTTTGTATTTTTTTTTCTTTTGTTTTGAATATAAGGGATTTGATTAGATTTTGGGGTTTTTATCATTTTTTTAAGTAAGGGATTTCATGGGTAAGGGAGAACTTGTCCTTTTGCCAATGATCAACACCCTAGACCATGCACATCACAAGATGAGAAAGTAACCAAACATTTTGCTTAAGGTGACTAGGACCACTTTGTAGTGTTCATATTTCCTTGTCCTAATTAGTATTGTTAATGTGTTTGATTAGTGATGGGATTTTGATATATGCTAGGTGCTATAAAAAAATAGACCTCATCCTTAAAAGCAAAGCAAGATTTTTACAAAAATCTGAGAAGACCACTAGGTATGACTAAATGGCCAAAAAACCCTATTATATTCCTCATATCAACAGGAGGGGTTGTGTTGAGAAACACAATTACTTCACAAGGGTAATGGATGATGATGCATAGATGCATGATTGAAATACAAATATGGTGTTGTTTGTAAAATAGCAAACACAACCTATCCTAATGCCAATGCAATGGATGGAAATGCCTAATGCAATGCAATTAAATGAATGCAAGTACAAAATGAAATGCATGATGCAAATTTTTTTGAATTTTGATGTTTTGCAATATTTTTAGATTTTATTGCTTTTTGATTTTTATGGATTTTGATTTTTTTCATGTTTTTTAAGTTTTGAGTTTATGTGTGGAATGCCTTAAGATGAATGATATTGAGAGGTTCAAGGTCTTCAACATCTTAAAGCGATGTTAGGTGTTATGTTCCAGGTCCAATCTTATCAAAGATGATATATGGACCTAACCAGTTAGCCGCAAATTTATCTCACAAGTGCGGTGGTAGGTTTGAGTTTTGTTGATTCTCCTTAAGTACAAGATCAACAACTTTAGAGTATCTTATATGGAATTTATTTTTATTATATCATTTTAGGTGTTCCTGATAAACATGAATATGCTCAAGGGCATTCATGCGATGTTCATAAAGCAGCATCAGTTGGTTGAGGTGAGCTTGTCATGCAGTGTCATCATAAATAAACTCTTTCAATGCGATGCACAGGGTTGGAATTTCCAACTCTAATGGTATAATGGTATCAGTGCCATATACTAGTGAAAATTGGGTTGCCCCAGTGGGTGTTTGTATAATAGTCCTATAATTCCATAATGCAAGGGGTAACTGTATATGCCAATATTTGTGGTTTTCTTGTATAGTATTTTTCAAGATAGCTACCATAGTTTTGTTTGAAGCCTCAGGTTGCTTGTTTGCCTACAGATAGTATCGAGTCATAAAAATATGTTTTGTATAGTACTTGGACATCAAATCCTTCACAATTTTATTTTTGAATGACGTTCAATTATTCGAGATTATTTTGGATGGTATCCCAAAATGACTTATGATATTGTGAAGTATGAATTTGGCAATACATACTCCTATTATTGTTGTCAAAGGGATTGCTTCCACCCATTTTGTAAAATACTCAGTAGTCATTATAATAAATGTATATCAACCCAATGATAGGGGAAATATCTTACCAATTAGATCTAAACCCCACTAAGAAAATGACCAAGCCGCTTGAATGGGTTGTAAGGCCTGTGATGGCAAGTGTGTAATATTAGCATGATGCTAACATTTAATACATTTATTGATATACGTAGTGCAATACTTCTCCATAGCGGGTCAATAATAACCCCTTTGAAGGATGCACTTGATGATGGCCATGCTGCTAAAATGGCCACTGCATGTACCATTATGAGCCTACAAAATTATCCAAGCTGATTCTTGGGGATCAAGACAATGAAGAACTCCATCGTAGCTTCGATGGTATAAGATATCTCCTTGCAAGACATACTTTATCACTTTCTATTTGAATGTGCATTTTGTGGTACATGACCATCCCTAGGGATTAAACCAAGCTTAAGGAAGTCATGTAATTGTGACATCCAATCCTGATAAGCTTCTCCATTAATTGACAAGATGACTTGTTCCCATTGCAGTTTGCTATACGTGAATGCATACTGGGATACAACCTTGTAGTGAATGGTGGTGCCATTTCCCATAGGACCCTATGAGATCAAAGACCCCAGGGTGCCTTGAGAAAGTCTCTATATTTATAGAACCACTCATGATTAGGTTCTATATGAATCATGTTGACTTATTATTTGTTATCAAAAGCCTCTCACTGCATCGTGGCTTGCAAAAGTATCTTCACATGAATGGTAGTAAAATTGATAGATGAATTCTAAGGGATCAAAGACACCAAATATGCTATAGTATCTATGAATCTATTTTATGTACGAGGTATTGCCTTGATGTTGTACCACTATAGCTAGGCTAGATAAGTGTTAACAAGATCCTTATAAGCTTTTAGGATAGGACCCCTACATTGAAAAAGTCTATTAACCTTATTGACAATGAGAAGATTGTCACCAAAGATGTTTAATATTTTAATATTCATGGTAATTGTTGTTTAAAGGCCCAAGATTAGGTTCTTGTATTTAACATCATTATTGGTACAAGGAAGTCTATCTTAAACAACAAATTGCATTGGAGCACCTTGTGACGTGAAGAAGACAATTCCTGCACCACCCCCTTACTCACATTTTGAACTATTAAAGAACAAAGTCATGTCAATTTTTTTATCTGGTTCTTTAGGTTCAGGAGATTATGATAACATAAAGACTACATCATTAGGAAGCTCTATGATGAGAGGCTTACTATCTTCAAGAGGTGCCTCTACCAGCTGATCAACTATGACCTATCCCTTGATGGACTTTTGGCTGATGAATTCCAAGTTGAATTCTATCAATAACATGATCCACTTTGTAGTACGTGTATTATGATATGTCTTACTCATCATATACTACAAAGGATTTTTTTTGTATATTACATATGTTGTATGACTTAGCATGTAATTATACGACTTCTTTGTTACAAATATCACTGCTAAACATAGCTTCTCTATGTATGCATACCCTAGCTCATAACTCACCAAGGTGCAGTTGATATAATATATCACTTGCTCTTTGTCTTGTACTTTATTTTGGGTTAACATGGTTCCCAGTACAAAGTTAGTAGCCGATATATAAAGTAGGAATGGCACATTTGGTCTTGGTGGAGCTAGCACTAGTGGCATTGCAAGGTATTGTTTGATTTCAGTAATGGCTGCTTGACAGTCCTCATCCTAATTGAATGGGACCCATTGTGTAGCATCTAATTTATGGATCAGAATTTGTTCGATAATTATGTGATGAATCATTTTATGGATGCTACTTTGCCCTATAGGCTTCTTAGTTCTTTTATATTTGTGGGAAGATGCATTTCTAGTATGGCCTTGATATTTTCTAGGCCAATTTGATCTCTCATTTAGAAATGATGAATCCCAAGAGTTTCCCTGAAGTTATGCCAAATACGTACTTCTTGGGATTCAACCTAACATTATGCTTAATCAGGTGATCGAAGATATTTCTGAGAACCTATACATGCTTTGAATGTAGCAATGACTTTGCCAACAATTCATCGATGTAATCCTCAAGGATTTTGTGCATATAGTCATGAAATATGTATATCATGGCTCGTTGATATGTGGCACTAGCATTTTTAATACCGAATGACATAACTTTATAATAGAATTTTCCCATGGCATTTTGAATGCATTTTTATGTTGGTCTTCAACTTTAATCCAAATTTGATTGTAACCATAAAAATCATCCATAAGGGAAAGCATCTCATGACTCATAGTTGCATCTACGAGAGCATCTATGTTGGGCAACGAAAATGAATCCTTTGGTGTTACCTTGTTGAGGTCTCTAAAATCCATACAGATATGGATCCTTTCATCAGGTTTTCCTACAGGTACCATGTTTGATACCCATTATGGATAATCGATGGAGATAAAAATCTCTATATCCAACAGCTTCTACAACTCATATTTAACCATTAAAGTTATGTTTAGATGCATTTTCCTGAGCTTCTGCTTGACAATATTTTTAGAGGGGTCTAGTGAAATGTTATGGGTAACCATTTTTGGATCTAGTACTAGCATATCCTTGTATATCCAAGAAAATAGATCAGGTCTCTCTTTCAGTAGAGGGATGAGGTTGGCATGCTCATCAGGAGATATAATCTCTCCAAATTTAACCTTCTTAGGATTAGTGGTATCATCACTGATATCCACATCAAAGGTTTCCTCTATTGATATGCACAATCCCTCCTCAAGATGGTGAGGCATAGGAATCATGTGGATGTCATCAAATGGGTTTAAAGGTTCCACATCAAAATTACCCTCAACATGATAAACATCATGTGCGTAGCCTGGTGCAAAATGAAATGGTTGTAACATTTCTTCATTGGGAAAGAAATCTTCAGGCTCTAGTGGTGAATCAACATGATCCCAATCAATAACATCTAGATTAAGACACAATGGTTTGGATTATTTATGGAGTGGAGTGGTCAAATCGATGGAGATAATGTTGATAGAATGGATTAGATCTCCAGGACCATGTGTGTGCAATTCTACATTATTAGTGCTATTTGCATACCCAAGATGTGGTTTTGAGGGTATGAGGATCTTTGGATCTTGTCTATGAACATACTAGAAAATGGGATCATTTGGATATAGGAGCTACATATATGTAGGCAAATCAGGAAAGATCCTATGATAAATCTCATTTAGATTAGCTAGTCTGATCAGGATGCAAGGGCCAGGAAATATTCGATACAATTATTCCATGTCAACTGGCTCTGCAATATTATGTACATGCCATGGCCCAAGATAGATCATCTCGGTATCATATTTTTAATCGCTATAATATATTAAGAATACCATATTCCTACCTAATGGAATCAGGCATTGAGTAGTATGTCTAGGCCCAAGGTAGACCATTTCTATTTCATCCTCATATTCTTCATTGTTTGAGGACTACTCGTCATCATCACTCCTAGAATTGCATTTTGGTCCATCACTTTCAGAAATGGAATATGCTTTAACTTCCTCAAAAGAAACTTTTGATTTATTTTCTATTGTTAGGCCTAAATTATGGATTTGCATGCTAGTGTCATCGATAGCTTCACGGCTTTCAATCTCCAAGTTAGCTCTTGGAATGTCTTCTAGATCGGCCTCCATCGAGATGTCATCATGATAAATCATAGGTGGTTCAATAGCAACCATAGTCACTAGTTGGTTACCCCTTTGCATGTATGAAGGGTTAGGGTGATAAGGATTCCAATCCACATTATCCCCTAAATTGAGGTTCAGATGATCGAGAGATGCTACTAAAAGCTCATCTTGTCCTCTGATATGGTAGCTCAACTTGAACCTATCAGTTGGCAACTGATATTGTGGTTCATAGGGAGTTTGGTTCCCTTGCTCAAATAAGCCCAGACCATAACCATGCCAATGGTAACATTTAAAATAATGCAAGATGAACTCTAGATTGGACAAATAATGAACATTTGCTGAGAATGGTTCATCATCACCTTCATCTATAGGCATGCAATTAGAAAATTGGTGAAGACCTCCATAGATGAAATTTTTTTGGTTGGGTGGCATGCCCAGTGGTACCACCATCCCTATAGGTAAGTGATGGGCTTGAGGTTTGCCTATGTCATGTGCAATTTTGATAAAAGGTATGAATTTCACTATTCTGCGCTATATACTCTGCTAGCCCAATATTAACCAAATGGATGATCACCTATGGTGTAGATGATCCAGATGAAGAAATAGGTGAAGTAGGCTAAGGTGCCTACTTGAATTCATTTTGCGTGTCTCTTTCATCCATGGGACTAGAGACCTTAGCATTGGCTCCTTCAGGTATTTCCTTTGTCTCTTTCCTTTTGGTAATTTCTAAGCATCATCGATGTTGTAGGCTTTGTCGAATTTGTTGTATGCATAGAAGGTTGTGGTGTTGATGTTGATGGCTCAACACACACTTCATTTAGTTTAGCTTTTGGATGTTTAATGGGAAACATTGGTTGTATATCCAAGTGCATTGAAGGAACCACGTGCACTTGTCCCTCATGTATATACTTAATATATTTATGTAAAATTGAGGGAACACAATGCATATATCTTATCCAAGGCCTCCCCAAGAGGATTTTATATTGCATTGCACCTTCTAGTATGTGAAATATCACAGGTATGGTCTTCAGTTTGACCTAAATATGAAAGACTATAGTACCGACCATTGAGCATAATGTATCATTAAATGCTATCAGAGTAAAGGTCAAAGGTACGATGTGTGATTTGGGAAAATTTAGGTATACCAATGCCTTGGTAGTAATAATATTGATCGAATATCCTATATAAATCAATACCTATTTGAATGGTGTGTGGTTGACACATGTAATTATTTGGAGTGGTAGGTCCACTATAGCAGTAGAGATTTCTTTGATTTCATGATCATAAAATTGAATCACGGGCTCTCTACACTACTGCACATGTCCCACAAAATTTGTAAATGCTTTCGGGTCTTGGGACTGAACCTCAATGGACCTCAAGATGTCCATTAGCATCTCCCTATGCTTAGGAGACTATTGTATTAATTCATAAACTGATATCTTTGTTGAAGCTATTTGAAGGATTTGCACAAGATTATTTTTGATGGTCACCACTGGTCTAGTTGGCGGGCCTAGCATATTTTATGCTAGCCTTTACAGGGGTGTAGCTTGAACCCTTATCAGAGTTGGAGGTAGATTTGGTCACTCGTACCTCCATTTTCTTATGATAATGTTTACCATACCAATGAAACCTTGCATAGGCATCTCAATCCACACTTGGTTCACCTAATCAAAATTATTCCTTGGAGGCTCATGGTTTAGAAGAGAATTTTTTAATATCCCCATATTTTGGTTATCTAGATCCTAAGGGTTGTTGATAATTAGCTCACCTTTTTTTATCATATTTTGTACCATGTGTTTAAAAATATAATATCCTTTAATGTCATGTCCTTTCATCATGTGGTACATGCAATACTTATCATCCCTATACCCTTTTGTTTTGGGTTGGTTAGGGTCTTGCAACTTGATCTCAGGTAGGTTGATATCCTTAGCCTCACACAATTGATGAAAAATTGATGTCATTGTCTTCTACAATGATGTCAACTAGTGAGGAGGGCATTGCTACTTATTCTTACCCTAAATCTTATTTTTGTGCTAGTTGTATTGCATAGGAGGAGTTTGGGCCTGATAATTCTATTGTTGTTGGCCCTTGTCACCTTTTTGAAGGTTTAACACTACTTGGTTCACATGGGCCAACTTGGCCTAGTGATTTTTATTTTGAGTGTTCTTATTCCAATTCTTTTTTTCTGGAGCTTCAATTTGCTCTTCTGTAATTTGATGTCCTTAATTACCTTAGCTTTTGCCAAGGCCTCCTCAAATGTTTGGTGTTGTTGCAACTACAACAATAGTAAGATTTAATTCACACAATTATTTGTAAACATTCAAGTCAATTCCATTGTTGGAATAGAAAATGGTAAATTTACCATAAAATTTCTCCATCTCTTTCCATAGTACATGATTGGCTCATAATCGTATTGCATTAGAGCATCCAGATCAGACAACTTTATCTTCTTCTTGACGTCAAAGGAGAAGTTTTCAAAAAAATATTAACCAACTACTTAAAAGCTGGTTATGTTGTGCCTCTTTAACTAGTTGAACCATTCCAAGGCAGGGCCTGAAAGGGTCATGATGAAGGTCCTCAATAACAAAGCATCATCACTTTGTATCTAAAAACACATGTTCATGAAACACATGACATGCTCTTGGGCATCTTCATCTCCTAGAAATTTATCCAGCTTTGGCATCTTGAAGTGATCGAGATACACTAGAGTAGGCACTGAAGGACATAAAGGTGCATTGTGGATCTTGTTCAAGGTTGGATTTTGGTAAGCCATCCCTTGTTTCTTAATTTCTATTATATTTTCTACCAAGGCATTGTAGGCCTTCGAAGATAGAATCTCCTCTTCCTTGATAGGTCTTTGAGGAGCCTTTGGAGGTAGATTCTTCTTCAGTTGAGATGAAGGACTAGGCTTATCCTCCACATCACTAAGGATATCTCAAGATATTCATGTTCTTGCTCATATCCTACTACTTCTTCATGCTAAGTACACACATGATGTTCAAGTGCTTGGTGCTACAACATGTTTTGGTTCATATAATAAGTATGATTTCTAGTGTGCTCAGGGCACAATTTGAGTTGCGAAGCAACTCATATGTGATGGCGCTCCTTGTATTCACTCTAAGGAGGTAAATTGGTATGAGCCAATCTATCCTCTCTTTACATGATCCTTTTGGTTAAGGATGCATTGCTTGCACATGCATTGCTCATATAGATGTTGTCTTAACAACCTCTATATTTGATTATCCTCATTTTTAAGGTGCTCACACTCTACGCACACATATTCCAATTGATCTTGGAAGCTCCACTACCTTTCCTTTGACACCATTTTTTGTGATCGATCTATAATATCGATCGTATGTGGTATCTGGTGGTTTTACTCTATTCGGATAACATTTTTGGTGTGAACCCTAATAGAATTGTCTACTACACTCTTGCATTTGTTTGTATAGATGATATTTGTATTCTACTATTATTTGTTATTTGTGTCCATGGGTTGATGGGGAATGTATACTTCAAGAAGTCTTTGAGAATTCTCTTAGTTACTTGATAGTCCTATGTGTGCCCTCGCTACGTGAACTCACTGAATGAGAATGTGCAAATGAGGCTCTACATCCTAATTGCCCTAGGACTCTATCAAGACCATCAAGCTATCTTGTTTTCCATGGTTGATTTGGTGGAGTACCATTTTATCCAATTCTAGCCATGTCAATTGTGAACTTCCCAAGTTCATTATTTTTGGGAGTTTTTAAGGGTCTATGCTTTGAAGCTACCCTCTCTTCCTACCCCTAATTGGGAATATTTTATTGTTGTCTATCTTGGGATGGTGGGGGCCTTGAGACACCCTTAGATCTATCTCTCGAGGATTGTGCATCACCTCCTCTAACTGGGGTGTTCTAAACAAAATCCCTGCATGTTGAACTGTCCCATATAATACTCACTAAATGTCATTCAAGAGGATTCTATGGTTGAGAGTTCAACATGTTATTCTGTGTGTTTGGTGGAGCTTCAGATTCAACCTTAGTTATGCACAGATGTCGATCTCTCCGTGTATTAACCATGATATGAATTATCTCTTGTGTAGATTTTAGAGCAAACAAAGAATACAAGGATGATTATATATTTTAAAATTTCTTTGTGATCCCTAAACTGGTTTTAATGTGTTTTAGGTGTGTTGTATCATAAATTAGCTCTCATCATGTTTTTCAGATTTGTTGATGATATAATTGTTTAGTTTAATGTATTTCACCTGTATGCTCGTAGCTCAAAAATCGACAATAAAAGTCATGGTCATGTAAACCCCCAAAGTGTAGAGATGAAACCCACACCCAGGCAGGGAGCATAGGTCATGTCGATCCTCACTCAACACACTGTGCACAATGATACACCATGATCACCATCTGTACCACCTAAAACCTCCAAACCTAATACATGGTTGAAGTGGAGATGAGTACTTACTATAGGTTATTATATCATGTAATTGTTCCTTTAGATAAAAGGTAGCTATATCCTATGAATACATGATCTCAATCTCACTCTTGAGCAAGGTTAGTGACCAAGGATTCACAATAATCGATGTAGTGTCCACCTTAGCCTACAAAGGGTGGGTCAGATACCTAGCTCTATGAGCTCTATATTTAAGATTTTTTAATGAGTGGCATGAAAGCATTTATTTTTTTTGTTAGGTGTATTCATCATATGGCTTAGTTTGCAAGCACTATTTTTAGTGATTATGTTGATTGAAGTACAACTAAATTATTTACATTCGTTGTCTATTTGTGTTTTGTAAAAAAAATTGATTACCATAGGAATTCCTTAATTTTACAAACCAAAAAAGTTATGAAACAAGAAACTAGAAAACATAAAGCAATAAATGATATAAAAATAGTGACAAAGGGTGTCAAGTGGTAGGGTTACCTATTCTAGATATTGAAAAAAGCACTACTAGCACTTTTGTAATAGATTGGTGCTATTATAACCTACAAAAATTGAATGCAAAAACATTAGATAGGTTGGGATTTAGGGATCTTTCTAATTGTAGTGAGGTGATAAACTATCTTCCCAGCTAATTAGACCTTCTTTTATGAAATAAAATTGAGTATTAGCCTTAGATTTGGAAGCAAATATTATTGTGATAAAATTGTCATTGGCACTTTTATCAAGGGTTGACTATGTAATTCCAGAGAGTTGAAAGCACCAATTGTTAAAATATATAGTAAATTTATTTTTTTATAGAGTATGGATGAGTTTTGGACCAAAATTTTGGGTCAGTTAAGTAAAATTGTTTAGAAATTAGAGAAAGGGGATGAAAATCCCAATCCTTAGGGCTTGCTACTTGGGGATTTACAAAATATTAGAAAATGTTTTACAAATTTCTCAAATATTGCACAAGAAGATGGATATGGTCAAAGATAATGTGAAATTACAAATGGATGCTTGATTTTACTTCAAATGGAGATATGGAGGTACCTAACTACCTAAAAGGAGAGCTAAAATGCTTGCAAAGTGAGATTAAAAGATGATAAAACCTATGATGGAGTAAATAATATATTGCAAGAGGAATATTAAGTCATATGAGATATTATTTAAAATTAAAATCTACAACAAAGATTTAAATGCTACCTTATGTAAAATGAAGAGCATAAAAGCATACGATATAATATGAAAGTATAATGAACTATGTTAAATTTGCAACAATGGCAATGTGAGATTGGAGAGAATAAATTAAAATTTAAATGAAATATTATTCAAGAATGCATGAATGTAAACATGAGATTAGATGAAGAAAACAAGCATATAAACTTGCAAATGAAATGGGAATGATCATGTAATATAAGCAAAATGTAAGTTAAGATTTTAAATAGAGACAAGTTAGATGAAATAAAGATAAAATACCTATAAATGAGAAATACCAGTGACTATGATGCATAAATAAGAGAATAAATAAATAATAGGATGACAAAATGAAAGGAATAATGCTTATAAATGACTAAATACTAGGCAAATTAAGAAATATTCTTGTAAATGAAGTAACAAAAGCACAAAATGATCATAACAAGACTATAAATATATTAAAAATAAAAATAGAAGAGGATATAGGATTTGTATGTTGTAAATATAGAATCCAATTTAGCAAGGCCAAAATAAAGAGGAAAATGCAAAAATGAGAGCAAGAAAAATGAAAGGAAAGAGAAGTTAGATGTATAGTTCTAGCAAGAGATTTACCTTACCCTAATACCCCTTTATCTTGCTTGACTTACTCAAATTCTTAATTAAAATTCTCCAAACAATAGATATGAGGGAATGCAAAATAAGAGAAGCTAGAGAATTTTGAGTAGAGTAATGCTAATGCAAATTACGCTTACAAAATTCTCACCCTAAGGGCTACATTTATATATTTTTGAAATGAAATTGGTGAGGAAAAGTTATATGCAATATGCCATTAGGACACATGACAAGATTTAAATTTCCAAGCCATTATTCAATACCAAAGCATGTGTTATTAGAGAAGGTGGTGGGATGAAGGAATTTTTGTGCCTTTGGTTCTTTCCATAGAGATTTTATTTGTGCTGACAAAATAACCACATTTGAACAAAAGAACCATTGGAACTTTTATAAATTCCAACAACTTTGATCAATGGTTAGTTTGACTAGTCAAATGACCAAAAATGTATATTTTACAAAAGTGCCACACATTGACAAAAGTACAATTGGCACTTTTGTAAGCTTGTGGAAAATTTGTAAATGTCTTGATTTTGTATCTAGGTTTCTTGGGTTGTGATACTTTATTGATTGTATGATACTTGTTGTATTTTCTTAAATCCAATGTTGTTAGCCATGTCAAAATTGGGTGTCTACAACCACTAAGTGAGTAATATTCAAAAATTAACAGATACCTTTTGGGCTATCTAATGTTGGAGTAACATTTCAGAGATCCATGGATATTATTTTCCAAGACCCAATAAATATGATGATATTTATCTACTTGGATAATCTCATTGTCTTCATTAAGCAAAAGGAAGATCACTTAGAATTCTTAGAAATAGTCTTTAAGCGATGTCAAATGTTTGGAATATGCTTCAACCCCCAAGGTAAATTATTAGGTCATACTGTATCAAAATATGGTATTGCCATATATATTGATAGAGTCATATCTATTTATAGACTTTCACTTCCATAGCATATAAAGGGGATACAATCATTATTTGGTCACATAAATTTTGTGAGATGGTTCATCCTAGATTTTATAGCCCTTGTCAAACCAATGATGTTGATGCTAAAAAAGGACTGACCATTTATATGGATAGAAGAATAAATTAAGACTTTTTAAAAGATAAAAATGCTATTGCACAAGCTACAATGTTTGTCAACCCAAATTTTGATAAGAACTTTATTATTTATGCCTATCAAGGAGAGCTTAGTATAGTGACTTTATTGACACAAAAAATGAGAATTAGCATGATTACCTAATTAATTTTTTAGCCAAACTCTAAAAGGCTATGAAGAGAAGTATAAATTTATTGAAAAGCAAGTATATGCTTTAGTTATGAGTTTAATTTTTTTTAAGTATTTGGTCTCAAATATTAAAGTCTTCACCTATGTTATTCACCTAGGTATTAGAGAAAATATAATAGGTGGTGAAATTAGTAAGAAAAAGGGCTATATGGATTACTGATATATTAGAGTATGATGTTGAAATTAAACCTACAAAACTAGTTAGAGGAAGAGCACTCTACCAAATATTGGTTGAAGATGTTATCCAAGAAGAAGTTTATTTGGATAGATGTTTGGTTAATAAATATAGAGAAGACCTAGACCGGGTGGAGCAAAGACTTGAATTATGCAGATTGATAGGTATCCAAATAATTTAGATAAATATCAAAGGATATATTTTTGGTTGTAAAATATCCATTACACACTAATAGGTGGAATTCTATTTCAAATAAATATTGATGGAGTTATATTTATATGCATTAAGAGAGAATAAACTTAGCCTCAACTTCAATAATTCCATAAAGAGTTCTTAGGTAGGCACTTCTTAGATCAAATAATGGCCAATATGATTATGAAAGTTGGTTACTATTTGTAGACATAAAAAATTAACCAATATAAATGAGTCAATTTCCCCTATATGACCCTAGCCAGCTCAAACCCATCCTCCACTCACCTGTGTTGATGTCATGGATGCCAAAATATCTTTCGGTATCATAGCTCATCAACTACCCTTTATCGTAGTGATAGTATCCTTGTAAAATCCTCTAGACATGATCATAGTGTAGGACCCTCATGTATATTGTTAGTCTCTTTGGGTTGGGTAACAGTCCTATTAGTCCATGTGCTCTTCATACTACTATATGCTCCCAGCACCATACTTGGAGGAGGTTCATACAAGTTACACCACAACCTCTATTATAAATGATGTAAAATATTCTATACAATTATGCCAATACATAATGTCCTTATGAACCACACTTGTTGGTCTTGCATGTCTACTATCACCCTTGCAAAAAATCCATGGCATGTATTTCCTTCTCATGTGGTACACCAAAATCCCATCCACAACCCCAAAAATTATGTTGGTTAGAGCATCAACTTTGTAGCACTCATGCATCTCATCGTGTGGCCCACTCTACTACATCTCATGTGTTAGGTCCCTTGATAATATTTGTAGTACTTATAGAGGGGGAAAACTACCCTCTCGCATACGATTCTCAATTGGATCCACTAGGATTTGAGGAGACCATGGGAGTGTGTTATATTATCTACACTCAAGGCCTTTGGGATCAAAGGGTTCACCAAGAATAGTTTCAGGACTTGCTCCAAGTTCAGGGTGGATATTTTTGATGTGTATATTAAATAAACACCTATGTTTAGCCTTTCTAAAATCTAAGCTAATAAAATGAAAGAACAATGCAAGACAAAAAAAAACAAGTAAACAAAGACTAACCCTAGGATGATTCTTGATTTTTGATGATAACTAAACCCTAGCTTGTAATAAATCTAAATCCTTTTTTTTAGCAAGGGTTTAAGAGAATGCACAAATATATTTAACCTAGAGTGCAAACTATATGCTCTTATCCTTTCAGATGTCTAGAATGTAACCAAATTTTTTTCCTTTATTATAATATAGATTTTAGAACATAAATGGAAAAAAAGCAAACAACAAAAAGCCTAATAAATTAGTTTAGAGCACTTATCTAATCCATCAATTGACCTTAGATTTTAACTTACATCCAGATGTGTTCAATAACTTCACAATCTACAAAATAAATTTTAAACCCTAGAAAATTAATCAGTGTTTGGGGGTCTACTTAGGCTACTATAATACTAATCTTGGAGGTGTATTATTCAACCCCCCTTGGTCCTTTTAGCTAACCATTCAAAAACAAGAGCAATTGTTGATATTTTTGGGAACAAACAAGACAAGATGAAATGAAATGAAACAGTGTAGAAAATAGAATGCAAATAGTAGTATTACAATCTAAATGGAACATGAAAGTACAAATTGAGGGTTTGGGAGAAAAAATCTACCCCCAATCCTAATGAAACTAAAATTGTACCCTGTAATGGGTGATCATGATTTTAAATTCTATTCAAATTATGCCCTGTACAAAAGGGGTTTGATATTGCAACATAAGTGCAAAAATGATAGATGGATGTTAAATTGAATGTAAAATATAAAATAAATTATTTAGAAATACCAAAATACAAGAATAAACCTGGTAGCAGTGAAATAACAAACATAAGAATGAAGACCTCTACAAAATGGTAGACTCCTCCTCAAGGATCCCACACTTACCCATTAGGAGTAATAAATCAGCTAAAGAGCAACAAAAAAATACTAGAGAACACTTGATCTTGTTAGAATACTTGCTTGCCAAGAGAATTGATCACTTGAAATTGTATTTCTCAAAACTTAGGATCACTTAGAAAACTTCTAGGAGAAAATGAGGATCCAAACCCTCTATTTATAAGAGTTTTGGAGGACAAAAGGGTGGGAAAATGAAAATACATTATACAACCTAGGGGAGGATCGACATCTTGAGAGTTGGATAAAAAAAATGGTTTTCTAAGAGAAAACCCTAACTTGTTGAAATCACACCTCATAATTAGCGACCACAATTTTAGAAAAGCTAGAAAAAAAGGGAGAAAAAGGGTAAAGGAGGCCCAAACTTGTGTTTATACAAGTTTAGGGGCCTTCTCAAGGGTTCTAGGAAAAATGACTCGCTTGGGTGGATCAATTTTCCATGCATACAATTTTCCCTCTCTTTGATGCATTTATGGCATAATAAATAAATCAAAGAAAGGTGTAGATATAAATGGGTGAAGAACGACAAAAAAAAATATGGCTATTTTAGAAGAAAGGGGTGGTGCAAAAATAGTGCCATTCTAGATACTTAAATATTTTTGTATGCAAAACAAGGCATTAGGGACATTAATGCCTCTGAGGTCGAGGTGTTTCCTCAAGTTTTAGAAGAAATATCACATTCCAAAGGAAATTTAAAATAGTAGATGTAGAAGGAAATAGAGCGAAAAACAGTGAAAAGAGTGCCAAAGAGGAGAGAGAGAAAGCAAAAAGGAGAATAAAAAGGTAAAATGGGTGAAAACCCTAATTCATTTTCACCATGTGAAGGAGAGAAGAAGAGATATAAAGAAAAAATACAAATGGCACTACCCACATACCATTCAATCATTGCAAGGGGTGAGGCAAATGTAGTAGTGGAGTGAGCATGGGTAAGGACTAAAATCCTTCCTCTAGACTAGGTTAGATTAGGTTTTTAGTACTTTTTAAAGCATTTTTATCTTTTTGAAAGAATTCGTCGTGCATGAACCCAACATAGTTTTAAGGGCTAGCCATGATTTTTGCTAGTTCATCATGGTGACCAAAGTCATTCCCTATAACTGAAGGATGCAATTTCATGAGTTCATGCCTTGCAAGCATGGGGCATAATTTTGAAAGAAGAGGAAAAAGGACAAAATTATTTACCTAGAAGGATGGAGCACAATTTTGGCCAAGAGAAAAATAAAAAATAAAGTAAATAAACAAAGAATATGAAAAGGAAAGAAATGCCAAGACAAGTAGACTTAGGTTTTGAGATGTTGCTTTGTGTTGCTATTTGATTATTTGATTATTTTGTTTTTGTTTGTTATTTTTATTTATATGGAATTGATATAAAATATTTGTTATATTTGTGGTTGTAGTATGATGTAATGGAGAGTCGAGAGTGATGCTTGAGTTACTTATATGTGGAACTATAGGATCTTTCATAGTAAAATAGGGACACTATATAGGTAGTGGGGTTACATCACCTAGCAGAGATGCCTTGGGTTGAGGTAGACAAATAACTACTAACAACGTTGATAGAGAGGTGGTATATAGAGTTGTTGACCTTCCAATTACCGAAAAAGAGGTGACAATCACATTAGAGGATATATGCCAAATCCTATGCATCCCCATCAAGAGGAGGGTAGTTTACAGATCCTAAGGACAACAAGAAACACTATAGAGGCTATCAAGGGGCTAGGTCCACTAGGTATAAGAGAATTAGATCCTCATCGATGATTTGGTGGGGTGTTATGGTGTCAATGCTTTGATGATCATGATATATGGGATGGAAAATATATTCTTATAATGTCGCATGAGTAGGTGATACCTACCATGGGTACCAGTAGAAGTAGTGGTAGACATGTAGGACTAGTAGGTGCAGTTTGCATGGGATCCATATGTATTGGTCTAATTGTATAATACAATGTACAATATCGTGTAAAAAGGGTATATAGAGATGGTGTGTACAATATTGCTCTATATCTAGTGCTAGGAGCACATAGCAGTCAAGATATTGTATGCACTACTAGGGCCATTACCAAACCCAAAGTGGCTAGTAGTATATAGATGGTCCGAGACCTTTGAGTAAGTCCAGAGGATATATGTTGGGAACATGCCACTAGGGAGGCATGTGGTAGATGAGTAATGGGAGCACAAGATTATATAGTGATTGTGGCATCTACACCCTATATAGTCAAAGGATGTAGAGGATTTGGCTTGGGTTAAAAGGGTCAATGGATCTCTATGAAGAGGGGAGAGCTAGAGCTTTTAAAATTTGACCAAGTCCAATGGTAATTTGGTATCTTCCAAGAGATACCAAATGTGGTGACTACTAGTATAGGTGGGTGTAGAGGGACCCATCAGGAGTCAAAGGAGACCCTAACATGGGGAGATGGGTGAAGGACTTGGATGACCCACTCTATCAGTCTATCAGGGGGTTAGGCCCACTAGGTATAAAAAAATTAGATCCCCATAAATGATTTGGTGGGGTGCTATGGTTTTGATGCTTTGATGATCATGCTTTGTGGGATGGAAAAAAGATTCTTAGAATGCCACATGAGTAGGTGATATTTACCATGTGTCCTAGTAGGAGTAGTGGTAGACATGTAGGACTAGTAGGTGTAGTTTGCATGGGGTCTATATGTGTTGGTCTGATTGTATAAGACAATGTACAATATCATGTACAAAGGGTATATAGGGATGGTGTGTACACCATTTCTCTAGATCTAGTGCTAGGAGCACATAGCATTCAAGATATTGTATGCACTACTATGGCCATTACCAAAACCAAAGTGGACAATAGTATACAGATGGTCCAAGAGCTTTGAGTGAGTCTAAAGGACATACATTTGCGAATATGACACTAGGAATGCATGTAGTAGATGAGTAATGGGAGCACAAGATCATATGGTGGTTGTGGCATATACACCCTAGATATAAAAAGGATGTGGAGTTGGATCATCTCAAAAGGATCATTGGATCTCTATGAAGAGGGGAGAGCTAGAGCTCTTAAATTTTGACCAAGTTCTATGGTATTTGGGTATCTTCCAGGATATACCAAACTTGGTGATTACTAGTATAGGCAGGTGTAGAGGGATCCATTAGGAGTCAAAGGAGACCCTAACATGGGAAGATGGGTGGAGGACTTGGATGACCAAATATATGTGGATATAGGGGTGGATGATGTTAGGGTGGCTCTATGATACCAAATATGGTATAGAAGAGTTATGCCCTTGAGGATCTTCCTACCAATGCCAGTGCAAAGGTACCAGGTTATGGGTCTGTGGGTGCAACTGGCATTGTGAGAGATAATCCAACACACCATAAAGTGGTGATGGTAGGGCTTAGAGGACCCATAACACACACAAGTATATGTATAGTTAGATATGGTAGTAGTGGGGACCACTATTGCTATGACCAAGGAGGAGAAAGTAGCAAGAGGTACCCCCATGATAGCCAAATCTAAGCCAAGTAGAGTGATCAAAGAGGCATCTACATTAGCAATAGTAGGATTGAGTGAGACCATGGGTCAATATGACTTGATGAGGAAGATCAAGGTGATACAAGTCTAGATATAAGCCATGTAGAGGAATATGGACCTATTCTAAGAGGATAGGTCCCAGAGTATCAATGGGTTACAAAGTGCCTTGAGCACGATACTCATAGAGTGAGATGTAGCACAAGATGAGGTAGAGTGTCTCAAGGATAAGGTGAGTTAGCTATACTAGAAGTGGTAGTAGGCTTGAGTGAAGGGGATGGCTACCATTTTTGGTAAACAATAGGGCAAGGGGATATGCCTACTATAGGTAGAGTTATAGAGGGTGGGGGAGAGGCTAGAGGCATCGATAAGGAGGGATAGCTTCTACTAGATAATGTACTTCTAAGTGGTGCCAACATAGCAGAGGATGCCTCCATAATCCTCCCTTTATACATAGGATAAATCATGGTCTAGAAAATGAACATCTACATGATATATGAACATGTCTCCACTAGGATCACCTTCGATAGGCAGAGCAAAGGAGATAATCTACTAGAGCTAGGGTTAGGATCAGGGTGTCATACCAATTTTGAGTGTGTTATGCATCCCTAGAGAAGGTTGAATGTGTCGATCTTGGAATTGTAGAACAATAATCAAATATACCTATATACCCTTTATTTCTTGAATAATAGCATGATGCTTCAAAAAAGTGTGCATTTATGTGTGTGTTGTTATTTTATGTGTTTTTATGTTTGATGATGCATGAATGAATGACAACATAACTATGGAATGCATGAATGGTCTAAACTAAATGTAATGCATGATTTTATGAAGCTAACTAAATGAATTAAATGTATATATGGATGAATGAATAAAATAAAAATATGATGGAAGAAAGAAGAGAAGAAAAAGGAGAAAAAAACTAGCTCTAGCCAAGATAGTGTCTTGTAAAGACAAACTGTGACTTTGGCATAGAGCGAAGTCAATACCCATATAGATAGGGCATGATTTTGGAAAAAAATTAAATAGAAGAAGAAAATAAGGAGAAGAAAAAGTAGAATATGAAGAAGGTCAATAAAGCAAAATGTGTTTGGAAGATGATGATTTAATCAGCATAGACCGTGAAAAACCAGTGTGATAAAAAAAAAATAGACCAAGTGAAAACAAAATGGAATGGAGTAGGATCATGTAAGGATGTATGCTTGAAAATTATTGAATTGAGGATGCCCTTCACTTGTGACCATGAATATATCCTATAATATGCTATGCTCATAAAAATGGTCAAGTGTGGAGTGATACCCACTATGGGTGTAGTGCTCGCTAATGGCCAAAGATGAATAGGTACCCGCTAGGAAGTATGCTCACAAATGGTTGAGATGGAGGCTGCCTCTCACATATGTCCATGAAGCTTATCCTGTATGGGTGAAATAAAATATTGATTTACCAATATGAGTACTACCCGATAGGGGTGTGGTGTGTGCAAAATATAAATGAGCAAAGCAAAATGTAATAGAACAATGTGAGCATGTGTGTGGGTGTGAGAAGAAGATAAAATGAATAGAGAAGCAAGAAACAAGAGAGAGTGTGTGTGTCCTTATTGAAATATCAAGATTTAAGAGGTGTGTGTAAAATAGTCAATGGTTGTATGAATACCATAAATGATACTCATGTGGTATCTATCTTATCCCACAAGGATTTCTTAATAATCAAAATATTAGTAAGGAAAAGTGTGAGAAAAGAAAAGGCAAACACAAAATAAGGGATAAGGAGGAACGTACATCATTTGTATTGGGGAAGAGAACAAATTATTAAAACCTTCAAGCATAAAGGACATTAAAGAGATGAACTATATCCCTTGACTTTGAGAAATTAGTAATTGTGAAAACTTTCAAGGTCAAGAAATATAAAAGAAGAGAAGAAAGGCATGAACAAATGCAATGATGGAAATGAGCCCTCAGTTGGGGATTCTCTAGGCATTAGATCCCTAGTATGAGTGCAATTCATATGATCTAAGACCTAACTAGGTTTCATCACTTTCTATCATCATGAAGTCCCAAAAAATCTATATGATCAAGTAGTCATGCAAATATGGTCAAGCAACAATACAATGATATGATAAGAAAATGTAAGAGGAACAAAATGGTACGTAAACCATACAACATATGATAGGTAGGCATGTAGTATGAGTGAGTAAACCAAAATGTAATATGAAGACTATGCTAAATGAAAATGCAAATGCAGAGTCTCAAGTTATGCATAGTATCTTTTTAGATGCATTATGTTCATTGGTTATTTAAGTTATTTACCATCTAAATAAGCTAACAAATAGGTCCATAAGCTAAACTTGGTCATTATGAAAAGGGGCCTATCCAATTGGGATAGAATTTGCCTTTAAGGTCTAAACGAGCATTGGTATTCTTCTAATTTTCCTTGAGGACAAGGTCCCCAACCTCAAAAGAATGATTACAAATTTTATTGGAATAAGATCTCTTGAGCCTATTCTGATAGGCTTAAATATGCTCTAAG
The DNA here is from genome assembly GCA_028583015.1 of Wollemia nobilis. Classification (NCBI taxonomy): domain Eukaryota; kingdom Viridiplantae; phylum Streptophyta; class Pinopsida; order Araucariales; family Araucariaceae; genus Wollemia; species Wollemia nobilis. The sequence continues at coordinate 149,271 of JAQPPZ010015344.1, forward strand.
GCATGAATGCACTTTTCATATAGTAGCTCCAATTGATGAAAATGATCAAAGTGATACTCATCACTGATTGAGGTATCTTACAACAATATGCATAATGAAGAAACCTCTAACTCAAATGGAAAAATTGCCTTAGTCGCATAGACCAAGGCATACATAGAAGCACATGTAAGAGTTTGCACACTAGTCTGATAGGCTCATAAGGCAAGATAAAGCTAGATATGTTAGTCTCAATTAGTTTTACTAATCAACTTCTTACAGATATTGACCAAAGACTTATTGGATGCTTTGGCTTAACCATTACCTTGATGGAAATACAAAGTTGACCACCTATGCTAAATATTGTACTTAGCACAAAATTTATGGGTAAAATTATTCATGAAAGGAGTGCCATTGTTAGAAACAATCATAAACGGAATCTAAGGGATAACTAACTTAGGGTGCATGAAAGTTACCACATTTCAAAATAGAATGTCAGTGGGATAAGGTGGTCCCTCATCCTCATCACTCCACTCCAAGCCTTGATGATCTAATTATTCAACATAAGTAATAAGATGATCATTATTATCAAATGGTAAAGGTTGATTTTTGTAGATGCAAAGACGCGACACTAAAAATGAAATTACAAGTAAATACACAAAGAGACAAATATTGCACAAAATGTTCCAATTTTAATATTGACAATGGGGGGAGCCAAGTGAACTCTTTGATACAATGCTACTCTCCAAGAGTATTTTGATACAATATTACAATGGGCTAGGGTTCTCCGAAACCCTAGCAATAAAATAAAATAGTGTCTTCCGAAGATTGCGCCTTTGATCCCAACAGGGTGAGTGGGCTTCTGAGATATCCGATGTCGGGCCACTCTAATTGCAGTAGTCTTCCAATGCTTCTTTAGATCAATGTTACCCAATCCTACACACACAACAAATAGTAAAATTGTTAGTAAACAAAAGGAGGGTTCCACCGTGTGAACCCTCTAAAATGAATACTAAAACCCTAGATCTGATGTAAGCTGTAAATGTAAAATGCAATAACAATGAATGATAACCAAATATAGATTTACCTTGCTTGTGAAGATTCTTTGCTCCGTTGTTGTAGATCTGATGTCAGATAGCGTGGTGCAGTAGACTCTGATTCACGTTTATATGGTTGCAGCAGGCTCGGACACGCACTTGGTAGGCTCTGATGCGAGCTTCGTAGGCTCTGGAGTGCACCTGTTGTATACAACAGGCTCTGGTGGGCACCTGGAAAGCTTCTGCGGCAAGCTTGGCAAGCTCTGGTGTGCACCTACGGATCTGCAGGCTCTGGAGAGCGCTTCGTAAGCTTCTACGATGAGCTTGCGAAGCTCGGGATGGCGCCTACAGGTGAGGGTAAATCTACAGAAGTAGATCAGGGGGTGCGAGAGATGCGGCAGATGGATGGGGGTTGTGATGGCAATGGAGGATGAAATGGAGATCTATCCTAGGGTATGCTAAAGGTGCTCAGGGTATTCTTCAGCAGAGAGGCCTCAAGATTCTTCAACGTTCCATTCTTTCAGTATTTTAGCCTCCTTTGGGCAATATGAGGGGCTTGTATTTATAACTTAGCTTTAGGGTTTAACTTAGGGTTCTTAACTTTACACTTTTGATCGTGTGGCTAAGATTAAGTCATATCCTAGGGCTAAGATTAAATGATGGAAGTGGCATGGATTGAGTGGGATGGATGGTAGGGATTTAATCTGATCGGACGGTGGAGGTTAAATGAACTTATAATTATATAATATAATATTAAATAAATTAAATATAATATAAAATATTATATAAAATATTAAAATAATATAATATATATTAAAATAAGTCCTATTTTGGTGGGAAAGGGGAAAATGGGCCTTTTTGAAGGTGGGAAAGGGGGATGGAGGACAAGTGGAAGGTGGGATGACTAGGAAGGTGGATGAATGGCTGCAATTTGGTGTCTACAGATGCCCCTTTTTGTACCATGTTGTGTGAAACACAATATGGTGCAAAAATATGAGACACCTGCATGGGCTATGGGCAACAGAAATCGCTTCTCTCGTTGGAATTGCACATTGGCGTTGAAGACAAAAAGAATGAAGAATTTTTAGAGTTCATTGCGTAGCTTACCCCCTCAATTGGCGAATGAGAAAATTCTCATGAGCCAATTGAAAAAGCATGGATTTTGTGCAAACGATGGATGAAGGATGAATGATGATGCGATGTGATACCATTTTTGCCCCAACGGTTGCAGAAAGGGGGTTGGTGTATAATACCATGATGCTTGAAGAATGATGATTGATGATTTGATACCATTTTTGCCCCAACGGTTGAAGAAAATGGGGTTGGTGTATAAACCATGATGCTTGAAGAATGATGACTGATGATTTGATACCGTTTTTGCCCCAATGGTTGAAGAAAAGGGGGTTGGTGTATGAACCATGATGCTTGAAGAATGATGACTGATGATTTGATACCGTTTTTGCCCCAACGGTTGAAGAAAGGGGGTTGGTGTATGAACCATGATCATGTAAGATGTATCCCATCGTGGGAAATCAAAATCAACGTGGTTGTCCCAAATTTGGGGGTGATTCGATGTTGTTGAAAAAGATGCCTCACAGGCGTCATTGAGTATGCAAGATATGAAAATGCAGAATGATTGAGTCACCGCAGGGCTGGCCATTGACTGTAGAAGATTCTTCATCAATTCCATAATGGAACCAATCAAACCTAGCGAGCTTGTCTGCTTTGTGACTATAGTCAGATGAATGAGTGATTGATATTAGTTATCCATGATTTCGCATCCCATGGAAAAGGACGTCAATGATTCCTGTTTGGCGAATTCTTCTTGGCAGTGTTTCACTTAGAATTTGAGGTTACTGATATGATTATGATTCTTGGCAATGAGATAATTGGTGATGATCATGATTAAGTGTCCTTATTATAAACTATTCATGTTACCAAATTGCATGGATTACTATCGCTGCAACCGCCAAGTTTATAGAATAATTTATTGGATACGAGGTTCACTTAGAGCCAACTGATGAGATACCGTTTTTGCCCCAACGGTTGAAGAAAGGGGGTTGGTGTATAATACCATGATTTTTGAAGAATGATGATTGATGAGATACCATTTTTGCCCCAACGGTTGAAGAAAGGGGGTTGGTGTATAATACCATGATTTTTGATAAATGATGATTGATGAGATACCATTTTTGCCCTAATGGTTGAAGAAAGGGGATTTTGATGATGTGAAAATGAATATTATTAAAAAATGATGAAATAAAATGATTTGTATTCTATTCTTTACCCTTAATAGATAAAGGGGGTTTTGATGATGTGAAAATGAAAAAGTGATTTCATTGCCCTTAAATAAAGGGGTTTTGAGGAAAATGAAAAAGTGTCTATTCATTGCCCTTAACAGATAAAGGGGTTTTTGATGATGAAAGTGTTCTTATGGTAGTCTATCCATCCTACCGGGATTGCATGGATAACCAGTCAACCACCAAGTTTATAGGATAAACCACTAAATACAAGGTTCACTTGATAGGAATGCAAATGTGATCTATTTTTGCCCCAATAGATGAAGGGATTTTTGAGAAATGAATGAAAATAACATGATTTGTATCTATTCTTTGCCCTTAATAGATAAAGGGGTTTTTGATGATGTAAGATGAAAAAGTGTCTATTCATTGCCCTTAACAGATAAAGGGGTTTTTGATGATGTAAGATGAAAAAGTGTCTATTCATTGCCCTTAACAGATAAAGGTATTTTTTATGATGAAAGATGAAAAAGTGTCTGTTCATTGCCCTTAACAGATAAAGGGGTTTTTTATGATGAAAGTGTCCTTATGGTAGTCTATCCATCCTACCGGATTGCATGGATAACCAATCATTGCAACCGCCAGGTTTATAGGATAAACCACTAAATACAAGGTTCACTTATGAATGGATAATGATAAAAGAACGTAAATGTGATCTATTTTTGCCCCAATAGATGAAGGGATTTTTGCAATTTGGATGATGTGAATGCAAGGCAAAGGGCGCAACCTTTGACAAAAGAACGTAGTCTTTTGAACCTAGCAATTGACTTGTTGATGATGTGATGTGATTGAATGATTGAATTGTTTATTGCAAGTGTGGGGAAGGTGTGAAACCTTGAACACCCCCAAGTTCTAGTTGTGATGTTGATTGATTAGGGGAAAGGTGTGAAACCTTGAGCACCCCCAAGTTGTGATGATGTTTGAACTTTCTAGCGATCTTTGCATATGTGAGTTTGATATATATACATACATGGCTTTTATGTTTGTGTTATGCTTTTGTGTTAATGTGTTAATGTGAATGCAATGCATGTTTAATGAAAATATTTTTATGGAATGCCTTATGGATGATTAATGCAAGCTAAATGATGTATGTGCCTAATGCTTATATGGATGATTCATGCAAGCTAAATGATGTATTATTGATGCAAGTAAATGTGTAATGAACCTAAGCTATATGAGAGGGATGCATGGTGTTCGAATGATCTTTTTATAGTTCAAAAATTTTATTGGCCATGTTTGATGTCCACTATTTTGTAATCAGGGGTACCCAATTTTAACGACTTTATGCAACTTGACGTATGACGCAGGCATGAATGTTGACATGGAAGAAGATATGGATGTTGATATGGAAGAAGATATGGATGTTGATATGGAATGAGTACTACAACATTTTCAAAAACTCAAACATACTAGTATTATCAATCAAACTCACTTGGGTTGTCTAACTTTCTTTAGGACCAATGTGTGTGCAAGTGAGGTTCAATTACCAAATCTTGAGTGTGACAATGACCCTATCTAATCAAGAACCAGTGTGTGTGCATGTGAAGTTCATTGACCCACTATGAGTAAATTGGGCATGACCTATTATGGAGATGACCTGAAGCTAGCCTGTCCTTATGTGCGGTCAGAGGTCTTCCTGTTTGCCAAGGAGACATGTCGCCCCGCATGAGCTTACTCCACTTCCAGCCAGGCATCTATAGCCCCGATGAAGATTCACTCCATAGTCCAATGGGATTTGATCTTTTAGGCCTTGGGGATGACTACCCATCCTTGCTAGGGACGTGAAGTACGAATCCTTACGACTTGAGGGATCAAGGGTGTTTGGGATTTTATTTGTTAATTTTGTATAGAGCTTTGGGGAATCGGATTCTCAACCGAAGTGTGATGAGAATTTTGACCCTATCCTTACTACTCTATGTTTTTATGCTTATGTTTGAAGAGTAATTGAGGTAGTGGTGAAAACCACTATTTTTGCTTTGGACTATGTTGCATGATGGGACAAGCGAGGATTATCCCTTTTCGCTTCAAGGTACTACCCAAGTATGGTACTAACCCTCTTTGGCTCATAATGTTTTTAAGATGTGATGGAATGTGATTGGTTCAAGATTGTATTCAGAATCAATTGGCAATACTCAAGACCTTCTTAATGTGTAAAGTGTATTTTTGGTCCCAAAGAAAATCGGACATTCATTTGGAGGTTGCTTGCTACACTAGTAATGGCTGAGTGATTGAAAATCTAGGCTTTATGATTTTTGACACGGGATGTGGTTTGACATATGGCTTTTGTGAGGGTTGCATGATTTCTTCAAACTAGGTACCCCCAATTGTTATAACTTGACTTTGTATTTGTGGCCATATCATCATTACTAAGTAAGATCATTCGAACATGGGATGGGATGAATGCAATTATGAATGACTATAGCGGAATGTATATGAAATGTGCAATTATGAATGTATGAATCTAGATGTATGAATGCAAGCGAAAATGAAATGCATGTGAAAAATGCTTATGAATGTGAATGTGGAAGTGTATATGCAAATGCCTATATGTATGCATGCTTATGAAAATGCAATTTGATTTTGTTGTTTTGATTTTTTTTTTTTAGCCATGTATGTACATATATAGTAATCACAATAAGCATGGAACGCTTTCAAGTGTATGATGTTCATCAGCTCGGGTTTGTCTACTCCCACTAACATAGTAAGCTTATGACCAAAGGAGTTGGGTACCTTTGGGGCCTTTTGAAAATTTGATGTGACCAAAGGGATTGAGACCTTTGGAGCCTTTTGAAATTGATGTGTGACCAAAGGGGTTAAGACCTTTGGAGCCTTTTGAAATTGATGTGTGACCAAAGGGGTTAAGACCTTTTGGAGCCTTTTGAAATTGGATTGTGACCAAAGGGGTTAAGACCTTTGGAGCCTTTTGAAATTGATCAGCCACCAAAGTGACCAGGGAGTGGGGTATGTTTTCCATTACACAATTTAAGTTACTTGTTTTCTTTTGCATTCTAGCTTGAACTATGAAGTGCGTAAACAAAAGATATGCAATTAAATCCAAATAACACCAAACCAAACAATCTTGTGTAGGAATTTTTAAAAGTAAAAGAAAATACAATGTCCTAGGTTTTACCTTGTGTGGCTTACCTCATTCATTATTATTTAAAATGTATTCCTTTTTATTATTATTTGATTTACTTACGTTATGGTACTAACTCGAAATCAAACAAAAGTAATAAGTCAAAACAACTTAATGGAAAACACATCAAATCCACCTATTACGTAATGATGGAATGGCTATTGTGTAAGCCATGTTAGTGATGAAAGGGCTATTGGTTAAGCCATGTAAATGATGAAATGGCTAAGGTTGAGCCATGTTAATGATGAAATGGCTAAGGTTGAGCCATGTTAATGATGAAATGGCTAAGGTTGAGCCATGTTAATGATGAAATGGCTAAGGTTGAGCCATGTTAATGATGAAATGGCTAAGGTTGAGCCATGTTAATGATGAAATGGCTAAGGTTGAGCCATTGTTAATGATGAAATGGCTAAGGTTGAGCCATGTTAATTGAAATGATGAAATGGCTAAGGTTGAGCCATGTTAATGATGAAATGATGAAATGGCTAAGGTTGAGCCATGTTAATGAAATTGAAATGGCTAAGGTTAAGCCATGTTAATTATAAATGATGAAATGGCTAAGGTTAAGCCATGTTAATGTGAAAATGGCTAAGGTTAAGCCATGTTAATGATGAAATTTAATTATTATTAAAAATGGCTAATGATTAAATGATGAAATGGCTAAGGTTAAGCCATGTTAATGATGATTAAATGGCTAAGGTTGAGCCATGTTAATGATGAAATGGCTAAGGTTGAGCCATGTTATTAAATGATGAAATGGCTAAGGTTGAGCCATGTTAATGATGAAATGATGAAATGGCTAAGGTTGAGCCATGTTAATGATGAAATGGCTAAGGTTGAGCCATGTTAATGATGAAATGATGAAATGATGAAATGGCTAAGGTTGAGCCATGTTAATGATGAAATGGCTAAGGTTGAGCCATGTTAATGATGAAATGATAAAATGGCTAAGGTTGAGCCATGTTAATGATGAAATGGCTAAGGTTGAGCCATGTTAATGATGAAATGGCTAAGGTTGAGCCATGTTAATGATGAAATGATGAAATGGCTAAGGTTAAGCCATGTTAATGATGAAATGGCTAAGGTTGAGCCATGTTTAATGATGAAATGGCTAAGGTTGAGCCATGTTAATGATGAAATGTATGAAATGGCTAAGGTTGAGCCATGTTATTAAATGATGAAATGGCTAATATGTTAATGAAATAAATGGCTAAGGTTGAGCCATGTTAATTATGAAATGATGAAATGGCTAAGGTTGAGCCATGTTAATGATGAAATGGCTAAGGTTGAGCCATGTTAATTGATAAAATGATGAAATGGCTAAGGTTGAGCCATGTTAATGATGAAATGAAATATAAATGGCTAAGGTTGAGCCATGTTAATGATGAATGCTAAGGTTAAGCCATGTTAATGATGAAATGGCTAAGGTTAAGCCATGTTAATGATGAAATGATGAAATGGCTAAGGTTGAGCCATGTTAATGATAAAATGATGAAATGGCTAAGGTTGAGCCATGTTAATGATGAAATGGTCAAGATTACAGTTTAATAAAAAATAATAATGATAAATGGCTAAGGTTGAGCCAATTTAATGATGAAATGGCTAAGGTTGAGCCATGTTAATGATGAATTATTAATGCTAAGGTAGCATGTTAATGATGAAATGGTTAACGTAAAGCCAAGTTAAATGTATTTTCCATTAAGCTGTTTTGGTTTATTACTTTCTTCTGATGTCTTGTTAATACCATAAAGTACTTAAACCCAATATTTAAAGCTTATCAAAATAAAACCAACTGTAAAAACTTGTACAAGAATTTAAAGATAAAAGAAAACAATCAGTCCTAGGTTTCACCTTGTGTGGCTTACCTCATTCCGTATTATTTTCTTCATTAATGTGTGGTTCCTTTTAAAATTGTGTGGTTGGTGTGTTTGATGTTACCTAATCTTTGTTAAATGAAATAAAGGAAAAATCTATGGCTGGATAGGGCTGCGAGATTCTTGTTGGTAATGACCTCCAACAAGTTTGCTCGGGGGTAATCCTATGGTGTCTAAGGGCAGATATTTGATGGATGGAGATGAATGCCACCGTCACCAAACCTCAAGCAATAGTTGGTGATGAAATCCAACTACTACTGTTAAAAAGTGGAGCGTGCAGTGTGTGATGTTAATTTTATGTTTCTTGTTCTTTATGGTGTGCAGACAATGTTAAAGATGACTAATTTCACTAATCTAAATTAGAATCCAACACAAAGATGCAAATTTCATCTAAAGAGCGTAGAGTACACCCTTAAAATCCCTTGCCTACAAGTGATTAAAATCACAAGAGCAACCAGAGGGTTCGTCCACCTCTCTGCCAAAGGGGCCAGCCTAGGGCAGGATTACTTTATGCGTCAAAATGTTGTTCCTATTTAGATATGCAAAATTAAAGTGATCTTTAACCCTAAAATGCAAAATCTAGGATGCTTTTTTGTTTCATATGCACTCAAAAATGCAAACAATCACCTAGATCTACAACTTTAGGACAAGAAATGAATTTGAAATATTGAAACACACACAAACCCTAAATGTAATTTTATAAATATTCTTTCCCAGATTACTTAATGTTAAACCCAGAAACAATGAAAAATAGCAACAAAATATAGAATACATAAATTGTTAAATGACCAACTAGGGTTATGGGACTTACTTGGAAGCCTACATTTTGGTGAAGTCATTATGAGATCTATGTTGCTCCGATTGACCTAAAAATTTGTGGAGACATGCTATGGCATGTCAGGAACCTACCCTCAAAATTTTAGCCCAATACGACTTCGGATGAGTGATATATGGCCAAAACAGTTAGGGCAGTTTATGTAGGAAACATAGTCGAACGCCTCTAATCAACACCAGGCAGGTGCCAGGTGCAACAGAGCACCTATGTAGGTGCAGTAGAGCACCTACGTAGGCATAGTAGAGCGCCTACGTAAACTCTAAAAAGTGCTATAGAATGCTGCAGAAACCCTAGCGACGAAATCGATGACTTTTACGCTTCTAAAAATCCTGTAACAAACAGAAATAAAATCAAGTTAGCAAGGTAGATCAATTTAAATAATGAAACCCTTGTGGGGTCCCACCATGATCACCATTTGTAGATGCAAATACATGACACTAAAAATGAAATTACAAGTAAATACACAAAGAGACAAATATTGCACAAAATGTTCCAATTTTAATATTGACAATGGGGGGAGCCAAGTGAACTCTTTGATACAATGCTACTCTCCAAGAGTATTTTGATACAATATTACAATGGGCTAGGGTTCTCCGAAACCCTAGCAATAAAATAAAATAGTGTCTTCCGAAGATTGTGCCTTTGATCCCAACAGGGTGAGTGGGCTTTTGAGATATCCGATGTCGGGCCACTCTAACTGTAGTAGTCTTCCAATGCTTCTTTAGATCAATGTTACCCAATCCTACACACACATCAAAAAGTAAAATTGTTAGTAAACAAAAGGAGGGTTCCACCATGTGAACCCTCTAAAATGAATACTAAAACCCTAGATCTGATGTAAGCTATAAATGTAAAATGCAATAACAATGAATGATAACCAAATATAGATTTACCTTGCTTGTGAAGATTCTTTGCTCCATTGTTGTAGATCTGATGTCAGATAGCATGGTGCAGCAGACTCTGATTCATATTTATATGGTTGCAGTAGGCTCGGACGCGCACTTGGTAGGCTCTGACATGAGCTTCATAGGCTCTAGAGTGCACCTGTTGTATACAAGCTCTGGTGGGTGCCTGGCAAGCTTCTATGGTAAGCTTGGCAAGCTCTGGTGTGCACCTATGGATCTACAGGCTCTGGAGAGCACTTCACAAGCTTCTATGGTGAGCTTGTGAAGCTCGGGATGGCGCCTGTGGGTGAGGGTAAATCTATAGAAGCAGATTAGGGGGTGCGAGAGATGCGATGGATGGATGGGGGTTATGACGGCAATGGAGGATGAAATGGAGATCTATCCTAGGGTATGCTAAAGGTGCTCAGGGTATTCTTCAGTAGAGAGGCCTCAAGATTCTTCAACGTTCCATTCTTTCAGTATTTTAGCCTCCTTTGGGCAATATGAGGGGCTTGTATTTATAACTTAGCTTTAGGGTTTAACTTAGGGTTCTTAACTTTACACTTTTGATCGTGTGGCTAAGATTAAGTCATATCCTAGGGCTAAGATTAAATGATGGAAGTGGCATGGATTGAGTGGGATGGATGGTAGGGATTTAATCTGATCGGACGGTGGAGGTTAAATGAACTTATAATTATATAATATAATATTAAATAATATAATATTAAATATTATATAAAATATTAAAATAATATAATATATATTAAAATAAGTCCTATTTTGGTGGGAAAGGGGAAAATGGGCCTTTTTGAAGGTGGGAAAGGGGGATGGAGGACAAGTGGAAGGTGGGATGACTAGGAAGGTGGATGAATGGCTGCAATTTGGTGTCTACAATTTTTATTAGGGATGTAGCCTATGCCACATATCCCAAGCCAAATATCAACTTCCAAAGGCTCTTGAATACCTTTATGTTATGGTCCTAAACCTTTACCTATGTATCCCATACTTTATAATATTTCCTTGGGAAGTGGGTAATCACTGGAAAAGTAACAATGGGAAAAAGAATACTCTTCAGGAAGAGGGTTGCTACCACATATATTTTCTTTAATGGATACTCCTACAAAGATAAAGGTACATGTGCCAATGTGTACAAATTCACCTTTTTATAGGGTAAATCCATAGTCCTTGGTGAAAGTGGTAGCTTGGTAGGATCTAGAAGAGGTTCTTGAACAAATGGATTGACCTGATCCTATGATGAAATATTGATTAATGGTTCCTCACTCACCTTTAGATTTTAAGGTTGCTTAGTGATATGAGATGAAGAAATTGATGAACATAAATTGATATCAGATTGAGATTGCTCAACCATTGAACACTATTGGAATGATGAGGGTCATCCAAAATTTTGACAAGTTGATTTTTGAATTTAAACTTCAAAAATTGATGAAAATTGGAAGGAACAACCCTCATCGCATGAATACAAGGGCATCATATAAGAATATTAAAAGATGCAAGGTAAGGTACAACATAAAACAAGGTATCTGAGATATTAGATCTGACCCTAATATGGAGAGATATAACATTGTAGGCCTGTTGGGACTCATTTTTGAAAGCTTTAAATATGGTATCAAATTTAGTTAAATTTTTCTCTTTTAATAAAAAAATTTGGAAAAATTAATAAGTGCATAGATTGAGGGAGGAACCATTGTCTATCAAGATTTTTTTGATAAATTTTTCTCCAATAAATGTAGTGATGTAGAGGAAAGAATCCCCTGAATTTATGATGAAGGAATATCATCATCTAAGAATGTGATACGATGTATCCCAAGGCAACCTACAACATCAGCTATAGTGCTAGGGGAAATGTCTTGAAGAATAAATTGTTGTCTTAGAAGCTTCAACAAGGCTTTCCTATGAATAAGATAAGTTTGCAAAAGTTCTAAGAAGGAGATCTTAGTTGGGGTACTAGCTCACTATTGTTGAATTCCAAAGAAGACTTTAGGTTGTGGTTTCAACACTAAATATGGGATTTCTACTCTCGTTTTATTTTTTTGGGTACTCTTCAAAACTAAGGGTAGTTTTAAAGATTGATTAGATGTAGAACTCTCTACTATTGAGATTTTTGAGTCGGTTGGGCTTGAGCTTGTTGCCTTCAACCATATTATTATAGGGAGGGGGAACATTATGATATGAAACTTGATTAGTTGCATGTTACCCATGCTTAGGTAGGGGTTCTTGGAAGATCCCAATGTATTGATTGGTTGTGGGTGCTTCTTGAGTAGGAGGTTGATTGTTTATTGGAGGATTAGGTTGAGTACCGTCTATAACTAGGTGAACTTCATCAATTAAGTCTTGAACCACATGTTTCAACCTCTTATATAAATTTTTTATGTGCCCCTCCACTCTATGATACTCACAATGTTGACAAAATGTATACCAATTAGTTGTGGTATCAGGTTTTCTTATGATAGGTAACTCAATCATATTTGATTCTAAAAGTTTTTTTAGGACCATATTCGTAGGTGTGTTAAGTCTTGTAAAATTCCTTGGTTGGGGTTTTTGAGGTTGACTAAGTACCATGTTTTATAGGGTTTTAACAACACTGTTAATAGGCCTACTATATGTTACCCTATCACCAACTACATGCTTGTTCTTATTATAAGTTTTTGTGGTCCTATCCTCTTCTTTATTTCACTTAATTTGACTTCTTCGAATAAGGGCTTCCTCTACTCTTCTTTCTAGATCTATCACTTGGTCGAAAGAGGTAATAGTTGTTGTTTCCAATTCATATGATATTTGCTCTTGTGAAATTCCAATGAAGATCTTTAACATATCTTGAGGAGGTAAAGTATATCTTAATCACCTCACTAAACTTCTCCAATGAGATAATAACTCTAAAAATATTTCACATCTACCTTGTTTCAACATATAAACAAATTTTATACCCACATTTATCTCAACATAAGCTCCAAATTGTTGAACAAATAATTATGTTTTCTCTTCAAACTTTCTTAAAGAATGATGAGGCAGTTGATAATACCATTCCAATTCCATATCGCAAAGGCTCTTTGGGGGAAAATACTTAGTAACAACATGTCATTATATATAATATAATGGCATGGTCCTAAACATCCTTAAATGTTCGATTGGGTACTTTTTTCCCTTATTAATAGGTAAAACTAGCATTGGAAAATACTTAGGATAGGTCCTAAAAGTGGTAATACGGTATAAAGGCTTATTGCACATTTCCTTGTAGTTGTAGGTGAAACTTGGAGGTAGAATCATATCCAATCTTAAAACCAATTGCTTTACCACACTTTTCAAACTTTGCACATCAATATTGTTGTTGTGCAATACCCCTAGGTTCCCTAGGGCGGAGGTATAGGTAGGCTGTTGAAAGGGAACTTGGCCAATGATAGAGGTATTGACACTGTTATGATATGTCATATATTGATATGAAGGATAACTAATATTTTGTGGAACATAAGCATGAATTTTGAGATGAGAAAATTAAGGAGGAAATTGATCATAGTTTTGGGATGCACTATTGGTTGGAGGAGCTTGTAGAATTTACCCAATTTTGGTGGTCATAGTAGTTGCATATGTTGGTTTATGAAAAGGATTAACATGATGTGAAGATTCAAAAAAAGGATTTTTATGAAAATTCCTAGGAGATATGGTTGGAGAAGGAGGTATACCTCCTCTTTCAAGTGGTGCTTACTCTTCCACAACCTTAACCAAAGCCTCCTTATGGTGTTTCATGAAACCCCATATATGATCAAATGATAAAAAAATGAAGCCTCCATTATGGCCCTCAAAAGGATCAAAGTTGTTACTAAAATATTCATGTTCTTCCTCTTTCACATCTAGATTAGGATTCTCTCTATCAAACTAATCATCTTATTGAAAAACTTTATAAAATTCTAAAAGCTTTCGCTTACTCCTAAGGTTGGGATCCATTAGAAGGAAGAGAAAGGATAGAGGAGAAAACAAAAAAAAGATACACAAGAGATATTTAAGATATTTATAATATTTTCTAATTCTAAGTAAACAAATTTAGTGGTCTTGCTTAAAGTTTTCAAAAGAAAAATCAAAGAAAGAGGCTTCTTATATTGGCCACTAATATGTGTTTTCATGTTGGGTTTACCAATGATGTAGAGGGGGAAAAATAACCTACCGTGTATGATTCTTGGTTGGATATGCTAGGAGCCAAGGTGACCATGGGAGTGTTATATTCTCTACACTCAGGAGCTTGGGGATTGAAGTATTTACTAGTAATGGTTTAAGGACTTGCTCAAAGTTTGGGGTGGAGATGTTTGATGTGTATATTGAACAATAACCTATGTTTGGTCTTTCTAAAATATTAGATAATAAAATGAAAGAACAATGCAAGAAAACAAAGACTAAACCTAGGATGATTCTTGATTTTTTATGATAGCTAAATCCTATCTTGTAATAAATCTAAATATTTTTATTTTAACAAGAGTTCAAGATAATGCACAAATATATTTAACCTAGAGTGCAAACTATATGCTTTTATCCTTTCAAATGCCTAGAATGTAACCAAATATTTTTCCTTTATTTATGATCTAGGTTTTAGAATAGAAATGGATAGAAATCAAACAACAAATAGCCTAAGATATTAGTTTAGAAAACTTATTTAATCCAGTGGTTGACCTTAGACTTTAACTTGCATCTAGATGTGTCCAACAACTTCACAATCTAAAAAATAGTTTTACAAACCCTAGAAAATTTTATCAGCATTTTGGGGCCTACTTAGGCAACTTTAATACTGAGCTTGGAGGTGCAACAATCAAGCCCCCTTGGTCCTCTTAGCTGACCATTAGAAAATAAGAGTGATTGTTGACATTTTTGGCAAAAAATAAGACAAGATTCAATGAAATGAAATAGTGTAGAAAATAGAATACAAACAACAACATTATGTCCTAAATGGAACATGCAAGGGAAAATTGAGGGTTTTGGAGAAAAAATATACTCCCAAGCCTAACAAAACTAAAATCATGTCCCTTAAGGGGTGATCATGATTTTAGATTCTATTGAAATTGTGCACTATACAAAAGGGGTATGGTTTTACAATAGAAGTGCAAAAATGATAGATGGATGCAAAATTGAATGCAAAATACAAAATAAATTATTTAGAAATACCAAAATGCAAGAATAAACCTAGTAGCAATGAAAGAATAGATAAAATTATGAAGACGTCCACAAAATGGTAGACTCATCATCAAGGCTCCCATAGTTATCCACCAAGAGGAAAAAATCAGCAATAGAGCAACAATAGAACACCAAAGAACACTTGATCTTGTTAGAAGACTTACCAAGATAATTTATCACTTGAAATCACATTTCTTGGAACTTAGGATCACTTAGAAAAAATTCCAGTAGAAAAGGAGGATCCAAACCCTCTATTTATAAGAGGTTTGGAGGGAAAAAGGGTAGACCATAGGAAAATGAAAATTCAATCTAAGGGAGGGCTGACATCCTCAAAGTTGGCCAAAAAAAAGATTTTTCTAAAATAAAACCCTAACTTTCTAAAATCATGCCTCATAAGGAGTAATTGTGATTTCAGAAAAGCTAGGGAAAAAAAGGAGAAAAAGGGAATAGGATGCCCAAAATTGTGCTTAGACAAATTTAAGAGCCTTCTCAAGGGTTCTAGGAAACATAAATCACTTGGATTGGTCAATTTTCCATACCTAAAATACTATATGGGGCATCTATTCCCTGTATATCACCCTCCCATTGATAACCCTTAGGATCCACCACAAATCCTCTAGTGTGATGGTCATATTTCCTATTGGTAGTTGAAAGGTCGAGGAGTTTGGGTACCATATCTCTATCAAAGTTGTCAGAATTTCCCTATTGCACTCCACACAAGGTAAATTTACCATGTGTAGAAGACCCACAATCTATAGAACCTGCCTATATACCATTGTTAGTGTTCTCAAGGATGGCTCTAGTGTTCCTAGTTGCCACTCTCCGTTCTCTAGAACATCTTGTTGTAAAGTAAAAATAGATAATTTTTCATCAGTAACAATATCAATCAAAATCAATTTCTATATATTATATTCTATTATTTTTTAATCATTTCTTTATCTTCATTATTTTTCCTCTATTTTCCTTTTTTTCTCTATCTTTTTTCTCCTCTTCTATGATTTTGTGCCCCATATTTACAGGACATGAAATCATGAATTCATGGCCAATTTTTCTTGACTATGAATTGATTTATCTATTTGGTCACAAACTCATGGATCCCCATTTATGAATTTATAATCTACTAAATTTGTGGGGGGACCCATGGATTCACACCACAATGTGTGATGATTTTTTCTAAAAAAGTCTAATAAATTCAAAAAATGTAACTTAACCTTGTTCTAGCCTAGATCCTAGCCTAGTGGGAAGGTTTATATGCTTACCCATGCCCACTCCACTATTGTGCTATCCTTGCACCTTGTAATCATTGATTGATGTAAGGGTCATGCCATTTCTCCTCTTTCACATGATCAAAAAGAATTTCTTTTTCACCCTCCTCTCCTTTTTACCCTCTCTTTCTCTCTCCTATTTTTCTTTCTTTTCCATTTTTTTCTCTGTCCTTTTTCTTGTACCATTTCAAGTTTTCTCAAGAAGTTTTCCTTTGTTTTAAAACTTGAGGGGGCACCCTGGCCTTGGGGGCATTGATGTCATCATTGCCCTATAAAATGTGCCAAAATTTAAATTGTTTATAATTACACCATCCCTCTGCCTCGAATTCCTACCCCTTTTAGTACCCACATTTTCAATATTGAAGATATCTACAACTTTCTTTGATGAATTTATTACACCATAAATGCATCAAAGAGGGTTTAAAACATAGACACCAAAAATTAACCCAACCAAATGAGTCAATTTTTCCCTAGATGTCTAAGAAGCCTCTCAAAATTACCAAATGCAATTTTTGAGTCCATCAACCCTCAATTCTGAGATATTTTCTTTAGTTTTTCCAAATATGCAATCCTTCTGGATGGACCACAAATTTTTTTAACCAAATTAGGCACTCTCTATAACTGAGGTGACCCCCAATGGTCACTTTTCACAATTTTATAGTTAGTCCTTATGGACCACAAAATCACATTTCTAAGATTTCTCTTTAACCTTATCCCCACAGTTGACTTTCCCTTTTGATTTTTCAAATTTAACCTAATTCCAATACTTTTTATTATCTTTTTTCATGCCCCAAATCTTTGTAAATAGAGGCATTATGCTTCCATTTTTAACCCATACGATATCGCAGTCAATATCATGCTCAATTTCTCTTACCATCTCTCTCAAGCTATCACAATTCTTGTCAATTTTCTTCTCAAGTTATTAATATTTGTGTTACTATATCATAAGGCTTTTAGGAGGGATATCAAGGCTCATATTAGAGGATGAATCCTCTATCAGTTGTTTCCTCTCTTCTCTTTCTGATTTCTTCCTACTTTGAAATATATTTTATTACTATAATCATCATATATTTCTATTTGGATTTAATTTTTGATCTTGCTTCTTTTTCTAACCTTACTATTTAAGCCCTTGAATAATACTAATTAGCTTCCTTTCTACCCCAATCCTATTGTTGATGTAAATTTGTGATTCACTTTTACAGGGCATGAATTCGATCAACATGATTTTGCAATCAGTTCACAAGGACTGTGAAATTGGATTTGTACTTGAGGAAAATTCTATATTTCCCTTTCTACTTCTCCTCAATTTTTCCCTACTTGTTCAGCTTATTTTCTATTCTCTATTTTTATCCCTTTTTGTATCTTTTTAAATTTTGTGCTTTGTTATTTCAAGGCATGAATTTAGCTTGCTACCAAAGATCAAATTTATGCTTATTTTTGGTCATCTAAAGGACCTAGGGGGATTTACTACCTCACCTATGAGCCTAGTCTCTATATCATCCTAAAAAATCCCTAAAACACTAACACCAAACTTCAATTTTCCCATTTTGTAGGTATTCATTTGAATTCATGATTGCTATTTCTAGGGTGCAAATCGAATTCATGGTTTGGGTCTATAGGGCATGAAAAAGGGACAACCATTATCATCAAGTATTCTAATTAGCCTTTAGATATATTTTTAAATTAGCTTTGTCTATTGATTTATATTGTATATCTATTTTTTGTTTAACATTTAAATAAGAAAATGACAAAAATAATTCAAGTTAGCTTAGTTTGTTCATATCTTCTCTTTTTAGGCATTTGAAGGTTAATTTGCATATATATTGCATTAGGATAGTTTTTTTTGTGCATTATTTTGTCCTCTTTTCTAAAAAAGAGAGAATATTTACATTTGTACCTTAGGATTAGCATCATTCAAAATAAATAATCATCTTAGGCTAGTTTTTATCTTCTTGCATCCTATTTAGATAACATTATTAATTAGTTATCTCAGCTCCCAAAAGGTTAAACGTAGGTGTTTGTCAAAAAACACATCAAACACCTACATAGACTTAGAGTGAGTATTCAGAGGGATCTTGGTGAACCCCTCAAACCCTAATTCAACCACATCAAATTGAGGTGAGGATAAATTCCATGGGGATTTTAGCCCCGATGGATTCACTAAAAATATTCATAGGCTACCTTTTCATATTTTTGGTTAACCCAATGTGAACACCTCCTTATAAGCCATTTGAAACCCTTCACTTAATTAAAGATAAAAAATCATTTTCAACTTAAGTAAGACCACTTAATTTTATTTGCATAGATTATATCACTAATCAAGATATAAATTTGTTCTTTCAAATCAATATTCATAGCATTTCTACCTTTTTTTAATCAAGGCTTAAAATTTGAATTTCTCTTTTTAACCATATGTCCTACTCTTCAAAGAAAGAAGATGATTTTAGACCCAAATGAGAATCACTTGTGGAATTATGATGGTCAAATTGATAGAGAAAACCCTAAAATTGAAGATGATGATGCCTCAACTAACGATAATTATGATCCTATGGAAGGGCCCCATGGCCAAATCACCTTCAATTCTGATGATCATATTATTAATTTCTTAAGGTAAAATAAAAACATCATGGCAAAATTTCTAAAAAGCGATATCCACTTCAATGAAGTTGGTACATCCAACAATAAACAAAGTCCTCATCCTAGTTCTATGCCTCCTCATAATACTCATCATAATCCTTTGTTTCATCAATATCCTCTAAATCTCATTCCATAATCTAACTTATGATACAACAACCACAACTAATATTGGAAGAATATCTCAACCACCTCCAACTAATAATATTCCTCCCAATAATTATCAATCTTCTTCAATTCATCCTAATCATTTTTTTTTCTATCAATCTAATTTCTTCCATTCCACCTAATATCAACTATTCTTCACTTCCACCAACTACTCATTATTTTCCTCCATGAGATACTACTCAAAATCTTCCTTATCATAACCCTTATCATAATAGTGTGAATGCTTCAAATATGAACCAAGTCCCATTTCAAAATTCTATGACAAAAAATTATAATCCACCCTTGGGTAATTTTGGAGTAAATATACCAACAACTTAACCATTGACATTGCACAATAATAACCCTGAGATTCAAAATATGACCTCTCTAGTGAAACAACTTGCCTAGATAAAAGACATAATTCAAGAACCTAGTTTAAAATATTCCTATAAAGAAATATGTAATCAACCTTTGTATCCTATGGTGGCATTTCAACCATACCCTAAGATTGTCTTGCACCCCAACTTCCAATATATAAGGATACAAAAGTGTAAACATGGAAAATCAACCCATCTAAATGAGTCAATATTTCATTAGATGCTTAGGAAGCCACCCAAAATTACCAAATGAAAATTTAGGACCCTTTTCCCCTCCTCCTTTGTCCTTTTTTTTTATCCTTACCAAATTCATGCTTGGTCCATACAAGGCACGAATTTGGCATTTTAGGATCTTTTCTCTCAAAAACCCCACCCCTCGATGACCCATTTTGGTGTTGACCATTACCCATAGTGAAATTTAATTTTCTCACCCTATTATAAATAGGGTATTGGATTCTATCTTTCTATACATCTAGAATCTAGAGATATATGATCTAGAGAGAACCCTAATCTTGGTTTGCTAGCAAGTGCTCTTCAATTATAGGATTGTTGTTTTGCTTCTTTTCTATTGTGGTGTTGGTTATCCTTGGGGATCAAGTAGAGGAGTCTTAATTGTAGGGTAAGTCTACCATTTTTGAGTGCTTATTTTATCTTCTTATTGCTTCTTTCTTCCTCCATAAGCTAATCAAGTTTTTTACTTGTATTATAGTCATTACCTTTGTTTTTCATTGTTTTGCATCAATTGTTTTGGTGTTTTGAGCACCCAAAAAGTCTCTAAACTAAATTCATTACCATACCATATATGGTACAAATATGAAAATACAAATTTGTACCCACCCATTACAAGGCACAAATTTAGTCAATTAGGGCTTGGGAGCAAGTTCTTGCTTCCCAAAAACCCTAATTTGCATCTTGCATGTTAAGTTTCTGTTGCACCCATTCTGTTTGTATTTTATTTCATTATTGCATATCTATTTCATATTACTTTTTCTTTTTCCAAAGATCAAATATTATTTTATTTTTGAATGATCAGCTAAAAGGACCAAAGGGGCTTGATTGTTCCGCATCTAAGCTCAATCATATAGTGACCTAAGCAGGCCCCAAACATTGATCAAAATTTCTAGGATTTTTTAAACTATTTGTAGGTTTGAAGCTATTTGGATATTTTGAACACATATTAAAGATAGTATCAACCATTGAATTAGGTAAGTACCCTAGTAGATCTTTAGGATGTTTTTTGAGTGTCTTTGTTCTTTCTATTTTAGATTTTGATCATAAAAGAAAAAGAAAGTACTTGATATTTTATTTCTAGGTATTTGAAGGAGTAGAAGCATATATTTTGCATCCTAGGGTTAATTATTGTTTATGAATTCTCTAAAACCTTTGATCAAAATAGAAAGATCTATTTTATTGCAAGTTAGGTTTTAGTGATCATTTAAAATCAAGAATTAGTTTATGGTTAGTTTCTTCTCTTGCATTTTTTCTTGTCTTGCATTGTTCTTTCATTTCCATAGCTTATATTTTAGAAAGGCTAAACATATATGTTTGTTCAATATACACATCAAACATTCCATCCCTAGACTTGGAGTGATTTCTTCAATTATTCTTGATGAACCCCTTAGTCCCCAAGCCCCTGAGTGTATATAATATAACACACCCCTACGATCACCTCGTCTCCCAACAGATCCAGTAGAGAATCATACACGATAGGATAGTTTTTCCCTTCTACATATTTGGTGAACCCAACGTAAAAACATGTATTAGTGGCCAAGATAGGAAACCTCTTCCTATTTGTTTTTATTTTCAAAATTTTAAGCAAGACCACTAATTTTGTTTGCTTAGAATTAGAAAACATTAAAAACACTTGAAAAGTATTCTTGTGTGTATTTTGCTAGTTTTTTCCTCTATCCTTTATATTTCTCCTAAAGGCTCCCAACCTGTTGGAACAAAATTTACCTTCGGTTAATAGTGTTGCACCTTAGACTTTGCCAACATTGAATAAATAGATCTAACTTGGGACTATCTGTTTAATCTCCAGATAAGGCTGGTCCCTTTGGGTTTTTAGAGAAAAGGGAAACAAGAAATAAGGGAAATATAGCCGAAGCTAGAACTTTTCTCATGGTACAAATTAGAGAAAAACTATAAATAAATGCACATATCACTGTCTACAAGCTTCCTTTATAACCTCACGTAGAAATCATGAATTCCTAAGTATGAATTAGACATTCATCTAACACATGTAAGCATTCCTTGATATTTAACTCCAGGAACAAAATTCATATATGCATAGTTCATATTTCAGAACAGATACAATATGAACTTAAAATGAATAGAAGTCAAAAAACTAGATACATACACTTGCACACAGAAAATCAGAAGCTAGGAGGAGTATCTTTATTTCTTGTATTCCAACAAAATGTACATACAGTCTGTAAACATACAAGAGCCGACCCCCATTTTTTGTGGGTCACTCACCCATATATATACCCCAAAAATAACATCTTTCTATTGTGTACATTTTTATCACCTAATCAATTACAAGAAATTTGTCTACAATTTCTAAAAATCTACAAAAGATCCTCTACAAATTAGATTTTAGATGAGCTTGTCATATTACAATTATTTGGCAAGCTTGCTACATTACAATCATCTGGCCTTTCCCAGGAATAAAAAATTTGGTGTTAGTGCATGTCTCAATTGCCAAAAATACCTTTTATGCCATTATAGCTAGCATGTCACGAATTTACGACATTCTACCTTTGCAAAGCTTCTTTTTCTTTCCCCCAACAAAAACGGAAAATGTCATGAAATCACGACATTTTTGTCCCTTTTGCTTTGTCTCCTATTTTAGGTTGCGAAAATGCGACATGTCATGAAATCATGATGCCTTCATCTCTTTAGCTCTATTCTTTATCTTTGATCACAAAACTAAGACATATCATGAAATCGTGATGTTTTTGCTTCTTTGGTTCACCTTGTTGCTTCCGGACGTGAAAACATGAAATGTCATGAATTCGTGACATTATTCATATCTTTAGTCCCTTTGGTTTTTCTTCCGGAGAAAATGAAACATGTCACAAAATTTTGACATTCTCCTTGACTTGGGCTCCTTCATTGGCGGACTTGGCGAAAATGTGCAACGTTGCGAAATCATGACTTTTTCCTCCATTTGGCCTCCTTGCTATTTTTTGCTGTGAAAACCTGACATGTCGTGATTTCATGACACCTTCCTTCATTAGTGTATTTTGATTTCTTATTACTCCTTAAAAAGTAGGCCGTTTCGGTCTTCTTCAAAAAGTGTTCAAAAAGTGCTTCAGCCATTTTTGGGGTTAGTCATATTTTGACTAACACAACCTTAAGAGTAAGTGAAAGTTTTTAGAGTCTGATAAGATTATTCAATAACATGATCAGATTGATAGGGAGAATCCCAATATATATGCATAAGAATAAGAACATGAAGAAACTGGTAATAAATTTTATCCTTTTTAGGGGCCTAATGGAGGCTTCTAGTCCCTACCCTAAGCATTTTTTAATACCAATTTTACCAATTTATAAGGGAACATAGGACTCAATTGAATATTTAAGGATGTTTACGACAACATTTCATGATATTATATATTATCACATTATAAATTTTCCCTAAGAGCCTTGGTGGTATGGTATTATAATGGTATCATCAATTGCCTCATCATTCTTTGAGGAATTTTGAAGAGACACCAAAATTGTTTGTTCAGTAATTCAAAGCTTATATTGAGAAAAATGTAACTATGAAAGATGTTTATATGTTGAAACAAGGTAGAGATAAAATATTTTGGGAATTTTTATCTTGTTGGAGTTGTTAGAATATTAATTAAATTATTGTTCTTTAAAATATTTGGGCAGGTAGTTCACCAACCGTTAGTTGGTTAGATAGTTGGTTCACCGAACCCTGCATTGTATTTAATCAAACATCAATACAGTTTTATATGCTGCTCAAAATATTAACTTGCTCCATGTTTTCAACATGGTACCAGAGCATAGGTTCAAATAATGCGGCACCTGAAGCACAGTTGGGCTCAGATCCTGAGGAGGTATGAGATGTAGTGGACACAGGATTTTATTTTGTTTGTAGGTGAACTCAAATGTACAAGATACAGTGGACATAGGCTTTATTTTGTTTGTAGGTATTGTTTATAGGGGTTTTTAGGTGACACCATTTATGTCCTGGGATATGATGGATATAAATTTAGACACCTATTGAAATACGTAGTCACCTACTAAAGAAATCGACATTTCCAAGGCGCATACCCCTATTGAAAAGAAGCAAAACAATTTTTCATTCTATTGGAGGAATTCGTGTTTCAAAAAGCTTACACCAAAAGTTGTCATTTTAGAATCTTGAACCGAAAGCAGTCACTTTGTTGAAGGAATCCATATTTTAGAAACCTTACACCAAAAAAGCCCATGTTTCAGTCACTCATTTTCCCCTGTCAAAGCCTGTGTACCAGTGAAGGAGACAAACACATCACCGAGAATATCGACTTCTATAAAATCATGATTTTATTTATGTCTAAATTTTTGATAAATTAAAACTTTGTATGGTGATTTCATCCAACTTGGTGGGAGGTATACGACATGGATAATACTTCATGCACACTTCTATGATAAAAGGTACATAGTGCCTTGGTCCTCTCATCCACTTGAGTAGCAGATTTGGCTAGGACTTTTTGCTAAGGTGCTCGACAAGTGGGAAACAAGGGTTCAAAGCTCGTGGAGCACATTTATTTTTTTCTCAATGTGTGACGCCAAACCCAATAAGAGGGACCTCCTATCCCTTCCAATCCATCCAAATTTATAGCCTACTGGGTGTGTTGGGCTCATGCTTAGTTGATGGTAACACAGAGGTTGCGGGATCAAATCCCACCTGTGTCACTTGAATGACCATTTTTTTTGCCATAAAGAAAAACAAGAAAAAATTTGGTTTTTTTTTTTTTTTTTTAAATGATGACAATTTTTGGAGCAATAATTTGACACTTTTTCAAGTAAGATATTGACAATTTTTCTGTGCTCCAAAAGGGTTTTTTTTTGTCTCAGAGGGCATGGAATATTTTTCCATAATACACGGAGATGCTCTAAAGTTTTTTTCCAAAAATACTCTATTTTTTTCTCACTATTTTGGAGGGATAATTTTTTTTTTGGAGTTTGGAAAATACCAAATACAAGTTTTTTCTTTGTTTTTTTTGCACCAACAAAGGAGGTAATCTTCAACATTCCTTTTTGCAAAAATTCTAAGACACAGGGGGAAGAAAAATTATTATAAGAAACATTCACAATGTCGTATGTTCACAAATATCTATCAGATTCACAATTTTTGAAAGGTTCTAACTTTGCACCATGGAAGACAAAGATGCGTGCTATTATTCAAGTGGAAGATCTATGGGATGTAGTAACTGGAACTGCACAATGTCCTACAACAACATGAGCATATCAATAAGCTTTTTATAAGAAGGATAAGAAATATCTCATGTTCATTCTACTTGCTACTACAGATGAGGTCTAGCCTCATATCTGTGATGCTAAAACTAGTAAGGAAGCTTGGGATACTTTGATTACTATTTATGAAGGTAAGAATCAGTCCACTATTCTACACCTTCAAACTCAACTACATACACTCAGTATGAAATTTGGTGAGATGATTGATCTATTTCTATGCAGAGTGGTAGAAATGAAATCCAAATTGAATGTTATGGGAAAACCAGTGGATGATACTATCTTGACCTCTATCATCTTGAAAGCATTGCCAAAGTCTTATAATATGTTGATAACCTCTCTTAATGTATATGGTAGACAAGTTTATTTTGTGGAATTGGTGAATTTGCTTCAATCTAAGGAGGCAAATCAGATTCAAAAGGATGAAATGTCAAATAATCCCTCTACACCAAACAAAGGGGTAAGAAACACGATCAATTTCAAAAAGGAGGATCTTCCTCCAAGGGAAAAGGGAAACAACATTAGTAGAAATACAAACAATATTGCAAGATTTGTGATATGAATAACCATGACACCAATAGGTGTTGGTTTAAGAACAAGCAACAAAATGACCAAGATCATAAGAATAAGGGCAAATAAAAATACAAACCCCAGAAAAATAATAAGTAACCCAAGGGGCATGTTGCTTATGCTGAATCAAACTCTGACTTAGATTCTACAGGATCAAACTCGGACTCAGAATCTAAGAGAGCACACAAGGTGCTCATGACTCATACTTCATCTCCATAGATATATGATGTATGGTATATTGATTTAGGGGCTAGTAAACACATGACTAGTGATAAATCATGGTTTGAAACCTTTGAGGAGAAAGAAGGTAAGCTAGTAACAATTGTTGACAATCAAGTCTACCAAGTGAAGGGTGAGGGTGATGTTTTTGTTACTCTTCTAGATGGCAAATGTTAGATTGAAAATGTACTTTATGTACCTGGATTGGCTAATAATTTGTTGTCAGTCCCTCAAATGTTGGATCAAAATATGGATATTGTGTTATGTATCGAAAAAGGAAAAAATAGATGTTTTATGTCCAAAAAGGGGAAACATATAGCAACCGGATCATACAAGCATGGCTTGTTCATATTAGATGCCATTTCAACACCTCATGTTGCACTGGCAACAACTACAAAGTAGGCTACTTCTCTATGGCATAAGAGATATGGGCATCTAAGTTTAGGATATTTGCTTGAGTTGAGAAAATATGAGATGGTGAGAGGACTTCCCAATCTCTCATCCACATTGCTAGTTTGCTCAGATTGCTTGGTAGGTAAGCAACACTAGGTACCATTTGAACCAAGCTCTTCTAGAGCTAATAAACCTTTGGAGTTGGTACACACCGATCTGTGTGGTCCTATGCCAACCAACTATGGTAGAAAGAAGTATTTTCAATTGTTTGTTGATTATTACTAACAAAAGATGTGGGTTTTCTTCCTTAAATTGAAGATAGAGGTATTTTTGTATTTTCAACAATCCAATAAGCTTGTTAAGGAGTCTGGATGTTTCATAAAAAACCCTTCGATTAGATTGAGAGGGGGAATATACTTCCAAATAATTTTTACCATTTTTGAAAGAACATGGGATTACGAGACAACTGACTACAACCTATACTCCATAACAAAATGGAGTTGCAAAAATGAGAAATCGTTCCATTATGGAAATGGTTTGATGTATACTAAAGGGAGAAAATCTTGAGAATGAGTATTGGGTAGATGCAGTAAACACAACATCATACATCCTGAATAGAGCACCCACAAGAGCTCTATAGGGTAAAACTCCACAAGAATCAAGAAGTGGTAAGAAACCCTCCATTTTTCATCTAAGGGTTTTTGGATGCAAGGCATTCATGCATATACCAAAACAAAAGAGGAAGAAGTTAGATGAGAAGACTTTGCAATGTATCTTTCTTGGTTATGATGAGCATTCAAAAGGATATCGACTGATAGATCCTATAACCAAGAAGACACATATAAATAGATATGTGTTATTTTATGAAGCTTTCACATCAAATAACACTTCTACAACAATATGCATTGAGGAATATGAGCCTAAGAAGGAGAATTCACCTCCTCAAAACAAGATTCCAAAGTGGTATACTAGTACATTAAAAGATTCCAAGTTGGAATCACTTCTAGATCTAACTATAAATTGACCTTGTACTCATAGTATGACTTAGAAGAAGAGAGCATAGGCATCTACATCAGTGGTTTATGAGTTGTGCCAACAATTTGATGAACTATTTGTAGATGTAGAGGAAGATAAGGAAATTGATATGGAATATGAGAGGGTATATATGACAACATTGGATTAAAATGAACCCACAATAGTTCAGGATGCACTTATTCAGCCTCAGTGGAAGGCTGCTATGAAATCAGAACATACATCTCTCATGAAAAATCATACATGGAAGCTAGTAAATTTGACTTCAGGAAAGAAGCCCATTGGCTAAAAATGGGTGTTCAAAGTGAAGTATAAGGCAGATGGTACTATTGATAAGCATAAATCCCATCTTGTTGCAAAGGGCTATGCTCAAAAATAAGACATAGATTATGAAGAGACTTTTGCCCCTACTACAAAAATGACTACCATCCAAGTACTTTGTGCCATGGCAGCCCAGTTTGGGTGGAAGTTACATCAGATGGATGTAAAAAGTGCCTTTCTGAATGGTGACCTACAAGAAGAAGTGTACATGATCCAACCAGAAGGATTTGTTGTCAAAGGGTAAGAACAAAAAGTTGATCAAATCCTTGTATGGGCTGAAACAAGCTCCTCGAGCTTGGTACATCAAAATTGATAGTCACCTAATGCAACATGGATTCCAAAGAAGTCCGTCAGATGCAAATATCTATATAAAGAATAATGGTTCTGACATAGTGATTTTGGTGCTATATGTAGATGATCTGATCATAACAGGTAGTTCAGAGAGTATGATTGATATAGTGAAAAATGATCTAAAAATATCTTTTGAAATGATAGATCTCGGACTTCTTCACTATTGTCTTGGTTTAGAAGTAACTCAAAAGAAACATCATATCAGAGTTACCCAAAATAAATATGCCAAGACATTGATTGAAAAATATCGAATGACTGACTGTAAGTCTAAAGCTACTCCAATGGAGGATGGACTTAAGCTATCTCGATATGATCAATCCCCATAGGTATATGGCACTCTCTATCATCAACTGATTGGGAGTCTTATATATCTAACAAATACTAGGCCTGATCTCAGTTTTGTTGTGGGTTATATTTCAAGAATCATGCAAGACCCAAAAGTGAGCCATTGGAAAGCAAAAAAAAGAGTTCTTCAATATGTCCATGGTACAATAGATTTTGGATTGGAATACAAAATGAATAACAAGTTCTATCTACAAGGATACACGAACTCCGACTATGCTGGATCCATTGATGATCGAAAGTCAACTTTTGGGTACATTTTTCACCTTGGATCTGGTCTTGTCTCTTGGCATAGTAAGAAGCAGTAGGTGGTTGCTATCTCTTATACAGAGGTAGAATATCATGTAGCTAGTGGAGTAGTCTGTGAGATAATATGGTTAAGTCACATTCTTACAAATATGGGCCTTCCAAAGAATCTTCCTCTTCATTTTTTTTGTGATAATCAAGGTGTTTTGAATCTTGTCAAGAACCCCATATTCCATGATCACACCAAACACATTGACACTAGATATCATTTCATTCGATATGAAGTTCCAAAGCATCATATACAGCTCCAATACATTCCCACTGAAGAGCAAGTTGTAGACATTTTTACCAAGGCACTTGCATGTGTCAAATTTCAATTATTTTGCAATGCTCTTTGTATTTTCTAATAATGTAATAAGGGGGGATGTTAGCATATTAATTACATTATTTTTCATTAAATATTTTGGGTGGGTAGTTCACCAACCATTAGTTGGTTAGATAGTTGGTTCACCGAACCCTGCATTGTATTTAATCAAACATAAATATAGTTTTATATGCTGCTCAAAATATTAACCTACTCTATGTTTTCAATAGGAGTCTAGTTGGATTATTAATATATACCTTACCTCCTCGAGACATGCTTAATATATTTAATGGAAATTTGCAAGAGAAAATATATTATGAATTGGAAACAACAACTATTACCTATTTGGACCAAGCAATATATCTGGCAAGAAGGGTAGAGCAAGCCTATATTCGAAGAGGTCAAATTAAGCCAAATAGATAAGAAGATAGAACCATAAAAAATTAGTATAAGAACAAGCATGCAGTTGGTGATGGGGTAACAGATAGTAGGCCTATTAATATTTTTGTTAACACCGTACAAAATATGGTGCTTACCCAACCTTAAAAACCTACACCAAGGAATTTCACAAGACTTAACACACCCATGAACATGGTCTTAAAGAAACTTTTGAAAGCTAATATGATTGAGTTACCTCCCATAAGGCAACTTGATACCACAACTAATTGGTATAAGTATGGTCAACATTTTGAGTATCATAGAGTGGAGGGACACATGATAAATTTATTTAAAAGGTTGAAACATGTGGTTCAAGAATTAATTGATGAAGGTTTCCTTATTATAGAGGGTCCTCAACCTAATACTCCAATAATCAATCAACCTCCTACTCAACAAGAACCCACAACTAATCAACACATGGGCATCTTCCAAGATCCCCTACCTAAGCATGGTAAAAAAACAACTAATCAAGTATCATATCATAATGTTCCACCTCCCTACAACAATATGGTTGTTATGATAGTAGTAACCACAAGGTAACAAGCACAGACTCAACCGACTTAATGATATTAGTAGGAGATAAGTTATACATCCAATCAAACTTCAAAACCACCATTAGTTTTGAATAATACCCATAAAGGAGCACAAGAGTATAAAACCTACCTTTAGTGTTGAATCCACAACCTAAAGTCTCCTTTGAAATTCAACAAAAATTAGCTAGTACCCTAGCCAAGATCTCACTCTTAGAACTTTTGTAAACTTCTCCTATTCATAGGGAACCCTTGTTGAAGCTTCTAAGATAATAGTTTTTTCCTCAAGATATTTTTCCCAGTGCTATAGTTGATGTTGTAATCTTACTTGGAATACATCATATCACATTTTTGGATGACAATATTCCTTCCTTAGACTTGTGAGGGGATTCTTCCCTCTATATCACTAAATTTATTAAGGAAACATTTATCAAGAGAATATTGATAAACAATGCTTCTTCCCTTAATCTATGCACTTATCAATTTTTCCAAAATTTTGAATTAAAATAGGAAGATTTAACTAAATCTGATATCATTATCAAAGCTTTCAACAATGAGTCCCAAGAGTCCTGCGACATTATATCTCTCCCCTTAGAGTTGACCTAAGATTTTAGATACCTTTTTTTATGTGGTATCTTGTCTTGCATCTTTTAATATTCTCCTTGAATGCCTTTAGATTCATGCAATGAGGGCTTTCCCTTCCAATTTTCATCAATGTTTGAAGTCTGAATTCAAAAATAAACTTGTCACTATTCTATGTGACCCTCATCCATTCAAATATTATTCAATGGTTGAGCAAGCTCAATATGATCTCAATTTATTTCCATTAGTTTCTTCATATCACATCACCAAGCAACTAGAAAATCTAAAGGTGACTAAGGAACCTCTAATCAATGTTTCATTTTAGGATCAAATCAATTTATTTATTCAAGAGCCTCTTTTGGATATTTCCAAGCTACTACCTTCATCGACGACTATGGGTCTACCCTATAAAAAAGGTGAAGTCATACACATTGGCATGTGTAACTTTATCTTCATGGGTATGATCATTGAACAAAATATCCATGGTAGCAATCCTCTTCCTATAGATCATTCTTTTACCCATCGTTACCTATCTAATGATTACCCACTTTCCAAGTAAATCTTATCTAGTATGGGATACATAGGTTGGGACCATAATAAAGAGGTATTCAAGAGACTTTGGAGATTGAGCTTTGACCTAGGAGATTTGGTGTAGGCTACATTCCTAATAAAAATCAACCTTTACCCTTGGATAATTATGATCACATAATTACATATGATGAATACTTAGATCATTAAGGCTTGGAGTGGAGTGATGAGGATGAGGGACCACCTTATCCCACTAACAATTTGTTTTTCAATTTGGTAAATTTGGTGCACCCTAAGTTGGTTCCCCATTGGATGGTAAATAATATCATTTATGAATATTGTATGAATATCATACAATATTGTATGATAGGTTAGATATTGTATGAATATCATTTATGGTAATCGTATGACCATTGATTATCTTCTGCATACCTATTAGCTCTTGAAATTTTACTAAGGATGCACACACACCATATTTTATTTTTTGCTTCTCTCTTTCTTCCATCTTCTTCTAACACATGCACATGCACACACACACACACACACACACACACACACACACACACACACACACACACACACACACACACACACACACACACACACACACACACTATTCTATCATGCTTTGCTTTGCTCATACATATTTTTGCACACACCACACCCCTATCATGTAGTACTCATTTTGGCAACACCAATCACATATTTTCATATCATATATAATAAGCTTCATGACCACATGTGAGGGGCAATCTCCATCTCATCCATTTGTGAGCATACATCCTAGTAGGTATCTCTTCATATTTGATCATTAATAAGCACTACACTCATAGTGAGTATCAATTCATACTTGATTATCTCTGTGAGCATAACACCCTTTTAGGATAAGCTTCATGGCCACATGTAATGGGTAGCCTCCATATTATTCATTTACGAGCTATATCCTTACAAGGGTTACACTCCTATTTTTCTTTTCTTTTCCCTTTTTTACCTTTAAAAGCTTTACTTTCTTCTTCTTTCATATTTCTCTCTTCTATCACTGTTTGTTTCATTCTTCCCTTCTCTTTTCTTTCCATTCTTTCTCTATTTCATCCACTCACTTGTGCACTTCACTTTACATTAATTTTAGATTGCATTTATTTTAGTTAGATTCATTTATATATTTCATTTAGTTAGTATCATCATATATTTCATTCATCCTATTCATGATCATCATGCATTATTTAAAAAAAATACAAAAATATAATAATAAAGATAATTCACATAAGGAACATGTTTAATACACAATAAAATAAAAGTAGCTTGTATTACTTGAAAGCACTAAGTGCATGCCAACCAATCAATGTGTCATAGTAGAGATATTGGCACAATTGACCATCCCCAATGATGCATACCACAATCAAAATTGACATCTCATCGTGCTCCTTGTCCTAGACATGTGAGCTTATCCCCTCTATTCTACATATTGGAGGTGGTGGAGGAGCTATGTTCATAGATCATGAATTGGATCATGCCCATGACTATAAGTGACTCTGTGATCATAGAGATGATGATGGTGGAACCCTATAATCTATTGGGATGGCATGGAAATATGCCATATGGTAGTAGGTTTCCCTTTGTACTACCATCTCATATGAATCCCTCACCCTATATAGATCTGCTAGTAGTAGGTGGCCTCCATCACTCTATTGGTTACCTGTAATGATAGCCATCTCCTCTTCCTAGGCCTATTTTTGCTCTCACTCCAACTAGCCCCTCTCCCCTTTGAGGCACTCTACTTAAATCCTTATCATGTCCCACTCTACATAGGCCTAGTCTAGTGCTATGTGGATGATGTCTATCTCTACCTACATAGCTACCATGATGGCTCATAGTGCCTTTATCTCCCTTGCCTACTTTCCTACACCTACAACCTCATTGGATCCTATATGTGTCACAATGGGGGTAACTCCTATAGTTCCCCCTACCCTTGAGTTGAATATGGTAACTATACCCCTTGTGTCCATCATTATATCCACCTGAACCTATGCCTAGGTTGGTCTCAATGGGACTATATCCCTCTTCTCTTGCTTTGTGATGCATCAAGTGGTCTCTCAAAGTGCTAGCTTCACTCACTAGCTCATTACCCAACACTTCTAAATTGGCACTAGTGGGGAGATCCTAGGGGTTGCCATGCTCTCATACCATATCCTATACCTAAATACCACCCTGATATCATCTACCTCTAGATACACATACAATAGGTCATACAGGTCCTCCTCAATCCATCTACCTATATCAAGAGTACCTTTGACTCTTGATGGGTCCTCATCACCCTCTTGAACCAGTAGTCTCCAAGGTCTAGAATCTCCTATAGAATTTTGAATTGGTGTTGTACTCGATAAAATCGATATTGCTCCCACTCACCCTTCTTAATTATGATCCATCAGATCGTCCTCACTCGATCTAGCTCCTTCGTATTCTCCTCCCACTAAGATGTAGATACCATGGTGGACATATGATCTATTGATCTCATAGCTCATCTATCACCTACATTCCTAGTGGTAAGACACTAGTGTATGCCCTATGACCATGCTCATAGTGTTGTCTCCACCTATATTTCATTGGCTACTCCACATTAGGCAATGGGTCTGGTAGTGTATTTGGCCTTTAGACCACTATGTACTCCTAGCACCACAGCTAGAGTAACATTGTATAGATCAGCCCTGTTATTAGCTTATACAAGATGTTGTATAGCATCATGTACAAGCATTCCAACATATATTGTCCCCATGCAAATATAAATCCTTTATCTCACATGTCTACAACTACTCCCACCATTGCCCATGGTATATGTTGCCTACTTATGTGGCACACTAGCCACCATCCCACATAGTAT
The DNA here is from genome assembly GCA_028583015.1 of Wollemia nobilis. NCBI lineage: Eukaryota > Viridiplantae > Streptophyta > Pinopsida > Araucariales > Araucariaceae > Wollemia > Wollemia nobilis. The sequence goes on from JAQPPZ010015344.1 coordinate 183,174, forward strand.
AGATGTCAATACCTCAACTCCATATTGATGTGGCATTTCATCAACATGGAATACACTCTAATGGATCACATGTGTTGGGTCCCATGAAATCATCTCTAATACCACCATATCCACTCATACCATGTAAAAAATCCTTCCCGTAATGAGGATCCTCAATATGTGCCACACATCCTCCAATGTGACGGTTATCTCCCATGTCAATAATAAAAATATGGATAATTTTGGATACCATATCTATGCTAGAGCTATTAGTAGTGCCTTGTCAGCATTAATATTTGGTATCTATACCAGATGTAGTAGCCCCACATTCTCTAGTTTCTCCCTCTTTATCACTATGATCTCTCTTATAGCCTCCTTGACTATGCTCAATTTGCACTCTCTACTCTTAAGTACATCTAGTTGCACAATCAAAATAACAACATTCACACATTTCATCAGGTTCATTATTTAAAAAAAATGTATTTGTTTTTGTAAAATTTACCAATTTCATGCCTAGAAATGACTAAGCATGAATTTGGCAAGGGCACTTAACCAAATTTATGCTCTATGAAAAAATTTGTGCTCCATGGTGAATTTTGCAAAACATTTCTTAAAAACCCTAAAAAATCAAAACATTTGCTAAAATTTATTGTGTGTAGGTAAAAAAATACTTTTAATAAGTGGGTCTTGATCCTTACCTTCACACCATCTATAGTAGTACTCACATAACCACTCATTATGACATCATGATGAGTTGGAAGTGCCATTGTTGTTTTTCCCTTTTCTTCCCTCTTTATTATTTTCTCTACCTTTATTATCTCTCTTCCTTTTTCTTTTTCCTCCCTTTCTTCTCTCTCTTCCTTTTATTTTCCCTCTTTCTTCTCTCTCTTCCCTCTTTTTTTTATCTTTTTTATTTTCTTTCTTACTTCTCTTTATTTTTCTTCTTTTGTTTACCTCTTTCAAGTTTTCTTTAAGAATTTCACATTCCTTATAAAACTCGAGGGGGTACCCTAGCCTCAAAGGCATTAATGATAGTAATACCTTGATTTGCATGTAAATTTTTGATGTTTATAATGACACCTCTTTTGCACCACCTATCCATCCAAATCTAACCACCCCTTTTTGCATGCTTTCCATTTTTACCCATAGGGGTCTACATATTTTTGAATAACACAACCTTATACTGAGACGAGAGTGAACAGTATACGACCAATTTTTACTTTTCTTTCCCAATAAATATTATGTAATGTAAATATAGCAATATCAATAGAAATAATCAAAGCAATGCATAAATCACTAGATAAAATAGAGACATCAAATTTACGTGGTTCACCCAATGTGGGCTACTCCACAGAGAAAATATTTTACAAAAACATTCTCAATCAATCTCTTAGGAATACTTTCCCTATTACAATATTTATGGACCTCTATCCAAAGGAGACACCAATCTCCTAATAAATTTCATGGATCTCTATCCACATGAGACACCAATATCCTAACTCTACTCTGGTTGGTGATCCTCTAGAAGACCTCTACCTCCACTACCCTTAGAAAAAGGAACTCTATCCATAGAAGATAGTTGTCCTCCATGCTCTAGTAATATATCTCTATCCTCAACTCTATAACCTCCAAAGCTCTATCTCAAATATATATTAAACACAATCCTTAGGTCTAGCACAAATCTATCCTCAATATCTATCTTAAGTCTGGAACAAACCTATCCTCAAATATGTACCAAACTCTATCCTCGAATATGTACTAAACATAGTCCTTCGGTCTAGCACAAATTTATCCTCAATATCTATCCTCAAGCCTTAAATAAAAGCTTGACTCAATCTCAAATCAACTCTACTGGATCTACCCCAAAACTTAACTCAAGGTTTGAATAAATAAATCAATCAACTCTGCTCTCAAGTATTCACAAATACTTTTCTCAAATCTTCTTTGTAAGCTTCCACAAAAGCTCACACCAATCTATCCTCAAGTTCTCTCTAGAACTTGTCCAATATGTTTAATATGTTCTCACAAGAACTTATCCAAATATGCTCTTAATATGTATTGTAAGCTTCCACAAAATCTTACCCAAATCTATCCACAAGTCTTCTCAAAGACTTGCATCAAATTTGCTCAACAAGTCCACACTAGAACTTGTCCAATCTCATAGAAACATAAAGAGAATTGTTAGAGACTCAATATGCTCTATACTCATCATAATGCTTAATCAAAATTTTAGAAACATAAAGAGAATTGTTAGAGATTCAATATGCTTCACATTCACCTCAATACTCAATCACTTTCAATCACTCTTTCAAAAACATATAGAGAATTGTTAGAGAATCAATATGCTTCAAATTCAACTCAATACTCAATCACTGTTTCAAATCAATTCAGAATATAGAATAGTTTGTTTTATGGAACTTGAACAATCACTTCACACATCCACTTGACTAGTATTAAACCAAATCTACTCAACCAATCACTCAATGAAACAATCCTCACTTATAAACCCTAGCCCAAGTGTTGCGGGCCAAACAAGGTGAATGGTTTCCTATTTTTGTCACATGCCCGTGCATTTAATTATCAACCCAGGGAGCTTCGTAAACTTGCGAAGAGTCAAAATTAGGTTACTACAATACCACTGGAGGTGGGTCTGCTAATCCTACATTGGGGGGTGTTCTTGAGATGGTTGTCAATCATTCCCGCACTCCTCAATAAATTACGTAAGAAGAACAGAATTTAAATCTACAGAAATAAATCATGTACATATTCTTGAAAATAAACCTACGGCAATCACTAGTAAAGCAATGAACATTCCTATGAAAGCAATAAACTAATTAAAATAACTGAACAAAAAAGAAATGGGGAAGAAATACTGGCTTGGAGTGGGCCCAGGCTCCAGCAGCTTCTTCCCGATCGAACACGCGCTTTAGAACTTCTGTAACTGTAATATATTTATCAACGCATTACAATGTAACTCTAAAATGGATCTTTATTAATTCTCTCTATATATCGCTCTATATTTTCTATATCGCTATATATCTTCAGAACGATCTGCGTGTGTTTATATAACACACCCGTAGAACTTCTGTTACAGAAGTGGTTACAACAGTCGATTCTTCCCAGACTAAATTAGAATCAGTCTGGCGAATGCAATCGATGTCTGGCATTCTGTTCTGAAGGCGGCATGTTCATTTCGGTTCGTGCTTTGCCTAGCATCGATAAGACGTTTGGGTACGTTAGGTGCTATCTCCAATTTAGCTCTGCATGATGCAGAGTTGGAACTGCACCAGCCGCTGCTGTCCACGTCGTTCAACTCTGGTCAACGGGCAAAGAATCAGTGGCACCTTTTGACTATAGAGAGGTGCTCCCATTCAGTTGGCGCCTTTCGACTGTAGGGAGGCGCTGATATTCAGTTGGTGCCTTCTGACTGTAGGGAGGCGCTCATCTTTGGTTTGGCGCCTTTCGACTGTAGGGAGGCGCTTGCATTCACTTGGCGCCTTTCGACTGTAGGGAGGCGCCTATGTTCAATCGACGCCTTCCGACTGCAGGGAGGCACTTGTATTCACTTGGCACATTACAAGGAGGTGCTTATGTTCAATCGGCACCTTTCGACTGCAGGGGGCGCTTGTATTCACTTGGCGCCTTCCAACTGTAGGGAGGCGCCTATGTTCAATCGACGCCTTTCGACTATAGGGAGGCGCTTGTATTCACTTGGCGCCTTCCGACTGTAGGGAGGCGCCTATGTTCTCTTCATTGACTCCCGATGAAATAAAGTGCCAGGTCCATCGAAAGGACCTCGACTGTTCCAAATCTAACTAAATCAACTGCAATTCCACAAAACATACTAAAAGCACACAAATTAGATAACATGCATAATTATATCAAATATCTATATAATCATTTATAAAAGTACGCAATCCTTATTATACAGCCGCATATTAATCAAAGAAGTATGTACAAAATATGAGCATTTCTGGTGCTCATCATCCCCCCATGCCTAACATATGCCACGCCCTCGTGGCATCCAAACTGTAGGTAGCCCTCTGACTTTTCATCGTCGCCATCTCTTGGAGGATTCGGCTGCTCCTGCGGCCCGAGTCTATCTTTTCGTGTCGGCATGTGAAGGTGTGGTTCGCCTGTGCCTATGGGAAACTGTGGCTGTTAATTGTCCCCTTCTTGTTCTGGCCGCTACTGGTGGTGGTTGAGCCAGCGTTGTTCCTGCCAATTGAAATGCAGCTTCGGCAGCTTGCCAGAGGTCGGCGTCTAGAGGTTTGACCACTGCCAGAGGGATATCCGAGTTATCCTCTCTTGGAAGGCACTACTTGGGCCTTGTATAATCCGGCCACTTCAGGGGTAAGCCCTGCATTTTCCTTTGCAATTGCAGTGGCCTCCAATTGTGGGCCATATACTCCCCACCATTCCAAATACCTCCTCATCATGGAAGGCCGCCCTCGGGATGAACCATAGATGTCCCAAAATTGGTTGTCTTCCGTCGGATTGACGCAGATGCCAGGATCTCCTTTTATCCTCGAGGATGCCTTCCTGGCCGCCTTGGCTGCTTTCATTTTGTTGCGCAGCTGCTCGAAGTATTTTTGCCTTTCGACGAATGGCTGCATATCCCATTCGTCCTCCTCTGACTCGACGAAGGTTACTTTCACCTTCTGTCGAGCCGACCTGGGCCTCTTTGCCTTGGCCTTTGCAAGAAATGTGGCGGCTCGGACCGGGGTCTCTTCTTTCTCCGGGGGTGATCCTACATTTTCCTGTCCACCTGGTGTCGACTCCTCAGGCTCTTCTCCTTCTTCAGGCCTGGGGAGGTCTTCCTTATCCTCTGGTCTTTGCTAGAGACCTTCGTCCTGCTCTGTGTCACTCAGGACAATGACAGGGGGCATCGTAGGACTTCTGTCCTCTTCACCCCTAAAAATAGAGGAATCCTCCCCTGTCTCCGGGCTGCTCTGTCGGGCATCTGATCGAATCTCCCCCGAAGAGAATACTCTTTTGGTGGATGTGGGAGAGTTCGTCGGCACTGATTCTGCCCAATCAGTCTGAGTGGCCGCCTCCTGTCTTGCTGTTCCTCTGTCCTGAAGTATTTGATTTTCCTCCTGCAACTGCTGGACCAGCTGCTCAAGCTGAGCGATTCATCTATCCTTTTCCTCCAATTCCTTTTGATGCTGGTTCTGGCAATCTTCCAGAACCTGCTGTGCCATCCAACAATCAGTTTGCCAGTCAAGCGCCTCCTCCAAGGCCGCATCGATCTGGTCGTTACCCCCGAAAGTCCCCTCATTTCGTGGGCTCTGGTTCATTAATTCTTGGAGGGTTTGGGCGGCAACGTCTATCTCTGTGTCACTCTGTTCTTCCTCTATCGAGAGGAATCACCGCAGACGTTTCCTCCTGGGAATTGGTTCATCTTCACCACCAATGGGTGGCGCTCCTTCCTCCTCATACTTGGGCACTGGGGAATGCCCTCTATCCTCTATGTCTGCGGGCACCGATGACTGTTTTGCCCTTCCTAGAAAATAGGGCAATGCCAATTGCCCGATGTTTGCTATCTCCTCTACAGGGAATGCTTCGCCTTGCCCTAGTTCGGCAACCGCATTGTGTTGCTCTATTTGGTCGCCATCTCCCTCTGCATCACGGTTCTGTCCCTGTGCTTCTGTGTGGTGGACCAATGCCGATATCAGCCCATGGTGGGCTAAGGCGGATGGTGCCCCCTTCTGGTACCGAGCCGCTTCATCCTTCAGAGTAGTCGCCAAGTAGAAGGGTATATTTATTTTCCTCCCATGCACTAGGTGATTGAGGAAGTGCACATGATTAATGTTCAGATGCGTATACTTCCCTGTGCATGTGAAGAATCGAGCAATCTGCTCGAACATATTTCGTATATCCATGGGGAGACTGCTTTTGAGTAACCCCTCCCTTTCTATCTGCATGTTCCCTCCTGAGAGTAGTATTTCGGTGTATAGCTTTAGCACTCCGCCCTTGTATGCACATTCCCCCGTGAGAGGCAATCCAGTCGCCTATGAGATGAACTCAGGGGTGACTGGAATTTCCACCCCTCGTACTTGGGCCACATCGCCCCTCAAAGAGGTGGTGAATTCTCTATCTGCCTCCACATCCTGGCCCTGACTGACCAGGGTGTAGTATTCGAGCCACCCCTTGGCTTCGAATTGGGTCCTCACTACCCCTCTGATTCCATCAGTATCACTGGGTTCGTTCTTCTTGATCGCGTGGTTCTTGGACCTTCCTCCCATGGCGCCTTTCGGTGCTGTATATTTTTTTGTCCTTCCTTCTGCAGGAAGGCACCTTCTTATAGAAAAGATGCCTAACCCTAGCAGTTATGGAAGGTGCCCTATCATTGGCACATGATTCCGACTATGGGGGGATACGATCTTTATGACAGCTGTATTTTTTTGGTACTACGTATTTATAAATAATTATATAAAAGATTTGATTTAGTATGCGCGTACCTGATTCGGCGTTCCAGTTGTCATGGTAGCCATTGATTGGCTGATTTGTGACACGAGGGAGGGATGTGGTCATTTGATGTCGCTGCTTCGTGCGATGCTTCATTCTGCCCGAGGCATCCGGTAGATGTAAATGTTGTACGCGGAAGGCATTCTTTGGTACCTTCCCCATGTGGATGGTGCCCTTGTAGCGCCTTTCCAACGTTGTCGGTGTTCTTCATCGAATGCGCCTTCCGGCTGCAGGGAGGCGCTCGTATTGGCTGGGAGGCACTTTTGCCTGCATGCATCTTCCCAATGTGGGAGGCGCCTCCTCCTGGTTCGTGCCTTCCCGATGTTGGAAGGCGTTCGTCTTGATGAATGCGCCTTCCTGATGTCGGAAGGCGTATTCGGCTGGATGCATGCACCTTCCTGATGTTGGAAGGCGCCTCGGCTAGATGAATGCGCCTTCCTGATGTTGGAAGGCGCCTTCGGCTGGATTTTTTTTTTTTTAATTGGGTGCCTTCCTGCCATGGAAGGCGCCTATTATATATATATATATATATATATATATAATTGAAACTTCTTCTGGACGGGTGCCTTCTGACTGCAGTAAGGCACCTTCTTCTGGACGGGCACCTTCTGACTGTAGTAAGGCGCCTTCTTCTGGATGGGCACCTTCTAGGTGCAGTAAGGCACTTTCTGGATGGGCACCTTCTGACTATAGTAAGGTGCCTTCTTTTGGACTCGGTGCCTGCTGACCGTGGTAAGGCGCCTTCTTCTAGTCTAGGTGCCTTCTGACTGTAGTAAGGCGCCTTCTTGTGGGCTTGGTGCCTGCTGACCGTGGTAAGGTGCCTTCTTCTGGACTCGGTGCCTATTGACTGTAGTAAGGCGCCTTCTTCTGGTTGGCGATTTGACTGGAAAAAGGGTGATCAAACCTTCCCAATTTTTTCATGCTGCCTAGATTCTATCTACGAGCCGGTGTCGAAATGCTGAGCCGAATCAGGCCTGGTTTCCCAGATACCTATCTCTCGTGCTGTCAGGTCCTCCACCTACAAAAAGCAACCAAAAAAGAAAAGAAAATAAAGGCAGTTAGACGCGTTCCGTGCCTGTTAGGCCCTGGATTAGGATGCCTGCAGCTTGCATGCGGGCGTCGTCCCTACAAAAAAACACACATTAAAAAAAACTATAACTAACTAAACAAATTGGGTGAGCACTTTCGTGCCCACCATTTCACCTGTGAGAGTTTGGTCCAGATCTAGCAAGATGGGGTCTCCCCCATGCCTACTCTGGATTCCAACCTGTAATGTTTCGGACGTATTATAGGGGCGTAGTCGGTGGCCATTGACTGTGAACATGGTGTTGCTGCCGTCAATTGTCTTGACGTGCACCGCCCCATTCCTAATGAGCTCTGCCACCTCATATGGCCCCATCCACCTCTGCATAAGTTTGCCCTTCCTTTCCTGGAACCGAGAATCGTATAACAGTACCCATTCCCCTACCTGGAACTTCTTCACTTGATGTGGTTATCATGCCACTTCTTTCTCTGCTTCTGTATAATCTCTGTCCTCTGCAAAGCATCCAGTAGGATTTCGTCCAACTGATCTAGCTGGTGAATCCTCTATTTTTGAGCTTCGTCCAGGCTCAAATTTAATTCTGAAGCCATCCTCAGAGTTTTGATTTCGAACTCGATGGGCATCATCGCATTTTTCCCATAGACCAGTTGGAAAGGTGTGCATCCTGTGGTGGATTTCCACGTGGTGTTGTATGCCCAAACTGCCTCCGACAACCGTGTGGCCCAATATTTCTTGTGTTGCTGCACGGTTTTGGTCAGGATGTTTTCTATCTCCTTGTTTATCACTTCTACTTGCCTGTTCGCCTGCGGATGGTAGGGCGTGGTTTTGTTGTGCCAAACTCTATACTGCTCCATCAGCTCCTCAATCAATTTGGAGGTGAATTGGGGCCCTTGATCTATTGTTATCTCCCGAGGAACCCCAAATCATGTGAAAATATGAGCAAATAAGAAGTCGACGACCGTTCTTTCCTTTGAGTCCCTTAATGCCTGCACTTCCACCCATTTGGTGACGTAATCCATGCAGACCAGAATAAACCTCCTTCCCATCGAAGGTGGATTGAATGGTCCCACGAAGTCCATGCCCCATTTATCGAAAGGTTCCAGGTGTACCTGGGGCTGCAGGGGCATTTCATCTCTGTGGGTCGGTCTACCCATCCTCTGACACTCGTCACACTTGCTGGTATACGCTACCGCGTCCTTGAACAGAGTGGGCCAAAAATACCCAGCCTGCAGGATTTTGTAGGTAGTTCATTTCCCTGCAAAGTGTCCTCCGCATGGCTCATCGTGACATGCCTTAAGCACTTCTGAAAACTCCTGTTCTGCTACGCATCTTCTTATAATTTGGTCCCGTCCTATTTTAAATAGGAGACCATCCATCCAAAGGAATGATGCGCTCTTCTCTATGACCGCCTGCTTTTCTCGGTAGGAGAGAGCAGGTGAGGTCCTTTCGGTGGCCAAGTAATTGGCTATGTCTGCATACCATGGAGTTTGTTCACTAATAGCGAATAGATGTTCATCCAGAAACTGGTCTTCCACTGCTTGATGATCTACTCGGTATCAATCTGGATAGAAAATCTGCCACGACGTTGTCCTTGCCCGGTTTATCGACTATAGTGATGTCGAATTCCTGCAATAGCAACAACCATCTGATAATTCTGCCACCAATGGCCGGCTTGCTCATCAGATACCTGATAGCCACGTGGTCCGTATGGACGAAGACCTTGTATCCCATTATATAGTGACGGAATTTGTTTATTGCATGGACAACTACGAGGAATTATTTTTCTATCACTGTATAGTTGAGCTCTGCTCCCGCCAAGTTTTTACTGACATAATAGATGGCGTAGAATTCTTCGCCATATTTCTGCTCGAGGACTGCTCCGATCACACCGTTGGATGCATCGCAGTAAATATGGAATGGTATGGCCCAATTCGGTCCTCTTAAGACTGGTGCAGATATCAATTTTTCTTTCAGCAATTGGAATGCTTCTTCGCAATCTCCCGTCCAATTGAACTCTACGTCCTTAGAAAGTAGAGTGTGCAGTGGTTTGGCAATCTTACTAAATTTGGTGATAAATCGCCGATAGTACCCGGCTGAACCAAGGAAACTTCTTACCTCTTTCTACGTTCTGGGGCTAGGTAGGTCTCTGATGACCTCGATCTTCCTCTTGTCTACTTTTATCCCTTCTGCAGAGAGGTGGTGTCCCAACACGATGCCTTCCTGCATCATCATAAAACATTTTTCATTACTTAGGGACAAATGATTTTCCTTGCTCCTGTCGAGCACTCTTTCCAGATTTGTCATTGCCTCCTCGAAGGTTTCTCCATAGGCGGTGAAGTCGTCCATGTATACTTCCACCCCATCTCCTATCATATCAGAGAATATGCTAAGCACCACCCTTTGAAAGGTGGTTGGTGCATTGCACATTCCAAAAGGCAATACCTTATAGGCAAACGTTCCCCATGGATAGGTGAACGTTGTTTTATCTTGATCTTCTTCCCCTATCTGGATCTGGTTGTAACCACTGAAACCATCCAGAAAGGAGAAGTATTTTCTTCCTAAGAGTGTGTCCAAGACCTGATCGATGAACGAGAGTGGGAAGTGGTCTTTCTTAGTCGCCTTGTTCAACGCCCGGTAGTCCACGTAGATCCACCATTTCTCATTCTTTTTGGGGACCACCACTAATGGTGACACCCATTCACTATCAAAAATTGGATATATGAATTCGGCAGCCAGAAGTTTGTGCAGTTCTTCTCTGACAATGTCTTTCATTGCTCGGGTTCATCCTTCTCTCGTGGCTGCCGACTAGGAGTTGCCTGGTCATCTAAGTAAATCCGATGGGTACATATTTTTGGGCTGATGCCGTGCATATCTACGTAGTCCCATGCAAATGCTTGCTGGTGTTTTACCATAAGCTCTTCCAATTTTTCTAGTTGTATGGGCGTCAACCTGCTGTTGACGTTTAACATCCTCCCTGGCCCAACGTGTATTTGTTGGATGTGTTGATCTTGGGCGCCAGTCAACGGTGATCCAGGTGCGGGGGTGGATGATTCTCCATGGAGAAACTCCATGATAGCACCATCCTCGTCCTCTTCTGCCACCTCCTCCAAGGTCATTACCGGCTGGATTATGGACAACTCCGTAGTTCCATGCTCGATGATCCTGGATTCTTCTTCCGAGTCCATAGACTGAGTTGGCGGAGAAATGGTCAGCCTTTTGACATTTTGCCCATTGGAGATGGTCATTAGCCCATCCCGATAGCTGATGTAAGCATCGACTGTTGCCAGCCATGGCCTCCCTAAAATGAGCGGGTAACCGCCTCACTCGGTCTTGGTCTGCAAAACTAGAAAATTGACTGGATATTCCCATGCACTCGACCGTTACGATCACATCTTCCAACATTCCTTTCTAGTGATACGGTTGATCGATCGGCTAACCGCAACACTATCGTGGTTGGCTTCAGGTTCGTGAGCCATAGCCTCTCGCATGGTCTCTTGAGGCATCACGTTGATGGCTGCCCCGAGGTCAACCAGTGTGTTGGACAGGGAATGTCCTCCAATTTTTATGGTCAGCACTGGGTTGCCTGGGTCTGCATACTTCGGATGGTGTGTTCTACCCATCATTAGATCTGCCAGTTTACCCATGACGTTGATAGTCTGGGTAACTTTCCATCCCGGTCTCCATAGACACATTTCTCTAATTGCCTTGGTGTAAATGGGGACATCTCGAATTGCTTGAAATAATGGGATTGTCATCGTGAGATTCTTCAAGCTCGACAAGATGTCAAATTCTGGCTGTGTTGTTTTTCTTTGTTCCTGCAGCCGGCTAGGAAATGGAGCCTCCGCTCTCTCAAGTGCTTTTCCTTCTTCTACCAGAGGTGTCTCCTCTATTTCTGCCTCCTCTTCTACCAATGGAGGTATCTCTACCATTTCTTCCTCCTCTTCTACCAGAGGCGGAGTCTCTACTCCTAGTTGCCTACCTGATCTAAGCTGAATATTATACATATGGTACATCTCACCTTCTACGTTGTATGCCGACTGATTTACTTTGTTGTTCGGGTTTGTTGTCGGTTGTGTTGGTAGCTGTGTAGGTCTCGCTGCTGGCAATGCTGGTAAGTTCTGTTGGATGTGAGCAGGAGCTGCATTCTGTGGAGTCTGATTCCATGCATTGTGGCCTCTCCACTATTGCCCAGGGTATGGATATGGCATCCATGGCTGCTGATTCGGGAATGCTATTGGGGGTGCGTTCGTCCAGGGTGACGGTCCCCACCACCCCATATTAGGTGGTTGAGGGGGTCCTTGGTGCATGTATGACCCTCCCCCATATGTTGGCATCTTGATTGGTATATTCCCCATGGGGGGCTATGGCCAACTCTTCCTATTGCCTATGAAATAGGCCTCCGTGCTCTCAGCCGCTTCTTGGTTACTGGGCAATTGTGGGCACAATCGAGTTTTATGATTCAGCCTGCAAACTATGCATTCTCTGACCTTGTTTTCTGGGCATGCATTCTTTGCGTGCCTTCCTCTACATTTTGGGCAGAAATAGGCTAATGCTGCGTCATTTTCTTGTTTCTTCTTTTCTAACAGCAGCGTATCCATCTGCAGTGCTAGAGATGAAAGCATTTCGCTCTTCAAATCCTCCAGCATGTTGCCTATCTCTGTTTTGGTGATTGAAGAAGTCGCCTTCATGGTCCTGGGGGTGACTTTGCCTCGCCTTCTCGAGTAGTTCCGGCATAATTTCCGGATGTCGTCCATAGCATGCTGATAGACATCACCTCCAGAGATCATGTTGAGAGCCTCCAGTGACTCATTGGTAAGTCCCCTCAAGAAGATGCTTTTGAGGGACTTATCAGATAGCTTCGAGTGAGGGGACCGTTGAAGATTAAAGGTGAATCTCTCCCAATACTCCTCGAGAGACTCATCTTCTCTTTGTGTCATGCTCAGGACCTCCTCCCTAGAGTCTCTTGCTCTCCCGAAATCTTGATATTGCTCTAAAAAGAGCGTCTTCATCTGGTCCTAGGTGGTGATGTGTTTGTCTCCCAGACCGATGAACCATCATAGAGCTGCATCATCTAATGTAGAAGGAAATAATTTCAACTTTTGCGCATTTGATTTGTAATCCACAGACCTGCACAAAACATCAAATTTGAATAAAAACAGGTCAGGGTCCTCAGTCGGGTGTCCTCTGAAGGATGGGAGGTGAGCAGGGGATATGTTTTTCATTTTGGTATCTCCTACTCCCTCCTCTATTGGGAAACTAAAGCCAGATGAGACTTCATCGTTATCTACCATTTTTTTAGGAAATGTGGTTTCTAATGCAGCGTTTATGGCCTTTCGATCATTTAAAACTTTTTGAGTCAATGCTCTAAGGTTGTCTGGCGAGATCGTCTGATCCTCCATAGCCTTCCACAATAGGGCTTCCTCTAGAGGAGTCCTATTAAATAGGGGATTTGTGATAATTCGTTCATCCCCTTGTTGATGGGATGAGGCGGCACTTTGCACAAAGTGTGGTTCCTCACTCCAATGGACTACTGGTAGGTCGGACGGGTCTAGCTCAAATCCAAAATGCTCGACTGACTCAGGTCCTGATGGATTAGTTCTTATAAAGTGACCGTCAGGTCCTCTTCTTCTTGAAGAACTCATACAAGGTCGGATAGAAGGTTTTAGGGTATTGCAAGTAATCTAATTAAGACGCTTCCCCGAAAATGGTGCCAAAATGTTGCGGGCCAAACAAGGTGAATGGTTTCCTATTTTTGTCACATGCCCATGCATTTAATTATCAACCCAGGGAGCTTCGTAAACTTGCGAAGAGTCGGAATTAGGTTACTACAATACCACTGGAGGTGGGTCTGCTAATCCTACGTTGGGGGGTGTTCTTGAGATGGTTGTCAATCATTCCCGCACTCCTCAATAAATTACGTAAGAAGAACAAAATTTAAATCTACAAAAATAAATCATGTACATATTCTTGAAAATAAACCTACGACAATCACTAGTAAAGCAATGAACATTCCTATTGAGAAGCAACACACCCCCACTAAAAAATGAGATTCCATCCTCTTGAAAGCCCTGAAATTCCATTTTGCAGCAGGGACCCTCTTGATAATTTTCAGTTTTTAAATCCAGATTTTGCTTGCCTCCTTTTTAAAGTTGTGCTTTTTCTTGCATTCTAGCTGTGTTATCCAAGAATTCACTTTTTACATGCTAGAAATCATTCATGCTTAAGCAAAATCTTGCACCGGTACCGAGAAAAATGCTGAAAACAGCTTGCATAAATTCATGAAAAATCAAACTTTCCATTTTTGGTAGTGTCGCGATATCGCGACACTTCCATTTTCGGAAATGTCGCGATATCGCGACAGGAAAATACAAATGCAGCTAAGTCGGAAAAACGTAGCGAAATCGTGACACTTTCCATTTTTGGAAGTGTCGCGATATCGCGACATTTCCATTTTTGGAAGTGTCGCGATATCGCGACATTTCCATTTTGGAAGTGTCGTGAAATCGCTACCGGCCAGAGGAGAGAGAAGCAAGCTGTACGGATCAGCGCGAAATCGAGACATGTCGTGAAATCGCGACATGTCGCATTTTCGCGGCAGGAGAGAGAAAATGCATGAAAATCCGCCAAGTAAGAAAACAGGAGCGATTTCATGACATGTCACGAAATCGCGACAAATCTGGAGAGAGAAGGCATAGTGGTACGGAACGTAGCGAAATCGCGACACTTTCCATTTTTGGAAATGTCACGATATCGCGACATTTCCATTTTTGGAAATGTCACGAAATCGCGACACTTTCCATTTTTGGAAATGTCACGATATCGCGACATTTCCATTTTTGGAAAGTGTCGCGAAATCGCTGCAGGATGAGGAGAGAGAAGAAATCAGTACGGACCAGCGCGATTTCGCGACATGTCGCGAAATCGCGACATGTCGCATTTTCGTGACTGGAAAGGAGAAAAATCGGCTAAGTCGCAAATGTGTAGCGAAATCGTGACACTTTCCATTTTTGGAAGTGTCGCGATATCGCGACATTTCCATTTTTGGAAGTGTCGCGAAATCGCTGCAGGATGAGGAGAGAGAAAGCCGGGGAGAAAGATGCGCGAAATCGCGACGTCGCGATTTCACGACGTCGCGAAATCGCGACAAGGGAAGAAGGCCAAGCAAGGAAAGATGCGCGAAATCGCGACGTCGCGACGTCGCAAAATCGTGACAGGGAGAGGTAAAGTTGCAGCGATGCGCTGCATGTCTCAAAATCACGGGCTGAAGCTTGCAGCGATGTGCTGCATGTTTCCAAGCTGAGAGAAAAGGTTGCAGCAATGCGCTGCGTGTCTCAAAATCATGGGCCAGAGCTTGCAGCAACGCGCTACACATTTCGAAGGTGAAGGGAGAAAATTTCAGCGATGCGCTGCATGTTTTGAAATCAGGGATAAAAAGTTGCAGCGATGCGCTGCATGTCTCAAAATCACGGGCTGAAGCTTGCAGCGATGCACTGCATGTTTCCAAGTCGAGAGAAAAGGTTGCAGCGATGCGCTGCGTGTCTCAAAATCGCGGGCCGGAGCTTGCAGCGATGCGCTGCATGTTTCAAAGGTGAAGGGAGAAAATTGCAGCGATGCGCTGCATGTTTCGAAATCAGGGATAAAAAGTGGCAGCGATGCGCTGCATGTTTCAAAATCATGGGCTAAATCTTGCAACGATGCGCTGCATGTTTCGAATATCAAGGGTGAGAATGGTAGCGACGCGCTGCATGTTTTGAGAAGGTTGTACGGCCGCTAGCAGAGGCGTGATTTCGCGACATGTCACGAAATCGCGACATGTCGCGTTTTCGCGGCCGACAGAGAGAGAAGCAGCGCAGCGCTGGAGACGTCGCGATTTCGCGACATGTCGCGAAATCGCGACATGTCGCATTATCGCGTAGGAGAGAGAAAGTCCTCAAAGGGAGCCGAAGTGCATTCCAACCGAAACGGAAGGCATCCTGGGGTAGCGACATGTGTCAAAGTGCGTAACAGGCAGAATAAGGCCGACATGCAAGCTTTTTAGCTGATTTTAATCTAATTTTAATGCTTTAAGCTTTGATTTTAATGATTTTAAAGTACTAATATAATCTTTTGTCTTTCATGCAAGATTCCATCTGGCACTTACGGGACAACCAGGAAAGGCCATAAAGACAAATTTAAAGTGCAGATTCGATCAAGGACCGCCATGCTAGAGGAGAAGAAGACCAGTAAATGCATTCAATGGCAAATTTATGGTAGAATTGATGGCATGAAGATAATTTCAACTCGGGATGGCTTTGCGGAGATCAAATTGATGGAGAAGTGGTGACTCATCCGGCTCACCAGCAGAATTAATGGAGGCATTTATTTGCAGCTGTGGATGAATGCAAGTGGCTTTAGATTTTATCTTCTCCATTTATGGCAGTTGACTCCCCTGATTTGCCGAAGGGTTAAGTTCTATCTGGACTTTGATTTTAAATGGATTTTTATTGTAAAACCCGGGTCCTAGGGTTTAGATGTGATAATATTTGCAGTTATGAGAAGAAGATATTTCTGAAAAGATCAGGGTCTGTCCTGAGTCTATAAATACTTCTTCTCAATGTAATTGCGGGAGGCGGAGACTTAGAAATAAAAGGCTTATAAGCAATTTCTTGCAAATTTTGTGAAATCCTTTGTTTTTGGACTTGGAGTTGATGTGCTTTAGCTTTTCTGTGATAGCATGGCCAGGAGCCTAATCTTTTGCAGAGTGTGATAAGTGTATCTTCTTTTGTTATCCGTTCCGTTTAAAGTTTGTTAGATATATGCTGTGAATCTGTATTATCAAGTTTAAATATGTCGTTAGGCTTCAGTTGTTCCATTGTCTGCTAGGGGAAATTACAGATTTGAGGTTAAGTTTGTTCTAATTGCTCTGTCTTCACCGTGTGAGCTAGGCCGCCGGTGAAAGATACCAGTTTTAACCAACTTCCCTTGGATTTATAATTTTCTCGCTAGATCTGCTCCACTCGCCTTGTGCTCTTAGTTGAAAGTGATCTTAGACTGACTGGACACTTTCTTCTTTGATTTGTTCTGTTGTGAAGCTAGTAGCATAGATAAGATTGATAGTTTAGGGTTTTACAGTTAATGTTTGATAAGCTTCTCTTTTCTGCCTTACCCTACCCTCTCTTTGCTTTCGATGAATGATCCATTTTTACTTTCTTTATTTGTCTTTTATTTAAATCTGCTAACCCATGAGAGCTAGATCAAGAATCAAGTTAAATCTGATTGTCAACAACTTCTGCAACTACTGAACAAGTTCAGGAACCCCCCGTAAGGTAAAAGAGTATTCCATATTGAAATCTATTCCAGAAGTGGAAAAGAGTGAATAGCCATTCGACCCAACTCTATAACTCGCACCTTGGATAACCAGCTAGATCCTAAAGTGAGTGGGATTCGTCCCGTGGATGTCTCCGGAGCTTCCTTGCTTCATCCTTCCCGGGTGTGCATGAAAGCCGGACCAACATCTAATTGGCGCTAGAAGGAGGGCCATGAACTCAGTTCAAGTATTGTAAGGGCATAACAAGAACATTTTGAAGGACCCACAGTGAACTCCTGACAGTTTTGTAAATTGTCAAGATAGCTTTGTAAATTGTCGATACAGGTTGTCGTAAATTATTAGCATAGTATTTTAAATTTCCAAATTCGTAACCCGTTGAGAACTCGCAGAGTTTGTCAGTACTCGTGAAAGCCGGATTCTACATACAGTGGTAACAAGGTCCCACCCCGTAGCCGGAGAGCTCCTTGTCCCCGAATTAGAAACTCCGAGAAGAAGTAGCCACGTAAGGGCCACATCTCTATCACAGCCAGTTTTATCACCATTGATAGTTACTCCAACCGGAGCTCGTAATATCCCTCGTCAATCCATTAGCTATGGCAAATTGGTTGGGCTCCACAACTTTGAACATTTCGGGTATAGCCCATGACTTGCCCGTAAATCCGTAAAGATACCTCCCTAGGTATAAACATGATGGGACAAGAACTCGCAGAGGAACACTTAGTTGCATTCAAGAATGCACTCGAGTTATTAAATGTACAGCATGAGGATGTTTCCTGCAGACTCTTCCCTTTCACTCTCCAGGAGGGAGCCTATGATTGGTTTTTGAACCTCACCAATGATTCCATCACCAGCTGGAATGACTTAGAAAAAGTCTTTGTGTCACAGTTCGGGGAAGTGATAGATCCCAAGATTTTATATCAGCAGTTTTCTAGCATCAAAAGAGAACCGAATGAGTCTATCAGATCCTATAATTTCGATTCTAGAAAGCTTATGGTAGACTCACCGGCTATTATGTACCGAATGCCGACTCGGCATTAGAGATTTTCAGGAACTCTCTAGACCCAATGACCTCTGTCTTCTTGAAGAGGGATGCCACTGTTACTAACTTGACGTAAGCTTATAAAGAAGCTTTAATCCCGGAAAGACAGCTTGGGACCCCAGCCTTTAAATATTCAACAAACTCCTCTCGATCACTCAAGTCGCTCCCGTGTTCAATCCCATTCCACATCGATGATGCCGCCAGCTTGTCGTACTTTACCATCAGCAAGCACTAGTGGTCGCTGCACCCGTTGAGAATGTACGTAACCCGATAAAAGAGGCCGACAATGCTAGGATTGAAGAAGTTTCAAAGATTGTTCGTAAGCCGGCCAATGATTTTTTGAGCTTTAAAAGGCAAACTTCTACCGGAGACAATCCCAACAGTATACTCATACCAACCAAACAGATTTAACAGCCCCCATATGAACCTAATAAAGATTACAAGGGTAAAGCTCATGATGTGAACATCTCGTGACTTAGCTCCGCCCAACCGGTGCAGTAATTCATGCCACTTCTCAAGGATGGGGAGTTAGATTGTGTGGAATTTTGCAATGCATTTGAAGCCTTGTCGGGAGATTTGATCTCCCCGAAAATCAAAGAACCGCCGAGGGCCCAAGTTCATCCGGACACAAGGCAGCCTATGGTCTTGGATTCTTTTTCTTTCCCGGATGAATCTGAGAATGTAGTTGAAATGCCCATGGATGAAGTACAGGCTTTCCAGCAGTACAGAAGAGATAATTACAACCTAAGAAACAGGAATCCCGAGCCTAATACCACATCAACTCCTCCGGATAATTCTCACAATATTCCTCCTGACCCCTCTCCAAGCAATAATCCACCTCCACCAAAGGGAGGAGCTCAAAGAGTACCAGATGTTGCTATTCCTCCACTTAACAAAGGATATAACATAGTGGAGGATATGAAAAAGATTAAGGCTAACATTACTTTGCATGAGTTGGCACAGATTTCGGAGCAGCAGAGATAATCCGATAAAGACATACTCCGGCCCCGCCGCTAAACCCGTGGATAAAGGGAAGAAAATAGCCAATGCCAATCTGGCCATGTACAAGGAAAAGACCGAAGTTCCCCCATTTTTACCGATCGTCAAAATTTTTGGGAAGAATTTACATAATTGTTTGGTAGATTCAGTGCATCTCGCTAATGTCATGCCACTGGCAATTTGTCAGCAGTTGGGGCTGACCCCAATGAAGTCTGAGAGGAGAGTTGTCCAATTGGACAAGTCAGAGGTTAAGGTTGTGGGAGAGCTGCAAAACATTCACATTCAATTGGCATCTGAGCCAAGGGCTCAACATAAGATCGAAATCCAAGTTGTGGATATCCCAGTGGGGTATGGAATGTTGTTGAGTAGGGATTGGTCTAAGTCTCTAAATGGATATCTGGCAACAGACTTTTCACACATGTGGTTGCCATGGAAGGGAGTGGCAAATCAATTGCGGGTTGACAGAGAACCTAGGTACAAGCACACCATTACAGAGTACAATGCTGCAAATGAAACTGTCAATATTGCAGAGGTAGACATTGGAGTCTACAATTTAACAACTGGGCAGAGTAACCAGTTTAACAAAGCTCATCCTGTACATACTAATGAAGTTTGGACACTTCATGTGGATGGAGCCAGATGTAAGCGTGGTTCTGGAACAAAGGGCAGTCCTCAAAGGGCCTCAAAGTCGACATTTTTTATGTCTTACCGCCTGCAGCTCCCATGTACTAATAATTTAGCAGAGTATGAAGCTCTGATTTTAGGTTTAAAATTTGCATTGGATAGAAATGTGAAAAACATTCAAGTTTTCACTGATTCATAATTGGTGGCAAGTCAAGTCAGGGGTAAGTTTCAATGTAAAGCCTCTTATCTGAAGGGATACAAGCACGAGGCTTGGGATCTTGTGGAAGGCTTTGATGCATTTAACTTAACACATATACCCAGGGAACAAAATTCACATGCAGATGTCTTGGCATCTTCAGCTGCAAGTTTAAAGCCATTGGAAGATTTTAAGTGGGATAAGTTTTCAATTGAGTTAGTCCCCCGTCCTTCAGTTCCAAACAATATAGATAGCTTTCAAGTTTTCTCGTATGATCAGCAGATTGTGCACTTCTTACAGAGTACTAATACCTTTGAGAATGCTATAATTGATGAAGGCCAAAGGGACACCCTGATGGAACAGTTAGATGATGACAGGGGAATCATGAGATTGAAGGACAATAGGATCCCAAAAGGAATGGTAGAGTTGGAGAGGCTATTTGATGTTGACAAGATCAGGCAGAGGGTGAATCCTGAAGATTATGTGGGCACCACAGACAATGAGACTGAAAACTTGAATGTAGGCACTGAGGAGGATCCAAAGAACATCAAGTTGGCAAAGGATTGTGATCCGAAAATAAAGAGAAATATGATTGATTTCCTGCACAAGTCCAAGGATGTAATGGCCTGGTCATACAAAGATTTAAAGGTCTTTGACCCAAAGGTTTACACTCACATCATACCTTTGAAAGAATCTTGCAAGCCTTTCAGACAAAAACAGAGGCATGTTAATGCTCTGTTAGAACCCCTTATCCAGAAAGAAGTGGAGAAGCTCTTGAGTGCAGCAATTATTTTTCCTATCAGGCATTCAACCTGGGTGGCCAATCTGGTGCCAGTCAGGAAGAAGAATGGAGAGATCCGCCTTTGTGTGGATTTCAGGAATTTAAATAAGGCATCAGAAAAGGACAACTATCCCCTGCCTTCTATGGATGAAGTCCTGCAAATTGTTAATGGCTCAGAGATGATGTCTTTCTTGGATGGCTTCTCAGGCTATAACCAGATATTGGTGGAGAAGGAAGATAGAATGAAGACTCGCTTTACCACCAAGTGGGGTACTTTTTCTTACAAGAGGATGCCATTTGGATTGATAAATGCAGGAGCAACTTTTCAGAGAGCAATGGACCATGCCTTCAAGGGGCGTATGGGAAAATGTATTGTAGTTTACATGGATGATCTAACAAGTCTTTTCCAAATCTAGATTTGACCATGTCAAGCACTTAGAGTCTGTGTTTAACAAGTGCAGAGAGTTTGGCATCTCTTTGAATCCAAAGAAATGCATATTTGGTGTAACAGAAGGCAAACTGCTTGGGCATTTGGTCACAAAGGATGGCATTTCTATGGATCCAGGAAGAGTTGAGGCCATATCTGGCATACCATTTCCCAACTCCAAGAAAGAGTTGAGATCATTCTTTGGAAAGATTAACTTTGTCGTAAAGTTTATCTCGAGGCTTTGCAGAGATAGTTAAACCAATGAATGATATGTTAAAGCAAACCGCCCGCATTGCCTGGACCACTGAAGCTAAGACTGCTTTTCAAGAAATCAAGACAACCATTAAACAAGCACCAGCCTTAGTAAGCCCGCATTTCAAGTGCAGATTTCTATCTCGTACACATTCTCTTCTCGAACATACACTTGCCGCAATGGTCGACTCAACGGAGAGATACAAGAGAACATCCAATTGCTTTTAAGAGCACTAATTTGAAGGGAGCTGAACCGAAATATTCCCGATTAGACAAACAGAGCTTATGCTTTGGTAAGGGCAATGAAACGAGCTCAGACATTATATACTCGAGAAGCAAAACTCATGCCATAGTGCCAGACCCAGCTGTGAAGTACCTTCTAAGTCAGAATGAGTTGGGGGAACTGAGGGGAAATTGGGTCACCAGGCTGCAAGAATATGACCTGGAGATTAGGCCTCGCTAAACTGATCAGGGGACTTGGTTTGTCCAGGCACATTGCTGAAATACCTCCACAGCAAGAAGTTAATCAATTAAACTCTGAATCTGATGATTGGTATGGGGATATCATTCATCTGCTATAGTTTGGAGTTTGCCCATCCCATTTGAACAGAACTCAAAGGAGAGCATTAAAGTTAAAAGTTGCTCACTATCTCCTCAAGGCAGGTACTCTGTACAGGGAGAATTATGCTGGCATCTTCCTAAGGTGCATCTCTCCCAGTGAAGTCAGTGAAGTCATGGCTAGCTTTCATGAAAAACTAGGGGCAGGACATTCATCAGGATCTGCCACTGCACATAAGATACTGAGAGTAGGCTATCATTGGCCTACACTTTTTAAGGATGCACATCAACATGTCGAACCTCGCCATCGTGCCAGACATTTGCAACCAAAGAGGCAAACCGAGCTCTGCCATTGCAACCAGTTGTGATAAACAAACCTTTCATGCAGTGGGGACTTGATTTTGTGGGGGTGATCAATCCAAATTCCTCAGCAGGACATAAATATGTGCTGACAGCTACTGACTATTGCACAAGGTGGGTTGAAGCAACAGCCACCACAAGAAGTACAGCCCAGGAAGTGATTGATTTTCTTGAATCAAATGTCATAACTAGATTTGGGGTTCCCCTGAATTTGGTCTGTGATAATGGGCCAGCCTTCCAATCATTGGAGTTTGCAGATTGGGCATACCATATGGGGATAGTTATCGATTCTCATCCAACTACTATCCCCAAGGCAATGGATTGGCTGAGTCAACAAACAAGAACTTAATGAATGCCATCAAGAAGTCTCGCAGCAGACAAACCTGGGAAGTGGCATACATTGTTGAAATATGCACTCGTGGGCTGACCGGATAACACACAAAGTGGCTCTTAAGACCTCTCCTTTTGTTTTGTTGTATGGTACCCGGCCAATTGTTCCCATCTCCTTGAAGTTGCCCACCTACCAATTTGCCTTAGATTATTTTGAAGATCATGATGATGCTGAAGCCCGTGTTTTAGACCTCACTAACTTGCAGGATGAAAGACTCCAAGCCCTGGAGCACTTCAGCAGACACCAAGAAACTGTCAAGCGGTGGTTTGACAAGAGAGCCAAGGTGAAGGCTTTCAGGCTGGCAGACTTAGTGCTTCTGTGGGACAAGGCCCATGAGAAGAAGGGTAAGCACACAAAGCCGCAACCACCGTGGATAGGCCCCTACCAAATTGCTGAAATATTGGGTAACAATGCTTTCCGCTTGCAAGACCTCGGATGGTAATTTTCTCGGACCTCCCCGTTAATGGCCAACACTTGAAACATTATTTCTCTCGCTGTTCCATCCAATGTATCATTTGAGTGAGCTATGAAGAAGTTGTAACATGTGTACATATTGTGAATAGCTCTCCTAAGTTTTATTTTGTTCTAGTTTAGTTCTTTTAATAGCTCGTACGCTTGCTTTAGTTGCTTCTTTTTAGTTTTAATTGTGTGTCATTCGTATTGGGTTTGTTTGTTAGATTAATCCTTGCTCTCAGTGTAGTTTTATTTTTAATGTCTTCGCGCTTTTTGTTTCATTTGTTGCAGCTTAGCTTTGTCTAGCTTCAGCTTTTAGTTGCTTTGCTTCGCTTCTTTTAGTTTGTTTCTTTTATTGCTTGTCAGCTTTTATTTTCTTCCCGTAATTCCTTTTCTTTAAGTACTCATGCATCTTTTGTTTTAGTTCTTTGTCTGCTTTGCGCTTCTTTTCTTTGTCAGTGCTTATTTTTAGTCTGTACAGTTTTTATTTTGTTTTGCTTTCAAGCCTGTGCCTGTCCTTGGAAGCCTGTACAAAGTCCTTCAGCTTTTGAAATCTGTCTTTTAACCTTTGCCTGAGCAATCAATGAAAAGTCAGCCTGCTAAAAATTGTTTTATTCTAAGCCGATCAATCCAGTTTCCATCCAATGCCCATGCTGTTCACCATTCTAATAGAGATAGTCTGCTTGCACTGAACAGTAGAGCTATTTTGTTATTCAGGACAAAGGTAGAGAGATGATTGGATCTTGTGTCTTACTTGCCACAGTTGTTTTAATGATAGAAAAATCGCTATGCTGTTTAGTTGGAGGAACTCCCTGGGAATCCAAGAAAAGTTGGTTATAAGAGGGGACTATGGTTCATGCAATTATTTGGGTGTCACTAGAGGCTATCAATGCCTAGACTGAAACAGTTCCAGATTGATCAAATGATAAAAAAAAAAAAAAAAAGAGAGAGATAAAAAGAAAAAAGAGAAAAGAGTTGAACAATTAAAAGAGGCAGCCAATACTTCCAAAAATATTTTCTTCTAAGTTATAGATTCTGCCCTACAGTTGTAAATTTGGGTCGTGTAAATCTAAAGGGTAACTCTGTCTAGGCTGTAAAAGGCTAAACTAGTAAACGGAGCTCTACTCGGTTTCCCCTTTTACAATCTAGAAAAGTTGATTAATCCAAGTTTATCATTCAATCCAGTCATCCTTGAAGAAAGTTTATACCCTTTGTAATTGCACATCAGAAATCTTCCTTGAAGTAATCCAGCCTAGTATGTCCTTGGGAAATTTTAACAGCTGGCAGCTAGCAGACCAATTTATTGTGAAGAATGTCCGTGGCAAGGCATGATGCATGGTCTTTTTGTTTTGAAACCAGAGTCTTGGGTTCTAAAATAGTGCTACTATTTTACCCGCAGATATCGCCATTTGTTGAGAAGCAACACACCCCCACTGAAAAATGAGATTCCATCCTCTTGAAAGCCCTGAAATTCCATTTTGCAGCAGGGACCCTCTTGATCATTTTCAGGTTTAATTCCAGATTTTGCTTGCCTCTTTTTAATGTTGTGCCTTTTTCTTGCATTCTAGCTGTGTTATCCAAGACTTAACTTCTACATGCTAGAAATCATTCATGCTTAAGCCAAATCTTGCACCGGCACCGAGAAAAATCCAGAAAACAGTTGCATAAATTCATGAAAAATCAAACTTTCCATTTTTGGTAGTGTCACGATATCGCGACACTTCCATTTTTGGAAATGTCGCGATATCGCGATAGGAAAATACAAATGCAGCTAAGTTAGAAAATGTAGCGAAATCGTGACACTTTCCATTTTTGGAAGTGTCACGATATCGCGACATTTCCATTTTTGGAAGTGTCACGAAATCGCTACCGGCCAGAGGAGAGAGAAGCAAGTTGTACGGATCAGCGCGAAATCATGACATGTCGCATTTTTGCGGCAAGAGAGAAAATGCATGAAAATCCGCCAAGTAAGAAAATAGGCGCGATTTCACGACATGTCGCAAAATCGCGACAAATCTGGAGAGAGAAGGCATAGTGGTACGAAACGTAGCGAAATCGTGACACTTTCCATTTTTGGAAATGTCGCGATATCACGAAATTTCCATTTTTGGAAAGTGTCGCAAAATCGCTGCAGGATGAGGAGAGAGAAGAAATCAGTACAGACCAGCACGATTTCACGACATGTCACGAAATCGTGACATGTCGCATTTTCATGACTGGAAAGGAGAAAAATCGGCTAAGTCACAAATGTGTAGCGAAATCGTGACACTTTCCATTTTTGAAGTAACACGATATCGCGACATTTCCATTTTGGAAGTGTCACGAAATCGCGACATTTCCATTTTTGGAAGTGTCACGATATCGCGACATTTCCATTTTTGGAAGTGTCACAAAATCGCTGCAGGATGAGGAGAGAGAAAGTCAGGGAGAAATATGTGCGAAATCGTGACGTCACGAAGTTGCGACAAGGGAAGAAGGCCAAGCAAGGAAAGATGCACGAAATCGCGACATCGCGATTTTGCGACGTTGCAAAATCGCGACAGGGAGAAGAAGGTTGCAGCGATGCGCTGCATGTTTCAAAATCGTGGGTCGAACATGAAGCGATCGCTACATGTTTCCAAGATCAGAGAAAATTGAGATGCGCCGGTCCAAAACCCGAGCGCAAAGGGAAGGGAGTATGAAAAGGAAAAGTGGCAACGATGCGCCGCATGTTTCAAAATCACGGGTGAGTTGCAGATGCGCCGCATGTTTCCAAGGAGAGAAAATGCAGCGATCGCGTGTCTCAAAATCGGGGAGTGAGCGATCCCGCACATTTCGAAGGTGAAGGGAGAAAATGGTAGCGATGCACTGCATGTTTTGAAAGGAAAGTTGCACGATCCCGCATGTTTCAAAATCGGTGAAGCTGCCGATAGTCGGTGATGAGAAGGTTGTACGGCCGCTAGCAGGAGGCATGATTTCGCGACATGTCGCGAAATCGTGACATGTCACGTTTTCGTGGCCGACAGAGAGAGAAGCAGCGCAGCGCTAGAGACGTCGCGATTTCGTGACATGTCGCGAAATCGCGACATGTCTCATTTTCGCGATAGGAGAGAGAAAGTCCTCAAAGTTGACCTAGAAGTGCATTCCAGCGGGAAACATAAGGCATCCTGGGGTAGCGACACGTGTCAAAGCGCGTAACAGGCAGAGCAAGGCCGACATGCAAGATTTTTAGCTGATTTTAATCTGATTTTAATGCTTTAAGCTTTGATTTTAATGATTTTAAAGTACTAATATAATCTTTTGTCTTTCATGCAGGATTCCATCTGGCACTTACGGGACAACCGGGAAAGGCCATAAAGACAAAGTTAAAGTGCAGATTCGATCAAGGGCCGCCATGCTAGAGGAGAAAAGACCAGTAAATGCATTCAATGGCAAATTTATGGTAGAATTGATGGCATGAAGATATTTTCAACTTCGGGATGGATTTGCGGAGATCAAATTGATGGAGAAGTGGTGACTCATCCGGCTCACCAACAGAATTAATGGAGGCATTTATTTGCAGCTGCGGATGAATGCAAGTGGCTTTAGATTTTATCTTCTCCATTTATGGCAGCTGACTCCCCTGATTTTCCGAAGGGTTAAGTTCTATCTGGACTTTGATTTTAAATGGATTTTTATTGTAAAACCCGGGTCCTAGGGTTTAGATGTGATAATATTTGTAGTTATGAGAAGAAGATATTTTTGAAAAGATCAGGGTCTGTCCTGAGTCTATAAATACTTCTTCTCAATGTAATTGCGGGAGGAGGAGACTTAGAAATAAAAGGCTTATAAGCAATTTCTTGCAAATTTTGTGAAATCCTTTGTTTCTGGACTTGGAGTTGATGTGCTTTAGCTTTTCTGTGATAGCATGGCCAGGAGCCTAATATTTTGCAGAGTGTGATAAGTGTATCTTCTTTTGTTATCCGTTCCATTTAAAGTTTGTTAGATATATGTCGTGAATCTGTATTATCAAGTTTAAATATGTCGTTAGGCTTCAGTTGTTCTCTTGTCTGCTAGGGGAAATTATAGATTTGAGGTTAAGTTTGTTCTAATTGCTCTGTCTTCACCGTGTGAGCTAGGTCGTCGGTGAAAGATACCGCTTTTAACCAGACTTCCCTTGGATTTATAATTTTCTGCTAGATCTGCTTCCACTCGCCTTGTGCTCTTAGTTGAAAGTGATCTTAGACCGACTGGACACTTTCTTCTTTGATTTGTTCTGTTGTGAAGCTGATAGCATAGATAAGATTGATAGTTTAGGTTTTACAGTTTAATGTTTGATAAGCTTCTCTTTTTTGCCTTACCCTACCCTCTCTTTGCTTTCGGTGAATGATCCATTTTTACTTTCTTTATTTGTCTTTTATTTGAATCTGCTGACCCATGAGAGCTAGATCAAGAATCAAGTTAAATCTGATTGTCAACAACTTTTGCAACTACTGAACAAGTTCAAGAACCCCCTGTAAGGTAACAGAGCAGTCCATATTGAAATCTATTCCGAAAGTGGAAAAGAGTGAATAGCCATTCGACCCAACTCTGTAACTCGCACCTTGGATAACCAGCTAGATCCTAAAGTGAGTGGGATTCGTCCCGTGGATGTCTCCGGAGCTTCCTTGCTTCATCCTTCCCGGGGTGTGCATGAAAGCCTGACCAACACATTCCTATGAAAGCAATAAACTAATTAAAATAACTAAACAAAAATGAAATGGGGAAGAAATACTGGCTTGGAGTGGGCCCAGGCTCCAGCAGCTTCTTCCCGATCGAACACGCACGTTAGAACTTCTGTAACTATAGTATATTTATCAACACATTACAATGTAACTCTAAAATGGATCTTTATTAATTCTCTCTATATATCGCTCTATATTTTCTATATCACTATATATCTTCAGAATGATCTATGTGTTTTATATAACACACTCGTAGAGCTTCTGTTACAGAAGTGGTTACAATAGTATATTCTTCCCAAACTAAATTAGAATAGTCTGGCGAATGAAATCGACGTCTGGCATTCTGTTCTGAAGGCAGCGTGTTCATTTCGGTTCATGCTTTACCTGGCATCGATAAGACATTTGGGTATGTTAGGCGCTATCTCCAATTTAGCTCTGCATGATGTAGAGTTGGAACTGCACTAGCCACTATCGTCCATGTCATTCAACTTTGGTCAACGGGCAAAGAATCAGTGGCACCTTTCAAATATAGGAAGGCGCTCCCATTCAGTTGGTGCCTTTCGACTACAGGGAGGTGCTGATATTTAGTTGGTGCCTTTCGACTGTAGGGAGGTGCTCATCTTTGGTTTGGCACCTTTCGACTGTAGGGAGGTGCTTGCATTCACTTGGCGCCTTTCGACTGCAGGTAGGCACCTATGTTCAATCGACGCCTTTCGACTGTAGGGAGGCGCTTGTATTCACTTGGTGCCTTCTGACTGCAGGGAGGCACTTATGTTCAATCGGTGCCTTCTGACTGCAGGGGGCACTTGTATTCACTTGGCACCTTTCGACTGCAAGGAGGCGCCTATGTTCAATCGGTGCCTTTTGACTGCAGGGAGGCGCTTGTATTCACTTGGCGCCTTCCGACTGTAGGGAGGCGCCTATGTTCTCTTCATTGACTCCCGATGAAATAAAGTGCCAGGTCCATCGAAAGGACCTCGACTGTTCCAAATCTAACTAAATCAACTGCAATTCCACAAAACATACTAAAAGCACACAAATTAGATAACACGCATAATTATATCAAATATATATATAATCATTTATAAAAGTATGCAATCCTTACTATACAACCGCATATTAATCAAATAAGTATGTACAAAATATGAGCATTTCAGGTGCTCATCACCAAGCATATGATCCTTCACTCAAAATGTTTCCAACAATGCTTATCAACCAATTTCACATAACAATGATACTCATGTTCTTTTCAAACCCTAGTTCAAGTTCTTCACTCAACAACTCACTTCAACAACAATGCTTATAAGACAATCTTCACATAACAATGATACTCATGTTCTTTTCAAACCCTAGTTCAAGTTCTTCACTCAACCAATGGCTTCAACAACAATGCTTATAAAACAAGGTTTTAACAACAACTCTTTATTCCAGAAAACCTTGAAGCATTAACTCAACACACTCAATAAGGAAACCCTAATCAAGTCCTTTTCACTCCAAACTTATTTTCTAGAAAACCAACCAATCAACTCAACTATGGAAGAATGTGCTCATACCTTTTTCTTGTTGATGAAGGAACCTCAAACATCTCGCCACAACCACAAACACTTCTTTGCCAAGCTCAAAGGAAGGTTAGAAGATGATAAAACTCTCTCTCAAGATTACAATGCAAATATCAAAACATACATACACCTTATTACTCCATATTGAAGAAGGCATCCATCAACATATACAAAAATCAATTGACCATTTACACCTTATGATCTCCCAATTAAAAATAATATTTACCACTAAAAATAATGTCAACAATGTCACCTTCAAATAAGAAGTCCTCTCAAATTTAATCACTCTTCAATTCACCTTTTGATAAATCAAAAATGTCACAATAACTTTATTTAAAATAAATTTTAACACCTTATACCTTCATTTAGTCAAAAATTAATAATTAAAATAAGCACCTTTTCATAACCCCTTATAGCTCCCTAAACCTTATGTTTACACCTTAGGCAATTAAAATTAATGCAAAATTTATTACCTTCACCTAGGTGAGACTCGAACCCTCGACGCTGCCTCCTCATGCATCCTAGCCACGGCCTCAGCTATCGCGAGCGCTAGGCGCTCGTTTGAAAACCAAAGAGCACCACGTGCTCTATATCCTCTTTGCTGGCGCCCAATCAAAATAAAAACATGCGTCCTTCCTCGATGCTTCAACCTTAACACTACCAAAATGCTCTTGTCGTGAATCGAACGTGGACCACTCTGCACCCAAGCGCCTTAACTCACGACCACTTGCCACTAGGCCATGCTGCCTAGTTGGTTATTGAATTTTGGCCCTTGACAACTTTATCCCTTTTTCGTTGGTGCTTAAGACAAGAAACTTGTCTTCTTCTTCGCATGAATTCTCACAACACAACACTTGCCTCTTTTATTTGTTCGAACAAAGGATGATTTAAATGCCACTAAGGCATATAGTTTATATACCAATTACCTCCTTTAAACTTGAACGTTGGTGCCTTCAAAATTTGAATAATTAATTTATAAATTATTTAAATTCTTTAGAATTTAAATATTATAAATTAACTTTTAAATCCTTTTGGCTTTATTAAAGCCTTCTTTGATTTTACCACTTTGTATAAATAATATTTATTTATAAAATTTAAATTCAATTTGAATTTAAATATTTTATAAAATAAATATTAAAACTTCCTTGGGATTTTATGAAAAACCTTTTATTTTTGCTCACCCATGGTTTTAATAAAAACCCTCCTACTTATGCTTCCACATAATATTAAAAATATTATGAAGCTCTTTTGCCATTAACCTTTGCATTGTTCCTTTTGACCTTTTTACATCAACGGTAGCTTATTCCTTGACATCAATGACAACTTTGACTCAAAATGTCCAACAATCTCCCCCTTTGTCATTGATGGCAACCCAAATTCTATTTACCAAAAACTTAACCTTTTCTTTGTTCTGCTCCCCTGGGACATTGCTCCCCTGGCTCAATGCTCTTTTCAAATCTCTCCTCTTTACTCAAATACCAAATCTCTCCCCCTTACTCAAATATCTCCCCCTTTGACATCAATGGCAAAGGGTCACCTTTGGGGCTCAGGGCTAAGAATGATTCTCTTAGCTTAGCCCCTCCCCCACCTCTTCTTGAGGTGGTTAATTATGGGGTGGGAGTATTTCTACTCCCAACAAGCACTGGTCTTTACCTTTATCCTCTTTTCTTCTTATCTGATCCTTCTGATTCCTCTGATTGTTCCTTTCCATGTCCATGTTCCTATTCATGTCCATATTCTTGTTCCTGTTCCTGTTCCTATTCTTGTTCATGTTCATATCCATGTTCCTATTCATGTTCCTGTTCATATCCATATCCCTTTTCCTATTCCTATTCTTGTTCATACTTGATTCTGGAATGTCTGCTCTACACCACTTTGTTGTGTGACCATCATTATTGCACTTATAACACTTAATGTTATTATTCCTTGGAGGTGCAAATGTCTTAGGATTTCTCCTAGTGAAGCCATATCCTTTCTTGTCATGAACCCTGCAATTCATTGCCTTGTGACCAAACTGATTACATGAGTAGCAATACCCATGGAAAAGTTATCTGTTCCCATATTCCTGTCTTTCATGTGTCCTGCACTATGAAGCCATGTGCCCAAACCTATGACATGAGAAACATCTTCCATTGAAGTTTCCTTGTCTTGACCTCATTGGTCTCTTAGTCTCTCTTGACCTATTCTGATTGTTGTTCCATCTATTTCTTCTTTGTGCATTATTCCTGTCCTTGTTGAACTTTCTATTGTCCAACTCATCCTCAGATGTCTCACTTTCTCTTACACTGTCTTCTTCTAAAGTTTCTTCTTCTAAAGTTTCTTCCCCTTCAGAGCTTGAGGTTGACTTCTCTTCCCATTTCTTTTGTTCCTGTTCAAATCCAAGACCTATCTTGCTTGATGTAGGCTTTTGTATCTTGATGAACTTATCTAAGTTCTTTGAGCTATTTTTGAACCCTTGTAGCTTGAATTTGGAGTTTTTGACTTCCATATTTAATGAAGCTACCTCTTGTTCTAGCCTTTCACATTCTAAGACCTTTGCTTCTAACTTATCCTTGAACTTCTTTGTCTTAGCCTTTGATTTGTCTAGATCCTCTATAAGCATTTTTCTCTCTTCATCACATTCTTGAAACTGAAACTCAAGTTTAGAGTTTTGCTTTCTTACCTTATTTACTATTTCAAGAGCATAAATAAGTTCTCCCTTGAGATCATATCCTTCTTTATCTGATTCTTCCTCTATTTGTTTGCCTTTGTCCACATCTTCATTTTCTTTTGACTTGTCTTCTATAGGATCACTTTCTTCTTTCTCTAGAGCCATTAGAATATTCTCTTCTGGTCCTTCAAGTGTATCTTCATATTCATCATCACTAAAACTGAAACCATTTCTTGTACAACTATCTTCAAGATGTCCAAAGTTACCACATCTAAAACACTTGAGAATTATTGGTGACCTTTTCTTGACTTCTTTTTCTTCAATCATAAATAGGACTTCATCTTTATCATTATCTAAAAAACTATTATCACTATCACTTGAGTACTTACTTGCCTTGTCTGCATAGTAGCTCCTCTTTTGCCTTTGAAAGAACTTCTTTCCTTGTCTGCTTTGTCCATCCTTGCTTTTCTTTTGATGTCTGTATCTTTCTGATTCCCTATTTCTGTGATCCTATTTTTCTTCATCATTGTTATTCTTAGCTTCTTGACAATTAGTTGCATAGTGACCATACTTTCCACAATTGAAACATCTAACATATTTTGCATCTCTAGATCTTCTTGAATCCTTATTCCTTTTGCCATAATTAGCTTCTTCATCACTGGATGACTCATTGCTTGATTCTAACTTCTTACCCTTTATCTTCTTGATTGATTTGAAGGTTGCTTCCTTCTGGGGATTAGGTTCTTTTATTCTCAACTCAAAATCTGTAAGAATACCAAGCAACATATCTCTTGTCAAAGAATCACCATCCTTTGATTCTTCTATAGCAGAAATATTTTCACTAAATATTTTGGGAAGAGATCTTAAGACCTTATCACAAACATCTGATTCTTCAACCTTAAGTCCAAGTCCTTGCATAGCATTAACAACCTCATCGATTCAAAGTAGATAAGTACTAATGTTTTCCTCATCCTTCATTCTTAACTCTTCAAATTATCCTTTGAGATTTCATATCTTTGCTTTCTTGACACCTTTATCTCCTTCATATATATTTTGCAACTTATCCCACATTCCTTTTGCATCTTGACAATGCATAACTTTTATGGACTCTGTTCTATGCAAACCTCTCAAAATTGCATTCATTGCTTTTGAATTGTAATGTTGTAGAAGCTTACCTTCCTTATCTGTAGGTGGATCAATTGAGGGATATGTATCCATTTTCAACTACTTCCCAAATCTCATTGCCAAGTGCCATCAGGTAAATCTTCATTCTCATACTCCAATATATATAATCACTTCCATAAAATACTGGTGCTGAATTATCTGATGATCCATTCTTAGAATCCATTGTGTTCTTGTAAGATTTTCCTTCAAGCTATTAAACTCTTTCGAAGGAACCCGCTATGATACCAATTGAAGAACACAAGCTTATACTGAGAGGGGGGTGAATAATATAAGACCACTTTTTACTTTTCTTTCCCAATCAATATTATGCAATGTAAAGATAGCAATATCAATAGCAATAATCAAAGCAATGCACAAATCACCACACACAATAGAGACACCAAATTTACGTGGTTCACCCAATGTGGGCTACTCCATGGAGAAAATATTTTACTAAAACTTTCTCAATCAATCTCTTGGGAATCCTTTCCCTATTACAATGTTTATGGACCTCTATCCAAAGGAGACACCAATCCCCTAATCAAGTTCATGGATCTCTATCCACAGGAGACACCAATCTCCTAACTCTGCTCTGGTTGGTGATCCTCTAGAAGACCTCTGCCTCCACTACCCTTAGAAAATGGAACTCTATCCATAGAAGACACCTATCCTCCCTACTCTGGCTGGAGATCTCTATCCTCAACTCTATCACCTCCAAAGCTCTATCTCAAATATATACTAAACATAGTCCTTCGGTCTAGCACAAATCTATCCTCAATATCTATCTCAGGTCTAGCACAAACCTATCCTCAAATATGCACCAAAATCTATCCTCGAATCTATACTAAACATAGTCCTTTAGTCTAGCACAAATCTATCCTCAATATCTATCCTCAAGCCTTAACTCAAATCTTGACTCAATCTCAAATCAACTCTATTGGATCTACCCCAAACCTTAACTCAAGGTTTGAACAAATCAATCAATCAACTCTGCTCTCAAGTCTTCTCAAAGACTTATCTCAAATCTGCTTTGTAAGCTTCCACAAAATCTCACACCAATCTATCCTCAAGTCCTCTCTAGAACTTGTCCAATATGCTCAATAAGTTCTCACAAGAACTTATCCAAATATACTCTCAATATATATTGTAAGCTTCCACAAAAGCTTACCCAAATCTATCCACAAGTCTTCTCAAAGACTTACCTCAAATCTGCTCAACAAGTCCACACTAGAACTTGTCCAATCTCATAGAAACATAAAGAGAATTGTTAGAGACTCAATATGCTCTATACTCATCACAATGCTTAATCACTCTTTTAGAAACATATCAAGAATTGTTAGAGACTCAATATGCTTCACATTCACCTCAATACTCAATCACTTTCAATCACTCTTTTAGAAACATACAGAGAATTGTTAGAGACTCAATATGCTTCAAATTCAACTCAATACTCAATCACTTTCTCAAATCAATTCAGAATATAGAATAGTTTATTTTATGGAACTTGAACAATCACTTCACACATCCACTTGACTAGGCTTCAACCAACTCTACTCAACCAATCACTCAATGAAACAATCCTTGCTTACAAACCCTAGTCCAAGCATATGATCCTTCACTCAAAATATTTCCAACAATGCTTATCAACCAATTTCACATAACAATGATACTCATGTTCTTTTCAAACCCTAGTTCAAGTTCTTCACTCAAC
This sequence comes from Wollemia nobilis, assembly GCA_028583015.1. Taxonomy (NCBI): domain Eukaryota; kingdom Viridiplantae; phylum Streptophyta; class Pinopsida; order Araucariales; family Araucariaceae; genus Wollemia; species Wollemia nobilis. The sequence goes on from JAQPPZ010015344.1 coordinate 217,819, forward strand.
AACTCACTTCAACAACAATGCTTATAAGACAATCTTCACATAACAATGATACTCATGTTCTTTTCAAACCCTAGTTCAAGTTCTTCACTCAACCAATGGCTTCAACAACAATGCTTATAAAACAAGGTTTTAACAACAACTCTTTATTCCAGAAAACCTTGAAGCATTAACTCAACACACTCAATAAGGAAACCCTAATCAAGTCCTTTTCACTCCAAACTTATTTTCTAGAAAACCAACCAATCAACTCAACTATGGAAGAATGTGCTCATACCTTTTTCTTGTTGATGAAGGAACCTCAAACATCTGCCACAACCACAAACACTTCTTTGCCAAGCTCAAAGGAAGGTTAGAAGATGATAAAACTCTCTCTCAAGATTACAATGCAAATATCAAAACATACATACACCTTATTACTCCATCTTGAAGAAGGCATCCATCAACATATACAAAAATCAATTGACCATTTACACCTTATGATCTCCCAATTAAAAATAATATTTACCACTAAAAATAATGTCAACAATGTCACCTTCAAATAAGAAGTCCTCTCAAATTTAATCACTCTTCAATTCACCTTTTGATAAATCAAAAATGTCACAATAACTTTATTTAAAATAAATTTTAACACCTTATACCTTCATTTAGTCAAAAATTAATAATTAAAATAAGCACCTTTTCATAACCCCTTATAGCTCCCTAAACCTTATGTTTACACCTTAGGCAATTAAAATTAATGCAAAATTTATTACCTTCACCTAGGTGAGACTCGAACCCTCGACGTTGCCTCCTCGTGCATCCTAGCCATGGCCTTGGCTACCGTGAGCGCTAGGCGCTCGTTTGAAAACCAAAGAGCACCACGTGCTCTATATCCTCTTCGCTGGCGCCCAATCAAAATAAAAACACGCGTCCTTCCTCGACGCTTCAACCTTAACACTGCCAAAATGCTCTTGCCGTGAATCGAACGTGGACCACTCTGCACCCAAGCACCTTAACTCATGACCACTTGCCACTAGGCCACGCTGCCTAGTTGGTTATTGAATTTTAGCCCTCGACAACTTTATCCCTTTTTCGTTGGCGCTTAAGACAAGAAACTTGTCTTCTTCTTCGCACGAATTCTCACAACACAACACTTGCCTCTTTTATTTGTTCGAACGAAGGATGATTTAAATGCCACTAAGGCATATAGTTTATATACCAATTACCTCCTTTAAACTTGAACGTTGACGCCTTCAAAATTTGAATAATTAATTTATAAATTATTTAAATTCTTTAGAATTTAAATATTATAAATTAACTTTTAAATCCTTTTGGCTTTATTAAAGCCTTCTTTGATTTTACCACTTTGTATAAATAATATTTATTTATAAAATTTAAATTCAATTTGAATTTAAATATTTTATAAAATAAATATTAAAACTTCCTTGGGCTTTTATGAAAAACCTTTTATTTTTGCTCACCCATGGTTTTAATAAAAACCCTCCTACTTATGCTTCCACATAATATTAAAAATATTATGAAGCTCTTTTGCCATTAACCTTTGCATTGTTCCTTTTGACATTTTTACATCAATGGTAGCTTATTCCTTGACATCAATGACAACTTTGTTCCTTGACATCAATGACAACTTTGACTCAAAATGTCCAACAATCTCCCCCTTTGTCATTGATGGCAACCCAAATTCTTTTTACCAAAAACTTAACCTTTTCTTTGTTCTACTCCCCCTGGACATTGCTCCCCCTGGCTCAATGCTCTTTTCAAATCTCTCCTCTTTACTCAAATACCAAATCTCTCCCCCTTACTCAAATCTCTCCCCCTTTGACATCAATGGCAAAGGGTCACCTTTGGGGCTCGGGGCTAAGAATGATTCTCTTAGCTTAGCCCCTCCCCCACCTCTTCTTGAGGTGGTTAATTCTGGGGTGGGAGTATTTCTACTCCCAGCAAGCACTGGTCTTTACCTTTATCCTCTTTTCTTCTTATCTGATCCTTTTGATTCCTCTGATTGTTCCTTTCCATGTCCATGTTCCTGTTCATGTCCATATTCTTGTTCCTGTTCCTATTCCTGTTCTTGTTCATGTTCATATCCATGTTCCTGTTCCTGTTCCTGTTCATATCCATATCCCTTTTTCTGTTCTTGTTCCTGTTCATACTTGATTCTGGAATGTCTGCTCTACACCACTTTGTTGTGTGACCATCATTATTGCACTTATAACACTTAATGTTATTATTCCTTGGAGGTGCAAATGTCTTAGGATTTCTCCTAGTGAAGCCATATCCTTTTCTATCATGAACCCTGCAATTCATTGCCTTGTGACCAAACTGATTACATGAGTAGCAATACCCATGGAAAAGTTATCTGTTCCCATATTCCTATCTTTCATGTGTCCTACACTGTGAAGCCATGTGCCCAAACCTATGACATGAGAAACATCTTCCATTGAAGTTTCCTTGTCTTGACCTCATTGGTCTCTTAGTCTCTCTTGACCTATTCTGATTGTTGTTCCATCTATTTCTTCTTTGTGCATTATTCCTATCCTTGTTGAACTTTCTATTGTCCAACTCATCCTCAGATGTCTCACTTTCTCTTACACTATCTTCTTCTGAAGTTTCTTCCCCTTCAGAGCTTGAGGTTGACTTCTCTTCCCATTTCTTTTGTTCCTATTCAAATCCAAGACCTATCTTGCTTGATGTAGGCTTTTGTATCTTGATGAACTTATCTAAGTTCTTTGAGCTATTTTTGAACCCTTGTAGCTTGAATTTGGAGTTTTTGACTTCCATATTTAATGAAGCTACCTCTTTTTCTAGCCTTTCACATTCTAAGACCTTTGCTTCTAACTTATCCTTGAACTTCTTTGTCTTAGCCTTTGATTTGTCTAGATCCTCTATAAGCATTTTTCTCTCTTCATCACATTCTTGAAACTAAAACTCAAGTTTAGAGTTTTGCTTTCTTACCTTCTTTACTATGTCAAGAGCATAAATAAGTTCTCCCTTGAGATCATATCCTTATTTATCTGATTCTTCCTCTATTTTTTTACCTTTGTCCACATCTTCATTTTCTTTTGACTTGTCTTCTATAGGATCACTTTCTTCTTTCTCTAGAGCCATTAGAATATTCTCTTCTAGTCCTTCAAGTGTATCTTCATATTCATCATCACTAAAACTAAAACCATTTCTTGTACAACTATCTTCAAGATGTCCAAAGTTACCACATCTAAAACACTTGAGAATTATTGGTGACCTTTTCTTGACTTCTTTTTCTTCAATCATAAATAGGACTTCATCTTTATCATTATCTAAAAAATTGTTATCACTATCACTTGAGTACTTACTTGCCTTGTCTGCATAGTAGCTCCTCTTTTGCCTTTGAAAGAACTTCTTTCCTTGTCTGCTTTGTCCATCCTTGCTTTTCTTTTGATGCATGTATCTTTTTGATTCCCTATTTTTGTGATCCTATTTTTCTTCATCATTGTTATTCTTAGCTTCTTGACAATCAGTTGCATAATGACCATACTTTCCACAATTGAAACATCTAACAGATTTTGCATCTCTAGATCTTCTTGAATCCTTATTCCTTTTGCCATAATTAGCTTCTTCATCACTGGATGACTCATTGCTTGATTCTGACTTCTTACCCTTTGTCTTCTTGATTGCTTTGAAGGTTGCTTCCTTCTGGGGATTAGGTTCTTTTGTTCTCAACTCAAAAGTTGTAAGAATACCAAGCAACATATCTCTTGTCAAAGAATCACCATCCTTTGATTCTTCTATAGCAGAAATATTTTCACTAAATCTTTTGGGAAGAGATCTTAAGACCTTATCACAAACATCTGATTCTTCAACATTAAGTCCAAGTCCTTGCATAGCATTAACAACCTCATCGATTCGAAGTAGATAAGTACTAATGTTTTCCTCATCCTTCATTCTTAACTCTTCAAATTGTCCTTTGAGGTTTCGTATCTTTGCTTTCTTGACACCTTTATCTCCTTCATATATATTTTGCAACTTATCCCACATTCCTTTTGCATCTTGACAATGCATAACTTTTATGGACTCTGTTCTATGCAAACCTCTCAAAATTGCATTCATTGCTTTTGAATTGTAATGTTGTAGAAGCTTACCTTCCTTATCTGTAGGTGGATCAACTGAGGGGTCGTATCCATTTTCAACTGCTTCCCAAATCTCATTGCCAAGTGCCATCAGGTAAATCTTCATTCTCATACTCCAATATATATAATCACTTCCATAAAATACTGGTGCTGAATTATCTGATGATCCATTCTTAGAATCCATTGTGTTCTTGTAAGCTTTTCCTTCAAGCTGTTAAACTCTTTCGAAGGAACCCGCTCTGATACCAATTGAAGAACACAAGCTTATACTGAGAGGGGGGTGAACAATATAAGACCACTTTTTACTTTTCTTTCCCAATCAATATTATGCAATGTAAAGATAGCAATATCAATAGCAGTAATCAAAGCAATGCATAAATCACCACACACAATAGAGACACCAAATTTACGTGGTTCACCCAATGTGGGCTACTCCACGGAGAAAATATTTTACTAAAACTTTCTCAATCAATCTCTTGGGAATCCTTTCCCTATTACAATGTTTATGGACCTCTATCCAAAGGAGACACCAATCCCCTAATCAAGTTCATGGATCTCTATCCACAAGAGACACCAATCTCCTAACTCTGCTCTAGATGGTGATCCTCTAGAAGACCTCTGCCTCCACTGCCCTTAGCAAATGGAACTCTATCCATAGAAGACACCTGTCCTCCCTGCTCTGGCTGGAGATCTCTATCCTCAACTCTATCACCTCCAAAGCTCTATCTCAAATCTATACTAAACATAGTCCTTCGGTCTAGCACAAATCTATCCTCAATATCTATCTTTGGTCTGGCACAAACCTATCCTCAAATCTGCACCAAAATCTATCCTTGAATCTGTACTAAACATAGTCCTTCGGTCTAGCACAAATCTATCCTCAATACTCTATCCTCAAGCCTTAACTCAAAGCTTGACTCAATCTCAAATCAACTCTATGGATCTACCCCAAACCTTAACTCAAGGTTTGAACAAATCAATCAATCAACTCTGCTCTCAAGTCTTCTCAAAGACTTATCTCAAATCTACTTTGTAAGCTTCCACAAAAGCTCACACCAATCTATCCTCAAGTCCTCTCTAGAACTTGTCCAATATGCTCAATAAGTTCTCACAAGAACTTATCCAAATCTGCTCTCAATATGTATTGTAAGCTTCCACAAAAGCTTACCCAAATCTATCCACAAGTCTTCTCAAAGACTTACCTCAAATCTGCTCAACAAGTCCACACTAGAACTTGTCCAATCTCATAGAAACATAAAGAGAATTGTTAGAGACTCAATATGCTCTATACTCATCACAATGCTTAATCACTCTTTTAGAAACATACAAAGAATTGTTAGAGACTCAATATGCTTCACATTCACCTCAATACTCAATCACTTTCAATCACTCTTTTAGAAACATACAGAGAATTGTTAGAGACTCAATATGCTTCAAATTCAACTCAATACTCAATCACTTTCTCAAATCAATTCAGAATATAGAATAGTTTGTTTTATGGAACTTGAACAATCACTTCACACATCCACTTGACTAGGCTCAACCAACTCTACTCAACCAATCACTCAATGAAACAATCCTTGCTTACAAACCCTAGTCCAAGCATATGATCCTTCACTCAAAATGTTTCCAACAATGCTTATCAACCAATCTCACATAACAATGATACTCATGTTCTTTTCAAACCCTAGTTCAAGTTCTTCACTCAAAATCTCACTTCAACAACAATGCTTATAAGACAATCTTCACAAAAAAATCAATTATACATCATTTCTTTTCAAACCCTAGTTCAAGTTCTTCACTCAACCAATGGCTTCAACAACAATGCTTATAAAACAAGGTTTTAACAACAACTCTTTATTCCAGAAAACCTTGAAGCATTAACTCAACACACTCAATAAGGAAACCCTAATCAAGTCCTTTTCACTCCAAACTTATTTTCTAGAAAACCAACCAATCAACTCAACTATGGAAGAATGTGCTCATACCTTTTTCTTGTTGATGAAGGAACCTCAAACATCTGCCACAACCACAAACACTTCTTTGCCAAGCTCAAAGGAAGGTTAGAAGATGATAAAACTCTCTCAAAGATTACAATGCAAATATCAAAACATACATACACCTTATTACTCCATCTTGAAGAAGGCATCCATCAACATATACAAAAATCAATTGACCATTTACACCTTATGATCTCCCAATTAAAAATAATATTTACCACTAAAAATAATGTCAACAATGTCACCTTCAAATAAGAAGTCCTCTCAAATTTAATCACTCTTCAATTCACCTTTTGATAAATAAAAAATGTCACAATAACTTTATTTAAAATAAATTTTAACACCTTATACCTTCATTTAGTCAAAAATTAATAATTAAAATAAGCACCTTTTCATAACCCCTTATAGCTCCCTAAACCTTATGTTTACACCTTAGGCAATTAAAATTAATGCAAAATTTATTACCTTCACCTAGGTGAGACTCGAACCCTCGACGCCGCCTCCTCGTGCATCCTAGCCATGGCCTCGGCTACCGTGAGTGCTAGGCGCTCATTTGAAAACCAAAGAGCACCACGTGCTCTATATCCTCTTCGTTGGCGCCCAATCAAAAATAAAAACATGCATCCTTCCTCGATGCTTCAACCTTAACACTGCCAAAATGCTCTTGTCGTGAATCGAACGCGGACCACTCTGCACCCAAGCACCTTAACTCGCGACCACTTGCCACTAGGCCACGCTGCCTAGTTGGTTATTGAATTTTGGCCCTCGACAACTTTATCCCTTTTTCATTGGCGCTTAAGACAAGAAACTTGTCTTCTTCTTCGCATGAATTCTCACAACACAACACTTGCCTCTTTTATTTGTTCGAACAAAGGATGATTTAAATGCCACTAAGGCATATAGTTTATATACCAATTACCTCCTTTAAACTTGAACGTCGGCGCCTTCGAAATTTGAATAATTAATTTATAAATTATTTAAATTCTTTAGAATTTTTTTTTATTTGTGGAAAACATCCCAAAAGGGATGCCACTTTCGGGTAAGACCCAAGGAGGTAGGGGTATCCATTCCACCAAAAATACCCAGGACTCAGACCTGGCCTACCACCTTTGACATACTCAAGGAGCAAACAAACACACAAAACCAATTTAAAAATAAGTAAATAACAACAAAAATAATAAAATAAAATAAAATAAAAAACATGCTCCTTGAGTGTGTCAAAAACAAAAGCACAACCAAACACGCACAATAAGATAAAAGAAACCACAACACAAACCACATAGAAAAACACAAGAACCACATAACAAAACACAAACAAGACAAAAACAACAGAACACTACAAAGACATAACCCAAAAAAAACATGAAAAATAAACACAACCAAAACCTTAAAAAATAAAAAAATAAAATAAAAATAAAAATAAAAACAACCAACAACAGACAATAAACAAAAACAAAAAACATAGAAAACACTCACACATAAAAACATGAAATAACACAAACAAAGAGAAACCCAAGAACAAGAACGAAAAAAACACAAGAACAATAACAAAAAAACAAAAAACAAAACAACAAAAACACAAGAACAACAAAAAACAACACAAAGAACACAAAAACAAAACAAAACAAAAGAACCCACCCACCTTAAAAAACTAAACAAAAAAAACAAAAAAAAAAAATGAACATAATAATGACCTATCTAGACCAGAAGACTATTAAGGCAAGAATCAACAAAGGAAACAAAATAAAGAATAGAATGAGCTAGGGAACTAAAAAAAAACTTAATGAACCAAAGAGAAGCAAAAAAAAAACAAGAAGAAACTAGGTACCTTCAAAACTGGAGCCATCCAAAGAAATGATAGAAAGAAGAGCTTCCCTAATTTGAGAAGCCCACCATATAGGAGGGTGGCCATAACAAGTAAGATCACCTTTGTCCAAAGCCCAATTAGCTAAAGCATTAACACTCTTGTTTTGATCTCTGACCACATGATTGTAATCAACTTTCAAAAATCCCATCTGGATTAATTGAATCTTCTCAATAATTCTTTTTATTCTCCAATCCACCTTATGATTCTTAGAAGGAGTCTTCAAGAGATTAATCATAAGTTGAGATTCAGACTCAACTAACACCTTTTCCCATCCAAACCTTAGTAGCCTCCTGAAGGCCTCTAAGGATACCATACCCCTCAGCAAGGTTATTGGAAAGAATACCCAAATTCTTAGCAAAAGTAAAAACCAGGGAGCCATCTGAAAGTCTACCAATTCCTCCCACACTAGCTTTTCTAGGGTTCCCTCTAGAGGCTCCATCAGTATTGACTTTTCCAAAATCCTTAGGAGGAGGTTGCCAATTTCTAGTCCTATCCATCTTACTAATACTCACATTCCCTTTAAGTTGGTTGCCCTTAGAAGATTTAATATTCAATATTTGCATCACTTGATCCCATATTTGGTGGGAGTTTTGGGGGTGATTAAGGAGTTGATGGACTGATTCAACTAAGTTGGCTATGGTATTTTTCCAAATATAGTGAATATCCTTCCTATCTTGATTAAAAATTTGGTTTTTCCTTTCATTCCAAATATTCCAAAGAAGAATGGTAGAACCCATCCAAACTAACTACCTAATAAAATGATCAACACCCTCTTGATTAGGCCAATCCCTCCAAAGTTGTTCAAAAGTAAAAAAATTGGACCACTGTAAGCCAAGTAAAGTGGCCATTCTCCTCCATAGCTCAGAGGCTAAAGTACACTCAATAAAAATATGGTTGAGATTTTCTACATTCTCTTCACACATTTCACATCTAAAAGGGCCATGAAAACCATGCTTCATAAGTTGCTCACCAGTAAGCACCCTACGATGCAATAAAAGCCAATTAAAGAACCTCACCTTAGGCCAAAGCTTTTGAGCCCACAATCGAGAAAATATGTCAGAAGAATGGTTGGGATTATTATGGCATAAGGTCAAATAACCTTGAGCAACTGAATACTCACCCTTAGTAGTGTTGTTCCATCCAAAACAATATTTTTCATGGGACCAAGAGAGGGATCTCATATGAAGGATGCCTTGGATATCTTGTCTTTGCCTTTCTAGGATTTGAATAGGCCAGTCCTCAATAGGGATCCAATATCTACCAACCTTTGAATTACCAATATGGTACCGACAGTAATTAGCCACCTTTATCCAATTAGCTCGGTGAAGCTCCTCCATCCAAGGCCTCCAATCGAGAAACTGAGTTATCAAAGGCTTGTGACCATCCCAAGAATATGTTCAAAAATTTGCTTGTTGACCATTATGAATGATCCAAAATAATTTTTTCTTTATCAAATCCTCACCAGTCTTAAGAACTGCTAAAATGGGAGAACCTTTGGTAGGAAGTTGATAGCGAACAAGGTCTTCAGGACTTTTGTTCTCAGCATATTTAGCACGGATATTATTGGCCCAAAGAGCATTGGGGTTATGCAACATCCTCCAATATAATTTAGCAGCTAAAGCTTTGTTTTTATTAATAGAAGACTGAAATCCTAACCCCCCTTCACTCTTTTTTTTTATTTGTGGAAAACATCCCAAAAGGGATGCCACTTTCGGGTAAGACCCAAGGAGGCAGGGGTATCCATTCCGCAAAAAATGCCCAGGACTCGGACCTGGCCTACCACCTTTGACATACTCAAGGAGCAAACAAACACACAAAACCAATTTAAAAATAAGTAAATAACAACAAAAATAATAAAATAAAATAAAAAACATGCTCCTTGAGTGTGTCAAAAACAAAAGCACAACCAAACACGCACAATAAGATAAAAGAAACCACAACACAAACCACATAGAAAAACACAAGAACCACATAACAAAACACAAACAAGACAAAAACAACAGAACACTACAAAGACATAACCCAAAAAAAACATGAAAAATAAACACAACCAAAACCTAAAAAATTAAAAATAAAATAAAAATAAAAATAAAAAACAACCAACAACAGACAATAAACAAAAAAAAAAAACATAGAAAACACTCACACATAAAAACACGAAATAACACAAACAAAGAGAAACCCAAGAACAAGAACGAAAAAAACACAAGAACAATAACAAAAAACATAAAAAAAAAAACAACAAAAACACAAGAACAACAAAAAACAACACAAAGAACACAAAAACAAAACAAAACAAAAGAACCCACCCACCTTAAAAAACTAAACAAAAAAAAAAAAAAAAAAAAGAAAAAAAAATGAACAAAACAATGACCTATCTAGACCAGAAGACTATTAAGGCAAAGAATCAACAGAGGAAACAAAATAAAGAATAGAATGAGCTAGGGAACTAAAAAAAACTGAATGAACCAAAGAGAAGCAAAAAACAAAAAAAAAAAACCCTCTATCCCCCCACAAACATAAAAAAAAACCCATCTCCAACCCCCCCCCTCCCCAGGGGCGGCAAGCAAACACTCTCCACCACCCCCCCCCACCCCACCCAGCCTCACCCCTCCTCCCCTCCCCCCTCTCCCCTCCACTACATTCTATAAAACACCCCCCCCACCTATAATATTCTTAACCTTGCTTTTCATCTCCTACCAATTCCTCCCACTCGGCTTTTCCAGGGTTCCCTCTAGAGGCTCCATAAGTATTGACTTTTCCAAAATCCTTAGGAGGAGGTTGCCAATTTCTAGTCCTATCCATCTTACTAATACTCACATTCCCTTTAAGTTGGTTGCCCTTAGAAGATTTAATCTTCAATATTTGCATCACTTGATCCCATATTTGGTGGGAGTTTTGGGGGTGATTAAGGAGTTGATGGACTGATTCAACTAAGTTGGCTATGGTCTTTTGCCAAATATAGTGAATATCCTTCCTATCTTGATTAAAAATTTGGTTGTTCCTTTCATTCCAAATATTCCAAAGAAGAATGGTAGAACCCATCCAAACTAACTGCCTAATAAAATGATCAACACCCTCTTGATTAGGCCAATCCCTCCAAAGTTGTTCAAAAGTAAAAAAATTGGACCACTTGTAAGCCAAGTAAAGTGGCCATTCTCCTCCATAGCTCAGAGGCTAAAGTACACTCAATAAAAATATGGTTGATATTTTCTACATTCTCTTCACACATTTCACATCTAAAAGGGCCATGAAAACCACGCTTCATAAGTTGCTCACCAGTAAGCACCCTACGATGCAATAAAAGCCAATTAAAGAACCTCACCTTAGGCCAGAGCTTTTGAGCCCACAATCAAGAAAATATGTTAGAAGAATGGTTGGGATTATTATGGCATAAGGTCAAATAACCTTGAGCAACTGAATACTCACCCTTAGTAGTGTTGTTCCATCCAAAACAATATTTTTCATGGGACCAAGAGAGGGATCTCATATGAAGGATGCCTTGGATATCTTGTCTTTGCCTTTCTGGGATTTGAATAGGCCAGTCCTCAATAGGGATCCAATATCTACCAACCTTTGAATTACCAGTATGGTACCGACAGTAATTAGCCACCTTTATCCAATTAGCTCGGTGAAGCTCCTCCATCCAAGGCCTCCAATCGGGAAACCGAGTTATCAAAGGCTTGTGACCATCCCAAGAATCTGTCCAAAAATTTGCATGTTGACCATTATGAATGATCCAAAATAATTTTTTCTTTATCAAATCCTCACCAGTCTTAAGAACTGCTAAAATGGGAGAACCTTTGGTAGGAAGTTGATAGCGAACAAGGTCTTCAGGACTTTTGTTCTCAACATATTTAGCACGGAGATTATTGGCCCAAAGAGCATTGGGGTTATGCAACATCCTCCAATATAATTTAGCAGCTAAAGCTTTGTTGTTATTAATTGAAGACCGTAATCCTAACCCCCCTTCACTCTTAGGAAGACATAAAGTATCCCATTTCACCAAGGCCCATTTTCTTTTCTCCTTAGTACCACTCCAAAGGAAACGATGACTGATTTGATCCAATTCTCGAAGAACAACCTTTGGGATATTCAAAATGGAAGAAACATAAATAGGAATAGCTTGAAGGACTGATTTTACCAAGGTGATTCTACCCCTGGAAGAAAGCCACTTGTTGGTCCACTTTCCAATTTTCTTCTTGACTTTGTCCAACAACCAATTCCAATATTTATTTTTCTGCCTTTGAATATTTATGGGAATACCTAAATAAGTGATTGGAAGAGAGGTCTTCTTATATCTTAATTTATCCAAGACCATGGATTCCTGTCTAGCAGAGCAGTGAAAGAAAATAACTTTAGATTTGTCTTCATTGATCAACTGCCCAATAGCCTTAGAAAAATAGCTAATGATTTGCTTAATATTAGAAGCTTCCTTAACTATAGCTTTACCTAAAAGAGTAGAGTCATCCACAAATTGAAGATGAGAGATAGGTCTAGCTCCATGAGCAATGGTAACTCCCTCAAGGGTTTTGTTTTCCCTCTTTTTGGTTATAGTCCTACCCAAGCATTCAACAAGAATGATGAATAAATAAGGGGATAACGGGTCACCTTGCCTAATACCTCTGGAAGTTGGGAAAGACTGAGAAGGCCTGCCATTGATAAGAACTAAGTAGGAAACTGAAGAGATACATCCCATAATCCAATCCATCCAATCCTTAGAGAAACCAAATTGCCTCAAAACTTTGATAAGGAAGTGCCAATCCACTTTGTCATAAGCTTTGGATAAGTCTAACCGAATGAACATGGAAGGAGAATTTTGCATATCCATGGAATGGATGGCTTCCTGAGCAAGAACTATCTCATCTACTATTTGACGTCCTTCCACATAACCCCCTTGCTCTAGGGAAATAATCTTATGCAAAAGAGGCTTCAACCTTTCTGCCATGATTTTAGTAATGATTTTGAGAAGAACATTACATAAAGCAATAGGTCTAAAAGCTGAGATATGATCAACCTCTTGAGCTTTTGGAACAAGAGTAATATAAGTTTTATTGATAACCTTCAAAATTTCTTTGGCTTTCCTGGCTTCTTCCACCACCTCTAATAAATCAACATGAAGGATATCCCAGAACTCTTGGTAGAACTCAATGGGAAAACCATCAGGACCCGGGGTTTTCCCTTTTTGCATTTTAAAAACTACTTGTTGAAGCTCATTGATAGTAATAGGAGCAGTCAAAATAGAGTTCTCCTCAGAAGTGATAAGAGAAGGGATTGCTTGAAGAACATTTTGTTGTGAAGTTGAGTCAAGAGGAGTAGCAGCAAAAATATTGGAAAAGTAATCAACAACAATAGAGTTCATGCCATCCCAAGTATAAACAACATCTCCAGAATCTGATTTTAAGGAAGAAATAAAGTTGTGAGATCTTCGAGCTAGAAGATATTTGTGGAAGAAATTTGTGTTTCGATCTCCTTCTTTGAGCCATTGAATTCTAGATTTTTGCTTCCATAAGATTTCTTCTCTTTTTTCCCATTCCTCTAACTGAGTTGTGAGTTTAATTTCATCTGCACTTCTCTTCTCTGTGAGGCCATCTAAATGGATTTTCTTATTCAAATTTTCAATATGAGCAATAACTTCATGTTTTTTTTTATGAACATCCCCAAACTCTTTCCAGTTCCAAGTCTTGATTTTGGATTTAATGTATTGCAGTCTTTTGGCAAAATAGAACATCTTAGTCCCATGCCTAGGTTTACCTTCCTTCCACCATTGTTGCACATGAGGTCTGAAGGAAATGTCTCTAAGCCACATTAATTGAAAACGAAAAGGAGAGAAACTCACATTGGTTTTCCACATTTCCACCATGACTGGCCAATGATCCAAACCAGCATTATTAAGAGTCTTCACTTTAGGAATGTGACCATGGATTAAGAAATTTTCAGAGAGCAAAAACCTATCCAATCTCTCCATTATACAAGCTAAGCCTTGCCTTCTGTTAGACCAAGTCATAAGGCCATTATCTCGGTTGGATATCCACAAGATGGAGGTTTGCAATATATTCGCTCATGAGGTCAGTGCTTTTGTCCAAATTTCTATTTCCCCCCTTTTCTCATCCAGAGAGAGGATGGTATTGAAATCTCCTCCGATCAAGATCCAAGATTTAGGAAAATGAGAGATAATATGAGTAATATCCTTCCACTGTCTTCTTTTTTCCTCCAAAGAAGTCGGAGCATAAATAGTAATGTAGAGCATAATCTGGTTGGAATGTCTACTTTGAATAGCTATAGCCAACAAACCCCAACTGCCAACCATATGGTGAATAACTACCTCTTTTGGGTCCCAAAGACAAGCAATGCCACCCGAAGTCCCTTGGGAACTGAGGGAAACCACTTTTCCAGTTGGCCAAATTTTACTGGCAATTAAGTCCATATCCTCCATTGACATCTTTGTTTCTTGAAGGAAAACAAGATGTGGATGATTTATCTGAATCATTCTTCTAATTTCATTTTGTTTTGAAAGACTCCCTTTGAGTCCTCTAATATTCCAAGTGATGATCTTCATTAATACCAGGGCTAAAAAAGTTGGGAAGGGCATTAATCTTACCTTCCTCTACAAGCTTTTCACCTTCTTTTACCATATGATATTGATTGGTCTTGCGACCTACTTTTTGATTAGAATCCATCTTCAATTTTTTTCCCTGTTTCTTGACTTATTCCAATTGAATCGAAGATGGCTTCTAACCTTGAAGAATGCTCGTACACAGCCAAAATTTTACTAGATGGTTCAACGGAGTCTATATTGGGACCTGCATTATTTGAAGTTTTGACATTTGAAATATTGTTTTTCTTGTGTAAATTTTCTCCTTTTTTTTCTCGTTGAAAACCTTTGATTTGTTGGTTTGTCTCCGAGTTCTTCCCTTCATATTTAAATTGTGTTTCTAAGATTTTAGTTTCCATTATTTCCTCTTCCTCACTTGGGACATCATTTGTGGAAAGGATTTCAAACATATTAGCAGATGACTTTGATTGATCCTTCATAACTGGTTTTTTTTTAGTGTTCTTCTTCTTAGGTAT
Source organism: Wollemia nobilis (assembly GCA_028583015.1). NCBI lineage: Eukaryota > Viridiplantae > Streptophyta > Pinopsida > Araucariales > Araucariaceae > Wollemia > Wollemia nobilis. The sequence goes on from JAQPPZ010015344.1 coordinate 232,860, forward strand.
TTGGAAACCTGCTGAGTTTATATCTTCTTTCTTTTGATCAGGAATTTTATTTGGGCAAGCACCGGCCAAATGACCATATTCATGGCAAATTCTACAACGAAAAGGAATGTTCTCATAGTCCACTACTTGCTCCCAAGTGTCTTCCCCAAATTGTAATGTGATCTTTTTAGGTAGGGGTTTGTCAAAATCCATTAAAACACAAATCCGAGCATAAATAATATGTTCAAAATTTTGAGTACAATCAGCAATCATCATAAAAGTTCCTAAAGAGTTTCCAATTGAAGAAAAAATAGTAGGATTCCAAAATTCAATAGGGAGGCCAAAGAGTCTAACCCACACGGGAGCTATAGAAGGCATCTCTTCTTCGACTTTAAATTTAGTATGCCAGGGCTTCATGAAAAGCCCCGCCCTTCCAAAAAACCAAGGACCCCCTTGAAAAGTTTTCTCTCTATCTTCATTATTAGCAAATAAAACAAGAAAATAACCATTTGGATAAATAGAGATTTGTAACTCACCTTTAGTTTTCCAGATTTTTGCAGCCCAGACTTTGAAAGCAGATAGACTCGGACGAAAACCCATGAACCGACAAATTAGTCCTCTTTTTTCCAAATCTTCAATGCCGAACTGAATGTTACCCATATCAAGCTTAACAATAGGAGTTCCATCAGCTGCTTTAAGACATCCCGACTCCATTTTCCTGGGATCAATCTTAGGCATTCTTAGAGGTTTATGGGAAGCCCTAATATTGATATTAGCATTGGGTCGAGGCTATCCACCACGAAGGGCATCCCTAAAATTCATTTTTGGGACTGAGTCTTCGAAATTCTTACCCTTGATAGGGGTTTTCATAGTAGAATTATTTTGTGGGTGCACCTTAGCACCAGATTCACTTGAGATATGAGCCATTTTTTGATCAACTACTTGAAACTTGTTTCGTGATCTCTTTAATCCTTGCCCTAGACGTCGTGGAAAGGTATGGTTTTCACTTTTCTTTTGTGCAGCAAATTGGAAGTCGTTGTCACTCAAGTTCACAGTATGATCTATTGAAAGACAAATTTCTAACCCATATTGTATCCCCTACAACATTTCCTGCTAAAATATTGAGCATAAACCACAAAAATATTGGCCGCTAGGGCCCGAAGGCCCTAAAAACCAACCTCTGGAGTTGCTTGCACTCAACCCAGATGAAACCCTCGCATAGCCGCTTGCCAAATATATCGTTCACACATAGGGATGCGCTAGGATCTATGTTGCTCCAAATGATATGAAAATTGGTGGAGACATTCTAGGGTTTTTCAGGCATCTACCCTCAAAATTTTAGCTCAATCCGAGTCCGGATGAGTGAGATATGGCCAAAACGAGTTCGGTAGTTTGGGCAGTCCTACGAAAAATGTCTAATCAATTTCCCTATGCCTTTCATCCATCAACCCCCTTCACTCTTAGGAAGACATAAAGTATCCCATTTCACCAAGGCCCATTTTCTTTTCTCCTTAGTACCACTCCAAAGGAAACAATGACTGATTTGATCCAATTATCGAAGAACAGCCTTTGGGATATTCAAAATAGAAGAAACATAAATAGGAATAGCTTGAAGGACTGATTTTACCAAGGTGATTCTACCCCCAGAAGAAAGCCACTTGTTGGTCCACTTTCCAATTTTCTTCTTGACTTTGTCCAACAACCAATTCCAATATTTATTTTTTTGCCTTTGAATATTTATGGGAATACCTAAATAAGTGATTGGAAGAGAGGTCTTCTTATATCTTAATTTATCCAAGACCATGGATTCCTGTCTAGTAGAGCAGTGAAAGAAAATAACTTTAGATTTGTCTTCATTGATCAATTGCCCAGTAGCCTTAGAAAAATAGCTAATGATTTGCTTAATATTAGAAGCTTCCTTAACTATAGCTTTACCTAAAAGAGTAGAGTCATCCACAAATTGAATATGAGAGATAGGTCTAGCTCCATGAGCAATGGTAACTCCCTCAAGGGTTTTGTTTTCCCTCTTTTTGGTTATAGTCCTACCCAAGCATTCAACAAGAATGATGAATAAATAAGGGGATAGCGGGTCACCTTGCCTAATACCTCTGGAAGCTGGGAATGACTGAGAAGGCCTGCCATTGATAAGAACTAAGTAGGAAAATTGAAGAGATACATCCCATAATCCAATCCATCCAATCCTTAGAGAAACCAAATTGCCTCAAAACTTTGATAAGGAAGTGCCAATCCACTCTGTCATAAGCTTTGGATAAGTCTAACCGAATGAACATGGAAGGAGAATTTTGCATATCCATGGAATGGATGGCTTCCTGAGCAAGAACTATCTCATCTACTATTTGACGTCCTTCCACATAACCCCCTTGCTCTGGGGAAATAATCTTATGCAAAAGAGGCTTCAACCTTTCTGCCATGATTTTAGTAATGATTTTGAGAAGAACATTACATAAAGCAATAGGTCTAAAAGCTGAGATATGATCAACCTCTTGAGCTTTTGGAACAAGAGTAATATAAGTTTTATTGATAACCTTCAAAATTTCTTTGGCTTTCCTGGCTTCTTCCACCACCTCTAATAAATCAACATGAAGGATATCCTAGAACTCTTGGTAGAACTCAATGGGAAAACCATCAGGACCTAGGGTTTTCCCTTTTTGCATTTTAAAAACTACTTGTTGAAGCTCATTGATAGTAACAGGAGCAGTCAAAATAGATTTCTCCTCAGAAGTGATAAGAGAAGGGATTGCTTGAAGAACATTTTGTTGTGAAGCTGAGTCAAGAGGAGTAGCAGCAAAAATATTGGAAAAGTAATCAACAACAATAGAGTTCATGCCATCCCAAGTATAAACAACATCTCCAGAATCTGATTTTAAGGAAGAAATAAAGTTGTGAGATCTTCGAGCTAGAAGATATTTGTGGAAGAAATTTGTGTTTCGATCTCCTTCTTTGAGCCATTGAATTCTAGATTTTTGCTTCCATAAGATTTCTTCTCTTTTTTCCCATTCCTCTAACTGAGTTGTGAGTTTAATTTCATCTGCACTTCTCTTCTCTATGAGGCCATCTAAATGGATTTTCTTATTCAAATTTTCAAGATGAGCAATAACTTCATGTTTTTTTTATGAACATCCCCAAACTCTTTCCAGTTCCAAGTCTTGATTTTGGATTTAATGTATTGCAGTCTTTTGGAAAAATAGAACATCTTAGTCCCATGCCTAGGTTTACCTTCCTTCCACCATTGTTGCACATGAGGTCTGAAGGAAATGTCTCTAAGCCACATTAATTGAAAATGAAAAGGAGAGAAACTCACATTGGTTTTCCACATTTCCACCATGACTGGCCAATGATCCGAACCAACATTATTAAGAGTCTTCACTTTAGGAATGTGACCATGGATTAAGAAATTTTTAGAGAGCAAAAACCTATCCAATATCTCCATTATACAAGCTAAGCCTTGCCTTCTGTTAGACCAAGTCATAAGGCCATTATCTAGTTGGATATCCACAAGATGGAGGTTTGCAATATATTCGCTCATGAGGTCAGTGCTTTTGTCCAAATTTCTATTTCCCCCCTTTTCTCATCCAGAGAGAGGATGGTATTGAAATCTCCTCCGATCAAGATCCAAGCTTTAGGAAAATGAGAGATAATATGAGTAATATCCTTCCACTGTCTTCTTTTTTCCTCCAAAGAAGTCGGAGCATAAACAGTAATGTAGAGCATAATCTGGTTGGAATGTCTACTTTGAATAGCTATAGCCAACAAACCCCAACTACCAACCATATGGTGAATAACTACCTCTTTTGGGTCCCAAAGACAAGCAATGCCACCCGAAGTCCCTTGGGAACTGAGGGAAACCACTTTTCCAGCTGGCCAAATTTTACTGGCAATTGAGTCCATATCCTCCATTGACATCTTTGTTTCTTGAAGGAAAACAAGATGTGGATGATTTATCTGAATCATTCTTCTAATTTCATTTTGTTTTGAAAGACTCCCTTTGAGTCCTCTAATATTCCAAGTGATGATCTTCATTAATACCAGGGCTAAAAAAGTTGGGAAGGGCATTAATCTTACCTTCCTCTACAAGCTTTTCACCTTCTTTTACCATATGATATTGATTGGTCTTGCGACCTACTTTTTGATTAGAATCCATCTTCAATTTTTTTTCCCTATTTCTTGACTTATTCCAATTGAATCTGAGATGGCTTCTAACCTTGAAGAATGCTCGTACATAGCCAAAATTTTACTAGATGGTTCAATGGAGTCTATATTGGGACCTGCATTATTTGAAGTTTTGACATTTGAAAGATTGTTTTTCTTGTGTAAATTTTCTCCTTTTTTTTCTGTTGAAAACCTTTGATTTGTTGGTTTGTCTCTGAGTTCTTCCCTTCATATTTAAATTGTGTTTCTAAGATTTTAGTTTCCATTATTTCCTCTTCCTCACTTGGGACATCATTTGTGGAAAGGATTTCAAACATATTAGCAGATGACTTTGATTGATCCTTCATAACTAGTTTTTCTGAGTGTTCTTCTTCTTAGGTATTTGGAAACCTGTTGAGTTTATATCTTCTTTCTTTTGATCAAGAATTTTATTTGGGCAAGCACTGGCCAAATGACCATATTCATGGCAAATTCTACAATGAAAAGGAATGTTCTCATAGTCCACTACTTGCTCCCAAGTGTCTTCCCCAAATTGTAATGTGATATTTTTAGGTAGGGGTTTGTCAAAATCCATTAAAACACAAATCCGAGCATAAATAATATGTTCAAAATTTTGAGTACAATCAACAGTCATCATAAAAGTTCCTAAAGAGTTTCCAATTGAAGAAAAAATAGTAGGATTCCAAAATTCAATAGGGAGGCCAAAGAGTCTAACCCACATGGGAGCTATAGAAGGCATCTCTTCTTCGGCTTTAAATTTAGTATGCCAGGGCTTCATGAAAAGCCCTGCCCTTCCAAAAAACCAAGGACCCCCTTGAAAATTTTTCTCTCTATCTTCATTATTAGCAAATAAAACAAGAAAATAACCATTTGGATAAATAGAGATTTGTAACTCACCTTTAGTTTTCCAGCTTTTTGCAGCCCAGACTTTGAAAGCAGATAGACTCGGACGAAAACCCACGAACCGACAAATTAGTCCTCTTTTTTCCAAATCTTCAATGCCAGTATGAATGTTACCCATATCAAGCTTAACAATAGGAGTTCCATCAGCTGCTTTAAGACATCCTGACTCCATTTTCCTGGGATCAATCTTAGGCATTCTTAGAGGTTTATGGGAAGCCCTAAGATTGATATTAGCATTGGGCTGAGGTTGTCCACCACGAAGGGCATCCCTAAAATTCATTTTTGGGACTGAGTCTTCGAAATTCTTACCCTTGACAGGGGTTTTCACAGTAGAATTATTTTGTGGGTGCACCTTAGCACCAGATTCACTTGAGATATGAGCCATTTTTTGATCAACTTCTTGAAACTTGTTTTGTGATCTCTTTAATCCTTGCCCTAGACGTCGTGGAAAGGTATGGTTTTCACTTTTCTTTTGTGCAGCAAATTGGAAGCCGTTGTCACTCAAGTTCACAGTATGATCTGTTGAAAGACAAATTTCTAACCCATATTGGATCCCCTACAACATTTCCTGCTAAAATATTGAGCATAAACCACAAAAATATTGGCCGCTAGGGCCCGAAGGCCCTAAAAACCAACCTCTGGAGCTGCTTGCACTCAACCCAAATGAAACCCTCACATAGCCGCTTGCCAAATATCTCGTTCACACATAGGGATGTGCTAGGATCTGTGTTGCTCCAAATGATATGAAAATTGGTGGAGACGTTCTAGGGTTTTTCAGGCATCTACCCTCAAAATTTTAGCTCAATCCGAGTCCGGATGAGTGAGATATGGCCGAAACGAGTTTGGCAGTTTGGGCAGTCCTACGAAAAACGTTCCTTTTTCGTTGGAGCTTAAGACAAGAAACTTGTCTTCTTCTTCGCACTAATTCTCACAATGCAACACTTGCCTCTTTTATTTTTCTGAACAAATGATGATTTAAATGCCACTAAGGCATAAAGTTTATATACCAATTACCTCCTTATAACTTGAATGTTGACGCCTCGAAATTTGAATAATTAATTTATAAATTATTTAGAATTTAAATATTATAAATTAAATTTTAAATCCTTTTGGTTTTATTAAAGCCTTCTTTGAATTTACCACTTTGTATAAATAATATTTATTTATAAAATTAGGAGGGTTTTTATTAAAACCATAGGTGAGCAAAAATAAAAGGTTTTTCATAAAAGCCCAAGGAATTTTTAATATTTATTTTATAAAATATTTATTTATAAAATTTAAATTCAATTTGAAAATAAATATTTTATAAAATAAATATTTTATAAAATAAATATTAAAACTTCCTTGGGTTTTTATGAAAAACCTTTTATTTTTGCTCACCCATGGTTTTAATAAAAACCCTCCTACTTATGCTTCCACATAATATTAAAAATATTATGAAGCTCTTTTGCCATTAACATTTGCATTGTTCCTTTTGACATTTTTACATCAACATAGCTTATTCTATGACATCAATGACAGCTTCGTTCCTTGACATCAATGACAACTTTGACTCAAAATGTCCAACACTTTTTGTGATGCATTTATTTGGCCATAAATGCATCAAATAGGGGGAAAAATGTAGACATGAAAAATTGACCCATCTAGATGAGTTAATATTTCCTTAGATCCTTAGGAAATCACCCAAAATTGCCAAGGGTAATTTTGGGATCCTTTTTCCATATTTCTTTATCATTTTTTCCTAGACTTACTAAATTTGTACCTAGTCCATACAAGGCATGAATTTGGCTTACCAAATTCATGCCCTATAATTACTAGGCATGAATTTGGTGTTCTAGGGATTTTTCTCTCAAAAACCCCATCCATCGTTAACCTATTTTGGTGTTGGCCCTTGCCCATGGTGAATTTTTTTTTTCCTACCCTTTAGCTCTCCAAACCTCTTATAAATAGGGGATTAGATTCCCTCTTTCCATACATCTAGAATATAGAGATATCTAATCTAGAAAGAACCCTCATCTTGATTTTCTAACAAGTGATCTTTTATTATGGGATTGCCCTTTTGTTATTTTTCTATTGTAGTGTTGGCTTCCCTTGGGTATCAAGAGGAGGAATCATGATGGTTGGAGAAGTCTATCATTCTAGAGTGTTTATTTCATCTTCTCATTGCTTATTTCTTCCTCCATCAACTAAATTGCATTATTAGTCATTAGCTTTTTTTTTCACTATTTTGCATCTTATTTTTTGGTATTTTGAGGATCCAAAAAGTGCTCTAAAAAAAATTCTTACCCTACCCATATAGGGTGTAAATTTTACAATTTATATCTATGCCCACCCACTACAAGTCATGATTTGGTTAGTTAGGGCTTGGGGGTAAGTTCTTGCTTCCCAAAATGCTAATTTGCATATTGCATGTTAGGTTTCTATTGTAGCCATTCTATTTGCATTTAATTTCATTGTTGCATATTTTTTTCATATTGATTATGCTTATTTCAAAGGTCAAATATCATTTCATTTTTGAATGGTTAGCTAAAATGACCAAGGGGTCTTGACTGTTGTGCCTCCAAGCTTAGTCATATAGCAGCCTAAGTAGATCCCAAATTTTGATCAAATTTTCTAGGGTTTTATAAACTATTTGTAGGTTTGAATTTTTTTGGATATTTTGGACACAAGTTAAAGCTAGGATCAACCATCAAATTAGGTAATTTTCATAGTAGATAAAATTTTTTCATAAAAGACAATTAAAGTACCTAATATTTTATTTCTAGGTATTTGAAAGAGTAAAAGCATATAGTTTGCATCCTAGGATTAATTATTGTTTTTGCATTCTCTAAAAACCTTGCTCAAAAGAGAAAGATCTATTTTATTACAAGTTAGGGTTTAGTTATCATTGAAAATCAATAATCATTTTAGAATTAGTTTTTTGTCTTCTTGCATTTTTGCTTGTCTTGCATTGTTCTTTCAAATCCATAGCTTAGCTTTTAGAAAGGCTAAAAATAAGTGTTTATTGAATATACACATCAAAAATTCCATCCCTAGACTTGGAGTCCTTAAACTGTTCCTAGTGAACCCTACCATCCTCAAGCTCTCAAGTATAGAGAATATATCACACCCCCGTGGTCACCTTAGCTCCTAGTGGATCCAACTAAGAATCATATGCAGTAGGGTAGTCTTCCCCCTTTACAAAAATATCCAATAGAACACATAAGAATATTTTGGACAAATTGCTAAAACATCTCTTATGATGACATGTTGTTATTAAAAACCTTCCCTAAGAGTCTTGAAGGGTCAAATTTGGAGTGGTATTATCAACTACCCTGCCACTCTCTTAGAAAATTTGAAGAAACTACTAGATGTTTATCCATAATTTTAGTGCATATGTGGAGAAAAGAGTAAATATCCAGGACCTCTACCTTCTCAAGCAAGCCAAATATGTGAGCTTTTCATATTTCTTATCATGATGGAGAGGATTAGTTGCAAGATTCCAATATAACCCACCTCCTAGGGACATGTTGGAAATATTCATCAACAACCTACAAGAACAACTATCCTATGAAATAGATGAATATCAAAAGGCCTCGATAAACCAATCTAGAAAATAATAAATACAAAATCAAAGGAAAAAAGAAGAAGAATATAACAGATACACACATAACATAGTATTTCACTAGGGAAACCCTTATAGAAAACCTAGCACAATAATATCTCCTTATTATATAAACTTAATCATCTCCAATACAATAATGTTCATCTCTCGTCTCACTTCATACCTTTATGCAAGTGCAATTAAATAACAATAACACAAGAATGGATTTTACAATACCATGGGCAAAAATCGATGGGTTCAAATATTTAACCCTAAACAACCCATATGTGTCTAAAAATAGCTTAAGAAACCCTAAAAATTCCACCAGGAACTACTACCCCCAAACCCTCACTTTTTGGGGGTTGCCACTCCCAAACCCCTGGTCAAGGCCTAGCCCTACCCCAAACCTTTATGAGGATACATGGAGAGTGTCCAGTATCTTTTAAACTTAACCATGCTAGAATAACATGGAAAATAGTCAACATATTTCCAACATTCTCCCACTTGTTGAATACTTTCCATAGGGGTAAAAACTTCCATTGTTAACTATCAAGGGTAACCATACCCATAAATATTCTACACCAAGAAAAATTCTAAGCAAGTATAGCCTTTGTTAACGAGTCATCATCATTATTCTCTATATCATATTTATCCAACATCACCCGATTCTCTTCAACCATCTCTCTCACAAAATGGTACTTAATATCAATATGTTTTGACTGATCATGAAAATTAGGATTATTGGCCAAAAATATTACACTTTGATTGTCATTGTCAATTCTCACAAATTTCTTCTTAAGACCACATGTTCAACACAACCTCTTGTGCCACATTATTTCTTTACAGGTATGATTTGTTGCAATGCACTCTGCCTCTATTGTGGATAAAGAAACCACTCATTACTTTGTACTCATCCAACTTACTACCCGTCCAAATAGTCTGAACACATAAGCATTCATGGATCTTCTCCTATCCAAATCTAAAACCCAGTCAGCATTCTCAAAATCTTATAGATTTTCAATATTACTATCTCCATATTTTCCTTGGTAACAAATAGCATATTCTAAAGTTCCACACAAAAATATGAAGATCCTCTTCATAGTATTCCAATGTTCCTTTCCTATATTGGACATATATCTGCTAACTACTCCCACTGCATGTGTAATATCAAGTCTAGTACAAACCATTGCATACATCAAACTACCAAAAATACTAGCATAAGGAACATGATGTATTTCTTCAATTTCCTCATCTATTTTAGGACATTGTTCAGTAGATAACTTTTGACCAATAGGATATGGAGTACATACTGGTTTACAATCATGCATCCTAAACCTCTGTAGTATCAAATCAACATATTCCTTTGATTTAACCACAACTTTTTATTTGCACGATCCCTTATTATTTCCATACCCTAAATAAATTTTGCAACAACCAAATCCTTCATGTCAAATTCAAAATATAACTAATATTTTAGTAACTTTATCATCTCATTATTTTTATCTATTAGTAGCATGTCATCCATATGCAAAACAATGATAACAAAAAATTTACCTTCTTGTTTAAAATACACAAATGGATTTGCTTTGCTTTTTCCAATCCCAAGTGTCAAAACAAACCTATCAAAGTTTTGGTTCCACATTCTTGGATATTTCTTCAAGTTGTAAAGATATTTTTTCAACTTGTATACCAAGTCCTCCTTACCTTTAACCCTAAAGCATTCTGGTTATGACATATATATATATATATATATATATATATATATATATATATATATATATATATATTCATAAATTTCACCATGTAGAAATGTTGTATTTACATACATATATTCTATTTCAAGATCAAAAGCAATATAAATATCCAACAAAAATATAATTGAAGTTAGTTTAGCCATAGGAGAAAAAATCTCACCAAAGTCATTTTTCTCAACTTGAGAAAAAACTTTTGCTACTAGGTGAGCCTTGTAATTATCCAAATTTATTTCTACATTGTACGTCTTCTTGACTACCCACTTACAACCAACCAATTTTATTCCATGGGGTAATTTCACCAAGTCCCACATCTTATTTTTATCCAAGGACTCCATTTTCTTCCTCCATAGCCCTTTTCCAAAATTAATCCTCACTTGACTGAAGTGCCTCCTTTACAGTCCTAGGTTCTTCATCAGTAACTGATATATTAAATTAAAAATAAATACTTGAAGGGCTATACCTTTATGGTAGTCTTCTCACTTGATCTAATCTCCTCAAACTTGGAGTTCTAGGTTATGCATCTTCAGCTTCCTCCTCACCTTCTTCCTCTAAATTTTTCTCTTCAGACTCTCTCTGTAGTTCATCTTCTTCTGTAGCACTAGGTTATTCCATAAGTTATTCCTCCTATTCCAATTTTACTTGAACTATTTTAGGTTCTTTTCTTGGTTGCATTTCCTATTTTAAAACCCTTTTTGTTTCTCTAAAGATCACATTACAATTAAAAATAATATTATGTGTTTCTAGGTTCCACAACTTATATCCTTTAACACCAATACTATAACCCACAAATATTCATTTTTTAGATTTATAGTCTAGCTTAGTCCTTTTATATTTTGGAATATACATATAATCATTGCAACCAAAAACCCTTATATGACTAAGATAGGGTTTCTTACCAGTTCACACTTCTTGTGGAGTCTTATCCACAAAATCTAAGGTAGGAGATCTATTGATGAGGTAACAAGAAGTTAACATGGCTTTTGCCCAAAATTTATTTCTAACTATGCATCACTTAGCATACTTTTGGCCTTATCCATCAATGTTCTATTCATCCATTCTACAACTACATTTTGTGGTGGAGTATATGAAGTTTTTTTCTACCTTTATATTCCAAAATCCTTGTAAAACTACTCACACTCATTAGAGAAATACTCACCACCATTGTCACTTCTCAAAACCTTTATCTTTTTTCTATCTTATTTTCTACAAGAGCCTTAAACTCTTTAAATTTATTGAAAACATCATATTTGTTCCGTAAAAAAATTACCCAATTATTTCATGAAAATTCATTTATAAATGTAACAAAATAGATATATTTACCTAACAATGGTACTTTTACAAGTCCAAACACATCATTGTGAACTAGATGCAAAATTCCTTTAAATATTATAGCACTACTAGGAAACTTGACTTGGATTTGCTTTCCAAAAATACAATGCTCACAAAAATCAAAATTTAATGGGTAATTATAGATTCCTTCAGCCATACCTTTAATTTTTAATGTTCAAAGACATTTCTAATAAATATACCCTATGCATTGATGCCACAACATTCTTTTCACTACAGTAATACTCAAATCTACTTCTACCATATTATTCTTCTCTAAAATTGAAGAGTTATTACAATCAATACTTACAATGGTAGCCTCAAGTCTAAACAGAGTTCCTGTATGAACTCCCATTGACAACACCAAGACTCCATGGACCATCTTACAACTATCCTTATTGAATACCATAGTCACACCCACATATTTCATCTTACTCATGGATATCAAATTCCTTTGTCATTCTCATAATATGCAACACATGAGGAAGGATTTTAATTTTCTATCTTTTAACCTCAACTTGACTCTTCCTTGACCTATTATTTTATATGTCAAATTGTATCCCAAGAAGACTTCACCTACATTTATTGTTTCATATTCATAGAACACCTCTATATGAGGATTCATATTAAAGGAAGCATCTAATTCAATCAACCATGAGTCATGGAATTCACTTGAGCGCGTTGCACCTAAGAATAAGTCCCCTAAATATTCCTTTGTGGTCTTCATCTTTGTAGAAGTTCCTTCATCAAATTATCAGCTATTATCAACCTTTTTGTATCTATAGTCTCTTTTATAATGCCCTATTTTACCAGACTTCCAACATTTTCTCTTTTTTAGAGCAATAAATTTACCCCTATATCTCAATTTATTTTATCCTGATTTATTTTTGTTTCTTTCTTAAGAACCTCTCACAACCAAGTCATCCTTCTGATGATAATTGTCAAAATATTTTTGTCTCATTTCCTTAGATAGTAATTTTCCTACTATATCCTCTACTTTCAATATAGAAGTAGTATTGGTGATAGCTATAACCAGGTTTTCCAAATAATTAGGTAATGAACAAAGTAAAGTAATACACTTTTCCTCTTCATCCATTTTTACTTCAACAAAGTTTAATTAACTTACCATAGTGTTAAAAGTATTTAGATATTTAGCCATAGAGTCACCATAATTCATCCAAAGTGAATACAACTTATAGAAAAAGATTTTATTTACCAATGACTTTATGGGATACAAAGTTCTTAGCTTATCCCATAACAACTTTGTTGTGGTCTCTATCGATACTTTCAACAATACCAAATAAGATAAGCATAATATGATAGAACTCCTTGCCTTCCTATCGATATTTAACCAATCCTCATCTATCATTGATGTTGGTTTTATCCTCAAGATAATAATACACTGATCTCTATCAACCAACAGATCCTCCATCTTGCATTTCCATAACTCAAAATTGTATCCATTAAAATTTTCAATCTCTACCCATGTGCTTCCTATTATTTTCCTTTTCTTGGACTCTTTTACATATGGCTCCCACTCAAGAATTAATTTATCATAGGTTCGAAACCCTTACTCCTTAAAAAAAGCTAAAAAACCTAGCTCTAATACCAAATGAAGAGCAAAAAGGCCCCGATAAACTAAATCTAGAAAAATTAATAAATATAGAATCAAAGGAAAAAAGAAGATAACAGATACACACATAACATAATATTTCACCTGGAAAACCCTTACAGGAAAAAACCAACACAATAATATCTCCTTATTTTATAAACTTAACCATATTCAATACAATAATGTTCATCTCACTTCAAACCCTGATGTAATTGAAGTTAAATAACAATAGCATAAGAATGGATTTTACAATACCATGGGCAAAAAACTATGGTTTCAAATATTTAATCCTAAATAGCCCATATGGGTCTAAAAATAGCTTAAAAACCCTAAAAATTTTATTGGAAGCTACCACCCCAAAACCCAGAAAGGATACATGGAGAGTGTCCAATGCCTTTTAGAGTTAAACCCACCAGAATAACATGGAAAATATTCAACATATTTCTAATACTAGAAACCACAACTATAAAATCCTTTGATCAAGCAGTAGATTTGGCAAGAAGAGTAAAAAATGCCCTCATAAGAATATAACTAAGGCCTAATAAAGAATAAGAAAAGACAACAAAATCACAATACAAGAATAAGCATGTGGTAGGTTATAGAGTCATTAATAACTGATAAAGCAATAGTGTCAACACCACAAATACCCTATAGAATTTGATTCTCAACAAACCACAAAAACCTACACCCAATAATTTCATAAAGCTCAAACAACCTTTGGTATTTATCCTTAAACAACATTTGGATGCCAAAATTATTTAATTACCCAACATTAGATAACCTAACACAACATCTAATTGGTATAATCCCAATCAACATTGTGATTATCATAGAGTGGATGGGCATCTAACTAATCAATGTAAATTACTTAAAAATGTCATTCAAGATTTATTATATGAGGGTCACCTTATCTTAGGTGATTCCAAACTTACCCTATATACTAATCAAGACATGGGGATATTACAAAACACTTTTCCTAACCATAATAAAGTTTTCTCAAGATTGACTACTAAACTCTCAAGATTTGTTACATAGTGGCCTAAGTAGGCCCCCTAATGTTGATCATATTTTATAGGGTTTTATGAAGTTATTTTATAGATTTGAAGTTGTGGGATATGTTGGATACAAGACAAAGCTTGGATCAAACATCAATTCAAGTAAGTGCCCTAGTAGATCTCTATGCTATTTGTTAATTCCTTTATTCATTTATATTAAAACCTAAGATATAAACAAAAGTAAAAGCATTTGATCATATTTTAGGCATTTGAAATAATAAGAGCATATAGTGTGCATCTAGGATTTAGTCCCATTTGTGCATTTAACTTGTGCCCTTGCTCAAAATAAAAATAATTAATAGCTTAGGTTTAGAGATCATTGAATCAAAGAATCACACTAGGGTTAGACATTGTTTTCTTGCATCTTGTGTGCTTTACATCGCTCTTTCATTTGCATAGTTTAGTTTATAGAGGCCAGATATTGGTGATTGTTTTATTGAACATATTAAACAATTCCACTATGAACTTGGAGTGAGTCCTAAAATCGTTCCTAGTGAACCCATTCCTTTTGGTGTCCTCAAGTGTATATAATATAACACACCCCTATGGTCACCTTGGATCCTAGTGGATCCAACCAAGAATCGTATATGGTAGGATAGTTTTCCCCCTCTACATATTTGGTGAATCCGATGAGAAGACACATCTTAGTGGCCAATATAGGAAGCCTCTTCCTTTGTCTTTTCTTGAAAATTTTAAAAAAGACCACTAATTTTGTTTATTTATATTAGAAAAAATTTAAAACATCTTGAAAACCTCTTGTATGTTTGCTAGTTTTTAGTTCTCCTATTTTTCCACTTCATTCTTTCTCTCTATCCTAATAGCTCCCAACCTTAGGAGTGGGTGAAGGCTTTCAGATTTTGATAAGATTGTTTAAGAAGATGATCATATTGATAGAGAGAATCATAATATAGAAGAGAAAAAATGAAGAAATTGACAATGACCTTGATCCTACTAAGGGATCTAATAAGAACATTATCTTTAAATTATTTGAACATGTCCTTGGATAAGGCTATGGATGAGGAAACATGACTCAAGGAAGCTAGAACTTCTCATCATCAAATTATTTCTCATTATATTTTTCATAGCAACCCATTATTTTAATCTTTACATCATGATAATCCTTACCCTCAATCAACATGTGTTACTACTATAACCACCAATATTGGAAGAATTCTGTAAACACCTCCAACTAGTAGTACATCTCTCGATTATGTCCAATTTCCTCCTCAATTAACTGATCTCAACATTCATGCTTATATTCCACCATATGTTGGTTATCCTCCATAGCAAGATAACACATATCATAACCCATACCATAAAAATATCAATACCTCCAACATGAACCAAGTTCCCTTCCAACAACCTACCTATACCCCTCCCCTAGGGAATCTAAAGGAATTGCATAGCAACAATCCTCGAATACAAAGTTTAACTAATATGGTGAAACAATTGGTTTCAAGAGTGGATATGATTCAACCGCCTAGTTTCACCTAAAACTACAGAGAAATATGCAATCAGCCCTTAGACCCTATTATTACCTCTAGGCCCTACCCTAAGCATTTTTTAATAACGATTTTTCCTATCTATAAGGGAATGAAAGATCCAATTGAGAATTTAAGAATTTTTAGGACATGTCAAGATATTATATATGATGGCATGTTCTTACTAAAGACATTCCCTAAGAGCATTGGTGGTATGGAATTAGAGTGGTATTATCAACTACCTAATCATTCTTTGAGGAATTTTGAAGAGACAACTGAATGAAAAGAATATGACTATGAAATATTTTTATATGTTGAAATAATATAAAGATGAAAGTTTTTCAGAATTTTGTCTCGTTGAAGGAGTCTACTTTGATGCTTGAGATATATTGTCACAACCCACCCTGTTGGACCCTTGATGAGAAAATAATATAGATGGATTTATTGTTTTATTTATCTAGCATTGAAGATGTTATGGCCATTCTTGGTTATGATGCAACATTTGATTGTGATTTAGGTCTATAATAATGCTATGTTTAATGGTTTTGCAGGGTTAACCATGTTTGTATGAGGATATTGTAAAACTATTGGTTTGATAATAGATTTGATGGAACCTTTAAATTGATTAGAAAATGAGTTGGATAAAGGTATTTCTTACAATGGTTCTTGATTAAATTTGACTAACCATTTAAATGGTAAATTATAATTTTATATCCTCCTTGACGAGTCTATAGATGGATCTAGCAAAGGAAGCATCTAATATTGTTTAAATGTATATAATGGTTATGACAAATATTACTAACCATAAATATATAAAACTTGGAATCAAATATTTGATTTAACATTGTTTTTGGACTGAATAGCAAAAGAGTTAGTTAATATTGTTTTATGTAGTGTTTTTAATTAGAGAGACTAACAACCTTGAATTGTTTAATATTTTATTAATATAAAAGTCTCCTTTGACTTTCCATTTGAGGAAATGATTCCAAATTATTAAAAAAATGGCTATTAGGAAGGTTGGAATGCTGGCCAATGTCATATGATGGAGGTTGCATTAATGAAATCCTACCATGTACAAAAAATGGGGAGGCCTCCTTAGAAAGGGGAGAATGGATTTGGGAGGAATCCATTATGCCCTAGAGGAAAAGGGTTTAAAAAAAAAATAGTAGAGAGGAAGCCATGATGGGGGGGAGGTTACAAAAAATGAGTTTGGAGAAAAGAGGAGGGTGGATGGCTCTGAGAAGTTGGAAGGAGGAATGAAACTGAAGATAGATCAGGATAGAAATAAAGAGGTTGTATTCTTAAGTAAACCTCTCTCTTTATTTTATATGAATTTATTAATGGATTTGCATCCATATTTAGGTGCCGTCAATGCATTTTTATGTTATGTTTTATTGTGTGTAGCCCCTTTGATTAAATTTTTATATGGTTATGGATGTCTTCATTTTATTCCTAGTTCACCTATCCTACCACCCTCCTTCCTAGATTGAGCTTAGGCCCTCGCTATCAATATTTGACTAAATTTTTATTTGGTTATGGATGTTTTCATTTTATTTCCTATTCACCTATCCTGCCTGTAGCACCCTAAAATTGGCGCAGTTAATCCTTAGTAAAAGATAAATATTTGAATTTTAACCCTGAAACCGCCCGTTAACCGCTCACCTCATTTTTCATGCAATTTTTAGAATTTGTTTTGACTATTGGACGATATCGTCGTCGATCTGATGATATCGTCCCAAATCGGATGAATTCATCTGGAACAGAATGTCCAGACGATTTTATCCCAAAACCATTTTTTCATAATTAGCTTTTGTTTCAACAACCTCTCCAACTCAATCAAAAGCATGTATGTGCGGTTGGAGATTCCTACATTGGAGATATCCCAGATTGGGATGATCCCTAACCTCCTAACCTTCCCCTCATCCTATATAAACTAAGATTTTTTCAGTTTATCCCCCTGCCTGGCTCCCTGGCTGATCATTTCCCTACAATATTAGTTTTTACTATGTTAGAAAATCCTATCCCTCATCATTTGCATTTGTGTTTTCAAGTTTTATTGCAGGATCTCACTGTGTTTCAACCGTAGGAAGCTCGGATCGTCACAGGCGATTCAACCACAATTTCGGACGATCCTGACAAGATCATCGATGATCTCGTACGATTGCAGACGATTTTAACTGCATTTTAGATTGGGGGTAATTAGAGCCCTAAGTTTGCATTCTCTATCCCTTTTCTTATTTAAATTATGCATTCTATCAATTTACTTCTTTTCTGCATCTTGGAGTTCACCCCATTTAGCATATTTGCATGATAAAATTCAAAATCAATTATTAAAACATTGCATCCCATTTGATTAGATATCTGGATTTATCATTTAAGCATTTATACTCTTATTTCTATCATTTTGTATCATTCTTGCAATTGTATTTTTGGTTTTTGGTGTCTGTTTTCATGATTGCAGGTTTCTGACGAATTCGTTTGACGAATTCATTAGGTCATTGATGATCTTGTCTGATCTCAAATGATTTCTTGTGATCTGGATGATTCTGTAAAATTACAGATGATCCTATCATATCCGGGATGATCTGGACTCCTACAAGCTTCAAAATCTTCATCAGACATCATAAATCAGGTGCACTCTTCTTCATTTAGATATTTTTTGTATTTAGGATTTATTTATGTTTGTTGTCTCCATATACAACTAGAAATTTCATATAGAATAGCTTAGATTCATTTTGGCCAACCTAGGAATCTGAATGATTGAATATAAAATGAACACATCAAACCTATTCTTGACCTAGGCATGGAAATTGCCACTTAAAGTTTCTTGGTGAACCCCACCATCCATCGAAAATTCACCCTTATATCCCTCCCTCAAGCGGCGCGACCTTCAAAGGGCCTCTTCGTCTGAGGTATTGTCCCATACTTCTCGCATCCCCATTCTGGGCACGGATCCTTTAGCCTGAAGGTAAGGGTGCAAAAAATTTGGGTGAACCCGACGTGAAACTAAAACACCTTTTGAAAACAATCCAAAAAAATAAAAAAAACACATTATTAAGAACATCTAGAATCATTAGACAAACAGTTAAATTTGCATAACATATTTAGATGGTAGATTATAATAGAAGACGAGCTGTCGCCATAAATGTTGAAAATCAATTAACGGCCATAGAGATTACTTCTATACTTAGAGTAATTCAAAAAAATAGAGCTCAACCTTTGTGGGACGAACTTGATAGGAGATTAGGTATTATCGAATCCAGATTTATAAGACTTAGGAAAATTAAGAGGTTTATCCTAGATAGAATCCTGGATCCTGATCAGGTAACCTTGTATCATGAACTTCATAGAGCTTTCCATAGGTGGTTAGCAGATAAAAGAGCACTTGTGTCTTCAGAATTGTACACCTTTGAGGAATACCTTGAGAACGCAGTTGTAGTACATAAATTTCTCTCGTATAGAGGATCAAAAAGTCATTCTTATGGATAGAAAAATATGGAATAGAATTCCTAGAGCTGTGTTGTATCGAGAGTATTGCCATGAAATTTATTTTTACAAGTCAGAGTCTGAAGTAGATCATATTACCATAGCACACTTTGTCAAATTCTTGAAAAACCACTTCCAATTTGAAGAGGAGCATTTCATGACTCCTGATGAACATGACCCTATCAATGATATTCTAATATCGAGCTAAGACAACACATAGCAAAATTCAACGCAAAGCTCGAAAACACACAGACGAATTCCAACAATTTTTCATTAAACAGAGGTCTTCCTTCGAATACATAACAATTCTCAGCAATTCTCTTTCCCACTACCCCAGAGTCCCCCTTTACAATGTATGCACGGCCTTTTCTTATCCTCAGCCTCCACCTCCTTTTCCCATCATTACACTAAGTGCGGGCCTTCTCTAACCACCCGCACGAATGTTCTACTGCACCTACAAGATGCTGCCAGGAGCCCCGTGTTATCATGGTCTGGGGTGGCGGAGTGCGCTGCGGCCGCCTGTCAATCCATCCGCCATATCATCATTCATAGGAGTGCACCAAGTCGCTTGTAATTTGATGCCACGTGTCCCCTTGCCAGATTCCCTGTAATCGCTCCATACTCTCAGGCCACCTGTAACTTCACGCCATGTGTCCCTCTGCACTGGTCTCTGCAATCGCCGACTGGTCAACGTCGTGAGCGCTCTGGTCACGATATCGCGACGTTTTTGCTCCAATACTTTCTCTCTCCTCTTTGGTTACGATATCACGACATTTTTGGCGTTAGGCTTCTCTCTCCTCCTTGGGACCCGATTCCGTGACATGTCACGAAATCGTGACGTCTAGGCCTTTCTTACTCGCTTTCCTCCTTTGGGCCGCGAAACCGTGACATGTCGTGATTTCACGACATCTTTGCATTCCGTACTTGCTGCTTCATTTCGGGCTGCAAAACCGTGACATGTCGCGATTTCGTGACCATTTCATGCCCTTGAGTCTTTGGCTCGGAAGTGTCATGATTTCGTGACCACTTTGCGTTTTAGAACCTTTCATCTGGAAGTGTCGTGATTTTGCGATGTCTTTGAGCTCTACCTTCGAAGGTGTTGCGATATATTTATGCTTTCAAGTCTTGTCTCCCGGAAGTGTCGTGATTTTGTGACGTCTTTTAAACTTTGTCTTTGAAGGTGTCACGATTTCGAGACGTCCTTTAAGCTTGCCTTCAAAGGTGTCACGATTTCGTGACCATTCTTGTGCCTTAGAAATTTTTGCCAAAGATGTCCCTGTGCTTTCAAATATTGCTTCCTGGATGTGTCACGATTTTGTGACCCTTTGGTACTCAAGTGACTTTCCCTCGGAGCTATCGTGATTTCTCGACCAATTGGCGCTCGAACTGCTTTTCTCCGAAACTGTAACGATTTCGCGACCATTTGGTGCCTTGATCTCTTCGACCCGAAAATGTCACGATTTTGCAACCATTTTGCGTCACGGCTACGTTGCCTCAAAAATGTCACGATTTCATGACATTTTTGCACCTTGGCCCTTTTCATCAAAAAGCGTCACGATATCGCGACAGTTTGGCCCGCTGGCACCCTTCTTCAAAAAGCGTCACAATTTCGCGACAGTTTTGCACCTTGGCCCTTTTCATCAAAAAGCATTGCGATATTGCGACAGTTTGGCCCGCTGGCGCCCTTCTTCAAAAAGCGTCGCAATATCACGACAGTTTTGCCCGTTGGTGCCCTTCTTCAAAAAAAAATGTCATGATATCGTGACAGTTTTAGTACTTAAAGAAAAATACATTTTGGGTGATGCAAGATTGCAGCTTCGCCACCAGATGCTCCCGCATCAGACACCCGGGGTGAGTTTGAGAAGTGAACTCACTTCTAATCCTTCCGAGGTAGACCCAGGCGGTCAACCTCAACCTTGGATAACCAAGTCGCAGCTTCAATGGGTCTACCCTTCCATTTTACCAAGTACTCTGAGTAACTCCTGTTCCTAGTACTTCGGCCCTCACACATGTCCAGAACTTCTTCTATCTCGTCTGCAACTGGGATGGCTGTTGGAATGCTCCATAGATCTGGACTGGGTATCTCACTACTTTCTCCTTCATGATACTCGGCCAAATCTGAGATGTTAAACATGGGGGAGATGTTGAGTTCGCTTGGTAACTCCACCTCGTACACATTGCCCAAATCGCGTTTGCCAATGATTTTACATGGTCCAAATTTCTTCATTTTTAGTTTGTTATAAGTCTTGGCAGGAAACCGCTCCTTCCTCAGATGGACCATGATAGAATCTCCTACTTGGAACTCTTTAGCTCTGCACTTTTGATCTGCCCTTGTCTTGTACTGAGCATTCATCTTGGCAATGTGCTTTGTCACTTCCTCATGCACTCCTTTCAGATGTTCGGCAAAATATTCTACCTCAGCACTGCATTTCTCCCTCGTATCTATCCTTCTCAACTCTGAGGCATTTCTTGGGCTGCTCCCATAGATGATCTGGAATGGTGACTTATTGGTACTCCGATTGACCGAGCTGTTATATGCGAATTCTGCTTGTGGCGGAACTAGATCCCATCCCTTGGGCTTGTCCCCTACCAAGCATCGCAGTTGGTTGCCCAAACTCCTATTAACCACCTCTGTTTGTCCATCTGTTTGGGGGTGGTATGCAGAATTGAACTTTAACTCCGTCTTCAGTTTCTTCCATAGGGTCTTCCAAAAATATCCTACAAACTTGGTATCCCTGTCCAACACAATGCTTCTTGGCAGCCCATGCAGGCGTACCACTTCCTTAAAGAACAAACAAGCTACATGGACCGCATCGCTAGTCTTCTGGCACGGGATAAGGTGTGCCATTTTCAAAAATCTGTCCACTACCACAAATATGGAATCGTGTCCCCTTTGCGTCCTGGGCAAACCAAGCACAAAATCCATACTAATATCTTCCCATGGTCTTTCAGGTATAGGTAGTGGTTGATACAAACCAGTAGGTTGCCTCACACCCTTTGCCATCTGGCATATCCTGCAACTCTACACAAACTTTGCCGCATCCTGCTGTAATTGCGGCCAGTAGTAGTTTTCACTAACCAGTGAGATGGTCTTGTCACGACCAAAGTGTCCAGCCTAAACCCCCACCGTGATTTTCTTTAATGAGGTTCTCTCTCATCGAGCTCCTCGGAATGCACAATTGGTTCCCCCTAAACAACATTCCATCTTGAATCGGGTAATCCAACCATTTGGTCCTATCCAACGCATAACAGCGCAGTGCGAGCTTTCCAAGCTTCTATGAAATCGGGGTCTCACGAGGTATAAGTTCTTGAGTTCAAGCAAACCCTACAACCTCCACTTTCATTTCTATCATCAGAAATTGCCTCCTACTCAGTGCATCTTCCACCCTATTGGATCTTCCACTCCGATGCTTCAGCATAAAGGTATAGATCTGTAGGAACTCTACCCATTTTAGGTGCCTCTGATTCAATTTTCCTTGGCTGTTAATATACTGCAACGCTTGATGGTCGGTATAGAGAACAAACTCTTTCGGAAATAGATAGTGCCTCCATTTCTTGAGTGCTTGAACTATGGCGTAGAACTCTTGATCATATATCGAATACTTTCTCCTGGCATCATTGAGCTTCTCGTTGAAATAAGCTACAGGCCTACCTTCTTGGCTCAATACGGCTCCTATCGCATTACCACTCGCATCGCAGTCCACCTGAAACACCTTATTGAAATCTGGAAGTGCTAATACGGGTTGCTCAGTGACCTTCTTCAGCATATCAAAGATTTTGTCTGCTCCAACTGTCCACTGGAATTCCTTCTTGTTCCCCTTCATTGTCTCTGTAAGAGATGCACAAATACTGCTGAAGTTTTTGATAAATTTTCTGTAGAAACTGGCCAGACCATGAAATGATCTAACCTCGGTCACACTTCTTGGGACAGGCCATTCTAGGATAGCCTTCACCTTTTTGGGGTTCATTTTGAGGCCATTTGCTGATATAACAAATCCCAGGTATACCAGCTCCTTCTTCATGAAGTTGCACTTCTTCAGATTGATCAGTAACTGCTCCTCCCGTAGTTTCTCAAAAAACTTCCTGATGTGCATCAGGTGCTCCTCTAAGGTTCTCACTAAAAATCAGTATATCATCCAAGTAAACAATAACAAATTTGCCCAGAAATTCCTTCAGAACTTCATTCATTAATCTCATAAAGGTACTAGGTGCATTGGTTAATCCAAATGGCATAACCAACCACTCATACAACCCCTCTCTAGTTTTAAAGGCTGTATTCCACTCATCCCATTCTCTAATGCGGATCTTATGGTACCCACTTTTCAAGTCAATTTTTGTGAAGTACTCAGCTCCACTCAAGCAGTCCATGATATCATCCATCCTTGGCAGTGGGAACCTGTATTTAATGGTGATATTGTTGATTGCTCCAACTGTCCACTAGAATTCCTTCTTGTTCCCCTTCATTGTCTCTGTAAGAGATGCACAAATACTGCTGAAGTTTTTGATAAATTTTCTGTAGAAACTGGCCAGACCATGAAATGATCTAACCTCGGTCACACTTCTTGGGACAGGCCATTCTAGGATAGCCTTCACCTTTTTGGGGTTCATTTTGAGGCCATTTTCTGATATAACAAATCCCAGGTATACCAGCTCCTTCTTCATGAAGTTGCACTTCTTCAGATTGATCAGTAACTGCTCCTCCCGTAGTTTCTCAAAAAACCTTCCCGATGTGCATCGGGTGCTCCTCTAAGGTTCTCGCTAAAAATCAGTATATCATCCAAGTAAACAATAACAAATTTGCCCGAAAATTCCTTCAGAACTTCATTCATTAATCTCATAAAGGTACTAGGTGCATTGGTTAATCCAAATGGCATAACCAACCACTCATACAACCCCTCTCTAGTTTTAAAGGCTGTATTCCACTCATCCCATTCTCTAATGCGGATCTTATGGTACCCACTTTTCAAGTCAATTTTTGTGAAGTACTCGGCTCCACTCAAGCGATCCATGATATCATCCATCCTTGGCAAGGTGGGAACCTGTATTTAATGGTGATATTGTTGATTGCCCGAGAGTCGGTGCACATTCTCCATTCTCCATCCTTCTTGGGTTCTAGTACTGCTGGTACTGCACATGGACTAAGACTCTCCCTAATCAGGCCTTTCTTCAACAGATCCTGAACTTGTCGATTCAACTCTTCAGTTTCCATAGGTGTCATTCGATGTGCAGCCTTGTTTGGCAAGCTCGATCCAGGCACCAAATCTATGTGGTGACTGATCTTCCTAACAGGCGGTAAACCTTCGAGAACATTGTCAGAAATGATATCAGGGAATTCCTCTAACAGTCCCATGACTTCCACTAGAATTTCCTTGCATCCTTCTTCCCTAACCCCGGGGATTATGGCATAGCACATATGATCCGGCTTCAGGCCTTCCAAAAATCTTCTGCCATCAACTAAACAGACTCGTGCACTACTGCATACTTTCTCATCCGCCTCCTTCAGGGGTTTTAACTTATGGCGAACTCCATTCTTTGACAGAGAATATGTGTTGGCTTGACCATCATGGATAGCACTTCGGTCAAACTTCCATGGTCTCCCAAGCAGCAGGTGACATGCATCCATAGGCAAGATGTCACATAAAACCTCATCTCGGTAAGTTCCAATATTGAACTTCACCAGGCATTGTTCACTTACTAACACCTGATGGTCCTTTTGCAACCATGCAATTCGATAAGGGCGTGGGTGTTTTCTCCTCTCCAACTACAGCTTGGCAACAATTTCCTCAGAAACCAAATTGTCAATGCTTCCATTATCAATGATGATGTTATAGACCTTGCCTGTGCACTTGCATCTTGTTCGAAATAGGCTGTTCCTCTAGTCTGTATTTTCTTCTTCATTTAACAAGACTCTTCTGATGACCATTGCTTCTCCTCTTTCTGCCTCCTCTGAGTGCTCAGACTCTACACCTTTGTCTGCTATGGCAGCTCGGGCCTGACCCTCAGGTCTTCGATTTGGCCTCTCTTGATGCTGCGGGCAGTTGTATGCCCTGTGTCTTTCCTCTCTGTAGTTGAAGCAGGTTCCTCTAAAGACACCTCTTCCAAACCCTCGCCCATACCTACCTCTTCCTCTTGGGTAGTTGTTGCTCTGATTGCATGGGCATTGGTCATCTTCCTCTTTCACTTCTTTCTATTTTTGGCTATTGCTAGCTTCACTAGTTTTCCCAAAATCTTTGTATCTTCCACCACTGCCTCTTCCACCAGCTCTTCCACCCCTGTCCTTCCCTCTCTGCTTACCATCAAACCTCCTATTCAGTTTCTCCTCCACTTTTAATGCAAATTGATATGCATCTTCTACTATGCTTATTCTAACCAGCCCCAGCTCTTCTTGAATGCTGGTTCGCAATCCATTGATGTAACGTGCGACCTTCTCCTTATTCGCCTTCGAATGGCCGATTCTGATCGAGATTTGGTGGAACTCTTCAGTATATTCCTTGACAGTCTTACTAGCCTGTCGAAGACTCTGCATTCTTTTTAACAAATCCAACTCATAATCTGTAGGGATGAACTGCCTCTTAAGTTTCTTTACCATCCTATCCCACCTAGTGATCCTTTCCTTTCCCCTCCTGTTCCTTTCCAACTGCACTCCTTTCCACCAGATGCTAGCATGTCCCTTCAGCTTGGTTTTCGTAAACCTGATCCAATTTGGATCTGATATCTCTTCGTATTCAAAATACTCCTCCATGTCGTTGATCCAGTCTATCAACTCCTCAGGGTTGAGGTTCCCCGAGTACATGGAGACGTCAAATTTCAGCTTCTTCCCAATCTGGGAGATGGCTCTATACAACCTAGCCTCTGCTGGATCCAAGGCCTCTTCCTCATCGGATGGGGCCTCTTCTTCCCACACTTCGTCTTCGTTGGGTTCTTCCCTTCTCAGCTCGACTCCTCTTCTAATTTCCTCTTACAGGGCCTCAACTTGCCTCTGTAGGGCTCTTAGATCGACCTCCTCCCTTCTTGCTTACATGTGTCTCATACCACCATGATCTCTATGCGAAGGCATCCTGCTTCTTCTTCACAACCCACAACCACAGTCCTGGTGCAAACTGCCTCACTGTCGACGTTCGGTCTGCACACTCAGAACCAACCTACTCTAATACCACTTGATATCGAGCTAAGACAACACACAGCAAAATTCAATGCAAAGCTCGAAAACACACAGACGAATTCCAACAATTTTTCATTAAACAGAGGTCTTCCTTCGAATACACAGCAATTCTCAGCAATTCTCTTCCCCACTACCCCAAAGTCCCCCTTTACAATGTATGCACGACCTTTTCTTATCCTCGGCCGCCACCTCCTTTTCCCATCATTACACTAAGTGCGGGCCTTCTCTAACCACCCGCACGAATGTTCTGCTGCACCTGCAAGATGCTGCCAGGAGCCCCGTGTTATCATGGTCTGGGGTGGCGAAGTGCACTGCGGCCACCTGTCAATCCATCTGCCATATCATCATTCATAGGAGTGCGCCAAGTCGCTTATAATTTGATGCCATGTGTCCCCTTTCCAGAGTCCCTGTAATCGCTCCATACTCTCGGGCCACCTGTAAATTCACACCACGTGTCCCTCTGCACTGGTCTCTGCAATCGCCGACTGGTCAACATCGTGAGCGCTCTGGTCATGATATCACGACGTTTTTGCTCCAATACTTTCTCTCTCCTCTTTGGTTGTGATATCGCGACGTTTTCGACGTTAGGCTTCTCTCTCCTCCTTGGGACCGCGATTCCGCGACACATCGCGAAATCGCGACGTCTAGGCCTTTCTTACTCGCTTTCCTCCTTTGGGCTGCGAAACCGTGACATGTCACGATTTCGTGACATATTTGCATTCCATACTTGCTGCTTCGTTTCGGGCTGCAAAACCGCGACATGTCGCGATTTAGCGACCATTTCATGCCCTTGAGTCTTTGGCTCGGAAGTGTCACGATTTCGTGACCACTTTGCATTTTAGAACCTTTCCTCCATAAGTGTCGCGATTTCGTGACGTCTTTGAGCTCTGCCTTCGAAGGTGTTGCAATGTCTTTATGCTTTAAAGTCTTATCTCCCGGAAGTGTCACGATTTCGTGACGTCTTTTAAACTTTGTCTTCGAAGGTGTCGCGATTTCGCGACGTCCTTTAAGCTTGCCTTCGAAGGTGTCGCGATTTCGTGACCATTCTTGTGCCTTAGAACTTTTTGCCAAAGATGTCCCTGTGCTTTCAAATCTTGCTTCTTGGATGTGTCACGATTTCGTGACCCTTTGACACTCAAGTGACTTTGCCTCGGAGCTGTCGCGATTTCATGACCAATTGGCGCTCGAATTGCTTTTCTCCGAAACTATCGCGATTTTGTGACCATTTGGCGCCTTGATCTCTCCAACCCGAAAATGTTGCGATTTTGCGACCATTTCGCGTCACGAATGCGTTGCCTCAAAAATGTCGCGATTTCGTGACAGTTTTGCACCTTGGCCCTTTTCATCAAAAAGCATCGCGATATCGCGACAGTTTGGCCCGCTGGTGCCCTTCTTCAAAAAGCGTCACAATTTCGCGACAGTTTTGCACCTTGGCCCTTTTCATAAAAAAGTGTCACGATATCGCGACAGATTGGCCCGCTGGCGCCCTTCTTCAAAAAGCGTCGCGATATCACGATAGTTTGGCCCGCTGGCGCCCTTCTTAAAAAAAAAAATGTCACGATATCGCAACAGTTTTAGTACTTAAAGAAAAATACATTTTGGGTGATGCAAGATTGCAGCTTTGCCACCGGATGCTCCTACATCATATTCATAAACTATTCATAGAAAACTAAGTCATTCTTTTTACTATTGTTATTTCTTGCAAATAGCATGTTGTTTGTTATTTTTATTCTCGCAAAATAATAGTATAATCACACAAAAAAAAACAAAGTAAAAACAAATAAAAATAAAACATTTTCCTTTTAAAAGTATTATAGTAGGTATATAGTTAAAATATATACCTCTCAATCTTACCGCATATATATATTTTTTTTTTCTAAAACCTAAGTTTAGCACAATGCCTAGACTTAGGAATGGAAAACAAACTGAAGAAGATGAAGGTTGGTTAGGAAGACCATTAACTGACCAAAATGTCCCTCCTGAGGACCAAGTTTAGGAAGAAGAGACCCTAGACCAGCAAGAAGAAGAGCTTGCTGTAGGAAATGAGCAAGAAGAAACTATTAGAGAGGAAGGATCCTCATCCCTTAAAATGTCTCTAGGAGGAGCTATCACTTTTGAAAATATGGAACAATTTTGAAATTTCATTAACACTAATATTGGTGTTTTTAATATAACAATCCATATGGACAAGGATCAAATTAGTGACACTCAAAAAAATATAGAAGACGTATTTCACACACACACTAATCCCTTGTCCTTTATTGAACAAGAGAGTGATCAAGCTAGACCATCCAATTTGGATATGGCAGCTGTGATTCGGAACATGCAACAACAACAGGTTACCCAACCACCTAAAGTGCCTGTTAACAAGCCTAGGGTCATTCCCACATAAAAGAAACCCTCATTTACTGCTCTATTCCGCAAAGCTCTTGATCAACATACCTCAAATCAACAAAAACCCAAAACAAAACCAAACACCAATTACCAACAATCTAGGGTACAACATAATACTATTACAAATCCCCTTCATAATACTCTTCCTACCAACACTTTGCATAATAGCAATATAGCATCTAATCCTTATGTCACACCATCATACACTCATAGACCCCATACCTCTGTCCCACCGAACCAATATGGTGGACAAACTGGTAATCTTGAAACCATGGTGAAATAGCTAGTTTCCCGCATGGACCAGATAGATCCCTACCGTCCCTCATACAACTATCGAGAGATGTGTAGTCAGCATTTAGATCCTATAGTCATAGCATAGCCTTATACTAAACATTTTTCGATGCCTGTTCTTCCTATATATAAAGGAACCGAAGATCCCATAGAGCATCTTCACATGTTTAGGATAGCATGTCATGATATATCACATGATGACTTGTTATTACTAAAAATGTTCCCAAAAATCTTGGGAGGAATGGCATTAGAGTGGTATTATCAATTACCCACTAATTCTTTGAGGAATTTCGAAGAAACTTTCGAGTCTTTTGTTCATAAATTTAGTGCCTACATCGAAAGACATGTGACCATTAAATATTTGTATAACTTAAAATAGGACAAAGATGAATGCTTTGCTGATTTCCTAGCTAGGTGGAGACAGTTGATAGGAAAATTACACTTTGTGTTACCTTATAGGGATATGTTGGAAATCTTTATTAATAATTTGCAAGAGCAACTATCTTATGAATTATCAACTGCTACCTTGACCACCTTTGATCAGGCTATAGACTTAGCCCGAAGAGTGGAAGATGCTCTCATTAGGAGAGGCCAGCTTAAAAAGAAAGACGATGAGAAAAAATCCAAAAATCAATATAAGAATAAAAAAGTTGTGGGTGATGGAGTCATCGATAGCAAAAATATTGCTAATGTTAACGCTGCAAAGACAGCAGAGAAGCTTGTACTGAAACCTCTTGATAAACCTCCTCAAGAATTTACTAGGTTAAACCAACATTTATCAACTATTCTACCGCAATTATTAGAACGAGATTTGATTCAATTACCAAATATCTGGGAACCTGATCCAACTATACTCGGATACAGAGCATATTTACACTTGACTTTCATAGTGGACCTGGACACACTATCAATTCTTGTAAAAGATTAAAACATAAAATATAGGACTTGATTCATAAAAATGAGATGGAGGTGCAAGCCTTTCGACCTAAGCAAAAATCCTCCTAATAATGTTCAAAATAACACCCCACAAAACCATAATTGGAACGCCAATCAGTCATTAGACATATTTCAACATCCCTTACCAAAACATGGTAAGGAGGTGGCTAATCAAATTGAACATCATAATGTCCCTCCTCATGCCCGATATGTAAGAACTATTAGTGGGCATTTACCTACTCATGATCTGGAAATATTCGACACTACTTTATCCGTGGTTGCAACCAGGCCTCTATATAATACTTAGATACTTGATCTTAGTGATACAGAATATGAGACTGAGAGTGATATAGAAATCACATCAAATCAATCGAATAGTTCGGAAGATGAATCAGATACTATCCACCCTATCACAAGTTATATGGTTCCAGAAGAGAAATTTCCAAGAAGAGTCACTACTAGACCATTGTCTCATCGATTACTTTCTAATGAGCTAACCATAAACGCTAGACCAAGACCCATTCACCATCCATAGAATAATATTGTGGGTACCATCGGAGCTGATACTAGACAACAAGCTCAAAATTATCAACAAGATCAAAGTTAGAATGGTGGATCAACTCCATTTGTTTTGAAGGTTCTTAATAAAGGGAATCATGCACCTAATGTTCAACCTAAACCTCCTTATAATATTAATGAACAATTATCAAATATTACAGCTAGAATTTCTCTTTTGGACCTTTTAAGATCTTCTCCTACATATAGAGATGAATTAATGCTCGCATTAAACCAGATTATGGTACCATAAGACATTCAACCTGAAACCATGGCCAATACTATAATAACTCATGAAGTTGATTGTACTGACTTTTGGGATAGAGACATACCTCAACATAGTTTATATAAAGATAACCCCTTGTATATTATTGCTTTAATTGGAGATGTAGCAGTCAAACGAGTTTTGATTGATAATGGTTCATCTTTAAATATTTGCACTTTTGACTTCTACCAAAGATTTGGGTTTAGAAGTGAGGAAATGAAAAGAACTGATATGATCATAAAATATTTCAATGACAAAACACAAGAAACATGTGGAGTTATTACCATTCCATTGCAGGTCGGTCCAAGAACCTTGGATATGATCGTGTTTATTGTACATTGCCCTGCATCGTAAAATATACTTTTGGGTCATCCTTGGATCAACGCAATGTGAGTTGTTCCCTCAACCTTACATCAATGTGTTAAGTTCAAATTTAAGAATCAGGTGGTTATCATTCATGGTGATCTGAGACCCTTTGATATGTGTGCTTTGGAAGAACATATCGAAGTTCAATTTTGCCCTGCTTTGTGTTAAGTTCTTTTGAGTGCTTTGAACGTGTGAAAATTACACCCACAAAGTCATCTGCTTCTTCTCCATTAGTTGCACCTTCACATATATCTCAACCATATTCTGAACAAACCTCATTAGGACCTAAGATAGATCTTAATCTCACAACCAATGTATCTTGTTCTACTCCTCTAACTTCCATACCTTTAATAGACCCATCTATCGACTCCTCTACACCATCTACATCCACCAAAGTCATATTTTCTACATCAGAAGACGTAGGGAATGTTCCTTCTACCTCTTATGCTCTTATTGATGAACTCTTACCTGATCTATCTAAAATTATTATATTAGAAGAAATGAATGCTTCTATGCAAGATTCCCTTATTTTAAATAATTTGCTGCCATCTCCCCATACCTTGGGCCTCCCACAACCTATACGAAGTATTTACCAAATCGGGAGTTGTGCCTTTATTTATAAGGGATATGACTGGGGTAGAATACCTAGAAACATCAGAACTCATTATGATGGATATGCTTGATGTTATTTTACTAATGAATATATTAAAGCCAAACCT
Source organism: Wollemia nobilis (assembly GCA_028583015.1). Classification (NCBI taxonomy): domain Eukaryota; kingdom Viridiplantae; phylum Streptophyta; class Pinopsida; order Araucariales; family Araucariaceae; genus Wollemia; species Wollemia nobilis. Next base: position 264,897 of record JAQPPZ010015344.1, read on the forward strand.
ATAATGCTGAAATTGGGATATAAAGGGAAAGGTTTAGGAACTTTCTAGAATGGTATGAAAGAAACTTTTGAGGTAGAGGTATGGCCCACCTAATGTGGTGTGGGCCTATTTCCTAGTAAGTGTTAGCCATTCCCATTTGAGGATGATGACCAACTTATATGTTACCAATATTTTTTAGATGAACGCGATGCCTTGCGTTTAATGAATAAGAAATTCACATGTAATATTCTATCTATAGCTTATCCTGAGATGATCACTGAATCCGATGATGAGTTGGAGGGAGATATCTTTCATGATGTCTCCATTGAGGAATCATTACATAATGGATTTTATTTTGATGGCTCTATACCTGGTATAGCCCAGCTTGAGGCCATGACTCCTCAAAATGAATTATCCAAGTTAACTTTGGAAGAATTACAAGAATTGGGTGTTTCACCCGCCCCACCTAATTTTGAGAGAGATCTCCACATGGAAGTAGAAAATGTCATAAAAATTAACATTGGAACCGAGGATAACCCTCACATAATCAACATTGGATCAGAATTGAGTCAATAAAAATAGGATAAATACATTGCATTTCTTAAATAATATGAAGATGTCTTCACTTGGACATATGAAGATATGCCAGGTTTAGACCCTTTTGTAGTTATGCATCACCTAGTAGTGCACCCGGATGCTAAACCTGTTAAATAAAAACTTAGGAAAATGCATCCTAAAGTGGCCTTACTAGTCAAAGGGGAGTTAGAAAAACTCCTGAATGTTATTTTCATACAAGCCATTGATTATGCTGAATGGATCTCAAATGTAGTTCCAGTAACTAAGAAATAAGCTACTAAGGTTAGGGTTTATACAGACTTTAGAGATATTAATGTTGCATGCCCTAAAGATGATTTTCCCCTTCCCAATATGGATCGGATCATTGATTTTACTACTTGGGAGTGGAATGATATCCTTAATGGATGGATTTTTTGGTTATAATCAGATCAGGATAGCTCCTGAAGATCATGCTAAAACAACAATTATTACACCTTGGGGGACTTTCTATTGGAAAGTGATGCCATTCGGGTTGAAGAATGTAGGTGCAACCTATCAACGAGCCATGACTTATATCTTTCATGATATGATGCATGATATACTACATGATTATGTAGATGACATTATATCTCATTCTACTAAAGAAGATGACCATTTAGATGACTTGAGAAAAGTATTTGATCGGTTAAGGGAATATCTTATCCGATTGAATCCAGCCAAATGTATATTCGAAGTTAAGTCAGGTAAATTATTAGGGGTTATAGTTTCTTTACGTGGCATCGAAATTGACCCTCTCATGATTACGACTATCATTGATATGCCCACACCTACAAATATATCTAAATTACGGAGTCTACAAGGTAAGCTTAAAGCTATCTGTCGCTTCATAGATAAGTTGGCGGATAAAATTGGACCCTTTCTTAAGCTTCTTAAGAAGTATGTCTCTTTCCATTGGGACGACGAATGCTAGGAAGCATTTGAAATCCTCAAATAATATCTTCTTAACCCACCTGTACTTTCGCCACCTAAACCTGATCGCCCATTTATCTTGTATATTTTTGCTTTAAATTTTGCTTTAGGAGCTATGTTAGCTCAACTTGATGATGAGAACAGAGAGTGTGCTAATTATTACATTAGCAGAACATTAATTAGTTATTAAACCCACTACACATCATTAGAGAATTTATGTCTAGCAATCATATTTTCTACACATAAACTATGCCATTATATGCTCAGTCAGAAAACATACGTTATTGCTAAATCCGATCCCTTGCAGTATCTCATGAGTCGACTTATTTATCTGGTCACACAGCAAAGTGGGTTCTTGTGCTAAGTGAGTTTGAACTCACATTTATAGGACATAAGTCTATTAAGGGTCAAATCATAGCAGATCAATTAGCTACTGCAACCTTAGAATCCACCCATCCCCTCGTCATTGAGTTTCCTGACAAATGCCTTAAATTAGAGGCAGATCATTCAGATAAATGGTCCTTATACTTTGATGGAGCCCGATGCATGAGTGAGGTTGGTGCAGGTATTATTTTGATATCTCCACAGAAACATCTCATACCTATATCCTTTAAATTAATGTTTGCCTGTACTAATAACACTGCTGAATATGAGGCTCTAATCCTTGGATTACGAGCAACCCTGACACTAAAAATTAAAAATCTATTAGTTTTCGATGATTCTCAACTTGTTATAAATCAAATTAATGATTTTTATTAGACTAGAGATGATAAATTATGCCCATATAAAGCATATGTATTACAATTAATATCTTTATTTGATCAAGTTACCTTGGAAGCTATTCCTATAACTAGCAATCGTGCGGCTAATGCCATGGTCGCAGCTACATATCTTTTACCCTTTGGAGTTAGATGACGAATATGCTACCATCATTATTCATCGACTCCAAGAACTCGCTTCAATTAAATTATGCTTGGAACCTTTGGATGTGTTTCTAATCAATGAAACTACTCCTAAACTTTGGTACACGGATAGCCTCAATTTTCTTCAAAATGGGATCTTCCCTAAAGGCTTTAATAGAAACCAGCACCAGTTATTACGTAGACGAGCAAGTTGCTTCGTCATAATTGGTAATAACTTATATAGGATATCCTTTGAAGGTATCCTACTAAGATTTTTGAATCTAGAAGAGTCTAGATCAGCTTTGAGTGAAGCCCACGATGGATCTTGTGGGGGACACTTTAGTGGTAGTGCCATTGCTAAGAAGCTCCTTAGTATAGGATATTTTTGGCCTACCATGGAGAATGATGCACATGATTACATGTGCCATTGTGACAAGTGCTAGAAACATCATGACCTTGTTCATGTGCTTGCATAAGCACTGCAGGCTATTTCATCTCCTTAGCCCTTTTCAAAATGGGGCTTAGACATCATCAGAAAAATCAATCTTGTGTCATCTGATGGACATAAATTCATCATAACCACCATCGAGTATTTTATGAAGTGGGTTGAAGCTATGCCCTTAGCTTATTGCATTGGAACTCAAGTTTCCAAATTTATTTTTAATCAAATTATTTTTCGGTTTGGAATCCCTAAAAATCTCATCTCGAATAATGGAACTTATTTCAAAAATAAATATGTAAAGAAACTGTCACAAATATAAAATTCAACATCGTTGGTCCACTCCCTATTATCCTCAGGGTAATGGCCAAGCAGAAGCATCTAATAAAACATTAATTAAAATCCTCAAAAGACTGGTCAATAAATCTGGCCATGATTGGCACATTCAATTATATCCTGCTTTGTGGGCTTATCGAACTAGCATTCGTACTCCCATGGGCACTTCACATTTTATTTTGGTTTATGGCGCTGAAGCTATTTTTCCATTTGAATTAGAAGTTCCTTCTTTGGCTCTACTACTTCAGGATACTAAAGTAGGAGATGAATACCATGCTTGTAGATTTAGTCAGTTGGAACTCCTAGATGAGAAGTGCATTAATGCTTTGGAGCATCTTCGTGCCTACCAGAATAAGCTCAAATGAGCATATCTCAAGAAAGTTCATCATCGATCCTTTGAGATCGATGACCTCGTCCTAAAATAAAATTAAAAAAATACTAATGCAACTAAAGACCTTAAAGGCAAATTCGAGCCTAACTAGCTTGGGCCATATATTATCACTACTAAATTTGGATCGGGAGCATACAGATTAGCTACCTTAGATGGTAAATATCTTAAAGAACCTATGAACATTATGCACATTAAGCACTATTATGCATAAATCTGGTAATTTCATCACTGTATATATTATACATATTGTCTTATTTTAGTAATTCATATAAAAATTTCAAAAAAAGTAATATTATGTATTACCTTAATTCATAAATTAAAATCAAAATAAAAGAAAAATCAAAATCATCAAAATCCTCAAAAACATCTTCTATTTTTACACCTGTCAATTCTTGAAGTATTGCAGTTATATTTTTAGTTATTTTGGATAAATTAGCATTTATTTGGAATCCCTCACTTTCACACTCACATGAATAAATATCTTGATCTTATTTGGTATGATTATTAATCTCTCTTATATCGAAGTCCACAGTTGAATTAAATAAATTTTTGAGCATAGAGAACTGATCTTGTTATTTACTTGAACCAAGTACACCTTTTTCACATTAAAATGATTTCATTGCAAATTCAAAATGATGCTACATAGTAGAAGTGGTCTCTTGAGAAAAAAGTTTCCCCTACTATCCTATCATGCACATGGTCTAGAATCTTTGATAATTGACAAAAGGACAAGCTCACACCTACCCAGAATAAAAATCCCTTGCTCTACAACCAATCCGAGCAAGTATCCCTAGTCTAGGAAGATAAAGAAAATCAAGAAAAATTATGAGAAAAAGAAGCATTGTTTCAGTATCATTTTGTACCATCTCTACAATATTTAAGCATTATCTCAGTGTCAAGCAAAAATACAAAAAAAAAAAAGAAAATAAAAGAAAACACAAAAAGCAATAAATCCCTTCCCCTACCCTTTTGAAAGAAAAGAAGGGTGAATGAGCTTGAATAACTGAAATTCTCAATTATTCAAAAATTGTGAGGTAAGCCCCATAACAGGTGGTTTGTGACCAACCCGATTGGCCTTGGGTAACTCCTAGCGTGGTGATATGTCTGTCACATTAGCGACCTTATTTTGTACAGACCTATGTCCACTCATGGATCAACTAGCTCTTGATGATCTGACTTACATGGTAGTCTGGTACGGTTACATACATATAAATAATGGTCAACAAACACTCATTTGGTTAATTTAAATTACTTGTATCAAATTATCTTGCTCAAAATTGGTAAATGAACAATACAATTGCACACACATTTGTGTTTGAGAGATTTTGTATCATTATGATAGATCAAGATCGGCAATGAACTCACATATGCACATGGGGTTCCTTATAAATCTAAATTTTGTCTTTGAGATAATTTAAAATATTTATGCAAATATTTTGGAATAATTTGATTTTATTACTTGAGAATATTGGCTTAGCATAAAAACAATTAAATACCTTTCTTTTCAAAAATCCAAAATTTCTTTCAAAGCATGTTCAAAAATCTAGCAATAAAGTCACATTTATATTTTTGACTTTCGCAACGATGGTATAGTTCCTAAACCTAAATTGGAATTTATGCCTAGTGCAAGTCCTTATTTTTAATCTTAAAATAAAAAATCAACTATGCAATAAAACTATTACATCAAGTTCTTCTTTTGGATTTCGTGATGATGGTATAAGTCTATACCTCAAATTCTATGCCTAGCGCAAACCATCGTTATAATTTTATTTCCCATTTATTTAATCCATAAAAAACATATGGCTTAAATCATTATGTTACACAATTGTGCTTTAAAAAAGAATGAAAACTTTTCTATTTCATTTCATTATGTCAAACATTCAGTTTTGCGACGATGGTATAATTCCTAGGCAATTGTTCAAAATTCTATTACACTTAGGAATTTTATGCCTAGCAAAAATCATATTTTTAATATTTCATGCATAATATTTTTATGGAAATCTGAAAATAAATCATCACCATCATCATTTTTCATCATCACAACACAAAGTCTTACTAAAGCCTCTTAAGCACCCTTTTACTTTTAGCAATATTTCTCTCATAACGGGATTAGCTTGATGACCTAGCGAGCGGCGACTCCATGAAATGGTCATGTAACAACGACAATGTCCTTTGAAATTATTGTTAGAAGTCACTTTATTTTTCATCGAATCACACCACAACAACCAATTTGTTTACATCAGGTTATTTCATTTAATTTTATAGCATGACATAAAATTATAATATTTTTAACGACATAATTACATGAATAATCAAACATTAAAATATTAAAGCATCATAAAACATATGCACAAGTCGTATCACAAAAAAAGAATATATATATATATATATATATATATATATATATATCAAAGAAGTATATACATCATATCAAAATGGATTGGTATGCCATAATCTATACCCTGGCATACTCAATCCTCTCAAAAATATATGGTCTATGTACCAATGAGCAGCTAGTATCGAGAAGCCCTCGAGCTCTCAGCCTCATCTCCTCTCCCACCCTGAGGTGGAGGAGGTTGTCCCATCGAGGTCTATGCTATATCATGGGTCCTCGACATCAATCGTGATGATGTCCTCGATGACCCCATCCTGATCGGCTTCGTAATGATGGATGGCAGCGGTATCCTCTACCCCTCTGGAACCACATGGTAGTACAACCCCTAGTAGAACGCGGTCTGCACAACATCCCATGCCAGATCTAGAATGCTCACCCCTCTACTCTGAGCCCTAAGCTGTGAAGCCTCATCTTGGAGAGTCTACACCTCAGCTCGTAGGTGGGCATTCTCCACCCAGAGAGCCACCATCTCACTGCTCTCCCCAACCTCGATACCCTTGCCCTTATTGGGTGATGGTGGCCTATCCCTATATTGAGAAGGGAGTCTCTCCCTCCTATCTGGATGTTTCTATCTCTTCAAAGCCTATGGTACTCTCTAAAATCTCTCTTGAGGAGGCCATCGTTGATCCCTCCCTTTGTGACCCTTCACTGCACTGATGGTAGCCTAGCACCGCCTCTCCATTCGTTGCACTAAATCATGCATTGGACCCTGTGCCCTCATCATCTGAGGAGGGTGGATGCCTACATACCAGGCATCATACCCACCTTCTACCCCTTCATCATCCCCATCCACTGGTTGAATGGGGGCATCATAAACATCTTGACCCTAGAACCGTTGCATTTTTAGAGCCCTGCTCAATGTGGTACTATCCTGAATATTCCAGGAGTACTCATAATTCGTGAGAGAAAGGATCCCCTATTGTAGACTAAACTACCTCAAAACTCAGTCGTAGTAGTGGAGCTCTACCTCTTCCTGCTCTGTCCTCAACCAAAAGACTCACCTGATGCAATCCAACTCCTGTCTATCCTCTGCCCACCCTGGATGCTCTCTCCATGGTCTCCAGGTGATTTGATCTAGGGTGAGGTCATCTAGTAACCTCTGGGACATCGACAGATCTATCCACCATTGTGACCCTCTCTAGAGCCACCAATAGAAAACCCGATGCCTCTCCCAGTAAACTCCTATCAATGGAAGCCCTATAGGCCTTCACACCATAATGTGCTCCTAGCACCAAACCTATAGTAGCGATGTCAGCACCAAACATCGACCTCCCTTGTATACGACCCCGTAAAGGATCCTATACAAGTGGCATAGTACAAAGCTACCCCAAGTAAACCTTTATTCATGGTCTCTCATATCGTAGACCACATCTGAGAGGAGCCACGGTAACCTGCATTCACTCTGGTGGAATAGAAGAAGGCCACCCACCACCCCTGCCAAAACTCGGGTCAACCGAGATGCCCCAGGCATCTGCCACAAAGCCTCAATGTTCACTTCGCCCTTCTCTAGGGTGAAGCTTAGGTCACTGCAAAGTCTCATCATGGCATGGCCCTGATTGGCCTAAGGAGTCATGAACCGCCCATGTATGGGGATCCTCAAGATCCTCCATACATCCTCTAGAGTGGGAGTCATCTCCCCTATTGATAGTCAAAAGCAGGACGACCCCGGATACCATCTCTCTGCTAGGGCTGTCAGTAGCCCCATGTCTGTAAGAATCTATGGCATTCCTGCCACATGCTGCAGTCTAACCTCCGCTAGCCTATCTTGCTCGACCTGATCGAGCATGGCTAAGTCATCCCTTAGACCCTTGTATTTCCACTCTCGACTCTTTAGCAATCCCCTCTGTAAAATAAACAATAAAACAACATAAATCATTAATACATAATCATTAAAATAAATTTCATCTCATAAAAAAATGATATCGCCCATTATTGGATGATATCATACCAAATTTAGTTAAATCATCCTTAATAGGATGAAATCATCTCCGATTCTTCAATTTGGAAATCGCCCCTTATTGGATGGGATCACCCCTATTTCTCTGATTTCGTCCTCAGACGAAATCGGTGATATAAGGATGATTTTGGCAAAATTGGGACGATTTCATCCCAACATCGTCGACGGCCTAAAAATAGCCACGACACCCAAAAATAATTAAAATTCCACTAAAGAATTAAACAAATCAAGATAAAAACATAGTACACTAGGTTTAGATCCTTACCCGCAACCTGCACTAGACCTCTATTGATCTGTGTGCCATTTCCACCATTTCGCCTGTAGAGCTTTGAAACAGCGAAAGTGAACAGTAAAAATGAATTAGGGTTTTACCCTATTTTTCCTATTTTTATTTAAAAAAACAAACCATTTTTTCATTTTTCTTTTCTGCACTTTTACTTCAAACGCTCAATTTGGGTAAAAACTCGGAGGGGGCACCATAGCAAACAGTTGTACAATTTGACCTAGAATCGTCGTCTAAAAAATGGAATAAATTTTTGCTTTCTCATAAAGCATGAAGAACTCATATTTAACGTATTTTCGTTGGAAAATTCACTAAAGAGGGGGCAAAATGTAACACCCTAAAATTGGCATAGTTAAACCCTCAGTAAAAGATAAAAATTTGAATTTTAACCCCAAAACCACCCGTTAACTGCTCACCTCATTTTTTGTGCCATTTTTAGAATTTGTTTTGACCATTGGATGATATCGTCGCTGATCTGATGATATCATCCCAAATCAGATGAATTCGTCTGGAACAGAACGTCCAGACGATTTCATCCCAAAACTAAATTTTCATAATTAGCTTTTGTTTCAACAACCTCTCCAACTTGGGCAGAAGCATGTCTGTGCGGTTGGAGATTCCTATGTTGGAGATCTCCCATATTGGGATGATCCCCAACCTCCTATCCTTCCCCTAATCCTATATAAACTAAGATTTTCTCATTTTATCCCCTTGCCTGGCTCCTTGGCTGATCATTTCCCTGCAATCTTAGTTTTTGTTGTGTTAGAACATCCTATCCCTCATCATTTGCATTTGTGTTTTCAAGTTTTATTGCAGGATCTCACTGTGTTTCAATCAGAGGAAGCTCGGATCGTTGCAGGCGATTCAACCACAATTTTGGATGATCTTGACGAGATCGACAATGATATCGTATGATTGCAGATGATTTTGACTGTAGTTCATATTGGGGGCAATCAGAGCCATGAGTTTGCATTCTCTATCCCTTTTCTTATTTAAATTGTGCATTATATCAATTTACTTCTGTTCTGCATCTTGGAGTTCACCCCATTTAGCATATTTGCATGATAAAATTCAAAATAAATTATTAAAACATTGCATCCCATTTGATTAGATATCTAGATTTATCATTTAAGCATTTATACTCTTATTTCTATCATTTTGTATAATTCTTGCAATTGTATTTTTGGTTTTTGGTGTTTGTTTTCATGATTGTAGGTTTTTGAATGAATTCATCAGGTCATTGACGATCTCGTCTGATCTTAGATGATTTCCTATGATCTGGACGATTTTGTAAAATTACAAATGATCCTGTCATATCCCGGATGATCTGGACTCCTACAAGCTTCAGAATCTTCATCAGACATCAGAAATCAGGTGCACTCTTCTTCATTTAGATATTTTTTGTATTTAGGATTTATTTATGTTTGTTGTCTCCATATAAAACCATAAATTTCATATAGAATGGTCAACCTAGGAATTTGAATGATTGAATATAAAATGAACATATCAAACCCATTCTCGACCTAGGCATGGAAACTGCCACTTAAAGTTTCTTGGTGAACCCCATCATCCATTGAAAATTCACCCTTATGCCCCTCCCCCGAGAGGCATGACCTTCAAAGGGCCTCTCTGTCCGAGGTATTGTCCCATCCTTCTCGCATCCCCCTTTCGGGTACGAATCCTTTAGCCTAAAGGTAAGGGTGCAAAAAAATTGGGTGATACACTGCCACCCTCCTTCCTAGATTGATCGTAGGCCCTCCCTTCAACCTTACTTTTAAAGCCTACTGAGTAGCCCTTTCAAACAACTTTTCCCTCTCACCCTTCACAATCGATTTCAAAGGTTGTCAATGTCTCTAGCTCTGTTATCTATTTTTGGTCATGTCCTTGTTGAATGGGGATACTCTGGTGGGATCCCTTTAAACTTTGTTGTAGCATATTTATACCTTATTTACCTTGTTTGACCGTAACCATTATAGCTTGTTAATGAAGGTTTCTCCCTAACGGCCTAGATAGTTGGACATAGTTGTAACTTAGTCTTGGGTTTCTCTTTATTCTTATTCTACTAAATACAGAGAAGCTATACCAGGGTAGTGGTGTGCAACAAGGAAGATTATATTATGAGCTATATTTTTCACCTTGATCCATGTTTTTTGGTTTTTAACGTTAGTGTCACCCAATAGTGGGTAGTCATGATTATACTAGTGCTCGATTAACAACCTTAATGCCTCTACCACCTGTGGAAGAATTGTTGGGTGTAGATGATCTAGTGAGAAGGGAGGCAACTTACTGTCATTTATTCATGTCTTTTCCACTTGTTAACCTACATCTAGAGGCTTTATTCAACTATAAACCAGCCCATGTCTGATTAGTCTCTAACTTATTTTGTCAGCACCCCTAGTTCAGTTGCGCCTCCTTTCTATCTAGACCCAACTCACTCTTTGTATATAGAAGTAGAGTATAAAAATATCCTACCTGGATACTTACTCTAACTATATTGCATTATAAACACTGACACCATTTGGGTCACTACAAAGGAGTCGCTATTAGTTTTCCTTGATGAGCGCCTCCTTGAGTAGCCTTTAATATGTTTAAATTTATTTGTAATTTTAACTTTCCCTATCATCATCATAGAGCTTGGTGACCACTTCCTCAAGGTGATTCTCTCACTTGTATCTAGTTTTTGTTGTGTATGCCTCAGTAGGTTTTAATAGAAAATTTAATAGAAAAACAAAACCCTAGAGGAAATTGATCCCGTAGACCCTAGATTCTCTCCCTGTTGTTTTACTACATCGTTTATCGTGTGGGAGATATGGAAGATTATAATTTTAATTATTCATTCCTACCACCACCCAAAGGATAATTAACCTAAGTTCAAATTAGGTCTAAAGAAAATAATTTAATTATTTATCATCGCATCACTGCTCGAGCACCGTTGTTATGCGGTGACATCGTGTGTAGGAGGGCATAGTGAGAGACGAAGAATTTTGGGCTCTCCAAACCATTATCCAACATGGGATGTATGGGGTCTTGGAAGCCCTATATAAATGAATGCTCCCCCTATATAATTCATCCATACCTTTATGGACGAGGATAATCTATGCCCTATGGATTGGTGCTACCTATTTGGACGGTTGGTGGAGACTCTGTTTAGACTTGGTGAAATGATGTGAACCTTGTGTTGATATTTGTGATACATATTCACCATTCATTGATTGGGTTGGTTGTTTAAGTCATCAAATATTTTATCATCCCCTTGATCAAATATATTGTAATAATTAGCTAAAATGATTAATTGGAGGAATATACTCCCATATATTTTTATTAAGCATATATTTTTTAGCACACTTAAATGGAAGGGGAACACCCCTCAATTTTTTGATTAAGTTTAAATGAAAAGAGATTTAAATTAATCCCCATTTATTTAAATAGGGATTTATTTTAATAAAAATGGTTTCCATTTAATTGAAAATGGTAAGGGAAATAATTTTAATGGCTTTTTGGAGATTTTGTAAAGGTTTAGTCGATCTGTTTTAGGGATAAATAAAAGGGGTAACTAATTGCAGTAGACTGAATAGTTAAAGTACCAAGAAATTATTGAAATGGGGAGAGTACTTTAAATATAGCCTTATAATTCCATTAAAATGGGAAAGGCCCTATTAAGTAGTAAAATAGAGGCCACCAAGGGGATTCATGGTATTATTAATCAAGGAAAGGCAGCAGAGGCCTAGATTAATAATAAGTTTATATTATGGATTTAAAAGGGGCCATAAGGGATCATATATTATTCAAGTATTCAATTAAATGAGTTGTGATTACATGTTGACCATGTGCATCTGAATATTGTTAAGGGCCATGGGGGACCATAGTATATTTCAGCCTTCAATCAAATGAATAAGAGACCACATGACCCAATTTTAAATATGTTTTGTTTATGAAATCAGGGGCTAGGGGGAAATTTATTATATTATATTTTTAATTTGTTTAGCTATGTTAAAAAAATGGGAATTATTAAACCTTTTAATTTACTTATTTTAAGGAGGGTAAATTTTTTAATTCATGAAACCCCTTTTTTGAAGGATTAAGAAGGGAGGGTTTACTAGATTAAGTTAAGGGGATTTTCCTTAGTAAGGAGAAAACCTTGAATGACGCTAAATCTTAGTTAAGGGTATGGTCATGTTTGGTTTTTTCTGAATTATAAAATACATTAGTGGATAATGTATTCCCCTTAATTTGATGAATTGAAAAATGTTAGTAAACAATATGCTTCATGAGTTAAAATTATGCATTAGTAAATAATGGATTATATTGATTGAGATGTGTTAGATTATGTTAGTGGATAACATAATTTCATGAGGCAAAAATGTACATTAGTGGATAATGTACTTCTTTTATTTGATGAGTTGAAATATATTAGGGGATAATATATTTCATAGATTAGAAAATACATTAGCGGATAATGTATTTCATATGATTGGATGATGGATAGATTTAAATGAATTGTCTATGTTTTTGGATAAAGGATTAGATTAAATGGTTAGTTTATGATTTTGACATATAGTTTAAATGATTTATCTATGTTATTTTCATGTACAAGCTTGGAAATTAAATGAATAATGGAAGAGGAGTTCCATTCTTGAATAGATTTATGGCATGAATATGCATAAGGGGTCGAACCCGAAATGTACTTGTAAAAAATTGATAAATCTATTTTGAAACCTTGGTGAATCCTGGCCAACCTCATGTTGGAGGAAATGGTGAATTACTTTAATTTTCATTAAAATTTTTAAAAATCTAATGAATTTGACTATTTTGGCTGGATCAAGTGGAAAACATAGTTTAGGCTTGGACCAGGTGCAAAACACGATTCGGGGTTGGATCGAGTGCAAAACACAATTCGTGCTTAGACCGGGTGCAACACATGATTTGGGCTCAGATGATGTGAAAATGGTCTGACTAATAAAGTGCTCAAATCGGTTGAAAAAAGTATCGATGTCGGGTTTATATTAATACTAGCAAACATACCATGTGGAAAGAAAGGATCGAATGATGAATCGTGTGGAAGAAAGATCTGATAGATGAACCGGGTGGATAATAAGTCTTGACCAATGGATCAGGTGAAATATAAGTTGTGATTAATAGATTAAGTGTAATATAGACCTGGTTAATGAAGCGGGTGAAGTAAAGGTTCGACTAGCTCTCCTGGTGTATATAATGCTTTGGCTGCATGTCGAGTGTAGATAATACTTTGAACTCATATCGGGTGTAAAAAAAAAATTGGATTCACCATGCCATGCATTAGACTGCCACATGCATGTCCACTAACATGCTATCATGTGTCCACCCCACTCAATTTTATCTATAAAAAGGTATCAAAAGTTATTTTTTCAAGCTTTTTTCTATTGCACGAGATCAAATCAAAGCTACAAAACCTTCCCTCCCAAAGCGATCATTACCCCATACTTTTCTAGAGTGATGGTTACCATGTCCAAAAAATCTCATAAAAATTCATTCAAAAATAAAAGTTGCATCAGATTTTTAGAGTACTTAATTGCACCTAGGACATAGCATACATGGGTTCAAGAAGTAATTTTTGAGGCTTTGACTTCTATGCCCCAATTTAGAATAGATAAATTTGTTCTACATAATATCATCAAAGCCTACAATAATGATCTTAGGACCATTACTCTATCTTTATAAAATAGAAAAACATATTTTACAATCAAACCCTATGATATCCAGAGATTGATTGGTCTTCCACAAAAGGGTCTCGCTCCAATTTCACAGAAGTTAATTCTCTCGAAGAATGATAAGGCTTACCTGGTGAGAAACTACAATATCTCTTTGGAATTTTTGTCAGGTATAATTCTCTTCGGTTGATTATCTTAAATTTCATAATTTAAAATTTTTTGTCACCTAATTTTGTTACAACATCTGCGGTGAAGTTCAAAAGAGGGTTAAGTAGTAACTCAGTTTCCAACACTTATTTCAAGGAAATTCTTGAATTTTTCTAAGAGAGTATCATGAAATATTCGACTGGTGTACATATATTTTAGATTGAATCATATCAGAGCTCTATACTATTCAAAAAAAATCAAACAAACCTCACACGATCACCTCAATAAATTATAGTTTAGCACTTTACTATGAAATTTTTTATAATTTGTAGGATACTAGCTCACAAACTATAGTGAACACAAAATTACAAATCATTGTTATGACTATCAAAGAGCTGAATTTAATTATTCTATTTTTCACCATTAAACAATTTATATATTTTAGCATATTTTTTATTTATTTTTTAACTTTTTTTGTACCTAAATGTAGAGTAACGCAACCATCACACAGTCAATAAAGGATGCTGGTGTTAGAAGTCACATGCTAGAGGATGGTGCTGATTTAGAAGGTATAATGTGTGAATTGCAACCATTGCATAGACTTAATAAATGCTAGAAGCCAATTTCTTCTCTCATTTTTCATCAACATGTGCAAGAAAATACCATGGAATGTGAATCCAGTTATGCCACACCAATGATGGGTAAGTTTACTATTTCAAGTTTTATTCATTCATTACCATTACTATTTAGTTGAAATTATATTTTTTTTTCATTTTTTGTATGTTTTCAGTTTTACGCTCCACCTCCTGTGAGACAAGCAAAGTCTCCCCAAGATTGAAGAATGCTCCACAAGATCAATCACACACAAAAGAGGAAAACCCACAACACCAATATTAAGTGGTAAAACCCTACTTCAAATTAAGAAGGGAAACATCCACTATGAAGCTCACTATATTACTCAATGATTCAACAATACAAGAATGTTTCAATGTTATGCAACAATATGCATCAACATGATATGACAAGATGTAGTAGACAATACCCATATTTAAAGAGAAGCTTTTTCTACTACAACAATAAAATTACCCTAATATTATCACAATATTATCTTGAGATGTGTGTGTGAATGCAAGAACACGACACTTAAAATAAAATAGCAGAAAATCAAATAATGCAGTGAGACACAAATATTGCACAAAAGAATGTATTCAATAATATGGGGGGAGCCGATAAACTCCTTTTATTACAATCAATGTTCAATGCCAATATTTGATACAATATATATTACAGTGGCGCTAGGGTTCTCCGAAACCCTAGCTAGTAGCAATGGAAGTGTCTTCAGATTCGGGTGTGTTCTTGATCCCAACAGGTTGAGTGGGCTTTGGATATCCAAGGTTGGGCCACTCCAGCTTCAACAACCATCAAATAAGGTGTGGAATTCATAGATCTGCATACACAAAACAAAACAAAGAGAGTTAGTAATACCTGTGAGGGCTCCACAGTGTGAGGCCCTCAGACATTAATAAAACCCTAGTTTAATAATAAAATCAGAGAGCATGCAAGATCAACAAATTACTAAATAGGATATACAAAAATGAGATTTACCTTGCTATTGATCAGTTATTGTAGACGACGTCGCAGATCTGTTGATGCAACAACTTCAGATTTGAGGTTTGTGGATGGCAGCAGGCTCTGGCGTGCACTTGGCAGGCTCGGACATGAGCTTCGTAGGCTCTGGTTCACACCTGGTGATGTGGTAGGCTCTAAAGAGTGCCTAGAAAGCTCTAAAAAGCTTGGTAGGCTCTGGCATGCACCTACAGATAGGGCAGGCTCTAGAGAGTGCTCGATAGGCTCTACAGTGAGCTTTGCAAGCTCGAAACAACACCTGTAGGGTAGGGTGAATCTGCAGAAGCAGATCGAGGGGATGGTGATGAAGGTGATGGATGGAGGATGGCTATGGCGGTGAGGGAGGATGAATGGATGGTGGCTGGAATAGCAAAAGTATTATCGATGGACTAGGGCTTCAGATCTTTAGGATTCTATGCTAGGGCTTCACCAATAATTCCTTCAGAATGCAAAATCTCATCTCCAAGTTCCAGGGTTCCAGGGTTTGAGCATTTACAAATGCTCTTACTTATAATTCAACTTAGGGTTCTCTTAGGGTTTTGACTTGACACTTTTTAATCGTGCGGTTGAAATTAAATTGAATCCTAAGGTTGAGATTGCTTTTTGAATGTGGCATGGATTAATGAAGATGGAGGGTGGAGATTAAATCTGATCGGACGACTGAGGTTAATTGAGTTTATTTATATATATTTTATAATAAATATATTAAAATATTATATAAAATATAAAATATTATTAAAATAATCCCAATTAGGCTAGGAAATGGTGGGAAGGTGGAATTGGGCCAAATAATTGGTGGGAGAGTAGAATGGAAGACAAGTGGGTGGTGGGATGGTTAGGATGGAGGTTTAGTGGCTGTAATTTGGTGTCTACAGATGCCCCTTTTTGTACCATGTTGCGTGAAACACAATATGGTGCAAAAACATGAGACACCTGCTTGGGCTATGGGCAAAGAAGCAACTTCTCTCTATCATTGGATTTGCGCACTGAAGTTGAAGACTAAAGAATTTTTGGAATTTGTGTAGCTTACCCCCTCAATTGGTGAATGAGTTACGAATGTATCTCACAAGCCAATTGAAAAATGAATGATGTAATGAATTTGTGCAATTGATGAATGAAATATGTGAGATGCAAATGATTGTGGATGATATGAATGATGTAAAATGTGATACCATTTTTTCCCCAATGGTGGGAAGGGGGTTGGTATATAATACCATGCGATTGTAGATGATATGAATGATGAAAAATGTGATACCATTTTTGCCCCAACGGTTGATAGGGGTATTTGTCCAGTGTAGATGTTATGATCATGTGAGATGTATCCCATCATGGGAAAGCATAATGTAATGTGGTTGCCCCAAACTTTGGGATGATTTGATGCATGTTGAACAAGTTGTCGCAATGGCATCATTGAGTATGCAAGGTATGAAGATGCAGGCTGACTAAGTCAATGCAGGGGTTGGGTATTGACTATGGAAATTTCTTCGCCAATTCCATGATGGAACCAATCAAACTTATCGGTGTCCTATATTATGACTATTGTCAAGTGAATGAGTGTTTGTGATTGTAGGTTATCTATGTTTTCTTGCCCCACAGACAAGGACATCAATGATTGATTGCGAGCAAATTGTTCTTGGCAAGGTTGCATTCAAAATGTGAGGTGCCAAATGTGATTGTGATTTCTGATGATGAGATAATTGATTATGATCATGATCAAGTGTCCTTATTGTAGATTATTCATCTTACCAAATTGCATGGATTATTATCACTGCAATTGCCAAGTTTATAGAATAACATACTAGATACGAGGTTCGCTTGAATGAACTGGACAAGATAAAAATGATGAATGATATATGCACGATGATTGCGGAAGAATGCCTAATGGATTTATGCAATGATGATTTTGTTGATTATGGAGTTGATTGATTATGTTAGAAATGAGTGAATGAGCAGTCAAATCAACTCCACTATACATAAAATCGGGTGGGATGATGCAGTAGATGATGAAGAATTGTGGAATGTTGATTTTGTGAAAATTGGACTTTGCTGGACGTGTTTTGTAATGTGATACATGCTTTTGATGAATTTGGCTGGTTCTCAGAAAATACGCATGCAAAACTATTTGTGATCTCACAAAATCAACATTTATGGTGTGTATGATGTGTGGATGAAATTTGGTGCATATTGGATGAGTGGAGCTACCATTTTGAGGGCTTTTGTCTTCTTACTCCTTTGTTTCCAGGCACACGCCTGCGCCTGGCGTGTTCTGTAGGCGCCCGCATGCGCCTACGTGCACCTGTAGATGCACAAAAGTACCCATAATTTTTAGGTGTGGGTCTACACCTGAATGCGCTAGTGAAAGCTATAAAAAGCTTTATGAGTAAACTTTTAGGCTCATTCGTGCATTGTTGACTTCGAGAAGTTGTGTCTGAGGGGTGGAGTGATTTGGTGAGCTAAGTGAGGCTAGTGGGTGTGTGTGCGGAAGCGATGGTGGTGGAAGGGCTTGGTGCTGCTGGTGGAGTAGAGGTGTCATTTGTCCCGGTAAGACCATTTGTTTCCTTTGTGCAAAAATTTGTTTTTATTTTGTTGCTTTCTTTTTTTTTGAATTTTTTAAAACTAACAAAGTGTTTTTGTTTGTTGCAGCTGAGGGATATTGAGCCTCGACATCGCTTCTCTCCTCTCATTTCGGGGATGAGGAAGAAGTTGTCAGAGGAATATTGGAGGTTGTTGGGTAGAGTGGGCTTAGAGGGAGTGGCGAGACTAGATGTGGTGAGGGCTAATGAGGGGTACCTTTCTGCTTTGATAGAGAGGTGGGACCCGGATAGAGGGACGTTCCAACTATCGACTGGGGAGGCTACTATCACTCTTGAGGATGTGTATCACATTCTCAAGGTGCCAGTAGAAGGAGAGAAGGTGGTGGTTGGGAGGGATAAGAAGGCAGAGATGGAGAAAATGTTTGGGGATCGATGGCGGGAGGCCCGGATGGGGGATGGAGGGATATGCTACCTGAGCATGTATAAGGCGAAGGAGTTAGATGCGCTCCCCACTTTGATCATGTTCATGTTAGCGAACATAGTGCTACCAAATAGCACTGGTTGTAGGTTCCCTTGGAACCTATTGGGTTTGGTGAGCGATCTATTGACAGATCCTCGAGAGTATGCATGGGCACCGACCTTATTGGCACAGTTATACCAGGAGCTATATGAGGTGGTGCAGAGGGAGAGGAAGGGGATTGGGTGCAGCTTCCTCCTACAGTGCTGGGCTTGGGAGCATTTTGTGGTAGCTCGGCCCGAGGGGTTGCCATGTGAGTCATGGTGGATGGGTGAGCCTTATGCGAGGTGATGGGCGGTGGCTGAGGAGGTTCAGCCTAGTCGGGAGGTACACACTGGGTAGTGGTACCGGGACATGTGGTCGGGCGTGACTCGAGAAGATGTGATGTGGAGGCCATGGCGAGGAGCCAGATGGGATGGAGATAGGAGGTAGCTGCATTGGGTGAGGCAGGCTCGATGGTTGATTGGATGGAGGGATGAGGAGGTGGAGTACTTTTAGTACTCATGGGTGTTGAGGCAGTTTGGTTTACCTCAGGGTGTTTCGGATGAGCCGATGCTATATCGGTATCGGAGGGATGAGGGGACACTTCCCTGCCCCGAGCCATGGCATGTGTAGCTAGAGGATGATGAGCAGCTGGAGGTACCCGACGTGGATGATGTCGGGGTGACTCTAGAGTATGTGGAGTGGTTTGGTGCCCAACCAGTATGGGTGCCAAAGGTTGTTGGTGTGGATGCGGCAGCTATGGGGTTGAGGTCGACTCCAAAGAGGATGAGGCCTCAATGGTCGATGGGTCAGAGGCAGTCGAGGGGAGCAGCCCAACAGGCTCTAGAGGTGGACTTGGTAGAGGGGGAGAGGGAGGATGATGAGGAGATGGATGAGATATCTAAGGTGGTTAGGCTATGGGTAGAGTTGGAGCTACTGTAGGAGGAGCGAGAGACTATGCTAGAGTCTCAGAGGGAGGCCAGGGTAACTATAGCTCAGCTAGAGGTAGAGCGGGCAATGGCTGTAGCTAGGGATCAGGAGACAGTGACGAGGCTCCAGGAAGATATTTTGGTGAAGGAGCGGTGACATCAGAAGGACCTATGATGACTTCATGCTAGTGAGGCATATGCACATTCCTTGGAGGATGTGTGTATGCAGCATCACATCACTTTTCCAGATCCTCCTTCATCATCTATGGCCGAGTCATCGAGGCACACGGAGTCGAGGCAGAGTACTAGGCCGAGGGCTCCTACTAGGTCTCAGGGGTCTTCTCATGGATAGTTGATGTAGTGCTTAGATGCACTCTTTTGTACATGTGAGCCTTGGTGCTCCCTTTTGTAGCCTTCTTGGCATCTGATTGTACATTGGACACTTTATATATATATACATGGCATTTTTTTTAGATATGTGTGTTATCTTTTTGTGTGGATGTTTTTATGTGTTATGCAATGCTTTATTTAATGTTTGTGATGATGAATGCAAGTTAACCATGATGTGTATGCCTAAGATTTATTTGAATGATGTATGCAAGCTAACTATGTGTTGTGCCTAAGGTGTATATGGATGATGCAATCTAATGATGTGTTATTAATGATTATGAGTTATGGATGATTAATGCAAGTAAATGTATGAAGAATGTAATGTATATGTAATCTAATGATGATGTGTTATGTATGATTAATGCAAGTAATTGATTGTGATCTATATGAGAGAAATGCATGTTGTTCAAATGATATTTTATAGTTCAAAAATGTTATTGGCCACTTTTGTTGTCCATTGTTTTGACAATCGGGAGTACCAAATTTGGTGGTGCTATGCAACTTGACTCACTATGAAGACATGGGTGTTGGCATGACAGAAGATATGGATGTTGATATGGAAGAAGATATGGATGTTGATATGGAAGAAGATATGGATGTTGATATGGAATGAGTACTGCAGCATTTTCAAGAACTCAAACATACTAGTATTATCAACCAAACTCACTTGGGTTGTCTAACTTTCTTTAGGACCAATGTGTGTGCAAGTGAGGTTCAATTACCAAATCTTGAGTGTGACAATGACCCTATCTAATCAAGAACCAGTGTGTGTGCATGTGAAGTTCATTGACCCACTATGAGTAAATTGGGCATGACCTGTTATGGAGATGACCTGAAGCTAGCCTGTCCTTATGTGCGGTCAGAGGTCTTCCTATTTGCCAAGGAGACATGTCGCCCCGCATGAGCTTACTCCACTGCCAGCCAGGCGTCTATAGCCCCGGTGAAGATTCACTCCATAGTCCAATGGGATTTGATATTTTAGGCCTTGGGGATGACTACCCATCCATGCTAGGGACGTGAAGTATGAATCCTTACGACTTGAGGGATCAAGGGTGTTTGGGATTTTATTTGTTAATTTTGTATAGAGCTTTGGGGAATCGGATTCTCAACCGAAGTGTGATGAGAATTTTGACCCTATCCTTACTACTCTATGTTTTTATGCTTATGTTTGAAGAGTAATTGAGGTAGTGGTGAAAACCACTATTTTTGCTTTGGACTATGTTGCATGATGGGACAAGCGAGGATTATCCCTTTTCGCTTCAAGGTACTATCCAAGTATGGAACTAACCCTCCTTGACTCATAATGTTTTTAAGATGTGATAGAATGTGATTGGTTCAAGATTGTGTTTGGAATCAATTGATAATGCTCAAGACTTTCTTAGTGTGTAAAGTGTGTTGTTGGTCCTAAAGAAAATTGGACATCCGCTTGGAGGTTGCTTGCTACACTAGTAATGGCTGAGTGACTGAAAATCTAGGCTTTGTGATTTTGACATGTGGTATTGTTGGCTTATGAGGTTTGTGAAAGGTGCATGATTGTATCAAATTAGGTACCCCCAATTTCTATAACTTGACTTTTTGTTTATGGCCATATCATCATTACTATGCCAGATCATTGAACATGGGATGGGATGAATGCAAATGTATATGCCTAGTGCAATGAAGGTTAATATGCAAATGGAAAGTGGAATATGTATGTATGGATTAGAATTACGATGCAAGTTAAATGCCTAAATGCAAATGAAATGTATGCAATGTGAAAAATGCCTATGTAAAAGCATGCAATTTTTTTTTTTTTGCCATGTATATATACATATAGTGTGTCACTTTTAACAATGAAATGCCTTTAAATGAAGAACATTAAGTGGTTCAGGATCCTCTATTCCCTCTAAATCGGCAAGCCTATAAGTACCATTACCCACTTTTTGAGTGATTACATATGGACCTAACCAATTTGCCATAAATTTGTCATGAAGGTGTGGCAACACATTGGTGTTTTGTTGGTTCTCTTTGAGGATGAGATCCCCTACTTGAAATTCCCTAAGATGGACTTTAGCATTGTAAGCACGCTTGAGGTGGTCTTGATAAACTCGTAAATGTTCTAATGCATTGACACGCCTTTCATCTAGGAGTGTGAGTTGGTCAAGTCGTGCTTGTCTAGTTGTATCATCATCTAGGAATTCTTGCAAGGAAATTCGTAAGGAGGGAATCTCGAGCTCTAGAGGCATAATAGCTTCTGCTCCATAGACCAGAGAAAATGGTGTTGCTCCCATTGGCATTCGGATGCTTGTTCGATAAGCCCAAAGTGCCAAAGGGATTTGTGTATGCCAATATTTATGATTTTCTTTGATGAGTTTCTTAAGAATGGCAATTAAGGTCTTATTGGTAGCTTCAACTTGTCCATTTGCTTGTGGGTAATAAGGAGTTGAGAAACTATGTTGGATATTATATTTCTCGCAAAGTGCTCGAACATCCTTGTTCTTGAAAGACTTACCATTATCCGAAATGATTTTAGAGGGGATACCAAAGTGACAAACGATATGATGGAGTATGAAGTCCACAATTCGAGGTCTTGTCGTACTAGTTAGAGGAATTGCCTCAACCCACTTTGTGAAGTATTCTGTGGTGGTTATGATGAAAGTATGTTGTCCTGAAGAGGAGGGCAAAATTTTGCCAATTAGGTCGAGGTCCCATTGTGAAAAGGGCCAGAGACTCTATATAGGTTGTAAAGCTTGTGATGGTACATGCGTTAAATTGGCATGTGATTGACATTGTTTGCAATTTTTGACATATGTGCAACAATCATGTTCCATGGTGGGCCAATAATAACCCATGCATAATAGATGCTTTGCAATGGCCATTCCACTAAAATGACCACCACAAGTACCATCATGGGCTTCCTCTATGGCCCTTTGGGCCTCCTCAGGTTCGAGGCATCAAAGTAGGATTCCATCGTAACCGCGTTTATACAACACGTCACCCAAGAGAATGAAATGGGCTACCCTTTGCTTGAAGGCGCATTTGGTAGACCGAGACATGTCCGATGGGAGTGTTCCAAATTTTAAAAAGGTGACTATGGGATTTGACCAAGACTCACATGATTCCGCGTGGATGAAGCAAACATCTTTTCCATCCTTTGGCTTAGCACGATCCACGACTGCTTTAGAGATTGTTGAGATTATTAGGGGCTGTACCTCTCCTAAGTCATTCTTTGGAATCAAGGATCCAAGAGAGGCCATTGCATCTGCAAATCTGTTAGTCGAACGAGGTAAGTTATTGATTTCATACCATTCGAATGTTGAGAGCAATTTCATTGCTATTTCATGATAAAGCTTAATGGTAGGTTCTTTGCATTGGTATTCTCCTGTTACCTATTTTACGACAAGTTGAGAATCCCCAAATATCCAGATACATTTAATACCCATAGTTATAGCTGATTGAAGACCTAAGATTAAGGCTTCGTACTCTGTTGTGTTGTTTGTGCATGAGAAGTCTAACTTGAATGATAAAGGGATGGGAATCCCTTGTGGTGTGTGAAAGATGACTCCCACACCTTGACCTTTCTCGCACTTAGATCCATCAAAGAATAATGTAATATCGACATCTTTCTCGGGAATGATATATTCTCCTTCTTTAGTGACTAAAAATACCGAATCATCTGGGAGCTCAATAATCAAAGGATGATCACTAGGTAGTGGAGCTTCCGCAAGGTGATCGGCGATGACCTGACCTTTAATGGATTTTTGGCTAATGAATTCGAGATCAAATTTTGTAAGCAACATTATCCATTTAGCGGTACGGGTATTGTTATAAGTGCGAGACATCATGTAACACAGAGGATTTTCTCTAGCTATGACATAGGTTGTTTGGCTTAGCATATAATGTCAAAGTTTCTTAGTGGCTAAAACCACCGCTAAGCATAACTTTTCTACATAAGCATATCTTGTTTCATAACTTACCAATGTTTGACTAATGTAATAGATTGCTTGCTCTCGATTTTGTTCATTTTTATGTGCAAGCATCGTCCCTAAAGCAGCTTATGTGGCTGAGACATATAGATGGAAAGGGACCCCCATCCTAGGAGGAGTTAAGACTGGTGGTGAAGTTAGATAGCGCTTGATATCATCAAATGCTCTTTGACATTCATCTATCCATACAAATGCTACCCCCTTTTGTAGCAAGTGGTTAAATGGCCTGCATTTATCATAAAGTTGTGCAATGAAGCGTTTGATTGCTTGAATTTTACCTTGCAAGCTACGCAATTCCTTGATGTTAGTTGGGGGTGGCATTTCCATGATGGCCTTAACCTTATTTGGGTCCACTTCAATGCCTCTTTTGGAGACAATGAATCCTAAAAGTTTACCAGAGGTAACACCAAAGACACACTTTTTGGGATTTAACCTCACCTTGTATTCTAACAGTCGATCAAAAATATTTTCCAAGACATCAATATGTTCTTGTCGGGTTTTAGATTTAGCCAAGAGATCATCTACATAATCTTCAATGATTTTATGCATGTAATCATGAAAGATGTAAGTCATGGCTCTTTGATAAGTAGCTCCTACATTTTTGAGGCCAAAGGGCATAACCCTAAAACAAAATGTTCCCCATGGTGTTGTGAATGCTGTTTTATGTTGGTCATCAAGATTTATTCGAATTTGGTTGTATCCTGAGAAACCATCCATGAAGGAGAGCATTTCATGGCCTGCACAGGTGTCGACAAGAGTATCAATGTTTGGTAGAGGGAAGTCATCCTTAGGACACACTTTATTTAGATCTCGAAAGTCATTGCAAATGCGTATCCCCATGTTGGGCTTGCGAATGGGTACCATATTTGAAAGCCACTCAGGATAGTCAATAGGGATGATAAAGTGAACATCTAGTAATTTTTGTATTTCCTCTTTGACTATGAGTGCTACGGTAGGATGCATTCTTCTAAGATTTTGTTTGACCGGCTTGGCATCAGGCCGCAAGGTGAGATTATGGACAACAAGGTCAGGATCAAGACCAGACATATCCTTGTAGGACCATGCAAACACCTCTTTCTTTTTCTTGAGGAGAGCAATGAATTGCTCTTGTTCATCGGGTTTTAAAATTTTTCCAAGCTTGACAATTTGGGGATTGTTAGGATCTGAACTAAGGTTCACATCGATGGTATCTTCAATGGACATATGTGAACCTTCCTCAAGTTGATGTGGTGTTGGGATCAGATTGAAGTCATCTAAGATGTCATCTAGCCTCTCTTGCTTATCATTGTTTAACTTTGCCTGGAAGACGTCGGGACTACTGGCTGAATATGGTGACGGTGAAGGTGGGGGTGAAGGAGGAATGTAGCAGGCCGAAGCCCTTAGCAATTCCTCGGATAGGATGAACTCCGAGAAGGAGGGTGAAGAGGAAATCTGGTCCAAGTCAATAAGGCTGATGTCAATTGGTATTGGCTTAGTCAAATCGTATGGATTGCATAGCAGGGTGAATAAGTCAATAGGATTCATATTGACTTAGTGGGAGGAAATATGGTTTGGATAGATGTGGGTATGGAACAATTGAATTGGAACCGATGTCAAGGTGGGGTATCCCTGTAATAGTGAATGTGAAACATCAGAGCAAAATTTATTTTTTGTTGTTTTTGTTTTTTTTTTTGGAGTATGTACATATGTTACAATTCTTGGCTTATGCGGGGCTCAAGGTGAATTTCCAGGTGGATCGTCTTGCTCTTGTGGAAGAAGCAAGCAAAAAATGGGATGATGGATGGGGAACATTCAGAGGTAAAACTCTTCCTGTTGGGTTATGGGGATAATGGGATGTGACTCCTCTTCAGAATCATCAGAAGCATTTGACATAACCTCAAACTCTTCATAACTTTCATCATCAAAATCGAATATGGGATAGGAGAAATTGATGGGATCATCCTCGTCTACTTTGTCAATGCGAAGTTCTTGAAGGGCTTGTTCAAGAGAGGATGTCGATGGCAATGGATGGATGGAGGGCTCTTCATCATTGAGGCTAAGTTTTTTGAAGGCTTGCTCAAGAGAAGCAGTGGAGGACAATGGGGTATAGCCTAATCCAGAATGATCATGGGCGCCTCTATATGGGACATCTAGGATATCATGCATTCCTTGTTCATGGGAACCTAGACCTTGACCTTGCCAATGGAACATATTAAAGTATCTAGCTGGAAACTCTTCTACGTTAGGTATATTGGCACGCCTAGGCTCTTTTGGTTCTTCGGGTGGGTTTGCCCTGGTTGAGCAATCCAACCCTCCATAAACAAATTTAATGCTATTTGGAGCGGAACTCATGTCATAGACAACACCTATGGATAAAGAACGGTCTTTGGGGCATCCAAAATCCTTGGCTGTTGGAATGGCTAAGGGAGTGATGGTGACGTCTTGGATCACATACTCACCTATACTAGGATTGGTGATGTGAAATTTGACTTGGGTTGATGAGGTGGATGGTGAAGGTTCTGATGGCTCTGGATTGGTTGTGGATGGTGGGGAGTTAAATATGTCATAATCATAAATTTTGACTTGTGACACATCGGCTGATGGAGTTGGATTGGATGGCGGTGTGGAGTGATGAGATGGAGTAGAAGAAGTGGTTGTAGTAGGAGTATTTTTTGTGATGTACGATGTGTTAATAGAATATTGACCGCAATTACATGTACAAGAAGAAATGGATGTTTAAGAATGCAATGTGATGGGTAGCTCCTCTATGATGGGAGCCTTAGAAGAAGACAGATATGGATTAGAAGAAGGAGGTAGATTGAGAGATGATGTGGATGGATTTGATGATGGTGCCAAGAATAAATGGGTGGAAGGTAACATGGATTCATAAGGATTTGAAACGAAATTACAATACTTAAAAGGTTCAACATCCGTGGGGATGCAATGGATTTGTCCATCATGAACATATTTCAAGCATTGGTGGAGAATTGATGGGACACATTTCATTTCCCTCATCCAAGGTCTACCAAGGAGTATATTATACGCCATGGCTCCTTCCAAGATGTGAAACATTGTGTGCAATATTTTTGCCCCTACTTCTATAGGTAAAATAATAGTGCCAACTATGGTACACAAAGCATCATTAAATTCTTTGAGGGTGAATGATGATTTGGAAATTTGGGATGGAGGTAATTTGATATGGATAAGGGCAGCGGTAGTAATAATATTTATTGATGAGCCGGTATCGATTAATACTCTTTTGAATGGCTTTCTGTCTATTAAGGCCATTATGTGCAATGGAGGGTCCACCGATTCTGAACTCATTGGTTTTATCTCAAAGTCATAGAAGGTAATTGATGGTTCCATGCACGTTCTAACACTCCCTACAAAATTTTTGAAGGCATTAGAGTCTTGGGATTCTAACTCAATTGACTTGAGTATTTCCATTAAAGCTTCTCTATGCCTACGGGATTGTTGGATAAGCTCATATACAGAAATTTTGGCCGATGCCATTTTCAAACTAGTGGTTAACCGGTTGGTTAAGGTTATTGTTGGCCTTATTGGATGAAGGATATGTGGATTGGATGAATTGGATAGATTGATTGGTGGAGATGGATTTGGTGATGTTTGGATGGGAGGTGGGTTTTAAGGTTGTTGAACATTTTGTTGATTTTGCCTTTGCCCTCTAGTGACCACATGGACCGCTCCTACAAATTTTTGATATTATTGGACATGATTTACTTGGTTAGGGGGTGCTTGTTGATTGTTACCCCCTACATTATACTGGACCTCCCCATGGTTAGGTAGAGGTGTCTAATATATGCCCAAATTTTGATTTTGTGGAGCTAAGGGGTTATCCACGTTAATGGCCCCTAAGTCTATAAGGTCTTGCACTATGTTTTTGAACATGTGGTAGGAATTGATATCATGCCCATTTTGTCGATGGTATGGGCAAAACAAGTGCTCTCTATAACCCTTAGGCCATTTGGTGGGATCATCGGGCCTAATGTCTGGAAAGGCTAATTTGTTGGTTTCATACAACCTTCGAAATAGGGATGAATACGACTCGTTTAATGGAGTGTATTATCTTTGTGGGTGATTGAATTGGTGGTGGATAGGTTGTTCCATAGTTGGTGTTGTATTTTGTACCATTGGTGCTTGGGTTACTGATGGGACCGCATGATAGGAGATTTGTTGTTGCATCGGTTTTTGAGCCACTATGCTAACAACTCCAACAAGATAAAAATTCCCAAATATTTTAAAGAACAATAATGTAATTAATATGCTAAAAAATCCAACGAGATAAAAATTTCCAAAATATTTTATCTCTACCTTGTTTCAACATATAACATCTTTCATAGTTACATTTTTCTCAATATAAGCTTTGAATTACTGAACAAAAAATTTTGGTGTCTCTTCAAAATTCCTCAAAGAATGATGAGGCAATTGATAATACCATTATAATACCATACCACCAAGGCTCTTAGGGAAAATTTATAGGGTGATCATATATAAGATCATGAAATGTTTTCGTAAACATCATTAAATATTCAATTGGGTCCTTTGTTCCCTTATAAATTGGTAAAATTGGTATTGAAAAATGCTTAGGGTAGGGACTAGAAGCAATAATAGGGTCTAAGGGTTGATTGCATATCTCCTTATAGTTGTAGGTGAAGCTTGGAGGTTGTATCATATCCACTCTTGAAACCAATTGCTTCATCACATTGTAATAATTTACATATCAATATTTTTATTGTGCAATATCCCTAGGTTCCCTAGAAGAGGGATGTAGGTAGGTTGTTGAAAAAAAACTTCACCAATGTTGGAGGAATTAACACTATTATGGTATGGGTTATGATTGTGGTATATTTTTGTGAAGGATAACTAAGATTTGGTGGAACATATGCATGAATTTTGAGATGAGTAGAACAAGGAGGAAATTGAGCATATTTTTGGGGTGCACTACCAGTTGGAGGAGCCTATGGAATCCCTCCAAGGTTGGTGGTTATAGTTGTCACATATGTTGGTTTATTAAAAATATTAACATGATGTGAATATTTAAATAAAAAATTGTTATGAATAGGAGAGATGGTTGGAGGAGGCATCCCACCTCTTTCATGTCATGCTTCCTTTTCCATAGCCTTAACCAAAGCCTCATTATGGTGCTTCATAAAACCCCGTATATGATCAAATAATGAAAAATTGAAGCTTCCATTAGGCCCCTAAAAAGGATAAAATTTATTACTAGTTTCTTCATGTTCTTATTATTATGCATCTAGATTGGGATTCTTCCTATCAATCTGATCATCTTATTGAATAATCTGATCAGAATCTAAAAGCTTTCACTTACTCTTAAGGTTGTGTTAGTCAAAATACGACTAACCCCAAAAATGGCTGAAGCACTTTTTGAGCACTTTTTGAAGAAGATCGAAGCGGCCTACTTTTGAAGGAGAAATAAGAAAGCAAAATAAACTAAGGAATGAAGGTGTCATGAAATCATGACATTTTGGGTTTTCACAACAAAAAACAGCAAGGAGGACAAACGGAGGAAAAAGTCATGATTTTGCGACATTGCACATTTTTGCCAAGTTCGCTAATGAAGGAGCCCAAGTCAAGGAGAATGTCAAAATTTCACAACATGTTTCATTTTTGCTGGAAGAAAAGCCAAAGGGACTAAAGATATGAAGAATGTCACAATTTTGCATCATGTCGCGTTTTCATGGCTGAAAGCGGCAAGGTGAACCAAAGAAGCAGAAACATCATGATTTTGTGATATGTCTCAATTTCACGGTCAAAGATAAATAATAGAGCTAAAGAGACGAAGGCGTCATGATTTCGTGACATGTCACATTTTTGCAACCTAAAATAGGAGACAAAGAAAAAGGGACAAAAATATCATGATTTCACGACATGTTTCGTTTTTGCTAGGAGAAAGAAAAAGAAGCTTCTTAAAGGTAGAATGTCATGATTTCGCGACATGCCAGATGTAATGGCATAAAAGGTATTTTTGGAAACTGAGACATGCACTGACACCAAATTTTTTATTCCTGGGAAAGGCCAGATGATTGTAATGTGACAAGCTCGCTAGATAATTGTAATATGACAAGCTCATATAAAATCTAATTTGCAGAGGATCTTTTGTAGATTTTTAGAAACTGCAAAAAAATTACTTGTAATTGATTAGGTGATAAAAATGTACATAGTAGAAAGATGCTCTTTTTAGGGTATATATATGGGTGAGCGACCCACGAAAAAAAGAGTTCGACTCTTGGACATTTACAGACTGTATGTGCATTTTGCTGGAATACAAGCAATAAAGATACTCCTCCTTATGGCTTCTGATTTTTTGTGTGCAAGTGTATGTATCTGGTTTTTTTACTTCTATTAATTTTAAGTTTATATTGTATCTATTCTAAAAT
Source organism: Wollemia nobilis (assembly GCA_028583015.1). Lineage (NCBI taxonomy): Eukaryota > Viridiplantae > Streptophyta > Pinopsida > Araucariales > Araucariaceae > Wollemia > Wollemia nobilis. The sequence continues at coordinate 295,278 of JAQPPZ010015344.1, forward strand.
CTAAACTGTGCATATATGAATCTTGTTCCTAGAGTTAAATATTAAGGAATGCTTACATGTGTTAGATGAATGTCTAAATCATACTTAGGAATTCATGATTTCTACGTGAGGGTATAAAGGAATCTTGTAGATAGTGATATGTGCATTTATTTCTAGTTGTTTTCTAATCTATACCGTGAGAAAATTTCTAGCTTTGGCTATATTTCCCTTCTTTCTTGTTCCCATTTTCTCTAAAAACCCAAAGTGATTAGCCTTCTCTGGAGATTAAATGAATAGTCCCAATTTAGATCCGTCTATTCAATGTTGGCAAAGTCTAAGGCGCAACACTATTAACCAAAGGCATATTTTGTTCCAATAGTTTTTGGCACGCCCGGTGGGACCTAAAAATACCATAGTATTTTATAAAGTTTTAGTGTTTTCCTTTAAAGATTTTTGTGAAAATTCTCAAGCAAAAAACACTTGGCGACTCCGTTCAAGAGAGTTTAGACTGAAAGAAAAACCTTGTCTAAAAACATCTGGTTATAAATTCATATGATAACCAGATCCCAAACTAGAAACTCTAAATAACCTATCGAGATCTTCGAGTTACACCTCAAAATATTGAAAGCACATCCCGTGCTAGCCACATGATCTAATCCACCCGGTGCTAGTGACAGTTCTCTAGTATCTACTATAGGGAAATCTGTAAACAACCCTATAGTAATTGTAAATACACTAGCAATCATGGCTGCTCCTCCCATCCCAGCCAATCTTGTATGGAACCAAACTGGTCCTTTGAACTTAGGAGCTCAGAATTAAATTCCCTAGGCTGCACTAAAGGCATTGCCAACTTTTGATGGGACAGACAAGATAGCAGAGGAACATTGTTTGGATGTTTCATCGTTAGCAGTCATTTACAATATTACCCACGAAGATGTAATGGTTAGATTGTTGGTCATATATTTGAAAGGGAATATGCTCTATTGGTACAAAGTGCTTCCTACTAGATCCATTACTTCTTGGGTAGCACTTGTAGGCCATTTGGCCTATGAATTAAATATACATGCAGATCCATTCACACTACTAAATAAATTCACTATCATCGAGAGGCATCCACAAGAGGAAATACATGATTTCAACATCAGATTCACACAAACTCGAGACAGAGTGCCCCATGGTCTAAAGCCCACCGAAGACCAAATGATATGCTACTATCTAAGGGATTTTTATTTAGATCTCAACATAATTATAAGGCAATCTCATGTAAAAACTTTCCCTACTATCTATCTAGAAGCAGCCAAAGGAGAAGCCAATCTCATCGCCACTAAGAAATATCCCTCAAAGACCCTATTGCCAATTGCACCAGAGCTTTCCCAAGCCTTAAGTCCTAATCTCCCTACACTCCCATCAACGTGAGTTGTCCTTGTTATAGTTGCACCTCATGTACCTCTTGCACTACCTGTTCCACCCCTGCATCAGCTTCCTCAGATAACCTGTTGACAACCATAGTTGATACAATGAAGACATTGTCAAATGAAATGTCATCCATGAAGAAGAGATAAGCTGAAAAAAATTTCCAACCAAAGATATTTCCATAGATACAAAGAGACAGGGCTTCAACAGGCGGTAGAGGACAAGAAAGAAAAAATGTTGTGTATGCTAATGAAGCAGGAGATAATGGTGAACCCACTAATGCTGATTATTGGTGTTCTACGTGCAATGATCCTCATGGAGAGGATTTGTGCATGATTCATCAACACCATGTACAAAGCATGATAAATTAAAGAGCTAAAGAAATTGAAAAAGGTCAGGTGAATATAATCAGAGTTCACCAAAAATTGACAATGCCTTCAGTCGAGCAAGTTGCAGTCCTAACAAGATCGAGAAAAAAATCGTTACAAGTCGATCTAAAGGAACTCTAGCCATTAAATTTTCCTCTCGCCCCCAAGGCTACTTCTTAGAAGGATAAGTAAAATAAAAAAGGATGCTCTGACCCTCCTCGTACTTCTATTCCAACATGAAGGAAAGAGTTTCCTCCTAGAAAGGGAGATGAAACTCAAGATCAAGCGAAGGAGAAACTCAGATTTCCTTCATTGACCAAAAGATAAAGGACAAAAGCCACTCAGGGCTACAAAGATAGATATGATGCGTCAACTAGTGGAAGGGATAAAAATGCTGAGGCACCCTCATCTGCAACTCCTTCGTTCAACATTGTAGAGGAGATGAAGAAGATTCCATCGAAAATGAGCATGTATGATGCACTACAAATTCTAGGTTAGATTGACCTCCTCTAAGAATCTCTAAATTTGACTAAATGTAAGAGCAAAAATTCCTCCTTCTCAAATTTTATACAAGCAAATGTTATGTCAACTACTAGGAAAAATAGACCACCTCCATTCTATTTATCCCTGCAAATGGAGGGGCGAATAGTCCACATCTGGATGATTGACTCAGCGGCAGCAACTACGATGATGCCCAAAGTAGTGTGCAATATAATGGGAATGGAATATACTAGGAGCCATCCTGGTGTGTTGCAATTAGATGGCACCCTAGTGAAATCTATTGGGGTGATCAAAGACATCCCCATTTAGCTCCACAGGATGCCCCAAGTAGTTGTCATACAAGAAGTAGTTTTTGTGGATTTAGAACCATAATTTGGTATGTGTTTGTCCAGAGAATTCATGGTAAAAGTGGAAGGTTATTTGTATCTATATTATTAACATTTGGAGGTACCGTTCAAAGGTAGAAGAGTCAATATATTCAATGAAAACCATCTACCTTTCACATAGAAAGACTAGAAGATACAAGCACTGTCAACATATTGTCCGAGGATTTAGAGGACATAGATTTAATGGAAGAGACCTTGGAAGAACTCCAATATGAGGATCAATTTTCATTAAAATATTTTAATGCCATGGTAGAAACATAAATAGGGAGCTATTCCATCGAGAAGCCAAAAAAGCTACATGTTTCTGTCCCTAAAAAAGATGATTTTTCCAATCAGCTCTAGAAACTATATTTTGATGGTTCGAGATGCAAGAACGGAGCAGGTGCTAGGATTTTTTTGATTTCTCCTACTAGAAAAGAAAATGTCTTTTCATATAGGTTGACATGGATTTGCACCAAAAACGCAGCTGAGTACGAAGCATTGTGCTTAGGACTCAAAAAATTTGAAAAGCTAGGTATAAAACAGTTGCTGATTTTTAGAGATTCAGAACTTATAGTGAAGCAGGTTACTGGAAAATGCATTTGTAAGCAACATTACCTAAGGGCTTACAAGAATAAAGTGTTATATCTCTTGGAATATTTTGAAGCTCTAAACATACAATATATTTCAAGGGAAAGCAACACTCATGTAGACCTGTTGGCATCAGTTGGATCTAAATTTTGCCCAGTCAGTAATGTTATCCAAAAGTCTAAAATAGTGAGACTAATTTACAGGCCTTCTGTGCCTGATAAAGACATTTTCTAGCAGGTATTCAAGAATGATGAACAAATCTTGGATTTTATGATCCATGAGGTGAATTTATCTAATGATAGAGCTCTATAAGAAGAGGATGAAGAGATCCTGATTTAGTTAAGAAACAACCATATTCCCAAGGTATTGATTACCCTTGAGAGTCTTTTCAACAATAATGATAGAACTATAGGTTGAAATATTAAGGTGGATAAACGCCAGTACAAGGAGGTAGAATTATAACTGGGTAAAATGATCAAAGTAGGTACTGATTGTACAATAATAGAACTAGAACAAATAAAGTAGTTATGTAGAGAATATCCAGATATAATAGCCTAGACTTATAGTTATTTAAGAGTGTACAATAAGGAATTTATTCAGCATACCATCAAACTAGAGGAAGGAGATAAACCTTTTTGGAAGATGCAAAGGCCAGTGAATCCAAATATTGAAGCTTCGATGAAACAAGAGTTATTAAAACTCCTATAGGCCAAGATAATATACCCAATCAAGCACTCTACCTGGGTGGCCAATTTAGTCCTAGTCCAAAAAAAGAATGATGAGATCAGACTATGTGTTGATTTCAAAAATTTGAACAGGGCCTCTTTAAAGGATCACTATCCTTTACCCCAAATCAACCCAATCCTTCACATGGTGGAAGGAGCAGAAAGGTTTTACCTGTTAGATGGATTTTCTAGCTATAGTAAAGTTTGGGTAAGAAATGGGGATCAATATAATACTGCGTTCACCACTAAGTGGGGAACATTTGCATACCAAAGGATGCCCTTTGGATTATCTAACGCAGGAGCAACTTTTCAAAGAGCTATGGATGTAGCTTTTGGAGAGCTTGCAAATAAGATCATTGTTGTCTATTTAGATGACATGACTATATTTTATCATGACAAAAGAGACCATGCCAACCATCTACGATAGATATTTGAAAAGTGCAGAGAATTTAGGATATCCCTAAATCCTAAGAAATCTATATTTTCTATAGAAGAAGGCATACTCCTTGGGCATGTTATTTCCAAAATTGGGTTGTCCATTGATCCTGATAGAGTGAAAGAACTTCTAGAGCTATCACTTCTAGTTAATAAGAAAGGATTTCAGTATTTCTTTGGATAAATAAATTTTGTCAAAAAATTCATTGTCGATTTTGCCCAAACAGTTAAGCCAATGATTGAACTATTGAAAAAGGATGCTCCTTTCAAATGGACAGAGCCAAGAAATGAAGCTTTCAAGAAAATTTTGGAAGCCATAGCTCAAGACCCTATACTAGTCAACCCTGACTATTCTAAAAGTTTTATTTTATACATTTTTGGAGAGCAAGATAGCTATGCTGGAGTTCTCACTCAGAAGGGAGCAGATGATGAAGAAAGACCAATAGCCTTTCTAAGTTCTACCATGCACAAGCATGAGGAGAGGTACAATTTTAAAGAGAAATAGGTGTATGCAATTATGAAATAATTGAATAAAATGAAGCACTTTTTATCCCAGATTCGAACCATTGTTCATGTGATTCACCCTGACGTAAGAAATTTTATAATACAAGGGGAATTGGGTGAAAAAAGAGTTGAGTGGGTGACCCACATACAAGAGTATGATGTAGAAATACATCCGACTAAAATAGTCAGAGGGAGAGCTTTATTCCAGGAATTGGCTAGACAAGAAGCAAGTGGATATGGGGAAAGCCAGCCCGTGATGGCAAATACTAAGCAACATCAAGCTAGAGAGAGTACATATTGGATCGACAACTTTGTGAAGTATTTTTAGACTGGGTTGTGCCCTAAAAATCTGAATGCTTCCCAAAGAAGAAGGTTTAGAACACAAGCTTTAAAATATACCCTTCGAACAGAAGGATTGTATAGAATAAATATCAATGGTGTATTGTTGAAATGCATTTTTGATAATGAAAAATAGATAGTATTATATGAATTTCATGGAGGCCTCTCAGGTGGACATTATGTAGGCTGAAAAAAATCTTTGAATATCCTTAGAGCTAGATGCTATTGGCCTTCCATCTTCCTATATGCATACAAAGTAACCCAAAAATGTGAATAGTGTTAGAGGTATGTAGGAATAAATATGAATGCACCTATGCCATTGAGAGCTATACAAGTCGAGGAGTCTTTCCAACAGTGGGGATTGGATTTTGTGGGTATAATAGAGCCAAATTCATCAGAAGGCCACAAATACATTCTCACTGCCATGGACTACTTCACTAAGTGGGCAGAAGCAGTTCCCATAAAGAAAGTTGATTCAGAAGTAGTGATAAAATTTGTAGAGTCTGATTACAATATTTGGCATACCAGACTCTTTGATTACAGACAATAGATCTTCTTTCACTGGAGCAAATATGATCGAATTTACCAGTAGATATGGGATTTACTTGAAAACTTCTTCTAACTATTACCCATAAGGTAATGAACTAGCTGAGTCTACCAATAAGAATATCCTTAGGATCCTTAAAAGGACACTAGAGGATAACAAAAGGAACTGTAACTCACTACTGAATCAAGACCTGTGGGCCGATAGAATTTCAATGAAGAAATCAATCAATACATCACCATATGCTTTGGTTTATGGAAAATAAACTATTTTACTGATTCATATGGAGATACCAGCATTGAAATTGTTGAACCAGATTAATGAATATGAATGTCATCCAATGGATGCCCAACTAATGCAACTTCTATAGCTAGAAGAATCTAGGGAGCAAGACTACGACCACCACTAAAAACATATGGTAGAAACAGCAGGGTGGTTCAACAAGAAAACCACTTTCAAGAAATTTAGGACAGGTGACCTGGTTTTAAAATGGAATGTCAAGAAAGCGAAACCAGGCTACCATGACAAGTTTGATGCTTTCTGAGAAGTACCATTTGAGATTATTTCAAAAAAATAGTTCAATGCTTTTCAGCTGAAGGATCAAGATGGGTGGATTCTTCCTATCATGGTGAATGCATTTCACTTGAAATTATACTTCCAGTAAAAAGCAAAGAAAAAATATTATATGTATAATATAATATAAGTATTATGAAAGTTTGTAAATATTGTTTTTTTTTGTGGCTTAGTAAGAATTTTTTATAGCCAATCAGAGCCTGAAATTTTTGAATAAATTTAAGGGGAAAATTTCACCTTTGTTGTCTTATAATTTCAAATTTAGAGTTGCAACATGGTCCTCTAAGAGCTAGTGAGCAGGAATAATTAAACGAACTCATCGAAATATGTTATATACTCTTCCAAGAAATATTTCTAAGGTTAGCATCCGAAGACTTATTTGAAGTGGCCACGTGCCAAGGGATAAGTGGGTGGAAGAATAATTAATCAGTCAGGTGGCATAATTTTTGGCATGAGGTAGTTTCCTGTTTCCCATGCAAAATTTAATGAGCTGGCGAGTTTTTTTTAAGAAACTTTCTAAAGAAGGTGGCAGAAATGAAAACCAAAGAAAATATGAAGAAATAAAATCTACCAACCATCATTAATGCATTAATGTTGCATGTCCTCCCAAGCTACGTGAAAGTAAAATTTGAAATCTTGGAAAGGCATTTTGTCATTTGCGAATCGCTAAGCTCCCACAGAGAGAAAAGAGTGAAGACTATCACTGTAATAATCAGATACCAGAAGATTTATGCTATCCCCATACTGTGACGTTGTAACTCAGTAAGAAAGAAGGAATTGGGAAGTATTCTTAGAAAAAAATTTAGTGCCCATACACCTAAGAATTCCTAATGGCTCCATGAAAAATGAAGAAGTGGGAAGCATCAACTTTGTTGCCCTCGACCACTTTGGTAGTAAGGATAAGGGAGGAGAGCAATGCCAGATTTATTGATAAAGATACCCGAATTGCAGACACAGTTGTGACATGGAAATACCCGATGGATATTCAAAGCAATATAAACAACCAGGTAACAACCAGGATTTCGACGTCCTCTCATTTCATGTTTGCATACCACTCTTTCCTATACTGGTATGTATATATCCCTGTTCATCCTTACCCATAATTAGTAAGGGCAATTACCAATTTTTATGATGAAAAATAGAGGAAAATTAGGGATTATTTGGGAAGGGTTTTATTTTCTCTATCAAAGGATGCATTTATCTCTGGTTTTGCTACGAGCCATGTCCATTCTTTAGAGCCAAAAACCTTTGATCCTTTACAGAAGGCTACATATTTCAGTTCGTCTAAGAAAATGAGGAATTTCCTAGCTACTCAGCTAAAAGACCTTCCTGAGGGAGTTAATCCACCAGAACCTCCCATATAAATTACAACTTTTAAGGACCCTGAACTAGATTCCATCCTAGCCATGGTTGTTGAGCTCAAAAATGATGAAAGGGTTCAAAAATGGCAAGTAATGGTGGTAGAATGTTTGTCAAACCCTAAGATGTATGACTATGCTATCATGAATAAAAGTAAGGCCAATTTTATTTGACTAGCCTGAGTTCTTAAGTTCATAAATTCATAAGGGTTTGGTAGCTTTGAAAGTAGGGACCCAATTTTCTTTTTGCTACATTTCTTATCTGGTTTGGTTATTCTTTTATTTCATGTCTCAAGAATTAGAATTTATATCATTAAATGATAGATATGAAAAGGAGAGAGTTTTGCCAGTCTATCAATGGACCAATGTGCTGCATAATTCAAAGTCCTACTATGATTTCAAAATGGAATTCTTAGGCCCTGCTCTAAAAATTATGTATGGACAGATTAGAAGGTTTACCCCCAAAGCAGAAAAACTCTTGCAGACCAAATATGATGAGGAGGGAGACTGGTTCATTTTGAACCAAGGAGTATGTATCAGATTATATGGGTTCACAGAGAAACCCTTTTTACTCCCCCATTATGTCACTGATAGGTTATTTTCTTTAGAGTATGTTAGGTATATGGAAACAATAAATATGAAGTTTGGGATTGGAATTCAAAAAACTAGTACCTACAACATGCCCTTCAAATTTGAAGGAATTACTATGACAAAAAAAGGGCAAAATGAGAAAATAATAGAGTATTTGAGAGAATTGTGGCTTATTGAGATTCCAAAGAGGTGGAAATATGACCCCTTGAACAGATTTGCTGAGAGGTAAGCCATTTTGAATAAAACCCAGATAAAGGATTATCATGTTAAAATCAGGGAAGATATTAAAGAAAGCAGAAATAATAGTGAAGATGAACCCCTAGAGTGGCATATAGAGAGGATGGAGCCTCTGCCCCCTGGCATGACTTCTATAAATTGGTTTTCCAATATGATCCTAAAAATGTAAAGGCCCATCAATTGACAAATGACATAATTAATAGAATATTGAAAAATCGACCAGATTGGACTCTGGAAAAAATCCGAGAATGGTGGTTAATGAGAGTGTATACTAACATGATTTCATCTAGATACCCCACCAAGGATGACAATAAATTTGACCCTAGGTATGATGCCAATCATGAGTCATGGGCCAACAGTTTTCATTTTAGGATCCCTCCTAGTATTGGAGGCAGTCATTTATCTATCCCAAAAGCACCTCAGTAGCATAAATCTGATAAGGGCAAGAAAGTGATAGTAGCCTAAAACCCTCCTTCAGTTCAGATAAAACCTAGGATATCAAGGAAAATATCAATAGAGGAATATTTTACTAAATAATAGGAGGAAACTTATAGTCATAAGGCTGCCCAAATGATTTTAAAAATGGGCTTGAAGGAAAAGTGTTGGGAAAAGAAGGACAGGGTAGAGTTGAGCCCATTCAGGTAACCAAAAGTGAGAAGCGCTTAGTGCTTGGGGAAGATACTTCAATTGCAAAACATTATTCTTCAAGGGTTGTGAAATTTTTACCTCCTGCAAATTCGGCTACAAATTCTGATGAAGAACCTGTAGGCGAAAGGATGAAAAAATTAAAAATGATAGTTTATCAAAGAAAAAACAAGAATATTGTCCAAGACTTTCCTAGCGAACAAGGACCTCAATATGCAGAGGATAATCCATGTGGAGAGGCTGAAGGAGATGAAAAATACCAAACAAGATGATGCAGATGCTCAGGAAGTTGAGCATGAAGATTCTTAGAGAGATGTCTCACGCGGCCTACCTAGTTCGGCTCAAGAGAGCCAAAATATTGAAACTAAAAAATAGCTTCCTGTTAAATAAGAAATTGGATATGAAGGACAGTAGTAGGGAGGATCCCCCCAAGATGAACAAATAATAAATCTTGATGCAAGCGATGAGGAATATGGACAGAAAAAATATGTTGAAGCCCCTGATGAGGGCAATATTCAAGATAAATAAAATGTTACCAGTGAGCAAGAAGAGGAGGAAGGAGACCAACAATAGATTTAACTAGGAGTAGGTATGTTTTCTTCACTATCCCCTTCTATTTCTTCTACTCGTTCCCATTGTAATTATCCTTCCCTTTCTGAAGTAAACAAAAATATAACATCCTTGTCAAAAAATTAGTTTGTTCCCCCAGAGATGGCTCTGTGTTGGCTCCCATTCCTTTTCTTCCTAACATCAGTATCCCAGCAATTGTAGTTGCATCTTCTCAAGGGACTGACTCACATCCAACGATGGCAAATTTTGAAAATCTAAAGAAGGTTAGCAAGAATACCCTGGATTGGTGGACTTCCCACTTAGCTGAGGATCCAAAAGCACCTGCCAGTGTACGAGAGATTATTGCTTTGGACCTAGCCAGCATGCAAAGGAAGAAATTGAAATTGACTCCCATTACCAAGAAATCTAAGGAAGAAATGACTGTGACAGATTATCAGGCTGAAGAAATAAATGAAGATATCTCCTAGTTTCCCATGCAAGATGAGTGGGAAAAGGCTCAAGCAAATTTGGGGACTATATACTTGCATGGAGGGAATTATAAAGAAATTTTTTTGAGATAACAAGAGAAAGGGAAAGAGTTAGAGTCTGTGGTGAAGGAGCAGAAAATAGAAAAAAAAGCTCTAACTCTGGAAGCTAAAAAATGGGAAGATAAATTCAGCATTGCTGCTAGTGAGGCAACACATTGCAAATAAAAATTAAACACAACAGAAGCACATATTAAAGTACTCAATCAAAAAATACAACTGAAGCAACAGTTAACGGAGCAACAGAATGTTCCGTCTGGATTTTCAAAGGAAAAAGTTAAGAAAATAAGAAAATATTTGTTGAAATAATTGTTGTCCTTAGTGTTGAAAGCTAGGCCTTTGTTGCTATATTTGGCCAAATTCAAGGAAACTATCGAGGTAGTAGGGGAGGAATTTAAATTTGCAAAAGCATTTTTGCTTAAAAGAGAGGATGCTGCTACAAAAATTTAAATCTTATCAAACAAAATGCTAGAAAGTATAGCAGCTAAGCCAAGGAGCGAAGCTTGGTCTCAGGCTAAAATTGTAGTGAAGAACTTCTTCAGGAAGTTCAAATTAGTAACCCAAGGAAAATTTTTTTTGCATAAGCTGGAAGCTGAGGCAAAAGGGTTACTGAAAATCTTGATTTAGCTATTCATAATGGGATTCCCTACCTCTAGGATGATACTTCCAAAGTGCTGAAAGAAAATGTACTTTCATCATCTGTGAAATATTTTGTTGAAGATAAGTCAGAGATAGAAGGTTGGAATGAACCTATAGAAGAGTCACAGGTGATGGAAATGATTTAGAAGATGACACAGGTTAAAGCCTACTTACAGGAGATAATTTTGAGACATAAAATAATTTCTTATGACAAGGTGGAGGAATATATATCAATTTTTTATTGATTATTCTGATTTGGATGACGAATACTGGAACCAAGTGTGCAAAACTTACTAGGAAATGATAACAGTAATGGATAAGATCATAAAATCCAAGCATCCTGGGCAAAAATAGTCAACTGGAGCTGGGACTAGTTCCCAGAATTGAAAATAATTTTGTAACCATTTTGTTTTCAAGAATTTGAATGTCTTATTAGTGATAAGTCACTAAACTATAGGAAAAGTTTTGATGAGGTAATGCTTACTTATATTTTAAGTGCATTTTTCCTTTCTTTTTGCTTTTCTAAGGTTTTATTTTCTACAACTGTGTTGTTGAATCCATTTCCAAATGGATGAAGGCTTGATTTCAAATTTTTACAAGCAAAAATCCCTCGAAAGGTGCCAAGAATGTTAGTCAAAATACGACTAACCCCAAAAATGGCTGAAGCACTTTTTGAGAACTTTTTGAAGAAGACCGAAGCGGCCTACTTTTGAAGGAGCAATAAGAAAGAAAAATACACTAAGGAAAGAAGGTGTCGTGAAATCGTGACATGTCGGGTTTTCACAGTGAAAAATAGCAAGGAGGCCAAATAGAGGAAAAAGTCACGATTTCGCGACGTTGCACATTTTCGTGAAGTTCACCAATGAAGGAGCCCAAGTCAAGGAGAATGTCAAAATTTCATGACATGTTTCATTTTTGCCAGAAGAAAATCCAAAGGGACTAAAGAGACGAAGAATTTCATGATTTCGTGACATGTGTTTTCACGGCTGAAAGCAACAAGGTGAACCAAAGAAGCAGAAACGTCATGATTTTGTGATATGTCTTAATTTTGTGGTCAAATATAAAGAATAGAGCTGAAGAGATGAAGGCATCATGATTTTGCAACATGTCACATTTTCGAAACCTAAAATAGGAGACAAAGCAAAAGGGACGAAAATGTCATGATTTTGCGACATGTTCTATTTTCGCTGGGAGAAAGAAAAAGAAGCTTTGCAAAGGCAGAATGCCACAATTTTGCGACATGCCAGCTGTAATGGCATAAAATGTATTTTTGGCAACTAAGACATGCACTGACACCAAATTTTTGATTCCTAGGAAAGGCCAGATGATTGTAATATGGTAGGCTCTCTAGATAATTGTAATATGATAAGCTCATCTAAAATATAATTTGTAGAGGATCTTTTGTAGATTTTTAGAAACTATAGACAAATTGCTTGTAATTGATTAGGTGATAAAAATATACATAGAAGAAATATGCTCTTTTTAGGGTATATATATGGGTGAGCGACCCAAAAAAAAAAGGGGTCGGCTCTTGGACGTTTACAGACTGTATGTACATTTTGTTGGAATACAAGCAATAAAGATACTCCTCCTTCTGGTTTCTGATTTTCTGTGTGCAAGTGTATGTATCTAGTTTTTTGACTTCTATTAATTTTAAGTTTATATTGTATCTGTTCTGAAATCTGAATTGTGCATATATGAATCTTGTTCCTGGAGTTAAAGATTAAGGAATGCTTACATGTGTTATATGAATGTCTAAATCATACTTAGGAAATCATGATTTCTATGTGAGGGCATAAAGGAAGCTTGTAGACAGTGATATGTGCATTTATTTCTAGTTGTTATCTAATTTGTACCGTGAGAAAAGTTCTAGCTTCGGCTATATTTCCCTTATTTCTTGTTCCCATTTTCTCTAAAAACCCAAAGGGACCAGCCTTCTCTGGATATTAAATGGATAGTCCCAAGTTAGATCTGTCTATTCAATGTTGGCAAAGTCTAAGGTGCAACACTATTAACCAAAGGCAGATTTTTTTCCAACATGTTCTTGATGAATTTTGCATCAACTAATTGATTTGCTTTTGCATTGCCTAAAGTCTAAGGTGTTCTGCTGGAATGTGATGACCCTTGATTAGGTGGTGGTTGGTTGATGGGCTGGATTATGGATGTTGGGGTCTAACCAACATGGTGTTGTATAATGAATTGGGTTGGGTATGCGGAGAATATGGATGGTTGAAGTATGGGGATGATTTAAGATGATGATGGAGGAATGGATTGTATTTTTGATTGGTGGCAATGTTTATTGGTATGGTGGATGTGTGGAGTGGTTGTGGATAAGGGATGGTCAATATGGAATATTGAGGGACCCATGCAAAATTTTTATTGATGAGTGGAGGTTGATTTGGAACTCCTTGGGTCATGGGGTTTGTGTTAACTGGTTGCTTTCCTTTTGTTTATTGTGAAAGTAATCTATTTATGAGCCCTAATGTATCCGTAAGTTCCTGATTTGACCATGTGTCGAATGATGGGGTTGAGGTTGTATGATATGATGGTTGGTTTGATGATGATGGATGATTAGACATGGTCATGTTGGCTAAGTGAGATGATGGAGGAATGGATGACATAGTGATATTGGCTAAGTGAGATGATGGAGGTGTGGATGATGATGGATGAGAGGACATGGGTATGGTGCAAGTTGCATTTGATGTTGCAACTTGAATATGAGGGACTTGCGAGGCAGCATTGACATGCTCCTCATACAAGGGGTTGGTATAGGTGGATGTGAAATAAGTGTTTTGAAAACTTGGGCTTTGGGATGGTTGGCTTGTGGAGGAAGGCATACCATATTCATATCTCGAATTAGGATATCCTTGGGCAATGTAGGTGGTAGCCAATTTAGCTTCTTCAAAACCATCTTGGCTAAGGGGCTCTAAGACATAGTTAGAGGCCTTGTAAATGGCCTGAACTCTATCCATGTCTATGTAGGTGGTGGTTGTCTCCACATCAAGTGAATGGGACTCCTATTGAGAGTGGGGTGGATGGGATGATCCAGATAAAGTGGTCTAAAATATATTGGATGGGGCTACTGAAGTAGAGGGCTCATTAGAATTGTTTTCCATTAAACTACTTTGGTTTATCATTTTATTTTGTTGTCATGTTAGAACCATAAAGTAGTAGAACCGCAAATTATAAGCTTATCTAAACCACACAAATTAACAACCTTTTTTCAAAATTTAAAGTAAATAAAACAACCAATCCTATGTTTCACCTTGTGTGGCTTACCTCAGGTTCATTAATTATTTTCTTCCCTTAATGTGAAGTTCCTTTTAAAATTGTGAGTTTGTGTGTTTTGATGTAACTTAATCTTGTTTAATGAAAAACAAAGGTAAAAGCTATGGTTGACCAAGGCAACGAGATTCTTGTTGGTAATTACCTCCAACAAGTTTTCTCAAGGGTAGTCCTATGGTGTCTAGGGGCAGAGATTTGATGGATGGAGATGAATGCCACTGTCACCAAACCTCAAGCAATAGTTGGTGATGAAATCCAACTACTATTGTTAAAAAGTGGAGCATGTAGTGTGTGATGTTAATTTTATGTTTCTTGTTCTTTATGGTGTGCAGACAAAGTTAAATATGACTAATTTCACTAATCTAAATAAAAATCCAACACAAAGATGCAAATTTCATCTAAAGAGCATAGAGTACACCCTTAAAATTTTTGCCTACAAATGATACCCAAAGATATCAAAAGAGCATCGAAGGGTTCGTCCACCTCTCTACCAAAGGGGCCAACCTATGGCAGGATTAATTTAAGTGTACAAATGTTGTTCCTATTTAGATACATGAAATTTAAGTGATATTTAACCCTAAAATGCAAAATCTAGGATGCTTTTCTGCTTCACATGCACTCAAAAATGAAAACAATCACCTAGATCTACAACTTTCAGGATAAGAAATGAATTTGAAATATTGAAACACACACAAACCCTAGATATGACTTGATGTAGATTATTTCTCAGATTACTTAATGTTAAACCCAGAAACAACAAAAAATAGCAGCAAACAAAATACGTAAATTGTTAAATGACCAACTAGGATTACGAAACTCACTTGGAAGCCTTAGCTTTGATTCAAATTAATTCTAGGCACAGCTAGGAACCTATACAGGCATAGGAGAGTGCTTGCATAAGGTGGAAGGATGCCTGCGTAACGTGGAAGTGTGCCTGTGTGATCTTTGGAACTGTTGTAGAATGCTTCAGAAACCTTATCAATAAACAAGGTGACTTACATTTTTTGAAAAACCTTGATATTGATCAATTATTGTAGATGGTGTCATAGATCTATTGATGTAGTAGCTTTATATTTGAGGTTTATGGATGGCAACAGGCTCTGGCATGCACTTGGAAGGCTCGAACGTGAGCTTCATAGGCTCTAGTTTGCATCTGGTGATGTGGTAGGCTCTAAAGAGTGTTTGACAAGCTCTGTAGTGAGCTTGGTAGGCTCTGGTGTGCACCTGCAGATAGGGTAGGCTCTGGAGAGTGCTCGATAGGCTCTGTAGTGAGCTTTGAAAGCTCGAAACAATGTCTATAGGGTAGGGTGAATCTGTAGAAGTAGATCGATGGGATGGTGATGAAGGCGGTGGATGGAGGATGGCTGTGGTAGAAAGGAAGGATGAATGGATGGTAGCTAAAACAACAAAAGTATTATCAACAGACTAGGGCTTCAAATATTTAGGATTCTATGCTAGGGCTTCACCAATAATTCCTTCAGAACACAAAATCTCATCTCCAAGTTCCAGGGTTCTAGGGTTTGAGCATTTACAAATGCTCTTATTATAATTCAACTTAGGGTTCTCTTAGGATTTTGACTTGACACTTTTTAATCGTGCGGTTGAAATTAAATTGAATCCTAAGGTTGAGATTGCTTTTTGAATATGGCATGGATAAATGAAGATGGAGGGTGGATATTAAATCTGATCGGATGGATGAGGTTAATTGAGTTTATTTATATATATTTTATAATAAATATATTAAAATATAATAAAATATTATATTAAATATAAAATATTATTAAAATAATCCCAATTAGGCTAGGAAATGGTGGGAAGGTGGAATTGGGCCAAATAATTGGTGGGAGAGTAGAATGGAAGACAAGTGGGTGGTGGGATGGCTAGAATGGAGGTTTAGTGGCTGTAATTTGGTGTCTACAATGTGACAAATCTTATCACAATATTATCTTCAGATGTGTGACAAATATTATCACAATCTTATCTTGAGATGTGTGACAAGTGGCATCTATCAAATATTAAAAAGTGATTGGTTACTTTTTAATATTTTCTAGAAAAGGGGAAATAACTTTTTCCCACAAATTAAATATTCCTAGCACCCTTATTTTATTTATTAATTGGGTGGGAATATTTTTACATAAAATAGAATTATTTTCTAATTCAAATATTATTCTTTAGACTTTATATTTTAGTCTAAGAATAATTTACACAATGTTGCATTACATATTCCAACACCCCCCAATGCACTCGTACCTAGTTGTCTCCACATGCTGAAGGGTAGTTGGATATCTCTTCGTTGGGTAAGTGAGTTTTTATTGTTATATGCTAATTTTTTTTGCTTTAATTTTATTTAATAATACCTTGTTATAATGTATTTAGGTCCCTCTCAACAATTTACTAGAATAAGGAAGGAAATGATGCCACCACCACCACCACCAGTAGGACAACCTCAAAAATGATAGCAATAATGCGAGGTTAAGTTGGTGGAAAACAAATTGTTGGATCGAGATCACAGGGGACCCGCACCATCCAGGACATAGGGTTCTACATTTCCATGCTTGTCATTTTTAATTGGTTGTTCATTGAAATATGTTTCGACCTTTGGAATAGATGTGCCAGGATTAGATCAAGATTATATTTTACAGGGGAACATTGAAGGGTTTAAAGTGTTAGAGATATTTCAAGGACTACAAGAACAAAAAATTCTTGTAGTTGAGCTAATTTCATCATCACCTTCTGACACCTCCGATCCTAGTCCTTAAACTGAGGATGAACAATTTACTTTTTTCTAAAAATAATTTGGTTTTTGATAGTTTTTATACACTCATCCAGGATTTTTTGGTTAAAAATGTGAAGGAAATGAAGTATTGGAAATTTTAGGTAAATATCCTTATCAAGGAAATAAATGTTTACTATAAAAATTATGATAAAAGGGAAGAAATTTTTTCCTCGATTAGAAACCAACCTGAGAAGCTTGCTGGGTTGTTACATCAAGCTCAATCAGGATCGATGAACCCTTTTGTGTCTTATGATGATCAAATTTTAAATACTATGTTGAATAGGTTAGAGAACCTGAATTTTGAAGCCCAAGTGTATTACAATCTATGGGATTTTAATAAGAAGAAATTTTTAATTGTTGATGCTGCAAGAGATGCTCCTGGGGTGAGACTTTAGATGCAATAAAATTTATCATTATATTTTGTAATATAACTCTCGACTAACTAAGGATTTATTTAATTTTTTTGTAGGTAAACTTTTAGAATTTACATAAACAAGTTGATTTCATGGCTTTTAATCTTGAGGCTGCAAAAAAATCAATCTTAAATGCAATAGTAATGAAGGAGACCTTACATGCTAAGTTCAGAGATAATAATTATTTAAAAGCAATTATTGTGGAGCACAAAATGGATCCAAGTATCTTGCTTAAGTAGAAGGTTAAACAAAATGAACATGTAGTCCTTGAGGATCCAACCAAAGAAGATATATTGTTGATGGGGAGCTTACAAAAGGTAGAGGAAGGCCTCATCAGAATGAGAGCACTAAAATGGCCTGTGTAGGTTATTGGTACAGAAGATAAGGGAAAATAACTTGCAACTTCTAAAGCATCTCAAACTCAAGGAGATGTAGATATACAAGGAGCATCTCAAACTCAAGGAGATACAAATATACAAAGAGTGATTAAATCTCAAGCCCTAGGTGATCCATGTGCACAAGGAGTGATATAATATGCCCCTGCTCACCCATGATAAAATTAATATGTTGTAAAATATTTCATAGTTGATAGCAAGTTCTATTGTATTTCTATAAACAATTTTGTACAATGTATATTTTCTATGCAAATAATGAAAAAGTATTTTATTAATTTATCTTCTATCACTTAGAGGTTGTTTCCATTTATATTCTTGTGTAGTTTTTAAATTTAGAACGATTCAACTATATTCACAATTACAATCTAAAAAAATAAATGATTCTACTATATTCACCATTCAACTCAGTTGTGCCAATACATTAATATCAGTACACTAATAACACTAACAAAAAACGTATATTTTTAAAGACAATGTTGTAAATAGATTATTAATGAACATAGTTTGGACACTCTAAAGACTACAATATAAAACATATAATTTTAAAGACAATGTTGTGTTATAAATCATAAAGTTACAATTCATATAGATGAAACAATATTGTAATGACAAATAAACATAAATTTATAGATGAAAATGATAACTAACAAATTCATATTGATCAATGTTGTAAAATCTTGTAAAAATTAAAACTCTGATAACTGAAACAAACAAATACTATAATGTAAAGGCAATTAAAACTATTTCAAAAACAACAATGGAATATAAAACATTAAAATTTATAAATAATCAATTTTTTTGAAATCTAAGAAATCTGAAAAAATATTGTGAAATCTAATATCAATTGAATTCAAATTTATTAATGTTATGAAATACTAGAAAAGTCACAATTCAGGTAGCTGAAACAAACACTTTTCAACTTATCCAGAATCACTATTGTGAAATCTGATTTTAAATAGATTTAAATTTATTAATGTTGTGAAATACTAGAAAAATCACAAATCCGGTAGCTGAAACAAACACTTCTCAGCTTATCCAGAATCACATTAAGCATAGCATATATCTGTGTCTCCACCATATGATCTTTGAAATCATCATTATCCTCATTATCATTCGTATTACCATTGCCCCTTCTGCCCGCAAGGGAATTTCAATATGCCAATGCTCTCTTATAGGGAAATATGTTCAACTGATACGATGACACATAAATTATAAAATAATTTTCTAAATTTTGCCCAGCCTATTGTGAAGTTTACTTTTAACAAAAGATAGTGCATTGAAAACCCTTTCATCTTTCACAGATCCCAAAATCATTGTTTGACATAATTCATACAAACAAAAGTATTCACTAATAGTATCTTGTAAGACACTACTTGGATGTAATTTTTGACACAAACGTGCAATGGAACCAGTCTCATGGATGTTACTCAAAAGTGACATTTTCTCAACCATTGTTCCATAAAAATATGATGAGTATTGTTTTAAAAGATATTTGTTGAGTATACCTTTGATTTCAACACCATTGACTTCCACACTTTTACTGAAATACTTAATAATTATGAGCATATATTTAATAAAAAAAATCATGTGTAGAATTGTATTCAGTACAAGGACCCTAAAATATTGGGTTAAATACACCCATGGCCTCAAGCAACTCATCTCTTTGAAACTATTCTCTTATCTCTCATATCAATGATTTTGCTATTTTAAATAAATTTGTCTTAGTTTTGTGTAAAACAACTTTAAATCTATTATGTGTTACAGGAACTTGTTCAACATCATCAACAACTATACTTGAATTCCTTTCAAAACAAAACAAATATATCATATTTCCAAGAACACTAATACAAAGATGATCACTGATGTCAAAATTCAAAAATATTTTTGGATCATTCACGTTGGTCAAAAATCTGCTTTGGACACATATAATCTGTCAATAATCACACATATTTACTTTCTCATCCTTATGAATTCAATGGTATATATGGATATCTCTTATGCAAGTTTAATCAATCTATTCATTTCATGTAACATTGGAATAATACAACACAACATTAAAAGGATTTCAAAGCCAGTCAAACAAAACAACAATTCTTTTGCCTTATCAATTGCCCTATGATTTGTGTACATAAACCTCGTTAATGATTGATATTCTTTAAAAACTCTGTGTGCAGGTTGATACAATGAAATCCACCTTGTATCCACATATTTTAACAATTTTTTCCTTCTATAACTCCTAGTGCAAACTGTTGAAACTCTACAAACCTTTTTGAACTGTAAGAAAAATAAGAATATATTTCATGAATAAGGTCTTCCACTCTTGTAACATTTTCAAAAGAGATCACAATTTTATATGCTATATTCACTCTATAAGCCATGCAATGAATGGGTATCATATATGGGGCAACTGAGATTTGGAGAAAAACACAAATACCATTCCAATGCCCTTGCATTATAGCAGCACCATCAACTCCAACACATATTAACATTGTGGCTATCTCTATATCATTCATTCCTACAATATCCTTTAAACTATTCATAACAACATTATATATGTTTTCTACATTTGAAATTTCCACCATATTATGTAATCCTAGCAAACTAGGCTACCTTACATGATTTTGAAATGTGTACACATGCATGTAAATCCATGATTTGTTGTCCACAATCGTCACCTCATCAATAGAAAGTGATATAAATCTAGTAAGTTTTACTTTCTCCCTTAGGTCCTCCTTTTCAACTAATGATAGACATTTTACCATTTCCCAACCACTTCGATCTGACTAATGGGAACTAGGAAGGTTTTGCACGTTGTCTATTTCAAACAGGTGCTTAAAATCAATGAAATTGAACATGGGTCTACCCTTTTTGAGAATACTATACACAACAACCAACTACAAACTTTTTGAAACCAAAGTGATCTTATGAATTTTTTGAAATTGGGCTTTAATCGTTCCACATTTCCCAACAAGAGATTGTTGTTGCTTTAAGTGATTGTCATATTCTATTGCATATCTAACATGCATACATTCTTATGCATCCTTCCACCTAAATTCTTAATTTATTTTACCATCACTTCCTTGAAATTTTACATAAACTATGCCAACATGTTTTTCTATTGTATCTATCTTATTTTGCAGCTTGTGATCGTTACCTAGTTTCCAACTACAAATTTTACATCTACATTATTTTTGATTGAATTGGTTGTCCTAGGATAGGATAGGCTCTATCCAAGGAAATTTTTCTGTCCATTCATATTTATATGCCCTTCCAATGGCCCAGTTAGATGTCTTTCTCTTTTTAGTATTTTTGCTTTAAGATTCAAAAGAATTTTGTAATGTATTTGATTCACCGCTTTCATTTTCAATGGGCATGTCCTTTTGAGGAATATCTTCAAGTGTTTGTTGAATGTCATTGTTAAGATAATTTTCATTAGAAGGCATCTCTTGGTGAGGAATATCTTCAAGTGGAGGCATATCAAGGGTCAACAAGGTATTTTGCATAGTAGCATACAATAATATTCTTTATCATTTTTGGATTTAACAAAAATACGTATAAACATGAATATGATTCATATCATCATGAAATATAGATAGAGGCACATACTATGAGTTAACTATTTGAGGAAGAAAGTATTAGTTAAAATAATCACAGAATATACAACTAGTTATTTATAAGTCAAAAATCATTTGTACCTTTAATTTTCTCGGATGTCGATGGCTCATTGGATTTTGACATATTGCTAAAATAATTTAGGATACTCTTTTCAGTAGAATATTTGGCCCCCTTCTTTGCATTTCCAGTAGGTGATATTTTACTTGTAAATAAAATATTTTTCAATATATAAAAGTAATAAAATGTTGAAGAGATCTTAATTCTATGAGGGCTCAAGATAATATAGTAATTAGAATAAATATATGGTGGGTTGGTAGAAAAGGCATACATGTTTCCAAACATGCTTTATTGTGTTTTTTTTGCCACTACACTATTTTTTGGAGATAGCACTTGTAACTAATAAGAGCATACAACTAATCAATATACAAATTCAATTCAATGTAAGATAAAAACTTGTGTATGCAAAATATATAATTACAGATACAAATGTGAAAAAATATAAGATTCTAGTACAAAATGGAAAAGAAGCAGAGAATCACAATGTCTTTAGATAAAAAAAGCATCACAATGTCCTTAGAGAACTAAAGAATTTACCTATTCATAATCTTATAATAGAAAAACAAATCTCAATAGAAATAGAGAATCAAAGAGTTTTAACAAAAAAAGAGAAAATAGGGGAAAACATGGAGAACAGGATGAAATAGATAATAACATGGGAAATAGAGCATTGATTTATTTTTATTAATGATAAAAAAATAGCAAAAGAAAAAACTGCAATTAGATGATAGAAAAATAGATCTTATTACTACAACTACTTCAACTCATATTCTCTAAAAAGTCAAAAAATATAGGATCACATATTCACAATGTTTTAAAAAATAGAGTACCTACTGCAAAAAAAGGTTTGGACGTAGGTCCAGTTGGAAAAAGGCTCAATAGTCAGTTCGGGTGAAGAACAATGTTGAGTGCTGATTCGATTTCAAAATAGTATCGAATGTCAATTCGATTACAAATATGTGTCAGGCCATCCATAGTTGGTCTAGGTATAGAACTGTGTCAACATGTCCAAGTGTTGATTCAGGTACACATTAGTATCTGAATTGTGGTCCAGGTATAGAACAGAGCCTAGATGTCAATTTGGGTATAGAACAATTTTTTAATGTCATTTCAGGTACATAATTGTGTCAGGTTATCCTAATATTAATACAGGTACAAAACTTTGTTAGGCCATCTAAATACCAGTCTAGGTACAAACTAGTTTCTGGATGGCATTTTAGGTATATAATAAATACCGAAAGTTGATTCATGTATAGATCCATGCAGGCTATCCTGATGTCAGTCCTAGTGCAAAAACTATGTCAGACTGACAGATGTTAGTCCAGGTTCATAATAATGTTCGGATGTTGGTTCAGGTAAAGAATTGTGCCTATCTTTCATTTTGAGTGTAGCAAAGTGTTCAGGTGGAAAACCCCATCGGATCTCTTCACATATAGATATGGCTTTGATTTCATTCTGAGTAGATTTTTGATCCAGATCGACTGGTTTCTAGACACGACTAAACTTTGGTGGAATTTTACAACATATCAAAAGTACTTTTTTTTGTAGTTGTTCGAATTTCTAATAGTTTGAATGTTTTAAGTAAAAATTATCACTGGCATGTTATTGATATATAGTGTTATAGTTGGTGAATTTGGTGGGAAAAATTAAAAAATTTAAAAATTTAAGATAAAAATGGTCCACAATTTAGGTGGGAGTGTTGGTGATTTTTTTAAAAAAATCTATAATACTATTATCAACGAATGGCAAACCGACACCTAAAAAAAAATTCTTGAAAATTTTGGGTGAAAGGGCCAACATCCAAGGTCCCCCAAATTTGCCAATTTGAATTTTTGAAAATGCAAATATTCACCCAATTGGTGAATATTCATTGCTTGGTATAACCCTGATTTATGGGATCTATGGGGTCTCTTCTTGTTACATGTTGAATAATTGTGAAGGTATAGTTATGTTTAGCAAATTACTTTTGATATTTTAGTAATGTTGTAAAGTATTGACAAATTTGGGATATGTATTGGAGCATAGGAATTATGGGGTTCCTATGCATTGGCATGAGTAAAGAAGAATTAGGGGATTCTTCTAAGACATAAGGATTAGGGGTCCTTATACCTTTGATAAGAGGGAATTATAGGGTTCCCTCATAGTTTTGTAACATGGATTAAAGGACCTATCCATATATTTGGATATACTAACTATGGGGTTTTTATGTACTTACTTGATGGATGTATAAAAAGGAATTGGGGATTCCTTGTATACAATTGTATTAGAGGAAATTAAATTTAATGAAATGAAAGAGAACATTTCAAGGGTTGGGTTTATTCCCTATGAGGATTCCCAAGATATATAATATTTCATATGTGTGTGATGATTATTGTTCATTTATGATACTATTTCTTAATTATCTTAGAGATTGTCAGGAGAATTGGATTGAAGAACCTCTTTCATGAGCTTTTGTTGTAGGTTTAGTGGAGATTTTGCTATCCTATCACCATTCAAGTGGCCATCAAAGATTGAATTGGTATAATTTTTCTTTATGCATTTCATTATTAATTATATTACATCATTCTACATTGTTATATTTATATTTTCCCTCAACTTTAATGAATTCAAGAGGCTTCTACAGGGTCCCAAATTTGCTTTTTAAGATAAAATTTGTATAAACATACATAGGGGGAAAATTATTATTTATGGACTAATCATATCAGCTTGTGCTTGGAATTCTAAATCCTTTTGATTGCATATTTTTGTGTCTAATATATAAATTTGTAGATCTTGGATGAATTTAGGAGGCTATGACAGCCATCTGAATTCATTGGAGGATCTTGAATTTGCTCTGTAGGATTATGTTATATGTTTTTAATGAATTTAGGAGGTTGTGGCAGATATTTGAATCCATTTAAGGGTTTCAAATTTTCCTAAATAATTTTGAATTCACTCTACTTTAACCATATGGATCAGGTAAGTGCTTGACATAATTTATTTTAGCTTCATTTACCTGTTAAATGCTAATTTCATGCTTCCTTTATTCCTATATCATTTTAAAATATAAGAAAAAACAAAAAAAATAGAATAAAAAAGAAATATATATGCATATGAGATAATACTGCATTTAGATTAGCTATCTTGTTTGTTGTTTTCAAGGAAATCAAATTGTATATAGATTAGTTATAGCTGCATTCACCCAAAACATAGGTGTATTTCAATTAAAGACTGCATTAAACACTTCACATTGCATAGACTCAAGAACAGTCTTTAAACATTCCTTGGTGAACCCACCATAATTCATCGATAATCACAAAAGAGGGTACGACACAAGTACTTATTGTCTAAGGTGTAGACCCCCTATTTTTCCATCCCCCTTCTAGGCATGAATCCATTAACTTGAAGGAAAGGGGTGTAAAAATTTTGAGCCTACATTATTTTGTGAACCTGACATGAAACACCACCACTTTTTATTTTATGTGTTTCTTTTGTTTTAAAAAAAAACTGAAAAGACCATTTGATTTGTTTGCTTAGATTAGAAACTATAACAAGAAAATTTTAAAAAAATCATTGATTCACATTTTTTATTAATACCATTCCTAAAAAATAATCACATTTGACGTATTATTCCACAACCGAGTTGCATAACCAAGACACCACTTTAGTGGTGGGAAATCCGCCTTAAAGATCCTGTGTGGTAAATTTTGTCTACACATAATGGGAATACATAGTGAAGAGGGTTAGCCACACCCACAAACCTTTGAAAAGGGATCATCCTTTAACATATACCTAGAAAATTGAAAACCTTAATCAAGATCAAAATTTAGTTGATCTAACAATTGTCATAATCATGGAATAGAGCATGCATTTCTCTTCAAAGAGTGTATCGCTAACCATGGTGAACTGGGTGAGGATTGGTAGGACCTAGGCTTCATCACGGCTTGGATTTCATCACCAAGCATCTACATGCGGGCATCCAGGTGAAAGCCTAATTTGAAACAAGACAACTAGACCTCCAACTTTTCACATATTTTGAATAAAGGATTATAGTTAAAAAAAAACACAAAAGAGATAATTAAATGGTGGGAAATAACATTAGGGAATCAACATTTATAGACCTAAAAATATTATTGTTTGAACAAGAGATTACTCAAATTATTGAACAAAGACACATTCCATCTAGGGAAGAGTGGGACATTCTTTGGAGACATCTTGATATCATTAAGAAAAGGTCATAAGAGTTAGCCAAAATTAGAAGAATCAACATAGCTAAAGTTTTAGGTGCCGATCATCACTCACCTTACTTTGAAATCCAAAGGAGTTATGAATGATGGTTAGTGGATAAAAGAATATGTATCCTTTCAACAATATATCCTTTTAGGAGTTATTTTGAGAATTTCATAACCCTTCACAAGTTCTTGTCCTATATAGAAGACAAATAGGCAACTTTAGAACAAAACAAAAGATACAACAAAGCACCTAAATCTATTCTTTTTAGGAAATTTTTCTATGACTTACAATTTGAAATCCTTACTAGTATTCAAGGACAATTCACCATTTTTCATTTTATTCATCTCTTGAGAAAATATTTTACATTTGAGGAAGAACACTACATGACCCCTGAACAATTAGATCTGATCAACGATATTCACAATATTTTCAAAGAGAAATAGGTAGCACTTTCAAAAAAGAGAGAAAGAACTTAATTATAAAAATAGTTAAGAGTGTCATCAACAACCAAATAAAGATGATCATATTTTTATGGAACAGTAAAAATATTGTGATTGATCTTGAAGAGGGATTGGATACCGAAAACCCTAATGTATAAAATATTGAAATAAAAGCAAATTAAAACCAAGAAGAACAAATAGAACAAGTGGAACAATTTGAGGAAGTAGAATAAACACTAGACAATTTTGAGCCTAAAGTGGGACCTAAGGTAGAAATTCATTGTAAATCTGTAAAGGATGTTTGAGGTTTCCTAAGTCACAATCATCCTACTCTCACTGATGCTTTTGATGTAGAAGACTGACTTTTGAGGAATGAGTCTTCGGTCGAAGCATCCTTGAAATAATATTTTCAACTCCATGCCCACCCTAAGATGTATGTAAGAACCACTTCATATAATATCCCTCCAACTCAATATTACACCTATGGTGGTCCTCCTATTGGTGCTGCCCAAATTCCTCATTCTCAAGATATTCATTCACAAATTCAAGCATCAGTAGAACCTCAAAAAAAACCTATTTATGTTGCTACTTCAATCATCACCACTCAAAAACAATTGGTTTCTTCTACTACTACCAATGTTCTTTCTCAATATCTCCATAACTAATTTTCCTAAGATTTTACATCACAAAGAAATCAAAATTCACACTCGATCCATTTTTAAATTCCTACTTCTTCTCAGGAAACCTTTCAATAAAATTCATTTCCCCATGTGCATACCAAAACTACCTTTTCCAATCCTATGCACAAAAGTATCAACATTCCAACTCCTTATTTGGAAATGCAAGCTCACTATTACCCTCCTCATGCAAACATAGTGGTATCAAATATGCATAATGGGTAAATACATCATCTTGAAACCATAGTGAAATAGTTAGCTTCATGATTATATCACATAGATCCTTATCGTCCCACATATAGTTATAAGGAGATGTGCAATCAACCATTAGATCCCATTATCATAGCTAGACCATATCCTAAACATTTCCCCATGCCAATCCTTCCAATATACAAGGGAATTGAAGATCCAATTGAACATTTTTGCATGTTTAGAATGGCATGTCATGATATTTCTTATGATTTTTCCTAAAATTTTGAGGGGTATGGCTCTAGAGGGGTATGGCTAAAGAAATTTTGAAGAAACTGTAGAACTATTTGTGTATCAATTTTGTGCCTACATAGAGAGACATGTAATGATCAAATACTTGTATAATTTGTAACAACAAAAAGAATAAAGTTTTTTTTAATTTCTAGCTCAATGGAGGAAGCTTTTGGGTAAATTACACTTTACTTTACCTCCAAAAGAGGTGTTAGAAATATTTATTGAAAACTTACAAGATCAATTGTCTTATGAATTGTAAACTGCTACTTTAACCTCTTTTGAGCAAACCAATGATTTTGCAAGGAGAGTAGAAGAAGCTCTTATTAGAATAGGATAACTTAAAAGCAAATATGAAGAAAACTTATCCAAAACCAATACAAAAATAAATATGTTGTGATAGATGGGGTCATAGATAATAGACCCCCTACAAATGTCAATGTTGCTAGTGGTGCAAAAAATATTGTATTGAAAGCACCACAAAGATCCCCATCGCATAATTTCATAAATTTGAATCAACCCTTGTCAATGGTCTTGCCACAATTTTTGGAAAGAGGCTTGATAGAATTTCTAGGAATACAACAACCAGATACCTCTCAACCTTGGTATAGACTAGATCAACATTGTGATTTTCATCAAGTTGATGACCATCCAAAAAATACTTGCAAAAGACAAACTTTTAGTATAAGACTTAATTGACAATGGTAAGTTGGAGGTGGAAGGTTCTCCTAAAAACCCTAATACTCCTGCAAATATGCAAACTCCTACACATATTTTTCAAAATCCATTACCCAGTCGTGGTAAATAAGTAGTAAATCAAGTGGATTATAAAAATGGCCCCCATCCAACTCACTATGTAGGTATGGTTGGTAACCTTTTACCATATCAACCTTCACTAAAAATATTCATACCTATGCAATCTATTGTTACAATCAACATATGTTGAGAGCCTCAAAAATAATCTCTTGATTATTCAGAAAGTTAATCAGAGTGTAAAATAGATATTAATTCCCTTCATTCTAATAGTTTATAGGATGAATTAGAACCTATAACACCTATTATAGATTTTTTAGTTCCCAAAGAACATTTTCCAAGAGTTTTTATGACTTGTACTTCTTCAAGTCAATTTCTCCCTCTAGAGTAAACGAAAACTCAGACCTCATCCCATTTGAGCTAATCCAACCTCTTTGATCATTTCTATACTCCCTTCTTCAACCAAATAATACAATGGGCATGATTGGGGTCATAACTAGACAGTAGGCTGAAGCCCAAATATCCCAACCTCAACAACCTATGACTCAACCAAGTGACACCATTTAACCACATTTAATCTTGAATGCACTTCATAAAAGTAATAATCTAGTAAAACCTTGGCAAATAATACCTTTCAATATTAATGAACAACTAGCTAGTACAACAACTAGAATCTCACTTTTGGAACTTCTTCGATCCTCTCTTGTTCATAGGGAAGAGTTGATAAATACCCTAAGTTAGATGATGGTGCCTTAAGATATAGATCCAACTGCTATGATTAATGATGTTGCCTCCCATAGATTTTATTACATTGATTTTCATGATAATGATATTCCTCCTCAAATTCTACTTAGAGATAATCCTCTTTACATATCAACATTAATTGGGGATGTTTGTGTTAAGAGGGTATTGATAGATAATGGGTCATATTTGAACATTTGTACCTGTTAATTTTTTAAAATATTTGGATTAAAAAATGAGGACTTAAGAACAACTGATATGACCATTAAAGCCTTCAATGATGAAACTTAGGATGCATATGGTGTGATTTCCATCCCACTACAGGTTGTTCCTAGAACTTTAAACACATATATTTATGTTGTGCCCTGCCTAACATCGTACAATATTGTTCTAGGGAATACATGGATTAATTCAATGAGGGTAGTCCCTTCTACCTTACATCAGTGTGTAAAATTTAAATTCAAAAATCAATTAGTTACAATTCATGATGATCCCAGACCTTTTGAGATGTATGCTATGACTGAACCTATCGATGTGCCCTTTTGCCCTAGTTTATCATCATTAGTACCTACTTATTTTTACTCATATTTAACAACATCTGATCAACCAATTTCTTTTGACACACCTCCATATTCTAACACCAATGATCCTTCCATGTCATATCCTCTCACAGAGCAGATGCTAACTAATTTATCTACCATACTAGCCCCAACTGAACATACCAATTTCACCATACACAATTCTATCCTCTTGTCTTGAATACTACCATCCCCATGTACGATAGGCCTACACCATAATGTTGGTAATTGCACATTCATTTATGTGGGATTTTCCACATATGAGATTGTCATTAGTATAACAAGCTTGATCTTTAAAGAAAATAATTTTACCCATTGTTATTTTTATATAGGTATACAAATTTTAAGCAAATCATGTGTGACATGGGTTAAATGGGTAAAGGCCTAGGTCACTTGGAAAATAGCATCCGTGAACCTCTTAACACTAAAGAGTGGTTTGCATGATGTGGTATTGGTTACATTACCACAAAACACCAACCTTTCCCCTTTGATGACAATGATCATCTAATCACATATGAGGAATATTTAGAAAATAAAAAATACCTGAAGGGAATAAAAAAGAATGAGAAACCTCCTATTTATTCCTATTTTTACTGTAATATGCTTTCGATGATCCATCCTGAGATAATTGCCACTTCAAATGAATGTGTGGAAGGAGATATATTTTATGACATCCCACATGATGATATCATGTAAAATGATTTCTTATTGAATGGGTACATTCTGTGTATAGTACACATTCAAACATCACCTACGTAGGATGAATTAGCCAATTTGTCCTTAGAAGATCTTCAATAAATGGGCATTTCACCCGTCCCTCCTAATTTTGAAAGAGATTTAAGTATTGTAATAGAGGATATTTTGAAGATCAATATTGGCCCTAAATCCAACCCTCGTATAGTTAAAATAGGAGCTAATTTGAGTAAATAATAACTAGGTAAATATATGAAACTCCTTGTAAAATATCTTGATATATTCATAAGGATGTATGTAGATATACCTGGCCTAGACCCATATGTAGTCATACATCATTTAGTGGTCCATCTTGATGCTAAGCCTGTGAAATAAAATCTTAGAAAAATGCATCCTAAAATATCCTTATTGATCAAATAAGAACTACAAAAGCTCTTAGATATCGATTTCATCCAAGCCATTGATTATACTGATTAGGTATCCAACATTGTTCGAGTATATAAAAAATATGCTAAGAAATTTAGGGTATGTATTGATTTTAGGGACATCAATACTGCATGTCCCAAACATGATTTTCCCCTCCCCAATATGGATCAAATTGTTGATTTTATGGAAAGGATTGGGATGTTATATCTTATGGATGGTTTTTTAGGATATAACCAAATATGTATAGCACTAGAAGACCAACCTAAAACTACTTTTATCACACCATGGGGAACTTTCTGTTGGAAAGTAATGCCCTTTGGTCTAAAGAACCCAGGTGCAACTTATCAAAGAGCCATGAATTATGTGTTTCATTATATGATGTATGAAATATTGCATGAATATTTTGATGATATTATCACACATTCCATTAATTATGAAGATCACATTCCTAATTTTTTATGAGTATTTGATAGGCTTCACGAGTACAAAGTTTTTCTAAACTAACAAGTGTATTTTTGGGGTTAAATCTAGAAAGTTATTAGGGTTTATAATTTCCATGCAAGGAATAGAGATATATCCATTTAAGATAGATGCCATTATGAATATGTCACCACCCAAGAATTTTATTGAGCTTCAAATTTTACAAGGTAAATTTTAGTCTGTTTATCGCTTCATTGAAAAACTAGTAGATAAATGTCAACCTTTGCTTAATCTCCTTAAGAAAGGTACCCCTTTTAATTAGGATGTTGAATTTCAAGAAGATTTTGAAGCTATTAAAAAGTATTTACTTACATCCCCTATACTTATCCCTCCTAAACAAAAAAACCCCTTCATCTTGTACATATCTGCTTTAGAGCTTGCATTGGGGGCAATGCTTGCCCAACCTGATGAAGAAAAGAAAGAGCGAGAAATTTACTACATTAGTAGGACTTTGGTGAGTTATGAAACTAGATATACCCCCTTAGAAAATCTCTACCTAGCTATTGTGTTCTCTATAAAAAAACTACGTCATTATATGCTTATTCAAAGAACATTCATCATAGTGAAATTCAATCCAATACGTTATTTGATGAGTAAATCCTACTTGTTAGGATGAGCAGAAAAATGGGTTCTCACTTTAAGTGAATTTGAATTAACATTTATTGGTCAAAATTCCATAAAAGGATAGGTTATAGCTAACCAACTCGTTGCTGCTCCCATTGAATCCACTCATCCCTTAACCATAGAATTTCCAGATGAATATCTTAATATAAAGGATGATCATTCAAACTCTTGGTCTCTATTCTTTGATGGAGCTCATTGTATGAGAGTCCTAAGAGCAATAATTATATTGGTGTCTCCATAGAAACAACTAATTCCCTTATCATTTAAGCTCTAATTTTCTTGTATAAATAATACAATAGAGTATGAATTTTTAATCCTTGGTTTACGTGCTACTCTAGACCTAACTATTAAATTTCTATCTATTTTTGGAGACTCGCAACTCATGGTAAACCAAATTAATAACATCTAAAAAACCTAATATGAGAAACTCTATCCTTATAAATAGTTATTCCAAAAGCTTACGTCTCTATTTGAGAAATTCATTATTGAAGTTATCCCTCGTACTAGTAATCACTCTACTTATACTATGGTAGTAGTCACTTCCCTCATCCCTTTAGAGTTGGATGATGATCATGCCACCATTATCATTTGTCAAATCTGAAAGCCTACCTCACTAGATTCTTACCTAACACCTTTGGATGTCTTTGCAATTAGAGAAACATCATCGAAACCTTGGTATACAAATATCATCAATTTTTCCAAAATGGCTCATTTCCAAATGGTTTAGACAAAAACCAATGTAGAATTCTATGTAAAATAGTTGTTTGCTTCATCATCATAGTAAATACCCTTTATAAGAGATATTTTGAAGGTATCCTCCTAAGATGCCTGAACCTGGAAGAATATTGAAAGGCATTAAGTGAAGTACTTTATGGATCTTGTAGAGGCCATTTTAGTGGTAGTGCCATAGACAAAACACTCCTAAGAATGGGTTATTTTTTGCCTTTCATGGAGAAGGATGAAAATGATTATGTGCATTAATGTAACAAGTGTCAATGATATGCAAATCCAGTTCATGCTCCTACTCAAGATCTTCAAACCACTTCTTCCCCTTGGTCCTTTTCCAAATGGGGCCTCAATATCATTGGGAAGGTCAATCTAGTTTCATATGATGGTCATAAGTTTATAATAATAGCAATGGAATATTTCACCAAATGGGTAGAAGCCATGCCATTAGATTCTTGTACAGGGACCCAAGTCTCTAAATTCATTTCTAATCAAATCATATGTATATTTTGGATTCTCTTTACACTTATTTTCAATAATGGAACTTGTTTTAAAAACAAAGATATGAAAAAACTTTGTGCAAAATATAAAATCCAGCATAGATGGTCTACTCCCTATTATCCACAAGGTAATGGCCAAGTAGAAGTATCCAATAAAATTTTAATCAAAATCTTAAAAAGGTTGGTTAATAAATCAGGTCAATATTGGCACATTCAATTATATCTAGTCTTATGGGCTTATCGGACCAATGTTCAAACCCCTACAGGTGCTTCCCATTTTGTCTTGGTCTATGGCACCAAAACAATTTTCCCCTTTAAGCTTGAAGTACCTTCTTTAGGGCTTCTACTTCAAGATGTTGAACTAGGAGATAAATATTGTGCTATAGTATTAAGCCATCTAGAATTACTAAATGAAAATCACATAAATGCCTTAGAGCATCTTTGCGCCTATCAAGAAAAACTTAAAAGATCCTATTCAAAGAAATTTTATAATAGGTCTTTCAAAGCTGGTGACTTAGTTCTTAAAGAAAATTAGAAAAACACTAATGCTCAAACATATCTTAAAGGTAAATTTCAACCAAATTGGTTAGTACCATTCATCATAACTACTAAATTTGGATCATGTGCATATCATTTGGCCACATTAGATGGAAAATACCTTAAGGAACCAATGAATATAATGCATCTCAAAAAGTAATATGCATAAAATATTAAGGTATCCCTACCCTTGTCTTGCCAAGCATTAACCACGATAAAAATATAACTCACACATTATTTATTCAACCAATCAGAGAGAAATAAAACATCCAATTAAATGCAAATAGATCAAACGAGGATTTTAATTGAGCAGAAATGAATGAATTGTAATTAAATAAATCCTACCACTTAAGGAGGTATGGTCCTCACCACTTGGAGGGCTTAGTCCTCTACGAATAACATAAATGAATAATCGGATAAATCAAAAGGTGATTTCAAATTAAATCAATAAACTATATTAATGATAAATTAAATAAAAAATCTTTGGAAACCTAACATAGCCGACTAGCTATGTTAGGTATGTAACATGGCTCCCCTCCTTGGAAAGCTTTGTCCTCAAAGTTGGAAATGTCTTGAAAATACTTTCAGGTTCCCATGTAGAATATTCTTCACGTAGGTCCTGTCATTTTATGAGGAATTATTTGATGTGATGATATCTCAGCATACATGTTCTACTTTGTAAAATTGCTTCAGGCTAGAGATATATACGTCCTTAGTCATTGAGTACTAGTAATTCTAATTGAGATTGTACTTTTTGGTCAATCACCTTTTTGAGACAGGAAACATGAAATATTGGATGTATATGAGATGAGGGAGGAAGCTCTAGTTGATATGCCACTTCTCCAATGTGATGCACTATTTTGTAAGGGCCATAAAATCATGGAGCCAACTTTTGATTGGTCTTGATCTTCAATGACAACTGTTTGTAGGGTTGCAAATGCAAGAACACCATATCACCTATATTAAATTATTTTTCTGAATGGTGTGTGTCTTGATGCTGCTTCATGTGATTTTATGCTTGGACCAAGTTGTCTTTGAGAATATTGAGTATTGACTACCGGTGTTGGAACCAATCATCTACTTGGCCCACTTTGGAAGAACCGGGTACATAATCTACTATTACTGGTGGTTTAATTCCATACAATGCTTCAAATAGAGCCATCTTGATGGAATAATGGTATGAATTTTTGTACCACCATTCTACCAAGGAAAGTCAATGACTCCATTGATATTGTTTATCCTGAACAAAATATCTTAGATAGGTACCCAAACATTTGTTAACTATATCAGTTTGGCCATATGTTTGTGGATGGTATGCAGAGGACATATTCAACTGGGTACCACTAATATGAAATAATTATTTCCAAAACTTTCTAGTAAATATGGGATCACAATCACTTACAATATTTTTTGGCATTCCATGCAATTTGAAAATTGAGTCCATAAATACCTTAGCCACTTTGCTTGATGAAAATGGATGTTGTAAAGCCTGGAAATGAGCATATTTGGAGAGATGGTCCACTACCACAAAATCTACTATTTTGACTTCTAATTTAGAAATATCTTCAATGAAATCCATTGAAATATGTTCCCATTAATGATCTGGAATAGGTAATGGTTGAAGCAATCCTGGTGATTTGACTGTCTTGCCCTTATTGCATTGGCATACTTCGCATTCAACCACCCATTGTTTAACCTCTACTTTTAATACTTTCCAATAAAAGGATTTTTTTATATGCATATAGGTTTTCAAAAAACCTTAATATCTTGTTGATGGAGAAGCATGCAATTCATCTAGAATCCTTGATTTGATTGTAGAATTGTGTGAAATATAAATGTGATTCTTTCTTCATAACACCTTGTCATCATAGGATAAAAGAGGATGCTTGGATGAACCCAACAAAAATTCCTAAATTATTTGAGCAGTTTCTTTATTGGACAACCATTCTTCTTGCATCTAAGAAATACACTAGGAAAATGGACCTGAAATAGCATTAATAACCACTTCATATTCATATTTTCATGATAATGCATCTATTTCCATGTTTTCTTTCCCTTTCTTATACTCGATAATGAAATCATATCCCAAAAATTTTGTTAACCACTTGTTTTGCTTTGGATAAGAAAATCATTGTTCTAGAAAATGCTTGAGACTACTATGATTAGTTTTAATAATAAAATGGCTACTGATTAAGTAATGTCTCCATTTCTCCACTACATGTAGAATAGTCAACATTTATTTCTCATATGTGGACCTTTCCAAAAAAAATTCTCAAAAGTTATTTGCTTTAGAATGCCAAGGGATGACCATCCTACATTAATACTACCCCAATACATGTTCCTGAAGAGTCACATTCGATCACGAATGGTTTGTGAAAATCTAGAGTTGTCAAAATTGGAGTAGTACACATTGCTTATTTGAGAGCATTGAAAGCTTGAGTGGCTTCTTTCGACCAATTAAAAGCATCATTTTTTGTAAGATATGTGAGAGGAGCTACAATTTTTCCATATTTATGCACAAACTTGTGATAGTAACCAGTGAGACCCAAAAAAACCATGAAGTTTCTTGATGGTTTTAGGTAAGGACCAATCCTAAATTACCTTTATCTTATTGGGATCCACTTTAACACCTTCCTAAGAAACTATATGACCTAGGTAATCAACTTATTGAACACCAAAAGAGCATTTAGAGTGTTTGAAAAACAATTTTTCCTTGTGTAGTATATGAAGAATCCTTCCCATATGCATCAGATGATTATTCCATGTTTTACTATATATGAGTATGTCATCAAAAAAGACTAGGACAAATTTGTGAAGGAAAGGATAAAACACATGGTTCATGAGACTTTGGAATATGTATGGGACACTAGTGAGACCAAAAGGCATGACCAAGAATTCATAGTGACCTTCATGAGTACGAAAAGCTATTTTGGGAATATCCTCTTCCCTAAATCTAATTTTGTGAAACCCAGAACATAAATCCAATTTTGTAAAAAAATTTGCACCATGTAGTTCATCTAGTAAATCATCAATGATAAGTATAGGGAATTTATCCTTGATGGTGCAAATTCCATGGTGTTAAGTAGTGGATGATCAGGATCAAAATTATTAATGCGTAAGGGGGAATTATGATGTGTACCTTTGTTTCTTGGAGGTCTTCTTTGTGAATTTAGGAGCCCTTCATTTGGATTCACTGAACTAGATAAATTACTGTTTGGTCCTTTGGTCCACCTTCCACTCATGCACTTTCTCCTACATCCTGCTTAAAAATTTATCTTCAATTTTTACAAAATATGGTTTGTTTTTCGCTTCAACTATCACTCCAACTGTGATGTAGATTGAGGTTCAATGACTAGATTTCCTCCATGATGAATGAATTTGAATTCCAATGGCTATCTATGAAGAATTTCAATGGCTAGTGGATAGTAGATTCCAATGGCTAGAGGACAAAAAATTCCAACAGCGAGGGTGATGGAATCGAATTCAACAGCTAGTGGACAAAAAATTCCAATAGCTAGGGTGATGGAATCGAATTCAATAGCTAGTGGAAAGTAGATTTTGATGGCTAGTGGGCAGCATATTCCAACGGCTAGGGTGATGGAATTGAATTCAATGGTCGATGGTTTTGATTTGATAGTTGACTAGTGATAGGCATATTCTAACAACTAGGGTGATAGGATCAAATTCAATAAATTATGGCTTTGATATGATAGGAGGGCTAGCAATAGGTAGACTCCAATGGTAAGAGTGATAGGATTTAATTTTAATGAACAACAAACTATGGACCCCGATATAAGTGATGTGAATGAAACATGTGGAAGATACACGTGACAGGAGGAACAACCTAAGCTAGGGGCTAGTGACTTAGCAAGTATGAAATGTGGCGAGGAGGCTATTTAGAAGGCTTGGCAAAAGACTTCACGTGTGATCGAAGTCACATTATTTTTAGTGTGCCTTGCTCCTTATAAGCCACACTTGACACTCTTGCCCACTCAATGTGGGATAACCAACGTTAAAAAAAAATTATAATTTACTAACCTTAAAACCTTAGGATGCATAGAAATTTACTCCAGGTGGTGGTTTACAATAGGAAGAATTTTTGGATTACTTTGTTCATGTGTTTCAACATGCAGTAGTTAGAAATTTTGCGCTCAAACTTGCTGCATCTGCAACTAATTCTCCTTAATTTGATTGGTTTTTTTTGTTTTATAGCTGGTCTAGCGTGTTTATATGATTGTCATTCGAGTTCTTGGGTTGTGCTATGATGATGATGCAAAGGCCTACGCATTTTTGGAGTCTTCAAAAATCCTTCCCTCGATGTAACTTAATATTTCCTCACAAGACCCTGCTATCCACCGCTTAAAAATAGCCTTCAAAACCATTAATAATGGATATTGAAAGGTTTAATTTTCATGATATGCAAGCTACACCCATGAACCAACTCATTATTTTCTAGTACACAAACCAAACTAGCACTGGATAACAACACACTCGAACTGCAAGCCGCTGACGATCTTTTGAAAAGAAAAAAAAATTGCTCCTTTACCTAGGTCAAAGGACTGATACCACTTGTTAAGGTATCCCTACCCTTGTCTTGCCAAGCATTAACCATGATTAAAATATAATTCACACAGTATTTATTCAATCGATCAAAGAGTAACAAAACATCCAATTAAATGCAAATAGATCAAACAAGAATTTTAATCGAGCGAAAATGAATGAATTGTAATTAAATCAATCCTACCACTTAAGGATGGTTGGTCCTCACCAATTGGAGGGATTAGTACTCTACGAATAGTGCAAATGAATAATATGATAAATAAAAAATGTGATTTCAAATTAAATCAAAGAAACTATATTAATGATAAATTAAATAAAAAATATTTGGAAACCTAACATAGTCGACTAGCTATGTTAGGTATGTAACTATAAAATCATGTCTCACCATTGTACATAACCATATTTCATTTTGTACATAAAGTATATCTTGCATTTAGTTCATTCTATAATTTCAATCATCTTACATAAATCATCTATCATGTAGCTGCATTTTTGCACATCCATAAGTTGGTTTTTGGTCCAATTGCATATGTCAAATAGTCACATCCAATTATTATGTTATTTAAATATCAGATAGATGCTATTAAGATTCATAATGAATCTTGGTATTTTTTGAAGTGATTAGAGTTTACCTTGAACCACTCATAGGATTCATATTTTAATAAATTTTTATTTTATATATTGATTAAAATGTATCTTGAACCAAAACCACTCTTTCTTGTTAATAAAATTTGAGTTTTGGAAATCAATTTTACCATTTTTGAACCAAAACACATTTACACATTTTAAATATGATTTTGAACAAATAAATATGATACTACATAGTAGTCCTTGCTCCTTAAGTGAAAGGTTTCCCTTGCTATCCTATTATGTGCATGGTCTAGAATGCTGAGAATTGACAAAAGGACAAGCTCCCCCTACCCGAAGCAATAAAATCCCTTGCTCTTCCACTAAAATGAGCAAGTATCCTTCAAAAAAAAATCCCCTTGTTCATCATCAAAATTGAGAAAAAATCCCCAATCAAAGGAATAAAAATAAAAGAAGGGGATAATGAGCTTAAATCTCTGGAATCCTCAGTTATTTGAAAGTTGTGGGATGATCTCCATTACAACAATGGGTTGAATGAAACCCACCTAGAAATGGGGTAGTCTTACACATGGTGACATTTATATCACATTAGTGACCTTATTTTGTACAAACCAATTTTTTCTTAGAGATGACCTAGCTTTTTGGTGGCTTGTATTATAGAGTAGTTAAGTCCAACAATGCATAAAATTAAGATAAATGAATTCATCATTTGCACACAATGGTTATTAAGTTGGTTTGCATCATTACCTCACTCAAAATTGGTAAATAAAATTCATCAACACACACATTTGATCCTTGAGATATTTGCATCATAATTAAGATCAAGATGGGAAAAAAAAGCATGAATCACACACATCGGTTCTGGATAAACTTGACTTCATATCATAAATAACAAAGATTCTCCTTGAGTTTTTATTGGTTAAAATTACTATATCTTCATGGATATGTATGACTATTAGCATACGCAATTAAGGCTAAAAAAACCAATTAAGTCTTGCATTACATATCTACCACCTTAGTACAATGCATTCTTAGTCATTTATCTCATCATATTGCATGATTGCTTGTCATACACAAATTTTGCATTGATCATACACAATTGCTTGGCCATGTAGTTGCATAAGGAATTTTTGATGATGGCATAAGATAACCCTAGTAATTTTTTCTTATATTTACTTTACATTGGGATCTTATGCCTAGCACAAGCTCTCTAACCCATTATTCATATTCAGTCACTCATACCATGTCTTATTTCCCTTAAATTTTAATCAAAATTAATATTAATATCACACATTACTTATCACCAAACATGTCATATTCAATGAATCACTTTCAAATTGCTTTTGTATCATAACCCTTCGATGTCAACATAACAACAAAACCTCACATAGGATTTGCTTCATGACCACACGTGAAGGGAAGCCTCCATTTATGGTCATATGCAAGAACACATCCTTGAGGCCTATTGTTGATTGATCAAAATAATAAGGGTATATTTCCCAACACACTTTTTCTACAAAAATTAAATCACATTACATTACAAATATCAATCACTTTACATCAAACCACATCTCATTATCCTACAATTGTATCATGACTAGCATGATAAAAAGTGCATTAGAAATCAAACATGACCATAAGAATCATTATGTAAGATCATAAAAAATAAAAAAAACATTTTGCATTTGCATAACACATAAAGAGACAAAACTAAAGTATAGTATTACTCTCAATAAAAAGTACATCAATATATAAGATAGATTGGTATGCCACAACTGCACATCTCAGCATACTCAGTCAACAAAAGAAGTCAAAACTAGCATATCACCCCCTCGAGCTCCTATAACCCTGACCCTCATATGGGGGAGGCCTTGGTGTTTGAAAGTGCATGAATTAAGTTACTATCTATGAACCTAACCTAGCATGACTCAAAGTCCTTAGCTATGAGGGTAGCTCTACTCTATGATCTATTGGAACCAATTAAAAGTATAGAGTTTGATAGGTCTCTCATTGGAAGTCCAATATTGCATCTACCTATGTATCTCTCAACTCATCCTAGAGGTAATGATGTAGGATACTACCCATGGAATGAGCTGAACTACTCGTGGATGGTACGGTCCTTGCTTGCTCCTACAACTGAGCTCGGGCCTATCCTAGTTGAGCCTTAATAGTTTGAATACATCCTATATAGATAGCTATCTACTACACCTGAGTAGTCACTTGAGTCTTCAACACTACTATCTTATTCTACTAAGCCTCCATCTGAGCCTCCAACTTGGCCATCCATTATTGGTCATCTCCTTAGGCCTCCTTAGTGTCATCTATCTCCATTGCACCCATACCACCCTACTTAGGAGCCTCCACTCACTGCTCAAGAGCCTCCTCTTGCTACTCTAGTGCCTCCTCATGTTGAGACACTCTATCATCTAGAGAGCATCTACCCCACTCATCCTACCCTAGTCCAAGGATAAATCACCCTCTATGTTAAAACTCCTCCTCCCTACTATGCTTTAGCTCTCCATCAAGTAGTTGCCTGGTATGGCCGTTGCACCTACTCCTCCTCCTCTACTCTCTTGCAAGTAATCCTCATAGGTCTAATGATATCATACCACTAGAGGTATCCATCCTCCACTCTAATTTCATACTCTAGGAGAATGACTACAGGGTCATCCACAACTATCTCTATAAATATATTGAGGTCTGGCTCACCCCCAATAGTCAGTGGATCGCATGTCACCTATTGGTACCAAAAGTCTGAAGAACACAAGATTATACTAAGAGGGGGGTGAACAGTATAATACCACTTTTTACTTTACTTTCCCAATCAATATTATGCAATGTAAAGATAACAATATCAATAGTAGTAATCAAAGCAATGCCCAAATCACCACACACAATAGAGACACCGGTTTTATGTGGTTCACCCAATGTGGGCTACTCCACGGAGAAAATATTTCACTAAAATTTTCTCAATCAATATCTTGGGAATAATTTCCCTATTATAATATTTATGGACCTCTATCCAAAGGAGACACCAATACCCTAATAAATTTCATGGATATCTATCCATAGGAGAACTCCTTTCTCCTTAGCTTTGATTGGTGATCTTCTAGAAGAATCGTTGCCCCCACCACTCTAGCTAATGGATCTCTAGCCACTAAAGACACCTATCTGTACTACCCTAGCTAATGGATCTCTATCCACTAGAGACTTTCATCCTCTATACTCTATCACCTTCAAAGCTTTGTCTCAAATATGTACTAAACACAGTCCTTCGGTCTAGCATAAATCTACTCAATATCTATCTCTGGTCTGGCACAAACCTATCCTCAAATTTGCACCAAAATTTATCCTTGAACTTGTACTAAACATAGTCCTTCGTTCTAGCACAAATATATCCTCAATATATGTCCTCTGATATGCACTAAACACAATCCTTCGGTCTAACACAAATCTATCCTCAATATCTATCCTCAAGCCTTACACAAAGCTTGACTCAATCACAAATCAACTCTGCTGGATCTACCCCAAACCTTAACTCAAGGTTTGAACAAATCAATTAATAAAATTTGCTCACAAGTCTTATCTAAGACTTTTCTCAAATCTACCTTGTAAGCTTCCACAAAATCTCACACTAATCTGTCTATAAGTCCTCTCTAGAACTTGTCCAAATTTGCTCAACAAGTACTCACTAGAACTTATCCAAACATTCACTTAATCTATATTGTAAGCTTCCATAAAATCTTACACAAATCAGTCCACAAGTCTTCATAAAGACTTGCTTCAAATCTACTCAACAAGTCCACACTAGAACTTTTCCAATTTTATAGAAACATAAAGAGAATTTTTAGAGACTCAATATGCTTCACATTCATCACAATGCTCAATCACTTTCAATCACTCTTTTAGAAATATACAAAGAATTTTTTGGAGACTCAATATGCTTCACATTCACCTCAATGCTCAATCACTTTCAATCACTCTTTTAGAAACATACAGAGAATTGTTAGAGACTCAATATGCTTCACATTCACCTCAATGCTCAATCACTTTCAATCACTCTTTTAGAAACATACAGAGAATTGTTAGAGACTCAATATGCTTCACACTCACAAAATCTCAAACACTTTCAATCTCTATTTTATCACAGAAACATATAGATAATTATTAGAGACTCAATATGTTTTGCACTCATCAAAATTCAACCTCTTTCTTAATTCAATTCAAAATATAGAAAAATTTGTTTTATAGAACTAGAACTATCACTGCACACATCCACTTGACTAGGCTCAACCAACTCTACTCAACCAATCACTCACTTAAATAATACTTGCTCACAAACCCTAGTCCAAGCATATTAACACTCACTCAAATGTTTCCAACAATGCTTATCAACCAATCTCACATAACAATGATACTCATGTTCTTTACAAACCCTAGTTCAATATATTCACTCAATAAATCACTTCAACAACAATGTTTATAAAACAATCTTCACATAACAATGATACTCATGATCTTTGCAAACCCTATTTCATGTTCTTAACTCAACTATTCACTTAAACAACAATGCTTATAAAACAATATTCACTCAACAACTCAATAAGAAAACCTAATCAAATCCTTTTCACTCCAAAGTTGTTTTCCAGAAAACCAACCAATAAACTCAATCAAGGAAGAATGTGCCCATACCTTTTTGCTTTATGAGAAGTAGACCACGCAAATATATCACAATCATAAACACTTCTTTGCCAAACTCAAGAATATTAGAAGTCAAAATATTACTCCAATACTTTCTCAAAATATTCCTTGGACACAAAAATAATCCAATCTCAAATATGCCTTATTTCTTCCTTTTAAAATTAACACTCATCAAACCATACATAAAATAATTACTTGGATACACCTTATCATCTCCAACTTAAAATAATATCCAACACCACAAAAATCACAACCAATCTTTCTAAAACACCTTTATTTCTTTTTCAAACCCTAAAACCAATAATATCAAAAATTTATTTTGCAATATCCTTATAACTCCCTAAAACCTCATATACCACATAAAATATGCAAAAATTAATTTTTAATACCTCAACAATATTTTTCAAAAAATCTGGCACTCAAACTTTAATGCATACCTTATTATCCTTCAAAAAGGGTTTTCGGCTTGATTCGATCCACCATCTCCCCAAGCGCCAAGCACATTAGCACCTTAGAGCCCATCGCATGGGCTAGAAGCACCCACGTGAAGGAAGCAAAGCTTCCTCCCCCTTCTACCAACATTCGTCATGATTTCCAACCAAAATGCAAAAAAATATCCTTCATGGGGGATTCAAACCTGCGCTTATCGCTGTCCTAACGACTTGTCACTGCCACGCTTGCCAACTGCGCTACCGGTAGTTGGTGACCAAGGCTCCCTCCTTGGTGTCTGATGTCATATTTCCTTCTCTTAGCACTTTAAAAAAAATATAAAGATCTCTATTGCACCCATGATTTGCATAAACACAACATAATATTTAATTCAAAAACGTTTGGGAACTTATGGTAAGGTGTGTAATCCTCCTTTTATACACATGGTAAATGTTCTTCCCATGTTGGCGCTTAGAAATTTGATTTTGAATTTCAAATTAATTTTAATAACCCTCCTTAGGGTTAGTTAAAAATTAATATAAATTAATCTTATAATTAATACCAAAATTAATTAATAATTAATTTAAATAACTTTAAGTTAAGTAAATTAAATTATAAATTAATTTATAATAAAAA
Organism: Wollemia nobilis; assembly: GCA_028583015.1. Taxonomy (NCBI): domain Eukaryota; kingdom Viridiplantae; phylum Streptophyta; class Pinopsida; order Araucariales; family Araucariaceae; genus Wollemia; species Wollemia nobilis. The sequence goes on from JAQPPZ010015344.1 coordinate 339,501, forward strand.
ATATATTAATTAATTTATAGTTAATTTAAAACTTCCCTTTGTAATATTATAAAAAATATTACAATATTATTCACTTGGGCTTTTTGCACTTTAGACCATATCTGATGTCCTGAAACCGAGTCTTGAACAACTGAAACTGGAGAACCTAAAATTGATGTTTCCCACTGAAACTGCCACTGACTGGTGTTGAAATCTTGACATCAATGACAACTCAGTCTTGACATCAATGACAAATTATCTACTCAAAATATCCAACAAAGTCTCATACCTCGAGTATCCCCTATTTCAGCCCAAACTAGTGCTAAACTTAGTTGGCACGATGGAGCTCTACCTCTCCCTTATTTGATTGGATCCATCGTATCTATCATACTTGGGCTAGCTCCTTCCCATCCTCATCCCAACTGGGATGTCTCTGCTAGGGTATCTAGGTGATACGATGAGGAAGCAACTCATCTATAGTTTTCCTAGCCTCCTCCAAGCCACCATGTCTCCTCCCATGCCCACCTACAAGTGCCCAACTATACACAGTAGGGCATACCTCACTACAATGTGTTCAAAACTCCACTCTTGTAGTAGTGTGGTGAGAAATATACTCGAGTGGTGCTTGTGCACAATGTTATACAACATCATGTATAACCGAAACAATACAAAGGGTCCCCATGCAAATTATCTACTAGAATCTCTCATATTGGCCACTACTCCAACTAGGTCCTAGGGAATATGTCGCCAACTCTCATGGCTGATAATAGTCCATCGATGATCCCAAATAGTACCACTATTAATATGGTAATCCTATCTATCTTGACCAACTATCTAATATCAATTCCACTCTGGTCTAATGGAAAATTGGGATCCTAGTTAGTTTCTATATGGCTTGTGTTTGTGTCATCGACTAGTAGATGAACTAACCACATATCAAAATGTAGAGGATTCTCCACACATACTCCAAAGTCACTATCATATTCCCTGTAGGCTATTTGAATGTGGAGGATCATGGGTACTACCTTTCTACCAAAGCTATAAGTAGAGGTTGTTCTGTCTCAATGTGGGGCATCTTTGCTACATGGAGGAGCCCCATCTACCCTAGTAGGTTTCTCTTTGTTCCATATAGCCCTCGTATGTGCCCCTCAAATCCCTTGTGCCACCACTCTCGATGCAAACAAAAATAAAATTATAATGTTAGTTTATCATAATCATATCTTTCCAAAAACATAAAAAAAAATAATAAAAAAAAAATTCTTCCTTTTTGTGAATTCGGAAGTTCACCTTTCAAATTGATGAATTCGAACACCTTGCAAAGCAAATTCAAAACATTTGAATCCACCTGATAGGTCTGAATTTGTGAATTCAAAATCCTTATTATAGTGAATTCAAATAGTTTGAATCCATCTGATACGGTAAAATTTACGAATTTGGAAGCCTTGTCACAATGAATTCAAAACACCCAAATTTTCCTGAGTCATTTGAATTCATCGAATCCAACCACGTGATAGAAATCTAAATAAAAAATCCAAATTTAATCTTAAAAACTAAAATAAAAATGACAAATTGAGGGTAAAAAGGTGAGTTTTTCACTTACCTACATCCTAACGCCTGCTATGTTGACTCTTTCTCATACCTCATCTGCTTGGTGGGGTGGTAGTGCCATTTTTCCTAGAACAATTTTTTAAAAATAGTTAGGGTAAAATTGATTAGAATTTTACCCTAAACCCTTATATTTTACCCCCTTTTACCCCACTTTTTGCTTTTTCAAAATTTTTAAGTTTCGTGATGAATTTTGAATTCCCCACGAAACTCGAAGGGGCATCCTAAGAAAAATAAATAAAATATATAAAATATTGTTTTTTGTTTTGCAGTGTGATTTTTATTTGTTAACAGCCTTGTCTTTCTTTGATGCATTATTGCCCATAAATGCACCAAAGAGAGGGCAAAATGTAACCATCGAATTTTGACCCACTTCAAAATTCCTAGCATCCCCCAACAACATAGTCCTCCCTTAACCACCTTCTTCATTTTTTGCATCGATTTTAACCCTCCTAACAATTTTTAACCCCATGTTTGTTGTTTTTCCATTTTTAGCAAATTTGGATGGTTGTGGTATCCCACTGAATTCACTAAAAATAGCATGCTAGCCTAAATGGTTAGGGACCATTTGGATTTTGAAGCCAATTTGGGTAAATTTGGTTTTTTTTTTTTATTTGATTTGCTATGGTAGCCATTTGAATTCACCTAAATTGAGAATTTTTCTAGTTTTCCCTGACTTCCCCATTTTTTTTTTGTGTATTTCGCTCTATTTGGTTTCCCCCTCATCTTTAAATAAATTACCCTACCTCCTAAGCAGGATTAATGGTGATTTTATAGGAGAATTGGATTGAAGAACCTCTTTCATGAGCTTTTGTTGTAGGTTTAGTTGAGATTTTGCTATCCTATCACCATTCTAGTGGCCATAAAAGATTGAATTGGTATAATTTTTATTTATGCATTTCATTATTAATTATATTATATCATTCTGCATTGTTAGATTTGGATTTTTCCTTAGCTTTAATGAATTTGGGAGGCTTCTATAGGGTCTCAAATACACTTTCTAGGACTAAATTTGTATAGACATATACATGGAGAAAATTAATGTTTTTGGACTAATCATATCAACCTATGCTTGGAATTCTAACCCCTTTTGATTGTAGGTTTTTGTGGCTAATATATCAATTTGCAAATCTTGGATGAATTTAAGAGGCCACGATAGCCATCCAAATTCACTGGAGGGTCCCAAACTTGCTATGCAGGATTCTGTTACATATTTTTAATGGATTCAAGAGGCTATAGCAGAGATCCAAATCCACTGAAGGGTCCCAAATTCACCATAACTATTTTTAATTTGCTATGCTTCAACCATCCATATTAGGTAAGTGCTTGACCTAACTTATTTTAGCTTCATTTACCTATTATATATTAATGACATGCTTCCTTTATTCCTAGATCATTTAAAAATACAATAATTCCAAAAAAAAGAATAAAAAAGAAATATATATGCATATGAGATAGTATTGCATTTAGATTAGCTATCTTGTTTGTTGTTGTTTTCAAGGAAATAAAATTGCATATAGATCAGGTATAGCTATATTTCACCCAAAACATAAGTGTATTTCAATTAAAGAACACATTAAACACTTCACATTGCATAGACTTAGGAATAATCTTTAAATTTTCCTTGGTGAACCCACCATAATTCATCAACAATCACCAAAGAGGGTACAACACAAGTACTTCTTGTCTGAGGTGTAGACCCCCTATTTTCCCATCCCCCTTCTAGGTGTGGATCCATTAGCTTGAAGAAAAGGGGTATAAAAATTTTGAGCCTACAGTAACCAATATAACACCTTATGGGGATACAAGGTGATGGTGACCAATAATGATGTAAGTTAGCTCTTAGGAAGATATAGCTAACATTTGAAAACATGAAGAAGTTGAGATAAATGGCTTAGGCTAACTCATCATGGAGATGAGATAGATAGCTTAAGCTAGCTCAACATTGATATGATATAGATGGCTTCAGTTAGCTCATCATAAAGATGAGACTAATAGCTTAGGCTAGCTCATCATGGAAGTGAGATAGATGAATTAGATTAGCTCATCATGAGTATGAGATATATAACTTAAGTTATCTCATCATGGGAAGAGAGGTTCTTACACCTGGAAGCTAGATCAAAGGACTAGGCTTAGGAAATAAATTAGCATTTTTTTCTCGATTGACTAAGATAGGGTTAATCCTTATGTTATGGTCCAATTTTCCTACATTCACAGAGAGTGTTAGGAAATAGGGAGACCACATGAAGGTATGATTTAAGTTGTGTTGATAGTGTACAAGGCTAATCCACAATAAACTATGGGAGAGTGATCACTAATATCCACTTGAGGGATGTTTTAAGAATATAGAAACTTGAAATGTGGTAGAACCTCTATTATCCTACAAGTGTAACTTCATGAACCTTAACTATGTGAAAGGAAGTAATTTTACTCTCTCTCTCTCTTAGGAAGGTTAGATTTAGGATTGTTTCATTTTCATCCAACTCTTTCATGGGGTAGAAAGAATTGGCACCTAAGATAAGTAATGGAAGAGAAGGATCTTCACAAAATTTAGGACTAGCTAAGTAAAATCAAGGTATGCTTGAGACAAAAGAATTGGTCACATACCAATCCAAGGACTTAAAAATTGTTTGCAAGAAGATCAAAGGTGAATGGAAAATGAGATCCAAAAACATTACTCACTTAAGTAGGGAGGCAAAGAATCTAAGCTTGGAATTCAAATAATTTGACATTGATCAAGTGCCTCAAGACATCCGATTTTGGAGTGAATTCTCTAACAAATGAGGGTATTTATCTTCTAGATGATTTTGTGCAAACCATAGTTAATCCCAAGGTGGACTTATTTACTGATATATAGTTATCTTGGGTTACAGGTAGAATTCATGCTTGAGGGTTATAATGGGTGAAGATATTCTAATGTTATTTATCACCACAATGAAGGATATTTCCCAAAAGTGGGTAGACATAGGGAAGGATCTGAGCGGTGTATATTAGACTATGATAAGTCCATGTGGTGGTGTTTGAACATCAAATTGGGATCTTTACTTTTTATGAACATCAACCATGAATATTTGTAAACCTGGACTATGTATTTGGCATAGTAGATGGAATAGAGAAAATATTAGAAGATAATAGGTAGAGAATATATCCTCGAGAGGAGTATGGGATCCTCTCAAAATATTCTAAATTATGGACAAACCAAATGGGAAGGAATGGAAATGGAACTTCATTCAAAGGTTTGAACAATTCTATATGGAAATATTAGACAGGAAAATCTATTCTTGAGAGGAGTGGGATCCTCTCTTGAAAGGTTGAAAAAGGATGTACCAAATTATGATGTTAGTAGGATTTTGGAGGTACAAAGTCCATCTTAGGAGTGGATCCTAAGATTAAAATAGGATAAACCTATTCAATCCCAAGATATTGATAAGAACTTATAGCAATTTAAATCCATAGCCACATAGACTTAATGGATTAAGTCAAGCAAATGCAATCTCATGATGAGTATTAAAGTGTTAATTTGGGTCCAAATGGAATAAATACTAAAAATAATAAGGATTTTAGTGCAAGGTGTGGATGCTTATGCATTGAAGGTCGAGTAAATACATCTAAAATTGGGAATTTGAGGAGATGGATCATGCAGGAAGCACATATTTCTTCAAATTTCACTCATCTTAAGGGGCTAGGATGAGAGAAAACATGTGAAATAACCTTAGTTTAAGAGAATATTGTGATTTTGTTGCTCAATGTTTTAGAATGGAACCCCATGTGGACTGATCATGGCCATTTTTATCATCAGTGGATGGTGATACCTTGGAAATGCACCTTGTATGGAGTGAGTGTGATTGTTTGTTTCATCATTAGATGATGATACCTTGGAATGGTGTCTTAAAAAAAGTAAGAAACCATTTATATCATCAGTTGATGATGATAATACTGGGAGGATACCTTGTATGGTAGCATGGTTATTACCAGTGGATGATAGTACTTTTGCATGGCTTATCATGTGGAGTGAGTGAGTCTTTGACATTATAAGTGGATGGTAATATTCTAGTATGATATACATGCTTCCTTATATAATTTGAAGATGTATTGATATCTTTCTTATTGTAGGTGGATGCATGGGACTGTGTTAGTTCTAATGAATGGGAATGTCACAACCCACCCTGTTGGACCCTTGATGAGGAAACAATATAAATTGATTTATTGTTTTATTTGTCTAGCATTGATGACATTATGGCCATGCTTGGTGATGATGTAGCATTTTATTGTGATTTAGGCCTATAACAATGTTATGTTTAATGGTTTTGCAAGGTTAACCATATTTTCAAGAGGACATTGTCAACCTCTTGATTTTATAATAGCTCTGATGGTGCCTTTAAATTGATCAACAAAGGAGTTGAATAAAGGCATTTCTTGCAATGGTTCTTGATTAAATTTGACTAACCATTTAAATGGTAGGTTACACTTTGATATCCTTCTTGAGGTTTCTATAGATGGCTATAGCAAAGGAAGCATCTAATATTTTTTAAATGCATAGAATAGTTGTGACGGATATGACTAACCATCATGATACAAAACTTAAATTAAATATTTGATTTAACATTGTTGTTGGACTGATTAGTAAAGGAGTTAGTTAATATTGTTTTATGTAGTGTTTTTAATTAGAGAGACTAACAACCTTGTATTGTTTAATATTTCATTAATATAAGTCTCCTTTGACTTTCCATTTGAGGAAAGGATTTCAAATTATTAAAAAAAATGGCTATTAGGAAGGTTTGAATGCTAGCCCATGTCAAATGATGGATGTTACATTAATGAAATTATTCCACCTAGAAAAAAGGGGGAGGCATCCTTGGAAAGGGGTGAATGGCTTTGGGATAAATTAATTATGCCTTGGAGGGAGATGGTTTTAAAAAAAAAAAAGAGAAGAAGGGAAGACATGATGGGGGGGAGGTTACAGAAAAGGAGGTTGGAGAAAATAGGAGGAGGGTGGATGGCTTTGAGAGGTTGGAAGGAATACTGAGATTGAATATAGAGTAGGGGGAGAAATAAAGAGGTTATATTCTTAAGTAAAGATCTCCATTTATTTAATATGAATATATTAATGGCTCTGCATCCATATTTAGATGCAGTCAAGGAATGTTTACGTTATGTTTTTTTGTGTGTGGCCCCTTTAGGTTTGGTTGAATTTTTATTTGGTTATGGATGTCTTCATTTTAATCCTTGTTCACTTGTCTTGCCACCCTAATTCCTAGAATGATCTTAGGCCCTCCCTTAAACCCTACTACGTGTGATTTAAGTCCTGTTGAGTAGCCCTTTCAAATGGCTTTTCCCTCTTACCCTTCGCAGTTGGTTTCAAAGGTTGTTGACATCTCTAGCTCTATTGGCTTTTTTTAGTTTCATCCTTGTTGAATGGGGATCCTCTAGTGGGATCCTTTTATAAAAATTCGTAGTGCATTTATAACTTATTTACCTTATTTTACCCTAACCTTTATAGCCTACTAACAAAGGTTTCTCCCTAACAACCTAGATCATTGGACATGGCCATAACTCAGTCTTGGGTTTCTTTTTGTTATTTTTTCATCGATTGTGGAGGTGCTATACAAGGAATATGGTGTGCAACAAGGGATATTTTATTGTGAGCTATATATTTTTTCCTGAGCCATATTCTTCGATTGTTAATGTTAGTGTCACCCAGTAGCGGGTACTTGTGATTATGTTAGTACCTAATTACCAACCTTAACGCCTCTACCACTTGTGAAAGCATTGTTGGGTGTATATGATCTAGTGAGAAGAGAGGTGGCTTAGTGATCTTTATTCATGTATTTTTCTACCTAGGAACCCACTGCTAGAGGCTTTCTTTGACTATAAACCAACCCACATCTAGTTAGTTTATAACTTATTCTATCAGCATCCCTAGTTTAGTTGTGCCTCCTTTCTATTTGGACCTAGCTCACTCTCTATATATCAATGCAAAGTATAGAAATATCCTACCTAGATCCTTCCTCTACCTAGATTGTGTTATAAATTTTGATTCCATTTGGGTCACTACAAAGGAGTTGCTATTAGTTTTTCTTGATGAGCGCCTCCTCAAGTAGCCTTTAATATGTTTAAATTTATTTGTAATTTTGGATTTCCTTGTCACCATCACAGATCTTGGTGGTCATCACCTTAAGGTGATGCTCTCCCTTGTAGTTTGTTTTCACTATGTATACCTCAATAGATTTTAATAGAAACTTTGATGGGAAAACTAGACCCTAGAGGAAATTGATCTCGTAGACCCTAGATTCTCTCCCTGTTGTGTCACTACATAATTATTCATGTGGGAGAGATGGAATATTATGTTTTTAATTATTCATTCATGCCATAACTCGAAGGATAATTCACCTAATGTCAACTTAGGTCTTAATAAAATAATTTAATTATTTGTCATCGCATCACTACTCGAGTGTCATCGACTTGCAATGATGTCGTACAAAGGAGGGCATGGCAGGAGGTGGAGATTTCTAGGTTCCCCAAACTATTATCCCACATGAGATGTGTAGGGGATTGGAATCCCTATATAAAGGAATGATTCCCCTACAAAATTCATCCATGCCTCCATGGATGAGGCTAATCTATGCCCTGTAGATTGGCACTACCTATTTGGATGGTTGGTAGAGACTTTGTTTAGACATTATGGAATGATGTGAACCTTGTATTGATATTTGTGACACGTGTCCACCCTTCACTGATTGGTTTGATTATTTAAGTCATCAAATATTTTATCATCCCCATGATCAACTATATTGTAATAATCAGCTAAAATGATTAATCGAGGGAATATACTCCCATATATTTTGATTAAGCATATATTTTTTAGCAGGCTTAAATGGAAGGGGAATACCCCTCATATTTTTGATTAAGTTTAAATTAAAATGGATTTAAATTAACCCTCTTTTATTCTAATAGGGGTTTAATTTAATAAAAGTGGTTTCTTTTTAATTGAAAAGAGGAAGAGAAATAATTTTGATGGCTTTTTGGAGATTTTGTAAAGCTTTAGTTGATCTATTTGAGGGATGAATAAAAGGGGCAATTGATTGTAGTATATTTAATAAGGGCCAAGGAATTATTAAAATGGGGAAAGTACTTTAAATATAGATTTATAATTTCCTTAAAAGGGGTAAGGCCCTATTATTTAGTAAAATAGAGGCCACCAGGGGGATTCATGGTACTATTAATCAAGGAAAGGTCATGGAGACTTGGATTAATAATAAGTTTATATTATGGATTTAAAAGGGGCCACAAAGGACCATATCATATTTAGGTCTTCAATTAAATGAGTGGTGATTACATGTTGACCATGTGCATGTAAATATTACTAAGGGCCATGGGGGTTCATAATATATCTAGGCCTTCAGTAAAATGAATAAGAGGCCATAGGACCCAATTTTAAATATGTTTTAATTTATGAAATTGGTGACCAGGGGGAAATATATTATAATATATTTTTAATTTTTTTAGCTATGTTAAAAAATTAGGAATTATTAAACCTGTTAATTACCTTATTTTAAGGAGGGTAATTTTTTTAATTCATGAAACCCTTTTTTGAAGGATTGAGAAAGGAGGGTTTACTATATTAAGTGAAGGGGATTTTCTTTAGTAAGGAACAAACCTTTAATGATGCTAAAACGTAGTTAAGGGTATGGTCATGTTTGGTTTTTGCTGAATTAGAAAATACATTAGTGGATAATGTATTTCCTTTAATTTTATGAATTGAAAAATGTTAGTAAACAATTTTCTTCATGAGTTAGAATTATGCTTTAGTGAATAATGGATTATATTGATTGATTGAGATGTGTTAGGATATGTTAGCAGATACCATAATTTTGTGAGGCAAAAATGTATATTAGTGGATAATGTACTTTTTTATTTATGAATCGAAATATATTATGAGAATAATATATTTCATAAATTAGAAAATACATTAGTAGATAATGTATTTCTTATGATTGGATGATGGATAGATTTAAATGACTTGTCTATGTTTATGGATAAAGGATTAGATTAAATGATTTATTTATGATTTTGGAAGGTAGATTAAATGATTTATCTATGTTATTACCATTTACAAGCTTGGAAATTAAAGGAAGAATGGAAGAAGAGTTCCATTCTTGAAGGGATTTATGGGGTCTCTTCTTGTTACATGTTGAATGATTGTGAAGGCATAGTTCTGTTTAGTGAAAGACTTTTGATATTTTAGTAATGTTTTAAAGTATTGAAAAATATCGGATATGTATTGGAGCATAGGAATTATGGGGTTCCTATACATTGGTGTGAGTAAAGATGAATTAGGAGATTCTTCTAAGACATAAGGATTATGGGGTCCTTATACCTTTGGTAAGGGGGAATTGTAGGGTTCCCTCATTGCTTTGTAACATGGATTAAAGGACCTATCCATGTATTTGGAAATACAAAATATGGGGTTTCTATGTACGTACTTGATGAATGTATAAAAAAGAATTGGGGTTTCCTTGTATATAATTTTATTGGAGTAAATTAAGTTAATAAAATAAAAAAGGACATTTCAAGGGTTGGGTTTATTCCCCATGAGGATTCCTAGGATATATAATGTGTCATATGTGTGTGATGATTATTGTTCATTTATGATCTTGTTTCTTAATGCTCTTAGAGATAGTTTGTTATGGACTTGTTGCTTCAATTTTATGAAGTATGATCATGGTTAAGAATTTATAATGAAAAAAATGTGAATGGCATTTATATTCCTTGTTAATCATCATAATATTGCTTATGATGTAATAGTTTAGAAGGAATTGTTGAACGAGAGAGAGAGAGAGAGAGAGAGAGAGAGAGAGATGGCCTATTTGTAATACAATTAGTACACCTACGTATATGGAATTACATATGGTTTAGGGATAAGTGTACCCTCTTGATAGACTAATAGGGGTAAGCTAGCTCATCGAGGAGATGATATGGATAGCTTACTTGTGTTATGCATAGTGCACTTGCCTAAATGGACTTACACAAGGTTGGGGATATGTGGACCCTGATTGAATACAAAAAAAATATGCTCTCATGTAGGTTGGATTAAGTCTGGTTGTTACATATACCTTACCTCCTCAAGATATGCTTGATATATTTATTAGAAACTTACAAGAGTAATATCTTATGAATTGGAAACTACAACTATCACATATTTTGATCAAGCTATAGATCTAGCAAGAAGGCTAGAGAAAGCCCTTATCAGAAGAATTTAGCTTAAAATAAAAGAACATAGGACCTCTAAAACATAATATAAGAACAAGCATGTGATTAATGATGGGGTAACAGATAGTAGGCTTGTTAACAGTGATGTTAACACCTTATAAAATATGGTGCTTAGCCAACCAAAATATCCCACAAAGGAATTTCACAAGAATTAATGTACCTATGATAGTGGTCCTAAAATAGCTTTTGAAAGCTAGCATGATTGAGTTGCCACCTAAGGCAACCTGATACCACAACTAACTGGTATAAATTTGGTCAATACTGTGAGTTCCATAGGGTAGAGGGACATATGACAAACTCTTGTAAGAGGTTGAAATATGTGGTTCAATACTTAATTTATGGACACCTTGTTATAAAAGGTTCTCAACATAAAGTCTCCTAAAGTATCCTTTGATATTCAACAACAATTAGCTAGTACCCTAGGTGACATCTCTCTCTTAGATATTTTGTAAACTTCTTCTATTTATAGGGAAGCCCTGTTAGAGCTCATAAGAAAACAATTTATTCCTAAAGATATTTCTCCTAGTGCTATAGCTAATGTTGTAAGTTCCATTGGGATGCATCATATTACATTCTTGAATGATGATATGCCTTATTCATATTTATAAGGGAATTCTTATCTTTACATCACTGCATTTATTGGAAAAACATTGATTGAAAATGGTTATTCCCTTAATTTATGCACTTATAAATTCTTCCAAAAAATTGGATTAAAAGAGGAATATTTAACTAAATCTGATATCATCATAAAAACTTTCAAAAACAAGCCCAAGAGGCTTGTGGCATTGTATCTCTCCCCCTTAGGGCTGGATCTGAGATCTTAAATACCTTGTTCTACGTGGTGTCTTACCCTACATATTTTAATATTCTTCTTGGATGCCCTTGGATTCATGTGATAAGAATTTTTCCTTCCACTCTTCATCAATATCTAAATTTTAAATTCAAATATCAACTTATCACCATTATGGGTGACCCTAATTCATTTAATTAATGTTCAATGGTTGAACAAGTTCAATTTGATCTTAATTTATATCCATAGATTTCCTCATCCCGCATCACTAAGCAATTTGAAAATATAAAAGTGATTGAGGAACCACTCATCAATATTTCATCACAAGATCAAGTCAATCCTTTTTTCAAGAGCCTCTTACAAATATATCTCATCAAGGCTTAGAGTGGAATGATAAGGATTATTGTCTTCTCCCTCTATATTTTACAATGAAGTGTATCCATAGGTTGAAACCCTAGAGGAGTATTGACACTTTTTGCAATATGGATCATAAGGGTGTCTCTCAAAGTGGCTTCTTTTATGGGTCAATCCCTTGCACTACATAGGTTTAGTCTTATAGTTCTCAAGAGGAATTTGGTTCTATGTCTCATGAGGACCTTGAGAAACTATGAGTGATTCTTGCCTCACATCATCTTGAGGATGAGGCATCCATTCTTATTGAGGAGACCATATATGTTAACATAGGTTCTAAGAAGAACCCTATAATCCTTAAGCTAGGTAAAGCCTTGTCCATGGATGACCAGGAGAAATTGACCAATTTTTTGAAAGAGTTTCATGATGTTTTTACTTGGTCATACATTGACATACCAAGGCTTGATCCCTCTCTTGTTATGCATCATTTTGGTAGTTCACCCTTGTGGCAATCCTATTAAGAAAAAATTAGGAATATGCATCCTAAGGTCACCCTTTTAGTCAAGGAGGATCTCCAACAACTCCTTGACATCGATTTTATAAAGGCTATTGATTATTCTAATTGGATCTCCAATATCATCCTTATGGATAATAATATAGGAACAGTTTGGATATGTATCAAATTTTGGGACATTAACTTAGCATGTCCTAAGGATGATTTTCCCTCTCCCAACATAGATCATATCATAGATTTTTATCACCAAATACAGTATGCTCTCACCCATGGATGGTTTTTTAGGATATAATCAGATCATGGTTACCCTTGAGGATTAGGCCAAGATAGATTTCATCACACCATGGGGTACCTTCTACTACAAAGTCATGTTTTGGCTTGAAAAACATTGGTGCCACATATCAAAGGACCATGACTTATATTTTTCATGATATGATCCTTGATATTTTACAGGACTATGTGGATGATATTTTGGGTCATTCCATACATCGACAAGATCATGTTCATGATCTAAGATGAATTTTTGAAAGTATTCAATAGTTTTAGGTTCATCTTAAGCCCTCTAAGTGTGTGTTTGGAGTCACATATGGCAAGTTGTTAGGATTCATCATTTCTAGGTGAGGTATCAAAGTGGACCCCACAAAGATAGTAGCTATCATTAACATACCTCCTCACCACACCTTGACCAAGTTGTGTAGCTTGCAAGGTAGATTTCAAGTTATTAATTGATTAATAACCTAGTCAATCAATATGTGCTAGCCCTTTCTTAAGCTTCTCAAGAAATATGTGTTCTAGTGGAATTCCAAGTGTTAGCAAGTTTTTGATGAACTCAAGTGGTAACTCACTTCCTTTCCTATCTTAGTTCTACCTATACTAGATAAGCATATGATGCTTTACATAGCAACCACAACTCATGATTTGGGAGCCTTGCTAGCTCAACATGATGATCAAAATAAAGAGTGAGCTATCTACTATATCAATAGAACCTTGGTCAGCTATGAAACTTGGTACACTCCCTTAGAGAATTTTTGCCTTGCTATGGTGTTCAATTTACAAAATCTAATATATTGGTAGTTACAAAGTTTAATCCTTTGTGTTACTTAATGTATAAGCCCCACATTTTAGTTCAAGATTCTAAGTGGGTTTTATCCCTTAGTGAATTTGAACTAACCTTCATAGTTTAGAAGGCTATCAAGGATTAGGTGATTACTTATCAGTTAGCCTTTGCTCCCCTAGAATCTACCCATCCTTTGGTTATCGAGTTTCTTGATGAGTGCTTTTGCATATAGGTCCAAGAGCTAGAGTCTTGGACTTTGTTTTTTATGAGCCCCATGCATGAAGGGCACTAGAAATGGACTCATTATAGTTATCTCATAAAATAGCTCATCCCCTTTACCTTCAAGCTTCAATTTTATTGCATTAATATTACTATAGAATATGAAGCTTTAATCCTTGGTCTTAGAGTAGCCTTAGTCTTGAAGATTAGTGTTCTTTTTGTATTTGGTGACTCTCGACTTGTGGTTAATCAGATTAATAATATTTATTAGACCTGAGATGATAAGCTAAAACCATATAAAGAGATTCTCACCATACTTTTTCCACATTCAATTTGGTAACCATAGAGTCTATCCCTAGATCCTCAAACTACCATGTAGATTCCATGGCCACTATTACATCCTTGTTTCCTTTGGAGTTGGATGATGATCAAGTGTCAATTATCATTAGAAAAATCTGAGAGCCCATGTTACTCAGTTCTTATCTTGTCCCACTAGATGTTATAACCATAAGAGCTTCTCTATCTGACCATGGTATACCGATATATTTAATTTTTTAAGGATGATTTGATTCTTGATGGTTTGGATCACAATCAGCATAATATTTTGCACAAAAGAGCATGCCAATTTTTTATAATTGGAAATACTTTATATCAATGTTATTTTGAAGGCATCCTCTTGTGATGCCTTGACTCCGATGAAGCCCGACTAGCTATTAGTGAAGCTCATAAAGGTTCATGTGGAGGTCATTTTAGCAACAATACCATTTCCAAAAAACTCCTCTAGATGGGGTACTATTGGCCTTCCATGGATAAAGATGCATGTAACAATAATTAATGTTGTGATAATTGTCAATGCCATGATAACCTTGTTCATTCCCTTTCTCAACACCTTTAGGTTATTTCTTCCCCTTGGATAATTTTCATGTGGTGATTGAACATTATAGGGAACATTAACCCAATGTTGTTTGATGGTCATAAGTTTATTATAACAATGATAGTGTACTTCATTAAATGGGTAAAAGCCATGCCCCTAGACACAGTTATTGGAGCTTAGATTTCCAAGTTCATATTTAACCAAATCCTTTGTAGGTTCAATATTCCTTCAGTAATTATTTCTAACATGGCACTCCTTTTAAGAACAATGATATCCATAAACTTTGTACTAAGTACAAGATTCAACATAGATGGTCAACTCCATATTACCCTTAGGGTAATGGAAAAGCCAAAGCATCCAACAAGTATTTGATCAAGATCCTCAAAAATTTGGTTAGTAAGACCGATCATGACTATCATATCCAACTTTATCCAGCTCAGTGGGCCTATCGCACTAGTGTGCAAAATCCAATGAGCACATCTTTGTACATCTTGGCCTATGGTACTGAGGTGGTCTTTTTGTTCTAGTTAGAGGTTCCTTCATTGTGCATATTTCTACAATATGCCTTAATCGATGATGAGTATCACTTGGATCATTTGAATCAATTGGAGCTACTAGATGAAAAGTACATTCATTCCTTAGAGCATTTGTGAGCCTATTAGAATAGGCTCAAGTGATCTTATTCCAAGAGAGTTCACAATTATTATTTTGAGGTTAAGGACCGTATTCTAAATGAAAACAAGAAGAACACCAATGCTCAGTCTGATCTTAAAGAAAAAAATTAGGCAAATTGGTTAGACCTCTTTGTCATAACAGCTAAGTTTGTTTCAAAGGCCTATTGTTTGGCTTATTTATATGGTAAATATATTAAATAACCAATGAATATAGTGCATCTAAAGAGATACTATGCATAACTTAGCACTCTACATATTTCATATTGCATTCCAATATTTATAGTACATTTGGTTTTCTTACTCATACTGCATGACTGCTTGTCATAATTTACATGGTTTGATATGACACCTAGTTAGGTCTTATCTCACATGCATTGCATTTACACTAGGTTTTTGATACCTAGTGAATCCTCAAGGGTCCATCTCCATGCATTCTCATTTTTCCATATATTTTTCTTCTATTTTATTTTCTTATATTCCTTGACCTTGAATGTTTTAAATGATCATTAATTTCTCTCCAAGTCAAGGGATATAGTTTCTCTTATGTACATCCTTTGTCCTTGAAAGTTTTAATCATTTCTTATCCTCCCCAAGACAAAGGATGTGCATTCCTTCTTCCTTTTGCTATTACTTTTACTTTTTCTTTACTCACACATTATTTTACACACACCACACCCCTATTGGGTAGTTATTGATTTGGTACATCAATCACATCATTTAAACACCCCATATAGTATAGCTTCATGGTCACAAGTGATGGGTAGCCTCCATTCAACCATTTACAAGCATACATCCTAGTGGGTATATCTCTTCATCTCTAACCATCTTAGAAAGCAATGCACCCATAGTGGGTACTGCTCCACCTGACCATATTTGTGACCATAACACCCTTGAAGAATAGCTTTATGTCCATGCACAAGGGGTGACCTCCATATCGGTTATTTGTGAGAATACATCCTTCCAAGGGTTCTATTCCTACTTTTTTCCTTTTCTTTCCTTTTGACCCTTTGGAGATTTCACTCTCTACTTCTTCTACCTTTTATCTCTTCTTTCACTATTTCTTTCTTTATTCTTCTCTTTTAGTTCTTCTCTTCTTATTTCCATATATTCATCCATGCATTTCACTTTGCATCTACTTTAGTTCACATGTTAGATTATATTTAATTTAGTCATATTCACTGATGCATTTCATTTAGTTAGGATTATTTTGCATTGCATTCATTGTGTTTGTGATTATCATTCTAAAAAAAAAAATTCTTTTGTCTTTCTTTTCTCCTCTTTCTTCCTCCTTGGTGTATTTTTCTTTTATCGTTGTTTATCACTTTGCTTTCTTTTGATTCAACCATTTTGAGTTTCTTTAGGAATTTGGCAATCCTTTTGAAACTTGAAGGGGCATCCTAGCTTAAGAGGTATTAATGTTCCTAATGCCTTGATTTACGTGTAAAATATAAAAGTGTTTGGAATGACATTATGTTTGCACCACCCCTTTCTTCTAAAATACCTACCCTTTTTTGCTTGTTATTCTTTAACCATAGGTGTCTACATCTTTCTTTGATGCATTAATCAAGCCATAAATGCATCAAAGAGGGGGAAAAATGTAGACATGGGAAATTGACCAACCCAAGTGATTCATTTTTCCTAGATTCTTAGATAGACCCTCCAACTTACCCAAATCCAAGTTTATACCTCTCTTATCCCTTATTTTCTCTCTTCTTCCTAGTTTTACTGAAATCATGATCATCCCTTACAAGGTGCACTTTTGGCAAGTTAGGGTTTTCTCTTAGAAAACCCAAATTTTGAGCTGACTTCTTTAAATTTGATCCTCCCTTAGGGTTTTACCATCCATTTTTGTTTCAAATCCTTTATAAATAGAGGATTTTGGATCATATTTTCTCCTAAACAAGTTAAGAAAGGAAGCCAAATTTTTTGAGATTTCAAGCAATAACAAGCATCCTATATAGCAAGTTAAGAGAAATCACAAGTTTCTTCTGGTGTTATTCTACTACATTATTGATTTGCTATCCTTGGTGGACAAGTGTTGAGAGCCTTGAGAAGGAATCAACCATCTTGTGGAGGTCTTCATATTCTCACCTATCTATTTTACTATTGCCAAGTTGTTTCATGTGCTTTATAATTCTTAGACCATTAATTGCATTTGTGTTGTTGCTCTTTTCACATGGATATACTATTTTCTTTGATCTATCACAAAATTGTACCCCATATTTACATAATGTAATTTCAACAGAGCTAAGATCACAAACACACCATTCAGGGCATGATTTTGGCTACACAAAATGTCACAGTTTGCCCTAGTAGGACTTTTAAAAAGGTTATTAATTTATTTAAGGGAAAAATTAATAACTAAATAAAAGGATTGTAGACCCTAGTTATTCCTAAAAAATCCTTAATTAGACTAATTGCACTCTACAAAACTAATTTGGAGAGTTTTGAAGGGAAATTAGGGGATTTTGAATAGTTTGGAGAAGCTAATAGGGCTTTTGAGAAGGATTAATTTGAGGGCTTTTCTTTTGTAAAAATAAATTAAATTCACTTAGTCCAACTACAATTAAAAAAATGTAGTTAGGTGTATATGCCCTTATCACATCTATCCAATTTTAATTGGACCCAAAAGAGCAATATCATTATTTAATTTATTGGTTGATGAATTATTCATTCCCCACATGGTTGCTTCATAATGGTTAATATTTAGAAGAGATTATCTTCCTTACCAATAATATTTCTATGTTTGAATTCTCCCTATTTTCAAACAGTATTAACATTGACCTTGTAGTTGCCCTAGGAAAGGGGAGGCCCAAAATAAATAAAGTACTCCCACCTTATCCCTTGGAATCTCCTTTTTATTAAAATATTAATTTCACTATTTACTTCACATGGGTTGACTTCAAAAAGGCACCTTTTAATAATTTAATAATAAACCCACCTTCTTGCTCATGAAGGAAAAAGGAATATGGGAAGAATTATAAAAAGAGGCTTTAGCATGTGGAAGGGGGGAAGCAAAAAGGGTAGTATTAGAGAGTATGGATGGAGAAGTAGTCTTGGTAAAGTTGGGAGGAGGCTCAAGGAAGGTAACCTTGGGAGGAAGAAGTATGAAGCTTTTGGAGTGAATTATTGGTGATGTCATTAGGAAGACAAGACTAGAAGACTTCAAGTCAGTCCTTTCCAAAACCTTCATATGCTCCTAATTGCTTATTATTCCTTAGGCTTTGTAATATAGATTCAAGCTTATTGCCCTATGTTTTAATATTGGAGACCTACGGGGAATTTTAATAGTGGATACCTATGGGTAATTACCATTATATAGGTCTATCTAACGATTCGTTTAATATTATAATATTTGATTTGTTCATGGATATTTTAAAAATAAATCTAAGGCTTGATTTGAGGTTTGGTAAAAAATATTTGGGATATATTAGCCTCAAGTGGGATAACATATTAATTCTATTTTAAAAAGCATTTAAATGGACCAGGAGGGTTACCCAATATAGTAAGCCCCTATTAACTTTGACCTCTATCGATTAGGACAAACCACCACCTATAGAGTGTCTAAGACCACCGGTGGGTGGTTACCTCATAGATAGCATGAAGGCCATTTTATACTCCATATTTTCCTCAGTGTAATGCAGGTGGGATATATATATACTCACCATGTTTTCCTCATATTCATAATGAAATGAAACCAATATTGAAGCTTGAAGTATGTGGGTGGATGATAAGGATTCAAATCTATCATAAATTTTAGCCCTGTTAAGGATAATATATTTTGTCTACAATGAAACCCTCTTTGGTAGCTAAGTGGTGTTCATCTGCAATGTTTGACCTTATAATATACTTTGTACATTGATGATGCTATTGATTATAGATGGAAACATCAAATACAACATATGCATTAAAATATCTTGTTTATGAGTTGATTGTTATACCAATGTTGGTCTACAACTGATAGGTGATTAATGTATTTATACCTTTATCCTCTCTGTTGAATTAAAGTAGTCATCGATTAATACATTCTTTGACAGTGTGAGCACTTGGAATAATTGAACAAAGCCTCCATCTACAATGTTATAGAGATGTTAAATTTATAGTAGAGATGGATAGTTTAAGGTATCCATGAGGTTTTATCCCATATCAAAATAGGGTATTGTGATTTACTTCTAATATGATAGTAGACCTTTGGCGGTATGAAACATATATTAATTCATCATTAAATATTTAATACGTAATATTTTGAGTGGTAGGTTCTCCTTGGGAAGGAATATAAATATTTAGGGCTACTCACACTTGCAATCGAGCCATCAGGTTCATGCAGGGTGAGATTCACTATTATTAAACTATAATATTTGTCCCACATGCACCGAGGAGTGGAATGAAGGTAGTGCATAGGGTGCTTGGTGCATATAGGCTTGTATCCAAGCACCTATACACTTGGTTAAGCCTCGCCTAAATCACTCATCCTCCTTTGTCCACATGTGATGTGACCTATCCTCAAACTTTGCACCATAATTTGCATAAAAATTAGATCTTTTGGTCTAACCATAGAATCCAAAAGTCTAATCATTAAGGGTATTGGTCAAATTACATTTAGTCAAACCTTGTGACTGATGTTTGATTGAGTCCTGTTATGAATTTAATCAGAGTTTTCGTTAGTTAATTTGTGTATAAGTTTCAATCTCCTATCCAATGATGGCCAAGGATATCCAACTATCTTGTAATAATATGAGGGTCATGTTGATAGAGACGAGGGTTAACTAAATATGAATTTGTTAATGGAAGGATATAAGATATGCCAAAGATAGGATATCTTAGGAATAAACCGAGGGGCTTGATTTACCCTTTAAAAGTAAAATGTGAGACTAGCATATCATAAATTATGAATTTTGTACTAGGTACTATGGAATACAATCTTGGATCAATTTTGTAAAGATAAAATTGAGGCAAAATTTATGTGAATCATAGAGTATTCTTGCTAATAATTTATGAGATAAATTTTGTGGTAAAATTTGTGGAAACTCTTGTGGAGCAAATTTGTGGCTTACGTTGTGTAACTTTGCCTAATTTATTACAAGACAAATAATTGTAATCTTGTTTGATAAATTACAAGGCAAATTTATGACTAATTAGATTATGAGAATTATATTACATTTTTGTTAATATATCAAGGAATATTATGGTGGAAAAAGGTCTAATTATGAAAGAATGAGTGTGGAACTCATTCTTTGAGGAAATTATGGGGTCTCCTCAATGTATGTCGATCATATAATTAATGATCCTTTATGACCCCTTTTCTAGATATGATTTCTAAGGTTTATAGGCTAGTGAAATCAGTATGATTTTTATGGACTAGGAATAGAATGGATGAACTATTCTTGAGGAGAGTTTGAACCCTTTCAAACCATGAAACCTAGAATGATTTGTTTAAGAAAATATAGATTGGATTTTATTCTTGGTTTAACATAGATGTATAGATTATATGGAATAGATTCTATCTTAATTAGAGTAAAGTTCTTCATGTTGTTATAGATGGAAGGTCTATTCTTAAGGAAATTGTAAGATTTCCTCTCCATATATTTAGTATATTCACTTACTAAATTTTACTTATGAAAATTGAATGTGAAACAATCTTGGAAAATGAATGTGGATTCATTCTTGAGGGAATTATGGGAGTCCCTATTGACAATTGATGAGTTTTCTCCTTAATATGAATCTAATGATCACTTCATAGATTTGTGGATATAAGAATTTGTGAGATTCTTATGTGTTGTTTTGATGGTTTGAAAAAAGGAATATGGAATTCCTTGTTTACATCATGAATTGAAAAAAGGAATGATATGAATTCCTTAAATTGTAAAATTGATATTGATAAAGGATTTTTGGGATACCTTTGTAATTATGATAACTTTAGATTTATGAAATGTGAGGAGAACATATTTTGGAGGTTGGGTTTATTCCCCGTGAGGGTTCCCAAGATATATGTTGTGTACCTCTATTTTGTGGTTTGCAATTGTTGTTATACATGGATGTTATACTTACTTTCTAATATGATGTTAATTAGTTATATTGTGGATATTGCATGAGATGGAGTTTAAATGTTATTTGCTTTCCATTGAGATGGTGCATCTATATTTTCATAAGAGGATTACTAAAGTGTTATATAATTTTTGTTAACAAGCAATGTTCAATAAGTAAGAATGGTTTATATTTGCACTTGAGGTTTATTAGATCTAATAATGGATGTTGCACTTGCTTTTCCAATGAATGGCTCTTTTAATATGATGCAATGGTTTATGCTTTGATTCAAGTAATGGTCTTGAAATGAGTGAAGCAATATCTATGTATACATGCATGGTATTCCACTACAAAAAAATAGAATGCTAAATCAATTAGGAAGTAATATTGAAATTATATTCAATCAAATAAGTAATTAAACTTCCTAATGAAAGGAGGGATAGAAAGAATTAAATAAAGTAATTAATCAAAATTATATAGGAACATAAGGTTATATAGGATTTGGTCACTCCTATCATAAGATTTAACACTGACCATGTCGTAATTCTCTTGGTTACTTGCTATCCTGATTGATGTTGGTTTAAACATACTTGATTATGAACTATACATTAATGATAGACATGATATGATAAAAAAAAACCTCTTGAGTTGGGTTGGAAATTGGGTTGTTACACAAAACCTAGGGATAAGATTCACTCCCAAACCCTAGATCTACATTTCATATTGCATTTAGGACATAGTGATACTATTTAAATTCTACTTTTTGCACTATTTTGTTTCATTGCATTATGTTTGTCCATTTTTGAAAAATCTCAACATTCACTCCTAGTTTCTAAAGGTCAACTAGAAGGACCTATGGGGCTTGAATATTGTGCTCTCAAGCTCTATGACATAGTGGCCTAAGTAGGCCCCCTAATGTTGATCATATTTTCTAGGGTTTTATGAATTTATTTTGCATATTTGAAGCTATGGGATATTTTGGACACAAGACAAAGTTTGGATCAAACATTGGTTCAAGTAACTGCCCTAGTAGATCTCTAGGTTGTTTTTTGATTTCTTTATTAATTTCTATCAAACCTAATATATAAACTAAAGTAAAAGCATTTGATAATATTTTAGGTATTTGAAATAATAAGAGCATATAGTGTGCATCTAGGGTTTAGTCTTGTCTGTGCATTTCACTTGTGCCCTTGCTCAAAAGAAAAATAATTTCATTTATTACAGCTTAGGATTAGATATTATTGAATCAAAGAATCATACTAGGGTTAGACATTATTTTAGTGCATCATGTGTGTCTTGCATTGCTCTTTCATTTTCATAGTTTAGTTTATTGAGGCCAGACATAGGTGATTGTTTTATTGAAAACAGTAAACAATTCCACCCCAAACTTGGAGCATGTCCTAAAACCATTCCTGGTGGACCATTCCTTTTGGTGTCTTTGAGTGTAGATAATATAACACACTCCCATGATCACCTTGGCACCTAGTGGATCCATTTGAGAATCGTACGTGGTAGGGTAGTTTTCCTCCTCTACACTTTTAACTTAAAGAACATTGGTGTCATATATCAAAGGGATATGGATTAATGCATGATATTGTATAATACTATGTAGATGATCTTCTTGGTCATTCCATTCATCGAGAAACTTATGCACAAGATATAAGACGTATATTTGAATGATTGAGAGAATACAAAGCTTACCTTAAGCCCTCTAAATGTGTCTTTGGAGTCACATTTGGAAAAATTTTAGGTTTCATTATGTCTAAGTGAGGCATTGAAGTAGATCTAGCCATGCTTTTGGCTATTACTGACATACCTCCTCCATGCAACCTTACTAAGTTGTATAGTTTACAATAAAATCTTCAAACTGTTAGACTTTTCATATCCCAGTTAGCTAAAAAGTGTCAACCCTTCCTTAATATTATTTGCAATAATATGGAGTATAAGTGGGATGATGAGTGCCAAAGAGATTTTGATGAAATCAAATGGTATCTCACTTTCCCATGTATTGTTATCCCAAATAACCCAGGTAAGAATTTATTTCTATATATAGCAACCACAACCTAAGCTTTAGGGCTATGTTGGCACAATATAACAACCTACCAAAACCAACACAAGAGAGATATACATTTTTTTAATCACAATTAGGGTTCACCAAGGGTCCAAATATTATTTTTAGCATTCTGAAGGCTTCACCATATTTGAGTCTAATGTCACTATAGATGACACTCAAGTGGATAGGAGTGGCCAAAATCTCGTATTTCTAGGGTTCATCTTACTAAACCTCAACATTTAGAAGGATGCCAAAGCAGTTCCCCACATTTCCCATATCCTCACTAACATAGGAAAATTTGATCATAGATTAGGGATTATCCTTTAAGGTCCATAACACTTAAAGAGGAATTCATATTCCCTAACCTAACCATAAGTATGTCTATGGAGATTATTCTGTTAGTTTTTAATATGTAGAAAGAAATAAAATAGATCTATGATATGACTAAAATATGCTATAAATAGAAATGGAAAAATATTACAATAGTAGCAATGGAGGAAATGGACACTCCATACAATATGCTACTACTCCATGAGGGAGATTTGAGCTTATAGCTCACTCGCACACTACCCTACTGCCTATCTACCACACACTGTGATTCTCCTCTATGATTTGTATGATGCTTTTCTAATGCTACATATATGGTCATTATATAGGAAGATAAGTTCCTTGGATGACACTCTATCTAGTTGTACAAGTGGACACCTTGCACATTATAGCTTGCACATTGACACTTGTGCATTTATTAAATTACATGAAGTAACTAGATAACTTCCCCCTCAAATAACCTAATGTCCTAAGTATGTAACAAGTATGGTACATTTACATGATCCAAATAATGTAATATGCTCTATTTATACACTCCTTTGTATTACAATATTTGGGTATTGAAGACTTTAGTCTTCAATGTGGATATTCTTCCATCTGATAGATTTGAATTGGATCTTCATATTTGAAATGGTCTTTGGCTTCTTCAGTAGATGATTCAGTCTTCAAATGATGTAAAAATAGGTTGAAGCTATAGACCCTTCTTTTAGTTCATCTTTCACTGAATTCCTCCTTCAATGATATCCTTACAGGTATCTTGGTTTTGTCTTCATGATGACATGTTTTATTTTAATATGTATTTTCTTTCTTTTCCTTCTTCTTCTTATTTTTTGGTTCTACAATGGTGTTGATGGAGTTTCTGCTTCATGACAAGTCCGTATATTATCACAATATAATCATATTAAATCCCTTTGGTCAAATCACAAAAGGCTCCAAAGGCATCTTAAAGCCCTTTGGTCAAATCACAAAAGGCTCCAAAGGCATATTAAAGCCCTTTGGTCAAATCATAAAAGGCCCCAAAGGCAACATTGCAACCTTTGGTCAACTCACAAAAAGGCTCCAAAGGCATATTAAAGCCCTTTGGTCAAATCACAAAAGGCTCCAAAGTTATCTTAAAGCCCTTTGGTCATATCACAAAAAGCCCTAAAGGCATCTTAAAGCCCTTTGGTCAAAAACAAAAATCAAAAGCACAAAAACAGTTTAAAGTCAAAAAGTTCAAAAACATTTAGAATAATCAAAACTGAAAAAAAATGAAAAACATTAAAAATACAAAAACATTTAGAATAATAAAAATTGAAAAACAATGGAAAACATTAAAAATACAAAAAACATTTGTATTTGGCATTTGCATCCATTAGTTGCATTGCATTAGGCATGTTGCATCCATTGAATTTGCATTAAGTAGGTTGTGTTCACAATCTCACAAACAACACCATGTTTGTACCTCAATCATGCATCATCAAAATCCATCATTACCCATAACCCATGTGTGTAATTGTGTTTTTCAACACAACCCTTCCTATTTATATGAGGAATATACTAGGGTTTTCTGGTCACTCAACCATACCTAGTGATGTTATCAAAATTTGTAGAAATCTATCTTTGCTTTCGATAGATGAGGTTTGGTTTTGATAGCACCTTGTATATATCAAAATCCTATCACTAATCAAAACACTAAAATCCTAGTTGGAACAAAGGAAATATGAACGCTAAGAAGTGGTACTAGGCATCCTAAATGAAAGGTTTTTACTTGCTCACCTTGTGATGCGATGGTCTAGGATTTTGATCATTGGAAAAAGGACAAGCTCCCTCCTACCCAAAGAAATCCCTTTCTTTCATCAAAACAAGCAAAAATCATGAAACAAAGCAAAATTCAAAAGCAAAACAAATAGTGATTATCATCACTACATAAATCCCTTGCTCAAAGAATTTTTTTTTTTTTAAATAAACAGTGATTTTCATCACTAAGCATGAGCAAGTATCCCAAATAAATGTGAAGAAAATAAGGGGGTAAAGATATTGAATCCCTGGAATAGTCGGTCTCCACAAACCATTGAGTGATCCCTAATATAGCAATGGGTTGCATGAATCCTGCCTGGAATTAGGATAAGCTCTAAGTAAATTGTGAAAAGGGCTAGCTTTAGGTGTCCTGTATCGTCTAGTGGTCTAATCCAACTGAGTCCAATGTAGAATCAGGATAAATATTTGAGGATCCTCAATACAACAATGGGCTACATGAATCTTGGCTAGAATTGGGGTATGCTTATGTTTTATCTAATATATTCATTTGCATACACAAGGATAATGATTATCTAGGTATTCATAACAAGAACTTTATCTTTCGAGAGTCTTGTATGGTCAGTATACAACTTTTGATGGAATAACTAGGGTGTTTGAGTCTCATGGGAAACCTTAAAAATCCCCTAATAGCAACAAATCATATACAATCAAATCATCAACTTTATTTATGAGGTTTTGTTCATTAAATGGTGTGCATGAATATGATAGATACTGTATATATCAACAATGTATTTAGATGACCACTGACTATTTTGTATAGTTCTTTTAATTTATAAGAGCTTATGAAGAAAGCACATACATATCACATTATCTCATCTCACATTTGAATTCTTAAATGATCAATTATTATGCTAAGAGTTATTATTTATATTCATAATTGTTATATATTCTGTGGTGTCACCTAATAGATTGTTAAAATCATATCACATGCATTCCTTATGTTTTAAATGATTAAAACATACAGGTTCATTTACATTATATCATCATCATGTAAATAGTGCATTATACATATTGCATTCACCATATCATAACAACATAAGTCAGATGAATACAATAAGATCAAAGATTAAGCATACATTTAACAATAACACTGCATCCATATATGCACACATAACAAGTAGTCAATCTACACATATAGATCACACCATCTAAAGCATACATGTATCATCTAGCTAATGCATGTCAATACATCATATCATATAGCATAAGATCATAATACTGCATCACATAAACATAAAAGCAAAAACATATAAACACACATAATGAGTCTCAAAATACTGATATCATATATATATATATATATATATATGTGTGTGTGTGTGTGTCAAATAAGTGCATAAGGGTACAAAATTTCTTGCAGGCTACAACTGTGTGGGTCATTTGATCTTACACTAAAAAATAAAGCCAAAGCCATTAGCCTGGGCTTGCACCCCCAGCCTTGCCTCCACCCTCAGCTTCATCCCTATGAGTATGGCAAGAGCTAGTTCCTATAGTCCTCTCTGTGCAGGTCTTGGTCCTCTGGCTAGGTCGAATTGAAGACTACCTTGATGTGATTTGCATTCTTTGTTGTGACCCTCCTACTATAGGTTTGTCCCAAGGAGTGGTGCCTAGCATTTGAATCTGCATCTGTAGAGATGCAATGTACGTAGTATCTCCTGTAATTTGAGTGTCATAGTCCTCCAAGAGACCCCGTAGGTACCTGAACTCTACACGTGAATCCAAACTTGTCAATCTTGTACAGTGGGAGTAACTAACACCACTTTTCCTCATGTAGCATCCCTCTCAGAAGTGGGATACTCTATATTGAGCTGCATTGAGTTATTCTATGTCTAGAAGGTGGTCCTCTCTCCCTCAAAGCTTTTGACCTATGTCTGAAGCCTAGCAATAGTAGAGTTCCACTACAAGATTTGGATATGAGTTATTTGAATCTCAACCTCCACGTGATGCAAATAAACCTAGAGAGGAGACTCTTGCTCATCTAGGGCTAACTCCTCATCCTCGAGAGAGAGAAACCTTCTCCTCAGCTGGCTACTCTACTTCATCTATCCCTAGTCCTCTGTCTGAGCCTGCACTCAATGCCCATTAGGATCCTTCTCTGTAGCTACCTCATCTTGATCAACCTAAGCTACCACCGTCCTGCCATAGCCGCCTAACCCACCATTGGCTATACACCTCAGTCACCCCTACATCTACTATGCAAACATCCACTACTGGAGGGTCATCATCCTCTATAACTACTATAACTCAGGGTAGTGGAAGATCCCTCTCTACGGTAATCCACCTATACAAAATAGGATGTAAAGGTACATCATGTTGTAGGCCATACTATCAAACCAACCAGAAATAGTGAAAGAACTCCCTGATGTCGCTCTTGTGACCGATAACCCATCAGTCATGCCTAGTACGATCCATAAATCTATCTACCTTTACCCAAGTGGGGCACTCATGATAAGACCTCCATATAATATCCTTGGTTTGTAGGCTAGTTAGAGTCATTGTATATGGAGACAGATCCCATGTATGGTGCTGACTCTTACGCTCCTTGTGCTCTCAAGGCCACCTACCTCTGTAAAACTAGGCCACATCTATAGTGGTGGTAATCTTGATAGGCAATCCTATTCGGTGGTCCACCCTGATGTGCTCCCATCCCTAGATCTAGAGCAGTAGGTTATGTTGTGGCTACTCCACAACTAGCCCCAAATTGAAATTGGGGACCCACCTTTTTGTTTGGTGTTTGGGAGTTTTGGGATCTTTAGAGAGATAATTTTGATAGATCACATATTTGATACCTGCATCTCAATCTCCGTGCGATTACTTTTCATGTCTTTTGATGGTCTATTATTTCTTGCCTTGTTCTTTTACGTTTGTGTGTGTCTTGAATAGGGTCAAGTTCATCGGTTTGATGTTATTGGTTTGTTCGGTTTAATCAATTTTAATGATTAAGATAGAATGAATTTAAGCCCCTAAAATTTTATTAAATCAATAAAAAATTCTTAATAAAAAACTTTATACATAAATGTATCTTAATATATAATGTATAAAGTAAAGGAAAAAAATAAAAAATAAATAAATAAAACATACATATTATTACTATACATTCATATATATATATATATCAATAATATAGTAATAATATATAGATAGAATCTTTCCCCAAAATAAAAAAATTATTATTATATAATAATAATAATTATCATTATTATTATATATATAATAATAAATAAATAAAATGTATAAAAACAAAAAAATTAATAAAACTAATAGTCAAACGAAGTCTTTTCGTTAAATAAAATTAAAGATTCATTGGATATTTCAAAAATAGGTTTGATTTATTAATCAAACGCTATACGTTTGATGGCATTTGGTTATGCGTTAAAAGCCTAATGTGTTATTTCCATGTGCGCAGGTTACTTAGTGGCTTTAGATCACACATATCGGGAACCACGAGCAACGACATGGAGATGGCAGTTTCGTGCGAGGTTTCGATGGCACTGGATGAATGACCCATGAAGTCTCAAGGAGGTCATCGCGGGTTTGCTATCGGTGACGTAGATGATGAACTCCCGTTCAACAGTAGTGTGGGCGGCAGTTTGAAGTCCGACCAATGATTTGGAGATGATGTGGCCAAGTATGATGACTTGGCAGTCGACGGAGGTGTTGGGCCCACGTGAGCTAATAAACGAGACACGGTAGACCTTCGGTAGCAAGGGAGTGGTTTCCTATGTTTTGGATGAACCCGATAGACAAAAACATCGTAGAGGGTCCCACGTGGCTGAAAGCGTCGAGTAATATGGGGACGTGTCTTTGACGTAGGAAAAAATAAATAGTGACTTGGTGGCCCCCACAACGCAGATAAGTCACCCAGCATGGCAGTGGGTGTAGCCAGATAACAGGTGCCTAAACTGCGGCAGTCACACAGCGAGCACACGTGGACTGTAAGGATACGACATTGGATGCAACCGAGAAAAACTAGATACACCATTGCCATGACGTGTCGACATGAAGGACTACATGGAGCAATTTGATAGGGGCCTCTGCCAACATGGACCGGTGGCTTACATGGTGATTTTGAAGAATCAGTGTGAAGGTTTAAATATTTACCGGTGGATAGTAAGATTCTAAATAAACTAGATGGTTTGGCATGGCAGTATCTGATGAAATTCATGGTGGAAGACACAGTTGCAGGGATTCTATTTTTATTTTGTCGAGAGGGTGACCACAGGTGAATGCATGAAAGAAGGACACACAATCATAGAATGGCATTGTAAACACAGCAGTGGCAACAGCGGGACCACCGATGGTGGTCAAATCGGATCTTAAACGCAGACGTCGCAGGATCAGTTTGGCGCAGGAATCAATTTTCTAAAACCATACACATCACTGGAAGTTTCATTAGGAGGAACAACAATGTATTGAGAGGATGTTTAGGCCATGTCATGGTGAGCTATATATACTGCCAGACACAGATCATGGAGCCCATGGTTGTAAATAATGATGAATTACAGTTGATTTGGACGTCGAGATCGCCGAGTTGAATAGCAAAGAGAAAGGCAGGGTCTAAGGTTTTGGACTCCGTCGAAGGAGCTGCCAAGGCACTGGTGTTTAATAGACAAAATAAAGACCGATGGTAGAATGGGGCTTCGCAGTGATGGAGAATAGAGCCCAGCGACGAATACCGACGACACACTAGTGATTTCGTGTAGTAGGGAGCCCAAAATAGTCAGGTAGCATCGGACATAAACTCAAGCGAACGTGGCAGCGAGAAAATCGAGATGTCAAGAATATGATAATGGAAAGTTGAAGGATTAGACACCGATGACATTATCAAGTGTCATCTCGGATAGTCGGATGATATGGAACGGTAGCAAGCAAATAGATGATGGATATGTTTAGGTCTTAAAGTATAGGCTCTTCATGCATGAAGAAGTAGGTAGGGGCACTGTGTTTGGCCAGCCATGAATGACATAGTCAAAAATTTCTAATTGCTAGCATGAACATAGTAGTATTATGAATACCTTCGGTTGGATAATGTTGCCCTCCACGGGTGATAACGGTGGACCCAATGACATACATGGCATGGATTCGTTGATGGAGGTCCTCAGGGAAACACAAAGTCTTTTGGGTTTCATTTTTAATAAAAGGAGGCAATAAAATCTTGCCCTACCCGGTTGCAAAAGAACAGAACAATGTACAGGACGAACACGGACGAATGTTGATGGACGTGTACCGTTGAAACCAGACAGCAGTTCCAAATTTAGACAACGTGGCAGCTTAATACCAAAGCATAAAATTTATTTTTTTTATACATGTTGGATGATGTGATTAACCATAGGGTATATTATTATTGAAACATGTATGCCTATGATGTTTATAACCCACCATAGTCTTTTCTTTAGATACTACAAATAAAACAAAAAAAGTGGGCTGTGGAAGAAAGCATGGTAAAGTAAAACGCTTTCATGCAAAGGCATTATAAGGTCATATGGTCAAACAAAGAAAACAAACGCTATGCAATATGAATGATGAAACATTTCACGTGTATGAAGGGAAGGACATTTCACTCAACGCAAATGGAAACAAATAAAACAAACAGGGAAAGGGTAGAGAAGCCAAAACGAATGGGAGAATGAAACGAAATTCCTTGAGGGAAAAGGACACGAACAGTCCGAACTATTCAACATTAAAAATTATAAAACCAGAAAATTTCATGGAGATGGGTTGGACCTTTTAGAGGCCAGAGGCTGTCGAATTTGAAATGTAAAAATGGAAACACATTTTTAATGCCAAGCTTTTATTCAGAAATTTCAGGCCTTGTTAGCAAGAAAGAATGAGATTTTTTCTGCATGCTGAGATTTAACTGTTATCTTTCCCCTTTCAGATTTTGGATTTGTATGTGAAGTTTATGCAATTGTTTTTTGGTTACTTCATGTGAATGTCTGAATCTGAAAATTTATTTTTGAACCTTAGGAGCCAGCACTTAGTTTATTTTGGTTGTGCAAATTTGTAGACCGAATAAGCTAAGTTGCATGTATGAACTTCTCACATATTCAATTTTGTAGGATGGGGTACTATCAAACTGATGGAAGCTTTGCATTTTTACATTTTTAGCATTTAATTTACTTCAGATTTTCAATTTTCAGTTTTTCAAATTTTATTTTACAGAATTTTTAAATTAAAAAAATTTTAAAATCCAAAATAATTGCATGGCTACGTAGAGTATACTTCGTACTTCCATTTTGTACTTAGACGTTTTTGCTTCAGAGTCATTTCTTATTTTTAAAAATTTCCTGAAGTTGTTTTATTGCAGATTTTAAAATTTTAAAATTTCACAATTTTCATTTTTGGGCCAAATTTAAATTTTTAGCTTTATATCTCATTCATGAGCCTATTATGACATTTCCTTCATGAAAACTTCAATTTTATTAAAGGGATTATGTTTTATGGCATTTCATAAATTATCATTTTGGGGTCTTAAGTTGCCTTCTCTTTATAAAAATTTTGATTGTATGAAAAAAGGTTAATTTCTATACTACATTGAAGATCATTATTTTAAAGCATTTAATTATTCATCTTTGTGAAAATTTGATTTCATTTAAGAGGGATAATTTAAAGTGACATTTTAAAGCCTCTATTTTAAGGCAATGAATAATCATATATTTGTGAAAATTAATTTCACTAAAGAGGGATAATTTATTAATCACATTAAAGGCTATCTTAATCTCCATGATAAGAAGCTACATTTGAAGACCCTATTCATCATTGAGGATTCATATTCATAGATAGATTTAATCTTTACTTTCATGCTTCAAATAGGATTTAATGCAAGATAAAACTTGATTAAAATCCACTTAATAAGGAAGATAAAATCTACCTTAAAATCCTCAAGATAAAAGGAATTAAGGCACTACATCATGGTCATATGAGGACCAAATCACATTTGCTTTATTTTGGTTTCATGAACAATCAATAAAATAGCATTAAACCAACACGTGCCCCTTGTTTACAATTACTTGCAATCACTAAGGTGTTCCAAGCATTAAATTGATACATCTTTACTTGAGATTACTAATACACATATGCAAATGCTAATATAACGGAGACCTTGGAGAAGTTGTTTGTTTAACTTCTTTGCAAGAGAGGGTTTTGAGATCCAAACCCTAAGGGAGAGTGTAATTTCACAATGGGGTAAAATTAACACTCAACATTTTGGCGCTAGAAGGAAGGTCGAAATTGGTTTACTTTATTTTATTTATGCTCATCAATTCATGCATTGGTTTTCATTGATCTAACACTTTTGGATTGTTCATACATGAATAATGTGATTTGGTGTAACTTTGAGAGTTTTAATTGCTAAATATTTCAAGTTCATTTCATTAGCATCTTTGGTAATCTTTTAGCACTCAACACTTTGGGATCTAGGAGGATTTGAATTGATTTATTTTATTACTATTTAGATGCTAAATTGTTCATGTTACTTGAAATATTTATCTAAAGACATTGGTCTTGACTAATGATATTTTGTGATCACTTTCATTGATTCTAACATTCTCTATTTGATGATGTGTTAATACTAACCTTTTGGCAAATTTGAGAATGTTCTTTCATGTCATGTTTTAATTGATGCATATCTTTTAGATGATGCTAACATGATGATATTTGTGGTTTATTCATTTGAAAATTATTAGTCATTTTATGCTTCATTGCAAGATATTTTTATTCAACTAACAAATTTGGTTCTAAAGTTATTCTTTGAGTTTCACTAATGGCGACATTAGAGGAGCAAATCATATCTTTAAGAGAAGAAATGGTATCTATGTTAGGAAGGTATTATGAGTGTTTTCCCATGCTTGGGACACCCCATCAAATTCCTGAAATGTTATTGGAGTTTCTACGATTGTTTAATCAAGAAGTGACATCAGGATACCTACATAAATTGACTTACCTACAAAAATTGCATGAGTACAAGAGCACATTATTTCAATCCCAAATTTTCTATGAGGATGTTGCTTGTAGGTTTTTCTCATACATTTTGGATGTCAGATCATTCTTATGGTATGGCAAGTTACCCATGGAGGTTAGGACTTCTTGGATCCAACTAGAAGCAACTTATCTTTATCATTTTGGTAATCAAGTTGACTTAGATATGTTGTAAAATCAATTTACCTCTATTCGTAAAGAGCCTAATGAATCCTTAAGTTAATTCAATGGGAGATTCTATGAGTTGTATTATCAAATGTGGGAAATTTTGGATATACAATAAGAAGAAGCTATTAAAGTATACATGGGAGCCATACCCGCCACACTTGCTACACATATTGAGAAAAATCTTGATGACTCATATTTTCATAGAATCTGAGGTTGCAATAATGGTAGAACAAGGGCAAGTGGAGGCACAACATGTTCCCATGAAATATTGTTCTTCTAGAGTTAGTGAAGCCAACCTACACCAACCATTGAATATAGCACCCTCCACTCCAATGATGCCTAAGGTGAATGATCAAGGGGATGAAATTGAATGTCCAAATGTTACAACCACCTTAGATGTAGTGCAAGAGGAGGTGCAAGTTGCCAAGCCAACATCCACCAATGAGGATTGTGTAGAGAAGGGTTCATTTCTAGGAGTGCATAAATATTCAAACAATGGTGTCCTAAATCTAACTAGTTTGGAGATATGTAATAGGACAGGACCCACCATAGAATTTAAATAAGTGGTTGAAAGTGAAATTGGAAGAGAACCAATAAATGAATTTGGAGACATAATAGAATTTCACCACTGGTCCTTGGAAGACACTCTCGATGAGATGCTGGAAACTAATGATCAAGAAATTCTTCACCCTCCAAATTGTGATAAAATTGAATCATGCATTACTAGTTTGGACTATGATAGCCTTAAAAATTTGAATTCAAGAAATAACCCACTTTTGAAAGTTATTGAACCATCTAAGGAAGGTGAAGGTGAATTTGATGAGAAACACATTGATGAATTGGAAGATGTCGAAGAAGTAGTTGAGAGTCACCACTTGATTTTGGAATATGACTATTATAATGCTTGGAAAAAGTGGGAAGAATATGATCACTTTAAACCTTCTAATGAACCCTTTGTGTCAATTGATATGTAGGATAACACAATCTCCTACTCGTGGGAAGATATTACAAATCCTGTATAATTTGAGAATGTCTTGGGAGAAGGGTTGGAATCTCATAAAATTTTGGATGATAAGAATGATATTACAACCAAGGACAAAGAAGAAAAGGATTTGATGGAGGAATCACAAGATCATGTCACAGATACCATAGAGTTTCATCCCACAAATTTGGAAGACAATTTTTACAATGGTTGGGGAAGATATAAAGATGTGTTATTTTCTCACACCCCTATTTATGAAACTTCTATTCCACTTGATATACAGGATGTTGAAACTTCTCCCTCACATGAAGAGCTTACATTCACAAGATTTGAGAATATTATAAAATTTGATCATGATGAAAATGAATTCATTGAAGATCTTTTTGAAATGAAAAGGGATGAAATCATAAATGTTTCTTATGACTCATCTATGTTGGTTGAGGAAGAGGTAAAATTTGCTCTTTTAGTTCGGGATATTGAAAATTTGGATACAAACTCACATGATTGTTTTGAGGATTCAAATTAAGTGATACCATGGATAGTGAAAAAATAATGGGAACCAAATGACAAAGAGGTTGATCTATTGAAATCAACTCAAATGATTGATCATGAAGATGGGTTACTTGACATACAATTTGACCAACAAGATTTGAGGATTGAAAAGGATGGACATGTTTTCAATTGGGTGCCCAATTTTGGTATGTTTGATGAATAGGTAATCAAGGAAGAAATTGCAAATCCTCACCAAGTCTTGGTAAATGAAAATGTGCAAAATGTAAAATCTAACATTTTGTATCCAAGCATCCAAGCTTCAGGTGAAAATTTGTGTGACCATTTATTGAATTTGAATGATGTTTATGATGAAATGCCATTAAAGGTGAATGAAAAACAAGGATTGATATCTACTCATACCTTTAATAAGATTGATTTAATGAATGAAAAAGAAGTTGATGTGTTTCAATAGCTAAATCAAATTCATCAACAATTAATGATAGAATATAGGATAAAAGATTATAATGATTCTCATTTGATAAAAATTCTAGATGCTTGTAAATTTTTGCATAAATTTGATTGGCCTACAAAAATGGAAAATGAATTGGATTTGAAATGTTTAGAAATAGGCTCTTGTTTGCAAGATTTCATTTTAAAAAAAGAAAGCCTAATTCTAAATTATGAATCGAATTGTGAAACTGACATCTTAGATAATAGACAAGAAATAATTAAAAATCAAATTTTGTCTAATCAATTTAATGACTTGATGCTCACCTATGGGATCATTAATGAAACTGAATCAAATTGGTGGGGTGAGAGAGGCAAGTTGAATTTTGTTGCATCATTTGGCTTAATCTAGTTTTTTTTGGATTCCTACAATATTGGGCATGCGTATCATGTTATTTATCTTTTTAAATGCTCTAATCATGTTTGGGATCTAGGGAAGTGATAGTTTAAACGTTGCATCATTTTGTACCATATTGTACATTTGTATATAGATTTTAGTTTTCATGTTTGGTTTTGGGTTTGAATTTTATTTTGATGTTTACAAGTTTGATTTGTGTGTTTTGTATTCATTCGCTTCCAAGTTTTGATCATTTTCTAGTATTTTAGAGTGAGATGTTAGCTCATGTCCTCATGAATGTAAACTAAGATAAAGAGAATATGAAGCATCAGAATTATATTGCAGAAGGCTCCACAAGCATCACAAACACATTAAAATAATATCGTTTGAAACTTGGAATGCATGAAGTTGTCAATTTTGCAAATTAGGGTGAAATGTTTGCATACTCCATCTACATTTCAAAATGCATTAATACGAATTTCATGGTACATTTCACATTGCATCTCACTTGCATCCACATTTCAAAGACAATCACCAAAAAACATGTCAAATTCTCTTAGGATCATTATGTTGAGCAAGGTGCAACGACAATATTGTCATTGTTGTCAACACACTCAGATGGATAGGTTGATGTAGTGGATAGTTGTTCAGAGGTTTTTTAGAATATGTACAATGATGTTTAATGTTTATGAGGATGTTTTTTATATTTGGGTGAAGTTGTTACAGGTTGTTCATGAAAATTTGCAAAAGTTGAAAAAATCATCAGGAAGTTGTCAAAAAAAATGCAAAAATCGTCATGGGTGTAGTTGGACAGGATGGATTAGTTTGGAACATGCTAGAATGTTAGGAAAAATTCCAGAACATTGTTGTAGGTGTCAGCATAATTTTTGGATTGATCGGTGACGTTTACCGTATCTTGGCAGATGATTTGGCAAGTGGTTGTACAGGCTGAAAAAGGGTAGTTTTGTTAGAAGCAGTATGAGTAAACCGACAAGAATTTGATAGTAAAATTTGAATTGGAGGTGGTAATTATATTCAAGAACATATGTTCTAAATTTACACCAAAACAAAGAAATTATACGAATGTTACAAGCGTTGCAAGACTGTCACAAAAATGCTCTTTTTGGATAAAGTGTGTCAGCAATAGTTTTTGTGGAGGTGGTACAGGTGAACCTTAAGGATTTATATAGCGAGATTCATACTGGATGTAGTAAGAATTGCAAATATTCTACGTTTCAAATTTCAATGAAAACAGAGTTACGAGGTGAGATTCATGATTGTTGCAAAATGGTACAGGTCACTTTTATGTCAATTTGTTCCACTTGTGCAAAATCCTTCAGTTGGCCATTTCGACCTTGTAGAGTTGCCAGAGTTTTGGTTTCATTGTTGTTACACCTTCAAGGTATCAAATAGAGCATCTTTAATTTTTGGTTTGAGGTGTCACGTGGCTCCGAAGTAAGAGAACAAGTAAGGTGTCAATTCTTTGCATGTGACATGTTTGACGAAATGCCTTCTAAAAATAAAAAAAGGAAGTTATATTGTTTTAAGAAGCTTCATTAAAGAAAATATTTTTAAAATTGAAAAGGGAAAAATAATGCAAGTGTGTGCTTTTTAAGTGACAAGGGATTTTATTGAAATGTAGGGACTTTATTTTATGAAGAGAGAAGTGTGTGTGGAGAAAAATAAAGAGTGAAAATCCATGATTTTTGGAGAGTGGTGAAAAATGTCACTTTAGTATTTTGGGCATAACTTTATCATATGATATCTCTTGTTGGCTAAAATTTTGAGAGGATTTTGAAGACACAGTCCTGCACAATACCCAGAAAGCGTTTAGCAATTGGCAGAACGAGCGAAGAGAACAATCAGTTTTTTTTGTGAGAAGAGAAGATTCAAATTCTAAGTAATGAAGGGAGAGGGATGTTATACTGGGTGAAATAGAAAGTTTTATATTTTGAGCTTACAGACCATAGAGGGTTATGGTTTTAGTGAAGACATTCATATATGTCATTTTATTATCAATATCAAAATCAAGTGGGTACTTGGTAGAGGGGTTGGTGCTCCTTTCTGTTGGTGCAAATAAATCAGGGGTTGGTGCTCCTTTCTGTTGGTGTAGATAAATCAAGGGTTGGTGCTCCTTCTAGTGGGTGCTAGTAAATTTATTGTAAATTTGATGCTTTGCAAAGGCTGGATTTGGATGGGAGTCCAAACAGTCATTTTTTAGGATGTAGCCAAATCGGTGAATCTCGGTACATCTTGTGTTATGTGATGTTATATTGTTATAATTGCTTTATTTGGTTTTATGTTTTCATTTTTTTGGCTTTGAGTGTTGAAGATTTAAGTTTTAAAGAGCTACACTGATTCACCTCCCCCTCTCATTGTCATTGTGAGACTAAAAATTGGTATCAGAGCGAGGTTCCTAAATAGGCTTAGCTAGGGTGATCTTGGAAGTGACACAATGGCAGTTGGTGAAAGCTTCTCATCAAACAAAGCACCATTATTTTATGGAACTAATTACACATTTTGGAGACTCAGGATGCCGACATATCTTTGTGCTTTCGGATACGATATTTAGGATTCAGCAGATAGTGGATACACAATACCCACCACTTCTCCAACCGATGCTACCTGTAAGAAACTGTTTGAGAATGACTCAAAAGCAAAGAATGCTATCATGTGTGGATTAGTGGATAGCGAACTGGTGAAGATTATGGGTTGTAAAATGACAAAGGAAATATGGGACAAATTGAAGAGCATTCATGAAGGATACCTTAAGATCAAGGAGTCCAAGTTACAAACACATTGAGCTCAGTTTGAAGTATTAAAGATGAATGACGATGAGAATATAGAGACATATATGTTGAGAGTTGATGAAGTCATTAATACAATTAGAGGAATCGGTGAGGAAATAAAATATTATGTCATCGTGAAAAACGTATTAAGATCCCTTCCCCAAAGATTTGATTCTAAAGTTTCAGCTATAGAAGAAGCTAAAGATCTAAATTATTTTAGTATGGATGAGATGCATGGTTATTTGACTACATATGAGATGAGAATAGGAAAATATAAACCCACAGACAAAGAAGTTGCTTTTAAAGCCCATAAAAATATGAAAGCAAAACAAGAATCCAAGGAAGAAGAGACATCAGATGAAATGGAAGCAAACTTTGTTCGAAAACTAAAAAGGGGAAAAGGAAAATACAGAGGAAAGTTACCATTTAAATATTTCAACTGTGGAGGCATTGGGAATTTTGCAGCTAAATATCCACTTAATGAGAAGAACAAAAGTGATGAAGGATAGCACAAAGAAAGAAGTTACTGGAAGAAAAAAAAAATTCAAAAAAGGCAACTTCAAGAAGAAAAGTTTCATCTCCAAGAATGTCAGTTCATCAGAAGATAGCTCCAGTGAGGATTATGAAAAGGAAATAGGTGAAGCTCTTTTCATGGCACTCAAAGAAGAAAACCAGAAAAATAACAGGAATGTGATGAAGAAAAAATTGACGCAGAAGTGAATTTGGAAGAGGAACTAATTGCAGCTCTAGATGAATTGAAGATAGAAAGAAAAAAGAATAAGAAAAATTCAAGAAATCTTGAGGATGCAAATGAAATCATAACAAATTTGAAAGTACATATAGAATAATCCAAGAAAATATTCGAAGATCTCGAAGTGCAAATAACCATGAAAATAGATTATTGCAGCAAGCTAGAAGAAGAGATTGTTGGTTTAAGAATGTAGCTAGAAGAGATGAATCAGAAAATTAGTTGTTATCACAAATGTGAAGAAAGTTCTATGAAGTTGGATAAGATCATAAATAACCAAAAGACTACAGGCATAAAATTTGGTTTGGGTTTTGATGAAGGGGAATTTTCAAATGGATCAAAGGCCATAAATGAAGAATCCACAAAGAATGAAGAGAAGAAACAGGTTGATCAAGCAAAAATGAATCATGCAAAGGAAAGCAATAATGCAAGGCACGAAAGGAGAATTGATAATGATGGCTTCACCAATGTCACACATCAAAAAAGAAGAATATTTATGGCTCCTACGATAACATGGCAAAGACCACCACCCAGGTTCAATTATCTCTTTTCTAGTTACTATTTTAAATGTAATGGTTATGGACATAAGATATCAGATTGCAAGTATAATGTAGGACCAAAGAATTTTATCAATAGAAATGCTTTTTCACCTTTGATGGATTATGCGGTAGAATGTTATAACTATCATAATTTTGGGCATATTTCAAGAAATTATCGAAGTACATTTGTATCAAATCAATTTCAAGGAAGAAAATTTCAGCCAAATGGAATAAGAAAAAATAGAAAATTTCTCAAAAAACATGCACAAGCTACTGAAAAAGAAAAGCCAAAACAAGAGCCCAAAATTGTAATCAAACCTGAGTGGAAATAAAAAGAGCAACCTAAGGAAGAAAATGAATCCTTGATCGTACAGACGACATTTAAAGTGCAAAATAAATTTGCACCATGGATACTTGATAGTGGATGCTCCAGTCATATGATAGGTGACAAACAAAAATTTGAGAAGTTGCAGCAATATGAAGGTGGTTCAGTAAAGTTTAGAAACAATGATGGAGCTAAGATAGTTGGTAGAGGTTTAGTTAATATTAGTGATGGAAAAATTAGGTCAAAATAAGTCTTGTTTGTGGTTGGTCTGAAGCATAACTTGTTGAGCATAATTCAAATTTGTGATAGAGGTCATGAAGTGATATTTAAGAAGCAAGGTTGTGAAGTCAGAAAGGCAAACAATGGGAAGTTGATAGCAACTGGATCAAGGACATCTGGCAACTTGTACACTATCTTAGAGACTTCAGAAGGAGCTTGCTTGATTGGACAGGAAGAAGAGAATTGGTTGTGGCACAAGAGGCTTGGTCATATCAGTTTTGACAATCTAGTAAA
Source organism: Wollemia nobilis (assembly GCA_028583015.1). Taxonomy (NCBI): domain Eukaryota; kingdom Viridiplantae; phylum Streptophyta; class Pinopsida; order Araucariales; family Araucariaceae; genus Wollemia; species Wollemia nobilis. The sequence continues at coordinate 380,415 of JAQPPZ010015344.1, forward strand.
AATCATCTCAAAGAAAGTAGTGAGAGATATTCCCACCATTGGCAAACCATCAAATAGCATTTGTGCTTCATGTCAAAAGGGGAATCAAATGAGAGTCTCATTTAAAATAAAAGAGTACTACACAAGCAAACCTTTGGAACTATTACATACTGATTTATGTGGACCCATGAGAATGCAAAGCATAAACGATGACAAATATTTTATGTTGTGTATAGATGACTATTCTAGGATGACATGGGTACTATTTTTGAAGCATAAATCAGAAGCTTTTGAGATGTTCAAGGTTTTCAAAAACCAAGTTGAGAATCAAACAGGAAAAATGATTAAATGTTTAAGTTCAGACAGAGGAGGAGAGTTCATTTCAGAGGATTTCACAGAGTATTGTGAAAAATATGGTATTAGGAGACAGTTTTTAGCAGCCAAGACACCTTAGTAGAATGGTGTGGTAGAAAAAAAAATATGACAGTGCAAGAAATGGCATAGACTATGTTGACTGAGAGAAAAGTAGCAAACAGATTTTGAAAAGAGGTAGTCCATACTACGATATACATCCAAAATAGGTGCATGTTGAGGATGCATGAAAGCAAAACTCCTTATGAGTTGTGGTTCGGTAAAAAAGCAACAACAAGATACTTTAAAGTTTTTGGCAACAAGTGTTACATCAAAAGAACTGAAGAAAACCTTGGTAAGTTTGAAGATAGAGCGAATGAAGGTATTTTTCTTGGCTATTCGTCAAAAAGCAAAGCTTACAAATGCTACAACAAGAGGCTAAGAAAAATTGTGGATAGTCCCGATATTAAAGTTGATGAAGGAAGGGAACGAGTAATTAGCTATGAAGAGAACTACCCAATTTATGAAGAGGTAATTGAAGGAGATGAGGAAAAGAAAATGGAAAAGAAACCAAAAATTGACTCAGAGGATTCAAACAGTGATTCAAAGTGGAAGAAAACAAGAAATTCAAAACAGGCAGCTGGAAAAATGATCATCCTAGAGAGCAAATAATTGGAGACCCCACAGTTGGTGTTCAAACAAGAAGAAGATTAGTAAGTAACTACTCTTTATTATCTAGCATTGAGCCCAAAATTTTTGTTGATGCAAGCAAATATGAAAGTTGGGTAAAGGTAATAAATGAAGAATTAGATCAGATCGAGAAAAACAAGACTTGGGAGTTAGTACCAAGATCCATAAATAAAAATGTAATTGGTACTAAATGGGTAATAAAAACTTTGAAATTCTTGTAAACTGCTAAAGCCAAAAACATTCTAATTGCCTCTAGTCTAGCCACAGGTGCAAATATTTCCTCAAAGTGAATACCTTCAACTTGTGCATATTGAGCAGCCATATGGTTTCTAGCTTTAGCAGTTTACAAGAATTTCAAAGTTTATCAAATAGATGTGATATCAATATTTTTGAATGGGAAAATTGAAGAAGAGGTTTATATTGATCAGCCAGATGGTTTCCAGCTTGGTGATGATCCCAACTTGGTTTGAAAGTTGAAGAAAGCGTTATATGGCTTAAAACAGGCACCTCGAGCATGGTATGCAAGGCTAGACAATTATCTTACTCAGAAAGGGTTCAAGAAAGGTATGGTGGATAGTAATTTGTATGTCAAAACAAAAAATGGTCATCATATTGTTCTTGTTGTATACGTAGATGATATCATATTTGGCAACAACAAAGATGGGTTGTGTAAAGATTTAGCAAATAAGATGCAGAAAGAGTTTGAAATGTCAATGATTGGTGAAATTTTGTATTTCCTCGGATTGCAAGTTAATCAAAAGGAGAAGGGAATATTTATTTTTCAAATTAAATATGTGAAAAAGATGCTAAAAGAGTTCACAATGGAGGATTGTAAGCCAGTTAGCACTCCCATGATGACAGGTTGCAAGTTGAACAAGGATGACAAATCTCCACATTTTGATCAAACTATGTATATATCTATGATTGGGAGCTTACTATACTTGATAGCTACTAGACCAAATATTTTACAGGTAGTATGCATGGTAGCATGATTTTAGGTTAGTCCCAAGGAGACTCATGTGACAGCAGTGAAGAGGATTCTTTGGTACCTCAAGGGTACTATGGAGTATGGGTTATGGTATCCGAAAGGTAAGGACTTCACCCTTATTGCATATTCAGATGCAGATTGGGTAGGATGTATAGATGATAGGAAGAGTACCATTGGAGGTGCATTCTATCTTGGAGACATGTTGGTCGCGTGGCACAGTAAGAAACAGGAGTCAGTCTCCTTATCCATAGCAGAGGCAGAATACATTGCAGTGACAATGTGTTATATGCAGGTGTTATGGATGAAACAAACTTTGAAGTATCTTGGCATTCATTTTAGTGAGCCAATTTCAGTTAAGTGCGATAAAAATAGTGCCATTAACATCTCAAAGAATCCTATTATGCATTCTTGCACAAAACATATTGCTATCTAGTATCATTTTTTGAAGGAGAAAGTTGCGAAAGGTGAGGTTAAGTTGGATTTTGTTCCAACAATAGAGAAAGTAGCGGATATATTCACAAAAAAATTGCCCAAAGAAGTCTTTGAGTACCTTCGTAAGAAATTTGGAGTGGTCACACTTCCCAAGAATTGACTAGCTATTGGGGCCACATTCTCAAGGGGAGCATTTGTGTATTTTTTTATCTTTTTGCTCATGTTTGTGATTTTTGCTAAGTGTAATAATTTTGCCTAAGAATGTTGTGCATGGACTCAGGGAGAGTTTGCAGCAACCCTTTGGTCTTGTTTTCAAATAGGGAGAAGAGTTACAGGAAATTGTGCATGTGTTTCCAACAATTCCAAAGGGGGAGATTGTTGAGCAAGGCACATCGACAGTATTGTCATTTTTGTCAACACACTCATATGGATAGGTTGATGTAGTGGATAGTTGTTCAAATTATGTACAGTGATATTCAATGCTTATGAGGAGGTTTTTGATGTTCGAGTGAAGTTGTTATAGGTTTTTCATGCAAATTTGCAAAAGTTGAAAAAATCATCAAGAAGTTGTCAAAAAAATTGCAAAAGTCATCACAGGCGCAGTTCGAGTGAAGTCATCACAGGCACAGTTCGAGTGAAGTCATCATAGGCGCAGTTCGAGTGAAGTCATCATAGGTTTTTGATGTTCGAGTGAAGTTGTTACAGGTTTTTCATGCAAATTTGCAAAAGTTGAAAAAATCATCAGGAAGTTGTCAAAAAAATTGCAAAATTCATCATTGAAATAGTATAGAACATAGTTGGATGTGTCAGCATAATGTTTGAATTGATCGGTGACGTTTTTGGTATCTTGGCGGATGACTTAGCAAGTGGTTATATAGGCTTAAAAAGGGAAGTTTTTTCAGAATCACTGTGAGTAAACCGAGAACAATTTAATAGTAAAATTTGAACTTGAGGTGGTAATTATCTTCAAGAAAATGTGTTCCAAATTTCCACCAAAATTGATAAATGAGGCGAATGTTACAAGCATTGCAAGACTGTCACAAAAACGCTCTTTTTGGAAAAAGTGTGTCAGCAGCAGTTTTCATGGAGGTGGTACAGGTGAACCATAAGGATTTATGCATCGAGATTCAGACTAGATGTATTCAGAATTGTAGATATTCTACTTTTCAAATTTTAGATAAAATAGAGTTACGAGGTGAGATTTATGATTGTTGTAAAAACGGTACAGGTCACTTTTATGTCAATTTGTTGCACTTGTGCAAAATCCTTCAGTTGGCTGTTTCGACCTTGCAGAGTTGCCAGAGTTTCGGTTTCAGTGTTGTTACACCTTAAAGGAGTCAAGTAAAGCATCTTTCATTTTTGTTTTGAGGTGTCATGTGGCTCCAAAGTAAGATAATGAGTAAGGTGTCAATTCTTTGCATGTGATGTGTTTGACGAAATGCCTTCTCAAAATAAAAAAAATAAAGTTATATTGTTTTAAGAAGCTTCATTAAAGAAAATATTTTTAAAATTGAAAAGGGAAAAAGAATGCAAGTGTGTGCTTTTTAAGTGACAAGGGATTTTATTGAAATGTGGGGACTTTATTTTGTGAAGAGAGAAGTGTGTGTGGAGAAAAATAAAGAGTGAAAATCCATGATTTTTGGAGAGTGGTGAAAAATGTCACTTCAATATTTTGGGCATAAATTTATCATATGATATCTATTTTTGGCTAAAATTTTGAAAGGATTTCACAGACAAAGTGTTGCACAATACCCAAAAAGAGTTTAGCAATTGGCAGAACGAGCTAAGAGAACAATTAGTTTTTTTTGTGGGAAGAGAAGATTCAAATTCTGAGTAATGCAGAGAAAGGGATGTTATACTGGGTGAAATAGAAAGTTTTATATTTTGAGCTTACAAACCATAGAGGGTTATGTTTTTAGTGAAGACATTCATATATGTCATTTTATTATAAATATCAAAATCAAGTGGGTGCTTGGTAGAGGGGTTGGTGCTCCTTTCTGTTGGTGCAGATAAATTAGGGGTTGGTGCTCCTTTCTGTTGGTGTAGATAAATCAAGGGTTGGTGCTCCTTTATGTTGGTGTAGATAAATCAGGGGTTGGTGCTCCTTCTAGTGGGTACTGGTAAATTCATTGTAAAGACGATGCTTTACAAAGGCTAGATTTGAATGGGAGTCCAAACAGTCATTTTTGGGGATGTAGCCAAATCGGTGAACCTCGGTACATCTTATGTTGTGTGATGTTCTCTTGTTATACTTGCTTTATTTGGTTTTATGTTTTTATTATTTTGGCTTTGAGTGTTGAAGATTTAAGTTTTAAATAGCTACACTGATTCACTCCCCCCTCTTAGTGTCATTGTGAGACTAACACATTGCACAATATACACTAAGGAGATCTTGAGAACGGGAACTGATGCCAAAATTATCTTGAACCAAACACAATTTGCACATGTTAAAAGCATCTTGGGTAAAATGGTCAAAACCATCCTTGGGATAAAATGTGAGGCGAAAAGGGTCATCCTTGTCGGTCCTATCATGCAACATAGTCCATAAAGCAGTGGTTCTCACCACTTCCACAATACCTTAAACTCAAAATTAGAGTAGTAAGGATAGGTCCAAATTCTCATCATACTTAAGTTGAGAATCTGATTTCCCAAAGCTCTGAGTCTACTTGCATCACACCATTATTGGGTTGTAAGGATCGTACTACATGTCCCCTTAGAAGGATGGGTAGTCATCCCCAAGATTCAAGAAATCAAAAGCTAAATCATGGACTATGGGGCTAACCTCCACCGAGGCTATAGATGCTTGACTGGTAGTGGAGTATGCTCATGCATGGTGATATGTCTCATTTAAAAGTGAGACCTCTGATCGCTCAAATGGATAGGCTAGCCTTGTGGTTTCATCCATAACAAGTTTAACCATTTTGGTCAAAATGAGGTAATAAACTAAGAAATTAGAGTAGTAAGGATAGGGTCAAATTCTCATCATACTTAGTTTGAGAATCTGATTCCCCAAAGCTCTGAGTCCGCTTGCACACACACTGGTTCTAGATTGTAGTGGTTCACAACCGAACTCTTGATTTGGTAAATGAATTTATTGCACACGCGTTTGGTCCTAAGAGGGTTAGATAGTTTCAATGTGTTTTTTTATGGTACTAGAATGTTGGAGGCTCTGCAAAATAGGTCATTCTTATTATAGCATCCTATCAATTCATACAATCCTACATGAATCATCCATAACATATCATATGCATAAATCATAAATACATAAACATTTATGTGAAACTGATGATGGAATTTTGAATAGTTTCATACGATAATGAATGAATCACTTTTCACACACTGAGTGGATGTTGAATGATTTCGATGGATCATGTTTGTTGGGTCTATTCTAATTCTCTGGATACTTGCTGATAATTGTAACTCTAATAATTGGGTTGTGTGTTTTTAGGTTGGGTTCTTACCGAAATGCTCAGGAGAATTTCCCAGCAGGAGTCACCATTTGTTGTGGCTGCTCCACAACTAGCCCCAAATTTAAATTGGGGACCCACCTTTTCGTTTGGTGTTTGGGAGTTTTGGGATCTTTAGAGAGATAATTTCGATAGATCTCATCTTTGATACCTGCATCTCAATCTCTGTGAGATTACTGTTCATGTCTTTTGATGGTCTATTATCTCCTGTCTTGTTATTTTACGTTTGTGTGTGTCTTGAATAGGGTCGAGTTCGTCGGTTTTATATTATTGGTTTGTTTAGGTTAATCAATTTTAATGATTAAGATGGAATGAATTTAAGCCCCTAAAAATTTATTAAATCAATAAAAGATTCTTAATAAAAAACTTTATACATAAATGTATCTTAATATATAATGTATAAAGTAAAGAAAAAAAAAACATATATATTATTACTATACATTCATATATATATATCAATAATATAGTGATAATATATATACAAAATATTTCCCCAAAACAAAAAAAATTATTATTATATATAATTATAATAATTATCATTATTATTATATATAATAATAATAAATAAATAAAATATATAAAAATAAAAAATAAAACGAATAGTAAAACGAAGTATTTTCGTTAAATAAAATTAAAGATTCATTGGATATTTCAAAAATAGGTTTGATTTATTAATCAAAAGAAATATGTTTGATGGAATTTGGTTATGCGTTAAAAGCCTAATGTATTATTTCCATATGCGCAGGTTACGGAGTGGCTTCAGATCACGCATATCAGGAACCATGAGCAGCGACATGGACGTGGCAATTTCGTGCTAGGTTTCGACAGTACTGAATGAAGGACCCATGAAGTGCGAGGTTTCGAGGTGGCAATTTCGTGCGAGGTTTCATCACGGGTTTGCTATCGGCAACGTAGACAATGAACTCCCATTCAACGGTGGTGTGGGCGGTAGTTTGAAGTCTGACCAACGATTTGGAGATGATGTGGCCAAGTATGATGACTTGGAAACCAATGGAGGTGTTGGGCCTATGTGAGCTAATCAATGAGACACGATGGACCTTCAGTAGCAAGGGAGTGGTTTCTAGTGTTTTGGATGAACCTGACAGATAGAAACATCGTAGAGGGTCCCACGTGGCCGAATGCGCCAAGTAAATGGGGACGTGTCTTTGACCCAAGCAAAAATAACTAGTGACTTGGCGGCCCCTACAATGCATATAAGTCACCCAGCATGGCAGCGGGTGTAGCTAGATAAAAGGTGCCTAAACTACGATAGTCACATAGCGAGCACACGTGGACTGTAAGGATACAACATTGGATGCAACCGAGAAAAACTGGATACACCATTGTCATGATGTGTCGACATGAAGTACTGCGTGGAGCAATTTGATAGGGGCCTCTGCCAACATGGACTAGTGGCTTACATGGCAATTTAGAAGAATCGGTGTGAAGGTTTAAATATTTATCGGTGGATAGTGAGATTCTAAACAAACCAGATGGTTCGGCATGGTGGTATCCGATGAAATTCGTGGTAGAAGACAATTGCAAGGATTCTATTTCTATTTCGTAGAGAGGGTGACTGCAAGTGAATGAGTGGAAGGACACACAAACATATAACGACATTGTAAACGCAGAAGTGGCAATAGCGAGACCACCGGTGGTGGTCAAATCATATCTAAAATACAGACGTCGCGAGATCAGTTTGGCGTAGAGATAACGAAGAACCAATTTTCTAAAACCATACACATCACTGGCAGTTTCATTAGGAGGAACAATGATGTATTGAGAGGATGTTTAGACCACGTTGATGAAGCTTTATGGTGAGCTGGATATACTTCCAAACATGGATCGTGGGGCCAACGATTGTAAACAATGGCAAATTATAGTTGATTTGGATGCCGAGATCATCGGGTTGAATAGCAAAGAGAAAGGTAGGGTCTAAGGTTTTGGACTTCATCGGAGGAGCTACCAAGGTGCTGGCGTTGAGTAGACAAAATAGATACCGGTGGTAGAATGGGGCTTTGTAGCAACGGAGAACAGAGCTCAGTGATAAATACCGATGACACATCATTGATTTCGTGCGACAAGAAGCCCAAAATAGTCAGGTAAAATGTAGGTGGTGTCGTAGTTAAAACTGTGATAGGTATTGGAAGGCTTGGCATAACAAGCATCAACACAGTCTACATGGCAATCCCAGTGAAAATTCATCGATGAGCACTCAGTAATAAACCTGGTACACATGGGTCATTCTAGTAGTCATCTGAAGCTTCGAGGTGATTGGACAGCCTTGTGGGCGCCACATAGAATAGATGTGCAGAAACTTAATCGGGATACGTTTGAGGCACACAATGTTTGACCAATATCAAATCTGTAAAGTACAAGGCACTTTGTGTTACAGTTAGTCATCAAATTTGGATCGAAGATGATAGTCGCCCAGAGGGTTTCACGTGCGGTAGCATGGTGAACATTGTAGCAGGTTAGAAGGTAACTTGTGGTCTTAAAACTTAGAGATGGTCCATGTTAATAATAAACACAGTGAACCCTGTATTTTTGCTTCACCACGGATGTATGAGGCTAATGACTCGACAATGGCATCGTCGAAAGAGGAGAAGGGAGGAGTGTTGGGTGATGAAGTCAAACTAAATACAAACATCAAGCTGTAGACACCTAAAATGTGTCATGTTTAGGGGAGCTACTCATAGAGACACATTCATAAGATCAGTTCTCACCACTCATCTGGGGCATTTTAAGCCCATCCAAGCCTAGCCGCTCAAGACTAGAGCGGTCAGATATTAGCCGCTCAAGCTTAGAGCAACCAAATATTAGTCGTTGTAGATGACAACAACCAGATCTTAGCCACTATAGACGATAGCGGCTAAGCCACAAAAGACATTTTGTTGTGGCAGTCCACATGCAATAAAGGTGAGCGGAAGTAACTTTGCATTCCATTTCATGGCTAGTTCACATAGGAGACTTGAGTTTGTATTTATACTTTAGTTAACTGGCCTCAAAAAATAGAAAAAAACAAAGTTGTTCATGCTAAACGACCAATTTGCATAGGAGACTCAAGTTTGCAGTTAGATTTCAGATAACTGGTCTTTAAACATAGAAAAGACAAAAATATTCTCATGCTAACTCTCACTACACATGAGGGATTCAGTCCTAGGGCTTGGGCATAGACCTAGGGTTCACACACTTTAAAAGGTGCAAGCATGAGAGCACCAGCTATACATTTTTTTAAGACAATTTTGATCCGAAATTTATCAAAACAGGTCATTGAGGAGAGCTTTTGAGACTTAGAGAGCTTCTCTTGGAGATCACGTTTACAACGAAGCCCTGGAAAATTGGAGAGTAAAGTGACCACTACTCCAACATCTGATACAAGCTTTTATTCATAGCTTTGGGGCAATAAGAATACAATTCACCTTAGCAGCCGCTGTCTCGGATAGTGGCCCGCAGGCCCAGCTTAGGGTTTTATACATTAAATTAATTATTTTGTTGAGCATATCATTAGCATAATATCATTCTGTTCATTTCACTTCATAGCATAGGTTTAATCTGCACTTGCTTCCTTACTTTCATTTGGTATATTTATTACTAACAACCTCATCCGGAGAGGCATTCTCGGACATCTAAGCATGTGTTGTTGTTTCATTGCTTATAGGGCCACAGGTTCATCGAACGAAATATGCAACATACGAGAGCAAAAGGGATCCCTCTAGGAAACATGCCTGGATAAGGAAGCATCTATAAGCCCTCATACATTTTTGTGTACGAAACCAGGAAGCTTTTGAAAGCGTACCACCTCTTCACGAAAGGGACACTCTTTGCCTATTTGTAACCTTATTGTATCAAAATGGGTATCCCTAAGAGGGACCGACATGTAACCGGGTTTCAATCCAAATAAAGAGATCTATCTTTGTTATTTCCATGTTATATGTTTTTCATTGTCTTCCATTTCATCTTGGGGTTTTAATACATTGCAAGTAGAGTAAAAAGAGCGGTGCGCGTGTCCCAGGGTCACTATAGATGGTGATCACAGTGGGACCTCCACTAAATTTTTATTTTTTTGCCTGAATACTAACTTAATTTTGTATACAGGCCTAGCCGCTCTGATCTACAGTGGCTAGAAATCAGCCACTCTAAGACACAACGGCCAACAGAGACTTAGCCACTCCTGCTAACAGCATCCAGGAACCAACCACCCTTGTTGACAACGACCAACATTGGAGTGTAGCAGAGGTCAAAATACTGACTCTCTGAGTTGGATCAAAGGTTGGTACAACCTACCTAATATTTTACAACTTTTTGTTTGCTTATGTATGTCTAAAACAAAGAACTTAAAGCACATTTATGTTTGTAAATTGAGAGAATAAAAGAAGAAAGAATTAGGTGATTGCATATCTTAGATATTATTTTAGATTTCCACTAGGCATTGCTAGGAACAGTGGCTTCTATTTGTAAATTTCACCCTAGAATCCAATGTGCTAGATACTATATGGTTGGTTTGCTTATTTTGAGGCCTTTCTAAAGGCCATACTTACGCCCAATAGAGTACAATCATTAATTTCATAATAGTTCACACATATTTCTAAATATTGAAATGCATTTTGCATTAGGTATAAAGGGAAAGTTCATGATTGCTATATGATGCATTCTTACTCATGCAATATTAAAATTAACACCACACATGCACGTATCATTTAAACATTAGGGATTTGGATTTCATCACCAACCCTCAATTCAGTTCGGTGACATTGGAATTCATCTCCTTCCACCGGTTTGCCCTCTAGATATTCCTAGAAATGGATTGAAGAACTTTTTCATAGTGGTACTAAGATACTTGTGTTCAAACTACCTCTCACTGTTGGAACATTCATTGGTTTAGAGTGGAAGAGCTAGGCAAACCCCCCATTGGGATTTCAGTGGTGTACCCTAGTATCTTTTGGGAAATCATGTTTGGCATAAGTACGCTTTATTATCACTATGGATGAGTCTCCTCATTCCAAATCTGAAGCAAGAAGCAAGAAACATCAAAACATCAAAATACATCAAACAGTTAGGGCACATTTAAAATCTATAATCAAGATAAACATTTGTGTGATATTGTTTGATAATATTTAAAGTGCAACACAAAAGCTAAATTCAAAAATGATGGTTAATACAAGAAGTAGACATCCCCAGTCTAACACCGAGGGAGGGTCCAAAACAACACATACCCTTAGACGAAGTCATAGTAACATTGAAAGACCTACTTGGAAGATCGTAAGACGCAGTTCTATGAGTCTAAGGGGTGATAACTCAACTCTTGGGGGATATCCTCGAGAAACCCCAAATAGGGAACCACAAAATGACTACATCTCATTGACACAAAGAGGCCTCATAGCCATCATCATCAAGGAGACACGAGGAAACCTCAAGGGCTTCCTTTAAACACACAGAAACTTCTCAGAGACATGAGGAAGCTTCAAGAGCTTCCTCCTCACATAGACATAAAGAGGGTTCTAGACCCTGCTCTTCACACAAAGATGATGAGGTTTATCTTTCCCCCTCCTCATGGAGAGTAGAAAGGACCATGAAACCCTCATCACCAAAAGGGCACTCGAGAGTCGAAACATCCCAACATTCACATGAAAAACTTAGAACAAATCACTCCACTAAGGGATAAGAAACTAGAAACACATCCAGTCATAGACATAAAACAGAAGATATCCTTCAAACAAGAGGAAGGATTCCATTAGACTATGACCTCATTAGAGTGAATGGCACCCCACAATATCAGCCATGGAGAACAAGACAATTGGATGAGTTGGATCGATTGCATGTGATACCACCTGCAAGAACCATAGCCATAGATAATTCCACATCTGGAAGCTCACGAGCCGTGACTTCTAATCCCACTTCTCAAACTGGGGGTGCCCCAAGATGACCCCACAACAAACACATAAAATTGGATCATAGAGACACTCAACAATATACTGAACAAATCACATTGGCTATCAAAAGCAATAAAATAGTATAAATCTCTGAGAGAGATCTATGAATCAAAACAACTAGGGCAGGATGAGATAAGCATGAGTCCTCTATGGCTATGCAAGTTAACCATGTACGACAGTTAGAGAATGCCTTGCGCAAAGAGCAATATTTTGTGGATGCTCTTGAATACAATAAATAGAGAGAACATTTGTTGTGCCAACATGAGCAATTTTTGAGAAAATAAGATGAGCAGCTAGCTCGCAACAACCAACAAACAAGCGAAAGTGATCATCAAAGGGATCAGGGCACTGACTCACCAAGAGAGGAGCGCATTAGACAAGAAAGTAACATGCAATAGAGTCACCCTCTATATTATGAGAGGAACCCAATTGAGTGGGAATGGATAAACTTAATAGAGCCAGATCAGACACATCTTGAATCCCCTCATAGAAGGGAAGAAAATAGAACAAATCAAATGGATAGAGTGTTACCTCCACCACCACTTCAGGGGGGTCGTTAAGAGGAGGAACTCCTCACTTCAAAGGCATTTTGAGAGCTTGATGAAAATATGAAAGCCTTTGAGAAACAAGAGGTTGTTGGGAGCCAACCAAAATTGAACAAAATACACAACCAACCATTATTTCCATCAGTTCCTAGCCCTCCCTATCCTAAGCACTTTGAGATGCCTAGGCTAGATAAGTTTAAAGGTGAAGAGGATGCACAAGAGCATGTCACAAATTTCATCAACGCATGTTTTCATCTTGAATACAATGATGCTCTAATGCTAAGGGCATTCATCATGACATTTTTTGGTGCAGCCACCCAATGGTTCAATCAACTACCCAAGCATAGCATAGCAATTTTTAAACAACTAGTGAATGCTTTTCTAAAGCATTTCTCTTTTGGTGCTAAGAGGAAAGTAAACCTTTCAGACCTGGCCAACCTGAAATATTATTATGACGAGCCAGTAATGGATTACTGGAATATATGGAGAAAAATCATTGCAAAAGTATCATTCTTTGTTCCCATAGAAGAAATCATTCTGATGTTCACAAAGAGCTGTTCCAAACATATTTCCCTCTTGCTACAACTACAATAATACCCCTCATTTGAGGAATCTTTGGCATAAGCCAAAATTATTGAGGACATCAAAGTAGACGAGGGAACCATAAAACTCTGAACCAAGAAGGAGTGGAGCAAAAACAACAAGACAATCAAATATAATTAGAAACAGGCAAACCCTGCCCTAGTTAATCAAGTGGTATTGGCTACGCCTAGGGACAGGGCTATGTAGTAGCCCCAGAATTATCAAGCACAACCCCCACCAGCCAACTATGAACAAAAGAACAATTAGGGTAAAAAAAAAGAATGCAGAAGCCCTCATTATTTTACACCATTAACAGAATCAATGCAATCAATCTTTAATCAATTGAGTGAGGTGGGAAAGATTAGATTCCCTGATATACCTCTTATAGATCCCAACCATCCTAAGACAAAAGGATATAGGGAAGATCAATTTTACCCGTATCACAGGATATCAAGGCATAATATCAAATTTTGTGTTGGTTTCAAACATTAGGTGCAAAACATGATTGAGGCGAGGGAACGTAAAGTGGACAACCCATTGGCCCTTGAAAATAGAGATATGGGCATCTATAAAAACTTGCTACAAAACCATGAGGTCCCTAGAGGGCATGGTGCACAAGTCAATCAGGTCTGAATTGATATGCCTACCCATGGGTGTGTTGGGATGGTTGAAATTATCAATATAGCAATCAAGACTAGACGGTATGGTCAACCACAACCTCCCATAGCTCCCATCAATGTCCCAGTTGCACCTAGGCAGAGGCAGGGGTAGGATAACCTTCCAGGTCCACCAACCCGACCCGTGGTAACTATTCGAAGTAGACTCAAGCAAAATTTACAAATTACTCTGGCTAAGCTATCAATTTATGAGCTCATACAATAGTCCCCAAAGCATAGGGAGACCTTTATGGAGATTTTAAGGTCAATAGAGCTCCAACCGCAAGATCCGAATGCATTAACCCATTTTGTGGGACAAGTACAAGAATGCTAGGAACCCGTGATTCAATTCTAAGATTATGAGATTAAGACAGTATATACTGTCTTACCAGACCCTCTACTGCACATCGTAGCATCAGTTAATGATTTACTATTTAAATGGGTCTTAATCGACACAGGTTCATCCATAAACATCATCACAACAACAAAACTAGAGCACCTTAAGATACCCAAGTCCAATATCGTTCCAAGAGCCTATACATTAAGAGATTTCAATGATGCTTTATGCAATACTATGGAAACGATAGTCCTACCTATCAAGGTGGGGCATAAGACCATCCCCATGATGTTTCATGTATTGGAAGAGGCCATGCAATACACCATCCTCCTAGGGAGACCTTGGGTAAGGGACATGAGATGTGTTCCTTCGATCTTACACCAATGTATCAAGTATGTGCATGATAACAAAGTCTACATGGTGATGGCCGATGAAGAGCCATTCAAGTATGTTCACTAAGTGGATTATCTAGGGGAATTTGTGATTCCTTCGATACAATTATTGGTAGGACCTTCATCTTCAAATATGTAATTGAATAACAAAGGCAAAGGGGCATAAAAGGACCCATCTGCATCAACACCTCATCTTGCACACAAAGCAACTAATGCTTCTAGTAAACCATTAACGCCTAAACCAAAGAATGATCAGAAGCTAAAGGCATATATGGTTGAGAAAAAAAAACTCAAGGAAACACTAGCCATAGATATTGAAGAGAGTCCAACTTCCATGGAGGAATAAGATCACCAAGACCAAGTCGAATATGATGACTACCATATCGCTTCACTAGTATCATCCGTGGGGTCATCCACCTCACATGCAACTATACACTTGGTAAGCATAGGGATAGGAGAGTATCTTGTGTAGAACATAAATTTTAAACCTATCATAGAATCTACATAGGACATGGGATGGTCAAAAGGTCTAAGACCGCCAGTGGGATAGTGGTTCCACTTGGAATCCCTCCCAACCAGACAAACTTCATCTACGCTGGCCTATGTGCCCATAAATCTATGGATATAAATAAGGACAATGATGAGCTATTCACTATTAATATTCGCTACCTCTCTAATCCTGAGTTTTCTCTGACCTATTTTGAGCATTGCCATTGGTATGGTTATTGCCTTGGTATATATGAGCAGGGGCATAGGTGGCCATTCAAGCTACAATACCAACTCCCATATGAAAAATTTGGGTTAGGATATCACATCAGAGGTCGATATGACCCTCTAGCAGTAGCATTAGATAGATTAACCTTGGGGTTAGGAGAAGACATTTATTTTATTCCTTATCATCCACCAAGTGCAAGATATCTGAGCAACCGACAAGTGGCTATGGCAAGCATACCACCTCTCAAGATTTATCATCCAAGATCCACAATTGATGTCACCCCAATAGGTTACAACTCATGGGACGATGAGCAAGAAGAAAATGCATATGTGCCAAGTGATGATGAAGCACAAGAGGGCTTGGCCATTCATGAGACTCACTATTTACAAAGCTTTACCTAGTCTGGATACCATGAGAGTGGATACATATCAAATGAAAGTGACTATTATTTATAGGAATCAACAGAGATGACTTACTTAGGATCAAGACATGAGCCCTATCTTAGGACCGCATACTAATGCTAATGGATTATGGATAAGTGACGATGATTTTAAGGACAAGACTAAGATGGCCTATCTTGGACCTCACCATTTATGACAAGTCAATATGTTCATGGAAAGAGAAGTAGCACTTCATGCCATAGACCCTAGCTTGCAATTTTTTGGGAGACCAGTTGACTTGAATGTCATTCATCGCATGGTTAATCCCCCTCTACCTACATTTAGGAAGCTCTTAGAACCTAATGATACTATTATCCGACAAGCTCATGGACCAAATCCAAAGATTCCCATTCCTCCAGAGCCTCATCACGAGCACGAAAGGGAAACCCCTAAAACAAGATTACACCCATGTAGTCCTGGAGATTTCATTCCATCCGTAAATACAATATCCATTGATTTTACCACTCCACTTCATAACCCAGTAGGTCCCACTAAACCTTTGTGTCTCAAAGCATAGGCTATCGATTGGAATCACGCTAATTCACCAATAGAGCCTGAATATATTTTCTCTAATGAAGATATGTTGCAACCATTTTATTTCACACCAGGTTGTGCCCACGATGTATTCCATATTGGTTTGGATCCTGATTCAGGAGGACCTGTAAATCTTGTCGATGATATTCACTTGATACCCATACCTCACCAGTTGGATGATGGGTCACATATGGCTATAGAAGGGACTTTCAAGGTGGACATCAACGATGATCCTACCCAACCAAGGAAAGTCAATTTCGAAGAAAGTCTATCTCCAAAGGAACAAGCCATCCTAATTCCTCTCCTCAAAGAGAGGCCAAATATTTTTTCTTGGACTTACAAAGATATGCCAGGGATAGATCCAAAGTTAGTCATTCACAACCTTTCATTGGATCCCATGAAGAAGCCAATCAAGCAAAAGCTGAGGAAAATGCATCCAACCATTGCTTTGATGGTAAATAACGAATTGCAAAAACTAATGGATGCAGTGTTCATAGTTCCTATCGACTACCCTGAGTGGGTGTTGAACATGGTACCCATGGGGAAACCCGACAGAAGAATTCGTATCTACATAGACTTCAGATATTTAAATAGGGCAACACCAAAGTATTCATTACCGTTGCCAAACATATATGCTCTGGTAGATGCAACCATAGGTCATGAGATGCTCTCCCTAATGGATGATTTTTTTGAATAAAACCAGATTCATATTAAGCCTAAATATCAACATAAAACTACTTTCATTACTCTATGGGGAACATTCTGTTACAAAGTAATGCTATTCGGTGTCAAAAATACTAGTGCCACATATCAGTGGGTCATGACACATATTTCATGACTATATGCATAAGATATTAGAGGATTACATGGATGACTTACTGGCCAATTCCCTATTGTGGCAAGAGCATGCTGAAGTCCTTAGAAAAGTCTTTGATCGCATCATAGAACACAACGTCAGATTGAATCTTAAGAAGTGCGTATTTAGCGTAACTTCTAGAAAGATTTTGGGATTCATTGTATCCAAGAGAGGCATTGAAGTCGATCCTAAAAAGGTAAAGGATATATTGGAAATGGCTGCCCCTACCAACATTAGGGAGCTAAGGAGCCTACAAGGCAAGATAGCATCCATAAAAATATTCATTGTGCAATTATCAGATAAATGTCGACCCATGAATCGGTTGCTACACAAGGAGGTCCCCTTTCATTGGGACGAAGAATGCCATCAAGCCTTTGTAGAGATCAAAACTTATCTAGAAACATTGCCAGTGTTGGCTCCACCAAGGCCAGACATACCATTTTTACTATATATATCGGCTACTAATTTTGCATTGGGCACCATGTTAGCCCAAAAGAATGCACAAGAAAAAAGCAATCCATATATTACATTAGTCACACCTTGGTGAGTTATCAACTAGGATATGCGTATGTTGAAAAGTTGTGTTTAGTAGTGGTCTTTGTAACTCAAAATTTGTGTTATTACATGTTGAGCCATATGACCTACATCATATCAAAACAAAATCCTTTGCAGTACATGATGAGCAAGACATATCACAATACACGTACCACAAAGTGGATCATGTTATTGATATAATTTGATCTAGAGTTCATAAGCCAAAATTCCATCAAGGGATAAGTCATAGCAGATAAATTAGTAGAGGCGCCTCTTCAGGATAACAACCATCTCACCATATAATTACCTAATGATGTGGTCTTTGCATTATCAAATCCGTCAGAACTCGAAGAACCTAAGAAATAAAGAGACATGTCATTGTTATTTTACAGTTCAAAGTGTGAACAAGAGGGTAGAGTAGGGATTCTCTCTATCACACCGTAGGGCACTCCATTGCCCTTATCATTCAAACTAGACTTCCCTTACACAAAAAACAACATGGAATATGAGGCATTGATCTTCTGATTCCAAACAACCATAGCAATGGGCATTAAAATATTGAATATATTTGGTGAATCCTTGCTCATAGTAAACCAAGTCAAAGGACTATTTCAATGTAGGTGCCCACTTCTAAAGGCTTACAAGGAACTTGTTGACACCGACCTAGCCCGACTATAATGGTATGACATCAAGGTAATCCCTCGTACGTCAAATAGATTTGCGGACACCATGGCCTCTTTGGGATACTTAATCCCTTAGAATCCATCTGCTGATTTTATGACTGTTCATGTAAAAGTGCTTTTGCACCCAGAAATCTGTCATGAGGCTTTTGACAATCAAGAGTCAGTCAACATGATCAACATCAAACCAAATTAGTATTGGTCCTTCGTAGTTAGATATTTCTTGCAAATGGTACCTTGGGGGTATTTGATCTCCCAAGGACCTATGGAGTGTGGTGCAACCATACACCATAGAGTTGTTCCTCAATCCGTATTCACTAGCTCAGGAAAATACCTCAAGATGTATTTTCTATAGAATTTATGGCTTATCAGGATTGGCTTTCCCAACTGTAGGACTTTCTGAAACTTGGAATAGTACCTCAAGGTCTGTCACATAATGAAAGGCAAACATTCAAATATAAATCAATAAGATACATCTTGCTAGGATAAATCCTCTACAAACGAGGATATGATGGAGTATTACTCCGTTGTCTTGAGCCCTAGGAAGCATCCTGGGAAATTTCACAAGCTCACGATGGCACATGTGGAGGACATTTTAGTGGCATGGCCATCGTTAAGCGCATCTTGAGAATGGGTTACTATTGGCCCACCATGGAAAAATAATACTGTGATTATGTCAAGAAATGCATTAAGTGCCAGCATCATGCAAATCTAACGCACTTACCATTACAAGCCTTACAACCCATCTAGGCAGCATGGCCCTTCTCGTAGTGGGGACTAGACTTGATTGGGAAGATCTCACCCACGTCCTCAGACCGATACACGTTCAACATAACGACCACTAAATACTTCACTAAATGGGTTTAAGTGATCCCATTAACATTTACAACTAGACCAAGGATTGCAGAGTTTATACTCCATAATATCATAAGTCATTTTGGGGTCCCTTCAAAGATAATATCGGATAATGGGCCATATTTCAAGAACAAAAATGTGTGTGATTTAATGAACAAATACCATATTCAGCACAATTTTTTAACACCTTATTATCCACAAGAAAATGGGCAAGCAAAATCCTCAAACAAAACAATAGTCTCCATCTTGAGGAAGACGATGCAAGACAATCACAAGGATTGGCACATGCAATTGCCTTTTGCACTATGGGCATACAGGACTAGTATACGGACGCCCATTGGGGCAACACCATTTTCACTAGTGTATGGCATTGAGGCCATCATGCCACTAGAGTTAGAAATTCCAACTCTACGCATAGCATTCAATAAATTCATAGATGATGATGTCGTGCAACAAAGCCACCTTGATCAGTTGATGCTTCTTGATGAATGTCGATTCAATGCTTTAGAGCATATTCAAATCTACCAAGATTGCCTTGCACGAGCTTACAATAGTAAATTCCACTTAAGAGAATTTAATTTTGGAGATCTAGTGCTCGAATAAAACCAACAAAATTCGAATCTACCACCACACCTACGAGACAATTTCATGATAAATTGGATAGGCCCATACATTATTTCACAAAGAGTTGGACCTGGAGCATATCACCTTATATCATTAGATGGTGTTGAAGAGCCTGAACCTCTCAATATCACACTTGAAGGTATTCTACACATAAAAATACATAAACATTCAAATATGTCAAAAATACATAAACATTCAAATATGTCAAAAATACATAAACATTCAAATACGTCAAAAATACATAAAAATTCAAATACGTCAAAAAAATACATAAGCATTCAAATACGTAAAAAATACATAAACATTCAAATACGTCAAAAAAATACATAAACATTCAAATACGTCAAAAATACATAAACATTCAAATATGTCAAAAATACATAAACATTCAAATACGTCAAAAAAGTATAAAAATTCAAATGTCAAAAATAAAAACAAATCATAAAAGCACAAATCAAAATGCTCCAAAGGCATCCAAGCCACTTGGTCAAAATCAAATCAAAATGCTCCAAGGGCATCCAAACCGCTTGGTCAAAATCAAATCAAAATGCTCCAAGGGCATCCAAGTCGCTTGGTCAAAATCAAATCAAAATTATCCAAGGGCATCCAAGACGCTTGGTCAAAATCAAATAAAAATGCTCCAAGGGCATCCGAGCCACTTGGTTAAAATCAAATCAAAAATATCCAAGGGTACTTCATGCTACTTGGTCAAAAATCAAAAGCCCCAAATGCACAATAAGCCCTTTGGTCAAATTAAACAAAAATACAAAAACAACATAAAAATAAAAAATAGAAAAACAATTGCATATCATATCTTGCATCCACATAATTGCATTACATTTTCATATCCATTACATTTGCATATGTCATGAGAGCCTTAAAAATTATGACATAGTTTGTCTTACAAACCATTCAAATCCATACCTCCATCAACATGTGTGTAATTGTGTTTTTCAACACAGCCATTATCTGTTGCTATACATAATATACTAAGGTTTTTTAGTTATTCAACCACACCTAGTGATATTATCAACTTTTGTGGAAAACCATCTTGGTTATTAGAGAATAAGGCCTAGTGGTGCAAAGCCTAGCATATCTCAGGATCCCACCACTAATTACAACACTAAATTCTAGTTGGTACACGGGAAGATGAAAACTACAAAGTGGTCTAGGTTACCAAAAGCAAAAAGGAACTTCCTTGCTTATCCCCCTGTGCAACCTATTTAAAGGTGCTGAGAATTGGTAAAAGGACAAGTTATACCCTACCCAGAAATGAGTGATTATCATCATTGCATACATCTCTTGCTTTCATAAAAACAAGAAAAATCCCGAAACAAAGCCAAATTCAAATCTCAACATCAAAGGCTCAAATATTCCAAAATTCAAAATCAACGCCCAAAGTCATAGTTAAAAATATAAAAAAAAGAACAAAAGCAAAACAAACAGTGATTATCATCACTACAAGAGTCCCTTGCTTTAGAGAAAACAAAAAAAAAAATAGTCAAAATAAAAAATTATTTTCATCACTAAGTATGAGCAAGTATCCCAACTGAATGAAGAAAAAAAGGGGAATAGAACTTGAATCCCTAGAATTCTCAGCATTGCACAAAAATGGAAGGAGAAATCTGTATGCATGACGATACATCTATCACAAAATATCCTAGCATTTGTATAGAACAATGTTTGAATGTGGATGAGCTAGCTTAGGTAACTCACAACTGCCTAGTGGTATAGTCCAACTAAGTCCAACATAAGGATGAGATAAAACACTTGAGAATCCCTGATATTAGCAATGGGCTAAAAGAATCCCGCTTGAAATCAGAGAAAATGCATGGGTTTTATCTAAATATATTCATTTGCACACATAGGGAGAATGAGTATCTAGGACCATGATGAAAGCCTAATTTTCAAAATCTTGAATGATCAGTACACAGTCATTGATAGGGTAACTAGAGTGTTTGGATCTCCGAAAAACCCCAAAATTCTTACATAGCAACAATCATATCATCATTCACACCATCACTTTCTTTATAAGATTCTATAAATTAGGGGGTATCAACATAGTAGGACAGATACCGGATATATATTAGAAATAGTATATAGAAAACCATTGACTACTTTATATCCTTTAAATTATAGAAGCTTATCAAGAAAATAAATCTCACACCATTACATCTCATATATGAATGCTTAATCAATTCTTATGATAAGAGTGATTATTTAAATTCATGATTATTTTTTTACTTTCTGTGGTATCACCCATTAAGATTGTCAATACCATATGCATTCCCTATATTTTAAGAGATTAGATCATACAGGTTCGTTTATACCATCCCATCACATAAGTTAGATGCATACAATTAAAGAAAAATTAAACATGCATTTAACGAATAACATCGCATCCATAAACACAAAGATGAAATCACCCATCATTACATCATAAAACATATAGGCAATATCCATTTACATACAATCATAAATTCATCATTTATCAACTCAAAATACATCACATCATATCATAAAATCATATAAGCATCTACACTTCCATCTAAGCATCTACAATATCATCTATCATCTAAAATATACATCAAGTCATCATAATGCCATCACCACATCACATCATAAAAACAAAATAACAACAAAAACATGAGTAAAAAATTATACACATAATGAGTCATAATATAAAGATATCATAAAAGTATGTGTGTCAAGTCCATGGATATAAAAAAATGCTCATGGGCTACAGTCATATAGGTCAACCAACCACAAAAACAAAACTGAGTGTACCATCAATCAAATACTGGGCCTGCGTCCCCTACAACACCATCCTCTATAGCCAAATATCTGGGATAATGGTGCGAGCTGGACCCTACTGGTCTCTCAGTACGAGTTCGGGCCCCATGACTAGGCTGAATGGAAGACTGCCCTATTGTAGAACTCCTACTGACCTGTGATCCACCTGTGGCTCCTCTCTCCCTAGGGATTTCTCCTAGACTCCTGATCTGCCTCAAGAGAGTGACAATATGGGCTACATCATTAACAATCTGTACATCACTCTCATCCAGCAAACCCTATAGATAACTAATATCATCCTCTAGAGATACCCTCGAAGGAACACCAAGATCAAGAGGAGCAACAACAACCTACATCTGGTCAGCTCCTCCCATAGCAGCCTGTAAAGCCTGTATCTAGTTTGAAAGCTGCACTATAGTGGTATACCATTGAGCTATGATGGCATCACACTGCTGTACCTGTATCTTGGCCGACTAGAGCTCAACCTCCACATCATGTAGTTGTGCCTTGAGAGGAGAATATCTCTCCTTAGGCTCCATATCCTCCTCCACCTCCTTAGGAGCCTCTTGCTCCTCCACTACCACCTGCTCTACCTATTGGCCCCACGTTGTAGTCCTAGTGTGAACCCTACGCCCCGATGGATCTACCCCATCTCCACCATCATCCTCTCGACTCAGATTACCCTCACCACACCACATTAGGTCACCCCACCATCGTAAAAATGCATCTGTGACTCCCCCCAGCCACTCCAGGATCAATAGTTGGGACATCCTCCTCATCAGCTAACTCTGTGACCTATAGGGGAGGGAGGTCTCTCTCTGCTTTGATTCACCTATAAGAAAATAGTACTAGTGGCACATCCTAATACAACCCATACTAAAAAAGTACCCAAGAGTAGAATAAGTACTCTCGGATGCTAATATTGTGGCCGATGAGCCATCACTTGTGCCACATTCTAGAAGTAAAACTATTTGGGTCATCCCAAATGGGATACTCATGATACGGGTGCCATATGACATATCCATCCTGGAGTCCAAGAAAAGTATTAGTATAATGAGACAACTCCCATGAAAAAGTGTGGCTCTTGCACTCCTCGCTCTCTCTAGACCATCTAGTGGTATAGTACTACATCCACGCATCCATAGCTATGATCTCAATAGGAAGCCCCTTAGGATGATCTACCTTAATGTGCTCCCATACCCAGATCTACAAAAGCCAACTGTAGGTAATGTTGACATGACCCCTCTGGTGGATGTGGTACAGGTCATCATAACACTAAGCTAATAAATACCTACCCCATGCATAGATGATAGGCTCCTCACTATCCAACAGATCTTGAACCATCATGAGGGGATTCCAAGGGAACCTCAAGCCTGAGCAGTCTAGAATAAGGATGTTTTTGATGACCATTAGCAATACTGCATGCCTCGCTGTGAAAACCTGCTCTCAATACTAGAAGATAAAGGATACTCCCCCAGACTTGGTGTCCTTGAGGGCCACCTCAGAGCATCCTATGAACACCAAGTGAAAATAGCCACCTAATCATTAGTGGCCGAAGAAACGATGGCCACTCCATCAAAAGGGATCCGAAAGATCCTATACACATCCTCTGGTGTAATGGTCATCTCACTGGTCGGGAGGTGGAAGGTATTAGTTTGAGGGTCCCAGTGATGGACCAAAGCCGTAAGGTAAGCCTAATCGACATGATGTGAGGTAGTCTGGTAACATACTGGAGCCCATGAGCCTTAAGCCACCTCCAATCCATGTCATCCAGAAGAGGTAGAAGTTCATTCATGAGCTTCGGGTCTTGAGCCTGAGTAGTAAGGATCTAAGAAAAATGAAATAAATATGAAACATAACTATAGTGCATCTAAGGCATAAATCCCAATAAAACATGGAAAAATTGAAACTCTCCTAAATTTGAGCAAAGAGGGGGATAAATACACCTAGGCATGCAAAGCATGCTAAAGAGTAGTTCAAAATTCCAAAAAACAATTATTAAAAACTATTTCAGAAAAATCCAAAAAAAATATGCAAAGTTGGCTAAGGGATTTAGCCACTGTCACCCACAACAGCCAGAATATGGCCACTAGAGATAGCAACGGCTAAAGCCCAATGGTCAAATTTTTGACCGTTGGGTTTCATACCTAACCGCTCTGAGTGATAGTGGCCGAAGGGCGACACGACAAACCCATGAACCCTAGGCCATAAAATACAAAAAAAATAAAAAAATAAAAAAATAAAAAATGGGGACCAACCCACCACATAAAAACCTATACTAATCCTAGCTATAGATTCCGTTCATTGCCAACAGGTTTAGTGAGGTTCATTTACCAGTTACTTAGTACGGTTCAATTTTACCCAAAATAGGAAAAGAGGTTAGGGTTTGAAATAATGCCCGAGAAGCTTCGACTCCTCTAGTAGCTAATACCTCACCCTACGTAGCCATATCCTCGACGTCGGTATCTTTCGAAACTGCAATTGTCACTGTCTCACTAGAGCTCTAAAAAGTTAATTGTCAACAAAGAAAATGATTGGTCAAAACACCTAAAAATGCATTTTATATTTTCAAATTATGCCTTGGCTGCTATTGACATTAGTGGCACAAACTTCATGACCGCTCAAGGTGATAGCAGCCACAGGCAGAGACTTAGAGGCCACTGGACCTTACAATGGCCTACTTCACATATAAAAACAAAAAAATTCTTTCCATGGAGGATAAAAAAAAATTAATTAAACGTATTTTGATGAATTAAAGTCATATTAATGACCAAAATAACAAAAACAATTACATATAAGCATAATCTCGAGCAGGCCTTGTATCCAGTTACTTACTCTATCCACTCGGTGATTGCAATGATTCACACTCCATGCATTTTTATGAGATGAGTAGGCTACCATAAGGCCACTTGGGGCAAAAACATTTCATTTTGGAATTACGATGTGCCACCCTTAAATCCCGAAAAATACCAAGATGGTCGAACTGTTCCATGAGTGCGAAAGGATCATCCTAATTCCCCTATGATACCAAAAGCATTAAGCCAAAGTGATACAATATGACAACAAACATAATCACTAATCCTAACTCTCTAAGAAGGCTATTGATAGCTCAATCGCTCCTCAGGATAGGGATAGATGATTATCATAAACAATTGGAATCACACTTGGATATGAGATTACCCATTAAAAGTAACAAATGCTAGAAATGAACTAGATTAAGTTATATTGGTCAAGCGACTTTTTGCTTCATTCATTTTCATTTCTTCACCAATTCATTGAGTGAAGAGGTAGCTCAAATTTTCAAAATAATCATAATCAAAATCAATAAAACATCACTTGATCACAACAAAATTGTATTTTTCCTACGAATCATTGCAAACAACAATCACATATTTTCCCTTGTTTGTTGGAAACGTAAGCAGACATGACATATTCAATAGTAGCTCTCCTACCGGTTGGAACTATTGTAGCAGTTGAAGCTACCCAATTGAGTTTGAGGAATGAGTGCAATTTAACATGTCCAAGCCACTGAGCTAAGTCCTCCGAACATTGAGGCAATTATTTAAGGAATGCGCACCATCTTGCATGATTGGGCCATCCGGCGTTGACCAGACCATTGATCACCATACACCCTACAAAAATATCAGTCTACATTTTTGCTCAGCATTGTGTTTTTTACATAGTGCATTGCAAAAAGGGGCATCTGTAGACACCTAAAATGTGTCATGTTTAGGGGAGCTACTCAAAGATACACATTCATAAGATCACATGACATAATATTGGACTTTCCAAGCATCGTAAGTGGTTCTCACCACTCATCTAGGGCATTTTAAGCCCATCCAAGCCTAGCCACTCAAGACTAGAGTGGCCAGACCTTAGCCTCTCAAGCTTAGAGCGGCTAGATATTAGCCATTGTAGACGATAGCGGCCAGATCTTAGTCGCTACAGATGACAGCGGCTAAGCCATAAAAGGCATTTTGCCGACAAATATGCTCAATCACGGGTAGAAGTGGTAGTATACATGTAATAATGGTGAGTGAGAGTAACTTTGCATTCCCTTTCATGACCAGTTCACATAGGAGACTTGAGTTTTCATTTAGATTTTAGTTAACTAGCCTCCAAACATATACAAAAACAAAGTTGCTCATGCTAAACGACCAGTTTGCATAGGAGACTCAAGTTTGCAGTTAGATTTTAGATAACTGGTCTTTAAACATAGAAAAGACAAAAAGCTTCTCATGCTAACTCTCACTACACATGAGGGATTCAGTACTATATCTTGGGCATAGACCTAGGGTTTCACACACTTTAAAAGGTGCAAGCCTGAGAGCACCAAATATACATTTTTTTGAGACAATTTTGATCCTGAATTTATCAGAATAGGTCATTGAGGATAGCTTTTGAGACTTAGAGAGCTTCTCTTGGATTGGAGATCAAAGTTACCACTACTCCAACACCCAATACAAGCTTTCATCCATAGCTTTGGGGCAAATAGAATGAAATTCACCTTAGCGACCACTGTCTCGGATAGTGGCCCGCGGGCCTAGCTTAGGGTTTTATACATTAGTTTCATTATTCTGTTTAGCATATCATTAGCATAATATCATTCCATTCATTTAACTTCATAGCATAGGTTTAATCTGCACTTGCTTCATTTCTTTCATTTTGTATATTCATTACTAACAACCTCATCCAGGGAGGCATTATCAGACATCTAAGTGTGTGTTGTTATTTCATTGCTTACAGGGCCACAAGTTCATCGGACGAAATTTGCAACATACGAGAGCAAAAGGGATCCCTCTAGGAAACAAGCTCTTTTTACTCTACTTGCAATGTATTAAAACCCCAAGATTAAATGGAATACAATCAAAAACATATAACACGGAAATAACAAAGGTATATCTCTTTATTTGGATTGAAACCTAATTACATGTCGGTCTCTCTTAGGAATACCCATTTCGATACAATAATGTTACAAATAGGTAAAGAGTGCCCCTTTCACAAAGAGGTGGTGCGCTTTCAAAAGCTTCCTAGTTTCGCACACAAAAATGTATGAGGGCTTACAGATGCTTCCTTCTCCAAGACTATTTCCTAGAGGGATCCATTTTGCTCTCATATGTTGCAGATTTCGTATGATGAACTTGTGGCCCTATAAGCAATTAAATAACAACACACACTTAGATGTCTGAGAACACCTCCCCCTGAGATGCACGCACCACTCTTTTTACTCTACTTGCAATGTATTAAAACCTCAAGATGAAATGGAAGACAATGATAAGCATATAACACGAAAATAACAAAGATAGATCTCTTTATTTGGATTGAAACCCGGTTACATGTTGGTCCCTCCTAGGGATAACCATTTCGATAAAATAAGGTTACAAATAGGCAAAGAGTGCCCATTTCGCGAAGAGATGATGCACTTTCAAAAGCTTCCCAATTTCGCACACGAAAATATATGAGGGATTACAGATGCCTCTTTCTCCAGGCTTGTTTCCTATAGGGATCCCTTTTTCTCTCATATGTTGTAGATTACATCCGATGAATCTGTGGCCCTATAAGCAATGAAACACCAAAACATGCTTAGATGTCTAAGAATGCCTCCCTAGATGAGGTTGTTAGCAATGAATATACAAAATGAAAGGAAGGAAGCAAGTGCAGATTAAACCTATGCTCTAAAGTTAAATGAATGAAATGATATTATGCTAATGATATGCTAAACAAAATAATGAAACTAATGTATAAAACCCTAAGCTAGGCCTATGGGCCATTATCTAAGATAGCGACCGCTAAGGTGAATTTCGTTCTATTTGCCCCAAAGCTATGGATCAAAGCTTGTATCGGATGTTGGAGTAGTGGTCATTTGCTCTCCAATTTTTTAGGGCTTCGTTGTAAACGTGATCTCCAAGAGAAGCTCTCTAAGTCTCAAAATCCCTCCTCAATGACCTGTTCTAATAAATTTCGAATCAAAATTGTCTCAAAAAATGTATATCTGGTGCTCTTAGGCTTGCACCTTTTAAAGTGTGTGAAACCCTAGGTCTATGCCCAAGCCCTAGGACTGAATCCCTCATACATAGTGAGAGTTAGCATGAGAATTTTTTTGTCTTTTCGATGTTTAAATACCAGTTATCTAAAATCTAACTGCAAACTTGAGTCTCCTATGCAAACTGGTCGTTTAGCATGAGCAACTTTGTTTTTGTCTATGTTTGGAGTCAAGTTAACTAAAGTCTAAATGCAAACTCAAGTCTCCTATATGAATTGGCCATGAAAGGGAATGCAAAGTTACTCCCTCTCACCTTTATTGCATGCAGACTACCACTTCTATCTGTGATTGAGCATATTTGTCGGCAAAATGCATTTTATGGCTTAGCTATTGTCGTCTGCAGTGGCTAAGATCTGGTTGTAGACATTCATTGATGAGCACTCAATGATAAACCTGGTACACGTGGGTCATGGTGGTAGTAATCCAAATATTTGAGGTGATTGGATAGCCTCGTGGACACCGCATAGAAAAGATGTTCAGAAACTTAACCAGGATACGTTTGAGGCATATGACGTTTGACCAAGATCAAATACATAAATTACAAGGCACTATGTGTTATAGTTAGTCATCAAATTTGGATCAGAGATGATAGTAGTCCATAGGGTTTCATGCGCGGTAGCATGGCGAACATTGTAGCAGGTTAGAAGACAACTTGTGGTCTTAAAACTTAGAGATAGTCCATGTTAATAATAAACACAGTTAATCCTATTGTTGTGCTTCACCACGAATGTATGAGGCTAACGACATGACAATGGCATCATCGAAAGAGGATAAGGGAGGAGTTTCGAGTGATTAAGTTGAACTAAATACAAACATTGAGGAAGACACGGGAGCATGTTATAAAGTGACAAAGGGCTGATGACGAGGAACCTATGCTGTTGGATGTAGAGTGTCGATGGCCGAATATGGTGGAGGTTCGATGTGAGGGTAAACATGACAGCATCAAACGTAAAATTAAGTGAACGTGGTAGCAGCAAAATTGAGATACCGAGAATCTAGCTGTAGAAAGTTGAAGGATTAGACACCGACAACATTATGAAGTGTCATATCTGATAGTTAGATGATATGGAATGGTAGCAAGAAAATCGACTACGGATATATTTAGTTCAGAAAGTATAGGCTCTTCATGCATGAAGAAGTAGGTAGGGGCATTGTGTTTGGTCATCCATTAATGACATAGTCAAAATTGCTAATTGTTGGCATGAACATAGCATTATTATGAACGCCTTCAGTTGGATAACGCTGCCCTGCATGGGTGATAACGGTGGATCCAATGACATATATAGCATGGCTTCATTGATGGAGGTCCTCAGGGAAACACAAAGTCTTTTGGGTTTCATTGTTAATAAAAGGAGGCAAAAAAATCTTGCCCTACCTGATTGCGGAAGAACAGAACAAGGTATAAGACGAACGTGAATGAATTTTGATGGATGTGTATCGTTAAAATCAAACAACAGTTTCAAATTTAGACAATGTGGCAACTTGACACCAAAGCATAAAATTTATTTTTTATACATGTTGGATGATGTGATTAACCATAGGGTATATTATTATTGAAACATGTACGCCTATGATATTTATAACCCACCATAGTCTTTTATTTAGATACTATAAATAAAACAAAAAAAGTGGGTTGTGGAAGAAAGCATGGTAAAGTAAAATGCTTTCATGCAAAGGCATTATGAGGTCAGATGGTCAAACAAAGAAAACAAATGTTATGCAATATGAATTATGAAATATTTCACGTATACGAAGGGAAGGACATTTCACCCAATGCAAATGGAAACAAACAAACTTTTCAAATAGGGAAATGGTAGAGAAGCCAAAACGAATGGGAGAATGAAATGAAATTCTTTCAGGGAAAAGGAAACGAATAGTCAAAACTATTGAACATTGAAAATTATAAAACCAAAATATTTCATGGAGATGGGTTGGACCTTTTGGAGGCCAAAGGCTGCCGGATTTGAAATGTAAAAATGGAAACACATTTTTAATGCCAAGCTTTTATTCAGAAATTTCAGGCCTTGTTAGCAAGAAAGAATGAGATATTTTTTGCATGGTAAGATTTAAATTGTATCTTTCCCCTTTCAGATTTTAGATTTGTATGTGAAGTTTATGTAATTGTTGTTGTGGGCCAAACAAGGTTAATTTTTTTCCTACTTTTGTCACATGCCCGTGCATTTAATTTATCAACCAGGGAGCTTCATAAACTTGTGAAGGGTCTGAATAAGATTTCTTACAATACCACTTGAGATGAGTCCGCTAGTTCTACTATTGGGGGGTGTTTCAAACAATTGTCAATCGTTCACGCAATCCTCAATAATTTATGTAAAATTTATTAAATCTACAGAAAGGAAATATCCACACATTCTTGGAAATGAACCTACTGCAAATACTGGAAATGTCGATGCGATAAACAATCTTATAAAACAATAAACTAATCTAGAAAAAAATAGAAAAAGTAGGGGAAGAAATATTGGCTTGGAGTGGGCCCAAGCTCCAGTAGCTTCCTCCTAGTTGAACACGCACTTAGAACTTCTTAGAACTGTATTACAATTATCAAAGTATTACAATCAAAATATTCTATCTCCTCTCTATATATCTATGTCTATATCTCCCTATATATTTTTATATATCTTTAGAGAGGTATGTGTGTGTTTATATAGCACACCCACAAAAATTTTGTTACAAAGAAGTTGTAACAGTCGATTCATCCCAGACTAAACTAAGGTAGTCTGGTAAATGTAATCGACGTCTACTAAAATTGGCATTCGGTTCTAATGGTGGCGTGTTCACTGATTGGTTTGTGCTTCACCTGGAATTGGTAGGATGTTCTCATAAGTTGGTGCAATCCCCAATTTAGCTCTACTTGACGTAGAGTTGGAACTGCACTAGTCGCTTTTGTCCACATCGTGCTTGTCTGGTCAACGGGCGAATAACAGGGGCACCTTCCCTATGTGGAAGGTGCCTGAGTATATTGGGCACCTTCTCTATGCAGAAGGTGCCTTATTGCCATGGGTGTCTTCCTGGGAGAGGAAGGCACTTATCTTCTGTTGGCACCTTCCTGTGAGAGGAAGGCACTTTGCCTTCTAGTGGTGCCTTCCTATCGGTGCCTTCCTTATGGGAGGAAGGTGCTTACCTTCTAGTGGCACCTTCCTTATGAGTGGAAGGCGCTTGCCTTCTAGTGGCACCTTCCCATCGGTGCCTTCCTTATGGGAGGAAGGCACTTGCCTTCTAGTGGTGCCTTCCTTATGAGCAGAAGGCACTTACCTTTTAGTGGTGCCTTCCCATCAGAACCTTCCTTATGAGAGGAAGACACTTATTTTCCTTTGGCACCTTCCTGGAAGAGGAAGGCGCTGGCCTTCTATTGGTGCCTTCCTGGGAGAGGAAGGTTCTTGTCTTTCCTTGGAACCTTCCTGGAAGAGGAAGGTGTCTACTTACGCTTGGCACATTCCTAGAAGAGGAAGGCACCTACTTACGTTTGGTGCCTTCCTGGAAGAGGAAGGCGCCTATATTTTCTACATTGACCCTGAAAGAAATAAAGTGCTAGGTCCATAAAAAGACCTCGACTGATCTAAATCTAACTAAATCAACTGCAATTTCACAAAAACACACTGAAAACACTTGAATTAGATAACAAACATAATTTCATCAAATATTTATATAATCATTCATAAAAGTATGCAATCCTTATTATATAGCCGCATAATGATCAAGAACATGTATACAAAATATGAGAATTTTTGATGCTCATCATCCCCCCATGCCTAACATATGCCACGCCCTCATGGCATAAAAATTGCAGGTAGCCCTGTTGGCCCCTCATCGTTGTCATTTCTTGGAGGATTTGGTTGTACCTACAGCCTGAGTCTGCCTCTTCTATGCGCTGGCATCTAAAGGTGTGGCTCTTCTTTTCCTATGCGAAGCTGAGGGTGTGGCTGTCAGCTGTCATTTCCTTGTTCTAGCCACTATCGGCGGTGATCTAGCCATCGTCATCTCTATTGACTAGAATACAGCTTTTGCAGCTTGCCAGAGGTTAGCGTCCGGAGGTCTGATCGTTGCCAGAGGGATATCTGAATTATCCCTCTTGGAATGAACCACTTGGGCTTTGTATAATCTGGCTACTTCAGGAGTGAGCCCTGCATTCTCCTTCGCAATGGCAACGACCTCTAATTCATGGCGATATACCCCCCATCATTCCAAATACCTCCTCATCATGGAGGGCCATCCCCGGGATGACCCATAAATATCCCAAAACTAGTTGTACTCTGCTGGATTGATGTAGATACCAGTGTCCCCCTGCATCCTCGAGGTTGCCTTCCTAGTCTCCTTGGCTGTTATCATCTCTTTGATCAACCATTCGAATTGTTCTCACCTTTCTGTGAATGGCTACATATCCCATTTGTCCTCTTCTGGCTCAGCAAAGGTCACCTTTGCCTTCTTTCGAGCCGTCTTAGGCCTTTTTCCTCTGGTATCTACAGAAAATGCGGTGGCTCAAACATGGGTTTTCCCTTTCTCCATGGTGGACATCTTCTCGCTCCAAGGGGCCTGCCCTGGAGCGTTCTCTTCACTCTGTGTTGTCATCCCTAGGGGTGCTCCTTCGTCCTCTTGTCTGTCATGTGTCAACCCCTCAGGTTCTTCTCCTCCTTCCTCGGGTCTGGGGAGTTCCTCCTTATCCTCTGGTCCTATCTGCTACTGGAGGCCCTCATCCTACTCTGTATCACTTAGGACAATGATAGGGGGTATTGTGGGACTTCTCTCCCCTTCACTCCCAAAAATAGAGGAATTCTCCCCTACCTCTGGGCTGCTCTGTTGGGTGTCCGATCAAATTTCTCCCAAAGAGAGTACTCATTTGGCAGATGTGGGAGAATTCATCGGGACTTCTTTAGCCCAATCAGTTTGGGTTGATGCATCCCTTCTTTCCATCCCCCTATCCTGTAGTAGCTAGTTTTCCTCTTGCAACTGCCAGACCAGCTACTCGATCTGGGCAATCCATCCATCTCATTATTTCAACTCCCATGTATGCTTGTTCTGGAAGTCCTCCAAAATTTACTGGGCCATTTGGAAATTGGTTTTCCATTCGAGCGCCTCCTCCAAGGCCGTGTCAACCTGGTCATTGCTCCCAAAAGTCCCTGCATCTTGTGGGCTCTAGTTTGTCAATTCCTGGAGGGTTTGGGATGCAATGTCGACTTTCGAGTTGCTCTATTCTTCTTCTACCAAGAGGAGGAGTCATCATAGGCATTTCCTCCTAGGGATTTGTTCTGTCAGCCGGTACTCGGCCTCGCCACTAATAAGCGATGCTCCTTCCTCCTCACGCTTGGGAACTAGGGAATGCCCTCTTTCTTTTATGTTTTCAGGCACTGGTTATTGCCCTCTTTCTTCTGTGAAATAAGGCAATGCCAATTACCCAATACTAACCATTTCCTCTATAGGGATTCCCTCTTCTTGCCCTATTTCAGCAACAACATCCTATTGCATTTCTTGGCCACCATCTCCCTCTGCGTCAAGGTTTTGCCTCTATGCTTCTACATGGCAGACTAGTGCCGATATCAATCCATGGTGGGCTAAGGCAGATGATGCTCCCTTTTGGTACCGAGCTGCTTCGTCCTTTAGAGCATTCACCAGGTAGAAGGGCACATTCAACCTCCTTCCATGCACCAGGTGATTGAGAAACTACACATGGTTGGCGTACAAATGGGTATATTTCCTGGTGCATGTGAATAATCGAGCAACCTACTTGAATATCTTCCTCAGATTCATAGGAAGGCTATTTTTAGGTAGCCCCTCCTTGTATATCTGCACACTTTCCCCTAGTAGTAGCACTTCGACGTATGGCTTCAGTAGTCCACCTTTGTATACACATTCCCCTGTGAGGGGTAATCTAGTCACCTATGAGATGAATTCGGGGGTGACTGGTGTTTCTACCCCTCGCACCTGAGCTACGTCACCCCTCAAGGAGGCAATGAACTCCTTGGCTGCCTCCATATCCTGGCTTTGACTGACTAGGGTACAGTATTCAAGCCATCCCTCGGCCTCAAACTGTGTCTTCATCGCCACCCTGATTCTGTCCGTATCACTTGGTTCATTCTTCTTCACTGCATGATTCTTCGACCTTCCTCCCATGGCGCCTTCCCTTACTACTGCTATTTTTTTGTCCTTCATTCTTCAAGAAGGCACCTTCTTATAGGGAAGGCACCTAACCCTAGTAGTTATGGAAGGCACCATATCATTGGCATGCGGTTTTGGCTATGGGGGGATATGATATTTATGACGACGGTATCTTTTTCGGTACTACATATTTTATAAATAATTATATAAAATTTTGAATTAGCATGTGCATACCTTATTCGGTGTTTCAGGCATCGTGAAGGGTGCTGATTCGCTAATTTGTGACACAAGGGATGGGTATGGTCATCTGGTTTCGCTTGTTCGTGTGATGATTTTGTTCCAATCGAGGCGTTTGGGAGGCGTAAGTGCTGGTTGTACATGGAAGGTGCTCTTTGGTACCTTCCCCATGTGGAAGGCACTGATGTGGTGCCTTCTCGATGTGGAAGGCACTTATATGGTGCCTTCTCGATGTTTTCGATGCTCTTTGAATGGATGTGCCTTCCGGTGGTGGAAGGCGCCTCTGATTGGATGTGCCTTCCGGTGGTGGAAGGCACCTTCTTGATGATGGCACCTTCCTGCTATGAAAGGTGCTTCTGAATGGGTGCACCTTCCCGATGTGGAAGGCACCTCGGTCTGCATGCGCCTTCCCGATGTGGAAGGCACCTCGGTCTATATGCACCTTCCCGATGTGGAAGGTGCCTCCATATACATGCACCTTACCGATGTGGAAGGTGCCTCAGTCTGCATGTGCCTTCTTGATGTGGAAGGCACCTCTGGCTGGATGCATCTTCCTGATGTGGAAGGCGCCTTGGATTTTTTTTTTGTATGGCACCTTCCAGCCAGGGAATGTGCCTATATATATATATATTTTAGTGCATGCCTTCTTATAAGGAAGGCGCCTTCTTCTGGCAAGGCATCTTATTTATAAGGAAGGTGCCTTCTTCTGGCTGGGAACCTTCTTTATAAGGAAGATGCCTTCTTCTGGTAGGACACATTCTTTATAAGGAAGGTGCCTTCTTTTGGCAGGGTGCCTTCTTTATAAGGAAGGCGCCTTATTCTAGCGATGCGCCTTCTTCATACGAAAGGCACCGTCTTCTGGCTGGGCACCTTCTTCATACGAAAGGTGCCTTCTTCTGGCTAGGTGCCTTATTCTGGCGGGGCAACTTCTTCATACGGAAGGCGCATTCTTCTGGATGGGTGCCTTCTTTATAAGGAAGGTACCTTATTCTGGTGGTGCGCCTTATTCTATGCCTTCTCAATGTGGAAGGTGCATTATTATCGGTAATCATATTGAGTTTGACTGGGAAATGATGATCAAGCCTTCTCTGTCTTGCTTCACGTTGCTTCAACTTCTACCTACGAGTGCTGGTGTTGGAATGCTAAGCTGAATCAGGCCTGGTTTCCTAGATACCTATTCCTCGTGCTGTCAGGTCCTCCACCTACAAAAAGCAAATGAAAAGAAATAAAAATAAAGGTAGTTAGATGCATTATGTGCCTGTTAGGCCCTGGGTTAGGATTCCTACAGCTTGCATGTGGGCATCGTCCCTACAAAACACACTGTAAGAAAAAAAACTAAGTTAAATGATTTTTGTGAGCATCTCCATGCCCACAATTTTTCCTATTGAGAGTTTGGTCTAACAATATGGGGTCTCCCCCACGTCTATCTTGGATTTCACCTGCAAGGTTTCAGATGTGTTATAGGGGCACATTCGGTGGCCATTGATCATTAACACAGTGTTGCTACCATCAATTGTTCTAACACGCACTGCCCCATTCCTGATGAGCTCTACCACCTCATACGGTCCCATCCATATTTACATTAATTTACCTTTTCTTTCCTGGAATCAAGAATCGTACAACAACACCCATTCTCCTTCTTGGAACTGCTTCAATTTAATGTGGTGATCATGCCACCGCTTTCTTTGCTTTTGTATGATTTTTATTCTCTATAGAGCATCCATTCAGATTTTGTCTAGCTGATTGAGCTGCTGAATCCTTTCTTATTGAGCATCATCCAAGCTCAAGTTCAACTCTAAAGTTGTTCTCAATGTCTTGATTTCAAATTCAATGGGTATCATTGCACTCTTCCCATAGACTAGTTGGAAGGGTGTGAAGCCTGTGTTGGATTTCCACGTGGTATTATATGCCCAGACTACCTTCGACAACCGTGTAGCCCAATATTTTTTGTGTTGCTACACAGTCTTCATCAGGATGTTCTCTATTTCCCTGTTTGTTACTTCCACTTGCCCATTTGTCTGTGGATGGTAGGGTGTAGTTTTATTGTGCTGAACTCTGTATTGCTCCATCAGCACCTTGATCAATATGGAGGTAAATTGAGGCCCTTGGTCTGTTGTTATATCTCTAGGGACCCCAAATCATGTAAATATGTGAGCAAATAATAAATCTATGACTGTTCTTTCTTTTGAATCTCTCAATGCTTAAACCTCAACCCATTTGGTGAAATAATCTGTACAGACCAAAATAAACCTCCTCCCTATTGAATGTGGATTAATTGGTCCCATGAATTCCATGCCCCACTTATCAAAGGGTTCTAGGTGTACCTAAGGTTGGAGGGGCATTTTGTCTCGATGGGTTGGTTTGCCCATTCTTTGGCATTCATCACACTTGCTGGTGTACGCAGCCACATCCTTGAACATAGTGGGCCAAAAGTACCCAGCCTGTAGGATTTTGTAGGCAATTCATTTCCTTGCAAAGTGTCCTTCGCATGGTTCATCGTGACACACTTTGAGTACTTCTAAGAACTCTTGCTCTGCTATGCATCTCCTTATAATCTGGTCACGTCCTCTTTTGAACAAGAGGCCATCAACCCATATGAACGATGCACTTTTCTCTATGACCGCCTGCTTTTCTTAGAAAGAGAGAGCAGGTGAGGTTCTTCCAATGGCCAAGTAATTGGCTATATCTGCGTACCACGGGACTTGCTCACTAATGGTGAATAAATGCTCATCCAGAAACTGGTCTTCCACTGCTGCATGGTCTTCTGGTATCAATCTGGATAGAAAATCTACTACGACGTTGTCCTTGCTTGGTTTATCAACTATTGTGATGTCGAATTCCTGTAGTAACAGGAGCCACCTGATAATTCTTCTACCAATGGCCGACTTTCTCATAAAGTATCTGATAACCGTGTGGTCCGTGTGGACAATTACCTTATACCTGGTGATATAATGGTAGAATTTTTTTATGGAGTGCACAACTGTAAGGAACTCCTTCTCTGTCACCGTGTAGTTGAGCTCGGCTCCTGCCAAGTTTTTACTGATATAATAGATGGCGTAAAATTATTTGCCATCCTTTTGTCCGAGGACTACTCAATCACATTTTTGGATGCATCATAGTAGATATGGAATGGTATGGCCTAATTTGGTCCTCTTAGAACCGGTGCGGATATCAATTTCTC
Organism: Wollemia nobilis; assembly: GCA_028583015.1. Classification (NCBI taxonomy): domain Eukaryota; kingdom Viridiplantae; phylum Streptophyta; class Pinopsida; order Araucariales; family Araucariaceae; genus Wollemia; species Wollemia nobilis. The sequence goes on from JAQPPZ010015344.1 coordinate 418,367, forward strand.
TTTGAGCAACTGAAACGCTTCCTCACAGTCTTCTATCCAATTGAACTCCACATCCTTAGATAATAGAGTGTGTAGTGGTTTTGCAATTTTGTTGAAATCGGCGATAAATCGCTAGTAGTACCTGGTAGATCCAAGAAAAATCCTCACCTTTCTTTGTGTTCTGGGGCTTGGTAGGTCTCTGATGACCTCAATTTTTCTTTTATCAACCTTTATTCCTTCTATGGAGAGGTGGTGTCCTAGTACGATGCCTTCTTGCATCATCATAAAGCATTTCTCGTTGCTCAAGGACAAATTGTTTTCCTTGCTTCTTTCGAGCACTCTTTCCAAGTTTGCATTGCTTCGTCAAAGTTTTCTCTATAGACGGTGAAGTCATCCATGTATACTTTGACTGCATCTCCCATCATGTTTGAAAATATGCTAAGCACCACCCTTTGAAAGGTGGTAGGTGCGTTGCACAATCCGAAAGGTAATACCCGATAGGTAAACGTTCCCCATGGGTAGGTGAACGTTGTCTTATCCTGATCCTATTATCCTATCTGGATCTGGTTGTATCCACTGAATTCATCCAAGAAGGAGAAATACTTCTTCCCTGAGAGTGTATCCAAGACTTTATCAATGAACGAGAGCGGGAAGTGGTCCTTCTTGGTCGTTTTGTTTAATGCTTTGTAGTCCACATAGATTCTCCACTTCCCATTTTTTTTAGGGACTACTACTAACGGTGATACCCATTCGCTATCACAAATCAGATAGATGAATTTTGCAATCAAGATTTTTTGCAGTTCTTCCTTGACAATGTCTTTCATTGCGAGATTCATTCTTCTCTGTGGTTTCCTGCTTGGAGTTGCTTGATCATCGAGGTATATACGATGGGTACAGATTCCTAGGTTGATGCCCTGCATATTTGTGTAATCCTATGTAAATGCCTACTGGTGTCTAGCCAGGAGCTCTTCTACTTTTTTCAATTGTGTAGGAGTCAACCTACTGCTGACATTCAATGTTATTCCTGTCCTGATGTGTATTTGCTAAATGTGGTGATCTTGGTCACCACCAAACGGCGATACAAGTGTGAATATAGAGGAATCCACATGGAGGAACTCCACAATAGCATCATCCTTGTATTCTTCTACCAACTCATCCAATGTCATCATCGGCTGGATCATGGACAGCTCAGGATTTTCATGCTCGGTCAACATGGATTCTCTTACTGAGTCGACGGATTGAGCTGTGGGTGAAATAGTCAATCTTTTAATATTTTGTCCATCGAATATGGTCATCAACCCATCCTGATATCTAATGTAGGCATCAGTTGTTGCCAGCCATGGCCTTCCCAAGATGAGCGAGTAACCGTCCAGCCTGGTTTTAGATTGCAAGACAAAAAAGTCGGCTGGGTATTCCCATGTGCTAACTATTACTATTACATCTTCCAACATTCCTTTTGGTGCCATGGTTGATCGATCAGCTAGCTACAACAGTGTCATAGTGGGTTTTAGGTTTGTGATTTTTAGCCTCTACATGGTCTCCTGAGGCATTACGTTGATGGTTGCTTTGATATCGACCAACGTATTGGATAGGGAATGTCCCTCGATTTTTATAGTTAGCATCGGGCTGCCTGGGTCTACATACTTTGGATGGCACATTTTGCCCATCATCAAATCTGTCAGTTTACCCATGACATTGATAGTCTGGGTTGCTCTCCATCCTAGCTTCCTTAGACACATATCTCTTATCACCTTGGTATATATCGAAACATCTCGGATGGCTTGAAATAATGGGATTGTCATGGTGAGGTTCTTCAAGCTAGACAAGATATCGAACTCCGGCTACATTAATTTCCTCTGTTCTTGCAGCTAGTTGGGAAATGGAGCCTTTGCTCTCTCAGGCATTTCTTCTATCACCTATTCTATAAGAGGTTCTTCTACCTCTTCCTCCTCTTCTACTAGTGGAGGTATTCCTACTCCTAGCTGTCTACCAGACCTAAGCTTAATATGGTAAATCGGATACATCTCACCCTCCATGTTGTATGATGGCTAGTTCACCCTGTTATTCGAATTTGCCATCGGTTGTACGGGTAGCTACGTAGGTATTACTGCTGGAAACGTCTATAAGTTCTGTTTGGGTTGAGCTGGTGCTACGTTCTATGGAGCCTAATTCCACTGGGTGTGGCCTCTCCACTGTTGCCAGGATATGGATATGGCATCCATGGGTGCTAGTTCAAGAATGCTACTGGGGGTGCATTAGACCAGGGTGATGGCCCCCACCACCCCATGTTAGGTGGTTGAGGCGGACCTTGGTGCATGTATGGTCCTCCTCCATATGACGACATTCCGATTGGCATATTCCTCGTAGGGGGTTGTGGCCAACTCTTCTGATTACCTATAAAATAGGCATCCGTGCTTTTGGCATCCTCCTGATTACTAGGTAGTTGTAGGCACAATTGGGTTTTATGGTTCAGCCTGCAAACTGTGCATACTCTGACTTTGTTCTTTGGGCATGCATTCTTTGCATGCTTCCCTCTGAATTTTGGACAAAAATAAGCCAATGCTACTTCGTTTTATTGCTTCTTATTCTCTAATTGTAGCGTATCCATCTGCAATGCTAGAGACGAGAGCATTTCGCTCTTTAAATATTCCAGCATGTTACCTATTTTTGTCTTCGTGACTGAAGTAGTTGCTTTCATGGTTATAGAAGTGGTCTTGCCTCTCCTTCTTGAGTAGTTTTGGCATAGTTGTCGGATGTATTCCATAGCGTGCTGGTAAACATCACCTCTAGAGATCATGTTAAGAGCCTCTAGTGATTCATTAGTAAGTCCTCTTAGAAAGATACTTTTGAGGGACTTATCATATAGCCTCGTGTGAGGATATCGTTGAAGATTGAAGTTGAATATCTCCCAGTATTCCTTGAGAGACTCATCTTCTTTCTGTGTCATGCTCAGTACCTCTTCTCTGGAGTCTCTTGCTCTCCTGAAATCTTGGTATTGCTCTAAAAAGAGCCTCTTCATTTGATCCCAAGTGGCAATGCGTTTGTCTCCCAGACCGATGAACCACTGTAGAGTTGCATCGTCTAACATGGAAGGAAAGAGTTTCAGCTTATGTGTATCAGATTTGTAGTCCACAGACCTACATAAGACATCAAAATTAAATAAAAATAGGTCAGGTTCCTCAGCTGGGTATCCTCTGAAGGTCGAAAGGTGAGCAGGGGATATGTTTTTCATTTTTGTATCTCCTAATCCTTCATCAATTGGGAAACTAAATCCAGATAATACTTCTTCGTTGTTAGCCATTTCTTCAGGAAATGTGGTCTCTAATGCATTGTTTATGGCCTTATGGTTGTTTAAGACTTTTTGAGTCAAGGCTCTAAGGTTTTTTGGTGTTATCATCTGATCTTCTATAGTTTTCCACAACAGGGCTTCCTCCAAGGGTGTCTTATTAAACAGGGGATTTATGATGATTCGTTCTTCCCCACGTTGATGAGATGAGGAGGCACTTTGCACAAAGTGCAGCTCCTCACTCCAATGGATTGCTGGAGGTGGGTCGGGCGAGTCTAATTCAAATTCAAAATGCTTGACTAACTCAGGTTTTGATGGATTGGTTTTTATAAACCGATCGTCAAGTCCTCTTCTTCTCGAAGAACTCATACAAGGTCATATGGAAGGTTTCCAGGTATTGTAAATAATCTAGTTGAGATGCTTCCCTAGCAACAGAGCCAAAATATTGTGGGCCAAACAAGGTTAACTTTTTTCCTACTTTTGTCGCATGCCTGTGCATTTAATTTATCAACCAGGGAGATTCGTAAACTTGCAAAGGGTCTGAATAATATTTCTTACAATACCACTTGAGATGATTCCGCTAGTTCTACTATTGGGGGGTGTTTCAAACAGTTGTTAATAATTCATGCAGTCCTCAATAATTTACGTAAAAATGATTAAATATATAGAAAGGAAATATCCACAAATTCCTGGAAATGAACCTACTGCAAATACTGGAAATATCAATACGATAAAAAATATTATAAAATAGTAAACTAATATAGAAAAAAACATAGGAAAAGTAGAGCTTGGAGTGGGCCTAGGCTCCAACAGCTTCCTCCCAGCTGAACACGCACTTAGAACTTCTTAGAACTATATTACAATTATCAAAGTATTACAATCAAAATACTCTATCTCCTCTATATATATATATATATATATATATATCTATGTCTATATCTCCCTATATATTTCTATATATCTTTAGAGAGGTCTACGTGTGTTTATATAGCACACCCAAAGAACTTCTATTATAAATAAGTTGTAACAGTCGATTCATCCCAGACTAAACTATGGCAGTCTGGTAAATGTAATCGATGTCTACTAAAATTGGCATTCGGTTCTAACAGTGGCGTGTTCGCTAATTGGTTTGTGCTTTGCCTGACATTGGTAGGACATTCTCATAAGTTGGTGCGATCTCCAATTTAGCTCTACTTGACGTAGAGTTGGAACTGCATCAGTCACTTTTGTCCATGTCGTGCTTGTCTGGTCAACGGGTGAAGAACAGGGGCGCCTTCCCTATGCATAAGGTGCCTGAGTATATTGGGTGCCTTCTCTATGCGCAAGGTGCCTTATTATAGTGGACGCCTTCCTGGGAGAGGAATGCGCTTATCTTCTATTGGTGCCTTCCTATGAGAGGAAGGCACTTTGCCTTCTAGTGGCACCTTCCTTATGGGAGGAAGGCACTTGCCTTCTAGTGGCACCTTCCTTACGAGCGGAAGGTGCTTGCCTTCTAGTGGCACCTTCCCATCAGTGCCTTCCTTATGGGAGGAATGCGCTTGCATTCTAGTGTCACCTTCCTTATGAGTGAAAGGTTCTTGCCTTCTAGTGGTGACTTCCCATCGGTGCCTTCCTTATGAGAGGAAGGCACTTATTTTCCTTTGGCACCTTCCTGGAAGAGGAAGGTGCTGGCCTTCTATTGGTGCCTTCCTGGGAGAGGAAGGCACTTGTCTTTCCTTGGCACCTTCCTAGAAGAGGAAGGTGCCTACTTACGCTTGGTGCCTTCCTAGAAGAGGAAGGTGCCTACTTACGTTTGGTGCCTTCCTGGAAGAGGAAGGCACCTATCTTTTTTGCATTGACCCCGAAAGAAACAAAGTGCCAAGTCCATAAAAATACCTCGACTGATCCAAATCTAACTAAATCAACTGCAATTTCACAAAAACACACTGAAAACACTTGAATTAGATAACACACATAATTTCATCAAATATTTATATAATCATTCATAAAAGTATGCAATCCTTATTATACAGTCGCATAATGATCAAGAAAATGTATACAAAATATGAGCATTTCTGATGCTCATCAATTATTTTTTTGTTACTTCATGTGAATGTTTGAATCTGAAAATTTATTTTGATCCTTAGGAGCCAACACTTAGTTTATTTTGGTTGTGCAAATTTGTGGGCCGAATAAGCTAGGTTGCATGTATGAACTTCTCACATATTCAGTTTTGCAGTACGGGGTGCTATCAAACTGATGGAGCTTTGCATTTCTGTGTTTTCAGCATTTAATTTACTTCAGATTTTCAATTTTTAGTTTTTCAAATTTTATTTTACAATTTTTTTTTTTAATTTTCGGACATTAAAATAAAAATTAAAAAAATTTCAAAATTCAAAAATAATTGTATGGATGCGTAGAGTATACTTCGCAATTCCATTTTGCACTTATAATTTTTTGCTTCAGAGTCTTTTCGTTGCCCAAAGTTGTTTTTATTGCAGATTTTAAAATTTCAAAATTTCACAATTTTCATTTTTGGGTCAAATTTAATTTTTTCAGCTTTATATCTTATTCATGATCCTATGATGAAATTTCCTTCATGAACACTTCAATTTCATTAAATAAGTTATGTTTTATGGCATTTCATAAATTACCATTTTGGGGTCCTAAATTGCCTTCTCTTTATAAAAATTCTTATTGTATGAAAGAGGGATAATTTCTGCACTACATTGAAGATCATTATTTTAAAGCATTGAATTATTCATCTTTGTGAAAATTTGATTTCATTTAAGAGGGATAATTTGAAGTGACATTATAAATACTCTATTTTAAGGCAATGAATAATCATCTCTTTGTGAAAATTAATTTAACTAAAGAGGGATAATTTATTAATCACATTAAAGGCTATCTTAATCTCCATGATAAGAAGCTACATTTGAAGGCCCTATTCATCATTGATTGTTCATATTCATATATAGATTTAATCTTTACTTTCATGCTTCAAAAAGGATTTAATGTAAGATAAAACTTGATTAAAATCCACTTAATGAGGAGATAAAATCTACCTTAAAATCCTCAAGATAAAAGGAATTAAGGCACTACATCGTGGTCATATGAGGACCAACTCACATTTGCTTTATTTTGGTTTCATGAATAATCATTAAAGTATCATGGTAAAATAAATCAACACGTGCCCGTTGTTTATAGTTAATTGCAATCACTAAGGTGTTCCAAGCATTAAATTGATACATCTATACTTGATATTACTAATACACATATGCAAATGCTAATATAACGGAGACCTTGGAGAAGTTATTTGTTTAACTTCTTTGCAAGAGAGGGTTTTGAGATCCAAACCCTAAGGGAGAGTGTAATTTCACAATTGGATAAAATTAACACTCAATAGGTTACAAGCGATGCTGGCTCATCCCCACTGATGAATATGGTAGAGCTCATCATAGCATTGGGCCAACAGTGCATTGGACCATAGCTAGGAGGTTCCATGGGAATTTCACTCCAAAGCAGTCTGTTAAAAGCATGTTACATATAACATGCATCAAAATGGCCTGCCATCATGGGAAGACATCCTCCTGATAACATCGATCCACAAAGTTCCCGCCATGAAAATAGTCACCAAATGTTGGAGTTGTACGATACCCAAAAAACCTTTCAAAGATAGCATCTCAGGCATCAGTAGGAGAGGACACAATAGGAACTTCATCCAAAGGAATCCATAAGATCCTATATACATCCTCCAACGTAAGGTCATCTCGCCAGTAGGGATATGGAAGGTGTTAGTCTTAGAATCCCACCGATGTGTCAAGGGAGTGAGGTATGCCTGGTCTGACATGATCGTCGATAGCCTCATAGCATACTGAAGCCCATGAGCATCAAGCCAAGCCCAATTTGCATCATCCATCTGGGGCAGTAGTCACACAAGCAAAGAGGGTCCTGAGCCCATGTAGATAGAAGCTAAGAGTGTAAATAAATACCTAAATTAAATTTACTTAACAAATAAAAAAAAATTACAAAATGGTGTAAAATAAACCTAAGAAAACCTAGGCTACAATAATAATGGCTAAATGCACTTAAACATTCATAAAAAATAAAATTCACACTTCACAATTTCAAAAAAATTAATTTATTTCCTTAAAAATTAAAAAATATCTCTAAGGTTTCTTGGTCGCGCATACCAGAAGAAGCCACGTAGTGGTCGCTGAAGTTGATAGCGTCCAGTCATCAACGATAAAAAAAAATTGACCGTTGGGATTCAAGCTGGCTACTGACAGCCATAACAGCCCCTCTTTGGCCATTTAGGGGCTACCCTGAGCATCAGCAGCCATGAGGTGGCACACCAATGATATTTTCCCTCATCTAGAAACAACAACAAAAAATTAAAAATCATAAAATCTAAGTTAAACCCACTACAATTAAGCTAAACCTAGACCTATTGATTGGTTTGGTTCATTTCCAACTGGTTTAATTTGGTTCATTTATCAATTAATTAGTGAGGTTCATTTTACCCAATAAAACAAATAATAATCTAGGGTTCAAGAGATACCCATAATTCATCGACTCCTCCACTGGTCGATGCCTCACCCTGCTCCACCATGGTGTCTAAATTCAGCAACGTCTCAGATCACAATCACTCTCTCTCACCTCAGAGTGCAAAAGTGTAAATTTCTAGCTGGAAAATAATGAAAAGTCAAAACCCTAACTTTTATTTTATATTTTCTAGTTTTTATATAGCCACTAATGGCATCAAAAACCCGTATTATCTAGTCAGTAACACTGATAGTGATCACGATTTGGTCGCTATTGCTATTAGCGACTAGCAAACATCAATAAATGCACTAAATATCTCACCACAAGGAGCCTCAAAATGGACAAATAAACATATCTATCAAGTCAGAATCATAAAAAATTACAAAATAATAAAAAAATTACATAAATGAAGAGCCAAAAACAATATAAAATTCAAATTAACAAAAAATCAAATAACAACAAAATCTCAATTGAGCCTTGTATTCAGTTATCTACTCTATACACTTGGTGGTTGCAATGACTTGCGATCCATGCAATCCGATAAGATGAGTAAATTACCATAAGGCCATTTGGGGTAAATTAGTCATTGTTGAATCAAAATGTTGCACTTCAATCCCAAAGAAGGCCATGACGGTCGGACTACCCCATGAGAATGAGGTATTCATTTTATTTATTCTATGATATTTTCAGCCAATCATAGAATGTAGTGATTCAACATAATATTGAATGGAATTGTTATCATATTGATTCTCTAAGAAGGCCATTGCAGCCAAACCGCTCCGTGGGATAGAGATGTACAAATACTAAAAATAATTAAAATCACACCTAATATGGGACCTACCCTATAACAACAAAGTAAACCTCTAAAAGGGTCCAAATAATTCATCCTGGTCAAGCAACTCATCACTTTATGCATTGTCCTCCCCTCATTGACTCATCATTTGAGGGAGTAGTCATAATATCAACAATCATAAACAAAATCAACAAAATATCACTCGATCATGTCAAACTGTGTTTGTCTTTTGAATCATTGCCAATAACTATTGTAAGCTTACCCTTTGCTGGGAAAAAAAGCAAATATGACAATTAAACTTGTAGATCTCCTCCTTTCAGACCTATAGTAGCACTGAAGCTACCCGATCACCTGATGGATGTGGACAAGATTTCACAAATTAAGCCTTCCATATTGTTGGAAGCAATGATTCTTGGATACACACCCTCTCTCATGATTGAGGCATCCAATGTTTATCATATCAATGATCATCACACACCCTACAATGTGGCCCTAGGTGGTCTATTTTTTCTCCACACTATGTTTTACCACAATGCATCCCAAAAAGGGACATTTGTATACACCTAAAACACGTCATGTTTAGGAGACTACTCATATGGACACATCCAAAGACCATATGAATGATCTTGGACCTTTCCAAGAGCTAGTAGTGGTCCTAACCACTCAAAAAGGGTAGTTCTAGCCCATTTAGTCTTAGCCACTAACAATCAAAGAGAACACCAACACTGGCCACTGAAGCTGACAGTGGCCACATCTAGTTGCTACTTTGGACAATGGCTAGCACCAAAACATAGTCTAGTCATGAATATGGGCCCAGATCAGGTAGTTCAACTACACTTGCATTGTTTTTAGGTAGTGTTTGGCATGTAAATCCCAGAGATCCTCCTAACTACCCCTTCAATGCAAATTTGTGATTGATCCTTCTCCCTAGGATTGTTAGTTTCATGTAGATTTGAATCTTGGCTTCTCAAGGAAGCCAAGATCTAGATCTAGATCTAAATTTGGGATGTCTACATATGGATACTCCCAAGAAAAATAAATGATCCCATGAGTATCAAAATTTTGTGTAGTGAAGATCTAGCATATTGGAGAGAGATTCCATGCCCCTTGGAGGAGTAGTGGAGCTCTACCCAATCCAACAATGATTTTTAGCTATACAACCATTCAGATCAAACGTTCTTCATTGTCAATCAGTGTACAGATATAGAGGTGACCCTTGGACATCAATTCATATGAGGAATCTAGCACTACTGCCCCTAGTTCATGAAGGAAAAGGCTTCATTTCATGGCCATTTTCCTTGACAGTGGCCTGCAGGAACAACCTAGGGTTTTAGACATTATTTTCCAAGTTGTCGCTTAGATCTATCATTGCTTTTTGCTTTATTAATTAGTTTTAGCATAGATCTGGTTTCTTTAATGCATTTGCACCATGATTCCTAAGTTATCCATGCACTCATCATTTAGTTTTATTATATTTTAATCTTATTAAGATTATATATTATGCTTCACAAATTTTCTAATTAAGCCTCTTCATGAGAGGTGACCCATGCTACTGATATCCTACTGTTGTTTCTTGTACGCAGGATACAGGTTATAGGACCAAGCCAAAGATTTTAAAGCAGTATATCCCTCCAAAAAATAAGGAGAATAAGGCATCTATAAACCCTTATACAAGTTTATGTGTGAGACCAGGAGGCCTATGGATTGTACCACCCCCTTGCAGGGGAGCCATTACTTCTGTTTGTATTTCATTGTATAAAAACTAGGTATCCCCAAGAGGGATCGATATGTAACCAAAATCCACATGAATAAATAAAATATATTTCTTGCATTTGTCATTCCTATGTTATTTATGCTTTATGGTATTTTATTTTTATATGATAATGCAAGTAGAATAAGAGTGCACAGCTTCCCAAGGTCACACATGAAGAGTTATGACTTCAGCAAGGAAGGAAACTAGCAAGTTAGATTTGGTAAAGTAGACTATGATAGTTAAATGTTTTAGAAATATTACTCTACTAGTATGCAAGGCATAGATAGTAAAGGTGAATTTTCAGCATTGTGAAGGCTGATATAGAAAAATATCAATAAATATGTTAATTCTAAAGTGATTGTATTCATACAAAAATTTGAAAAGATCTAGAAAATAAAATCAATAATTCAAACATTTTATTTAAAATGATGTAGGTTTCTAGCTATAGAATCTCAATTGAGATGATAAGTGTATCTAGTTGTAAAATATCAAGCTCTAAATAAGATAGATGTAATTTGTCAAGGGTGGGGGACATGAGTACAACCCCTAATTATCAAGAAAAAAAATATAGTTATTTCATGATTTGATTAATGTTTTTGGCCATCAAAGAAGTTGTGGAGACTTGATCGGTAGTGGATCCTAACTAGTTATTTTCTTAAAAGCTCTTCTAGAGTAATGTTGTTGTAAATGAGCAAAGACTTGCATTTGCTTGAATGATTTGTAAAAACTTGATTACTATTATAAATAAGGATTATGTTGTTTCCTTTGGGTCTTGAGCCACGAAGTAATTGGTTAAGTAATCTTATGCCTTTAACTAGCTTGGAGTTTTCTTTGTTTAAAGAATTATATTATTGGTTAATATCTTTAGTTCCTATATTTGAGATGATGGAATGTTTCCTTGAAATATTTTTTGATAAGCATTGGTAATAAGTAATGTGATTTAATTATATCATGGTTTAGGTAGCTTTTACTTAATTCTTTATATCAATACATGGATGTGGCTTCTATTAAGAGGAACTCTTAGATTATATCTTCTAGAATTTATTTTGATGATTTATATCATGCTTCTTAGTATTTAATTATTTATCTAACCTTGGGTTGGGTTAGATTGTTCCTCTAAGTAATCCATAAAGCCTAATACAATGATGAGTTACACGAAGGCAATAACCATGTAGAAATGAGTTCTAGAAGGGGTTGTGTCCATGCAATATCTAGGAACTCATAACCTTAAGGAAACATTGTGAGAATAAAATAACCAAGGTACTTGTGAACCATTATACCTTGAATATGTAGGTTTGGATATGTCCCATCTAATGATTGGGATAAATCATTGACAAGATAGTAGTGGTGATCCCTCAATTGTGTAGGATTAGGTTATAATATTAGTTGACATCAAAGTGGTAATAATCTTAGTTAACCCATGGAGGCATGGTAACTAAGCACCAAGGCTCTATGATGTTCAAACTACCTAAATAAGTTTAGAGTCAGGATAGGAAATAAGTCTCCTCATTTAAGTGTGTAGGTCTTAAATAATAATCCCTATACCATGGTCATAAGGTCCTATACTAAGGAGGGTATGGGAAAGGTGGGGTGACCACTTTATGAATCCTTATAAACATGTAGGTTTAGTAAGTAAATCCCAAAAAATATGGGAGTCGGTCACTCTTGTCCATTAAGCATCATTTGCAGCAACTTGGAACTCAAATGTGGTGAAGCCTTGCATACTGAGTTAAGAAAATTAAGGGTGTTTCCCCTTGTGAACCTTTGCTTGTAAGTGCTATTAATTTTAAAAAAATGGGTTGGTAGTTTTGGGTTGTTATAACTTTAGATAATTTTCCCACTCTTCTTGTATATATCATATTCTATGTATGAAGATTTATATCCATAATATAAACATAGTAATGTGACTCTTCAATACTTATCTATTACACTCTTCACATATCTTGGAGATGTGACCTTTCCTATTCTTGAACTTTGGTTTCTCATATTTCCACTTGTATACTAGACTCTATAACACTTGCACATTTCTACATGACTCTTATTATCATACATGCACTCCTAATATAAGACACTTGTGCACATTCTCAGTTTACATATTTTAACATCATCATCAAATCAAAACATCAATATATATGTATCAAAATCATAGTACATCAATCTGGGGTACCGTAATCACTAAAAATAGTGCACATAGACTAAACCATATAATGAAGACACCTAATAGAGAAAATTTATGCTCCTAATCCACTAATCAAAAACCCTAATCAGATAGCTCATATACCTAGGTCTTTGACCCATCCTTCATAGGTTGAGGTTGATACTACATCGACTATCATGAAGCCATGGTTACTAACCTTGCTCAAGAGTGATATTGAGATAATATCTTGGTAGGAGATGACTACCTCTAATATAAAGGAACAACTACAGGATATAATGCCCTATAATGAGCACTTCTCTCCATCTTAATCGTGTATTAGGTTTGGAGGTAGGATATTTGAATGAAAAGATCTTGGACAACCCTATCACTAATCTCAATCCCTAATATGGAAATTTTAGTCATAGAATCCTCTTGCTCCTATCATAAATGATCATCCTCTTAGGCTCTCTAATCCCTCTTTGCCTTAGCCTAATATTGCTTTGATAGATCTTGGTCCCACTGGAACCTAGTCTCATCCCTCTTGAATAAGAATTTGTACCTCTCAGTTATGGATTGATTCCTCTATGAAAGGAAATCATCTTGACTTTCCATATCCTAATATACCTATGCCTAAAGGAACTCAATATTTCTCCTCATCACATCCCTCTCCTCTTGGATAACTCCATGGTCCTACTAGTACTTATCTCGATATTAGGAGATACAATGATAGAGGAAACAACCAGAGCCTAAGACAATATGGAACCATACATCAACCTATACCTTAAGATCTTAATAGCTACCCAAAATATTCATTGGTCCCTTATATTAGGTCTCATATAAGGTTATTGCATCACAAGAATTACCCTCTCTAGCCTAATTTACCTATAAAATTACCAATATCTTGGCAATGTCCCTACATCATTCCCTACTAAGATGGGTATTATGGGTCATCTTTGTCCTCCTCCTATAATCTCATGGGATTAAGAGGATACCCAACATACATACCCCTCGCTCAGGTCACTCATTGATACCACAACTTCCCCAACATTAACACCCCCTAAGGAAGGCTGAATAGATGTAAGATACAATTAGAGCGGTATAGATCAAACTCTCATTGGAAGTACCTTAGCCACCTAACTCTCCTAATCCAAGCCAAATAAAATCATCATTTTCCCACCCTGGGTGAGCCCTCTAAGGATTCCATATAACATCCTCTGCTTGAAGGTAATCAATTGTTATTTTTTAAGCTTAGTTATCTCAAAATATCATAGGTTCCAATGTATATAAACCAATAATATTATAGGTTAAAATATCAATAATCAAGAGTAGAATAATATATGAGCAATTTAATATCTATATCAAGGCCAATATAATGATAAAATAAAATTCACTTATAATATCAAATATGAATGTAAATGTCCAAAATCATTCATGAACATGCATGAAGAATACTTACAATAATAATAAAGGGATAATATGTCTATATGATACAATGCTTAAGGATAGAATTGTAATAGAATCAGAGCGAAGAGATGGAAAGGATCAAGAACAGTTTAGGCAAAAAATCCAAAATTTAAATTTTTGAAAGTGGGAAGGATGGTCTCAAGGAACCTAGTTTAGGGATTGAGTTAGGGGATCTATAAGATGCATAGGATGGTCAGGAAAAGGTATTTGAAAAATTTGAAGGTCTTTTGGGAGAGGAACCACCTTAAAAAGTGTTCCCACCCCAAGGTTCTAATAAGGGACCAGCCCATGAGGGACCCAATTGGGAGAATCCCAAGGCTTTATCTTTCACTGAAGTTGTCGCTAACATATGGTACCACTCAAAGGAATCTTCCTCAAATATTATTCTCGAAGGTAAGATATTATCCATTATTGAGAGCATAATTTCCAACTATATCTCAATAGAGACATTTTATCTTGTTGGGACATTCATCGATGGAAGACCTGACATGGAAACCATCCAAAGTTGGGCCTTTTAAAAATGGAAAACTCTTGGTAGCATGGAGATAATGGCTCTTTTCAAATGGTTCTTTGCTATAATATTAAGCAATCGAGATGATGTTAGTCATATCGTTTCTAGAGGACCATGGTTTCTTTGTAGAAGAAGTGATTTTCTTCACAGGTGGGTTGAATATTTCAAGCCTGAAACTTAGAGCACTAATTTTATCCCCATTTGGGTTTGAATTCCTGACATTCCCTTTTAGTTATGGCATGAGGATATCCTCCAAGTAATTTCTAGAATTTTTGGTGATATGGTGGCTATTGACCCTATAACTTTAGCTCGCACATGAATGATTCATGCCAAGATTTATGTAAATGCAAATCTTGAGTCTGAACTCCCTACCTTTGTCGATCTTGAAGATGGTTACTACTACCATTTTCAACCCTTGGAGTATAAGAATAAACCTACTTTTTGCATGGAATTCCACACCCAAGGGCATCTCAGGAATCAATGCCCATATTTTAGGTCTCTGAAATCATAAAATAGAGACCTCAACAAGGATCCAGGAAAAGACAATCCTAGGAATGAAGTTCAACCTAATTGGTTCCAAGGAAACATAAATTTAGTGCCTAAAGGGTATTCCAGATAGTTTAAAATTGGATAGGCCTCCAAAAACAAAGGTCCTCAACAACCAACCATAGGAATGGGTAACAAAGATCTTCTCTATCCCACTAATAAATGAAAATAGTTCATCACCTCTCCTTCAATGATTGATCAAGAAAAGGTATGCTCACTATTTACCTTCCTCAATAGATTCCATATTATTTTTGATTCAAACATCCTTGACCAAGAAGAGAGGGATATTTTTCTATTCCTTGAATATGAACATCCTAGTCATAGGAGATCCAACATATATGATTATCCATAAATATTTGAACCATATCATCCTCATTTAGAGTCTCCCACTAGGAACCATAAGGAATTTGAGTTTGGGAGTCCATGCCCTATCTCTGAATAGTTCATAATTGGATTTCCAGTACTGTATTAGAAAAAATTTCTCCTAACAAGTTTAGTCCTAAAAAAATAAGAAGTCTCAAAAATTCCCCCATAGATATCAAAAGTGACAAAAAAAGAGGTAGGACTTCAACTGCTAAACAAATGAGAAGGGGTATTTATGAGGATATTGCAAATAAAATCCAGAAAACCCTCTTTCCTTTAGTGCTGAGTTAGCCAAAAGATGAAATCAAAGCACCAAATCTCCCCAATCACAAGGAAGAGGGAAAAAATATCTTCTAAATCTTCCAAATGAAAGTCCTTCCATGGAATGTGAGAGGGCTTAATGGACTAACCAAACAGAGGATTTCTAGTTCATATAAGAAGGATTAAAAACCCACATTTTTCATTATGCAAGAAACCAAGATTGTTGAAGATGATTCCCTAAAAGTTACAAAGAAAAATTGGAATCAAGGAGAAGCT
Organism: Wollemia nobilis; assembly: GCA_028583015.1. Taxonomy (NCBI): domain Eukaryota; kingdom Viridiplantae; phylum Streptophyta; class Pinopsida; order Araucariales; family Araucariaceae; genus Wollemia; species Wollemia nobilis. The sequence goes on from JAQPPZ010015344.1 coordinate 434,260, forward strand.
ACCTTTAGTCATGCTAGAGGATCTTCCAGAGGTTTGATGTGTACTTAGGACCCAACCAGGATTAAAGGCATATTGATTCATTCAACTGACAAAATAACCAACATCTTTTTTTATGACAAGGACCATGATATCACATGGATCCTATCCAATATCTACACTCCCAACTCACCTTCGGGTAGAGCTTGTATTTGGGAGACCTTAAGCAACCTAAATAAGTCCTTTTCTAATATTCCTTGGATATTGGTGGGTGACTTCAATACCCCCTCTATTCATTGGATAAAAAAGGAGACAATGGTTTTCCCCTCAAAAGCATAGAATATTTCAATGAATTTATTAATTCTAATGAACTAATGGATTTTTACCTCAAAGGTTCAAAATATACTTGGAGTAATAGAAGAAGTGGATACCATCACATACAAGTAAAATTGGACAGATTCTTCTCCAAGGAAGCTATTCTTCTATTTGGGGATGCAAAACTACAGGCCTTACTCAAAATTGGCTTTAATCATAATCCTCTCCTACTGGATGCTAATAAGAAACTTTCATTTAAGATCCCTTTCATATTCGAAAGTATGTGGATTCATCATCCTGATATTAAAAGCAGAATATCTAAATTGTGGGAACAAGACATCCAAGGAACTCACTCTTTTAAGCTAGCCCAAAAACTTGGCATCATGAAAGAAAAACTCAAGATTTGGAACAAAGATGTCTTTTGTAGCCTATTTGAAATCAAGCAATTCATCAAGGATATGATGACAACAATTGAAAACAAAATTCAAAATGTGCAGGTTGATGATAAAATCAATAATGAGGAGAGGAAACTTATTTCATATTTCCACAATATTCTAAAGTGTGAAGAAAACTTTTGGTGGTATAAATCTAGAGCCATTTGGCTTAGAGAAGGATATTCCAATACAAAGTTTTTCCATGCTTCTACCTTGCATAACAGAAGCACAAACAAAATCAAGGAACTTTGGAAGGATGATGTTTCATCCACAAAGGACATTGTTGAGATCATATCAAAGGTTGTTTCCTATATTACTTCTCTCTTAGGTAATCTTGGATCTTGTTCAACCCTAGCTAAAGATTCCATTATTCAACATATTCTCTATGTCCTTAAAAACTTCATTAATTCTTTGCTAGGATGAAAGATCGCTGACTTTAGAAACTGATCCCATAATAGACCGTCCAAGAGATATTTCATTTGTGACTCTCATCCTAATGATTTTTCTTCTCTTTTTTGGCTCCTCAATTATATGGTTATTACTACTAGAAAAAATTAGACCACCTCATTTGGGAGCACTCTAAAAGTGGAGATTTCTCTATCAAGTTTGCCTATGATATTCTATTGGTTCCCACTGAGTCCTCTTTCCCTTATCACCTTGTTTGGCCTAAATATATGATTCCCAAAATTTCTTTCTTTTTGTGGCTAGCCATCCAAGACAGGATTCTTACCACTGATAATTTAATCAAAAGAGGCATCATGATTCCCATTCACTGCCACCTTTGCATTTTTGCTTGGGAATCCACTCATCATATTTTCTTTGGTTATTATTTTTCCTCTTCCATCCTTGATTATTTGTTTCAATCCTTTCATATCTTGTGGACCAAGCCCCAATCCATCATTGATATTTTCACCCAATGGATCTCTCCCTTTCACAACTCCCACCTCAGTTCCATATGGAAGTTTTTCCTCTACCAGTTCCTTTGGTAAATTTGGCTTGAAATAAATGGAAGAGTTTTTTCCAATGATTACAAGAACCCTTCCTATTTAACAAATAAAATCATATCCGATGCCAAAGAAAATGCCCAACTTATTTCTTTCACTAAGACCACCATTTCTAGATTTGAATCCTCCTTGCTGACATCTTTGAATGTTCCCATCTAGGATACCTTATATTTGTCCCCCCAAGGTCATACTTAACACTAATTGGATCCCTCCTATGGTTGGGTGGATGAAGCTAAACTTTGACAGAGTTTCCAAAGGAAATCTAGGATCCGCAAGGGTAGGTGGTATTCTTAAGGACCACAATGAGGATGTTGTTATGGCATTTACCGAATGTATTGGTTTGTAGTCCAATCATTTTGTCAAGTCTAGAGCTCTTTGGAGAGGGTTTTCACTATTACCACTAAATTCCAATAGGTTGATCATTGAAGGGGATTATCTCAACATCATTAATTACTTAAGGAACATCAAAAAACCCTCATGGAAGGTTAAGGGTTGTATTGAAGAATCCAAGAAAATAATAGAGCATTTATGGGAACCCATTATCCAACATGCTTTCAGGGAAGCAAATAAGGTGGCAGATGTGTTGGCCAATTTTAGCACCAATATTAATGGTCTTGATACCTAGCTTGATGCGTTTCCCAATAAAATATCCAAAATGGTTAATGTAGATAAATAATTCCATTTATCAAAGCCTTAGTTGCCAATTTTTTCCTCCTTATAACTATTGCAATGCCTATTTAAAATATGCCTAGATTAATTCCCAAGATAATGTCTGATCTACCTTGTTTTTTGAGGAGCCCTATCAATGCCTCCACCCTATCCTTTTGGGATGAATCTGACTATAATAGCTACTTTTTATGAGTATCAGGAGGTGGTTTTAGATGATTATGATGATGGCCATATGATGGTAGAGCTTTATAAATTTTTTATAAATACCATTTCCATGGTGATTTCTCAGTTAGAGGAATTTCAGTCCACTCTAAAATAAATGTGTAATACCTTAAACTTGATATTCTTTTGTAAGGCATTTCCTAGCACCACCATGGAATACCCTAAGCCTATGGTAGCTAGCACCATGGGAAATATGGATGCAAGGAGGTAGTAAAGGATGGTATTAAGTATGTAGTGTAGTTACTAATTATTGAGACATCACTGGGAATGCTACTGGGGATGGTCTCTGAGTTATGTTTTTTGTGAGCCTGTTGTGATACATGTGCTTGTCTATTTTTTTTTTTGTTTTATGGGCAGCTGGACCCTTGTTTCTTCTATTTCCTCTTCCCAACATGTATTTATGTTTCTTTTGTAAGCAGGTTTTTGGATCCTTTCAAAACCTACTTTAATGAATGTTTTTACTTATAAAAAAAATACTTACAATAATAATTTATCAAAATATGTATACAAGATTTTTATTATCAATGTGGTGATCACTTCATATTATTTTTCCAATTTTCTTCTTGTATATCTCATATTATATGTATGTATCTTTGTCTTCATAATATATACATAGTAATGTGACTCTTCAATACTTGTCTATTGCACTCACATATCTAGTATATATGGCATTTCCTATTCTCGAATTTTGGCTTCTCATATTGCCACTTGTATACTAGATTCTATGACACTAGCACACTTATAATACACTCATAATACAATAAACTTGTGCACATCCTCACTTTACATATTTTCACACTTACATACATGACACCTATGCATTTTCTACACATTGATACTTACATAAAAGGGAAAGATAAATCACTCATCTAAACTATAGACTCCACCCTAATCTATTACATATTTATATTTATACCATTAAGGTGCCATGGGGATACATGTGCATGTAACAACTAATGTAATATTCTTCAACATTAATGAATTTTTGAGCCACCATCAAAAATCCTCTAAACGATCTCCTATATCATGGGTGTGATCCCATAGAAAGTCTGAGAGCCTATGCATTGGTCACATCTATATAAAACCCAATTATATACCTAATATCTAGATGCTATCATTCCCACACCTATAGTAGAATGCTACAAACTAGGTTCTTGCCCTATAAACCTATCAAATTTTCCTACCTAAAACATGATTTTGATGTCAATATTGTACCTCCTTAGTCAAAACTAAGGGTCCCAATTTAGTGCCTCCAATGAATAATTCCTATTACAACACCTCAAAATTGGTACCCCTCTGATGGTAACCCATAGAATACTCCAAAAATATAAAATTATTGACATCTCTCTTGTCAATAGCAAAAATATGGCATACTCTGAATGTCATTGCTCTACTAATGTTTTCAATAGTGTGTGGTCTAGCTCAATGTATAAAATCCTCACAAGGTAGCCAATGTCCATGTCATCTAATATCACCATATCTACAAGAGTGATACCAAAAATTGTAGATTTAAATGTATGAGATCTATCATCTATAATATGTAGAATGTCCAATATCTACATACACAAATAGCATAACCATAATTAAAAAAATTTCCAAAAAGAAAAAATTATCAATCTTCTTCCCCTAAATTTGAATTTATTGTATATTAGTGAATTATCATCCTTAGATGATGAATTCACCATCTATGATGGTTTTATAATTTACCACCTTCGGTGATGAATTTGTGATGATGAATTTGCAACCCATATATGAATTCATCATCCATGATAACCCTAGATAAAAGAGATAAAAATTTCAAATTTTAACAAATAAAAAAGACCCATACCTATAGCTAGGCATCAGATAGTCCACCTCCACATCACACAAACTTAAATATATGAATCAACCACCCTAGTTGTACCATTTCATGAGTTGCTTTATTTTTTATAGAGCAATATTCTCTTCCCTCGTATGATAAAAATGAGTAGTTTCATCCTCCCTTCACCTATTTACCCCCATGAGTAAAAATTTGTGCTTCCTCTTTTCTTTGCTTAGTCTTTTTGAGTTCCTTTAAGACATCATCAGATACCTCAAAAATTATCCAATGAAAACCATTTTTCTTGTGCATACCATTAAAAATTATCCAATGAAAACCTTGGGTAAATTTTTACACCTATAGACTAATTTTTGCTATGTTCTACCTTGCATTGGTCAATCGAAGCTCAATGCCTCTATTTTTTTAAATTGGGGATATCTATAACTATTTTTTATGCATTATTATTTTGAAATGCATAAAAGGGGTGAATATAGATACCTAAAATCATACCACTTGATCAAACCAATTGCATCATAAATTCACATAATAATTAAATCAACCATGATCTACATTTGTAAACCCAAATTTTGTAGTCTGGTCAACCCTGTAAAAATTCACCACCTCAAGATGAATATGCCAAGAAGTGAACTCATTGTCTTAGGTGGTAAATTTGTGAAAATTAGTTTTCACACCTAATTCCTATCTCCCTCACTGATTTTGACCTTCAATAATCAAGGTTGTAAATTTTTTGGATGACAAATTCATCGATGATGTATTTGTAGGTGATAGTTTCATTTCAAGTGCATATCCAATGTTCTTTCCTACATATAACCATCTATCATAGGTATTTAAACTCTTTGACACCATCAATAAAACATCAATAAGCCCATGACTACTAAATTAAGGTAGTTAATTAGCCATCAACACTCTTCAATTCACCGCAACTTAACAACTCATTCCCTCCCCCTAGTGGCTATCATTTCATATATAAGGACCCATTAGGGTAGCATTTGAGCATGACTATGCATAACAAAGTGTTGCTAAATTGTGAGGTAAAAGGAACTCTTCAATTGACATTCAATAATTTTATATTCAGTTTTCTTGTTACACTTGATAGGTCTATTATATTCCATTCATATTTGATCTATGCATTCTTTATTTATGATTGTGACTCTTAATTTTGTTTAGTTGTTCACTCATGATTATATAATATCCTTTTTCCATTCTAACCTATTGATCAAGTTTTGCTTTCTTAGTGTTGTATATAGTTTTATCTTTTAGGAGACTCTAGGCACCTATGAAGTAGGGGGTAGGTGGAAATAATTCTTGGAAATCCTATCAGTATTTGGCATCCACTTTCAGTCAGCCTTTTGAGTCATTTTCCCATATAAGTTGAATTCACCACCTCCATCCCTTGTAGGTGGCGTATTCATTTTAAGTGCCATTGTAGGTTAAATATCACACCCAAAGTGACTCTCCTACTTACCTTATGACCCTTTCATCTCCTTTGGTACTTATTCCACTCTAGAGCCTCCCTTTTGTTTCCTCACCATAGAAAATTAAATTTGTTACGTATAGTAGGTTTAGGTGATAGATTCGTTTGTTGAAATGTTATACCTCAAATATACAGTCTAATTGTTATATTTTATCCACCTAATCCTTCGTAAACCCTTAAATATTTTAATCTATCCCCTATTTATCTACATCTAATCCATTTTTCCCTTTGTTATTGATAGTAAATTCACCAGATAGTAGTTTTAGGAAGCAAATTCATCTATTGTGTCTAAAACCTAGTTCTCTTATATGAATCCATTTTTCTATATGTCCCAAAACTCTTCCTATTACTTACCTACATAATTACTACCATTATATTCCTATTTATATCCTTTGCTATTCCCCTTTGGTCACAAAAAGTAAATTTGCCAGCCACTATGTCTTTAGGCAAAAAATTCTCAATAGGCAAGCTTGGAATCCATATTAGGTCAAATTCTCAAATTTTGCATACAAACTAGGGGCTTGGTTGTGCCAAATAGTTAGTCCATGTTTCTTATTATTTTAAAGTCCCAGAAATTCTATCTACTCATTTTAGTTTGTTATGTTTTATAGGTTTTGAATAATTCACCATCTGGAGGAGCTATAGGCGATGATTTTGTGTATGCGATGTATTCGGTTGTGGGTGGCAATTTTATTCCAACCATCAAACTAGGTATGTTTCCTCTATTTTTATCATTTTTCTTAATTTGTATTATCATTTTCTACTTTCTACTATCATTTTAAGATATTAAGAGGATCTTAATTAAGGAACCTGGGATCTTCATTGATACATATTATATCACTTAGGTATAAAAATGAAACACACATAGCCTTGCATTTATAGTAGCCTTATATTCCTACATCCCATTATACCTTTATATTGAATTAAAATAAAAGGTTCCATATTTTTTATTGCTTTAGGATTAGTTTTCATATAAAATAAAAATCATATTTAAGTAGTTTTTGTATTTAATCATGGTTGTGTGATGCATTTTATTTTGTAGCAATATTTTACCAAGAATATTGAACTTAAAATAATATTAAGGAACTTTATTTTAGCTTGGATTCGACACTTAGGAATTTTAATTAGAACTTACATATCATATTTTGAATTAGGCTAGTTTTTCTTCATACATATCTTTGACATCCTTGTCTAAAATAAAAAGAAAAGATAAATTTCACCTTGAAATGTTAGACCTAAGAACTAGTGTCAAGAAAAAAAATTGCATATAAGACTTGTTTGTCACATCATTGTTTTTATTTTGCATTTGCACTATCATCCTTGTATTTAGACATTAGGTTTGCACATAAACTTAGTTGCTTTAAAAATTTGATACATTCAACTAGATTTAGGGAAATTGAAAAACTAGCCTTGGTGAATCCATAATACCCTGTCTCACGAAATATAAGAGCTCAAAAATGCATAAATAGTAGGTCAATAGTAGTTCCATTCCATATGAGTGTGGGATTACCCTTAAGTAAAAAGGACTTACCATGACTAGTGTCTCCTTGGGACCCCCCTTTTTGGAATCCATAGTTCTAGTCTACATAATCTAAAGGACTAACTTGGGAGGATTATTCATGATATCCAATTGCTCATTAGAGTTTTCACTAGTAATAAGTTTAGGGTAAGAATGGGCTAGAAAATATTTACTATATGTTGTAAGCTAGAATCAACCCTTACATCCTTGAGCATCATGACCCCCTGTAGTTTTGGTTCGCTCTTTATCTCTTTTGAGTAGGTGCATTTAATGCCTTGTGCCTTGTGAAGGGGTTCTAGTCCTAGTAAGTCTAGAGGATTATGGGATGTGGCTTCTCTAGATGAACTCCAAGATTTTTTACAATGGTCATATTCTTGTTATGATGTGATCTTCAATACTCATCTACTTACTATACTAGCCTACTCTATTGGGGTCCATATCAAATAAAAAGAGGAAATAAGGGAAAGTAACAAAATGAAAGTAGTAAATCCTAACTACCCTACCTAGCCTATCTATGGATTGAGATTCACCAAAGATATAATAAAACCCTTCATGCTATAGCAGGTTTAAGTCAAAACGTATAGTGGTTGAAAGTGCATGAGGAACATAGGTCCCTCCAAGAACATGCAATAAAATAGAACACCCACACCACAACTAGGATCAAGATTTCATAAGTAGTCAAAAATTCTTATTAGTGTGAACTTTGAGTTACATACATGCAGAGAGAAGAGGTTTGAAAACTATTTGGATGGCTACACAAGGCTCAATCTAGGCCTAGACACATGAGAGAATGAAGGTGTAGCACCCTAAAATTGGTGCAGTAAAACCTTAATAATTACAATTACTCTAGTAAATATTCAAATTCAAATTTCAACCCCCAAAACCGCTCCCAAACCGTCGTTTAACCCGTTTCCTCCTTTCCCATGCCATTTTTAGAGTTTGTTTTGTCCGTTTGATGATATCGTCTCCGATAAGACGATATCGCCTCAGATCGGACGATTTCGTCTGGCGTAGGACGTCCAGACGATCTCGTCCCAAACTGATTTGTGCATAGTTGGACTCTGTTCCAACGGCGTCTCTAATCCAGGCAGAAGCGTGTCTGCACCGTTAGAGACCTCCCCCATTGGAGATCTCCCAAATTGGGATGATCTCCAACCTCCCAACCTCTATCCTAAGCCTATTTAATCCTAGGCCCTCCCCTTAGCATCCCCCTGGCTGAATTTCCCTGTGATTTGATATTTGCGTGCATTAAAATACCCTAGAGCATCATTTGCAATTTGTTATTTGAAGTTTTCTTGCAGGGACCGTATCGATTTTCAGTCGAAGCAAGTTCAGATCGTCGCAGACGAGCTCGTTCAATCTCGGACGATCCCGTCATAATTCAAGATGATTTCATCGCATCCAGATGATTTCGACTGTAGTCTGCATTGGGGGCAATCAGTGCCCAGAGTTTGCATGTTTTCTTACATTTATCCACTATTTTATTCTGAATTTAGTTAGTTTTATCATTATTCCTTGCTATTCTGCATTTTGGAGTTCACCCATCTAGATCAAATGCATAATTAAGTTATAATTGTCATTAAATCAGTATAATGCATTCATGTTTCTATTTATAATTTTTAGTTTGATATTGTTATTGTCATTTTACACTGTTTCCCTATGTTAGCATTGCTGTATTTTCTATGTTTTGCACCTATTTCTCTGTTTGTAGGTCTCTGACGAATTCGTCTGATGAATTCGTCAGATCTCAGACGATCTTGTCAGATCGTAGATGATTCTGTTAAATCAGAGGCGATCCTGACTGCTTCAAAAATTAGAACCTTCATCAGACATCCGGATCAGGTATGGGTCTTTAATCCATCTTGTTCTTTCTATTTTTCTATCCAAATCTATTTTTGTCTTCATTTAAATCTGCATTTCATATAGAATAGCTTAGACGCATTTTGGCCAAACCTAGGACTTGGATGATTAAAGCTAAAACTGAACACATCAAACACATTCCCAACCTAGGCATGGAAACTGCCATTCAAAAGTTTCCTGGTGAACCCACCATCCATCAAAAAATCACCATAATACACCTCCCCCGAGAGGCGGGACCTTCGCAAGGCCTCTCAGTCCGAGGTACCATGCCATCCTTTTCACATCCCCCTTCCGGGCACGGATCCTATAGCCTGAAGGTAAGGGTGTGAAAAATTTGGAGCGATACATTTTGGTGAACCCGACGTGAATGCATTTAAAACCTTTTGAAAACAAAAAACAAAAAATAAAACAACCAAAAACATAGATGCATTTCAAATCATTTAAAACTAATAAGTTGCATATCATGTTTAGATGGTAGCTCCTAAGAAAATATTAGCAGTTACTATAAATGTTGAAAACCAATTAGCAGCCATAGAAATCAATTATGTGCTTAGTGTGTCTGAAATAGATAGAAATCAACTTTTGTGGGACGAACTTGATAGAAGACTAGGTGCCATTTCATCTAGGTCAACAAAACTTAAACAAATCAAGAGGCTTGTCCTAGATAGAATCCTGGATCCTCATCAACTTGTCTTTTATCATGAACTTCAGAGAGCCTGCCATAGATGGTTAGCTTATAGGAGAGCTCTTGTGTCTTCAGAATTGTTCACCTTCGAGGAATACCTCGAGAACGCAGCCATTATACACCAGTTCCTAGGTCGTGTAGAAGACCAAGAGGTCGTTCTTACGGATAGGGAAATATGGAATAGAGTTCCTCGAGCTATGTTATATCGAGAGTATTGCCACGAGCTTTACTTCTATCAACCAGAATCTGAGACAGATAATATCACTATAGCCCTTTTCATTAAATTTTTGAAAGAAAATTTTCAATTTGAAGAAGAACACTTCATGACTCCTGAAGAACTTGAGCCCATTAATGACATTTATAAATTGTTTATAGAAAACTAGATCATTACTTTCAGTATTATTTCTTGCATTTATTGTGTTGTTTGTTATCTTTACAATATTATTACAAAAACAAGAAAAACTAAAAAAACATAACAAAAACCAAAACATTTCATTTTAAATATTGTAGTAGGTATATAATTAATATATACCTCTTAAGCTTGTTGCATATATATATATATATATATATAAAAAAAAAAAATATATATATATTTGCTGAAATCTAAATTAAGCACAATGCCTAAACTTAGGAATGGTAAACAAACTGAAGGAGAAGAAGAAGATTGGTTAGAAGATAAAACTAGAAACCCAAATGTCCTTCCTGAGGATCCAATTCCGGAAGGAGAAACTCTAGATCAACCAGAAGATGACCTAGGTGAAGACAATGAACAAGAAGAAAATGTTAAAGAGGAAGGATCCTCATCCCCTAGAATAGCTCCAGATGGAACTATTGCTTTTGATAACTTAGATCATTTCTGGAAATTTTTCAATAATAACATTGGCGCTCTTAATATGGCAGTTCGTATTGATAAAGGGCAAATTAGTGACACTCAAGCAGCCATGGAACATATGTTTGATGTGCACACTAATCCCTTGTCTTTCATTGATCAAGAAAGTGATAAGGCTGGACCATCCAATAGAGATATGGTCACTATGATTCAAAACATGCCAAAACAACAGGTTAGCCAACCTCCTAAGGAACCTGTTATTGAGCCTAAAATCATTCCCACACAAAAGAAAACTTCCTTCACTGCTTTACTTCGCCAAACTATTGATCAATATGCTTCAAGTAAACAAAAACCTAAAATGAAGCCAAACACCAATTTTCAACAATCTGGAATACAACATAATACAACTTCAAAATTTCTTCATAACACCTTTCCTACCAACAATTTACACAATAGCAACATAGCATCTAATCTTCATGTCCCTCCATCATATGCTCACAAGTCCCATACTAATGCCCTACCGAACCAATATGGTGGGCAAACCAGTAATCTGGAAGCCATGGTGAAACAGTTAGCTTCGCGTATGGACCAGATAGATCCCTACCATCCCTCGTACAATTATCGAGAGATATGTAGTCAACCTTTGGATCCCATAGTTGTAGCACAACCGTACCCTAAGCACTTTCCCATGCCCATCCTGCCTATATATAAAGGAACTGAAGATCCCATAGAGCATCTTCGCATGTTTAGGATAGCATGTCATGATATATCACATGATGACTTGCTATTACTAAAAATGTTCCCAAAAAGTTTAGGTGGAATGGCATTAGAGTGGTACTATCAACTACCCACTCATTCTTTGAGAAATTTTGAAGAAACAGCTGAATCTTTTGTCCATCAATTTAGTGCCTACATCGAGAGGCATGTAACCATTAAAGATTTATACAACTTAAAACAAGACAAGGATGAATGTTTTGCTGATTTCTTAGCTAGATGGAGGCAGTTGATAGGAAAACTGCACTTTGTGCTACCTTATAGGGAAATGTTGGATATTTTTATTAATAATTTACAAGAACAAATATCTTATGAGCTATCAACTGCTACTTTAACTACCTTCGATCAAGCTATAGATTTAGCTCGAAGAGTAGAAGATGCCCTCATTAGGAGAGGCCAACTTAGGAAGAAGGATGATGAGAAAACCTCCAGAAATCAATATAAAAACAAACAAGTCATAGGTGACGGAGTCACTGACAGCAGAAATGTTGCTAATATCAATGCAACGAAAACAACAAAAAAATTTATATTGAAACCTCCTGATAAACCTCCTCGAGAATTTACTAGATTGAATCAACCATTATCAACTATTTTACCTCAATTACTCGAAAGAGGTTTGATCCAATTACCAGCTATCCGGGAACCTGATCCAACTATACCCGGATACAGAGCTGACTTACACTGTGATTTCCATAGAGGACCTGGACACTCTACCAATGCTTGTAAAAGGTTGAAACATAAAATACAAGATCTGATTGATAATAATGAAATGGAGGTGCAAGCCTTCCAACCTAAACAAAATGCTCCTAATAATCCTCAAAAGAACATTCCCCAAAATCAAAATCAAAATGCTAATCAATCATTAGACATATTTCAACACCCTTTACCAAGACATGGTAAAGAGGTGGCCAATCAAATCGAACATCATAATGTTCCCCCTCCTACCCGATATGTAGGGACTATTAGCGGACAATTACCTATTCAGGATCCTCAAACATTTGACACAACCTTATCCCTGGTCACGACCAGGCCCCTACATAATATTCAAACTCCCGATCCTAGTGATGTAGAATCAGATACTGAAAGTGAAATAGACATCACTTCAAACCAATCGAATAGTTCTAAAAATGAATCAGATCCTATTCAACCTATCACAGATGCTATGGTTCCAGAAGAACCATTTCCTAGAAGAGTTACTACTCGACCCTCTTCTAATCAATTCCTCTCTAATGAACAAGCCATAAACGCTCAACCGAGACCAGTTCAGCGTCTTCAATATAACATTGTAGGTACCATCGGAGTCGTTACCCGACAACAGGCTCAAAATTCTCAACAGGATCAAACTCAGAATGATGGATCAGCTCCATTTATTTTGAAAAATCCTAATAAAGGGAATCATGCTCCTAATGTTCAACCTAAACCCCCTTACAATATTAATGAGCAATTATCTAATACTACAGCCAGAATTTCCCTTTTGGATTTATTAAGATCTTCTCCTACCCATAGGGATGAGTTAATGCTTACATTAAGCCAAATGATGGTACCTCAAAACATTCAACCTGAAGCCATGGCCAATACTATCATCACTAGAGAAGTCGATTGTATTGACTTTCGGGATAAAGATATCCCACAACATAGTTTACATAAGGATAACCCCTTATATATTACTGCTCTAATTGGAGATGTAGCTGTTAAACGAGTCTTGATTGATAATGGCTCATCTCTAAACATTTGCACTTTTGACTTCTACCAACGATTTGGCTTTAGAAGTGATGAAATGAAGAAAACTGACATGATTATCAAAGCTTTCAATGACGAGACACAAGAAACGTGTGGAGTCATTACTATACCATTGCAAGTTGGTCCTAGAACCCTAGATACAACCGTGTTTATTGTACATTGCCCAGCATCGTACAATATACTTTTGGGTCGCCCTTGGATCAATGCGATGCGAGCAGTTCCATCAACTTTACATCAGTGTGTCAAATTTGAATTTAAAAACCAGTTGGTCACTATCCATGGTGACCCTAGACCCTTTGATATGTGTGCTTTGGCAGAACCTGTTGGAGTGCAATTTTGCCCCGCTCTGTCATCCACACATCCTAGTTCTTATTTTTCATCTAAACGTGTGAAACACACACACATAACATCATCTACCCCATCAACTACACCTATACATTTAACTCAACCATCTTCTGAACAAATCACACTAGAACCTCAAAAAGATCTTAAATCTACAACCAATTCTTCATGTTCCATCCCTATAATCTCAAAACCTATAGACCCATTCATTAACACCTCCACATCATCTACATCTATCATACCTTCCACATCTAAAGATATAGGGAATGATCCTTCTACATCTTATGCTCTTTCTGATGAACTTTTACCAGATTTATCCACAATCTTAATATCAAAAAAAACGAATGCTTTTATACAAGATTCAATTATTTTAAATAACTTGCCGCCATCTCCTCGTACTTTGGGCCTCCCACAACCCATGGGAAGTACTTACCAAGTCGGGAGTTGTGCCTTCATTTATAAAGGATATGACTGGGGAAGAATACCCCGAAATATCAAAACTCATCATGAGGGATATGCCCGATGTTATTTTACTAATGAATATATTAAAGCTAAACCCATAATGCTTAAAATGGGCTATCAAGGGAAAGGCTTGGGACCTTTCCAAAATGGTATGAAAGAACCTATTGAGGTAGAACCATGGCCCGCCCGATGTGGTGTGGGCCTATTTTCTAGTAAGGGTCAACCCTTCCCTTTTGAAGATGATGATCAACTCATATGTTATCAAGATTATCTAGATAAACAAGATTCTTTGTGTCCAACAAATCAGCCATTTACATGTAATATGCTATCCATAGCTTACCCTGAAATGATTGCCGACTTCGATGAGGAGTTGGAAGGAGATATCTTCCACGATGTCTCCGTTGAAGAAATTTTACACAATGGATTTTATTTTGATGGTTCTATACCAACTATAGCCCAACTTGAGACCACTAATCCTCAAGATGAATTATCCAACTTAACCTTACAAGAATTACAAGAATTGGGCGTTTCACCCGCCCCACCTAATTTTGAAAGAGATCTACACATGGAGGTAGAAAACGTCATTAAAATTAATATTGGAACTGAGGATAATCCTCACATAATCAATATTGGGTCAGAATTAAGTCAAGAAAAACAAGAGCAATACATTGCATTCCTTAAAGAATATGAAGATGTCTTCGCTTGGACATATGAAGATATGCCAGGTCTAGACCCTTCTGTAGTCATGCATCACCTAGTAGTCCATCCGGATGCTAAACCTGTTAAACAAAAACTTAGAAAAATGCATCCCAAAGTGGCCCTGCTAGTCAAAGGGGAGTTAGAAAAACTCTTGAATGTTGTTTTTATACAAGCTATTGATTATGCTTGAATGGATCTCAAATGTAGTTCCAGTCACCAAGAAAGAAGCTACCAAAGTTAGGGTTTGCACAGATTTTAGAGATATTAATGTTGCATGCCCTAAAGATGATTTTCCTCTTCCAAACATGGACCAAATCATTGACTTTACTGTCGGGAGTGGGATGATGTCCTTAATGGATGGATTCTCTGGTTATAATCAGATCAGGATAGCTCCTGAAGATCAGGCTAAAATAGCCTTTATTACCCCCTGGGGTACCTTTTGTTGGAAAGTGATGCCATTTGGCTTAAAGAATGCAGGTGCAACATATCAACGAGCCATGACTTATATCTTTCACGATATGATGCATGATATCCTACATGATTATGTAGATGATATTATAGCTCGCTCTACTAATGAAGATAATCATTTAGATGATTTGAGAAAAGTTTTTAATCGATTAAGAGAATATCTTATTCGATTAAATCCAGCCAAATGCATATTCGGAGTTAAGTCCGGTAAACTATTAGGGGTTATAGTTTCTTTACGTGGTATCGAAATTGACCCTCTTAAGATTGCGGCTATCACTGATATGCCCGCACCTACCAATATATCTGAATTACGAAGTTTACAAGGTAAGCTTCAAGCTATTCGTCGCTTCATCGATAAGTTGGCGGACAAAACCGGTCCCTTTCTTAAACTCCTTAAGAAGGATGTCCCTTTTAATTGGGACGACGAATGTAAAGAAGCTTTTGAACTTCTCAAACAATACCTCCTTAACCCACCTGTGCTTTCATCGCCTAGACCTGATCGCCCATTTCTCCTGTATATTTTAGCTTCAGATTCTGCCTTAGGAGCTATGTTAGCTCAGCTTGATGATGAAAAGAGAGAACGTGCTAATTATTATATTAGCCGAACCTTCATCAGTTATGAAACCCGCTACACAACATTAGAAAAACTATGTCTAGCAGTCATTTTTGCTACGCAAAAATTATGCCATTATATGCTTAGTCAGAAAACTTATGTCATTGCTAAATATGATCCCTTGAGGTATCTCATGAGTCGACCTTATTTATCGGGTCGTACAGCCAAGTGGGTTCTTGCTCTAAGCGAGTTTGACCTCACGTTCATAGGACAAAAGTTTGTTAAGGGTCAAATCATAGCAGATCAATTAGTTGCTGCACCCTTAGAGTCTACCCATCCCCTCATCATTGAGTTTCCTGATGAATGCCTTCAATTAGAGGCAGACCATATTGAACAATGGTCCTTATACTTTGATGGAGCCCGATGCATGAGTGGGGCTGGTGCGGGTATTATTTTAATATCCCCGCAAAAACATCTTATTCCTCTGTCCTTCAAATTAACATTT
This sequence comes from Wollemia nobilis, assembly GCA_028583015.1. NCBI lineage: Eukaryota > Viridiplantae > Streptophyta > Pinopsida > Araucariales > Araucariaceae > Wollemia > Wollemia nobilis. Next base: position 450,609 of record JAQPPZ010015344.1, read on the forward strand.
GCTTGCACCAACAATACTGCTGAATATGAAGCTCTAATCCTCGGATTACGAGCTGCCTTGGCGCTAAAAATTAAACATCTGTTAGTTTTTGGTGATTCTCAACTTGTCATAAACCAAATTAATGAAGTTTATCAGACCAGAGATGATAAATTGCGCCCATATAAAGCCTATGTTTTACAATTAATGTCTCTATTTGATCAAGTTTCCTTGGAAGCCATTCCTCGAACTAGCAACCGTGCAGCTGATGCTATGGCCGTAGCTGCATCTCTCCTGCCCTTGGAGTTAGATGACGAATATGCCACTATCATTATTCGTCGACTCCAGGAACCCGCTTCAAATAAGTCATGCTTAGAACCTTTGGATGTGTTTCTAATCAATGAAACTACTCCTAAAACTTGGTATACAGATATATTTGATTTTCTTCAAAATGGGACTTTCCCTGCCAATTCTAATAGAAACCAGCATCGGTTATTACGTAGACGAGCAAGTCGATTTGTAATAATTGGCAATACTTTGTATAGGAGATCTTTTGAAGGTATCCTATTAAGATGTTTGAATTTAGAAGAATCCAAATCAGCCTTGAGTGAAGCCCACGATGGATCTTGTGGAGGACACTTCAGTGGTAGTGTCATTGCTAAAAAGCTCCTTAGGATAGGATACTTTTGGCCTACCATGGAGAATGATGCACATGAGTATGTGCGCCATTGCGACAAGTGCCAGAAGCATGCTGACCTTGTCCATGCGCCTGCACAAGAACTACAGGCTATTTCATCTCCTTGGCCCTTTTCAAAATGGGGCTTAGACATTATTGGCAAAATCAATCCTGTGTCATCTGATGGACACAAATTCATCATAACCGCTATCGAGTATTTCACGAAGTGGGTTGAAGCTATGCCTTTAGCTTCCTGCACTGGCACACAAGTCTCTAAATTTATTTTTAATCAAATCATTTGTAGGTTTGGAATTCCTGCAAATCTCATCTCAGACAATGGAACTTGTTTCAAAAATAAAGATGTTAAAAAATTATGCCAAAAATATAAGATTCAACATCGCTGGTCCACTCCCTATTATCCTCAGGGTAATGGTCAAGCAGAAGCATCTAACAAAACCTTAATCAAAATTCTCAAAATATTGGTCAATAAAACTGGCCGTGATCGGCACATTCAGTTATATCCAGCCTTGTGGGCCTATCGAACTAGTGTTCGAACCCCCACTGGAACTTCACCTTTTGTTTTGGTTTATGGTGTTGAAGCCATTTTTCCCTTTGAATTAGAAGTTCCTTCTTTGGCTCTGCTACTTCAAGATACCGAAGTAGGAGATGAATATCGAGCTGGCAGACTCAGTCAGCTGGAACTCCTAGATGAAAAATGCATCAATGCTTTGGAACATCTCCGTGCCTACCAAAACAAGCTTAAAAGATCATATGCTAAAAAAGTTCGTCATCGATCCTTTGAGATCGGTGACCTTGTTTTAAAAGAAAATCAAAAAAATACTAATGCAACTAAGGACCTTAAAGGTAAATTTGAGCCCAACTGGCTTGGACCATACATTATCACTCGCTAAATTTGAATCGGGAGCATACAAATTATCTACCTTAGATGGTAAAGAACTTAAAGAACCCATGAATATTTTGCATCTTAAACGTTACTATGTATAAATTTGGTCATTTCATCCTTGTATATATTTGTTTAAAATATTTCAAAATCACTATCTTGTATTTCTTTCAATTTATAAATTCAAAAATACCAAAAACATTTAAAATCATCAAAATATTCAAAACTATTTGTTGTATTTATGGCACTTGTTAAATCTTTCAATAAACAAAAAAAAAACAAACAAAAATAAAAACAGCGATATTCTTGACTCTTTCGAAACCAAAACAAAATAAAGAAGAAAGAGAGAGTCAACATTCTCAAAACTTCTCAAAAAGTATTTATATATATTTCTTCTTACAAATGTTGCAGTTATATATTTCAAATTATTTTGGATAAATTAGCATTTATTTGGAATCTCTCACTTTCACACTCACAAAAATAAATATCTTGATTTTATCTGGCATGATTACTAATCTCTCTTATATCAAAAGTTCACAAAATTCAATTAAATAAAGTTTGAGCACGGAGAATTGATCTTGTTATTTACTTAAACCAAGCACATCCTTTCACAATAAAATGATTATATTTGTAATGTCCATGCTATGCTACATAGTAGAAGTGGTTTCTTGAGCGAAAAGTTTCCCCTGCTATCCTATCATGCACATGGTCTAGAATCTTTGAGAATTGGCAAAAGGACAAGCTCACCCCTACCCAGAATAAAAATCCCTTGCTCTACAGCTAATCCGAGCAAGTATCCCTAGCATAAAAAAAAAAAAAGCAAAGTTCAAGAAAAAGAGAAAAAGAAAAATATTATTTTATATCATTACAGCATTATCAAGCAAAAATACAAAAGAAACGAAAAGAAAGCAAAAGCAAAAGCAATAAAATCCCTTTCCCTACCCTTTGAAAAGAAAAGAAGGGTTGATGAGCTTGAATCCCTGGAATTCTCAATTATTCGAAAACTGTGAGGTAAGCCCCATAACAGGTGGTTTGTGCCCAACCTCCTTGGCCTTGGGTAACTCCTAGCATGGCGATATGTCTGTCACATTAGCGACCTTCTTTTGTACAGACCTATGTCTGCTTATGGATTAGCTAGCTCTTGATAATCCGACTTACATAGTAGTCTAGTATGGTTATATGCATCTACATCATGGTTAATGAACACTTATTTGGTTCATTCAAATCACTTGTATCAAATTATCTTGCTCAAAACTGGTAAACGAACATAGCAATTGCACACACATTTGTATTTGAGAGATTTTGTGTATCATTATGATAAATCAAGATTGGAAATGAACTCACATATGCACATGGGATTCCTTATAAATCTAACTTTTGTCTTTAAGATACTTTGAAATATTTTTTTGCAAATTGTCTGGAATAATTCATTTTCTTCTTTAAAGTACAAAGACAACTACATACATAATAGAAAAAATCAAAATTTCTTTCAAAACCATACAATCAAAACACACACACACACACACACACACACACACACACACACACACACACACACATATATATATATATATATATATATATTTATATATATATATATATATATATATTGTCGACTTTCGCGACGATGGTATAGTTCCAAAACCAAAATTGGAATTTTATGCCTAGCGCAAGTCCTCATCTTCATATTTTCAAAAAGTAAAAATCAACCATGCAATAAAACAATCTATTTTCTTCTTTGATTTTCGCGATGATGGTATAAGTCTATACCTACATATTCTATGCCTAGCGCAAACCATTGTACCAATTTTTATTCTCCATTTATTTCAAATCAAATCATAAAAAACATATGACTTAAATCATTATGTTACACAATTATGCTTTCAAAAGCATGCACATTATCACTATTTCATTGTCATTATGTCAACCTTCAAATTTTGCAATGATGGTATAATTCCTAGGGAATTATCCAAAAAAAATTATCACACTTAGGAATTTATGCCTAGCAAAAATCATTTTAACATTATTTCATGCATACTATTTTTATGAAAATCTGAAAACAAATCACCATCATCATCATCATTTGCACCATTGCACCAAAGTCTTAAGACAGTCTCTTAAGCACTCTTTTACTTTTTAACAATATTTCTATACTGGGATTAGCTTGACGACCGAGTGAGCGGCGACTCCATGAAATGGTCTATAATAGCGACAATGTCCTTTGAAATTATTGTTAAAAGTCTTTTTATTTTTATCAAATCACCACATCACAAACAACCAATTTGTTACATCAGATTATTTCATTTAAATTTTAAAGCATCCATTCAAACCATAATATTTCCAAATGACATAATCATATGAATCATCAAATCAATCAATCAAAACATTAAAAGCATCATAAAAATACATAAGACACAAGTCATATGATCAAAAATATCTCATCTATATCTCGTATCAACCATAATATACATCATATCAAAACCGAATCGGTATGCCACAATCTGTACCTCGGCATACTCAATCCTCTATCAAAAATAATAAATACTATATATCAATCTGTGCAGTGCAATCTGTAGTAGCTAGCCTCGAGAACCCCTCGAGCTCTCAACCTCATCTCCTCCCCCGCCCTGAGGTGGACGAGGTGGCCCCATCGCAGTATGTGTGGTACTACGAGTCCTAGTCATGGATCGGGATGAAGTCCTTGATGACCCAATCCTGATCGGATCCACGATGGTAGCCGACAGTGGTAATCTCTCCTCCTCTGGCACCATCTGGTGGTATAGTGTCTGATAAAATGTGATCTGGGCAATAGCCCATGCTAGCTCCCGAGTGCTCGCCCCTCCGCTCCATGCTCTGAGGCGTGCGACCTCATCTCTGAGCTGTGTGGCCTCCTCTCGATGTCGTGCAGCCTCCTCCTGCAGGGTCTGCACCTATGCCTGGAGACGGACTATCTTCGCTCGGAGAGTCACTGTCTCGCTGCTCTCCCTAGTGTCAACACCCTTGCCCTTATCGGGCGATGGTGGCCTCTCTCTCTATGGAGAAGGGGGTCTCTCCTCCCTCCTCTCCCGTTGTCACGGCCTCTGCTGCGCCTGTGGTCTCCTCTACTCTCTCCCGCCGTGACCCTGGGCCACCTCAATGGCCGCCTGGCATCGCCTCCCCATCCGATGCACAACTACATGAATCGGACCCTGAGCCCTCGTCATCCGAGGAGGGCGGATGCCTGTGTACCAGGCATCGTAGCCGTCAGCTACCCCAGCGTCGTCCCCATCCACTGGCTGAATGGGGGCATCATCTACGTCCTGACTCTAGAATCACTGCATATCTGGAGCCCCGCTAACTGTAGTGTTATCCCGGACAGTCCGGGAAAACTCGTAGTCTCTCAGAGATGGAATCCCCTACTGTAGACCAAACTGCCTCAAAACTCGGTCATACCGGTGGAGCTCCACCTCTCCCCTCTCCATCCTCAGCCAGCAGACTCACCTGATGCGAGCCAGCTCCTGTCCATCCTCGGCCCACCCTGGATGATCTCTCCAAGGCCTCCAGGTGATCTGGTCGGAGACGAGGTCATCAAGTAGTCTCCGGGACATCGACAGATCTATCCGTCGCTGTGACCCTCTTCGGAGCCACCAATAGAAAACTCGGGGCCTCTCCCCGTCAATCCCTGTCAGTGGGAGCCCTACCGGCCTCCGCACCACAATGTGCTCCCAGCACCAAACCTGTAGTAACGATGTCATAACCAGACATCGGCCGCCCTTGTACATGACCCCATGCAGGATCCTGTACAACCGATAGAGTACAAAGCTCCCCCAAGAAAATCTGTATCCATGGTCTCTCATGTCATAGACCACATCTGCCAGTACCCATGGTACCCTGCATCCACTCTGGTGGCACAGCAGAAGTCCACCTACCACCCCAGCCAAAACTCGTGTGAGTCTAGATGCCCTAGGCATCTGACGCAGTGACTCGATGTTCACTCCGCCCTTCTCCAGGGCGAAGCTCGGATCGCCACATAGTCGCATCATCGCATGGCCCTGATTGGCCATGGGAGTGATCAATCGTCCTTGTATGGGGATCCTCAAAATCCTCCATACATCCTCTAGTGTGGGAGTCATCTCCCCTGTCGATAACCAAAAATAGGAAGAACCCGGATACCACCTCTCTGCTAGGGCTGTCAATAGCCCCATGTCTGTAGAAACTTGTGGCATGTCTGCCACGTGCTGCAAGCCGACCTGTGCCAGCTGATCTCGCTCTGCCTGAGACACCTTCCTTAATAGTTTGTATTTCTTTATTTTCCTTTGCTTCCACTTTCATTAGATACTCGAACTTACTACAAATACTGTCAAAAAGTTCTTGTTCCTTGCTTTTATTATAATATCATTCATTTCTTCAAATTTTCATGCTTTTGATTTTTCTATTATAATATGCATGCCATCATAATCGATGTTGAGGGTTTAATTTTATTTCTTATGATTGGGCCAATCCAATGGTTTGCTTCATGGTATAGGGTTGGAACTTTGTCACTTCTATTTTAATTTCCTCTTTCAATCCATTTATGAGGCAATATATGAGAAATGTTTCATCCAACCTTGTGTTGTGTTTGGTGATATCATAAAACTGAGTTGCATACTCATGCATGAAAGTGTCTTGATGAAGAACCCTAAGAAATTCCCACATGGTTGGGTCCCACATGGATTTGATACCAAATGGTAGAACCCTAAAGGTTCTAGCACAATATTTAATAAATAAATAAATAAAATAACATCTAATTTAAGAGAATCACTATTGCATTGATAAGGGGGTCCCTCCAATGGTTTTAAATATATGTTTTATTATTCAATCATGGATGCCTTTGAATGAATGATTGGACAAGGATTTATATCTACCCTAACCCTAACCCTACGTCACTTCAATATGTCGGCTCATAATAATCAATATATTTAATTGTTATGACTCTCTAACCCTAATAATATAATATAATAATTAATTATTATATTATTAACTATACTACCCTTAGTACATTAATTTATAATATTATTATTATTAATAATGAAGGTTAGGATATAGAATCCTAATAGCATCCATGCAAAAACATTAGCAAGAATCAATTTGAAACTTTAATCTAAGATTCAATAGAACCTGAAAAAGGATTCCACCTAAAGCTAGACCAGTATCCCCCCTTGCTTTTATGTACTATATCAGATCCCTTGGTTTATATATGGGTTTAAAAACTCAATAATAAATGGTATACACCTTCCCTTAGGTCTATAATGTAGTCATGTAGGCTAATAATATTCTCATCAATGTAGGAAACTTACCTCCAAAAACTGTGATGCCCTATTGCTCTAAAATTCCTAAGTCCAAAATTAAGCAGCTACATCTTCTTACATGGACCCTCCTCTTTTGTCATACCCACTTCTTCAGATGGTTCCAATTCCATTCTCCAAAATACCATCTACTTTAGTTCCTTTTCCACCACTTCCATCTCAAATACCCTAGGAATCCAATGCGCTACTTGACATTTAGAGTACTTTGAAAACACTCAGTAACAAGATGAATTCAATGGATAAAAGAGATATAGAAAGGTCTCAACAAAAGGAGATTACCCTATATCAATAGAGATAAAAATCTGGGCACCAGTAATATGGTAGGGATCAAAGTTAATGCAAATTAAAAAGATCAAGAATATTCTTCTAAAACCAGTCGTGTGAATGTATGGTGCCTTGTATGTCATGATCCTCATGATTTAGAGTCATGCATTATGTACCCATATCATGTGCAGCAAGTCATAAAAAAAGCAGAGAGAAATCATAAGAGTAGGTTTAACATGCTATTACAACCAAATCAGATCATGGTTGGGCAAGGTCTTGATGAGGAAGAAAATATTTTTGTCATGACAAGATCAAGAAGGAAGACATTACAGATTTATCCACATAATATGTGTCAGTTTTATGTTCCTTCTCAAAAGAAGAAAGACCCCCCCTATAAATTAGTGATCAATTTTATATTCCCAAAGCAACTTAAAAGAGACACAATTACTAAAATCCAAGAGAGAGAGGTTAGTTTACCTAAGATATATGACAAAGAGAATGAAAAATAGAGGATGAGATCCAAAAGTGAAGCATAAGAAAAGCTAATATTTCCTTCCATAACTAAAAGACAAAGGATTGAAGCCACACAACAGTACAAGAGGAAATATGGTGAGCTATAAAATAAGTCTAATAATCCCTCTTTAGGAAAATCATAGTATAATATTATGGAAGAAATGAAAAAAATACCCTCTAATTCTAGCCTCTATGGTACTCTCTTCATCCCTGGCCAAATAGACCTACTTAAAGCTTCTTTGAGTAAAAATCCCCAATAAAAGTAGACTACTATCATCCTTAGCATATCTTCTGGGAAAGATAATGTCTCCTGCTACTCTAAAGAACAAACCCCCTCCCTTTTAAATATTATTGGAAAAAAAATGGTTATATCTATAGTTAATTTATTGCCTCTATTTAATTTTTCAAACATAGAAAAGCTCGTAAACTTATGAAGTACCGTGCACAATTTATGCTTGTAAATCCAATGAGATGAATCCACTATGTTCTACAGTTTGGGGTGGTTTATGGTGTCATTATGTTTCTTGTCCAAACCATTAATTTATCCTACATTATTAAATACATGACTGGAAATAAAATACAGAAAGTAAAAACACACACTTGCTGGAAAATACAAAAAATAGGGAAGTTATAGTAATCAAAAAATTGTAAAAGAGAATAAAAAACAAACAATGAATAAATGAATTGCAGAAAAATAAAAAAAGGGGAGGAATACTATTAAGAGTGGGCGCAATATTCTAGTATATTTTTCCCAAATTAATTCACGCACATTGAATTCTTAGAAATGCATAGATGAACACTCGTATGGATTTTATTTTAGCTTCAAAAGTGATTTTATAGAAAATTATTTGAGATCCCTTTTTAGGGCTGGCCTATGCATTTATATAGTGTACAAACATCCCCTATTACAACTTAGGTAAGTCTATTTTAAAATCGTCACTATAACAAACATTCAAAAAATAATCATAGACAACGAAAATGCGCTAATTTTATCCTTCACAAGATAAATTAGGCTTTTTCTATTTATAGAACATAATATCTAAAATGAAACCTCAATCGATATCCATAGTTTCATACAATAAATTGGTGTGTTTTCTTAATCATTAATGATAAATGAATAATTTTTCCTATTCATTATGTTGTCCTTCATCCACATATGTTGCTAGAAACCACTATTCTATTTCTTTTGTAAATAGGGTTCTTGTTGTACTTTGCCTCAATGGGAGTTAGGCACTATCTAGCCTATCACTGGAAATCAGATGATGTTGACTCCGAAGTCAGGAGTTAGGCACCATCAAACCCAAATCTGGGAGTTAGGCACTTTTGACCCTAAATTTGGGATTCAGGCACCTTTGACCCTAAATTCAGGATTCAGGCACCGCTCCTTCGAAATATAGGAGTTAAGCGCCTTCCAGCTTGTAGCCATAAGTTAGGTACCTAACTCACTGTACATATTTATTTCTTGCAGTCACCTTTGTATTTATCTTTCCACCATAAAACATGAAGTGCCAGGTCCAAATGGGACCTCGACATAAATATGCATAAAAGTAACAAATTCATCGAATCTACACACAAATCACACTTAAAACACATATTAGAGAATATACATAATTTCCTATTAAATATATATATAACCTTAATAAAAAGTACATTCTATCAAAATAATATCGCACAATATGTTATTAATCCATACAAAAATATGAGCATTTTTTGTGCTCATCATCCTTCAATGCCTAACTATTGCCATGCCCTCATGGCACTTTATGTTGGTAGTCCCATTTTCTATCAATAGCCTTCCAATATGCTTTGTTTCTATGTTTTATTTCCCTGGTGGTGAATCTGTATCACTCCTTATCATGTTTTCATTTGCCACCCTATTTCGACTGATTGGGACCTATTTCTATTTTAAGTGCCTTCTTTCATGGACTGCACCGTAGGGGTTGACTCAGCCTTGCTCCTCTATTTGGATTTGTTCTACTCCACCCATTTTTACCTGCTACTTTTGTTGCATAGAATCCTATAAATGTAGTGGCATCTTTATAGAATGTAGGCTCAACTTGCTTACATTACTGATGGTTTGGGGGAAGCTGGACTACTACTAGAAAGAACCAAGAATGCTCTCTTTGTCGTAATTCTAGTCCTTGGGTAGGTCATCGTTCGAACAAGGCTTGACATGCTCTGTCATGCTTCTTCATTAAATTATTGAGAATAAGGGGATGGAATTTTCCCTACCTCCCCTTTTTATTGATCATAATGGGAGGCAAGCAACGACTCTGTTGGCCCTGATGCCCCTACAACCAACTGACTATGAGATTCAAGTGCCTTTGCCATCTTATTTTTTTGTAGAAGAATAATTTCTTCTACAACTTCTTCAACTGGTGCCCCCTTATATGCATTTGTGTGCCTGATTAGAGCTAAAATCATCCCATGGTGTGCTAGGATAGTAGTTGTCCCTGCCTAATATCGGATAGCCTCATATTTTAGAGCACATGCTAAATAATATGGGACATTAATCTTGTCCCCATGTAGCACATGATTTAGAAAATAAAAATGATTTGCATTAATCCATGAAAACCTACCCATGCAAGTGAAGAATCTGGTTATTTTCTTGAAGACTTGTTTCCAAAGGTCTGGGAGGTGCTGCTTTGGTAGACCAACTTGCATTAGATATGTTGGTTGCCCAAAAAATCTTTGTGCATAATGCACAAGGTTATCATATTTATATATGTGGTCCCCTATTTGAGGGATACCAGTGATAGTAGTAATATGGGCCTCTATGACTAGTATTTCTAGTCTGTGCATTCAGACGACCTCATCCTTATTCTACAAATTCTTTGGCTACCTCAGCATCTTGGTTTTGACTAACTAGGTAGTAGTAATCCATCCACCTGACTACTTTGAATTGGATATGAACATCTTCATTTATCCTCGAAAGATATTTGGGCTCTTTTTTTCAATATATGATTTGTGGATTTTCCCTCCATGGCGAATTACTCTCTATTTTTTGTCTGTATTTTTTTTTATTCTCTAAATTTCTTTGCAACTTACCCTAGATCATAGTTTTGTTTTAACATATCATTTTAAGTCAATAATATCCATGCAATCAAGCACTTCATCACCATAATTATAAATAATTATAGTGATGTGTGGAAAGGATCGTTAAAATTCTGTGTCAGATTTCTAATGGATGATTGTTATTATTCTTCACCCAACTGATCACTGACAAGTGGATAAATGCAGAATTGGGTATGATGATTGGATGGATGTCTACGGATAATGTGATGACACTATTTACAAAAATGTATTTTCCATGAAAATTATATACATATAAAACATAAAATTGAGTACATACCTCAATAGTGTTTCACGCATGCATGATGTGTAGATGCTTGTGGTGCATACGGATTGGTTGTCTCATGATGACTATGATTATCAGAATAAATAAAAGTGTGCATATTTCCCATGTGAAGAAATTATTCTTGGGTGCTGCAATTTTCTTTTCATTTGAGGTTCCTACTAAAAAAACATGCAAGAAAAATATTAAATTAATACTTTTCCACGGGACAACACACATCCCTCCTTGGAAGTTGTTTGTTGATTGTCTTGGAATGTGTAGAAATATCCAACGGAAAAATATTTTTATCTATGAGAAGTTTGACTTTGATCACATGGATGAAATGCTGACATGGCTTTGATCGCTTCTCAATGCTGAATATTTATTTTGTATATTGGAAATAGATGCTTATTTAGAATGGAAGTCAAGCACCTTTTTACTTGAAATCAGGTGCATTACTTCAATTCACGGGATACAGTAACTCGTTAGAATGGAAGGCAGGTACCTTTTAACTATAAATTAGGCATCTTACTTCAATACACGGGATGTAGACACCCGTTAGAATGGGATGTAGGTGCCTTATTCACCAGAAATTAGGTGCCTTACTTCAATACACAAGAAACAAGTGCCCGCTCATTGAATATCAGGAATATATATATATATATATTTTAATGAACTTTCCAATAATGGGAGTCAAGCACCTGTGTAAGTCAGGCACCTCTCCATCATTGAAAAGTCAACATCTACTGATGTGTCCATAGTTGAGCACTTTCAATTGATCAAACTTTCTACATTCTTCTTGAAAGGATAGAATCAACACCCACCATTTGAACTAGCATTTGGGAATTTTTCTTTATGAATAAGTAAACACCCGCACATGCATCCATGTATGATTATCCCCTTATGAATGGGGCTGAGTGTACTCTACTAGAATTGAACCTCCTAATATGTAAATGTGTAGGTTCATGGATCTTGTGCCTAATAGACCTAGGTTTCCAAGGCTGCCTACATAGTGCATTCAGGGCATCATTCCTACAAAATAAAAACACAACTAAAGAAAGAAAAATGCAAGACTTTAAAAAAGAATAAATTAAAATGCAATATTTTAAAAAAGAATAAATTATTTTTGGTTCATGTGGACAAACATGTGTCCACATATTACTAAAAATTTTTAAAATTTCAATCAAGTGGGGTCTCCCCCATGCCTATTATGGACTCAATCACATAATTCTTAGGTGCATGATATGGCTTAAATCGTTGACCATTGACTGTCAATATACTGTTGCTTCTATAAATAGTTTTGACATTCACAACACAATTTTTGATCAATTCAGTCACCTCATATGGACCCATCCATCACTGCATGAGTTTCCCCTTTCTTTCCTAGAACCAAGAATCATACAACAATGTCCATTCTACCACCTTGAACTGCTTTGGATGAATGCAATGATCATACCACCAGGTTCTCTATTTTTGAATGACTTATATTCAATAACATCATGCCAGTATTCATCCAATTGGTTAAGCTGCTAAATCCATTATTTCTGTGCTTCGTCCAGATTCAAATTCAATTTTGCTACGATTCTAAGAAAACTAATTTTAAACTCTATAGGCATCATAACATTTTTTCCATATACAAACTAGAATGGTGTAAAACTAGTGGTAGTTTTCCAGGTGGTCTTGTAAGCCCAAATTGCTTCTGGTAATCTCATAGCCTAGTATTTCCTATGTTGCTACACCATTTTTGTGAGAATATTTTCTAATTCACCGTTAGTGACTTCTACTTGCCCATTTGCTTGGGTATGGTAAAGAGTGGTTTTATTGTACTTAATTTTGTACTACTACATTATTTCTTGGATCAGCTTCAAAGTGAATTGGGATTCCTAATCAGTAGTGATCTCTCTTGGAATGCCAAATAGGAAATATGCTATAGTTTTTTCCTTGGAATCACGTAATTCCTGCACCTCAACCCATTTAGTCACATAGTTAGTGCAAACTAAAATATCTCTTACCTCCTAACTGTGGATTAATGGGCCCTACAAAATCCATTCTTTATTTTTCAAATGGCTTAATGTGCACATGTGGTCGGAGTGGAATTTCATCTCAGAGAGTTGGTCTACCCTTTCTCTAACACTGGTCACATTGACTCACATGTTTGGTTGCATCCTTAAATAGTTTAGGCTAAAAATATCTAGACTGGAATACTTTAAACATAGTCCTTTTACCTGCAAAATGGCCACCACAAGGTTCATCATGGCAAGATTTAATAATTTATGCAGTATCATTTTCAGCAACACACCTCATGATTTGATTAGGCCCGATTTTAAATAGGTGACCATTAATCCATGAAAAGACCCCACTCTTATCTATTAATATCTATTTTTCATGTAGTGAGAGTGTAGGGGATACTTTACCCATGGCTAAGTAATTAGCCATATCTGTATACCATGGTATTTTTTTATCAAGAGCAAAGAGACGCTCGTCTAGAAATTGATCTTCTATGGTTGTATGATCTGGAGGAGTCAATCTAGAAATAAAATCTGCAACCACATTGTCTTTACCTAGTTTGTCAATAATTGTAACATCAAATACTTGCAAAATTAAAATCCATCTAATAATTCTACCACTAAATGTAGGTTTTTCCATTAGGTATCTGATGGTTGAATGATTAGTATGCACAAAAACCTTGTAACTTGTAATATAATGGCAAAAATTGTTAATACCATGAATAACTGCAAGAAACTATTTCTCTATGATAGTGTAATTAAACTCAACACCTGTAAGATGTTTACTAACATAATAAATGACAAAATTATTCACCATATTTATATCCCAGTACCATCCCTATTGGATTATTGGATGCATCCACATATATGTGAAATGGAATGGTCCAACTTGGACCTCTCAATATTGGAGCAGTGGTCGGTATCTCTTTCAAAGTTTGAAATACCTATTCATGTTCATTTGTCCAAAAAAATTCTACATATTTTGACAACAATGTGGTTAGAGGTTTAGAAATTTTGCTGAAATATGAAATAAACCTTCTATAGTATCCAGTAGAGCCAAGGAAACTTCAGATATATTTTTGAGTTTTAGGAATGGGCGGATTTTTTATTACCTCAACTTTTTTTTTATCTACCTTTATTCCATATCTAGAAATATGATTTCCTAATACTATCCCCTCATACATTAACATAAAACATTTTTCATGACTCAGAGATAGATTAGTTTTCTCACACCGTTGAATTACTCTTTCCAATTTTTTTGTGGCTTCCTCAAAAGTCTCACCATAAACTATGAATTCATCCATGTATACTTCCACAGTTTCTCCAATCATATCAGAGAAGATACTCAATACTGCCCTTTGAAAAGTGGTAGGTGCATTACACAAACCAAAAGGTAAGACTTGGTAAGCAAAGGTTACCATGGACAAGTGAAAGTTGTTTTATCTTGATCCCCTTCTCCAACTTGTATCTAATTGTATCCACTAAATCCATCCAAGAAAGAAAGGTACTTTCTTCCTACTAGGGTGTTAAGGACCTGATATATAAAGGGTAAGGGGAAGTGGTCTTTCTTTTTTGCCTTATTGAGTATTCTGTAATCAACATAGATACACCACTTTCCATTTTTCTTGGGCACCACCACCAAAGGTGATATCCACTCACTATTATATATAGGGTAGAAAAATCCAACTATTAAGAGTTTTTGTAATTTAGTTTTATCAATTTCCTTTATAGTTGGATTCATCCTACGTTATGACTGTCTTACCGGTCTTACTTGTTCTTCTAGATATATATGATGAGTACAAACTTTAGGATAAATTCCACTCATGTCTGAATAGTCCCAAGTAAAAGCATTTTTGTGTTTGACTAATATATTTTTTACGGTGTCTTGTTGAACAAGTTTCAACTCATTGTTCACATTCAATATCCTCTCAGGTTCAACCTCAATTTGTTTGATGCGATGATATTTACTTCCAAAAAGTGGTGATTTCGGAGGAGGGTAGAAGGATTCTCCTTGGAATTTTTTTTTATAACTCTCTCCTCATCATTTTCATCCTCAAGATCATCCAATGCCATTATGGGTTGAATCATTGATAAATCACCAGTATTCTATTTTTCACAGTCAGGTTCTCCTAACAAGTCAATGGATTATGCAGGTGGATGAATAATAAAATATTTAATATTATGACCATTAAAAATGGTCATTTTTCCATTCCTATAGCTTATATAGGCATCAACTGTTACCAACCATGGTCTATCTAAGATGAGTGTATAACCACCCAATATGAACTTTGATTGCAAAACCAGGGAATTTGTTGGATATTCCCATGTATATACTGTAACTATAATGTCTTTCAAAATTCCTTCAGGGAGCACTATAGAATTGTCAACCAATTGAAGAATAATTTTAGTTGGCTTTAGATTTGTGAGTTTAAGTTTTAGCATAGTATCCTTGGGCATGACATTAATGGCTGCCCCCAGATCTACTAGTGTGTTGGGTAATGGATAGCCTTTGATTTTGACAGTTAAAACATGGCTTCCTAGGTCAAAATATTTTTGGTGGTAGATTTTTCCCAACATGAGATCAACTAGCTGCCTTACCACATTCATTGCTTTTTCTATATTTCTTCCTATTTTTCTCAGACATAATTCTTGTATGAATTTTTGTAAATTGGAACATATCTTATAGCCTGGAAAAGAGGAATTATGATTGTTAAATTTTTCAAACTATATAATATATCAAAATTCAGTTGTAATAGCTTTCTTGGTTCCTACAACCTTTTAGAAAAAGGTGGAATATCCTCTCTATCATTTTTAGTAATTGGTTATTCCTCTACTTCATATACAAGAGGTGATTCCTCATTTTCTACTTCTACATTATCCTCCTATTCTATCGAAGGAGCTACTTCTACTCCTACTTATTTTCCTGACCTTAACTATATAGGATTGCAACCTACTCTAATATTATACATTGGAAACATCTCATTTTCCACTTGGTATGATGGCTGATTTAATTTTTTGTTGTTGGGATTTGATGTGGGCTATGCAAGAAGTTGAGCAGATCTCAAAGCAAGGGGAGCTAGCAAAATCTATTGTAGTGGGATTTGTGTTGCATTCTATGGAGTTGAGTTCCATGCATTATAGTTTCTCCAATGAGCTCTACGATGTTGATATGGCATCCATGGGTAAGGATTACAAGGAGTGGCTCCTTGGGGGATGTTTTTCCAAAGTTCTTATTGTCCCTACCAACCCATATTGGGTGGCTAAACTTGACCTTGATTCATTTAATTACCTCCCCCATAAGGTGGCATTCTAGTTGGCATGTTGTTTACCATAGGATACTGTTGTTAGTTTCTATTATTTTCCATGAAATATGCTTCCTCTACTCTAGGCTCTTCTCTAGATTTTGGCAATTATTTGCACCACTTTGTCTTATGGTCTTTCTAACAAATAATACATACTCTAATCTAGTTTTCTGAACATACATTTTTGGGGTGCTTCCCTCTATATTTGGGATATAAATAGGCTAATGCTACCTCATTCTTCTACTTATTTTTTTTTAAGCATAAGGGTATCCATATGAAGTGAAAGAGATGATAGCATCTCACTTTTTAGATCTTCTAGCATGTGACCTATTTTTGTTTTTGTGATTGTGGTTTTTGGTTTGGCACTTCAGGAGATTGGTGTGCTTTTCCTTCTTGAATAATTTTGACATAAACATTTGATATATGATATTTGATGTTGGTAAACGTATCCTCTAGATATCATGTTTAGTGCTTCAAGAGATTCATTGGTGAGTCCTTTTAAGAAGACACTCCTTAAGAACCTATCACTCAGTTTTGCATGGGGAGATATTTACAATTTAAAGCTAACTCTATCCCAGCATTCTTCCAATGATTCATCTTCCTTCTGAGTCACATCAAAGGTTTCTTCTCTAGAGTCTCGTGCCCTACCAAAGTTTTGGTATTGTTCCAAGAAGAGTCTTTTCGTATCTTCCTAGGTAGTGATTTGTTTATTTCCTAAACTAATGAACCGGTGTAGGGCTGAATCATATAAGGTTGAGGAAAACAGTTTTAGTTTTTTGATATCAATATTGTAATCTATTGACCAACATAGAACATCATACTTAAAAAGGAACAATTCAGGATTTTCAATATAAAATCCTCTAAAAATAGGAAGGTGGGTAGGAGAGATGTGTTTCATTTTTATGTCTCTTGTTGCCTCTTCTATTGGAAAGTTAAAACTAGTGGATGTCTCTTCAGTTTTAGCCATATTTTCAAAAAATAGGATATCAACACCTGCTTCCTTTAAAGTAGTATCTAAGGCTCTTCTATCATTTGAGTATTCTACACAAGAATCTCTAATTAAGTTGTTGATATAGTTCCATCCTCTACTTATTTTCAATGTTAGTTATACAATAAATACTCCTAAAATGGGGTTCTTCTAAATATTATATTATCTACCAATAATTATTCATCTTTATTTAGCTATTTTGGTAAATAATAATAATGTGCTAAAAGTGGATGTTGACTCTAATGCATAGGTGGAGGTGATGGCGGTGGTGAAATTTTAAATTCAAAATCTGGTACAGCTGATTCAAGGGCTTCTTGTGAAACAATATTTTTACTCTTGATAAAATGACCATCCGGTCCTCTATTTCATGGTGGACTCATACAAGATTAGGTAGAATTTTTTTACAAATAAGTTAACCTAAAATGTTCATATTCACTTGCTATAGAACAAGTTTTTACTGTTGGTACTTCCTTGGCAATGGCACCAAAATTTTGGATAAAACATTGGTTATATCTACAGTCAATTTATTACCTCCATTTAATTTGTCAAACTTGGGAAATCTTGTAAAATTGTGAAGTACCATGCATAATTTATGCCTATAAATCCAACAAGATGAATCCACTATGTCCTAAGTTTTTGGGGGGTGGTTTGTGGTGTCATTTTGTTTCTTGTCCAAACCATTAATTTATCCTACATTATCAAACACATGACTAGAAATAAACTATAGAAAGTAAAAACACACACTTGCTGGAAAATACAAAAAATAGGGAAGTTACAGTAATCAAATAAACTATAAAAGATAGAAAACTAGAAAACAAATAGTGAATAAATGAATTACAGAAAAATAGAAAAATGGGAGGAATATTGTTGAGAGTGGGCCCAATATTCAAGCATATTTTTCCCAAATTCATGCACACCAGATAGTTAGAAATGTACAGATGAACACTTGAATGGATTTTATTGCAGCTTCAGACATGATTTTACAAAAAAAAATTCAGGATCCCTTTTTAGGGGTGGCTTGTGTATTGATAAAGTGTATATCCATCCCCTATTACAACTTAGGCAAGTCTATTTCAGACTCATCACTATAACAAACATGTTAAAAATAATCAAATACAATGAACACGCACTAATTTTATCCTTTGCAGGATAAATTAGGTGTGTTCTAATTATCGAATAGAATATCTAAAATTATATCTCAATCGATATCCATAGTTTCGTACAATCGATTTGCATGTTTACTTAATCATTAATGAGAAATGAATAATTTTTCTAGCTCATTTTGTTGTCCTTCATCCGCATATATCATTGTAAGTCGCTATTCTATTTATTCTAAAAATAGGTTTCTTGTTGTACTCTGCCTCAATGGGAGTCAAGCATTGTCTAGCTTATTACAGGAAATCAGGTGTTGTTGACTCCAAAGTCAGGAGTCAAGCACCATCAACCCCAAAGCTGTGAGTTAGGAACCTTTAACCTTGAATTTGAGAGTCAAGTGCCTTTGATCCTAAAGTCGAGAGTCAGGCACCGCTCCTTCAGAAGACAAGAGTTAGGTGCCTTCCAGCTTGTAGCCAAAAGTTAGGCACCTAACTCAGTGTACATATTTCTTTGTTGTGGTTACCTTTATCTTTAGCTTTCCACCATAAAAAATGAAGCACTAGGTCCAAATGGGATGTTGACGTAAATATGTAGAAAATTAGCAAATTCATCAAATCTACACACAAATCATATTTAAAATACATATTAGTGAATATACAAAAATTCCTATTAAATATATATAAAACCTTCATAAAAAGTACATTCTATCAAAATAATGTTGCACAATATGTTATTAATCCATAAAAAATATGAGCATTTTTTGTGCTCATCACATATCTCTGAGGATGGAGGGTTGGATAGTACGTAATTGTATGATTAATTCAGGGACCTCTACCACAGTTATGCCCAAATCAGTCTATGAAGAGATGGGTATGGAGTATACCAGAGCTTGTCTCAGAGTTTTGTAGTTGTATGGGACATCGATAAAGATAGTTGGAGTAAGAAAAAATGTACTAATGATACTGCATAGATCCCCAAAGGTGACCATTGTGCAAGAAATTGTAGTGGTGGATCTAGAGCCTTATTTTAACCTATATATCACAACCCGTTTTGTGCCAGCCCTTCTACATGCGAGAATAGGACTTATTTCCTAGGTTGGTATCATTCTGGGAAGTCAATTAATATTAAATTTGGCATTAATTTGGTCAACTTCTAGAGTAGAGATTTACTTTTAATTAAATTAATTACCTCTATTCTAGAAGGAAATTAGGTAGTTGCTTTTTATGAGCTTGTTTAGTTTTAAATTGAAAAAAAAAAACTACCTTGAAGAATTAAAGAAAAATCAATCTTTCCTAACACAAGGTTACTTTGGGAAGGTTCAAATAATGCATAAGATTCTACTCCTATCCTTATGGATTTATTTTATTTTTTTTTGGTAATTATAATAATAGATTAATTGTGGGTTTTTATAAAGGATCCCAAAACCTTATGTACAAAATCAACCTTGCTAAAAGATATTTCATGCCGGATGGCTGGGTAAATAGAGTAGTTCGTAAAAAATACAGGGAAATACAAAATGCCCGAGGGCCCCAGAAGACGCGGATAGTCCTGGAAATCTTGATCTTGAAATACATTAAAACAGAATAATAGCCGAAGACAATATATCAACAAACTTTGGGAGAAGACCTATGATACAAATTCTTCATCATGAGGGAATATCTGCCTTGGCCAAACTGTCCACCTCGGTTGGGAAACGAGAACGCCAAACAACCAGGCACATGGTCATCAATCCTTTGTTGGACAAGTGATCCGCCACCCGGTTACCTTCTCTGTAGATGTGCCCCGCCTCCCACCTGGCGCACCAAGAGAGGAGCATCCTAGCCTCGAGGATGATATTCAGGACCTACCACAATGGGTCTTTGGAGCCACGAAGGTAGTTGATAATTTTTAGAGAATCGCCTTCAATAATTAAAGGCCTAGGATCATTCGATATGACCTACAACCATTTCAACACACCACGGGCTTCGGCAAAATGATTGGTTTGAGGGCCTAGATTTTCACAGTAGGCCAAGATCAGCTTCCCATTATGGTCCCTGACAAGCCCCCCGAAACTAGTGGGCCCCGGGTTGCCTTTAGCAGCCTCGTCAAAATTAAGTTTGATCCACCCCAAAGGAGGTTTGGTCCAAGTGACCTCCCTGCGGCCATTCACTGAGTCAACTCTGGAAGAGGAGCCAAGGTCCAGTATTTTGAAAATAATTGCCTCCCAAGGATTGTGAGGGCGGGATCTGGGAATAATTTTTGAATTCTCGACAGTAAAGGATAAGGCCCGCTGGGCAACAGAGGGAGCCATTCTAGGGACCTTGTCGAAGACTCTAACATTACGCTCCAGCCAAATTTGACAGATGGAATGGTGAAAGGCAGCCTCACAAAGGAATCAGAGCTTAGAATTCTTAAAGGGCTTGGGCCATTGGAGGAAGGTGTCTTTAAGGGAGTGAGGGGAGCACCATAGTACTTGTAAGGAAGACAACACACAACTTAGGACCGAATGGGAAAAGGTGCAATGCAAAAATAAGTGATCGGATGTTTCACAGTCAGCTAAGCAAAGATAGCACCTGTTGGGAATTCCAAGGCCTCTCTTGTGGAGATTGTCTATGGTAAGGGCTTTGTTATAAAATGCAATCCAAGAAAGTAATTTATCTTAGGAATAATCCCTTTTCTCCAAATTGCTTTCCATCGGGGGTCCACAGCAGCCTCACACGACAGAAGATCATAAGTGGACTTAACAAAAAACTGTCCATCCTGTGTGTTGCTTCAAATAATTCTGTCGTATCTTATGACCGAAGGAATTAACACCGATTGGAGGAAACTATACAAGAAATTCACCTCATTATCAAACCCATCCACCATCAAAAGTTTCCATCGAGGGGGAAGGGAACTCCGGTCAATGCAATCCAAAACCTTGAGATGACTGTTTGGATCAATCTGGGCCCTCAAGCCAGCCAAGTTCTAATTTACAGCGAGAGCTTCATCTGTAGCCCACTTGTCTCTCCAAAAAAGGATCGTGGATCCATCCCCCAAGATCCAATGAGCACCCCTGTTAATCACCAAACGGCCCTGAAGCACCATCTTCCAGAAATCCGAAGCTTCATGAGGAGACTCAGTTTCCAGGAGAGAATTTTCCCCAAGATACTTTCTTTTAACTATTTTGACCCATTCCGCCGGTGCATTAATAAGAATTCTCCAAGCATGTTTGGAAATTAAGGCAGTGTTCATGAGCCTGGATCTTCTCAATCCCATGCCCCCTTGGTCCTTTCGAAGGAAAACCTTATCCCATGCCACCAGAGGAATTCTGGATTTTTATTCGCTGTCGGACCAGAGAAAATTCCTTTGAATTTGCTCGATTTTGGAATGGATAAACATAGGAAGCATGAAAATAGACATGAAATAGGTGGGAATTCCTTGAAGACAGGCTTTGGTGAGGGTTGCCTTCCTAGATTGAGATAGCAATTTGCCTTTCCAAGTGCTGATTTTCTTATGAAGTCGTTCCAAAATCGAATTCCAGATGTTCCCACCGCCTCGCCCATTGCAAACTAGCGGCAACCCCAAATAAGTTGTAGGTAGGGAATCAATAGTGCATTCGAGGATTCTGGAAATGTGATTTGCCTACATAGAGGGTTATTAACAAAATAAATTTTTCTCTTCAAATAATTAATTTTTTGGCCAGAAGCCTTCTCATACCGGGACAAAATATGCTTGATAGATTTGGCCTGAGTGACAGATGCTCTAGTGGATATGAGCGTGTCATCCACAAACTATTGGTGAGTGACAAGATCAACTCTGGAAGTAGGCAGAATTCCAGAAATATTGCTTTGGTGGAGGGCTTCATTCAAAGACCAGCTAAGGACCTCTGCAAAAAGAATGAATAAAATAGGAGACAGAGGATCACCTTGTCTGAGGCCACGAGCACTCTGGAAGAATCCAGCGGGGGACCCGTTGATCAGCATAGAAAAGGATGAAGTGGAAATGCAACTGTTCACAAGGTCAATCCAGTGATGATGGAAGCCCAACTTGCAAAGGACAGCACATAGGAACCTCCTATCCACTCTGTCAAAAGCTTTATTCATGTCTAGTTTAAGGAAAAGCGCAACATTCTTGGAACATTGGGCAGTATGGAGGGTTTCATGAATAGTAATGATGCCATCAAGGATTTTTCTACCCTTAATGGTGCTCCCCTAAGCTGAACCTACCAAAGAGGGGAGGAGGGATCTCAGACGATTGGCAATGGTCTTGGTAAGAATCTTGTAGAAAACATTGCAGAGGCTTATGGGATGATAGTCAGAAAAATTTTTGCAGGTGGGCGACTTAGGAATGAGAGCTAGGAAGGTATAGTTGAGCTTCGGATGGATGGATCTTGATGCTTGGATTTCTAAGATAGCCTCGTAGACATCAGGCCCCATAACATCCCACATAACTTGAAATAATTGGGGGGGGAACCCATCAGGCCCGAGGGCCTTATTTGGTTGCATGGAAAAAAGAGCATCCTTAATCTCGAAATGGGAAAAATGTTCCAGGAGTTTAATACCTGCCTCATGGGGGATTTTGGTAGGGAAATTAGCAAGCAAGGATTTCTAAACTTGGAGGATGCTATCAAGAGGAGCACCTAGCAAAACCTAGAAGAAATCGACTGCTTCACTTTGAATTTCCTCAATCTCCCTAGTAGTGCACCCATCCTTACACAGAACCTGTCTGATCTTGTTGGCCCCCCTGTGTCTCATGGTAGACGCGTGGAAAAAATTCAAATTTGAATCATCGCTCTTTAGCTAGAGATACCTGGAATTTTGATGCCAAAACGTTTCCTCACTGGCAAGAATGGAATGATAGTCCACCAGGAGGCTCCGTTCCTCCTCTTTGAGGCCTTTAGAATACCCTTCGACCTCCATATTTTCCTCTAAACTCTTCAAGTGCTCAGATATGGACCTTTTAGACTCAAAAATGTTTCCAAAAACCTCCTTATTCCATGCCTTTAAGTTCTTTTTAATCATCTTAAGTTTTAGGGCCAGTCTTTTGGACGCTGAACCAACCACCATCACCTGCCACCATTCCGAAGCCAACTGTTTGAAATCCTTGTGGGAAATCCACATGGACTCAAATCTGAAAGGGATCTTAAACCTAGGCCTACCAGTGGCCTCTAACAGAATGGGATTATGGTCCGACCCGATTCTTGGCAAAGCTGAGAGAGTTGCAACACCGAGGAAGGGAATAACTTCATGGGAAATGAGAAACCGGTCTAGCTTGACCTAGATGAGATTGCTCCCAATCCTCCTGTTGCTCCAGGTGAAGGATGCCCCTTTAAGTTTGATGTCTAGCAGATTATGGATGAAAAAAAATCTCTGAAATCCTCCATGCTACGGCTGGCCAGCTCAACACCTCCCTTCTTTTCAGAGGGATGAAGAGGGCAATTGAAATCCCCTCCCACAACCCACGGGAAGTCACTAAAACTTTCCCTCATCAGAGAGATGGTTTTCCACAACTCAGCTCGCTCCGAAGCAGAGTTCGAGGCATAAACATTGGTCAAAATCCATGAAAAATTATCAACCTTGGAGTGAAACAAGACATTGATAGTCCTGCTGGAAGTCGATATAAGACTACCCTCGACCTTGTCAGAGTTCCACAACACCATGAGACCGCATACAGAACCTATTGTAGGGCTGGAAAGGAATTTGGCCTTGGCCCAAATGGCCCTGGCAACCTTGATAGAGGTAGAGGCATCAGACTTAGTCTCCTACAAAATGAGGATGGATGGGTTAGACTTCTTTCGAAGATCGACCACCACCCTACGTTTGGCCGCTCCGTTAAGACCTCTCACATTCCATGAGAGGATTTTCATCTGGACATTTTAAAGACTTTCTTGCCTCCCTTTCCCTACTGGATGGGAGGTTTTGGGACAGGCGAATCACCCACCAGGGAGTCAAAATATTCTTGAAAAAGCAACCGCTAGGATCCATTTGCAATGTCTGCTGCCATTTCCTTATCCCTTCTTTCTTTGTTAGGAGGTCGCCCCTGTTTTCTTTCACAGCCGAAATCCACCCCTTGCTTTTGGATTCTAGTGTTTCACGGACTAATGTTGCCATGTTGTTCATCCCTCTTGCCTAGAAGATACTCTTCCAGCAGGGACTCGAGAGGTTTCTGGTTTTGACAAATAGGGGAATCAGCCTGAGCAGACATACGGGAAGGAGACTGATCCTTTTCCACTTAAGGTTCTGGTTGGGAACTTGCATTGCACAGAATGACGTCCAACTCATGGAGAACCCCAGAAGGATCTGGATACTCAGAAACTGTCGCTACAGGGTGTTTCGGTTGTTTTTCTTCTTACTTCGGGGGGTTTCCAAAAGCCCCACCCTTCATCCCTAGCTTTTGAAGAGGAAAATTTGACTGAAGATGCCCCTGGGAACTGCATCGATGGCAAAAGGCTGGTCTATTTTTGTAGTTAATGACTTGCTTATGAAGAATGAAGCCTCCAGACCGAAGAGTGATGGAGGATGGAAGGTTCACCTCCAAATCCGCCAGGACACAGAAGCAAGCTTGGACAAATCTGGTTCGGGCCCGAGTGGGAGGGTCAATGGTGACCAACTCACCAATGGAACGGGCGATACCCCTGATAAAATTTTCATGCTAGAAAAAAAGGGGAAGGCGGCAGCCTAACCCATATTGGGGCAATATTAATACTCTGGGTTTCGGGGTTAAATCCATCTCCCACTTCCTGAGAAAGAGACTCCTGCGTCCCAGAAACCAAGGGCCCCCAGCTAAAATTTTACAGTAATCCTCCGCATTATTTAGCCTGATTATGAAAAAACCTCGGGATAGGGCAACCAGCTCCATATGACCCAAGGTCCGCCATTTTCCTATTGCCCACCTGTGGATGGTCTCCATATCGGGACGCCCTCCAATAAACTTCCCGATTAGGGTAAATTTTTCAAATTCAACAAAAATTGATACGATTTCCTTAGGGATGTCTAGTTCATCCCCAAACTAAAAGAGGTCCTTAGTGAAAATACCATTTGGGGTTTCAGAAGCTGCTGCCTCTGCATACGATTTCTGTTGGAAGTCTCTCCCTTTGTTAGGCGGATCCTTCCCGCGTCTGCCTCCATCTTCGGGTAACTCCGTCGAGCCTCCATTCTCTGACTGCCCTCCCTCCACCTTGTTGCGGCCCTCCAACTTGCCGGTGCCTAGGTTCACAGTGCTGGTGCTCCCGCTCCCGTGCCCTCCCGTCGCTACCTTCCCGCTCATCGCTGCCGATCCCTCAAAAGGCAATCATATCATCCTTATGGATTTTTTTTTCGTTATATATATATATATATATATATATATATATATATATATATATATATATATATATTAAAAAGGAAGCTTTAACATGGGATAAGAAAAAAGAAGATTAAATAATTTTATATATATATATATATATATATATATATAAGCATCTTTTCTGAAATAAAGAAAGCTAAATATATATATAATTAGAAGCATCATTTCAAAAGGAAAGAAAGCAAAAATAAATAAAATATTTAAATATTTAGAAACCTCTTTCTTGTCTAAGAAGAAAGGGAACTATAAATCACCGTGGAAATTGAAAAAACGGGGTTATGTTATGCTATGGGAGGAAGGGAAGGAGAAGGTTGGAGAAGAAGGAGAGCTTAAGGAAGCACAAGTGAGGCATTCAACTACTGTTTTATGTTTAATGTATAAACTATCTTATGTTTAATGTTTAATGTTTTATGTTGAATGTATATAACCATCTAGAAGAAAGGAAAAGTCTTCTTATTTTTGGAAGGATTGGATTGGTGTCTATTCCTTGGGAGGAGGTATGGGACTCTTCATTTTATTTGGTGTTAATCCAAACAAATGATGGTTAGAATCATGAATCAATATTTATTTATGAAAATATTAAAGATGG
This sequence comes from Wollemia nobilis, assembly GCA_028583015.1. Classification (NCBI taxonomy): domain Eukaryota; kingdom Viridiplantae; phylum Streptophyta; class Pinopsida; order Araucariales; family Araucariaceae; genus Wollemia; species Wollemia nobilis. The sequence continues at coordinate 476,882 of JAQPPZ010015344.1, forward strand.
ATGAATCATCTATTCATGATTGGTGATTTCTTTGCATGTGATATACATTTGGCAAAGATGTGATGCATGACTGCATATAAATAATGGTTGGGATTAAGAATTAATCCTTGTTATGAAAATATTAATGCTAAATAGATTATTTATTCATGCTTGGTGAATTTCCATGTTAAATATGAGAAATAAATGGAAATATTGATTGTGATGAAACTATAAATTTTGTATGTAAGTTACATACCATTATTTATTATGAATTCCTTAATGAATGGAATCCACTGGAGGAATGAACAATCTTGGTGTCCATACAACAAGAGGTACGGGACTCTTCCAAATGTCCCTAACAATAAAATGAATGGTGTTTATGATTAGGATTAGAAAAGTAAGTTAGTTAGAGATGGACATTGATGCTAAATGATTTATGGGAATTTATGAGGATTTTCTCTTTTGAGAGATTAATTGAATAGTATTAAAGCAAATCTTGGAGGTAAATTTAGTATCTTTTGGGGATAAGAGAAACAATGTTTGGATTAGATTTGATAACCTAATTGGCAAGTTAATTGGAGATTATGTTGGATCAAATTTTGGGAAAATTTTGATAACACTTTACAAATGAATTCTTGAAAACTGAATGCATATTGGGATCCAGTTATGGAAATGAAATGATTTGAGAGCAAACCTTGGATTAAAATATAAAAATTGTATAGGATATTTGATTTAGCTTTGGCTCACAATTGTAAAAAGAATTGAGAGGATTTGAAAAGTGGTGAAATGGATTTTGGATCAAATTTAGGAAGCAAATTTCATAGAAATGAGAAATCAATTGAATAGATATATATGTTGTACTCAATGGGGAAATTAGACTCCTATTGGTCAAGGAATTAGTGGTAGTAAAATGAGCTCTATATTAACCATGCTAAACCTCCAAGGGTTCACTATTATTAACCTAATATTAAGAAGAAATGTGGATGACATGGGTTGTTACAACGGGATACAATTATGAAATAATAGTTAATTTAAATTGTTAGCTTAAATTATTAATTTAGGAAGAATGGTTTATTAATGAATTAATGGTATGGGAAATTAATTCATGGATTGAATTTGTGTCAAATATATAGAATGAATTTGGAATTCATTCTTTAGGGAACTTATATGTTTATCTCTAACATCGATATGACTTATCGAAAATAAGTTTCCAATGATTATCATAAACATATGAAAATTCTTAGGATGGCTTAGAATCAATAGATTCTTTAATTAAATCATGAACTTAAAGGGATATATGGAATTCCTTATTGGTATGGGAAATACCTTAATGATATAATGATGACTTAGAGAAAGGAATTAGGAAAAATTCCTAAATTGTATGAGTTTTAAAAAGGACAAATAGTTCCTTATTGGTATGGTAAATACCTTAATGATACAATGATGACTTAGAGAAGGGAATTAGGAAAATTCCCTAATTGCATCATGAATTTTATAAGGAACGGTTTTATTCCTTGCAATGTATAATTGATTAAAAGGGACCCATAGTGGCCCTCTATATTGTAATATTTGACATCCTAAGTTTATGAATATGAGGAAAGAACATATTTTGGAGGTTGGGTTTATTCCCCATGAGGGTTCCTAGGATAAACAATGTGTCACTCTATTTGTGGTTTGATGTGTTAATTCTTGTGCATATTGCTTATACTCCAAATGCAAATGATTTAAGTAGATGATTTGGTTAAATGCTTGTTGAAATAGTTATGCAATTCTTAGATTATGACAATGTATGTTATGATGCAAGTAATGTATTCTTAATAAGTTGATTATTTAGTGATATATGATTATATCAATTATTTTCTTGAATGTATTGAGTAATTATGTATGATGCAATTACCTTTTGATAACTAGCTCTTAATGTATTCAATGGTTGTGTGGATGCAAAAAGTAGAATGTAATGGAATGAAAATCTTACTCAATTAAATATCTCATGTGTGCTAGAGTCTCAAGAATCATAATGTAATGGATTATATTCCTTAAAGGATTAATTGGGTTATGATCACTTCATAAACATTTATGGATGGTATTGGACTTGAGTTGTAAACCAAGTCAGATCTTACATTCTAAGTTGTTCAATGAATGTACATGAGGAATAGGTACTCCCATGATGGCTATGCAATACCTCTTGTAATGAATCTAATTGATTCATGTATATATAAAAATGGAAGCCTAAATAAAAAGGGTGGTAAAATAAGCCTTAAAAAGTATAAGGTAATATAATCATGGCATTCCAAGGATTATGTAATCACAAGTTGTGATTTTTTTATCTTAGTGACCCCATCATAAAGATGTGGGTTGGATCTAATATCTATGAATAATCATTTTTGAGCTTATTTCATTATTTTTTATAGGTTAAAATTAAAATAAAGTGGGTTTTTATCAAGGGACCCAAAACCTAATTACAACAAGCTCAAGGATGGACATCAGGACATCCATGAGCAAAAAATTAGGAAAACCTTCAGGAAGGCAATAGGAAAGCCTTCGAGAAGGAAAAGAGGAATTCCTAGGAAGTAGGAAACATCAAATTGAAATGCCCACCTTGCGGGAAACTGCAATTTGAAATGCTCGGGAAGCAATAAACTACCGTTTAAAATTTCTAGAAAGCAAAAAACTTTCCAGGAAGTGGGAAAACACCTACGAAGTGGGAAAGTGCAATTTGAAATAACCAGGAAGTGGGAAGCTACAATTTGAATCACCTAGGAAGCGGGAAGCTACAATTTGAAATACCCAAAAAATAAGAAACTACAAAAATAAACACCTAAGAAGTAGGAAACTGCCTAGGAAGTGGGAAAATGCCTAAGAAGCAGGAAACTGCAATTTGAAACACCCACCAAGCAGGAAAAATAAAGGGAAAAAATTATAAATGGACATTCCCACCAGAACAACAAATTTGAACAAACCCCAAAGGCGATAAAAGGAATCAGGCATCATCCCACACAAGGAAAACTAGAAACCAGAAGAGTTGAACATCCCATGCAAGGGAAAATCACTATTATCAAAAAAACCACCCTACACCAGAGGGTGGAGAAGTGAGACTACAAATACAGTGAATCCTACCCAAAAAAGTATGGTAAATAAGCAAGGATGCTAGATGATCAAGTAAACTAAGAATAAGTCACATCCCTCACAAACCTAGAAAGTGGATCAACAATCTAAGTATCTCCACAAGCCATGAAATCCTCTTGCAGTGAAGAAATGAGTCAATAAAGATGTCAGCCAAATAGAGGAAGCATCATATGTAGAACAACTAATTGTATGAAAGAGATGGGAAAGTTTCCAAGGAACCCAAAAGGAAGGAGTCATAGGAAAAAATAGCTACAGGTGTTAGAAATAGGTCATCCCAGATAGAGAGGAAGCAACTAAAAATCCTAGACACCCTTCAACACCACCAACGAACAAATTCAAGTAAATAGACGAGGAAGTCTTGTAGGAACACAAAAGAAAGAAAACCAGAGGCCCTAAAAAAGGCCACAAAAAATATTAAAATTCCACAGAACCCACAACACTGAATCCCAAATATCAGAGTCATAGTAGAAGGCACATGGTCCCCTAGAAGATAAAAAAGGATGCAGTGTAAAACTACTCATGAAGCCACTCTCCCACAAATCCAGTAGTCCGTAATTAAAGAACCACAAAAAGCTAGAATCAAAGAGACACCTGTAAAAATTTAAGAAAAAATGAGAGCTCCAAGGAAAGAAATCCTTGAAGCACTCAAAAAACCTAGGGAAGGTCCCAAGGAAAATCCTAAAACTATCCCAAAACCAAGACACCAGAATAAAACCTCACCAAAGGGCAAGGAAAGGGTATAAAAATGGAGAAGTGACGTCCCACCCCAAGGAGATCATTTGCAACACCATCCTACCAAGGAGGAAGGGTTAAGGAAGTGCTAGGGAAGCTAGGATAGGATCAGGGACCTAGGATAGGGCCAGGGAAGGGATGCAAGGAAGTGGAATAGGACTTCCCAAGGAAGTCACCTGCATAGCTGACAAGTATAAGGTTATTTCATTATGAAGGATTTTTATCTTCAAGGTATTCACCTATATACTAGGTCTTAGTTAAGGGTGATTTCCCTTTTAAGAGGGATAAATTTTAATGCTTGGCCAACGTTCCCGTATCCGAGTGATATGAGGGTATTGTAGAAGTTGATCACTTCTACTTAAGAATGACTTTGATCAAGTCAATATATTTTGAAGCTATTTGCCTCGATAGCTTACAATAAAAATGGAATGATTCTATTTTAGTTCATGATTATGACCCTTGCATTATGAAATATGAATGTGTATTTATTAAAAAAAAAAAATTATGGTGACAACTGGGGTTATTATAGTTGGTATCAGAGCCCAGGCTAACTAATAGATTCTAGTTAGATCTAGGTTAGCAAAATATTTGGGCATAGAACAATAGCATGAGAGAAACTCAAAATATAAAATCCCACAACTCTAAATAATGCACGCTTAGTAAGAACAAGTCAATACTTGAGATTATCAATACTTGAGTTCTATTCCCCATGAATAGATCCACATTTTTTTGAAAGTGGAAGCACTAAGCGAACCCTCATTCCATGGGTTTTAATCAATGTACCTTAGAATATTTTGGAAAACTACTCGACATGTATGTTTTTCTTGATTTAATTACTCCTTATTTTCAAGTGTGTATAAACAAGAGGGATCATAAGTTGGTGTAAATAAACTAAAGGACCCCTGTTGAGTGGTGTTTTCACCTAATTGTGAAAGCACACTCTCCGATAGGATTTGGGTTCCAAATCCCCTCTTGCAAAGAAGTTAAACAAACAACTTCTCCAAGGTTCTTGTTATATTAGCATTTGCATATGTGCATCAAATAAAGATATTCAATTTAAATGCTTGGAACACCTTAGTGATTGCAAGTAACTGTAAACAAGGGGCATTGTTGGTTTATTTTTACTATGAAAATTTAATGATTGTTCATTGAACCCCTATAAAGTAAATGTGAGTTGGCCCTCATATGACCACGATGTAATGCTTTAATTCCTTTTATCTTGATGGTTTTAAGATAGATTTTATCTTGCATTAAATCCTCAATGATGAATAGGGTCTTCAAATGTAACTTCAAAATGTCACTTTAACTTATCCCTCTTAAATGAAATCAGATTTTCATCAAGATGAACAATTAAGTGCTTTAAGGAAAAGACCTTCAATGTAGTACTCAAATTACCCCTCTTTCGTAAAATTGGAATTTTTATGAAGAAAGGGTAATTTTAGGCCCAAAATGGAAATTTGTGAAAATGCCATAAAACATAACCCCTTCAATGAAATTGGAATTTCCATGAAGGGAATGTCATCATAGGCTCATGAATGCAAAACAAAACTGGAAAAATGAAATTTGACTTTAAAATGGAAAATTTCTATTTTCGGAATTTTAAAATCTGTAGCAAAACAGCAACTTCGATGAATTTTTAAAAATACTAAACAAGTCCGAAAATGAAATTTCAAAGTGCGTATTTGAAGTCTGAATTATAATCTCCGCAATGGTGAAATCATTTTTAGATTTTGAAATTTTTTTAATGTTTATTTTAATGTCTGAAAATAGGAAAAAAATTCTGAAATTAAAATTTTTGGAAACAGAAAATTAAAGTTTGCATCAAAATAATTGCTGAAAACACAGCAATGCAAAAGCTCCTTCAGTTTGATAGCACCCCGTCCTGCAAAACCGAATACGTGAGAGTTTCGTACATGCAACCTAGCTTATTTGACCTGCAAAATAAACACAATCAAAGTAAACTAGGTGCTGGTTCCTAGGGTTTTAAATAATTTCCAGATTGCAGACATTCACATGAAATAACCCAAAATAATGGCATCAATTTCACATACAAGTCTGAAATCTGAAAAGAGAAAAATAGAACAATTAAAATGAAGCATGCAGAAAATTTCTCATTCTTTCTTGCTAACAAGGCCTGAAATTTCTGAAGAAAAGTTTTCACATTCAAATTAAAATCCCTGTTTTACAAATGTGGCCATGCCCAAAGTTCCCATTTGGCCATGCCACCATTTCCGTCCCCCTTTTTCCACGCCACCATTTTCGTTTCCCCTTGTATGCATGCATTTCGATGGGTATTTCAAGATTTTCCTCCACGCTTTTTCGTTTCTCCTCCATGACTCTTCGCTTGCCTTCTTTATTTCGAAATGCCTCTTCGTTTCATTTCTCAGCCTTTCGTCGTCCAATGCGTCTTCCCACATAGCCTTATAACTTTTTAAAATTCCATTTTCTTCTTACAGCCATGGCTCATTTCTTTTTTAACAGATTCCATCTATATTAAAATCAAAATGCAAAGTGGTCCTTTTGTCCTTATATGGGAGTCACCTTTGAAAACTGTCCGCCAATTTATTCCTTCAACACATCATGACCAACATCTTTGGAGATTTGCATTACACTCCCATTCATCCATGTATCCAGAAATAACGTGCCTTTCTTCCATAATGACCTTGAAACCGAGCGCTGTATTCTCTTAATGTTGAACGATGAACGTCTGCGAGGTTGCTACTGCTGCACAATTTTGCCACATGTCCTCTACTGCCGAAACGTCGCCCAACACGCGCTCCATATTCGTCCATGGCATCTCACCTCACCTGTACATAAAACACAGGGGATTAGCGTTAAAAAGCAAAATAAATTAAACATATAAAGTTAAAAAAACTTTAAATTTAAACTATTTTAAAACATAACTAAACGTGGTGAATGAAGCCCATTCACCACGTTTATTTTTATATTTTTTTATTTATATTTTATTGTTTTTTTATTATACATATATATTATCATTATTATATATATATATATATATTAATGATAATATATCTTTTATTTTATTTTTATTGAGTAAATAATTCTTATACACATACATAATAAAACAACAACACAGTGTTAGCAATAACGTTGCTAACACAACATTGACGATAACAAAAAACGCCAACCACAATTTGACAAAAAAAATTGTCGACAATAAAAAATCGTCGACAAGAAAAAGTTATCGACAATAAAATATCGTCGACAAGAAAAAGTTGCCAACAAGAACCGACAACAATTGCAAAACCTATGACAAAACGAAGGATTAGACACTAAAAATGAAATGTCAACACCCGGATATCAAAACGAAAAGGTGGGTCCCCAATTTTGGGGTGTGTTGTGGATCACCCACAACAAATGGCGACTCTGCTGTCAAATGCTCCTGAGCATTTTGGTGAGAACCCAACCTAAAATATACAAGCTTATATAAACTCAAAAACATGCATTAGCACATAAGCAATATAACAAATGCCCAAAGATCAGAAGTACATGAATCATTAGAATCATCAAGTATTAGCTCAGTGTGTGCAATGGATTTCTTTTCCTATCGTTTGAAATTGATCCACACTCCATTATCAGTTTTGCATGAATGCATATGTGAGATGGTGAATGATTTGTGTACCCTAATGAATATGCTAAGAGATTTTGCTTTCGTAAAAGGCATAGTCATTCTTCTATTATCATACACAAACATTCAAGATTGCCAAACCCTCTTAGGATCAACTATATGAATTGCTTTATTATATATCCCAAAGTTGGTTATGAGTCCCTACTATCTTGAACCCATGTGCAAGTGAAAGTGAAATCAGAACTTTGGGGAATCAGACTCCCAACCAACCGAGATGAGAGTTTAACCCTATCCTTACTATTCTGATTTAGAATTCATTACCTCACTTTGAGCAAAATAATTTAACCAATTATGAAAGAAATGGTCATGCTAGTCTAACCCTTTGGACAATCTGTGGTCTTGTTTTTTAGACAAGACATGTTGCCATGCATGGGCATACTTAACCCCACAATCCAAAACTTATCTTCATTTCTTTGGACCTTGGGGATGACTACCCATCCTTTGCAGAGGACAAGTAGTACGATCCTTACAATCCAATATAAAGATGAGATGGGAAAAATTTATTTATTTATTTATTTTTTACTTCTTGGACCTTGGGGATGACTACCCATCCTGGCTAGGGACATGTAGTACGATCCTTACAATCCAAACTTTAGATGTAAATGGAAAATATTAATTTTGTTGCTTAGACCTTGGGGATGACTACCCATCCTTTGCAGAGGACAAGTAGTACGATCCTTCCAATCCAAGATTTATTATGAAATGAGACATAGGAGCTTTGGGGAATCGGATTCTCAACCTAAGCGAGATGAGAATTTATGCCCTATCCTTACTACTCCATGTAGGTCAAATCAAAGCTTTGGGGAATTGGATCCTCAACCTAAGTTCGATGAGGATTTAACCCTATCCTTACTACTCCGATTTTAGGCTTTAAGCTCTATGGAAGTGGTCAAAACCACTGTTTTAAGGATCATGTTGCATAAATAGGATAGACATGAAATACTTCTTTCGCCCAACCTTTTCTTCCAAGTTAGGTTTTGATCATTTTGCTCAAGATCCTTTTTAATGTATGAGACGTGCTTGGTTCTAGATATCTCAAGACTCAGTTTCCAACCTTAGGATTCTCTTACTATTTATGTGATAGCATAACCCTAAGAGGATTTGACATACTTTAATGATTTGTACCTGAGATGCATATGCAACTAAGATGGCATGTATGCAAAGTGAGATGGAACATGAATGCATTATCTTTGCAAATGAAAATGATTTGTCATGCAAAACTGACTCTTTCATGCATCACAAAATCAAACAATATAACTTAAGATGCTTGTGTTACTTGTGGAGCTTTTACAAGACAATTCCAATGTTTCATATTCTCCCGATCTAGAACATAAGTTAGCATCTCAAGGCAACTTTTTCATCATCATTTTTTTTTTTTTTATAGACAAACAAAACATGTCAAATAAACACACAACTTTAAATTAAAACTTAACCAAATCCAAATAGCAATCCCAAAAATGAAAATTTGAAAACACAAACCAAAAACCAAAAACCAAAAACCAAAATTTATATACAAATGTACACTATAATACAAGATGATGCAAAGCTTAGCTTATCACTTTCCTGGATCCCACACATGATTAGAACATTTCAACAAAAATATGACATAATATGCATGCCAAATGTTGTGGGAATCTAAGACCAGACCAAACAATGCAACAAATTTCCACTTGCCATGCTCACCATACCAATTTGATTTAGTTCCAATAATACTCCCATAGGTGAGCATCAAATTACTAGAATGATTAGACAATAAATGATTTTCAATTTTATCATGTCTATTCTTTAAAATGTAAACTTCATAATTCCCTCCTTGATTTAGAATTAGGCTATCCTTTTCAAATATGCAATTTTGTAAGTAGTAGCCTATTTCTACAAATTTCAAAGCCAAATCATTTTCCAAATTTGTAGGCCAATCAAATTTGTGTAACAATTTACAAGCATCTAGGATATTTACTAAATTAGGATCATTAAAAGTTTTTATCCTAGATTCAATTAGTAATTGTTGATGAATTTTATTTAACAATTCAAGTGCATCAACTTCTTTTCCATTCATTAAAACCATGCTATTAAAGGTGTGATTAAAAATTATACCTTGTTTTTCATTTACCTTTAGTGACATTTCATCATTCAAATTATTTAAATTCAAAATATGGTCATCCAAATTTTCAATCCTCAAACACTCTTGGTCAAAGTGTATGTCAAGTAATCCGTTTTGATGATCACTTATTTGAGTTGCTTCCAATTGGTCAATCTCTTTATCATTTGGTTCTAATTCTTTGTTCACTATCCATGGTATCTCTTCATGTGAGGTGGAAGTTTCAACATCCTGCAAATCAAGTGAAATATGAGTTTCATCTATAAAAGTGTGAGAAAAGAATGCATTATCATATCTCCCCCAACCATTATAAAAATTATCATCCAAATTTGAGGGATGAAACTCCATGGTATTTGTGACATGATCTTTTGATTCATTCATAAATTCTTTTCTTTCTTTGTCCTTGGCAATAGGATCATCATAATCTTCCAAAATTTGATGAGATTTGAAACCCTCTTCCAAAACATCCTCAAATTGTACAGGAGTTGTAATATCTTCCTTTGAGTAGGCAATTATGTTGTCCTGTATATCAATTGGCACACAAGTTTCATTAGTAGTTTTGGAAAGAGTGAAGTCTTCCCACTTCTTCCAAGCATCATAATAATCATCTTTCAAAATCAAGTGGTGACGTTCAACTATTTCTTCAACATCTTCCAATTCATCAATGTGTTTCTCATCAAATTCATCTTCACCTTCCTTAGATGGTTCAATTATTTCCAAAAGTGGGTTATTTCTTGAATTCAAATTTATAAGGCTATCATTGTCCAAATTAGTAACCCATGATTCATTATCATAATTTGGAGGGTGAAGAATTTCTTGATCTTTAATTTTACACATTTCATCAATAGTATCTTCCAAGAACAAGTGGTGAAATTCTATCATATCTTCAAATTTATTTATTGATTTTCTTTCCATTTCTCTTTCAACCACTTCATTCAATTCTATGGTGGGTTCCATCCATTCACATATATCAAACATTGTTGAATTTAGAACCCCTTCATCTAGATAATCATGTATCTCTACATGATCCTCACTAGTGGATGTTGTCTTAGCAATTTGCACCTCCTCTTGGACTACATCTAAGGTGGTCATAAAATTTGGGTATTCAAATTCATCCCCTTGATCATTTACCTTAGATATCATTGGAGTGGAGGGTGCTATGTTTGATGGTTGGTGTAGGTTGGCATCAAAAGAACAATCTCTCATGTGAATATGTTGTGCCTTTTCTTCTTCAAGACCTTGTCGTTCTATCTCTTCTAAGATCTCATGGATTCTCTCTAGGGACAAACCACTCAGTTTTTCCTCAATGAGTGAAGCAAGTGTGGGGTGTATGGCTCCTAGGTATACTTCCATGGCTTCTTCTTCTGATGTGTTAAAATTTTCCCACATTTGGGAGTGCAACTCACGAAATCTTCCATTGAATTGACTCAAGGATTCATTAGACTCTTTACATATGGAGGTAAACTGATTTTTCAATATTTCTAAGTCAACCTGATTACCAAAATGATTAAGATAGGCTGCTTCTAGTTGTATCCAAGAAGTCCTAACCTCCATGGGTAGTTGGCTATACCAAAAGAATGGTCTATCATCCAAAATGTATGCAAATAACTTACAAGCCACCTCCTCATAGAAAATCTGGAATTGACATAATGCATTCTTGTAGACATGCAGCTTTTGCAAGTATCCTAGTGGTACCTCTTGATTAAAACACCGTAAAAAATCCAATAACATTTTAGGAACATGATATGGTACCACAGGTATAGACAAACCCTTATAATGATCCTCTATTATTAATACCATTCTCTCTCTTAGAGATGTTATTTCAGCTCTCAGGGATACCCTTTGCTCCTCAAGTGTTGCCATTAGTGAACTTAAAATGTAATTTTAGAACCAAATCTGTTGAATATTCAACCTGCAATATAAAACAGAAATCAAGTTAGCATCAACTAAGAGATGTATTCATTAAAATCAAATGAAAAGTAATTGCATGAGACCAAAATTCTGAAAAATTAAATCACTTTATTTCTGTATGAACAATCCAAATGTGTTGTAAAGCTCTTAAGCAATTTTAAGCATTTAAAATCATGATGAAATAAACCGTTTCATGCCCTCCTTCTAGCGCCAATCTGTTGAGTGGTATTTTCACCCGATTGTGAAAGCACACTCTCCGATAGGATTTGGGTTCCAAATCCCCTCTTGCAAAGAAGTTAAACAAACAACTTCTCCAAGGTTCTTGTTATATTAGCATTTGCATATGTGCATCAAATAAAGATATTCAATTTAAATGCTTGGAACACCTTAGTGATTGCAAGTAACTGTAAAACAAGGGGCACTTGTTGGTTTATTTTTACTATGAAAATTTAATGATTGTTCATTGAACCCTGATAAAGTAAATGTGAGTTGGCCCTCATATGACCACGATGTAATGCTTTAATTCCTTTTATCTTGATGGTTTTAAGATAGATTTTATCTTGCATTAAATCCTCAATGATGAATAGGGTCTTCAAATGTAGCTTCAAAATGTCACTTTAACTTATCCCTCTTAAATGAAATCAAATTTTCATCAAGATGAACAATTAAGTGCTTTAAGGAAAAGACTTTCAATGTAGTACTCAAACTACCCCTCTTTCGTAAAATTGGAATTTTTATGAAGAAAGGGTAATTTTAGGCCCAAAATGAAATTTGTGAAAATGCCATAAAACATAACCCCTTCAATGAAATTGGAATTTCCATGAAGGGAATGTCATCATAGGCTCATGAATGCAAAACAAAACTGGAAAAATGAAATTTGACTTTAAAATGGAAAATTTCTATTTTTGGAATTTTAAAATCTGTAGCAAAACAACAACTTCGATGAATTTTTAAAAATACTAAACAAGTCCGAAAATGAAATTTCAAAGTGCGTATTTGAAGTCTGAATTATAATCTCCGCAATGGTGAAATCATTTTTAGATTTTGAAATTTTTTTAATGTTTATTTTAATGTCCGAAAATAGGAAAAAAATTCTGAAATTAAAATTTTTGGAAACAGAAAATTAAAGTTTGCATCAAAATAATTGCTGAAAACACAACAATGCAAAAGCTCCTTCAGTTTGATAGCACCCCGTCCTGCAAAACCGAATACGTGAGAGTTTCGTACATGCAACCTAGCTTATTTGACCTGCAAAATAAACACAATCAAAGTAAACTAGGTGCTGGTTCCTAGGGTTTTAAATAATTTCCAGATTGCAGACATTCACATGAAATAACCCAAAATAATGGCATCAATTTCACATACAAGTCTGAAATCTGAAAAGAGAAAAATAGAACAATTAAAATGAAGCATGCAGAAAATTTCTCATTCTTTCTTGCTAACAAGGCCTGAAATTTCTGAAGAAAAGTTTTCACATTCAAATTAAAATCCCTGTTTTACAAATGTGGCCATGCCCAAAGTTCCCATTTGGCCACGCCACCATTTCTGTCCCCCCTTTTTCTGCCTCCCCTTGTATGCATGCATTTCGATGGGTATTTCAAGATTTTCCTCCACGCTTTTTCGTTTCTCCTCCATGACTCTTCGCTTGCCTTCTTTATTTCGGAATGCCTCTTCGTTTCATTTCTCAGCCTTTCGCCGTCCAATGCTTCTTCCCACATAGCTTTATAACCTTTTAAAATTCCGTTTTCTTCTTACAGCCGTGGCTCATTTCTTTTTTAACAGATTCCATCTATATTAAAATCAAAATGCAAAGTGGTCCTTTTGTCCTTATATGGGAGTCACCTTTGAAAACTGTCCGCCAATTTATTCCTTCAACACATCATGACCAGCATCTTTGGAGATTTGCATTACACTCCCATTCATCCACGTATCCGGAAATAACGTGCCTTTCTTCCATAATGACCTTGAAACCGAGCGTTGTATTCTCTTAATGCTGAACGATGAACGTCTGCGAGGTTGCTACTGCTGCACAATTTTGCCACATGTCCTCTACTGCCGAAACGTCGCCCAGCACGCGCTCCACATTCGTCCACGGCATCTCACCTCACCTGTACATAAAACACAGGGGGATTAGCGTTAAAAAGCAAAATAAATTAAACATATAAAGTTAAAAAACTTTAAATTTAAACTATTTTAAAACATAACTAAACGTGGTGAATGAAGCCCATTCACCACGTTTTATTTTTTTATTTTTTTTATTTATATTTTATTGTTTTTTTTATATACATTATCATTATCATTATTATATAATATATATATATATATATATATTAATGATAATATATCTTTTATTTTATTTTTATTGAGTAAATAATTCTTATACACATACCTGATAGAAAACAACAACACAATGTTAGCAATAACATTGCTAACACAACATTGACGATAACAAAAACGTCAACCACAATTTGACAATAAAATCGTCGACAAGAAATTGACCAAAAAGTTATCGACAATAAAATATCGTCGACAAGAAAAATCTGCCAACAAGAACCGACAACAATTGCAAAACCTACGACAAAACGAAGGATTAGACACTAAAAATGAAATGTCAACACCCGGATATCAAAACGAAAAGGTGGGTCCCCAATTTTGGGGTGTGTTGTGGATCACCCACAACAACCCCTTAAATAAAGGTTATCAAACTATTATGGATAACTTGTTAATTGCCTAGGTCAAATGGCTCAAAATGGAACATTGTGTGAATGGGAATTAAGTGAAATTTAGTCCCTAGAGATAGCCTAAAAGAAGATAAATATCTTCGATATAGTCCAAAAAGCGTAGTCACAAAACTACCCATCATCAAACTATAAATGTTCTTGGATTAAATTATGGTGGATTGCTATCATGGTTGAAGATATAATATTTCTTTGTTGTAATGTTCTTTGCACTATTTAAGCATTGAAATATATCTTAAGGCAATATGTTCTATGTATCAGTAGACTAAACTCTAGAAGGTCATAAACATGTGCGACTATTCCATGAGTAAGCTAGTTCGTTATAGCCTTAATAGACTAGCAATGGAAGCCATGAAAACATATGACTTTTATCAAGTAAAACATTAAAGATAGGGGATAGAAGTTAGGATTAAAACTTGAGAAAATATTGTAATCTAACACCATTCTTTATATATCATAAAATGGCCCCTAAAGCGGGAAGCGAAGAGGACACATTATCTCACAAGACGAAGCAAACTAAAAGTCTTGGAGAAAATTTGAAAATATTAAACAAAATATTAGAGGACCTTTTTGTGATAAATTTTGAGTTGAAAGACCAAGTGATATTAATAAACAATTGGTCCAATAGGGCCAACTGCTAGATAAATTGGAAGCTCAAAAGTGCAAATCTGGGACATTGCGAGGCAAGTCCAATTCACAAGAAAATATGCCTATTTTAATTATGCCATTTTTTTAGAACCCGAACAATAAATTTTAAGGAAGAGAAAGAGTGTAAGTTTTATGAAGTGTAAGCAAGAATAAAATTGGAAAAAGAAGCAATATTGCTTCAAGAACTCCAGAAAATCGAGACTAATGAGATACAAGAATCATCTTCCTTTGTGCAAGAAAAGGAAAAGAAATATTTAGGTCCTCTTGAGGGATGCTTTAAATGTAAGGGATAACATTATGCAAAAATATGCCCACAACATGCAGGAACAAGTAAAATTATGATGAATCACAAAACCCACGTTGCCACTGAAAGTCCAAATTTGGAAGGTCAAGCTACTCTATCACTCACGAATGAGGGTGAATCCCTTAGTCATTCTAATGAAATCAACTAAAATTCTAGAGTTTCACCCCAAGACTATGAGGAAGCACAATATTTTGAAAAGGCATTGCCCTTGATTATTTAATGATGTTATGTAATAATATAGGCTGAACTATGGACCACTTAGACAAAGTGGAAACTGTGCCAAAAACTATGTTTTATTGTTTGTTATGAAATAATGCAAGGTCTAATAGAACCTATGCAATAAAAAAAAAACTATTTCTCTTGTTTGAAAACAATATGTAACACTATTATTGCTGAATTATATTGTATTAGATGATGCTTTGATGACATATATATCCATTAATGAATGTATGGATCCTGTGATATGTAAGATAATTTGTATGTATTGATGGATGTATCAACATTTATTATGAGACGATGTGAATGTTTATTTGCATATAGGACATGGTACTGTTGATATTCTTGTTGCATTACAGGTCCTGGTACTCTCACAAGTGATCAATGATGCCATATTATGGGTAATGACATGGATGGTGACCATATATGGATGCATCAAGTAGGACGGTGATAGCAAGAGCTATCATATATCATCCATAAAAAGATAAAATAAGGGGGTAAACTTGATATTACATGGTTGCCTATGATTGCTAATTTATAATAGTTAATGCTTTATTGATATCTTTTAAAGATCTAAAGGATACATTGTTGCATTATATACCCTTTCTACCCTCTGACCCTAGTGAACACAAGGGACTATGTTCATTCTAATGGGGGTAGTATGTCATGACCCATTTTGGCAAGCCCTTCTACGTGCGAGAATATGACTTATTTCCTAGGTTGGTATCACTCTGGGAAGTCAATTAATATTAAATTGGGCATTAAATTGGTCAACTTCTAGAGTAGATATTTACTTTTAATTAATTTAATTACCTCTATTCTAGAAGGAAATTAGGTAGTTGCTTTTTATGAGCTTGTTCAATTTTAAATTGAAAAAAAAAACTACCTTGAAGAATTAAAGAAAAATCAATCTTTCCTAACACAAGGTTACTTTGGGAAGGTTGAAATAATGGATAAGATTCTACTCCTATCCTTATGGATTTATTTTCATTAATATATATATATATATATATATATTAAAAGCATCTTCTCTGAAAGAAAGAAAGCTAAATATAAATATAATTAGAAACATCTTTTCTGAAGGAAAGAAAGCAAAAATAAATAAAATATTTAAATATTTAGAAACCTCTTTCTTGTCTAAGAAGAAAGGGAACTATAAATCACCATGGAAATTGAAAAAATGGGGTTATGTTATGCTATGGGAGGAAGGGAAGGAAAATGCTGAAGAAGAAGGAGAGCTTAAGGAATCACAAGTGAGGCATTCCACTGCTGGAAAACTCCAGGTTGGTTTTTTCTATTCTATTTCCCTTTTAGCTTGTTGAATGCTATGTTATAATTACATTATGACTTGTTTTGAATATCGCATGGTTAGCTTTATTTTCCTCTTGTTGTGCACTATCTGAATATTTGTATAGCTTAGCTTTGTGGCCTTGTACCAAGATTAAGCTCTTGTGAACTTTAGATATGTATATCTACCTTATTAAACTCTCTACACATGTAAACTTCAATTATGTATCTTACACTCCTGAGATCTATCTGTCCGAACCTTGAAAGTTGGATTCATGGATAGAAATCCCACCTAGTGTGTTTGAAACACCCGAACGATGCTCATAGCGGTTGGCCACATTCCTAAACTATTCTTCCTAGTGAACAGGTTGCCTTCAAAGATGTTTAAATCAATATTCTCCTTTCTTGTATAGAAACCTCCACCCAAACTAGATGCTCTATAATGTTGGATTCGAAATGTGGTGCTACGATTTGCTTTAAAAATATGACCACTTGGCACTATAAGCACACTATTGTTGGTAGTGTTAAGAGATAAGCCATTGCACTTGTTGTCTACGTAGATCCTATGTAGTTGTGAATGCAAGCCCTATAATTATATATGATGAATTCCTCTAATGTCTACACTCTCCAATTCAATGCTAGAAGTTTTGCTACTATCCTAATTATGCATCTCAAAGTTTAGAAGGCAGTTCGTTGTTCAATTTTGATATTTGGGCTTTGATTGTGAGTAGAAGTCATAGAGCTCTAATTGCACTACACTCAATGCCTTTCTCATCTTCCAAGCTAGTATAATATATGAATAGAAATGTATTTGGATACACATTCTTGTTAGAAAATCCTAGTGTGACTCCAATGATCGTTGACTTCCTACTTTGTGATTATGTAATACCTGATTTGTGTGTAGTCTATCGATTTAGGGACTACCTATATCCTTGGTGTAAATAGACAAAAAAAAATCTACGTCGTTTGTATTGAGAATGGTATCTCCAAATGGAATAATTGGGTGTATAGGAAAGCTAAAAATATTTGAAAATGAAACACGCTGATGATCGAATCAGTACTCAACAAAATAAGCCATAACCTACTATTGCTATCGATGTCTGATAAGCTTCACCTTGCCTAATGGTTGCATTGGTTTGCTTTGAGTTTATAGTAGTAATATCTGTGACGTTGAGCACAGAAATTCATCTAATGGATGTGTTTGGAGGTAAGCTTTGTTGGGTGGTTATAACATCCATTCTATAAATCTACCCTAGCTCATATAAGTTAATTACATATATTAATTTAGGTCACATCGAAATCGATTTCATAAATATATGCAAGTCTATTGATGAATGGCTTGACTCTTGATCTCCACTCGCCTCCTTTCACCTTTGTGATGACTATGGTTATCGAGACGAGGAATACTTGCATTCCGTGCCTTCGTAGTCTCATAAAATCCCTACCACGAGTATAGGGAAAACCGAAATTATCATTAATAGCTAAAGGTTTTCAACTCAAATAATTAATGTTCCTTTATATTATATGCTCTATAAATTGAGCAAATTCCAGGAAAGGCTTTTAGTGGAGTGTGCTATATTGTATAAATGCATGCTAGCCTTTGGATATTTATGGGATGCTTTAAATTTTAATAGGAATAACTTCCTTCCTATTTATAAGTAGCATCTTTGCCTTATTTGAAATGAAATTATATGATATTGTATAATATAGGAACTAGACATTATGGGATTAAATCATTTGATTTATGAATAAAAAAATAACTCTAATAGGGTAACCCTTCATAGTTAAATTGATTATTGGCAATTCCTGGAAATCAATTAAAAATTATTAAATTGAAAATAATTTTTGTGATACTTTGAATGCAAAGATTTATGTTTAATGAATAGATATAGTATATAAACTATCTTATGTTTTATGTTGAATGAATATAACCATCTAGAAGAATGGAAAAATCTTCTTGTTTTTGGAAGGATTGGATTGGTGTCCATTCCTTGGGAAGAGGTATGGGACTCTTCCTTTCGTTTGGTGTTAATCCAAACAAATGATGGTTAGAATCATGAATCAATCTTTATTTATAAAAATATTAAATATGGATGAATCATCTATTCATGATTGGTGATTTCTTTGTATGTGATATACATTTGGCAAAGATGTGATGCATGACTGCATATAAATAATGGTTGGGATTAAGAATTAATCCTTGTTATGACAATATTAATGCTGAATGGATTATTTATTCATGCTTGGTGAATTTCCATGTTAAATATGAGAAGTAAATGGAAATACCGATTGTAATGAAACTATAGATTTTGTATGTAAATTACATACCATGATTTATTATGAATTCCTTAATGAATGGAATCCACTGGAAGAATGAACGATCTTGGTGTCCATCCAGGAAGAGGTATGGGACTCTTCCAAATGTCCCTGACAATCAAAGGATTGGCATTTATGATTGGGATTAAAAAAAGTAAAATATGGACCTTGATGCTAGATGATTTATGAAAATTTCCTCTTTTGAGAGATTAATTGAATAGTGTTGAAGCAAATATGGGAGGTTAATTTGGTATCATTTGGAGATAAGAGAAATATCCTTTGGATTGGATTTTGGACAACCAAATTAGCAAGTTAATTAGAGATTATGTTGGATCAAATTTTGGGAAAATTTTGATAACATTTTACAAATGCATTCTTGAAAACTGAATGCATATTGGGATCCAGTTATGGAAATGAAATGATTTGAGAGCTAACCTTGGATTAAAATATAAAAATTATATAGGATATTTGATGTATATTTGGATCACAATTGGAAAAGAATTGAGAGGATTTGAAAAGTGATGAAATGGATTTTGGGATCAAATTTAGGAAGCAAATTTGATAGCAATTGGAAATCAATTGAATAGATCAATATGTTGTACTCAATGGGGAAATTAGACTCCTATTGGTCAAGGAATTAGTGGTAGTAAAATGAGCTCTATATTAACCATGCTAAACCTCCAAGGGTTCACTTTTATTAACCTAATATTAAGGAGAAAGGTGGCTGACATGGGTTGTTACAACAGGATACAATTATGAAATAATAGTTAATTTAAATCGTTAGCTTAAATTATTAATTTAGGAAGAATGGTTTATTAATGAATTAATGGTATGGGACATTAATTCATGGATTGAATTTGTGTCAATTATATAGAATGAATTTGGAATTCATTCTTGAGGGAACTTATATGGTTCTCTCTAACATCGATATGACTTCTCCAAAATAAGTTTCCAATGATTATCATAAACATATGAAAATTCTTAGGATGGCTTAGAATCAATAGATTCTTTAATTGTATTATGAATTTAAAGGGACAGATGGAATTCCTTATTGGTATGGGAAATACCTTAATGATACAATGATGACTTAGAGAAAGGAATTAGAAAAATTTCCTTAATTGCATCATGAGTTTAAAAAGGACAAATGGATTCCTTATTGGTATGGTAAATACCTTAATGATATAATGATGACTTAGAGAAGGGAATTGGGAAAATTCCCTAATTGCATCATGAATTTGATAAGGAATGGTTGTATTCCTTGCAATGTATAATTGATTAAAAGGGACCCATAGTGACCCTCTATATTGTAATATTTGACATCCTAAGTTTATGAATATGAGGAAAGAACATATTTTGGAGGTTGGGTTTATTCCCCATGAGGGTTCCTAAGATAAACAATGTGTCACTCTATTTGTGGTTTGATGTGTTAATTCTTGTGCATATTGCTTATACTCCAAATGCAAATGATTTAAGTAGATGAGATGGTTAAATGCTTGTTGAAATAGTTATGCAATTCTTAGATTATGACAATGTGTACTATGATGCAAGGAATGTATGCTTAATAAGTTGATGATTTAATGATATATGATTATATCAATTATTTTCTGGAATGTATTGAGTAATTATGTATGATGCAGTTACCTTTTGATAACTAGCTCTTAATGTATTCAATGGTTGTGTGGATGCACAAAAAAGTAGAATGTAATGGAATGAAAATCTTGCTCAATTAAATATCTCATGTGTGCTACAGTCTCAAGAATCATAAAGTAATGGATTATATTCCTTAAAGGATTAATTGGGTTATGATCACTTCATAAACATTCATGGATGGTATTGGACTTGAGTTGTAAACCAAGTCAGATCTTACATTCTGAGTTGTTCAATGAATGTACATGAGGAATAGGTACTCCCATGATGGCTATATAATGCCTCTTGTAATGAATTTAATTGATTCATGTATATAACAAAAGGGATGCCTAAATAAAAAGGGTGGTAAAATAAGCCTTAAAAAGTATAAGGTAATATAATCATGGCATTCCAAGGATTATGTAATCATGAGTAGTGATTTTGTTATCTTAGTGACCCCATAGGGAAGATGTGGGTTGGATCTAAGATCTATGAATAACCATTGTTGAGGTTATTTCATTATGATGGGTTTCCATCTTCAAGGCATTCACCTATATACTAGGTCTTAGTTAAGGGTGATTTCCCTTTTAAGAGGGATGAAGTTTAACGCTTGGCCAGTATTCCCATATCCAAGTGATATGAGGGTATTGTAGAAGCTGATCACTTCTACTTAAGAATGACTTTGATCAAGTCATAATATATTTTGAAGCTATTTGCCTTGATAGCTTACAATCCAAATGGAATGATTCTATTTTAGTTCATGATTATGACCCTTGCCTCATGAAATATGAATGTGTATTTATTAAAAAAAATTATGGTGACAACTGGGGTTGTTACAGTTGGTATCAGAGCCCAGGCTAACTAATAGATTCTAGTTAGATCTAGGTTAGCAAAATATTTGGGCATGGAACAATAGCATGAGAGAAACTCAAAACATAAAATCCCAAAACTCTAAATAATGCACACTTGGTAAGAACAAGTCAATACTTGAGATTGTCGATGTCTAAGTTCTATTCCCCATGAATAGATCCATAGTTGTTCAAAAGTGGAAGAGCTAAGCGAACCCTCCTTCCATGGGTTTTAAGTGGTGTACCTTAGAATATTTTGGAAAACTACTCGACATCTATATTTTTCTTGATTTACTTACTCCTTATTTTCAAGTGCATATGAACAAGAGGGATCATAAGTTGGTGCAAATCCGCTAAAGGACCCCTTGAATTAAGGTTATCAAAATATTATGGATAACTTGTTAATTGCCTAGGACAAATGGCTCAAAATGGAACATTGTGTGAATGGGAATTAAGTGAAATTTAGTCCCTAGAGATAGCTTGAAAGAAGATAAAGATCTTTGGTATAGTTCAAAAAGCGATGTCACAAAACTACCCATCATCAAACTATAGATGTTATTGGATCAAATTCTGGTGGATTGCTATCATGGTTGAAGATATCATATTTTTTTTTGTAATGTGCTTTGCGCTATTTAAGCATTGAAATATATCTTAAAGCAATATGTTCTATGTGTCAGTAGACTAAACTTTGGAAGGTCGTAAACATGTGTTTTTATAAGAAGTGACTATTCCATGAGTAAGCTAGTTCATTATAACCTTAATAGACTAGCAATGGAAGCCATGAACAAAGATGAATTTTATCAATTAAGACATTAAAGATAGGGGATAGAAGTTAGAATTACAACTTGAGGAAATATTGTAATCTAACACCATTCTTTATATATCAGGAAATGGCCCCTAAAGCGGGAAGCGAAGAGGACACATTATCTCGCAAGATGAGGCAAACTAAAAGTCTTGGAGGAAAGTTGAAAATATTAAACCAAATGGTGGAGGATATTTTTGTGATGAATTTTGAGTTGAGAGAACAAGTAAATGATCTTAAGAAACAACTGGTCCAACAGGGCCAACTGCTAGATAACTTGGAAGCTCAAAAGTGCAAATCTGGGACATTGTGAGGCAAGTCCAATTCACAAGAAAAGAGGTCTATTTTCAATTATGCCATTTTTTCAGAACCCAAATGATAAATTTTAAGGAAGAGAAAGAGTGTTGGTTTTATGAAGTGGGAGCAAGAACAAAATTAGAAAAATAAGCAAGATTGCTTCAAGAAGGGACTCCAAAAAATTGAGACTAATGAGATACAAGAATCATCTTCCTTTGTATATTAAAAGAAAAGAAATATGTAGGTCCTCTGGAGGGATGCTTTACATGTAAGGGATAACATTATGCAAAAATATGCCCACAACATGTAGGAACAAGTAAAATTATGATGAATAATCCACATTGCCATCGAAAGTCCAAATTTGGAACGGTAAGCTACTCTATCACTCATGAATGAGGGTGAATCCCTTAGTCATTATAATGAAAGCAACTAAAATTCTAGAATTTTATCCCAAGAATATGAGGAAGCACAATATTTTGAAAAGGAACTACCCTTAATTATTTAATTATGTTATGCAATAATACAGGCTAAACTATGGACCGCTTGGACAAAGTGGAAACTATGCCAAAAACTATGTTTTACTATTTATTATGAAATAATACAAGGTTTAATAGAACCTATGCAATAAAAAAAACTATTTCTCTTGTTTGAAAACAATATGTAATACTATTATTGCTGAATTATATTGTATTAGATGATGCTTTGATGACATATATATCCATTAATGAATGTATGGATCCTGTGATATGTAAGATAATTTGTATGTATTGATGGATGTATCAACATTTGTTATGAGACTATGTGAATGTTTATTTGCATATAGGACATGGTACTGTTGATATTCTTGTTGCATTACAGGTCCTGGTACTCTCACAGGTGATCAATGATGCCATATTATGGGTAATAACATGGATGGTGACCATATATGGATGCATCAAGTAGGACGACAATAGCAAGAGCTATCAGATATCATCCATAAAAAGATAAAATAAGGGGGTAAACTTGAGATTACATGGTTGCCTATGATTGCTAATTTATAATAGTTAATGATTTATTCATATCTTTTAAATATCTAAAGGATACATTTTTGCATTATATACCATTTCTACCCTCTGACCCTAGTGAACACAAGGTACTGTGTTCATTCTAAGGGGGGTAGTATGTCATGACCCATTTTGGCAAGCCCTTCTATGTGCGAGAATAGGACTTATTTTCTAGGTTGGTATCACTCTAGAAAGTCAATTAATATTAAATTGGGCATTAAATTTGTCAAATTCTAGAGTAGATAATTACTTTTAATTATTTTAATTACCTATAATCTATAAGTAATTTAGGTAGTTGCTTTTTATGAGCTTGTTCAATTTTAAATTGGAAAAAAAACTACCTTGAATAATTAAAGAAAAATCAATCTTTCCTAACACAAGGTTACTTTGGGAAGGTTGAAATAATGGATAAGATTCTACTCCTATCCTTATGGATTTATTTTCATTAATATATATATTTTAAGTGAAAAACCCCTTGTGGGGACGCCTTGGTCTGAGAGACCACGAACAGGGGGTTCTCACCGTCAAAGTCACCCGGGAGTCGCACCCGACCCTGCCCGCACCAACATTATCAATTGGATTTTGGATACCCAATTCAGCTTTTTGGTAGGGTACATATTTGAACCTGGGACCTCTCTTGGAGGATTTCCCTCTCCTCTCCAACTCACCTACAACACCTGGGTATTAATATATATATATATATATATATATATATATATATATATATATATATATTTAAAAGCATCTTTTCTAAAAGAAAGAAAGCAAAAATAAATAAAATATTTAAATATTTAGAAACCTCTTTCTTGTATAAGAAGAAAGGGAACTATAAATCACCTTGGAAATTAAAAAAAATGGGGTTATGTTATGCTATGGGAGGAAGGGAAGGAGAAGATTGGAGAAGAAGGAGAGCTTAAGGAAGCACAAGTGAGGCATTCAACTGCTAGAAAACTCCAGGTTGGGTTTTTCTATTCTATTTCCCTTTTAGCTTGTTGAATGCTATGTTATAATTACATTATGACTTGTTTTGAATATCGCATGGTTAGCTTTATTTTCCTCTTGCTCTACACTATCCAATTATTTGTATAGATTAAATTCATGGCCTTGTACCAAGATTAAGCTCTTGTGAACTTTGGATATGTATATATACCTTATTAAAATCTCTGCACATGTAAACGTCAATTTTGTATCTTACACTCCTGAGGTCTATCTGTTCGAACCTTGAAAGTTGGATTCATGGATAGATATCCCACATAGTGTGTTTGAAACACCCGAACAATACTCATAGCGATTGGCCACATTTCTAAACTATTCTTCCTAGCCAACAGGTTGCCTTCAAATATGTTTAAATCAATATTCTCCTTTCTTGTACAGAAACCTCCACCTAGATAAGATGCTCTATAATGTTGGATTCAAAATGTGGTGCTACAATTTGCTTTAAAAATATGATCACTTGGTGCTATAAGAACACTACTGTTGGTAGTTTTAAGAGATAAGCCATTACGCTTGTTGTCTACACAGATCCTATGTAGTTGTGAATGCAAGCCATACAATTATATATGATGAGTTCCTCTAATGTCTCCACTTTCCAATTCAATGCTAGAATTTTTTCTACTATCTTAATTATGCATCTCAAAGTTTAGAAGGCAGTTCACTATTTAATTTTGATATTTGGGCTTTGACTGTGAGTAGAAGTCATTGAGCTCTAATTTCAATGCACTCAACGCATTTCTCATATTACAAGCTAGTATAATAGACAAATAGAAATATATTTGGATACACATTCTTGTCAAAAAATCCTAGTGTGACTCTGATGATCATTGACCTCCTTCTTTGTGTTTATGTAATACTTGATTTGTGTGTAGTCTACTGATTTAGGGACTACCTGTATCCCTGATGTAAATAGATAGAATTTTTTTCTAATTTGCTATGTCGTCTATCTTGAGAATGGTGTCCCCAAATGGAATAATTGGGTGTAAAGGTAAGCTAAAAATATTTTATAATGAAATACGCTGACGATCAAATCAATACTCGATAAAATAAGCCATAACCTATTATTGTTATCGATGTACAATAAACTTCACCTTACCTAATGGCTGCATTGATTTACTTTGAGTTTATAGTAGTAAGATATGTAACATTGAGTACATAAATTCATCTAACGGATGTGTTTGGAGGTAAGCTTTGCTTGGTGGTTGTAACATCCATTCTATAAATCTACCCTAGCTCATATAATTTAATTACATATATTAATTTAGGTCATATCAGAATCGATTTTATAAATATATGCAAGTCTATTGATGAATGGCTTAACTCTTGATCTCCACTCACCTCCTTCCACCTTCGTGATGACTATGGGTATTGAAACGAGGAATACTTAATTTCTACACCTTCACAGTCTCGTAGAATCCTTACTGCAAGTATATGGAAAACCGAAATTATAATTAATAGTTAAATGTTTTCGGAGACATCAACTGGATGAACATGGCCCTCATTGCCAAGCAGTCTTGGAGACTTACCATAAATGAAAAATTCACATGGATTTATATCATTAAAGCTAAGTACCTTCAACAATTTTCATTTCTTGGAGAGCATGACCTACCTATCGGATCCCATTTCTAGAATGGCATAATCAAAATAAGGAAAATCATCATGGAAGGATTAAGGTGGTGTCTAGGAACTGGAATGACCATATGTTTCTGGGATGACCCATGGATCCGTGATAAACCTCTCAGCAAAGATCCACATCTTGCAGTGCTCAAGGCGACTACAGAAGCCACCTTTGGAGATAAGGTGTGTCACTTCATTACCCAAGGTCCTACAAGATGTAAATGGAAACACCTGGCTCTTAACGAGCCCAGGCATATCATTGAGGCTGTCAAGTGGTTACAAAACTTGTTGAGGACTTGCATCATCCTGAGCTCACACAAAGATGATTCTATGGTATGGAACCTTGAAGAATCTAGAAATTTCACTGTCAAATCATCTTACTACAGTCAAGAAACTCCCACAGATGGATGGGACTTATCAAATCAGATCTGGGTTCCCAAGATCATTCCTAAGGTCAAATTCTTTTGTTGGTTGGCCACCCAAAACAGAATCCTCACCATAGACAACTTGATAATCAGAGGGTTACTCATTCCCAATTGGTGTATCCTATGCAAAAATGCCTGTGAGTCAATTTCACATGTTTTTTTGGAATGTCCCTTCTCTTTAGCAGTTCTCAACTAGGTCCATAACACCTTTGGCATCTCCACAACCCTCCCACCTTCCATTCCCCTCCTTATTAAGCAATGGCCTCGACATTTCAAGAGCAACCAACTAAAATTCATGTGGCAAGCTTGCCTTCACCTTTACCTATGGCAGATATGGCTCGAGAGAAACGCCAAAATTTTCAAAAATCAAGCCACTGATAAGAAGATTATCATTGTCAAAATCTTGGCCCTATCTATAGAGAATGCCTCTCTTTTTTCTTCTCCAACCCCCCCCCCATCCTAGCTTAGAATTGGATCTAGCCAAACTTTTCAATCTGTCTAACACCTCTATTATGCTTTGTAATTCTGTTGACAGGTCTGTCATCAAGTGGGTCTTACCACCTACTAGGTGGCACAAGCTCAATTTTTATGGTGTGGCTAAAGGCAACCCTGGAGCGGCTGGCAGAGGAGAAATTCTTAGAAACCATAGGGGAGAAATAATTTTGGCCTTCGACCAGAACCTGAGAATTCAATCCAACAATATGGTAGAGGCTCAAGCTTTGTTCCAAAGTTTTATCCTCATGGAAGGGTTGACCATCAATAAAATTATCATTGAAGGAGACTCGTTGCACTGTATCAACTACCTCAAAGGTACAGCTAAGCCTCCCTAGTCCCTAGCTTTGATTTTCCAAGAATGCAAGGCTCTAGTTGGCAATTACCTAGAATTAGTCATTAAGCATCAGTACCAAGAAGGAAACAAAGTTGCGGATTGGCTAGCTAACAGGGGAGTCTACAAATTTGACATTCAAGTGTGGAGAGACTCCTTCCCCATTGGCCAAAGGAACAATCCTATAAGTTTCAATGTTTGCACAATGTGAGCTATTTCCAGGGGGATTGGTATGGTCTGTTGATGCTCTAATCACCTACGCCACACTGGAAAATCCCATCCATAAATGTATCCACAAGCATCTCAATAATCTCTAGATTGAGGACAGTTGGAACCCGATCAGTTGGTCTGCACATTGCCTGTCGACCATGGAGTCTTTCCATGACATTCTTAGGGAGGTTTTGTTCGAAATCAGAGTCAACATCAACTCTTGTGCCCGAAAATCGGACATGTCACAAAATCATGACACTTCTTGTTTCTCTGCTTTGCCCCTTTTGAATTGTGAAAATGCAACATGTCACGATATCACGACACTTTTATCTTTTGGCCGTGAAAATGCAACTTGTCGTGATATCGCGACACTTTTTCCTCCTTTGGTCGCGACGATGCAACATGTCGCGATATCGCAACACTTTTTTCTCCTTTGGCCGCGTCGATGCAACATGTGATATCGTGACACTTTTTCTCTTTTGGTCACGACGATGCAACATGTCGCGATATCGTGACACTTTTTCTCTTTTGGCCGTGACGATGCAACATGTCATGATATCGTGACACTTTTTCTATTTTGGCCATGACGATGCAACATGTTGCGATATCATGACACTTTTTCTCTTTTGGCCGTGATGATGCAACATGTCGCGATATCGCGACACTTTTTCTCTTTTGGCCGCGACGATGCAACATGTCGCGATATCGCGACACTTTTTCTCTTTTGGCCGCGATGATGCAACATGTCGCGATATCATGACACTTTTTATCTTTTGGCCGTGACGATGCAACATGTCGTGATATCACAACAATTTTTCTCTTTTGGCCGCGACGATGAAACATATTGCGATATTGCGACACTTTTTCCTCCTTTGGTCGCGACGATGCAACATGGCGCGATATCGCAACACTTTTCCTCCTTTGGCCGCGACATTGTAACATGTCGCGATATCACGACACTTTTTCTCTTTTGGCCGCGATGATGCAACATGTCGCGATATCGTGACACTTTTTCTCTTTTGGCCGCGATGATGCAACATGTCGCGATATCGCGACACTTTTTCTCTTTTGGCTGCGATGATGCAACATGTCACGATATCACGACACTTTTTCTCTTTTGGCCTCGACGATGTAACATGTTGCGATATCACAACACTTTTTCTCTTTTGGCCTCGACGATGTAACATGTTGCGATATCGCGACACTTTTTCTCTTTTGGCCGTGATGATGCAACATGTCGTGATATTGCGACACTTTTTCTCTTTTGGCCGCGACGATGCAACATATCGCGATATCGCGACACTTTGGCTGTGACGATGCAACATGTCGCAATATCGTGATACTTTTTCCTCCTTGCTTTCTCCCTTTGCTTTGGACCGCAAAAATGGAACATGTCACAATATTGCAACACTTTTTCCTCCTTGTGGTGTTTTGCTTTTTCTTTGATCTTTAGCATATGGGCCTCTTCGGTCTTCTTGGAAAACATGCAAAAAATGTGGGTCCCCAATTTTGGGGTACGTTGTGGAGCAGCCACAACACCTCCAAATGGTGAATTTCTTTGTTTAAGTTTCACTTTCCCTTTTCTGATTAGCCTCTGGTCATGTTTCCCTTTAGTTAGTTCTAGTTGGTTCCTCTAGGTGCCTTTTCCTTAGGTGGCCCCTGTTGTTTTCAGGCTGTCTCGTTCTGTTGCCACCGTTCTTCCCCTTTGCCTCCCTCTTCGGAGGCCCACGACTATTTTGTACAAGGTTCAGGGACCTTTCAACACCCTTTCAACCAATCAAAATAAAAAATGTTTTCAACTCAAATAATTAATGTTCTTTTATATTATATGCTCTATAAATTGAGAAAATTCCAAGAAAGGCTTTTAGTGGAGTGTGCTATATTGTATAAATGCATGCTAGCCTTTGGAGATTTATGGGATGCTTTAAATTTTAATAGTAATAAATTCCTTCCTATTTTTAAGTAGCCTTTGCCTTATTTGAAACAAAATTATATGGTCTTGTATAATATAGGAACTAGACATTATGGGATTAAATCATTTGATTTGTTAATTAAAAAAACCTCTAATAGGGTAACCCTTCATAGTTAAAATTGATTGTTGGCAATTCCTGGAAATCAATTAAAAATGATTAAATTGGCAATTCCTGGATTTCCTCTTTTAAGAGACTAATTGAATAGTATTAAAGAAAATATTCGAGGCAAATTTGGTATCCTTTGGGGATAAGAGAAATAATATTTAGATTGTATTTTATAACATAATTAGCAAGTTAATTAGATATTATGTTGGATTAAATATTGGGAAAATTTTGATAACAGTTTACAAATGCATTCTTTAAAATTGAATGCATATTGGGATCCAGTTATGGAAATGAAATGATTTGAGAGCTATAAAAATTGTATAGGATATTTCATGTATCTTTGGCTCACAATTGGAAAAATAATTTCGAGTATTTGAAAAGTGATGAAATATATTTTGGATCAAATTTAGGAAGCAAATTTGATAACAATTGGAAATCAATTGAATAGATCAATATGGTGTACTCAATGGGGAAATTAGACTCCTATTGGTCATGGAATTAGTGGTAGTAAAATGAGCTCTATATTAACCATGCTAAACCTCCAAGGGTTCACTTTTATTAACCTAAGATTAAGAAGAAAGGTGGATGACATGGGTTGTTACAATAGGATACAATTATGAAATAATAGTTAATTTAAATCATTAGCTTAAATTATTAATTTAGGAAGAATGGTTTATTAATGAATTAATGGTATGAGACTTTAATTCATTGATTGAATTTGTGTCAAATATATAGAATGAATTTGGAATTCATTCTCGAGGGAACTTATATGGTTATCTCTATCATCGATATGACTTCTCCAAAATAAGTTTCCAATGATTATCATAAACATATGAAAATTCTTAGGATGGCTTAGAATCAATAGATTCTTTAATTAAATCATGAACTTAAAGGGATAGATGGAATTCCTTATTGGTATGGGAAATACCTTAATGATATAATGATGACTTAGAGAAAGGAATTAGGAAAAATTCCTTAATTGCATCATGAGTTTAAAAAGGACAAATATATTTCTTATTGGTATGGTAAATACCTTAATGATACAACGTTGACTTAGAGAAGGGAATTAGAAAAATTCCCTAATTGCATCATGAATTTTCTAAGGAACGGTTGTATTCCTTGCAATGTATAATTGATTAAAAAGGACCCATAGTGGCCCTCTATATTGTAATATTTGAAATCCTAATTTTTTGAATATGAGGAAAGAACATATTTTGAAGGTTGGGTTTATTCCCCATGGGGGTTCCTAAGATAAATAATGTGTCACTCTATTTGTGGTTTGATGTGTTAATTCTTGTGCATATTGCTTATACTCCAAATGATGAGTTGGTTAAATGCTTGTTGAAATAGTTATGCAATTATTAGATTATGACAATGTGTACTATGATGCAAGGAATGTATGCTTAATAATTTGATAATTTAATGATATATGATTATATCAATTATTTTATTGAATCTATTAAATAATTATGTATAATGCAATTACCTTTTGATAACTAGCTCTTAATGTATTCAATTGTTGTGTGGATGCACAAAAAAGTAGAATGTAATGGAATGAAAATATTGCTCAAGTAAATATCTCATGTGTGCTACAGTCTCAAGAATCACAATGTAATGGATTATATTCCTTAAAGGACTAATTGGGCTATGATCACTTCATAAACATTCATGGATGGTGTTGGACTTGAGTTGTAAACCAAGTCAGATCTAACATTCTGAGTTGTTCAAGAAATGTAAATGAGGAATAGGTACTCCCATGATGGCTATGTAATGCCTCTTGTAATGAATCTAATTGATTCATGTATATAACAAAAGGGAAGCCTAAATAAAAATGATGGTAAAATAAGCCTTAAAAAGTGTAAGGTGATATAATCATGGCATTCCAATGATTATGTAATCACGAGTAGTGGTTTTGTTAGCTTAGTGACCCCATTGGGAAGATTTGGGTTGGATCTAAAATCTATGAATAACCATTGTTGAGGTTATTTCATTATGATGGGTTTCCATATTCAAGGTATTCACCTATATACTAGGTCTTAGTTAAGGGTGATTTCCCTTTTAAGAGGGATGAAGTTTAATGCTTGGCCAGTGTTCCCATATCTGAGTGATATGAGGGTATTGTAGAAGTTGATCACTTCTACTTAAGAATGACTCTGATCAAGTCATAATATATTTTGAAGCTATTTGCCTTGATAGCTTACAATCCAAATGGAATGATTCTATTTTAGTTCATGATTATGATCCTTACCTCATGAAATATGAATGTGTATTTATTAAAAAAAAATTGTGGTGACAACTGAGGTTGTTACACTATGCCTTTTGTTAATAAATTTTGAGCCTCTTGATCTAATTTATTAATGGTTGCACCACTTTCAAAATATTGGTGATATGTGATGCATAAGTTCATGTTTTTAGTTAATGGAGTTGAATGGTACACACAAATGGCACCTGACTCCTGTTCAAATTCTAGCGCCTGATTTTTGTTCATTTCTGGTGCCTGACTCCTGTTCATTTATAGCACCTGACTCCTATTCAAAATTTTGGCGACTGAATCCTATGCAAATTTTGGCACCCAAATCCCATAAAAATTTTGTTGCCTAACTCTCATGCAAAATATGTTTTGGTTGTTTCTAGTTTAGGCTATTCCGAGTTTGATTGTTTCTAGTTTTGACCAGTGCCTGCACTTGGAAAAGTATTGCAATTATTTAATCTTCCCCATCCTTGAGTTATCCACTTTTTCAAAGTGTAACTATTTTAGACATTTAGGTGAAATATGTTACACAGCCTTGTAAACCTATATGTAGATATAAATTTATTTTATAGTTTTGCTGTAAACTACTATAAATGTAGTTTTGGTTGTAACTACTGTAAATGCAGTTTTTGCTATAACTACTGTAAATACAGTTTTGGCTGTAATTGTTGTAAGTGCAGTTTTAGCTGTAACTACTGTAAATGCAGTTTTAGATGTAACTACTGTAAGTGCAGTTTTAGCTATAACTACTATAAATGCAGTAAAGGCTGTAAATGTAGTTTTGCTATAAGTGCAGTAGGTTGTAACTGTTGTAAGTGCAGTACAGATTGTAACTACTGTAAATGTAGTAAATCATGTAAAGAGTTAAAATATCTCTTGCTATAAAAGAGATATTTTTAGATCTTTTAGGGGGTGGATTCATTCTATCACTTGCTGACCTCTGTAACACTACAAGAAATAATGCAAAAAAAAATTGTTTGAGTTGCATGTTGTGTATCTTCAGTTTGGCTGGATTTCATGTGACATTGGCCCTTGGTTCACGCCAACCTTACCTCTTGCAATTGATGCATGTTTATTTATGTCTCGTAATTGTTACACTATGTCTTCTATGGAGTTTTAGGTGGATCAATCAGCCCAATTTGTATTTTGGCGTATAGCCCATTTATATTTTTATTGTTCATATATTGTTATAGTTTTTTATTTTTCTATCATCCATCTCCCTTTTCCCAATGCAATTTTAGTGTATTTTTGTGGTATTTCTAATTTTATTTCCCAGTCAATGTTATAGTTTTTATTATTTTATTTTATTTTTCTATTACAGTCTTTTATTCTTTTCTTCCCTTGTTTTCTAGTAAGTTTAATCTAGTTCAGTTTAATTTGTTATTTTTAAGGAGAGCTGGCTCTTTCTAGAGGTATTTTCCTCTTAGTAAGTCCCACATGAGAGGGAGATTTTGATGTTGGTGATGTACATGGGTGCAGTGTAAGTGTACATTTTCAGACATCAATAGTTTTGGCATGCTCGATGGGGCAGATCTACAGTTTGTTGTGAAAATTTTACACAAATTTTGATTATAAAACAATCAATATTTGGTGTTTATCTTGGTTGTTATTTTCTTATTTAAGCATTAAAAAAAATACCTGGCAAATCTCTAGTTAAAAGGACCAGATTGTTAATTACATCCTTATTTTACGAGATGTGTGTCTACAAGAAGCAGTTCAAGAATATGAAGGACTCAAGGTCAAATTTCTACACTACCTCCAACTAGCTCCTCTCCCTTTACTCAAGGGATCTATTATTCTATTCCATTCATGGCTTAGCAACCACCTAGAGCCTATCCTTCTTTTAATTAGGGTAGTCCATTGGCCCTAAAAACACATGATGATATTCCAATATCAGCCCTTAAGGCTCTACCTTTTTATACTAGTGAAAACTCAGTCACTCCTATGGAACATCTCCAAGATATGGTAAATTTATGCTCAATACATAATGTGATTGAAGACAACGTGGGTTTGGGGCTGATGGTATCTTATTTAAAGGGTAAAGCCCTTCAATGGTTTAGAAGCCTTCCTATTCACACTATTACAAGTTGGGATGACTTGGTTGATAGGCTAATCAAGTAGTTTGAGGATAAAGCAGATAGCTTATCCCTTATGGAGTAGTTGACTACCATCAAAAGAGCTCTCAATAAGTAAACTATAGATTTTAATTTTAGATTCCAAAGAACTTGGGATAGAATACCCATGGAGGTAAGGTTAACTACACAATCTACTTTTTATATTTCTTGAGAACTTTGAGTTCTGATATAGGTATGAGCATCCAAACTATGGGAATCAATACATTGCCTGATGCATATGAAAAGGTTGTTCAAGTTGAAAATTATTTAGTGCAGTGTGGTAGGATTTCCCCCTAGACCTCCTATGCCTCTATTTCTAGATGTGACTGTACCCAACCCATTATCCTCTCAAGCTTCTACTAATATTATAGTAGTTAATCCATTACCAATTAATGAGAATGCACCTAACACTTATGGTCAATTAAATTATCAAATAAATGATCTATTAAATTTGGTCAGAATAATGGATAAAAATCTCAACCTAGAGAAGTAGCAAAACTAGCCTCCATAAAGGAATTTCCAGCCATACTACCCTCCATATCAGAATCATGCACACCCAGCTAGGCCTTTACAAGCACAATTCCCTACTGGTACCAACCCAAATTAGACCATAGTGCCCATGCAAAATAACTTAGCTGAGCAACAAATATGGTGCCCTCCTTATCAATTACCTCATGATCCAAATGGTTGTGCATATAAAAATAGTAGCAATGCTTTAGTGGCATAGGATCCTAGCTATCAGACAATGGAATAGTAACAATATCAACATCCTTATGTAGCAACACTTGGTAGCATTTTGATGTATTGGAAATAAAATGAGCATTGTGTAGTGAATCATATCATGGGTAATCAACCTAAGAAGCATGTATAGTTTGACTATAATACCAGGTCTAAAGGGAAGGTTATAACTGATGGTCCTTCTATATCACAAGCAACCATGTTCCCTCAGCCTCCAAGTACGAATGTGAAACAATAGCCTACAATCACATTCAAGGATGCTCCAGATTGGAGAAACGAGCAGAGTCAAAAACAACAACCTATAGTCACATTCAAGGATACTCTATATTGGAGAAATCAGCAAACTCAAATGCAGTAACCAAGTAGAACATGGCAAAATAGGCCTACTTATCCAGTTGTTGAGAGGCCAAGAAATGATTGGACTGCCAAAAAAACACATAAGAATCAACCTATTAACTTGGTGGAGCAAATGAAGAAGACCAACTTGCAAGTTTCTATGTGGGATGCTCTTGCACTGCCAAGACAAATAGATCTCAAAGAAGCTCTAAGTCATGTATCTTTAGCACCTAAAGAGACTAAAAAACCTATTGAAGAGGCTACAAATCTGATGCAAATGGACCCTAATGAGGTACACACACAAACCACACCTCCTATTCTTGATACTAAGCTTGATGAGTGGACAAATGTGTTATATGGATTTGATCCATATGATAATTTTCAAGAGGTAGGCATGGGAACATATTGTATCTTGGAGGAGAAGAGCATGATGCTAGAGGTCATGAAAACAAAACAACAAACTGAAGGTGTATGGAAGCTATATTTTGGTGCAACTAGATGTGAGCAAGGTGTTGATGTCAGTGTTGTTTTAACCTCTCCTTTTGAGGAAACATTCCTCCATCCCTTCAACCTCCAATTTAGTTGCACTAACAACATGGCAGAGTATGAAGCTCTAATTCATGGACTCTTACAGGCAGAGAAAAGAGGTGTGAAACTATTGCAAATTTTTGGTGATTCAAAATTGGTAGTGTAGCAATTCAAAGGTCAGTATATTGTTGAGGATAAGTATCTGTAAGAATACAAATATAGAGTGCTAGACCTACTTGAAGGATTTGATGCCTTGAATATCCAAACAGTACCTAGGATGAGCAATCAAGAAGTTAATATGATAGCAATTATGGGGGCACAATATGAGTTGCCTGTTGTTTTCTTGTGTAAGAACAACAACAATACTTTGTTCTCCCCTAAAATCTTATGAAATGAAATCCCTTTCAAAGTTGGGGTTGGTTAGATTAGGGGCTTCAAAAATAGTAAGGGTAGGATGTAATTTTAGTTCCCTTTTCTATTGTGTTCCCTAAGTGTCCCAAGACACCTCTTGCTTCCTGTAAAGCATGTTTTATTTTATTTTGTTTTATGTTGGCTATTTTTAGTTTTGTACAATTTTCTGTTCTATGTAGTTTTTTGTATTCAGTTCTATGCAGTTTTCTAATTTCAATTTTATGCAATTTTTTTGTTCAGTTTTGTGTAGTTTTTTTTTCTATTCAGTTTTGTGCAGTTTTCTATTCTATTGTAAGGATTATTTCTAGTAGTTCTACCTTACAAAGAAAGTGTGGAATTTAGTTCTTGTGAAAATCTGAAGATGATCAATGACTTTGTGCCCTGGATGCTAAGGCTACCTAGTATTTTGGGTTCTTTACACATTGCAGGCATGTGTCCCTTATGAGTCACCAAACTGTTAATAAATTTTGAGCCTCCTGCTCTAATTTATTAATGGTTGCACCAATTTCAAAAGTTTGGTGATATGTGATGCATAAGTTCATGTTTGCAGTTGATGGAGTTGATCGGTACATGCAGATGGTGCCTAACTCCCATTCAAATTTTGGTGCCTGATTCCTATTCATTTCTTGTACCTAATTCTAATTCATTTCTAGCACCTGATTCTCATTCATTTCTAGCACCTGATTTCCATTCATTTTTGGTGCCTGACTCTCGTTCATTTCTGGCGCCTGTCTCCCATTAAAAATTTTGGTGCTCAACTCCCATGCAAATTTTGGTGCTCGACTCCCATAAAATTTTGGTGCTCGACTCCCATAAAATTTTGGTGCCCAACTCCCGTGCAAAAATTGTATTGGTTGTTTCCAATTTTGGTTGTTTCTAGTTTTGGTTGTTCCCAATTTGACTGTTTCTAGTTTTAACCAATGCCTATACTTGGAAAAGTATTGTATTTATTTAATCTTCCCCATCCATGAGTTGTCCACTTTTTTAAAATATAATTATTTTAGACATTTAGGTAAAATATGTTACACAACCTTATAAACTTGGAATGTATTTATAAATTTATTTTGTAGTTTTGTGTGCTATATATGCATTTTTGGTTGTAACTGTTGTAAGTGCAATTTTGGTTGTAACTACTATAAGTGTAGTTTTGGTTGTAACTAATGTAAATGCAATAAAGGCTATAAATGTAGTTTTGTTGTAACTGTTGTAATGTAGTAAAGGCTATAACTACTGTAAGTGCTGTAAATATTGTAATTGTTGTAAATGCAATAAATGTTGTAAAGAGCTAAAATATATCTTGCTATAAAAGAGATTTTTTAGATTTTTGAGGGGGTAGATTCATTTTATCACTTGCTAACCTTTATAACACTATAGGAAATAATACAAAAAAAAAATTGAGTTGCATGTTGTGTATCTTCAGTTTAGCTGGATTGCATGTGGTATTGGCCCTTGGTTCATGCCAACCTTACCTATTGCACTTAAAGCATGTTAATTTATATCTCGTATTTTTTATATTGTGTCTTCTATGGAGTTTTAGGTGGATCAATCAGGCCAATTTTAATTTTGGCATAGCACCCATTTCTATTTTTATTGTTCATCTATTGTTATAGTTTTTTATTTTCCTATCATCCCTCTCCATTTTCCTAGTGTAGTTTTAGTGCAGTTTTGTGGTAGTTTTAATTTTATTTCCCAATCCATGTTATAGTTTTTATTTTCTAAGTTTATTTTTCTATTGTAATATTTTATTTTTTCTTCCCCTATTTTCTAGCAAGTTTAATCCAGTTCATTTTAGTTTATTATTTTTAAGGAGAGCCGACTCTTTCCAAAGGTATTTTCCTCTCAAGCAGTCCCACATGAGAGGGAAATTTTGATGTTGGTGTTGTATATGGGTGCAGTATAAGTGTACATTTTTAGACATCAATAATTTTAGTACACCCAGTGGGATAGATCTACTGTTTGTTGTGAAATATCTACACAAATCTTGGTTATAAAATAATCAATATTTGGTGTTTGTTGTTAGCGTATCTTTATTATTACATTATATTTAGTGCTTAGTATATTTTACGCATTACTTGTTATTTGTTATAACAAGTTTTATTTCAGCCTTGGGTGATTTCTTAACCTCCAAGCTTATCCAGGAATTCAATGTATTATTTATAATCTACATTTCAATACAATTTATGTTCATTCGTGTGACATGGTATCAGAGCTTGGTTGGCCTAGCCTTGCTCTGCTCCAATTATTTTAGGCTTTCCAGTCTCATAGGATAATTGCTCAATTGTGGCAGCCAGTGCATAGAGGAGTCGTGTTGTCAACAATAGAAGTTGATCTACAAATCACACCAACGCAAAAATTCTAAGAAGACTACGATCGTGGTTTCAAAATATAATTGATGTTTTTCTTTCATGGAATAAACGTCAATCAAAATATTTTTTTTAAATGACTTTCATTCAATTGATTCGTGTTGCTCTCTATCGATCGCGTGCATCCTGCAAGGTGGTTCACGTACGCGATGGGAACGACGAAGTGCTGCTGTTGTTGTCCCTATCCCATGTAGATCACCAAGAAGCCCTTGGGCACATCCTTGTGAAAATAATGGTGATCTCCAACTTTTTGTGAAAGTTAAAATATCTTTCTATTTGTGGAGCAAAGACCATCTTAAGGCACTCGTAGAAGGTCTTCAAACGTGCAGTGAAGACGTGTTAATAGACATGGTACAACAAAAATGTATCCTATGTAGTAGATGAGAACCATGAAGCAGATGAGAACCCTAAACGTAGAAGCAATTAGCAGTTGATTTTTTTCAAAGCGAATTGTAGGTGAGAGCAATTTTTTTCTCCACTCGTCGCCTGTGCGCCACAACGAGGATCCACCGACGAGTAGAGGCACGACGACCGCTTCGAGAAAGGGGCTCGAGGAGTCTCCTCATATAGGAGGGCTCCATTGATCCTTTCGGATCAACCCACTAGCCCACTTGGTCGTGGGCTGAGCGGTAGGGCTCAGGGAGCCTCGAGGTCGCGGGATCAAAACCCGTCGACCCCCCCGAAAGGTATAATTTTTTTTATAAGTTTGTGATAAATTTTTTTTTCTAAAATTTTTTTTTTTAATTATTTTCTTTATTTTGTTTAATTAAATTCTAATTAATTCTTTTTTTTCATTCTAAAAATTATTTTTTTAATAATTTTCTTTTGAAAAAAGAGTATTCATTTGGTTTTATTAAACTTTATATAAGAAATTCTTTAAAAAGAACTTTAGGAATATTTTTTTTCAAAAACTTAATGGGGGCCTATTTATTTCAAAAATCAAGGGGGAAAGTGAGTAATTTTTTTAGCATTTGAAAAAGCAAAATTGGCATTATTGTAAAGGTGCATTTTTGGCAGCGCCCGACACCTAGAGGTTTATTTCTATGGGCACTTTTATGTTGTATGTTGCATTTTCCATTTTTTTTGCACTACTTCATTAAAAGTTAAAAATCAAATTCACTCCCTAAGTCCCCGAAATAAATAAAACCCATCCGTGCAATTTATTGCACTGCAGCATTCGGTATTTGTGATACCTCTGGCCAACACTTACAGGTAATGTTGTCGTGATTGCGCTACTGTATCCACCACCTAATATAGCTACCACAATGACGTCTGAGCTTGTTCTCTATTAATCGTCGAGGAGACATAAGTTTACCATTTTGCTATTTTTTTACTCCATCCACTACCCCAATCGTTCTTGTGTTTAGACATAAACCCTGATGAATGTTCTGATTTCCGAAGTGTTTAGGGGAAGTTACGCCCCATGCATGAGGATTGACGACTTTCTATGGTAGGTGTCATCAACAAGATGATTCCCTTTCAGTACCGCCTAAGTACCACGTATCGTATAATCATTGAAATTACTTACAGTCTCCCTCACGTAAGGGCGGGTAATTTCTTTGATTTTTCAAAATACCTATAGTCTCCCTCACGTAAGGGTGGGTATTTTGTATGGTATAACGACCTGGCATTAAGGTATATCGAAAGGGGGACCATTTGGTGTTATAAGGAACCCTCATTATGGCTGCAAAGTTAATGACTGATGCTCATCAGTTATTGAAAGGTCCTAATTACACACCATGGAAAAACAAGATGAAGGCTATCCTTGTCATGGAAGACCTATGGGATGTTGTTTCTGGAGCAACAACATGACCTTCACCAGCAGCTGGATCAACAACAGCTACAGCTCCAACTGCAGATCAGATTGCATTTGACAAGAAAGATAGTAGAGCAAGAGTGCTCATCTTGCTTGTTGTTTCAGATGAAGTTCAACCTCACATAGCTGACAAAGAACATGGTAAAGAGGCATGGGATGCCCTTCAAACCATTTATGAGGGAAAGAATGATTCCACCATTCTTTACCTTCAATATCAACTTCACAGTTTGAGTATGAAGCAGGGTGAGACTGTTGAACTCTTTCTATGCAGAGTGTCTGAGTTGAAAGCAAAATTGAGTTCTTTGGGAGAAACTGTGGATGATAAGCTCCTTACTTCAGTGGTATTGAGAGCTTTACCTGATTCTTATAGGGTGTTGATCACCTCACTTCAGGTGTCACAGAGAAAAGTTACCTTTGTTGAGTTGGTCAATCTGCTTCAAGAAGAGGAGGCACGCCAACTTCAGAGAGATGATTCTTCTAATACAGCCCTATACTCCAACAGGAAGGGTTCAAAGAAGAAGGGTAATTTTTAGAAAGGAGGGAATTCTCACAAAGATTCAAAAGGGAAACAACCTCAACAAAAAAAAATATATTGCAAGATCTATGACAAAGAG
Organism: Wollemia nobilis; assembly: GCA_028583015.1. Taxonomy (NCBI): domain Eukaryota; kingdom Viridiplantae; phylum Streptophyta; class Pinopsida; order Araucariales; family Araucariaceae; genus Wollemia; species Wollemia nobilis. Next base: position 517,822 of record JAQPPZ010015344.1, read on the forward strand.
GGTCATGATACAAACAGATGTTGGCACAAGAATAAGCAACCAAAATAGAAAGGCCAGAACAAACCACAAAATAGGAATAAGCAACCCAAAGTGAATGTTGTTGTCGAGGAATCTGACTCGGATTCTGAGAGGGCACACAAGGTGCTTATGACTACCATAATTTCCAAGCAGAAGGATCCTATATGGTATGTCGATTCTGGCGCTAGTAAGCACATGACTGGTGACAAATCATGGTTTGAGTCCTTTGAGGCCAAAGAGGGAAAACCTATCACTATTGTTGATGATAAAACCTACAAGGTTCAGGGAGAAGGTACAGTTTCAGTCACTCTTCCTGATGGCAAGTGTCAGATTGAAAAATTTCTCTATGTTCCAGGATTGGCGAACAATTTGTTGTCAGTCACACAAATTCTGGACAAGGATATGGTTGTAAAATTTAGTGTTGAGGGAGGCAAGAAGTGTTGTTCTATTACCAGGAGGGGTAAGAACATTGCAACCGCTTCATATAAGCATGGCTTATTTGCCTTAGATGCTATCTCTACTCCACATGTAGCCATGACAGTCTCTACAAAGGAGGCAACTTCCCTATGGCACAAGAGATATGGGCATCTTAGTTTTGGTTACTTACTTGAGCTAAGTAAGTATGAGATGGTAAAGGGTCTTCCTTCCCTTTCTACCACATTGCTAGTGTGCTCTGACTGCTTGGCAGGAAAGCAGCATAGAGTACCTTTTGAGAAGAGCTCTACAAGAGCAAAGAAACCTCTAGAGTTGATTCACACCGATCTGTGCGGTCCTTTCACACCCATCAGTTGTGGGGGGAAGAGGTATTTTTAGTTGTTTGTAGATGATTACTCATGAAATATGTGGGTGTTCTTCCTTAATCTGAAATCTGAAGCATTTGGTTTCTTCCAACAATTCAAGAAATCTGTTGAGAAGGAGTCAGGGACTTCTATAAAGACCCTCCGCTCAGATCGAGGGGGGAGTTTACCTCTAAATAATTTTTTGCATTCTTGATTGCACATGGGATCACGAGACAGTTAACTACTACTTATACTCCTCAGCAAAATGGAGTTGCTGAAAGGAGGAACCGTTCCATCATGGAAATGGTTCGTTGCATGCTCACAGGAGCTAGTCTTGAGCAACAATATTGGGCAAAAGCTGTCACCACAATAGTATATCTATTGAATAGGGCACCCACAAAGGCCCTACAAGGAATGACTCCACAGGAATCTTGGAGTGGTCGAAAACCCTCCATATCTCATCTACGCATTTTTGGATGTAATGCTTTCATGCACATACCAAAAGAGAAAAGGAAGAAGCTAGATGAGAAGACATTGAAGTGTATTCTTCTTGGCTATGATGAGCACTCTAAGGGTTATCGATTGATTGATCCTTTGACCAAGAAGATTCATGTCAGTAGAGATGTTGTTTTTGATGAGGCTTTCACATCACAAAGCACATCTAATGTATACCTAGATCTTGTGGAATCCAAAGTTGAGAAGTCCCCTTCGTCACCAAATACTGGAGGTCCTTCTACTTCTGCATCTTCTTCATCACCACAGAAGAAGAATCCAAAATGGTATACAAGTACAATCAGAGACTCCAAGTTATCCACTCCACCATATTTGACTTTGGATAGACCTCGTACTCGCAGCATGTCTCGACAGGAGAAAGCAATAGCAGAGACGACTGAGGTTGATGATCTTTGTCAATCTTTTGAGGAACTTTCTGTAGATCCAGAGAGAGAAACAGAGGATATGGATATAGATGATGACAGGGTGTTTATGTCTTCAATGAATGAACATGAACCTGCTTCTGTACAAGATGCTCTTAGTGAGCCACAATGGAAGGTTGCTATGGATGCTGAGTATAAGTCTCTGATGAAAAATAAAACTTGGAAGCTTGTCGATCTGCCACATGAAAAGAAGCCCATTGGCTGCAAATGGGTGTACAAAGTCAAGTACAAGGCATATGGGACAATTGATAAGCATAAGGCCCGTCTTGTTGCAAAGGGCTATGCTCAAAAAGAAGGCATTGACTATGAGGAAACTTTTGCACCTACTGCTCGGATGACCACTATTCGAGTTCTTTGTGCTATGGCAGCACAATATGGGTGGAAAGTTCACCAGATGGATGTCAAGAGTGCTTTTCTGAATGGTGATCTCCAAGAGGAAGTCTACATGACTCAACCTGAAGGATTTGAAGTGGAAGGCCAAGAGCAGAAAGTGTGCAAGTTGGTCAAATCCTTATATGGTTTAAAACAAGCTCCTCGAGCTTGGTATATAAAAATGGATAATCACCTCCTACAACATGGATTTAAGAGATGTTCATCAGATGCAAACCTCTATTTCAAGAAACAAGGTTCTGAGATAGTGTTGCTTGTACTCTATGTTGATGATCTGCTCATTACAGGGAGTTCAGAAACTATGATCTCTACTATCAAAAAGGACTTGTGTAAATATTTTGAGATGATAGATCTCGGACTTCTCCATTACTGTCTTGGTCTGGAAGTGAACCAGAAGGAGCACTACATCAAAGTGTCTCAGAAAAAATATGCCAAGACACTGTTAGAAAAATATCGCATGACTGATTGCAAGCCAATGGCAACATCGATGGAATCAGGGCTTCAGTTATCGCGATATGATGATTCACCTCAGGTAGATGGTACTCTCTATCGACAGCTGATTGGGAGTCTCATATATCTGACAAACACTAGGCCAGATATCATGTTTGCTGTCAACTATCTTTCGAGGTTCATGCAGGAACCTAAGACTACTCACTGGAAAGCAAAAAAATGTGTTCTTCACTATGTCCGTGGCACAATGGAATATGGCCTAGAATACAAGAGGAATAACAAATTCTTCTTGCAAGGATACACGGACTCTGACTATGCCGGGTCATATGATGATCGTAAGTCAACTTCAGGATATATATTTCATCTTGGATCCGGTCTTGTCTCTTGGCATAGCAAGAAGCAACAGGTGGTTGCTATCTCATCTACAGAGGCAGAGTATCGCGCCACACATGAAGTTGTGTGCGAAGTGATATGGTTGCATCGCATTCTGACAAGTATGGGTCTTCCATCAAAATCTCCAATACACTTGTTCTACGACAACCAGGGTGTTTTGAACCTTGTTAAGAATCCAGTGCATCATGAGAAAACCAAGCACATTGACACACAATGTCACTTCATTCGAGACGAAGTTCCAAGGCACCGAATTCAGCTTCAGTACATTCCCATCGATGCTCAAGTTGCAGATATTTTCACTAAGGCACTTGCACGTGTCAAATTTGAATTGTTTCACAACTCTCTATGTATTGCAAAATGATGTAATCAAGGGGGATGTTAGTATAGCTAGTAGTTATCCTATTACCCAAATAATGTAATAAGGGGGGATGTTAGCGTATCTTTGTTATTACATTATATTTAGTGCTTATTATATTTTAGGCATTACTTGTTATTTGTTATAACAAGTTCTATTTCAGCCTCGGGTGATTCCGTAACCTTTGGGCTTATCCGGGCATTCAATGTATTATTTATAATCTACATTTCAATACAATTTACGTTTATTCATGTGATATTTGTCTTGGTTGTTATTTTTTTATTGAAGCATTAAAAAAATACCTATTGACTTTATTGATTAAAAGGACCTGATTGTTAATTACATCCTCATTTTATGAGGGGTGTGTCTACAAGAAGTAGTTCAAGAATATGAAAGACTCAAGGTCAAATTTCTACACTACCTCCAGCTAGATCCTCTCCCTTTACTCAAGGGATCTACTATTCTATTCCATTCATGGCTCATTAGCCACCTAGAGCCTATCCTTCCTTTAATTAGGGCAGTCCATTGGCCCTAATAACACATGATGATATTCTTGTATTATCCCTTAAGGCTCTACCTTTTTATACTGGTGAAAACTCAGTCACTCCTGTGGAACATCTCCAAGACATGGTAAATTTATGGTCAATGCATAATGTGATTGAAGAAAATATGGTTGTGAGTTTGTTGGCATATTATTTAAAGGGTAAAGTCCTTCAATGGTTTAGAAGCCTTCCTGTTCGCATTATTGCAATTTGGGATGACTTAGCTGATAGGTTGATCAAGCAGTTTGAGGATAAAACATATAGCTTTCACTTATGGAGCAATTGAATACCATCAAAAGAGCTCATAATAAGCATAAAATAGATATTAATTTCAAATTCCAAAGAACTTGGGATAGAATACCCATGGAGGTAAGGCTAAATGCACAATTTATTTTTTTGTATTTCTTGAGAGCTTTGAGTTCTGATATAGGTATGAGCATCCAAAATATGGGAATAAATACATTGCCTGATGCATATGAAAATATTATTCAAGTTTCCAAGCAGAAGGATCCTCAACAAGAGATGTAATGAGCTCCTTCAAGACTTAGAAAATTTTGCAAAATTTTTCTAATGATGTGGTCATTTTGGGCCTACATTGTGGTGCCTCCTGGGGGGTTTTTCTTGCAAATACTGAGAACTTAGAGTCTTATCCATTGGGAATTAGGAGTTAAAAATTATGAAAAGGAATAAAATTAGAGTAGCTAGATGATTGAAGAAAATCTCAAAAAAGGAGATAAATATGGAGTGAAGAAGAAAGTGTATGCAATAAGAAAGTAGAGGAGATGGAGGAAACAAAGATAGACTTTAATATTCGATGAGCTATGTTTCATAGAATGGCTTCTATGTGGCCATAATTCTCTAGAAAATTTGTGAAGATACTCAAAGAATCATAGTTCACATGGAAATCATGTAGGAAATAATGAACTTTGTATCTCCTTTCATGAGCACAGTCTTAGTCTGGCTATGTAAAACTCTGTTTCCTTTTATAACCTCAACCAAATCAGACCTTTCTTTGCAAAAATATCTCCATGACCTTTTCATGTTCCTTGTCATAGATTCATGCTTTATGACTGTCCTCTGATAGTTTAAGAATCAAAACAATAGACAAAAAATACAAACATAAATACAAAATTGCTCAAGTCCACTTCTGCCACAAGACTGTTTACTTTTATTCATTCTCTTGCTGGTCTTGCACTTTGAGTGGTTCATCCTGTACTTTTGCAATGTTACTGCAACCTTTTTTTATTGATCTTCCTTCTCCTAGTGATTTTCCTCCTCATTTATTTCTTATTTCTATTCTTCATTATCATATTCTAAGTCTTCTTCATTGTCTTTTTCTTCCTGTAAAGTCTCTCATTTATCTTCAATATCTGGATCTAGTCCAAACAATTGGATCATTTGATTCAAGGTCTATAAGGCTTGGCTCCAAACTAATTTAGTAGTATTGGTTGTTTCTTTGAGCTACTTATGAACATACTCCAACTTAGAGGTTTCTTCATAAGTCATAGAACTACCTCTATTCACCAAATCCTCCATTAGATCTTTGAGCCTAGTCAAGATTTTATCATCTGAGAGACTTGCTCTTGATCAATCAGATATTCCCAAGAATCTATATCAAACTCATCCTAAATGACTGAGGCTACATTATTTTGGATATCTTCTTTTGTTAACATGTGTTACTCCAAAACCATACTGCATAATCTCTTGATTAATATCTAAAATTTCTTGTAGTTTTCCATCAATATTATCTGATAGTAACCAGCTCTTTTGGAGCAACTTATTCTTATCAATCACAATCCTAGTGGCCAGTATAAAAGCATTCCATGTCTTATTAGGAATAGGTTTGGTAGCTTCACTAAATTTTCTCTTAGAAAATTTGTATATTTGTTCTATTGGTATCACCATGGGATGTAGATCCTTAGGGAAATTATCCAAATCTTCTTTGGTGGCTTGCATTAAATGGCTAGCATCATCCATATAGTCAATTGTAGGTTGGATTTCTAAACACTTATCAAGGATTTTGGACCAAATATCCTTCCTAGACTTTTTAAATCCTTTTGAAAAGCCTATAACTTTTGCTTTTTCAATTTGAAGTTGATGCATCAAATCTTGTATTTCTTTGGCTTCGACTTCGTTATTTTCTTCTACTCTTTCAACTTGGTCCTTGATTTTTATGGTCTCTTGATATTTTTTCTGCCAACTCTTGACCTCATTTCTCACAACCTTTTCCACCTTATTTTTATTACTGACTGTATTATTTAACTTCTCAATATTTTCCTCCAATTTTCCACATTGCTCCTTATAAATGTCAATCTTGACATATAAAGTTTCAAGATGAGCCTTTGCTATAACCAACTCATCCTCCATCAACAATTGATAAATATCCTTTGTATTCTCCTCTAGCTGATAATATTCTATAGTCATGCCCTCTTTTGGTTTTCTTACAAGAGGAGTGATGGACCTAGCTATCCTTTGCCTTGTCACTAGATCAACGATCATGGCTTTTCTTCATCTAGCCATCTACTTTGAAGGCTTAGACAATTTCTCAACCCATAAATATTGAATTTTTTGTGAAACCTCCTTTCCTTTCTACAAAGAGGCTACTATGGGATAATTTGTAGAGGTAGGAGTAGCCATAAGGGAAGGGAGGAAAGACTCAGATGTTGATGGAAGGGGAGTGGTTGTGAGGACAATGGAGTCTGTACTTATTGTAGAAGTTGAAACTAGAAAATACATGGTGGTGGATTTTAGAATAATGGAATGAGCTGGGAGAGATGGTAGAGATTGCCATTATGATATTACTGATGGCAATAACCTTGGGTGTGGAGATGAATGAATGGGTGATGATGTTATTGGAATTTCTAATGAATGTGGAGGACATGGGTTGGTTTGACCCTCTATAATAGCTGATGGAGCATGTGGTGAATGAGATCCAAACTAATATAGTAGGATACCCCGATCACCTTCATAAAATATCATCATTTGATCAAAAATTTTGTCGTGTGCGCTCATCTAATTTTCTAGGTATGCACCAAGGTTAACCAAGAGAAGGGGGTCATTAGAAATGTATTAGACCCTCCCTTAATCTTAATTAGATGTAGAGTTTAGTGGTTCTTATCATAATTAATTTTTTTGATCGCGGAAGATAGATCATATACCTTAACCTTCGGATGCATCGGCTACATGTTGTCATTAGATCTGAGTACGGTCAAGCGCCATCATCAGATCAAATAGATATGTGCACCTTTTATCCCACTTTATTATCCTTTTATAACCTCGAATAAGCACAACCGTTTGATCTAGGTAGAGATAAGCATGACTATTTGATCTGCTTTGACCTCAAATCCCTTAATGACTGCTTCGTTTAAATGTTGATCACTTGTGGAAAAGTGCTATCATCAGATTTGAGAGAGAATAATCACTATCATTGGATTAGCCCATGATGTGTGCTTTATATCCTTTAGATCATCTAGATGAAGCACACTCGTTGGATTCGATCGGGATTAAGCATGATCATTGATGTCATTTTATCTTTGATTGCTTTAAAAAGGTACTACCATCGGATATGATGGAATTAAGTGCTACCATCAATCAACTTTAGCTATATTCCACTAACAAACACTTTATTACTCTTTGATTGTTTTATTAAAGGTTGTACCGTTAGATCTGCTAGGGATTCGATGTAACCGTTGGATCTATAACAAGTGAAATGATAATTATCTTTGGTTCGAATGAAAGAAATTTTAAGTATTTATTGGTATGCTATAATTGCGGCCGTTGGATTTGGTAGGATCAAATGCTGCCATTGGATCTAATAAAAATGTGCAATTTATACCTTTGTGATTTGACTTATCATCATTTGTTTATTTTATAGGAGCGTGACCGTTAGATCTGTTTTGAAGCAAGCGCAGTTGTTAGATCCCATGAAGGCACAAGCCTTTTATTTACTTCCAAAAGGAGGCTTTTTAATCTTTAGTTAACTTTCTTGGTGCACGATCGTTGAATCAACTTAGATTATCCATAACCATTGAATTTGACTTAGACATGATATTTTAATGGTCGATCAATTTTTTGTGAGCATTGTCATCAGATTAACTCAAGAGAAAGTGCTACCGTAGATCTTCTTTTGACCTACAAAACTAAAAAACATAAGGCACACATGCTTTTTAATCTTTATTAATCTATGATTAACGAAAGGGGAATGATTATCAATGTATTAAGACCCTTGTTAATTGTGATTAGAAATTTAATTAATCTTGAGGTACTTAGCACTTTTTAATGTTAACCCTCTCATATTTAGAGTGAAGCGTGATCATCTGATTAATCACAATGGAGTGCTGCCCTTAGATTTTTTTTATTTGCATGATACTTTAATCAAAGGGGCACGTAACCCTTAACTCAATTTCCTTTTTGACTTTGAGTTATAAACATTTGACCATGCAATATTATTGACTTATTTGACTTAACCTTTGGTTAGCTTATGAAAGCGCATCCGTCCGATCAAGGAGGATTTGAGCGCTACCTTTGGATCTACCCAACGTGTTCGATGTTTATCCAAAGGGGGCACGTACCCTTAGTTTGATTTTATTAAATCCATATGTTTAAGACCTTAGGTTATATACCTTTTTGACCATGGTACGTTATTGAATTTAAAAACCTGAGTTGATTATGCGAGCGCATCTATCAGATTTTGGAGGGTGAAGCGCTATCGTCCAGATATTTGGACTTGCTCGATATTTAAGCACAAAGGGGGTGCATACCCTCATTTGCCCATGTTATAATTTTTAAACCTTAGACTTATGTGTTTAGGTCTAAATGTTTTAATCAATTCATTAGACACCCAAGGACTTAGGGGTTAGTTCATTTTATTTAGGTCAGAACCCTTTGATCAATGTTATAATAAGGACCAACTTTTAGGGTTATTTATTCACGAATTACAATCCTTTTAATAAATGGAGAACTCAACGCTAAATAATTTAGTGATTGATTAATTTGAAAAAGGCTCTTTGATTAACGGTCACAAGGCAAATTTATTAATGGTTAAGGCCACAACTTTAGACTTGATTAAGATTAATATTTTTATAACTGTTCTTAGGGATCAAACCATTGAAAATCAATTTCTTAGAGGAGAAAGCAATAGAGACCAACAACATTTGGTAAATTTATTGAAGCCAAAAATTTAAAATTAGGGGTATCTGATGTTGAGTCAAATTTGGCTCCAACATAGGCTCTAACTAGGACAATGTGCTAAAAACATGAGGCACTTGAGAATTCCAGAATCTCCTGGTTTTATTTCTAGCCTTGGACAGAATCATAAACCATCAAGCTTGATTAGAAAATCAAAACATAAACAAAGAAAACTTAAAACTGAAAAGATACAATAAAGCAACAACAAACATGATATCAAAGCAATAGAGTATCCAAAAACTATTATTCTCCTCAGTCAAATTTAGATCAAAGGATCAAAATTTTAAGTTCAGATGAGCTTTTGGAATATTTTTATGATTGTTCTACAAAGTCCTAAGATATGATTATACATAATGCATCAAAGTCACTTGCTCCATCATGCCTTGGCCTAAGTGTGTGTTAGTGTATTCATTTTGATTTCTGGGTCTTCTAGAACTTCATCATGTTTGGAAAATAGTCAAGCCTAATAAGTAATTTCACTCCTTAATATTTTTACCATTTGTAGGGCTCCACTACCAGTCAAGCATCTATAGCCCCGGTGGAGATGCTACTGATCCCATATGGTTTTACTCTACTTCCAGTCAAGCATCTATAGCCCCGGTAGAGGTTTTCCAAGATATCTTAGATACAAACTCAATCTACATTATTTAAATTTTCTTTCTCTTTTTGAGAAATATTTGGATATAAGCAAATTGTGCAATGAGTGTACCTGAGTTGAGGATCAATTTTTGGCTAAAGGATAGAGTGTAATGATTTTTAGCTCAACCATATTACCAAAGATAATTCTATCCTTTGGATCCTAAAATTTCTTTTAATAGTATTTGTAATGTGAGGCTTTGTCATGATGGACCAACAACTCTGATTTACTCTATTTTATTTCATACCATATGACAATTGCATGAACATTCAAATTTGAAAATTGTAAGCATCATCAAAATCTAAAATAAATTTCCTCTTCTCTATTTATCTTTAGAGAAATAGACAGTAAGGAATACTCATCATCCTATGATAATCATGAAGATAACACACAAAGCAAAGAAAAACAAAACAACAGTAAGAAAAACACTTTACTTAACAAACAACATAACATCCTAACAGACAAAGCACTCTATTTTTTTTTTTTTTATTTTATTTTTTTTTAGGGCTTTTACTCCCTATTGACCCCATGGTAGGGGTTATAAATCTTGAGATGTATACCATTGATAGGGATTTTCATTAGTTCTCCCTCTAGGGTTTGCAACTTGTAAGTGTTTGGACCAACAACTTGAGCTATTTGATAGGGGCCAATCCACTTGGGTTCAAGTTTTCCTTTCTCACCATGCTTATCATTTTTAGGATCCCAGTAGATTACTATATCACCTTCACAAAAGGGAGTACCTTTTGCTTTCTTGTTAAATGATTTTACAATTTTTTGAGTTTGATCAATTATTCTGTTTAAGGTCTCTCTTCTTTGTTCTTGCAACTGGACAATTTGGTCTAATCTTCTTTGCAAGGCATCAGGGTTCTCATGGTCATGTAACAATAGGGAAAGGGCTAATTTCTCTATTCTAGGAGGTAGCAAGGCTTTTTCTCCATATACCAATTCGTAAGGAGTTCTCCCTGTATTTCTTTTAAGAGATAATCTATCTGCCCATAGAGCAAATTTTAATTCACTATCCCAACTCTTCTTATTTTTACCCAATGATCTCTTAATTCTAGTAATTAAATTCTTATTTGATGACTCAGCTAGACCATTTCCTTGTGGGTAATAATTTGTAGAGTGAGAAAGTTCTATTCCATACTTAGCACAAAATTCTACCATCTCAAATGATACAAAATATTGTCCATTATCTATCACTAACTTTTGAGGAACCCCAAATCTGGTTAGAATACTTTCTTCTAAGAAATTTATAATAGTTTGAGATGTAGAACTTCTAAGAGGAGCAGCTTCTACCCATTTGGTGAAGTAATCTATTGTAGTTATGATCCATTTATGTCTACCTGATGAGTTTGGATTAATTCTCCAATTAGATCAATGCCCCATTATGTGAAAGGTGCTTCTATGATCACTGGCTTGAGAGGCATAGCAGCCAAATGCTTCTTACCTACAAAAACCTGACAATTATGACAATTCCTAACATACTGATATACATATTTAAAAAGTGAAGGCCAATAATAACCTGCTCTCATAATTTTATTAGTTGTAGCTTTGGGAGAAAAATGTCCTCCATAGAAACCATCATGAAATTCTTTCATTATTTTTGGGACTTCACTTTCATACAAGTAGACTAATAACACACCATCAAGGTGTCTCCAATAAAGCACACCATCCTGCACATGATATTTTTGTGTTTGTAGTTTTACTGATCTCATTCTATTAATTGGCATGTCCTTTGGGAAAGACAAAGTTTGTAGGTATGCTAATATTTCATCATACCATTTACATTCAACATTATTAACTCTCCTGATGTCATGCATCTCATCTACTATAATGATATTATTAGAGTCTTCTCCTTTATATGCTAAGTATTTTGCTAAGCCTTGCCCTCTTACAGTTTTGACTATTTTGAATTCTGCATCATACTGTAATAGTTTCACCATCCACCTTGCAGGCCTTCCTAGTGGTTCAGATTGGGTGAAGACATATTTTATTGTTATGAAAGGGATACAACAGTAAACTTTATTTGAACCAAATATACCTTTGAAATGTTCTAAATATTGAATTACTACATAAGCATGTTTTTCTAATAGGGTATACTTAAGATGTGCTCCTTTTAATCCTGAACTCATGAAGGCTATTGGCCTTTCATTATTTTCATCATCCTTCTGAGAAAGGACTACAACAATGGAATGTTCAGATGTGAATGAATAGATATTGAAATATTTTGAGTAATTGGGGCAGGTTAAGGTTGGGGTAGTAGAAATGGCTTCTTTTATCTTTTTAAAAGCTTCCATATTTTCTGTTGTCCATTTTATTTCTCCAGTATTTTTAACCATGTCATTTATAGGTTTGGTCATCTCTACAAAATTGGGAATAAATCTTCTAACAAAATTAATCTTGCCAAAGAATGACCTGACTCCTTTGATGTTTCTAGGAGGGGGAATTTTTGAGATAGCTTCTATTCTTTCTGGATCTATACTCACCCCTTTTTCTGACACTATGTGTCCTAGTAATTTCCCTTGTGTTGTTCCAAATATGCACTTTTTAGGATTTAGGGAAATTCCAAACTCTTTGCACCAGGCAAATACTGCAACAAGATGTTCTAAATGGTCCTCTAGATTTTTAGAAAATATTGTTATATCATCCAAATATACCACTACTATTTTGAACATCAACCCTTTGAAGGTAAAGTCCATTGCTCTCTAAAAGGTAGCACCTGCATTCATTAGACCAAAAGGTATTCTCAAATATTCAAAGGTGCCCTAGGGTGTGGTGAATGCTATCTTATGTCTATCTTCTAGATTAATCTGTATCTGATTATATCCAAAAAATCCATCTAACAGGGACATTCTAGATGAACCAACTATAACTTGCAATAGTTGTTCCATATTAGGCAATGGATAATTATCTTTTAATGAGCTTTTATTCAAATTTCTAAAGTCTACACAGAGTCTAATATCCCCATTTTTCTTTCTGACTAGTACTAAATTGGATATCCAAGATGAAAATCTTACCTTTTTGATGATTTTGGAATCCAACAATTTTTGTACCTCTTTTTGCATTATTGGGTGCAGAGTAGGGTTATACTTCCTCTGTTTTTGTCTGAATGGCTTGGAATCTTCCTTCAGAGGTATTATATGTGACATTACATCTATTTTGAAGGTTTTAAGATCTTCATATGTCCAAGAAAAATGTTCTTTATTTTTCTTTAAGAAACTGATATATCCAACTTTTTCTTTTGCTGGTAAGGTTGTGTCTATTTTCACTATTTTGGGCTCTTTAACTGTACCAATATTAACATCTTCAGCTATAGTCTCTTTCAAGAGAGGTTTGAAAGCTTTATCAAAATCATCAAATAAACTTTCTAGAGAAACCAATCCTTTTGGTATTCTATTTGTTTTTAGTTGGATTACTTCTACTGGTTCTCCTATTTGATCTTTTAATTTTTCTTCATCCTTTTCATCACAAATTATATCAGCATACTGATTTTGTAAAGTCATGAAGTCTTTTATGTCCACATCATCTTGAAAGACTTGTAAGTAAACAATGTTATCTGGTACAGAAGGCTTATAGACTGAAATGGTTGGGAACCTATCCATATATTCTGTAGTAATTTTTGGATGATCTAGGCCTGATGCATTTATAGCTAAGAGGTCAACAACATGATTATGTTCTCTAGGAATATATGAAATATTGAAAGCTAAAAATTTATCAATCTCTTCCAATACTGCAGTTTTATATTGTTTTAACCTAGGATGCTTAGTTTGATACTTTCCTCTTATCTATTGGATAATTAATTCTGCATCTCCTATTACAGTCAGGTAATTTATTCCCAATTCTTTGGCTTTCCTCAATCCTAGCAACAGAGCCTCATACTCAACTACATTATTGGTGCAAGGGAATTCTAGTCTATAAGGAATACCAAGGTAGTTTCCTTTTATATCAATCAAATTAACTCCTACACCTGCTCCAGATTGGGATTTAGCTCCATCAAAAGTCATGGTCCACATTTCTTGTGTTAATACTCTATCTGATTCAACATCAACCATCTTCATGACTTTTGGATCCATGTTTTTAGCCTCTGGTACTTCTACCAGGAATGGGTTATGCCATATTGAATAAACTCCCATTCCTTTTTCTTCCATTGAATTTACTAAGTTTATCATGGTTTCATCTATTTTAATTAACTCTACAGAATATTTGTTGAAAGGTTCTCTTCGTAGAGTTACATTTTCTTTATCTGACATTGGAATGGTAGCATAAGACCAATCCAATTGAATTGAGCCCCCTAATTGTTCTGCCCAATGCTTGCTTAGTAGTAGTGAGAAGAAAGGATCAACATCCACTACTGCAACATCCATCACTATACCTTTCTTGGGGTGTTGGTCTAGGAAAACCAATAATCTAGTTATCACTCCAATGCAAGGTACTTGCCTACTATCCATTACTAAAATAGGGGTAGAATCTCTTGTACAGATTAACCCCATTTGGTCAGCTATCATTTTGGGCATGATATTATGTGAAGCTCCACTATCCAACATACAATTATGGATTACATACCTCTCTCCTTCATCTGAATTATATCTTAATGACACATAGAAGGGTCTAACTGAGGATGGTGACCTTGTATCATGTTGATTTTGTCTAGCAACATGGCAAGTTGGATCTTATTTTTGTTCAATTAATCCAAATGCTCTACAGACTTGTTCTCTGTACTATTGAACTTTCATAAGCTCACCAAATGTAATATTAACTTTCTGTTTACTGAGTTCTGACCCAACATCAAATTCTATCTTTTTTATATCAAGTGGTTTGTTGCATTCTTCTTTAGGTGTTTCCTCTTCTAACTCTACTAGCTCAAGGATTACCTTTTTGGGGATTCTATCAATTTTCTCTTTACTAATATTTTTGTTTGTGAAGGATTATTTTCTTGTTTCACTAGTGGAAGCTTTCTCTGTTCTATCAAGAACTATTCTGTTTCTTAAATTCAGAGTATGGGTAGCTTCTAATTCCTCCACTTCTTTAGCAGTGGGGATTAATTTCCCTTGCTTCATTTTATCATATCTTGACTCATGTGGTTTTTGCAAGATTTTAGTACCTTCAACTACTAAGATCTGAGGATGATGATTTGAAGCATACTTGTCCATGTTCTCTTCAAAGAGCCTTTCTCTAGACTCATCTTCTAGAGACCAACAGACATTAATCCTTATATCTTCTTCTGAATCATCATTAAGATCTATATTGTGTTGTTTACTTAAGTAAATACCACATCCTTCTAGGTTATGGGGGCCTCACAAGTTGAAAAAAATAAGGAAAACCTTCTGCTATGTTAGCAGATGGCATGGGGTTTGGAACACTATTTTGATCTCTATTAGATTCTCTATTTTTCCAATTATTATTTCCATTGTTCCTATTCCTATTTCCTTCATCAGAGACATTGTTGTTTCCCCAATTCCTATTGAAATTTTTCTTGAAAGGAGGGTGATTATCAACATGTGGTCTCTCTGGTTGTGATGGCTCACCATTATTCCCATTATTTCTATTATTTCTTTCTATTCTTGCTAACCTATTGTTCATGGTATTAAACATCTCAACCATCTGATTAGTCAATTTCTCCATTGGATCTACTTCAACTCTTCTTTGTAAATCAAAAGCTACTCTTTTGGGATTTTTATCAGGTTGATTTATCTCCAGAGAATAAGGTTTCATTTTACCACTATCTAGCATATTTATTTCGATTTCAATCACTTTATCCATGCATTCATCGATAGTGGTGGCTTGTTCTTACCTTAATTCATAATTGAATTCTCCTTGGAAAGCATTTTTATAGAAACAAATTGATTGGATGTCACTAGGCCTGAGGTTAATAGGGATTTTATTCCTAGTTTTGGAAAATCTTCTATTAAAATCACTGACAACTTCATTTTCCTTTTTCTTCATAGTGGCCAACTCAGTTAACAAGGATTGTTCATTTTTCCTCTCTCCAAATTTCTTTAGAAACATAGTTTCCATTTTAACAAAATCTGGAATGTCATTGGTTGGGAGAGAATTGAACCACTCCCTAGCATCCTTTTCCAAAGTTTGTAGAAATAGCCTTAGGACTACATCTTCATGTTCTACCTCTAAGCTATCCAAAGCATATAAGAAACTTTTAATATGATCTTCTCCAATTACTACATTATTTCCTTGAAACTTGGGGAGATACTTATGAGCTTTATTAGGTAAGGCATTCAAATTTGTAGGTAAAGTAAAAGGCATATACCTATTAGTTCTCCATAGTTGAACATTATTTTGATTTGGTTGAGCCATTGTGACTATAGGTGTAATGGGATTTGGATTCATAAAACACTACCTACAAGAATATGGGGTTGGGTAACCTTAATATAATCAACTGAATTATCTACTATAGTATTACTATTAATTGGGCAATGAGAATAATCAAATGTATCATCTACAACAAAATTTAACCCACTATTAACAATTATTTCTATAGCAGTAATATTCTGATTTCTATTTTTCTTTACGTACTTTCTACTTGTAGGACAAGATTTACTTTCATGCACAATACTCTTAAGAAGTGGTACTTTTTGATTATAGGTAAGTACCTCAAGGTTCTCAAATTCTAGAAATAGCTCCTTACCACTTCTCCTAGTGTGCACCAACACGTTCTACTCCTTCTTTCTTGATTTTTGATTTTTGGGTTCATCCAGATAGAGTCGCCAACATAGGTAGTGTAGAAAGAATAGAATGTATGATCAAGATTGCTTGATATTTAACTCTCAACCTCACAAGAGATGGTTCTTGGGGGAATTTCAAGAAAATCAAGAAACATCAAGAACACTTCAAAAGATAATTGAAAATTATGGGAAAAAGAAAATAAAGAACGATAAAGACATAAAAATAAAAATGTAGGTTCTTTATTCTAATTGGTCGCTTGTTGAATTATTATAGTCATTTAGAAAAAAATTAAAAATATAGACAAATATTTTTAACAAGTCCTCCCCAACAATGATGCCAAAAAATTATTGGCATTAGTTTGATGGGCTAGTGTAAATAGCCAGTAAAAATATGTCATGAAATCCTAGGCCTAAAATCATGAAGATTCTATCCCCAACAATGATGCCAAAAAATTGTTGGAACAATTTCTTGCATCCATAGGATTATATTTATCACGAATACTTAGGCATGGAAATATAACCATCAATTTGATCTTAACAATGTATTAACCTTCATATGATCTTGTTTTATTAAAGTTAACTAGGTGATTAGAAATGTCAATAACCTTTAACAAATAATCTTTTATACCTTGATCACCTTCGTAAAATCTTATTGCTCGATCGAAAATTTTGTCATGCACGCTCGTCCTATTTTCCAAGCATGAACCAAGGTTAACCAAGAGAATGGGGTCATGAGCAACGTATTAAACCCTTATAAATTAAGCACTAGTCTTATATTTAATACTTATCTGACCATGAAAGACATATCATATACTTTAACCTTCGGATGCGTCAACTACATGCTACCATCAGATTTGAGTAGGGTCAAGCACCATCGTCAGTTTAGATAGAGATGTGGGCCTTTTCTCTTGTTTTATTATCCTTTTATAACCTCTACTAAGAACAACTATTAGATATGGGTAGATATAAGCATGACCGTATGATCTACTTTGATTACAACCCCTTTGATGACTAATTCATTTAAACATTGATCACTTTTTGGAAAGCGCTACCATCGAATTCAAGCAGGAACAAGCACCATCATTGGATTGGCCCATGATGTGTGCTCTATATCCTTTATATCATCTATATGAAGCATAAATATTAGATTCAATCAAGATTAATTATGATAGTTGATGTCGTTTTGTCTTTGACTGCTCTAAAAAGGTGCTACCATCGGATATGATGGAATTAAGCACTACCGTCGATCAAATTTGGCTATATTACATATATGACCACTTTATTACTCTTTTATAATTTTATTAAAGGCACTATAATTGGATCTTCTAGGGATTCAACATGATCATTGGATCTATAACAAGTGAAATGATAATTATCTTTGGCTTGGATAAAAGAACTTTTAACTATCGACTGGTATGCTGCAATCACGATTGTTGGATCTGATGGGATCAAATACTACCATTGGATCTAATAAAAATGTGTGATTTATAACTTTGTAATTTGAATTATCATCATTTTATTATCCTGTAGGAGTGTGACCATTAAATCTTTCTTGAAGTGGGTGCAGCCATCAGATCTCGTGGAGGTGCAAGCCTTTTATTTAATTCTAAAAGGACCTAATGATCGTGTGATCATTAGGTCGACTTAAAATTAAATAAAATAAATTGCATGAGACAACTTAGGATCTCCCATTAGATCTGCTAAATACAGGGGGTATTTTTACTTTGAATTAGACATGACCTTTTAATGGTCGATCAAGTTTTTGTGAGCGCTGACATCAGATTAACTCAAGAGAAAGTGTTGACGTAGATCTTCTTTTGACCTACAAAACTAAAAAAAACATAAGGTGCACATGATTTTTTACCTTTATTAGTCTGTGATTAATGAAATATGAATGATTATCAACGTATTAAGACCCTATTTAATCACTTTTAGTAATTTAATTAATCCCAAGGTACTTAACACTTTTTAATGTTAACCCTATCATATTTAGATTGAGCGCGATCGTCCGATTTATCCCAATGAAGCGCTGCCCTTGGATATTTTTTATTTGCATGAAAATTTAATCAAAGGGGTGCATAACCCTTAACTTGGTTTCCTTTTTAACTTAGAGACATTAACATTCGACCGTGCACTATTATCAACTTGTTTGACTTAATATTTGGTTGACTTATGAAAGCACATTCATACAATTGAGGAGGATTTGAGCACTGCCTTTAGATCTGCCCAAAGTGTTCAAGGTTTATCTAAATGGGGCATGTGTCCTCAATTTGATTTTATTAAATCCATATGTTTGAGACCTTAGGTTATGGCCTTTTTTTACCATGGCACATTATTGACCTTAAAACTTGAGCTCGTTTATGCGAGCGCGTTTGTCCTATTTTGGAGGGTGAAACACTATCGTCCAGATTTTTGGACTTGCTCGATTTTTAAGCATGAAGGGGGCGCATACCCTTGTTTGCCTTATGATAAAATTTTAAACCTTAGACTTTAATCGATTTTAGGCCCGAATGTTATAATCAATTCATTAGATACCCATGGACTTAGGGGTTTGTTCATTTTATTTAGGTTGTAACCCTTTGATCAATGTTATAATAAGGATCAAGGCCCTTATTTATGAGGACTTATTTATTTTATTTGTGAATCACAATTATTTCAATAAATCAGAGGGGCCCAATGACTAATAACAATTTAGTGATTGGTTAATCTAAAAAAGGCTCTTTGATTAATGGTCATGAAGCAACTTTATTAACGGTCAAGGCCACAATTTTAAACTTGATTAAGATTAATATTTTAATGACTGCTCTTAGGAACTAAACCATTGAAAATCAATTTTGTAGAGGAGAATGCAATATATATCAACAACATTTGTTAAATTTATTGAAGCCAAAAATTTAAAATTGGGTGTATCTTATGTTGAGTTAAATTTGGCTCCAACAGGGGATGGAGGTCCAAGGTTCAAATCTTGAGCCTCGTCGAACTGAATACTTGTACCTTTCATGGTGCTTTTAGAAGTGTAAAAGGTTTAAAATTATTGTGGCATGGTGGTTATAGGGGCATACTGCATGAAGATCTATGTGGAAAATTCTAGGGTGGACAACACAGAATACTATGGTGGCCATAAAAGCTGGATAGCCTACCCAAATTCATGGTGGCTACTGATTCCACCATGTAAATTTAAAAAAAAAAAAATAATAATAATAATAATAATAATAATAATAATAATTTTCTTATAATGGATTCTAATTTGGAAATGATATGATGAAATTCTCCTAAAATACATTTGAGAAAGGAGAATAAAGGACTTACTATACAAATATCTCAATGAAGGTTATTATTACTCAACCCATACAATAATAAATAAAATTTTAAGAGTCCCTTAAGATATCCTTAAGAGTTCCTTGGAGTCTGAATTGAAGGCCCTTAAGAATCCCTTGATTCTATCCAAAGGAAGGATAAAAAATTAGAGAAATTAGAGGTGGGTATGCCAAACATTCCAAACGCCTATCTATGAAGTCTACCTAGGTTGGATCCTCTCCTATTACTATGGAGATGATAGACTTTGAGGATATGTATCCTATGAAGAAAAAAGGTAAACTATTTGGGGAGTCGACTAATATTCATTAGGATTATCCCATACCAAAGACTGAGTCCTCCAATTTCATATCATTTCTTAGTAATCTAGGCAAGAAGCACTAGACTCTAAAAGGTTCACTCCATGTGGCTATCTCATTTATTGAGAAAATCTAAAGCATGACTCAAAATCAACATGGCAATCTGAGAACCCCCATTAAGGAAGTGGGAAACCCTAGAAATTTGTCTCCCAAGCCATAGTTATTTTCTCTTATTGAGTTATCATGGATCCCTCCTATGTAGGATGGTGATTCTACTTTTGTCTCGCTATGGACCTTGGTTCTCCGTTCAATGGTGGTTTTGGGCATCTGGATGGTTTTGTTTTGGTTGTTTGTTGTTCTAGTTAGGTCGGATATTTGAGTTAGAGTTTCTTGGGCTATACATTGAACTCTTCCAATTTCTTTTTGTAATAATGTTTGGCGATCCTTTCAAAACCCCTTATTTTTTCTAATTAAAAAAAATCCTAAGGGTGAGTATTATTGACTTATTATATTATTAGATTCCTTCTAACGAATTAATAACTATAAATCTCACTATATGTTTATAGGGTGAAGGAAAAGAGGACCAATTGCATTACAACTAGTATTTTAACAAAGCCTTTGCAACAATGGGGTTTGGAATTTGTTGGAAACACCAACTCAATATCTATGATAGGCTATGGATGGATCCTAATTGTAACTAACTAATTCACTATATGAAAAAACTATCCTATAAATAATCTAATTAAGAAACAATTATACAATTCCTATAAGATATTATTACCTAATATAGTACTCCATTAGTGGTGATCACTTACAATGCCATGATATTTACTAGGATAAAACTTATTTAGTTTGTGTTAGAGCATGACAAGAGCATGGTCCAAATCTTAAAGAGAACAATATTGAACCAAAGAGATATTTGTATACAAAATTAAAAAGATCTATTTGGGGATATAGTGTAACTCTTAAAGCTTCCAATGGTACTTCATCATACAACAAAGTATTTGGAAAAGCAATAGTCTTACAAATTAATCTTGAGTTCCCTTCACTTCAAATGTATCACTAGTTGGAATCAAAAGATATATATCATTCTAAAGTAGGTTATGATTATTGCTCTATTATTTCTAGATGAAGAGTATGGTAAAGCATTCAAGATATTTACCTACCACCAAGTAGTCATGAAATAATTTTTTAACATAAGCAATAAATATTGAGTTTAAGGAAAGTGACCCTATGCTTAACTGGTTCAAATATCAAGCTAAGATAGGTAGTAATGACAAGTTTAACTCGCTATGAAGTGGACCCTACCAAATTGTCAATGTGAGAAGTGGTAATGCATATGGGTTGGTAACTTTTGGAGGAATCTTATTACCTATTTCAGTAAATGGGAAATTCTTAAGGCACATAATATCATAAGGAAAAATAATCAATTTTGTAAACATCTACAAATATACACCTTATTTTCTCTAAGTTTATAATTTTTATTTTTCTTTTATTAAAAAAACTTATCTTATTTAGACAAAAATCTTGGAAAATATGTTAAAAAAACCCTCTCTTTTATCCTATCTTTAAAGGAGATGTAAAATTTTTAATTTTTTAAAATTATCTAAGTACAAGAGAAATCAATTTGATCTTCCTAAGAAGATAAATTCACTCTCTTAAAGTATAAGGATTGATTTTATTTATTTTTTAAATAAAGGAAGAGTTATTCACTCTATTCTAGAAGAGTGAATTGCTCCCCTTAAATTGACAGTAGAAAAGAAAATACATTAATTTACAATGAAATCAAATAACTCCTAAAAAGTGGAACAAATATCTATACTCAATGTTTACAAATAAAAATAAAAATTTCCAACAAGCCAACTAAGCAAATTGTTCTTATCTTAAAGAGAAAAATAAACTCTACCCTCTATAAATGCAAAAAGAGAGGGTAAGGTAAGCCCATAGAAATAATATTTTTAATCTAGTAGGGATCACCCCCTATTCCACAATGAAAAAATAGTGAAAATGATCAAATATATGATGAATCCCATCTATTTCCAAAAATATAGCCATTAAAAAGCAAGAAACCACTATAAATGTTACCACAAGGAACAAGCTATGGGGATGGTTTCTAATAAAAATTTACTGGGGGGTATTTTATGTAGAAAGAGGGTAGTTAGGAAATCTTTATTCGTTGGTGGGTTTTTCGTGCCTTTCCTTTAATATACTAAAGTTGTATTTAGGAATAAACCTACACCATGATAATTATGTTTTGAATAACCTAATAAAATTAGTCGAAGAAAGCTTGTCATTTCCTAAATAATTCCATATTTGTGTTATCATATCAATAAATTTAGGATGGTCTTACCACATCTATTCATTTAAAATATGATATTTATTTTAAATCACTTATCACCATTTTAACTCTGATTGGCCAATTATCTAAACCAATCATTGTCAAGGTATTAATATTAGTATTAATCTAGCCAATGTTATGAGAGTATGCATCTATCTATTTTTTTTTCTATTAGATTCTAGCTTATCCTATTATTTGTCCATGTATAGTTTTCCTCTTCAAAATCAACCTCCCATAGATTATTATTTTGAATGAATGCTAACAATCTCTCATACTTTGGGTTATTTTCCTAATCCCTCCATGTTATTCATCCAGCTTGGTTATGACATTAAAATATCTTATGATCATGAATTAGATTTCTTGGTCTTTAATTTTCATAAAGGCTTCAATCCCACTCCATACTTCTAATCTAGCTGACTGATTTATAAGTCCATAGACATTGATAATATTGAAAATAATATCTTCAAAGTAACATGTGACTAATGAGTCTATCCAATACCTAGTTTTATGAATGGTTTTATAGAAGGTCCTAACTACATTAAAACATGTTAGAATTCCCCTTGTTGCTCTTTCTAAATCTTTATTATCCCATTCACATATTTTCCATACTACTTTCATAGTTTTGGAAACTTCTTCCTTTGTCATTTTTGTTTCCTAGATACAAAGAATATCAGGATTATTACTTAAACACATGTCCTTGATACACTTCTAATTTGAGGGGCATTAGCACCTTTTATATTTCATGATATGGTAATCATGTCTCATTAGTCGCTATTGGCCCCTCCTATGAATTACCAATATCATTTTGATATATTTTGTAGCTCAATACTCAATGTAAATAACCATAGAATAATATATAATAAATTTGCAATAAAATGGACTTAATAAAGATAACTCAGAAAATAATATGAACTCAGAAATACTCATAGAATAATCACTTGAAAATGCTCACAAAAATAGTAAAAATATTATAGAATAAAGGTCTGCTAATGCATGTTATATGCAATGCATTTTTTATAACAATTGCAATGCTTTGTCACAAATATATAATAGTATGTGACTCTTCATATGAAGTACTCTTGACATTCACTCTTATTTGAAAATATTCAATTTCCTATTATAAGGACACATGTGCACATCCACACTCATAACACTTGCACACTCAATTACATGACACTTGTACATTTCCTGCACAATATGACATTACATGAAATATAAACTCACACTCTAATATAAGACATACACCTAATATAATATTGTACCAAGGTGGTACATAAGCATGTACCAAATAATGTAATATTCTCTAACACACCCCTATATTACATTATTTGGTTATTGAAGACCTTTGTCTTCAATATGGGTCTTCATGTTGATCTTGAACCTTGTACTATTATGTCTTGCTTTCTTCAATTGGTTGCCTTCCTATATTATGATTAAATGAGTGATTAGTATCTTTCAAAAACTCTTCTTCATGTATTACTAATTTTTTGAAAGAGCCTTGACTTCATTTTCTTTTGTAGTCACTTCTAGTTCCTGAATTTCTTGAGCTAAATGACTCTTTTGATTCCCTTCTCTATATTGCAATTGAGGTTGATTATATTGATATTGAGAAGAATACTACTATTGAGATTTTTGATTTTGTGGATAAAATTTATTTTGGTATTGTCTATATTGTATTGGTCTATTTGCGTGACCATAATTATTTATCTAATTCCTTGGATTTTATCTACAAAAATTTGTATTATGATTTCTTGAGCATCCAGTGGCATCTGATGCAGAGGCATCCAGTTGTGGGAGAGCCACTTCTAAAAAATTGGCTAAGGAAGAAGAAGAAGAAGCAGAAGGCAAGGAGGAAGTGCAGAGCAAAAACTATCGTGATTTCGCTACATCGCAAAATCGCGACAGTCAGCAGGAGAGAGAAAATGCCACTGAGAGGGTCGCGATTTCGTGATGTGTCGCAAAATCGCGATCGTCATGAAATCATGACAAGAAGGCAGAAAAGGGGAAATGCGTATGGAATGTCATGATTTTGTGACATGTCACGAAATCATGATAGTCACAAAATCATGATGAAAAGCGGAGCAAGGGGCTCGAAGGTGGAGTGGTCGCGATATCGCGACGTCGCGATGTCGTGACAAAAAAGTGGAGCAAGGGGCTCGGAGGTGGAGTGGTCGTGATATCGCGACGTCGTGATGTCAAAACGTAAAATAGAGCAGAGGGGTCGATGGTGAAATGGTCGCGATATCGTGACGTCGCGACGTAAAACAGAGTAGAGGGGCCGATGGTGAAATGGTCGTGATATCACGACATCGTGATATTGCAACGTCGTGATGTCACGATGTAAAACAGAGAAGAGGGGCCGATGGTGAAATGTTCATGATATCACGACGTCGTGATGTCATGACATAAAACGGAGCAGAGGGGCCGATGGTGAAATGGTCATGATATCACGATAGGAAGAGAAGAAGACGAAGAAGAAGAAAGATATGGTGGGAAACCATGACAGACGGTATTTTTAGGGACCGTTCTAGAATGACACGTGGCACCAAGGTGTAGTTAAGGTGGGCGATTACCCAGAAGCATAGGAAATGAAAAGGATGGATTGCGCAGGGTAATCTGACAGGGAGCGGCGGTCAGAGTGAACTGACAGGAAGCGGCGATTACAGGGGCCGTGCGGAGAGGAGCCTTTAATCGGGTTGGTGCTCCAATTTTTGTGTTGATGTTTTAGAGGGTCGGGGCCTCTATAAAAACCTAGTCTTTGTAATAAATCGGGTTGGTGCCCCGATTAATTGCGTAAGTTGTTTCAGAGGGTCGGGGCCTCTATAAAAACCTAGTTTAATGTAATAGATCGGGTGGTGGATCGGAGATCGCACGTAGAGTGTGAGAGTGAGAAGACCAAGTCAAGCACTGGTCATTGTAAAGCCTGCGGGCTATTTGCATGTATTTTCCAGATTTAATAGAAGAAAATTTTTTTTGGGAATTGCGTGAGTGTGAGCGTGTGATTTTCCCATCCCCCATCAGTGGTATCAAAGCTAGTGATTCTGAGTGTGTAAACAGATCACCGGTCATGAGGCAGTTTGCACAAGGATATGTGGTAGGGTTTTGAGAGAGGAGAGATATTTTAGGATCCCTGAGTGTGTAACAAATCACCGAACGTGAGGCAGTTACACCAGGATCTGTGAAAAAAAAAAATGATGACAATGAGAGAGTTCAAGGCATTGCAAAGGCAAGTGCAAGCCCTACAGGAGGAACTGCTCAAGAGAGATTTGCAAAGGCAAGTGAAAGCCCTGCAAATGGAGCTATGCAGATAGCATGAGGAGAAACAAAGAAAGAGAGAAGATGGAGTGCTTCAGAAGTTGAAGCTGAAGAATGCTGCAGAGGAGTGCAGTAGTGCTGGGACCTGCCTGGAAGAAGGCAAAAATTTAAATGGCAAATAGGAGGAGTTGGAGCAGGCTACTGAGGCAAAGAAATGTTTGGAGGTGTTGCAGGAGGCAGCAACCAGACAGCCCAGAAGTGAAGATCACTTCTCCACCAACCCCGGGTGTCTGATGCAGGAGCATCCAGTGGCATCTGATGCAGAGGCATCCAGTTGCGGGAGAGCCACTTCTGAAAAATTGGCTAAGGAAGAAGAAGAAGAAGCAGAAGGCAAGGAGGAAGTGCAGAGCAGAAACTATCATGATTTCGCTACGTCGCAAAATCATGACAGTCGATAGGAGAGAGAAAATACCACTGAGAGGGCCGTGATTTCGCGACGTGTCACGAAATCGCGATCGTCACAAAATCACGACAAGAAGGCAGCAAAGGGGAAATGCGTATGGAATGTCGTGATTTCCTGACATGTCATGAAATCACAATAGTCATGAAATCATGATGAAAAGCGAAGCAAGGGGCTTAGAGGTGGAGTGGTCGTGATATCGCGACGTCATGATATCGCAACGTTGTGATGTTGAGACAAAAAAGCGAAGCAAGGGGCTCGAAGGTGGAGTGGTCGTGATATCACGACATCGCGATATCGTGACGTCACAATGTCGCAACGTAAAATGGAGCAGAGGGGCTGATGGTGAAATGGTCATGATATCACGACATCGCGATATCATGACATTACGATGTCACGATGTAAAACAGAGCAGAGGGGCCGATGGTGAAATGGTCACGATATCACGATGTCATGATATCATGACGTCGTGATGTCGCGACGTAAAATAGAGCAGAGGGGCCGATGTTGAAATGGTCATGATATCATGACATCGTGATATCGTGACATCACGATGTCACGACGTAAAACAGAGCAGAGGGGCCGATGGTGAAATGGTTATGATATCGCGACATCACGATATCCACGACGTGGAAGAGAAGAAGATGAAGAAGAAGAAAGAGATGGTGGGAAACCATGGTAGGCGGTATATTTAGGGACCATTCCAGAATGACACGTGGCACCAAGGTGTAGTTAAGGTGGGCAATTACCCAGAAGCGCAGGAAATGAAAAGGATGGATTATGCAGGGTAATCTGACAGGGAGCGGCGATCAGAGTGAACTGACAGGAAGCGACGATTACAGGGGCCGTGCAGAGAGGAGCCTTTAATCGGGTTGGTGCTCCGATTTTAGTGTTGATGTTTTAGAGGGTCGGGGCCTCTATAAAAACTTAGTCTTGTAATAAATCGGGTTGGTGCCTCGATTAAATGCGTAAGTTGTTTCAGAGGGTCGGGGCCTCTATAAAAACCTAGTTTAATGTAATAGATCGGGTGGTGGATCGGAGATTGCACGCAGAGTGTGAGAGTGAGAAGACCAAGCCGAGCGCTGGTCATTGTAAAGCCTACGGGCTGTTTGCATGTATTTTCCAGATTTAATAGAAGAAAAAAAATTTTGGGAATTGCGTGAGTGTGAGCGTGTGATTTTCCCATCCCCCATCAGTTACTCCTATTAAATTTATCTCTTGAAGTTGAAGCAACATGACCTTGAGCATTCTCTTTAGTTACCAATGCATTGTTAGTCATTTCATCTTTGATAGAATTCTCAACTTCATATTCTTGGAGAATATTTACTAACTCATCAAATGAAATGTCCTTGCTAAGGATTTGTAGAGAAGTAACTAGGTGTTTGTAATTTTTTGGAAGAGCCCTTAGGATTACTTGGACAAGCAATTTATCTTCCACATTTTCACCTAAATTTAATAGCTTTGCTTTTAAGTCTACCACTCTTCTTAAAAATAATTCAATACTTTCACCACTAGTAAACTTTAAAGAGTGCAATTGAGTTTGAAGATTCAAAATTGTAGCTTTGTTCTTTCCTTCAAATATTTTGGCTAAAGTATTCCATGCTTTAGTAGAGGTTACTATTGAGCTTATGTATGGTTGTATCTCATATGTAATAGCAAATGTAATTATCATAAGAGCTTTAGCTTCTTCTTCTTCATATTTTTGAATTTCTCTATCACCTTTAGCAGGTTTTGTTTTGGTTCCTCTAACAATGTCCCATAGCTTTTCTACTATCAAGATTGATTTTACTTTGTTTTTCCATGAAGCATAATTAGGACCTTTGAGGAGTTGGGACTCTAAGAGGAAAAACTTGTTGGATGTCATGGTGATACTTATGTCTCCCTAGATTATGAATGATGGATTTCTCAAGTTTCTAAGTTCTTCAAAAAAATTGAAGTTGAATACCTTATGGCTCCCTAATTGAATAGAAACTAGAATATTTGTAAACTTATGAATTTCTAAATTTTAAGTAGAATTCCTTGTCTCTCCATGATTAAATTATTGCAAATATTCTATGGTTTTAGAATTTCAATAAATCACTAAAGCTATTATTGAATCCTTTGAAAAACAAGACTTCAAAAATAATAAAGCCTACTTATCACTCCAATCAAGTAGTTAAAGCATTATTTTTTCTATTAAACTACTTATCTCTCCACTAGACTTATTTAACCTTAGAAAATAAATAATAACTTGAACTTATTTCTCCTTTTAGCCTTAGGAAAAATTAATAATCTCTACAAACCCTAATTTACCTCCTTAGGGTGCATAACTTGGCGAATGATTTTTGGCGCTATGTTATGCTCTTCCCTTGACTTTGAAAAGATGGTTGTTCTACTACAATCATGCAAGGCTTCAGTGCTAAATTTGTATTGGCCTTTCACTTTGCTTCAACGTGTGAGAAGTGGATTGTAATCTCTTCACCTTACTTGAGAATGTGAGAAGTGGATAGAGATTCCTTGCACGTATTCCTACTTGAGCTTCTCATAAGATGTTACAAAAACTACCCATCTATCTTCCTTGTGCCACATGGTGATGCATGCTTGAATAGTTGATGCTCCTTCATACGCTTGTAATGTTCAAGCATTTTACTTTCTTGGGCACTCATATTAGGGTAATGCTTGCACTTCCCTCTAGCCACTAATGTGTTATCTTTCAATGCTCCTTTTGAACAATGTTAGAATGCTAGATATATTTTGCTAGACACTTGGATTTTGATCTTCCATGACTCTAGCTCCTCTCTTGCCCTAATTTTTGACTTCCTTGGTGCTTTGATTCCTATGAAATGGTTTTACTACTCAACTCTTCATCTCCTACATCACTTGGGCTTCTGTGTGCATTTCTCAGTCCCTATGTTCCTTGGTTGGCATCTACTACATCCTCTATGCACCTTGGCTCACGTATCTATGGATGATACTTTCTCTATATCTTGGATGGTGCCTACGTAACATTGCTAGTCCTTAGAGTCTTCCTCAATTTTTATTGCTACTCAATGGAGCTAATACCTGAGGTAAACCTTTCTTTGTTTAGTTGCTTATGCTCTTCGATAATATTGGTTGCCTTGATGGTGTTGCACTTAACATTTGTTGTCTTCTTTGGGTTGAGTGTTGTTACACTTCTTTTGGAGCTTTGTTGCCTTGTTATGGTGTTGTCAACTTCTGACTTGGTGCTCTTTGGCTACTCAAATTTATATGGTGAACTCTTCACCCTTCACTACTGCCTTGATCACTTTTAATATTGTCATCTATTGCTGATGTTCTTGCTCTCTATGTGGATGTAGATTTGAATACCTTGGCCCTAACATAGAACATTCTTACAAACCTTTCCTTGACTGTAATGCTTTCTTATTTGCAGGTGCACATACCGAGCTCTTATGAATGGCACTCTTAAACTCTTCAACTACACCAATATACCTTATTCAAGAATGGTGCTTCTATGACATTCCTTTGCTTTTGGTGCTACTATGGCACTCCTCGTAGACTACACTAGATGCTTCTTGAATAACCTTAGTCTAGTGCATATTTGCTTCTTAATCATGCATCTTTCTAATTTTGTAGGTGCCTCTATTTGAATTTCGAATGCAGCTAGGAAGTAATACTTCCTTTATAAACTTTAACTTTGATAACTTGACCTCTGCTATTTGTTCTTGACCATATAAATCTGCCCTTGGATGAAACCTTGCTTTCACTGTAAATGGTCAAATCTATTTCTCTTCCTTATGTTGTACTTGTCTATATTTTCTTTTGACTTCTTTATGGAGGCCTTTTCTTTCCTCTAGAGCCTGCAATCTTCTTCTCTGGTTCTTGAGCCTTCAACTTGCTAGCACTTTTAGTTCTGCCTAGCTTTCCTTAAACTCTACCTTGCTTGACGTTGCTTGTTATTCTACTTTAGCATTCTTAGATGCTTCATAGTGCTAATGGATATTATGTTCTTCTCCTTACTATTTACTTTGCTAATGCTTTCTTCCTTTGTTGTTTCACTTTGTTATCCTCTTGTAGATATAGGTGCAAGAAACTCAAGCGTTGGATCACTGGTGCAGGGTGCTCTCCAAGATTAAACTCACACTATGTTGTCCTCTTGAATACCTACAACCATTAATAATTTAACTTCTTAAAAATGCACTTAATCACCTTTAATATGCAACTTTCTCTACCTTGTATATGATTCTAGACTTCTTTATTTCTTATAGTTCCTTTGAGCCTTAATTATTCCCCCCTGTGCTTAGTTTAATTTTGAGCATTACTTCTCTATTATCTATGGGCTTGTCATCGAATGGCGATGATTGTCCCAAATCCAATGAGATATTTCTTGAAACTCCTTTCTTTCTCTTGGAACTATTTTCTATCTCTTTCTCTATCTTCAATGTTGTTCTTGAAGATTTCAATCTTTTTCTTGACTGAATATGTTGCCTTCTCTAGCTTCAATTCTTTTATCTTTGATGCTATTGTAATGCTTCACTTGCTTTCAATATTTCCCTTGTGGCCTTCAAATGCTACCTTTCTCTTCAATGTTGTCCTTGTGACATCCAAATACTTTTAATATTGCCCTTGTGGCATTCACTCCAAATATTGCCTTCCTCTTTTGCTATTCTAAATCTTCTGACTTTGTTGTCCAATGTGGACTACTAGAATGCTTCCTTTGATGTGCTATGTGTTGTCCTTTAGCTAGGACTATCTTCAAGACTTTATGTTGTCTTGAATTCTCTTGAAGTCTTTTTCTACCTTCAAGTTTGCTTTCTCTATCAAACTTTTCAATAGGACCTCTTTCTTGGGTCTCTTAATTTACCTTCAATGGGACTTTTCTCAAGTCTCCTTTGTTTGCTTCTATGAGACCTCTTTTCTCTTGGGTCTCCTTACTCTTGTCAATCTCAAGGTCTATCTTCAAGACCTGAAACTATGTTGTAGATTGCCTTCTATTCCAAATTTGTTCTTGGAATAGGTAAACTCAATCTATCTAAAACTTTTCAATATTGAATCTTTAATATTCACTAGTTGTCCTTCAACCTAGTGGTATTAATTCTTGCCTTCATTGGTCTTTCTCTTAGCCAGTGGAAATACTTGTCTTCACTAGTTTTTCTTCAACATAGTGGTAATATCCTTAACTTCACTGGTCTTTCCTTAGCTAGTGGAAATACTTATCTTCACTAGTTTTTCTTATCCAGTGGTAATATCCTCAACTTCACTGGTCTCTCCTTGGCTAGTGGAAATATCCTTAGATTATTTGCAACTTTAAAAACCTATGCAAGAAAACTTGTTGTGGCTCTGATACCACTAATAGCTTTTGTAGCTCAATACTCAATGTAAATAACCACAGAATCGTATATAATAAAGTTGCAGTAAAATGGAATTAATAAAGATAACTCATAAAATAATATGAACTCATAAATAACTTAGAAATACTCATAGAATAATCACTTGGAAATGCTCACAAAAATACTAAAAATGTTATAGAATAAAGGTCTACTAATGCATGTTATGTGCAATGCATTTTTGATAACAATTACAATGCTTTATCACAAATATATAATAGTATGTGACTCTTCATATGAAGTACTCTTGACCTTCACTCTTCTTTGAAACTCTTCACTTTCCTATTCTAAGGACACATGTGCACTCTTACATAATGGACACTTGTGCACATCCACACTCACAACACTTGCACACTCAATTACATGACACTTGTGCATTTCTTGCACATTATTACATTACATGAAATATAAACTCACACTCTAATCTAAGACACACACCTAATCTAATATTGTACCAAGGTGGTACATAAGCATGTACCAAATAATGTAATATTCTAACACATTTTTCTATTTGTTAAAGAGAAGTTCAACCAAATTAGAATGTGTTCCTTTCTCTATGTTTTCTCCTACTTCCTTGGCTATCATTTGATAATTTTAAGGTTTATTTCTTTCTTCCTTGCCAGTATCAAGGGTAGATATTATTATTCTATTCCTCAATATTGATTCACAATTTTTGTTTTCATTAGATATATCCTCTCCTGGCTCTGCTAAGAAATTTTTTGACTTATCCTACTTACTTTATAGTATTTCCTTGTTAAGGGTAGAGGTATTAATATCTAGAATACAATTTATTTACCACTTTACTTATCATGAAATGTGTATGGTACTTCAAGAGAGTATTAAAACTATAATAAGGTACATTCTTTAGGTTTAACAAGAATGTTCATCCCTAAATTGATTGAGTAGAAAGTTCCTTGTTTATATTCTAATCTTGTTGTACCATGTCATCTAATCTACGATATGATTTTTCTTCATAGGCTAAAGACTCAAAATATTTGGTGCTTATTTCAATATCCTTACTAGTCTACACTATTTATTTAATTTCATTTGTCTTGACTTATTTTTTGGAAATTGAAAACCATCCTCATCCATATCCATTTGTAAGATTCTCTTGAGGTTTTCTACATATATTTTTTCTCGAATTTTCTTAGGGCATGATCTCTCAATATGTCCCACCTAATTACATATTCTACATATGAAAGATATATTTTCATAATCTATGGTTTGGTTCCATAAGTTACCCCCCTAGTTAAGAATGTTTGATTTTGGTAAAGGTTTATTGATATCAATCATGACGAATATCAAGTACAAGTAACCAATATTATGTCTTTTGTAGTTTTTGGAATCTCATAGGATTCTCCAAGATATTTTCCTATTGCCTTAAAGATATCCATTTTCCAAAAATAAATGGATAACCCATACACCTAACCCAAATTGGTAGTAGGGATAGATTTATGTTTTTAGGTGCAAAGAACCTTCAAACAAATGGGTGAGGAAGAGTCCTACTCTTCCCATAAACCAAGGACCCCATTTTAGAATTCTATCTATTTCCTCCCTATAATTGAAAATTTCTAGGAAGGAATATTTTTGGAAAGAAAACATAGACTCACTCCTAGATACTTCCATATCCTATCAATCTATTTTCTCAAAGCCAAAATCCTTTTCCAAGATCCATTAAATTTACCAATGATTGTATTATATTTGAGCAGTAAGGATATTTGATCTATGAGGTTCTACATAACATCTACTAATAGGGATGATCCTAAGGATTTAGATATAAATTAGCCCATGGGAAAGATATTATAACTCAATATATACTAAAATTTATCAGTATATCCTATAATAATTATATTATTTGAAAATAAACCTATAATAATATGCATGCAAAAATTTGAAGAAAATAAAGGGATAAATGAAACTTAGCTAAAAATATGTTTTACCTATATGAAATTTTCTACCTCAGTGATGCCCTCACCATTCATTACTCCTCCCATCATTTAAACCTTAGCTAAAAGATATCTGTAATTTTATTTTTCCCTTACTTAAAAATTTGGCATTGCCCTTGTTCTAGATGGCTAACTTCACAAGGTCATATATCCATCAATGTTACTTAGATTACTTTATATAGCCACTAATTTTAAAGCTCTTCAATTTTTTTACAAATTGGTCCAAGAATTATCTGAATCAAACAACTCTTGTAAAGATATGGCTCTTAAAAGAAGAGTTATTTTTTGGAAACATTTACCCTAATGTTGTCCTTGTTTCAGATGGTTGTCTTTATTGTGAATAATGGTAAACATATTATTTTAGAAGAATATTTCACATTGCATAAATATTTTTATGGCATTTACAACATATGTATGGAATATTTTAGACTTTGTTACAAGAGGTTAGCTAACAAGTTATCTTCCAAAACCACTCAAACCAAATTTAATAATAATTAAACAATTAAAAATAATGTAATAATATAATGGTAGTCTAATATCCCCTTTTATTACATTATTTGGTATAGTAAATAAATGAATATCCCCCCTTAATCTAGAGGATATAATTTTGAGAGGATTTGGATACCAAGATATACCTTAGCTTTGGGTTTGGCTCTATCATTGGCTTTGGCTCTAGCATTGGCTTTGGATTTGACATTGCTAGAAAAGAATCTCAACTTGGTGTGCATTTTTGTTCTATATCCAGATCTTCCTCTAGTTTATAGTCATTGGATCCTTACCTCTAGGTTTCCTTTGAGTCTCTACTTTTGGGTCATTGCCTTCTAGGTTTCCATTGACTAGGGTGTTGCCTCTAGGTAACCTTTGGGTCTCTTCCTCTTGGTCACCTTTTTACTTCACCTATGGGTTAGCCATTGGATCAACATTTAGGTCATCATATTTTGGAAAATCCTCATAATATTTTACTACTTATGTTTTAATCACATATTTTATATCTATATATTTTATTATTGTAGGTATTCTTCTACAAACTTCTATCACTACAAGTTTTCCAAGCATATCTTGGATCATATTATTCTGATATTGAAATACTTATACTCAAGTTTCCCAACACATTTCATCATGGGAAAACTTACATTATTTTTCATATTGAGAAAAATTAGTCTCTTCTGTAGAAACCACACAACATTTCTTTTATTTTATACCATTTACACACATTTATTCATAACGTATATGTATTTTGCTATACCTTATTTCTTATTTTTATTGGAAATATATTTGTGAATGATTATTTCCTCAACAAATAACACAAAAATAGACATTCCAACATTATTCTAACATATGTCCATAACTTACACAATATTTACAAAAATTCCCTTCACTGATTTTTTTTCACAATTTGTTTTTATTACTACCTGCCACAAATTGGGTTTCATTTATTTTAATAAAAAATTTATTGTCACCTATTACAAATTTGATATTACTAGTCTCTGCTTGATGTATATATAAATATATTTTAAATGATTCTCTTTCACAAATTTATCTCATCTGCTTGACTTTTATGTCCTCTATATCTAAGGCCTTCTTTCACA
Organism: Wollemia nobilis; assembly: GCA_028583015.1. Taxonomy (NCBI): domain Eukaryota; kingdom Viridiplantae; phylum Streptophyta; class Pinopsida; order Araucariales; family Araucariaceae; genus Wollemia; species Wollemia nobilis. The sequence continues at coordinate 552,735 of JAQPPZ010015344.1, forward strand.
CCTTGCCCATTTTTTCTAAATCTATTCCTAAGTTTTTTATTTGAATACTTTTCTAACCCTAGGGTTTTTAAATAACAAATCTTTTAGCAAGAGCTCAAGAAGAGATGCACAAACAAAATTATTCCTAAGTGCACACTATATGCTATTTATCTTTCAAATTCCTAGAAATTAATTAAATATATTCTTATTAAATTAGATTTAGGATTTACAATATAAATGTAAAACACTCAATAAACATCCTAAAGACTAATTAGGGCACTTATTTTATCTTGTGGTTGATCCTTGCTTTTATCCTTTGCCCAATGATATCAACAATTCTTGTTCCTGCAATACAACTTGACAAATGCTTGAAAATATAATTAGTGTTAGGGGTCCTGCTTAGGCCACTATACAATAATGCTTGGAGGTACAATAGTCAAGACCCCTAGGTCCTTTTAGTTGACATTTAAAAATAGAAGCAAAAAATGACCTTTGGAAGAAATCAAGCATAATAGAATATAGTAGAATAAAATGATGGAACCACATAATAAAATGTAATACTATGCCCTATATGCAATATATGATGCAAATATGGTTGAATTTCCTCAATTATTCCAAATGTTATCAACATAAGTGCTTTTGCATCACCTTCTTCAAATATTTATATTTCTCTTGCATCCTCACTAGGTTTTATCTTTGTTCCACTAACTATATACCAAAGTTTTTCTACAACTAGGATTGATTTTATTTTGTTCTTCCATGATGCAAAATTTGGTCCTTTCAAAAGTTGAGATTCAAAAAGGAAAATTTTATTGTTTGACATAATGGAACTCATTCAAAAAATATTTAAATCCTCTAAGGTAGAAAACCTTAAGTCTCTCTAATTTAAAAATGAATCAAATTTAAATTTTGAAAATTATAAACTTTCATAGTCCTTTGATGTTGAAAACATTTTAGCCCCAAAATTAAATTTGCAAATGTTCAAAAACTTTCTAATATATTTTTCGATTTTTTTTTTTAAATTGAAAATACTTAAAATAAATATTCTATATAAAGAAACTAAAAAACTTTAAATGCTTGAAATAAAAAAATAAAATAATTAATATATAAATCCTTATCACTCCACACACACAAAAACTTTAATTTCTAATTAATCCCTATAACTCCTACTAATTACTTTTTAAGCTTATAATCACCTAATGACTTCTCAGTTTATAATTACCTTAAGACTCCTTAACTAAGCTTATAATCACCTTACAACTTCTAAGCTTATAATAACCTCATATCATATTATGACTTCTCAAATAAAGGTAATTAATTAACATTAATTTATCTAACCTTTATTTCCTCCTTATTCATCTTGAATGCACGTTCAACATTTCAAATGTGGTAGCCCTAACATCCTTGGATGGAGCTCAATGTTCATTGAATTCACATGCTTTATGGATGCTTCCTACACATTCCCTAGATCTTATTTAGCTCATTTATTTCTTTCTAAGTTAAGCATGAAACATTCCAAGCTAACCCTAATGTAATGACCCCTCTTAGAAGGAATATTTTTTTTGTTTAATTTATGTACAGATGTGTTGATATCGAATACATAATTCTATCAAGATGGGTTGATAAATTGTACTTTATGCTTTTTAAATTTTGAAGTATGTTTATAATATGGTACTACTAATGAATTTTGTGGTTGCAAGATCAGATACTCTCACAGATGGATTGTTAGAGGGTAAACCACCAAATTCAAGAGAAAATGTAATGATGAATGAATTCTCATCGACATATCAAGGGTAACAATAAAACCTTCATATAGATGCATTGCATTTGTGTGTGTGTGTGTGTGTGTGTGTGTGTGTGTGTGTGTGTGTGTGTGTGTGTGTGTGTGTGTGTGTGTGTGTGTGTGTGTGTATGTGTGCACCATTAGGCAATGAGGTTGCTATAAAGCAAAAGAGCCACCCTTAGTAGGTAGGTGATAGTGTACAAGTTATCGTAAGGTCCCTGCATGAGGAAAAGTTTTAGTGGTGCATATTTTTGATCTACATTATAATTTAGGTGAGGATATCTCTTGGTAGGAGCCCTCATATTACTTGTTTAGTTAATGGGTAATATTAACATTTAATGTTAAATTAATTCAAAGGATAAAAGAAAATATAAATAATAATTTAGTTATTAATAGTTAATTAATAAGATCATTAAATTTTAAAAAGAAAAGCATATATGATTTGCAAATTATAATAAAATTTAGTTTTTCTTTAAATAAAATTAGAAATATTGGCCACGTGGAATATTCATGTAAACCATCATTAATTTAGCAAAAGGAGATGGCTAGCTAGGTGGTAGGATGCATTTCGAACCACTTGCTCACCCTTTTCCTCTAAATGTCATTAAAATTCTTTGGAGCTACCAAGCTTGGGGGGAGGAGGAAGATTAGTTGAAGGAGAGGAGCAACGAGAAAATTTTTCAAGGAAAATATAAAGGAGAAGGAAAGAAACTTAGAGTGGAGATATTCTACTTCTAAATCTCTTGTATATTGTTAGAATGTTTACTGCATTAATTTATAGAGTTCTTGTTTAGATTACTTTTCTTTTTACATTTTGAGTGTTAGGTTAAGTGAGTTAGGAAGATGATAGCATAGTTGCAATAAACCTTTTCTAAAATTTTATTTGAGGATATTTAAAATGAGAAATTGGTCCTTTTTTTTTCACTGCAAACCAAAATGGATTTTTAGAATATAACTAAGAATATTTCTCTATTTCCATCCACTGAAAGTTCACCTAAAGCAATTTTTTTAGTGTTACAATGTCGAACTAGTGTTTGGAATCTAGTTGTGACATGTCTTAAACTTCAAACCAGTTTTTTGGACCATTTCATCTATTAGACATTGGATGTTTCCAAATTATTAAAATTCTTCTAATGTGCAATGTCATGGAGTGAATTCATGCCCCTAAATATAAACTATATAATTTATTTTTATTAGCGAGCATTGCTTAAAATATTTTATATAATTATTATGTTGTGTTCATGCTCATAATTAAACTTAATCATTGTAGAATATAACTATTTAGTTTGATTATGCTTTTAGCTATTCAAGATGAGTTCTCGACAGTGTATTTAGAAAACCTTTTCTTTTATTCTGGTAAATAATGTAGAAGGCAACTTCTCAAAATTTATTTATTATTAGGTATACTTTGAATGATCTAGTGTAGAAGAAAATGATTTTAATAGATTGTTGGATGATCTAATAATAATCTATTTTAGTCATTATAGAGGTCCGCTTAACATATTTAGGAAATGAAGAATTGGGTCTATAAATGAAGCCTTTGAATATGTAGTATTATATTTTTAAATAATCCTCTATAGAAATATGAAAAATAAGCTTTTGTTAGACTTAATAAGCTTTGGATTAGATGTTGCACTAGCCAAGCAAAAAAATAGTCTTTGCATGGTAATCTATGTATTAAAAAAATAAATTCTTTCAACATATAGGTACTCAATCAAGCCAGATTAATATTATTGTGTTTAAAAAATATTAGAACCTTTTCATCTCCTCTCATGACCAAATAACATGCTAATATATTTCACCTTAAAAATTTACACTTGATCCAGTCATATACAGAAAATGTAGTTGCTTTAATTTTTGAAGGTATGAATCACTATAGTATTTTATATTTGATGATGTTCATTTTTATTTATATAAATGTTGTATATTTAAAAATAAATATATCTTATTTAAAAAATATGATATTTGGTATTGATTAAAAAGTAATAACCTATGTTATAAATATCAAAAATTAAAATTTGGAAAAAGAGAAAATATTTAAGGGGAAGATTATATGAATATTAGAATATGGTGAAACTCACTTAAATTTGGTATGTTTACTTTGTTTGTTGTTTGTTTTTGCATTATTATACTTTTTGTACAAGAGCATTGCAGGCCTGCACTTGCATTCACGAGTTGTCCTGATCCCTAACCATCTATCAAGTTTGTTGAGGAAGATATTCTAAAAAGGACCTTGAGACCAAAGACCATTTATGAATAAGGTATTATTATTGTATAGGATAAAAGAATGAATTAAAATTTCCAATATTTTTCATTAAAAACATATGGAAAAGAGTATTATTGATTTTGATAGAGCCTTTTAGAAAAGAGAGAAACATATAGTTAATATTTTTAGATATGCTTTCTCTCCACAAATCTAAATGAGATACTTCAGGTAGTCATATTGCTATGTATGAAGATGTTTAAACACTCTACTTTTGGATAAATGGTTAAAGATGATTTTTAGCTCCATAATAGAAGATGATGGTTGTGATTATTTAAAATTTTGTTACATCCCTTCATTAATAAGGAAATGGTAAATCCTAGTGCTATGAAAAAATATAAAATTAAACTTCTGAGGTTGTGATTTAATCTAATAGTCTTGTTGGCATTTTTGCCACATTGTTTTGATTGTTGTTGATTCATGCATAAATTGTTGAGTATTCACTCCTCTGTGTTTTTTCACGAGTTTTGGTGCAAAAATAGCTAAATCCGAGAACTGTCACGATATCGCGACCAAAAGCAGCATGGAGAGCACGACTTCAAAATTATCGCGATATCGCGACATGTCGTGCTATCGTGGGTTTTTAGAGGAGAGAGAAGCCAAAGTCGGAGAATGTCACGATATCACGACGTGTTCCAAAATCACGATCAAAGTGGTCAACGAAAGCAAAGTAGTAAAATTGTCACGATATCGCGACATGGTGATGTTTTCGTGACTTGGAGTAGTGAAGAAGGCAGGTGAAGGAAAATGTCACGATTTCATGACATGTTGAGGGAAGAAGTCCAAACAAAGGAGAGTGTCGCGATTTCACGACGTATCAGGAAGACAAAGCCGAACGAGTAGAAGATGTCACGAAATCGTGACATGTCATAGTTTCGCGGGAGCAAAGCAAGGAAGGAACAGAATAGTACGAAATGTCGCGAAATCGTGACATGTTGGGTTTTCATGACTTAGAGGTGATAATGAAGATGATGAGCAAAAATTGTCACGATTTCGTGACGCGTCGCGTTTTCGTGACCTAAGGTGACGAAGGAGAACAAAGAGCCAAATACGTCACGATTTCGTGACATGTTTGGTTTTCATGACCGAAAGTGGCAAAAGCGTACGGAGAGGGAAAATGTCACGATTTCACGACATGTCACGGTTTCGCGACCCATCACGGTTTCGCGCCAGGAAGCAGTTCAACGGCCCGATGAAGTATTGCGATTTCCAAGGATTAAAAGCTCTCCAAAATTTAATGTTTTGCTGCTTTCCAATGCATGCAAGATGAAAGAACGTGCTCAGGCCTGTAGCTTTCGAAGCCACCAGAATTGAAGATGCCTCCATTATTAAAAGCTTATGTTCGTTATTTTCTAACGGTCCAAGCATGCACCGAGAACGACCATTTAATGAAGACGTCTGGTTCCTTGTTTCCATTCAATTTTTGATTTCTTCGAGGCTGGTTTAAGGGGATCGTTCCTTTCTTCTGTTGCACATTTTGTAGATCTCAAGAAAGTCCGTTTCATGTTTTAAATGCTGCAAAGAGGCAAGACCTCTATAAATATCAATGTATATCTCAAGAACAACTATTGGGAGTTTGAGAGACATGTTGCATGAAAACATTCAAGTTCTCTACGTAAATAAGAGATATTTGGCCTCTGATTTTGCAAGCGTCTTTCTGTGTGATTTCCTTCTATTTCATGCATTTCTCGATTATGCTCGTCTTTCTAATCTATTGTTAGATTTAAATTCTGCATCTGAGTTTGAATATTGCTAATGAGGAAGTGAGTTCTGGAATGCAATCCTGGAGGTTGTCTGCGCAAGGTCGTAAGTGGATTATGTTGCATTCTATTATTATATGTTGTTCATACGCTTGAGGTTAAATTCTTGCTGATAATATTTCCCCGATCATACAAATTCGGCCTGTGGCCATATTTCCCATCTCTTTTCGTAATTTCCCATTTCTTTCTGCATATTTCCAATTCCTTTCCTGTAACTTTAGTCTGAAATCAAGCTTAGATTTAGTAAGGGAACCAGCCCTCTCTGGAGATTGGTCTGGGAGACATTTCTTTCTCCCAGCCTTTCAATGTTGGCCGAGTCTAGGGCGCATTTCACATAAAATCCTTTCCTGTGGCAGATTCGTGACCAACAGTTTTTGGCACGCCCGGTGGGACAGACTGTTTCTATCTCAGAGAGATCCCATAGTATTGAGGGTTTAATGTTCGCCTTCATGCCGTATAGTTAGAACATTTGGTGACTCTGCAGTACCCAAAAATCTCTGAATGTGGATACAGTGAAAGCTGTACTTCATGATCACGAGATCGAAGTCCAAAAAAGTTGAAAATCTTGTTGAGTTTTTTGAACTTGACAACACAAAAAAAGGTGAACACTCTAGGTTGGTTTCCCCATCGCTTGCATCATCTGCCATATCCACACAAATCCCTGGTATTGTTACTAGTTTTCCATCTTCTCAATCACATACACTAGTCCCAATGGCCCAGTATCCTCAACCCGTGCAGTTTTCAGCATGGAATAGTTTAGGAGCCTTGAATTTACAGGCTCAAAATCCAGTTCCTCAGGCTGCTTTGAAAGCCTTGCCAACCTATGATGGTACTGGTAAGATTGCATATGAACATATTCATGATGTAGCTTCTTTGGTAGCCATTCATGATATAACAGACGAAGATGTGATGGTAAAGTTATTAGTATTATCCCTGAGAGGAAAATTGTTGTATTGGTACCGATCTCTGCAACCAGGCACTATTGCATCATGGGATCAGCTAGGAGAACTGTTAATTAAGAATTTTCATGAACAGGCTGATCCATTTTCATTGCTGCATCAGTTTAATGCAATTCAGAGGCACCCGTAGGAGGCAATAGCAGATTTCAATGTTCGATTTACCAGAAGCTGGCAGCGAGTGCCTGAAGGTCTTCGCCCTACCCATGAGCAAGCTACGTTCTACTATCTTCGAGCATTCAACACAGACATTGGCTTGGCGATTAGGCAGTCCAATGTGATGACCTTCCCGGAGCTGTTCGAACAAGCACAAAAGGTGGAGGCAGACTTGATCGCAATCGGTAGGCTTCCTCCAAAGGTAACAATGCCCATTTTACCTGATATTCCACAACATTTATATCCTAGTTCATTTTTGCAATCTATGTCTTCCATGTACCCTGTTCCATCATGGAGCTCCAGTGCACCTCAGATTGCACCCATCCCAGTTCCTCAGCTCCCTACTCCAACAAATCCCCAGTTTCCTGCACCCAACATTCTGCCATTCCCCGCTTCCACTCCATTCCCGGCATTACCAGCGCCGCAAGCACCTTTGCCCTTACCAGCACCTCCTGTGCCTGTAAATCCTGATCCTTATACGACACTCTTGCAAGAGGTAAAATCTGCCAATTTCGCTATAAGAGCAATGGGCAATAAGATCACACTTATTGAAAGGAAGCAGGCTGAGCGAGATTTCCAGCCCAGGAGATTCCAGCCTCCGTCGATTACTAGAGAACAAGTTGCTTCAACAAGCAAAGCACCCGAGAAGAACCTGACTATTTTGGCAAATGAAGATGCAGTCCTTGCAGAAAGAACATATTGGTGTTCAACATGTAATGATCCACATGGCGAAGATACTTGCATGGTTCATTTGAACTATGTGCAGACATTGGCCGCTAGCTCTTCGGGAGGGCAAGTCAACATGATTTCTGAGGTAGATCATAACTTAATGGTTCCATCTGAAGAACAAGTTTTAGTTCTCACGAGAACTGGAAAGAAGCCTGTCATGGTAGATCCTACGGAGATAGAGCCATTAAAAGTACCAGCTGATTTGAGAAAACAAGTGAAAACTCCTATGTCAGTATCAAAGCTAGATGCGCCTATTTTACCGAAAGATCCTGTTCCACACAGAGTACAAGAAAAAGCCTCAGCTACACAGGCAAGATCAAAAATAGAGGAACAAGCAAGAGAAAAGCTGAAGTACCCATCATTGACTAAAAGGCTGAGGGTAGAAGCCACTCAGCAGTATCGGAGCAGATATGACCCCCCCGTTGAAAAGAAGGAATCTACTACGGCTGCATACAACATTGTCGAAGAATTGAAGAAGATCCCAGCTAAGGTTAGTCTTTATGATGCATTACAATTGCCTGGACAGGTAGATTTATTGCAAGAATCCTTGAAATCTATGAAGGATAGTGAGAAGAGCCCTACCCAGACAATTTATGCTCAAGCGTTAACCACTTCAATCACTGGCAAGAATAGACCACCCCCATTTTATCTGTCACTTCGAATGGAGGGTTGGATCGTGCATAACTGCATGATTGACTCCGGTGCCGCTACAACTGTCATGCCAAAGGCAGTTTGCGAAGTTATGGGTATGGAATACACATGAAGTAGCCCTGGAGTCTTGCAGTTGGATGGGACTCCTATGAAAATAGTAGGTGTAATCAAGGATGTCCCGATTGTTTTACACAGTATGCCTCAGATTACAGTCATTCAAGAAATAGTTGTGGTTGATCTAGAACCGTATTTCAGTATGTGCTTATCAAGAGAATTCACTGCCAAGCTGGGAGGCTACCTTTCTCTGGATTATTCTCACTTGGAAATTCCTTTCAAAGGGAGAAGAATTCGGATCTATAATAAAAAGCCTTCTTCGTTTCATATAGAGAAGCTGGAAGAAGCAGAAAGGTTCACACAGTCTGTCAGCTTGCTAACTGAAGAACCAGAAGATCCTGTTTTGATGGATGAACCTTGCTTAGAGGATGTGTTCTCAATGCTTGACTTTAATGCCATGCTGGAGACTGAGATTGGCTATTGTTCCATTACAAAGCCTGAGGAGGTTGAACTGAAGATGCAAGATGATCAGAATTCTATGCCTGATCAATTCAGGACTCTGTACTTTGATGCTACGAGCTTCACAGATAATGTAGCAAAAAAATTGGAGAGTGAACAATTGCAGATGTTTGGTGGTTCCAAATTGATTGTGAATCAAATTCTGAACAAATGCAGGCTAGAATCAGTAAGAATGGCGTATACGTCCTCTGTTCCAGAAGCTGCTATCATTAATGGAAGGACATTGGAGCATGAAGAGTCTGGAGATCAGCTGAAATACAATCAGATTTGGTCCGGTCACTGCAGGTTCACCGGATAATCACCTAAAACTGGGTTTGTGGTGGCGGCATGCCAATCATGTCGTAAATTTTTGTATATAGCAAAAAAAGAAAGGAAAAAAAAAATAGTGTTGTGAAGTTCCTATAAATCATCAACTTCGGCTCTTTTTGTGTGCGAGCCCGCAGGTACGTTATTTCTTTCTTTTTTTTCCTTTTCCCTCCCAACAGATAGTGGCTTCCATTTCCCTCTTCCTTCCACTTCCTTATTTTCATTCCCTTCCTCTTCTTCCCTTCCTCTTCCACTTCTTCTTCCCCTATCCGTCATCAAGCCACTACTGTTGTTTCTACTCCCCTCTCTGATATTCCCGCTTCTTCTTTTCCTTTTCTTCTAATCCTTTGTCGTTTCAGCACTTATCCGCAGTTTCCACCGCTTTCACCATCCCATCCACTTCCATTTCATTATTCATTTTTCCTCCATCCCCGTAGCTGGTGACACAGTAGCTCCCTCTTCAGTTGTTGTATCTACCACTTTCACTCTTTCATTTTCATCATTCCACCATTTCATTCCCATTCCATGGCCTGCACATCTGCAGGTCCTCATTCCATTCATTTCCATTTTGCAACCCCGGTGCTTTCATCACTGTCATGGAAATCCTTTTACAGCACCTGGTGAACTAGGCCAAATGCAGATCTACTTGAGTTTTCTGAAAGCCAGCGAGAGTTTGTTGCAGCAGTCCGCAGAGATGTCTCCCATCAGTCAGCATTCTGTTCCTCCAGTTTTTCTTGACTCTGTGCCCAATGGATTCAGGCCTGGAGTTCGTGCATACAGCAGAACTGTATACCCCACGAGCCGCCAAGAATGTTGGCATTTTTGCCACATTGTTTTGATTGTTGTTGATTCATGCATAAATTGTTGAGTATTCACTCCTCTGTGTTTTTTCACGAGTTTTGGTGCCAAAACAGCTAAGTCCGAGAACTGTCGTGATATCGCGACCAAAAGCAGCATGGAGAGCACGACTTCAAAACTATCACGATATCATGACATGTCACGCTATCACAGGTTTTTAGAGGAGAGAGAAGCCAAAGTCGAAGAATGTCGCGATATCGCGACGTGTTCCAAAATCATGGTCAAAGTGGTCAACGGAAGCAAAGCAGTAAAACTATCATGATTTCGTGACATGTCGCATTTTCGCGACTTGCGATGGCCATGGAGCAGAGTGATAGAAAATGTCGTGATATCGTGACATAATTGAGAAGAGGGCAATGTCAATGAAACTCGTCACGATATCGCGACAGAAAAGTGAACAAGGAGCAAAATGTAGAAACGTCGCGATATCGCGACATGTCACATTATCACGGTAAGGTTGAAAGAAAAGCATAAGGCATGAAAGACATCACGATTTCATGACATTTTTGAAGATGAGGCCAAGCAAGAGGAAGACGTCGCGATATCACGACAAAAGCGGCAACACTAGAGAAAGCAAGGAAACGTCACGATTTCATGACATATTGTGGAGAAAAGGCTAAATAGAAGGAAAGATGTCATGATTTCACGACATGGTGATGTTTTCATGACTTGGAGTAGTGAAGAAGGCAGGTGAAGGAAAATGTCATGATTTCGTGACATGTTGAAGAATCCAAAAAAATTCACGATTTCACGACGTATCGAAGACAAAGCGAAAGAGAAGATGTCACGATATCATGACATGTCATAGTTTCATGGGAGCAAAGCAAGGAAGGAACAAAATAGAAGATGTCGTGAAATCGCGACATGTTGGGTTTTCACGACTTAGAGGTGATAATGAAGATGATGAGCAAAAATTATCGCGATTTCATGATGCGTCACGTTTTCGCGACCTAAGGTGACGAAGGAGAACAAAGAGCCAAATACGTCACGATTTCGTGACATGTTTGGTTTTCGTGACCGAAAGTGGCAAAAGCGTACGGAGAGGGAAAATGTCATGATTTCGTGACATGTCACGGTTTCGCGACCCATCATGGTTTCGCGCCAGGAAGCAGTTCAACGACCCGATGAAGTATTGCGATTTCCAAGGATTAAAAGCTCCCTAGAATTTAATGTTTTGTTGCTTTCCAATGCATGCAAGATGAAAGAACGTGCTCAGGCCTGTAGCTTTCGAAGCCACCAGAATTGAAGATGCCTCCATTATTAAAAGCTTCTGTTCGTTATTTTCTAACGGTCCAAGCATGCACCGAGAACGACCATTTAATGAAGACGTCTGGTTCCTTGTTTCCATTCAATTTCTGATTTCTCTGAGGCTGGTTTAAGGGGATCATTCCTTTCTTCTATTGCACATTTTGTAGATCTCAAGAAAGTCCGTTTCATGTTTTAAATGCTGCAAAGAGGCAAGACCTCTATAAATATCAATGTATATCTCAAGAACAACTATTGGGAGTTTGAGAGACATGTTGCATGAAAACATTCAAGTTCTCTACGTAAATAAGAGATATTTGGCCTCTAATTTTGCAAGCGTCTTTCTGTGTGATTTCCTTCTATTTCATGCATTTCTCGATTATGCTCGTCTTTCTAATCTACTGTTAGATTTAAATTCTGCATCTGAGTTTGAATATTGCTAATGAGGAAGTGAGTTCTGGAATGCAATCCTGGAGGTTGTCTGCGCAAGGTCGTAAGTGGATTATGTTGCATTCTATTATTATATGTTGTTCATACGCTTGAGGTTAAATTCTTGCTGATAATCTTTCCTCGATCATACAAATTCGGCCTGTGGCCATATTTCCCATCTCTTTTCGTAATTTCCCATTTCTTTCTGCATATTTCCAATTCCTTTCCTGTAACTTTAGTCTGAAATCAAGCTTAGATTTAGTAAGGGAACCAGCCCTCTCTGGAGATTGGTCCGGGAGACATTTCTTTCTCTCGGCCTTTCAATGTTGGCCGAGTCTAGGGCGCATTTATGTTAAAATCCTTTCCTGTGGCAGATTCGTGACCAACAAGTCTATTTCATTTAATAAAAAGAAAGAGTGGTCATTTAAAATATTATTCCTAGAATTTCATTATTATGAATACCATGTATAAAATTTATGCTAGATTGTAGAAAATAGAGATCTTGTTAAAATTTTAATTATAGTATCAAAGATAAAAAAAATTGATATGCTCTTTATAGAGGGGGAAAACTGCCCTACCGCGTACAATTCCCAAAAGGTTGGATCCGCAAGAGAGAAAGCCTTTGGGGTGAACCATGGGGGCTATGTTGTTCTCTACACTCGGTGCTAAAGAGGGGGAAGGGTTCACCAAGAATGGTTTAAGGACTCGCTCCAAGTCCTCTAGATTTTCAAGAATGTTTGATGTATTCGATTCAAGACAAACACCTAGATTTGGCCTTTCTAGATCTATGCTATAAAATATAAAAGGACAATGCAGAAATACAGAATGCAAGAATACAAGAGCTAACCCTAGAATGATTCTTTCTTTGAATGCTTTTCTAACCCTAGGGTTTTAAATAAACAATCTTTAAGCAAGGGCTCAAGAAGAGATGCACAAACATAATTAACCCTAAGTGCACACTATATGTTGTTTATCTTTCAAATGCCTAGAAATTAATTAAATATATTTCTATTAAATCAGATCTAGGGTTTACAATAGAAATATAAAGCACTCAACAAACAACCTAAAGACTAATTAGAACACTTAGCTTATCCGGTGGTTGATCCTTGCTTTTATCCTTTGTCCAATGATATCAACAATTCATGTTCCTGCAAGATAACTTGAGAAACACTTGAAAAATATGATTAGCATTAGGGGGCCTGCTTAGGCCACTGTACAATAATGCTTGGAGGTGCAACAGTCAAGCCCCCTAGGTCCTTTTAGCTGACCTTTGAAAATAGAAGCAGAAATTGACCTTTGGAAGATGAACAAGCATAATAGAATATAGCAGAATAAAATGATGGAACCACATAATAAAATGTACTACTATGCCCTATATGTAGTCTATGATGCAAATATGAATTCTAAAACAATAGTTTACCCCCATAAATAGTTTGGACAAAATCGCACCTCGTAGAGACCAAGCATGATTTCATAGAAGCGAGGTGAAAACCTCAAATCAAAGTGAAATGACTAATGCGTGATACAAAAAATAGAAACATGCATATAAAAGAGTGAAATCACCTAGTAGAGAGTGAGGAAGCAAGCAGAAGGGTTGAGACCTCCAAGTAGTAGATCTCTCCTTAGGGCTTCAACACAAATCCACCAAAGTGAGCAACAACAATCAACAATCCAATGCAACAGAAAACAAAGCTTCAATAGATCACACTTCACACTTGCGAGTTAGCTTGCTTGCGAAGAAGAAGAAGAAGACCTCAAGAAAATAGAACTTGAATAATAAAATGTTATTATTGCTTGGTTAGAAATGAATTTCAAACCCTCCTTATATAGTGGATTTGAAAGAAGAATGGGTGGGAAAAACTAAGCACAACTGACCTTAAAAATATCAACTTTGAAAATTAGGGTTTTCTTAAGAGAAAACCCTAAAATGCAAAATCGCGCTCCATAAAAATGGGGCATGACATCGCACTAGCTAGACCCCCATGCGGTTTTAATGCATTTTGGAGGGTCAAACGGAGTCAAAATGGGTCATATCATATACCGTTGGAAAGATATTTTCGAGCCTGATCTAATGGTATAGGATTTAGGAGGAATGGATAATATTTGGTAGGGGAAAATTGGCTCAAATATGACCCTAATTTTCCAAGGAGAAAACAAGGGATCTAGGGAAAATTACTCACCTTAGTGGGTCAATTTTCTGTGTCTACATTTTACCCCTCTTTGATGTATTTAAGGCCAAGTAAATGCATCAAAGAAATATGTAGACTCCTATGGGCAAGAAGACAACAAACATAAAAAGGGGTGGCCAGGTTTGGACAAAGGGGTGGTGCAAAAGGGGTATCACGAAGGACACTCTAGACTTTTGCACACAAGGTGAGATATTACTACCATTAATGCCTCTATGGCTAGGGTGCCCCCTCGAGTTTTGAAAGGAATGAAAATTCCTTAAGAAACTCGAAAAGTAAAGAAAGAAAAAGCAAAACATAGAAAAAAGAACAAAGCAAGCAAACAAACAAAGCAAAGATCATTGGGTACAACATGAATCTAATGCAACTAGCATGAAATGCATGGATGAATAGAAGAAAGGAAAGAAAAAAAAGGAAGAGGAGAGAAGAAGAAGAACAAGAACAAGAATCCAAAGGTCAACCATAGAAAGCGAGAGAAGTTGATCAAGAACCCTGAATGAAGGGTGTTATGCCCAAAAGAATGGTCCATATGTGGAGTGAAAACCTACTATGGGTGTAGTACTCGCTAAGATGGATAGATGGGCAAAATATGGAGCGTAACCCGCTATGGGTGATTGCTCAAATGATCAAATGATGGAGCGTAACCCGCTATGGATGATTGCTCACTAGTGACTACTATGGGGTGATTACCCGCTAGGATGTATGTCGAGGCCTACTAAAATGGCCAAGGAGCTTATCCTGTAATGGGGTGTTGAGCCCGCTGAGTCAAAAGAAGCGTAACCCGATAGGGGAATACGTTATTGCTGATGTGAATGATGTATTAGCAAGTACTACCCGATAGGGGTGTGTAAGAATATGTATATAGACCAAGTCAATATGAGCATAACACAATGTGAGTGTGTGCATGTGCTAGAAGAAATAAGAGGAAGAAAATGAGGAGCAAATAATTGTGCGTGTGTGCCCCTAGCTTGAAGTTTCAACTATTGAAAATTCAAGAGGGAGGAAATGTGCAAACAAAGGAGAGAAGAATGTATATCCTTATCTGAACAAAGAAGACAAAGGAGAAATAAGAATCATGCAAAGGACAAGGATATACCAAAAGAGGATTGCATTCCTTGACTTTGGAGAGAAATGATGATCATTGTAAAAACTTTCAAAGTCAAGGGACACAAGAAGAAGAGAGAAGAGAAGAAAAGAGCAAAGGAAGACGAGAAGAGAAGAAGGGATGAAAATGCATGGGCCCTAGGTTGGGGCTTCGCTAGGCATCAGAACCCTAGTGAGAGTGCAATGCATGTGAGCTATGACCTAACTAGGTATCATCACATGCCATTATCATGAATCCCCAAAAAGCTATATGATCAAGCAGTCATGAGCAAGCAACAATGCAATTATGACAAGCAAAAATGCAAGAGGAACAGAATGTCAGGCAACCATGCAAAATATGATAGGCAATCATGCAGTATGAGCAAGAAAATAGGTATGATGGAATGAGAATGCAAATGCATACCTAATTAATGATTGATTTTATTTTATTTTATGTTAAACAAGCAATCAGAATGATAGTCGACACATATTCTAATTGTGCCTCCTATCTTAAAAAAAGTAAGCATTCAAGGGACTGCTTCATCAAAGAAAAATCTAGAAGGCAAGCCATCTCGATGATTATAATCATGGAGAGGCTCCTTCATAGCTTTTTCTTTGGCAGCCATAGCATGATAATCTATACATTCTTGAACAAAACCATTATTCTTAGCATAAGGAGGAGAAATCCCTAACTTTGCAAGATCTCTATGAGAAGCAGAATATTTACCATTAGAACACACAAAATTTATCATATTACAAAACAAGATGTTAGAGGGATAAGGGGGATCCTCATCCTCATTACTCTGCTCACAACCTTGATGAGATATATCCAGAAGAGGTTCTTGAAGAAACTGATTGTCTTGATCCCATGATGAAATTTTGATTAGAGGTTCCTCACTCACTTTTAGATTGTTGAATTGCTCAGATTTTTGAGATGAGGAACTTGGAGAAATAGATGATGAAACTGAAGGACAAACATTGAGACCAAACTGAGCTTGTTCAACCATTGAACAATATTCAAATGGATGAGGGTCACCCGGAATGGTAATAACTTGTTCTTTAAATTTGAATTTCAAACATTGATGAAGAGTAGAAGGGATGACCTTCATTGCATGGATCCAAGGATGTCCAAGAAGTAGATTAAAATATGTAGGGCAAGGTACCACATAGAACAATGTATCTAAGATCTTGGGTCCAACTTTAAGGGGGAGAGATATAATACCACAAGCTTCTTGGGACTCATTGTTGAATGTTTTGATGATTGCATTGGATTTAGTTAAATCTTCCTCTTTTAATCCAAACTTTTGGATAAATTGATATGTGCATAAATTGAGGGAAGAACCATTATCAATCATAACCCTCTTGATAAAAGTATCCCCAATAAATGCGGTGATGTAAAGAGAAGAATCTTCTACATAGGTTTGAGGAAGAAATATCATCATCCGAGAATGTGAGATGATGTGTCCCAAGAGAACTTACAACATTGGCCATATCACTAGGGGAAATATCTGGAGGGACAGATTGTTGTTTTAGAACATTTATCAAGGCTTCTCCATGAGTAGGAGAATTTTGCAAAAGTTCTAAGAGAGAAATATTTGCTGAAAAACTCATCTCCTATTGAGATCGTTGGATCTGTCGATTCTGCACCTGTTGTTCTGAAGTAGTTGTTATCATACCAACCATATGGTCATAATGATGTGGTACATTTTTATAAGATACTTGATTAGCTGCCTATTGTCCTTGCTTAGGTACATTTTGGTTGGTAGTGGACTTTTGTTGACTATTTGAAGATTGAGAATTTCTTACATCAAGACGTCCTGCATCAATTAAATCTTGAACCACATGTTTCAACTTCTTACAAGAATTTGTCCAATGTCCTTCTACTCTATGATATGCACAATGTTGTCCTACCTTATACCAATTAGTTGTAGTATCTGGTTGCCTTATGGGAGGTAATTCAATTGCATTGGCTTCCAAAAGTTGCTTTAGGACTTCTTCCATAGGTATGCCAAGTCTTGTGAAATTCCTTTGTGGAGGTTTTTGAAGTATTATCTTTTGTAGGTTGTTAACAATATTATTAACAGGCCTACTATCCATTACACCATCACCTACCACATCCTTATTCTTATACTATGACTTAATGGTTTTATCTTCTTTCACTTTGAGTTGTCCTCTTCTGATAAGAGCTTGTTCTACTTTCCTTGCTAACTCAATTGCTTGATCAAAAGATGTGATAGTAGTAGTTTCTAATGCATAAGATAAATGTTCTTGCAAATTTCCAATAAATATCTCAAGCATATATCTAGGAGGTATAGTATATCTCAAGCATCCAACTAGACTTCTCCAATGAGCCAAAAATTCTGAAAAACTTTCCTCTTTACCTTGTTTCAAATTATAAACATCTTTCATGGTCACATCCTTTTCAATATAAGCACCAAACTGTTGAACAAATAACTCTATTGTTTCTTCAAAATTCCTTAAAGAATGGTTGGGTAACTGATAGTACCATTCTAATGCCATACTAGCAAGACTCTTAGGAAACATCTTTAGTAATAACATATCATCATAGATGAGATCATGGCAAGTTATTCTAAATCTTCTTAGATGCTCAATCGGATCTTCTGTACCCTTATATATAGGTAAAACCGGCATGGAAAAATGCTTAGGATAAGGTCTAGCAGCAACCATAGGGTCTAGGGGTTGATTGCACATCTCTTTATAACTGTAAGTAAAACTAGAAGGTTGAATCATCTCCACTCTTGAAACCAATTGTTTTACCATATTTGCCAAATTTTGAACTTTTGGATTACTATTGTGCAATGCCCCTAGATTCCCTAAGGGAGGGGTATAGGTAGGTTGTTGAAAAGGTACTTGGCTTAAGTTGGAGGTATTGATACTATTGTGATATGTGATACCTTGTTGGAGAGGATAACTAACAATTGGTGGAATAGAAGCAGGAATATTGAGATTAGTAGATTGAGGAGGAAATTGAAAATAATCTTGAGTGACACTACTAGTTGGAGGAACTTGTGGACTCCTTCCAACATTGGTGGTTACAGTAGTGGCATAGGTTGGTTGATGGATAGGATTACCATGATTCAAAGATTCAAATAAAGGGTTATCATGAACATGCCTAGGAGAGATGATTGGAGGAGGAAGAAGAGTCTCACCTCTTTCGAGTTGAGCTTTATGTTCCATAGCCTCAAGCAAGTCTACCTTATGGTATTTCATAAAACCCCAAACATGATCAGATGATTTAAAGATGAGCCTACCATGAGGACCTTCAATAGGATCATCATTCTCCAAGACCTCTTTTCTCTCTAGATCAAGATTCTCCTTGTCAATCTGATCATCCTTTTGAGGATTCATATCAAATTCTAAAAGCTTTCGCTTAGTCCTAAGGTTTGGAGCCATAGGATTAAGAGAAAGAACAAGGGAGAAAAAGAGATCTAGAAATAATGAAAGCCACATAAAAGGTATTTTTTAAGTATTTTCATGTTCTAACTCTATGCAAACAAATTAGTGGTCTTATTAAAGTTTTAAAATAAAAAGGAGGTGTTCACATCGGGTTCACCAAATATGTAGAGGGGGAAACTACCCTACCATGTACAATTCCCAAAAGTTGGATCCATAAGAGAGAAAGCCTTTGGGGTGAACCATGAGGGCTATGTTGTTCTCTACACTCGGTGCTAAAGGGGGGAAGGGTTCACCAGGAATGGTTTAAGGACTCGCTCCAAGTCCTCTAGTTTTCAAGAATGTTTGATGTATTCGATTCAAGACAAACACCTAGATTTGGCCTTTCTAGATCTATGCTATAAAAGATAAAGGACAATGTAGAAATACAGAATGCAAGAATACAAGAGCTAACCCTAGAATGATTCTTTCTTTGAATGCTTTTCTAACCCTAGGGTTTTTAAATAAACAATCTTTAAGCAAGGGCTCAAGAAGAGATGCACAAACAAAATTAACCCTAAGTGCACACTATATGTTGTTTATCTTTCAAATGCCTAGAAATTAATTAAATATATTCTTATTAAATCAGATCTAGGGTTTACAACAGAAATATAAAGCACTCAACAAATAACCTAAAGACTAATTAGAACACTTAGCTTATCCAGTGGTTGATCCTTGCTTTTATCCTTTGATCCAATGATATCAACAATTCATGTTCCTGCAAGATAACTTAAGAAACACTTGAAAAATATGATTAGCATTAGGGGGCCTACTTAGGCCACTATACAATAATGCTTGGAGGTGCAATAGTCAAGCCCCTAGGTCCTTTTAGCTGACCTTTGAAAATAGAAGCAGAAATTGACCTTTGGAAGATGAACAAGCATAATAGAATATAGAAGAATAAAATGATAAAACACAGAATAGAATGTAATACTATGCCCTATATGCAATCTATAATGCAAATATGAAGTCTGGAACAATAGTTTACCCCCAAAAATAGTCTAGGTGAAATCGCACCCCGTAATAGGTGATCATGATATCGCACCGACAAAATCATGCCTCGTAGAGGCTCGAGCATGATTTCATAGAAGCGAGGCAAAAAACCTCAAATAAATGTGAAATAACTAATGCGTGATACAAAAATAGAAATATGCATACAAAAGAGTGAAATCACCTGGTAGAGAGCGAGGAAGCAAGCAAAAGGGTTGAGACCTCCCAAATAGTTGATCTCTCCTTAGGGCTTCAACACAAATCCACCAAAGTGAGCAACAACAATCAACAATCCAATGCAGCAGAAAACAAAGCTTCAATAGATCACACTTCACACTTGCGAGTTAGCTTGCTTGTAGAAGAAGAAGAAGAAGACCTCAAGAAAATAGAACTTGAATAATAAAATGTTATTGTTGCTTGGTGAGAAAATGAATTTCAAACCCTCCTTATATAGTGGATTTGAAAGAAGAATGGGTGAGAAAAACTAAGCACAGCCGACCTTAAAAATATCAACTTTGAAAATTAGGGTTTTCTTAAGAGAAAACCCTAAAATGCAAAATCATGCTCCATAAAAATGGGGTGTGACCTCGCACCAGCTAGACCCCTGTGCGGTTTTAATGCATTTTGGAGGGTCAAACAGAGTCAAAACGGGTCCATATCATATACCGTTGGAAAGCTCTTTTCGAGCCCGATCCAATGGTATAGGATTTAGGAGGAATGGATAAGATTTGGTAGGGGAAAAATTGGCTCAAATATGACCCTACTTTTCCAAGGAGAAAACAAGGGATCTAGGGAAAATTACTCACCTTAGTGGGTCAATTTTTCGTGTCTACACTCTTTTATGTTAAGCTCATTGGAATAATATTATTTATAAATGGAAAGATTATATCAAAAGAATTTCTAGAATTTATTAATGGATTAAGGTTATGGTTCATTTAGATTCTATTATATTCTTTCATAAGTTATGTTTGAATGATATACTTAAATATTTAGTAGACTATTATGGTGAATTCATATATGATTTAATATAATATTCTACATTTCGTAGTAAAATGAACACAATTGTTGTTATGGACCCATGGGTTGAATAAGGGATTATTTTATTTAAGAATATTATTAGCACCATATTAGAAAACTTAAGATTCAATATGTATCCAATCTTGACTGTGTTGCGGGAGGCAATCAACTAGGTAATTGTGAATGACAAATCCTAGTGGGTGAGGCTAGGGCGATAGGTCAGGTGGATTGGTATGGGATAATCCAATGGATAATTCATAGGTTAGTATAGTGGTGGCTCCTTGCACATAGTTGTGAATGGTATATCCTAGCGGGAGGCTTAGGAAACTCAATGGTGGGTTGGTATGGGATAATCCATCATATTATTCACAACATCAACAAGTGTGACCATGATCATTATCAGAGAGTGGTAATGGTCTTAGTTAATTCCATGGGAGATGGAATTTAACTAATCACTAAGGCATTATGCCATAATAATCATATATGGATAATATTATGTAGGATATTTGGGGAATAGACATCACCTTTAAGTGTTATGGGCCTTAAAGGGGATACCCCTACACTATGGTCAAATTATCTCATGTAGGGCAAGTGTATGGAAAATATAAGGGTACCACAAATGCATATTTTATAGTAAGAAGGTTAGAAAAGTGAACCCAAAAAGTTTACATAAAGCTAACCACTATTGTCTACTTGATGATTGTATGCAATGACTATGAACTCAAAATTGGTTATGCCTTATACTAATAAAAATATTGGGTCATCTCTATAAAAAAAAACCTTTCCCTTGGCTCAAGTTTATGGGTCATTATGCCTAACACAATTTGGTATTATAGAATATTCTTTGCCTTCAAAAATGTGTTACATTTTTTTGTGAATACATTACTACTATAAGTAACATTCTTAGGTATTATGCATGTTTCTTGTCTCATATTTGTTGTTGCTTGTGTCCACTTGACTCCTTGTTGCTCTAGCTTTTATCACTTGCCTATTTGCTTGACTCCTCCTTGCTACTTTAGATTTCATTGCTTGTATGTTCGCTTGACTCCTTCTTGTTGTTTTGGTTTTTGTTGGCTTTTCATTTGACTAATCCTTGCTTCTATGGCTTATATTCTCCCTTCACTTGACTCCTTGTTGTTTTGGATTCCATTGTCTCTTCACTTGACTCCTCCTTGCTACTCTATATTTCCAATTCACTCTTTATTCTTCTCTATCCTCCACTTATCTTCTCCACTTTGTTGATCTTCAGTTTTCTCCCATATATACTTCTATACACTTTATTTATAGTGCATAGTTTGATTGCTAGTCTATTGGTATTCTTACTTTTATTCACTTTGCTTTCATCTATGCTTATCTTCACATTCTTAACAATGCATAGTCTGATTGCTCTTCTTGCTCAATTTACTCATTGGTGCTTTGGTCTCTAGCTAGTGCTTTATCACTTATCAATGCTTAGATAACTTGTTGGTACTCTGGTCTCTAATAGTTGCTCAGTCCACTCATCGGTGTTCAGTCTATGTGTTGGTGAACAGACTATTCTTTATCACTTACTGGTGCATGGGATTCACATTAGAACTTGTTGGTGCACAAGATTTACATTGAATAATAGGCCACTTGATAGTGCTTAGACCTCTCAATGAAGATCGTTTTATTGTGCTCAAGCCTCTTGACGAAGGCCATATACAATTTTTTCTTTTCCTCCATAGTTGGAAAATGATTTGCACCTTATGTGAGCTACCTTTTTTTTTCTTTCGTATCTCTAGCTATGATATTTCTTTGTTGTCCTTATCTATATGTTGCCCAAGTTATTTTAGTGCTTCTATATTGGCACTAACTCATCTATTTCTATTGTTAATCCTCCTTCTATATGCATTTATCTTAAAAGCAAAAATTTATCAAATATTAGCACTCTTAATATTGATGGTGCATACCTTAGAATAACTTTTACTTATTCATTTATGTAATGAATATCTTTTTTTCTTCAAGTATCTTTAGAATAATTTTCTTTGTACTTTTCTTATCCTTAGATTTTCTATTTTTCCTTTTCACTGTCTCAATTTTATTAGGAATATTTAAATGCTTCTCACTCTATTGCAACTTTAACTATTCTTCTTCTTCTATTTTCTTTGCAATTAAAAGCTAAAATTATTCTCTATGTTCTGTAGGAAGTTTCTCAAAATTTTGTAGCTTTAATATTTGCTTTATGAAAAATTTAATGTCTTAGGTCACACCTAAGAACCCAATATGATTCTCCTCCTTACTAGAGAACCCAATATATTATCAAGGTGACTTTGTATATCCCCAAAATTCCAACTATCTTTTAAGTTGGTTTCCAATCAATATCCTACTTTTTTCTGAGTTGGTTTCCAATCAATATCAAACATCAAACATTTATCTTAAGTTTGCCTTTTCTATCAATATAGTTGATTCCTAGGCTTCACTTATTTTCCTTCAACCTAGTGGAAATACCCTAGCCTTTTCTACTCAATATGACCTTTAAAAATAGATTCCAAGTCTTCACTACCTTTAAAGTGGACAGACTCTAAATTAACTTTATCAAAATGGACAAAGCTAATTAATGAAAAATGGTGGCTAATAAAATAAACTCTATCAAACTAGATAGATTTTGGTGATAGCTTTGATACCACTACTGGATTTTTAAGCCTTTCTACCACAAAATATCATGGAATATTTCACAAGATCAAATATAAAATAGCCACAATATTAAATGTCAAGGTAATAATAATATGAGTAGAATAATACGAGCAAATTAATATGTCTATCAATATTTAAATAATAAATAAAATACATTCATTTATATACTAAAATATGAATTTAAATAGCCTAAATCATTCATGTACTACGTATGAAGAAAAATTACAATATTATTTTCTCAAAATATATACAAGCTTTATTACTTCTCTTCCTCTTACAATCATATAATGAGATATGAATTGTAATTTTCTCCCTATTCTTCTTAGCATCTCATGGAGCATAATATACATAATATATCCATAGTAATGTGACTTTTTAGGTACTTGATTATTGTTCTCCATATGCCAAGTCTCATGACTCTTGCCTTGTTAACTTGCCACTTGCATACATGATGGACACTTGACTCTAAAATACTTGCACACATCTACATAACTCTTGGACTTCTACATGAAATTTTTAATCTAGGACACTTGTGCACATCCTCTCATTACATATTTGCACTCTTACATACAAGACACTTATGAACATTCTCTCTTACATAAAACTTGTGCATTTCCTGTACATTGACACTTACATTAAAGGGAAATATAAATCACACTATAAATTATAGACTCAACCCTAATCTATCACGTATTTATAAATGTACCATGAAGGACCATGGGGGTACATTAGCATGTACCAAATGATGTATTATTCCTCAAAAAAAGCCCCAAGAAAAAATAATGCTTCAAAGAGTAAAATATCAATGATGACTCCAACTAAAACAAATATAAATCTATAACTCTCATATATCCCCGCGCCACCATCCTCTTTAACACCTTGGTGTAGGTTAACCCATCACTTTTATAATGTTGGAATATATTACATCATTTTTTTCTTTACTAATGTACCTTCATGGCTACATATTTAGATTAGGATTATATTAGGATATAAATAGTTTATTAGAGTAATTTAATAAATGCATGAGTGTTAGAATGTGCAATGATGTAAATGTGCATGTATTCCACATGTACATGAGTCTTAGGGTTGAGTAAGAGGCAAGGAATTTATCTTCCTATATAAAGGCCTCATGGTGAGTTTTTGCGGTGAGATGAGATTTTTAGTGTGCATAGGTTAGATTAGTAGTAGGCACAATGTATCTCCATTTTATTAATATGGAGTAGGTGTAAAATCAATGAGAGGAGCATTGTAATTTTTGTGATATTTCTTATATGAGCATTTCTAGAGCATTGTATGAAGTTTTCTATCATAGTTTCATGCATGTTAAGCATTATCATAGTTATAATATTGCATTGCTTATTTCAATACTTGTGATTGCATTTACTTTAAGTTTAATTCTCCAAAAGCTAACATATAAGGCAATTTGGTGGCCATGTAGTACCTACAACTATACAATCTAGCCAAACCTAGACCATCACTAGTGCATTTATTTAAACTACAATAGCAAACCCCTTGTATGGCATGTCATCCACATTTTAATCCTAGCTAAATGCCACTCATTTTTAATCAAGTATGGTAACTCATATCACTTCATAACAAATTATGGTCTAACCCCAAAGTCAACAACCAGTAGCATCAACTAGTCAACCAATAGGTACAACTACTCAAAAAACTATTCAAAACCAATAAATCAAGTTTAATAATAAAATGAGAACAAGTTAAAAACAAGTTTAGCTAAGTTAATGAACAAACATCCTAAATCCATAAGTTGTATAAAATCAACTAGGAATACAAGGTTTGCACAAGTTGCCAAACTAGACTATGGGACAAGCACAACATACATACAAAATTAAAATAATATGTTACATCTATTAGTATTACAAAATTCATAACAAAATAAAAATATCATGTAGAATTTATAGCTTCCACCTAACTATTAGGGACCTGAATGCTATAAGGAACCATGTAGATTCAATTAATCCCTACCCATACACATCCCCTTATCTCTCATAATAGATTCTACAAGATCTAGATTATCCAACATTATAGTATTATTAAAATTCCTAGAACTAGTAGGTATATCCAAACCAACAATTGGTTCAAAACTAGTGGTTTATCCCATAAAAAAGACAACCAAATGTGCAACAACAATTGATGAGCACCAGATATGCTCATATTTTTGTATATGTACTAACGGTTTTTGCGTGGCAATATATCATGAGTTGTATATTTTTATGAAACATTATGTATTTATTTAATGAAATCATGTGTATTATCTAATCCATGTGTGAAGTGTGTTTTGTGTAGTTATTCCCCTGATTTTGTCATCTTTTGCTCAATCGAGGTCCTACATGGACCTGGCATGGTTCCACTCAAATAGATTAAGGCATACTGAGGTAGGTGCCTTACTAAAGTAGGTGCCTTACTAAGGTAGGCACCTTACTAAGGTAGGCTGCCTTACTAGCCTTCTAGGTGCCCTAGGTAGGTGCTGACTCAAGTAGGCACCTTACTCAAGCAGGCACCCGGATTATGTGTGTTGACCAAACGGCTAGAGAAGGACCCCGTTGACCATCATTCCACATCATCTATGGGAAACCACGAATGAATAAGCTATCCCAACCAGAGTGGATGAACATGTAACTACTCACGAAGCAGAACCATAATAAAGCGAAAATCATTCGATTGCCAGGAAATGATGCAAGAGCTGATTATCACATGCATACAGTAACTAAACTATCCTAGTTTAGACTATAACCGGGATGCCTATTGTAACATAACTACAATAGGAAGTCCTATGTGTGGTATATAAACACACGAACTTCTCTATAGTAGGGGAGGCATTTTTCTAGAGAACATTATCGCATGTAATATTTTTTGCACTATTAATAAAAGCTTGAGCATTCTTTCATCTACGTATTGTCTTCGTGATTCGTTGGGTGGGATATGCTGGAGCTCGGGCCCACTCCAAGCTAGTATTCCTCCCCTGATTCTTAGTTACTTTCATAGATTTAATTATGTATGGTAGTATGTTCATTTCTTAGATTAAATTTAATTATTTTAGAGTTGTGTTCTTTTTACGTAAAGTGTGTTATTACTTTCAATATGGTGTGTTTATTTCTATGTATTTTATTTATGTATAAGTTTTATTGGTGTGGATGAATCAACCACTATTTTACAAACACCCCCAATGATAGTTGAATAGATTCATCTCAAAAGTGGTAGTGTGAGTAGTCTCAACCGTGGCACTTCAAAAGTCTATGAGCTCCCTAGTTTGACAATTTAAATGCGAGTGTTGTGACATATTTAGGATAAATTTAACCAGTGTTTGGCACCCAATATTTTGGTACCATTGTCGAGGAAGCATCACTAGTAGACTAATTACATTACCCCTTTAAAACCTTCTACTTGACCTTGTATGAGTCCGCCAAGAAAAAGAGGACCCGATGGTCATTTTATAAGATAGAGTCCATCAAAAAAGTCAGAGTCAACCGAAGACCTAGAGTTTGAATTAGATTCTCCCGACTCATCACCAATAGTCCACTAGAGTGAGCATCCTCACTTTGTGCAAAGTGCCTCCTCATCTCATCGACCTAGGAAAGAATAGATCATCCTGAACCCATTGTTTAAAAGGACACCCTCAGAGGAAGCCCTACTATGGAAAGCCATAGAGGATCAGACCGTAACACCAGATGACTTAGAGGTTCTAATACAAAAAGTTTTGAATGACCGAAAGGCCATAGAAGCTGCATTAGAGACCACATTTCCTAAAAAAATGGTCGAAGAAGTCTCATCTAGATTCAACTTCCCAATAGAGGAAGGAGTAGGGGAAACCAAGATGAAGAATATATCCCTTGCCCATATCCCTACCTTCAGGGGATACCCAACCGAAGACCCTGACCTATTTTTGTTTAAATTTGATGTGTTGTGTAGGTCTATCGACTATAAATCAGATGCTCAGAAGCTGAAACTCTTTCCATCGACATTAGATGACTCAGCTCTAATATGGTTTATCGGGTTGGGGAACAAGTAGATCACCACATGGGAAGAGATGAGGAAGCTCTTTCTAGAGAAGTACCAAGACTTTGGTAGAGCATGAGATTCCAGGGAGGAAGTCCTCAACATGACACAGAAGGAGGATGAGTCCCTAGAAGAATACTGGGAGAGGTTCAATTTCAACCTGCAGTGATCTCCTCATGCAAAGCTAGGAGATAAGTCCCTCAAAAGCATTTTTTTGAGAGGACTCAACAATGAGTCATTGGAAGTGCTAAACATGATTTTGGGAGGAGACGTTTACCAGCACGCCATGGAAGACATCCAAAAATTATGTCAGAACTACTCATGAAGGAGAGGTAAGCCCACCTCCAGAATAGTGAAGGTGACCACATCGATCACAAAAATAGAGATAGGCAACATGTTGGAAGATTTAAAGAGTGAAATGCTATCCTCTCTAGCACTGTAGTTGGATACACTCTTGCTGGAGAAGAAGAAATAAGAGAATGATGCAACATTGACCTATTTTTGTCCAAAATGTAGAGGAAAGCATGCTAGGAATGCATGCCCAGAAAACAAGGTCAGAGTATGCATGGTTTGCCAATAGAATCATAAAATGTGACTATACCTATAGCTACCCAATACCAAGGAGGATGCTGACGTAAGAGAAGCCTATTTCATGGGCAATCAAAGAAATTGGTAGTAACCCCCTATGGGGAATATGCCCATGGGGATGCTGCCCTATGGAGGAGGACCATATATGCCACAAGGGCAGCCACAACCACCCAATATGGGATGGTGGGGACCACCACCTTGGACGAACGTGCCTCCAGGAGCTGCATTTCCCAACTAACAACCATGGATGCCATATCAACACTCTGGGAAGTAATGGAGGAACCACGTTCCATGGAACTCTGCTCCACAAAACATGGCACAGGTTCCACCTCAGCAAGGCTTACCAGCCCTACCTACGGTGAGACCTACGTAGTTACCAGCACAACCGACGGTGAACCCGAATAACAAGGTAAACCAGCCAACATACCAAGTAGAGGGAGAGATGTATCCGATGTATCATATTAGTTGTAATCCCATTCAACTTAGATCAGGAAAGTAGTTAGGAGTAGAGGCACCTCCCCTGGTAGAAGAGGAGGAAGATGTAGGAGATTCCCCTCTTATAGAAGAGGTGGAGGAAGAGAAAGTTGTTGAGAAAATAGAGGCTCCATTCCCTAAATGGTTGCAGGAATAGAGGAAGCCGACACAACCAGAATTTGATATCCTCTCTAGCTTGAGGAATCTCATAGTCACTATCCCACTTTTTCAAGCTATCCGAGATGTGCCCATATACACCAAAGTGATAAAAGAGTTGTGTCTGAGGAAGCCGAGATGTAAGGTGGCACAAACCATCAATGTCATAGGAAAGTTAGCTGACTTGATGATGGGGAATGCATATCATCCCAAATATGCAGACCCAAGTAACCTCGATGCTAATGGTAAAAATAGGAGGGCATTCACTGGCGAACACCTTAGTTGACCTGGGTGCAGCCATCAATGTAATGCCATAGGAAACCATGCAGAAGTTGGAGCTCACGAACCTGAAACCCACCAAGACGGTGTTACAACTGGTCGATCGGTCAATAGTAGCACCAGAAGGAATGCTCGAGGATGTCATTGTGATAGTTGATGCATGGGAATATCCGATGGATTTCCTGGTGCTACAGTCTAAAATAGGACTGGGTGGTTATCCACTCATCCTAGGGAGGCCATGGTTAGCTATGGTTGATGCCTATATCAGCTACCATGATGGACTAATGACCATTTCGAATGGGTAGAACATCAAGAGATTGACAATATCTCCTCCTGCATAGTCCATGGACACATTGGGAGAACCCACATTGGACAATCAAGAGGATAGTTCATTATCTATGCTCCAATAGATGATGGCATTAATAGAGTTGGAGGAAGAAGTCGATGAAGATGACATCATCACGAGATTCCTTCAAGGGGAATCCTCCCTCTCAGTTCCTGAGTCACCATTGGTCGGTGCTCAGGACCACCACACCAAGAAAATTGACATTGAGCCTGGCAGAACATTGAACATCAATAGTGGGTTGACCTCCACACAACTGATAGAGTTGAAGGAGCTCCTAACCAGACACCAACAAGCATTCACCTAGGATTATTCGGATATGAAGGGAATCAACCCGGAGATTTGCACTCATCGAATCTACCTGGAAGAATAGGCAACTCCAATCAGATAACCATAGAGAAGGATGAACCCGACCATGAAAGAAATAGTCAAAGCCGAGTTACAGAAGCTCTTGTCTATAGGGTTCATCTATCCAATCTCTGATAGTGAATGGGTGTCACCACTCATGGTGGTCCCCAAGAAGAATGAGAAATGGAGGATCTATGTTGATTACAGATCATTGAATAAAGTGACCAAGAAGGATCACTTACCACTTCCCTTCATTGATCAGGTATTGGACACACTATCCGAGAGGAAATACTTCTCCTTTTTGGATGGATTCAATGGGTACAATCAGATTCAGATCGGAGAGGAAGACCAGGACAAAACAATGTTCACCTATCCATGGGGAACGTTTGCTTACAGAGTGCTGCCCTTCGGGTTATGCAACACACCAACCACCTTCCAGAGGGTGGTGCTTAGCATATTTTTAGATATGATGGGGGAGGTAGTAGAGGTATATATGGATGACTTCACCATTTATGAAGAAACATTTGAAGAAGTGATGATAAACTTGGAATGAGTGCTCCAGAGATGCGAAGAGAACAACTTATCCCTCAACAATGAAAAATGCTTTATGATGATGCATGAGGGCATAGTGTTGGGACATCATCTCTCGATAGAGGGAATTAAAGTGGATCAAAATAAAATAGAAGTTATTAAAGACTTACCCAACCTAAAAATGTAGAGGGAAGTAAGGAGTTTTCTTGGCTCTGTAGGGTACTACAGGTGATTTATCACCGATTTTAGTAAGATCACCAAACCGCTACACACCCTACTAATGAAGGATGTAGAATTCATCTAGATGGAGGACTGTGAGCAAGCATTTCAGATACTGAAGGAGAAGCTGATTTCTACCCTAGTTTTATGGGGCCCAAATTGGGTTATCCCATTTCATATATATTGTGATGCATCCAATAATGCAATTGGAGCAGTCCTCGAGAAGAAGGATGGTGAAGAATTCTACACCATTTATTATGTCAGCAAGAACTTAGTAGGGGCTGAGCTCAATTACATGGTAACAAAGAAATAATTTCTCGTAGTGGTGCATGCCATCAACAAATTCTACCACTACATCATTGGGTACAAGGTGTTCATTCACATGGACCATGCGGCCATCAGGTACCTAATGAGTAAACCAACGATCAGTGGTAGGATCATCAGGTGGCTTTTGTTGCTGTAGGAATTTGACATTACCATAGTTGACAAGCCCAGGAAGGACAACGTAGTCATAGACTTCCTATCCAGACTAATTCTAGTAGATCACGTAGTGGTAGAGGACCAGTTCCTGGATGAACATTTGTTCATCATCAGTGAACAGACATCGTGGTATGCGGACATCACTAATTATCTAGCCATCGGTAGAACATCCCCTACTCTTTCATACTAAGAGAAGCAAGGGGTGATTGAAAAGAGTGCTTCCTTTCAATGGATTGATGGCCTCCTATTCAAAATAGGGCCCGACCAGATCGTGAGGAGGTGCATAGCAGAGCATGAGTTTTTAGAGATACTCAAAGCCTATCACAATGAGCCATGTGGAGGGCACTTCTTAGGGAGAAGGACTGCATATAAGGTGTTACAGACTAGGTATTTTTGGCCCACTCTATTCAAATATGCAGCCACATACACCAGTAAGTGTGATGAATGCCAAAGAATGGGTAGGCCGACCCACAGGGATGAAATACCCCTTCAACCTCACATACACATTGAGCCCTTCGATAAATGGGGCATGGATTTTGTAGGACCCATCAACCCACCTTCGACTAGGAGGAGATATATTCTAGTCTACACAGACTACATTACTAAATGGGTCGAAGTCCAGGTATTGAGAGACTCCAAGGAGGGGACAATAGCTGAATTCCTATTTGCCCATATTTTTATGAGGTTTGGAGTGCCTAGGGAAATTACAATGGACCAAGGGCCCCAATTTACCTCTAGGATAATTGAGGAGTTGATGGAGCAGTACAGGGTTCGACACAATAGGACTACCCCCTACCATCCATAGGTGAATGGGTAGGTGGAAGTAACCAATAGGGAAATAGAGAACATCCTGATGAAAACCATGCAGCAACACAAGAAGGATTGGGCTACAAGATTACCAGAGGTAGTATGGGCGTATAATACAATGTGGAAATCAACCATAGGCTTTACACCCTTTCGAATGGTATACGAGAAGGATGCAATGATGCCCATCGAATTTGAGGTTAAGACACTCAGAACAATAGTAGAACTAGACCTAAGCCTAGATGAAGCACAGAGGGAATGAATTTGATAGCTAAACCAACTGGACAAATTTTGAATGGATGCCCTCCAAAGAATAAAAATTATGCAGAGGCAAAGGAAGCAGTGGCATGACCACCACATTAAAACAAAATAGTTCAAAGAAGGAGATTGGGTACTATTGTATGATTCTAGGTTCCAAGAGTGGAAGGGAAAATTGATGCAAATATGGATGGGACCATACGAGGTGGTGGAAATAATAAAAAATGGTGTTGTGCAAGTCAAGATAATTGATGGTAGCAACACCATTCTAACAGCCAATGGCCACTAGTTGCATCCATACCACACATCCGAAAGCTTGCTAGTGGAGTCTAGAATAGGCATGGGGAGACCCCATCCAAGTAAATTTTTCTAGAGTTCTCAACAACATGGTGGACACAGAGGTGTCCACCAAAAATAAGTTAGTGTAGTTTCCTATTTTTTAGCTTACGGTGTGTTTTGTAGGAACAACGCCCGCATGCAAGCTGTAGGCATCCTGAGAGCCAAGGCCTAACAGGCACAGATTGCATTTAACTACATTTTTTTTTTTCTCATTTTATTTTTGTAAGGAAATGGCCTGATTGCTCGAACAATAGGCATCTTGGGGAACAAGGCCTAGACCAGCTCAACATCCATGAACCTGCATGATAGGAAGATAGTGCTGATCCAGGCATGGAGTGGGCACCAATTCCTCACAAAGGAAAAATTATGCACCCTCATGCTTGGATGAAGTGGATGCTGATGTAGTACAAGGAGAATTTTAGGAGGCTTGATCAACCTCACATCAATAGACACATCAACCATTGCTGACTTTTCAATGATGAAGGAACGATCGACTCCAGAAGGGAGGCACCTTACTATGGTACCTTACTCTGAAGGAGGCACCTTACTGGCCTTACTCAGGAGGTGCCTACCACTTACTCAAGGAGGTGCCTTACTATGTACCTTACTAAGGAGACCTTACTCCCAAGGAGGCGCCACCCCAAGATTCTTTCATTATTAAAAAAAAAATTCAAGCTGGTGCCTTACTCTAGAAGGGAGGTGCCTTACTCTGGCACCTTACTCTAAAGGGAGGTGCCTTACTTGGTGCCTTACTTTGAAGGAGGTGCCTTACTCCACCAAGGAGGCACCACTCCAGAGGTTCTTTAAAAAAAAAATGATGGTCAAGTGGCACCTTATTGAGGTAGGTGCCTTACTCAAGTAGGCACCTTACTCAAGTAGGTGCCTTACTAGTAGGCACCTTACTCAAGGTGCCTTACTCAAGCAGGCACCTCGATTGACTCAAAAGCACATGTGCAACTTGGCAGTACGTGGAGCAGCCGAAGCCAACACCATCATCTCACGTGATGGAAATTTGAAAGCACCCAAAAATATTTTGAAATCATTGGATAGGATCTCTGCACGTCCCAAGGCCAACCATCGAGGAGATATGCATCCCAACCTGAACCAATAGGATCCACCACATTTTCAGCATAGGACCTCAAGCGAACCAAAAATGCAGTACCCAAGGTGATGTAATCAACACATGGGAAAAATATTATCGAGTACCAAATCGGCATACTCCACGCAACATGAAATGACCAATCAAGTATGCACATGATTTCTCTTAGATATATATGTAATTTTTCATATGATATGCTTCTCTAAAAATAATTTCGGTGCAAGAATTGAATTCACCCCTCATGCCTAATACGTCATGCCAAAAATTAATTCGGGTGGCGTACCCTGCCAACCCCAATGCGGAAACAATTTCTAGAGTTAGGTGCTTGAGTTTATAAAAAGGTGCCTTACTGAGAGCAGAGCATCAAACTAATCAAAATCAGTAGGGAATTCACCATGGGAGGATGATCGAAGAATCATGCGCTCAAAAAGCATGAGCCCAGTGGCACTGAGGGGATTAGGGGAGAAGTCCACAACTGGTTCGAAGTAGTCGGGTGGATGAATTACTATCACCTAGTCAGCCAAGACCAGGATGTAGAGGTAGCAAAGGAGTTTGCTACCATTGTGAGTGGAGGAGTTGCTCGATTGCATGGAATGGTGATTCCAGTCACCCCAGAGCACATTGCTCATGTCACCGGCCTCCCCCTCACTAGGGAATGTACATATAAAGATGACATGACAAAGTAGTGCACAAAATTATTGCTCGGATAGGGGAACATCCCATGTGACCAAGGGGGGCTCCCAAAGTAGAGACTCTCGATGCACCTGAGGAAGCTCTTTGAGTAGGTTGCGAGATACTTCACATGCATCAAGAAGTATTCACACCTGAATGCGAACCATATGCAATTCTTGAACCATCTGGTGCATGGGCAAGAAATTAACATCCTATTCTATCTAGAAAATGCCCTACAGGATGAGGCATCATGATATCAGAGAGGGGCGATCTCTACCCTAGCCCACCATGGGATAATTATAGCCCTGATACACCATGCAGAGGAGCACAAGGGAAGCTCATCGATAGCTAGGGCTGAACACTCTGGTGTGCAAGAGCAGGTGGTGGCCGAAGTAGAGCAAGAGGTCAAATTATGAGGAGCAACCAAAGAAGTTAGGGTCAAACCTTTTGATGCATTAGAGTAGGCGATAACTAAAGTAGGACATGATGCCAAATTGGGAGGAATTTCAAAGGGGAACACCCCCAATTTTCACCAGATGCTACGGAGGAAGGGTAGAGTTCTCTACCCAATTATATGGAGGATAGGCCAGAATCCTCTAGCCTCGAACCCACAACATGATGGATAGAGTGCATACATGGTTGGAGATGACTATGATATCTAATCCTCTTGAGTGAGGAAGAAGAGGAAGATGTAGAGCTTAGCTTCATGGCCCAAACCCTAAAGAATTTGGTCACTCATAATCCACAAGACCCATAGTCCTCAATGAGCCTGCAATAGCAGTTCGAGGTGTCGATGGAAGAGGACCATACTGGGAAGAGTGAGAAATTCATGATGTAGACACTATTCAAAGAATATAAGGAGATGTCTATGAGAAGAATCTAGAGGTAGGAGGCCACCATCACCCAATTTTAGCAATTGATCCAGTAGCTTAGGGTAGAGAACCAGCAGTTGTAGGTCAGGGTGATCGAAAGGTGGGATACCTCTACCCAAATTGATTGGGCAATTGAGGTGCCCACGAACTCTCCAACCTCACTAGAGAGAGTAGTCTCATCTAGGGTAGTTAGGTCAGATGCCCAAAATGAAGAATTAGAGGTAGGAGAAGGTTCATGCACCTCTGATAGAGTAATTATAGAGGAACAAGGGAATTCTATTTTTCAAATAGAAACCCTTGTTATCAACATTGATGATGATGAGGAGCCTTCAGGGTAGAGCCAAGGGCAAAACCCTAAACTCGAGGCCAAGAAGGATTCTCTAGAGTACTAGGCACCCAAAATTGAGGGACCGCTACTCGAAGAACTAGAGGAGCAAGCACTAGGTGACCAAGAAATAGGGGAAACAACCATGAGGGACCTAAGATCAGAAGGGTAGATCCCTAGATCCTCTAATAGGGAGGTAGCCTCTGTGGGAAAGGAAGATCTCCCCATGTAGACCATCATAATACTAGATAGGAGAAAGGGGAAGGTGCCTCAAACAATGTAGAAGAGGGCCAAAAGAAAGGCTAGAGTGACATTTGTCAAACCAAACCCCCACTCGGATGAAGAATGGGAAGAAGGCATACAGGCCTTCACTGAATGAAAAGAAAATTTTAAAAAAATCTAAGAGGAGTTCGAGGTGGCAAAGGTAGCTAGGAAAGCTACCAAGAAGGCCAAAAGAGGGCCTGGCATCTATGTGGACCCTGCTACGGATGATCAATTTTGGGAGATCTATGGTTCATCATAGGGTCGGCCCTCCAAGATGAGGAAATGGCTGGAAAGATAGGGGATATATGGACCAGAGGTAGAGGCAGCAATGATCATAGAAGAAAATTCCAGCCTCACCCCTGAAGAACTTTGGTTGTACAAGGCCAGCATGGTCATTCGAAAGAGGGATGATTCCGACATTCCCTTCGAAGAGTTACGCCCTCAACTCGTTGACTTGTGGTAGGAAGCAGAGGTGGCCTTCCAGAAGGGAGAAATGACCATGGTAGTAGTGCCCAGTATAGGTGTTGGGCCAAGCATGATAGAGAGGCATAGCCAGTGCACTAAGAAGCTAGTGCAGAATGAAGGCCAACCTAACACAACCGAAAGCCAATGTAGTCGAAGGTCAGCACAACCTAAGAATGCCCCACAACAAACTAGTGCCCCGTAGTAGAAATGGAAGCCTCAGAGTGAAGGGAAAGCCAAGGCCACTAGTAATAAAAAGAAATAGGGAGAAGTGGCCTATATGAAGGAGGTGATTACCGGTTTTAGGTGCCACGAGGGTGTGGCACATATTAGGCATGGGGGGATGATGAGCACCAGATATGCTCATATTTTTGTATATGTACTAATGGTTTTTGCATGACAATATATCATGAGTTGTATATTTTTATGAAACATTATGTATTTATTTAATGAAATCATGTGTATTATCTAATCCATGTGTGAAGTGTGTTTTGTGTAGTTATTCTCCTGATTTTGTCATCTTTTGCTCAGTCGAGGTCCTACATGGACCTGGCATGGTTCCGCTCAAATAGATTAAGGCATACAAGTAGGTGCCTTACTGAGGTAGGCACCTTACTAAAGTAGGTGCCTTATTGAGGTAGGCACCTTACTAAGGTAGGTGCCTTTCAAGTAGGTGCCTTCTAGTAGGCACCTTAACGAGTAGGCGCCTTACTCAAGTAGGTGCCCAGATTATGTGTGTTGACCAAATGGCTGGAGAAGGACCCCATTGACCATCGTTCCACGTCATCTATGGGAAACCACTGAATGAATAAGCTATCCCATCTAGAGTGGATGAACACGTAACCACTCACGAAGCAGAACCGTAATGAAGCAAAAATCATCCGATTGCCAGGAAATGATGCAAGAGCTGATTATCGTGCGCCAGTTGTAGTAACTGAACTATCTTAGTTTAGACTGTAACCGGGATGCCTATTGTAACAGAACTACAATAGGAAGTCCTGTGTGTGGTATATAAACACACGGACTTCTCTGTAGTAGGGGAGGCATTTTTTGAGAAGAACATTATCGCATGTAATATTTTTTGCATAGTTAATAAAAGCTTGAGCATTCTTTCATCCGCGTATTGTCTTCATGATTCGTTGGGTGGGATCTGCTGGAGCTCGAGCCCACTCCAAGCCAGTATTCCTCCCTTGCTTCTTAGTTACTTTCATAGATTTAATTATGTATGGTAGTATGTTCATTTCTTAGATTAAATTTAATTATTTTAGAGTTGTGTTCTTTTTACGTAAAGTGTGTTATTGCTTTCAGTGTGGTGTGTTTATTTCTACGTATTTTATTTATGTGTAAGTTTTATTGGTGTGGATGAATCAACCATTGTTTTACAAACACCCCCAATGATAGTTGAACGGATTCATCTCAAAAGTGGTAGTGTGAGTAGTCTCAACCGTGGCACTTCAAAAGTCTATGAGCTCCCTGGTTTGACAATTTAAATGTGAGTGTTGTGACATATTTAGGACAAACTTAACCAGTGTTTGGCACCCAACAACAATAACCAATGATTATCCAAAATTTTCAAGTTGCATTCAATCAATAAATAATTTAGTATATTCCTCAACAATAGGGATATGTGGTTCTATGCTAGTACCACATGCATTATGGCTAGTAAATTCTATATATATAAGGACCTTGGTATTACTAAACGTAAGTATAGGTACATTTTAAAATCAAATCCTAGAGTAGACATACCAAGGACTATTGAATTTGATTATTTATTTCCCTTTTGCAATGGTTGTAATGAAATCTCTCCCAACCTTTGATAGTGTAAGTAAGACAACATTAAATCATCTTAATGAATTATCAACTCTAGAATTGATCCATATAATCTAATAATAATATGTTGTGGTGTAGTTGCTAGTAGTTTTATTAAGGGATAAATACATAGTATAGCATAGGAGCTTATTAGATAATTCTATCACTAATTGGGCCTCAATAGTTGAATCTTTTATGAAGAGGTTTGGTAACCTTATAAATGTATATTTAGTACTTTTAAAATAAATTCTATTTAGAGGCATCCAAATGATGATATTCATGATTATAGTATGAGATTCATGAGAACTCTATAACTTTTACCCTTGAAAATTAGACCTATAAATGAAATTTCTTCGATATACTATATAAGGAGACTACAATCAGATGGTCTAAAACATAAACTATATCACACTATTTGGGGATTTCAAGGTCACCTGTGTATAAGATGTACTAATTTAGGAAAGATAAACTAAAAACTATACTTCTAATGGCTTATGCAATACATGTGGCACAACCTCAAACTTAAAAAGTGTAATATCCTTTATTATGAGTTGTTCCTATTATAAATTCATAGTATCTCTAGCCAAAAACTTAATAAAATATACCATTTACAACACCTAAGGCTACTCTCTTACAATCCAACACACTAGTGTATCCTCAAAGCAACACTCATACAATAATATTTTTGTATTATAGTGCTTTGATTTCCATAATGTTTGAACCATAATTTTTAGCATCACCTTCCCTATATAATTACTTGAATGTACCCATTGTTCTAACATCCTATACAATTAAATGATGAAGTAGAGAGTCAGGTATTGAAAAGCATGAATAAACTAGTTGAGATTATAATAAATATGGATAACCAATGGATAAAAAAATAAATTTAATGTAGTGTGTATTATAAAATATAAAAATGAAAATTAATGAGAACTATATACCTTACCAAGGATCAAATTCGTTTCCATCCTGGCAATCAAGACACTAAACACATGTAAAATGCTAAATATTAATTTTGAGATAATTATACTATGGTGCTTCACTTGCGATGCCAGGCATAATCTGGTAGAGTGTGTAGTAGTTATCTACAATGCTTAAATGATGATATAATTAGTAATGTCAAGCACAATAGGTAATTATGTATGGTAAACCATTGATAGTTTAACCACTAACAAAAAACCAACTAATATATCAATAAGTTATCATGGTAGATTAGTTAGGGGTGGTGCAGCAGTAAGTTCCAATAACACCCAATGTATTTATATTATTTTCAAAAACTTTGGAATACTCAAAGAAGAAGATAAAGTTTCTTTTGAGAAGCAAGTAATGTTAACAAAACAATGATGGGGAGTTGTGTGAAGTAAAATAAAAGTGAGAGAATATTAAAACCTATTAATCAATGTCCTAGTCAATTCTATAGAAGTAGCCTAAGCTAGGTACAAGTATTGCTATATTGAGAAGTGTCCATCATTACATCTAGAGGATAAAAGGCCAATATCATCGACTCAATTTTCTACTAACAAAAATAGTTGAGTTATACTAACACAAATCAAGCAAGTACTGGAATATATTACATTATTTGGTACATGCCAATGTACCACCATGGGTACATCCTTATATTAGGAGTTTGTATTAGATTAGGGTTTGAGTATTTACTTTATGCAATGTAATAAATGCACAAGTAATATTAGAATGTGTAAAGTATTCAATAATATAAATGTGCATCATAGTCCATGTGCACATGAGTCCATATGATAGGAAGGTGAAGAGTCATAGGAATATGGAAGGTCAAGAGTCATCTCACACTATATATTGACCTTGGTGATAACAAGTAGGAAGAACTCCATATCATTTTATCATTTAGTGGAGTAGAGTAGAATACAAGTTTGAAACAATGTAGAACTTGTATGAAACAGGGAGTACTTGAGATCTCCATATTTTGTATGAAGACCCTATTTTTGTGGGCATTCATTAATGGTAGTATTATGAGTTATTTCAAAATTTTGTTATGAGTTTTACTTGCTTAATATATTACCACTATCATATATTCAATATTGCATGCTCATTTTATAATTTGTGGTTTATTTCTTATTAAGTTTCTATCATCAAATGCTAACAATGGCATCAAATCACAAGGTATATTGATAGGAGATAGGGAGAGCCACAAGAGAGATTGAGAGGAGATAGGAGATCTCATTTTAAAAATTTTAAGAATTTCTAAAATTACTATTTGGCTAGAGTCTTTCCACAGGGTTGTAGAAAAACTCATGAAGACTAGGACTCAACATAGATCTCTTTTCCACTAGATTTAAGGATAACTAGTGATGTTTATTGATTTATATAAATCTAGGGATTTTCACGGATTTGCTTGCTACTATATAAATGTTTTTGGTGTAGAAAATTAGTTTTTAGAAGTTGAGAATATTCCTACAATTGATAGAGAAGAATTTCATCTTTTATTACGTAAAAGTCTATGTGCCTTTCTCATGTAGGCATTAGTTATTTATTGTAGAAAAAGTAGAATATTGAAGAAATAGAAGACTCAAGGAAAAGGTCCCCATTGGAGATTGGAGATAGAATATTGAGAAGACCCAATAAGGAGGTCCACATAGAATATTGAAGATTATATATTGAGAAAGAGAAGACCCAAGGGAAAGGTCTCATTGAAGAACTTACATATTTTGAAGATAGAAGATTAAAGATAAAGGAGGACTAAAAAAAATCCTATTGAATATTTGAGAAGCTACAAAATTTGAAGATCCAAAAGAAGAGGTCTCAAGAAAATTTGGAAGGAGAAAGAATAAGGAGGCTATAGAAGCCCTATTGAAGGAATTTGAAGAAGTTGACATTGGATAATATTTAAAGAAATATCAAGGGAGAAGATTTCTAGCAAGGAGAAGCACCTGATAAATAAGTATTTGGGATAATTATAATCATCTGATAACAAACCCAAAATGAAGAAGTATTTGGCAAGAATTTTGCTAAATTTTGGAAGAGATTCTTGAAGACCTCAAGACATTCATATTATTAATAAGAATGCCAACAAAGAGACCCAATTTAAAGTTATAATTAAACAAGGATATTGAAGGAGAAAGAATATATAAGAGGCCACAATATTTGAGAGTTAAGGAAAGCAAAATGAAGAAGAAATTGGCTGCATTAGAAGCTAAAAATTTCAGAGTTTAGGACAGCAAGAGGACAGAAATTTGGGCAGAAATCAGCACTAATAGCTGCAAATTTCAGAGTTTGAGAGAACAAAGTTGGAGGAGAAGTGGAGCCACGAAAATCATATTTTAAATAGAAAATTAAAGCTGAAAATTCACAAAATTTGGGCAGCAAATAGGTGAACCAAGTCACCAAGAAATATTGCTACAAAGGAGGCCAAAACTAAGTTTGAAAATTGGTGTTATTAAATTTTTATATTCAATGGATAACATCAAAGAGTGAGCATTGAAAATCCTAACATGATAACATCACAGAAGGTATATGAATGGATAACATCAAAGAGCATGCATTGAAAAGCTTAAGCACCATTAGCACCACTACAACACCTCCAAGAAGTTGAAGAGCCACCACTTTGAATAAAATTCCACCAAAGCAAGAATGAGCACTATTACAAAGAAAGATAAGAATACCTAAATTTATAATGTGTTGAAAGAAACCCTAACACCATTTGCTAATACAAATGTGTAGAAGAATCAAGCAAAGATGTTTGAGGATAAGGATTAGGATATTGCCAGGTGTAGCAATATATTATCAAGCTACGTAAAGGAGAGAAGGACAAGAGTGTTACTAAGTAGAGAATGAAGGGAATCATGCTACATTAAGGTGTCTAGAGAATTACTAAGCAAAGGAGATCATAGCAAGCATTACAAAGAAATAAGTAGACATAGCTTGGAAAAGGAGCACCACTAGTTGGAAGGAATCAAAGAAGTGAAGATTTTTATTGATAAATATCATAGTGCGAGGGAAGAGAAATGCCTACATTGCATTTTAGACAAGTAATACAAGATTAATCTTAAGATAATAGTGCAACATAGGTTAAGGTAGTGCAACATTTATGTATATCACTAAAACCAGTAGTATGAGAAGGAGATTCAACATCGTAGAAGGCTAGAAGACACTAAAATAAGGAGCATTAAATATTGGTATCATAGTGCATTAAACAACATGAAGTGGAGAGAGTAAAGTGTGAAAGATCAGTGCATACATGCTACGTCAAAGGGAAGAGAAAGTGTAACGACCCTAAAATCAATAAATAAGAAAACACACAGAAATAGAGAGATTTTTTTACTAAGGAGAGGGATTCATAAACCCCTACCCAACCTTAGACCAACTTAATGTTTATCAACCCCTATGTTTCTCAAGAACTATACCACACAATATTCCCCTCACACAAGTCCCTTATGCTTAGGTATATCTGTTGTTATGCATATATGCCCATCCATCTCATCATCCTTGATGAGCTATAATTATCACCTTCAATAATTAGGTGTACACACATCTCCATATTCTATGCAATCTATTATGCGTAGGTATGCTACGTGTACTATTAGTTAAGCTATAAATTATGTCCTCTGACAAGCTATATTAACTTGGGTAGATCTTATATAAACCTATTCA
Source organism: Wollemia nobilis (assembly GCA_028583015.1). Classification (NCBI taxonomy): domain Eukaryota; kingdom Viridiplantae; phylum Streptophyta; class Pinopsida; order Araucariales; family Araucariaceae; genus Wollemia; species Wollemia nobilis. The sequence goes on from JAQPPZ010015344.1 coordinate 594,769, forward strand.
TCATTCTCCCTAAGGGGGTCTCAAGCCCTTAGTTTACCTCTAAGTTCACCCTAGAACTTACTACTGAGTTTTATTACAATTATTCAACAAGAAAGTAAAGACAATTCTAGATACTAAATCTAACAAGAACAATAATTAAAGAATAACATGCATAAAAAGGATTTAAATACATTCACATTAAATCAAATAGAATACAAAGGTGCATCAACCATATTTTTCATTTATTACACAAGCATGTATGGTATAACCTCCATACCTTTAACAATACATTACATCAATCTCATAAACAAAATCTCCCCACAAATCTAATCTATTTGCATAAATAAACAAGATGTAAAGTAGAGAGCAAACTTGTGCATTGGTCCATCTGTAACTTTGGTCCTCCCACTCTTCCATCTATCAAGTGAGAATAGTAGGGGATCAGAACACTCATATTTCAGGATAGACATGCTTCTAAATGCATTTACTCATTTTATTGCCAAATTGTAACTACTCAAACAACCCAAGCAATTCAACTATCTAATGCATAGTTGATATCCTTGAAAACTACTTTTTCTATTTTTTCCTCTCATCCTCCTATGAGAGTCTTTCAATAATGCATCTATATCATGGGTTATACTTGTAATAAATGATCCAACCCTTATTCAACACTTAAAGTCTCATACCCTTGATTGCCAAATAATCTAGGTTTATAATTATTTATCAAATTAAAGTCAACTACTTTAATCCATAAATAACCCTTTATTTTCATTTCATAAATTAAAGTCCCATACCCTTAATTTAAAAAATGAACTATTTTCATATTTATTCATTAAATTAAATTCAAATACTTTAATTTTATTGGAAAGTTGAGCACTTTGGTTGTCATTGATGTCAAATTTGCATGGTCATTGATTTCAAAGGTTAAAGTTCTATGAAAGAAAGGCAAGGTTCTCTCCAAAGCACTTGGGACCATGGGTTCTAAGTTAATGGATAAGAGGTTTGAAGGAGGCTTGAAGATCCAAGTTTAAGACTATGTGCAAGAGAGCAAGTGAAAAAGGATAATATTATAATATTTTAATATTATAATATCTTGGCCATCAGGGCCTTTCAAAGAGGGGATTGGATAATGCATTGGCCAAATATTTTATCAAGGAGCTAAGTATATTATTTAACACTAAGGTTAAATAATATAATTAATTAATATTTAACCCTAAGGTTAAATATTAATAAAAATAATAATTAAATTCGAAGCATCAATTTTGAATTGCAAGTGAGCCGACATCAAATATAAAAAGGCATGTGTATTTATAGGCTAAAGTTTAGCCTAAGCCAAGTTGTGTTCGAATTAATTTTTCCCCTGAATTATTTCCTTGCTCGATTTTTGTTTGAACGCGATGGAGGAAAAAGATAGCAGCTTTCATGATTTTTGGAGCAGTGCATTGGTCAAATTTTAGAAGGGGTTTGTCCCCACCCGAAGTGAGGTGGTAGCCGAGCTGGCAAGCTTGGCTTGCATAGTGCGTGGAGGGCAGAAGGAGTAGCGTTCAATTCATGTGAAGGGCCTTTTATTTTGTGTGGTTGGATTTTGTTGTTAGCGTTGGTGGTGGAGAATATCAAGGAGCTCATGCTCCTTTGGTTCACGTGGGCAGCTAGCCCACATGGTGATTGCCCTTGTGTTAGGGTGTGGTGGCTAGCAAGGTCATGGGTTTGAGCAATGACAATAGCGCTTTGAGGAGGATTAATTTTTGTTAAGGTATGTATTATATCTTTTTTTTGGGAGTCATAAGGGTTGATTAAATATTTTTGATGTGCCTAGCTAGGGATTCATAAGGGTTTTGTCATTATTTTTGATGTGCTTGGCTAGGGAGTTATAAGGGTTAGATAATATTTTTGTGTGAAATGGTTAGGGAGCTATAAGGATTAGTAGGGTATTTTGAATATTATTTTTGAAGGGTAGAAAAGTGAAAATTCAAATTGTTGAGATTTAATGCATTGTCCTTGAGAACAAAAGAAGAGTCCTAGAACATTATTTTCAGAATTCATTGAGCACCTTATTGAGGGAAAATTCATGTGGATATTTTAGAGATAGAATATTGCTATCTAACCTTGAAGTGGTACAAAAAGAATTGGTTGTTGGTGAGACAGGTTTTGAAGACATATCTCCATCAAAGCAAAGAGGTATGGGCACATCAGTCTTTGTTTAAAGTGTTTTGTTGAGTGAATGTTTCTGAACATAAGGTGGAGTGAAAAGGATTGTTTGATAAGCATTGTTGGAAATATTTGAGTTAGGGTTTGAGACCTACATTGTGCATCTTTGTTAGAAGAATATTTGAAAACACTTGTTTAGGGTTTATGAGCAAGTTGTGCTTCATTGGTTGAATGATTGTGTGAAACTTTTGAGCATTGGTTTTGAGTGATATTGTAAGTGAATGTGCAAACATTAGAAATCAGATTTGTGAAAGCAAGTGTGTGCATCAAGAAGATAGGTGTCATATGCTAGAAGAGCAATAAATGTGAGACATGTGAAAGCGACAGACTTAATGATTGAGTAGAACATATTGAGCCATTTGCAAGTGCATATCATTCTCTATATGTTCCAGAGGTTAAACAAATTCTGAGTAGAATATATTTTGTTTGAAGAAAGCATTTCTGAAAAAGATATAAGCTTTGTTTGTGTGCAAGGATTGGAAATATTTGGTACAGTTTTGTGAGCAATATTGAGGACATATTTGAGCAAGTCTTTTGAGAAGACTTGAAGGCAGATTTGAGAAAGTCTTTTGAGAAGACTTGAAGGTAGATTTGAGAAAGTATTTGAGAAGGCTTGAGGGTAGATTTGAGCAAGTCTTTGAGAAGGCTTGAGGGCAGATTTGAGCAAGTCTTTTGAGAAGGCTTGAAGATAAATTTGAGCAAGTATTTTGAGAAGACTTGAAGGCAAATTTGAGGAAGTCTTGTGAAGACTTGAGATAAATTTGAGAGTAGGTTTGGTTGTTGATTTGATCAAGCTTTGTGTTAAGGCTTGAGGAAATATTTGAGATGAAGTTAGAGCATATTTGTGCTAGAATTGGGATATATTTTGGTACATATTTGAGATAAAATTAGAGCAAATTTATGCTAGACTTGGGATAGAGTTTGGTGTATATTGAGACAGAGTTGAGAGCAAGCTTTGGAGGTGATAGAGTAAAGAGGACAATAGTCTCCAGTGGATAGAGATCCATTAGCCAGTGTAGTGGGGACAGAGGTCTCGTATGGAGAGAGATCCACAAGCCAGAGTAGTGGGGGTAGAAGTCTTCTAGAAGATCACCAACCAGAGCAGAGGGGAAAGAGTTCTCCTGTAGAGAGACCAGACAAAGAGGGAAAGAGTTCTCCTATGGAGAGAGATCCACAAACCAAAGGAAGGGGAAAGAGTTCTCTTATGGAGAGATCCACAGAACTAGAGCAAGGGAAAAGAGTTCTCCTATGGAGTGTGATCCATGAACCATCTAGGAAGATAGAGTTCTTCTATGGAGAGAGATCCACAAACCAGTTGAGGAGATAGAGTTCTCCTAGATCAAGTTCCATGAACCAGATAAAAGGGGAAAGAGTTCTCCTATGGAGAGAGATCCACAAATTAGAGCATAGGGGATTGGTGTCTCCTTTGGATAGAGGTCCATAAACATTGTAATAGGGAATTTATTCCCAAGATATTTGTTGAGAAAATTTAGTGGAAATATTTTCTCCGTGGAGTAGCCCACATTGGGTGAACCACGTTAAATTTGTGTCTCTCTTGTGTGTGATGATTTGTGCATTGCTTTGATTACTGCTATTGATATTGCCATTGATAATATTGGATAATATTTTTTGGGAAAGAAAAGTAAAATTTGGTCTTATACTGTTCACCCCCCTCTCAGTATAAGCCTATGTTCTTCAATTGGTATCAGAGTGGGTTCCTTCAGAAGAGTCTAACAACTTGAAGGAAGAAGTTATAGGAACACATATGGCATCTCAGAATGGATCTTCATCAAATAAGGCACCATTATTTTATGGGAATAATTATACTTTCTGGAGCATAAGAATGAGGACTTACTTGATGTCACAAGGATATGAGACATGGCAAGCAGTTGAGGATGGGTTCACACCTACAAGCTAATCCTCCCATAGATAAATATGGTAAGCTCTTACATGTGAATAATGCCAAGGCTATGCATGCAATATTAAGTGGATTACGTGAAGTAGAATTTGTGAAATTTATGCATTGCAAATCAGAAAAAGAGATTTGGAAAAATTTGAAGCAAACCTATGAGGGAAATAAAAAGGTCAAGATGGAAAAACTTCAAAACCACAAGAAAAGGTTTGAATATTTGAATATGGAAGAAGAGGAAGACATTGCTACATACTTACTTCATGTGGATGAGATTGTTAATACCATGCATGGACTTGGATTTGAAGTTGAAGAATCCAATGTTGCTCAGAAAGTTTTGAGGTCACTTCCTACAAGGTATGATGGAAAAGTTTCAGCTATAGAAGAGATGAAAGATATTGATCAGTTGACTATGGATGAGTTACATGGAATTCTCACAACTTATGAGATGAGAATAGTAAAGGATCCCAACTCCAAGAAAGAGGTAGCCTTCAAAGCATCAAAGAAGACAAAGGATAAGAAACTAGAATCAAGTGGTGAGTCAAGCAGTGATGAAGAAGCTAACTATGGTAGAAGAAACAAGAAGGACTCAAGAAAGCACAAAGGTATGAAAACAGTGAAATATTTTAATTGTGGAAATTTTGGTCACTATGCATCTAATTTTCCAGAAGCTGGAAGCAGTAGCAGTGAAGAGAAACATGATCATAAGAAAAAGGAAGGGAGGAAAATCCAGGTATGAAAAGAAAAATAGGTATGGTCAAAACAAGCATGAAAATAAGTTCTTTCAAAGGCACAAGAAGAGTTTCTATGTTGATAAGGGAAGCAAGGCTTCAAGTGACAGTGATGGAAGATCCTCAGATAGTGAAGAAGAAGAAATTCTATTTTTGGCAATAGAAGAGGAAGAAAATGCTTCTGTTAAAGGAAAAGTTGAAAAGTATGAAGATGCTCTTGAAGACCAAGAAGTAGAAAAAGATTCAAAAAATGAAGAGGAAGGCACAGTAGATCTAGAAGTAGAACTTATTGTTGCTCTTAAAGAATTGAAAAATGTTAGAAAGCAGAATTCAAAATTTAGGGCTCAAGTTCAAGAATGTGATGAAGAAAAAGAAAAGCTTATACAAGACCTGACAAACTCAATAGCTAAGACAAGGAGATTTAAAGAAAAGTTAGAGGTAAAAGTCTTAGAATGTGAAATATTAGAACATGAGGTAATTTCACTAAGGATGGAAGTGAAAGTGTCTAAGGACAAGCTACACAGGTTTGGGAAAAGTTCAAAGACTTTGGATAAGATTATCAATGCACAAAGACCTTCATCTACCAAAATAGGACTTGGTTTTGAAGAAGGACAAGGGAAACAAGAAGAAGGATCAAGCTCAAGCTCAAAAGAGGAAGAAGTTTCAAAGGAAGAGAGTGAAGGAGAAAGTGAGACTTATGTGAATAAAAGCTTCACTAAGAAAGGAAACAATGCACAAACAAGGTATAGGGATCATCACAAAGAAGAAAGGACTAAGAGACCAATGGGTTCAAGGCAATATTTCTTCAAAGGACATTGCTTTTCATGTAACAGGTTTGGTCACAAGGCTATGCATTGTAGGACTCATGAAAAGAAGGAATATGGTTTTACTAAGAGGAACTTCAAATATGGACATCTCTTTCAAGGGTATTGCTACTCTTGTAATCGATTTGGTCATAGAGCAATCCAATGCAGGGTTCATGACAAAAAAGAGTATGGCTTCACTAGGAGGAACTTCAAGATATTTGTACCTTCTATGAACTACAAAATTAAGTGTTACAAGTGCAATAATCTAGGGCATAAGGCCAAGTGGTGTAGAATATAGTTTCTAGAGCTTCTAGAGATAAGCAAGAATAGGGACACTCAAAAGGATCAAAAGGGTATGTTGAGAAAGAAGGTTGACAAAGAAAAAGAGCATTGTATGTTGGGAGTAGAAATACTCCCACCCCAAAATTAATCACCTCAAGGAGAGGAGGTGGGGAGGGGCCTGAGCTAAGAGTCTTATATTTAGCCCCAAAGGAGTCCCTTTGCCATTGATGTCAAAGGGGGAGATATTTGAGTAAGGGGGAGAGCATTCAGTCAGGGGGAGCAGTTTCTCAGGGGAGCATATTTGGAAAAGGAAGGGAAAAAGGAACTTTTAGAAAAGGGTTGCCATCAATGACAAAGGGGGAGATTGTTGGAAAGTTGAGCACTTTGGTTGTCATTGATGTCAAAGTTGCATGGTCATTGATGTCAAAGGTTAATGTGCTATGAAATCAAGGCAAGGTTCTCTCCAAAGCACTTGGGACCATGGGTTCTAAGTTAATGGATAAGAGGTTTGAAGGAGGCTTGAAGGCCCAAGTTTAAGACTATGTGCAAGAGAGCAAGTGAAAAAGGATAATATTATAATATTTTAATATTATAATATCTTGGCCATCAGGGCCTTTCAAAGAGGAGATTGGATAATGCATTGGCCAAAGAGTTTATCAAGGAGCTAAGTATATTATTTAACACTAAGGTTAAATAATATAATTAATTAATATTTAACCCTAAGGTTAAATATTAATAAAAATAATAATTAAATTCGAAGCACCAATTTTGAATTGCAAGTGAGCCGACATCAAATGTAAAAAGGCATGTGTATTTATAGGCTAAATTTTAGCCTAAGCCAAAGTGTGTTCGAATTAATTTTTCCCCCGAATTATTTCCTTGCTCGATTTTCGTTCAAACATGGTGGAGGAAAAAGATAGTAGCTTTCACGATTTTTGGAGCAGTGCGTTGGTCAAAGTTTGGAAGGGGTTTGTCCCCACCCGAAGTGAGGTGGTAGCCAAGCTAGCAAGCTTGGCTTGCACAATGCGTGGAGGGCAGAAGGAGCAGTGTTTGATTCATGTGAAGGCCCTTTTCTTTTGCATGGTCGGATTTTGTTGTTAGCGTCGATGGTGGAGAATATCAAGGAGCTCATGCTCCTTTGGTTCACGTGGGCAGCTAGCCCACATGGATGATTGCCCTTGTGTTAGGGTGTGGTGGCCAGCGAGGTCGTGGGTTCGAGCAGTGACAACAATGCTTTGAGGAGGATTAATTTTTGTTAAGGTATGTATTATATCTTTTGTTTGGGAGTCATAAGGGTTGATTAAATATTTTTGATGTGCCTAGCTAGGGAGTCATAAGGGTTTTGTCATTATTTTTGATGTGCTTGGCTAGGGAGTTATAAGGGTTAGATAATATTTTTGTGTGAAATGGTTAGGGAGCTATAAGGATTAGTAGGGTATTTTGAATATTATTTTTCAAGGGTTGAAAAGTGAAAATTCAAATTGTTGCCTTGAGAACAAAAGAAGAGTCCTAGAACATTATTTTCAGAATTCATTGAGCACCTTATTGAGGGAAAATTCATGTGGATATTTTAGAGATAGAATATTGCTATCTAACCTTGAAGTGGCACAAAAGGAATTGGTTGTTGGTGAGACAGGTTTTGAAGATATATCTCCATCAAAGCAAAGAGGTATGGGCACATCAATATTTTTTAAAGTGTTTTGTTGAGTGAATGTTTCTGAACATAAGGTGGAGTTAAAAGGATTGTTTGATAAGCAATTTTGAAAATATTTGAGTTAGGATTTGAGACCTACATTGTGCTCTTTGTTAGAAGAATCTTTGAAAATACTTGTTTAGGGTTTGTGAGCAAGTTGTGCTTCATTGTTTGAATGATTGTGTGAAACTTTTGAAGCATTGGTTTTGAGTGATATTGAAAGTGAATGTGCAAACATTAGAAATAATATTTGTGAAAGTAAGTGTGTGCATCAAGAGGATAAGTTTCATATTATAGAAGAGCAATAAATATGAGACATGTGAAAGTGACAAAATTAATGATTGAGCAAAACATATTGAGCCATTTGCAAGTGCATATCATTCTCTATATATTCCAGAGCTTAAACGAATTCTGAGTAGAATATTTTTTTTTTGAAAAAAGCATTTTTGAAAAATATATAAGCTTTTTTTGTGTGCAAGGATTGGAAATATTTGGTACATTTTTATGAGTAGTATTAAGAACATATTTGAGCAATTCTTTTGAGAAGACTTGAAAGCAAAGTTGAGCAAGTCTTTTGAGAAGACTTGAAGGCATATTTGATAAAGTATTTGAGAAGGCTTGAGGGTAGATTTGAGCAAGTCTTTGAGAAGGCTTGAGGAAATATTTGATTAAGTCTTTTGAGAAGACTTGAAGGTAAATTTGAGCAAGGGCAGATTTGAGAAAGTCTTGTAAATACTTGAGACAGATTGAGAGCAGGTTTGGTTGCTGATTTGATCAAGATTTGTATTAAGGCTTGAGGATAGATTTTAGGCAGATTTAGAGCATATTTATGCTAGACTTGGGATAGATTTTGGTGTATATTTGAGATAGATTTAGAGTATATTTGTGCTAGAATTGGGACAAAGTTGAGAGCAAGCTTTGGAGGTGATAGAGTAAAGAGGATAGTAGTATCTAGTGGATATAGATCCATTAGAAAATGTAGTGGGGATAGATATCTCCTATGGAGAGATATCCACAAGCTAGAGCAAATGGGATAGAATTCTTCTAGAAGATCACCAGCCATAGTAAAGAGAAAAGAGTTCTGCTATGGAAAGATATCCATGAACCAAAGAAAGGGGAAAGAGTTATCCTATGGAGAGATATCCACAAACCATAGAAATGGGAAAGAGTTATCTTGTGGAGATAGATCCATGAACCAAATGAAGGGTAAAGAGTTCTCTTGTGGAGAGAGATCCACAAACCAGAGTAAGGGGAAAAATTTATCATGTGGAGTGTGATCCATGAACTAGTTGGGATGATAGATTTCTTTTGTTGAGAGAGATCCACAAACTAGTTGAGGAGATAGTGTTCTTTTGGATCAAGTTACATGAACTTGAGAAAAGGGGAAATATTTCTCCTGTGGAGAGAGATCCACAAATAAGAGCATAGGGAATTGGTGCCTCCTTTGGACATAGGTCCATAAAAATTGTAATAGGGAATTGATTCCCAAGATATTTGTTGAGAAAATTTACTGGAAATATTTTCTCCGTGGAATAGCCCACATTGGGTGAACCACATTAAATTTGTGTCTCTCTTGAGTGTGATGATTTGTGCATTGCTTTGATTACTGCTATTGATATTGCTATTGATAATATTGGATAATATTATTTGGGAAAGAAAATTAAAAGTTGGTCTTATATTGTTCCCCCCCCTCTTAGTATAAGCCTGTGTTCTTCAAATTTACAAATACACTTTTTTCCTTTCATTTCATAAATTAAAGTCTCATACCCTTAATTTACAAAACAAAAAAAAATCATATCTATTCATTAAATTAAATTCAACTACTTTAATTTACAAATAAACCCTTTTCCTTTTGTTTCATAAATTAAAGTTTCATACCCTTAATTTACAAAAAAAACCATTTTCATATTTATTCATTAAATTAAAGTCAACTACTTTAATTCACAAATAAACCCTTTTCCTTTTGTTTCATAAATTAAAATAGCATACCCTTAATTTATAAAACAAACCATTTTCGTATTTATTCATTAAATTAAATTCAACTACTTTAATTCACAAATAAACTCTTTTCCAATATAAGTAAAGTTGTCTAACTCTACTCATTAACAATTCATGAATCATTTTAATATAAATAAATTTCTCTAACTCTACTTATTAAATAATTCATAAATCATTTTAGTATAAATAAAGTTCTCTAACTCTACTTATTAAATAATTTGTAAATAATTTTAATATAAATAAAGTTCTCTAACTCTACTTATTAAATCACTCACAAATCATTTTAATAAGCAGCCAAGCTTTGGAGTATTAGATATGACCTTAATTTAATTAAAGTCTTTAGAGACTCGGACTTAGGAACACTTTGGCAGCTTGGAATCAAGCATGATGCTCTTGTAGATGAACAATTCATCATAGGGATGAATGCACTCACTAATTTGTGATAGTCGTGCCTTTGTGACCCAAGATATGGTAGTAGGAGGATGGGTTACCAACGATGGTGAATTTCATATCCCTCATCAAGGCAACAGTGTCACCTGGTCATAGGTCTAAGGAAATGGAGACAGTGGGGATAGGAAGTGCTTCCCCAAATTATAGTTTCCTTTAAAGGGGATAATTAGCCACACAGGTCACCATTAACATGGTAAATTTATAAACATGAGGCAGCCACGGTGGTAAGCCTTTCACTCAGCCATCCATGATGATAAGCTACACACGGTATCCATGATGGTAAACCTTTTTAAAAATAAGCATGATGACAAGCATTACACATGGTAGGCATGATGGCATACATTTCCAACTGTAAGCATTATACATGGCAACCACGATGGCATACCTTTCAAAAAATAAGCATGATAGAAAGAATTACACATGACAATGACATACCTTTCCAACAACAAGCATGATAGCAAGCATTACACATGGCAGCCATGATGGCATACCTTTCCAACAACAAGCATGATAGTAAGCATTACACATGGTAGCCACAATGGCATACCTTTCCAACAGTAAGCATGATAGCAAGCTACACATGATAAGGTTTACATAGTAATATTTAAGCACAGTGAGCTTACACCAACAATATTACATGAGTGAGCTTACATACAACAATATTCAAGCACAATGAGCTTTCACATAACACACTTCACACAATGTGCTTTCACACAACATGCTTTACACAATGCACTTACACACAACAAGCTTACACATAGTAAGCTTCATCCAGCATGCTTAGATGTAGTAAGCTTACACACATCAAGCTTCACCCAATATTCTTACACATAGTAAGCTTAACATTGCATGTTTTATACTAGAAAGCTTACACGCAACAAGGTTTACATAGCGAGCTTTAAGCACAACAAACTTCACACTAGAAAGCTTATACCAGACAACCATGATGGTATTCAAAGCTAAACCATGGTGACAGACAACCACATAGTAAGAATAAATTAATAACACAAGCAATAGATTTGAATCCAACCTGGATTCTTGTTGCTTCCCTGGAGGTGGCTTGAACAGTGTTGCTTCAGTGTGTTTTTTAAAGCTCTCCTCATCTCCCTATTTTTGCTTAGATTTTTCCTCTTCTAACCATAATATCTTCCAATAAACATCTCTCTCAACTAACATATCTCCCAATCGATGTCTCTCTGAACTGATATCTCTCTTTCATGTAGTCCTCTTCTCCTTCATATCGTGGCATCCATCTTATCTCCTCAACTTTTGCACTCACCATTCACCATCACTCCATGTCCATTCTCGTTGATGGCAATTTGGTAGCAGGACGCCCACCCCATCCCTTTTCTTAGGCATCATAAATGGAGCTCCCATTTATAAAGGTTGGCAGGCACTCCTATATCAAACGTATATTTCCCAGCATTCAAACTTATGGTAGATCTTATCCACCTTATTATTTAAATATTTAGTGGCCTTAAGGGGGTTTCGAGATGGAATTTCATTAACACCATCTCTTTTATTTTTAATGGTAAGGATATTTTTAGTAGAATTTCACTAATACATTTTTAAATGCTACCTTGAAATGAAATTCTTCCTTATTTATTTAAAATAAAATATTTAATTACTTTTAAATGAAACCTTTTTCATCATTTAAAATAAAACATTTTTTTAATTTTAAATAAAACATTTATATATTTTAAATGAAACACACTATCATTTAAAATTAAGAATTTATAAATATTAAATGAAACTTGCTATCATTTAAAATAAAACATTTATAAATTTTAAATGAAACTTACTATTATTTAACAAAGTATTTTACTTTATCGCTTTATCTACCTAAACACATAAGGAGTTATGAATAAAACCTATCCATTCACACTTCTCAAGTTATTGAGGCAATAATGCTAAATTAAAATACAATAAAGCATGTGCAATAGCCAAAGAGGGAGTATTTCCATTAATTTAGTCATCTTTCTTAGCCTCTAGAACTTACGATAGCTACTAGGCTATCAGTTTGGGGCTCAAGGTGGCTAGCTATTGACGATTATCCCTTAACAAAATGCATGCCTATATGAAGGTATCAATCCTTGTTACCTTTGAGTTGCCTTATCATCATTTCACCAACCTCAAAAACCCTCACCTTCGATTGATGACTCAAATTCTTCCACTTATGAGTGTACTTGATCTTACACATTGGTAATTTGTTAGCAGTATCATGTTCTTCAATATCTACTAATATTGCATAGCTACTTAATTGCACAAAATTGAGTATTAAATCACCATCAATTAATACATTATTTTCAATGTTGAAAGGTCCATCTAGGAGGGTCATGACATAAAGACATAGTTTAGAGAGTCAAAGCTTTGTGTTAGAGTGCATTGAATGCATCACAATGGAAGAGGAACATCTTAAAAGTATAGGTTGGAGTATAAATCAAATGAGATAAAGCTTTGGAGCACTATATTAAAGGAGGTAAGAAATATTTAGTATAATCTAAAACCTTTGCAAAAGTTACAAGGCATAATATTGAAGTCAAGTTAATTAATTTATTAAAATCAAGGTTTTTATAGTAAAAGGAGAAATAAGGTATAGATTTGCAACCTTAGAAGTATTATTGAATGCCTTGGAAATTTTTGAAGAAAGAAGTACTTAGAAAGGATTGAAATTACCTCATTCAAATTGCATAGAAATATTTTTGTAAATATTCTAACTTAAAGGAATAAGGATTTCCATATTGAAATAGAAATATTATTTGCTAATAATTTATTTCTAAATTTCTAACTAGGGAGTTATCAAGAGTTCAACACCAACATAAATTGTTGAATTTAGAAACTATACTATTGAGAATTGAAATATTTAAGAATCAAAACATAGAGCTATTGAAAATTTGGAAAACTACATTGTAATTAGTCTCTTGCTCAAATTAACGAGATATAAGGAATCCAACTTAAATGTCTTGAAAAGAGAACCTTATCAAAATTTAAATTGCATCAAACTATTTTTATCTTTCTATTTATTAATAGGGAGAAAGAAGGTGAAGAATAGAAGTTGAATATTAGGGAGATAAAACGAATTTAAATCAAAGGAAAACTAATAAATCTAAGCACTTTATCAAGACCATACTATATGCAAAATATTTGGGAGATACAAGGTATTCTACAAAACTTTGGAAAATTAAGAAGATATTATCAAAGTTGATCCTATACTCAAATTCCAAGTTGGGAAAAACCTCAAAACTAGGGAGTTATAAGGTAGTCAATCTCAAAGGTCTAGGCATTTTTAAATTCTACTAAAATTATTCCTTTTACTCCAAAGAGTTACAAGAAATATTACTTTAAAAGAAACTGTGGAAAATCTTATTAAGTATACAAGATTCAAAGAATCAAAATAGTTTAAAGACATTTTTTATTCTAGAAATTATAATAGGAAATATGCAATTAGAAGAGAAGAACCAATATGGCATGGAAATATTTTTGTGAAATCACAAGCTAATAGTTTGGCAAAAGTAGATTCTATAGGGACATATTCCAATGAAATGATGATAACTATATTAATAGAGATATGGGGAATAAAATAAAAACCATACTCAAAAGGTATAAGAGAATATTGATCAAAAAGACATCCTACAAATCTATGAAAGAATTAAAGGTGGAGTAGCTTTGGTTGTACACAAATGGTTTTACCATTTTATCAAGGAAATGGATGAACTTGAATTTATAAAGACAAGTAACAAAGGATTAGAGATATCTTCACAATGTACTTATTTCAACAAAACAGGTCATGAGAAAGCAAACTATTGGACTTTCGATCCATGTAAATATTATGGAGGAAAATTTTGCCTTTTTCCTTTACTATAAAGATAAGTACTATAGAATATTTGAAGAAATATTGATATTCATATTAGATTATCTTTTTCAAGTTCTAATTTTTGAAGCATCTACTAATAATGAGTTCAAGCTTGAAGTTTCTGAAGAATAAGAAGAAAGGTCATCCAAAGAACAAAAGGAAATAAAATGGATCAATTCTGATCCACTTAGGACTTGCAAGATAATAAGATATATTTTTCATCAAATATACTTGAATAAATTCAAGAACAAAGATCTTATCAACCACCTTGAAATATAGAGAAGCAATGGAATGAAGAATATTGAACCAGTAGAAGAAGAACCTGATCAAGTTGAAGAACATTTGAAATACAAAGACCCATATTGAATACTAAAGTCTTTAATAACCAAATAATGTAATACAGGAGGTGTTGGAATATATTACATTATTTAGTACATGTCAATGTACCACTATGGGTACATCCTTATATTAGGCGTTCGTCTTAGATTAGGGTGTGAGTATTTAATTTATGCAATATAATAAATGCACAAGTAATATTAGAATGTGTAAAGTATTCAATGATATAAATGTGCATCATAGTCCATGTGCACATGATTCCATAGGATAGGAAGGTGAAGAGTCATAGGAAGATGGAAGGTTAAGAGTCATCTCACACTATATATTGGCCTTGGTGTGAGCAAGTAGGAAGAAATATATATCATTTTATCATTTAGTGGAGTAGAGTAGAATGCAATTTTTGGTATAATGTAGAACTTGTATGAAACATAGAGTACTTGAGATCTCCATATTTTGTATGAAGATCCTATTTTCATGAGCATTCATTAATGGTAGTTTTATGAGTTATTTCAAAAGTTTCTTATGAGTTTTACTTGCTTAATATATTATCATTATCATAGATTCAATATTGCATACTCATTTTATATCTTATGGTTTATTTATCATTAATTTTCTAGCATAAAATGCTAACAACAAGTAGATAAACCTAAAGTGAGGGGCCTATAGTGGAAAAAATATGACTAGAGAGTTGAACGAATAGGATGAATGGGATGAGTTATAGAATATGGTTGAAAAGAATATAAAATATCCATATGTGACTGATGAAGGTTGGTCTATCACTACAAATAAATTTAAAATATATGCTTTACATAGTAAAAATAATAGTACCGAATCTATATTCAATATTATAAATGAGCTAATAAAGACACTAACAAAAGTAAATATTCTATAATTACTATCCTTGATTAGGCAAAGAGATTTAGTGCAAGTAACTCTAAAGGAGTAAGACTGGAGTTATGCTAAGGTGAAACCTACTATGTAACAGTAGACAATGTCGAAATTAGATAAATAGTAAAATTTAATGGTTAGGGGCTCATATCATATTCAAGTGAATGTGGTTGACATTTTAAATGCTCAAAAATTAGATACAATTAAGCCACCATTTTTCTACATTACTTTGAAATTTTAAGGATACCTATTACATAGTTGTATAGTATATTTTAGGATAGTGATTTCTATCATTCCTAAAGCTGTCTATGAAGAAATGAGCCTTCCCTATACCAAAATTATAGTAAGGTCAATTCAAAAAATTGATATCAATGGTGAATATTGTTGATATTCTCAAAGATCCAAGTAATGATGATAACCAAATAATTGGAACTCATAGTGGTCTAATAAGTGTTTATAGTAGGACTTCCTCCATAATTTTGGAAGATATTGCAATGAAAAAGGAAAAGAAAACTATCTAGAGATGGATACCTAGCTATGGATAATACCAATAATAAAGTGAGCAAGGATTATAAAGTTATAAGGATTGAAAATATACCACCTTGTAATTATCTTATCTATAAGCTAGACAAAGATGGAAGTATCAACTATAGTGAGCTTATTGAATTCATAGATGAGTAACTATATTATTGAGAGATTAATTTTCAAAGGTATATTACTAATAAAATCTTGTAGTAAGATGATATGATGCTCTAGGTGTTAGGGAATAGAACTAGGTAATTACTTAATATTTGAAGAGCCAAGCAAATTTCTAGCTTTGTATAGCAAATTGACTCAAAGGTTTTAAGTACCATGGAAAATGCACTTCAATAGGACTTAACAATGAACAATGTAGATATAATGATATAGCTTATGTCTCTGTAAGGTGAATAGTGATTTTGTGCACGTAGGCTACTTTTTAATTGTATCAATAGTATTAATAAGTATGAAATATTATATGTTGGGGTAAAAAGGTAGAGAAACTTCACATTAAGAACTTAAAAATATTTGGTGATTCAAAGTTCATGATCAATAATGTAAAATCAACCTATGATACCAAAAATAAATATTTGAAATATGTGATACAAATAAATCAAGGAGGGCCTCCCATGGTCTTTCAAGATTAAGTGCATTGGCTCACTTATTTCCATGAGATAAAAAATTTGTAACATCTCACCTCTAGGATAGGGGTAGTTGTGAGACTAGTCTATGATTTAGTACGTTTAGTTTGGAAACACCTATGCTTTCCCTAAGAAGTTCCTTTATTGCCTAACATTAATTTTGTTTTATTCTATATATGAATGCAATAACCACAATACAATAGATAGACCCTATTAACTATATATTTTTTCCAATTAATGATAAATGAAAATATTATTTCCAATTTATAAGTAAGGATACGAGAGAAGAATATAGAAAAATAGACCTAAGATTCTACATGTGATTTTGCTTTAATGATAATGTAATGATATAGTTGGTGCCCTAATGACACCAATAAAAATCTACTTGTTCTTTCTTTTTCTTTTATTTTAATGAATTAAAGAAAAAAAATGATGATTCAATTTTACAATGAGGATTAAATTTTACAATGTTAAAGATGCTAAATGGAATCATACAGGCAAACAAACACAAAATAAACAATGATGATTCAATTTTACAATGATAAAGATGCTAAATGGAAAACCTCTAACCTAGTTTTTCCTCTATGATAGTAGTATTAGATGATGTAGAAGTGTCATAAGTGATTTTTATGACTCATGGTATTTTTTCTTATTACTCTTGTTTTCTTAGAAAACCTATAAAATAGATAAAAATAAATGAAGTCAAATGTAGGGAATTATACCTAGATTAGTGGAGAGTTGTAGGACTAGTAACAAGCATTAGACACCTTTTATAATAATATAATAAAATAAATCTATAAAATAAAATGTTAACTATCTACACAAAGATAAAATCACCATAGATGAGTGATAGCACTGGTGGCACTTTCACAAAGGGATGATGCTTTCACTATCTATATATATGGTAGACTATGGAATTATAGTCTCTGTTATAGGAGAAATAGAGCATAGTAGCACCATTAAGACTATAGTTCTATGGTACTTCCATTTGTATATAAAATCAAAAGGGTTCCTAGACATAAAATCCTTTATGATTGGATGGATTGATAGAGAATATTGATCAAAATGGTGTAGGGGTTTGATAGAGATAGTTATTAACTATTTGATTACTAAAAACATGACTTTCTATATAAAAATATGAGAAGTTAAGTGGATGATATGACTATTAATGATAATAAAAAAGGTAATAAAAAGAGCTAAGAATGAGAAAGCACAACCCAATCAGCCATGGAAAATGATATTTCTCACAATCCCAAATGCCTTTTCATGTACAACCTTAAGAACTACTTTTAGCTTGGTGAGACCTTGTTATGTATGAGGGAAGATCATAAATTAAGAAAGGACTTGGCTATAAAATATTATTCTTATATTGAATTTGATAGGGATTTTCTATTACAAGAAGTTATGTACTTTGGCTCCCCCAAAGTTTAAATTTATAGAAAGCCATGGCTCCCTTGGAGGATCCTTTAGAGAATCTACCAATATTGGAAAGCTAGAGAGGTGGCATAGTTGCATGTATTATATGAATTTGATTTAAGGAATCATTATAAATTTTAATATACAAAGAGGGATATAGAATAATATGGGGAATTTCCAAGATTTTATTACCAATTAAGATGTATTTGAGGTGGTAGACACAATTGGCACAACCACATATAGATTTAGAAGGTAGCTAACACCTGCTACCTATATACCTCTCTTATTTTATTTTTAATAGTGCTAGGATCATGGGCATTGGAAGCACTATACATACCAATGCTACTTCCAAAATAACTATTATTAGGTTTCTAGGTGGGATAATATGAAATTTAACAACTTGGAAAAAGTGTTGCTAGACAGACAATAAAACCACTAGTACTAATGCCTTAGGTATGGTGCATATGGTTTAGGAGCAATAAATGCTAATGATCTAGTATTGGAGGTAATACATTATTTGGTACCTTAATACCATTGTAAATATTTAGATTAGGGTGTGTGTTTATTATAGTATGTGTCAAGTTTTGAAGAGTGTTTATATGTCATGTAATCAAGTATGAGTTAAGAATGAAATTTATCATGTGTGTAAATTAAAATTTATATGAAGTTTAATGTGTGTGAGTGAAGATTTGTGTGATGTGTCTAATGTGTAAGAGAGAGTTATAAGTGTAATGTGTCAATTTTATAAAGAGGAAGTTATGTAATAATGAGATACTTTGACATTATGTAATATGTGAGGTGTATCATGTAAAGAGGTAATATGAAAGGTTGTATCTCCCATGAGTTTAAGAAGATAAAAGTCCAATAGTTAAGTGCATTTAAGAGTCTCATGTAAGGTTATTATTGAAGAAAAATATTTATTCTATGTGATAGTGAAGAATAATATTTTATCAATAAATATTTTTATTTTACAATATTGTTATTAATATTGAATTAGATTATTTGTGTGAGATTATACAATCCTAGAACTTATAAACCTATGATATTTGGACCTATTTGATAACAGTGGTATCAAATCCACTTTAGTAAGCTCTATCCAAGGTGGAGAAAGACGAAGATATTATGGAAGGAGATTTGAGAATGAGTGGATAATAGCTAGAACCAAAGTTTATTGTGAATTTGGAGGAGTGAGGAGAAGAACATTGGAGGAAATAAATAATAATGCTAAGAGATAAATTCAAGGAGCAATTTAAAATATAACATGAGATAATGGGAGCTACTAGAATTGAGGAAGGAGAAAATGTGAGTTTGAAAGTAGCAAATTGAAGAAAATTTGAATTATTTATGGAAATATGTATGAAAGGGAAGTGTGAATTGAAGTCACATCTAAAAGCAAACATTCATGAAACTAGGATCTTGGAGGAACATTAGATAGAGTAGAGGAACATGTAAAATATTTGGAATCTAAGTGCACTAAGATTGAGGTTGGAAGGATATAAAAATCTCTAAATCTAAGCATAGTAATATTGAGGGTAGGACATCAAAAGATTAGAACTTGAATATCAAGAGTTTAGAACCTGAGTTAGTGTAGAAAGATTGATAATAATTAGAAGGATGAGATAAGAGTGTGAACATGAAACACCATTGAAGTCCTAATAGAAACTATGGTGTGGACATAACACTCAAAATGTTGTTGCAAAAGGAAGATTTAGAAAATGAGCATTTTTTCTAAAAACTTCTTGGACGCCCTAATGCATTTAACATGGCATATGAATTAAGTAAATGTGGTGCCACATTGAGGTATCTTTCTTACTGTAATATTATTAAGGATAAAGAGCACATTTCATTAAAGGGGATCTTTTGGGTGCATTATTTATTTGAAGGAAATATTTTTTGAGATTAATTTTTTGGGAGTTATAAGGTGTTTTCCAATTAAAGGAAAAAATTGTTGGGAGATATAATATATTTAGAAGGAATTTAAAGAATGAATTAATGGGAATTTTAAGATAACATAATTAATCATTTAAAATTTTGAATTGAGAAATTGAAATTGATTAGGGAGACATAAGAATATTAAGAAATTAAGAAATTTATTGATGGAAAATATTTGAGGTTGAATGAAAAATTGAATAATGAAGAAAATAGAAAAATATTATAATAAATTAAAAGAATTGATTGAATGAAGTAAAATTTGAAATTGAAAGAAAATTAAATAATTGGTAGATATAAGTATTTAAATTGAAAGAAAGATAAAACTAATTTGGAAGTAATAAGGAAGTCAACATCAAAGGAAATATATAGAATATTTAAATTGAGAAAGAATTAAGAAATAAATTATCATGGAAGAATATAATCAAAATGCATTGATAGAAGAAAGTAAGGAAATATTGAAAGTTCTAGAACTTTGCACACAACATTTGATGGAAAATATTGATGAACAAAGAGACATATCAATGAAATTAAAGAAGTATTTGCATTCAACCTATAAAGAAGGATTTACATTCAATCTATAAAGAAGCCAAAGATAAAAACTTTGGAACATTTGAAAATTATCTAAGTTCAAAACTTATTGAAGTACATGAAAATTCTAAAGATGCTATTATACTACCTATTGATATAGGTATGATAATGTATATGGCATTACTTACTCTTGAAATTTATAAATATAAGAACCAAAGGCAATAAGAACTAATTAAAACCTTGAAGGAAAAACTAGTGATAAAATACATCAGTTGTGATATAAATGACTTATAGAATATGATAGCAAATGGTGTTCTTCAAGAAATAATTTTGGGTGTAAGAAAATAATATACAAACAATGTTGATTTAAAATTTCTAAAATATGAACAAGATGATATGTTGGTACATTGTACATGTTATTACTTCAACAATAGATAATTGGATTTAGATATTCATGGAATATATTATTGTGATGACTTACTCATAAGAATGAAAGGTACCAACCTGATAGAAAATATTCAAGTCCCAAATATGGAGTACCAAAGTTAACATGATGAAGAAGAAAACAAGAGTCAAATATTGAAGGTAAAAAGCCTTCATACCAAATAATGTTATATGAGGAGGTGTTGGAGGTATTACATTATTTGTTACCTTGAGTACTATATTAAATATTTGTATTAGGGTGTGTGTTTACTATAGTATGTTTCAAGTTCTGAAGAGTGTTTATGTGTCATGTAATCAAGTGTGAGTTATGAGTGAAAGGTGCCATGTGTGTAAGTGAAGATTTGTGTGAGGTGTCTAATAAGTAAGAGAGAGTTATGAGTGTGATGTGTCAAGTTTATAAGTAGAGAGTTATATAATAAATGGAGACTTTGTTATTGTGTTGTAAAGCTCTAAAAAGCATACATCTAGGCTAATTGCAATATGATAACAAATTTAAAGCAATGAAACATGTATAACCAAATAAATTGATAAAAATAAATACCTTCGTTGTATTAATCAATTTTCAAAGCTTGGTTACATATTCATTCCTCTTAGGAATACCAAATTTGATACATGATTACAACCGTTTTGAGCCCCAAAATGGGGGTGATGTATTCTACACACTCTTTATATAGCTACCTCCTTTGATGCCAAGGAATATGATATCGATGATGCTCTTGGATCCTTGATTGTATCTATCACCTGCACATAAAGAAACTAGAAGGCATATCAATAGCACATGATGCCTCTCAAGATGATTCTAATTTCTTGAAATATGCAAATATGAAAGAAATGCATGAAATAATAAAGAATGTTGAATAACTTGAAATGATGCTTGAAGGACTAAATATAAAGAATAAAAATGTTGCTATACTAGGTTAGCAATCTAATGAAAAGACTACAAATCTAATATAATGACTAAAAATAGGGGAAAAGACACATCAGACCCTAGCCGCTATCAACCAAAGCAGCTAGCTCAGCTAGCTACTATCAAATTATATGGCTAAGCCTACGGGCCACTTTCGAAGATAGTGGCCACAGGAGAAGTATTTTTCCCTTTAAATTCTAGGCTTGGCATCAATTGATTCCACTACAAAGAGGTTTGATGTTCTTGGTACATTCTCTCATAATGACGTTGGGTGATGAATTAGATCAATTCGCATTGAACTGAGTGCTTGAATGATGGTTGTTCTTTTCAAAATATGGTAGTTTCCATTGGTGGATAGGCACTTGTCATTGCTCAATTGGATAGTACTTTTTTACTCAAGGAGATATTGATTTGCTCTCCAATATGATAGGGCTTCATGGATCAATTGAATATTTTGGGAGACATATAAATAGACTTCCAAATTCCTTGGTCTAGCTTATCTAGGAAGCCAAGATCAAGAACCTACTGAGCTAGAATGGTTAGGCAAAGCTTCTGGAGGCTACTAGAACCCAAACCATTGCTAATTTGTTAGATGCAATTAATTTTTCTCAGCTCGAGGAGCTCAATTTTGTTATAGGGTTAGCCACTATCGATAGGTGTATCTATGGGTAAGTTACCCATAGTCACTATAATCATCAGTGACTAAGATATTAGCTACTATTAATGTTAGCGGCTAGAATTACTTAGCACTAGACTACCCTAAATGAGTGGTTAAAACCACTGCTAGGTCTTGGAAAGGTCCTAAGTTATTCATATGGTCTACAAAGGTACCCATATGAGTAGTCTCCTAAACATGATGTGTTTTAGGTATCTACAGATGCCTCTTTTGGTATGCATTATGGGGAAACATGATGTTGACAAAAAATAGACCACCTAAAGTAATATTATAGGTTTGTTGATGTTCATTGATCCGGTCAATGCTAGATACCCCAATCTTGGAAAGGATGTACATCTCAAAATCATTACTTCTAATGGCATGGAAAGCTTAAAATGATGCTCTAACGTATCCAGGCATAATCAAGTAGTATACAAGCTACAATAGGTTTGATAAGCGATACAATAAAGGCACAATTCATTGTTTTTTCTTTTTCCCAATAAAAGGGTAATCTTAAGATAGCTATTAGAAATTATTTGTAATATGAACACGATTAACAAGATTAAGTGATCATTTTTTTATGTTAGATTATGAATGTTGTTATTATGATTACCTCTCAAGTGATGATTCGATGAGTAAAATAGAAAGTGATGAAAGTGATGATTTTATTAACCAAGATGATTGATTTGGACAATTCAAGATGATTGCATTTGTTGTAAGGTAGGTCTTATTATAGCTATGATTTCAACCATTAATAGTAATTATACACCTCTATCTTGTGGAGTAGTCCAACTGCAATGGCCTTATTAGGAAATCAATATTATAGAAATTCAATTAAGCATGTGATGAATCACTGTGTTTGATGATCTATTAGACTTATCATAGAAGAAATGAAATGAAAACCTCATTCCCATGGAGAAGTCTAACTGCAATGGCCTTCTTAGGGTTTGAAGTGAGTACATTTCAAGTCAATGATGAATAATTTGGTTCAAATGGCCTTATGGTAATTTACTCATCTTGCCATATTGCATGGAGCACAAGTCACTGCAACCACTAAATTTTGATTTATTTGTTATTTTTATGATTTTTAATGATTTTGGACTAGTAGATATGATTAGATTTCCATTTTGAAGCTCCTAACAATGATAAAATATATACATTAGGTGCTTCTTCTTAGCCTCTATAAAGGGTTGTAGTTGGTTTTTATAATTTCCTTAGCCATTGTCGATGTCAGTGGTTGGGGTTGCCTTAATCTGCACTCATTGTCGACATCAGTGACTAGGGGAAATGGAAAATGTAAAAACAAAATTAGGTTTTTTATCCTTCATTATTTCCATCTATCTTGAGTGAACACTAAGCTCTAAGGAGAGGTAGAAAGTATTTGACATGGAACGCTACCAGATTTACCCCAGACTTCTATGGCAGACCAACCAAAGGCATCGACGAGTGGCGGAGTCGGTGCTCCTAAGGTAGACTTGAAATCCTTCACTCATGATTTTAGCAATAAAATGAACCTCATTAAGTAATGAAGTTAAATGAACCACATTAAACTACTAGAAATTAACCTCACCCTTTAGTTAGGTTTAACATTAGGTTAGCTTAGGTGGGTTAAGGGTAGATTTTAATTTTTGGGTATTTTTGGGGTGGGAAATGACCTTGCAAGGGATATTTCCCATAGTCGTTGTCAGTTATGGTGACTCCCAATCTACCAAATGGGGGTCACTATCATTATGGGTGGCTAGGTTTAAACCCCAATGGTCAAAAATTGATCGTTGGTACTAGCCGCTATCGACATCAACGATAGCCATGGAAACTACTATTGACGTGAGTGGCTAAGAAACCTTAGCAAAAATTTTGAAATTTTTGATTTTTTTTTTGAGGTTGATTATGCATTTTGATTTTTTGCACCTTAGACCTTGATACCACAAGCACAGGAGCCTAATTTTTTGATTGAGCTGCTACCCTAGTTAGACGACGGGGATTAGGACTAGTTTGGGGCATTGGGCCTCAACTATGTCATTAGATTACCAACAATAATGTCATCCCAGGCCTACATCACAACCCTAGTCCATCAATAGGATGCTAGGACTAACACTTTCCATATCCCTAATGGTGAGATGATGGTGATGTTGGAGGACTTCTACTGTATCTTTCATATCTTGATCGATGGTTGAGCTATCACTTCTTCACTGAATATAGCTAAGGTTGCAATATTCTAGAGAGTTTTTGGTGATAGAGATATTGAGGCACTAGGTGATATTGACCATGGCAGAGTACCGTTTACTTACTATTTTAGGGAGGATATCTTCTCATGGTGCCATGTTGTGCTTATGCACATTATCTATAATATGCTATTACTATATAATTCAGGTGCAAGGTTCCCTTGGAACCTCTTAGCTATGGTACATGACTTACTAGATAGCACTACACCACTAATTATGGCATGGGGGAGCACACTGCTGGTCCATATCTATGATGATATTTATCATATTATGTGGTGTGGGTGAGCTGGAGTTAAATGCAACTTGCTTCTACATATTTGTGGGTGGGAGCATATCAAGATAGATAGACCTGGAAGATTACCTCTAGGTATTATAGTAGTAGTGGTGATGGCACAATGCTATTATGCCCGATGGCCATGGGAGATAGAGACACACCATAGTAGATCTCATGTTGGGGATCTAGCTCATTACATGGGATCATTGATAGGGCTATAGGTGAGCTAGATCATATGGAGACCATATTTGGACTATCCATATTGGTAGGAGATACACAGGTACCTAGCCCAAATGAGGCACAATAGATGGGTCATTGGGCACAAATCCAAGGTGAGAGAGTTCTTCCATTTCTCCTAGGTGACTAGGCAATTCATGATAAAATATGATGTTTTAAAGGATTCATTCCTCTATCACCACCTGAAGGTAGAGATGCAACTTGCATGGCCCTAGGTTATAGCTTTGACAGAGGATGTTGATGCTCCTATAGTAGATACAGGGGTATCGAATATTAGGATTACTGGTGAGTACGACACCTAGTGGACCACACAAATGTGGTAGGGTGGTGGTAGCCTAGGTAATGCTAGGGATGAGGTAGCAATAAAGGGTGTAAATAGTGATGGGCTATGAGTGCATCATAGGATAAATGAGTCATGGGACCAGGCTATAGAGTAGGTGGATGAGCCACACGATGAGGAGGATGGGGATGAGAAGGACCCAAATGATGAGGTGTTCTAGATATGAGCTCAGGTACACAGTTTGTAGGTACAGTTGGAGATAACATAAAGGCATATCATGGACCGAGATACACCTCTCACTATAGTGCAAATCCATCTAAGTTTAGGGCAAAGGTAGTGGTGAGGTTATTTAGAGGAGATGACCACTATAGATCAAGTCACTACATAGAAGGATATTTTGTAGGTATAGTTGAATGCTAGGACTACTGAGAGAGATGCTCTCAAGATACAATTGGGGGTTTTCTCTATTGGCCAATCCACACCATCTACTCCAGTTTCTTAGGATTCTATAGTCCTGGCTCCATCTATAGAGATAAGGTGACTACAAGATATCTTGGAGGATGATGTGAGGTGACAAGACTCAAATGCAGCCCATATAACTCTTCTAGAGGCTCAGATTAGGATGTGTGATGGCATTGTGCCAGCTAGTTCTATATCCAAAGGTTCACAACGGAGTAAGCAAAGCAAGTTTGGGCAGTCATCAATGTGGCCCAATCATAGGTTAGGTTCTTTATTAGAGAGATCATTGGGTACCAGCTCTAGATAGCCTCGTAGAGAGGGATATGAGGGTGGAGGTGATTCAAGAGGTGTAGGTGCCACTTGTTACGTCATGATGATTATATCATTTTTGAGTGTAAGATATGAGGACCTACACAGTTGTAGCCTATAGGTTTTTTGTACTCCTATGTACTTATTGACATTCACACACACACACACACACACACACACACACACACACACACACACACACATATATATTTATATATATGATACTTTACTTGTTTCTCATATGTGTATTATGTTGTTACTTTATTGTTCATATGATGTATTTATGGATGCAATGTTTATATGATGCTTTGGTTATGCTATATGTATGTAATGTATGTATGATATACACTAGATAGATGAAAGATGTATGATTAGATGTTGTGATCTATATGTGTAGATGTAGTATTATGTATGCATATAAGGATGCAATGATGAATGTTAAATGCATGCCTAATTGTTTTTAATTGTTTATGCATTTAGTCTATGCGATATGATATGATAAATGATATGTGATGTAATGCATTAATTACATGAGAATGATCTAATGCAAATGAATATGTATGCTCTAATCACTTAAAACATAAGGAATGAATTTAAAATGTGTTTAACAAACTAATGGATGACACCATAGAATGTATAAAAATTATGAATGAAAATGATAAATCTTAATATAAGAAATAATCATTTAAGCATCCATATATGAGATGAAAATATGTGATATGTATGGGTTTTCTCTATAAGCTTATATAAATTAAAATATATGCATAAAATAGTCAGTGACCGTATAAATATCATTACTAATATCCATTCGATGTCTATCCTATTTCATGAACATTCTTTAATAAACAAAACCTCATAAGGAAAATTGTGATTGATATATGAGATGATTTGTTGCTATAGGGTATTTTTGAGGTTTTCCATGAGACTAAAATACCCTTGTTGATTTAATCAAAAGTTGTATAATGACTACACAAGACTCTTGAAAGATAAAAGCTTTTGTTATAAATACCAAGATATTCACTATCCCTATGTGTGCAAATGAATATATTAGATGAAAGATAAGACTACCTCATTGCCAGGTGGGATTCAATCAACCCATTTTTATAATGAGGATCACCCTATGTTCATCATGATCCTAAGTTTAGATGTAGTTGGATTAGACTACTAGATAATACGGGCTATCTAAAGCTACCTAATCTTGTAAATTGTTTAGAACTACCCCATTGCTAGGCGGGATTCATTCATCCCATTGCTATAATGGGGATCACTCAATGGTTTTTGAAAACTGACCATTCTAGGGATTCAAGCTCTTCATCCCCTTCTTTTTTTTTCATTGTTTAGGATACTTTCTCATGTTTAGTGATGAAAAACACTATTTATTTTACATTTTGTTTTCATTTTTTTAGCAAGGTATTTGCTTTGATTTTGGGATTTTGCTTATTTTGTGAAATCAAGGGATTTATTCAGGTAGGGGGGAGCTTGTCCTTTTTCTAATGATCAGTATCCTATACCATGTGCATCACAATATAAGCAAGTAAAAACCTTTTGCTTAAGGTGACTAGGACCACTTTGTAGTGTTCATCCTTCCTTATTCAAACTAGGATTATTAATGTTTAAAAAGTGACGGGATTTTGAAATATGCAAGATACTATCATAACTAGACCTCATATCCAAAAGTGAAAATAGCTTTATATAAAATCTAAGAGGATCACTAGGTATGGATGAATAATCGAAAAATGCTAGTATATACCTCATAGAAACAGGATGGGTTGTGTTGAAAAATATAATTACTCACAGGGGTGATGGATGATGATGATGTAAATATGCATGATTAGCATACAAACGTGGTGTAATTTGTAAGATTGTAAACACAACCTATCATAATGCAAGTTCAATGGATGAAAATGCCTAAATTAAATTCAATTAAATGAATGCATATGAAAAATATAAAATGCAAATGTTTTTGTATTTTTAATGTTTTGCATTATTTTTGGATTTTAATGATTTTATGATTTTATTTTTGGATTTTATGTTTTTTAGGGGAAAAGGTGTGATACCTTAGGTACCCCCAATGTGTGTGCCACTCAATTAAAGTGAGAAATGTGTGATACCTTTGGAGATCTCACTTTGTCTCATTGATCTCAATGTGGATGGTGGGGAAGGTATGCTACCCTGAGGACCCCCATTGTGCATGTTGTTCACCACAATATAGGCAGATTGCTTAGGAAGAGTAACTAAAATCAACTCTCCATGTTTGGTTATAGACCCCTATGAGGTTCCAGTGTTTTGGTGGGGTAAAATGATGGTGGGGTAAAATGAGAAAACCATCTACACGAAGCTCATTTCGTTCTATCAGGTTTTTGACCACCTTCCTAAATGAATGGTGGTCACGAATGTCATGCCTATGTGTACAATGGTAGACATAATAAAGGTTTTCATCCTATGACCCAATTTTAGGTACTCTAGGTTTGATCTCTGGTAATGCAATTGCATTTGCCTCATAAAGCTTTTGAAATAGGGTTGTGGTAGTCATTGAAGAACACAAGCTTATATTGAGAGGGGGGTGAACAATATAAGACAACCTTTTACATTTCTTTCCAAAATAATATTATTCAATATTATTAATTACAATATATTTCCAAAGTAGTGTTAACCAATATCATCAATAGTAGTAGCAAAGCAATGCACATATCATCACACACAATGAGAGACAAAAATTTAACGTGGTTCACCCAATGTGGGCTATGTCCACGAAGAAAATATTTCTTATAAATTTTCTCAAAAAATCTCTTGGGAACCAAATACCTATTACAATATTTATGGACCTATGTCTAAAGGAGACACAAATCCCCTATGCTCAAGTTTGTGGACCTCTATCCATAGGAGAACTCTATCCCATCTACTCTGGTTCATGGACCTCTATCCACATGAGAACTCTATCCCCTCAACTTTGGTTCATGGACCTCTATCCATAGGAGAACTCAATCTCATAAACTCTAATTCATGGACCTCTATCCACAAGATAATTATATCCCCTTAACTTTGGTTCATATACCTCTATCCATAGGATAACTCTATCCCCTCAGCTTTGGTTCATGGAAATCTATCCATAGGAATACTCTATCCCCTCAACTTTGGTTCATAGAATTCTATCCACAGGAGACACCTATCCTCTCTGCTCTAGTTCATGGATATCTATCCATAAGAGACACCTCTCCTCTTAGCTCTGGTTCATGGATCTCTATCCATAGGAGACACCTCTCCTCTCAGCTTTGGTCTACTCCAAATCTAGCTTAATACTTTGCTCAAAAACTACTCCAAGCCTTCACACAAGGCTTGCTCAAATCTACAACAAAATATATTCAACTCACTACTCCAATATGCACCAAGCCTACTCACAAGGCTTGCTCAAATCAACAACAAAACCTACTCACAAATCTACCCAAATTTGCACCAAGCCTACTCACAAAGCTTGCTCAAATCAACAACAAAACCTGCTCACAAATCTGCCCAAATATGCACCAAGCCTACTCACAAGGCTTGCTCAAATCATCAACAAAACCTGCTCACAAATTTTCCCAAATATGCACCAAGCCTACTCATAAGGCTTGCTCAAATATTCTCTCAACTCTTGCCCAAACCTGCTTCAATTCTTCTCACAAGACTTGCTCAAATCTACCTCAAACCTACTTTAAGTCTTCTCACAAGACTTGCTCAAATCTACCTCAAACCTACTTCAAGTCTTCTCACAAGACTTACTCAAATCTACCTCAAACCTGCTTCAAGTCTTATCACAATACTTGCTCAAATCTGCCTCAAACCTACTTCAAGTCTTCTCTCAAGACTTGCTCAAATCTACCTCAAACCTTGTTCATAACACATGCTTTGATCAAAGTACTTCAAACATATTCTACCCAGAATTCTTGTTCAAGAACACATAGAAAATGATATGCAATACAATTTCACAATATGTTATTTCAAAATATCACTCAAGGCCAATGCATAAATTACTCCATAAAAATATTTTTCGACCTTTACTAGTTTAGCCCAATATCAATCAAGATTATGCACAAAACTTGCTCTCAACCCTAGCACATGTGTTTCCAATATCATTTAATAATGAAGCACAATTTTTTCACAAACCCTAGCACATGTGTTTTCAATATCATTCAAAAATGAAGTACAATTTGTTCAAAAACCCTAGCACATGTGTTTCCAATCTCATTCAATAATGAAGCACAATTTTTCATAAACCGTAGCACATGTGTTTCCAATATCATTCAATAATGAAGCACAAATTGTTCTCAAACCTTAGCACATATATTTCCAACAATGCACATATATAATCCTTATTTCTTTATCTTATGATTCATAAATATTTTCTCAACCAAACACCTTAAAGAAGGAATAATATCACCATATCTCTTAACTTGCTTTGATGAAGATGTGCCCTCAAAAACATGTCTTCAAAAGAAATTTCCTTTCAAAGTGCCACTTCAAAAATGGTTAGTAGATCTTTCTTTCAAATCATCCACATTAAATTTATCCTTAAAATTTGTGCACAATACAATCTAAAAATAATGCTCTATGACTCTCCTTTTGTTCTCAAAAGATAAAGCATCAAAAACCTCTCAAATTTCTTTTCCACCACACAAAAATTACAATAAAAAATTGAACCACAATAACACCTTATAACTCCTTTCACAAGAAATAATTCTCAACACACCATAATATTTCTTATAGCATTTAACAACCCAAGGTACAATTTACAATTATTTAAATCAACCACATACACCTCATACCTCTCACATTCATTAAATAATTTTCAATACAATTACCATTACAAGGCAAAAATTACAATATTGAAATATTTTTTTGTAAGTTAAAATTTCATTAAAAAGGGTTTTGAAAGGGTCCCAAAACCTTATTACAACAAGTTAGTAGACCACAATCAAGGTTGTAGGAAAGGCCACTGGATAGGCCAGAGGAAACACTCAAGGAAAAGCCTAAGGAAAGGCTTAAGGAAAACCATCAAGAAATCCACCAAAAAAACATGCCCAAAGTGGGAAAAAAGTGTGTCCCACCCAACCATAAATTTGAACAACCCGCAAAGTGGGAAAATGAAAAATCAGGAAATTTTAAAGTTTGAACACTTCTTCTTAGACATAAATTTGAACAACCCATTAGCGAGAAAAATAAAAGACCCTCCAAATAAGGAAAAATAGAAAAATACACAGTCCCACGTAGGGAAAAAACCAAAATTTGGTAAGGAAATACCAGAAAACAAGAACTACATTACAAAAAACCACCATGAATAGTAGGATGGAATAGATCCCAGAGATATCCTAAAATAAAGACACCTAAAATAACCCCATCGAAAGGTATGAAAAGGGGCAAATAAATGGATCAATGACCTCCCACACCAAGGAGATCCTTTGCAACACCAACCAGCCAAGAAGGAAGGGCCAGGGAAGTTATAGAGATCTAGGACAACATAGGCCTAAAAATTTGGAACAGTAAGCTAGGGATATCCATAGGCCATGAAATCCCCTTGCAATTAGGAAACTACGAATATGCCAGAACAAGCAGAGGAAGCAGTAGACACAAAACAACAAGCCATAAAAAGATACAGGGAAGTTCTTGAGGAACCCAAAAGGAAGGAGCCATGGGGTGAACAAGTTGTAGGTGTTAAATATAGGTCTTCCTAGACCAAAAATATGTAGCAAGAAACCCCAGAAAACCTTTAGAATCACCAATGAACAACTTTAAGGAACCAAATGAGGAAGTCCAGTAGGATCACAAAAACAAGCAACACAGAGGCCCCTCCCAAAGCCACGAAAAATATTGAGATCCCATCGCGCCCACATCCACGAACCCAAATAGTAGTCACCCTAACCAAAAATATGCTATGCAAAACCACTCATGAAGTAACTCTTCCATAGCCACAATAGACCACACCTAGAGAACCTCATACACCTTATACCTCCTACTTGAAATAAAATGATTTTTAATGCACTCAAAATTTCAAGGTGTAAATCATAATATCAACTCTATCTCATGCACATTTCATAGCTAGAGATCTAAATTTAAATTTCACGTTGTCCTTTTGACCTCAAAATATAAAACAAAAATTTTAACCTTATGACTCCCTAATGCAAGCGAATGGAGCACATACCTTAGACCTTAGGATAAATTTAATTCAAAAATTTTTGCCCTCACTATTGGAGCCACTATGAATTGAACCTACCACCTCTTACTGGTATGTGCCCTAGCTCAATGCTAGGCTACCGCATGGGCTAGCTGCCCACACAACAACCAAGGTGTGTGAATAATGCTTTCAATCTGCCTTTGTGATGCTATATCCATCTCAACAAAAATATTCACCAAAATTACCCTATCACAACTTTAACACGTGACCTCTTCTCTACTAGTGACTTGGTGTAGGGACTTCCTACCATTGGGCTAGCTACCCAGATGAAACTTCAACCATGCACACTCCCTTTTGAATTGTGAATTTTGCCTTTAAAAATGTGCACCTTTGTCCTTTCTCTCCTCTCTACCTCTACGAATGAAATGCAGCTAGAATATTTAGAATGGCTCTTGCACTCAACCTTAGCTTTGCAAATAATTTATGCTCCTTATATACATGTTTCTTACCCTTAGAATTTTTTACTATCGTCGCTTAGAAATATGAAATAATAATTTATCATTTTGAACCTTTGCTGCCCAAAATTTTAAATCTTTTATTTAATTATAATAATTTAAATCTTAAAATATTTAAATATTATAATTTAAACTTTTAACCTTTGGCCCAAAATATTTTCTTACTTTTGTCTCAACTCTTAAACCCTTTATGCTTCTTATAATATTTAAAAAATAAATATTATAATCCTTCTTCTCTTCTAGGTCTTTGTCCTTCTTATAATATTTAAAAATAAATATTATAATCCTTTTATTACCACAATTTATTTTCCTTTGAGATGTATTTTGCCATGAATAAATGTCCAACCATAGAAGAATATTTCTACCTTACCAAGTTATTTGACATCAATGACAACTCAATATACTCAATATTTCCAACAATCTCCCCCTTTGTCATTGATGGAAACCCTTCTAAAATATTTTCTTTTACTACCACTAGATTCCAAATCTGCTCCCCCTTACTTATTTCTTTCCCCCTTACTGAAACTCTCTCCATTTGAAATCAATGGAAAAGGGCTCCTTTGGGGCTAAAAATAAGACTCTTAGCTCAGCCCCCTCACCACCTCCTCTCCTTGAGGTGATCAATTTTGGGGTGGGAGTAAATCTACTCCCAACTTACAATGCTCTTCTCCTTTCTCAACTTTCTTCCACACCTTTGTAGTCATACCTCTTTGAACCTTTTGGTTGTCTTGCTTCTTGCTTATTCTTGGTAGTTCCTAAAACATTGTTCTACACCACTTTGCTTTGTGCCCAAAATTATTGCAATTGTAACACATGATGTTGTAGTCCTTGGAAGGTGCAAATGATCTGAAATTTCTCTTGGTGAAGCCATAACCTTTTCTATCATGAACCTTGCAATGTATAGCTTTATGACCAAAATGATTACATGAGTAGCAATGACCTTGAAAGAAATATCCACCTTCAAATGAATTGAATTTCCTCTTAGTGAAGCCATAATTATTCTTTCCATGAATCCTACAATGCATAGCTTTATGACCAAATTGATTACATGAGTGACAATAACCCTAGAAGAAATATTCATCTTGCCTTGATCTCATTATTCTTTCTTTGCTTTTCCTATGATGATATCTATCTCTTTATGGTGCATTGTTTGCTTCCTCTTTGATACTATCACCTCTCAACACATTAGCATAAGTCTTAGGTTCTTCTTCAATCACTTTTGGTTCTTCTATTTCTTTTGAACTTGAGCTTGACCCTTCTTCTTGTTTCCCTTGTCCTTCTTCAAAACCAAGTCCAGTCTTGATAAATGGAGATCTTTGTGCCTTGAAAATATCATCCAAATATTTTGAGCTTTTCTCAAACCTATGTAGCTTATCATTAGAATCTTTCACTTCCAACCTTAGAGAAACCACTTCATGTTCTAATCTCTCACATTCTAGTTCTTTTGCCTTTAATTGTTCAACCATACCTTCTTCAATTTTCCTTGCCTCTTCAACCTTAACTTTTAGGTCCATGAGATCTTGTAGAAGCTTTGCCTTTGTTTTCTCATCCTCTTGTACTTGAGATTTCAATTCTAAGTTCTCCTTTTTTAGTTTTTTAGGATCAACAACAAGTTCCTTTTCCATATCAACTATGACTTCCTCTTATTTTTTTGGATCTTTTTCATTGTCTAGGTCTTCAATTTCATCTTTCTCCTTTTCTTGATCTTCAATAATAGGAGCATCTACTTTCTCTTTTTCTTGAGCCTTCAATCTTGAGATCTCCTTTCTAACCCTTTCCAATGCTTTACAAGCAAACTCAACTGTGATTTCCTCTTCTTCTTGGTCTTCAACTACAGGATCATCTTCATTCTCTTGTGCTTGAGCCTTCAATATTGAGATCTTCTTTCTAACCCTTTCCAATGTTTTACGAGCAAACTCAACTATGACTTTCTCTTCATTTTCTAAATTTTTCTCTTCTCCTTGATCTTCAATAGGAGCATCTTCCTTTTCACTATTGGAGAGACTTTCATCACTACTATTTCCAAAAAAGATCTTCCTCTCATACTTGTCTTGATTGTGCCTATTTTCCTTTTCATCTTCACTACTACTAAACCCAGTTTTTGAACAATGATCTGCAAGGTGACCAAAGTTACCACAAATAAAACATTTGAGTATTCTTAGTTCCTTCTTATTCCTTTTTACAAAGTTAGCTTCTTTTCCACTTTCTTGGATTTCAATTATTGGAGCATCTTCCTTTTATTTCATAGCTATGTGTGTTCCTTCCTTCTTAGATCTCATGGTTCTTCTTTTACCTTTCCTTGCCATGTGTGTTCTTGTAAGATCTTCCTTCAAGTTATTAGGCTTCCTTGAAGGAACCCGCTCTAATACCAATTGAAGAACACAAGCTTATATTGAGAGGGGGGGTGAATAGTATAAGACAACCTTTTTCTTTTATTTCCAAAACAATATTATCCAATATTATCAATTGCAATATCTTTCCAAAGTAGTGTTAACCAATATCATCAATAGCAGTAGCAAAGCAATGCACATATCATCACACACAATGAGAGACACAAATTTAACGTGGTTCACCCAATGTGGGCTACATCCATGAAGAAAATATTTCTTATAAATTTTCTCAACAAATCTCTTGGGAACCAAATCCCTATTACAATATTTATGGACCTCTATCCAAAGGAGACACCAATCCCCTATGCTCAATTTTGTGGATCTCTATCCATAGGAGAACTCTATCCCCTCTACTCTAGTTTGTGGACCTCTATCCATAGGAGAACTCTATCCCCTCAACTCTAGTTCATGGACCTCTATCCATAGGAGAACTCTATCCTCTCAACTCTGGTTCATGGACCTCTATCCATAGGATAACTCTATCCCCTCAAATTTGGTTCGTGGACCTCTATCCATAAGAGAACTCTATCCCCTCAACTCTGGTTTGTGGACCTCTATCTATAATAGAACTCCATCCCCTAAAATTTGGTTTATGGAACTCTATTCACATGAGACACCTCTCCTCTCTGCTCTGTTTTGTGGATATCTATCCATATGAGACACCTCTCCTCTTAGTTCCGGTTCATGGATCTCTATCCACAGGAGATACCTCTCCTCTCAAATCTATTCTGCTCCAAATCCAACTCAATACTCTACTCAAAAACTACTCCAAGCCTTCACATAAGGCTTGCTCAAATCTACAACAAAATCTGCTCAACTCACTACTCCAATCTGCACCAAGCCTACTCACAAGGCTTGCTCAAATAAATAACAAAACCTGCTCATAAATATACCCAAATCTACACCAAGCCTACTCACAAGGCTTGCTCAAATCAGCAACAAAACCTACTCACAAATCTACCCAAATCTACACCAAGCCTACTCACAAGGCTTGCTCAAATCAGCAACAAAACTTGCTCACAAATCTTCACCAAGCCTACTCACAAGGCTTGCTCAAATTTTCTCTCAAATATTTCCCAAACCTTCTTCAAGTCTTCTCACAAGACTTTCTCAAATCTACCTCAAACCTTCTTCAAGTCTTCTCACAAGACTTGCTCAAATCTACCTCAAACTTGCTTCAAGTCTTCTCATAAGACTTGCTCAAATCTACCTCAAACATACTTCAAGTCTTCTCATAAGAATTGCTCAAATCTGCCTCAAACCTACTTCAAGTCTTCTCACAAGACTTGCTCAAATCTACCTCAAAACTTGCTCATAACACATGCTTTGATCAAAGTACTTCAGACATATTCTACCCAAAATTCTTATTCAAGAACACATAGAAAATGATATGCAATACAATTTCACAATATGTTCTTTCCAAATATCACTCAAGGCCAATGCACAAATTACTTCACAAAAATATTTTTTGACCTTTGCTAGTTTATCCCAATATCAATCAAGATTATGCACAAAACTTGCTCTCAACCCTAGCACATGTGTTTCCAATCTCATTTAACAATGAAGCACAATTTATTCACAAACCCTAGCACATGTGTTTCCAATATCATTCAACAATGATGCACAATTTTTTCACAAACCCTAGCACATGTGTTTCCAATCTCATTCAACAATGAAGCACAATTTGTTCACAAACCCTAGCACATGTGTTTCCAATCTCATTCAACAATGAAGCACAACTTGTTCTCAAACCCTAGCACATATATTTCCAATAATGAACATATATAATCCTTATTTCTCCACCTTATAATTTAGAAATATTTGCTCAACCAAACACCTTAAATAAGGAATAATATCACCATACCTCTTAACTTCCTTTGAGGAATATGTACCCTCAAAAACCTATCTCAAAATAATTTCCCTTGAAAAGTGCCACTTCAAAACTGGTTAGTAGATCTCTCTTTCAAATCATCCACATTAAATTTCTCCTCAAAAATATGTGCACAATAGAATCTAAAAATAATGCTCTATGACTCTCCTTTTGTTCTCAAAAGATAAA
Source organism: Wollemia nobilis (assembly GCA_028583015.1). Lineage (NCBI taxonomy): Eukaryota > Viridiplantae > Streptophyta > Pinopsida > Araucariales > Araucariaceae > Wollemia > Wollemia nobilis. The sequence goes on from JAQPPZ010015344.1 coordinate 631,837, forward strand.
GCATCAAAAACCTCTCAAATTTATTTTCCACCACACAAATATTACAATAAAAAATTGAACCACAATAACACCTTATAACTCCTTTCACAAGAAATAATTCTCAACACACCACAATATTTCTTATAGCATTTAACAACCCAAGGTACAATTTACAATTATTTAAATCAACCACATACACCTCATGCCTCCTACTTTCATAAAATAATTTTCAATACAATTACCATTACAAGGCACAAATTACAATATTGAAATTACCACATACACCTTATACCTCCTACTTGAAATAAAATGATTTTTAATGCACTCAAACTTTCAAGGTGTAAATCATAATATCAACTCTATCTCATGCACATTTCACAGCCAGAGATCTGAATTTAAATTTCACGTTGTCCTTTTGACCTCAAAAGATAAAACAAAAATTTTAACCTTATGACTCCCTAATGCAAGTGAATGGAGCACATACCTTAGACCTTAGGATAAATTTAATTCAAAAAAATTTGCCCTCACTATTGTAACCGTCACGAATTGAACCTGCCACCTCTTGTTGGTCTACGCCCTAGCTCAATGCTAGCCTATTGAGTGGTCTAGCTACCCATACAACAAGCAAGGTGCATAAATAATGCTTTCAATCTGCCTCTATGATGCTATATCCATCTCAGCAAAAATATTCACCAAAATGACCCATTCATGCCTTGAAACCGTGACCTTTTCTCTTCCAGTGACTTAGCACAGGGACTCCCTACCGTCTAGGCTAGCTACCCAAATGAAACTTCCACCATGTGCACTCCCTTTTGAATTATGAATTCATCCTTTAAAAATGTGTGCCTTTGTCCTTTCTCTCCTCTCTGCCTCCACAAACGAAATGCAACCAAAATATTTTGAATGGTGCTTGCACTCAACATTAGCCTTCACAAATAATTAATGCTCCTTATATACATGCTTCTTGCCCTTCAATTTTTTGATTTTGGCGCTTAGAAATGTGAAATAATAATTTATCATTTTTAACCTTTATCGCCCAAACTTTTAAATATTTTATTTAATTATAATAATTTAAATCTTAAAATATTTAAATATTATAATTTAAACTTTTAACCTTTGGCCCAAAATATTTTCTTACTTTTGTCTCAACTCTTAAACCCTTTATGCTTCTTATAATATTTAAAAAATAAATATTATAATCCTTCTTCTCTTCTAGGTCTTTGTCCTTATAATATTTAAAAATAAATATTATAATCCTTTTCTTACCACAATTTCTTTTCCTTTGAGATGTATTTTGCCATGAATAAATGTCCAACCATAGAAGAATATTTCTGCCTTACCAAGTTCTTTGACATCAACCTTTTGACATCAATGACAACTCAATATGCTCAATATTTCCAACAAGTAATATGAAATGAAACTACTCAGTGAGTTGGGTTGTTAGGCCTACAAGGTGGCAGATGACCTTGGGGTTGCAACTAGGATGATGTTGCTTCTATTTTTATTAGGATCCTCCATCCTAACATTATTAGTTAGTATTATTAATCATTTAATTATTATATTATTAACTCATAAAGTGAACCATCACATCTCTTCATAACGTGAACCATCACGTCTCTTCACCAATGTAGCTTTAGGGTAGATATATATTAGGTTGGCCATTCACACAAATCATCCAAATAAGAAGAATAAAAGTAGTATTAAATATTTAAAGGAGGGAGCCCCCTATAGTGGCAAAGTGATTACAAGGGAGCCCCCTTTTGAGTGGCCTATGATTACATTTATATTAAATTATTTATTAATTTTACAAAGTAAGAAATATTAGCTAGAACCTTCAGGGTTCTACCATTTGGTATCAGAGCCATGTGGGACCCAACCATGTGGGAATTGCTCAAATATCTTCATCAAATCACTTTCGTGCATGAGTATCAAACTCGGTTTGAGGATATCACCAAACACAACATAGGGTTGGATGAATCAATTCTCATCAATAGCTTCATTAGTGGATTGAAATAGAAAATTAGAATGGAGGTGACAAGGTTCAATACCTATACCATGATGCAAACCTATGGATTGGCCAAATTAGCTGAAGATAAATTCAATACTCAATGTCGATTAGGAAAAACACCTATTGGGAAAGCACAAACCACTTATGATACCCCAAAACCTAACCAACCCTTGCAGGTTGAGTACCTCAGTCCGAAGGAAGTGAAGGAACGACGAGCGAAAGACCTTTATGATAATTATGATGAGAAATTTGGATCCCATAAGAAATGCGTTACACTAACATTGTATTTATTGAAGGAAGTTGATCCTTGTCAATCCCTAAAAGGTGAATATGAGGTAGTTGTGTTTGAAGTTCCTGGTGCACCTACTCACAACAATAAATATAATGAGGTTGATATACCAGAAGTGATCAATGCATCAGGAAAGGATGATGTAGACTTACACAAAGTGACCCCTAAAGGCTAGACATACACTCTACAAGAACTACACACAAATTCCTCACCAATAGTGAGCTATCACCACATGGTAAAACCTATTCAAAAACAAAGCAGAAAAGTGACTACACACTCATTTTACGTTGACTCTTCCAAGGCACAATAGAAACATGTATAAGTGTTACCACCACTTTTGATGCATCATTTTTAATTTTTTGAGGAACCCCAATGGTTGCCCTCCCATCATGTTCTCCTAAGGAAGATTCTACTATTGTTCTTGGAAACCCCCCACTAACACTTCGACCTTCAAGATATCCCTACCTTCGAAAACATGACATTAAAATAGTACAAGAACTTGTAAAAATTCTACTTGGAAAACAAAATACAAAGCTCCTTACTTTGAGATTTGAGGACAAAGCTCTTTTTAAGGAGGGTGGCATGTTAGGATCCTCCATCCTAACATTATTAGTTAGTATTATTAATCATTTAATTATTATATTATTAACTCATAAAGTGAACCATCACATCTCTTCATAACGTGAACCATCACGTCTCTTCACCAACATAGCTTTAGGGTAGATATATATATTAGGTTGGCCATTCACACAAATCATCCAAAGAAGAAGAATAAAAGTAGTATTAAATATTTAAAGGAGGGAGCCCCCTATAGTGGCAAAGTGATTACAAGGGAGCCCCTTTTTGAGTGGCCTGCGATTACATTTATATTAAATTATTTATTAATTTTACAGTAAGAAATATTAGCTAGAACCTTCAGGGTTCTACCAATTTTAGTAGGCTGAGGCACTGTAGATGAGACGTCTATGGAAAATGCCCCACTATCAATGAGATATTGAACCATGTTCTTGAATCCATAATAGTTGCAAATGCCATGGCCCTCTATTCGATGATAGAGATAAAAGTGGTCCTCCCTATAACCTTTGGATTTAGCTCTATTTGGATCTAGAGGGTTTATTTCAGGTAGGGTGATGAGCTTAGCATCATGCAACTTTCAAAAAATATCTAACATAGGCTTGTTTAAAGGAGTCCAAATGCGTTGTTGGTGTTTTGGGCTTGTGAAACGCACTAGATTAGATTGATGACTAGGTTGAGCCCTAAGTATTTTGATTGCTGGCTTATGGGACTTCTCTTTCTTTTTTAGTGCAAGGGATAGATTGTTGACTATGATTATTTATCAGTTGATAATCCAAAGCTGCTTCTTTTCAAGCATGTTGTATATTGTGGCTCTAAAACCATGACATGACTAAATATCATGGCCATTTTTTTTATGATATAGATAGTACTCATCCTCTTCATATCCCTATTATTTTTTATGATTAGGATCTAAAGGTTGAACCTCAAGCAAGGTGATGGCATTCGCGATGCATAATCGATTGAAAATTGATATTTATAGCTTGGGTAACAGTGGATACTTGCTAGGTTACTGGTGCAGTCGAACTGGTTCTTGCTATTGCTAGGGTTCTTTCTGTGGTTGCACAGGAGGTGGTTTGGGATAGAATATGGGTTGATTTTATAATTCCAAACTCTTGAGGTAAAGCAAGATAAATTGCAATGTCTCATTTTGTTGCTCCATCTATGCCTCTATATTATAAAGGTGATTTTGCATATGCTCCAAGATGGATAAGGCTTTCATGTGTATTTCTAGCGATGGTTTTGGATCACCATCATTGACTAAAGGATATGAAAGAGTGGGTACTAAAGGACCCTTAGGTAAATGTAAATCATCAATTTCCTTCATTTGGGACGATGTAGACGCTTCTTGATGATCCACTTTGATAGTGGCATCCCCATGTGTTTTTTTACTCAATTCACATTTTTGTTTCACTTTGTATGTTGAATTGTGCTAGATTTAGTACCCCTAGTTTGGTGTGGAGGAGGTATACCTTCTTGATATTGAGAGGGTGCCATGAGAAATGAATCAAGAGTGACTAATTTCAATGGTCTTGGTCCCTTCGATATGGAAACAACATCTTATTGCATCATTTTTTATTTTAACTACTTTAGAGTTATTAGGTTCTCTATTTTGATGTTGATCATTCCCATAAACTTGTGAGAATGTTTTTTGGATTTTAGAATAGTTGTGAGTAGATCATCAAATTCTCGAGAGGCTTATGTATTAGTTATGTCAGCTGATGTTGTCTTCTCCTCATCAGGTAATATGATACCATGGTTTTTGGTGATGGGATAAGGTGGTGATTTCTTGATGCAAGCTTCAATTGAATGTTTTATGAGTTCATATGAGTGAACATTTTGAGGCTCACATGTCACCAAAGTTTCTTATGTCTCATTGACCTTCTTGTAATATTTGAATGGTTCAAGATCATTGGGGACCACATACACTTGTCCTTGGTGTATAAATTTTAGATTTGGTGCACTATGGAAGGTATGCATTCCATGTCCCTCATCCACGGTATGCCTAACAATATGTTATATTACCTCTCACCCCCTAGAATATAACACAACATATATATTATCTTTATTCCAACCCATATAGGTAGGACTATTGTGCTGATTGTCGAAGAGGTATCGTTGAAGGCCCTCAATGTGAATGTTGAGTCCTTAATATGTGAGGATGGCAAATTTAAATATCTCAAAGCTAAAACCATGATGATATTGATAGATGATTCAATTTCAATCAAGACTCTCTTTTATGGAATTTGATTGATGCTCACTATGATATGCAAAGGCGGATCGGGTTCACCTCTAGAGATTGGATTAATCTCCTTCCTACAAAAGGTAATCACAAGGTCATTTTTTAAGTGAATTGAATTCATTGTTGGTATGGACCATGATAAATGATCAGTTTTAGTTGAATTTTTTGATACATTGGGCTGATCGAGGCATATTTTGCTTCCTACTATAGTATTGATCCTACCCATAAAGCCCTCCTCAAGTGGATCTATGTGTACCTCATTGACATGCTCAACTTGATTGTTGTTGGCCCCATAATTGGGAAGAGGGTTTTTGAATATGTTAATGTTTTTATTATTGATAGCCAAAGGACTATATATTTGTAATTTATTCTTATCCAACATATTCTACACTAAATTCTTGAATGTGATACAATCCTAGATATCATGGCCATTTTGCCGATGATAAACACAATAGAGATCTTCCCTATACCCCTTAGGTTTGGGGTGATTAGGATCTAGGGTGTGTATCTTAGGCAATATTAGAGCCTTAGCCTTGCATAGGTGGTTGAAAATAGATGCCAAAGGTTCAAGCAATGGTGTGTAATTGTGAGGTGCTCTATGTTGTTGCTTTTGTGCTCGATTGTTATTGCACTATTTGTAGTGCACTAGGGGAGGTTGAGCCTGATAATTCTGTGGTTGTTGGATCTATGCTACTTTTGGAATGTTTAACATGACCTAATTTACAGGCATAGGTTTACCCTGATACTATGGTTGATGTTGTGTGTTCTTGTTGTTCCAATATTTCTTTGTACAGAGCTTTAGGTCTCTTCTTGTAGCTTGATATCTTCAATTACTTTGGCTTGCACCAAAGCTTATTCGAATATCGTATACTGTTGTATTTGGAATAGCAATGATATGTGCTTGGCATAAATTTTCATGAATATTCAAGTGAGTTCTATAGTGGGAATTGAGAATGGTAGTTTTACCATTCTCATAATCCATGATTGGCTTGTCATATTGTCATAGATTCACCAAGTTAGATAGATTAGTTTTCTTCTTGATTCCAAATGAGAAGAGTTCAAGAAAAGGATTCACCAACTATTCAAAGTTGGTGATGTTGTGCCTAGGTAATTGATTATACCATTCGATGGCTGCACCTAAGAGGGTGATAATAAAAGTTCTTAATAACAAGGCATCATCATGCTACAGTTGGAAACATGAATTCATAAAGCTTGTTATATGTTCCTACGCATCTTCATCACCTTTAAACTTATCCAATATAGGCATTTTAAAATTCTTAGGATAAGTAGGGCTTGGCACTAATGGACACAATGGTTGATTGTGTATCTTACTTAAAGTGGGATTTTTACCAACCACTTCTTGTTTCTCAAGAGTTTTGACTCTCTTTGTAAGCACTTTGTAGGCTTGAGAAGAGATGATCTCTTCCTCCCAAAGGATATTCAGGGTGCAAGTGGAGGTAAGTTCCTTTGAGTTTGAGGTGGTCGATTATATTCATCGACCACATCTATAGAATATGGTTTAGGATACTGCTGATCCTGGTCATCCCATTTTGACTCTTCATACTGACTATGCTCTAGTTGGTTTGGTGCTAGATGCTTATGTGGTCGAGAAGCATGTTGAGAAGTATGGTGAATATGATTATCTACTCACCTAGTATGCAACTTGAGATGCGATGTAGCACGTATCTCATTGTGTTGCTACCTATACTCACTATGAGGAGGTAGGTCAGATCGAGCCAATCTATTTGATCACTCTTCATGCTCCTTTTGATCAAGGAGGTATTGTTCTTCTAGGTGGTGTTCATATAACCATTGTTGGTGCAACCATCATTGTTTTGCACTTTCACGTTCTAAATTCTCTAGACACTCACGCTCGATGTGCAAATCCTCCAATTGATCTTGGAGCATTTGTTCTCTTTGAATTGCGTCTAAACTATGTGACTAATTTTATCAGTTTGTTGTATGAGACCTTTGGCTTTGTAACTCTATGTGAGGGACTTTGTTTATATCAAATTGTGCAACTAGGTTGGTGACTCGCTTCCCTCAATTAATTGAGGTTGTATTGAAATTACGCTCTTCCCTAGGGATATGATCCTCATGTAAGGATGTTGTGGGAGTGTCGTGTGTTTTCCTAGGACGTTCACCATGGGTACAGATAGGATGCAACTAAGTTATAGTTCCTTCATCCATGATGTATTTCTTAATAGACCCAGTAGATCCATGAGGAGTATGATCGTGATATATACTTCCATACTCAACTCTCCCATGTTGGGATCTTCTGGTACCTTGATCTAATAAGTCAAGATTATGGGACTTCCACATTTTTTTGAGGGGCATACCTCCTTCACAAATATTGTGGTAGGATAAATGACACCCTCCATGCTCAAAAGGATTTGGCATTATGATGGGCATGTGAATAGTCGCAATCCCTTTACCCTTCTTATTATTGGGCAGATTTGATCTCTCAATGTGATGAGATGAAGTAGGTTTAGAAATTATCTCATCTGGATCACGAGTAGATCTAGTGTTGGTTCTCCTGGGTGGGGTCTCTTGGTGAGATCCACCACGAGTGGTGTTGTCTCCTCTAAGACTACCTGAAGTTTGATCAGGTATGTTCTGGGTAGGTGTGCTACCTCTAGGGTGGTCTAGGCCCTATGGTGAATTGGGTGCCACCTTGGTCGTAGATCAAGGATGGCCCTGTGTAGTGACCATAACTATATGAAATTATCTCTTGTGTAAGTTTTAAGACAAACAAAGTATATAGGGTGATTATCTCATTTAAGTTTTTCTTGTGTTTCCTAAAACTTATTTTGTGCATTTTTTATTTTTTGTGTATACAATCTGAATTCTTATCGTGTTTGCAATAGTTGATGTAATTATTATATTGTTTAAATATTTCACCTATACACTCATAGTGACAAACCCAATAATGACATCCAGGCTATCTACCCATCAAAATATGGAGATGAAATCCATACCCGATCAAGGAGCATAGGTACTACCGATTCTCACCCAGCACACCATGGTCAATGATACACCCCTTTGAAGAGGAATGCGTGTGATTTTCCATGGATAGGATAGTTCTTGAATCGGCCTTGGCCACGGATGGGTAATGATGATACAATGTCATACAAGCCAACCAAGTGGTAATGACTTCCACCATTGGTCTTGATCAATGGGTTGGATGTGAAATCCCAATGCCACTGATGTTTATCCTTGGATCATGGTGTGTGATTGGTTCATTTTAAATTTGCATAAAAATAAATGCATCAATCAGCATACAATGCTCTTTTCATCTACATGCATATAATTTACATTTTATATTCAAAAAATGTAGAATGAAAATATGTTTCAAAAAATGCAAATTAAAATATGAAATAGCCTTTGCATAGGCTTCAAGTAGGCACACCTACAAATCAGGATAAATAGTAGCCACTGCTATAAATAGTAGTGCACAACCTCAGATGCTATAGATAGTAGTAGCTAAAATCCTAACCACTATATTCTGGGATAGTTAGCAGAACTAGTTGTTATTCCCAGCAACAACTAGTAGAAACATAGAAAAAAAAAATTGATTTACTTTGTTTAAATTTTTCTATGTGAATTACTTAACCTTACTACCTTTTAGAAACATATAAAAAATAGGAAATAGAAAAATAATATAGGATCACTTACAAGAAAATCCCCATCTGATGAAGAAACAGGATGCTAACTATTTTTGCTATCTTTTCTACTAGCCTCTATCAATCAGGGTGGCTACAATGCTAGTCGCTATCATCGATGGTGGTTGGAACTATTAGCCACTATCACTCAGAGTATTTGTACCTACATGAAGGAAAAAAGACAAATATATTTAGTAAGCAACATAAAAATAGGGTTGTTTCAGCCGTGATCACCACTTATAAAGCTCTAAAAAGCATACATTTAGGCTAATTGCAACATGATAACAAAATTAAAGAAATGAAACATGTATAACCAAATAAATTGATAAAAATAAATACCTCCTTTGTATTAATAAATTTCAAATCTCGGTTACATATTCATCCCTCTTAGGGATACCAAATTTGATACATGATTACAATCGTTTTGAGCCCCAAAATGGGGGTGATGTATTCTACAAGCTCTTTAGATCTCCACCACTTTTCTTATAAGAGGGCTTATTAGCTACCTCCTTCTTTGATGCCAAGGAAGATAATATCGATGATGCTCTTGGATCCTTGATTGTCCCTATCACCTGCACATAAAGAAACTAGAAGACACATCAATAACACATGATGCCTCTCAAGATGAGGCTAATTTCTTGAAATATGCAAATAGGAAAGAAATGCATGAAATAATTAAGAATGCTTGAAAACTTGAAATGATGCTTGAAGGACTGAATATAAAGAATGAAAATGTTGCTATACTAGGTTAGAAATCCAATGAAAAGATTGCTAATCTAATCTAATGGCTAAAAATAGGAGAAAAGAGACATCAGACCCTAGCCACTATCAACCAGAGCAATTGGCTCTACTAGCCACTATCAAATTTGGTGGCTAAGCTTGTGGGCCACTATTGAAGACAATGGCCATGGGAGAAGTATTCTTCCATTTAAATCCTAGGCTTGGCATCAATCGATTTTGCTGCAAAGAGGTTTGACGTTCTTGGTGCATTCTCTCATAACTTCTTTGGCTGGTGAATTGGATCAATTCACATTGAATTGAGCACTTAAATGATGGTTATTCTTCACAAAAAATGGCAATTTCAATTGGTAGATAGGAACTTTTCATTACTCAATTGGACAACACTTTGTTACTCCTCAAGGGGATGTTGATTTGCTCTCCAATGTGACAAGGTTTCATTGCAAATGAATTCATGTATCAATTGAATAGTTTGGGAGGCCTATAAATAGACTTCCAAATTCCTTAGTCTAGCTTCTCCAAGAAGCCAAGACCAAGAACATGCTGAGCTAGAATGGTTAGGTGAAGCTTTTGAAGGCTTTTAGAACCCAAACCATTACTAATTTGTTAGATGCAATTGATTTTTCTTGGCTAGGGGATCTCAAATTTGTTATAGGGTTAGCCACTATCAACGGGTGCAACTATGGGCAAGTTTCCTATAGCTTATATCATCGTTAGTGTCTAGGATCTTAGCTATTTTTTATGTCAGCAGCTAGAACTACTTAGGAATAGACTGCCGTATATGAGTGGTTAAAACCACTACTGGGTCTTGGAAATATCCCAAGTCATTCATATGGTCTGCAAAGGTGCCCATATGAGTAGTCTCCTAAACATGATGTATTTTAGGTGTCTACATGTGTAATATGTGAGATTTTCATGTAAAGAGGTAATATGAAAGGTTTTATCTCCCATTAGTTTGAGGATATCAAAGGTCAAGAGTTATATGCATTGAAGAGTCTCATGTAAGGTTATAAGTTGAAGATAAAGCTCTATGCTATGTAATGATGACGAATGATATTTTATCAATAAATATTTCTATTTTGCAATATTGTTATTACTATTGAATGAGATCTATTTGTGTGAGATTATATGATCCTAGAAATTATATATATATGATATTTGGGCCCATTTGATAACATCTAGGGGGTAAAAAATTTATTTTTACCATGAAAAATAATGATCAAGAGCTCTAGTATATTGATTACAATAGAGACTTTGATGGCATAGTAGTCAAGACCATTGTATTGGGTAAGTAGAGTGAGGACACTGATAATAGTAGGAGGAGGTTAGCCTCATGTAGGCTCTTTAAACTTTATGCTAATTTTTAATTTTTGCTTTGAAAATCACACCCAAAGTAAAGAGTAGTATGTGCTACTATATCAATTCTTCTATCGAGCAATAATGTTTTCACATTGCAATGGTTATTTTACCATCAAGAAACACTTTCATTATAATATGAATACTTTTGCTATAGAGTGGTAAATTTTTCACTTGATGGCCTTTCTTCCTTCTAGTGGCACTTTTATGAGGTCAATATTTTTTTAAATAATTTGATTTTGGATGGGATTAATCAAGTTGGGTTGTGGTTATAGAAGAGGCTATTAATGTTGGATTTTTGAGATAAGAGGTTGCATACACTTAATACTATAATGAGCTTGTTATAATTTATATACCATACACTCTTGGAAAAAGTAGGGATTTATCATGTGGCCTAATGCCTAAGGTTGAGTTTGACAAAGTTTTATTGACTTCATTGGAAGAAATATGGTATTTAGAGATGAATACCTTCTAGCTACCCAATAGATAACTCATATTGATCCTAGGGGATGTCTAGAGGATTTTAAGAGTGGTCATATGATACACATAAATCTATATGAGCTAAATTCAACAACATAGCCTAAGGATAATAGGGGACATGCAATTTCTAGCTGTATAGTCAGGCATTGACATCAATGTTGCATATTCTAGGGGTCATCTAGACAAATATGTGATCATAGTTTCTATTATAGTATCATAGGTGCTAGTAGAAGACAGTAGCTAGAGAGGTGATGCATTGGGCTTGGGGAGAGGTTGTTAGTGATATTTTTGAGTAACAAACCATTTTTTCCTAGGGACAAATAATTTTTATTAGACTATCATTCATTTCATAGAGTGGTCTATAGAAGAGGGAGGGAGTTATCTTGTTGTATATTACTCTAGGTTTGGGCCTAGGAACATGTAGCAATTATGCAATCATTAGATTACCAAGATAGGTGGAATATGTAATGATATTTATGGCCTATAAATGGGCATATCAGATAGAGGGTATATACAACAAGCCTTACAGAGGCATTTTAGGGAGAGTATACTACTTGATTGAGGACTTTAATATAGAGTAGGTCATATGGAAATCATATAGTTGTCATCTTAGTTAGGAGGACAATACCTAGTAGTTGGCATAGGTAAAGTAGATGATGTGGATAGTTAGACCATAGGAAGAATGAGATCTCTTCCATTTTGATTGAGTGTGCCATAGTTTAGGATGAGATAGCAAATTTGTAAGAACCCTGGAAGGTTCTTATAATATTTTATTAAAATAAATATAAATTACTGAATCACTTTTTATTATTGAATCGCTTGCCACTATAGGGGGCTCCCTCCTTTCCACTTTGATGGGGCTCACTTCCTCCATGCCACTTCAAGGGGGCTCCCTCCTTGCCACTTCGAGGGGGCTCCCTATTTAGAATCTATATGATTCCACATTCTTCTTCTTGGTGATTTGATATGGCTTCATATCATATCATATATAGAATTTTAAATCATGACTTTTCAATAATAATTAAATATATAATTAAATTAATAATTTTAATTTTATTAATAATAATAATAAATAAATCATTTATTTATTATTATTAATATAATAATTAATTATATTATTATTAATATAATAATTAATTATATTATTAATAATATAATTAATAAATGTTAGGATGTGGGATCCTAACATGCCACCCCTCCTCGAAAAAACTTTGTCCTCAAAGTTGGAATTGACTGGAAAATACACGTATCCAATTATTTTATTTATCAATTTTGTCTCCTTTGTTCATCTATGGCAAATGGTGCATTTGTGTTTGAATGTTGAATACAAATTTGTTATTGTCGATAAAATACTCCCTAAAGAAGGGATGCCTGAGAGTTTCTTGTGTTGTGGGCCTCTGATGGGGATCCCAAGAACACATCCTTCTTATGAGGTCAATGGCCTCAGGGCTGGCACTAGGCATAATAATACAAAGATTGCGAGCAGCATCAACATCATTAAACTCTGGAGGAAAACTGTAATTTTGTTGTGCTGGTTGGGGAGCCAAATATAGAAGATATTAGGTAGAGTTGGTTTGGTTTTTTTTTGCTCTTGAAAAGTGACCCAAGCATAAAAAAAATCAGCCTTGATAGCATTCATTTCCTTGGAATAAGTTTGTCAAAATTACAGGCCAATCTATATATAAATTCACACATTAAATTATCTAATGCATTTGCAGCATTTGCCTTAGAAAAAATAGTTATGTTGCTTCTCGATGGGTGGCTTTGTATCATCCATAGATGCAAGTGGTATTGATTAATCTATTTTTAAAAAATATTTTGCTTTCCAGTTGGCCTTTTCCTCAGTCAACGTTGTCAATGCATACGGTAGCAAGTCATCTCACGAGTTTTAAAAATTTGGTGAAAGAAAAGTATCACAGCCTACCAATTTCAACATGGGGAGGATGGGTTGCTTTATTTATTATTATTATAATTATTATTTTTATATAATATTTCTTAGCATATGCACCAAAGTATGGTAGGAACCATTAGCTTTTTTTATCGATGTAGGGTTCTGAGTAGTTTGCACCTGTAGTCCAAAGTCTAGAAAATGGATGTTTACCTTGATTCATGTTTTGTTAATAATTTGGTAGTTTTTGTGAAGGTGATAGCACTGCTGGTTTATAAAATAATAGGTAATATTTTAGATAAATAATGCTTGATCCATCCCTGGAATTTCTAACCTTTCCTAATCTCGGAATTATGAACACTTTGGATTAATGCAGAAATAATTACAATTTTTTTCATAAAATTTATATGGTATTTGTCATATTGAATTATATTTAAGTCCTTTCCTATCTCCTGAGAAAAATCTCTCTAATACAAATTATTAGGCTTGCCATATGCCCTAAAGTGGCATGGGGTTTCCAGGAACAAGGCTAGTGGAGCAAAAATGAAAGTGTTGAAAAACTACTATGGTGTTTCCAAATCCATATTCCACTCTGCTCTCATCACCCACAGGTTTCCAACACTTTCATATTGTAATTCTAAAAAACTATTGTGGTGTTTCTGCATACAAAATCTACGATGCCATAGAATCACATTCTCTGTAGAACTTAGTAGACGAGTATGCAAACAAAGTGTCTTGGTAGCCCTTCACTGTATAATGGTAAAACGATGCTTTACCTATGACCACCATTAGAGAAAAATCCTGTAGCTACATGGTATCCATCGTGTTCTCGAAGGTGATGTATTGTACAAGGAAACCTTCATCGTATACACTGACATTGTAGTATCTGATAGTGCCTAGTCATTCATGTTTATGATGTCGGTGATCATAGTATTGTCCTTTTTGTTTCCTATCAACATTATATTTGGCTTGGAAGCGGGGACTTACATGTTTTCTTTATAGACTCCCACCTTGATATAGATCATGAATTTCTTATCACTATTTTCCAGAGCGGCATTCATAGCTTGGATGATCATTTTCTTTACCAGGTTTATCAAGAAAGTCTATTGAGGATGCTTGCCTTGAATCCAAAATTTCTTTACCAGTGCCAAAATGGTGCTTGCAGAGTGTAAGGCATTAAATAGGTAAGACATAAAAGTGAATTGATAGAGCCTTACATTGGATTCTTGGAGATGCTTAAGATAGGTGGTCTGGTTTGTCAAGGCTACATTGAGAAAAATTTGGATTTCTAGTGTAGATTTCCAATTCTAAGAATTATTGGGGGACTTATTCAATTTTGGATAGGCTATTTTTCAAATTGATCAAAGCAATATCCAACATCAACCTACATTCTTCCAAAATTTTGTACGGTTTTTCAAAAAAATTAGCTCTGATACCAAATGTAAGAACCCTAGAAGGTTCTTATAATATTTTATTAAAATAAATATAAATTACTAAATCACTTTTTATTATTGAATCACTTGCCACTATAGGGGGCTCCCTCCTACCACTTAAAGGGGGCTCCCTCCTTCCACTTAAATGGGGCTCCCTCATTGCCACTTCGAGGGGGCTCCCTCCTTGCCACTTTGAGGGGGCTCCCTCCTTAGAATCTATGATTCCATATTCTTCTTCTTGATGATTTGATATGGCTTCCACTCATATCATATATAGACTTTTCAATCATGACTTTTCAATAATAATGAAATATATAATTAAATTAATAATTAATTATATTATTAATAATAATAAATAAATAATTTATTTATTATTATTAATATAATAATTAATTATATTATTAATAATATAATTAATAAATTTTAGGATGTGGGATCCTAACAAAATCCCACCAAGTAAAATTTGGTATCATACATTGATATAGGAGAAAGGATTTAGGAATTTGGTAAACCTAAATTTATAACCAAATCTAGATTTTGATGACCCTATCATCCTAGACCCTAGAGTTGGTGATTTATGAGTCAACAATGACTACTGGGCATGGTACCAAACCAACTACATGATGAGGATCACCATAGCTAGGATGAGGATAAGCGATTGAATATGTTCAAGGATATGACCAAGAGGTACCTAGAAATAAGTCCTACCACTAGTTAGGTGGTGGAAAGACTATTAATAGAGGTGGTAGAGAGTAGTAGTAGCTACAAGAGGGACACCAACATTTATGCTAATGATCACAATGGGAAATGTAGGACCTTGTTAGATTTTCTTAGTCCAATATCAAGGTATAAATATACACATTAGCATAGTAGGTGTCCATTCTATAGGATTTTTTGGAAACTAATTTGGAATAGTATGATGCAACATATACCAAGATAGTAGCTAGGACACAAAAGAAAGATATGCTAGCACATTAAACCTCTATGATGCAGTTGATGATACTTGATATGATTGTAGAGAGGGATGTAGCTATGGAAACAACTATGGTGGTAGTAGGTGCTACCAATAGGAATTTGGTCCAGACTCTTCTAGATTAGATGGCTATCACTTAGTAGTGGCATTAAGCTAAGCTAGTATGTGTATAGGTACAACTAACGATAGAGATCAAAAGATTGAACTACTACTATATGGCTTATCATGCAATATTTCCATCTAATCATTTCCTATCATCAATAAGTAAGACATAGGTGATAAAAACCACTCATGGTTCATGACACAGTAGTCATAGAGATCTATTAGGATGCTACCACCATTTTATGGAGTACAAGCCTTAGATATTGGTTCATAGAGCTAGTAGTTAGCCTATCCCTATGAAGACCAAATATATGGATTTGTTGTTGTATCATGATGTAGCATATGACCTTGATATATAAATATTTTTATATACACATATCTACCTTTATTGAGATGGGTTAGTATCACATTGTGTATGGATGTATGTTTACTTTGTGTTGTGTATATTTTAACATTGATGATGTTAATGGTGATGATGATTAAATTATTTATATTATGTTTTTATTACTTAATTATAATGTATGGTGATCATATGTTCTAGGACTTAATTGAGATTATGGTTGTGATGTTATAGCTTTAGTTTGTTAAGACACATAGATGATGATAATGCGAGTTTGATGATTTGACTTGGAGAATAGCTTTGGATTCAGGATGCATAGATGATCATATTGAAATAGACGTTTGATTTGGGTTGTAATATACATACATATACATATGCATATACATAAATACATACATGCATACATACATACATACATACGATATATATATATATATATATATATATATATATATATATATATATATATATATAATGTGCCCATGGGGGCTTTAAATAATTCCATATGATATTGTTATGATACAAGATATTATATAGAAAAAGATGTGTCCAAGGGAGTTTAGATGATGCCATAAGCAACATTTTTATGATGCAATTTTTATACAAAAAAATATATGCCCAAGAGGATTTTAGATAATACCATGGGGTATTTCTATGACACAAGATAAGTATATTTTTTTTGTACCCCTAAATAAGTGTCAAAGGAACATTTTTTATTTTATTGAAAGCTATAAATAGATTTACATCAAAATAAATATTTTAAGTACTTTATAGATGACCAAATGACAAGAGACTTGTATGTAGACGAATGTCATAGAGGATTACTACTAATAGATTTACCTTTAAATAAATATCTAAAGGAATTTTGATTTGCATCTAGATTAATTTCATAAAGGACTTTTGTTGATGGAATTGCCTATAGATAAATATATAAATAAATTTTCCTTTACCTTTCAATAAATGTCATAAAGGACTTTTGATTTTAGACTTATCTCTTAAATAGATGTTAGAGAGGATTTATGATATGTGCCAAATAACGATGACTGACCTCTAGATAAATTTCATGGAGAATTTTGAGATGTGATTGGATTTTGATTTTACAATGAATTTACCCCCAATTGAGTTAAGGGAGGATTCCATTTGGGATATTATGCATATTTTTCCTCATGCCTATATGTGACTAAGGTACTTTTGATGATCCTACATAGATGATTGAAAACACTCTATTGAAGCCATCCAAAATTTTACATTGATCAAATAGAAATATGATTATTATTTTGACATGATTGTATATGTAAGATATTGCCATCAAAACCTATAAAATTCACAATTTTTGTCACATGGCAAATATAATAAAAGATATGAAGAGTTAGAGTTGTGAAGAGATAGAATTTATCATCAACACTTGTGAAACTCATAGTATTCATCACGTGGAAAGATAAAGGTGTACAAATTTATATATAGGTAGATATCATCATAACCTTATTAATCTAAAGGATTTGTACATAGTAGGAAAAACCTCCAATTGGCTCCTTCACCTAAGTATAAATATACAAGACTAAAAATATTATAAAATTAATGGTGATATGGTCTTATTGGTATTAGATCCCTATATAATAGTAGACCAAGATATATAACCTCACTAGAATAATCATATACCTAAGGGATAAATGCTATATGCATGGATAAGTTGGATTGGATAGGACATGATATGTGATCTAGAGAATGTATTACTATTATCCTTGTATACATAAGTAAGGGATGAATACATCAAATTATTCCTTAAAGAATGTACAAAATGGCTAAAGGAATGTAATGAGGTGATAGAATAGGGTGGAGACAAGATACTATGATTTGGTGAAGAAGATAGAAGATCTCTTGGTGAAAGAAAAATATTTAACTCATGTAAACTACTATCATTTTTATTTTTCATGTCAAGAGATGTATGATTGATTTGTAATATGGGACAAGGGAGGATCCACTTGTAATATTCATCAAGTAAAATTAAAATAATATATCCTATTTAGGATCATCATTTGCATGTCATCATAGATCCTTGACTCTGTATGCTACAAAAATCCTAGACAAATATAGGCAAGTGCATATAGATAGGAAGTCATAAAGTGAACAAGCATATGCAAGTGGACAATAATAGTCACCTAAAAGCAAATAGGTAGTAGATGAAAATTTATATATTGTATTTTAAATATGCATTATATTCTTTGGTTTTTTATGTTCTTTTCTTTTAAGAGTGGTAAGGCAATAGAAACCTAAACCATAATTGGTAGTTATGATGTATGGGCCCAACCAAATAAACTCAAATCTTTCTTTGAGTTTGTTTTTTTTCATTGGTTTTTTAATGGTTATCCTAGAGAACTATATCACTAATTTCACCTAGAAGGTATGATCATATGTTTAATTCTTTGTTGGTAAACCATCAAGTGTTCTCACAGATCCATTTTTCATCAAGTAGTTTTTAATGGCTAAGACAAGAAAGCTAATATTCATCTTTAACAAATGCATATTGCAACAAAGTATGCAAGGAAGGAACCTAAATATCAAAAGAAAAAACTACTTTAGTTCCATAAAATAAATCATAGGGTGTTGTGCTAGTAGGAGTTTTAATACTAGTGTGATATGCCCATATAGCTAGATATGAGTAGAGATACCAATGTAGACAAGTGTTTCTTATGAGCTTCTTGAGGATTTTGATAAGGGTTTTGTTAGAGGCTTCAAATTGGTCATTGCCTCTGGTATAGTAAGGGATGGGAATTTTTTGGTGAATATTGTACTTGAAAAAAATCTTGTAGATATATTTATTCTTGAAAGGTGTTCCATTGTCTGAGATTAGAACAAAAGGAATACCATAAAGACTAAGTATCTAGTTAAGGATAGACTTAGAAATTTGTACTCTAATGCTTGAAGCTAAAGGTATAGATTCAATCCATTTGGTTAAATACTCAATAGCTATGATGATAAATTTACTTCCATTATATGACATAGGGTTTATCTTCCCGATGATATAAAATTAAAAAATGGATAAAGGACATGGTAAGTTTAAAATTGAAGGCCTTTGGAAGAAGTGTAGATAAGGTTGTCATCATTTTGATATTTATCATAGTTTTTGACATAGTCATAAGATATTTATTAATCCATCTATAAGAGCTTATTAGTGATGGTGATACTACTAAAGTGACCATCACATGATCAATGAGGGACCTTTTTTATGACTATTTTGGATTTTGTAGAGTCTATAAACCTAATCAAAATACCATAAAGGGTTTGGTAGTATAAAATATAGGTAATGATGGCATACCCACATGCTTTTTTCTTGAGGTTCTTGTGCTCATTATGGTACAAACCATTAGGAAAAGTGTTATCCTTAATGTAACCAAAGATATCCTTATACCAAGTACCAAGGGATGGGGTTGCTTCTAAGGAAAAGACCTCTAAAGGAAGCTGACTAGAATCTAATTGTGAGGAAGGAAGATGGTAAATTGTAAAGTGCATCTTAGAGGGTAAACCATGATACTTCCCACTCTTTCCTCACCTTCAAAATATGGGCAATTTGTGAGCTCAAGTCTAAGGGCTAGTGGATTAGTTAAAGAAAATCTATATTTCTTCTAATATTTTCCTACGATAAATCTTAATCTTAATTTAGTTCTATTCTAGCTATGAATGCATCAAGCAATGTAAAAATAAAGTCCTAATAAACTAAAATTATTTTTATTTTGATTATAAATGAAATACAAATTTTCTTTTGAGAGCAAGGTTTCAAGAGGATTATGGAATAAACAAACCTAATGTATACAATTTTATTGTCAATGATATACAATATTATAGATGGTCCTCTAATAATTAATTCTAATTAGATTTTATTTTCTCTTATATATTTACTGAGTAGAAAAAAAAAATGTAAAAATAGAAAAATAACTAAAATAGATAGCAAATGGTCCTGTGGTTTAAATGTTGAGAACAAAAGATTGGGATTGGAAAACCTAGATTTTTCCATAGAGGAAAAAGTTCTAGAGTACTTTGAAAGTGTTTCTTGAAGAAGTATTGTTGGTTTTACAAAAGTGCTATTGGTTCTACTGCTTCCTAATGGTGCTCTTTTTTAGTTACAAAATAGAGAGAAATTTGATGGATCAATAGTAAAGTGGTTTTCCTAATCTAGAGGAGAGCATGTGGCTCCCTTCACCAACATCAAACCCTTATTTAGGGATGAGATAAAATATATAATAAGATAAAAATAGGGACTATGTACTTAGTTATGAAAGCACCACTATGTGAGTAATATCATTATCAATATTTTTTCTAGTTGACAATGCTTTAAATTTTTGATAGTGAACATTATTTTAGCAACAAAGAGTGATACTGCCACTAAACCTACAAGTCAATAATACTTTCTCCTATTCAGATAGTAGAATGATACTTAGATGATAAATTTATGATCTTTGTGAGTCATGCAATGAAGGTTCATTGTTAGGAGGTGTGGAAACCCTAATATATGATAGTATGATAGAAAGATTGCTTATGAAAAATATAAGCTAAATAATTCAAAAACATGATATGGTGATGAGTTATAAATATGATGGTAAAAATAAAATTTAATAAACTATCAAATCTAAGATTAAAGGGCTACAAGATGAAGATAATGAAAAACTAAGCAAAGATATCACAACCCCACACAAACTTATAGCTTTAAGTTGCCAAGATTTAGTTTCCTTTGTATTGATGAAGACATGATATTTATTATTACTTGAGACCTTGAGATCTCATCACCTTCATAATATCATGGAATAATTTTCATAGAATTTTTCTATGCATAAGATCATTTATTGCTATAAATTTGTATAGAGTTTTGTTAAAATACCATTTTTTTTTACTCCCCCAGTGATAGCTTTATAGGAATCCATGGCTCCTTAAAGTATGGTTGCATTGAATTTGATAGGATTTGTGAAGGTAAGATTTAGAAATGATCTCAAGATAATATTAATATATGGAATATAGACACTTGTAAATTTTAGGCTTTGGAATTTTGTTAGGCATATATATTAGACTGATGTGATCAATTCCACTTTTGGTGGGTGGTTTGGAAGGTACTAACTACCAACTCTTTCCTTGTTGGTTTTTAAAATCCAATAGAATTGGTAATGATAATGCTCCAATGATTTTTCCAAGATGACCATTGTTGGTCAAATCAAGTGGAAGATAATCAAAAATTTAAATTACACAAAAGTGCTACCATGGAGCAAAATTGCCACTAGCATGTTTTCTCATGTCCTAGCACTTTTGCTTCTAAAGCAATAAAGACTCTTAATTTGAGCTTTGGGATGATTGATTTGGCTTGGATGCTTGATTGGTTGAATTATAAAGATGTTGGTAAGTTTTTAGCTTTATGATACACTCAAAATTAGGTGTATATATTTTTCCCTTTTTGATGCATTTATTGAATTATGAATGCATTAAAAACTGACATTAATGCCCTAATTTTGAGATAGACATATTTGTTATTGCTTAGGATGAACAATGCAATATGATTTATGCTTTTAACTTGTTTATTAATGATATGTTAATTTTTTCCTTTTTAATAGAATTAAATACTACCATGCCCTAGTGTTCTCCATCAAGTTTTAAAGGGAAAATCAAGTTGGACTGAGGAAACTCAACTTGGCCATGATTCACATTGGTGCATTGATAAAATATTGATGATAAAAAAAAAAAATTGATTGGTAATGGATAAGGGTAAAATGGTTAGGGGAAGAGACCAAATCATTTTTACTATAGACAATGAGAAATAGAGATTTGAACCCTAGTTACAATAATTTTTAATGACCCAACATGCATGATCATCACACCTAGTAAATAGGGTGAGGCCAACCATGGTGGAAGGAGGACCTCATGTCTAGGTAAGAACCTAAAAACTAGTCAATTTAAATTAATAAAAAAATTCCTCAAAAAACATGCCCAAAAATGGGAAGCATTTTCTATTACTGGTAGTGCTTATGGAAGTTGGTGGTGTTTTTACCACCTGATGGCACTATTGTTGCATCAGAGTGACCCAATAATATAGGGTAGTGACCCAACATGTATGGGTACTTATACCTCTTATTAAGTGATACAACAAGAAGCTTTGTGGGCAAATAGAATTCCTATAGGGCAACCTCAAGGATTTTTTTAGAGCCTAACTCCTCATAAAATATGATCTTTTGTGCACCTTTCAATTGTCTTGTAGTTTTGCCTATGCTATGCTAAGGAAAGGGGGAGAGAAAAATAGAAAAAATCATAGGAAATAAAATCCTAATCTATGGGGGTGATATACCAAGATCTAAATCCTTCCCATTTTTATATAATAAGCTTAAATGAACATATTCACCATAGTTTAATAGCTGGAAATTGAACACAACTCTCATTCATACCTAAGAATTCAAATACATATAACAAAAGTAAGATAAAATAAAATTAGTCATTGCTCCCATATATGTATCAAAATTTACAAAGGTATGAAGTCAAAGAAGTTTTTATGCTCTTTGGTCAGTGGCTCAAGGTTTGAGACCCACTTATGCAAAGAAGAAGGGGTGAAATAAAGTGCATATAAGTCCAAATATTACGCACAAGCAAAAAAATTCCAATACCTTAAAATAAAAATTACATGCCTTTTATAGGTAAAACATTGAAGGGCCTTCCCTCCAAAGCCTTATAAAAACATCTATAACATTTTTTATAGACCCCCCTATATTTAATAACTAACTATCTTGAGGTCTCTAGATCCATGGCCATTAATGTTGAAAGCTTTTGGTCCTTCAAATGGGTGGATGTTGCTACCATAACCCATCACAACTATTAGGTATTCACTCTAGGTAGTGCATCATAATTTTCCTACAATTAATCTTTATCTAGCTTGAGGCTTCAAGAAATAGAGCTCTCCTATGCCATGACCTTCCTTTTTTGTATTGGCATGTATATAATAGTTCTTCTTGCTTGATAATAATTTTTTCATCCAATTAAAGGTATATGGATATGTTAAACCTTTTTAGTGTTATCATTGCTAGTATGGCCTTTTATGATTGGATGGCCAATGGAATTGTACATCTAATTGGTGTATGTTCATAGGATATGCTTACTCATGTGGTGGTTGGCTAGCTTAGTATCCATGTGGGTAACTACAATGAGCCTATTCACTTTTTTCAACTTTGTCTTCCCATTTTGGTCAATAGTAGATGTATCTTTAATTGTTTTTTATGCTACCTTTCCCTATTTATGAGTATATTCCACATGTCCAATCCCTAAAAATGGGGTTTTTATCTTTGTATTGACCTCAATTAACAAAATAATTATGGGCCATCATATGTTATATCAAGGTACCATGGGCTTTAACATCCCTTGATCACCTACTTTGGATAAAAAAGAGTGCTAACCATTGATGACATATTTGACAGTTAGCAAGGTCCCAATCCTTGTTTGTATTTCCTCGTGCCATGAAGACTAGCATCTACCCTTTTTATTGAAACTAGGCCATGCATTTAAACTCCCTTTTACTAGCCTTTATTTCATGTAAGTGGTTTCTTGAGTGAAGAGGGGATGTAGTAAAACTACCTACAATATTGGTAGCTCCTAAGGGATATTTAGCCTACTAAAGATGAGGAATTCCAAAATATTCATGCCTTATCCAAAGGTATAGATTCAAAAAATAAAATTGGAAAAGGAAAAATGGATGGAATAACATAATATTGAAGACATAAAAATAAGAAAATAAGAAAAGGAGAAAAAAATGAATGTGAAAAGGAATAGGGGTTACTACAAGGAAAGGTTTATCATCAAGACCTTAACTTAATCCCATTCCTCTTTAGAGGTAAACCTCACTTCTTGGTATTAGTGATAGCATATCTTTAGCCTCACTTTTTCATCATGTAAAAATCCTATCACCCTATGTGTGACCTCTTGTGCTTGAAACTTGATTTTTTATAAGGGCTTGATGGCCTTTATGACATCTTCTATAGTGAGGAACTTTGAACGCTCACTAAAGTCTAACCTCTTCTCCTTTTATAGATATATAATCCATGTGTACTTCTACTTGGAGAGAATTGTATCATCTGTTACCCAAGGAAAAGGTAGACCCCTTTGGATCATGAAGTCTATGGGACTCCTAAATTTAAAAACTACTACAACCAGGGCATGCATTTGGGTCTTGCATTCTTGTGTGGCTCCTTATTGAGTGTATTCGATATTCTCTTTAATATTACATATAAATATTAGACACTAATGGCTAAAACTCTTGGTTTATTTATATGATAATATTTGCTTGGTTACTTTTGGCTTTGGCCACCTTTTTAGAAATTGCCATTAGATATTTGCTCAATTTTTTGGCCTATAAACATGCTTTTCTAGAAGGTTGTGTTGATGAACTCATTTAAGCAAGACATAAAAGACATGGTTCTAGCTATGCTATACTAATATGTGATATAGAATTCTCTCATTAATCCAACCATGTTCATTTATAAGGCCTCTAAGTTCTTCTTCTTATATACTTCCAACTCTTTCTAGAAATTGACACTATCTATAATGATTTTGGCCTCCATGGCAATCAATCATTTGATCAGGCTTTGATTCTTCTTTCTTTCCTCATCTAGGAAAAGTAGTTATTTTTGGGGAACTTGTGAGCTATTCAATCTAGTTCTAGAGCCCTCTACCCTTGATATGATATCTTTTGAGGGTATTCCTCACCTCCTTGAGCTCCTTATCCCTCTTCATTAATTTCCTTTCCAAGGATACAAAGTCATGGGTGACAATTTTATTTGCCTCATTCATCAGCTTGAATTTATTTTTGGCTTTAGTACCTTGAAGTCTAATTATTGCTAGGGTCACCTTGAAATATTGCTACTATATTTTTCTTTTGGTTTGGAGACCATCAAGGTTAAATTGGAAAAATAAAGGAATTTTTCCTAAGGGTCAAACTTGCTCTTAAGTCCTCCTTATGATGGTATGGCCACCCTTTTGGCTTCCTTATTTTATGTGTAATGCATGGATCTCTCTTATATTATTTAAAATATAGAAATATGCTCAGTGTAGTGGCGGGGACTTGCAAAATTTTCAACTATCCTTATGGACTAGGGGGTGCAAACATCAATTGGAACAATGGGCATGTCAAAATGGGTTGAGAGGTAGAAGGGAAGGGACAATATTCCCTAGCTAGAAGGGGTTGAGGATTGATGTACAACATGACTAGAGTAGAAGCTAATAGGGTGAGGGCTTAGGGTTTGGGATTAGAGATCCCATGGGAAAAAGGGGTAATGAAAGGGTTATTTAGGAAGTTGTGACCAAATAGGGGGAAACGATATATGCTTGGACTAGTGGGGTAAACAACATAGAAGGTAGAGAACCAATAAATAGAATGAAAAAGGAGGATGTGCTAAGGAATTCACCAATTTTTATGGTCATAATAGTTTTATATTGCATCCTTGAGATCTTCCATCTTCTTCTCTTTACTGGAAAAGGGCTAGACCGATGAGTTGAATTTCTCCCTCTTCATTGTTGTGACTTTGGAAAAGTGGCTTATGGTGGTGGCTCTATAGCCATGGTAGGTTTCTTGGGGAAATATAAGGCCAGAGCTTCCATGGCCTCTTTTAGGGATTCCTTTATATGTATGACTTCTTTTGAAGTCTTTTCTTCTACTCTTATCACCTATGGAATCATCCCTCCCACAATATCCTCATTAGCTTTGCCTGCATAGGTGTCATATATGTCTATATGTTCTAGGTAATATTCTTATTTTAACTCTTCATATTTATT
This sequence comes from Wollemia nobilis, assembly GCA_028583015.1. Taxonomy (NCBI): domain Eukaryota; kingdom Viridiplantae; phylum Streptophyta; class Pinopsida; order Araucariales; family Araucariaceae; genus Wollemia; species Wollemia nobilis. Next base: position 657,689 of record JAQPPZ010015344.1, read on the forward strand.
TATCTGACCATACACAAGTTTGGTATTTCCAAAATTCTATTGGAATTCCCATCAGGCATTAATTTTTTTATCATTCATTGCTACCATTTTAGATACTTCAACTTAGATGAATGAATATGGAAATTTGGGTCTATGTTTCATTTTTCATAGAATATCTCATAATATTTCTTCATTGGTGTCGATGTTGGTGCTTGCTCTAGGATCTACTTCAAATAAGGCATGAAAACTTTATTAGTTAGGTACTTGAGGGCTTCAATGTCTAGCCTAGACTCATGCACAAACTCAACTAAGTTTATGATGTTTGTGAGCCAGTAGATAAAAATTTTCTTGGGGTCATATTTCCACTCACCTAGTTCCATATGTAGCTTAAGTTATTTTAGATTATTTTCTAGGATGACATGTGTATTTATCTTCACTAGGGTAATTTCATCAAGGGTAAAGGGAATTTTGAAGAAGTTGGTATTTTTTATTTCATTTGTGAAATATGCATCGATGGAGTCCCTATAACTAAGAATTTATAGTACAAAAACCCACTTAGACACATACTTTGGTAACTAGTGAGCAAGATTACTAAAACTATGCATTCTGATAAGAGTGGCATCTTCAATGAAGAACCAATATCCTAGTGTTGACCCTTCAAAAATTGCTTTCAAATAGCCAAGAGGCACTCAAGTTGCCACTAGTTTCAAGACTAAATTTTCCACAAATTCATAATATAAGGAGAACCCTTTCAATCCTTTTGTCCAAAATTAAATGGTTTATGGGTGGTCAAACTTATTTATGGACCTTACAACTAGCCTAGGGTATATTGTTATATTTTGGTATAGAATCATATGGTCCAGGAATGCTAAAAATCTATAACTCTTGGTCTCCTAAATTCTAACCAACCCTTTATGGATTCTTTGGAAATATAGTCAATGAAGTAAAAACTTACCCTCTCCTTGCCAGGGATATTCCTCATTTTTTGTAAAATTCCAATTAGGTCCTAGAACAAATATTGGTCTTATTTTAGTTAAAATATGAATGTTAGCATTCTTGGTGTATCTCAGGTGCTTTCCCTCATACTGAAGAGAAATTTTGGTATTTTATTGCACATGATGTCTCATTCCTCCAAGATATATTTTAATTTATTAGAAATGGAATTATAGAGCTTGGTGGAACTTTCAAAACTAATAGTTGTCCTACCCCTATCCACCATTATCATCCTTTAAATCAATTTGTCTTGAATGACAACTCTAAAACTTCCATCGAGAGACTTGATCCCTTAGGTCTAAGGGTTGTAGTTCTTTAGACATGGGGCTATGACCTCATAATAATTATATACCTTAGGCACTAGATACTAGGCTAAGGTGCTACTTTAAAATTGGTCTCCAAAGGATTTGATGGATATTTGGTTTAACCACTACAGTGCCCTCTCTTATATTTCTAGTTTTCTTAGATAGCTTGAGGTCTACTAACTCTTTTTATGCAAATATTAATAACATGGGTCCTTTAGCTTAGGAGGTCTAGGTTGGTGTCTCTTGGCCAGAGGTGGATGAGGAAGTAGCCATTGAAATAGGTAAATGCCTAATTCTGGTTGTAGGGTTGTGGATGTTGCTCTGCTACTTCAAAATCCCTAGACTATTTACTAGTTTGGAAAATAAGATGTTATTTTGGGTATTGTCATACGTATTGGCCTTAAATTCTACAAGCACATGATATTTTTATTTTTTGGAGAGGCAATATGATGCATTAGTGCCACTTCAATATTTTTCTATTTAATTTAAAATAAGTATTGGTCTTTTGATCTAAAAAATTTCTATTTAAAAGGATTTGTAATATTATATGCCATGAATGTGTTGTATTATTACTCTCCCATAAAATAAATTCACTCATACCATTGCACTATTCTTTATCTCAAGGGAATAATTTATGAGATATTAATGCCTCCTAGCCTTGAGTCCACCCAATGTAATTAAATTTAATATGTAGTTGCATAGATGGATTGAATGTTTACTTTTAACTATTTTAAGTCAATTCTATAATCCTTTCTTCTAACCAAATGTATTATCTACTTGATTCCAATGCATATACAAGCACTCAAAATTTATTATATACGCATACCTAACACTTAAGATCCTCTTTTTTTCTTTTAGATTAGGAATGTGCTCTCCAGGTGTCATCCTTAATGGTTTTAGAAGCAATTATTTTAGAGTGGACATCGAGGTACTCCTCCCAATGAATAGGTTAAGTGTCTTTTACCCTATAATAGCTCAAGATTGGGCTATGTACCTTCATTAATACTGACCCTTTATAAGGGGCTTTTTGGATGAGGCAATTATGTTATTTCATAATGTTGGCTATAGATGACTTTTGATTAGATGATGAGAACTACTTCATACTTGAAAATTTTCCCTCTAGCTTTTTGCTAGCACACATCCACCATGTGTTCACTCCTTTCATGGCTCAAAGGTTGGCATTGATCTATGAGGCTAAAAATATCTTGATACTTGATAGTGGTTGCCCTTCCATTGACCTTGGATCGTATGGCTCATGCAAATTTAGTTTTGGTCTTTCCTTTGATATGGTTTGATTTAAAGAGATTAAGCCACATTATTTTGAGATGAAAAGTATTTCCTCTTCTTTTACTAAATGGACCCATACTTGAGCCACCTTAGCCCATAGACTTTGTGTGAGGATTTGATAACTTCTAAGTATCTGCTAGCATCCTTTTAAGTATCTACTGTTAGCTTTATATATAGATTAACTCATAGAAATATTTATCTAGGATCAAGTATAAATCAAATAAATGCCACTAATAAAAAATAATAATGAATCTCAATATTGAAATAATAACAATATCTCATAAATATAACTCAAATATATACAATATCAAAAGATTACAAGAATGATTCATATTGATTACATTGCATGGAGTTTTGTCTCTATTGTATAATTTTACATTACATTTTAATACTTTGACTATTGCTCTCTTCAAACATACAAGAGATGCATCCTTTCATATTCCCTTCATAAAGATAAAACTCTCATCTTACCACATATTATGTGACTCTTCATTCTGTATCTTGACACTTTGCACTTTATATCATATTGATACATATATTATATATGAAATATAAATCAACTACCAAACTAATATTTAAAAGGGGGTCAAATAATGTAATACTTCCAACACCTCCTGTATTACATTATTTGGTAAGAAGGATTTATGCCTTCATTCTTTGAATTTTATTTATCTTCATTCTTTAGCTCTGACTTTGGCATGGTTCGATATATGTAACCTTAATTAGGTCTTCCTTTATAAATTATATGTCTACCTCTACATCTATGTATGAGTTACCTTTGAGTCTCTACCTTTGGGTCATTGCCACTAGATCTAACTTTAGGTTACTACCTCTAGGTCTTTGCCTCTAGGTCACTCCCATTGGATCACTTCCTATAGGTCACTCCCACTAAATCACTACCTCTAGGTCATTATCTTTGGGTAACCTCTAGATTATCATTGTCTCTAATCCATTCACTAGAACATTCAGAACACTATCATATCTATAGGATCATCACTACGAATGCTTTCACTATATGCTATCTTCCAATCTATTCTTGGATCATAGTAATTTATTTATTTATGATAAGACTAACAATATTTTTAGAAAAATTTGATCATATTTGGTTTCCTTAGGTAGAAACCATACAACATTCCTTTTATATTATACTATTCATTCATGTTTATCCACCCAAAATCCATTTTTAATTTGTAGTCTCTTTTCTTTTTGTAGACAAAATATTTGTGAATGATTGTGTCCACAAATTTCACAACTATGTAGATTCCAATATTTATCTATCTTATATCCATATCTACCACAATGATTACATCTATTCTCTATTATAGAATTTCCTATTTGTCCTTCATTGTTACTGATTCTATTAGTCCCTGTTATAGATTTGATGTCACTATTTCTTATCACAAATTTAGTTTCTGATTCCTTGTTGCTTGTTTGTCTTGTATATCCAAGACCTTCATATTTTGGTTTTATTTTTGGTACAATTGGATATTTTATTCCTTGTCCATGTTTCCCAAAATGTGTCTTTATATCCCATTTTATTTTATAATTTTGAACCAATTATTTTAGTATGCCTTCCAAAATAACTAGATATTGAAGGCAAAAAGCCTTTCTACCAAATAATGTAATATAAAGGGGTGTTAGAAGTATTACATTATTTGGCCCCCTTGTAAATAATTTATATTTTATATAATGTATGTGTCAATATGAGAGAAAGTGCAATGTGTCAAGAGAGAATGAAGAGTCACATTGATATGTGGTAAGATGAGAGTTTTGTCTTTATGAGAGGAATGTGAAAGGATACATCTCCTAAATTTTTGAGAAGATAAATAGTTAGAGTACTAAAAAGATATGTAAAATTATATATTGGAGACATATCTCCAAGCAATGTAATCAATTTGTATCATTCTTGTAATATTTTGATATTGTGTATATTTGAGTTATATTTGTGAGATATTATTGTTATTCCAATTGTAGACACCAAAATCCAGCCACTTGTAAGTCATCTATACCTTCCTGTCAGCCACATGTCAATCATCCATCCTTCCCGCCATTATTTGGCCCAAATCCACACCTTCCCGCCATTATTTGGCCCAATTTCACCTTTCCCGCCATTTTTCATCCCCAAATTTATTTAAATTAATATTTATATATATATTTTAATATTTTAATATATTTTATATATATATATAAATATAGTTTAAGTGATTTAATCTAAGCCGTCCATCCTTCATTTAATCTCATCCGTCCATCCATCTTAATCCGTTTCACAACCTAGATTTATTCTCTACCCTTGGATCCACTTTAATCTTAGCCACACGTTCAAAGTGTCGTTAAAACCCTAAAGTGTGCCCTAAGAGTAGATTATAAATAGAGTCACCTTGATGGCTCAAACCCTATCTTCTATCTTGCTTCTCCTATCTTTGCTATCTTTTGGACCTATCTCTTCTATTTCATCTATCTCTTCAGCTATCCATCGCCGCATCCTTTTCGCCGCATCCGTCGCCAACTTCGCCGCCATCTCTTCGCTAGATTCTCGCGAATCCCCCATTCTTGTCGCAAGTGCCCGCGGCTTACTCCCACGGCTTTACCCGCAGCCATACTCGGACCGCGTCCGAAACCTTGATCCGTAAGCACGCGGGCGTTCAACGAGTGCACCAGGGCGCCTTCTGTAGCCGATTTGATGACCCACATTACTTCCGGATGCCGCCTGGTCTAGCCGCGTTAACGGAGAACAGTATAAATCACTTTAAAGCAAGTAACTTCTTTTCTTTTATTAATCTATTGTTGAACTCCTCGCATTCTATTTTTCTAGGGTTTTAAATTGTTTTTGAGGGCTCACACAATGGAGCCCTCTTATTAATTTCTAACTCCTTGATAGTGTTAATGTGTGCAGGATTTTAATGGCATATCTGGTGTGTTGATAGCAACTGTTTAAGCTGGAGTGGTCCGAGCCAAAGGATACAACAAAACCCACTCACTTTGTTGGGATTAAGGATACGTCTTCGGAAATGCCACCACTTTATGCCAGCTAGGGTTTCGGAGAACCCTAGCACAAACTGTAATTTGTGTATCACAAATGCCTTGTTGTACTCAAAAGGAGTTTTTAAACTCCACTGATTAATAAAAATTGTTTGTTTTGTGCAACTTTCCTGTATTCCATTATTGTGGTTTTATTTCTGTTTGGCGTTGTATTTTTAATCTACAAATGGCGATCACGATGGGACCCCCTAGGGTTTCATGTTTTTAATACTTGCTTTACTAATCTATTCCTATTTTTTGTTTTATTTTGCAGGTTCCAAAAATCGTGAAATTCGTTGTTACAACGAACTAGGGTTTCTGAGCTTGCATAAAACGCAGTAGACGCAGAGCGGCTTCTGGAAGTCCAATACGAAACGCAGAGGTGCGTTTCAGCCTGTGCAGACTCCCGTGGGCGTTTGAAGGCGCTTTATAGAAAAGCGTAGGCTTCCGAGTAAGTGCATTTTTCTTTTAACTATAATTTTTACGTTTTTGGTTTTTCTGTCGTATTCTGTTTCTTTTTCAGATCATTGCTTTAAAATGAACGAAAACTAAGTAATCTGGAAAAGAATAGTTATTTTTAGTTACATTTTTCTGCATTGCATTATTGGTTGTTGCTTGCATTAAAAAAAAAAATTGCATACCTAGCTGCATATTAGAATAGCTACGAATTATCTTGCTTTAATTATCTAAGTAGGACTATTGATTGGATGTCAATAGTACTCCCGCCATTGGGTGATTCCAGCAGAGAAGTGGACGAACCTTCCGGTTGCTCCTTTGATATCTGATATCATTGGTAGGCGGGGGGTTTTAAACGGTGTACTCCACTTCTTCGGAGGAAATGGCATGTTTTCGTAGCCTCTTGCTTAGATCATTAGAACTTTTGATTTATAGCTTTGTATGTATACATTAGACAACTAAAAACACTTAAAATAAAATTCACCGCATTTCATATTGCATTTAAAACACGAATATCTGGATTTCATCACCAGGTATTGCTTGAAGTTTAGTGACGGTGGAATTCATCTCCATCCATTAAACTTCTGCCTTAGACACCATAGGTCACCCCCGAGCAAACTTGCTGGATTTCATCACCAATAAGAATCTCGTTGTCCTTTCCTAGCCATAGTTTTTACCTTTTTTGTGAATAATTCAAGATTAGATCACATGCAAAACTCATAAACCGGACACTTAAAATTTACTGCAGATTAAGATCAGAAAATAATTAATTAACCGCAGGTAAGACACATTGGTTGAAACCTAGGTTGTGACTCGTTTCTGATAATTTCTTTAGTGTAAATTTATCATTTAAGTTTTGCATTCTTCTTTTCTGAATTTGTTTAGATTTATTGCTTCATGGTCTTAACAAGGAATCAATCTAAAATGTTAAATCTAAATAATCAAATGGGTAATTCACAGAACATCCCCACCACCAACATGACCACTTATCCTAGTGAATTTCAGTGCAGGTTCGCCTGCGAGTCTTTCACGTCCTTCTACCGTCTATCGCATGGCCATGCCCATGGAGGAAGACAATTCCTGTCATATTACCCACATTGATATGGCCCAAGTGCAAACTCACTTAAGAGATGGCACTGGCTATGTCCTTGAGCCAATCCAAGATTCCCCTATGCAAGATTCTATTTTTCAACAGGATATTGCATCAACCATACCCGCTGGTTTCACTCAAGTCTACACTAACCCTTTTTTGAGGCTAATGTTGTATCTGCTCAGCCGGCTTCATCTCCAACATCTTCCCAGATGCTCAATTGTCCTCCTTTGGAGACAAATGTAGTGTCTTCCCGACCACTTTCTCCTCCATTTACCCTGGTGTACACCAATTCTCTCTATGAGGCTGGTGGAACCTCCTCTAGCCATGACCAATTTCAACCCTCTTCTTCCCAAACCATTTATGGTTTCACCCTACCCGGGGCACAGCTCATCTGTTTCTTCCCTGTGTACCGCCTACTTCAGCCACCTTCATTGCCCCCGCTATGCGTCTCCTCGTGACTACCATGGCAACCTGCCCTCCACCTTCATCCAATCATCCCACATCCCTTGGGTTAGAGATTAATAAGGTTAGGGAGTACCTCGACAAGTTGCTTCAGCAACAACAGCAACAAAATGCTCAACCACCTGTCGTAGTAAATCCTACACCTCAACCAATTTCTACCCAGCCAGCTTTTCTTAGCTCAGGCCCCACCTGGGTACCCCAATCTTCGGTGGTGTCCATTCCTACCCCACCTTTCTCCCAACCTAGTCCAATTCATCATCCAAACCAATCACCTCCTTTTCGGTATCATCCATACCAACAACCTGTCCATTCCACACCGCCTAATCCAGGCAATTTCATCCCATCTCATCATTTTTCCACTCCTCCATTGCATCATCATAATCATCAAACGAATCAAAATTTTCATGAAGATTCTCGACTCCATGCTATGCAACAACAGATTGACAACCTTATGCTCAACATGCCTGGCTCATCTAGTCAGAAACCTACGCTAAGGTCGTTGATCAATCAACCAATTCATCCTTCGGTACCTTCACCACCATATCCGACCGATTTCACATTACCGAAGTTTGACAAATTTTGAGGAACCGAGGATCCTCATGAACATGTGAGCTCATTCATGCATGCCTCGCTTTAGAATCCAAAATAATGATGCTCTTATGCTCGGAACTTTTCCTCGTACATTAGGGGGAGATGTTGTACAATGGTACAATCATTTAGCTCACCATAGCATTTATGCTTACGAACAATTGATTAATCTATTTTTAGAACGATTCTCCCTAAATGTACAAAGGAAAGTCTCATTGTCCGACTTATACAAGCTCAAGCAACATGACGATGAGACTGTTTATGACTTTGGAAACCGTTGGAGGGCTATCATTAATAAACTGCCATTCTCCCTACCAATGGAGGAGTTAACCAAAATGTTCACCCACAGTTGTCTAAAACCTATCTCTTGGTTACTCCATTTACAACAATACAGGACTTTTGAAGAGGCTTTGGCCCAAGCAAGTATCATAGAAGACATTAAAGTCCAAGAGGGTGTTTTAAAACCCCGTAGAAAAGAATGGCAACAAAAGGGCCAACAACGAAATAATAATTATGGCCAAAACAAACAAGCACAAGCTAGTACAACCTCAAATGTTAACCAAGTTAATCAAGTGGTGGCGAGCCAGCCCGTAATGGCTCAACAACAACAAGTAATGCAAAGTCAACCGCAACCAATTGCTTATCATGCGGTACCCGCCCCTCCTCAACCAGCTCACAATACCGAGCCAACCATGGAAACTCGACCTTGGCAAAACAATCGTCCCAAGCGACAGTTCACACCTTTAGATGAACCATATGCGGTCATATTCAACAAGTTATATAGCACAAATCAGTTAACTTTACCTGAGTTTAAACCTTTAGAACCATCTAGAAGGGGGAAGTATTACAAGGAGTACCTATTTTGTCCTTATCATAGGCAAAATGGGCACGATATCAATAATTGTACAACTTTCAAACATGTGATCCAAGATCTTATTGAGATTGGAGCCATTAAATTGGATAGCCCCTTAGCCCAACAAAATCAAAATCTTGGTATATTTCAAACACCCCTTCCACATCGGGAGGAAGCTCCAACAACTTCAGGGGGAGTAACTCAGTTAACTCCTCCTAATCAAGTCAACCATGTACAACAATACCAAGGTTTTGTGGGTACTATTAACGTAGTAACCCGGGGTCAAAGGGCGAACCAACCAAATCAGGCCGAACCACAACCACCTGTACAAACCCCCACCCACCTCGGTAACAGTGACCCAACGACGTGCTAGTACTTCTCAACAACCGCTAAATCATTCTACTCAACGCCAACCACCCATCATGTCATTGAGTAGCCGGTTAACTACCAGCTTAAAAATGGCTTCTGCCAAGTTATCGATCTATGACCTCATTCAACAATCTCCCCCGCATAGAGAGGCATTAATGGAAATATTAAAGTCAATCGAGCTTCAAACTCAAGATACTAATGCCTTCAACAACTTTGTGGGGAGTATTCAAACATGCATGGAGCCCTCCATCACTTTCTATGATTTTGAAATCAAACCTATGTCAACAGAAAGTATAGATCCTCCACTGCATATCATGGCCAAGATCGATAACAAGCCATTCAAGAGAGTCTTAATTGACACCGGTTCCTCAATCAATATCATTACAACATCGGCGTTGAGTCATCTAAAGTCGTCGCCATCCCTTATCACAAAGTCGACTTTTACTCTTAAAGCATTCAATGATGCTTTATCTTCCACGGTTGGCACGGTTATCTTGCCCATTGAGGTAGGGGCCCGAACTTTGCATACCTTGTTTCACATCTTGGAAGGGTCCATGGCATACAATGTATTGCTTGGACGGCCTTGGCTTAGGGAGATGAGATGTGTCCCTTCTATACCGCATCAATGTCTCAAGTATGTATATGAGGGACAGGTTCATTGTGTACCCGCCGACATTGAACCCTTCAAACATTGCAACTATGTCTCAAATCCTTATGAGATTGTGTTGCCATCCACTCATCTTTTCTTGACCCCATCTACTTCTTCTATACCATCTTCTTCTAAAGCTCCCATTCCCGAGGAGCTACCCATCATATCGCAACCATCTTCCTCTTCCGCTATTCCATCTCATTCACCACTTTCTTCATCTCCTAATCTTCCTTCTTCTTCATCGGTGACCACATGCACATGTGGCCATGACCAATCATCTCTTTCCACGTCATTACCCCATTCTTCTACACCTTCTTCAACATCACCTATTATTCCTCCATCTTCCCAACCATCACCACCTGATGTTTCACAAGTTAGTGAAGCATCAACCCAACCAAATCCTTCCAATTCTTCTATCCCACATTCTTCTATTCCATCATCTAGTCCATCTCCCTCCCAAGTCAAGGTCCATCTCACTCATGCAGGTATTGGTGAGTATGCCATCCAAGATGTCCACATCACACCGTTCAATGTGCAAACAAGTTAAAGATTTTGGTCGTCCACATGACCAACATTTATCCATTGGATCGGTTTATAACATGGGTTCTATGCCAAATTCCATTAATTTTGTATATGGGGGAATAGAGTCATCTTCTAGTCCTACCACCATACTAGAACCTAAGCATCCAATCCCTGCCAATATCGAAAGGATGGAGGGTTTTCCCTCTCGCTATTTCCACAGACATAATTGGCAGCAATTTGGCCTAGGTCGATACGAGCAAGGGGTAACTGAACGCATCGATATGCCATACCGTAGACCCACTGAGCGTTTTGGTCTGGGCTACCAACCACTTCCATCCCTTTCTTCTTTTGAACGAGCTTTTCAAAGCATTAATCTTAATTCAGAAGAAGAAATCCTCCACCCCGACGAATCCGAAGATGAAGCCTATGAAGAATTTGACATCATGTCAAATGGTGATGAATCCGAAGAAGAGTCGGCGCCCATTGTTCCCCTCACTGAACAAGACGAGTTTTATCTCCAATTGTTCCCTCTCCAAGAGGCCATCTTTCGCTTGCTTCTTCCACAAGAACGAGGTGAACCACCCCCTCCGCCACATCCATAAGCCATAATCCAAACCTGTATTATATGTATATACTAAAATAGTGGTTTTCACCACTACAAAAAAAAAAAAAAAAAAAAAAAACTGAAAAACTATGTTGTTTTGCATCTCAGGTCTTCCGAGGTCTTCACCGGTTTTCCCTTCCATTCCGCCCATCCTTTCTTCCATAAGTCGACAATGAATTTCGAAGACTTATTCACCCCGCTCCATAATCCATATGATCCGGATAAGCCTAAGAAATGTGTCTTTGGTGTTACCCTCGTGCAAACTCCTAGGTTTTATTATCTCTAAACGAGGTATTGAGGTGGACCCAAACAAGGTCAAAGCCATTATGGAAATGTGTCCCCCAACTAATTTGAAGGAGTTGCGTAGTTTACAAGGAAAGATTAATTCAATCCGTCGCTTTATTGCACAACTTTCTGATAAATGTAGGCCATTTTGCCACCTACTACAAAAGGGGGTACAATTTTCATGGACAGATGAGTGTCAGAAAGCCTTTGATGACATCAAGCAAGCACTTAGCGTCTCCGCCGCCTTAGCTCCGCCTCGTCGAGATCCCTTCCTTGCGAATTTCTTTGCAGGAATTTATCGATGATGATACCGCTAGACAAGCACGTCTTGATCAACTCACACTCATAGATGAAAAACGAATCAATGCTTTAGAGCATTTGCGAGTTTATCAAGACCGATTGAAACGTGCTTACAATGCCAAAGTTCATCTAAGAGAATTTCAAGTAGGAGATCTTGTCCTTAAAGAGAATCAACAAAACACCAATGCATTGCCGCATCTTCGAGATAAATTCGCGGCTAATTGGTTAGGTCCATATATGGTCACTGAAAGAGTGGGTAATGGAACTTATAGACTTGCCAGTTTAGAGGGAGAGGAAGAACCCGAACCACTTAATGTTATACACTTGAGGGCATTCTACGCATAGTTTGAATTTTATATGTACATATATACATGGCTTGTACAACAAAAAAAAAAAAAACAAATAAAATAAAAAGAATTTGCATTTCATTGTTAGTTGCATACATCTCATTCAAAAACATTGCATTTCATGTGCATACATCTCATTGAAAACCATAACATTTCATTTTCAGCCATAGTTGCATATCATGTTAGAGACCATTCTATCTTTTGGATATAAAATTTGGTCAAGCAAAAGTCATGTTGCCTTAATCAGGGGCACCTTCATAAAATCCATCAAACCGAATTGTCATTCGTACACCCATTTTCCATTTGCACATATTTACATTGCCAAAATGTTTTCAGCCACTCAGCCATTCCTAGTGTTTTAAGCAAACTTTGAAATGCATGTCAAAGTTCTCTAGGGCCATATCACAAATTACACTAAATAAAATCTTGAGTATTGGGAAATGATTTCAAAAGCGGTCTTGAACCTATCACATTTTCACATCTTAAAAACATCTTGTGTCAAAGAGAGATAACACCATCCTTGGGTTGTGCCTTGAAGTGAAAAGGGTAATCCTCGTTTGTCCTATCATGCAAACATAGTCCATAAAACAAGTGGTTCTTACCACTATCACAAGCAATCACAAAATATAAATATAAACAGAGTAGTAAGGATAGGGTAAAATTCTCATCATACTTCGGTTGAGAATCCGATTCCCCAAAGCTCTAAGGAAATGAACATTTTTCACACACCACCGATCCCAAATAAGTTGTAAGGATCGTACTACTTGTCCAGTCATGACGGATAGGTAGTCATCCCCAAGGCTTACAAAGGTCAAAAACAACATGGACTATGGAGTTAACCTTCACCGGGGCTATAGACGCTTGACTCGGCAAGTGGAGTATACTCATTGCGTGGCGACATGTCTCTCCTCAAAAAGAGACCTCTCAATGCTCATACGGACAAACTAGCTTCTGGGGTCTTCTCCATAACAGGGTTACCTAATTTATGCAAGATGAGGTTAATGAACACACTTGCACACACACAGGTTTTTGATTGCCTAGAGTCACTACCATGCTTCGGATTTGGTTAATGAACTCGCATGCACACACATTTGGTCCTAGTTGAATTAGGCAAGTATTAGTAAGTTTGTTTGATACCACTAGCATGTTTGAGTCTTTGTAAAACAATCTTCCATATCATCCTCCATATCATCCTCCATATCTTCTTCCATATTCATGTCATTCCATACGTCATCCATTCACAAGCCACCAAGTTCGGTGCCCCCGATTAAACAATTATGATAACAGATGGCTAAATCTAACTATCTAAAAATATGAGTGCTTCTTAGTGCATATTTCATTTACTTAGTCTTGCATTAATATCATAGATTTACATATATTTACTTAGTCTTGCATTAATCATCCATAGATTTGTATGTTATATACTTAGTCTCGCATTAATCATCTATAAGTTTGCATTCCATTCCATCACATATGCATCAAAAACATTAAAACATATAAAAACATGCATCACAAAAACATAGGCATTCACACAAAAGAGAGTAAAACACCAAATAAATAAAAGCCATGTATATATATATGTATAAAGGTCAAACCGTACAATGAATGCCAAAAGGCTACAATATACAATAGAGCACCAAGGCTCATAAAGAGTGCATCTAAGCACTAAGCTAACCATCAAAAGAGGACCCCTGAGACCTAGTAGGAGCCCTAGACCTAGTGGTGTGCCTAGACTCACTCATCCAACCGCCCTCCCCTAGCCCCACCATCCAATATCTCCCGTCTACTCGGGACAACGACCTCCTCATCCCCGGAATGATAGGGGAGAACCGGTGTCGTGCCTCTAACACCCTAAGCTGCAAAACAACAAAACAAAAATTTGTTACAAATTTTTCCAAAAAAAAAAAAAAAACACATAATAAGTACTTGCTTAAATGAACAAATACCTCACTGGCTGCACCGGCGCGTCCGCTCCCATCTCCGCCATAGCTCCCGCTGCTTACTTCCTCACAACCTCTCACTCCACTTCACTCCACTCCCTCAGACGCACTTCTCTCAAGCTCGAACGCACAAATGAGCGAAATTCTCGCTGAAACTGTTTAAATAGCTGGTTTTGGCGCCCTGAAACGTAGTGGGGCATTTCATGGCGCATTCAGACGTAGTGCTGCATTTGCAGAGCGCCTAAACACCGACGGGCGTCTCTGCCACCCCCAAATGCAGACCGGCGTTTGGTGTCAGTATTGAATAAAGGAACAAAACTTGCAAAATTGAAGCTTACCTCCTCCAAATTTCATCAAATTGCATTCATCCATTCTTCTTATCATAATAAAACATTTTGTGAAGGTTACAACAGCTTTAGACACAAATTTTGTCATTTCGCTCAAAAAGCGCATCATTCATCATTGTTTTACAAATTGGGTTAAAAATATTCAAAACCTTCACAAAATTAACCACATTCATCAATTCTTCTGATCTATCGTCAATTTCATTCATTCTTCTTTCATCATGCATATTTTTGCCAAATCAAATTAAAGTAAACCTCGTATCTAGTGGTATATTCTATCACCTTGGCGATTGCAGCGATTTGAATCCATGCAATTCGATAAGAGGATTAAACCACCATAAGGACACTTACCATTTATCATCATCAATTATTTCACTGTTTGAAAATTGGAAATCAATTTTGGGTATTCTACTTTTCAAGTGACCTCATACCAAGATTAATTTGCTCAACAGCTTGTCATTGATGGCCTAGTTCATGGGGCCTTAAACATGGACAATCTTTAATATCATCATTATTTTGAGTCTTGCTAGAGATTGAGGCTACCTAGGTTGATTGGTTCCGACCCGAGGAATTATCCATACAATCACTAGGAGCATCTCTGAGTTCTGGACTCTTTCATGCATCTTTCATCTCTCCATATCAATGGCGCCAACAAGGCAATTTCATTAACAGGATGGATTCACACACAGGAGTTGGGGCATCCGTTATCAATTTCTAATTTTCCTATAGTGGAATTCATCTTACATGATCATGGAATTTACAATTTGGCAAAAATCCCTTTATAACCGTTGGGGCGTAAAACGGTCCATCTTTCACATCACTCATATCGTCTTCAATCATATTCTTTTCTGGTTTGTACACCAACCCCTTTTCTGTTGGGACATAAACAGATGGTTCATACACCAACCCCTTTTTTCACCGTTGGGGCAAAAACGGTTCATTTTCTTTCGAATTTCTTCCAATTGGCTTGTGAGAACCATTCTCGCTCGCCAATTGAGGGGGTAAGCTGATAAAATTTTAAATATTCTTTTATTCTTTGGTCTTCAAAGTTGTGCTTTAGTCTTGAGAGAGAGTTGCGTCTGATCCAGCTTTTCATGTGTCTTAAGTTTTTGTGCCGCATTGTGTCTTCACACAAAGCAGCTCAAAAAGGGGCATCTGTAGACACCAAAATCCAGCCACTTGTAAGTCATCTATACCTTCCTGTCAGCCACATGTCAATCATCCATCCTTCCCGCCATTATTTGGCCCAATTTCACCTTTCCCGCCATTTTTCATCCCCAAATTTATTTAAATTAATATTTATATATATATTTTAATATATTTTATATATATATATAAATATAGTTTAAGTGATTTAATCTAAGCCGTCCATCCTTCATTTAATCTCATCCGTCCATCCATCTTAATCCGTTTCACAACCTAGATTTATTCTCTACCCTTGGATCCACTTTAATCTTAGCCACACGTTCAAAGTGTCGTTAAAACCCTAAAGTGTGCCCTAAGAGTAGATTATAAATTGAGTCACTTTGATGGCTCAAACCCTATCTTCTATCTTCTTCTCCTATCTTTGCTATCTTTTGGACCTATCTCTTCTATTTCATCTATCTCTTCAGCTATCCATCGTCGCATCCTTTTCGCCGCATCCGTCGCCAACTTCGCCGCCATCTCTTCTACAGCATTCTGTAGAATCCCCCATTCTTGTCGCAAGTGCCCGGGCGTTACCTGCCCACGGTTTACCCGCAGCCACGGACTCAGACCGACGTCTGAAACCTTGATCCAGAAGCACGCGGGCGTTCAACGAGTGCACCAGGGCGCCTTCTGTAGCCGATTTGACAGCCACATTACTTCCAGATGCCGCCTGGTCTAGCCGCATTAACAGAGAACAGGTATAAATCAGTTTAAAGCAAGTAACTTCTTTTCTTTTATTAATCTGTTGTTGAACTCCTGCATTCTATTTTTCTAGGGTTTTAAATTGTTTCTGAGGGCTCACACAGTGGAGCCCTCTTATTAATTTCTAACTCCTTGATAGTGTTAATGTGTGCAGGATTTTAATGGCAGATCTGGTGTGTTGATAGCAGCTGTTTAAGCTGGAGTGGTCCGAGCCAAAGGATACAACAAAACCCACTCACTTTGTTGGGATTAAGGATACGTCTTCGGAAACGCCACCACTTTATGCCAGCTAGGGTTTCGGAGAACCCTAGCACAAACCGTAATTTGTGTATCACAAAAAGGGTTACAAGCCCTATTGTACTCAAAAGGAGTTTTTAAACTCCACTGATTAATAAAAATTGTCTGATTTGTGCAACTTTCCTGTATTCCATTATTGTGGTTTTATCTTCTGTTTGGCGTTGTATTTTTAATCTACACAAATATTAAGATTTACTATTAGTTTGATTAATGGTATTCATTTGATTTATATTTGATCTTTGATAAAGCTTTATATGAGTTAATCTTATTAATAAATCTAACAAGATCATCACTACAAGTACTTTCACTATAGGCCATCTTCCAAGCTATGCTTGGGTCATAATCATTTATTTCACATTTCTTCATGATAAAACCAATATTGTTCTTTACATTCAATAAAATTTGAGTTTTCATCTGTTGTGGCTACTCCACAACTAGCCCCAAAACTTGGGGACCCACTTTAAAATTGGTGTTTTGAGCATTTTAGTGTTCTTGGAGCAATAATTTTGGTTTATCTCATCCTCGGTATTTGCATTTTAATTCTAGATTGCCTTGTTGAGTAGAGTTTTATGTCTTCCTTCGTCTTCTTTTGGAGGGTTGGTTGTCCTTTGGGTGATGATTTCTATAGTTGCTCCATTGTTTGGTTTCATTGGGACCTTGTGGTTTGGTGTAGGTCTTAGGGGTGGTTGTTTTACATTTTGATGGTTAATATCAAGTCAACTAACTTTTGAAATAATTGAAATCCAAATAAAAATTAAAAAAATAAATATATATTTATATAAGTTATACATTTATATAAATATATATGTTATTATAATGTATATATGTTAATAAAAAAAGAAAAACAAAAATAAAATAAAAAATATATATATAGTTATATTCCTATAAATATAATATATATATAACTAATAAAACAAAACAAAGAATAAAATGACAAACATATACATTTATATATATTATGTTTATATAATATATATAAATGTAATAAAACAAAAAAAAAATAACAATAATAAAGACTTCTCTTATATATGTACTATGAGACAAGATAAAAAAGTTGTCTGACTCCTTTACGTTTATAACTTTAGATGCAAGTCTTATATTATGGTTTTAAAATTCTTACTTAAAATGGTTGATTTGGAATTTTGCAGAGATATGACGAGCGGGTACGTTGGGAGTCTGACATGTACATCGAACGTGGCAAACATAGTAGATGATGCCGCGAAGACTACTAGACATTATGACGATTAGACAAATAGGGGCATGACATGTGTTTCATGTCTTTAGAGAATGGCAGCATGAGGTCCAATGATATAGGGCTATAAACAACACACAGCAAGAGTGCCGAGATCAACAATGCACAAGCCAAAATTCCAGCAAGTTTCATTTAACAGAGGTCTTGATTCGAATACATAGCAATTCCCCAAATAAAATGGCCAGGAGTCCCCCCCATACAATGCATGCACGGTCTTTTTTTATATCACCGGCCCCAACTTCTTTTCATCATTACATCAAGTGCGGGATTCCTTGTAACCCTTCGCATGAATGTCCTGTGACCGCCTGCAACATGCTGCCAGGTGCCCCGTATTATCATGGTCTGGGGTGGCGGAGTGTGCTGCGGTCGCCTATCAATCCTTTCGCCAATTCATCATTCAAAGGGATGCATCACAGCCGCTTGTAATTTGATGCCACGCGTCCCCTTTCCAGAGTCCCTGTAACCGCTCCATACTCTCGGGCCACCTGTAACTTCATGCCACGTGTCCCTCTGCATTGGTCTCTGTAATCGTCGGCTGGTCAACGTCGTGAGAGCTCTAGTCATGATATCGCGACGTTTTTGCTCCAACACTTTCTCTCTCCTCTTTGGTCGTGATATCGCGACGTTTTTGGTGTTAGACTTCTCTCTCCTCCTTAGGGCCGTGATTTCGTGACACGTCGCGAAATCGCGACGTGTATGCCTTTCTTACTCGCTTTCCTCCTTTGGGCCGCGAAACCGCGACATGTCACGATTTCATGACATCTTTGCATTCCGTACTGGCTGCTTCGTTTTGGGCCGCAAAATTGTGACATGTCACAATTTCGGGACCATTTCACGCCCTTGAGTCTTTGGCTTGGAAGTGTCACGATTTTGCGACCACCTTGCGCTGTTGAGTCTTCGCATCGGAAGCATCGTGATTTCGTGACCACTTTGCATTTTGGAACCTAGCCTCCGGATATGTCACGATTTCGTGACATCTTTGAGCCTTGTCCTCGAAGGTGTCATGATTTCACGACGTCCTTGAACTTTGTCTTCGAAGGTGTCACGATTTCACGACGATTCTTGTGCCTTAGAACTTTTTGCCAAAGATGTTCCTGTGCTTTCAAATCTTGCTTCCCGAATGTGTCACGATTTCGCGACCATTTGGCACTCAAGTGACTTTGCCTCGGAGCTGTCGCGATTTCGCGACCAATTTGTGCTCGAACTGCTTTTCTCCGGAACTATCATGATTCCACGATCGTTTGGCGCCTTGACCTCTCCAACCCAAAAATTTCGTGATTTTGTGACCATTTCGCGTCACGGCTGCGTTGCCTCAAAAATGTCACGATTTCACGACAGTTTTGCACCTTGGCCCTTTTCATCAAAAAGCGTCACGATATCGCGATAGTTTGGCCCACTGGCGCCCTTCTTCAAAAAGTGCCGCGATATCGCGACACTTTTGCACCTTGGCCCTTTTTATCAAAAAGCGTCGCGATGTCGCGACAGTTTGGCCTGCTGGCACCCTTCTTCAAAAAAAATGTCGCAATATCGTGACAGTTTTAGTACTTAACAAAAAAATACATTTTGAGTGATGCAAGATTGCAGCTTCGCCACCGGATGCTCCTGCATCAGACACTCGAGGTGAGTTTGAGAAGTGACCTCACTTCTGACCTTTCTGAGGTAGACCCAGGCGATCAACCTCAACCTTTTATAACCAAGTCGTGTCTTCAATGGGTCGGCCCTTCCATTTGACCAAGTACTTCGAGTAACTCCTGTTCCTAGTACTTCGGCCCTCGTGCATATCCAGAACTTCTTCGATCTCGTCTGTAACTGGGATGGCTACTAGAATGCTCCACATATCTGGACTGGGTATCTCACTGCTTTCTCCTTCATGATACTCGACCAAATCCGATATGTTAAACACAGGGGAGATGTTAAGTTCGCTTGGTAACTCCACCTCATAGGCATTGCCCAAATCTCGTTTGCCAATGATCTTACATGGCCCAAATTTCTTCATTTTTAGTTTGTTGTAGGTCTTGGCAGGAAACCGTTCCTTCCTCAGATGGACCATGATGGAATCTCCTACTTGGAACTCCTTAGCTCTGCGTTTTTGATCTGCCCTTACCTTGTACTAAGCATTCATCTTGGCAATGTGTTTTGTCACTTCCTCCTGCACTCCCTTCAGGTGTTCAGCAAAATCTTCTGCTTCAGCACTGTATTTCTCCCTCGGATCTATCCTTCTTAATTCTGAAGCGTTTCTTGGGTTGCTCCCATAGATAATCTGGAATGGGGATTTATTTGTGCTCCTATTGACCGAGCTGTTATACACGAATTCTGCTTGCGACAGAACTAGATCCCATCCCTTGGGTTTTTCCCCTACCAAACATCGCAGTAGGTTGCCCAAACTCCTATTAACCACCTCTGTTTGGCCATCTGTTTGGGGGTGGTATGCAGAACTGAACTTTAACTCCGTATTCAGTTTCTTCCACAGGGTCTTCTAGAAATAACCTACAAACTTGGTATCCCTGTCCGACATAATGCTTCTTGGTAGCCCATGAAGGCGTACCACTTCCTTAAAGAACAAACCAGCTACATGGACCGCATCGCTAGTCTTCTGGCACGGGATAAAGTGTGCCATTTTCAAAAATCTATCCACTACCACAAATATGGAATCGTGCCCCCTCTGCGTCTAGGGCAAACCAAGCACAAAATCCATACTAATATCTTCCCACGGTCTTTCAGGTATAGATAGTGGTTGATACAAAACAGTAGGCTGCCTCATACCCTTTGCCATCTGGAAAATCCTACAACTCTACACAAACTTTGCCACATCCTACTGCAATTGTGGCCAGTAATAGTTGTCACTAACAAGTGAGATGGTCTTGTCACGACCGAAGTGTCCAGCTAAACCCCCACTGTGCTTTTCTTTAATGAGGTTCTCTCTCATTGAGCTCCTCGAAATGCACAATTGGTTCCCCCTAAACAACATTCCATCTTGAATCAGGTAATCCAACCATTTAGTCCTGTCCAATGCAACAGGCGTAGTGCAGGCTTTCCAAGCTCCTACGAAATCGGGGTCTGTAGGGTATAAGTTCTTGAGTTCAGCAAACCCAACAACCTCCACTTTCATTTCTAGCATCATACATTGCCTCCTACTCAGTGCATCTACCACCCTATTGGATCTTCCACTCCGATGCTTCAGCACAAAGGTATAGCTCTGCAAGAACTCTACCCATTTCAGGTGCCTCTGATTCAATTTTCCTTGACTGTTAATATATTGCAGCGCTTGATGGTCGATATAGAGAACAAACTCCTTGGGTAACAAATAATGCCTCCATTTCTTAAGTTCTTGGACTATGGTGTAGAACTCTTGATCATATACCGAATACTTTCTCCTGACATCATTGAGCTTCTCGCTGAAATAAGCTACAGGCCTACCCTCTTGGCTCAATACGGCTCCTATCGCACTGCCACTCGCATCGCAGTCTACCTGAAACACCTTATTGAAATCTGGAAGTGCTAAGATGGGTTGTTTAGTGACCTTCTTCTTCAGCATAGCAAAGCTTTTATCTTCTCCAACCGTCCACTGGAATTCCTTCTTGTTCCCCTTCATTGTCTTTGTAAGAGATGCACAAATACTGCTGAAGTTTCTAATGAATTTTTTGTAGAAACTGGCCAGACCATGAAATGATCTAACCTCGATCACACTTCTTGGGACAGGCCATTCTAGGATAGCCTTCACCTTTTTGGGGTCCATTTTGAGACCATTAGATGATATAACAAATCCCAGGTATACCATCTCCTTCTTCACAAAGTTGCACTTCTTCAGATTGATCAGTAACTGCTCCTCCCGCAGTTTCTCAAAAACCTTCCTGATGTGCATCAGGTGTTCCTCTAAGGTTCTGCTAAAAATTAGTATATCATCCAAGTAAACAATAACAAATTTTCCCAAAAATTCCTTCAGAACCTCATTCATTAACCTCATAAAGGTACTAGGTGCATTGGTTAATCCAAATGGCATAACCAACCACTCATACAGCCCCTCTATGGTTTTAAAGGCTGTCTTCCACTCATCCCCTTCTCTAATGCGAATCTGATGGTACCCAATTTTCAAGTCAATTTTTGTGAAGTACTCGACTCCACTCAAGCAATCCATGATATCATCCATCCTTGGCAGTGGGAACCTGTATTTAATGGTGATCTTGTTGATTTCTCGAGAGTCGGTGCACATCCTCCATTCTCCATCCTTCTTGGGTGCTAATACTGCTGGTACAGCACATGGACTAAGACTCTCCCTAATCAGTCCCTTCTTCAATAGATCTTGAACTTGTTGATTTAGTTCCTCAGTCTCCATAGGCGTCATTCGATGTGCAGCCTTGTTTGGCAAGCTCGATCCAGGCACCAAATCTATGTGGTGACTGATCTTCCTAACAGGCGGTAAACCTTCAAGAACATTATCTAAAATGATATCTGGGAATTCTCCTAACAGTCCCATGACTTCCACTAGAATTTCCTTGCATCCTTCTTCCCTAACCCTGGGGATTATAGCATAGCACATATGATCCGGCTTCAAGCCTTCCAAGAATCTTTTGCCATCAACTAGATAGACTCATGCACTGCTGCATACTTTCTCATCCGCCTCCTTCAGGGGTTTTAACATGTGGCGAACTCCATTCTTTGATAGCGAATATGTGTTGGCTCGACCATCATGGACAACACTTCGATCAAACTGCCATGGTCTCCCAAGCAGCAGGTGACATGCATCCATAGGCAAGATGTCACATAAAATCTCATCTTGATAAGTTCTAATGTTGAACTTCACCAGGCATTGTTCACTGACCAACACCCGATGGTCCTTTTGCAACCATGAAATCCGATAAGGGTGTGGGTGTTTTCTCCTCTCCAGCTGCAGCTTGGCAACCATTTCCTTAGAAACCAAATTGTCAGTGCTTCCATTATCTATGATGATGTTACATACCTTTCCTGCGCACTTGCATCTTGTTCGAAATAGGTTGTTCCTTTGGTCTCCCCTTTTCTCTTCATTTAACAGGACTCTTCTGATGATCATCGCTTCTCCTCTTTCTGCCTCCTCTAAGTGCTCAGACTCTACACCTTCGTCTGCTACAGCAGCTCGGGCCTGACCCTCAGGTCTTCGATTTGGCCTCTCTTGATGTTGCGGGCAGTTGTATGCCTTGTGTCCTTCTTCTCCGCAGTTGAAGCAGGTTCCTCGAAAGACACCTCTGCCAAACCCTCGCCTAGACCTACCTCTTCCTCTTGGGTAGTTGTTGTTCCGATTGCGTGGGCATTGGTCATCCTCCTCTTTCACTTCTTTCTATTTCTGGCTACTGCTATCTTCACCAGTTTTCCCAAAATCTTTGTATCTTCCACTACTGCCTCTTCCACCCCTGTCCTTCCCTCTCTCGTTACCATCAAACCTCCTATTCAGTTTCTCCTCCACTTTTAATGCAAATTGATATGCATCCTCTACTGTGCTCATTCTAACCAGCCCCAACTCTTCTTGAATACTGGTTCGCAATCCATTGATGTAACGTGTGACCTTCTCCTTATTCACCTCCGAATGGCCGGTTCTGATTGAAATTTGATAGAACTCTTTAGTATATTCCTTGACAGTCTTACTAGCTTGTCGAAGACTCTACATTTTCTTTAACAAGTCCAGCTCATAATCTATAGGGATGAACTACCTCTTTAGTTTCTCTACCATCCTATCCCACCTGGTGATCCTTTCCTTTCCCCTCCTGTTCCTTTCCAACTGCACTCCTTTCCACCAGATGCTAGCATGTCCTTTCAGCTTGGTTTTCATGAACCTGATCCGATTTGGATCTGATATCTCTTCATATTCAAAATACTCCTCCATGTCGTTGATCCAGTCTATCAACTCCTCAGGGTTGAGGTTCCCAGAATAAGTGGAGATGTCAAATTTTGGCTTCTTCCCGATCTGGGAGATGGCCCTATACAGCCTAGCCTCTGCTAGATCCAAAGCCTCTTCTTCGTCGAATGGAACCTCTTCTTCCCACACTTCATCTTTGCTGGGTTCTTCCCTTCTCGGCTCGACTCCTCTTCGAATTTCCTCTTGCAGGGCCTCAACTTGCCTCTGCAGGGCTCTTAGATCGACCTCCTCCCTTCTTGCTCACCTATGCCTTATACCACCACGGTCTCTACGTGGAGGCATCCTGCTTCTTCTTCGCAACCCACAACCACAGTCCTGGTGCAAACTGCCTCTCTGTTCGGTGATCGATTTGCACTCTCAGAACCAACCTGCTTTGATACCACTTAATATAGGGCTATAAACAACACACAACAAGAGTTCCGAGATCAACAATGCATAAGCCAAAATTCTAGCAAGTTTCATTTAACAAAGGTCTTGATTCGAATACACAACAATTCCCCAAATAAAATGGCCAGGAGTCCCCCCCATACAATGCATGTGCGGTCTTTTTTTATATCACCGGCCCCAACTTCTTTTCATCATTACATCAAGTGTGGGATTCCTTGTAACCCTTCGCACGAATGTCCTGTGACCGCCTGCAACATGCTGCCAGGTGCCCCGTATTATCATGGTCTGGGGTGGCGGAGTGCACTATGGCGGCCTATCAATCCTTTCGCCAATTCATCATTCAAAGGGATGCATCATAGCCGCTTGTAATTTGATGCCATGCGTCCCCTTGCCAGAGTCCCTGTAACCGCTCCATACTCTCGGGCCACCTGTAACTTCACGCCACGTGTCCCTCTGCACTGGTCTTTGCAATCGTCGATTGGTCAACGTCGTGAGAGCTCTGGTCATGATATCACGATGTTTTTGCTCCAACACTTTCTCTCTCCTCTTTGGTTGCGATATCGTGACGTTTTTGGCGTTAGGCTTCTCTCTCCTCCTTGGGGCCGCGATTTCATGACACGTCATGAAATCATGACGTCTATGCCTTTCTTACTCGCTTCCCTCCTTTGGGCCGTGAAACCGTGACATGTCGTGATTTTGCAACATCTTTGCATTCCATACTGGCTACTTCGTTTTGGGCCACGAAATCATGACATGTCATGATTTTGCGACCATTTCACGCCCTTGAGTCTTTGGCTCGGAAGTGTCACGATTTCATGACCACCTTGCGCTGTTGAGTCTTTGCACCGAAAGCATCACGATTTCGCGACCACTTTGTGTTTTGGAACCTTGCCTCCAGATATGTCACGATTTCGCGACGTCTTTGAGCCTTGTCCTCGAAGGTGTCGTGATTTTGCGACGTCCTTGAACTTTGTCTTCGAAGGTGTCGCGATTTCGCAACAATTCTTGTGCCTTAGAACTTTTTGCCAAAGATGTTCCTGTGCTTTCAAATCTTGCTTCCCGAATGTGTCGCGATTTCGTGACCATTTGGCACTCAAGTGACTTTTCCTCGGAGCTGTCGTGATTTCACGACCAATTGGCGCTCGAACTGCTTTTCTTTGGAACTGTCACGATTTCGCGATCGTTTGGCGCCTTGACCTCTCCGAACCGAAAATGTCACGATTTCGTGACCATTTCACGTCACGGCTGCGTTCCCTCAAAAATGTCACGATTTCACGACAGTTTTGCACCTTGGCCCTTTTCATCAAAAAGCGTCATGATATCGCGACATTTTGGCCCGCTGGCGCCCTTCTTCAAAAAGCGTCGCGATATCGTGACAGTTTTGCACCTTGGCCCTTTTTATCAAAAAGCGTTGCGATATCGCGACAGTTTGGCCCGCTGGCGCCCTTCTTCAAAAAAAGCGTCGCGATATCGCGACAGTTTTAGTACTTAATGAAAAAATACATTTTGGGTGATGCAAGATTGTAGCTTCGCCACCGGATGCTCCTGCATCATCCAATTGGCATACCACTTACAGTGGATGGAGATCGATGAGGACAATGCCAACATAGACTCTAGGAGAGCATAGCCAGAATGAAGATTCATGGCAATGGGTGGCCCAACCGCAAACATATTCGATGATGGTGTTTAATGCAGATCGAAGGAGCAAATTGGTGGAGGTTACCGATGACTAAAGCCCTAACATGGAGGCCAATGCAAGGTTAGTTTATGGAGGCTTTACCCACCTTGAAAATGACAACATGGCCAAGGTGGGCTAGCTCCACGATGGACCCACATGACACCAATGACAGATTAGTGTCCAATCAATGTGAGATGTAGGATCATGGTAGGCAAGAGCAAATTTTGGTTTCGAATAATTAATTTATAGCAGTCACTAGCAAAGTGTGGACAAATCAAAGACATGTGGATTCGATCACCAATTTGGATGGAGTATTGAACACATTTAATGCAAAATAAGCACTGCATCAATAGTCGAAGAATAGGAACTCGTATGATGCATGGTGATAGGATCTAGCAGAGTCATTTGGTAAATGTTCAGGGGGGTCTTCGGTGACAAGAGGCTACAACGATTTGACCCAAAATGGAGAAGACTCCGTGTAGCCACTACCCGATAGAACAAAAGGCTATTGCATGAATCTTTCAGGATTTTAGGTCTTTCAAGCCTAACATCGAATACATAGGACCAGTGACAGTAGATGACGGAGCTTCGAGTGTTAGGAGGTTGAAACCAAATAGGCAAAAGTTGAGTAGTAAGCGATAGTTGGGAGATTATCGAATAGAGGATGACCTCAGTCTATGATATCAAACAAAGAGGAACCCATGGTAGTTGAAACATTCGATTTGGACACTAAGGTAACAGGTGGCATATCTGAGAGATTACTGACAAAGAGGAAGTGATTTTTGGAGAAATAAAAACATTCAATGGCATCTAGCGAGCAATTTTATGGCACATCAGTCGACAAAGATATCAAATCATCCAACAACGATTGATAGTTTTGAAAGGCATTGAACATGGATTGCAGGAATTTTATTCCAAACACAAATATAATAGTTCAACGTGGGCCATAGAATAGAGATGTTGAATATGGATAGTGCAGCAACTCTGAGAAAAGTTGTGAGTAGGTAAAGACATTTTGTAGCGGTGTAGATGTCTACACGGAAACAACGGTTGGTGTTGTGGTTGTAAATGGGGAGAATGCAGACTGATGGGAAGTCTTGGCATGGCACCAATGAAGATGTAGAATCTTACGCACACAACATTGGGTGCATGTTAGGATGCATCTATTATCAGAAGAATGCATCAAATTAGGTTTTGAACTAGGAGTGCGAGGTGTATAAGGGGTAAGTTTAATCAAAATAAACCCTAAGTGACATTGGGCAATGAACACAGTGAAAGAAGATATTTACAATAACAATCTAGTGATAGCGTGATAGATAAAAATAGTGACGATGTAGCACCATACGGAAGATTGATGACGTGAAAATAAAATTGTGAATGGACCGATGCAACATGCCCAACGATGTAAGATTCGAAGGCTTCGAGAAAGATTCATAGAATTTGGACACCTCACTCATCTAGAAATAGTTTTATCATGCTAACATTGACATAATGGTGGGCCTAATATTTGGTAGAAGATAATGTGTATAATGGGACGCAATGATGTAGCAGGTTTGAAATGCCATGTTGGACAGAAACGGTGAATCAACGACTAAAATATAAACAAAAACAACCGATGAACGTAGATATTCAGCAAAATAAAAAAATCAGAGGATTAATTAAAATGTAGTCATAGTGGAGATTGTTCATTTTCAATAGGTTGACGTAAGTTGTAGGGAAAACGGAGAAGAATATAGCACCTAAAATGGATAATGTCTGATAGGTGCCCAACAAGATTTAGAGATATTTCAAGCTAAATAAAGGTGTCATTACAACAACTACGTGTGGCAAGAGGATAGTTCAGGTGGTCGAATAGGATAGAAGGAGTGACACGCAGGATAAAGGAAGACACGTCAACGTCAAATAAAACCATTAACTGTGAATGGTACTCGTCCATCGAACAAATCTTGTTCCATGCATACATGCGAACGTTGGGTAAATATGGTCCACATTAACATGTTTAATATTAAACGTGGTTTATGTTACCTAATGTTGACTTGTTTTGTTTCTTCTTTAGTTAGGATAGTGCACTTTAAGGGGGAATGTTAGAATTAAAGTGCACTATGCCTCTGTTTTGACACTTGTCAGTTTATATTGACACTTATCAGTTTATCATATAGGCCTTATGCCTATATATGTAACTCATTTGTATTAATAAATAATCCCATCAGTTTCAGTCCCAACATTTGGTATCAGAGTAGGTTCCCTCTCCTGCCTGTGAAACCCTTGAGGGGGGATTTCCCCCATGGAAATCCTCCCTCCCCCCTCATTTTTCATTTATTTTTTTTGGATACTGAGGGAGTA
The DNA here is from genome assembly GCA_028583015.1 of Wollemia nobilis. Lineage (NCBI taxonomy): Eukaryota > Viridiplantae > Streptophyta > Pinopsida > Araucariales > Araucariaceae > Wollemia > Wollemia nobilis. The sequence continues at coordinate 685,817 of JAQPPZ010015344.1, forward strand.
TGCTCTCCATCCCTTGCTGGATGGATCAGAAACCAGAAGTTGAAGAAAAAAAATCCATGAAGTTTTTTTTTTTTCTAGAAAAAGTTTTTTTTTTTTTTTATGTGAGGCGCAAAATATTGGAGAAGAGAACTTTGATAAGAAGGTTCACTTGGTATATATGGAGTGGAAAGAAGTACCTGTTGGGGTCCTAATGGTGGTGCATGAGCTTTTACTGGGCCTGACTATTGAGTTTGTGTTGTTGGAAACAGAGGCAAGCTGCCTGATTGTTGGGGAAGTAAAGGTCCAGGTATATTCTATGATGGAGCAGAAATAGATGTTTCAGGTTGTGAAGGAAAAACAAAAGATGGCACTGACTGCCAAGGAGCTATAAAACCTGTCTGGTGTTGTGGTTCAACAGGCTTGGAATCTGAGACCTGATGAGAAGCAATATTATCAAAAAATTCATTCTTTAAAGATTGGGCTTTCATGATTTCAATTTGTGAATGAGCTTCTGCAATTTCCTGTTTATCTCGAAGAATATGAACTCCAGCTAATACCTCTCTTAAGAGGTTCTCTAGTAACCTCATCCTTCCATCAGCCTCACCATGAATTTTACCTACAGATATTTTCAACTCTTCCACTGAATTTTCCAGATATTGAGTTTTGTTTTCTAGTTGTGTAAGCTTTCCATTTATTCCCTCCATTGCACGAAGCAGATTGTCTCCATGTCTTTTCATAGTTCATTCTACAGATTCTATTGTTGCTACCTCAAAACATTCCCTGTCATACTCCCACTTTGCTGGTAAAGGCTCATGATACTCACTAGCACTGTGGACCTTGGGAGAATATGAAGGAGTTAGAATTGATTGCGACGGTCGACGCGGTGAATTGTCATGCAAATCGATCGATCCTGAGGAAGAAGGACCAATGCTCATTTTAAGGATTTGCAAATTATAGGAGGGCAACATGATATCTTTCTCAAACCCTAATCCTAGCTCGTCCATTTGCTTAATCAATCCACCACTACCACTACTGCTATTATTGTCGTTATTATTTGGATGAAGAAGATCGTAGAAGGGCTCGTTCTGGAATCTTGTGATCCCTGAGATGTGGGTCTGATGAAAATGATCAATGGATGGCTTCGAAGATGTCACCATGGGGGATCGGTACGACCAAACTTGTGGGGTTCTACTGCTCAAAGTGCATCATGCTACCGGATGCCTTTCCTGGCTTGACCACAACCGCTGGAAGCGTAATGAGTAGAAGAGGGCAGTATTCTCGTCTGGAAGGGTTTGAATTTTTTTGTGGTGGTCTATGAAGAAGGAAAGCATCAATAAAAAAAATAGCTTTTAGTAAAGCGGAGCATTAAACGTGCTTCTGCAGGAGCACGACACTTCCATTTGCTGGAGTATAGATTAGATTGTTTGAAACTCAACTCGACTTGCCTGCTTTGCTGCACTATGATGAATTTTTTACTGAATGCCAGTCAGGGCATCGAAACCCTAGGAGAAATACCACACCATTGTTGGGAGATATTGCAGTCGGTGCCTGTGGTTATTGGTGGAGTCGAGCATCAATTTGAATGTGCACAATGCCTGGCATTCCGTGGGCCACTTGTACGCAACTCGCATGCTTCTGGAGAGCGGTACCATCATGCCTACTATTAGTCAGACTGGGAGATGCATCATTTTTGAGGTTTGCTACTGCAGAGATCAGGCTGGCGAAGATCTCGATCATACTGGGCAGACTCACCTAGATGATAGAGATTCACGGATTTAAAAGTGCCTTATTTTTCAATAGTGGGGAGGGCCCACTCGTTTGAAAAGTCAAATGGGAACGTGGGCATTTATAAAATGAAAGTTGTAAACATAATATTTTTATAAAGTGGAAAGGGGGAACATATTACTTTTGTATGAGGATTTGGGAAAATGCTCCATATAGCCTTTACAAAGAACGAGGTTGTGAGTTTTTTAAAAAATTTCAAAGATAGATAGCCATTGTAATTCCCTTGAATGGGAAAATTGAGAAGTCTATTTTTTCATTCCGCCTGAGAGCGATGCCGCCATTGAGCGATGTTGTTTATTTTGCTACCTTAGATAGGCATGATGGTTTTTCCTCATGATGAAGGCCCTTTTGATGGTGGAATATAGGGGTATTTATAGTCGTTGGAAACATTTTTCCACAATGGACACAATGGTGGTATCAATTTGTAATTTTGAGGCTATTTCAATTGATTTTTTTAGCCTCAAATTTTTTCTACCTTGGAGTGCACTTTCGGTTGTACCCGACACTCCCAAGGCACTTGTAAGTGAACCTAGTATCTAGTAGTACCCTCTATCTACTTGGTGGATGTAGCGGCTAGTTACCCATGCATTCCGGTAAGATGAGGTGACTACCATAAGGACACTTATTCTAGGGACTACAGACATAGACACCCTAGACTCTATCCGAGGTTTTTTTTGGATCTACTTTTGAAGACTACAGACGAAGACACTTCAGAAGATTCTCTTCTATTACTCTTTCTTCTTCTCCTCCATATTTGGATTCTATGGCTCATTTTATTGTATTGAGTGCATTTTTGGCAGAGACCGACACTCTTATATGGCTCATTTTTCATTTGTATTAAGGTGCATTTTTTGCAGAGATCGAAACCTTCTAGATTGAGTTCACCATGAGGAGGGATTTGATATTCATGGTGGATCTATTCAGTGACCTACAAGAGGCAACATCCTCTGAGGATGACCTGCAGAGGCAACAGACCTAGAAGTGGCTAACCCTAAGGCACCCATGATGACCCTGAGGCACTTAGACGGCTGACCCAGTGGCAACAGACCCGTGGAAGTGGCTGACCCTGAGGCAACAAACCAAGATGTATACACAGTGAATCTAGCATTATTCACAGTTGGAGAGCCAAGCGCAAATATCATGAGCCTATACCAAATAAGCAATAAAAGAGGATGATCGATGATAGGTTGCTTTTTAGTGAAGTCAACATTAAGCAGGAATGTTACCTAATGTTGACTTGTTTTGTTTCTTCTTTAGTTAGGATAGTGCACTTTAAGGGGGAATGTTAGAATTAAAGTGCACTATGCCTCTATTTTGACACTTGTCAATTTATATTGACACTTGTTAGTTTATCATATAGGCCTTCTGCCTATATATGTAACTCATTTGTATCAATAAAATAATCCCATCAGTTTCAGTCCCAATAGTTTAACAATGGTTGAAAGTTCACTATTTCCACGTAAGGCCATCATTATGAAAATCAATAGCATGGTTTTAAAACATTTAAATGACTCTCATGAAATCCCTATGAAGGATTATTATTAAGCCCACCAAAGGAAGTATTATATAAATTTGTACTATATTCTATAGTATGATTTATACAATATAACAACGTTATTTTATATGGTGTTGAATGTTGTAAATCAAAATATTACCATATTGAACGGAAGGGCCAAAACGAAGATGAAACAAGATAGAGAAAGAAATGGAAAAGCGGAGGAAAATGAAATGAGGGGTTTCATGGAAAGGCAGCGAACAACCAAAAGAAGAAAACCACATTGGAAGACGAAATGAGGGTTTGTTTTACAGTAACTTTAAATTCTGCAATGAAGGAAAGAAGAGGGGTTTGGAAAATTTTCAGAGGAGATTGCAGTAATGAAGGCAGGAGCTTTGGCACTAGATTTTTCTAAATGTTTTCCTTCCACTTGGACTGGTTTTTGGGGAAAACCAGAAATTCTAATATTGTAAAATGAACATTTTTTTGCAAAAATTTTCAGAAATTTGCATCTTATGGGCAAGAAAGGAGGAGATTTTTTTCTACATGCTAGATTTAATAGTTTATCTTTCCCTTTCAAATTTAAGATTTATAGATGAATTTTATGCATGTTTTATTGGTTGCTTCATGCGAATGCTTGAAATCTAAAACTTTATTTGTACCGTAGGAGCTAGCACCTAACTTGTTTTGATTATGCAAAATTGCAGGTCTAATAGGCTAGGTTGCATGCATGGAATACCTCACATATTCAGTTTTTTCGGAATAGGATGGCATCATATTTATTGTAGCATACTTTGCATTTTCAGCTTTCATTTTTTTAGATTCTGTTTTATTTTCTAACTTTTTATTTTTAACTTTTTTTAATTTTTTTGACATTAAAATAAATAGTAAAAAATTTTCAAAATCTAAAAATAATTGACTGCATAGAGCATACTTCATACTTCCATTACACACTTAGATGTTTTTACTTCGGATTCATTTCGTATTTTTAAAAATTATCCGAAGTTGTTTTATTGTAGATTTTAAAATTTCAAAATTTCAAAATTTTCATTCTGGGCCAAATTCAATTTTTTCAGCTTTGTATCTCATTCATGAGCCTATGATGACATTTCCCTCATGAAACTTCAATTTCATTGAAGGGGTTATGTTTTATGGAATTTTATAAATTACCATTTTGGGTCCTAAATTGACTTCTCTTTATAAAAATTCCGATTTTATGAAAGAGGGGTAATTTCTGCACTACATTGAAGATCATTATTTCAAAGCACTAAATTATTCCTTTTTGTGAAAATTTTATTTCATTTAAGAGATATAGTTTGAAGTGACATTTTAAAGCCTCTATTTTAAGCCAATGAATTATTATCTCTTTGTGAAAATTAATTTCACTAAAGAGGGATAATTCATTAATCACATTAAAGGATATCTTAATCTCCATGATAAGAAGCTACATTTGAAGACCCTATTCATCATTGAGGATTCACATTCATAGATATATTTAATATTTACTTTCATGCTTCAAATAGGATTTAATGCAAGATAAGGCGTGATTAAAATCCACTTAATACAGAATATAAATCTACCTTAAAATCCTCAAGATAAAAGTAATTAAGGCACTACATCGTGGTCATATGAGGACCAACTCATATTTGCTTTATTTTGGTTTCATGAAAAATCATTAAAGTAGCATGGTAAAATAAACCAACACGTGTCCCTTATTTACAGTTACTTGCAATCACTAAGGTGTTCCTAGTATTGAATTGGTATATTTTTATTGAGTTTACTAATACACATATGCAAATGCTAATATAGCAGATACCTTGAAGAAGTTATTTGTTTAACTTCTTTGCAAGAGAGGGTTTTGGAATCCAAACCCTAAGTGAGAGTGTAATTCCACAATTGGGTGAAATTAACACTCAATATTTTGGTGCTAGAATGAGGGCCTGAATTGGTTTACTTCATTTTATTTATGCTAACCAATTCATGAATTGGTTTTCATTGATCTAATGCTTTTGGATTGTTCATGGTTACTTAAGAATTTTAATTGTTAAATATTTCAATTTCATTTTATTAGCATCTTTGGTTTCCTCTAACACTTACACTTTGGGATCTAGGAGGATTTGAATTGATTTATTGTATTACCATTTAGATGCTAAATTGTTCATGTTACTTGAAAAATTTATTTAAAAACATTGGTCTTGACTAACATGGTTTTGTCTCCATTTGATTACTTTCATTGATTCTAACATTCTCTATTTTGGTGATGCATTAATGCTAACATATTTCAAATTTGAGAATGTTCTTCAATATCATGGTTTAATGGATACATATCTCTTGGTTGATGCTAAAATGATGATTCATATGTTATATATTTGAGATTGGTTAGTCATTTCATGTTTTTTGTAAGAAATATTTATTTGACTAACAAATTGGTTTGAAGCTATTCTGTGAGTTTCACTAATGGCATCAATTTTTCTAACTAGGGCACAATTTTCATTTTGGATAGCTGGCTATTATCATCAATTGGATAGGCCTACTCATCAAATTCCTCAAGGGGTAGAAAATCATTTAACTATGTTCAAGCATGACATGACTTCAGCTAAGGAACATATTCAAAAATACAATGATACCTTAAGGCAATTGCAAATATGGAAAGGAGATGTTCCTTGTAGACTATTTTCATACACTTTGGATGAGGTTGCATATGAGTGGTATATACACCTACCTATATATTCCATTATTTCTTGGGCTTAGCTAGAAGTAATGTTTACTAGCCATTTTCAAAGACAAGTTGACCCTATTCAGATGTTAAATCAATTTGTCTCTATCTCTAGTGAACCTAATGAGTCCATGAGTGAATTCAATGATAGGTTTCACAAGTTGTATACCAAAGTGGTGTCCCATTTATTCATTTTAAGAGAGAGCTATTGAAATATACATAGGAGCTATGACACCCGAATTAGCTACATTGTTAAGGGAAAGTCTTGATGACTCATATTTGCATAGAGTCTATGATACCATGAGAGAATTAGAACAACGTGCCATTTTGATAAGAGAAAATGTGAATCTACCATAATTGCCTAACCCTAGGGTGAAAAATCAATGGTACGAAGTTGAAAGTCCAAATACAACAACCACCCTAGATTCCATCCAAGAGGATGTGCAAGTCTCAAAGCCAAAGTCCATTATTGAGGATTGGGATAAACAAACCCAATAGGATATGATTTGGTCATGTTTAGTCACAAAGGATTTGGATGACTGGTCATAGAAAGATATAGGAGTTGATCCTCTTGAACAAACCCTTCACTCAAAAAAGGTGGTTGAGACTGAATTTGAAAATCCAAGAGATGAATCGGAATATCCAATAGAATCTCATCACTTATTTTTGAAGGATATGTTGGATGATATTATTGATACTAATAATAAAGAAAACCCACACCTTCCAAACTGTGATAAGATAGAATTTTGGGTTACAAATGTGAATTGTGATCTTGCAAATTTTAATACAAAGAGTAATCCATTTTTGGAAATTATTGAATTGTCTAAGGAAGGTGAAGGTGATTTTGAGGACCAACCCATTGATGCATTTAAATAATGCAAAGGTATAGTTGAACATCACACCCTAATATTGGAAGATGATCATTGTTGGTGGAATAAATGGGAGAAATTTGCAACTCTTTCTAATGAAGCACTCACTTCACTTGATATGCAGGACAAGTTACAAAGGCTAGTTTTACAACTCAAATAAAACATCTCTCAACTACAAGAACAACAACCTCAATATGCATATCTAGATGATACTTTGAATCATACTTGTGAGAAAAAGGTTGAAGATACTAGAAGTGACATTATTTTGGACAATGAAGTGATTCCAGAGTGGACTAGTTTTGGAACTTGTGGTGAGTCAGGATCTTCCATAGATTTGGATGAGGATTTGATGATCAAAACCTTCAACATCCCCAATATAATGACCAAGGAAAATGTGAAGAAAAATTTCTTGAAGATTTTGAGGAAGATATAGTATGGATGGTTAACAAGAAATGGGAAGAACATGCTCATTCCAAAAATTCTAATGAACTTTTTGTGTCAATGGATATGCAGGATAATACAATTGTTTCCTCACATGAGGATATTACAAGTCCTATAAAATTTGAAAAAGTTTTGGAAGAAATGTTTGAATCTAATCAAGTTTTGGAAAGTGACAATGATTCTACAACCATGGATAAGGAAGGAAAACCATTTAAAGGGTTTGGAATTAAAAATTTTGATCCACATATTGGTGCTACAATGTCCATGCCATTTCAAAATGAGGAAAATTTAGAACCTAAGTGGTTTGGGTTTGATATCACTGATGATCCAATTGAAAATTTCATGTTATCTAAAACAACCCAAGTGATTGATCATGGAGATGTGTTAGTTGACCCATCCCTAGATAGATAAGACCTATGGTTGGAAAAGGATGGAAATGTTTTTAATTGGGTGCCTAATTATGGTGTATTTAATAAATAAATATTTGATGATGATGAAAGTCATGAAGAAAAGGTGGAAATTAAAAATGCTCACAAAGGTTTGTCAAATGATAATATGCAAAAGGTAAAATATCACCCTTTGTGTTCTAGTATTCAAAATTCAGGTGATGGTTTACCTGATTGCTGGTTAGATTCAAATATTATAAATGATGAAATGCCATTTGTGGTTAATAAAGAATTTGATTTAATTACTCCTCACACCACTAATGATATTGCTTCAGTGAATCAAAAATAAATTAATATGGTTGAAATGTTAAATCAAGTTCATAATCAATTAGTAATAGAATCTAGGATAAAAACTTATGATGATGCTCATTTAATAGATATCCTAGGTGCTTGAAAGAAGTTACGTGAATTTTATTGGCCTACAAATTTGAAAAGGGATTTGGTTTTAAAATTTGTAGAAATAGGTTCCTATTTGCAAGATCTCATATCTAAAAATGAAATCTTATTTCTACACCATGCATCGAAGTGCGAAACTAAGATCTTAAAGAATAGACATAAAATAATTGAAGATCAATTATTGTCTAATCAATTTGAGGACTTGAAACTCCACCATAGGATTATTAATGGAACTAAATAAAATTGGTATGGTGAGAGGGGTAAGTTGAATTTTGTTGCTTTGTTTGTCTAATCTTGTTTTTGTTGGATTCCTACAAAACTTGGCATGCATATCACGTTATATGTCTTTTGAAGTGTTCTAATCATGTTTGGGATCCAAGGAAGTGATAGGTAAAAATTTGCACCATCTTGTACCATATTGTACATTTGTATATATTTTTGGTTTCCATATTTCATTTTTGGGTTTGCATTTTGTTTTGGTTTGATTTGTGTGTTTGTATTCATTCGCTTCTAAGTTTTGGTTTTTTTCTAGTGTTTTAGAGTGAGATGTCAGATCATGTCCTCATGAATTTTTACTAAGATAAGGAAAATATGAAACATTGAAATTGTATTGCAGAAGGCTCCACGAGTACTACAAACACATTTAAGAATATCGTTTGAAACTTGGGATATGTGAAGTTGTTAGTTTTGCAAATTAGAGCAAAATATTTTGTATATTCCATATATATTTCAAATAAATAATGCATTCATCCATATTTAATGGTACATTTCACATTGCATAAACATAGCATCTCACTTGCATCTACATTTCAAATATAATCATCGAAAAATATATCAAATTCTCTTACAATGATTGCACAAGATACACTAAGAAGATCTTGAGATTGGGAACTGATTTCGAAGCTGTCGTGAACCAAACATAATTTGCACACTTATTAAAATAATCTTGGGTAAAATGGTCAAAACCATCCTTGGGAGAAAATGTGAGGCAAAAAGAGTTATTCTTGTCGGTCCTATCATGCAACATAGTCCATAAAACAATGGTTTTCACCACATCCGAAATACTTGAAACTCAAAGTCAGAGTAGTAAGGATAGGGTCAAATTCTCATCATACTTAGGTTGAGAATCCAAATCCCCAAAAGATCTAAGTTTCCTTCCATCACACTATTGACTATTGGATTATAAGGATTGTACTACATGTCCCCTCAGAAGGATGAGTAGTCATCCTCAAGATTCAATAAATCAAAAGCAAAATCATTGACTATGGGGCTAACCTCCACCGGGGCTATAGATGCTTGATTGGTAGTGGAGTATGCTCATGCATGGTGAAATGTCTCATTTAAAAGTGAGACCTATGATTATTCAAACAGACAGGCTAGCCTTGTGGTTTCATCCATAACAGGTTTAACCATTTTGGTCAAGGTGAGGTAATAAATTCAAAGATCATAATAGTAAGGATAGGGTCAAATTCTCATCTTACTTAGGTTGAGAATCTGAATTTGCAAAGCTCTAAGTCCACTTGCACACACACTAGATCTAGATTGTAATGGTTCATAACCAAGATCTTGATCTAGTAAATAAATTCACTACACACACATTTGATCCTAAGTGGGTTAGACAGTTTTAGTGTGTTTGTTTATGGTATTAGAATTTTTGAGTTTATACATGTATCGCTCCAAATTTTTTGCATCCTTACCCTTAGGCTATAGGATTCATGCCCGAAAGGGGGATGCGAGAAGGATGGGACAATACCTTAGAATGAGAGGCCCTTTGAAGGTCCCGCCTCTCGAGGGAGGGGTATACAGGTGAATTTTCGACGGATGGTGGGTTCACCAGGAAAATTTTGAGTGGCAGTTTCCACACCTAGGTTGATAGTGAGTTTGATGTGTTCATTTTGTACTTTAATCATTCAACTCCTAGGTTTGGCCAAGATGAATCTAAACTATTCTATATGCCAATGTTGATTTTATGGATACAAAAAATATGAATAAATGCTAAACACAAAAAATATGTCGAATGGGACAGAACATACCTGATTCCAGATGTTTGACGAAGGTTCTGAGTTTTGTAGCAGTCCAAATCATCTCAACTTGTACGTAATCATATGATATTTCACATAATCATCTCAAATCATAGTCGGTCGTCTGAGATCAGACGAAATCACCTGAGATCTGATGAATTCATCAGAAACCTGCAATCAAAAAAATAGACACAAAATACAAAATATGCAACTGCAGAAGCAAAAGAGAATGATAGCAATAATAGCAAACGTGCCTAAATAATGGATTCAAATAACAAAAAAGAGAAATGCAGTAGATTTAATGATTGATTTTAACTTTATCATGCAATTATGCTAAATGAGGTGAACTCCAAGATGCATAAACATAATACCTAAGATAATGTATAAAGAAATGAAACAAACAATAAAGAGATGCAAACTCTGGACTCTGATTGCCTCCAATATGGACTACAGTTGGGATCGCCTCCAATCGTACAAGATTGTCTGTGCTTCTCAACAAGATCGTTCGAAATCATTTGGAATCGCTTGTGATGATCCGAACTAGCTTCGACTGAAAAACAATAAAGTTCCTGCAAGAAAACATGAAATATCGAATGCAAATGATGGTGTGAGGATGCTTTGAGGTGTGTGGAAGTTCGGGGAAGTTTAAGCAGAGTTTCAGGCAAAAATTCGGGGGGAATCAAGGGGATAAACTGAGAAAATATTAGTTTATATAGGATTAGGGAGAGGTTAGGAGGTTGGGGTTCATCCCAATCTGGGAGATCTCCAATGGGGGAATCTCCAACTGTGCAGACGCGCTTCTGCCCAAGTTGGAGAGGCTATTGAAACAGAAGCTAATTATGAAAATTTAGTTTTGGGAAAAAATCGTCTAGACATTCTGTCCATGACGAATTCGTTAGATCTGGGACGATTTTGTGTAATCTGTGACGATATCGTCCAATGGTCAAAACAAATCCTAAAAATGGCACGAAAAATGAGGAAAGCGGGTAACAAGCGGTTAACAGGTGGTTTGAGGTTAAAATTTGAATTTTATCTTTTTACTAAGGTTTAACTGTGCCAATTTTAGGGTGCTACATTTTTCCCCCTCTTTAGCAAATTTTTTGAAGAAAATGCGTTAAAGACGAGTTCTTGCCGTTTTACGAGAAAGCAAAAATGTACTCAATTTTTTAGACGATGATTCTTGGTCGAATCGTACGACTGCTAACTATGGTGCCCCCTCCATGTTTTTACCCAAATTGAATGTTTGAGGTAAAAAAATGGAAAAGCAAAATTAAAATGTTGTTGGTTTTGAAAAAAATTAAGAAAAATAGGGTAAAACCCTAATTCATTTTTTTTACTATTCATTTTTACTGTTCCAAAGCTCTGTAGAGAGAAACAATGGTGGAGACAGTGCACAGAGCGATAGAGGTCCGACACGGGCTACGGGTAAGGTGTAGCACCCTAAAATTGGTGCAGTAAACCTTAGCAAATAATTAAAATTACATTAGTAATAATTCAAATTCAAATTTTAACCCCAAAATCGCTCCCAAATCGCTTGCTGCCCGTTTCCTCATTTTTTGCATCATTTTTAGAGTTTGTTTTGTCCGTTTGATGATATCGTCGTCGATCAGACGATATCGCCTCAGATCGGACGATTTCGTCTGGAGCAGAACGTCCAGACGATCTCGTCCCAAACTGATTTGTGCATAGTTAGCTTATGTTTCAACGACGTCTCTAATCCGGGTAGAAGCGTGTCTGCGTCGTTAGAGACCTCCCCCATTGGAGATCTTCCAAATTAGGATGATCTCCAACCTCCTAACCTCCCTCCTAAGCCTATTTAACCTTAGGACCCCCTCTTGGCATTCCCCCTGGCTGAAATTCCCTGTAACACGAATTCTACATGCATTAGACTATCTTAAACCACCATTTGCATTTGTATTTTTCCAAGTTTGTTTGCAGGAACTTCATTGTTTTTCAGCCGGAGCAAGCTCAGATCGTCGCAGACGATCCTGTTCAATTCGAGATGATTTCATACCAATCTGAGATGATTTCGACTGCAGTCAACATTGGGGGCAATCAGTGCCCAGGGTTTGCGTTTTCTCACTTTGTTTGTTGATTTATCCTGCATTTAGTTAAATTTGTTATTATTCCTTATTGTTCTGCATCTTGGAGTTCACCCATATAGCTTAAGTGCACAATGAAGTCATAATTTGTCATTAGAACGTCATAATCTACTTGAATTTTTATTTGTGATTATCACCTTAGCATCTATGTTGCCATTTTACACCATTTTTCTCTGTTAGAATAGTTGCATTTACTGGTATTTTGTATCTATTTCTCTGTTTGCAGGTCTCTGATGAATTCATCATATGAATTCGTCAGATCTCAGATGATCCCGTCAGATCTCAGATGATCTGTCAAATTCTAGATGATCTGGACTGCTTCAAAAATCAGAACCTTCATTAGACATCTGGATCAGGTATAGTTCTTTAATCTAGCGTATTCTTTCTATTTTCTGTCCAAATCTATTTTTTGTATTTATTTAATTTGCATTTTCATAATAGAACACTTAGATTCATCCGGCCAAACCTAGGACTTGGATGTTTAAAGATAAAAGCTGAACACATTAAACACATTCCCAACCTAGGCGTGGAAAGCGCCACTAAACGTTTCCTGGTGAACCCCACCATCCATCAAAAAATCACCTTAATACCCCTCCCCCGAGAGGCGGGACCTTCAAAGGGCCTCTCAGTCCGAGGTACCGTCCCATCCTTTTCCCATCCCCCTTTCGGGCGTGGATCCTTTAGCCTGAAGGTAAGGGTGCAAAAAATTTGGAACGATACATTTTGGTGAACCCGACGTGAAACTAAAACCTTTTGAAAACAAAAAAAAAAAAACAAAAACATAGATGCATTTAAAATCATTAGAAAACTACTAAGTTGCATATCATGTCTAGATGGTAGCTCCTAAGAAAATATTAGCAGTTACTATAAATGTTGAAAACCAATTAGCAGCCATAGAAGTTAATTATGTGCTTAGTGTGCCTGAAACAGATAGAAACCAACTTTTGTGGAAAGAACTTGATAGGAGGCTAGGTGTCATTTCATCTAGATCAACCGAACTTAGACAAATCAAGAGGTTTGCCCTAGATAGGATCCTGGATCCTCATCAACTCATTTTTTATCATGAACTTCGGAGAGCACTGCCATAGGTGGTTAGCTTATAGGAGAGCTCTTGTGTCTTCAGAATTGTTCACCTTCGAGGAATACCTCGAGAACGCAGCTGTTATACACCAATTCCTAGGTCGTGTAGAAGATCAAGAGGTCGTTCTTACGGATAGGGAAATATGGAGGAGAGTTCCTCGAGCTGTGTTATATCGAGAGTATTGCCACGAACTCTATTTCTACCAACCAGAGTCTGAGATAGATAATATCACTATAGCACTTTTTGTTAAATTCTTGAAAGAAAATTTCCAATTTGAAGAAGAACACTTCATGACTCCTGAAGAACTCGAGCCCATTAATGACATTTATAAATTATTTATAGAAAACTAGATCATTGCTTTCATTATTATTTCTTGCATTTATTGTGTTGTTTGTTATCTTTATAATATTGTTACAAAAACAAGAAAAATAGAAAACATAACAAAAACCCAAAACATTTTATTTTAAATACTATAGTAGGTATATAATTAAAATATATACCTTGTTGCATATATATATATATATATACAAGTATATATATATTTTCTGAAATTTAAATTTAAGCACAATGCCTAAACTTAGAAATGGTAAACAAACTGAACAAGAAGAAGAAGATTGGTTGGGAGGCAAAACAAAAAACCCAAATGTCCTTCCTGAGGAATCAATTCCGGAAGGAGAAACTCTAGAACAGCCAGAAGATGACCTGGGTGAAGAAAATGAACAAGAAGACAATCTTAAAGAGGAAGGATCCTCATCCCCTAGAATAGCTCTAGATGGAACTATTGCTTTTGATAACTTAGATCATTTCTGGAAATTTTTCAATAATAACATTGGTGCTCTTAATATGGCGGTTCGTATTGATAAAGGGCAAATTAGTGACACTCAAGCAGCCATGGAACATATGTTTGACATACACACTAATCCCTTGTCCTTTGTTGATCAAGAAAGTGATAAAGTTGGACCATCCAATAGAGATATGGTCACTATGATTCAGAACATGCCAAAACAACAGGTTACCCAACCCCCTAAGGAACCTGTTATTGAGCCTAAAATCATTCCCACACAAAAGAAAACTTCCTTCACTGCTTTACTTCGCCAAACTATTGATCAATATGCTTCAAATCAACAAAAACCTAAAATGAAGCCAAACACCAATTTTCAACAATGTGGGATACAACATAATACAACTTCAAGATTTCTTCATAACACCCTTCCTACCAACAATTTACACAATAGCAACATAGCATCTAATCTTCATGTCCCTCCTCATATGTTCACAAATCTCATATTAATGCCCTACCGAACCAATATGGTGGGCAAACTAGTAATCTGGAAGCCATGGTGAAACAGTTAGCTTCGCGTATGGACCTAGATAGATCCCTATCGTCCCTCGTATAATTATCGAGAGATATGTAGTCAACCTTTGGATCCCATAGTTGTAGCACAACCATACCCTAAACACTTTCCCATGCCCGTCCTGCCTATATATAAAGGAACCGAAGATCCCATAGAGCATCTTCGTATGTTTAGGATAGCATGTCATGATATATCACATGATGACTTGCTATTACTAAAAATGTTCCCGAAAAGTTTAGGAGGAATGGCATTAGAGTGGTACTATCAATTGCCCACTCATTCTTTGAGAAATTTTGAAGAAAGCAGCTGAATCGTTTGTCCATCAATTTAGTGCCTACATCGAGAGGCATGTCATCATTAAAGATTTGTACAACTTAAAACAAGACAAAGATGAATGTTTTGCTGATTTCTTAGCTAGATGGAGGCAGTTGACAGGAAAACTGCACTTTGTGTTACCTTATAGGGAAATGTTGGACATTTTTATCAATAATTTGCAAGAACAAATCTCCTATGAGTTATCAACTGCTACCTTAACCACCTTCGATCAAGCTATAGACTTAGCTCGAAGGGTAGAAGATGCTCTCATTAGGAGAGGTCACCTCAAAAAGAAAGATGATGAGAAAACATCCAGAAATCAGTATAAAAACAAACAAGTTGTAGGTGACGGAGTCACTGACAGCAGAAACGTTGCTAATATCAATACAACGAAGACAACAAAAAAATTTATATTAAAACCCCCTGATAAACCTCCTCGAGAATTTACTAGATTGAATCAACCTTTATCAACCATTCTACCTCAATTATTAGCACGAGGCTTGATTCAATTACCAGCTATCAGGAACCTGATCCAACTATACCCGGATACAGAGCCGATCTACATTGTGACTTTCATAGAGGACCTGGACATGCTACAAATTCTTGCAAAATATTGAAACATAAAATACAAGACTTGATTGATAATAATGAAATGGAGGTGCAAGCTTTCCAACCTAAACAAAATGCTCCTAATAACGCTCAAAAGACCATTCCCCAAAATCAAAATCAAAATGCTAATCAATCATTGGATATATTTCAACATCCTTTACCAAACCATGGTAAAGAAGTGGCCAATCAAATCGAACATCATAATGTTCCCCCTCCTACCCGATATGTAGGGACTATTAGCGGACAATTACCTATTCGGGATCCTCAAATATTTGACACAACTTTATCCCTGGTCACGACCAGGCCCCTACATAATTTTCAAACTCCCGATCCTAGTGATGTAGAATCAGATACTGAAAGTGAAGTAGACATCACCTCAAACCAATCGAATAGTTCTGAAAATGAATCGGATCCTATTCAACCTATCACAGATGCTATGGTTCCGGAAGAACCATTTCCTAGAAGAGTTACTACTCGACCCTCTTCTAATCAATTCCTTCCTAATGAACAAGCCATAAACGCTCAACCAAGACCAGTTCAGCGTCTTCAATATAACATTGTAGGTACCATCGGAGTTGTTACCGGACAACAGGCTCAAAACTCTCAACAAGATCAAACTCAGAATGATGGATCAGCTCCATTTATTTTGAAAAATCCCAATAAAGGGAATCATATGTCTAATGTTCAACCTAAGCCTCCTTACAATATTAATGAACAATTATCCAATACTACAGCCAGAATTTCCCTTTTGGATTTGTTAAGATCTTCTCCCACCCATAGGGATGAGTTAATGCTTACATTAAGCCAAATGATGGTACCTCAAAATATTCAACCTGAAGCCATGTCCAATACTATCATCACTCGAGAAGTCGATTGTATTGACTTTCGGGATAAAGATATCCCACAACATAGTTTACATAAGGATAATCCCTTATATATTACTGCTCTAATTGGAGATGTAGTCTGTTAAAAGAGTCTTGATTGATAATGGTTCATCTCTAAACATTTGCACTTTTGACTTCTACCAACGGTTTGGCTTTAGAAGTGATGAAATGAAGAAAACTGACATGATTATCAAAGCTTTCAATGACGAGACACAAGAAACGTGTGGAGTCATTACTATACCCTTGCAAGTTGGTCCTAGAACCCTAGATACAACCGTGTTTATTGTACATTGCCCTGCATCGTACAATATACTTTTGGGTCGCCCTTGGATCAATGCGATGCGAGCGGTTCCCTCCACTTTACACCAATGTGTTAAATTTGAATTTAAAAATCAGTTGGTCACTATCCATGGTGACCCTAGACCCTTTGATATGTGTGCTTTGGCAGAACCTGTTGGAGTGCAATTTTGCCCTGCTCTGTCATCCACACATCCTAATTCTTATTTTTCATCTAAACGTGTGAAAAACACACACATAACATCATCTACTCCATCAACTACACCTATACATTTAACTCAACCATCTTCTGAACAAACCACACTAGAACCTCAAAAAGATCTTAAATCCACAACCAATTCTTCATGTTCCATCCCTATCATTTCAAAACCTATAGACCCATTCATTAACACTTCCACATTATCAACATCTATCATACCTTCCACATCTAAAGATATAGGGAATGATCCTTCTACATCTTATGCTCTTTTTGATGAACTTTTACCGGATTTATCCACAGTCTTAATATCAGAAAAAACAAATGCTTTTATGCAAGATTCAATTATTTTAAATAATTTGCCACCATCTCCTCGTACTTTGGGCCTCCCACAACCTATGGGAAGTACTTACCAAGTCGGGAGTTGTGCTTTTATTTATAAAGGATATGATTGGGGAAGAATACCTCGAAATATCAAAACTCATCATGAGGGATATGCACGATGTTATTTTACTAATGAATATATTAAAGCTAAACCCATAATGCTTAAAATGGGATATAAAGGGAAAGGCTTGGGACCTTTCCAAAATGGCATGAAAGAACCTATCGAGGTAGAACCATGGCCCGCTCGATGTGGTGTGGGCCTATTTCCTAGTAAGGGTCAACCCTTCCCTTTTGAAGATGATGATCAACTCATATGTTATCAAGATTATCTAGATAAACAAGATTCTTTGTGTCCAAAGAATAAGCCATTTACATGTAATATGCTATCCATAGCTTACCCTGAATTGATTGTTGAATCCGATGAGGAGTTGGAAGGAGATATTTTCCATGATGTCTCCGTTGAAGAGTTGTTACACAATGGTTTTTATTTTGATGGTTCTATACCAACTATAGCCCAACTTGAGGCCACCACTCATCAAGACAAATTATCCAACTTAACCTTAAAAGAATTACAAGAATTGGGCGTTTCACCCGCCCCACCTAATTTTGAAAGAGATCTACACATGGAAGTAGAAAACGTCATTAAAGTTAACATTGGAGCCGAGGATACTCCTCACATAATCAATATTGGATCAGCATTAAGTCAAGAAAAACAAGATGAATACATTGCATTCCTTAAATAATATGAAGATGTCTTCGCTTAGACATATGAAGATATGCCAAGTCTGGACCCTTTCGTAGTCATGCATCATCTAGTAGTCCATCCGGATGCTAAACCTGTTAAACAGAAACTTAGAAAAATGCATCCCAAAGTGGCCCTGCTAGTCAAAGGGGAGTTAGAAAAACTCCTGAATGTTATTTTCATACAAGCTATTGATTATGTTGAATGGATCTCGAATGTAGTTCCAGTCACCAAGAAAGAAGCTACCAAAGTTAGGGTTTGCACAGACTTTAGAGATATTAACGTTGCATGCCCTAAAGATGATTTTCCTCTTCCAAACATGGATCAAATCATTGACTTTACTTGTCGGGAGTGGAATGATGTCCCTAATGGATGGATTCTCCGGCTACAATCGGATCGGGATAGCTCCTGAAGATCAGGCTAAAATAGCCTTTATTACCCCTTGGGGTACCTTTTGTTGGAAAGTGATGCCATTTGGTTTAAAGAATGCCGGCGCAACATATCAACGAGCTATGACTTATATCTTTCATGATATGATGCATGATATCCTACATGATTATGTAGATGATATTATAGCTCGCTCTATTAAAGAAGATGATCATTTAGATGATTTGAGAAAAGTGTTTAATCGGTTAAGAGAATACCTTATTCGATTAAATCCAGCTAAATGCATATTCGGAGTTAAGTCCGGTAAGCTATTAGGGGTTTTAGTTTCTTTACGTGGTATCGAAATCGACCCTCTCAAAATTGTGGCTATCATTGATATGCCCGCACCTACTAATATATCAGAGTTACGAAGTTTACAAGGTAAGCTTCAAGCCATCCATCGCTTCATCGATAAGTTGGCAGACAAAACCACTCCCTTTCTTAAGCTCCTTAAGAAGGATGTTCCTTTTAACTAGGACGACGAATGTACGGAAGCTTTTGAACTTCTCAAACAATACCTCCTTAACCCACCTGTGCTTTCACCGCCTAGACCTAATCGCCCATTTCTCCTGTATATTTTAGCTTCAGATTTTGCTTTAGGAGCTATGTTAGCTCAGCTTGATGATGAGAAGAAAGAACGTGCTAATTATTACATTAGCCGAACCCTCATCAATTATGAAACCCGTTATACAGCATTAGAAAAATTATGTCTAGCGATCGTATTTTCTATGCAAAAATTATGTCATTATATGCTTAGTCAAAAAACGTATGTCATTGCTAAATATGATCCCTTGAGGTATCTCATGAGTCGACCTTATTTATCGGGTCGCACGACAAAGTGGGTTCTTGCTCTAAGCGAGTTTGAACTCACGTTCATAGGACAAAAGTATGTTAAGGGTCAAATCATAGTAGATCAATTAGCTGCTGCACCCTTAGAATCTACCCATCCCCTCATCATTGAGTTTCTGATGAATGCCTTCAATTAGAGGCGAACCATATTGAACAATGGTCCTTATACTTTGATGGAGCCCGATGCATGAGTGGGGCTGGTGCGGGTATTATTTTAATATCCCCACAAAAACATCTTATACCTTTGTCCTTTAAATTAACATTTGCTTGCACTAATAATATTGCCGAATATGAGGCTCTAATCCTTGGATTACGAGCTGCCTTGGCATTAAAAATCAAACATCTGCTAGTTTTTGGTGATTCTCAACTTGTCATAAACCAAATTAATGAAGTTTATCAGACCAGAGATGATAAATTGCGCCCATATAAAGCATATGTTTTGCAATTGTTATCCTTGTTTGATAAAGTTACTTTGGAAGCTATTTCATGAACTAGCAATCGTGCGGCTGATGCTATGGTCGCAGCTGCATCTCTTCTGCCCTTGGAGTTAGATGACGAATATGCCACCATCATTATTCGTCGACTCCAGGAACCCGCTTCAAATAAGTCATGTTTAGAACCTTTGGATGTGTTTCTAATCAATGAAACTACTCCTGAACCTTGGTATACGGATATAATTGATTTTCTCCAAAATGGGACTTTCCCTGCCAATTCTAATAGAAACCAGCGTCGGTTATTACGTCGACGAGCAAGTCGATTTGTAATAATTGGCAATACTTTATATAGGAGATCTTTTGAAGGTATCCTATTGAGATGTTTGAATCTAGAAGAATCCAAATCAGCTTTAAGTGAAGCCCACGATGGATCTTGTGGAGGACACTTCGGTGGTAGTGTCATTGCTAAAAAGCTCCTTAGGATAGGCTACTTTTGGCCTACCATGGAAAAGGATGCACATGATTATGTGCGCCATTGCGACAAGTGCCAGAAACATGCTGACCTTGTCCATGCGCCTGCACAAGAGCTGCAAGCTATTTCATCTCCTTGGCCCTTTTCAAAATGGGGCTTAGACATTATTGGCAAAAATTAATCCTGTGTCATCCGATGGACACAAATTCATCATAACCGCCATCGAGTATTTCACGAAGTGGGTTGAAGCTATGCCTTTAGCTTCCTGCACTTTGGAACTCAAGTCTCTAAATTTATTTTTAATCAAATCATTTGTAGGTTCGGAATTCCTGCAAATCTCATCTCAGACAATGGAACTTGTTTCAAAAATAAAGATGTTAAAAAATTATGCCAAAAATATAAGATTCAACATCGTTGGTCCACTCCCTATTATCCTCGGGGTAATGGTCAAGCAGAAGCATCTAACAAAACCTTAATCAAAATTCTCAAAATATTGGTCAATAAAGCGGCCGCAGTCGGCACATTCAATTATATCCGGCTTTGTGGGCCTATCGAACTAGTGTTCGAACTCCCATTGGAACTTCACCTTTTGTCTTGGTTTATGGCACTGAAGCCGTTTTTCCCTTTGAATTAGAAGTTCCTTCTTTGGCTCTACTACTTCAAGATACCGAAGTAGGAGATGAATATCGAGTATGTGAGACTCGGTCGAGTTGGAACTTCTAGATGAAAAGTGCATCAATGCTTTGGAGCATCTTCGTGCCTACCAAAACAAGCTTAAAAGATCATATGCCAAGAAAGTTCGTCATCGATCCTTTGAGGTCGGCGACCTTGTTTTTAAAGAAAATCAAAAAAATACTAATGCAACTAAAGACCTTAAAGGTAAATTTGAGCCCAACTGGCTTGGACCATATATTATCACTTGCTAAATTTGAATCGGGAGCATACAAATTAGCTACCTTAGATGGTAAAGATTTAAAAGAACCTATGAATATTATGCATCTTAAGCGATATTACGCATAAAATTTGGTCATTTCATCATTTGTACATATTTTGCATGTTGTCTCATTTTAAAAAAAAATATATATATATAACTGTTTAAACAAAAACAAATGAAAAAAATAAAAAGTCAAAACAACAATATTATTGACTCTTTTGAAACCCAAAAAAAATAAAGAAGAAAGAGAGAGTCAAAATTATCAAACTCTTCACAAATATTTGTTGTATATATTTCTTCTTCAAGTATTGCAATTATATTTTCAAATTATTTTGGATAAATTAGCATTTATTTGGAATCCCTCACTATCACAAACACAAAAAATAAATATCTTGATTTTATCTGGCATGATTACTAATCTCTCTTATATCAAAGTCCACAAAATTCAATTAAATAAAGTTTGAGCATAGAGAATTGATCTTGTTATTTACTTAAACCAAGCATATCTTTTCACAATAAAATGATTACATTTGTAATTTCCATGCTATGTTACATAGTAGAAGTGGTTCTTGAGCGAAAAGTTTCCCCTGCTATCCTATCATGCACATGGTCTAGAATCTTTGAGAATTGGCAAAAGGACAAGCTCACCCCTACCCGGAATAAAAATCCCTTGCTCTATAGCTAATCCGAGCAAGTATCCCTAGTATAGGAAGAAAAGAAAAGTTCAAGAAAAAGAGAAAAAGAAACAAGTTATTTCAGCATTATCTCAAATATCAAGTCAAAATACAAAAGTACAAAAAAAAAAAGCAAAAGAGAAAAGCAAAAGCAAAAGCAATAAAATCCCTTTCCCTACCCCTTGAAAAGAAAAGAAGGGTTGATGAGCTTGAATCCCTGGAATTCTCAATTATTCAAAAACTGTGAGGTAAGCCCCATAACAGGTGGTTTGTGCCCAACCCGCTTGGCCTTGGGTAACTCCTAGCGTGGTGATATGTCTGTCACATTAGCGACCTTCTTTTGTACAGACCTATGTATGCTTATGGATTAGCTAGCTCTTGATAACCCGACCTACATAGTAGTCTGGTATGGTTATATGCATCTAAATCATGGTTAATGAACACTTATTTGGTTCATTCAAATCACTTGTATCAAATTATCTTGCTCAAAACTTGGTAAATGAACAATGCAATTGCACACACATTTGTATTTGAGAGATTTTGTGTATCATTATGATAAATCAAGATTGGTAATGAACTCACATACGCACATGGGATTCCTTATAAATCTAACTTTTGTCTTTAAGATACTTTGAAATATTTTTGCAAATTGTTTGGAATAAATTCATTTTCTTCTTTGAAGAACAGTTGTTTAGTATAAAGACAACTACATGCATTCTCAAAAAAAATCAAAATCATTTTCCAAAACATGCAATCAAGTTACATTTATATATATTATCGACTTTCGCGATGATGGTATAGTTCCAAAAACCAAAATTGGAATTTTATGCCTAGTGCAAGTCCTCATCTTCATATTTTTTGAATTTCAAAAATTAAAAATCAACCATGCAATAAAACAATCTATTTTCTTCTTTGGATTTCGCGATGATGGTATAAGTCTATACCTAAATATTCTATGCCTAGCGCAAACCATTGTACCAATTTTATTCCCCATTTATTTAAAATCATAAAAACATATGACTTAAATCATTATGTTACACAATTATGCTTTAAAACAAACAAACACCTATTCTATTTCATGTCATTATGTCAAACTTCAATTTTGCAATGATGGTATAATTCCTAGGGAATTATCCAAAAATTTTATCACACTTAGGAATTTATGCCTAGCAAAAGTCATTTTAAAATATTTCATGCATAATATTTTCATGGAAATCTGAAAAACAAATCATCATCATCATCATCATTTGCATCATCACAACAAAGTCTTAAGGCAGGTCTCTTAAGCACCCTTTTACTTTTAGCAATATTTCTATACTAGGATTAGCTTGACGACCGAGTGAGCGGCGACTCCATGAAATGGTCTATAATAGCGACAATGTCCTTTGAAATTATTGTTAAAAGTCCCTTTTATTTTTATCAAATTATCACATCACAAACAACCAACTTGTTTACATCAGATTATTTCATTTAAATTTTAAAAAAAGCATGACATTCAAACCATCATATTTCCAAATGGCATAATTACATGAATCATCGAATCAATCAATCAAAACATTAAAGCATCATACAAATACATAAGACAAGTCATATGATCAAAAATATCTCATCTATATATATCTCAACGGTATATGTACATCATCTCAAAACTAGATTGGTATGCCACAATCTGTACCTAGGCATACTCAATCCCCTATAAAAAATAATAATAAGCACTATAATCAATATGTGCAGTGCAATCTGTAGCAACTAGCCTCGAGAACCCCTCGAGCTCTCAGCCTCATCTCCTCCCCTGCCTGAGGTGGACGAGGTGGCCCCATCATAGTCCGTGTGGTGCTATGAGTCCTGGACTCTGATCGTGATGATGTCCTCGATGACCTCATCTCGATAGGCTCCACAATATGGGCCGACAGTGGTAACCTCTGCCCCTCTAGCACCATATGGTGGTATAGTGTCTGATAGAATGTGACCTGGGCAATAGCCCATGCTAGATCCCGAGTGCTCGCCCCTCCGCTCCATGCTCTGAGGCGTGCTACCTCATCTCTGAGCTGTGTGGCCTCCTCTCGATGTCGTGCAG
The DNA here is from genome assembly GCA_028583015.1 of Wollemia nobilis. NCBI lineage: Eukaryota > Viridiplantae > Streptophyta > Pinopsida > Araucariales > Araucariaceae > Wollemia > Wollemia nobilis. The sequence continues at coordinate 709,796 of JAQPPZ010015344.1, forward strand.
CCTCATCCTGTAGAGTCTGCACCTCTGCCTGGAGACGGACAGTCTCCACCCAGAGAGTAGCCATCTCACTACTCTCTCCTATGTCCACACCCTTGCCCTTATCGGGCGATGGTGGTCTCTCTCTCCATGGAGAAGGGGGTCTCTCCTCCCTCCTCTCCCATTGCCATGGCCTCTGCTGAGCCTGTGGTCTCCTCTGCTCTCTCCCACCGTGACCCTGTGCCGCCTCAATGGCCGCCTGGCGCCGCCTCCCCATCCGATGCACAACTATGTGAATCGGACCCTGAGCCCTCGTCATCCGAGGAGGGCGGATGCCTGTGTACCAGGCATCATAGCCGTCAGCTACCCTAGCGTCATCCCCATCCACCGGTTGAATGGGGGCATCATCTATGTTCGGACCCCAGAAGCGCTGCATATCTGGAGCCTCGCTAACTATAGTGTTATCCCGGATAGTCCAGGAAAACTCGTAGTCTCTGAGAGATGGGATCCCCTATTGTAGACCGAACTGCCTCAAAACTTGGTCATAGCGGTGGAGCTCCACCTCTCCCCTCTCCATCCTTAGCCAACAGATTCGCCTAACGTGAGCCAGCTCCTATCCATCCTCGGCCCACCCTGGATGATCTCTCCAAGGCCTCCAGGTGATCTGGTCGGAGACAAGGTCGTCAAGTAGTCTCCGGGACATTGGCAGATCTATCCGTCATTGTGACCCTCTTCGGAGCCACTAGTAGAAAGCTCGGGGCCTCTCCCCATCAATCCCTATCAGTGGGAGCCCTACCGGCCTCCGCACCACGATGTGCTCCTAGCACCAAACCTGTAGTAGAGATGTCATAACCATACATCGGCCGCCCTTGTATACGACCCCATGCGGGATCCTATACAATCGGCATAGTACAAAGCTCCCCCAAGCAAACCTGTATCCGTGGTCTCTCATGTCGTAGACCACATCTATCAGTAGCCATGGTACTCTGCATCCACTACGATGGCATAGCAACGGACCACCTACAACCCCAACCAAAACCTGTGTCAGTCTAGATGCCCCAGGCATCTACCGTAGAGATTCGATGTTCACTCCGCCCTTCTCCAGGGTGAAGCTCGGATCTCCGCATAGTCGCATCATCGCGTGGCCCTGATTGGCCGTAGGAGTGATTAGCCATCCTTGTATGGGGATCCTCAAAATCCTCCATACATCCTCTAGTGTGGGAGTCATCTCCCTTATCGATAACCAAAAATAGGAAGAACCCGGATACCACCTCTCTGCTAGGGTTGTCAATAGCCCCATATCTATAGAAACCTGTGGCATCTCTGCCACATGCTGCAAGCCGACCTGAGCCAGCTGATCTCGCTCTGCCTGAGATAGAGTGGCCAAGTCATCCCTCAACCCATCGTATTTCCATTCTCTGCTCTTTAGTAATCCTCTCTGCAACATAAACAACAAAACAATAAAAATCATTAATAAAACAGTGATTAAAAATGCAAGTAAAACAAAGTTCAATTTCATAAATGATGATATCGTCCACTATTGGACGATATCGTCCCAAATTTGAGCAAATTCGTCTCCAATTTTGCCAGTCGAAATCGTCCCCTTTTTGATGAAATCGTCCCCATTTCATCGATTTCGCCCCTGGACGAAATCGGCGATATCGAGACGATTTCGACGAAATCGAGACGATTTCGTCTCGACGACGTCGACGGCCCAAAAATGGCCGCGATGCTCAAAAATCATCAAAATTTAATCTAAAAAGCATGAAATTCAAAATTCAAGCCTTCTAAACTAAGTTTAGACCCTTACCCGTAGCCCGCGTCGGACCTCTGTCGATCTGTGCGTTGTCTCGACCATCTTGTTTGAAGAGCTCTAGAAACCAGAAAATAAAAAATGAACAGTAAAAATGAATTAGGGTTTTTCCCTATTTTTCTTAATTTTATTCAAAAACAATTAACAACAAATTTAATTTTGGCTTTTCCGCGTTTTTACCTCAAACGTTCGATTTGGGTAAAAACACGGAGGGGGCATCATAGTAAGTTGTCGTACGATTCGACCAAGAATCGTCGCCTAAAAATGGGAATAAATTTTTGCTTTCTCGTAGATCGAGAAGAACTCATCTTTAACGCATTTTCCTCAAAAAATTCGCTAAAGAGGGGGCAAAATGTAGCACCCTAAAATTGGCGCAGTAAACCTTAGCAAATAATTAAAATTACATTAGTAATAATTCAAATTCAAATTTTAACCCCAAAACCGCTCCCAAACCGCCTACTGCCTGTTTCCTCATTTTTCATGCCATTTTTAGAGTTTGTTTTGTCCGTTTGATGATATCGTCGCCGATCAGACGATATCGCCTCAGATCGGATGATTTCGTCTAGAGAAGAACGTCCAGACGATCTCGTCCCAAACTAATTTGTGCATAGTTAGCTTCTGTTTCAACGGCGTCTCTAATCCGGGCAGAAGCGTGTCTACGCCGTTAGAGACCTCCCCCATTGGAGATCTTCCAAATTAGGATGATCTCCAACCTCCTAACCTCCCTCCTAAGCCTATTTAACCTTAGGACCCCCTCTTGGCATTCCCCCTGGCTGAAATTCCCTGTAACACGAATTCTACATGCATTAGACTATCTTAAACCACCATTTGCATTTGTATTTTTCCAAGTTTGTTTGCAAGAACTTCATTGTTTTTCAGCCGGAGCAAGCTCAGATCGTCGCAGACGATCCTGTTCAATTCGAGACGATTTCGTACCAATCCGAGATGATTTCAACTGCAGTCAACATTGGGGGCAATCAGTGCCCAGGGTTTGCGTTTTCTCACTTTGTTTGTTGATTTATCCTGCATTTAGTTAAATTTGTTATTATTCCTTATTGTTCTGCATCTTGGAGTTCACCCATATAGCTTAAGTGCACAATGAAGTCATAATTTGTCATTAGAACGTCATAATCTACTTGAATTTTTATTTGTGATTATCACCTTAGCATCTATGTTGCCATTTTACACCATTTTTCTCTGTTAGAATAGTTGCATTTCTGGTATTTTGTATCTATCTCTCTGTTTGCAGGTCTCTGATGAATTCGTCTGACGAATTCGTCAGATCTCAGACGATCCCGTCAGATCTCAGATGATCCTGTCAAATTCTAGACGATCTGGACTGCTTCAAAAATCAGAACCTTCATCAGACATCCGGATCAGGTATGGTTCTTTAATCTAGCGTATTCTTTCTATTTTTTGTATTTATTTAATTTGCATTTTCATAATAGAACACTTAGATTCATCTGGCCAAACCTAGGACTTGGATGTTTAAAGATAAAACTGAACACATTAAACACATTCCCAACCTAGGCGTGGAAAGCGCCACTAAACGTTTCCTGGTGAACCCCACCATCCGTCAAAAAATCACCTTAATACCCCTCCCCGAGAGGCGGGACCTTCAAAGGGCCTCTCAGTTCGAGGTACCGTCCCATCCTTTTCCCATCCCCCTTTCGGGCGCGGATCCTTTAGCCTGAAGGTAAGGGTGCGAAAAATTTGGAACGATACATAAGGATCTAATCCTAGTAGATTAGGTTTAATTTTACTTTGTGCAATTTTTTGATTTAAATGTTGATTTTTTGGGGCATCGCGGCCATTTTTAGGCCGTCGATGCCGTCGGGATGAAATTGTCCCAATTTCATCGGAATCATCCCTATATCATCGATTTCTTCGGAGGGCAAAATCGGTGAAGTAGGGGTGATCCCGTTCAACAAGGGGTGATCCCCAAGTTGCGAAATCGAAGATGATTTTGTCCTACAAAGGACGACTTTGCCAAATTTGGGATGATATCATCCAATGGTGGACGATATCATTACTTGATGGTTAAAAATGTATTTAATTTGATTTTAATAATTGGTTGATTAATGAATTTGATTGTTTTATTGTTTTTTTTTGCAGAAAGGATTACTAAAGAGCCAGGAATGGAAATACGGTGGGCTGAGAGACGACTTGGCTACTCTCGACCAGGCAGAGCGCAACCAACTAGCATAGGTCAGGCTACGACATGTGGCAGAGATGCCAGAAGTATCGACAGACATGGGGCTACTAACAGCCCTAGTAGAGAGGTGGTATCCGGGGTTGTCCTATTTTTGGCTACCAATAGGGGAGATGGCTCCCACTCTAGAGGACATATGGAGGATCATGAGGATCCCCATACAAGGATGGCCGATGATGCCTGTGGCCAATCAGGGCCAGGCTATGATGAGATTGACTGGAGACCCGAGCTTCACCCTAGAGAAGGGTGTGGTGAACATCGAGTCTTTAAGGCAGATGCCTAGGGCATCCGGGCTGACTCAGGTTTTGGTAGGGGTGGTAGGTGGCTTACTGTTGTGCCTCCAGAGTGGGTGCAGGCTACCTTGGCTCCTCTTAGATATAGTTTGTGACATGAGATACCACAGGTACAGGTTTGCATGGGGTAGCTTTGTACTATGCCACTTGTATAGGATCCTGCATGGGGTCGTATACAAGGTAGGTCGATGTCTGGTCTTGACATCGATGCTACAGGTTTGGTTCTAGGAGCACATCACAGTGCGAATGCCGATAGGGTTCCCATTGATAGGGGTTGATCGAGAGAGGCCTCAGGTTTTCTACTGGTGGCTACAGAGGGGGTCACAATGGTGGATAGATCTATCGATGTCACGAAGGTTGCTGGACGACCTCATCCCTGCCCAGATCACCTAGAGGTTATGGCGAGAGCACCCTGGGTGGGCAGAGGATGGGCAGTTGTCTCGCATTAGGCGAGTCTACTGGCTAAGGATGGAGCAAGGAGAGGTAGAGCTCCATCACTACGATCGGGTGCTATGGCAGTTCAGTCTACAGTAGGGGATCCCTTCTCTAAAGGATTACGATTACTCCCAAACTATTCAGGATAGTACTATGCTGAGCGATGCTCTAGACATGCAACGGTTCTAGAGTCAGGACACAGATGATGCTCCATACAGCCAATGGATGGTGACGATGCTGGGGTTATGGATGGATACTATGCCTGGTATGCAGGCATTCGCCCTCCTCAGATGACGAGGGCACAGGGTCCAGTGCATGTCGTGGTGCACCGGATGGGGAGGCGATGCCAGGCTGCTATTGAGGCAGCGTGGGGTCACGGTGGGAGAGAGCAGTGACGGTCTTCACAGGAGAGACGCCAGAGGATGGCACGGGCTCCATAGAGACCACATCAACTAGGGAGGAGGGAGGAGGGACTTTCTTCTCAGCAGGGGGAGATACCACCATCGCCCGATAAGGGCAAGGGTGTCGAGGTAGGGGAGAGCAACGAGACGAGCGACTCTCTGGGCTCAGGTGCAGACACTGCAATACGAGGCTACATGTCTCAGAGCTCGGGGTAGAGGAGTGAGCATGCAAGAGTTGGCATGGTCTATGGCTCAGACTGCATTCTATCGAGGAGCATACTACCAGATGGTTCCAGAGAGCCAGAGGTTACAGCTGTCAGCTAACATTATGGGATCGATCAGGATGGGGTCATCAAGGACATCATCACGATCGATGTCAAGGACCCACGACACAGGGTGAACTCTGATGGGGCCTCCTCCTCCACCTCAGTATGGGAGAGGAGACTAGGCTGAGAGCTCGAGGGCTTCGCAAGACTAGACACTCATGACATAGAGATTACATTTATTATTATATATTTTTGTTTTTGAGAGGATGGAGTACGCCAGGCTATTGATTGTGGCATACCAGTCCAATTTTGATATGATGTACATATGTTGATATATATATATGGTCTTTTGATGATATGACTTGTTGAATTTGTTGTATGATGCTTTAATGTTGAATTTCGATTGATTATTGATGATTCATGTGATTATGTCATTTTTAGAAATATTATAATTTTATGTCATGTTGTAACATTTAAATAAAATAATCTGATGTAAACAATTGGTTGTTTTGGTGTGATTTGATGAGAATAAAAGGGACTTCTAACAATAATTTCAAAATACATTGTCGCTATTATAGACCATTTCATGGAGTCGCCGCTCGCTCGGTCGTCAAGCTAATCCCAGTATAGAAATATTGCTAAAAGTAAAAGAATGCTTAAGAGACTGTCTTAAGACTGTGTTGTGATGATGGAAATGATGATGGTTTGTGATTTGTTTTCAGATTTTCATAAAAAATATTATGCATGACATATTAAAGAAATATGATTTTGCTAGGCATAAATTCCTAAGTGTGATAAAATTTTGAACAATTCCTTAGAAATTATACCATGGTTGCAAGATTGAATGTTGACATAATGACATGAAATAGAATAATTTGTGTTCTTTTGAAAGCACAATTGTGTAACATAATGATGTAAGCCATATGTTTTTATAAATTAAAATGAATGGTAAAATAAAATTAAAGCAATGGTTTGTGCTAGGCATAGAATTATAGATATAGACTTATACCATCATCACGAAATCCAAAGAAGAAATTGATATCTTAGTTTTATTGCATGATTGATTTTTGATTTGGAGATAAACAGAAAATAATAATATATAACTTGACTTTGCTTACTAGATTTTGTAATATGTTGTTTTAAAATAATTTTGGATTTTTTGAAAACAATGTATGTAATTGCTTTTATACTAAACAGATGTTTTGAAATAAGAATAAAATTTATTCCAAAAGAGTTGCAGAAATATTTTAAATTATCTCAAAGACAAATGTAGATTTGTAAGGAAACATTATGTGCATATGTGAGTTCATTGTCGATATTTATTTATCATAATGATAGAGAATATCTCAAATACAAATGTGTGTGCAAATGTATTGTTCGTTCACCAATTTTGAGCAAGATAATTTGATACAAGTAAATTGAATTTAACCAAATAAATGTTCGTTAACCATGATTTGTATGCATGTAACCATACCAGAATACTGTGTAAGTTAGGTTATCAAGAGCTAGCTAATCTATAAGCCGACATAGGTCTGTACAAAAGAAGTTCGCTAATGTGACAGACATATCACCATGCAAGGGATTACCCAAGGCCAAGCGGGTTGGGCACAAACCACCTGTTATGGGGCTTACCTCATAGTTTTCGAATAATTGAGAATTCCAGGGATTCAAGCTCATTCACCCTTATTTTCTTTTCAAGGGGTAGGGAAGGATTTATTGCATTTTACTTTTGCTTTTTCTCTTTTCTCTTTTTTTTTTGTAATTTTTTTTTTTTTGTATTTTTGCTTGATATTTGAGATAATCTCTGAAACATTGCTGTGATGATACAAAATAAAATTTCTCTTTTTCTATTTTTCTTGAACTTCTATTTTCTTGCTATGCTAGGGATACTTGCTCGGATTAGTTGTAGAGCAAGGGATTTTTATTCTGGGTAGGGGTGAGCTTGTCCTTTTGTCAATTCTCAAAGATTCTAGACCATGTGCATGATAGGATAGTAGAGGAAAATTTTCGCTCAAGAAACCATTTCTACTATGTAGCATCATATCGAATTTGAAATGAAATCATTTTAATGTGAAAAGATATACTTGGTTCAAGTAAATAACAAGATCAATTCTCTATGCTCAAAACTTCATTTAATTCAACTGTGGACTTTGATATAAGAGAGATTAATAATCATACAAAATAAAATCAAGATATTTATTCATGTGAATGTGAAAGTGCGTGATTCCAAATAAATGCTAATTTATCCAAAATAATCGAAAATATAACTGCAACACTTCAATAATTGACAGGTATGAAAATAAAATATGTTTTTGAAGATTTTGACGATTTTGATGTTTTTATATTTTTATATTTTGATTTTGATTGATGAATTGCAAGAAGAAATACTGTTACTATTCTTGGAAAATATTTTGATAGAAATGGCTAAAATGAAACATTATGCAAAATACAATATATACAAATGATATATAAGTTTTATTGAAAAATGGGGGGAGCGACGATGGCGAGAGCGACGATGGCGGGAGCGACGATGGCGACGATGGCGGGAGCAGGTGCTGCTGGAAAGTCTGGGGGTCCTGCAGGTGTTGCTGGGCCTACCGTAGGCCCACTTGGCGGGAATCTCGGTGAAGACCCAAACGACGTGGTGAAACCGGCGGATGGCGATGGGAGCCGCTCTGAAACCGTTAGGGTTTCATCCTCTTCTCCTTCCAAAGCACCTCCTTGGTCTTTATCCTTCACTGACAAAGTGCGGTCTTCATCTGGCACGTTTTCTTTTCAAACTCCTTTGCCCTTCTCTGTTACGGGCACTGAAGTTTCTTTCCCGAGTGAGGCCATGGAGCCACTAATCTTCCAAGAGTCTCTCTCTCTTATTGGGAAATTTGTCGATGCTCGGCCTGATATGGAAACTATCCGCGAGTGGGCTCTATCCAAATGGCGGCTTTCTGGTAGCTTGGAGTTAGTGGCCTTTCCCAGGGGTTTTTTCATGATAAGGCTTAATAATGCCCTTGACACCCAACGCATCCTCACTGGAGGGCCTTGGTTTTTTGGTCGTTGCAGCCTGTTTTTGTGGAGATGGGGGGAAGACTTTGACCCTGAGACACAGTCTATCAACATCGCTCCGATTTGGGTCAAACTGCATGGGCTACCCCCATAGTTCTTCTACAATGATGCACTCAAAGGCATCACTCAACCGATTGGAGATTTGGTCGCCATTGACCCTGCTACTCGAGCCAGAACCAGAATGACCTATGCTCGAGTTTGTGTCATGGAAAATCTGGACTCGGCTTTGCCTACCTGCATCGGCATCAACTACGGGAGTTACAGGAGGCGCCAAGGAGTTGAGTACGAAAACAAGCCCGCTTTCTGCTTGGAATGCAATACTCAGGGCCATCTGCTTTCTCAATGCCCTTCCCAAAAAAAAGAAATCCCTAGTGATTCGGGGTGAAAGGTGGATACTCAGATCCAGACTATCCAAAAAAAGGCCACTGCCCGAGGTCATGGCCGATCTGTAGGCCCTCCTAAGACCTCTGCTTCAGATCCTGTCAAACCCAACAAGGTAAGCGCTCTGCCTCCTCGATCCAATCATTTTGCCCCCTTAAATAACCTTCATATTGGAGAGGACATTTCAGATGACCTACCCATAGATCTAACCGTCTCGTCCACACCCACTTTGATCCAGTCCCCTTTGTCCAAAGGGAAGTCTGCAATGACCTTTCCAAACTCACCCACCGATTTTGGCCCCTCACACCTTCCTCTTCCCTTCCCACCTCTCCCCCCATCTCAGAGCCCCCTTTCCCAAACCCCTGAGACTGTTGCCCTGTGCCAGCCTACCCGCTCTTCATCTCCCCACCGGCCTGCCCCTGGGACTGACTCCACCGACATCCACCAAACCTCCAGCCCACTGAAATCTCCCAATCCCGCACCCAAAGCAGACGTCAACAAAGAGCAGAGGAGGGGACGACCGACAAATGCTGAGAAACTTTCCAAAGCAGCTGAGATCGAAATGGCTGACGGCACTGTGCCTACCTCCTTGGGCCCCATGGCCGAACACTCCATCACAACCCACCAAGAAGAGGATGAAGTTAGACCCAAACTAACTCCGTCTCAAGGGAGAGGCAGAGGTCGCAAAGCAAACTCCAAAGCGTCTCGATGAAGATCATCTCCTGGAATGTCAGAGGCCTCAACGGAACTGCAAAACAGAGAACTGTTAAGATAGTAAGGAAAAATCTAAAACCAACTATCATGTTCCTTCAAGAATCCAAATTAGATGAGAATAGCAGCACTCAAGTCTGCAAGTTAATCTGGGAAAACAACAATTTTGCCTTTTGTCCCTCCACAGGGGCTTTCGGGGGTCTCCTCTGTTTATGGGACCCGACATTCATTGAAGGGAGAGTCCTTTCTGTCTCTGACAGAACCGTCAACATTCTATTTACTAACAAAGACACCCACCTCCAGTGGATCGCCACCAATGTTTACGGACCTAACAGTCCTGTTAATAGAAGATTGTTGTGGGATAACATTTCTGCAATGCGCAACAACTTTGTTGACTTTCCATGGATGCTCTGTGGTGATTTCAATTCTCCCCACCATTTGTTTGATAAACAAGGAGGCAATCCGATCACCAGCAGCTGCATAGAAGACTTCAACGAATTTGTCAACCACAATGAGCTAATGGACATGCCGCTCCAAGGGTCCAACTACACATGGAGCAACAGACGAGCTGGAATCCATCACATCCAAATCCGGCTTGACAGATTTCTCTTATCCAAAGAACTCATTCCTATTTTTGGTGATGCCAGGCTTCATAGCCACCCAAAAATTGGCTCCGACCACAATCCCTTAATTCTGGATTGTTCTCACCCCCAAAAAATCTTCAAAACCCCTTTCAGGTTCGAGAAGATGTGGCTCACTCATCCAGATCTAGGGCGGTGTATTCGCCAATGGTGGCAGTAGGATTTCTGTCCAAACCCTCTCACGAATCTGTTCCTCAAACTGAAAGCGGTCAAACTCAAGCTGAAATGCTGGAACAGGGACGTCTTCGGCAACCTCTTCACCGAGAAAAAGCTTCTGATGGATGAGCTGAAAAGGGTGGAAAATCTGATTCAGGGAGGAGATCTGAGGGCCAAAACTTTCCTTGAAGAAAAGAGCCTCCTTTCAAACTTTCACAATGCCTTGGCTAAGGAAGAGACATTCTGGAGGCAAAAATCCAGAAACCTCTGGCTCAAAGAAGGAGACACCAACACGAAGTTTTTCCATGCTTCCACCATGCGTCACAGAGGCTCTAATAAAATCTCTGAGCTGACCAAGGCTGATGGATCCATTGTCTTTGACATCCAAGCAATCAGACAAGAAGTTGTTTGCCATTTCCAAGAAATCTTAGGACCAAGCACTGACTGCCATCCCCGCACCTCAAGTTCTCTGCTACAGAACATCCCAAAGTTGGTGTCCAACAATGATAATGGGAAATTGCTTGAAAGCTTCACTGAAGAGGAGATCAAAGAAGCTTTGTTCGCAATGGAACCTGATAAGGCCCCCGGACCTGATGGCTTCCCTCCCCATTTTTTTCAACATTTTTGGGATATTGTGGGCCAAGATGTCGTTGCTGTGGTTAAATTCTTCCAGAGAGCCAAAAATATGTCGAGAGAAGCCAATTCCACTTTCATTGTGTTAATTCCCAAGTCCAACGATCGTGCCTCTCTATCTGACTTCAGACCGATTAGCCTCTGCAGTGTCATTTACAAACTTATCACCAAAGTTATGGCTAATAGGTTGAAAGACATCCTTCCCTCCATCATCGATCAGTGCCAAGGGAGCTCGGTCAAAGGCAGATTCATTTCGGATGGAGTGATAACTGTCCACGAATTGGCCCACTCGGCATCTAAAAACAAAAAACCCAGCATGTTCCTTAAGCTTGACATGAACAAGGCTTTCGATCGGGTTTCCTGGAAATTCCTTTTTGAAGTCCTGGAAAAGTTTGGGTTTCACAAAGATTGGATCAAGATGGTTCGCGAATGCATCTCAACTGCTTGGTTCTCGGTTCTTATCAATGGCTCGCCCGTAGGTTTCTTCCAAAGTTTCAAAGGCATCCGTCAAGGGGACCCTCTGTCCCCCTTTCTCTTCATCATTTTGGCCGAAACCCTTGGAAGAACCCTCTCAGCTGCCTGCAATAGTGGTCTTGTTTTCGGGATCAAACCAGCCTCAACATCCAAAGCCATATCCCATCAACAGTTTGTTGATGATACTATTCTATCCTCTCACGCTTCCGTTCCCGAAGCAAAAATCATTAAGAACATTCTTGATTCTTATGAAGAGGCGGCTGGTCAGAAAGTCAACTACCGCAAAAGCAAGCTATACTTTCTCAATACTCCCACTCACAGACAAAATAGGATTGCGGAGATCCTTGGGTGCATCATTGGGAGCCTTCCAACTACTTATCTTGGATTACCGCTTTTCCACGGCAGATCAGTCTCGGCTATGTGGAACCCTATTTTAGATCGCCTCAACAAGAAACTTGCGGGGTGGAAAAGCTCAATGCTCGGCCAGGCAACCAAAGCCACTCTGGTCCAAGCTTGCCTCCAAAGTATCCCCATTTTTTTCTTATCTATCTTCAAAGCTCCAGCTACCATCTGCCAAAAAATTGAACAAATTCAACGAAGATTCCTTTGGGCTGGAAACGAAAACAAGAATAAATTTTTGCTTGTCGCTTGGGACAGGGTCTGTTCCAAGAAAAAGGATGGAGGGCTCGGATTCAGAGACATCAAGCGGATGAACATGGCCCTCATTGCCAAACAGGCCTGGAGACTCACCATCAATGAAAAAGTCACTTGGATAGATATCATTAAAGCTAAGTACCTCCATCAGCTTTCCTTTCTTGGAGAGCACAACCTCCCCATCGGATCCCACTTCTGGAATGGCGTAATCAAAACAAGGAAAATCATCATGGAAGGCTTAAGGTGGTGTCTAGGAACTAGAACGACCATTCATTTCTGGGACGACCCGTGGATCCGTGATAAACCTCTCAGCCATGATCCGCATCTTGCAGTGCTCAAGGAGATCACCGAAGCCACCTTTGGAGATAAGGTGTGCCACTTCATTAACCAAGGTCCTACAAGACCTGAATGGAAACACCTGGCCCTTAACGGGCCCAAGCATATCACCGAGGCTCTCAAGAGGTTACAAAACTTGGTGAGGACCTGCATCATCCCGAGCTCACACAAAGATGATTCCATGGTCTGGAACCTTGAAGAATCTAGAAATTTCACTGTTAAATCAGCCTACTACGGTCAAGAAACTCCCACAGATGGTTGGGACTTATCAAACCAGGTCCGGGTTCCCAAGATCATTCCCAAGGTCAAATTATTTTGCTGGTTGGCCACCCAAAATAGAATCCTCACCATTGACAACTTGATTATCAGAGGGTTACTCATTCCCAATTGGTGTATTCTGTGCAAAAACGCCTGTGAGTCCACTTCGCATGTTTTTCTGGAATGTCCCTTTTCCCTAGCAGTTCTCAACCAGGTCCATAACACCTTTGTCATCTCCACAGTCCTCCCTCATTCCATTCCACTCCTTATTAAGCAATGGCCCCGACCTTTCAAGAGCAACCAACTAAAATTCATGTGGCAAGCTTGCCTCCACCTTTACCTGTGGCAGATTTGGATCGAGAGAAACACCAAAATTTTCAAAAATCAAGCCACTGATAAGAAGATTATCATTGTCAAAATCATGGCCCTTGCTGCGGAGAATGCCTCTCTTGTTTCGTCTCCAAAACCCCCCCTCCTGGATTAGAATCGGATCTAACCAAATTTTTCAATCTGTCTAACACTTCTGTTTCGCCCCGTATTTCTGTTGACAGGTCTGTCATCAAGTGGGTCTTACCTCCTTCTGGGTGGCACAAGCTCAATTTCGATGGTGCGGCTAAAGGCAACCCAGGAGCGGCTGGCAGAGGGGGAATTCTCAGAAACCATAGAGGAGAAATAATTTTGGCCTTTGCCCAGAACCTGGGAATTCAATCCAACAATATGGCAGAAGCACGGGCCCTGTTCCAAAGTTTGATCCTCATGGAAGGGTTGACCATCAATAAACTTATCATCGAGGGAGACTCATTGCACTGTATCAACTGGCTCAATGGTACTGCTAAGCCTCCCTGGGCCCTTGCTTCGATTTTTCAAGATTGCAAGGCCCTAATTGGCAATTACCCAGAATTAGCCATTAAGCATCAATACAGGGAAGGAAACAAAGCTACGGACTGGCTTGCTAACAAGGGAGTCGGCGAATCCGACATTCAAGTGTGGAGAGACTCCTTTCCCATCGACCTAAGGAACGATCCTACAAGTTTCAATGTTTGCACAATGTGAGATGGTGCCAGGGGATTGGGTTGGTATGCTGACGAGACTTGTCGCGATATCGCGACACCTTTTCCTTCTTCTCCTTCGACAGCGAAAATGCAACATGTCACGATATCGCGACACTTTTCACCTTTGGCCATGAAAATGCAACATGTCACGATATCGCGACACTTTTTCTCTATCGGCCCCGTCGTTGCAACATGTCACGATATCGCGACACTTTTTCCTCCTTCGGTCGTGGCAATGCAACATGTCGCGATATCGCGACACTTTTCCTCTTTCGGCATCGTCGTTGCAACATGTCGCGATATTGTGACACTTTTTCTCCTTCGGTCGTGACAAGGCAACATGTCGCGATATCGCGACACTTTTTATCTTTCAGCCTCCTCATCGTTGCAACATGTCACGATATCGCGACACTTTTTCCTCCTTCGGCAATGCAACATGTCGCGATATCGTGACACTTTTTCTCTATCGGCTTCGTCGTTGCAACATGTCGCGATATCGCGACACTTTTTCCTCCTTCGCGACAACGCAACATGTCACGATATCGCGACACTTTTTCTCTTTCGGCCTCGTCGTTGCAACTTGTCACGATATCGTGACACCTTTTTCTCCTTCGGCCGTGACAATGCAACATGTCACGATATCGCGACACTTTTTCTCTTTCGGCCTCGTCGTTGCAACTTGTCATGATATCGTGACACTTTTTCCTCCTTCGGCCGCGACAATGCAACATGTCACGATATCGCGACACTTTTTCTCTTTCGGCCTCATTGTTGCAACTTGTCGCGATATCGTGACACTTTTTTCTCCTCCGGCCGCAACATTGCAACATGTCGCGATATCGTGACACTTTTTCTCTTTCAGCCTCGTCATTGCAACTTGTCGCGATATCGCGACACCTTTTCTTCCTTCGGCCATGGCAATGCAACTTGTCACGATTTTGCAACATTTTTTATCTTTTGGCCGAGACGATGCAACTTGTCACGATTTCATGACACTTTTTCTCCTCTGGCCACGATGCTGCAACTTGTCGCGATATCGTGACACTTTTTTTCCTATGGCAGCGATGATGCAACATGTCGCGATATCGCGACACCTTTTCTCTTTGGCCATGATAATGCAACATGTCGCGATATCACGACACCTTTTTCTTCTTTGGCCGCAACAATGCAACATGTCACGATATCATGACATTTTTTATCTTTTTGTCGAGAAGATGCATCACGTCATGATTTCACGACATTTTTTCTCCTTAAGCCACGATGATACAACTTGTCGCGATATCGCGACACTCTTTCTCTTTAGGCCGCGACACTGCAACATGTCGCGATATCATGACACCTTTCCTCATTTGGCCACAACAATACAACATGTCACGATATCGCGACACCTTTTCTCCTGGGGTCGCGACAATGCAACATGTCACGATATCGCGACACTTTTTCTCCTAGGGTCGCGACAATGCAACATGTCACGATATCGTGACATATTTTCTTCTTTGGCATCGACGATACAACTTGTCGCGATATCGTGACACTTTTCCTCATTTGGCCGCAACAATACAACATGTCGCGATATCGTGACACCTTTTCTCCTGGGGTCGCGACAATGCAACATGTCGCGATATCGTGACATTTTTTCTCCTGGGGTCGCGACAATGCAACATGTCGCGATATCGCGACATATTTTCTTCTTTGGCCATGACAACGCAACTCGTCGCGATATCGCGACACTTCTTCCTTTTCGGCAACGATGTTGCAACATGTCACGATATCATGACACTTTCTCTTCTTCGGCCGCGATGCTGCATTTTGTCATGATTTCGCGACATCCTTTCCACCCTTGGCCGCGACAGCGCAACATGTCGCGATATCGCGACACCTTTTCCTCCTTGCTTTTTCTCTATGTTGTGGACCACGAAATTGCAACATGTCACGATATCGCGACACCTTTCTTCTTGTGGTGTTTGGATTTTTCTTTGATCTTTAGCTCTTGGGCCTCTTCGGTCGGTTTGGAAAACATGTAAAAAATACTTGTACAAGGTTCAGGGACCTTTCAACACCCTTTCAACCAATCAAAAAATATATATACAAATGATGAAATGACCCAATGTTTAGCATAATAACACTTAAGATGCATAATGTTCATAGGTTCTTTAAGATCTTTACCGTCTAAGGTAGCTAATCGATATGCTCCCGATCCAAATTTAGCAGTGATGACATATGGTCCGAGCCAATTGGGCTCAAATTTACCTTTAAGATCTTTAGTTGCATTAGTATTTTTTTGATTTTATTTTAAAACAAGGTCATCGATCTCAAAGGATCGCTGATGAACTTTCTTGAGGTATGCTCGTTTAAGCTTGTTTTGGTAGGCACGAAGATGCTCCAAAGCATTTATGCACTTTTCATCTAGGAGTTCCAGCAGACTAAGTATGCCAGCATGATATTCACCTCCTACTTCAGTATCTTGAAGTAGTAGAGCTAAAGAAGGAACTTCTAATTCAAAGGGAAAAACAGCTTCAACACCATAAACCAAAACAAAGGGGGAAGTGCCTGTGGGAGTACGAACGCTAGTTCGATAAGCCCACAAAGCAGGATATAATTGGATGTGCCAATTGTGGCCAGATTTGTTGACCAGTCTTTTAAGGATTTTTATTAATGTTTTATTATATGCTTCTGCTTGGCCATTACCCTGAGGATAATAGGGAGTGGACCAACGATGTTGAATTTTATACTCTTGACATAATTTTTTGACATATTTATTTTTGAAACAAGTTCCATTATCTGAAATGAGATTTGCAAGGATTCCAAACCTACAAATAATTTGATTAAAAATAAACTTGGAAACTTGGGTTCCAATACAAGAAGCTAATGGCATAGCTTCAAACCACTTCGTGAAATACTCAGTGGCGGTTATGATAAATTTGTGTCCATCAGATGACACAGGGTTGATTTTTCCAATGATGTCTAAGCCCCATTTTGAAAATGGCCAAGGATATGAAATGGCCTATAGCTCTTGTGCAGGCACATGGACAAGGTCAGCATGTTTCTGGCACTTGTCACAATGGCACACATAAGCATGTGCATCATTCTCCGTTGTAGGCCAAAAATATCCTATCTTGAGGAGTTTTTTAGCAATGGCGCTACCACTAAAATGCCCCCCACAAGATCCATTGTGGGCTTCACTCAAAGCTGATTTAGATTCTGCTAGATTCAAACATCTTAGTAAGATGCCTTCAAAAGATCTCCTATACAAGGTATTACCAATAATCATGAAGCGACTTGCTCGTCTACGTAATAACCTGCACTGGTTACTATGACAACCTTCAGGGAAGGTTCTATTTTGCAAAAAATTAAATATATCAGTGTACCATGGTTCAGGAGTAGTTTCGTTGATTAGAAACACATACAAAGGTTCTAAGCATGATTTTCTTGAAGCGGGTTCCTAGAGTCGATGAATAATGATGGTAGCATATTCATCATCTAACTCCAAGGGCAAAAGAGATGCAACTACAACCATAGCGTCAGCCACACGATTACTAGTTTGAGGAATAGCTTCCAAGGTAACTTGATCAAATAAAGATAATAATTATAAGACATATGCTTTGTATGGACACAATTTGTCATCTTAGGTTTGATAAACATCATTGATTTGATTTATGACAAGTTGAGAATCACCGAAAACCAATAAATTTTTAATTTTCAGTGCTAAAGTAGCTCGTAATCCAAGGATAAGAGCTTCACATTCAGCAATGTTATTAGTACAAGCAAATGTTAATTTGAAGGACAGAGGTATAAGATGTTTTTGTGAAGATATTAAAATAATACCTGCACCAGCCCCACTCATACATCGGGCTCCGTCAAAGTATATGGACCATTGCTTTGGATGGTCTGCCTCTAGTTTAAGGCATTCATCGAGAAACTCAATGATGAGGGGATGGATAGATTCTAAGGGTGCAGCAACTAATTGATCTGCTATGATTTGACCCTTAACAGACTTCTGTCCTATAAACGTGAGTTCAAACTCACTTAGCACAAGAACCCATTTGGCTGTGCGACCAGATAAGTATGGTCGACTCATGAGATATCGCAAAGGGTCGAATTTGGCAATAACATACGTTTTCTGACTGAGCATATAATGTCGTAGTTTCTGTGTAGAAAATACGACTGCTAGACAGAACTTCTCTAATATGGTGTAGCGAATTTCATAACTGATTAAGGTCCTGCTAATGTAATAATTAGAACGTTATTTCTTCTCATCGTCAAGCTGAGCTAACATAGCTCCTAAGGCAAAATCGAAAGCAAAAATGTACAAAATAAATGGATGATCAGATCTAGGTGGTGAAAGCACTGGTGGTTTAAGGAGATATTGTTTGAGGAGTTCGAATGCTTCTTGACATTCATCGTCCCAATGAAAAGAGACATCTTTCTTAAGAAGCTTAAGAAAAGGTTCGGTTTTGTCTACCAACTTCTTAATAAAGCGATGAATAGCTTGAAGCTTACCTTGTAGACTTTGTAATTTTGATATATTTGTGGGTGCGGGCATATCAGTGATAGCCGCGATCTTGAGAGGGTCAATTTCAATGCCACGTAAAGAAACTATAATCCCTAATAATTTATCGGACTTAACTCCGAATATACATTTAGTTGGATTCAATCGGATAAGATACTCCCTTAACCGATCAAATACTTTTCTCAAGTCATCTAAATTATCATCTTCTTTGATGGAACGAGCTATAATATCATCTATATAATCATGTAAAATATCATGCATCATATCATGAAAGATATAAGTCATGGCTCGTTGATATGTTGCACCTGCATTCTTTAAACCGAATGGCATCACTTTCCAACAAAATATCCCCCAAGGGGTAATAAAGGTTGTTTTAGCCTAATCTTCAAGAGCTATCCTGATCTGATTATAACCAGAAAATCCATCCATTAGGGATATCATTCCACTCCCAACAGTAAAATCAATGATCTGATCTATGTTGGGAAGAGGAAAATCATCTTTAGGGCATGCAACATTAATATCTCTAAAGTCTATGCAAACCCTAATTTTAGTGGCTTCTTTCTTAGTTACTGGAACTACATTTAAGATCCATTCAGCATAATCAATGGCTTGTATAAAAATAACATTTAAGAGTTTTTCTAATTCTCCTTTGACTAGTAAGGCCACTTTGGGATGCATTTTTCTAAGTTTATGTTTAATAGGTTTAGCATCCGAATGGACTACTAGGTGATGCATAACTACAAAAGGGTCTAATCCTGGCATATCTTCATATGTCCAAGCAAATACGTCTTCATATTTTTTAAGGAATGCAATGTATGTATCTTATTTTTCTTGACTCAATTCTGATCCAATGTTGATTATGTGAGGGTTATCTTTGGTTCCAATGTTAATTTTTATGATGTTTTCTACTTCCATATGTAGATCTCTCTCAAAATTAGGTGGGGTGGGTGAAACACCTAATTCTTGTAATTCTTCCAAGGTTAGCTTGGATAATTCATCTTGAGGAGTCGTGGCCTCAAGCTGGGCTATACTAGGTATAGAGCCATTGAAATAAAATCCGTTATGTAACAATTCCTCAATGGAGACATCATGAAAGATATCCCCCTCCAATTCGTCGTCGGATTCGACAATCATCTCAGGGTAAGCTATGGATAACATATTACATGTAAGAGGCTTAAAATGCAATACATCCCGTTTATCCAGATAATCTTGGTAACATATGAGGTGGTCATCATCCTCGAATGGGAAGGGCTGACCTTTACTAGGAAATAGGCCCACACCACATCGGACAGGCCATGGTTCTACCTCAAAAGGTTCTTTCATACCATTCTAGAAAGGTCCCAAACCTTTCCCTTTATATCCCAATTTAAGCATTATGGGCTTAGCTTTAATATACTCATTAGCAAAATAGCATCTAGCATATCCATCACAATGTGTCTTGATGTTTCTAGGTATTCTTCCCCAGTCATATCCCTTATAAACAAAAGCACAACTCCTAACTTGGTAGATACTTCCCATAGGCTATGGGAGGCCCAAGGTATGAGGAGAGGGTGGGAGTTTATTTAAAATAAGGGAATCTTGCATGGCAGTGTTGGTTTCTTCTGATATAAGAATTTTAGATAAATCGGGTAAGAGCTCATCAGTAAGAGCATAAGAGGTAGAAGGAACATTTTCTACATCGTCGGATGTGGAAAGGATGCTTGTAGTGGATGTAGATGTTATAGAGATATTTATGGGTGAGTCTATAGGTATGGAAGTTATAGGAGTAAAACAAGAAGCATTGGTTGTAGTTTTAGGATCTTTTCGAGGTCCTAATGTGGTTTGTTCGGAAGATGGTTGAGCTATATGTAGATGTGTAGTTTATGGGGAAAAAGTAGATGATGTTATGGGTGTGTGTTTCACACGTTTAGATGGTTGATGAGAATTAGGATGTGTGGATGACAGATCAGGGCAAAATTGAACTCCAACTAGTTCTGCCAAAGCACACATATCAAAGGGTCTAGGATCACCATGAATGGTAACCAACTAATTTTTAAATTTGAATTTAACACACTGATGTAAAGTTGAGGGAACAACTCACATTGCGTTGATCCAAGGGCGACCCAAAAGTATATTGTATGATGCAAGGCAATGTACAATAAACATGGTCGTGTCTAAGGTTCTCGGACCAACTTGCAAGGGGATAGTAATAACTCCACATGTTTCTTGTGTTTCGTCATTGAAGGCTTTTATGATCATATTAGTTCTTTTCATTTTGTCACTTCTAAAGCCAAATATTTGGTAGAAGTCAAAAGTGCATATGTTTAAATATGAACCATTATCAATAAAGACTCGTTTAATGGCTACATCCCCAATTAGAGTAGTAATATATAAGGGGTTATCCTTATGTAAACTATGTTGTGGTATATCTCTATCCCAGAAGTTAATACAATCGACTTCTCGAGTTATGATAGTATTGAACATGGCTTCAGGTTGAATATTTTGTGGTACCATCATTTGGCTTAATGTGAGCATTAATTCATCCCTATGGGTAGGAGAAGATCTTAAAAGGTCCAAAAGGGAAATTCTAGCTGTAGTATTTGATAATTGTTCATTAATATTATAAGGAGGCTTAGGTTGAACATTAGGCGCATGATTCCCTTTATTGGGATTTTTCAAAACAAATGGAGCTGATCCATCATTCTGAGTTTGATCCTGTTGAGAGTTTTGAGCCTGTTGTCTGGTAACGGCTCCGATGGTACCTACAATATTATTTTTGGGATGATGAATGGGCCTTGGTCTAGCATTTATGGCTTGTTCATTAGAAAGTAATTGGTGAGAAAATGTTCTAGTAGTGACTCTTCTAGGAAATGGTTCTTATGGAACCATAAAACTTGTGATAGGTTGAATAGGATCTGATTCATCTTCAGAGCTATTCGATTGATTTAAGGTGATTTCTATGTCACTTTCAGTCTCATATTCTACATCACTAAGATCAGGTGTCTAAGTATTATATAGAGGTTTGGTCGTAACCATGGATAAATTTGTGTCAAATACTTCCACATCATGAGTAGGTGAATGTCCACTAATAGTTCCTACATATCGGGTAGGAGGGGGAACATTATGATGCTCAATTTGATTAGCCACCTCTTTACCATGCTTTGGTAAAGGATTTTGAAATATGTCCAGTGATTTATTGGCATGCTGATTCTAATTTTGGGGGATGTCATTTTGAGCATTATTAGAAGGATTTTGTTTAGGTTGAAAGGCTTGCACCTCCATCTCATTGTTATCAATCAGGTCTTGTATTTTATGTTTTAATATTTTACAAGAGTTGGTAGCGTGTCCAAGCCCTCTATGGAAATCACAATGTAAATTAGCTCTGTATCCGGGTATAGTTGGTTCAGGTTCCTGGATATTTGGTAATTGAATCAAACCTCGTGCTAATAATTGCGAGAGAATGGTTGATAAAGGTTGATTTAACCTAGTAAATTCTCGGGGGTGGTTTATCAGGAGGTTTCAATATGAACTTCTCTGTTGTTTTCGTAGTATTAACATTGGTAATGTTTTTGCTATCAGTGACTCCATCACCCACAACTTGTTTATTTTTATATTGATTTCTGGATGTTTTCTCATCATATTTATTTTTGAGCTGACCTCTTCTAATGAGAGCATCTTCCACCCTTCGAGCTAAATCTATAGCTTGATCGAAGGTGGTCAAGGTAGCAGTTGATAATTCATAGGATAGTTTTTCTTGTAAATTATTGATAAAAATATCCAATATTTCCCGATAAGGTAACACAAAGTGTAATTTTCCTATCAAGTGCCTCCATCGAGCTAAGAAGTCAGCAAAACACTCATCTTTGTCTTGTTTTAGGTTGTACAAATCTTTAATGGTTACATGCATTTCAATATAGGCACTAAATTGATGCACAAAAGACTCAATGGTCTCTTCAAAATTTCTCAAAGAATGAGTGGGCAATTGATAATACCACTCCAATGCCATCCCCCCTAAACTTTTTGGGAACATTTTTAGTAATAACAAATCATCATGGGATATATCATGGCATGCTATCCTAAACATTCGAAGATGCTCTATGGGATCTTTAGTTCCTTTATATATAGGTAGGACAGGCATAGGAAAGTGTTTAGGATATGGTTGTGCTACAACTATAGGATCTAGAGGTTGACTACACATCTCTCGATAATTGTACGAGGGATGGTAGGGATCTATTTGGTCCATGCGGGAGACTAACTATTTCACCATGGCTTCCAGATTACCAGTTTGTCCACCATATTGGTTTGGTGGTACATGAGTATGGGATTTGTGAGCGTAGGAATGCGTGACATAAGGATTAGATGCTATATTGCTATTATGCAAATGGTTGGTACGAAGAGTATTATGAAGAAGATTTGTTGTAGCATTATGTTGTATCCCATATTGTTGGAAATTGGTATTTGGTTTTGTTTTAGGCTTTTTTTTAGTTTAGGTATATTGATCAATAGCTTGGCAAAATAGAGCAGTGAATGAAGGTTTATTTTGTGTGGGAATAACCCTAGGCTTGATAACAGACACTCTAGGTGGTTGGGTAACCTGTTGTTGTTGCGTGTTCTGGATTATAGAGGCCATATCCAAATTGGATGGTCTAGCTTGATCACTTTCTTGATCAACGAAGGACAAAGGATTAGTGTGTGTGTGTGTGATATATGTCTTCTAGGGTTGCTTGAGTGTCACTAATTTGATATTTGTCCATATGGACTGCTCTATTAAGAGTGCCAATATTAGTATTGAGGAACTTCCAAAAATGTTCCATGTTCTCAAAAGTAACAACTCCTTCTGGAGATATTTTAGGGTATGAGGATCCTTCCTCTCTATCATTTTATTTTTGTTTATTTCCTACAACAAATTCTTCTTCTTGTTGGTCGAAGGTTCCTTCTTCTTGAATTGGGTCTTCAGGAAGGACATCTGGGTTATTTTCTAGTTTTCTTAACCAATCTTCTTCTACTTCCATTTGTTTTCCATTCCTGAGTCTAGTCATTATGTCAAAATTTAGATTTTAGCAAATATATATTAATATATTTGCAACAAATTTGGGAGGTATATATTTTAACTATATACCTACTATAATGCTTAAAAGAAAATGTTTTGATTTTTGTTATGATTTTATTTTGTTTTTATTTTTATTTATATATATATATATATATATATTTGTTTTTATGTTTACAAAGACAACAAACAACACACTGAATGCAAGAAATAACAATAATAAAAGAATAGCTTAGTTTTCTATAAATAGTTTATAGATATCATTAATAGGATCAAGTTCATCAAGAGTCATGAAATGCTCCTCTTCAAATTGGAAATGGTTTTTCAAGAACTTGATAAAATGTGCTATAGTGATATTATCTTGTTTCATACCCTGACTGGTAGAAATAAAGTTCATGGCAATACTCTCGATATAACATAGCTCTAGGAACTCTATTCCATCTTTTTCTATCCATAAAAACAACCTCTTGATCCTTTATATGAGATAGAAATTTATGTACTACAACTGCATTCTCAAGATATTCCTCAAAGGTGTATAGCTCTGAAGACACATGGGCTCTTTTATCTACTAACCACCTATGGCAAGCTCTCTGAAGTTCATGATATAAGGTCACTTGATCAGGATCCAGGATTCTATCTAGGACAAACCTCTTAATTTGCCTAAGTTCTGTTGCCCTAGATCCAATGATACCCAATCTCCTATCAAGTTCATCCCACAAAGGTTGAACCCTATTTGTTTGAGGTACTCTAAGCACAGAAGTAACCTCTATAGCTATTAATTGATTCTCAAAATTAATGGTGACAGCTCGTCTTTTATTATAATCTACCATCTAAATATGATATGCAATCTTTGGTTCTAAATGCATTTATGTTTTGTTTTTTTGTTTTGGATTGTTTTCAAAAGGTTTTTAGTTTTCACGTCGGGTTCACCAAAATGTATCGCTCCAAATTTTTCACATCCTTACCCTTAGGCTATAGGATCCACGCTCGGAAGGGGGATGTGAGAAGGATGGGACAATACCTCGGACTAAGAGGCCCTTTGAAGGTCCCGCCTCTCGGGGGAGGGGTATAAAGGTGAATTTTTGATGGATGGTGGGTTCACCAGGAAAATTTTGAGTGGCAGTTTCCACACCTAGGTTGATAGTGAGTTTGATGTGTTCATTTTGTACTTTAATCATTCAACTCCTAGGTTTGGCCAAGATGAATCTAAACTATTCTATATGCCAATGCTGATTTTATGGATACAGAAAATATGAATAAATGCTAAACACAGAAAATGTGTCGAATGGGACAGAACATACCTGATTTCGGATGTTTGATGAAGGTTCTGAGTTTTGTAGCAGTCAAAATCGTCTCAACTTGTATGTAATCATCTGATATTTCACATAATCATCTCAAATCATAGTCGGTCATCTGAGATCATATGGAATCGCCTGAGATCTGATGAATTCATCAAAAAAAAATTTCAGAAACCTGCAATCAGAAAAACAGACACAAAATACCAAATATGCAACTGCAGAAGCAAAGGAGAATGATAGCAATAACAACAAACGTGCCTAAATAATGGATTAAAATAACAAACAAGAGAAATGTAGTAGATTTAATGATTGATTTTAACTTTATCATGCGGTTATGCTAAATGAGGTGAACTCCAAGATGCATAAACATAATAACTAAGATAATGTATAAAGAAATGCAACAAAAAATAAAGAGATGCAAACTCTGGACTCTGATTACCCCCAATCTGGACTATAGTTGGGATCGCCTCCAATTGTACGAGATCATCTGTGCTCCTCAACAAGATCGTTCGAAATCGTCCAGAATCGCTTGCGACGATCCAAGCTAGCTTCGACTAAAAAAAAGTAAATTTCCTGCAAGAAAACATGAAATACCGAATGCAAATGGTGGTGTGAGGATGCTCTGAGGTGCGTGGAAGTTCAGGGAAGTTTAAGCAGAGTTTCAAGCAAAAATTCATGGGGAATCAAGGGGATAAACTGATAAAATCTCAGTTTATATAAGATTAGGGAGAGGTTAGGAGGTTGGGGATCATCCCAATCTGGGAGATCTCCAATGGGGGAATCTCCAACTGCGCAGACACACTTTTGCCCAAGTTGGAGAGGCTATTGAAACATAAGCTAATTATGAAAATTTGGTTTTGGGACAAAATCATCTAGACGTTCTGTCCATGACGAATTCGTCAGATCTGGGACGATTTCATCTAATCTGCGATGATATTGTCCAATGGTCAAAACAAATCCTAAAAATGGCATAAAAAATAAGGAAAGCGGGTAACAGGCAGTTAACGGGCGGTTTGAGGTTAAAATTTAAATTTTATCTTTTTACTAAGGTTTAACTGTGCCAATTTTAGGGTGCTACAATACAAAAAGGTTGTTTATATTATAGCATCCATTCAATACATCCAAGCCTGCATATATCATCCATAGCATATTATATGCATCCATGTGAAACTAATGATGGAATGTTGAATGATTTTAGATGATAATGAATGAATCCCTCGATACACACTGAGCTAATGTTGAATGATTTCGATGGTTCATGTCTTTTTGGTCTACTTTTATTCTCTGGATATTTTTTGACACTTGTAATTTTAATGTTTGGGTTTTATGTGTTTTTAGAGGTTGGGTTCTTCACCCGAAGTGCTCAAGAGCACTTTCCAGTAGAGTCACCATTTGTTGTGGCTACTCCACAACTAGCCCCAAAACTTGGGGACCCACTTTAAAATTGTTGTTTTGAGCATTTTAGTGTCCATGGAGTAATAATTTCGATTTATCTCATCCACAATATTTGCATTTTAATTTCAGGTTGCCTTGTTGAGTAGAGTTTTATATCTTCCTTCGTCTTCTTTTGGAGGGTTGGTTGTCCTTTGGGTGATGATTTTATAGTTGCTCCATTGTTTGGTTTCATTAGGACCTTGTGGTTTGGTGAAGGTCTTAGGGGTGGTTGTTTTACATTTTGATGGTTAATCTCAAGTCAACTAACCTTTGAAATAATTTAAATCCAAATAAAAATAAAATATATATATATTTATATAAGTTATACATTTATATAGATATATATGTTATTATAATGTATATATGTTAATAAAAATAAAAATAAAAACAAAATAAAAAATAAAATAAAATAAAAATTATATATATATATATATATAGTTATATTCCTATAAATATAATATATATATATATAACTAATAAAACAAAAAAAAATGACAAACATATACATTTCTATATATTATGTTTATATAATATATATATATATATATATATATATATAAATGTAATAAAATAAAATAAAACAAAACAATAACAATAATAAAGACTTCTCTTATATATGTACTATGAGAGAATATAAAAAAGAAGTCGTCTGACTCCTTTAAGTTTATAACTTTAGGTTCAAGTCTTATATTATGGTTTTAAAATTCTTACTTAAAATGGTTGGTTTGGCATTTTGCAGAGATATCGTTGGGAGTCTAACGTGTACACACAACGCGGAAAATGTAGTAGATGATGCCACAATGACTACTAGACATTACTATGACTAGACAACTAGAGGAATGATATGTGTTTCATGGCTTCAGATAATGGCACTGTGAGGTCCACTTGGCATACCACTTACAGTGGACGGAGATCGATGAGGAAGCACCAGTATAGACTCTTGGAGAGCATAGCCAAAATGAATATTCACGATAATGGGTGGCCCAACAATATACATAGTCGATGATGGAATCTAATGGCGATCAAAAGAGTGAAGTGGTGGAGGTTATCGGTGACTAAAGCCCTAACATGGATGCTAGTGCAAGGGCAGTTTACGAAGGCTTTACCCACCTCAAAAATGATAACATGGCCAAGGCAGACCAGCTCCACGATGGACCCATGTGGCACCAATGACAGATTAGTAGCCAATCAATGCGAGATGTAGGATCGTGGTAGGCCATATCAGTGTTTGGTTTCAGACAATTAATTTATAGCAGTCACCAGTGCAGTGTGGACAAATCAAAGGCATGTGGATTCGATCGCCAATTTGGACGAAGTATTGAACACATTTGACATAAAATAAGCACCGTATCAGTAGTCGAAGAATAGGAACTTGTATGGTGCATGGTGATAGGATCTAGCGGATTCATTTGGTAAATGTTTGGGGGGGTCTTAGGTGATGAGAGGCTACAGTGATTTGATCCAAAATAGAAAAGACTCCGTGTAGCCACTACCCTATAGAACATAAGGCTATTGCACAAATATTTCAGGAGTTTAGGTCTTTCAAGCCTAACATAAAATACGTAGGACCAGTGATGGCAGATGATGTAGCTCTAGGCATCGAGAGGTTGAAACCAAACAGGCAGTAGTTGAGTAGTAAGTGATAACCAGGAGATTATCAAATAGCGGATGACCTTAGTCTACAACCTCAAACGAAGAAAAATCCATGGTAGTTCAAAAATTTGAGTTGGATATCGAGGCAACGAGTGGCATACCCAAGAGATTACTAGCAAAGAGGAAGTGATTTCCAAAGAAATCAAAACTTTCAATGGTAGTTAGTGAGCAATTTTATGGCACATAAATAGACAAAGATATCGAATCGTCCAACAACGTTTGATAGTTTTGAAAGGCATTAAACATGGACTGTGGGCATTTTATTCCAAATGCAGATATAGTAGTTCAACGTGGGCCATAGAATAGCGATGCTAAGTATGGATAGCACGATAGATCTGAGCGAAGTGGTGAACAGGTAAAGACATTTTGCAATGGTGTAGACGTCTACATGGCAACAATGGTGGGTGTTGTGGTTGTCAATGGGGAGAACATGAACTGATGGGAAGTCTTGGCAGGGCACCAATGAAGACATGGACTCTTACGCACACAACATTGGGTGCATGCTAGGATGCATATATTATTAGAATAATGCGTCAAGGCAGGTTTTGAACCGGGAGTGTGAGGTGTATAAGGGGCAAGTTTAATCAAATTAAACCCTAAGTGACATTGGGCAATGAACACAGTGAAAGTAGATATTTACAATAACAAAATAGCGATAGCGTGACAGATAAAAATGGTGATGATGCGGTGCCATACGAAAGATTGATGATGCAAAAATAACATTGTGAATGGACCGATGCAGCATGCCCGACGATGCAGGATTCAAAGGCTTTAAGAAATATTCATCGAATTTGGACACCTCACTCATATGGCAATAGCGTTATCATGCTGACATTAACACAATGGCAGGCCTGATATTTGGTGGAAGACAGTGTGTATAATGGGACATAGTGATGTAGCTGGTTTCAAATGCCATTTTGGATGAAAACGGAAAATCAGTGACTGAAATATAAACAGAAACAGCCGGTAAATGTATACATTTAGCAAAACAAAAAAGTCATAGGATTAACTAAAATGTAGCCACAATGGAGATTATTCATTTTCAACAAGTGGACATAAGTTGTAGGGAAAACAGAGCAGAAGATAGCACCCGAAATGGATAATGTCTAATAGGTACCCGACAATATTTAGAGACGTTTCAAGCTAAATAAAGGTATCATTACAGTAACTACGTGTGGCAAGAGGACAATTTAGGTGGTCGAATAGGATAGGAGTGACACACAGGATAAAGGAAGACACATCAACGTCAAATGAAACCGTTAAATATGAACGATACTCGTCCATAGAACAAATATTGTTCCATGCATACATGCCAACGTTGGGTAAAGATGGTCCACATTGACATGTTTAATATTAAATGTGGTTTAGCAATGGTTGAAAGTTCACTATTTCCACGTAAGGCCATCATTGTGAAAATCAATAGCAGGGTTTTAAAATATTTAAATGATTCTCATGGAAGCCCTATGAAGGGTTATTATTAAGCCCGTCGAAGGAAGTATTATATAAATTTATACTATATTTTATAGTATTATTTATACTATTGTTGGTCACGAATCTGCCACAGGAAAGGATTTTTACAATTGTGCCCTAGACCCGGCCAACATTGAAAGGCTGGAAGCAAGAAATGGCTACCAGACCAATCTCCAGAGTGGGCTGGTTCCCTCTACTATTCTAAAAATGGGTTTAATATAGGGTTGCTAGAGAGAGATTTAAAAGGTTGCAGAAAGAAATGGGAAATATGGCCACAGGCCGAAGTGATGGGATCGAAAAAACAACAGCAGGAAACTACAAATGCAACAACAGCAAGTAACATAAGAAATCAGCTTAATCCTCGCACAATCACATGCAGCAAATCCCTCCAAACCCACATTCCATAAATTGTACTCTGACCGCAATATTTAAATCCAGAAATAGAATTTAAATGTAACAGCAATGCAGGAGTATGAATGCTATTAGAAATGCAAAAAAATAGAAAAGAAATTAATCCATGCAACGCTTGAAAAATTAGAAGTGATCCTTTTATTCCCGCAAATACGATTCCAGTCTCTAGCAGCAAGTTTTTCCAACCCTCGTAAATGAAAATTACATTGGTTTTTATAGAGGTCCGTCCTCTTTGCAGCATTAAAAACTTAAAACCAACTTCCTCGTGATCTACAACCATCACTTGGAAATCAGGAACACGATCCCCTTAATCGCGGCCTCGAGGAAGCAAAAATTAAATGCAATGAGATAATCGCGGGCACCTTCATTAAATTCATTTTTCAAACATGTGCATGCAATTTATTAAATCAATCCACGAACAGCAACTTCGAACCAATAAACCCTTTAATTTTGGTGGCCTGGGCATTCTTCGACCTTAACCGCATCGAAAATCCACAAAGCATTTAATTCGGGCAGCATTTAATCATCGAAACCCAAAAAAAAAACCTTCTCGGTCGTTCATACTTGTGTTTTGGCAGGAAACTGCGCAGGTCGCGAAAACGCGATGGGTCACAAAATCGTGACATCTTATAATGTCGTACGCTTTGACCACCTTTGACCCATGAAAATGGCACATGTAGCGATTTCGCTACGTCTCCGGCTTCCTCTTCTCCATCGCAAGCTTGTTCCGCGAAAACGGAACATGTAGCGATTTCGCTACATGTTTCCGTCGTTGGCTCCTCCCTGCGCTCTGCCCCGCGAAAACGGAACATGTAGCGATTTCGCTACATGTTTCTTCTCTCCGTACCAATCGCCATTTTCCGTCGCGATTCGCTGACATGTCAGCGAATCGCTGCAATTTTTTGACTTAATGCCTTTGACGCCGACCGACCCGCGATTTCGGAACACGTCGCGATATCGCGACGGTTCCGCCCAACCTGCCTGCGTTGACCGCGATTCTGCGACATGTCAGCGCATCGCTGCAGTTTTCAGACTTAGTCATTTTTTGCTCATTTTTTCTCCTTTTTTCGCCCAAGCTGCATCAAAGCTGATATCAAAGGTCAGATTTCCAACAATACACTAATGCATTAATCAATGAGAATCAATGTGGCAAAAATGCCAACAACTATATAGTAGCGTTGTTTTATATGGCGTTGAATGTTTTAAATCAAAATATTACCATATGAAATGGAAGGGCCAAAACAAAGATGAAAAAAGATAAAAAAAGAAAGGGAAAAGTGGAGGAAAATGAAATGAGGGGTTTCATGGAAGGGCAACGAACAACCAAAAGAAGAAAACCACATTAGAATACGAAATGAAGGGTTTTTTTAATGGTAACTTTAAATTATGCAATGAAGGAAAGAAGAGGGGTTGGAAAATTTTTAGAGGAGATTGCAGTAATGAAGGCAGGAGCTTTGGCACAAGATTTTTCTGAATGTTTTCCTTCCACTTGGACTGGTTTTTGGGGAAAACCAGAAATTCTGCTATTGTAAAGTGAACATATTTTGCAGAATTTTTCATAAATTTGCATCTTATGGGCAAGAAAGGAGGATATTTGTTTTTGCATGCTAGATTTAATAGTTTATATTTCCCTTTTAGATTTCAGATTTATAGATGAAGTTTATGCATGTTTTATTGGTTGCTTCATGCGAATGTTTGAAATCTGAAACTTATTTTGTACCCTAGGAGCTAGCACCTAACTTGTTTTGATTGTGCAAAATTGCAGGTCTAATAGGCTAGGTTGCATGCATGGAATACCTCACATATTTGTTTTTTGTGGAATAGGATGGCATCATACTGATTGTAGCATACTTTGCACTTTCATATTACATTTTTTTTTTAGATTCTGTTTTATTTTCTAACTTTTTTTAAATTTTCGGACATTAAAATAAATAGGAAAAAAATTCAAAATCTAAAAATAATTGAATGCATAGAGCATACTTCATACTTTCATTACGCACTTAGATGTTTTTACTTCGGTTTCGTTTAGTATTTTTAAAAATTATCCGAAGTTGTTGTTTTATTGCAGATTTTAAAATTTCAAAATTTTCATTTTGGACAAAATTCAAAATTTTCAGCTTTGTATCTCATTCATGAGCCTATGATGACATTTCCATCATTAAAACTTCAATTTCATTGAAGGGGTTATGTTTTATGGCATTTTATAAATTACCATTTTGGGTCCTAAATTGACTTCACTTTATAAAAATTCTGATTTTCTGAAAGAGGGGTAATTTCTACACTACATTGAAGATCATTATTTCAAAGCACTAAATTATTCCTTTTTGTGAAAATTTGATTTCATTTAAGAGGGATAATTTGAAGTGACATTTTAAAGCCTCTATTTTAAGGCAATGAATTATCATCTTTTTGTGAAAATTAATTTCACTAAAGAGGGATAACTCATTTATCACATTAAAGGCTATCTTAATATCCATGATAAGAAGCTACATTTGAAGACCCTATTCATAATTGAGGATTCACATTCATAGATAGATTTAATCTTTACTTTCATGCTTCAAATAGGATTTAATGCAAGATAAAACTTGATTAAAATCCACTTAATAAGGAAGATAAAATCTACCTTAAAATCCTCAAGATAAAAGGAATTAAGGCACTACATCGTGGTCATATGAGGACCAACTCATATTTGCTTTATTTTGGTTTCATTAACAATCATTAAAGTAGCATGGTCAAATAAACCAACACGTGCCCCTTGTTTATAGTTACTCACAATCACTAAGGTGTTCCTAACATTGAATTGGTATATTTTTATTGATATTACTAATAGATATATGCAAATGCTAATATAGCGAATACCTTGGAAAAGTTGCTTGTTTAACTTATTTTCAAGAGAGGGTTTTGGAATCCAAACCCTAAGGGAGAGCATAATTACACAATTGGGTGAAATTAACACTCGAAATTTTAGCTCTAGAAGGAGGGATTGAATTGGTTTACTTCATTTTATTTATGCTAACCACTTCATGAATTGGTTTTCATTGATCTAGCACTTTTGGATTGTTCATGGTTACTCGAGTTTTAATTGTTAAATATTTCGATTTCATTTGATTATCATCTTTGGTTTCCTCTAACACTCACACTTTGGGAGCTAGGAGGATTTGAATTGATTTATTGTATTGCTATTTAGATGCTATATTGTTCGTGTTACTTGAAACATTTATTTAAAAACATTGGTCTTGACTAACGTGGTTTTGTCTCCATTTTATTACTCTTATTGATTCTAACATTCTCTATTTTGGTGATGCATTAATGCTAACATATTTAAAATTTGATAATGTTCTTCAATTTCATCGTTTAATAGATACATATCTCTTTTTTGATGCTAACATGATGATTCATATGTTATATATTTGATATTGGTTAGTCATTTCATGTTTTTGTAAGAAATCTTTATTTGACTAACAATTTGGTTTGAAGCTATTCTTTGAGTTTCACTAATGACATCGATTGTTCTAACTAGGGTATAAATTTCATTATGGATAGTTGGCTATTATCGTCAATTGGATAGGCCTACTCATCACATTCCTCAAAGGGTAGAAAATCATTTACCTATGTTTAAGTATGATGTGACTTTAGCTAAGGAACACATTAAAAAATACACGGATACCTTAAGGCGATTGCAAATATGGAAATGATATGTTCCTTGTAGACTATTTTCATACACTTTGGATGAGGTTACATGTGAGTGGTACATACACCTACCTATAGATTCCATTATTTCTTGGCCTCAATTAGAAGTAACGTTTACTAGCCATTTTCAAAGACAAGTTGACCATGTTCAAATGTTAAATCAAAATTTCTCTATCTCTAGAGAACCTAATGAGTCCATGAGTGAATTCAATGATAAGTTTCACAAGTCGTACACCAAAGTGGTGTCCCATTTCTTCATTTTAGAAGAGAGAGCTATTGAAATATACATGGGAACTATGCCACCTAAATTGGCTACATTATTAAGGGAAAGTATTGATGACCCATCTTTGCATAGAGTCTATGAGGCCATGAGAGAATTAGAACAACGAGGCCATTTCGATAAGAGAAAAGGTGAATCAACCATCATTGCCTAACCCTAGGGTGAACAATCAATGGGACGAAGTTGAATGTCCAAATACAACAACCACCCTAGATTCCATCCAAGAGGATGTGCAAGTCTCAAAGCCAAAGTCAATTAATGAGGATTGGGATAAACAAACCCAACAAGATATGATTTGCACATGTTTAGTCACAAAGGATTTGGATGACTGGTAGGAGAAATATATAGGAGTTGATCCTCTTTAACAAACCCTTGACTCAATAAAGGTGGTTGAGACTGAATTTGAAAATCTAAGAGATGAATCAGAAGATCCAATAGAATCTCATCACTTATTTTTTGAGGATACGTTGGATGATATTATTGATACTAATAATAAAAAAAACCCACACCTTCCAAAATGTGATAAGATAGAATTTTGGGTTACAAATGTGAATTGTGATCTTGCAAATTTGAATACAAAGAGTAACCCATTTTTGGAAATGATTGAATTGTCTAAGGAAGGTGAAGGTGAGTTTGAGGACCAACCCATTGATGCATTTAAATAACGTGAAGGTATAGTTGAACATCACACCCTAATATTGGAAGATGATCATTGTTGGTGGAATAAATGGGAGAACTTCACAACTCTTTCTAATGAAGCACTCACTTCACTTGATATTCAGGACAAGTTGCAAAGGCTAGTTTTACAACTCAAATAAAACATCTCTCAAATACAAGAACAACAACCTCAAGATGCATATCTAGATGATACTTCGAATCATCCTTGTGAGGAAAAGGTTGAAGATACTAGAAGTGATGTTCTTTTAGACAATGTAGTGATTCCAGAGTGGATTGGTTTTGGAACTGTGATGAATCAGGATCTTCCATAGATTTGGATGAGGATTTGATGATCAAAACCTTCAACATCCCCAAGATAATGACCAAGAAAAATGTGAAGAAAAATTTCTTGAATATTTTGAGGAAGAAATAGTATGGATGGTTAACAAGAAATGGGAAGAACATGCTCATTCCAAAACCTCTAATGAAATTTTTGTGTCAATGGATATGTAGGATAATACAATTATTTCCTCACATGAGGATATTACAAGTCTTGTAAAATTTGAATTTTTTTTGAAAGAAATGTTTGAATCTAATCAAGTTTTAGAAAGTGATAATGATTCTACAACCATGGATAAGGAAGGAAAACCATTTAAAGAGTTTGGAATTGAAAATTTTGATGCACATATTGGTGCTACAATGTCCATGCCATTTCAAAATGAGGAAATTTTAGAACCTGAGTGGTTTGGGTTTGATATCACTGATAATCCAATTAAAAATTTCATGTTATCTGAAACAACCCAAGTGATCGATCATGGATATGTGTTAGTTGATCCATCCCTAGATAGACAAGACCTATGGTTGGAAAATGATGAACATGTTTTTAATTGGGTGCCTAATTTTGGTGTCTTTAATAAAAAGATATTTGATGATGATGAAAGTCATGAAGAAAAGGTGGAAATTAAAAATACTCACAAAGTTTTGTCAAATGATAATATACGAAAGGTAAAATCTCACCCTTTGTGTTCTAGTATTCAAACTTCAGGTGATGGTTTACCTGGTTGCTGGTTAGATTCAAATATTGTCAATGATGAAATACCATTTGTGGTTGATAAATAATTTGATTTAATTACTCCTCACACCACTAATGATATTTCTTCATTGAATTAAAAAGAAATTAATATGATTGAAATGTTAAATCAAGTTCATAATCAATTAGTAAGAGAATCTAGGATAAAAACTTACGATGATGCTCATTTAATAGATATCCTAGGTGCTTGAAAGAAGTTACGTGAATTTTATTGGCCTATAGATTTGAAAAGGCATTTGGTTTTAAAAATTGTAGAAATAGGTTCCTATTTGCAAGATCTCATATCTAAAAATGAAAGATTATTTCTACACCATGCATCGATGTGTAAAACTGACATATTAAAGAATAGACATAAAATAATTGAAGATCAATTATTGTCTAATCAATTTGAGAACTTGAAACTCCACCATAGGATTATTAATGGAACTAAATCAAATTGGTATGGTGAGAGGGGCAAGTTGAATTTTGTTGCTTTGTTTGGTCTAATATTATTTTTGTTGGATTCCTACAAAACTTGGCATGCATATCACATTATATGTCTTTTGAAGTGTTCTAATCATGTTTGGGATCCAGGGAAGTGATAGGTCAAACTTTGCACCATCTTGTACCATATTGTACATTTGTATATAGTTTTGGTTTCCATGTTTCGGTTTTGGGTTTGCATTTTGTTTTGGTTTGATTTGTGTGTTTGTATTCATTCACTTCTAAGTTTTGGTTTTTTTCTAGTGTTTTAGAGTGAGATGTTAGCTCATGTCCTCATGAATGTTTACTAAGATAAGGAAAATATGAAACATTGGAATTGTATTGAAGAAGGATCCACGAGTACTACAAACACATTTAAGAATATCATTTGAAACTTGGGATATGTGAAGTTGTTAGTTTTGCAAATTAGAGAAAAATATTTTGTATACTCCATCTGCATTTCAAAGAAACAATGCATTCATCCATATTTCATGGTACATTTCACATTGCATAAACATAACATCTCACTTGCATCTACATTTCAAAGACAATCACTAAAAAACATGTCAAATTCTCTTAGGATTATTGCACAAGATTCACTAAGTAGATCTTGATATTGGGAACTGATGCCGAAGTTGTCTTGAACCAAACATAATTTGCACACTTGTTAAAGTCATCTTGGTTAAAATGGTCAAAACCATTCTTGGGAGAAAATTTGAGGTGAGAAGAGTTATTCTTGTCATTCCTATCATTCAACATAGTCCATAAAACAATGGTTTTGACCACTTCCGCAATACTTGAAACTCAAAGTCAGAGTAGTAAGGATAGGGTCAAATTCTTGTCATACTTAGGTTGAGAATCCAAATCCCCAAAGCTCTGAGTTTCCTTCCATCACACTACTAACTATTGGATTATAAGGATCGTACTACATGTCCCCTTAAAAGGATGAGTAGTCATCCCCAAGATTCAAAATATCAAAAGCAAAATCATGGACTATGGGGCTAACCTCCACCAAGGCTATAGATGCTTGAATGACAATGGAGTATTTTCATGCATGGTGAAATGTCTCGTTTAAAAGCGATATCTTTGATTGTTCAAACGAACATGCTAGCCTTGTGGTTTCATCCATAACAGGTTTAACCATTTTGGTCAAGGTGAGGTAATAAATTCAAAGATCATAATAGTAAGGATAGGGTCAAATTCTCATCATACTTAGGTTGAGAATCTAATTAGCCAAAGCTCTGAGTCTGCTTGCACACACGTTGGCTATGGATTGTAGCGGTTCATAACCGAGCTCTTGATATGGTAAATAAATTCACTACACACACATTTGATCCTAAGAGGGTTATACATTTTTAGTGTGTTTGTTTATGGTATTAGAATGTTTGAGTTTCTACAAAAAGGTTGTTCATATTATAGCATTCTTTCAATACATCCAAGCCTACATAAATCATCCATAGCATATCATATGCATCCATGTGAAATTGACGATGGAATGTTGAATGATTTTAGATGATAAGGAATGAATCCCTCGGCACACACTAAGCTGATGCTGAATGATTCCGATGGTTCATGTATTTTTGGTCTACTTTCATTCTCTGGATATTTGCTGACACTTGTAATTTTAATGTTGAAGTTTTATGTGTTTTTAGAGGTTGGGTTCTTCACCCAAAGTGCTCAGGAGCACTTCCCAACAGAGTCACCATTTGTTGTGGCTGCTCCACAACTAGCCCCAAAACTTGGGGACCCACTTTAAAATTGGTTTTTTGAGCATTTTAGTGTCCTTGGAGCAATAATTTTCGTTTATCTCATCCTCGGTATTTGCATTATAATTCCAGGTTACCTTGTTGAGTAGATTTTTTTGTCTTCCTTCGTCTTCTTTTGTAGGGTTGGTTTCCCTTTGGGTGATGATTTCTGTATTTGCTCCATTGTTTGGTTTCATTAGGACCTTGTGGTTCGGTGCAAGTCTTAGGGGTGGTTTTTTTACATTTTGATGGTTAATATAAAGTCAACTAACTTTTGAAATAATTGAAATCCAAATTATATATATATATATATATATATATATTTATATATTTATATAAGTTATACATTTATAAATATATATGTTATTATAATGTATAAATGTTAATAAAAAAACAAAAGAAAAACAAAAATAAAATAAAAATTATATATAGGTATATTCCTATAAATATAATATATTTATATAACTAATAAAAAAAATGACAAACATATACATTTATATATATTATGTTTATATAATATATATAAATGTAATAAAACAAAACAATAACAATAATAAAGACTTCTCTTATATATGTACTATGAGAGAAGATAAAAAATAAGGCGTTTGACTCCTTTACGTTTATAACTTTAGGTGCAAGTCTTATATTATGGTTTTAAAATTATTACTTAAAATGGTTGGTTTGGAATTTTGCAGAGATATGATGAGCGGGTACGTTGGGAGTCTGATGTGTACGAATGCGGAAAACATAGCAGATGATGCCACGATGACTACTAGACATTACGACGACCGAACAACTAGGGGCATGATATGTGTTTCATGGCTCTAGAGAATTACAGCATGAGGTCCACTTGACATACCACTTACAGTGGATGGATATCGATGAGGATAGCACCAGCATAGACTCTAGGAGAGCAGAGCAAGAATGAAGATTCACGATAATGGGTGGCCCAACAACATACATAGTCAATGATGGCATTTAATGGTGATCGAAGGAGCGAAGTGGTGGAGGTTACCGATGACTAAAGCTCTAACATGTATGCTAGTGTGAGGGCAATTTACGGAGGCTTTACCCACGTCAAAAATGACAACATGGCCAAGGCAGGCCAGCTCCATAGTGGACCCACGTGGCACCAACTACAGAATGGTGGCCAATCAATGCGAGATGCAGGATCATGGGAGGCCAAAGTAGAGTTTGGTTTCAAACGATTAATTTGTAGTGGTCACCAGAGTAGTGTGGATAAATCAAAGGTGTGTGGATTCGATCACCAATTTGGATGGAGTATTGAACATATTTGAAGAAAAATAAGCACCGCATCAGTAGTCAAATAATAGGAACTTGTATGGCGCATGGTGATAGGATCTAGTAGATTCATTTGGTAAATGTTTTGGGGGGTCTTCAGCGATGAGAGGCTACGGTTATTTGACACAAAATGGAGAAGACTCTGTGTAGCCACTACCCGATATAATAGAAGGCTATTGCATGAATCTTCAGGAGTTTAGGTCTTTCAAGCCTAACATCAAATACGTAGGACCAGTGATGGTAGATGACAGAGCTCTAGGAATCAGGAGTTTTAACCAAACAGGTGGTAGTCGAGTAGTAAGCGATAGCCAAGATATTATCAGATAGTGGATGACCTTAGTCTACGATCTCAAACGAAGAGGAACCCACGATAGTTCAAACATTCAAGTTAGAAATAAAGGAAATGGATGGCATATCTAAGAGATTGCTTGCAAAGAGGAAGTAATTTCCAGAGAAACAAAAATATTCGATGGCAAATAGTGAGCAATTTTATGGTACATCAGTCGACAAAGATATCGAATCATCCAAGAGCGATTGACAGTTTCAAAAGGTATTGAATGTGGATTGTGGGCATTTTGTTCCAAATGTAGATATAGCAGTTTGACATGGGCTATAGAATAGTGATGTTAAGTATGGATAGCGCAGAATATCTGAATGAAGCGATGAATAGGTAAAGATATTTCATAGTGGCACAAACGTCTACACGACAACAACGGTGGGTGTTGTCGTTGTCAATGGGGATAATTCAAACTGATAGGAAGTCTTGGCATGGCACCAATGAAGATGTGGAATCTTACGCATATAGAATTGGGTGCATGTTAGGATGCATCTATTATCAGAAGAATGCATCAAGACAGGTTTCAAATCAGGAGTGTGAGGTGTATAAGGGGCAAGTTTAATCAAATTAAACCCTAAGTGACATTGGACAATGAACACAATGAAAAAAAATATTTAAAATAACAAACTAGTGATAGTT
This sequence comes from Wollemia nobilis, assembly GCA_028583015.1. NCBI lineage: Eukaryota > Viridiplantae > Streptophyta > Pinopsida > Araucariales > Araucariaceae > Wollemia > Wollemia nobilis. Next base: position 749,552 of record JAQPPZ010015344.1, read on the forward strand.
TGATAGATAAAAATGGTGATTATGTAGTGCCATACGGAAGATTGATGACGTAAAAATAAAGTCATGAATGGACCGACACAGCATTCCCAGTGACGTAGGATTCGAAAGCTTCGAGAAATATTCGTCGAAGTTGGACACCTCACTCATCTGGAAATAGCATTATTGTACTAACATTGACACAATGGTAGGCCTAATATTTGGTAGAAGATAGTGTGTATAATGGGACGTAGTGATGTAGCAGGTTTGAAATGCCACATTGGATGGAAACGATGAGTTAGTGACTGAAATATAAATAGAAACAACCGGTGAATGCAAAAATTTAGCAAAATGAAAAATTTGGAGGATTAATTAAAATGTAGCCATAGTGGAGATTGTTCTTTTTCAACAAGTGGACGTAAGTTACAGGGAAAACAGAGCAGAAGATAGCACCCAAAATGGATAATGTCTGATAGGTGCCCGACAAGATTTAGAGACATTTCAAGCTAAATAAAGGTGTCATTACAACAACTATGTGTGGTAAGAGAAACAATTTAGGTGGCCAAATAGGATAGAAGGAGTGACACACAAGATAAAGGAAGACACGTCAATGTCAAATGAAACCGTTAACTATGAAGGGTACATGTCCATCAAACAAATATTGTTCCATGCATACATGCCAATGTTGGGTAAATATGGTCCACATTAACATGTTTAATATTAAACATGGTTTAACAATGGTTGAAAGTTCACTAGGGTTATTATTAAGCCCACCAAAGGAAGTATTATATAAATTTATACTATATTCTATAGTATGATTTATACTATATAGTAGAGTTGTTTTATATGGTTTTGAATGTTGTAAATTAAAATATTAGCATATGAAACGGAAGGGCCAAAATGAATATGAAATAAGACATAAAAATAAAGGGAAAAGAGAAGGAAAATGAAATGAGGGGTTTCATGGAAGAGCAGCGAACAACCAAAATAAAAAAACCACATTGGTAGGCGAAATTAAGGGTTTGTTTTATGATAACTTTAAATTCTGCAATGAAGGAAAGAAGAGGGGTTAGAAAATTTTCATAGGAGATTATAGTAATGAAGGCGGGAGCTTTGGCACTAAATTTTTTAGAATGTTTTCCTTCCACTTGGACTGATTTTTGGAGAAAACTAGAAATTCTGCTATTGTAAAATGAACATTTTTTTGCAAATTTTTTTAGAAATTTGCATCTTATGGGAAAGAAAGGAGGAGATTTGTTTATGTGTGCTAGATTTAATTGTTTATATTTCCCTTTCATATTTTATATTTATAGATGAATTTTATGCATGTTTCATTGGTTTCTTCATGCGAATGTTTGAAATTTGAAACTTATTTTGTACCCTAGGAGCTAGCACCTAACTTGTTTTGATTGTGCAAAATTGCAAATCTAATAGGCTAGGTTGCATGCATGGAATACCTCACATCTTTAGTTTTTCCGGAATAGGATGGCATCATACTGATTGTAGAATACTTTGCATTTTCAGCTTTGATTTTTTTTTAGATTCTGTTTTATTTTCTAACTTTTTTAAAAATTTTGGACATTAAAATAAATAGGAAATTTTTTTCAAAATCCAAAGATAATTGACTGCGTAGAGCATACTTCATACTTCCATTACACACTTAGAAATTTTTACTTCAGAGTCATTTTGTATTTTTAAAAATTATCCAAAGTTGCTATTTTATTACAGATTTTAAAATTTCAAATTTTTCATTTTGGGGAAAATTCAAAATTTTCAGCTTTGTATCTCATTCATGAGCCTATGATGACATTTCCATCATGAAAACTTCAATTTTATTGAAGAGGTTATGTTTTATGGCATTTTATAAATTACCATTTTGGGTCCTAAATTGACTTCTCTTTATAAAAATTTTGATTTTATGAAAGAGGGGTAATTTCTGCACTACATTGAAGATCATTATTTCAAAACACTAAATTGTTCCTTTTTGTGAAAATTTGATTTCATTTAAGAGGGATAGTTTGAAGTGACATTTTAAATCCTCTATTTTAAGGCAATGAATTATCATCTCTTTGTGAAAATTAATTTCACTAAAGAGGGATAACTCATTTATCACATTAAAGGCTATCTTAATATCCATGATAAGAAGCTACATTTGAAGAGCCTATTCATCATTGAGGATTCACATTCATAGATATATTTAATATTTACATTCATTATTCAAATAGGATTTAATGCAAGATAAAACTTGATTAAAATCCACTTAATACGAAAGACAAAATATGCCTTAAAATCCTCAAGATAAAAGGAATTAAGGCACTACATCGTGGTCATATGAGGACCAACTCATATTTGATTTATTTTAGTTTCATGAACAATAATTAAAGTAGCATGATAAAATAAACCAACACGTGCCCTTTGTTTACAGTTACTCGCAATCACTAAGGTGTTCATAGCATTGAATTGGTATATTTTTATTGAGATTACTAATACACATGCAAATTCTAATATAGTGGAGACCTTGAAGAAGTTGTTTGTTTAACTTCTTTGCAAGAGAGGGTTTTGTAATCCAAAACCTAAGGGAGAGCGTAATTCTACAATTGGGTGAAATTAAAACTCAACATTTTGGCACTAGAATGAGGGCCTGAATTGGTTTACTTCATTTTATTTATGCTAACCAATTCATGAATTGGTTTTCATTGATCTAATACTTTTGGATTGTTCATGGTTACTCAAGAGTTTTAATTGTTAAATATTTCAACTTCATTTTATTAGCATCTTTGGTTTCCTCTAACACTCACACTTTAGGAGCTAGGAGGATTTGAATTTATTTATTGTATTGCCATTTAGATGCTAAATTATTCATGTTACTTGAAACATTTATTTAAAAACATTGGTCTTTACTCATGTGGTTTTATCTCCATTTGATTACTCTCATTGATTCTAACATTCTCTATTTTTGTGATGCATTAATGTTAACATATTTCAAATTTGAGAATGTTCTTCAATTTCATGGTTTAATGGATACATATCTCTTGGTTGATGCTAACATGATGATTCATATATTATATATTTGAGATTGGTTAGTCATTTTATGTTTTTTGTAAGAAATATTTATTTGACTAACAAATTGGTTTGAAGCTATTCTTTGAGTTTCACTAATGACATCGATTGTTCTAACTAGGGCATAAATTTTATTGTGGATAGCTAGCTATTATTTTCAATTGGATAGGTCTACTCATCACATTCCTCAAGGGGTAGAAAATTATTTACCTTTGTTTAAGCATGATGTGACTTCATCTAAGGAATATATTCAAAAATACAAGGATACCTTAAGGTGATTGCAAATATGGAAAGGAAATGTTCCTTGTAGACTATTTTCATACACTTTGGATGAGGTTGCATATGAGTGGTACATACACCTATCTATAGATTCCATTATTTCTTGGTCTCGGCTAGAAGTAATGTTTACTAGCCATTTTCAAAGACAAGTTGACCCTATTCAGATATTAAATCAATTTATCTCTATCTCTAGCGAACCTAATGAGTCCATGAGTGAATTCAATTATAGGTTTCACAAGTTGTATACCAAAGTGGTGTCACATTTCTTCATTTTAGAAGAGAGAGCTATTGAAATAGACATGGGAGCTATACCACCCGAATTGTTTACATTGTTAAGGGAAAGTCTTGATGACCCATATTTGCATAGAGTCTATGAGGCCATGAGATAATTAGAACAACAAGCCATTTCAATAAGAGAAAAGATGAATCAACCATCATTGCCTAACCCTAGGGTGAACAATCAATGGGACAAAGTTGAATGTCCAAATACAACAACCACCCTAGATTCCATCCAAGAGGATGTGCAAGTCTCAAAGCCAAAGTCCATTAATGAGGATTGGGATAAACAAACCCAATAGGATATTATTTGGTCATGTTTAGTCACAAAGGATTTAGATGATTGGTGAGAGAAATATATAGGAGTTCATCCTCTTGAACAAACCCTTGACTCAACAAAGGTGGTTGAGACTAAATTTGAAAAGCCAAGAGATGAATTGGAATATCCAATAGAATCTCATCACTTTTTTTTGGAGGATACGTTGGATGATATTATTGATACTAATAATAAAGAAAACCCACACCTACCAAACTGTGATAAGATAGAATTTTGGATTACAAATGTGAATTGTGATCTTGCAAATTTTAATACAAATATTAACTCATTTTTGGAAATTATTGAATCATCTAAGGAAGGTGAAGGTGAGTTTGAGGACCAACCCATTGATGCATTTAAATAATGCGAAGGTATAGTTGAACATCACACCCTAATCTTGGAAGATGATCATTGTTGGTGGAATAAATGGGAGAACTTCGTAACTCTTTCTAATGAAGCACTCACTTCACTTGATATGTAGGACAAGTTGCAAAGGCTAGTTTTATAACTCAAATAAAACATATCTCAACTACAAGAACAACAGCCTCAATATGCATATCTATATGATACTTCGAATCATCCTTGTGAGACAAAGGTTGAAGATACTAGAAGTGACATTATTTTGGACAATGAAGTGATTCCAGAGTGGACTGGTTTTGGAACTTGTGATGAATCAAGATATTCCATAGATTTGGATGAGGATTTGATGATCAAAACCTTCAACATCCCCAAGATAATGACCAAGAAAATGTGAAGAAAAATTTCTTGAAGATTTTGAGGAAGAAATAGTATGGATGGTTAACAAGAAATAGGAAGAACATGATCATTTTAAAACTTCTAATGAAATTTTTGTGTCAATGGATATGCAGGATAATACAATTGTTTCCTCACACGAGGATATTACAAGTCCTGCATAATTTGAAATTTTTTTGAAAGAAAGTTTTGAACCTAATCAAGTTTTGGAAAGTGAATGATTCTAAAACCATGGATAAGGAAGGAAAACCATTTAAAGGGTTCGGAATTGAAAATGTTGATTCACATATTTGTGAGACAAGCAAAGTCTTCCCAAGTTCGAAGAATGCTCCACAAGATCAATCACACACAAAAGAGGAAAACCCACAACACCAATATTAAGTGGTAAAACCCTACTTCAAATGAAGAAGGGAAACATCCACTATGAAGCTCACTATATTACTCATGTGATTCAACAATACAAGAATGCTTCAATGTTATGCAACAATATGCATCAACATGATATTACAACACAAGTCAATAATTCAAGATATGTTAAGATGTAGTAGACAACATCCCTATTTAAAAAGAAGCTTTTCTACTACAACCCTAAATCTTATTACAATCTAATCTTATCACAATCTAATATTGATATGTGTGACAAGTGGCATCTATCAACTATTAGAATGTGCTTAGTTACTTTCTAATATTATCACAATCTAATATTTGATATCTGTGATAAGTGGCATCTATCAAATATTAGAAAGTGATTAGTTACTTTCTAATATTTGCTAGAAAAGGGGAAATAACTTTTTCCAACAAATTAAATATTCCTAGCACCCTTATTTTATTTATTAATTGGATGGGAATATTTTTACATAAAATAGAATTATTTTCTAATTCAAATATTATTCTTTAGAATTTATATTTTAGTCTAAGAATAATTTACACAATGTTGCATTACATATTACAACACTCCTTAATGCAATATTGGGGAAAGGAATTATGAAGAAAAGAAACATTATCCCCCTAAATATATAAACGAGGATGAGAATCAAATGAGTGATATAGTTACAATGAGCTTCTATGACCAAGAATGATCTACAATAAGGCACCAATACAAAATAGGCCAAAATGAGACTGCAAGCCCCCAACGGAGTAGCTTCAGATACAAGCAGCTTACAAAGCCAGCCATCAACCACAAGTGATTGCAAATGACAAGAAAACATCACAAGGGTGTGTTCAATAAGCCTGCAAAACCCCAAATAGAAGTACCTACAAGCTACACACAGCTCAACATAAGATCAGTTAGATACATCATCATAAATATATTCACCACAACATATATGAATATCCAAATATGATAACAAAATTGATCTAACAAATAGTGAACTATAACTCATCACAAAAAAGATGCCAAGCCATACTTATAGTCATGTGCTATATAGTTGATAAAAAAATATCATGTACAAAGTTGCATAAAGAAAACAAGGAGTACCATGATAATGCAAAATTCAAATTACCATGTAAAAAATTTGCATAAGGTATATGAAAATAATAAAGTGTGCACACCGATTACATAAATACAACCATAAAATATCATGTACAAAAGTAGCATAAATGCTAACAAGAAAGTAACATGATAAACCAATTGCATAATGCCAAATACATAAAAATATGTACAAAGTTGCACAAGGAAACAAGAAAGTACCATGTAAAATATTTGCATAAAGAAATTGCATCATATACCATAATTTCACAATGCCATCTACAAAGTAACATGTACAAAAGTTGCACAAGGCAAACAAGAAAGTACCATGTTCAGAAGAGATGCAAAAAGCAATTATACCACCAAAGATCAACTCATATATATAGAACAAAACACCTCATAAGGATGAAGTTGTCATCACACAAGTGTAACTACACTTCATTCTCCATTGAGGATAACTTCACCAAAACAAGTGCGTCCCTCAGCTTACAAAACTGCTCCTTGGGAAGAGGTTTGGTGAACAAATTAGAAAAATTAGAAGATGATGGGCAATACTCCAACTGAATAGTCCCATACAATACCTTCTCTCTGATAAAGTGGGCTTGGATTTCAACATGCTTTGTCCTTTGATGCATTACAGGATTTTTAGCCAAGGCAATAGCTGATTGATTATCGAAGAGAAAACATGAAGGACCAAATTGCTCAAAGCCAATTTCCTTCATGAGGGTATGAAGCCAAACCGCTTCTTGTGCAACTATTGTCATAGCATTATACTCCACTTCCATTGTAGAAATAGCAATTGTATCTTGCTTCTTGGAATACCAAGAGATAGCTTCAGACCCAATACTAAAAACATATGTTGTGGTAGACTTTCTGTCTATTCTATCCCCTCCAAAATCAAAATTAGCATAACTGAAAAGAGCAAAGGAAGGAAGCCTAGAATACTTGAGTGTCAAATATCTAGTACCTGAAAGGTAATTTAGAATCTTCTTGGTAGCTTGTAAGTGCTCAATATAAGGTTTATGCATGAACCTAGCCATCATACCAACTGCAAAAGCAATATCTAGCCTTGTGATGGTAACATAAAGAAGACTAACAATGAGCTGCCTATACAATGTAGCATCAACCAACTGAGATTTTGTACTTACTTCCAACTTAACCCCCGTAGAAATAGGAATGGAAGTAAGATTGCCATACTCCAAATCAAACCTCTTAATAAGATCTCCAATATACTTGGATTGACTCAAAAAGGTACAATCCACATGTTGATAAACTTGCATGCCAAGATAGTAGTGTAGAAGACCAAGGTCAGTCATTTCATACTCTGACTTTAATTTGGAGATAAAATCAAAAATGACCTCATTCTCATTTCCAGTCACAACAAGGTCATCAACAAATAGATCAATTAAAATGACCAAGTTATCCTTCCTAAGCACATAGAGATTTGTATCTGAATATCATTTATCAAAACCAAGAGATAAGAAGTAACCTAAAATCTTCATGTACCATGCTCTAGGTGCTCATTTCAGACCGTACAAGGTTTTCTTTAGTTTACACACAAGTGTTTCCTTACCTTGTACAACAAATCCTTGTGGTTGAATCATGTAGATATCCACATCCAAATCACCATTTAGAAAGGCACTTTTTACATCAAGCTAAAAAATCTGCCAACCTTGAGCAGTAGCAATAACAATGAGAAGCTGAATGGTGGGTATTTTGGAAACTGGTGCAAAGGTTTCATCATAGTCAATGCCATGTTTTTGAGCATAACCCTTAGCAACCAATATAGTCTTATACTTTTTCTATCTCTCCAGTAGAATTGTACTTGATTCTATAGACCCACTTGTTCCCAATAATATTTCTCTTATTAGGATAAGGTACTAGATCCCAAGTTTTATTATTTAGAAGAGAATCCATATCAAACTTCATGGCATCAACCCAACAAGAGTGTTGTGAATCTTCTTGGTAAGAAGTAGGCTCATGATCATTCTCTATCTTAGCTAGAAGAGATATGTTAAGGGTCATACTTCTAGTTATCCTTTGGCTAACTGAATTCTACTCTTTAGGACCCCTAGAATGATCCAACCACTTGGTCCTTTTGACACAAGGCCCACCATTTTCTAACTCAAGAAGGTCTTCATTGAATTTGACATCTCTTGAAACAAATACGATGCGTGAAAAAGGTGAGTATAACCTATAACCCCTATGTTCTGCATCATAGCCAACAAATATGCATTTTTGAGACTTTTTGTCTAATTTATTCTTCTTTTCTGAAGGAATATATGAAAATGCATCACATCCAAACACTCTTAAGTGTGACAAATTTGGCTTCATACCATTCCAAACCTCATAAGGATTCTTCCCCTCAACTGATTTTGAAGGACACCTGTTAAGAATTTAGATTATTGTACTGGCTACTTCACCCCAAAGAAATTGAGGTAAGTGGTCACCAAGCATGCATCTTACCATCTCCATGATTGTCCTATTTTTCCTCTCTACAACACCATTTTTTTGAGGAGTGTATGGACAAGTAAACTACATTTTGATCCCATGAGAAGAACAAAACTCATTGAAATCATTGCTATTGTACTCCCTTCCATTGTCACTTGTAATCATTTTTATCTTTGCTCCCTTTTGATTTTCTACCAAAGCTTTGAACTCCTTGAATGTCTCAAAACAATCTGATTTATTCTTAAGTAGATACCCAAAGATGATGCAGGAGCATCCGGAGGCAAAGCTGGCAATCTTGCGTCACCCAAAATGTATTTTTTTTCTTAAGTACTAAAACTGTCGCGAAATCTTGCGTCACCCTTCGTGATGCTTTTTGAAGAAGGGCACCAGCGGGCCAAACCGTCGTGATATCGCGACATATTTTTGAAAAGCACAGTCGGGACGCCAAACTGTCGCGAAATCGTGACATTTCTGAAGACGCACGGTCGGGACGCCAAACTGTCGCGAAATCGTGACATTTCTAAAGCAGCGCAGTCGGGACGCCAAACTGTCACGAAATCGTGACATTTCTAAAGACGCACGGTCGGGACGCCAAACTATCATGAAATCGTGACATTTCTGTTGCAACGTGGTCTGGACGCACAGTGGTCGCGAAATCGTGACACTTTCGAAAGCAGGATTTGAAGGCACAGGGACATCTTTGACAAAAAGGTTCTAAGGCACAAGAATGGTCATGAAATCGTGACACCTTCAAAGGCAAGCTTAAAGGACGTCGCGAAATCGTGACACCTTCAAAGATAAAGTTTAAAAGACGTCATGAAATCGTGACACTTCTGGGAGGCAAGACTTGGAAGCATAAAGACATCGCAACACCTTCGAAGGCAGAGCTCAAAGATGTCGCGAAATCGCGACATATCCGGAGGTAAGGTTCCACAATGCAAAGATGTCACGAAATCGCGACACTTCCGATCCAAGGACGTACGGAATGAAAAGATGTCGCGAAATCGTGACATATCCGGGGGCAAGGTTCCACAATGCAAAGATGTCACGAAATCGTGACATGTCGTGGTTTCGCGGCCCAAGGGAGGAAGGCGAGTAAGAAAGGCCTAGACATCGCGATATCGCGACGTGTAGCGGAATCGCGGTCCCAAGGAGGAGAGAGAAGCCTAACATCAAAACGTCGCGATATCGCGACCAAAGAGGAGAGAGAAAGTGCTGGGGCAAATACGTCACGATATCGCGACAGGACGCTCATGACATTGACCAACCGGTGACTGCAGGGACCAGTGCAGAGGGACACGTGGCGTGAAGTTACTGGTGGCTCGAGAGTATGAAGCGGTTACAAGAAGCATGGCAACAGGACACGTGGCATCAACTGCAAATGACCATGGCGCATTCTTATGAATGATTGACTTGGCAGTGGATCGACAGGTGGTTGTAGGGCATACCGCCACTACAAGCTATGATGTTTTGATGCACCTGGCAACATCATGCAAAGTGGGACGAGAGCATTTGTGCAAGGCGGTATGGGGAGTCTCGCATTCAAGTAATGATGGTCCAAAGAGAGTCGGGCCTGGGGATGAAAAGGACCCGCACTTTGCGTAATGAAGAGAAGGAGGTGGCGGCCGAGGAGAAGAGGCGCATGCATTGTATTTAAAAAAAAAAAAAAAAGACCTTTTGGGGGGGGGATTGATTTTTTTTGGTCTTGGCATAGCTGTGTATGGGAGGAGAGACCTCTGTTTTAATGAAACTTGCTGAAATTTCGTCTGTGCATGGTTAATTCTGCATTCTTGCTGTGTGTTGTGTGTGCGGTCCTATACCAAGTGGTATCAGAGCAGGTTGGTTCTGAGAGTGCAAACCGATCGCCGAACAGAGAGGCAGTTTGCGCTAGGACCGTGGTTGTGGGGTTGTGAAGAAGAAGCAAGATGCCTCCGCGAAGAGACCGTGGTGGTATAAGGCACAGACGAGCAAGAAGGGAGGAGGTCGATTTGAGAGCCCTGTAGAGGCAAGTTGAGGCTCTACAAGAGGAAATTAGAAGAGGAGTCGAGCCGAGAAGGGAAGAACCCAACGAAGATGAAGTGTGGGAAGAAGAAGTTCCATCTGAGGATGAAGAGGCTTTGGAGCCAGCAGAGGCTAGGCTGTACAGGGCTATCTCCCAGATTGGGAAGAAGCTGAAATTTGACGTCTCGACTTACTCTGGAAACCTCAACCCTGAGGAATTAATAGACTGGATCAACGACATGGAGGAGTACTTCGAATACGAAGAGATCGCAGATCCAAATCGGATCAAATTCACAAAAAACCAAGCTGAAGGGGCATGCTAGCATCTGGTGGAAAGGAGTGCAGTTAGAAAGAAACAGGAGGGGAAAGGAAAGGATCACCAGATGGGATAGGATGGTAGAGAAACTAAAGAGGTAGTTCATCCCTGCAGATTATGAGCTGGATTTATTGAAGAAAATGTAGAGTCTTCGATAGGCTAGTAAGTCTATCAAGGAATATACAGAGGAGTTCTACCAGATTTCAATCAGAACCGGCCATTCGGAGGCAAACAAAGAGAAGGTCGCACGTTACATAAATGGATTGCAAACCAGCATTCAAGAAGAGTTGGGGCTGGTTAGAATGAGCACAGTGGAGGATGCATATCGGTTTGCATTAAAAGTGGAAGAGAAACTAAATAGAAGGTTTGATGGTAAGCAGAGAGGGAAGGATAGGGGTGGAAGAGCTGGTGGAAGAGGCAGTGGTGGAAGATACAAAGATTTTGGAAAAGCTACGGAAGCTAGTAGCAGCCAGAAACAGAAAGAGGTGAGAGAAGAGGATGACCGACGCCCACGCAATCAGAGCAACAACTACCCAAGAGGAAGAGGTAGGTCTGGGCGAGGGTTTGGAAGAGGTGTTTTTAGAGGAGCCTGCTTCAAATTTGGTGAAGAAGGACACAGGGCATACAACTGCCCATAGCATCAAGAGAGGCCAAATCGAAGACCTGAGGGTCAAGCCCGAGCCGCCGTAGTGCATTGAAGGTGTAGAGTCTGAGCATTCAGAGGAAGTAAAAATAGGGGAAACCATGATTATCAGAAGAGTCTTGCTGAATGAAGAAGAAAAGGCAGACCAAAGGAACAGCTTGTTTCGAACAAGATGCAAGTGCGCAGGCAAGGTCTGTAATATCATCATTGATAATGGAAGCACTAACAATTTGGTTTTCGAGGAAATGGTTTCCAAGCTGCGGTTGGAAAGGAGAAAACACCCGCACCCTTATCGGATTGCATGGCTGCAAAAGGACCATCGAGCACTAGTAAGCGAGCAATGTCTGGTGAAGTTCAATATTGGAACTTACCGAGATGAGGTTTTATGTGACATCTTACCTATGGATGCATGTCACTTGTCGCTTGGGAGACCTTGGCAGTTTGATCGAAGTGTTGTTCATGATGGTCGAGCCAACACATATTCTCTCGACAAAGAATGGAGTTCGCCATAAGTTAAAACCCCCGAAAGAGGCGGATGAGAAAGTATGCAAGCAAGTGCACGAGTCCTGTCTAGTTGATGGCGGAAGATTCTTGGAAGGCCCGAAGCCGGATCATGTGTGTTATGCTATAATCCCCAGAGTTAGGGAAGAAGGATGCAAGGAGATTCCAATGGAAGTCATGGGACCGTTAGAAGAATTCCCCGATATCATTTTTGACAATGTTCCTCGAAGGTTTACCACCTCGTTAGGAGGATCGACCATCACATCGACTTGGTGCCTGGATCGAGCTTGCCAAACAAGGCTGCACATCGAATGACACCGATGGAAACTCGAAGAATTAAATCGACAAGTTCAAGATCTGTTGAAGAAAGGCCTGATAAGGGAGAGTCTTAGTCCTTGTGCTGTACTAGCAGTACTAGCACCCAAGAAGGATGGAGAATGGAGGATGTGCACCGACTCTCGGGCAATCAACAAGATCACCATTAAATACGAGTTTCCTCTGCCGAGAATGGATGATATCATGGACTGCTTGAGTGGAGCTGAGTACTTCACAAAAATTGATTTGAAAAGTGGATACCATCAGATCCGCATTAGAGAAGGGGATGAATGGAAGACAACTTTCAAAACCAGAGAAGGGCTGTATGAGTGGTTGGTTATGCCATTTGGATTAACCAATGCACCTAGTACCTTTATGAGGTTAATGAATGAAGTTCGAAGGAATTCTCGGGCAAATTTGTTATTGTTTACTTGGATGATATACTGATTTTTAGCAGAACCTTAGAGGAGCACCCGATGCACATCAGAAGGTTCTTGAGAAACTGCGGGAGGAGCAGTTATTGATCAATCTGAAGAAGTGCAACTTTGTGAAGAAGGAGCTGGTATACCTGGGATTTGTCATATCAGCAAATGGTCTCAAGATGGACCCCGAAAAGGTGAAGGCTATCCTCGAATGGCCTGTCCCAAGGAGTGTGACCGAGGTTAGATCATTTCATGGTCTGGCCAGTTTCTACAAAAAATTTATTAGAAACTTCAACAGTATTTGTGCATCTCTTACTGAGACAATGAAGGGAAACAAGAAGGAATTCCAAATGACAGTTGGAGCCAATAAAATCTTTGCTATGCTGAAGAAGAAGGTCACTGAGCAACCCATTTTAGCACTTCCATATTTCAATAAGGTGTTTCAGGTAGACTACGATGCGAGTGGCAGTGCGATAGGAGCCGTCTTGAGCCAAGAAGGTAGGCCTGTAGCTTATTTCAAGCGAGAAGCTCAATGATGCCAGGAGAAAATATTCGGTATATGATCAAGAGTTTTACGCCATAGTTCAAGCACTCAAGAAATGGAGGCACTATCTGTTGCCGAAAGAGTTTGTTCTCTATACCGACCATCAAGCGTTGTAGTTTATTAACAGTCAGGGAAAATTGAATCAGAGACACCTGAAATGGGTAGAGTTCCTGCAGAGCTATACCTTTGTGCTGAAGCATCGAAGTGGAAGATCCAATAGGGTGGCAGATGCATTGAGTAGGAGGCAATGTCTGATGACAAAAATGAGAGTGGAGGTTGTAGGGTTTGTTGAGCTCAAGAACTTATACCCTGCAGACCTCGATTTCGTAGAAGCTTGGAAAGCTCGCACCGCGCTCGTTGCGTTGGACAGACTAGATGGTTAGATTACCTGATTCAAGATGAAATGCTGTTTAAGGGGAATCAATTGTGCATTCCGAGGAGCTCAATGAGAGAGAACCTCATTAAAGAAAAGCATAGTGGGGGTTTAGTTGGACACTTTGGCCGTGACAAGACCATCTCATTGGTTAGTGAAAACTATTATCGGCCACAATTGCAGCAGGATGTGGCAAAGTTTGTGCAGAGTTGCAAGATTTGCCAGATGGCAAAGGGCGTGAGGCAGCCTATTGGTTTGTATCAACCACTACCTATACCTGAGCGGCCGTGGGAAGATATTAGTATGGATTTTGTGCTCGGTTTACCCAGGACGCAGAGGGGGCACGATTCCATATTTGTGGTAGTGGACAGATTTTCAAAAATGGCACATTTTATCCCATGCCAGAAGACTAGCGATGCGGTCCATGTAGCTGGTCTGTTCTTTAAGGAAGTGGTACGCCTTCATGGGCTACCAAGAAGCATTGTGTCGGACAGGGATACCAAGTTTGTAGGTTATTTTTGGAAGACCCTGTGGGAAGAAGCCGAGGACGGAGTTAAAGTTCGCTTCCGCTTACCACCCGCAAATGGCCAAACAGAGGTGGTTAATCGTAGTTTGGGCAACCTACTGTGATGCTTGGTAGGGGACAAGCCCAAGGGATGGGATCTAATTCTACCGCAAGCTGAGTTTGCATATAACAGCTCGGTCAATCGGAGTACCAACAAGTCACCATTCTAGATTATCTATGGGAGCAGCCCACGAAATGCTTCAGAGTTAAGAAGGCTGGAGACAAGGGAGAAATGCAGTGCTCGAGGCGTAAGACTTTGCCGAACACTTGAAAGGAGTGCATGAGGAAGTGACAAGACACATTGCCAAGATGAATGCTCAATATAAGGTGAGGGCGGATCAAAAACGTAGAGCTAAGGAGTTCCAAGTAGGAGATTCTGTCATGGTCCATCTACGGAAGGAACGGTTCCCTGCCAAGACATACAACAAACTCAAAATGAAGAAATTTGGGCCATGCAAAATCATTGGCAAACGGGATTCGGGTAATGCCTACGAGGTGGAGTTACCAAGTGAACTTAACATCTCCCCCGTGTTTAACATCTCGCATTTGGTTGAGTATCATGAAGGAGAAAGCAATGAGATACCCAATCCAGAGTTATGGAGCATTCCAGTAGCCATCCCAGTTGTGGACGAGATAGAAGAAGTTCTGGATATGCGTGAGGGCCGGAGTACTCAGAACAGGAGTTATTCTGAGTATTTAATCAAATGGAAGGGCCGACCCATAGAAGATGCGACTTGGCTATCCAAGGCGGAGGTTGATCGTTTGGGTCTACCTCATCAAATCAGAAGTGAGGTCACTTCTCAAACCCACCCCGGGTGTCTGATGCAGGAGCATCCGGAGGCAAAGCTGGCAATCTTGCGTCACCCAAAATGTATTTTTTTTCTTAAGTACTAAAATTGTCGTGATATCGCGATGCTTTTTGAAGAAGGGCACCAGCGGGCCAAACCGTCGCGATATCGCGACGTATTTTTGAAAAGCACAGTCGGACGCCAAACTGTCATGAAATCGTGACATTTCTGAAGACGCACGGTCGGGACGCCAAACTGTCGTGAAATCGTGACATTTCTAAAGCAGCACAGTCGGGACGCCAAACTATCGTGAAATCGTGACATTTCTGAAGACGCACGGTCGGGACGCCAAACTGTCGTGAAATCGTGACATTTTTGTTGCAACGTGGTCTGGACGCACAGTGGTCGCGAAATCGCGACACTTTCAGAAGCAGGATTTGAAGGCACAGGGACATCTTTGACAAAAAGGTTCTAAGGCACAAGAATGGTCGCGAAATCGTGACACCTTCAAAGGCAAGCTTAAAGGACGTCACGAAATCATGACACCTTCAAAGATAAAGTTTAAAAGACGTCACGAAATCGTGACACTTCTGGGAGGCAAGACTTGGAAGCATAAAGACATCGCAACACCTTCGAAGGCAGAGCTCAAAGATGTCACGAAATCATGACATATCCGGAGGTAAGGTTCCACAATGCAAAGATGTCGCGAAATCGCGACACTTCCGATCCAAGGACGTACGGAATGAAAAGATGTCACGAAATCGTGACATATCCGGGGGCAAGGTTCCACAATGCAAAGATGTCGCGAAATCGTGACATGTCGCGGTTTCGCGGCCCAAGGGAGGAAGGCGAGTAAGAAAGGCCTAGACATCGCGATATCGTGACGTGTAGCGGAATCGCGGTCCCAAGGAGGAGAGAGAAGCCTAACATCAAAACGTCGCGATATCGCGACCAAAGAGGAGAGAGAAAGTGCTGGGGCAAATACGTCACGATATCGCGACAGGACGCTCACGACATTGACCAACCGGTGACTACAGGGACCAGTGCAGAGGGACACGTGGCGTGAAGTTATAGGTGGCTCGAGAGTATGAAGCGGTTACAGGAAGCATGGCAACAGGACACGTGGCATCAACTGCAAACGACCATGGCGCATTCTTATGAATGATTGACTTGGCAGTGGATCGACAAGGCGGTCGCAGGGCATACCGCCACTACAGGCTATGATGTTTTGATGCACCTAGCAGCATCATGCAGGCGGGACAGAGCATTCATGTGGGCGGTATGGGGAGTCTCGCATTCAAGTAATGATGGTCCAAAGAGAGTCGGGCCTGGGGATGAAAAGGACCCGCACTTTGCGTAATGAAGAGAAGGAGGTGGCGGCCGAGGAGAAGAGGCGCATGCATTGTATTTAAAAAAAAGAAAAAGACCTTTTGGCCGGGGGGGGATTGATTTTTTTTGGTCTTGGCATAGCTGTGTATGGGAGGAGAGACCTCTGTTTTAATGAAACTTGCTGAAATTTCGTCTGTGCATGGTTAATTCTGCATTCTTGCTGTGTGTTGTGTGTGCGGTCCTACACCAAAATATCATTCTTGAATAATCATCTATAAAGGTGAGAATATAGGATGCACCACCAAGTGATCTAACATGTAATGGACCATAATATTTGTATGAATGAGTTGAAGAATTTGTATGGTCCTTGTTGACTTGTCCTTTGCAAAATTTTGTTTGCTCATCTTGCCTAAGATGCATTATTCACACAAACCATGAATAGGTGAAATGTTAGGCAAGCCTTCAACCAAATTTTTGGACTTCATCATTTGAATATTTTGATAGTTTGTATGGCCTAACATTAAGTTCCAAAGCTTGCTACTAGGAGAAACATTAGTTGCTAAACACACTTTAGGAGGAGCATCACCTAACACATAAATATTATTCTTCACATAGCCTGTAATGATTGGTAGCATGCCTTTCCTAATGCTCCATGAAGTTGAATTGAACTCAATAGTGTTACCACTTCTAGCAAATTGCAAAACTAAAATTAAAAAGGTTAGGCACATATAGGACATTATCAAGTAATTTCCCTTAAATTACAACATTGCCAATACCTTCTACTTGAAGTCTAGTATTATCACCAATGACAACTGAATCTGAAGAGTGCTTATAAAATTCCATAAAATTATCCTTTTTAAAACACATATGGTTAGTGCATCCAGAATCTAAAACCCATTCATTAAAAGTAGATGATTCAATGGAGTAGAGGGCAAAAAAAATAGCATTTTTATTAGATTTTTACTTTACATTATTGTTCTTTTTCTTTCCCTTGCCAAACCATTTCTTATGTCCTTTTCCCTTAGCCTTTTCTTGCTCTTCCTTTTCTACAATATTCTTCTTCTTGAAACAATTTTATTCCTTGTGGTATTTCTTGCCACAAAAGTTGCAATTGAAATCAACTCTAGGCTTGTTGGGTTGGAAATTTTGATTTTTCCTTCCCTTGTATTTCTTCTTTAAGGAAGCCTTAGTGGCACTCAAGGCAACATTCTTCTCCTTGACAACTTGACCATTCACTTTGTCTCTATTAAGAGACTCTTCATGTTGAATAAATAATTGTGAAAGAGTGTTGAGAGGAATGTCATCCTCTTCTTGCTCTAGCCTAGTCTCAATAATGGTGAAAAAATTCTTGAACTTTCTTGACAAGTTCCTCAAAATGATAAATCTTAAGAGCTTCTCACTTATCTAATCACAATTACAATCCAATAGTTGAGTTCTCATGTCTTTCATATTTGAGAGGAATATCAAGGCACTTTCTTCTTCACCTTGCATAGTGCTAATAATTTTTGACAATAAAGTGAATTTCCTTGATGTTTTGGACCCTATATGGACTTTTTTAGCAAATCCCATGCATCTTTAGCATGCTCACAATGGCTTATAGTGAGCAATATCTCATCACTCACACTATTTATAATCATGGAAAGTGCAAGGTGACTCTTGTTGTTGTATGTCTCAAGTGCCCTTGCCTGGGTTGGGATTGCTTCATCTCCATTCACAATGGGCCATAAATTTCTTGCTTGAAATTCAGCCCTCATCCTTGGTTCCCATATTCCAAAATTTGATCCATCAAGGATGTGCTTGGGTGTGAAGGAGATTTCATGATCAGTCATTCTAGAAAGTGAACATTATCAAAACATAATATGTATTGACAAAGGAAATAAATGATGCAATAAGAAAGTAGATAAACATACTTGCATATATAGAAAAAAACATAACTTTCAAGTAATCTACTTTTCAATCATCAAAGATAATCATCATGAAAGATAATCAAAATTAAGCATCATCAAGAGAGATAAGCAACATCATGAAAGATAATCAACATCATCATGAACTACTATAACCATCTTGCAATAAACAACTATAACTATATTGCAATTGAATAAATGAAATAAACCAAGATCAAATTGCAATAGATTAACTTACAATAAGAAGGTAACTAATCATAACAACCATCTTGCAACAAAATAAACTAACTTGAATTGAACCATAAAACATTTGTTAAATGTTAGATAGTCAATAAGTTAGTAAGTTAGTGTTCATTTTAAGGTTTTTCTATAGCCTAATGAATTGTCAATTCATCTCACCCAAGGTCAACCAAGCTACCCAAAAGGGTACGGGTACGAGGACCCAAAAAGGACTTGCTATCGATAGAGCGGATTCTTTTGGATTCAATAGGTGTTTAGCAAATATAAACTGTGTTGCAAGATTAAGTAAATTTTAATCAAATACTAAAGTTGTGGTTAGTAAGTTGATTCATTTTTAACCTTCTTGATTAATATGAAAATTAGTAAATTGCAAGTTAGTTGGTTAGTAGATTGTTTAGTAGCAATTTAGTAAGTTAGTAGTTAGATTAGTTGAGATGCAAAATGCAAAAGATGCAAAAATAATGTAATAAATATGAACAAGAGATAGTGGAGATATAAATCAAAACACAAATACACTCTCTCTTTCTCTCTCTCTCCCACTCTCACTTTCATTCTCCTTTACTTTCATTAAGAGAGATACAAGTTACATTAATTTACATTATTCTTCAAGCAAATACTTGAGAGAGATTAGAAGAAATTAATAAAAATAGGGGAAGAGAGTGAAAAAGTTGATCCGAAATTGCCTTGTATACTCCAAAACATACTTGGATAACCTTACAAAACAAGCAAACTCACAAACAACCATTGTTAATGTGAGAAAAAAAATATTGCATTTTAAGGAAAATAATAATACATTTTTAATACAAAAATTGCTTAAAAAAATGCAATTAAATTAATAAAATTTATTTTATTAAATAATTAATAAAAAAAATCGCATGAAAAAGTTTAAAGATTTTTATAAAGCAAAACTTAAAAAAAAAAAAAAATTAAAATTTTTTCAGACTATATAGCCGACTGTTTTTTTTATATAGCCGACTATTTATATATATATATATATATATATATATATATATATATATATATATATATATATATATTTTTTTTTTAATATATATAGCCAACTATTTTTTTTATATATAGTCCACTGTTTTTTTATTTATATATATAGCCGACTATTTTTTTATTTAAAAAATTAAAAAAAAATGACTATATATGGAAATAGGGGTTTTTGGGTCTTTCGGATGCAACCATGGGGTCCGTTTGGCTCCAAAACCCTTTCAGCAAAAGTTCAATGCCAAAAAAAAATTATAGATTTAAAATGAAAATACTATTTGCAAAAGATCTAACAACTAGATCTAAAAACACAATAAATCTATAAACCCTAATGGTAGATTTGTAAAATAAGTTTGCATAAAATACCCAAATATCAAATGCATGCAAAAAAAATATACCTTAATGGGTTTTTCACCTCAAAGGATTGAAGACACTTGATGGAGATCCCAATCGCTCTGATACCAAATATGAGACAAGCAAAGTCTCCCCAAGATCGAAGAATGCTCCACAAGATCAATCACACATAAAAGAGGAAAACCCACAACACCAATATTAAGTGGTAAAACCCTACTTCAAATGAAGAAGGGAAACATCCACTATGAAGCTCACTATATTACTCATTTTATTCAACAATACAAGAATGCTTCAATTTTATGCAACAATATGCATCAACATGATATTACAACACAAGTCAATATGACAAGATATGTTAAGATGTAGTAGACAACATCTCTATTTAAAGAGAAGCTTTTCTACTACAACCCTAAATATTATCACAATATAATCTTATCATAATCTAATCTTATCACAATATAATATTGAGATGTGTGACAAGTGACATCTATCAAATATTAGAAAGTGCTAAGTTAATTTCTAATCTTATCACAATCTAATCTTTGAAATGTGTGATAAGTGACATCTATCAAGTATTAGAAAGTGATTACTTACTTTCTAATATTTTCTAGAAAAGGGGAAATAATTTTTTCCTACAAATTAAATATTCCTAGCACCCTTATTTTATTATTAATTGGGTGGGAATATTTTTACATAAAATAGAATTATTTTCTAATTCAAATATTATTCTTTAGACTTTATATTTTAGTCTAAGAATAATTTACACAATGTTGCATTACATATTCCAACAATATTGGTGCTACAATGTCCATGCCATTTCAAAATGAGGAAATTTTAGAACCTGAGTGGTTTGGATTTGATATCATTGATGATCCAATTGAAAATTTCACGTTATCTGAAACAACCCAAGTGATCAATCATGGAGATGTGTTAGTTGACCCGTCCCTATATAGACAAGACCTGTGGTTGGAAAAGGATGGACATGTTTTTAATTTGGTGCCTAATTTTGGTGTCTTTAATAAACAAATATTTGATGATGATGAAATTCATGAAGAAAAGGTGGAAATTAAAAATACTCACAAAGGTTTGTCAAATGATAATATGCAAAAGGTAAAATCTCACCCTTTGTGTTCTAGTATTCAAAATTTAGGTGATGGTTTACCTGATTGCTGGTTAGATTCAAATATTATCAATGATAAAATGTCATTTGTGGTTGATAAATAATTTGATTTAATTACTCCTCACACCACTAATGATATTGCTTCATTGAATGAAAAAGAAATTAATATGGTTGAAATGTTAAATCAAGTTCATAATCAATTAGTAATAGAATCTAGGATAAAAAATTATGATGATGCTCATTTAATAGATATCCTAGGTGATTGCAAGCGGTTACGTGAATTTGATTGGCCTACATATTTGAAAAGGGATTTGGTTTTAAAATTTGTATAAATAGGTTCCTATTTGCAAGATCTCATATCTAAAATTGAAAGCTTATTTCTACACCATGCATCGAAGTGTGAAACTAACATCTTAAATAATAGACTTAAAAGAATTGAAAATAAATTATTGTCTAATCAATTTTTGAAACTCCACCATAGGATTATTAATGGAACTAAATCAAATTGGCATGGTGAGAGAGGCAAGTTGAAGTTTGTTGATTTTTTTGGTCTAATCTTGTTTTTGTTGGGTTCCTACAAAACTTGGCATGCATATCACGTTATATGTCTTTTGAAGTGTTCTAATCATGTTTGGGATCTAGGGAAGTGATAGGTCAAAATTTGCACCATATTGTACCATATTGTACATTTGTATATAGTTTTGGTTTCCATGTTTCGGTTTTGGGTTTGCATTTTGTTTTGGTTTGATTTGTGTGTTTGTATTCATTCGCTTCTAAGTTTTGGTTGTTTTCTAGTGTTTTAGAGTGAGATGTCAGCTCATGTCCTCATGAATGTTTACTAAGATAAGGAAAATATGAAACATTGGAATTGTATTGCAGAAGGCTCCACGAGTACTACAAACACATTTAAGAATATCATTTGAAACTTGGGATACGTGAAGTTATCAGTTTTGCAAATTAGAGCGAAATATTTTGTATACTCCATCTGCATTTCAAATAAACAATGCATTCATTCGTATTTCATGGTACATTTCACATTGCATAAACATAGCATCTCACTTGCATCTACATTTCAAAGACAATCACCGAAAAACATGTCAAATTCTCTTAGGATCATTGCACAATATACACTAAGAAGATCTTGATATTGGGAATTGATGTCGAGGTTGTCTTGAACCCAATACAATTTGCACACTTGTTAAAGGCATCTTGGGTAAAATGGTCAAAATGGGAGAAAATGTGAGGCAAAAAGAGTTATTCTTGTCAGTCCTATCATGCAACATAGTCCATAAAATAGTGGTTTTCACCACTTATTTAATACTTGAAACTCAAAGTCAGAGTAGTAAGGATAGGGTCAAATTCTCATCATACTTAGGTTGAGAATCCAATTCCCCAAAGCTCTAAGTTTCCTTCCATCACACTACTGACTATTGGATTATAAGGATCGTTCTACATGTCCCCTCAGAAGGATGAGTAGTCATCCCCAAGATTCAAAAAATCAAAAGCAAAATCATGGACTATGGGGTTAACATCCATCGAGGCTATAGATGCTTGACTGGAAGTGGAGTATGCTCATGCGTGGTGACATGTCTCATTTAAAAGTGATACCTTTGATTGTTCAAACAGACAGGCTAGCCTTGTGGTTTCATCCATAACAATTTTAACCATTTTGGTCAAGGTGAGGTAATAAATTCAAAGATCATAATAGTAAGGATAGGGTCAAATTCTCATCTTAATTAGGTTGAGAATCTGAATTCGCAAAGCTCTAAGTCCACTTGCACACACACTAGATCTGGATTGTAATGGTTCATAACCAAGATCTTGATCTAGTAAATAAATTCACTACACACACATTTGATCCTAAGTGGGTTAGACAGTTTTAGTGTGTTTGTTTATGGTATTAGAATGTTTGAGTTTCTACAAAAAGGTTGTTCATATTATAGCATCCGTTCAATACATCCAAGCTTGCATAGATCATCCATAGCATATCATATGCATCCATGTGAAACTGACAATGGAATGTTGAATGATTTTATACGATAATGAATGAATCCCTCGGTACACACTGAGCTAATTTTGAATGATTCTGATGGTTCATGTCTTTTTGGTCTACTTTCATTCTCTGGATATTTGCTGACACTTGTAATTTTAATGTTTGGGTTTTATGTTTTTTTAGAGGTTGGTTTCTTCACCCGAAGTGCTCAGGAGCACTTTCTAGTAGAGTCGCAATTTATTGTGGCTGCTCCACAACTAGCCCCAAAACTTGGGGACCCACTTTAAAATTGGTGTTTTGAGCATTTTAGTGTCCTTGGAGCAATAATTTTGGTTTATATCATCCTTAATATTTGCATTTTAATTCCAGGTTGCCTTGTTGAGTAGAGTTTTCTATCTTCCTTCGTCTTCTTTTGGAGGGTTGGTTGTTGATGGCGAGGTCAAGATTCAAAACACACCAGTCTCACAAATTGCAGTAAATTTCATTAATATGGTCTCTGTTACAGTTTTTCTCAGCACACTTCCTCCTCCCAAATCCCGAACTCACCATCCCTCCTATTACAGATTTTCGGGTTTTTATCGAGGCCCCGATCCTCACAGCCTTCAATGCCCGCCTAACAAAAGTTTCAAATTCGGATTTTCCCCCTCTTCCTGGGTTTTCAAATTTTTGGTCATAAATGGGCCATCTGCCCGATCTACCAGGAAGCTCCCATTAATGGCTTCCCTGCACCGGCCGCTTTGTTCTGACCGTCCTTCGTATTGACGTCTTCTCCATAACTTCGTTCCTGCAGATGCTGCGTTTGCCAGAAATAATATCGTAAAATACGTGGCCTACACCTTCCTTGATTGATATCTTTGTTTTCTTTCCATCTGGCCGTGTCTCTTCCTTGTTGCAACTCAGTTGATGCACGTGTCTCCCACACTGTCCACGTGTCGAGTTGGTCTCGCCACGCTGTCCCTTTGTTTACCTTCGGCTGCTTCATACTTCTCCCCCTCCTTTCTTTTCTGTGCCTTCACTTTAATGATACCTTGCCATGCCTTTCGCTTGCCACGTGTCGGCTGTTTACTGGCCGCGATATCGCGACAGGTCACGAAATCGTGACCTGTCGCGATATCGCGACAGGACCTTCCTCTCTTGCCAAACTTCGAAAAGAGCCGCGATATCGCGACGTCGCGATATCGCGACAACTGAGGCTCCCCACCTTTGCAAAGTAGAACGGTCACGATATCGCGACGTCGTGATATCGCGACGTCGCGATATCGCGACGTTCGAAGCTCTTCTTCTCCGCTCTAACAAACGGTCGCGATATCGCGACGAAAACTCGCTAGGCCAACTGCAGACTTTTCGGGTCACGATTTCGCGACCCATTCTCCCCTTGCCATACACAACCTTCCAAGCCAAAATTTGCTCTACAAACCTTCCCCAATACTGAATTTTAAATAGATCAAAGTACAAAGAACTTAAAAGAACTGAAGAATATTACAAAGATGCAAGATTGTCCTACTGCCTCCGGATGCTCCTGCATCAGACACCCGGGGTAAATAAAGAAAAGTGATCCTCACTTTTAGGTTGTTAGAGGAAGACCCAGGCGGTCAACCTCCGTCTTAGACACCCAAGTTGCATCTTCAACAGGCCTGCCCTTCCACTTGATCAAATACTCAGTATACTGTTTATTCCTGGTTTTTCTGCCTTCACGGGTATCTAATACTTCTTCGGCCTTATCTGTGCTTGGAGCAGATGCTGGAAATTGCCATAATTCTGAACCTTGCACCTCTGTACCTTCTCCCTTATGATATTCCACTAAATCTGAAATATTAAAAATTGGTGAAATATCGAGCCAACTCGGCAATTCTACTTCGTATGCATTTCCTGACTCCCGCTTTCCCAGTATCTTGCATGGCCCAAACTTTTTCATCTTCAATTTATTGTAAGTCTTGGCAGGAAATCTCTCCTTCCTGAGATGCACCATAACCTCATCCCCAATCTTGAATTCCTTGAACCGCCGCTTCTGGTCTGCCCTTGTCTTATATTGACTGTTCCTTTTGGTAATTTGTCTTCTTACTTCCTCATGCAGACTTTTCATATGCTCTGCAAATTCCTCTGCCTCGGCACTACATTTTTCTCTTCTGTCCAACTTTCTTAGTTCAGACACATTCCTCGGGTTGTTTCCATATACTATCTGGAACGGAGATTTATTTGTGCTTTTATTAACTGAACTGTTATATGCAAACTCTGCTTGTGGTAAGACCAAATCCCATCCCTTGGGTTGATCCACTATCAAACATCTCAGTAAATTGCCCAGGCTTCTATTGACCACCTCTGTTTGCCCATCTGTCTGTGGATGGTATGCTGAACTGAATTTCAAGTCTGTCTTCAATTTCTTCCATAGAGTTCTCCAGAAATACCCAACAAACTTTGTATCTCTGTCTGAAACTATGCTCCTTGGTAGACCGTGAAGTCGTACCACTTCCTTGAAGAACAACCCAGCAATGTGAACTGCATCACTTGTCTTTTGGCAGGGAATAAAATGTGCCATTTTGGAGAACCGGTCCACCACCACAAATATTGAGTCATTTCCTCTCTGTGTTCTCGGCAATCCAAGAACAAAATCCATGCTTATGTCCTCCCATGGTCTCTCAGGCACAGGTAATGGCTGGTACAGCCCTGTATTTTGTTTTACACCCTTTGCCATCTGGCATATTCTGCAACCTTGCACAAACTTCCGCACATCTTGCTGAAGTTGTGGCCAGTAGTAATTTTCCTCAACCAAGGCAATGGTCTTATCCCGACCAAAATGCCCAGCCAATCCTCCGCTGTGCTTTTCTTTGATTAAATTCTCCCGCATAGAACTTCTGGGAATGCACAACTTACTACCCTTGAACAACATTCCGTCTTGGATTAAGAAATCCAACCATTTTGTTCTATCCATAGTAATAGGTCTCGAGCAAGCCTTCCAGGCTTCTGCAAAATCCGGATCTGCAGAGTACAGACCCTTCAGTTCTTCAAATCCCATTACTTCTACTGTCAATCTAGTCGGCAAGGTCTGCCTTCTGCTTAAGGCATCTGCAACTCTGTTTGACTTCCCACTTCTGTGTTTCAGCACAAAGGTATAACTTTGGAGGAACTCCACCCATTTCATGTGCCTTTGGTTCAGTTTTGTCTGACTGTTAATGTATTGCAAAGCCTGATGGTCAGTAAACAGTACAAACTCCTTTGGTAATAAATAATGTCTCCACTTTTTCAGGGCCTGAACTATAGCATAAAATTCTTGATCATAGACTGAATACTTTTTCCGTGCATCATTTAACTTCTCACTGAAATAAGCAACTGGCTTGCCTCCTTGACTCAGTGTACAGCCCCTATTGCACTGCCACTGGCATCACAGTCCACCTGAAATACCTTGTTGAAGTCTGGAAGTGCCAAAATAGGCTGCTCGATAACTTTTCTTTTTAATGTATCAAAGCTCCTTTCAGCTCCTGATGTCCATTTGAACTCCTTTTTATCTCCCCTCATTGTCTCTGTGAGAGGTGCACAAATACTGCTGAAGTTCTTTATGAACTTCCTATAAAAACTGGCCAGACCATGGAATGACCTCACTTCTGTTGTGCTTCTTGGAGTAGGCCATTCAATGATAGCTCTCACCTTTTCGGGGTCCATCTTCAGACCTTCTACTGAGATTACAAACCCCAAGTATACCAATTCCTTCTTGACAAAATTACACTTTTTCAAATTTATTAATAACTGTTCTTCTCGCAGTTTTTCAAAGACTCTCCTGATATGCATCAGGTGTTCCTCCAGGGTCCGGCTAAATATCAATATATCATCTAAATAAACAATAACAAACTTTCCCAGAAATTCTTTCAGTACTTCATTCATCAGCCGCATGAAGGTACTTGGTGCATTGGACAGTCCAAAGGGCATGACCAACCACTCAAACAGGCCTTCTCTTGTCTTGAAGGTTGTCTTCCATTCATCCCCCTCTCGGATACGGATCTGATGATAACCACTTTTCAGGTCAATCTTTGTGAAGTACTCAGCTCCACTTAAACAGTCCATGATATCATCCATTCTTGGTAACGGGAATCTGTACTTAATAGTAATTTTGTTGATGGCCCGTGAATCTGTACACATCCTCCATTCTCCATCCTTCTTTGGCGCCAGCACTGCGGGTACTGCGCATGGACTCAAACTTTCCCGAATCAATCCCTTTTCTAATAATTCTTGGACCTGTCTATTTAACTCCTCAGTCTCTACAGGTGTCATCCTGTGTGCGACTTTATTTGGCAGGCTTGATCCTGGTACTAAATCTATATGATGGCTAATTTTTCTCACAGGGGGTAAGCCCTCAGGCACATTGTCAGACACAATGTCTGGAAATTCCTCCAGCAGATTTAGAACTTCTGCTGGGGTATCCTGGCATTCCTTCCCCCTAACTCTAGGGATTATTGCATAACATAAATGTTCATGCTTTAACCCGTTCAGAAACTCTCTCCCCTCAACTAAACAGACTCTGGAAATATTACATACCTTTTCATCTGCATCCTTCAAGGGCTTTAGTTTATGGCGTACACCATTCTTTGTCAATGAGTAGGTGTTGGCACGGCCATCATGTACTGCACTCCGGTCAAACTGCCAGGGTCTCCCCAGCAACATGTGGCAAGCATCCATGGGTAAGATGTCACACAGGACCTCATCACAATAATTCCCAATGTTAAATTTAATAGAACACTGCTCATTGACCAAAGCTCCGTGGTCCTTTTGTAACCATGCGACCCGGTATGGGTGTGGGTGTTTCTTCCTTTCTAACTGTAACTTTGTAACCATTTCCTCAGAAACCAGGTTATCCGTGCTACCATTATCAATAATGATATTGCAAACCTTGCCCGCACATTTACATCTAGTGCGGAATAAACTTTTCCTCTGGTCTGTGTCCTTCTCCTCGTTCAACAGGACTCTTCTTACAACCATTGTTTCTCCTCTCTCCGCTTCTTCGGAATGCTCAGATTCAGCATCCTCCTCTGCCACAGCAGCTCTGGCTGGGCCCTCAGGCCTCTTGTTTGTTCTTTCTCGGTGTTGTGGACATTCAAATGCCCGGTGTCCTTCTTCACCACGGTGGAAACATGTTCCACGAAATACTCCCCTTCCAAACCCTCGTCCAGATCCACCCCGTCCTCTTGGGTAGTTGTTCTGATCTCGGGGCTGATAAACATCTTCTTCTTTTTGGTCCTGGTTACTACTGGCTTCACCAGTCTTCTTCGGATCCTTGTACTTTTCTCCACTGGGTCCTCCCACCGGTCCTTCCACCTCGGCCTCTTCCTCTTTGCTTGCCTTCAAACCGCTCTGTTTAGCTTTTCTTCTACCTTCAAGGCAAATTGATAAGCATCCTCAATGGTGTTTACTCGAACCAGAGCTCAGTTCTTCCTGGATACCAAGCCTCAACCCATTAATGTAGCGGGCTACTTTCTCTTTATTTGCCTCTAAATGCCCTGTTCTAATAGAAATTTTGTAAAATTCTTCAGTGTACTCTTGGACAGTTTTGTTTGTCTGTCTCAAGCTCTGCATTTTTCTTAGCAGATCCAACTCGTAATCTGTCGGGATGAACTCGTCTTTTAAGCTTCTCCACCATTCTATCCCATCTTGTTATTCTCTCTTTCCCTCTTCTCGTTTCTCTCCAACTGTATTCCCCTCCACCAAATGCTGGCATGACCCTTTAACTTGGTCTTAGCAAATCTGACCCGGTTAGGGTCTTCAATCTCCTCATACTCGAAATATTCCTCTAAATCATTTATCCAGTCAATCACTTCTTCTGGATTCAGATTTCCCGAGTAGGTAGATACCTCCATTTTTGGTTGTTTTCCAATCTGAGAGATGGCCCTATACAACCGGGCTTGAGCAGGATCCACAGCTTCTTCTTCTTCCTCAAACTGGTCTTCTTCCTCAACTTCGTCTTCACTTTCCTCATCCCCTCCGGGTTCGCGTCTTCTGCGTAACTCTGCTTGTAGGGCTTGAACTTGCCTTTGCAAGGCCCGGAAGTCTTCGGCCGGCACTACATTTCCTGCTCCGCCACGGTTCCTTCGTGGAGGCATGATATTTTCTCTATATTATTTTTTTTTTTAGAATTCTTCCACAGATCCGGGTGCAACTGCCTCTCTCCGGCGATCTGTTACACGCTCAGGAGCTCCCGCTCTGATACCACTTGATGGCGAGGTCAAGATTCAAAACACACCAGTCTCACAAATTGCAGTAAATTTCATTAATATGGTCTCTGTTACAGTTTTTCTCAGCACACTTCCTCCTCCCAAATCCCGAACTCACCATCCCTCCTATTACAGATTTTCGGGTTTTTATCGAGGCCCCGATCCTCACAGCCTTCAATGCCCGCCTAACAAAAGTTTCAAATTCGGATTTTCCCCCTCTTCCTGGGTTTTCAAATTTTTGGTCATAAATGGGCCATCTGCCCGATCTACCAGGAAGCTCCCATTAATGGCTTCCCTGCACCGGCCGCTTTGTTCTGACCGTCCTTCGTACTGACGTCTTCTCCATAACTCCGTTCCTGCAGATGCTGCGTTTGCCAGAAATAATATCGTAAAATACGTGGCCTACACCTTCCTTGATTGATATCTTTGTTTTCTTTCCATCTGGCCGTGTCTCTTCCTTGTTGCAACTCAGTTGATGCACGTGTCTCCCACACTGTCCACGTGTCGAGTTGGTCTCGCCACGCTGTCCCTTTGTTTACCTTCGGTTGCTTCATACTTCTCCCCCTCCTTTCTTTTCTACGCCTTCACTTTAATGATACCTTGCCATGCCTTTCGCTTGCCACGTGTCGGCTGTTTACTGGCCGCGATATCGCGACAGGTCACGAAATCGTGACCTGTCGCGATATCGCGACAGGACCTTCCTCTCTTGCCAAACTTCGAAAAGAGCCGCGATATCGCGACGTCGCGATATCGCGACAACTGAGGCTCCCCACCTTTGCAAAGTAGAACGGTCGCGATATCGCGACGTCGCGATATCGCGACGTTCGAAGCTCTTCCCTTACGCCTTACCAAACCGTCGCGATTCGCGCCCCCCCCCCATTTCGCGACCCATTCTCCCCTTGCCATACACAACCTTCCAAGCCAAAATTTGCTCTACAAACCTTCCCCAATACTGAATTTTAAATAGATCAAAGTACAAAGAACTTAAAAAAAAAGAACTGAAGAATATTACAAAGATGCAAGATTGTCCTACTGCCTCCGGATGCTCCTGGCATCAGTTGTCCTTTGGGTGATGATTTCTATAGTTGCTCCATTGTTTGGTTTCATTAGGACCTTGTGGCTTGGTGCAGGTCTTAGGGGTGGTTGTTTTACATTTTTATGGTTAATCTCAAGTCAAGAAATAATTTAAATCAAAATAAAAATAAAAAAAATAAATATATATTTATATAAGTTATACATTTATATAGATATATATGTTATTATAATGTATATATGTTAATAAAAATAAAAATAAAAACAAAAATAAAATAAAATTATATATATAGTTATATTCCTATAAATATAATATATATATATAACTAATAAAACAAAAAAAAAATGACAAACATATACATTTATGTATATTATGTTTATAATATATATTTATATATATAAATGTAATAAAAGAAAAAAAACAATAACAATAACAATAATAAAGACTTCTCTTATATATGTACTATGAGAGAAGATAAAAAATAAGTCGTCTAACTCCTTTACATTTATAACTTTAGGTGCAAGTCTTATATTATGGTTTTAAAATTCTTACTTAAAATGGTTGGTTTGGCATTTTGCAAAGATATGACGAGCGGGTACGTTGGGAGTCTGACGTGTACATCGAACATGGAAAACATAGCAGATGATGCCACGATGACTACTAGACATTACAACAACCTAAAAATAGGGGTGTGATATGTGTTTCATGGATCCAGAGAGGCAGCATGAGATCCACTTGGCATACCACTTACAGTGGATGGAGATCGATGAGGACAATGTCAGCATAGACTTTTGGAGAGCATAGCAAGAATGAAGATTCAAGGCAATGGGTGGCCCAAAAGCATACATAGTCGATGATGGCATTAAATGGTGATTGAAGGAGTGAAGTGGTGGATTTTACCGATGACTAAAGCCCTAACATGGATACCAGTGCGAGGGCAGTTTATGGAGGCTTTACCCACCCCAATAATGACAACATGGCCAAGGCAGGCTAGCTCCGCGATGGATCCACATGGAACTAATGACATATTAATGGCCAATCAATATGAGATGTAGGATCATGGTAGGCCAGAGTAGAGTTTGGTTTTGGATGATTAATTTGTAGCAGTCACCAGCACATTATGGATAAATAAAAGGCATGTGGATTAGATCACCAATTTGGATGGAGTATTGAACATATTTGACATAAAATAAGGACTGCATCAGTAGTCAAATAATAGGAACTCGTATGGTGCATGGTGATAGGATCTAGCAGAGTCATTTGGTAAAATTTTGCAGGGGTCTTCGACGATGAGAGGCTATGATGATTTGACCCAAAATGGAGAAGACTCCGTGTATCCACTACCCGATAGAACAGAAGGCTATTGCATGAATATTTTAGGAGTTTAGGTCTTTCAAACCTAACATCAAATACGTAGGACCAGTTATGGTAGATGACGAATCTCTGAGTGTCAGGATGTTGAAACCAAACATGTGGCAGTCGAGTAGTAAGCGAAAGCTAGAAGATTATCAGATAGCGGATGACCTCAGTCTACAACCTCGAATGAAGAGGAATCCATGGTAGTTCAAACATTTGAGTTGTACACCGAGGCAACGGGTGGCATATCTGAGAGATTACCGATAAAGATAAAGTGATTTCTAGAGAAATCAAAACATTCAATGGTAGCTAGCGAGCAATTTTATGGCACATTAGTTGACAATGATATCAAATCGTCCAACAACGATTGATAGTTTTGAAAGGCATTGAACGTGGACTACATGCATTTTGTTCCAAATGTAGATATAGTAGTTCAATGTGGGCCATAGAATAGCAATGCTGAGTATGGATAGCATGGAAGCTCTAAGAAAAGTGGTGAATAGGTAAAGGCATTTTGTAGTGGCGCAGACATCTACATGACAACAACAGTGGGTTTTGTGGTTGTCAATGGGGAGAACATGGACTGATGGGAAGTCTTGAAATGGCACAAATGAAGACGTGGACTCTTACACACATAGAATTGGGTGCATGTTAGGATGCATCTATTACCAAAAGAATGTGTCAAGGCAGGTTTCAAACTGGGAGTACGAGGTGCATAAGGGGTAAGTTTAATTAAATTAAACCCTAAGTGACATTAGGTAATGAACACAGTGAAAGCGGATATTTACAATAACAAACTAGTGATAGCATGATAGATAAAAATGGTGACGATGCAGTGCCATACGAAATATTAATGATGCAAAAATAACATCATGAATGGACCGATGTAGCATGCCTGGTGACGTAGGATTTGAAGGCTTTGGGAAATATTCATCAAAGTTGGACACCTCACTCATCTAGCAATAGCGTTATCATGCTGACATTGATACAATGGTAGGCTTGATATTTTGTGGAAGACAGTGTGTATAATGGGATGCAATGATGTAGTAGGTTTGAAACGCCACGTTGGATGAAAACGGTAAATCAGTGACTGAAATATAAAGAGAAACAACCGGTGAACGTGACATTTAGCAAAATTAAAAAGTTAGAGGATTAATTAAAACGTAGCCATAGTGGAGATTGTTCATTTTCAATAGGTGGATATAAGTTGCAGGGAAAATGGAGCAGATGATAGCACCCAAAATGGATAATGTATGATAGGTGCTCGACAAGATTCGGAGATGTTTCAAGCTAAATAAAGGTGTCATTATAGCAACTATGTGTGGCAAGAGGACAGTTCAAGTGGACGAATAGGATATAAGGAGTGACACATAGGATAAAGGAAGACACATCAATGTCAAATGAAATCGTTAACTATGAACAGTACTCATCCATCGGACAAATCTTGTTCCATGCATATATGCCAACATTGGGTAAAGATAGTCCACATTAACATGTTTAATATTAAACGTAGTTTAGCAATGATTGAAATTTCATTATTTCCACATAAGGCTATCATTGTGAAAATCAATAGCATGGTTTTAAAACATTTAAATGATTCTCGTGAAAGCCATATGAAGGGTTATTATTAAGCCCATCGAAGGAAGTATTATATAAATTTATACTATATTATATAGTATGATTTATACTATATAGTAGCATTATTTTATATTGTGTTGAATGTTGTAAATCAAAATATTACCATATAAAATAGAAGGGCCAAAACTAATATGAAACAAGACAAAAAAAGAAAGGGAAAAGCTGAGGATAATGAAATGAAGGGTTTCATGGAAGGGCAACGAACACCCAAAAGAAAAAAACCACATTGGAAGATAAAATGAAGGGTTTGTTTTACGGTAACTTTAAATTCTACAATGAAAGAAAGAAGAGGGGTTGAAATTTTTTTAGAGGATATTGCAGTAATGAAGGCAGGAGCTTTGGCACTAGATTTTTCTAAATATTTTCCTTCCACTTGGACTGGTTTTTGGGGAAAACCAGAAATTTTGCTATTGTAAAATGAACATTTTTTTGCAAAAATTTTCAGAAATTTGCATCTTATGGGCAAGAAAGGAGGAGATTTGTTTTTGCGTGCTAGATTAAATATTTTATCTTTCCATTTTAGATTTCAGATTTATAGATGAATTTTATGCATGTTTTATTGGTTGCTTCATGCGAATGTTTGAAATCTGAAACTTATTTTGCACCCTAGGAGCTAGCACCTAACTTGTTTTGATTGTGCAAAATTGTAGGTCTAATAGGTTAGGTTGCATGCATGGAATACCTCACATCTTCGATTTTTCTAGAATATGATGGCATCATACTGATTGTAGCATACTTTGCATTTTCAGCTTTGATTTTTTTTAGATTCTGTTTTATTTTCTAACTTTTTATTTTTAACTTTTTTTAAATTTTCGTACATTAAAATAAACAGTAAAAAAATTTCAAAATCGAAAAATAATTGACTGTGTAGAGCATACTTCATACTTCCATTATGCAATTAGAAATTTTTACTTTGGAGTCGTTTTGTATTTTTAAAAATTATCCGAAGTTGTTTTATTACAGAATTTAAAATTTCAAAATTTTCATTTTGGGCCAAATTCATTTTTTTCAGCTTTGTATCTCATTCATAAGCCTATGATGACATTTCCCTCATGAAAACTTCAATTTCATTGAAGGGGTTATGTTTTATGGCATTTTATAAATTACCATTTTGGGTCCTAAATTGACTTCTGTTTATAAAAATTTTGATTTTATGAAAGAGTTCTGCACTACATTGAAGATCATTATTTCAAAGCACTAAATTGTTCCTTTTTGTGAAAATTTGATTTCATTTAAGAGGGATAGTTTGAAGTGACATTTTAAAGCCTCTATTTTAAGGCAATGAATTATCATCTCTTTGTGAAAATTAATTTCACTAAAGAGGGATAATTTATTAATCACATTAAAGGCTATATTAATCTCCATGATAAGAAGCTACATTTGAAGACCCTATTCATCACTAAGGATTCACATTCACAGATAGATTTAATCTTTACATTCATGCTTCAAATAGGATTTAATGCAAGATAAAAAATTGATTAAAATCCACTTAATACAAAAGACAAATCTACCTTAAAATCCTCAATATAAAAGGAATTAAGGCACTACATTGTGGTCATATGAGGACCAACTCATATTTGCTTTATTTTAGTTTCATGAACAATCATTAAAGTAGCATGGTAAAATAAACCAACGATTGCCCCTTGTTTACAGTTACTTGCAATCACTAAGGTGTTCCTAGCATTGAATTGGTATATTTTTATTGAGATTACTAATACACATGCAAACGCTAATATAGAAGAGACCTTGGAGAAGTTGTTTATTTAAATTTTTTGCAAGAGAATATTTTTGAATCCAAACCCTAAGGGAGAGTGTAATTCCACAATTGGGTGAAATTAACACTCAACATTTTGGTGCTAGAAGGAGGGCCTGAATTGGTTTACTTCATTTTATTTATGCTAAAAAATTCATGAATTTGTTTTCATTGATCTAACATTTTTGGATTGTTCATGGTTACTCAAGAGTTTTAATTGTTAAATATTTCAAGTTCATTTGATTAGAATCTTTGGTTTCCTCTAACACTCACACTTTGGGAGCTAGGAGGATTTGAATTGATTTATTTTATTGCCATTTAGATGCTAAATTATTCATGTTACTTGAAACATTTATTTAAAACATTGGTCTTGACTAACATGGTTTTGTCTCCATTTGATTACTCTCATGGATTCTAACATTCTCTATTATGGTGATGCATTAATGCTAACATATTTCAAATTTGATAATGTTCTTCAATTTCATGGTTTAATGGATAAATATCTCTTGGTTGATGCTAACATGATGATTCATATGTTATATATTTGATATTGGTTAGTCATTTCATGTTTTTGTAAGAAATCTTTATTTGACTAACAAATTGGTTTGAAGCTATTATTTGAGTTTCACTAATGGCATTGGTTTTTCTAACTAGGGCACAAATTTCATTGTGGATAGCTGGCTATTATCATCAATTGGATAGGCCTACTCATAAAATTCCTCAAGGGGTAGAAAATCATTTACCTATGTTTAAGCATGATGTGACTTCATCTAAGGAACATATTCAAAAATACAAGGATACCTTAAGGTGATTGCAAATATGGAAAGGATATGTTCCTTGTAGATTATTTTCATACACTTTGGATGAGGTTGCATATGAGTGGTACATACACCTACCTATAGATTCCATTATTTCTTGGGCTCAGCTAGAAGTAACGTTTACTAGCCATTTTCAAAGACAAGTTGACCATGTTCAGATGTTAAATCAATTTGTCTCTATCTCTAGCGAACCTAATGAGTCCATGAGTGAATTCAATGATAGGTTTCACAAGTTGTATACCAAAGTGGTATCCCATTTATTCATTTTAGAAGAGAGAGCTATTGAAATATTCATGGGAGCTATGCCACCTGAATTGGATACATTTTTAAGGGAAAGTCTTGATGACCCATCTTTGCATAGAGTCTATGAGGCCATGAGAGAATTAGAACAACGGGTCATTTCGATAAGATAAAATGTTAATCAACCATCATTGCCTAACCTTAGGGTGAAAAATAAATGGGATGAAGTTGAATGTCTAAATACAACAACCACCCTAGATTCCATCCAAGAGGATGTGCAAGTCTCAAATCCAAAGTCCATTAATGAGGATTAGGATAAATGAACCCAACAGGATATGATTTGGTCATGTTTGGTCACAAAGGATTTGGATGACTGGTGGTAGAAAGATATAGTATTTGATCCTCTTGAACAAACCCTTGACTCAACAAGGTGGTTGAGACTAAATTTGAAAATCCAAGAGATGAATCAGAAGATCCAATAGAATCTCATCACTTGTTTTCAGATGATACGTTGGATGATATTATTGATACTAATTATCAAGAAAACCCACACCTTCCAAACTGTGATAATATAGAATTTTGGGTTACAAATGTGAATTGTGATCTTGCAAATTTGAATATAAAGAGTAACCCATTTTTGGAAATGATTGAATCATGTAAGAAAGGTGAAGGTTTTGAGTACCAACCCATTGATGCATTTAAATAATGTGAGGGTATAGTTGAACGTCACACCCTAATCTTAGAAGATGATCATTATTGGTGGAATAAATGGGAGAACTTCGCAAATATTTCTAATGAAGGACTCGCTTCACTTGATATGCAGGACAAGTTGCAAAGGCTAGTTTTACAACTCAAATAAAAAATATCTCAACTACAAGAGCAACAACCTCAATATGCATATCTAGATGATACTTCGAATCATCCTTGTGAGACAAAGGTTGAAGATACTAGAAGTGAAATTCTTTTGGATAATGAAGTGATTCTAGAGTGGACTAGTTTTGGAACTTGTGATGAGTTAGGATCTTCCATAGATTTGGATGAGGATTTGATGATAAAAACCTTCAACATCCCTAAGATAATGACCAAGGAAAATGTGAAGAAAAATTTCTTGAAGATTTTGAGGAAGAAATAGTATGGATGGTTAACAAGAAATGGGAAGAACATGCACATTCCAAAACTTCTGATGAACTTTTTGTATCAATGGATATGCAGGCTAATACAATTGTTTCCTCACACGAGGATATTACAAGTCCTATACAATTTGAAATTTTTTTGAAAGAAATATTTGAATCTAATCAAGTTTTGGAAAGTGACAATGATTCTACAACCATGGATAAGGAAGGAAAACCATTTAAAGGGTTTGGAATTGAAACTTTTGATCCACATATTGGTGCTACAATATCCATGCCATTTCAAAATGAGGAAATTTTAGAACCTGAGTGGTTTGGGTTTGATATCACTGATGATCCAATTGAAAATTTTACGTTATCTGAAACAACCCAAATGATCGATCATGGAGATGTGTTAGTTGACCCATCCCTAGATAGACAAGACCTATTGTTGGAAAATAATGGACATGTTTTTAATTGGGTGCCTAATTTTGGTGTCTTTAATAAATAGATATTTGATGATGATGAAATTCATGAAGAAAAGGTGGAAATTAAAAATGTTCCCAAAGGTTTGTCAAATGATAATATGCAAAAGGTAAAATCTCACCCTTTGTGTTCTAGAATTGGAACTTCAGGTGATGTTTTACCTGATTGGTAGTTAGATTCAAATATTATCAATGATAAAATGTCATTTGTGGTTGATAAAGAATTTGATTTAATTACTCACACCACTAATGATATTTCTTCATTGAATGAAAAATAAATTAATATGGTTGAAATGTTAAATCAAGTTCATAATAAATTAGTAATAGAATTTAGGATAAAAACTTATGATGATGCTAATTTAATAGATATCCTAGGTTCTTGCAAGCGGTTACGTGAATTTTATTGGCCTACAGATTTGAAAAGGGATTTGGTTTTAAAATTTGTAGAAATAGGTTCCTATTTGCAAGATCTCATATCTAAAAATAAAAGCTTATTTCTACACCATGCATCGAAGTGCGAAACTGACATCTTAAAGAATAGACATAAAATAATTGAAGATCAATTATTGTCTAATCAATTTGAGGACTTGAAACTCCACCATAGGATTATTAATGGAACTAAATCAAATTAATATGGTGAGAGGGGCAAGTTGAAGTTTGTTGCTTTGTTTGGTATAATCTTGTTTTTTTTAGGTTCCTACAAAACTTGGCATGCATATCATGTTATATGTCTTTTGAATTTTTCTAATCATGTTTGGGATCCAGGGAAGTGATAGGTCAAACTTTGCATCATATTGTACCATATTGTACATTTGTATATAGTTTTTGTTTCCATGTTTCAGTTTTGGGTTTGCATTTTTTTTTGGTTTGATTTGTGTGTTTGTATTCATTCGCTTCTAAGTTTTGGTTGTTTTCTAGTGTTTTAGAGTGATATGTCAACTCATTTCCTCATGAATGTTTACTAATATAAGGAAAATATGAAACATTGGATTGTATTGCAGAAGGCTCCACGAGTACTACAAACACATTTAAGAATATCATTTGAAACTTGGGATATGTGAAGTTGTTAGTTTTGCAAATTAGAGTGAAATATTTTGTATATTCCATCTGCATTTCAAAGAAACAATGCATTCATATATATTTCATGGTACATTTCACATTGCATAAACATAGCATCTCACTTGCATCTACATTTCAAATATAATCACCAAAAAACATGTCAAATTCTCTTAGGATTATTGCACAAGATACACTAAGAAGATCTTGATATTGGGAATTGATGTCGAAGCTGTCTTGAACCTGTAGCACCCTAAAATTGGCACGGTTAAAAACCTTAGTAAAAGATAAAAGATAAAAATTTGAATTTTAACCCCAAAACCGCTCCAAAACCGCCTGCTACCCGTTTCCTCATTTTTCGCACCATTTTTAGGATTTGTTTTGACCGTTGGACGATATCGTCGTAGATTAGACGAGATCATCCCAGATCTGACGAAATCATCATGGACAGAACGTCCAGACGATTTTGTCCCAAAACCAAATTTTCATAATTAGCTTCTGTTTCAACAGCCTCTCCAACTTGGGCAGAAGCGCGTCTGTGCAGTTGGAGATTGCCCTGTTGGAGATCTCCCATATTGGGATGATCCCCAACCTCTTAAACCTCTTCCTAAGCCTATATAAACTAGGATTTTCTAGTTTACCCCCTGACCCTACATGACCCCCTTGATTCTGATTTCCTTGAACCCCTTAGCTGATAGATTTAACTCCTTATTCCCTCGCACTACTGTCTGTGTTCTATATTTTGCATTTTCTTGCAGGAACTCTACTGTTTTGCAGTCGAAGATAGCTCGGATCGGTGCAAATGATCTCGGATGATTACGGATGATCTCGTACGATTGGAGGCGATCCTGACTGTAGTCCAGATTGGGGGCAATCCGAGTCCAGAGTTTGCATTCCCTTAGCTTTCTCTACATTTTTCATATTGTATTTCTGCATTGTCTTGAATTATTATGTTTTTTGCATCTTGGAGTTCACCTCATTTAGCATAATCGCATGGTAAGGTTAAAATCAATCATTAAATCTACTGCATTTCCTTATTTGTTATTGGAATCCATTATTTAGGCATGTTTGTTATTATTTCTACCATTATCCTTTGCTTCTGCACTTGCATATTTGGTATTTCACATCTATTTCTATGATTGCAGGTTTCTGACAAATTCATCTGATGAATTCATCAGATATCAGATGATCCTGTCTGATCTCAGATGATTACGTATGAACTGAGGTGATCTGGACTGCTACAAAACTTAGAATCTTCATCAAACATCCGGAATCAGGTATGACACATTCTAATTAGCATATTCTCTATTATTAGCACTCATTCCTATTTTTTGTATCCATTTAAATTATCATTGGTAGATAGAATAGTTTAGATTCATCTTGGCCAAACCTAGGAGTTGAATGATTGAGTATAAAAATGAACACATCAAACCCACTATCAACCTAGGCATGGAAACTGCCACTCAAAAGTTTCCTGGTGAACCCACCATCCATCAAAAATTCACCCTTATACTCCTCCCCCGAGAGGCGGGACCTTCAAAGGGCCTCTCAGTCCGAGGTATTGTCCCATCCTTCTCGCATCCCCCTTCTGGGCACGGATCCTATAGCCTGAGGGTAAGGATGCAAAAAATTTGGAGCGATACATTTTGGTGAACCCGACGTGAAAACTAAAAACCTTTTGAAAACAATTCAAAAAAAAAAAAAACATAAATGCATTTAGAATCAAAGATTGCATGTCATATTTAGATGGTAGATTATAACAAAAGACGAGCTGTCACCATTAATGTTGAAAATCAATTAGCAGCTATAGAGATTAATTATGTACTTAGCATACCTCAAACAAATAGGGTTCAACCTTTGTGGGACGAACTTAATAGGAGATTGAATCTCATTTCATCTAGAGCAACCGAACTTAGGCAAATCAAGAGGTTTGTCCTAGATAGAATCCTGGATCCCGATCAAGTGACTTTGTATCATGAGCTTCAGAGAGCTTGCCATAGGTGGTTAGCAGATAAAAGAGCCCTTGTGTCTTCCGAGTTGTATACCTTTGAGGAATACCTCGATAATGCAGTTGTAGTACATAAATTTTTGTCTCGTATAGAGGATCAGGAGGTCGTTCTTACGGATAGACAAAGATGGTATAGAGTCCCCAGAGCTGTGTTATATCGAGAGTATTGCCATGAAATCTATTTTTACAAATCAGAGTCAGAAGTAGATAATATCACTATAGCACACTTTATCAAGTTCCTGAAAAACCATTTCCAATTTGAAGAGGAGCATTTTATGACTCTTGATGAACTTGATCCTATCAATGACATTCATAAACTATTTTTAGAAAACTAAGCTATTATTCTATTATTGTTATTTCTTGCATTTAGTGTGCTATTTGTTGTCTTTATAAAGCATAAAATAAAAATAAAAAATAAAAAAACAAAATCATAACAAAAAAAATCAAAACATTTTATTTTTAAGCATCATAGTAGGTATATAATTAATATATACCTCCCAAATCTGTTGCAAATATATCAATATATATATTTGCTAAAATCTAAGATTTAGACATAATGACTAGACTCAGGAATGGAAAACAAATTGAGGTAGAAGAAGATTGGTTAAGGAAAACAGAAAATAACCCAGATGTCCTTCCTGAAGACCCAATTCAGGAAGAAGGAACTCTAGACCAACAAGAAGAAGATTATGTTGATGCAAATGAACAAAAGGAAAATGATAGAGAGGAAGGATCCTCATCTCCTAAAATAACTCCAGAAGGAGCTGTTACTTTTGAAAACATGGAACATTTTTGGAAATTTCTCCATACTAATATTGGCACTCTTAATAGAGCAGTTCATATGGATAAAGATCAAATTAGTGACAC
The DNA here is from genome assembly GCA_028583015.1 of Wollemia nobilis. NCBI lineage: Eukaryota > Viridiplantae > Streptophyta > Pinopsida > Araucariales > Araucariaceae > Wollemia > Wollemia nobilis. Next base: position 791,092 of record JAQPPZ010015344.1, read on the forward strand.
TCAAGCAACCCTAGAAGACATATATCACACACGCACTAATCCTTTGTCCTTCGTTGATCAAGAGAGTGATCAAGCTGGACCGTCCAATTTGGACATGGCTACTATAATCCAAAACACGCGACAACAACAGGTTACCCAACTACCTAGAGTGCCTGTTACTAAACCAAGGGTTATTCCTACACAAAAGAAACCTTCATTCACTGCTCTATTTCGCCAAGCTATCGATCAATATACCTCAAATCAACAAAAGCCTAAAACAAAACCAAATGTTAATTTCCAACAATCTGGGATACAACATAATGCTACCACAAATCTTCTTCATAATACTCTTCCTACCAATCATTTGCATAATAGCAACATAGCATCTAATCCTTATGTCCCGCCTTCCTACGCTCACAAATCCCATGCTCATGTACCACCGAACCAATATGGTGGGCAAACTGGTAATCTGGAAGCCATGGTGAAACAGTTAACCTCCCGTATGGACCAAATAGATCCCTACCGTCCCTCGTACAATTATCGAGAGATGTGTAGTCAACCTCTAGATCCTATAGTTGTAGCACAACCATATCCTAAACGCTTTCCCATGCCTGTCCTACCTATATACAAAGGAACCGAAGATCCCATAGAGCATCTTCGTATGTTTAGGATAGCATGTCATGATATATCACATGATGACTTGTTATTACTAAAAATGTTCCCGAAAAGTTTAGGAGGGATGGCATTGGAGTGGTATTATCAATTGCCCACTCATTCTTTGAGAAATTTCGAAGAGACCGTCGAGTCTTTTGTGCACCAATTTAGTGCCTATATTGAAAGACATGTAACTATTAAAGATTTGTACAACCTAAAACAAGACAAAGATGAGTGTTTTGCTGACTTCTTAGCTCGATGGAGGCAGTTGATAGGAAAATTACACTTTGTGTTACCTTATCGAGAAATGTTGGATATTTTTATCAATAATTTACAAGAACAACTATCCTATGAATTATCAACTGCTACCTTGACCACCTTCGATCAAGCTATAGACTTAGCCCGAAGAGTGGAAGATGCTCTCATTAGAAGAGGTCAGCTCAAAAAGAAAGATGATGAGAAAACATCCAGAAATCAATACAAAAATAAACAAGTTGTGGGTGATGGAGTCACTGATAGCAGAAACATTGCCAATGTTAATACTGCAAAAACAATAGAGAAGTTCATATTGAAACCTCCCGATAAACCACCTCGAGAATTTACTAGGTTAAATCAACCTTTATCAACCATTCTCCCGCAATTACTAGCACGAGGATTGATCCAATTACCAACTATCCGGGAACCTGATCCAACCATACCCGGATACAGAGCTGATTTACATTGTGATTTCCATAGAGGACCCGGACATGCTACCAACTCTTGTAAATGATTAAAACATAAAATACAAGATTTAATTGATAACAATGAGATGGAGGTACAAGCCTTTCAACCTAAACAAAATCCTACTAGTAATGTTCAAAAGAACACCCTTCAAAGTCAGAATCAGAATGCCAATCAATCATTGGACATATTTCAACATCCTTTACCAAAACATGGCAAAGAGGTGGCTAATCAAATTGAACATCATAATGTTCCCCCTCCTACCCGATATGTAGGAGCCATTAGTGGGCATTTACCTATTCACGATCTAGAAATATTTGACACAACTTTATCCATGGTTACGTCCAGACCCCTATATAATACTCAAACACCTGATCTTAGTGATGTAGAATCTGATACTGAAAGTGAAATGGACATCACCTCAAATCAATCGAATAGTTCTGAAAATGAATCAGATCCTATTCAACCTATCACAGATTCTATGGTTTCGGAAGAACCATTTCCTAGAAGAGTTACTACTCGACCCTCTTCTCATCAGTTCCTTTCTAATGAACAAGCCATAAACGCTAGACCGAGACCAATTCATCATCCTCAAAATAATATTGTAGGTACCATCGGAGTCGTTACCAGACAACAGGCTCAAAATTCTCAACAGGATCAAACTCAGAATGATGGATCAGCTCCATTTGTTTTGAAAAATCCCAATAAAGGGAATCATATGTCTAATGTTCAACCTAAGCCTCCGTATAATATTAATGAACAATTATCCAATACTACAGCTAGAATTTCCCTTTTGGACCTTTTAAGATCTTCTCCTACCCATAGGGATGAATTAATGCTCACATTAAGCCAAATGATGGTACCACAAAATATTCAGTCTGAAGCCATGACCAATACTATCATCACTCGAGAAGTCGATTGTATTGACTTTCGAGATAGAGATATACCACAACATAGTTTACATAAGGATAACCCTTTATATATTACTGCCCTAATTGGGGACGTAGCCGTTAAACGCGTCTTGATTGATAATGGTTCATCTTTAAACATATGCACTTTTGACTTCTACCAAAGATTTGGCTTTAGGAGTGACGAAATGAAAAGAACGGATATGATCATAAAAGCCTTCAATGACGAGACACAAGAAACATGTGGAGTCATTACTATACCCTTGCAAGTTGGTCCTAGAACCCTAGATACGACCGTGTTTATTGTACATTGCCCTGCATCGTACAATATACTTTTGGGTCACCCTTGGATCAACGCGATGCGAGCGGTTCCATCCACTTTACATCAGTGTGTTAAATTCAAATTCAAAAACCAATTGGTTACCATTCATGGTGACCCTAGACCCTTTGATATGTGTGCTTTGGCAGAACCGGTTGGAGTTCAATTTTGCCCTGCTTTGTCATCCACACATCCTAATTCTCGTCAACCGTCTAAACATGTGAAACACTCACCCATAACATCACCTACTTTTTCCCCATCAACTACACCTCTACATATAGCTCAACCACTTTCTGAACAAACCTCATTAGGACCTCGAAAAGATCCCAGAACTACAACCAATGCTTCTTGTTTTACCCCTATAACTTCCACACCGATAGACTCATCCATCGATATCCCTATAACATCTCCTACAGGCATCCTTTCCACATCAGAAGATCTAAGAAATGTTCCTTCTACCTCTTACGCTCTTACTTGATGAACTCCTACCCGATTTATCTAAAATTCTTATATCAGAAGAGATCAACACTGTCGTGCAAGCTTCCCTTGTTTTAAATAAACTCCCACCTTCTCCTCGTACCTTGGGCCTCCCACAACCTATGGGAAGTATCTACCAAGTCGAAAGTTGTGCTTTTGTTTATAAGGGATATGATTGGGGAAGAATACCCCGAAACATCAAGACACATTGTGATGGATATGCTCGATGCTATTTTGCTAATGAATATATTAAAGCTAAACCCATAATGCTTAAATTGGGCTATAAAGGGAAAGGTTTGGGACCTTTCCAAAATGGTATGAAGGAACCTATTGAGGTAGAACCATGGCCCGCCCGATGCGGTGTGGGCCTATTTCCTAGTAAAGGTCAACCCTTCCCATTTGAGGAGGATGACCATCTTACATGTTATCAAGATTATCTCGATAAACAAGATTCTTTGCTTTCAAAAAATAATCCCTTTACCTGTCATATGCTATCTCTCGCCTACCCTGAGATGATTGTCGAATCCGACGATGAGTTGGAAGGGGATATCTTCCATGATGTCTCCGTTGATGATTTATTACATAACGAATTTTATTTTGATGGCTCTATACCTAGTATAGCCCAGCTTGAGGCCTCGACTCCTCAAGACGAATTATCCAAGCTAACCTTGGAAGAATTACAAGAATTGGGTGTTTCACCCGCCCCACCTAATTTTGAGAGAGATTTACATATGGAAGTTGAAAACGGTATAAAAATTAACATTGGAACCGAACATAACCCTCACATAATCAATATTGGATCAGAATTAAGTCAAGAAAAACAAGATGAATACATTTCATTTCTTAAAGACTATGAGGATGTCTTTGCCTGGACATATGAAGACATGCCAAGTCTGGACCCTTCTCGTAGTCATGCATCATCTAGTAGTCCATCCAGATGCTAAACCTGTTAAACAGAAACTTAGAAAAATGCATCCTAAAGTGGCCTTACTAGTCAAAGCAGAACTAGAAAAACTGTTGAAGGTCATTTTTATACAAGCCATTGATTATGTTGAATGGATCTCAAATGTAGTTCCAGTAACTAAGAAAGAAGCCACTAAAGTTAGGGTTTGTACAGACTTCAGAGATATTAATGTTGCCTGCCCTAAAGATGATTTTCCTCTTCCTAACATGGATCAAATCATTGATTTTACTATTGGAAGTGGAATGATATCCCTAATGGATGGATTTTTCGGTTACAATCAGATCAGGATAGCTCCTGAAGATCAGGCTAAGACAACCTTTATTACCCCTTGGGGAACCTTTTGTTGGAAAGTAATGCCATTTGGTTTAAAGAACGCGGGCGCAACCTATCAACGAGCTATGACTTATATCTTTCACGATATGATGCATGATATTCTACATGATTATGTAGATGATATTATAGCTCGTTCCATCAAAGAAGATGATCATTTAAATGACTTGAGAAAAGTATTTGATCGGTTAAGGGAGTATCTTATCCGATTGAATCCAGCCAAATGTATCTTCGGAGTTAAGTCCGGTAAATTATTGGGGGTTATAGTTTCCTTACGTGGCATTGAAATTGACCCTCTCAAGATCGTGGCTATCACTGATATGCCCGCACCCACCAATATATCAGAATTACGAAGTTTACAAGGTAAGCTTCAAGCTATTCGCCGCTTTATTGATAAGTTGGCAGATAAAACCGGACCCTTTCTTAAACTTCTTAAGAAAGATGTCTCTTTCCATTGGGACGAAGAATGCCAAGAAGCATTTGAACTCCTCAAGCAATATCTCCTCCAACCACCGGTGCTTTCCCCACCTAGATCTGATCGTCCATTTATTCTGTACATTTTTGCTTCCGATTTTGCCTTAGGAGCTATGTTAGCTCAGCTTGACGATGAGAAGAAAGAGCGTGCTACTTATTACATCAGTAGAACCCTAATCAGTTATGAAACTCGCTATACCATATTAGAGAAGTTATGTCTTGCAGTCGTATTTTCTACACAGAAACTACGACATTATATGCTCAGTCAAAAAACGTATGTTATTGCCAAATTCGACCCTTTGCGATATCTTATGAGTCGACCGTATTTATCTGGTCGCACAACCAAGTGGGTTCTTGCGCTAAGCGAGTTTGAACTCATGTTTATAGGACAGAAGTCTGTTAAGGGTCAAATCATAGCAGATCAATTAGCTGTTGCACCCTTAGAGTCTACCCATCCCCTCATCATTGAGCTTCTCGATGAATGCCTTAAATTAGAGGCAGACCATCCTAAACAATGGTCCCTATACTTTGATGGAGCCCGATGTATGAGTGGGGCTGGTGCGGGTATTATTTTAATATCTCCACAAAAACATCTTATACCTCTGTCCTTTAAACTAACGTTTGCTTGCACTAATAATACTGCTGAATATGAGGCTCTAATCCTTGGATTACGAGCAGCTTTGGCATTGAAAATTAAAAATTTGTTAGTTTTTGGTGATTCCCAACTTGTCATAAATCAAATCAATGATGTTTATCAGACCAGAGATGATAAATTACGCCCATATAAAGCATATGTTTTGCAGTTATTATCCTTGTTTGATCAAGTTACTTTGGAAGCTATTCCTCGAACTAGCAATCGTGCGGTTGACGCTATGGCTGCAGTTGCATCTCTTTTACCCTTGGAGTTAGACGATGAATATGCTACCATCATTATTCATCGACTCCAGGAACCCGCTTCAAGAAAATCATGCTTAGAACCTTTGGATGTGTTTCTAATCAACGAAACTACTCCCGAACCATGGTACACTGATATATTTAATTTTTTGCAAAATGGAACCTTCCCTGATGGTTATACTAGCAACCAACGCCGATTATTACGTAGACGAGCAAGTCGCTTCGTAATTGTGGGTAATACCTTGTATAGGAGATCTTTTGAAGGCATATTATTAAGATGTTTAAATCTAGAAGAATCTAGATCAGCTTTGAGCGAAGCCCACGATGGATCTTGTGGAGGACACTTTAGTGGTAACGCCATTGCTAAGAAGCTCCTTCGGATAGGATATTTTTGGCCTACCATGGAGAATGATGCACATGATTATGTGCGCCATTGCGACAAGTGCCAGAAACATGCTGACCTTGTCCATGCGCCTGCACAAGAGCTACAGGCTATTTCATCTCCTTGGCCCTTTTCAAAATGGGGCTTAGACATCATTGGGAAAATCAACCCTGTGTCATCTGATGGACACAAATTTATCATAACCGCTACGGAGTATTTCACAAAATGGGTTGAAGCTATGCCTTTAGCTTCTTGTATTGGAACGCAAGTTTCCAAATTTATTTTTAATCAAATTATTTGTAGGTTTGGCATTCCTGCCAATCTCATTTTCGATAATGGAACTTGTTTCAAAAATAAAGATGTCAAAAAATTATGTCAAAAGTATAAAATTCAACATCGTTGGTCCACTCCCTATTATCCTCAGGGTAATGGCCAAGCAGAAGCATCTAATAAAACATTACTTAAAATTCTCAAAAGACTGGTCAATAAATCCGGTCGAGATTGGCACATCCAATTATATCCTGCTTTATGGGCCTATCGAACTAGTGTTCGCACCCCCACTGGAACTTCACCTTTCATTTTGGTTTATGGCGCTGAAGCTGTTTTTCCATTTGAATTAGAAGTTCCTTCTTTGGCTCTACTACTTCAAGATACTGAAGTAGGGGATGAATATCGTGCTGGCAGATTTAGTCAGCTGGAACTTTTAGATGAAAAGTGCATCAATGCTTTGGAGCATCTTCGTGCCTACCAAAACAAGCTTAAGAGAGCATATCTCAAGAAAGTTCATCCTCGATCCTTTGAGATCGGTGACCTTGTCTTAAAAGAAAATAAAAAAATACTAATGCTACTAAAGACCTTAAAGGTAAATTCGAGCCCAACTGGCTTGGACCATATATCATCACTGCTAAATTTGGATCGGGAGCATACAAATTATCTACCTTAGATGGTAAAGAACTTAAAGAACCTATGAACATTATGCATCTCAAACGCTACTATGCATAAAACATTGAGTCATTTCATCATTTGTATATATTGTATTTTGCATATTGTTTCATTTTTAGCCATTTCTATCAAAATATTTTTCAAAGAACAATAATAATATTTCTTCTTGCAATTCATCAATTAAAATCAAATACAAAAACATCAAAATTGTCAAAATCTTCAAAAACATTTTTTATATATACCTGTCAATTCTTGGAATTTGCGAGTTATATTTTCAATTATTTTAGATAAATGAGCATTTATTTGGAATCCCACACTTTCACACTCACATGAATAAATATCTTGATTTTATTTGGTATGATTATTAATCTCTCTTATATCAAAGTCCACATTGGCATTAAATAACATTTTGAGCATAGAGAACTGATCTTGTTATTTACTTGAACCAAGTATATCTTTTCACATTAAAATGATTTCATTGCAAATTCAATATGATGCTACATAGTAGACGTGGTTTCTTGAGCGAAAAGTTTCCCCTGCTATCCTATCATGCACATGGTCTAGAATCTTTGAGAATTGACAAAAGGACAAGCTCACCCCTACCCAGAATAAAAATCCCTTGCTCTACAGCTAATCTGAGCAAGTATCCCTAGCATAGGAAGAAAAGAAAAATGCAAGAAAAAGAGAAAAAGAAAAATGTTATTTTGTATCATCACAGCAATATTTCAGCATTATCTCAAAAATCAAGCAAAAATACAAAAAAAGAAAGAAAAAGAAAAAAGAGCAAAAGAGAAAAGCAAAAGCAAAATGCAATAAAATCCTTTCCCTACCCCTTGAAAAGAAAAGAAGGGTGAATGAGCTTGAATCCCTGGAATTCTCAATTATTCAAAAACTGTGAGGTAAGCCCCATAACAGGTGGTTTGTGCCCAACCCGCTTGGCCTTGGGTAATTCCTAGCGTGGTGATATGTCTGTCACATTAGCGACCTTCTTTTGTATGAGACCTATATCGGCTTATGGATTAGCTAGCTCTTGATAACCTAACTTGCACGATAGTCCGAGTACGGTTATATGCATATAAATCATGGTTAACGAACATTCATTTGGTTAAGGCAAATTGCTTGTATCAAATTATCTTGCTCAAAATTGGTAAATGAACAATACAATTGCACACACATTTGTATTTGAGAGATTTTGTATCATTATGATAAATCAAGATCGGTAATGAACTCACATTTGCACATGAGGATCCCTTATAAACCTACATTTGTTTTTGAGATAATTTAAAATATTCCTGTAATTCTTTTCGGAATAATTTTATCCTCTTATTTCAGAATTTTGTTTTGTATAAAAACAATTATATACATTGTGTCACAAAATTGCAAAACGATTGCAAACAACATGTTCATCATATTATTATTTTCTGTTTATCAAAAATCAAAAATCAAAAAATCAATCATGCAATAAAACTAAAATATCTATTTTATCTTTGGATTTCGCGATGATGGTATAAGTCTATACCTATAATTCTATGCCTAGCGCAAACCATTGTTCTAATTTTATTTTCCCATCCATTTTAAAAACACATATGGCTTACATCATTATGTTACACAATTGTGCTTCAAAACGAACGAACACTTATTCTATTTCATGTCATTATGTCAAAACATTTCATCTTGCAACCATGGTATAATTTCTAAGGAATTATTCAAAAATTTATCACACTTAGGAATTTATGCCTAGCAAAAATCACTTTTAAACATATTTCATGCATAATTTTGTGGAAAAAAATCTGAAAACAAATTATCACCATCATCATTTTCATCATCACAACACAAAGTCTTAAGACAGTCTCTTAAGCACTCTTTTACTTTTAGCAATATTTCTATACTAGGACTAGCTTGACGACCTAGCGAGCGGCGACTCCATGAAACGGTCTATAACAACGACAATGTCCTTTGAAATTATTGTTAGAAGTCCCTTTTATTTTTCATCAAAATCACACCAAAACAACCAATTTATGCACATCAGATTATTTCATTTACAAATTTATGGCATGACATAACATTATAATTTATTTCCAACGACATAATTACATGAATCAACAATTCAAGCATCATAATACAACATATACACAAGTCATATCATCAAAAATAATCTATATATATCATCAATCAATTATCTACATCATCTGGATTGGTATGCCACAATCAAAACCCTGGCATACTCAATCCCCTCAAAAACAAATATATATATACATATATCATAAATCTGCACTCTACAGTAGCTAGCCTCGAGAAGCCCTCGAGCTCTCAGCCTCATCTCCTCCCCCACCCTGACGTGGAGGAGGTGGTCCCATAGAGGTCCGGGCCGTATCTCGGGTCCTCGTCGTCGATCGTGAGGATGTCCTCGATGATCCCATCATGACCGGCTCTGCAATGGGGGCTGGCAATGATATCCTCTGTCCCTTTGGGACCGCCTGATAGTACAACCCCTGGTAAAATGCGGTCTAAGCAATAGACCATGCCAGATCCCGAGTGCTCGCTCCTCCGCCTCGAGCTCTGAGCCATGTAGCCTCATCCTGTAGTGTCTGCACCTGAGCCCGGAGGCGGGCAACCTCAGCCCGGGAGAGCCACCGTCTCGCTGCTCTCCCCTACCTCAACACCCTTGCCCTTATCAGGCGATGGTGGTCTCTCCCCCTACTATGAAGGGAGTCTCTCCTCCCTCCGCCCTGTCTCCCATGGCCTCTACAGAGCCTGACCCATCCACTGGCGTCTCTCCTATGGGGACCACCGCTGCTCTCTCCTCGTCATGACCCCGCATTGCCTCAATGGTAGCCTGGCGTCACCTCCCCATCCATAGGTGTACCAGGCATCATAGCCATCTGCAACCCTAGCATCATCACCATCCACTGGCTGGATGGGGGCATCATCCACATCTTGACTCTAGAATCGTTGCATGTCTAGAGCCCCGCTCAATGTAGTACTATCTCAAATAGTCTAAGAGTACTCGTAATCCCTGAGAGAAGGGATCCCCTATTGTAGACCGAACTACCATAGTACCCGATCGTAGCGGTGGAGCTCTACCTCTCCCCACTCCATCCTCAGCAGACTCGCCTGATGTGAGCCAGCTCCTGCCCATCCTCTGCCCACCCGGGGTGCTCTCGCCATGGCCTCCAGGTGATCTGGTCTAGGATGAGGTCATCTAGCAACCTTCGAGACATCGACAGATCTATCCGCCACTGTGAACCTCTCTGTAGCCACCAATAGAAAACTTGGGGTCTCTCCCGGTCAACCCCTATCAATGGGAGCCCTACCGGCCTCCGTACCGCAATGTGCTCCCAGCACCAAACTTGTAGCAATGATGTCAAGACCAGACATCGACCTCCCTTGTATACGACCCCATGCAGGATCCTATACAAGCGGCAGAGTACAAAGCTGCCCCATGCAAATCTATACCCGTGGTCTCTCATGTCATAGACTATATCTAAGAGGAGCCATGGTAGCCTGCACCCGCTCTGGTGGCACAACAGTAAGCCACCTACCACCCCTACCAAAACTTGAGTCAGCCTAGATGCCCAGGCATCTGCCGTAGAGACTCGATGTTCACCCCGCCCTTCTCCAGGGTGAAGCTCGGGTCTCCAGTCAGCCTCATCATCGCCTGGCCTTGATTGGCCATCGGCGTCATGAGCCATCCTTGTATGGGGATCCTCATGATCCTCCATACGTCCTCTAGTGTGGGAGCCATCTCCCCTATCGATAACCGAAAGTAGGATGACCCCGGATACCATCTCTCTGCTAGGGCTGTCAGTAGCCCCATGTCAGTCGGTACTTGTGGCATCTCTACCACATGTTGTAGCCCGACCTATCCTAGTCGGTCATGCTCTGCCTGGTCAAGCATGGCTATGTCATCTCTTAGTCCATCGTATTTCCATTCTTGGATCTTTAGTAATCCCCTCTGCAAAACAAATAATAACAACAAAATTTATTAATAACCAATCAATAAAATCAAATTAAACACATTTTAAAATCAAGTTAAAGATGTTATCATCCACCATCGGATGATATCATCCTAAATTTGGCAAAATCATCCTTTGTAGGATGAATTCATCTTCGATTTCGCAAACTTGGGGATCGCCCCTTGTTGAACGGGATCGCCTCTAATTCGTTGATTTCGCCCTCGGACGAAATCGATGATCTAGGGACGATTTCGATGAAATAGGGACGATTTCGTTCGGACGTCGTCGATGGCCTAAAAATGGCCGTGATGTCCCAAATAATCAAAATTTAAATCCACAAATTGCACAAAGCAAAATCAAAACTAATCTACTAGGCTTAGATCCTTACCCGTAGCCCGCATCGGACCTCTGTCGCTCTGTGCGCTGTCTCCACCATTTTCTCTCTGTAGAACTTTGGAACAGTAAAGATGAACAGTAAAAATGAATTAGGGTTTTACCCTATTTTCTTAATTTTATTTAAAAAGTCAACATTTTAATTTTTACCTTTCCGCATTTTTACCTCAAACATTCGATTTGGGTAAAAACACGGAGGGGGCACCATAGTCAGCAGTTGTACGATTCGACCAAGAATCATCGTCTAAAAAATTGAGTACATTTTTGCTTTCTCGTAAAACGGGAAAAACTCGTCTTTAACGCATTTTCTTCAGAAATTCGCTAAAGAGGGGGCAAAATGTAGCACCCTAAAATTGGCACGGTTAAAAACCTTAGTAAAAGATAAAAGATAAAAATTTGAATTTTAACCCCAAAACCGCTCCAAAACCACCTGCTACCCGTTTCCTCATTTTTCATGCCATTTTTAGGATTTGTTTTGACCGTTGGACGATATCGTCGCAGATTAGACGAGATCGTCCCAGATCTGACGAAATCATCATGGACAGAACGTCCAGACGATTTTGTCCCAAAACCAAATTTTCATAATTAGCTTCTGTTTCAACAGCCTCTCCAACTTGGGCAGAAGCGCGTCTGCGCAGTTGGAGATTGCCCTGTTGGAGATCTCCCAGATTGGGATGATCCCCAACCTCTTAAACCTCTTCCTAAGCCTATATAAACTAGGATTTTCTAGTTTACCCCCTGACCCTACATGACCCCCTTGATTCTGATTTCCCTGAACCCCTTAGCTGACAGATTTAACTCCTTATTCCCTCGCACTATTGTCTGTGTTCTATATTTTGCATTTTCTTGCAGGAACTCTACTGTTTTGCAGTCGAAGATAGCTCGGATCGGTGCAAATGATCTCGGACGATTACGGATGATCTCGTACGATTGGAGGTGATCCTGACTGTAGTCCAGATTGGGGGCAATCCGAGTCCAGAGTTTGCATTCCCTTAGCTTTCTCTGCATTTTTCATATTGTATTTCTGCATTGTCTTGAATTATTATGTTTTTTGCATCTTGGAGTTCACCTCATTTAGCATAATCGCATGGTAAGGTTAAAATCAATCATTAAATCTACTGCATTTCCTTATTTGTTATTGGAATCCATTATTTAGGCATGTTTGTTGTTATTTCTACCATTGTCCTTTGCTTCGCACTTGCATATTTGGTATTTCGCATCTATTTCTGTGATTGTAGGTTTCGACGAATTCGTCTGATGAATTCATCAGATATCAGATGATCCTGTCTGATCTCAGATGATTACGTACGAACTGAGGCGATCTGGACTGCTACAAAACTTAGAATCTTCATCAAACATCCGAAATCAGGTATGACACATTCTAATTAGCATATTCTCTATTATTAGCACTCATTCCTATTTTTTGTATCCATTTAAATTATCATTGGTAGATAGAATAGTTTAGATTCATCTTGGCCAAACCTAGGAGTTGAATGATTGAGTATAAAAATGAACACATCAAACCCACTATCAACCTAGGCATGGAAACGGCCACTCAAAAGTTTCCTGGTGAACCCACCATCCATCAAAAATTCACCCTTATACTCCTCCCCCGAGAGGCGGGACCTTCAAAGGGCCTCTCAGTCCGAGGTATTGTCCCATCCTTCTCGCATCCCCCTTCTGGGCACGGATCCTATAGCCTGAGGGTAAGGATGCAAAAAATTTGGAGTGATACAGAACCAAACACAATTTTCACACTTGTTAAAGGCATCTTGGGTAAAATGGTCAAAACCATCCTTGGGAGAAAATGTGAGGCAAAAAGAGTTATTCTTGTCGGTCCTATCATGCAACATAGTCCATAAAACAATGGTTTTCACCACTTCTGCAATACTTGAAACTCAAAGTCAGAGTAGTAAGGATAGGTTCAAATTCTCATTATACTTAGGTTGAGAATCCAATTACCCAAATATTTGAGTTTACTTCCATCACACTACTGACTATTGGATTATAAGTATCGTACTACATGTCCCTTCATAAGGATGAGTAGTCATCCCAAAGATTCAAGAAATCAAAAGCAAAATCATGGACTATGGGACTAACCTCCACCGAGGCTATAGATACTTGAATGACAGTGGATTATGCTCATTCATGGTGATTTGACTCATTTAAAAGTGAGATCTCTGATTGTTCAAATGGGCAGGCTAGCCTAGTGGTTTCATCCATAACAGGTTTAACCATTTTGGTCAAGGTGAGGTAATAAATTCAAAGATTAGATTAGTAAGGATATGGTCAAATTCTCATCATACTTAGGTTGATAATCTAATTCCCCAAATCTCTGAGTCCGCTTGCACACACACTGGGTCAGGATTGTAACGGTTCATAACCAAACTCTTGATCTGGTAAATAAATCACTACACACACATTTGATCCTAAGAGGGTTAGACAATTTTAGTGTGTTTGTTTATGGTATTAGAATTTTTGAGTTTCTACAAAAATGTTGTTCATATTATAGCATTTGTTCAATACATCCAAGCCTACATAGATCATCCATAGCATATCATATGCATCAATGTGAAACTGACGATGGAATTTTGAATGATTTCAAACTATAAGGAATGAATCCCTCGAAACACATTGATCTGATGTTGAATGATTCTGATGGTTCATGTATTTTTGGTCTATTTTCATTCTATGGATATTTGCTGACACTTGTAATTTTAATGTTTGTGTTTTATGTGTTTTCAGAGGTTGGGTTCTTCACCCGAAGTGCTTAGGAGCACTTCCCAACAGAGTCACCATTTGTTTTGGTTGCTCCACAACTAGCCCCAAAACTTGGAGAGCCACTTTAAAATTGGTGTTTTGAACATTTTAGTGTTTATCTCATCCTCGGTATTTGAATTTTAATTCTAGGTTGCCTTGTTGAGTAGAGTTTTCTATCTTCCTTCGTATTATTTTGGAGGTTGCTTGTCCTTTGGGTGATGATTTTTGTAGTTGCTCCATTTTTTGGTTTCATTAGGACCTTGTGGTTTGGTGCAGGTCTTAGGGGTGGTTATTTTACATTTTTATGGTTAATCTCAAGTCAAATAACTTTTGAAATAATTGAAATCCAAATAAAAAATAATAATAATAAATATATATATATATATATATATATATATATATATTTGTATAAGTTATACATTTATATAAATATATATGTTATTATAATGTATATATGTTAATAAAAATAAAAATAAAAACAAAAATAAAATAAAAATTATATATATAGTTATATTCCTATAAATATAATATATATATATAACTAATAAAAAAAACAAAATGACAAACATATATGTTTATATATTATGTTTATATAATATATATATAAATGTAATAAAACAAAAAAAACAATAACAATAACAATAATAAAGACTTCTCTTATATATGTACTATGAGAGAAGATAAAAAAGAAGTCATTTGACTCCTTTACGTTTATAAATTTAGGTACAAGTCTTGTATTATGGCTTTAAAATTCTTACTTAAAATGGTTGGTTTGGCATTTTGTAGAGATATGACGAGCGGGTACATTGGAAGTCTGACGTGTACACCGAACACGAAAAATGTAGCAGATGATTCTACGATGACTACTCGATATTATGATGATTGGACAACTAGGGGTGTGATATGTGTTTCATGGCTCTAGAGAATGGCAGTGTGAGGTCCACTTGGCATACCACTTATAGTGGATGGAGATCGATGAGGACAGTGCCAACATAGACTCTAGGAAAGTATATCCAAAATGAATATTCATGGCAATGGGTGGCCCAACAACATACATAGTCAATGATGATGTTTAATGGCAATCGAAGGAGCAAAGTGGTGGAGGTTACCGGTTACTAAATCCCTAACATGGACGCTAGTGCGAGGGCAGTTTACGGAGGCTTTACCCACCTCAAAAATGATAACATAGCCAAGGTAGGCCAGCTCCACAGTGGACCCACGTGGCACCAATGATAGATTAGTGGCCAATCAATGTGAGATATAGGATCATGGTAGGCCAGAGTAGAGTTTGTTTTTAGATAAATAATTTGTAGTAGTCACCAGCACAGTGTGGACAAATCAAAGGTGTGTGGATTAGATCGCCAATTCAGATAAAGCATTGAACACATTTGATGCAAAATAAGAACTGCATCAGTAGTCGAAGAATAGGAACTCGTATGGCGCATGGTGATAGGATATAGCAAATTCATTTGGTAAATGTTTGAGAGGGTCTTCGGTGACGAGAGGCTATGGTGATTTGACCCAAAATGGAGAAGACTCTGTGTAGCCACTACCCGATAGAACATAAGGCTATTGCACAAATATTTCAGGAGTTTAGGTCTTTCAAGCCTAACATCGAATACATAGGACTAGTGATGGTAGATGACGGAGCTCCAGGTGTCGGGAGGTTGAAACCAATTAGGTGGTAGTCGAGTAATAAGTGATAGCCAGGAGATTATCAGATAGCATATGACCTCAGTCTACGACCTCTAATGAAGAGGAACCCATGGCAGTTCAAAAATTCAAGTTGGACATCGAGGCAATGGGTGGCATATCTGAGAGATTGCTGGCAAAGAAGAAGTTATTTTCAAAGAAATAAAAACATTCGATGGCAGCTAGCAAGAAATTTTATGACACATCAGTCAACAAATATATCAAATTGTCCAACAATGATTGACACTTTTGAAAGGCATTGAATGTGGAATGTAGACATTTTTTTCCAAATACAGATATAGCAGTTCAACGTGGTCCATAGAATAGTGATGCTAAGTATGGATAGTGTGGTAGCTCTGAGCAAAGTGATGAATAGGTAAATATATTTCAAAACGATGCAGATGTCTACCTGACAACAACAGTGGGTGTTGTGGTTGTCAATGGGGAGAGCGTGGACTGATGGGAAGTCTTGATGTGGCACCAATGAAGATGTGGACTCTTATGCACACAACATTGGGTGCATGTTAGGATGCATATATTATTAGAATAATGCATCAAGGCAGGTTTTGAACCGGGAGTGCAAGGTGTATAAGGGTAAGTTTAATCAAATTAAACCCTAAGTGACATTGGGCAATGAACACAGTGAAAACAGATATTTACATTAACAAACTAGCGATAGCATGACAAATAAAAATGGTGATGATGCAGCGCCATACGGAAGGTTTATGATACAAAAATAATGTCTTGAATGGACTGATGCAACATGCCCGAAGATGTAGGATTCGAAGTCTTCGGGAAATATTTGTCAAAGTTGGACACCTCACTCATCTGGAAATAGCGTTATCGTGCTGACATTGACACAATGGTAGGCCTGATATTTGGTGGAATACATCGTGTATAATGGGATGCAGTGATGTAGCATGTTTGAAAAACCACGTTGGATGGAAATGACGAATCAATGACTAAAATATAAATAGAAACAACCGATGAACGCAAACATTTAGCAAAATTAAAAATTCAGAGAATTAATTAAAACATAACCACAGTGGAGATTGTTCATTTTAAATAGGTGGATGTAAGTTACAGGGAAAACAAAGCAGAAGATAGCACCCAAAATGGATAATTTCTGATAGGTGCCCGACAAGATTTAGAGATGTTTTAAGCTAAATAAATGTGTCATTACAACAACTATGTGTGGTAAGAGGACAATTTAGGTGGCCGAATAAGATAGAAGGAGCGACACGCAGGATAAAGGAAGACACGTCAACATCAAATGAAACTGTTAACTGTGAACAGTAGCCGTCCATCGAACAAATCTTGTTCTATGCATACATGCCAACGTTGGGTAAAGATGGTCCACATTAACATGTTTAATATTAAACGTGGTTTAACAATGGTTGAAAGTTCACTATTTCCACATAATGCCATCATTGTGAAAATCAATAACATGGTTTTAAAAAATTTAAATGATTATCGTGGAAGTCCTATGAAGGGTTATTATTAAGCCCAATGAAGGAAGTATTATATAAATTTATACTATATTCTATAGTATGATTTATACTATATAGTAGTGTTGTTTTATATGGCGTTGAATGTTTTAAATAAAAATATTACCATATGAAATGGAAGTTCCAAAACAAAGATGAAACAAGACATAAAAAGAAAGGGAAAAGCAGAGGAAAATGAAATGAGAGAATTCATGGAAGGGCAGCGAACAACCAAAAGAAGAAAACCACATTGGAAGACAAAATGAAGGGTTTGTTTTATGGTAACTTTAAATTCTGCAATGAAGAAAAGAAGAGGGGTTGGAAACTTTTTAGAGGAGATTGTAGTAATGAAGGCAGGAGCTTTGGCACTGGATTTTTCTGAATGTTTTCCTTCCACTTGGACTGGTTTTTGGGGAAAACCAAAAATTTTGCTATTGTAAAATGAACATTTTTTCGCATAAATTTTCAGAAATTTACATCTTATGGGCAAGAAAGGAGGAGTTTTTTTTTTTGTGTGCTAGATTTAATAGTTTATCTTTCCCTTTCAAATTTCAAATTTATAGATGAATTTTATGCATGTTTTATTGGTTGCTTCATGCAAATGTTTGAAATCTGAAACTTATTTTGTACCCTAGGATCTAGCACCTAACTTGTTTTGATTGTGCAAAATATGAAACATTGGAATTGTATTTCAGAATGCTCCACGAGTACTACAAACACATTTAAGAATATCATTTGAAACTTGGGATATGTGAAGTTGTCAGTTTTGCAAATTAGAGCAAAATATTTTGTATACTCCATTTGCATTTCAAAGAAACAATGCATTCATTCGTATTTCATGGTACATTTCATAGTGCATAAACATAGCATCTCACTTGCATCTACATTTCAAAGACAATCACTAAAAAACATATCAAATTATCTTAGGATCATTGCACAAGATATACTAAGAAGATCTTGATATTGGGAATTGATGTCGAAGTTGTCTTGAACCAAACATAATTTGCACACTTTTTAAAGGTATATTGGGTAAAATGGTCAAAAGCATCCTTAGGAGAAAATGTGAGGTGAAACGAGTTATTCTTGTTGGTCCTATCATGCAACATAGTCCATAAAATAGTGGTTTTCACCACTTCCACAATACTTGAAACTCAAAGTCAGAGTAGTAAGGATAGGGTCAAATTCTCATCATACTTAGGCTTTGAATCCAATTCCCCAAAGCTTTAAGTTTTCTTCCATCACACTACTGACTATTTGATTATAAGGATCGTACTACATGTCCCCTCAGAAGGATGAGTAGTCATCCCCAAGACTCAAGAAATCAAAAGAAAAATCATGGACTATGGGGCTAACCTCCACTGAGGCTATACATGCTTGAATGGCAGTGGAGTATGCTCATGCATGGTGACATGTCTCATTTAAAAGCGAGACCTCTGATTGTTAAAATGGACAAGCTAGCCTTATGGTTTCATCCATAATAGGTTTAACCATTTTGGTCAAGGTGAGGTAATAAATTCAAAGATCAGAATAGTAAGGATAGGGTCAAATTATCATCATACTTAGGTTGAGAATCTGATTCCCCAAAGCTCTGATTTTGCTTGCACACTTTCTAGGTCTAGATTGTAGGGGTTCATAACCGAGCTCTTGATCTGGTAAATAAATTCACTACATACACATTTGATCCTAAGAGGGTTAGATGGTTTTAGTGTGTTTTTTTATGGTATTAGAATGTTTGAGTTTCTATCAAAAGGTTGTTCATATTATAGCATCTATTCAATACATCCAAGCCTGCATAGATCATCCATAGCATATCATATGCATCCATGTGAAATTGACGATGGAATGTTGAATGATTTTAGACGATAAGGAATGAATCCCTAGGCACACACTAAGTTGACGTTGAATGATTCTAATGGTTCATGTATTTTTGGTCTACTTTCATTCTCTGGATATTTGTTGACACTTGTAATTTTAATTTTTGGGTTTTATGTGTTTTTAGAGGTTGGGTTCTTCACCCGAAGTGCTCAGGAGCGCTTTACAGAAGAATTGTCATTTGTTGTGGCTGCTCCACAACTAGCCCCAAAACTTGGGGACCCACTTTAAAATTGGTGTTTTGAGCATTTTAGTGTCCTTGGAGCAATAATTTTGGTTTATCTCATCCTCAGTATTTGTATTTTAATTCCAGGTTGCCTTTTTGAGTAGAGTTTTATGTCTTCCTTCGTCTTCTTTTGGAGTGTTGGTTGTCCTTTGGGTGATGATTTTGGTAGTTTCCCATTGTTTGGTTTCATTAGGACCTTGTGGTTTGGTGAAGGTCTTAGGGGTGGTTGTTTTACAATTTGATGGTTAATCTCAAATCAACTAACCTTTGAAATAATTGAAATCCAAAAAAAATTAAAAAAAATAAATATATATTTATATAAGTTATACATTTATATATATATATATATATATATATATATATTATTATAATGTATATATGTTAATAAAAATAAAAAAACAAACCAAAGAAAAACAAAAATAAAATAAAAATTACATATATAGTTATATTCCTATAAATATTATATATATAATTAATAAAAATAAAAAAAATGACAAACATATACATTTATATATTATGTTTATATAATATATATAAATGTAATAAAACAAAAAAAAACAATAACAATAACAATAATAAATACTTCTCTTATATATGTACTGTTGTGGCTTCTCCACAACGTACCCTAAAATTGGGGACCCACCTTTTTTGCATGTGTTCCAAGAAGACCGAAGTGGCCCAGAGGCTAAAGTTCAAAGAAAAAATGCAAAACACCACAAGGAGAAAAAGTGTCGCGATATCGCGACATGTTGCACCATCACGGCCCAAAAAGAAAAAGTGTCACGATATCGTGACATGTTGCACCATCCCGGCCCAAAAATAAAAAGTGTTGCGATATCGCGACATGTTGCACCATCCCGGCCCAAAAAGAAAAAGTGTCGCAATATCGCGACATGTTGCACCATTGCGGCCCAAAAAAAAAAAAAGTGTCGCGATATCGCGACATGTTGCACTATCGTGGCTAAGAGAGAAAAAGTGTCGTGATATCGCGACATGTTGCGTTTTCATGACCAAACAAGGAAAGAAAGAAGAAGAAAGAAAAAGTGTCGCGATATCGCGACATGTTGCGTTTTCGCGACCAAACGAGGAAAGAAAGAAGAAGAAAGAAAAGTGTCATGATATCGTGACATGTTGCATTTTTGTGATTCAAAGCAAAGAAAGAGAGAAGAAAGAAAAAATGTTGCGATATCGTGACATGTGGCACTATCGCGGCCAAAGTAGAAAAAGTGTCGTGATATCGCGACATGTTGCATCATCGCGGCCAAGGATGAAAAAGTGTCGCGATATCGTGACATGTTGCAGTTTCGTGGCCAAAAGAGAAAAGGTGTCACGATATCATGACATGTTGCATCATTGCAGCCAAGGATGAAAAAGTGTCGTGATATCGTGACATGTTGCATTTTCGCGATTCAAAATGGACAAACAAGCAAAGAAAGAAAATGTGTCGCGATATCGCGACATGTTACATTTTCGCAATTCAAAGCAACCAAGGAGAGCAAGGAGGAAAAAGTGTCGCGATATCGCGACATGTTCCATTTTCACCAAGGTAACGGACCTGCATAGTGACGTGGACATAAGGATAAAATTCAGTGAATAAGGCAAGTGTTACATAAGGAATCTTTAATGATTTGAAATCATTTAATATGGTCGTTACACACGGAGGGAAATAGACGCAAAACCATGTGGAGAAATCGTAGCAAAGGGCCACAAAATGGAAAGCAAAGCACACACATACAGGGAAGGTGAAATGAACAGTCAGGGAAGGTGAAATGAACAACCATCGACAAATGAAACGAACCGTCAGGGAAGGAAACAATGTTTTCACAAGTTTAAATACGCCATTCAAAGAGGCCAGAAAGGGGGTGGAAAACTGCTACAAGTAGTGTTGTAGGTTTGAAGGCGATAAGGCCATTCTGGACCTAGTTGGGCTATTTTTCTTTCGTAGACTAGTTTTATTTCTTCATGGACATGGGTTGGAAATTGCGGTGAGCAGAGTTGTAGACTTGAAGGCGATTAGGCTATTTTGGGCCTGTTTAAGCCGTTTTTCTTCCATGGACTGGTTCGAGAAAACTAGAAATTATACTATTGTAAAATGACACATTTTTAATGCAAAAGTGTTTAGAAATTTGCATCTTGTGGGCAATAAAAAAGGATATTTTCTTTGCATGCTATAGATTTAATGTTTATTCTTTCATCTTTTCAGATTTTGAATTTATAGATAATGTTGATGCCATTTCTTTGGGTTACATTAGGCGAATATTTGAAATCTGAATTTTATTTCGTACCCTAGGAACCAACACTTAGCTTATCCAGATTGTGCTTGTTTGTAGGTCCAATAGGTTAGGTTGCATGCACGGAGACCTCACATCTTCGATTTTTTCGAAATAGGATAGCATCATACTGAATGCATTTTATTTTCAGTTTTTGCATTTCATTTTTTTATTTTCTACATTTTATATTTTTCCAGAAGCTTTAACTTTTCAAGGCATTAAAATAAACATCTAAACAATATCAAAATCCAAAAAACAATGAACAATCACTAAAGTTTCATGGTGAAATAAATCAACATTGCCCCTTGTTTACAATTACTTGCAATCACTAAGGTGTTCCAAGCATTCAAATTGAATATCTTATATTTGAGATTACTAATACATACATGCAAATGCTAATACAACGGAGACCTTGGAGAAGTTGTTTGTTTAACTTCTTTGCAAGAGGGGATTTGGAACCCAAATCCTAAAGGAGAGTGTACTTTCACAACTAGGTGAAAATACCACTCAACAGATTGGCGCTAGAAGGAGGGCAGAATTGTTTTATTTCAGAGTGATTTAAATGCTATAGGGATTTAAATTTTGAATATTTCATGCCCTATTGGTTATCTTTAGCCCTCTTTTAACAATACAACCTTGTAGTGTTAAAAGGAGGACATGAATTTCTATGCATTGTTCTAATGCTTTTGATTGTTCATGCAGGAATAATATGTCTTGATTTGATTTTTTTAAGAAACTAAAAAAAAAAAAATTGGCTAACGAGGTTGTCTCCATGCAATTACTTTCATTCGATTTTAATGGATACACTTCTTGGTTGATGCTAACATGATTATTCATACGTTACATGTTTGATATTTGCTAGTCATTTCATGCTTATTTGTAAGGAATTATTTTGTCTAAAATGTATTTGTTGTCGGTAAAAAAAAAAAAACTGACTAACGAGGTTGTCTCCATGCAATTACTTTCATTCGATTTTAATGGATACACCTCTTGGTTGATGCTAACATGATTATTCATATGTTACATGTTTGATATTTTCTAGTCATTTCATGCTTATTTTTAAGGAATTATTTTTTCTAAAATGTATTTGTTGTCGGTATTATGCTCTTCACCTGCGCGTAATGTGATCTTGTGAATCAGAAAGCCTACAACACTAGGAGTATGCTCTTCACTTGTGCATATGTGATCTGGTGAATCAGAAACTAACTTACATTTTTAGAATACTACTTTGTCAGGGTTCCTTCTTTGATTTATGACTAACAAATTGGTTTTGAAGTTATTCTTTGAATTCCATTAATTGTAGGATTTTCTGTGTGTCGCAGGTTTTCTATGAGGTACTAAGAGTTTTGTCAAGTTCTTGTAGGGTTATCATCATTGATTTTGAATCAAATGGCCCAACCTCCACCAGCTCCTTGGTATGGAGCCCATAAAATTCCTTTGAATATTGCAGGGGATATTCACGAGATCCCTAGGAATATAGAGATATTTTTTCCCAAATACAAACCGGATGGCTCATGGATCGTAGAAGAACATATTCAGGCCTATAGGGATGTTTTGATAATACTGCACGTTCAACATGAAGATGTGGCTTGTAGACTCTTCCCCATGAGCCTAGACCAAGTGGCTTACGAAATGTATATTTGCTTACCTACTGGTTCCATTATGTCATGGACGCAAATGGAGAATGCTTTTTTCAACCAGTTCAGGTCATAATTAGATCCCACAATCATCTATAACCAGTTCATTACATGCAAAAGAGGCCAGGATGAGCCAATCCAAACTTTTAATCAGATATTTTAGAAGTGCTATAATAGAGCAATTCGGCATTTTGCCATTGATCCCGCAGTAGCTTTGCAAATATATTTTAGGGCATTGGATCCTATGACGGTAATGTTTGCAAGGCAAAATCCTCAATTTACCACTCTTGCTCTAGCCTACAATGAAGTTATGACCATTGAACAACAAATGACACCATAGGGTTATGGATTTTCCCAAATGCCCATGGTAGGACAATATGGTCCGTATGGTCAAGCTCCTATGATGAATCAGATCATGGCATCGCAAATATCAGGCATAAATGCTTTGCCTTATCAACAACCATATTCATCAACACCCGCTTACGCACCCATTCCAATTCAACCAATCACATCCATTCCCCCCATTCCTTCATTTTTGCAAAATAGTCAACAGACTATGCAAGGAGCTAGTCCGATTAATTCTCAGGCTATATTTCCTTTTCCCAATCCAATTCCGATTCAAAGTGTGAATCCCTATGCAAATAAAGTGGCTCAAAATCCAACTCAAATGTTAAGCCAAGGTCTCACCAATTACACAAATCCTATTGGAACTAGCAATAACATAGCTCAACCAAAAGAGATTTATTCAGAGGTTGAATAACTCAAAAATATGGTTCACAAATTGAGTAATGATTTGGTTCAACAATAGAAGTATGAATCCCATGCCCCTCACCCAAATCAAAACTTCAACAATGGAGGGAGACAGTGGAATACAAAGCCAAACAATGGGGGTGTGCCTTCCCCTATTGCTAATCAGATAGATACTTCTACAGGACCAAGTCACTCTAGTTCCATTCTTAATATTTCTAATTTTGCATGGGAAAAGGGGTGTAGATTGCATAATACAAAGGAGCATAATGAAAGGAATTGTCTTGAAATTGCTATGTATACCCATTGTCTCCAAGCTCAAGTGGATGATCTGGAACTAGTGCCAAATAGGGGTCCATCCCAACATCAACAAGGGGAGGACAAAATTTTGGCGATGGAAACTCTATATCGTCAAGAGAGTGATGACCAAGAGGATCCACACCTTCCAAATTGTGATAAAATTGAATCATGGGTTAAAAATTTGGATTATGATAGCTTTACCAATTTGAATTCAAGAAATAACCCACTTTTGGAAATAACTGGACCATCTATGGAAGGTGAAGATGAATTGGATGAGAAGCATGTTGATGAATCAGAATATGAAGAAGAAGTAATTGAACGTCACAATTTGAACTTGGAGGATGACTACTATGATTCATGGAAGAAGTGGGAAGACTACACTCACTCCAAAACTCCTAATGAAACTTGTGTGCCAATTGATATACAGGACAACATAATCGCCTACTCAAAGGAAGATATTACAACTCCTATGCAATTTTAGGATGTTTTGGAAGAGATACCAGGGATAGTGACCAAAGAGTTGGAATTAAATGACAAAGTGGTCGATCTATTAGAAGCAACAAAAGTGATTGATCATGAAGATGAGTTACTTAACATACACTTTGACCAAGAATATTTGAGGGTTGAAAAGGATGGGCATGTTTTTAATTGGGTGCCCAATTTTGGTATGTTTGATGAACAAGTAATCAATGAAGAATATGAAGACCATGATGTAAAAGAGGGAATTGCAAATCCTCACCAAATCTTGGTAAATAAAAATGTGAAAAAAGGTAAAATCTAAACCTTTGTGTTCAAACATCCAAGATTTTGGTGAATATTGGTATAATTCAAATGATATTTATGATGAAATGCCATTGAAGGTGAATGAAGAACAAGGATTAATTTCTAACCACACCTTTGATAACATTACTTTAATGAATGAAAAGGATCTTGATGCACTTAAATTGCTAAATCAAATTCATCAACAATTAATTCTTGAATCTAGGATAAAAATTCTTAATGATCCCCATTTAGTAAATATCCTAGATGCTTGTAAATTGTTGCACAATTTTTATTGGCCTAAGAGCATGGAAAATGAATTAGCTTTGAAATTTTTAGAAATAGGCTCTTGCTTACAAAATTTCATTTTGAATAAAGAAAGCCTAGTTCTAAATCATGAATGGGATTATGAAATTTGCACCTTAAAGAATAGACAAGAAAGAATTGAAAATCAACCATTGTCTAATCAATCTAGTAATTTGAATCTCACCTATGAGAATACTAATGGAACTAAATCTAATTGGTGGGGTGAGAGAGGAAAGTTGAAGTTGGTTGCATTGTTTGGTCTAATCTTGTTTTCGTTTGATTCCTTCCACATTCGGCATGTGTATCATATTATATGTATTTTGGAATTCTCTAATCAGGTTTGGGATCCAGGAAAATGATAATCCAAATTTTTGCATCATCTTGTATTGTATTGTATATACTTTTGGTTTTCATGTTTTGGTTTTGGATTAGATCTCATTTTGGTTTTAATTTTTGTGTGTTGGTCCTTTGGACATTTTTGGTTTGTTAATTTAGGTCCTTATGAATGTTGACTAAGACTGGGAAAATATGAAACATCAGAATTGTATTGCAGAAAGCTCCACGAATTTTGCAAACACATTAAAGAATATCGTTTGGAACTTATGATGCAAGAAGTTGTCAGTTTTATAAATTATGGCAAAGTAGGTGGTATACTTCATCCGCATTTCAAAAGGAGTAATGCATTCATATCTCATGTACATTCCGCATTGCATATACATTCCATCTCAATTGCATCTTCATTTCATGTGCAATCATTGAAAAGGTGTCGAATCCTCTTAGGGTCATTACATAACATATATTAAAAGGATCCTAAGGTTGGGAACTGATGCCCGAACTATCTTGAACCAAGCACGTTCTACGCATATTAAAAATGATCTTGAGAAAAATGGTCAAACCCATACTTGGAAGAAAAGGTGAGGCAAAAAGAGTATTTCGTGTCTGTCCTACCATGCAACATAATCCTTAAAATAGTGGTTTTCACCACTCCCATAGTGCTTAAAGCCTAAAATCAGAGTAGTAAAGATAGGGTTAAATCCTCATCAAACTTAGTTTGAGGATCCAAATCCCCAAAGATCTGATTTGACCTTCATGGAGTAGTAAGGATAGGGTCTAATTCTCATCTCACTTGGGTTGAGAATCTGATTCCCCAAAGCTTCTATTTTGTCCACTCAAGAGCTTGAAATTCAAAAGAAAATATTTTTCATTTCTTTATTAATATTGGATTGGAAGGATCGTACTACATGTCCCTTGCAAGGATGGGTAGTCATCCCCAAGGTCCAAGAAATCAAAGTAAAGTCAAATCTTGGATTATGGGGTTAATCTCCATCGGGGCTATAGACGCTTGTGCGGCGATGGAGTATGCTCATGCGTGGCAACATGTCTTTTCTAAAAGCAAGACCACTGACTGCTCAAACGGACAGGCTAGCCTAAAAATTTCATCCATAACAGGTTAAATCATTTTGTTCAAGATGAGGTAATGAATTCCGGATCAGAGTAGTAAGGATAGGATTAAATTCCCATCTTGCTTAGGTTGGGAATCCTATTCCCCAAAGCTCTGATTTCACTTACACTTGCACATGGGATCAAGATGGTAGTGACACATAACCAACTTTGGGATATAGTAAATTAATTTAGTATACATATATTTGGTCCTAAGAGGATTTGACAGTTTTAATATGTTTTTTTATGATGCTAGAATGTCTGAGCCTTTGCAAAGCAGGTTGTTATATCTCTAACATAGTTGTCATACGTCAAATCCTGCGCAAATCATTCATAGCCTTGCATACGAATCATAAGTGAAGCTAACAATGGAAAGCTGAATGAATTTCAAATGATAGAGAATGAAGCACATTGCACACACTGAGCTGATGCCCAATAATTCTAATGTTTCATGTATTTCTCGTCTAGTTTCATTCTTGGGATATTTTCTAACGCTTGTATTTGAGTTTGTGAGTTTTCAGGTTGAGTTCTCACCGAAATGCTTAGGAGCATTTCCCATAAGAGTTGCCATTTGTTGTGGCTGCTCCACAACGTACCCCAAAATTTGGGAACCATATTTTTTGCATGTGTTCCAAGAAGACCGAAGTGGCCCAGAGGCTAAAGTTCAAAGAAAAAATGCAAAACACCACAAGGAGAAAAAGTGTCGCGATATCGCGACATGTTGCACCATCGCGGCCCAAAAAGAAAAAGTGTCGCGATATCGCGACATGTTGCACCATCGCGGCCCAAAAAGAAAAAGTGTCACGATATCGCAACATGTTGCACCATCGCGGCCCAAAAATAAAAAGTGTCGCAATATCGCAACATGTTGCACCATCGCAGCCCAAAAAGAAAAAGTTTCGTGATATTGCGACATGTTGCACCATCGCGGCCCAAAAAGAAAAAGTGTCGCGATATCACGACATGTTGCACCATCGCGGCCCAAAAAGAAAAAGTGTCGTGATATCGTGACATGTTGCACCATCGCGGCCCAAAAACAAAAAGTGTCGCGATATCGCGACATGTTGCACTATCATGGCTAGGAGAGAAAAAGTGTCGTGATATCGTGACATGTTGCGTTTTCGTGACCAAACGAAGAAAGAAAGAAAAGTGTCGCGATATCGCGACATGTTGCGTTTTCATGACCAAACAAGGAAAGAAAGAAGAAGAAAGAAAAGTGTCGCGATATCGCGACATGTTGCATTTTCGCGATTCAAAGCAAAGAAAGAGAGAAGAAAGAAAAAGTGTCGCGATATCGCGACATGTTGCACTGTCACGGCCAAAGTAGAAAAAGTGTCGCGATATCGCGACATGTTGCATCATCATGGCCAAGGATGAAAAAGTGTTGCGATATCGCGACATGTTGCAGTTTCGCGACCAAAAGAGAAAAGGTGTCGCGATATCGCGACATGTTGCATCATCGCGGCCAAGGATGAAAAAGTGTCACGATATTGTGACATGTTGTATTTTCATGATTCAAAATGGGCAGACAAGAAAAGAAATAAAAAGTGTCACGATATCGCGACATGTTGCATTTTCATGATTCAAAATGGGCAAACAAGCAGAGAAAGAAAAAGTGTCGCGATATCGCGACATGTTGCATTTTTGCGGCTAAAAGCAACAAAAGATGAAAGGGGCCAAAAGTGTCGTGATATCGCGACATGTTACATTTTTGTGGATAAAAGCAAAAAAATACGAAAGGGGCAAAAAGTGTCGCGATATCGCGACATGTTACATTTTCGCGATTCAAAGCAACCAAGGAGAGCAAGGAGGCAAAAGTGTCGCAATATCACGACATGTTCTAATTTCGCCAAGGTAACGGACCTGCATAGTGACGTGGACATAAGGATAAAATTTAATGAATAATGCAAGCGTTACATAAGTAATATTTAATGATTTGAAATCATTTAAGATGGTCGTTACACACGGAGGGAAACAGACGCAAAACCATGTGGAGAAATCGTAGCAAAGGGCCACAAAATGGAAAGCAAAGCACACACATACAGGGAAGGTGAAATGAACAGTCAGGGAAGGTGAAACGAACAGCCATCGACAAATGAAACAAACCGTTAGGGAAGGAAACAATGTTTTCACAAGTTTAAATACGCCATTCAAAGAGGCCAGAAAGGGGGGTGGAAAACTGCTGCAAGTAGTGTTACAGGTTTGAAGGCGATAAGGCCATTCTGGACCTAGTTGGGCTATTTTTCATCCGTAGACTGGTTTTCTTTCTTCATGGACATGGGTTGGAAATTGCGGCGAGCAGAGTTGCAAACTTGAAGGTGATTAGTCTATTCTGGGCCTGTTTAAGCCATTTTTCTTCCATGGACTGGTTCGGGAAAACCAGAAATTTTGCTATTGTAAAATGACACATTTTTAATGCAGAAGTGTTCAGAAATTTGCATCTTGTGGGCAAGAAAGAAGGAGATTTTCTTTGCATGCTATAGATTTAATGTTTATTCTTTCATCTTTTCAGATTTCGAATTTATAGATAATGTTGATGCCATTTCTTTGGGTTACATTAGGCGAATATTTGAAATCTGAATTTTATTTCGTACCCTAGGAACCAACACTTAGCTTATCCAGATCATGCTTGTTTTCAAGTCCAATAGTTTAGGTTGCATGCACGGAGACCTCACATCTTCGGTTTTGTCAAAATAGGATAGCATCATACTGAATGCATTTTATTTTTAGTTTCTGCATTTCATTTTTTTTATTTTCTGAATTTTATATTTTTCTAGAAGCTTTAACTTTTCAAGGCATTAAAATAAACATCTAAACAATATCAAAATCCAAAAAACAATGAACAATCACTAAAGTTTCATGGTGAAATAAATCAACATTGCCCCTTGTTTACAGTTACTTGCAATCACTAAGGTGTTCCAAGCATTCAAATTGAATATCTTATATTTGAGATTACTAATACATACATGCAAATGCTAATACAACGGAGACCTTGGAGAAGTTGTTTGTTTAACTTATTTGCAAGAGGGGATTTGGAACCCAAATCCTAAAGGAGAGTGTACTTTCACAACTATGTGAAATTTCACTCAACATGTACTATGAGAGAAGATAAAAAAGAAGTCATCTGACTCCTTTGTGTTTATAACTTTAGGTGCAAGTCTTATATTATGGTTTTAAAATTCTTACTTCAAATGGTTGGTTTGGTATTTTGCAGAGATATGAAGAGCAGGTACGTTGGGAGTCTAACGTGTACATAAAACACAAAAAATGTAGCAGATGATGCCACGAAAACTACTAGACATTATGATGATCGGGAAACTAGGGGAGTGATATGTGTTTCATGGCTCCAGAGAATCGTAGTGTGAGGTCCTCTTGGCATACCACTTATAGTGGATGGAGATCGATGAGGACAATGCCAACATGGACTCTGGGAGAGCATAGACAAAATAAATATTCATGGTAATGGGTGGCCCAATAGCATACATAGTCGATGATGGCGTTTAATGGTGATCAAAGGAGTGAAGTTGTGGAGGTTACCAGTGACTAAAGCCCTAACATGGACATTACTTTCATAGAAAACATACAACATTCCTTTCATCTTATTTTATTCATTCATACTTATCCATCCACAATCTATTTATTAATTTTTATTTTCCTTCTCTTTATGTAGATAATATTTTTGAGAATGATTATGTCCTCCACAAGTTTCACAACAATGGAGATTCCAATATTTCTCTATATTATGTCCATATCTACCACAATGATGTAATGATCTGCCTTGTTTGAAATTTGTAGTTCTTGCAAGTGTTTTTGGTATTTTGATATATTCTGATTTTTTTGTAGTTTTTCAAAATATTGAAATAAAATTGCAAGTATAGAAAACTAAACAAATGGCCAACTTGAACAAATCATAACTTTCATAATACTAATCAAAATCACTTGAAATTCTGAAACTAGATAGTATTTATATTCATCTTCAAACCATTTTAAGGAAAAAATGAAAGAACAAAGTATCAGGCTACAATAATTTTTTGAAATCAGAACTCTGGGCTATAGGTACAGGTGGTATAGATGGTACAATGCCTCACATTTTTGTTTGCAACTTCCAATGTAAGGGTTTCTCCAACAAATGGATCTTATAGAGGGGTCACTCAAACCTGGGTGCCCTTATAAAATGCAATAGTGGCACCAAAAAGTAAGAAATAAATACCAAATCTCACGCTAGCATGGAGTATGTACGACAGTCCTAGGAGAGAGGTACGACCTAAGTAAATGCTTGTAAACTCTTCAAATCCTACCAACAATGGCTCCGTTCTGATATTCAAACCCCCAAAATTGCATAACATCCCACTATCACTCAAACCCTTGTGTCAATATGTATTGAAACCACTACAATAATATGCTAGAATAGTTCGAACTTCACAAAATCAGGCACAACAACTATAAATCTCATAAAATACCACCAACTATAGTCCCAATCCCTTTGAAACCTTTGAAATCTATCACCAATGCAATATCAACACATCCTCTAAAGCAAGAATGCCCAAAACCATTCTAAGAGTATCTCTCAACTCCAAAAATAGTGTTCTTGAGGGTGGTTTTCATCACCAACAAGCTTCAGAAACCCTGCAAGTGTTATTTGCAAGTGCTCTCCAGATTTCTCCCCAAAACATATGCCAAAATAGATCCTCAATAATGATCCTCAAACCTCTATTTATTCTTTCCTCCAAGCCAACGTTGAGTTTCTAGATGCTTCTATAGAGGAAATAAACATTAAATTCTCACATTTTACTTTTAATATTTAAATTTACATCCTCCAAGGGATCGACCACCCTTTCTAGGCCCGTTAAACATTACTTTATGAAATTATCTTTCCATAAAGTGTTTATAAGACCACTTTATGCATATAATATTAAATTATAACATTAACTATGTAATATTAATTTAATATCACATAATTAAACTGTTCATATTAAAATTTTGGCCTTCCACCTGTCATCCCGACAAACTGAACATAGAAATGGATACCCTTTTTTTCGTAGATCAACATCCCACTGTCCGTTTCCATGAAACCCTATCTTCACTGACTTACTAAAAATAGTAAGTCCCTTCCAAAACTATCCAAAATGGTCTGGAAAGGAAACTCAAAACATCTGCACATACTGGAACATCATACTAACATCAACTGGGCTCCTAACCCACTGATTCCTACCTACGGGAACCCTGGAGTAGGCAAGTTCACACTTTCCCTTGATACTAACTAGGATGGGGCCATTACAGTCCTCCCTCCCCAATATTGCTTGTCCTCAAGCAATTGGAGTGTTGTATGTTGTAGAATCTGCTCGTCCTCCCAAGTAGCATCCTCAACTGGCAAATCCTTCCACTTAATCAAATGCTCCCTAATCGTTCATCTCTTGAGAGTACACTCCCTGCTATCAATTATAGCCTTTGGTGTTAGAATCAGCTTACCCTCATCATCCAATGGTGGTAGTATTATAGAAGGAGTAACATTATGTCCTAATGCCTTTTTAATGCGTGACACATGGAACACATTGTGAACCCTACTATCTATCGGTAATTCAAACTCATAAGCCATTGCTCCCACTCTCCGAGTGATATTGAATGGTCCATAAATTCTCGGCTTGAGCTTTTCAACTCCACTTTTATTGAGTGAATACTGCCTGTAGGGCTATAGTCTTAAGTAAACTAAGTCTCCCACCTCAAAACTACGCTCTGTACGATGCTAATCTGCTTATAATTTTTGTTTATTTTG
Organism: Wollemia nobilis; assembly: GCA_028583015.1. Taxonomy (NCBI): domain Eukaryota; kingdom Viridiplantae; phylum Streptophyta; class Pinopsida; order Araucariales; family Araucariaceae; genus Wollemia; species Wollemia nobilis. The sequence continues at coordinate 823,753 of JAQPPZ010015344.1, forward strand.
TGCCTGCTAGATGTTTTCCTTCAATGCTCTTAGTATATCCTAACTATCCTGCAACATCTTCTTTGCCTTAGGCTGCAATATTGAACCAGCAAATCAACAAACCTAGAAGACTCATATTCGTAAATAGCCATGAACGATGACATCTTGATGGACATATGATAAGTGGTATTAGAGCAATACTCACTTAGGTGCAACTAGTGGATCTAGGCTCTCTACTATCTTGCCACATAATTTTTGAGATAACCCTCCACCCATTTGTTCACTATTTTTGTTTGTCCATCCATATGTGGGTGGTAGCTGGTACTGGGAGTGAGCTCGGTCCCACTCAATAAAAATAGCTCCTACCAAAAATGGCTCATGAATCTACTATCTCTATCACTGACTATGTTCTGTGGAAGTCAATGCAATTTAAAAACCTCATGGAAAAATAAATCAGCAACCTGTACAGTTGAGTAAGTAGCTGAGATGTCAAAGAAATGTGTGTATTTTGTCAATATGTCAACCACCACATAGATGCAATCTTTCCCTTCAACCTTTGAAAACCCTATGATGAAATCCATAGATATACTCTCCCATTTGCTCTTTGGTATAGGCAGGGGCTGCAATAAGCCAACTGGAAGTGTATGTTCATCTTTGTTCTACTGGCAGGTAGTACACTCCCTAACATGTTTAAGGACTTCATCCTTGAGTCCTTTCCATGTGAATCTCTCTCTTACCTGATTGTAGGTATTATAGAACCCTGGGTGACCAGCCAATGGTGAGTCATGTAAAGCTCTCAGTACAGTAAGCTTAAACTGAGAGTTGGGTACCAGAAATATCCTATCCTTGTAGATGATCATCCCATTAACTATTGTATACCTATCATCTCTCCTGGTACCATCAATAATACTGGAAGCCCAATCATATTTTGCATACTCAGTTAGAATGTGCAATCATCTGAAACAACTCCTCCTGCACACAAATGGGGTCTCCTAGATAAAGCATCGGCAACAATATTCTTTTTGCCCTTAACATATACAATATCAAAATCGTAAGCCTATAATTTTCTCACCCATTTCTGTTTCTGCTCATTTAGATCCTTCTGATTCATGAAGTACCTCAAACTATTATGGTCGGTCTTAACAATGAATCTGCCTCCCACAAGATACTGTTTGAATTTGGCCAATGCATGCATTATGGCCAACATCTCCTTATTGTTCATAGAATAATATCTCTCTACATCTCTTAAATTTTTGCTCTCAAATGCGATAGGATGCTTATCCTGCATCAAAACTACTCTGATGCCCTCCCCTGAGGCATCACACTCTAGCTCAAATGGTCTAGTAAAATCGAGAATAGAAAAAACTAGACAAGTACACATCACCTGTTTGAATCTGTCAAAACATCCCCGTGCTACATCTATCCAACTGAAGGCTCCCTTTTTCATCAAGTCAGTCAATGGTGCTGCTATCTATGAAAAACCCTTAACGAACCTCCTATAGAACCCACAAATACCAAAGAAACCTTTCAATTGTGTAAGATTTGTAGGAGGTGGCCAATCCATGATTGCTTTAACCTTCTCTGGATTCATTTTAACTCCCTCTACACTTATGATATGACCCAGATAGAGAATCTCCATCAATACAAAATCACACTTGGATTCCTTGGCGTACAATGACTCCTGCTCAAGGATACCAAGAACCACATACAAATCTCACCAATGGTCCCCCCATGTCCTACTATAAACCAAGATGTCATCAAAAAATATTAACACAAATTTCCTGAGCTGCCCTATGAACATTTGGTTCATGCATGACTGAAAATTAGTTGGAGTGTTAGGCAAGCCAAAAGGCATCACTAGAAACTCGAAATACCCATAGTGACATCTGAATGCTATTTTTTTTGTCACTCTCCCTCATGCGAATCTGGTGATAGCCTGACCTCAGGTCTATCTTGGAAAAATACCATGCCCCATGCAATTCATCAATCAAATCATTGATCCTGGGCATGGGGTATTTGTTTTTAATTATCTTTTTATTTAGATCCCGATAATCCACACACATCTACATTGTCCCATATTTCTTTTTCACTAGGACCACTAAATATGCAAAGGGACTTTTGCTAGGCCTGATGTGTCCCATATCCAAAAGCTCCTTAATTGTTTTTTCAATTTCATCCTTGAACCTCTTAGGATGACGGTAGGGAGTGGTGATAACTAGTTTGGCTCCCTCCTCCAACTCTATAACATGCTCAAATCCCCTCTCAGGAGGTCTCCCAGGAGGTATGCTATGAAATACCTTGTTGTGTTTACTCATAAGTACCTGTATATCTAGATGATAAGTCTTCTCCTGAGGCTCAACTTTTGTAGGCATAATGAGGCATTCTGTTGCCCAATCAACTTGATCATGTCAAAATAACCTCTCCATCCTTTTAAGTGACTCCACTCTAGGCCCACCATCAAATATACCTTGCAGTATTATTTTTTTGCCCCCTTTTTCGAACTTCATCTCCATACTGTTCAAGTTCATAGTAAACTCACCCAATGTGCTCATCCAGTGTATGCCAAGTATTGCATCGGTGTCTCCAATATTAACAACATAAAAATCATCCACCAAATCATACTCTCCCAACCTTATACATAACTTAGGTATTCTGTGAGTACAATAAAGTGTGTTACCATCTGCTACCATTACCTTAAAACCATAAAACTCTTATGTCTACAATCTCCTCTTTGCAACAAGTCTCTCATCCACAAAATTATGTGTGGCACCCGTATCAATCAATGTGACAATACACTTCCCATTCAACACTCCATGCACCTCGAATGATCCTGCTTTCTGAAAACTACATATTTGGGCCAATGTTTCACTCTTTTCCTGGAATTTCTCACCTTCTTCTTCGTTGTTCGGACTGCTACTACTAGAATCACTCTATTGATCTGAACTCTTAGAACCTGATTCTTTAGCTTTAAGATACTCTAATTGCTTTGCCCTTGCCTTTTTTGAACATTTATGCGAAGGTGTCCAAGGTTCCTTGCATTTAAAACATAAATTATTCTTCCTAAGCTCATTAGTACTATCACTGATCTCTCTTTTTGAGCTATCCCTTTGTTGTTCTGAACCTTTGTAAAAATGTATTTTTTCCTTGAACTTTTTATAATCACCCTTGGAATGAAACTTACTCTTCGAAGTGGAAGACTCCATGTCTTTAGCCTTTCGTATGGCCTCCTGTAGGTTTGGTGGGTTAAGGGCTTTAATCCATCCCCTCAAAGGATCATCTAAGCCATCCATGAAAAGTACTATCAACCTCATTTCTAAAATATCAGTCACTAGCACTAAAAGCCTCTAGAAATTTGCAATGTAACTATCCACTAAACCCCACTGCTTAAGCCGTGCTAACTCCTTAAAATGGAGTTTTAGATCCTTCATATCAAACATGTCAATGAGCCTTTCAGTAAACTCTGTATATGATGTGATTTGACCATGGACCATAGTGTGCATCTCGTGATACCACCATTCATGTGCTAATCCATCTAGGTATAAAGTTGAGAATTTGATAGCTTCCACCTCCAAAATTGGGTTAAGTTAGAAATACGTATCCAAATTTTGGACCCATGCTCTCGTTGTACTCTTATCCGAGCCATCATAGTACGGAATGGAAAGTTTTCCAACTCTCCTCTGAAGCTCATGGTTATGTTGTCTTTGTCTCTGAGGTCTATTTTGTGCCCTCCAGTGAGCATAATCTCTAAAAGACCACTCTGTCCTGAACTCAATACTAGCATGCTCCCAGTCATGTAAAATTTGCTCCTGGAAATCCTATTGAGATACCTATGCCTAAGGCTGTGCATCAACTATGGGTGGTGGAAATGTGGGAATAAGGGGTCTACTACGCGTTGCCCTAGATCTATATTTTTGGTCTCCACCTTGGTTTACTGAACCATCACCATTCTCATTGTTTCGATGGTTGTGCCCATTTTGTCCATTATTATTTTGGTTGTTTCCATTGTTCATCATCTGCATCTGTTGTGTCATTAGAGCTAGAAGTTGGGCCATGTTCTGCTGGATATCACGTTGTCCCCTCTGTAATATGTTCATCATTTCTCTGTCGGTAGGCTCTCTTTCTCCTCTATTTTCCCTATTATCTTTGTTATCACCCATATCCTCTTCCTCTTCAGATTCAAAGAGAATGAATGGTGTTTTCTCCTCTTGTATGTAATATACTACCTATCTTCTGGAGTCATAAACCATAGGATGGCAGGAAGAGTTACGCTCTGATACCACTGTAATGATTTGCCTTGTTTGAAATTTGTAGTTATTTCAAGTGTTTTTGGTTTTTTGATATATTCTGATTTTTTTGTAGTTTTTCAAAATATGGAAAGAAAATTGCAAGTACAAAAAACTAAACAAATGGCCAACTTGAACAAATCATAACTTTCACAATACTAATCAAAATAACTTGAAATTTAGAAACTAGATAATATTTATATTCATCTTCAAACCCTTTTAAGTAAATAATGAAAGAACAAAGTTTCAGGCTACAATAAATTTCTAAAATCAGAACTCTAGGCTACTGGTATAGGTGGTACAGATGGTACAATGCCTCACGTTTTTATTTACAACTTCCAATGTAAGGGTTTCTCCACCAAATGGATCTCATAGAGGGGTCACTCAAATTTGTGCGCCCTTATAAAATGCAAGAGTGGCACCAAAAAGCAAGAGAAATAAATACCAAAGCTCACGCTAGCATGGAGTATGTACGGAAGTCCTGGGAGAGCGGTACGACCTCAGTAAATGTTTGTCAACTCTTCAAATCCTACCAACAATAGCTTCGTTCTAATATTCAAACCCCCAAAACTGCATAACGTCCCACTATCACTCAAACCCTTGTGTCAATATGTATTGAAACCATTGCAATAATGTGCTAGAATAGTTTGAACTTCACTAAATCAGGCACAACAACTATAAATCTCATAAAATACCACCAAATGTAGTCCCAATCCCTTAAAAACCTCTGACTTCTATCACCAATGCAATATCAACGCATCCTCTAAATCAAGAATGCCCAAAACCATTCTGAGAGTATCTCTCAACTTCGAAAATGGTGTTCTTGAGGGTGGTTTCCGTCACCAACAAGCTTCAGAAACCCTACAAGTGTTATTTGCAAGTGCTCTCTAGATTTCTCCCCAAAAATATATGCCAAAATAGGTCCTCAATAATGACCCCTAAACCTCTATTTATTCTTTCCTCCAAGCCAACGTTGAGTTTCTAGATGCTTCTATAGAGGAAATAAACATTAAATTCTCACCTTTTACTTTTAATATTTAAATTTACATCCTCCAAGGGATCGACCACCCTTTCTAGGCCTATTAAACATTACTTTATGAAATTATATTTCCATAAAGTGGTTATAAGACCACTTTATGCATATAATATTAAATTATAACATAAACTATGTAATATTAATTTAATATCACATAATTAAACTGTTCATATTAAAATTTTGGCCTTCCACCTATCATCCCGACAAACTGAACATAGAAACAGATACCATTTTTTCCGTAGATCAACATCCCACTATCCGCTTCCATGAAACCCTATCTTCACCGACTTACTAAAAATAGTAAGTCCCTTCCAAAACTTTCCAGAATGACCTGGAAAGGAAACTCGAAACATCTGCACATATTGGAACATCATACTGACATCAACTGGGCTCCCAACCCACTGATTCCTGCCTACGGGAACCCTAGAGTAGGCAAGTTCACACTCTCCCTCGATACTAACTAGGATGGGGCCATTACAAATGATTACATATGTTCCTTGTTAAAAGATTTTTTTTTTTTCTTTTTTTGATTCATTATTTCTTGTTTATCCTTCATTGTTACCAATTCTATCAATATTTGTCATTAATTTGATGTCATTGTTTTCTATCATAAATTTGGTTCCTAATTTATTACTTCTAGTATGTCCTATATATCTAAGACTTTCATATTTTGGTCTTATTTTTTATACAATTGGCTCTTTAATTTCTTTTCCATGTTTTCCCAAACCTGTGTCTTTGTATCCCATTTTATTTAATAGTTTTAAACTTATTTCTTTAATATACATTTCAAAATAACCAAAATGATCATCAAACTTATTTCTATCAACATCAACACAACTTTGAGCATCACTATCCCTATCATCATTTGAATCTTTGTCATCATCAATTTTGATAGCATAAGATTTTTCTGACCAATCACAAACTATACTCAAATAATTTGAGTTGCACTCTATATCTTTTATTTTTGTGTCATAACATACATTTACTGTCATATATTACAAGTCCTATGGGTTTCTCATTACTTGATAATAGGCATATGTGATTTGCCATAAGATTCTTGTGTACATATTCTGATTATGCAAAATACCCTAGTTGATTACTCTAATATCTTTGATTCCCTTTAGAGGATTCTTGGTCTTGATCCTTCCTAGTCAATGCATTATACTTAAAAGATTTTGTATTATGTCATTTTTCACAAATATGACTATTTTTTTTTGTTTTTCGTTATGTGATGAAGTGCAAGAGCCTTATTGGATGACTCATTTCTTAATTGATTTTCAAGTTCATATTGTTGAAGAATATTTATTAACTCCTCAAATGACACCTTTCTATTTGATACTAGAAGAGATGTGACCAACATTTTGAATGATTCAGGAAGTGCTCTAAGTACAACTAAAACTAGGAGTTTATCTTCAATATTTTCTCCTAAGGTATGCAATTTTGATTTTAATTATGATATCCTTCAAATAAAATATTCTATGTTTTCTCCATCATGAACTTTTAGTGCATACAATTGTGATTGTAGGTGTAAAATGGTTACCTTATTCTTTCCTTCAAATATCATACACAATTTTCCCATGCAATTTTTGAAGTTTTTGCTTCACTAATGTGTGCTTGAATTTCATCAGATATGCCAAATAGAATTAACATAAGAGATTTTCATCATATTTGAATTTTTGAATTTCTATTTTATCTTCTAGAATGTTTCTTTGTCCATTCACCACATCCCAAAGTTTTTCAATAATAAGTATTGACCTCATATTATTTTTCCATGGGGTAAAATTAGGCCCCTTTAATAATTGATATTTAGAAAAGAAAATTCTTGTATTTGTCATTTCCTTTAAAGTTGAAAACCTTATAGCTCTAGAATTGAAATTTCAAAAAATAAAATTTTGCAATTTTTTAAATTTAATTTTCTAAACTTTTGAAGTAGTAATCCTTTTAACTCCCTATTAAATTTATAAAATTTCAAGAAGACTTTAAATAACTTCAAAAAATACAATTCTTAAAAAATTTCTACTAACTCTTCAAACTTTGAAAAAACAAATCAAATCCAAAAGCTCAAATCCTATTTGAAGTAGATAACCTTGTTTCTCCCAAAAAATTAAAATTTTTAATTGCAAACTTCAAATATTAAATTTCAAACAAATTAAAAAAAAAATGAAAGTATAATTCCTTATGACTCCCTAATTATAATAATAATTTTCAATAATATCCAGTTGAAAATCTTATAACTCCTTAGCACTCAATAATAATAATTTTTAAATTTGTCTCTCTTTTTTGTTTTAACCTTTGAAAACCTTTTAGCTCCCTAATTTGATTTTCAAATATTCTAAACTTCAAATACTTCAATTAAATTTAAAAAATAAAAAATAAAAAATAAAGTTTTTTTAATTTTTTAAAAACTTTAAATAATCATCAATCTTCAAAAAAAATCACTCCACTCAAGAAACCTTTTTACTCCAACTAATAAAATAACTTTAACTTCTAACCTTATCTCTCCATTAATAAAAAAAACTTTACTAAGTTCAAATATTAATTTCTTATGTCTCCCTATCTTATGAACTCAAAAATAAAATTAAATACCATAACCTTATATCTTCCAATAATAAATTAAAACACTAATTTAAATACTTTCCAAGAATATAATGAACACTTATTACCTAGCAATGTTGGTTGCTATTGTTGCATTATTTGATGTTATTCCACATCTCCAAGGTGTAGCTACTTTCAATCGATGCTTTTCCTTGCACACTATGATTGTTCCTCTTTCTTTCTAAAGTTTTGTGAATTATTCGAGAAGCCTTGGAGATACTTTTCTTTCCCTGTGAAGCATTGTAGATGTTATTGCTTATTGTTGGTTTGTTTCTTGAAAAAAAAATCTTTAGATGCCTATTTGTTCTCTATTCTCTTGAATGTTGGCCACTTTGTTGCTTAAGTTGCCTTATGTTCGTGTTGCTCCTAGTAGCTCCTCCTACACTAATATTCAGTTGCCTTATCCCCTTACAACATTAAAACTTCGTTACCTTATTTTCACTGCTCTCGATAGTTTCTTACTACACTAAACCATTGTTAGCTTATTATTATTATTTTATTGCATCAGGTATCTTGCTGGTGAGTGGACCTCACATTAGTACATGCTGAATATTACATAGGCTAAAAGATGTTGCTTAGTTAGGCCAAATAATGATGCTTATATTGAATAATATGTGCCTTGCACTAGATCTTTCTTTATTTTTATGAATATAACTTCTATTGTGAGCTCGTGTACTGTATATAGCTGAATAACTTAACTTTATGCTTTAATGCCTGAATAAACCACTCGTCTTCTTTTCTTTGAGCATGCTAAATAGACTTTTTCTTCTAAATATTTATTTTTTTGTAGGCTTCTAATACTTTTATTTATTTTTCTAGATGCTCCAATATTTTTCTCTTATACATTCTTTACTATCTTTCCTTTATATTTTATAGTATAACGCTCAAATGCTTTTCAGATTCACTGAATAATATAGTGCTCTCTAGCGCTTATATTTCCTAAGATTATAATGCTTTTACAACATATTTAATTTATCTTCCTCTGGATTATGTATTTTATCTTTCTCTATTCCTTTGTAATATAGCCAAATAACTATTCTTTCCTTTTCAATAATATCAAATAGCTATTTTATTTTTCAATAATACTGAATAGTTATTTTATTTTATTTTCTCTATAATATTAGAATATAGAACCTTTATTTACCTTCTTGGCTTCTTGAGTCCAATATCTATTTGATATAGCTTTTCTATTATGTCTCATTGTTATACTCCTTTTCAATATCCCCCCCTTTTTTTCTTCTCTACTAAGCCTAATTTTTTCTTCCTTCTATAGGTAGTTTTTCCTTTATATATATAGGCTATGTCTGCATAACATACTAGTTCTCTGGACCAGATATTCAAATAAATTTTTCAAAGGCTTTTTGAAATAATGGCCCTTGCTTTATTTTCCTTTTATATATTTTTAATAATCTTTTTCTTCTACTGTGGTGGCCAGAAAAATCCAGACAGTCTGCCTAGATTCGTTGTGGCTATCGATTCGACTATGTAAATTCAAAAAAACAAAATCTCTTTCATCTTCAAATACTAAAAAACTTTAAACTATTTAAATTTTTTTTTTTTTTTTTTATTGATAGAAAAAGGGGTTTTGAAAGGGACCCCAAACATTTTACAAAGCCAAAAAAAAAGGGGAATTACCTACTAGGCCATCCTTGATGTTACAACGTAGAAGTGAAACCAAAATGGAAAACCCAAAACCTTAGAGGTAATCTCTAAGGGATAAGAGAATTAGGAAAAAATAGGACAAGCACAAACAAAGGAAGAAGGTTCCTTGAAGGATGGCAAAATTGGAATGGCCAAAAAACCACAGTTAGTCAAATTCCCCAAAATGATTTCACTCACCATCGCTTGCAAATGCATCATCAGGGGCCTTGGAACTCCATTATTTGTTCATTTTGATGGTATTAGTCATTTTCATGGCTTTTTGAAGGATATTCTAGGTTGTTTTGAAATACATGGACATATTTTCTAGTGTGTCTACCAGGATGACTAAAGGATCAATGTTGGTTATTAGCTAGGTTCACCTTGAAGGCCCACTTGGGAAATCACCATCCTTCAGGGTGAGAAACCTTATCAAGACTCCTTATGTATTTAGATTTTTGGGCCTTACTAGGGTTTTATTTGAAACCTCATATTCTTGCTTAATTGAAATGAGATTTTTCTATTTTCTTATTGAGGCTTTGCATCTAGTTGAGTGAGGATGTGGCTTCATTTTGATATAAGGTGAGTGTCGATGGTTTTGGAACCAAAAACTAGCTTTCCTTTATTTTTCCAACATCAGTGGAAGCCCTCTTTTTTGTTTCTTCAATGCACAAAGTGATATTTGAAGGGTTGTATTGAATAGAAGCAAAAATATGAGGGTCTTCCAAAGTGCCAATGATAGAAATAATATCATTTTGGGCCTCCTTATGCAAGGCATGCTTGTACAAAATAAAATGTAAGCCTTGGTGCTTTGGGTGAGTAGAAGTTCCTTCCCTAGCACTCTCAACTGAAAGCTCCATTGACCTCAAAAAATATTTAGTAATATTTATATCTTTGATATCCCTCAAGTGGTTTAGAAACACTAGGTGGAAGCTTCTAAGAGGGATGATTTCATCAATTGTGAAAAACTATAGAATTGGAATCATTACCCTATTCTAGGGCATCGAAATCCCTATTCTAGTAATCCCTCCCTTATATTTTAGTAGTTTATTTCCTTTCTCTATAAAATAGTTCAATTTACTTTCTAAAGAATTCTTTTCATGGTAAATAATATTGCCATCGTTGGAGAGCTCTATCACCTCGGGAAAGCATGTGTGCATTCACTTTGAATTTGAGGCCATGGATTGAGATGTAAATATTATCCCAAGAATTAGTGAATTTGAGGGATAATTCTAGGTTTCTCCCATAGAAATTTTTTAAAAAGGGCATGAACCCATGGTTTGTCAGAATCTCATCAAAATCAACCTCCAATTATAGGGAATCTAGCTCAAGCAATGCCATTGTAGTACTAGGGGATTTCACACAAGGATAGAAATTATTATGGACACCACTATTGTGCATGTTCAATTTAAGACATATCTAGGAAGTCAAAGGAGTTGGAACTTCCTATATATGCATGCCATTAATTCTAAGGATATCCTTGTGTAGACACAAAAAATTGACCCACTAAGGTGAGTAATTTTCCCTAGATCGCTTGTTTTCTCCTTGGAAAAGTAGGGTTATATTTGAGCCTATTATTTTCCTACCAATATTATCCATTTTTCCTAAATACTATACCATTGGATTGGTCTCGAAAATATCTTTCCAATGACATATGATATGACTTGTTTTGACTCCATTTGATCCTTTAAAATACATTAAAATCACATGGGGATCTAGCTAATGTGATGTCACGCCCTATATTTATGGAGCACGACTTTACATTTTAGGTTTTTATTTTTTGGAAACCCTAATTTTCAAAGTTGATATTTTTAGGGTTAGTTGTGCTTAGTTTTTCCCACCTATTCTTGTTTCAAATCCACTATATAAGGAGGGTTTGAAATTCATTTCTTCCATCCAAGCAATTAAGTTTTTATGAAGCAAGTTCATGTTAACTCTATTTTATTGAGGTCTTCTTCTTCTTATTTTGCAAGTAAGCTAACTTACAAGCATGAAGTGTGATCTATTGAAGCTTTATTTTCTACTATATTAGATTGTGTGTTGCTACTCTTGGTGGACAAGTGTTGAAGCCCTAAGGAGGAATCTACTACTTGGAGGTCTCCATCCCTTTTGCTTGCTTCTTCACTACTACCAAGTTGTTTTTGTTCTTCTTTACTTTACATATTAGTTAGGTTTTTGATTGTGCATCTATTTAATTCACATTTTCTATTTTTTCTCTTAGCTTCTATGAAATCGTGCCTGGGTTCTGTGAGGCGTGATTTCGTTGTGCGATATTGCGGTCGCTCCCTATGGGGTGTGATTTTGCATAGACCACATTTGGGGTAAGCTACTACCCCCAAACCCTAGATCTATGTTATAGACTGCATTTAGACCATATTAGGGCATTTTGTACTTTGTTTCATTATTCTATTCTACTATATTTTGTTATGCTTCTTCTTCTTCCAAAGGTCAATTTCCACTTATGTTTTCAAAGGTCATCTAAAATTACCTAGGGGGCTTGACTGCTGCTTTATTGTACAGTGGCCTAAGCATGCCCCCTAACACTAATCATATTTTTAAGTGTTTCTTAAGTTATCTTGCAGGAACAAGAATTATTGATAACATTGGATCAAAGGATAAAAGCAAGGATCAACCACTAGATAATCTAAGTGTTCTAATTAATATTTAGGTTGTTTGTTGAGTGCTTTATATTTCTATTGTAAACCCTAGATATGATTTAAAAGGAAATACATTTAATTAATTTCTAGGCATTGAAAGATAAACAACATATAGTGTGCACTTAGGGTTTATTATTTTTATGCATTCTCTCTTGAGCCCTTGCTTAAAATATTTTTTGTTTAAAACCCTAGGTTAGTGAGCATTCAAAGCAAGAATCATTGTAGGGTTAGCTCTTGTATTCTTACATTATGGTTTTTGCATTATCCTTTATCTTTCATAGCTTAGATCTAGAAAGGCCAAACATAGGTGATTGCTTTAAACTGAATATATCAAATTATCTTGAATATCCTAAGGACTTGAAGCAAGTCCTAAAACAATTCTTGGTGAACCCATCCCCCTAGCACTGAGTGTAGAGAATAAAATACTTTCATAGTTCACCCCATAAGGTTTTATACATTTGTGGATCCAGCCTTGTTGGGAATTGTACACGATAGGGCAGTTTTCCCCCTCTACACCTTGCTCTAAGTCCATTTATGGGTCACCTTGTGCTGAGATAACATAGGTACGTCAGCCAATTTTACCTTGAGACTCTCTTAGCCAATGGTGGTGGAGCTACTTTTGAAATTTAGCCGATCATACTTAAGTATGGAAATGAGGAAGGTGGTGCAATTGGTCCATTCATTTTTTAGAAGATGATTGCTAGCATAGGAGAACCACCTTTCAAGATAATAATTCATGAAGCTAGGTTGACACGTATGAATTTGGGGATTTTGCATGAGGCTAGGCATTATGTAAGTGGTGGGATTAGTCCCCTTATTTTAGAAATTATTGCTAGAATGAGAGTATATTATTTCAAGATAATCATTCATGAAGATGGGTTGGCACGAATGCTTTTAAATATTTTCCATGAGGTCATACATTGTCTTTGAGAAATAATTTCTAGGCTTGCGCATTTTTGGCTGAAGACTTCTAAAATGAGGTATCTCAAGATAGAAATAATACTTACAAGTATAGTTACTTGTGATGAAGATATCACACTCAAGATTAAATTGGCTATGATGATGGTGAGGAAAAAAAGAACAATTACTCATGATGTAAGTTTTAAAACTAAACTCACATTACCTGAGATGTCCCTATGATCTTAAGATAATACTAGAGTAAAGAAATTCCTTCATCATTATTTGGAACAAGGAGACTTTGGGGAAATTAGCATATCATACATGAAGGGACTCTACAGTCATGCCTAGATTGGCTAAGATATCAGAGGGCTTATTCCCTTCCCTATACACATGTTGGATTACTAAATTTCTATTATTATAGAGGAACCTTCTAGATTCATCGATGAGATTGCATATATTCCATGCCAAATTTTGGGTTCCTTTGAAATATTTAATGGCATTCATAGAATCACCTTTGATGATAAATTTCTCTAGACTTAGATCATCCATAATTGATAATCCTTGGTACAATACTCTTGCTTCAGTCACATTATTGGATTAGATACCAATATTTTTAAAGTAGGCAAGGATTAGCTTTATCCACACCATAAAAATTTAACTTGATCCACCCAATAGGGGGAGAAGATCATATAACCATGGACCTATCAATGAGAGGTACAAAGGGATAAGAAGGGGTAGCTAAAAGCTTGAAGGAAGCAAAAAATATGGACTCTAGACCAAACCTTGAGGCCTTAGAGGAAGGAACCAAGTGGGCATTTTCAATAGCACCAGTGAGAACACAGAGAAAAATAGAGTGGGGATCTTGGAAACATCATAGAAAGCTCTGTTATTTTGATCAGATGTGCTAAAGGAAATGGGGAAAGCAAAAGTACCAAAGGGATTTAATACACAAATTGAAGAATGGATTGGGTCATTGTTCACACAAGCCAATGATGAAATTTGGTTGGACCCATGCAAGGAAAACCAATTCAAAAAGGGATTTCAATACTAAGAGGAAGAAAGGACACTCTAGGAACATGTGAATGATAGACTCCTAGTTATATCTGCATAGGTAACAATTATCATGGGGATAAACCCCTAGCTAAAATATTATCAATGGTTAAGACTCTATTTTGAATATCCAAATAGAAAAAGAAAATGATTTTAGGTATAAGGTGTCTGAGCCAAATAATTTTGTTAGAGAACTAGTAGACTGAGGTATCATCTTGGAGATGATATATTGCTTTGATAGCGAATTGACCATTTTCACTGAGTCTCCAAATAGGATTATCCTAGGAAGGACCTTTCAAGATAACATAGGTTCTAAGAAGAATGGTGAGCTCTTTGGTAGCAACACTCTGCTCATCATTTAGATAATTTAAATGGATGGGTTTCCAAACCCAAATTGAAGAAGAGTGAGAGAAAAAATTAAATAATTTATCTCTAAAAATTTGATCAGTGAGAGGCTTCAAGATAGACAAATTGGGATCATTGAGCAATGGTTGATCCTTAAACTAAGGGTACTTCCAAAAATTAATGTGTCTTTCATAGCCTAGCTACCATCTTAGCTCATATTTTATGATGGATCTAGTTTTGATAACAAAGTTCCATAACTAAAATCCCATTAGAAGAGGATGCTCATCAAGAAAGGAGTTTTTTTCAAGGTATTTACCTCTAATAATATCAACCCAAGAAATTTATGCATTGGTAATAATCCTCCATTCTAGTTTGGCAACGAGGTCCATATTCATCCTATTCACCTTCCAAAAGCCCAAACCATCTTGGCCTTTCTTGGTACAAATCTTATCCCAAGACACCAAGGGAAACCTTCTACAATTTTCAACCCTGAATCATAGGAATATCTTTTGGATTTGTTCTATTTTTTGATAAATGGAGGCCAAGGCTTTGAAAATGGATATGAAAAATATTTAAATGGTTTAAAGACATGCTTGAATGAGTATAGCTTTAGATTCTTGGCTAAGAAGAGTCCCTTTCCATCCAGTAAGATATTTTAAAATCCTTTCAATGACATTTTTCCACATGTTCTCAAAAGGATTTCCCTAGAAAAGAGGAATTCTTAGATAGGTAGAAGGTAGGCTTGAAATGGTGCATCCCAGATTCTTACAATTTTGAGTTGCCTATCAATAGGTGTATTCAAAAAATAGATTTTTTTTTCTCAAAGTTGGCCTTTTTCCCAACTACTTACTCATAGAAGTTAAGAATAACTTTGATAGCTTTAGTTTATGGGATAGATGATAAAGTTGCCAATATGGTGTCATCCATGAATTTTTGATAGGTAATGGGATTAATAATGGAAGAAGCCTTAATGCTTAAAATAGCACAACTTTGAGGGATATTCTAAGAGACTCTACAAGAATGATAAAGAGGAAGGGTGACAAAGGATACCCTTGTCTTGGGCCCTTAAAAATTTTAAAATATCCTATAGTCGAACCATTAATGTGATAGAAAACCAAGTGGAGGTTAGGAATTCTTTTATGAGGGCAATCCAATCCTTATGGAAGAAAAACTTAGAAAAATCAACAAAAAGGAAATACTAGGAGACTCTATTAAAGGCTTTGTTCATGTCAAGTTTGAGGAAAATGCCAACTTTATTCCTTTTGGAAATGGAATGGATGAGCTTATGAATGGTGATAATACTGTTAGTGATGAGTCTACCCTGAACAAATATTGGAAAGGGTCAATGATAAAAGGGAGGATTTACTTAAGTTTGTTAGCAATGACTTTAGAGATGAGCTTGTAAATGATATTGCATAGGTTGATGGACCTAAAGTCTGAAATGGATCGATAGATAAGAGACTTTTAAATGAGGGGTAGAAAGGTCAAATTGACATCTCTAGATAAGAATTTTATCCTTTGAACTTCTTGCATAGATTTAGCGAGGTCCTAGCCAACGATATCCTATAAATGCTAAAAGAAATAGGGAGGAAACCCGTTAGGACTAAGGGCTTTGTTGGTAGACATGGAAAAAAGGACTTCTTTTATCCCTTAATTTAAAAACTTTCAAACAAACGAGTTGAATTCCTTATCACTCTAGACTTTAGAAAATAAGTCTTCTAACTCTTTTGATATTTCAAATAATAAAAAATTTAACTAAGTAAACATCTTTATTACTCCATATCATAAAAATTAAACTAAATACTTATCACTCCATAATGAATTAAATATTTTGACTATTTTATCATAACTTATAACTCCTTTATAAACTTAATAAAATATTTAATTAAGCATTTAACTTTAGAATACTAAAATATCTAATTAAGCATTTAACTTTAGAATACCTTCCAAAATGTATGTAACTATGAATTTATTAAGGTTTTTGAACTATGCTTACGCTTCAATCTCCAAACTTGTTGTGAAGTGATTTTTCATAGTACTATGTGGATATGATACCACTATTAGCTTTCCAGTTAGATTAAATCACAGAAAGCATTATGCAGGATCAAGTATAAATCAAATATATGCCACTAATAAAAAATATTAACGAATCTCAATATTGGAATAACAACAATATCTCACAAATATAACTCAAATATATATAATATCAAAAAATTACAAGAATGATTTAAATTGATTACATTACATGGAGCTTTATATCCAATATATAATTTTACATGACTTTTTAGTACTCTAACTATTGCTCTCCTCAAACATCCGGGATATGCATCCTTTCATATTCCTCTCATAAAGACAAAACTCTTATCTTGCCACATATCATGTGACTCTTCATTCTCTATCTTGATACTTTGCACTTTCTCTCATATTGAAACATACATTATATAAAATATAAATCAGCTACCAAAGTCATATTTACAAGGGGGTAAAATAATGTAATACAACTAGCATCTACTAGCTTACTATGGTGCTTAGGATCTAGCTTACTAGCCTTTCCTTGTTTTTCAAGTACTTGCATCTTAGACCTTGTTATGTAATCTAATAAAACTTATGGTCTCCTTGGAGCTAAGGGATCTACTTTACCTAATATGATGTATACTTTCACTTCATCCTAGGTAAACAAGGTATATTTTAGAACTAAGGATTTAGTCCCTGGAGATATGGTTGGCAATTATGTTGGATGGTCTTAGTTTGGTGCTTGAGCATCCAAATATGGATATTGAATGGGTGGCCATATTTTTGGGGTCTCTTTTGATACCTGAGGCTCGTTCTTGATATGAGATTCATAGGAATAAAAATTGAGAGCATAATAGTACCACATATTGGCATATTTAGTATATTTATTTTGAATGGTAACCATGTCCCTAATATAGTTAGAGAAAATAATGGGAATGGTATAGGTGCTATTTCTTGAGTCATGGATTGGGAAATAATGGGAATGGTATAGGTGCTATTTCTTGAGTCATGGATTGGGATTTATTGGCATCTCTATTAGGTAGAGATAGAGGCCTCTAATACCCATTTTAGGAAGGTCAAAAATTCTTGTTACCTTGCTGGAAGGGAGGCTTTGGTTAATTATTATAAAGTAACTTTTAGGTATTTTGTTATCTCTTAAGGGACATGATCTCATTGGAGAATATCTTCATCATATTCTTAATTTCATCCAACTTTGAAGCATAACTTTTAGGATAAGTATGCCATCAAATTGAGAAAGGAGCTTGGAAATTTTTTGAACTTATAATAGGAGTGTGTTTTCTAGCGATGGGATAGAAAACTAGAGGGGGTTGATAAAGATGTTGAGTGGAAGGAAACTAGGGAAAATGTGGCCTGGGCTAGCCTTAATATGTAGATTCAATCATTTTGAGTCTGGATAGCTATTCTATAGGCTTTCAATAAAGAGTTTCCCATTTTAAATTTTTTTTTTTATTTGTGGAAAACATCCCAAAAGGGATGCCACTTTCGGGTAAGACCCAAGGAGGCAGGGGTATCCATTCCGCCAAAAATGCCCAGGACTCGGACCTGGCCTACCACCTTTGACATACTCAAGGAGAAAACAAACACACAAAACCAAATTAAAAAAAGTAAATAACAACAAAAATAATAAAATAAAATAAAAAACATGCTCCTTGAGTGTGTCAAAACCAAAAGCACAACCAAACACGCACAATAAGATAAAATAAACCACAACACAAACCACATAGAAAAACACAAGAACCACATAACAAAACACAAACAAGACAAAAACAAAGAACACTACAAAGACATAACCCAAAAAAACATGAAAAATAAACACAACCAAAACCTAAAAAATAAAATAAATAAAATAAAAATAAAAACAACCAACAATAGACAATAAAAAAAAACAAAAAACATAGAAAACACTCACACATAAAAAAATGAAATAACACAAACAAAGAGAAACCCAAGAACAAGAACGAAAAAAACACAAGAACAATAACAAAAAACATAAAAAAAAAAACAAAACAACAAAAACACAAGAACAACAAAAAACAACACAAAGAACACAAAAACAAAACAAAACAAAAGAACCCACCCACCTTAAAAAACTAAACAAAAAAACAAAGAAGACAAAAGAAAAAAAAAATGAACAAAACAATGACCTATCTAGACCGAGAAGACTATTAATGCAAGAATCAACAGAGGAAACAAAATAAAGAATAGAATGAGCTAGGGAACTAAAAAAACTGAATGAACCAAAGAGAAAAAAAAAAAAAACAAGAAGAAACTAGGTACCTTCAGAAGTGGAGCCATCCAAAGAAATGATAGAAAGAAGAGCTTCCCTAATTTGAGAAGCCCACCATATAGGAGGGTGGCCATAACAAGTAAGATCACCTTTGTCCAAAGCCCAATTAGCTAAAGCATCAGCACTCTTGTTTTGATCTCTGACCACATGATTGTAATCAACTTTCAAAAATCCCATCCGGATTAACTAAATCTTCTCAATAATTCTTTTTATTCTCCAATCCACCTTATGATTCTTAGAAGGAGTCTTCAAGAGATTAATCATAAGTTGAGAGTCAGACTCAACTAACACCTTTTCCCATCCAACCTTAGTAGCCTCCTGAAGGCCTCTAAGGATACCATACCCCTCTGCAAGGTTATTGAAAAGAATACCCAAATTCTCGGCAAAAGTGAAAACCGGGGAGCCATCGAAAGTCTACCAATTCCTCCCACATTGGCTTTTCCAGGGTTCCCTCTAGAGGCTCCATCGGTATTGACTTTTCCAAAATCCTTGGGAGGAGGTTGCCAATTTCTAGTCCTATCCATCTTACTAATACTCACATTCCCTTTAAGTTGGTTGCCCTTAGAAGGTTTAATCTTCAATATTTGCATCACTTGATCCCATATTTGGTGGGAGTTTTGGGGGTGATTAAGGAGTTGATGGACTGATTCAACTAAGTTGGCTATGGTCTTTTGCCAAATATAGTGAATATCCTTCCTATCTTGATTAAAAATTCGGTTGTTCCTTTCATTCCAAATATTCCAAAGAAGAATGGTAGAACCCATCCAAACTAAGCTGCCTAATAAAATGATCAACACCCTCTTGATTAGGCCAATCCCTCCAAAGTTGTTCAAAAGTGAAAAAATTGGACCACTTGTAAGCCAAGTAAAGTTGCCATTCTCCTCCATAGCTCAGAGGATAAAGTACACTCAATAAAAATATGGTTGATATTTTCTACATTCTCTTCACACATTTCACATCTAAAAGGGCCATGAAAACCATGCTTCATAAGTTGCTCACCAGTAAGCACCCTACGATGCAATAAAAGCCAATTAAAGAACCTCACCTTAGGCCGAGCTTTTGAGCCCACAATTGAGAAAATATGTTAGAAGAATGGTTGGGATTATTATGGCATAAGGTCAAATAACCTTGAGCAACTGAATACTCACCCTTAGTAGTGTTGTTCCATCCAAAACAATATTTTTCATGGGACCAAGAGAGGGATCTCATATGAAGGATGCCTTGGATATCTTGTCTTTGCCTTTCTAGGATTTGAATAGGCCAGTCCTCAATAGGGATCCAATATCTACCAACCTTTGAATTACTAGTATGGTACCAACAGTAATTAGCCACCTTTATCCAATTAGCTCGGTGAAGCTCCTCCATCCAAGGCCTCCAATCGGGAAACTGAGTTATCAAAGGCTTGTGACCATCCCAAGAATCTTTCCAAAAATTTGCATGTTGACCATTATGAATGATCCAAAATAATTTTTTCTTTATCAAATCCTCACCGAGTCTTAAGAGCGCTAAAATGGGAGAATCTTTGGTAGGAAGTTGATAGCGAACAAGGTCTTCAGGACTTTTGTTCTCAGCATATTTAGCATGGATATTATTGGCCCAAAGAGCATTGGGGTTATGCAACATCCTCCAATATAATTTAGCAGCTAAAGATTTGTTGTTATTAATTGAAGACCGAAATCCTAACCCCCCTTCACTCTTAGGAAGACATAAAGTATCCCATTTCACCAAGGCCCATTTTCTTTTCTCCTTAGTACCACTCCAAAGGAAATGCTGACTGATTTGATCCAATTCTCAAGTTTCCCCTTTTAAATTTAACCATCATGGCTATTTAAGAATTAAAATATTTTAAATAAAAAAATAAAATACATACCCAATGGTAGTCTAATTTTATTAGGGATCCTTTTCCAATTTTTGTGGAATTAGACATTGAAATCATCCATTATTTTTACAAGTGCTCTCTTGATGGTTGTTAGTTTCTCAAGGAGAGATGCATCATCCACCTTCTCTCAAAATATATCTATCAAGATATTTGTAAATTTATCCCAACTTTAAAATGAGTGCAAAGTGAGACTAATATACCATTCTTGAGATTTTACTTTGAAGGATATGGACAACAACCTTAAGGATACATTCTATTCTTCGATAAAATATATTAAACATAAGTTCACCATGTGATGCAAATGTTCTATTAGAGTAATGACATATTATCCTATTAAATATTATAAGTATTTGAGTGTTGAGATAGGAATTGGATCCCATGTGATAGGTGGAGTAGGAAGAATAAAATGGCCTCTATCATTCCAAGCCAAAAAAAATTTGGGGATTAATTCTACTAAGTTGCCATTTTGTATCATCGAGTCCTCCTCCTTGCTCTTCAATTTTGGGTAGTACAAACTCTTTTGGATTGGTTCTAACAAAGGACCTAGTGATAGTTCTTCCACTCATATATTTTTGGGTCCTTTATTGGGAATGAAGTCACCAGGTGGGAGTGTAGGTTGCTTTAACAAGCTAAGATACAGATATTTCCATAATAATTCTAATATTATTTTTTTAGATGAATTATTTAGGGTTTTTATTTAACAAATTTTCTAGGTGGATCTGTTAATGCTTTAGAAATAAAATCAACTAAGACTTTCCCTAGAGTCTTCATCAAAAATATTTCTTATAGTTTTGTAGGGAGAATGTGTTAAACCCACTGGGCATACCACTTTGAATTATTATTGCCTTAGCATGAAACGACCATCTAGGGTAGCAACCAAACATTCCTAGGCACCCATAACTCATATTAAGAAACACAACAAGAAGCTCCACAAAAAGATAAAACACATTTGGAAAAATCTTGAAATTTTTTGTAGATATTGGATCCTCAATAGATATGATCTTTCAAGCACATTTCAAATCTCTTGTAATTTTTCCTATACTATGCTAAGTAAAAGGGGAGAGAAAAACAAAATAAAATTATAGAAAAGGAAATCCTAATCTATGGAGCTGATGCACCAAGATATAAATCCCTCCCATTTGCATATAATGATCTTAATTAAACATGTTCGCCATAGTCTAATAGCTAGAAATTGAACATAACTCTCATTCATACCCAAGAATTCAAAGACATGTAATAGAAGTAGGATAGAATGAAATTATTAATTGCTCCTATATATTAAAAAAATTACAAATATATGAAAACCAAGGAGGTTTGATGCTCCTTAGGTAGTGGTTCAAGGTTCAAGGGGTGAAAGGAATAGCATACAATGCTAGATATTAGGAATGAGCAAGAAAAATATAATGCCTTACAATGAAAATTACATACATTTTATAAGCAAAAAAATAAATGGGATTCCCTCCAAAGTTATCTCGAAAAATATAGAGTGTTATCTTCAATTTATGACTGAAATCCTCCTGCATCTGATAATTGAAAACCTTAATTTCTTTGAATATAGGGCCATAAATGTTAAAAAAATTTGGGCCCTTGAATAGGTATATGCTATTATTATCACTGTAGACATGAAAAATTGACTCATTTTCCTTAGTTTTTCTCCTAGAAAAGTAAGGTCATATTCAAGAGAATTTTTACCCTATCAAATCATCTCAATTCTTATCAAATTTTATACCATTGGATAGGGCTCGAAAAGAGCTTTCCAACGGTATATAATATGTCCAATTTTGACATTGTTTTCCTCATTTTTCGTGCCAACAAACCAAAAATTCTTGACCGTTGGACAAAATCGCCCATCGATCAACAAAATCGCCCGACGATCGATAAAATCGCCAGGCGATTTTGTCCCAAAATAGAATTTTAACAAATTTTCTAAAAGATAAAATCTGGTTTAAAACGTCTTACCTAGTTTAGCCATCATTCGGATCAGGGAGGTTGGCGAGTAGATTGAAGGTGGAAAACATAGGAGGGATCAAAACCTCCTCCATGTTTAGCCTAACCTCCCAACTTCCTCAAACCCCTCCTTGGCCTATTTAATCTAGGCCCTTTTCCCTTTTTCCTCCTACCTGCCTGGTTGGTTAGACTTTGAACTCCCTTGAGGATCCCTTGCATCAATTTGCTATGCAATTCCACCTCCCGACATCCCTATTTTCATTTTTGTCATTGCAGGTCTCAGTTATAATCACCCCAGATATCAGCATAATCGCTTGGCGATCGACAAAAGCGATAGGCGATTTCATCAGAGAGTAGGCGATTTTATTAGAGAATAGGTGATCCTATCTTCAGATCAGTTGGGGGCAAGGATTCAAATCACTATTTGCATCTCTTTCCCTATTTTCTATTTGTTTATGCATTGTACCATGTCCATTTAATTTATTACTTAGATTTAGATATTGCATCTTGGTGTTCACCATCATTCCAATTAATTGCATCATGAAATCAAGATTAAAATTGCATAAATTCATGGCATAATAGGTTGAATTGTTATCATATTGTTCTCATGTTATTTCATATCCACTTTCATATAGAAATTAAAGCTAATATATGACTTGGAGTACGAGAAACTGTCATAATTTGCAAGAAACCTTATTTTCTATCCCCTATTTTCTATCAATTTTCTTGTTGTAGGATTGCAACATAATCGCCTATGATTTTGTCAAAATAGGTGATTTTCTGAACAGAGTGATTCTATCTATAATAGAGGTGATTCTATTTAAACAGAGGTGATTATATCCTACTACAAGCCTTAGAATCTTCATCAAACATCCGGATCAAGTAAGGTTTATAATTTCTTTTAGCCCTAGTTTTAGGCATTGCATTTCATTTTGTATCCATTATCTACTGTCTTCATTAAATAAAAATTGCATATAGATAGTTTAGTTGCATAAAGGCCAAACTTAGGTGTATGAGAATGATTTATAAAAAGAACACATCAAACAATATTCCAAGCCTAGGTACGAAAACTACCACTAAAAGTTTCCTGGTGAACCCTTAATTCATCAAAAAATCACCACAAGAAGGCACAATTAAGTGCCTCTCTTTCGAGGTGTAGCTCTACTATTTTCCCATTCCCCTCTGAGGCATGGATCCATCAGCCTAGAGGAAAGGAGTGCAAAAATTTTAGGCCTACATTCTTTGGTGAACCCGACATGAATAACATAGGCATTTCTTCTGATTTCAAAAACAAAAAAATATATATATACAAGAAAAACAACAAAAAAATCATCATTTCAAATTTGTATGTTTTAGATTCAATTCTAAATTTTAGATACCAAATATTACTTTTAGAAGTACTAAAGAAACCATGAGTCTTAACTCAAATCAATATGAGCCCATCAGTAATGTTGGGAAAATTCTGCCAAATACATTTGTTGATTATGACCAACCTCATCCATATTCAACATCACCTTTATCACACTTTTCTCATTTTTCATCCTTACCCCAACAAGACAATCCCTTTTCCAATCCTCTTCATAACGATATTATCTTTTCTCCCACATATCCATATTATGCCTATCGATCCACATACAATCCTTCTCCACCATTTCAACATTCTTCTTTCAACACAACACATCCATTTCAACAAGAAAATACTTCTTCTTCCAATCCTACCATGCACTCACATCATACTTCACAATCTTCCTATCATCATTCTACCCATAATAAAGAAAAAAGAGGTAATAAACCATTAAGTCCTTTTATGGCTGAATTCCTAAGCCAATTATCAAAAGCCTCTCGAAAACCTTCACCACGTAAATTTACTAAGCTCAATCAACCAATGGATATAATTCTCAAGCATTTACTTGATACAAATAGGATTGAGTTACCTCCCATAAGACAACCTGATACCACAACAGATTGGTATAAACCTGAGCTACATTGTGAATATCATAGAGTGGATGGACATATGACACAAAAATGTAGAAATTTAAGATGTGCAATTCAAGATTTGATTGATGAGGGTCTTTTCACTATAAAGGAATTACAATCTACAACTGATTATAAATCTCCAATAAACAATCAAACTCCTACACAACAAATACCCATAATCAATCAAGACATGGGGATCTCCCAAGAACCCCTATTCAATTATCAACAATAGGAAACCAATCAAATATTGCATCTTAATGTGTCCCATCACGATGATATTACTAATATTGTAATAGAAACTACAAATGAGCAACCTCAAGTTCAATCAACTCAATTTGATATTCAAGAGATGGATTCCTCATTTGACCAACCTTCAAAACTATCTTTGGCTCTAGAGAATGATCCAAAATGGAATGTAAGCATAGAAAGCCCATATTTAGCATCAAAATCTCAATCTGAAATCCACTTTGATAGCCAACAACAAGTGATTAATCCTCAAGCAAAGATATCCCTTTTAGAAGTATTACAAAGTTCTCATGTTCATAGGGAAACTTTGTTCAAGATACTTAGCCAACAATTTGTTCCTCATGATATTTTCCCTAAGAACACAATTAATGGTGTAAGCCCTCTTGAGGTTAACCATATTTCATTCTATGATGAGGAGATTCCTTCCTCTACTCCACAAGAAGACTCCTCTCTTTACATTACAGGATTTATTAAAGAAACATCTATTAAAACTATCATGGTAGATAATGGCTCCTCTCTTAATTTATGCACTTATCAATTATTCCAAAAACTCGGATTAAAGGAAGAAGATCTCAATGAATCAAATGTTATTATAAAATATTTTAACAATGAAATTCAAGAAGCTCGAGGCACTATAATTCTTCCCCTTAAGAGTGGACCCAAGATCCTGGATACTTTGTTTTATGTAGCATCTTGCCCTTCACCTTACAACCTACTTCTCAGAAGTCCTTGGATTCATACGATGAGGGTTGTCCCTTCCATTCTTCATCAATGTTTGAAGTTTAAACTTGCAAATAAAATTGTTACCATACATGGTGACCCAACACCATTTGAAGAATCTTTAACGGTTGAAACATCAAGTTCTATACATTCTCCATTGTCACAATTACCTCCTATAAATCACTTTTCTTCATCCATACCCGATCATCCTTGTTTACCAAATAACACCCATGCATATCTTTCACATATGCTCCCTCCATCTTATCAAGACTTGGAAGATAGTGATAAGAATGAAGAACCTTCTTATCCTTCTGACATTTTGTTTTGTAACATGATCAATTTTACACATAAAAGTCAAATATTTTGCTACATTGTTCTACATTATAACAAAGCTTTTGTTATCGCTACCTTTTATTCATCACCTTTTGTTCTTCATTCTCTCTTTCATTATTATTATCACATCAAGTTCTCTATTCTTTTCCTCTTTATCATTGTCATATTCTATCCATCACTTTTCTTCATCTACATCTCATTCTTCATCACAACAATCTCAACTATCAACCAAACAACTTCACATACACCACAACCAAATTATCCTTCAAAACCTCCTTTGATTTTGAAGCCACCTTAGACATGCTATACTCAAATAACCTTGTATAATGTATATAGATCATCTTGTATATACCACCAATTCCATCATTAAAAGTAAAAATCAAAAAAATAAAAATCAAATAAAACAACTAAAAAAATAAAAAGTATCAAAATCTCAAAAATATTTCAGATCATTCTGCATTGTTATTCATTGTTGTATTTCAAAATTTTGAAGTTATATTTTCCTTTATTTCGGATTAATTCAGAAGTTATCTTGAACCATACACTTAATTTCACAAATTAATTATTTTGATTTTATCACTATGATTATAAATCTCTCTTGTATCGAAGATCACTATTTCACTAAATAATATTTTGAGTTTTGGGAAATGATCTTGCTACTTCTTGAACCAAGTACACTTTTACACATTAAAATGATTTGTTGCAAATTCGAAAAATGATACTACATAGTAGTCTTAGTCTCTTGAGCGAAAAGTTTCCCCTGCTATCCTATCATGCGCATGGTCTAGAATTTTTGAGAATTGGCAAAAGGACAAGCTCACCCCTACCCGAATAAAAATCCCTTGCTCTACAACCAATCCGAGCAAGTATCCCAAAAGAAAAATCAAGAAAAGCAAAAGTCAAAAATCAAAAGAAAAAGAAAGAAAAAAAATCAAAAAGAGAATGAAAAGAGAAAAAGAAAAGTAATAAAATCCCCTTGTTCAAAACAAAATGAACAAAATCCCTACCCCTTGAAAGTGAAGAAAAGAAGGGTGAATGAGCTTGAATCCCTGGAATTCTCAGTTATTCGAAAATCATGAGGTAAACCCCATAACAGGTGATTTGTGCCCAACTTGCTTGACATTGGGTAATTCCTTTTCGCGTGGTGACATGTCTGTCACATTAGCGACCTTCTTTTGTACAGACCTATGTCCGCTTGTGGATTAGCTAGCTTTTGATGACTTGACTTACATAGTAGTCTGGTATGGTTTCATGCACAAAAATCATGGTTAATGAACCCTTCACTTGCACACACATTGGTTCATTCAAGTTTGCTTGCATCACTACCTTACTCAAAATTGGTAAATGAACATTACAAAGCACACACATTTGATCCTTGAGAGATTTTGTATCATCATGACAATCAAGATGGATAATGAACTCACTTATCACACACTGGTTTTTGATAAATTTGAATTTGTCTTAGAAATAAGTTAAAATATTTCTTTGAAATTTGTCGGACAACATTAGTTCATCATTACTTTCATATTAACACATTACATAGATATTTCCAAAATTTCAAAAATCTCAAAAACAACTTATTGCAAAAATAACATGTAGTTCAAAATCACTTATCATACATAGCATTCATGACTTCGCGATGATGGTATAATTCCTAGGAATTATTCTTCTCAATTTTCACACTAGGAATTCTATACCTAGCGCAAACCATCTTTCTAATTTTTCATGCCCAAAATTAGTCCATATATTTTCATAAAAATTTCATAATATTTTTTGAAACATGTGACACAATGATTTATCTTACATTACTTTGCATTTTAAAAGAACAAATAATTTCATATCATCATGCATTTCATTTTGATTTTCGTGATGATGGTATAATTCCTAAGTAATTATTTCATATAATTTCACACTTAGGAATTCTATGCTTAGCGTAAATCATCCTTCAAATTTTTCATGCTTTGCTCAATCTATTTCACAAACATTTACCACATACATTATTATCAAACAAACATCACACATATTCCTATTACCACAAAAGCCTTAAGATTATTCTTAAGCATACAACCATTCTTAGCAATATCAAAAACATTCCTCACAAACAGGATTAGCTTCGAGACTTAGCGAGCTTTGAACTCCACCAACTAGTCTCATAACAACACAACATCCTTTGAGGTTTATTGCTAGAATCTATCAAACATCTTGTCCCAAAACAACATCAAACATTTCTTTCTCATCATAAAGCCTTAAGATTATTCTTAAGCACACAATATTTTGGTATTAGCAATACAAAACTTCCTCATAACAGGATTCACTTCATGACTTCATGAGCTTTGAACTCCACCAACAGTCACATATCAACACAACATCCTTCGAGGTTCATTGCTAATCCCTCAAATCTATCATCACACAAAATCATCTTTCTCAAAACACACTTTACAAAATCATTTTCCTTTTATGTTAAGCATGATCAAAATGTTCAAAAATCAAAGCATGATTACAAGAAATTATGTAACACAACCATCATAAGAAAATGTAATAAATCATCCAATAAATCACACAAAGTCACATAAAACAAAGAAGATCAAATTTGAGTTTTCCACCAAACGTAAAATTTGGTGTAAAAACTCGAGGGGGCATCCTAGTCAGTAAATTAGTAATTATTTTTTTCTAAGACATCAATTTCACATAAACTATTCATTCTAAACCATCTACTCCATTTTTGCCCATGTCAAATCATAATCATTTCTACTCAAGTGTCTACACTTTTCTTTGACGCATTTATTGTTCATAAATACGTCAAAGAGGGGGCAAAATGTAGACATGAAAAATTGACTCATTTTCCTTAGTTTTTCTCCTAGAAAAGTAAGGTCATATTCAAGAGAATTTTTACCCTATCAAATCATCTCAATTCTTATCAAATTTTATACCATTGGATAGGGCTCGAAAAGAGCTTTCCAACGGTATATAATATGTCCAATTTTGACATTGTTTTCCTCATTTTTCATGCCAACAAACCAAAAATTCTTGACCGTTGGACAAAATCGCCCATCAATCAACAAAATCCCGACGATCGACGAAATCGCTAGGCGATTTTGTCCAAAATAAAATTTTAACAAATTTGCTAAAAGATAAAATCTAGTTTAAAACCTCTTACCTAGTTTAGCCATCATTCGGATCAGGGAGGTTGGCGAGTAGATTGAAGGTGGCAAACATAGGAGGGATCAAAACCTCCTCCATGTTTAGCCTAACCTCCCAACTTCCTCAAACCCCTCCTTGGCCTATTTAATCTAGGCCCTTTTCCATTTTTCCTCCTGGCTAGTTGGTTAGACTTTGAACTCTCTTGAGGATCCCTCGCATCAATTTGCTATGCAATTCCACCTCCCGACATCCCTATTTTCATTTTTGTCATTGTAGGTCTCAATTATAATCACCCCAAATATCAGCATAATCGCCTAGTGATCGATAGAAGTGACAGACGATTTCATCAGAAAGTAGGTGATTTTGTTAGAGAATAGGTGATCCTATCTTCAGATCAGTTGGGGGCAAGGATTCAAATCACTGTTTGCATCTCTTTCCCAATTTTCCATTTGTCTATGCATTGTACAATATCCATTTAATTTATTACTTAGATTTAGATATTGCATCTTGGTGTTCACCATCATTTCAATTAATTGCATCATAAAATCAGGATTAAAATTGCATAAATTCATGGCATAATAGGTTGAATTGTTATCATATTATTCTCATGTTATTTCATATCCACTTTCATATAGAAATTAAAGCTAATATGTGACTTGGAGTACGAGAAACTATCATAATTTGCAAGAAACCTTATTTTCTATCCCCTATTTTTTATCAATTTTCTTACTATAGGATTGCAACAAAATCACCTGATTTTGTCAAAACAGAGGTGATTTTGTCTAGAACAGAGGTGATTCTGTCTAAAACAGAGGTGATTATGTCCTGCTACAAGCCTCAGAATCTTCATCAAACATCCGGATCAAGTAAGGTTTATAATTTCTTTTAGCCCTAGTTTTAGGCATTGCATTTTATTTTGTATCCATTGTCTACTGTCTTCATTAAATCAAAATTGCATATAGATAGTTTTAGTTGCATAAAGGCCAAACTTAGGTGTATGTGAATGATTTATAAAAAGAACTCATCTAAAATAAATCCTAAAACCTAGGCTCGAAAACTACCACAAATGTTTCCTGGTGAACCCACCAATTCGTCAAAAAATCACCACAAGAAGGCACGATTAAGTGCCTCTCTTTCGAGGTGTAGATCTACTATTTTCCCATTCCCCTCTGAGGCGCGGATCCATCAGCCTAGAGGAAAGGAGTGCAAAAATTTTAGGCCTACATCAGCCATCATTGCTATGGATTCCCTTTGGATAGCATGTAAGAAGTTTCTTATAATAAATATATTCTTGGTTTAGGTCTTTAATAATAAAAATACTTCTAGGCCATGGCCCGTATTTTCTAGATTGACATATCTAAAATAACTCTACTTGGTTGATCTAAAGATTTTTGTGTAGTAGAAGGTACAAGGAGATGCTATACCTATTTGAGTGTCACTATTGTTGGTGTGGCCTCTTCTAATAGGGTAGCTAGAGGGGCTTCTACATCTAGTTGGTGTAGGTTAGCAAGATAGGCTCACCCATGTGGTGGGTGATTGGGTTAGTCACCACATTGGTAAAATACAATGATCCTATCCACTTTATATAACTTTAGCAACCCCTTTTGGCCAATAGTAGACATATCTTTAATTATTTTTTTATGTTTCCTTCCCCCATTCATGAGTGACTACCATGTGTCCTATCCTTAAATTTTATGGGGTTCTTCTATTTGTGTTGAAATCCATTAAGGAAATAAGCATAGATTATCATATGTCAAATAAAGGTCCCATGGGATTTGATGTCCATTGGACACCTACTTTGGTTAGAAAAAAAGAGCACCATTTATTGATAAAATATTTAACAGTTTGCATTGTCCCAATGCTTGTCTTCCATTCCTTGTGTTACAAAGACTTGCATTTGCCCTTATAATTAAAATTACGATGCAAATTTTGAATATATTTTACTAGAACCTCTTCTACATAAGTATTTCTTTGAGTTAAGTGAGGATGTAGAGAAAATTTCCTATAGGTGTTTTTGTTAAGGGGTGTCACTTTTTCTTACCTTTAATTATGTTTTTATTTTTGGTTGAGGTTAAGTGGTTAACTGGTTTGACTTGGTTTCAAGAGAGGTTGTAGATCTTAGACCATAGGAAGAGATAATCCTATGCCTTGGATATCATTTAGGATATTCTTAAATATATTGACCATGCTCTTCTAGTGGTTGTGGGGCTATGTCATGTAGCCTTGATGTTGAAGTTTGAGTTTGATAGGGTACTACTAACAACCTTAGTGAAGCAATTGGATATCTGATAGGAAGCTCATCATCACCCAAGAGGATGTATGGTGAATATTTTGGGTGGCTATCATAGGGAAACAATCCACATGAGTCAAGATCAACAACAGAGTTTAAGGCAATTGATAAGGGATGAAAAATTTCTAATTGTTAGATTTGGTATTAACATCAATGCTACATATTCTAGGGCTACTCATATTGATAGGCTTTGCTTTTGTACATATTGATGCCAAGGATCCTCATCAACAATACCAACCAAATGGCCACTAGGAGTGGTAAAATTTTGTGCATAAGGGATTGGATTATACTAATGTGACTACATCAATCTACTAAATTTTTGGATAATATTACATTATTTGGTACATGTTAATGTACCACCTTGGGTACATCTCTATATTAGGAGTGTGTCTTAGATTAGAGTGTGATTAAATATTTTATGTAATGTAATAATGTGTAGGAAATGCACAAGTGTCT
Organism: Wollemia nobilis; assembly: GCA_028583015.1. Lineage (NCBI taxonomy): Eukaryota > Viridiplantae > Streptophyta > Pinopsida > Araucariales > Araucariaceae > Wollemia > Wollemia nobilis. The sequence goes on from JAQPPZ010015344.1 coordinate 855,546, forward strand.
TGTAGCTAAGTGTGCAAGTGTGATGAGTGTATATGTGCACAAGTGTCCATTATGTAGGAGTGCACATGTGTCATTAGAGTAGGAAAGTGAAGAGTCTCAAGAAGGGATAAGGCCAAGAGTATTCCATATGAAGAGTCACATTCCATTATATATTTGTGACTAAGTATTGTAATGACAATTGAAAGTGCATTGCTCATAGCATGCATTAGTAGGCCTTTATTCTATGTCATTTACTATTTTTGTGAGCATTTGTTAATGGTCATTTTATGAGTTATATTTGAAGTTATTTATGAGTTTTATATGTTTAAAATATTTCCATTATTGTATACTTTATATTGCAACTTTATTTGAGATTTTATGGTTATTTGAATTAAGTATTAAGCATCAAAAGCTAATAGTGGTATCAGAGCTACAACAAGGTTTTGTCTTGCATAGGTTTTTAAAAGTTGCAAAGGATATTTCCACTAGTTAAGGAGAAACTAGTGAAGTTGAAGAAATTACCTCTAGAAATAGAAAACTAGAGAAGATAGTATTTTCCACTATGTTGAAGAAAAACCAGTGAATATTGGAGATTTAATTTACCTATTCCAAGAGCAAATTTAGAATAGAAGGAAATTTATAGGTCTTGAAGATAGACCTTGACATTGATGAGATTAAGAGACCCAAGAAGGAGGTCCTATTGAAAATTTTGATAGAAGAATATTCCAGATTTCTATTTGGCTAGAGTCTTTCCACAGGGTTGAAGGAAAACTCGTGAAGACTAGGACTCAGCATAGATTTCTTTCCACTAGTTTTTGAGAATAACTAGTGAAGTTTATTGATTTCAAAATTCTAGAAATTTGAATGTATTTTATTGCTACTATCTAAGTTTTTTGTTGTAGAAAATTAGTTCTCAAAAGTTGAGAAGCTTCCTACAATGGATAGAGAATAATTTCATCTTCAATTGCCTGAAAGTCTATGTGTTTTTCTCGTGTAGGGATTAGTTTTAAGTTGCAACAAAGAGTAGACATTGAATACTAAGGAGGTCCAAGAAACAAGTCCCATTGAAAATTGAGGACCAAGAAAGAGGTTCCAATAGAAGATTGAAGATTGAGGTGACCCAAGAAAAAGTTTCCCATTTAATATTAAAGATTACATATTGAAGATTGAGGAGACTCAAGAAAGAGGGCTTCGTAGTAGATTCAAGATTGAGAAGAGTAAGAAGAAGGCTAGAGAAGCCCTATTGAGGAAGTTGAAGAAGTGGCCATTGGAGAATATTTGAAGAAATTTTAAGGAAGAATATTGCAAGAAGGAGAAGCTCCTAGAAAGAGGAATTTGGGACAATTGTCGCCATCTAACAACAAGCCCAAAAGGAGAAGATTTTTGGCAAGAAGTTTTCCAAATTTGAGAAAGTATTTTTTGAAGATCTTCAAGACATTCATATTCTTGAAGAAGAGGCCAACAAAGAGGCCAAATTTGAAGGATAGAATTTAGCGAGAGCTAAGGAGAAGAAAGAGGATTGAAGAGGCCACCGATTTGAGGAATTTGAAGACAACCATTAAGAATTTGAAGGCTGATTTGTGGAGGAGAATATTGTTGATTTTCATGATAGAAGTTGAAGGGTCACAGGATAGAAAATTGGAGGTGACATAAAGATGCAAATTGAAGAATATTTGGGTAGATTTTGAAGTTCCCTTGAATAGCCAATTGAAGGAAGGCTTGACAAAAAATTAAGGTAGTGGATTGGAGGAGTTAGAGACTATTTTTGGATAGCAAGATAGAGGAGAAGAAGTCAGAATCTCAGAGCAACATTTGAAAGGTTTTTTGGACTGCAAAATTGGGCAGCATTGGAAGGAGATAGAAGAGCTATGAATTGGAGAAGCTTAGGGCAGATTTGGAAGTGATTTTTGGATAGTTGTTTGAAGAAGGAATTGACAGAAATTAAGATAGAGATAGAGGAAAAGTCTATAGATAGTAAAAAGAAGTAAAGTGAAGGAGTTAGAGGCAGCATTTTGGATTGCATTTACAATTGCAAATTTTAGAAATTTGGAAAGCAAGTTGAAGGATATTTTGAAGAAGAAATTGACTGCAATCTAAGGCAACAAGTTGAAGAAGATAAAGTTGTATTTTGGATAGCAAGGAGATAGCATTTTGGGTAGCATTGAGAGCTGCAAAATTATAGAGTTTCAAACAACAAATTTGGAAGGATATAGGAGCTCAATTTGGACATCATTTTGAGAAGGAAATCAGCTGCAAGTTTCAAAAAATTTGGGTAGCATTTGATAAGAGAAAGGGCAGAATTTTTAATAGCATTATTGGAGGAAGAAGAAGACAGATTTTGACCAGCATTTGGAGAAGAAGTAAAGCTGCAATTTTCGGAGTTTGTGGACAGCATTTGGAGAAGAAAAGTTTAGAAGTTTGAATACAGCTATCTGAGAAGAAAATAGTTGCAAATAGAAATATTTTTGGATAGAAATAGTGTAGGATATTGGGAAAAAATATCGAGAAGCAAAGGAGCTATGATTTCACCATTTTGGGTAGTAAGCTTAGTGAGAAAAAAGGTAGCTACAAAAGTGTTTCATTAAAGCATTAAATAAAGTGTTTTATTAGCTACATATTCAAGTTTTTAAATCCATAAAAATAAAGTTGAATTTGAGTGTCTCCAAGCTAAAGAAGGAGATATTATTGTCATCTTTGAACCTGCAAAATATAACAACATAAAGTAGCATTAAATATTTCTTGAAAGGAGTAATAAGGAGAAGGAAATATTACATGGTGAATGTTGTTTATTAAAGGAATAATAGTGCAATATTATTGAAGCTTTTGGAGGCTGAATAGAGTTCAAGATATAGCAGGATTAAAGGTGTGCAAAGACACCAAAAAGGAAGCAATAAAGGTTGCAAGAGATAGTAGTGAGAAGAAGCCACCAAAGAAGTGGTAGCACCACCAGGAAAAAGTGGAGGAGCCACCATATTGAAGAAAGTAGCCACCATTACTAGAGAACCAATGAAGAGCATTGAAAACCACCACCATTCAATAGAGAACAAAGTCGAGGAAGAGTGCCACCATTGGAGAGGAACTAACCACCACAAAGTTGAAGAAGAACCATCCAACATTGGAAGAGTAAATTTTAGGTCCACTAGGAAGCTAAAGAGATCTCCTCAATATCAAATAGGAGATATATTTCATAAAGGAAGGTGAATGATTCATTGGGAAGTTACAACGTGAAGAAAGAAATATTTTTTGGCATTCTGAATAAACTCCATTCAACATGGAGGGGTCATCAAAGAGAAGATAGTGAGGAGTTACTCATTGCCTACACCATTTGGAGAAAGGAATCTTGTAATGTTCGTTGGAGTAAGTCAAAATTCTTGAGTAGCACTCTATGTAATGTCTAGCATGTAAAAGACTAAGTGCCACTTGTTAAAATAGGAGGAGTGCCAACCATATTGTGGAGGTGATTGAAACATCTCAGGTCCTCATAAATGCAAGGAATTAAACTCCATTTGCATAATCAACATCAAGCATCAAGCTAAGCACAACAGATTCATTCATCAATGCGACAGAGTGGAGAGAAGTGCCATATGTGCGGCAGAGGAGTGAGAGTGCCATTCAAGGGAAGGTCAAACACCCTTGACTGATTATTTCATGCCTAAAATTGGAGGTAAAGCCATTTATTTGAAATTTTATTATTTTCCCAAGTTAGGAGTTATAAGGATAAAGGGTAATATTATTTTTTCTAAGGTTGAAGAAATATTAAGCAAATTATTTACAATATTAATTTGATCATTGGAGAGACAAGGTATAGAAGTGAAATTTGAAACCTTAGAAGCATTATTAATTATTTTTGGAAAGTTTTGAGAAGCCTTAAAATTATTTTGGGAAATTTTGGAAATCAATTTCAAGTTTTGAGAAGATTTGGTAAAGTTTTATAATTGAGTTATTGAATTTTGTGAAGCATTTTTAATATTTGCAAATATTTTGAATTTTGGAGAAATAAGGTTTCCTACATCAAATTAGGAATATAAAATTTGCAAATATATTTTTACTAGATTTCTAAATTTCTAGTTTTGGAGTTATAAGGAATTCAACACCAACATAGGTGTATGAAATTTAGAAACCATATTATTGAAATTTGGGAGATAAAAGGAATTCTACCTAAAGACTTGAAGAATTGAAACATTTGTCAAAATTATTGATTGCTCATTCATAACTAGGGAAAAATAAGGAATTTGCCCTAAAGAATAGAAGTTGAATATTATATAGCAATTGTTATTTAAAACATTCTTAATTAGGGAGACAAAAGGGATTCAAATTAGAATTTTGAAAGTTAGAAATTACATTGATATCTAGTCTCTCATTAAAAAATTAAAGAGACATAAAATTGGAAATTTTGAAAATTGAAATTATATTAAAATTATTGTTTGATAAAACCAACTAGGGAGACATAAGGTAGTCAACCTCAAAGGTTTAGAGATTTGAAATTTTTATCAAAGTTGTCTTTTTAAGACTAGGGAGCTACAAGGAAGATTACTTTAGAAGGACTATGGATGAAATTGTTAAGAATGTATTTAATGAAAGTGGTGAAGAAATGTTGCATGCATTCATATTTTATTCACATGGCTTAATACCCAACATTGATGGAGATCAAATATTTGATGTTCTAAAAGATAAATTGATTTTGTTTTTCACAGAAGCTAAAGAAGGAAAATTTACTACCTTTATGGGATATCTTCATGAAAAAATATTTAGGTCTTGTTGGGAATCTCAAAACACCATTGTACTTACTTCAGAAGAATGTCTAATGATGTATCTTTCATTAATTATTTTTGAACTCTTTCAAGGAAAGATACAAGTTGAAAGAAATGATTCATATAATTATCTCAAAGAAGAATCATTGAATCCACATCACTATTATTGTGATGATCTACTAACTCATTGTATTGAAGACATATCACTAGTGAAGATACAAAAATGAAGAAGAAGAAGAAACAAGAAAAGAAATCAGATCAAGAAAAGCAAGATGAAGATTGAACCAAATGAAGATACTTATCTAAAGACTCCATATATAAATTTACTGGAGATAGATTGAATAGGAAGACCATATTGAAGACTAAAGTCTTCAATAACCAAATAATGTAATACATGGGGGGTTGAAAAGGATTGAAAATCCAACTAAGTGTTCTATTATTTACAATTCAATTTATAGGCTCTAATGGCCCAAAATACATAACCAAACCCATCAAATCATGGATTTGATCCAATATGCTTAACCATAAGCTACAAAAGTGCAAAGGAGAATGCACGTAACTTTCTAAGCTAGGAGAAAGGAATAATGCTAACTATAAGATCCTTTTTAGCTATCTTGAAGTACACACTTCCTACTTTGAGTTCACACTTCCTAACTAACACTCCTAAATGACAACTAGAAGATAACTAGTGCCCACAAGTGCATGTGAGAAAGAGACTCACTTACAATATTAATTTGCAAGAAATAAACTATGCAAAACTAACTAGAAATTACTAGAGGGGTCATATGAGTGATCAAACATCAATCCTCATCATGCCTCCCCACAATAGAAGCATTGGACTCCAATGCTTTCAGAAGAGTAGGAAAGTCACGGGACATCTGATGAAAAGAAATCCAACGAGCTTGATGCGGCAGCTGTCCTCGTCGAGCCACAAGATATGAGGTGGTAGACCCATGGCGAGTCTGTCGAATCTTTGTGTCATAGATCTGATCAGAATCCAATGGTAACTGAGAATCAGGAACCACGTCCACAGGATGACTGATAGCTGGTGTTGTCTCCAATGTAGAGTCAAAATACAACTTCAAAAGATCTACATTGATGACGTCATGAATTCCCAAGTGTGCGGGAAGATCAAGGCGAAAAGCATTCTCGGACACCTGTTGAAGAATAGTATAAGGCCCATAGCGAATCGGTTTGATTTTACTATGAGTCTTATCAGAAAAACGTCGCTTGTCAAGATGCAACCAAACTTTGTCACCAACCTGAAATGGATGAGGAATTCGATGTCGATCCATGGCCTTTTTCTGCTGCTATTGTGTCTTTTGCAAAATCTCAACCACCTTTGATTGCAGATTGTGCAAATGCTGAATAAATGAGTGTGCTTTGTCTTGCTCCTTCTGAAGATGTGAAGTGACAGGAGAAGGCAAAGACAAAGGTAACTCATAAGGTGCCAAGGGCTGAAATCCCATACAAACCTCAAAGGGTGAATGACCTGTAGAAGAATGTAGGGCCCTATTGTAGGCATGTTCAATATGAGTGAGACTCAAGTCCCACTTTGTTGGTGAAGCGTGATGATAGATTCGTAAACTTTGCACAAGGGTACGGTTTACCACTTCAGTCTGCCCATCTGACTACGGATGATAGGTGGTGGAAAAGTTAAGGGAAACTCCCAAAATTTTCCACAAAGAATGCCAAAAGTGACCCACAAAGCGTGAATCATGATCCGATATAATGCTGGTAGGTAGACCAAAGGAACGCCAAATGTTGTCAAAGAAAAATTGGGCTAAGTCTACTGTAGAACTTGTCTTGTGGCATGGAATAAACTTAGCCATTTTACTGAATCTGTCAACCACCACGAACACACAATCATGTTGTCGCCATTGTCATAGGAAAACCACTAACCAAATCCATGGAAATGCTTTCCCAAGGATGGGAAGGAATGGGCAAAGGCATGCCTAAGCCAAACTTCCTGTTAGCTGGTTTTGAGCGACAACAAACGACACACTGTTTGAGAAATCTCAACACATCCCTCTGCATTTTAGGCCAATAGAAAAATCTTTGCAAGTGATGAAGTGTTTTGTGCTTCCCAAAGTGACCACCATAAAGTGTAGAATGAGCTTCCTTAAGAAGTGACACTCTAGGCTCACAAGGAACACAAACCTTGTCCAATTTGTAAAGAAGTCCTTCTTTGATGTAGAAATCTTGGAAAGGACGCAAATTGGAAGAAGAAGGCTTACTCACTTGCTCAAATATTTTCCCAAAATCAGGATCCTGTGAATACTGATTAGGCCAAGTCTGAAATCCCAAGTGTGAAGTGGACATAACTATTAAGGCAAGAGCGGCAGGAGGCCTACTCAAACAATCAGCAACAGTATTACTCTTCCCCTTTTTGTACTTGATCACCAAGTGAAATTGTTGGAGGTAAGAGGCCCACTTCATATGTCTTGATTCTTCAATTTTACTTTGAGATTGTAAAAACTTGAGAGGCATATGATCAGTGTGTACTACTGTATCTTTTCCCAAAAGATAATGTCTCCAGTACTTGATAGCTTGAACTAATGCATACAACTCCTTGTCATATGTAGAATAGTTCAACTTAGCAGCAGAAAAAGTTTTTGAATGATAAGCAACTGGATGACCATTCTGTTTGAGCACAGCTCCTAAGGCAACTTTAGAGGCATCCGTTTCAATCTCAAAAGGTTGAGAGAGGTCGGGTAAAGTTAACACAGGTGTTGTACAAAGTTTCTTTTTGAGTTTCTCAAAGGCAATCTCTTGGCTTTTCTCCCAATGAAATGGAACTTTAGACTTAGTGAGATAATGCAATGGAGCTGCAAGGGTGGAATATTGAGGAATGAACTTGCGATAAAAATTCGCAAGTCCTAGAAAACTCCTTAACTCAGTGAGAGTTGTAGGAGGGGACCACTTAAGTAAAACATCAACTTTTGTGGGATCTACCTGAATTCCACTTTCACTAATCACATAACCAAGGTAAGAAACTGAAGTATTGCCAAAAGAACACTTGGAAGAATTGGCATATAATTGATTCTTCGCAAGAAGATCAAGTGTATGATGGATATGCCTAAGGTGTTCCTCCCAAGTCTTTGAGAATATCAATATATCATCAAGATATATTATTACAAATTTGTCAAGTACATCACGAAATACATCATTCATCAACCTCATGAAGGTTGCTGGAGCATTAGTAAGACCGAAGGGCATGACCAACCATTCAAAAAGGCCCATCTTCGTCTTAAAAGTTGTCTTCCATGTATCCTCAGCTTGGATACGCACTTGATGATATCCACTTTTGAGATCTATTTTTGAAAAGAACTTAGCTCCTTGAAGCTGATCTAATAAATCATCAATGCGTGGTAATGGATATCTATTCTTTATAGAAATTCTGTTCAAAGCACGAAAATCAATGCACAATCTCCAAGTGCCATCTTTTTTAAGAACCAACAAAATAGGTGAGGCACAAGCAGAAGTACTTTCCTTAATGAAACCCTTAGACAACAAATCTTCTATTTGCCTTTTTATTTCTTCATTTTGCAAAATAGATTGTCTATACATGGGTGCATTAGGTAGTGAAGAACCAGGAATGATTTCAATGTTGTGATTAATTGTGCGAATTGGAGGAAGAGACTTTGGCTCCTGAAATATGTGTGAATAACTTTGCAATATTTTATCCATTGAAGAGTGTTGCTTTGGAATGGATGTGGATGTAGAAGTGTTTTGAGAGCGAATGAAAATTAGAGCAACATCACCACCTTTTTTAATTACTCTTTTTGTTTGCTTGGAACTTAGAATGATGTTAGGAGTGTTGGTGCTTTTAATGAGAAAGACCTTACCATATTTTTGAAGTGTGTAGGTTCTTTTGAAAGCATCATAAACAGCTCTCCTATCATACTTAAAAGGTTGTCCAAGCAAAATCCCACAACAATCCATAGGAGTCACATCACAAGTGACTTGATCTATGAAATGTGGGCCAAGTGCAAATTTTAATGTGCAAGTGTGAGTGATTTCTGAGCCTCTTCCACTATCCTTCCAACCCAAAGAATAAGGTTGAGGATGAGGCTCCATAGGTAACTTCAAACGCTCGACAATGGACCTCGCAATTAGATTTTTCTACGAGCCATTATCCACTATACAATCTGTTGCAAAATTATGGAGCAAATGAGCTCGAGTGATGAACAAAGCATCACGAGCGCCCTCTGATGAACTTACATTTACCAAGGTAACCTCATTGAGCTTACCTCGTAATTCCGTGTATACTCTACTCTCTCCTACTGACTCAAGGGGACCTTTGGGAGCATCCTCCTCTTGAGTAGTAATGACTAAACTCTTCTTCTTAAGCTTGAAACAATCAGCTTTTTCATGACCTTTCTTCTTACAATAGTTACAAAACTTTTTAGAAGAAGAAGAAGAAGGTTTAGAAGAAGAAGAAGAAGGAGTAGAAGCGAGAGGGGAAGGAGAAGAAGGAGATGGAGAAGAAACATTCTTCTTTTGAGCAAAATTCTTCTTTTGTGAGAAAGAATTATTCCCTTTTGATGAGTTTGCAACCACTTGAGGAGCAGGTGCGTGGAATGCCTGCGAGTGCGCTTTGAACTTGTCCTCCGCAAGTTGCGCTTGGTTGAAAACTGAATCCAATGTTTCCATAGAAACAAACATAATTTCTCTGTACAAGTGCTCTAACAAGCCACTTTGAAATTTGAGAATCAAAGCTGGAACATCATCCTCCACATTCACAAGTATCCTGTACCTGTTGAACTGAAAAATATATTCCTGTACAGTCATATTAGTTCCTTGCCTAAACCGAAACCACCTAATTACCAAATCCTTAGAATAATTGGAAGGATAAAAATTGGTTTTCAGACAGTCTACAAGTTCATCCCAAGTAGTGAGTTCATCATGACCTCTTTTTCTTTCTACAAGGACTTTAGCTAAACCAGAAAGTTTTAGCTTAGCATAAGGAACCACATCTTCATCTGAAAGCTGAGAGTAAGAAAACCAAGAACTCATGTCAAGAATCCAACTATTCAAGACATCAGGGTTCCTGGATCCATCATAAAATGGAACTTCACAATGAACTCTCAAGCGAGAATCATGAGCAGAAGTTGAAGTATTATGCACAGAAATGTCATTTACCTTCATGGCAAGATTACCAAGGACTTCTGCCATGGTAGTATCATTAGCTTTATCTGCTAAAGCATTTACAACATGGGCAAGTTCTGCCACTTGGGCAGCCAAGTCAGAAGCCATGTTCAACCGGGTATAAGCCAGGAGTAAAAAAATGAGAAAGCACTAAATCAAGGTAAAAATTGAAATTTTCCTTGTTACAATATTGTGCTCCTAAATTTGAAAAATACCCCTAAGGCTCAAATTTGCAAAATTTTAACTAACCTAAGGTTACAATTTATAATTTATTAATTTAAAAATAACTTAATTAAAAATTAAATTTTAATTAATCATAGATTAATTAATTTAATTAAGTTATTAAAAATTAAATTAATAAAAACATAAAAATTACATGCAACCTTAGAATAGTAAAACTTTAAAAATTTACAATAAATTACCCTTGTGGCTGAAGAAAATCTGCCTGTCAACTGCAGTCACTGGCTGTCACTGTTGTTGCACGTTTCTCGAGGCAGATTTATTGCTCAATTTGTGCACATAACTTTTGCTACATGCTTCCCGATGCAAACATCAAATGAACCAGCGACGGATAATAATTTTTAGTGAAGCAAAAGTTTTTGTGCCCACTTCATCCGTCGGCTTGGCCTGGCAGATTCCAAGCCAGACAGGGCTATCGCGGTGGCGGGCTGTCCATGCCCCTAGCACAGTCTACCGTAGGTCTTGGCACAGTCTACCGTAGGCCCTGCAGATGCCTGACAACACTGTCAGGCGCTGCATGGCGACTTTGTGATGCAGCAAGCCCTACAGTCGCCTAAAAGTACTGTCAGGTGCTATGGTGGCAGATCTGCCGCACCAGTGTCGATGCCTGACAAGACGTCAGGCTATCATGCCGATGGGCAGTAGAGCCTACCGTCGGCTCTGCACAGAGCGATGCTGCCACGGCCTACGTTGCAGCTACTATCGCCTGACAGCGTTTGCCGTAGGACTGACGCTTGATAGACTGTCAGGCCGTGGGCAGCAAGGTCAGGTGTGTCAGGCTTGTCTGACGCACTTCGACTAGCCGCGGTTGTCGACCATGCACCCTTGGTGTTGGCGCGATAGCCAAAAAGGCCAAGAAACCTTAGGCTCTAAAAAAAAATTCTTTTTTTTTTTTTACAATAAAAAAATCTAAATTAATATATTTAAGAAAATATATATTAATTTAAAATTTAAGTTTTTCTAAAACAATGAAATTTTTAAAATTAACCAGGGAGGCTAATTATTAAAAATAATGAAAACTTAAACTATTAAAAATATGAGCAACCAGATCCCTTCAGTAGCTCTCCTTTCAAGATCCGGTCGACACACGACCAGCGTTTGAAAGGCAACCAGACCCAAGTCGACACACGACCTGGTATAGAACTCCTCCAGCTTCAAGACTCCTCGATGGCAGGAACAAATGGCTCCCTAATACGCATCTCTCCGTAGGAGTAGTCCAAACCTGCCAAGGGATTTTTGTAAGAAAGGAAACGGGGTAAACTTCTCCTATACTCCTTGAGCATACGGAGAAAGTTGGAACGAGGATTTTGACGCCTAAGGAACTTCCTTCTGCGTATGGTTTTCAAGCTCCCCTTGAGCTTGAACCGAGTCCTCAATGAGAAAATATTTCTCATAAAAAAATTATCTCCTATCCTCTCACCTCACAAGCCCTAGTGCAAACATGAACTAGGCTCTGATACCAATGAAAAGGATTGAAAATCCAACTAAGTGTTCTATTATTTACAATTCAATTTATAGGCTCTAATGGCCCAAAATACATAACCAAACCCATCAAATCATGGATTTGATCCAATATGCTTAACCATAAGCTACAAAAGTGCAAAGGAGAATGCACGTAACTTTCTAAGCTAGGAGAAAGGAATAATGCTAACTATAAGATCCTTTTTAGCTATCTTGAAGTACACACTTCCTACTTTGAGTTCACACTTCCTAACTAACACTCCTAAATGACAACTAGAAGATAACTAGTGCCCACAAGTGCATGTGAGAAAGAGACTCACTTACAATATTAATTTGCAAGAAATAAACTATGCAAAACTAACTAGAAATTACTAGAGGGGTCATATGAGTGATCAAACATCAATCCTCATCAGGGGTGTTGGATAACATTACATTATTTGGTACATGTTAATGTACCACCTTGGGTACATATCTAGATTAGGAGTGTGTCTTAGAATAGAGTGTGAGTAAATATTTTTATATAATGTAATAACATATTGGAAGGGGGTGAAATTTGAAAGGCCATAATGGAATAAGGTTATAAAATTTCCATTTTGAAACTCAATTAAGATCTAATAAGATATATAGAGATAATTATAATTAATCATTCAACTTACAAAACTTGTCATTTTGGTGATGGTGGATAGAATTACAAAGGATATGCACTTCATAGCAAGTAATAACATATATTAGGCAGTGTGAGAGGGGGAAGAGATCATGAAGAACATCCAACTTATTGGGTCCATGATGTATCACCTCTTACCTTGAGAGTAGGGTCATTTGCAAGCCTAGGTCTAAGGTTTAATAAATTTAAGTTAGAGAGCACCTATGTTTCTCCCTAAGATTTTTCCTTGACAACCTGACCTTAATCTAGTCTATTTAAACTACAAATGTGTTAATCAACAATATATAGGTCCTATAAACTATATGCTTTTTATTTTAATGATAAATATAAAATATTTTTTTAAGGCAAGGGTTCGAGAATATAATGCAATCAAACAAACCCTAATATTAGTATATACAATTTTATTTTGATGATATGCAAGACTAAAGTTGGTTTTCTAAAGCTATTAATGCTAACTTGTTCCTTATTTTCCCTAATGTTCTTTAATAGATAAAGCAAAAAACATAAAATAATATGTGTAGATACAAAATAGACATTATATATATTATCTAAGATAAAATAGTATATTCAAGTGGCACTTATTTTTACCTCAATGGTGGAAGTACTGGTGAGATGTAGATGCACTACTAATACTACTATTATCTAGTGGTCCTTTTGTTGACTGGTAGAAGCATCATTAGTCTATGAAAGCACTATTAGAACTACTATGATATGATGGAAATTTTACTTAGGACTCCTATTTTTTACAAATGTAAAACACATAGAAAATATATGGAGTTAGTAGTAAAGGGATATACCTAGAATAGTGAAGAGTGTATGGCTCCCTTGACTAGCATCAAACCCTTGATCAAAAGATAAAAATAAATAGATACAAAAGGATACAATGTTGACTATGATATTAGTGGTAAAAGTACCATTGGGAAGTGATAGTTTCACTGGTGCTTTTTCCAGTTGGTAGCACTTTTACTTTCTATAGAAAAATATTATTATGAAGTCATAATTTCTACTATGGCATAGATCTAGCACAATAGCATCAATAAAATTGCAATTTGGTAGCACTTTTATCTACATATACAATAAAATATATTTTTGGATAAAATACTTTATGACTTCCCAAATGATTCAATGAGGATCCCTGACCTAGGGATGTAAGGGCCCTAATGAAGATAGTGGTGATAACAAAAGATGTAAGCTAATGATGAAGTGAAAGTAATAACTTTATAACAAACAAGGTTAGTATGAAATGATCAAAATTACCACAAGATAATAAAACAAAGATAATAATAAAGCTAATAGAGGAGACAACATAACCAATTAGATACAAGCAACTTGTAGCCTCAAGATCTTTGGTTGATATTACCTTATATGAGGAAGTAGATGAACTTGCTATTGCTTAAGATGATTGATATAGAGCTTCACTAGTGAAAGAGATCCATATTTAATTTGGGGGATTTTCATTATTACAAAATATTTTGGATTGGGCTCCCCATAGGATGTCTTTAATGGCTCCTTGTTTGTTGCATTGGTTTTTATGCGACTATTTGAAGGTAAGTTTCTAAAATGGTTCAATATGCAATTAAGGATGCAAGATAAAAAAAGGAAAAAATTAGGGTTTTGGATTTTTGTTGATGATATAAATCACATTGGTGTGATAAGATCCATACTTGGTGTATGGCTTGGTGGGTATCAACTATAGACCTTTTATTTTTTGGTGTATGATAATTAATAGTGCTAGGATCAATAATATTGGTGGCACTAATGATCTCAATGCTAATGCTGAAATGATTATTGTAAGGAATATTAGATAGGAAATGATAAAAAATTAATCCCTTCCAAAATCATTATCAAATAAAATATGTGCTACCACTTTAGTCCTAGCGCTTTTGCTTTTGGAGCAATAAATACTCCAAAATTGAGCTTTGAGATAATTAACCTAATTTGAATTATTGATTGGTTAATTTATGAAGATGTTAAGTTTAGATACTTTGATAATGCACTCAAAATTGGGTTTCTATATTTACCCTTTTTTTATGCATTTATTAGAAGATAAATGCATTAAAACTAATATTTTATACCCTGATTGTGAGATAGATTTGTGGTTGCTTAGGATTTATGATGTACCATAAATTATGTTTTTCATTCATTGATTGATGATGATGTTAAATTTTCTATTCCAGTGTGTACACTCAAGTTTGAAAGGGAAAATCAATTTTGACTAAGGAAACTTGATTTTACCATGATTCACACTAGTGCAATGATGAAATATTTATGAAAAACAACAAAAATAAACTAGGATGTAATGGGGGTAAAATGGTTGGGGGTTAAAAGAAAAATTATTCCTAGCATTGACAATTGTGATTAGGATACTTGGAACCCTTGATTTGATAAGAAAATTTTATGGTGCAGTAGGCAAGACTAATGCACTTAGATAAAAGAGTGAGACCATTATCAACAGGACAAGGAGGTTAGGTTTAGGTAGAAACTTTGAAAACTTGTAGTATAAGTTTTTGTTATGAAAGGCACACTCAAAAAAATGATGATACTTTTTCATGCTAGAAATAATTTTGCACCAACTCTAGTACCAATTGATGGTGCTTTTACAATTTGATGGCACTATCACCATTTGATAGTTCTATCAAAATCTTGGTGGTGCTTTTACCACTTAGTGGTTATTTTACCACTTAGTGGTGATTTTATATCCAATTGAAATTTTATCAAAGGGTGGTGCTCATAGCTAAAAATTATCACTAATGAGTGGTGGGTTTGGCTAGTTACAAGAAATACTAAAGATGTTGGACTACCAAGAGAGAAGGTTCCATGATCTAGAGATTATCCAAGGGATTCTATATTTTATGGATCATATTTTATTGGTGTTGATAGGGTTGGACCATGTAGCCCATATGCCGAAGGTGGTGTTTTATAGGGCCTTGTTGATAGCCTTAGTCGAGTGATGATATTTAGATATTAATAACTATCAATTACCTTATGGAGAGATTATTATTATGTTATAAAATGTGTGATAGATTCTAAGGGTGTCAATCAGATAAAAATAGTGTACATGAGCCAAGACTAAAGGTAGATCTTGGACCAAATTAAAAAATAGATAAATTTCATAGTAATGAGGTCTCACAATTGTATAAATTCTTCCAATACTAGAAGTTATATGGATAGGAAAAAAATATTACTATGTGCACTGGTGTCTAGGATATTGATCAAGGACACCAATTAATGAGTGGTGCATTGGGGATTATAGAATATGGTCATTGACATATTAGAGTGATAAACAATATCTTCCTAGGGGTTTTTCATTTTGGCTAGGTTGTACCACTTGTTGCACAAGGTGGTATCAAGAGGAAGCATGAGTTTGACCTATTACACATTGTTGTAGGTATAGGCTTGGGAGTAAATAGTCATGTTTTGGCCATAAGGATTACTAGGATGGCTGGAAAACCTAGAGTCCCTATATTTTAGCATTGAGCTTGGTACTGGGAGCAAGGAAAGGGGTAACTACATAGAGGCATTTTATGTATAACTTGGAAACTTATCGAGTACTTAAGTTGGGAGTAAGTCAATTAGTATATATAGGCAACATTTAGGGTGGGCTAAGGATGCCTACTAGTTGGCTCAAGTCAGGTAATTAAAATGGTTGGTCAAACCATGGGAAGAGTGTGAGATCTTCTATTTTTATAGTGGTCTAATAGTTTAGCTTATGGGAAGAGATTCTAGTGAGGTCAGTCTAGCATCAATATTCTTTGTGAAAGCATGTATTGGGGCCCTAGCTAAACCTATAAATATACCCAAAGGAATACATGAATGGCCAAAAAATCCTATATCTATGGATTGATGACCCTAGGGTTAGAACTAACTACTAGGGGTGGTACCAGATAATCCACCCTTTGAGTATCATAGTGGTTGTTATAAGGATATGTGAATAGACATTATTAGGGAGGTGACCTTAGGGAGCATGGTAGGTAGTACCTCCACTATTGATATGATACCAAGATTATTTCCAAAGGATTTAAAGGGCAATATAATAAGGATAAATGATCATTCCAATGGTTATGCCAATTAAGGCAATTCCTAGTAGGTCATCTTGATCTATCACAATGACATAGAGGGATGCACTAGCATAGTAGGTAGGTCATCTTCAGGTCATGCTAGTAGTAGTATGGTCAAATAGAGATAGTGTAGATCATGGTAGTAATAAATATGGTTAAGAGAGATAGGCTTGTCCACTATACCTTGATAATATAATAGGCTATTCTATTTTTGACTACAAAAAGGGATGCAGTTATTGCAAAGGATTTAGTGACAAGTGAAGTTAAAAATAGTTAGTTAGTCTATAATCTCTTGGATCAAATGGCTACCATGTAATGATGGAATTCAGGGGAGATAACCTAGATATTTGATAGCAAATATCAAGTGATTTACATATTATAGACCTAACTACCATGTAGCGGTACTAACAAACCAATGACTACCTTTATGACCAGGTTGCAAACAAGGACAACATGGACCCATTCACAATCCATGAATTGGTAGTCATAGTGATTAGTGAGTATGATACCACCACATAAAGGAGAAGGAGAACATAAAATTAGGTCCCATATTTAGTTGCATTTACAAGGATCAATTAAATATCTATTGTTTATTTTAGTATACATGATTTGTACATGATGTACAAGTATATTAATCTATATTTTTTTTTGAAGAAATTGAAAAACTTATATTAATACAAAGAGTAAATACAAGAGGGATTGAAAACATCCCAACCAAGAACCACGAAGCAAGAAGCCAACACAAAGGGCAAGAGGGCAGCACTTCCCAACACTAAGCACAAGAAGAAAACCAGGCGCGAAAACGCGACATGTCGCGAAATCGCAACATGTCACGATATCGCGACAGTCAAGGCAACCAAAGCCACAGCCAGGCAACCGGTCGCGAAATCGCGACGTATATTAATCTATATTTAGAATAGTTTTTTTTATGATTTTTTGTAAATTACTTGTGGTGATGCATGCTCTATGTTATGTGTATTTCATTTTTATTAGGTTTTGATGTTTGATGAATGACAATGACTAATGATTATAGACTTGTAGATTAATTATTATAATGATGTTAGAGCTTTTAGTTTCTAAAGGTGTATTGCAAATGGGTTTGGATGATTAGATTTAGAAAATTTGCTTCAGATTTGAATGATATAATGTATATATATGTTTGATTGATGTTGTAAAATGATGTTCCCAAGGGGTATTTTGAGACTATCATAAAAGCATTGTTATAGTAAATATATAGATAAAAAATTTCGTAAGACCTTAGTTAATATCATGAGGTATTTCTATAATACAAGATATAATACATATACAAGTTTTACTTTGGGAGACTTTAGATAATATCATGTGGCATTGCTATAATACCAAATATGTATAGATAAAATATTTGCCTAGAGATACTTTAGATAAATCCATGAGGCATCGCTATAATATAAATATAATATAGATAAATATTTACTTATGGGGACTTTAGATATAATACAGATAAAACAAATGATCAAGGGGAGTTTAGATAATGTTGTGAGGCATTGCTATATTATAATATTAATATATTATTTTAGTTACCCCTAGGAAAATTACAAAATATCATTTCATAATTTATTTACAAGCTCTAAAATATACGTCTTAAAACCAATAAATACTTGTATAGATGTGCCAAATGGTAAGATTCTTATCCCTAGACACATGTCATTGAGGACTTTAGTTGATAGATTCACCTTTAAATGTCTAAATAAATTTGTATTTACTTATAGATAAATGTCATATAAGAATTCAGATTGGAGGATTATTCTTTAAACAAGTGTCTAAAGGAATTATACTTTGCTTGTATACAAATGTCATATAGAACCTCAAATTTATGGATTTACATTTAGAAAAATATCTATAAGACTTCTAGCTTAATTATAGATAATTTTCATATAGGACTTATAATGTGTAGTTTGCTTCTAGGATGAATGTTATAGAGGATTTGTGAGATATTCCAAGTGGAAATGACTTGCCATAGAGGTATTTTAGTGTGATATATATGACAATGTAGTTTACCCTAGTTGAGAGGAGAAATCTTGTAGGAGCTAAGAGATGACACCATTGATATTTCCATTAGCACTTGCAAACCTGGTAGTATTCATCATGTGATAAGTTGATAAGATAGAATATGAAGAGATAGAGTTTTGTGATATAATTATCAAATATTATGGGATTTTAAGATAGATAATTATGATAGAAGAAAGTATTTAGGTTGTGTGAATTATGATAGGAGAAAAATAAATTGTCCTAGGTGGGATTATTATTTTTATATCATCATGAATCCCTAACTCTCTATGCTATAGATATTCTAATAAAAAATAGGCATATGCATATAGGTAAATATGAATTCAAGCAGATTCAAGTAGATAGTGACATGTAATTAGAATTAAATAGGCAGTCGATATAAATTTAAACATAATATTATTTAACATGCATTATGTTCATTGATCCTTTAATTTATTTATCATCAAGTACAATGAGACAATTAGCTCCTGGACCATACTTGGAGGTTATGGTGTATGGACTTAGCCAATTGGGATCAAATTTACCTTTGAACTTAGTTTTGGCATTAGTGTTCTTTTGATTCTCTTTGAGGACAAGATCACCAACTTTGAAGGACCAAGAACATATCTTTTTTTCTATTATAATGTTTAAGACTTTGTTGGTAGAACCTTATGTGCTCTAGGGCATGGATTTGTTTTTGTAAATCAACTCTAGCTAATTGAGACATTCAATATAATACTAGTCTCCAAAAAGGCATCTTGCATTAAAATACATAAGGAACCTCAAGCTCAAAGGGAAATATATCTTTAGTTCCATATACCAAATCATAGGGCATTATGCCATTGGTAATTTTAACACTAGTGCACATGCCCATAAAGGCATATATAGTTGAAGATGCTAATATCTACTAATTTTTCTAACAAACTTCTTGAGGATTTTGACAAGGGTTTTGTTAGAGGCTTTATCTTGGTTGTTGCCTTGGGTATAATAAGGAGTGAACCATTTATGTTGTATCTTATACTTAACATAATTTTTCTAGTTATATTTTCTCTTAAGATATGTTTCATTATCCATGACCATAATAGAAGGGATGCCATAATGGCTAAGGATCTGGTTGAGAATGAACTTGAAAACTTGAACTTTAATGATTGAGGCTAAATTCATAGCTTCAACCCACTTGGTTAAGTATTTAGTAGCCATGATGATAAATTTGTGTCTATCAAATGATATGAGGTTTATCTTCCCAATAATGTCTAGTCCTCAAATGTAAAAAGTCCATGGTGAGGTTAGGGCTTTAAGGTCCTAAATGGAATGTAAATAATATTATCATGCTTTTGACACTTATCACATCTCTTGATATAGTCACAAGATTCCTTTTCCATATAATATATTAATAACCCATCCATAATAGTTTCTTGGTGATAGCAAAATTGCTAAAATAACAATTGCATGATCCATCATGGGTCTCTTTCATGATTGTTTATGGCTCAACTAAGCAATATGTCATCAAGGATGTGATGATATAAAATATCACCAATGATGACATATCTATAGGCTTATTTATTAAGGTTCTTACATTCATTATAATATAAACTTATAGGCAATGTGTTATCCTTGAGATAAGTGAGGATGTCCTTATACCAAGGATCAAGGGATGGATTCACTTTTATAGTGAAGACCTTTAAAATAAATTGACTAAACTCTAAGGTCAATGGTTCCCTAATTTTCTAAATGATTATTGTAGCTTTTTCATCATCTAGCTCTAAGAGAATTAGGGATGCAATCAAGGCCATAGGATTGATATAATGGTTACTAAACGTAGGAATAGTATCAACAATGATTTTATCAAAGGAATCCATTAGTTTATAAATTATGTTTTTACATGGCTTGAGATTGTTATATTTGGTTTAGTAGACACTATTTACTTGGTTTACTACTAGTTGAATTCTCTAAAGAAAACATATATTCTAACATAAAGAGCAAATGCTATACATAGACCTAAGATAAGGGGTTCATACTTGTGTATTATTGGTATAAGGAAAATTGATTTTATAAGATAAAGGGATTAGATTTTATTGAGGAGTGACCAAGATGACTCTTGCCCCTAGTTATTTGACACATCTAGTGCCATTAAAATATATAATCTAAGGGTATGGTTGATCTACTTCTATATTTATGACTACCTCATCTATAAATTCTACCACAAGGATATGGATAGATCTAAAGGTGCTACTTCTAATTGGTCAACAATATAACCTTTTACAAAAATTTTATTGATAAACTCAAGATAAAATTTGCTAAGTGCAATGAACCACTTAGTAATTATTCACAAGAGGTGAGGTTGACTTGAGATATCACAAGGGATTAACTCTCATAGTGACAAAGGTATTATGGTTGAGTATACTATGTCTAAGCTTTTGAGAGGCAAAAACCACAAGTAAATATTCTCTACGGGTGTATATCAAACTTCATAATTAACAAAATTATGACTAATGTAGAAGATATCATTTTCTCTATATTGGTTATCATATTGTACCAACATATCTCCAAGGTATGGTTTATGGATGCTATGTATAGAAAAAATGTTTTAAGGGGATTAGGTGGGAAAAGACAAGAGGGTACAAAATATAAGATTTGAGATCATCAAATCCAATTTAATAGCCAACATGTCATTCAAAGACCACATTCTTCCTTAAAATATTGATGAAATGTTGAAACTTGTTGGATATCTTGGAGATGAACCTTTTAATGGCCTATATTTTATATTGGATGATCCTAATATAGATTAGAGTTCAATACGGTGGCATATCGATGATAGTCAATATTTTTTTAGGATCAACTTCAATCAAGAAAAACAAATTCTAATAATTTTCTTGATTCCCCCAAAGATGTACTTTTTAGGTTTCATGTGTACCTTGTACTCCCTTAGCCACATAAATATACATCTTAAGTCCTAGATATAATCTTGGTTTAAAGACCAACCAAGAATATCATCAACATAACATTCCATAATGTCATGCATCATGTCATGAAAGGTGTATATCATGGCTCTCTAGTGGGTAGCCCTTGTATTTTTCAATCCAAAGAATATGAATTGATAGCAAAAGGTTTTACATAGGGTGGTGAAAGTTGTTTTAGATTAGTCCTAAAGGAAATTTTTAATTTGGCTATAGCCTAAGAATCTAACCACTAAAGATAGTATTCATATTCTATAGTGAAATCAATTATCATGTCAATGTTAGGTAAAAGGAATTCATATTTGGGATAAAATTTATTGATGTCTCAAAATTTGGTGCATACTCTAACACTACCTATTTTCTTGACCATAGGAAAACAATTCAAGATCCAATCACAATAGTCAAAGGCTTTGATAAAATTGACATCAAGAAATTTTTGAAGCTCCTCTTTACCCAAAAGTGTGACCTTAAAGTCTATTTTTTAATCATTTTTATTTTATAGATTTTGCACCAGTAATGATGACTAGGTGGTGGACAACTAGGGGGATATATACTGATCATGTCAATATAGGAGCAAGCAAAGATGCATTTAAAATCCATAAAGAGATTTTGTAATCATCATGCTTAGTTGGGATTAGACTTTACTTAGCTTAAGGATATTGGGATCATATGGAGTCCCAATATTTATATCTATGGTTTCCTTAATTAGAATATGAGATTCTTATTCTAATTGAGGAGGAACAAAAAGCACTTATAGGATCTCTAGATCTACATGTTCTAAGGTTGGCTAACTATTTTCAATTCATTGTGATATAGTCACATTGGTAATTTAGGGAAAGGATACATAAAAATAAAAGGTGTTTTATGCTATATAGTCTAAGGAACCATCTTGGGGAGGATCGTTCCTGATATCATTTTGTTCATAGTTGTATTTTTTAGTAATGAGCATAGGGTAGACTAAGGTTAGAAAATGTGTAGTTACAAATCAAATAAATTTGGAGAAGTTAGGATCTATTAGGAGTTAGGATTCATCATCATCATCCTCACCCTAGTCAAGTCCATTTAAAAAATATAGTCATCATGGGATGCCCTATAAAGACAATTGGATTCTCCTTTGATATTGGAAGAAGAAGGTAAAGGCTTACTACTTGTTGGGGATTTAACCTATCCCAAATTATCTTGGATAGTCTTTATTCTATAAATATTATTTAATACCCTATATGTATAGGCCTATTCCTTCACCTAGATATCTTATATTGCAAATCATATACTTAGGGATGTGATATGATTTTGAAAAAAATTATAAGGTATATTATTGCTTAATGAAGGGTTACTACCATGGATTTTCTCCTTGTTGGATATACCAATGCACATGAAGAAGTAGCTTCCTATTTGCACTATTTTACCCTTATTATTAGAAGGTAAGCCTAATATTAAATGGGATAGAGGGAGCTTTGGAGACTCAATTTTGAAGTATTTCCTAAGCCTAAATAATCTCATTATTTCCATGCATAGGGTCAGATAGATGATAGCTAGTTTATGAGGCTGCCCTTCTCTTGTGATATCTTAGGAAGAAGATGATGGATTTAAGTTCCAATGCTATTCCAGAACCCCTTAAAGAGGAGGCTACAAATTGTGTTTTGGTTTTTGTTTCTCTTTCTTCCTATGTGCTTATTTTTTTCATTGTTAGCTTTTAAGATTTTATTGATCCTTATTTTGGATCCATTTTTGTTGAGTGGATCCTTATTAGTATTTATAATGTTAGTCTTCTAATATTCTTTGCTTTTATTTCC
Source organism: Wollemia nobilis (assembly GCA_028583015.1). NCBI lineage: Eukaryota > Viridiplantae > Streptophyta > Pinopsida > Araucariales > Araucariaceae > Wollemia > Wollemia nobilis. Next base: position 878,625 of record JAQPPZ010015344.1, read on the forward strand.
TTATTAGTTGTAAAAGGTTTGGTGAGACTTTTAAAATCCCTTATTCAACCTAATAAAAAAATAATGAAGGGATTTGCACCCTGACCCTTAAGTTCATTGTTAAATAGATTATTTAGAGTAAGATATCTTAATGCATTAGTGATAAGATATTGAGAATAAGAGGAAGAGGATTCAGGAGATAAATTTAGAGAAGTATGAATATAATCTTTTGAATCATTGATCTCAATTATTTGAAAGTGGGAAAAATATCTAAGGTAAGCTAGAATGTGATACATCTTGCCCTTGTATACATATTTAAAGCATTGATGGAGAGTTGAAGGGATATACTACCTTTCATGGATCCATGGCCTCCCAAGAAGAATGTTGTGTTTTAGATCATATGGTATGATATAGAAAAGAATGTTGAGAATGTGAGGTTTGGCTTTGAAGGGAAATACTATAGTGCCATTAGCCTCATGTTTCCCATTTTAAAAATCTTTGATAATTAAATAAAATTTCTATAAATCTTATTTGGTTAGCAAAAAATAACTAATGGACCTGTATGATTCTTGGCTAGATCCATTGGGAGCCAAGGTGACCACAAGGGTGTGTTATATTCTCTACACTCAGGGGATTTAGAATTGAAGGGCTCACCAAGAATGGTTTTAGGACTTAGTCCAAGTATAAGGATGGGATGTTTGATATATATTGAGGAAACACCTATGTTTGAACTTTTTAAAATCTAAGCTATGAAAATGAAATAATAATGCAAGGCAATAAAATATGCAAGAAGAAAAGAAACTAACCTTAGAATTATTCTTGATTTTCAATGATAACTAAACCCTAACTTGCAATAAAATAAATATTTTCTTTTTAGCAAGGTTTTAAGAGAATGCACAAACATATTTAACCCTAGGATGCAAGACTACATGCTTTTATTCTTCAAATGCCTAGAAATAGAAGATCAAATATTTTATTTTTCTTTTATGATCAAAATCTAAAACAAAAATGACCAAAGACACTCACAAAATAGCCTAAATATGTACTAGTGAACTTAACTAAATCAATGGTTGATCCTAGATTTAACTTGCAACCAAAATATCCAAACAACTTCAAACTTGCAAAATAGTTTACAAAACCCTAGAAAATTTGATCAACACTTGGGAGTCTTCTTAGGCTACTATATGATTGAGCTTGAAGGTGCAACAGTCAAGCCCCCTTGGTCCTTTTAGCTGACCATTTAAAAATAAAATGATCTTTGACCTTTGGAACAAGCAAAAGCAAAATGGAATGGACATGCAACAACAAAATGAGATGAAACAAAATGCAAGTGATAAAAAGCTAAAATGCAAGCAACAAACAAGGGTTTTGGGAAGCAAAACTTTACCCCCAAGTACTAATTAACCAAATTCATACCCTATTATGAGGTGGTATAAATATGGCTTGCCAAATTCACACCTTGTATGGGTGGGGCATGAATTTGGTTCTAATGCACTTTTGAGTCCTAAAATACCAAAAAATGAGATGCAAAATAGTGAAAATAGAGCTAATGAATAATAATGTAAATAAATAACTTGGCTAGCTAATGGAGTAAAAAATGAGAAATTAGAAGATAAAGTAAGCACTCCAAATTATAGACTTCTCCACTTTATCCCCAAGGGCAACCAACATAGCAAGAAAATAGCAAAAATAGAAAATAATAGCAGAGGAGAACTTGCTAATGAATAATCAATGAGTTAATATATAGGATTCCCCAAAATATTGATTGTTGGAAAAGAGGAAATCCAATCCTCTACTTATAAGAGGTTTGAAGGGCTAAAAGGGTAGGAAAACAAAATTTCACCACGAGCAAGGACCGACAACAAAACATGTTGACAAGGAATGGGGTTTTGAGATAAGTACCCATAGAATACCAAATTCATGCCTAGTAATTGTAGTATGTAAATTTGGCAAGTCAAATTCATGTCCTGTATGGACCAAAAATTAATTTGGTAAAGATAGGGAAAAGGATGAAGGAAGAGGGGAAACATAATCCAATTTTACACTTAGTAAGCTTGGGTGGGTTCCTAAGGGTCTAAGGAAATATTGAATCATTTTTATGGTTCAATTTTCCATGTCTACATTTTCCCAATCTTTGATGCATTTATAACCAAATAAATGTGTCAAAGAAATATGTATACTCCTATGGGTAAAAATGGTTAACACACAAAAAGGGATGGTCATATTTGGATGAAGGGATGATGCAAAAAGGGGTGTTACCTTACACACCACAAATTTGCATGTAAATCAAGGCATTACTTACATTAATTCTTCTAAGGCTAGGGTACCCCTCGAGTTTTTGAAGGAATGCAAGCTTCTTGAAAAAAACTTGAAAAAGGCACAAAAAGGAAGCAAAAACAAGAAAATCAAAGAAGAAAAAAGAGAAAAAGACAAAAGGAAGAAGAACGGGCGAGAGAGAAGAAAAGGAGGGAAAAGGAGCTCATTTTCACCATGTGAGGAGGAGAAAAGAGCTCTAGAGGAGAAAAAGGAGAATGAAACTTCTAACTCACCATGCTACCATGGTGAGAGGTGAGGCTAGCACTATTGTATATTGGATTAAGGTACTGATCAAGACCCACTTGCTAGAATTAGATTCTTTACTTACAAATAAAAATAGCATTTTTTTAAAATTTAGGGTTTTTGCGCAATTTATTTTGTAAAATTCATCATGGATCATGAATTTGGTCATGAAACATGAAATTGTTCAAGTTCCCTTGCCAAATTTATGACCAATCATTTCGGGGCATGAATTTGGTAAAATTTACCAAAAAAATATACTTTTTTAAAAGTGAATCTGATGAAATGAATGAATGGTGGTATGTTGATTGTTTAGCTAGATACGAAGAACACAAGCTTATACTGAGAGGGGGGTGAACAGTATAAGACCACTTTTTACTTTTCTTTCCCAACCAATATTATGCAATGTATAGATAGCAATATCAATAGTAGTAATCAAAGAAATGCACAAATCACCACACACAATAGAGACACCAAATTTACGTGGTTCACCCAATGTGGGCTACTCCACGGAGAAAATATTTTACTAAAACTTTCTCAATCAATCTCTTGGGAATCCTTTCCCTATTACAATGTTTATGGACCTCTGTCCAAAGGAGACACCAATCCCCTAAATCAAGTTCGTGGATCTCTATCCACAGGAGACACCAATATCCTAACTCTACTCTGGTTGGTGATCCTCTAGAAGACCTCTGCCTCCACTACCCTTAGCAAATGGAACTCTATCCATAGAAGACACCTGTCCTCCCTACTATGGCTGGAGATCTTTGTCCTCAACTCTGTCACCTCCAAAGCTCTATCTCAAATATGTACTAAACATAGTCCTTCGATCTAGCACAAATCTATCCTCAATATCTGTCTCTGGTCTAGCACAAACCTATCCTCAAATATGCACCAAACTCTATCCTCAAATCTGTACTAAACATAGTCCTTCGGTCTAGCACAAATTTATCCTCAATCTCTATCCTCAAGCCTTAACTCAAAGCTTGACTAAATCTCAAATCAACTCTGCTGGATCTGCCCCAAACCTTAACTCAAGGTTTGAACAAATCAATCAATCAACTCTGCTCTCAAGTATTCTCAAAGACTTATCTCAAATATGCCTTGTAAGCTTCCACAAAATCTCACACCAATCTATCCTTAAGTCCTCTCTAGAACTTGTCCAATCTGCTCAATAAGTTCTCACAAGAACTTATCCAAATCTGCTCTCAATATGTATTGTAAGCTTCCACAAAAGCTTACCCAAGTCTGTCCACAAGTCTTCTCAAAGACTTACCTCAAATCTGCTCAACAAGTCCACACTAGAACTTGTCCAATCTCATAGAAACATAAAGAGAATTGTTAGAGACTCAATATGCTCTATACTCATCACAATGCTCAATCACTTTCAATCACTCTCTTAGAAACATACAGAGAATTGTTAGAGACTCAATATGCTTCACATTCACCTCAATGCTCAATCACTTTCTCAAATCAATTCAGAATATAGAATAGTTTGTTTTATGGAACTTGAACAATCACTTCACACATCCACTTGACTAGGCTCAACCAACTCTACTCAACCAATCACTCAATGAAACAATCCTTGCTTGCAAACCCTAGTCCAAGCATATAAACCTTCACTCAAAATATTTCAACAATGCTTATCAACCAATCTCACATAACAATGATACTCATGTTCTTTTCAAACCCTAGTTCAAGTTCTTCACTCAACCAATGGCTTCAACAACAATGCTTATAAAAAATCTCACATAACAATGATACTCATGTTCTTTTCAAACCCTAGTTCAAGTTCTTCACTTAACCAATGGCTTCAACAACAATGCTTATCAACCAAGGTTTTAACAACAACTCTTTATTCCAGAAAACCTTGAAGCATTAACTCAACACACTCAATAAGGAAATCAAATTAAATCCTTTTCACTCCAAACTTGTTTTCCAGAAAACCAACCAATCAACTCAACTATGGAAGAATGTGCTCATACCTTTTTCTTGATGATGAAGGAACCTCAAACATCTGCCACAACCACAAACACTTCTTTGCCAAGCTCAAAGAAGTTAGATAACAATACAAAGCATATAATAACTCACAAATACACCTTATTACTCCATTCTTAAAATAATATCCAACACCACAATAGTTTAAATATTCACTTCTCAAAACCCTAACTCATCACAATTTCATCTCAACCATTCAAATTTGACATAAGCTACTTCAGAAAAATATCCTAAAAAATTAACCCAATTTCTACTTATAACTCCCTACTTTAATATTGCATTTAAAAATAATTCTTTTGAAAAATAATGCAATAAATAATTTTCCTTTCCTCTAAGGTAAAAATATTTTTACCCACAAATTAATCTCAGCAAACACCTTTCATAAAACTCATAAAAATTCTCTTTAACTTAGGCTAAACTCCAAAAAAAAAATATTCCCCTTATTTCTCCTAAGACAAACTTTAGCCTAAGCAAAAATCAAATTTAATAATTAAAAAGCTTTACCACTTTGGCATGCACGTGAGTCGAACCGAGCGCATCTCTCCCACTAGCACCTTGACCATGGCTTCCATGCCATGGAGCCACGTGCTCCTCTTGGAGCCTCCAAGCACCTTCAGTGCTTTGACCTTCTAAAACACATGAGCCAAAATATGGCTCCTTCACCCATGCTCTATGAAATGCATTGCACGAAGTTACTATCACGAGGAATGCACATGAAATAGCATGTGATAGTCTTTAGTGAATCGGGTGGATAATTTTACCTTTGGAAAGGCTATGGTATATATATGCCATATGCCTTCCAATGTGCTCCCACATCGGCGGAGGAAGACGTCGACAATGCACGCGATGAAGTCGACGGAGGGAGACATCAAAAATGTACGCGAAAGAACCGACGCCCAACATTAGACTTTGGCCATTATTTATTAAATATAATAAATTAAATTATTTTAAGAATTTAATTATTATATTTAATAATTAAATGGACTTTGGCATTTTAAACCAAACTTTAGGGCCTCCTTGGTTTTTAGAAAAACCTTACAACTTGCCCACATGGTTTTAATGAAAAAACCTTTTATTTTTGCCATCATTGGTTTTAAGGAAAACCTTTTATTTTTCCAAAACATGGTTTTAATAAAAACCTTTAAACTTATGCTTCCACATAATATTAAAAATATTATGAAGCTCTTTTGCCATTAACCTTTGCATTGTTCCTTTTGACCTTTTTACATCAATGGTAGCTTATTCCTTGACATCAATGACAACTTCGTTCCTTGACATCAATGACAACTTTGACTCAAAATGTCCAACAATCTCCCCCTTTGTCATTGATGGCAACCCAAATTATTTTTACCAGAAACTTAACCTTTTCTTTGTTCTACTCCCCTGGGACATTGCTCCCCCTGGCTCAATGCTCTTTTTGAATCTCTCCTCTTTACTCAAATACCAAATCTCTCCCCCTTACTCAAATCTCTCCCCCTTTGACATCAATGGCAAAGGGTCACCTTTGGGGCTCGGGGCTAAGAATGATTCTCTTAGCTTAGCCCCTCCCCCACCTCTTCTTGAGGTGGTTAATTCTGGGGTGGGAGTATTTCTACTCCCAACAAGCACTGGTCTTTACCTTTATCCTCTTTTCTTCTTATCTGATCCTTCTAATTCCTCTGATTGTTCCTTTCCATGTCCATGCTCCTATCCATGTCCATATTCTTTTCCTATTCCTATTCCTATTCTTGTTCATGTTCATATCCATGTTCCTATTCTTGTTCTTGTTCCTATTCCTATTCCTGTTCATACTTGATTCTGGAATGTCTACTCTACACCATTTTGTTGTGTGTCCATCATTATTGCACTTATAACACTTAATGTTATTATTCCTTGGAGGTGCAAATATCTTAGGATTTCTCCTAGTGAAGCCATATCCTTTTCTGTCATGAACCCTGCAATTCATTGCCTTGTGACCAAACTGATTACATGAGTAGCAATACCCATGGAAAAGTTGTTTGTTCCCATATTCCTGTCTTTCATGTGTCCTGCACTGTGAAGCCATGTGCCCAAACCTATGACATGAAAAACATATTCCATTGAAGTTTCCTTGTCTTGACCTCATTGGTCTCTTAGTCTCTCTTAACCTATTCTGATTGTTGTTCCATCTATTTCTTCTTTGTGCATTGTTCCTATCTTTGTTGAACTTTCTATTGTCCAACTCATCCTCAGATGTCTCACTTTCTCTTGCACTTTCTTCTTCTAAAGTTTCTTCTCCTTCAGAACTTGAGATTGACTTTTCTTCTTGTTTCTTTTGAGCCTGTTCAAAACCAAGACCTATTTTGTTTGTTGGCCTTCTTTGTACCTTGATCATCTTATCCACAATATTTGAACTCTTTCCAAACTTGTGTAGCTTACTCTTGGACTTTTCTAAATCTTCCTTTAGTAGGGCTACTTCTTGCTCTAACCTTTCACATTCTAAGACCTTTTCTTCTAACTTATCTTTGAACTTCTTTGTCTTAGCCTTTGATTTGTCTAGATCCTCTATAAGCATTCTTCTCTCTTCATCACATTCTTGAAACTGAAACTCAAGTTTAGAGTTTTGCTTTCTTACCTTCTTTACTATTTCAAGAGCATAAATAAGTTCTCCCTTAAGATCATATCCTTATTTATCTGATTCTTCCTCTATTTGTTTACCTTTGTCCACATCTTCATTTTCTTTTGACTTGTCTTCTATAGGATCACTTTCTTCTTTCTCTAGAGCCATTAGAATATTCTCTTCTGGTCCTTCAAGTGTATCTTCATATTCATCATCACTAAAACTGAAACCATTTCTTGTACAACTATCTTCAAGATGTCCAAAGTTACCACATCTAAAACACTTGAGAATTATTGGTGACCTTTTCTTGACTTCTTTTTCTTCAATCATAAATAGGACTTCATCTTTATCATTATCTAAAAAACTATTATCACTATCACTTGAGTACTTACTTGCCTTGTCTGCATAGTAGCTCCTCTTTTTCCTTTGAAAGAACTTCTTTCCTTGTCTGCTTTGTCCATCCTTGCTTTTCTTTTGATGCTTGTATCTTTTTGATTCCTTGTTTCTGTGATCCTGTTTATCTTCATCATTGTTATTCTTAGCTTCTTAATAATCAGTTGCATAATGACCATATTTTCCACAATTGAAACATCTAACATATTTTGCATCTCTAGATCTTCTTGAATCCTTATTCCTTTTGCCATAATTAGCTTCTTCATCACTGGATGACTCATTGCTTGATTCTGACTTCTTACCCTTTGTCTTCTTTATTTCTTTGAAGGTTGCTTCCTTCTAGGGATTAGGTTATTTTGTTCTCAACTCAAAATTTGTAAGAATACCAAGCAACATATCTCTTGTCAAAGAATCACCATCCTTTGATTCTTCTATAGAAGAAATATTTTCACTAAATATTTTTGGAAGAGATATTAAGACCTTATCACAAACATCTGATTCTTCAACCTTAAGTCCAAGTCCTTGCATAGCATTAACAACATCATCGATTCTAATTAGATAAGTACTAATGTTTTCCTCATCCTTCATTCTTAACTCTTCAAATTGTCCTTTGAGGTTTCGTATCTTTGCTTTCTTAATACCTTTATCTCCTTCATATATATTTTGCAACTTATCCCACATTCCTTTTGCATCTTGATAATGCATAACTTTTATGGACTCTGTTCTATGCAAACCTCTCAAAATTGCATTCATTTCTTTTGAATTGTAATGTTGTAGAAGCTTACCTTCCTTATCTATAGGTGGATCAACTGAGGGATCGTATCCATTTTCAACTGCTTCCCAAATCTCATTGCCAAGTGCCATCAGGTAAATCTTCATTCTCATACTCCAATATATATAATCACTTTCATCAAATATTGGTGTTGAATTATCTGATGATCCATTCTTAGAATCCATTGTGTTCTTGTAAGCTTTTCCTTCAAGATGTTAAACTCTTCCAAAGGAACCCACTATGATACCAATTGAAGAACACAAGATTATACTGAGAGGGGGGTGAACAGTATAAGACCACTTTTTACTTTTCTTTCCCAACCAATATTATGCAATGTATAGATAGCAATATCAATAGCAGTAATCAAAGCAATGCACAAATCACCACACACAATAGAGACACCAAATTTACGTGGTTCACCCAATGTGGGCTACTCCACGGAGAAAATATTTTACTAAAACTTTCTCAATCAATATCTTGGGAATCCTTTCCCTATTACAATGTTTATGGACCTCTATCCAAAGGAGACACCAATCCCCTAAATCAAGTTCATGGATCTCTATCCACAGGAGACACCAATATCCTAACTCTACTCTAGTTGGTGATCCTCTAGAAGACCTCTACCTCCACTACCCTTAGCAAATGGAACTCTATCCATAGAAGACACCTGTCCTCCTTGCTCTGGTTGGATATATCTATCCTCAAATCTGTCACCTCCAAAGCTCTATCTCAAATCTATACTAAACATAGTCCTTTGGTCTAGCACAAACCTATCCTCAAATCTACACCAAACTCTATCCTTGAATCTGTACTAAACATAGTCCTTCGATCTAGCACAAATCTATCCTCAATCTCTCTCCTCAAGCCTTAACTCAAAGCTTGACTAAATCTCAAATCAACTCTGCTGGATCTACCCCAAACCTTAACTCAAGGTTTGAACAAATCAATCAATCAACTATGCTCTCAAGTCTTCTCAAAGACTTATCTCAAATCTACCTTGTAAGCTTCCACAAAAGCTCACACTAATCTATCCTTAAGTCCTCTCTAGAACTTGTCCAATATGCTCAATAAGTTCTCACAAGAACTTATCCAAATCTGCTCTCAATCTGTATTGTAAGCTTCCACAAAAGCTTACCCAAGTCTATCCACAAGTCTTCTCAAATACTTGCCTCAAATCTGCTCAACAAGTCCACACTAGAACTTGTCCAATCTCATAGAAACATAAAGAGAATTGTTAGAGACTCAATATGCTCTATACTCATCACAATGCTCAATCACTTTCAATCACTCTCTTAGAAACATACAGAGAATTTTTAGAGACTCAATATGCTTCACATTCACCTCAATGCTCAATCACTTTCTCAAATCAATTTAGAATATAGAATAGTTTATTTTATGGAACTTGAACAATCACTTCACACATCCACTTGACTAGGCTCAACCAACTCTACTCAACCAATCACTCAATGAAACAATCCTTGCTTGCAAACCCTAGTCCAAGCATATAAACCTTCACTCAAAATGTTTCAACAATGCTTATCAACCAATCTCACATAACAATGATACTCATGTTCTTTTCAAACCCTAGTTCAAGTTCTTCACTCAACCAATGGCTTCAACAACAATGCTTATAAAACAATCTCACATAACAATGATACTCATGTTCTTTTCAAACCCTAGTTCATATTCTTCACTTAACCAATGGCTTCAACAACAATGCTTATCAACCAAGGTTTTAACAACAACTCTTTATTCTAGAAAACCTTGAAGCATTAACTCAACACACTCAATAAGAAAATCAAATTAAATCCTTTTCACTCCAAACTTATTTTCCAAAAAACCAACCAATCAACTCAACTATGGAAGAATGTGCTCATACCTTTTTCTTGATGATGAAGGAACCTCAAACATCTACCACAACCACAAACACTTCTTTGCCAAGCTCAAAGAAGTTAGATAACAATACAAAGCATATAATAACTCACAAATACACCTTATTACTCCATTCTTAAAATAATATCCAACACCACAATAGTTTAAATATTCACTTCTCAAAACCCTAACTCATCACAATTTCATCTCAACCATTCAAATTTGACATAAGCTACTTCAGAAAAATATCCTCAAAAATTAACCCAATTTCTACTTATAACTCCCTACTTTAATATTGCATTTAAAAATAATTCTTTTGAAAAATAATGCAATAAATAATTTTCCTTTCCTCTAAGGTAAAAATATTTTTACCCACAAATTAATCTCAGCAAACACCTTTCATAAAACTCATAAAAATTCTCTTTAACTTAGGCTAAACTCCAAAAAAAATATTCCCCTTATTTCTCCTAAGACAAACTTTAGCCTAAGCAAAAATTAAATTTAATAATTAAAAAGCTTTACCACTTTGGCATGTGCGTGAGTCAAACCGAGCACATCTCTCCCACTAGCACCTTGACCGTGGCTTCCATGCCGTGGAGCCACGTGCTCCTCTTGGAGCCTCCAAGCGCCTTCAATGCTTTGACCTTCTAAAACACACGAGCCAAAAGATGGCTCCTTCACCCATGCTCTGTGAAACGCGTTGCACGAAGTTACTACCACGAGGAATGCACACAAAATAGCATGTGATAGTCTTTAGAGAATCGGGTGGATAATTTTACCTTTGGAAAGGCTATGGTATATATATGCCATATGCCTTCCAATGTGCTCCCACGTCGGTGGAGGAAGACGTCGACAATGCATGCAATGAAGTCGGTAGAGGGAGACATCGAAAATGTACACGAAAGAACCGACGCCCAACATTAGACTTTGGCCATTATTTATTAAATATAATAAATTAAATTCTTTTAAGAATTTAATTATTATAATTTAATAATTAAATGGACTTTGGCATTTTAAACCAAACTTTAGGGCCTCCTTGGTTTTTAGAAAAACCTTACAACTTGCCCACATGGTTTTAATGAAAAAACCTTTTATTTTTGCCATCATTGGTTTTAAGGAAAACCTTTTATTTTTCCAAAACATGGTTTTAATAAAAACCTTTAAACTTATGCTTCCACATAATATTAAAAATATTATGAAGCTCTTTTGCCATTAACCTTTGCATTGTTCCTTTTGACCTTTTTACATCAATGGTAGCTTATTCCTTGACATCAATGACAACTTCATTCCTTGACATCAATGACAACTTTGACTCAAAATGTCCAACAAGATATACTCAAGACCAAATAGTGGTGGCTGAGCACACTCAAGGATACTATGATATAGCTCAATGTAGAAGTGAGGGAAATACTAGAGAATGTAGGGCTTCTAAATCTAGCATAGATGCCTCGCATTGAGGTTGAAAATGCACTATTGATGGCTTTGGTGAAGAGGTGGTATCTGAAAATATCCACATTTTGGTTATTGATAGGGGATATGACCATCACATTGGAGGATGTGTGGTGCATATTGAGGATCCCCATTAGGGTAAGGATAATTTACATGGTATAAGTGTTTAGGGTGGAATCTAAGATGATGTCAAGGTACCAAAAACGTGATCCATCACAATGGATTCCATGTTGATGAGATGCCATGTTGATATGGAGTTGGGGCATTGATGTCCATACTATGTGGGGTGGTGGTGAGAATGTTGGTGTGCCACACGAGTAGGACATAGTTGCCATGGGCACTGATGGGAGTAGTGTTAGACATGCAAGATAAAGTTAGATTCACATGGGGACCATATATGTTGGCCTCCTTGTATAGGATGTTGCATGGCATCATGTATAAGTGGTAGACAAGGCTAACTTGTACGATGTTTCTCTAGGTGTGGTGTTGGGAGCACATAGTGGTTTGAATACCGAATGCGTTACTAGGACCATTTCCCAATGTGGAGCTACCAGTATCATATATGTGGAGGTAACACTATGAACATGGGCATAGGGTATATGTTGGTGTCTTACCACTAGGGAGGTGGGTGATAGATGAGATGTAGGATCACTAGATTATATGGAAACCATGTAATCTACACCTTGTCTAGATGAAGGATGCAGAGGAGTTGGCACAGGTGAGGAGGATCCAATGGATCATCACTAAGAAGGGTGAGTGGGAGCTATACCAATTTGATCAATTACAATGCTATTTTAGCATTCTATAGAAGATTCTAGATCTTGGGGATTATTTGTTCAAGAGGGTGAGGAGGGACCCACAAATATTTGAAGGTGCTTCTGATGTGGATATATGGGTAGAGAAGGACATAGATGATCCACTATACATGGATCTAGGGATGGATGATGTTAGGGTGGCCTTTGAGTATAGGATATGGTGCAATAGTATTGTGTCCCTAAAGATCTTCCCACTAGTGCTAGTGTAGAGATACCAAGTTATGAGCTGATGAGTGTAGCTAACACTTTGAGAGGCCATTCGATGCACCATAGAGTAGGAGTAGAAGATAACAGTCCTATAAATATTGGCCTAGACATAGATTTGGATGGAGATAGTGATAGCCATTAGGGTTACTATCACCATATTTGGCTCAAGGGGAGGGGTAACTTTAAGAGTTACCCCCATAATGACATAGGTAGGACCTATAAATTCTAGAGGTCCAAGGGAGATAGAGGTGCTAGAGCCATAATGGCAGCTATGCAAGAAAATATGGACACCATATACATAGTGTTGGACCAAGCCTGAGTAGAGCAAGACACGATGGGGACTAAGGTAAAGTGCCTCAGAGGGGAGATGGGCCAATTAGAGTGAGAGTGAAAATAGGCCTAGGAAAATGGGATGGCTATCATTGCAAGCAGTCAACATAGTGAGTGAAGCCACCTACTATTGGCAAAGTTGTAGAGGGTGAGGGATTCATATGATATGGCAATGCATATGGAAGCCTACTACTAGATGTTATACTTTTATGCCATCCTAGAAGATAAAATGGTTCCTCTACTATCATCTATATGATCATAGAGTCACTCACAATCATGGGCATGATTTGGTTTATGATCTATGAACATGGATCCTCCACAACCTCCAAAAAGTAGAGTAGAGGGGATAAGATCACATGCATAGGACTAGGATTAATATAACATACCAAATTTAATTATGGTATGCACCCTTGGGGATGTTCAAGTGTGTCAGGTTCTTTATTGTGGCACACCGATTGACTAACATGCATTTAGTGCTTTCGAGTAATACAAGTTGCATTTTATTTTATGGTGCGTTTTGTGAATGATTTTTATTATTATTTTTTGTTTTTATTTTTAATAATGCATGATAATTATGAACATGATGAATGAAATGCATGATAAGCCTAACTAAATTAAATACATAAATGAATCAAACTAAATGAAATACAATAAAAAATATGATCTAAAATGAATGCAAAATGAAATGCACAAGTGAGCAAATGAAAAGAAGGAAGGATGAAAGAGAAGAGAAGGAGACAAATGGTAAAATAAGAGAGAATGGTAGAGGAAAAATAAAGCAAAGCTCCAAAAATTTAAAAAAGAAAGAAAAAAAGGAGCGAAACCCTTGTAAGGATGTGTTCTCACAAATGACCAAGATGGAGGCTGACCCTCGTGTGTGGTCATGAAGCTATCCTACAAGGGTGTTATACTCACAAAGATGGTCAAGTGTAGAGTGATACCCATTATGGGTGTAGTTCTCACTAATGGATAGAGATGAAGAGATACCCGCTAGGATGTCTGCTCATAAATGATCAAGATGGAGGCTTTTCCTCGCATGTGGCCATGAAGCTTATCTTGTATGGGGTAAAAATATGTGATTGATATTGCCAAAATGAGTACTATTGATAGGGATGTGGTGTGTGCAAAATATGTATGATAAAAGCACAATAAAAGCAATGTGAGCATGTGTGTATGTTCGAAGAAGATAGAATAAATAGAGAAGCAAGAAAAAAATATTGTGTGTGTGCGTGCATTCTTAGTGAATTTTTAAGAGCTAATAGGTATGCATAAGATAGTTAGTGGTTGTATGAGTACCATAAATGATATCCATGTGATGTCTACCCTATATTACAAGGACCTCTTAACAGATGAAATATCAAGAAGGAGAAGGTGTGAGTAGAAGCAAAAGCAAAAATAGAGAGAAGAAGGAACGTACATCCTTTATCTTGGGGAGGGTAAGAAATGATTACAAATTTCAAGGATAAGGGACATACAAGATATGAACTATATCCCTTGACTTGGAGAGAAATTGATGATCATTTTATGCTTTCAAGGTCAAGGAATATAAGAGAATAAAAGAGAAGAAGAAAATATGGATAAAAGATAAAGATAAAAATGCATAGAGATGAGCTCTAGGTTGGTGAATTCACTAGGCACCAGAGTCGTAGTATGAGTGCAATGCATGTGAGCTAAGACCTAACTAGGTTTCATCACTTGCCATCTATGATCAAGAAGTCATGCAAATATGGTCAAGAAATAATGCAATTATATGACAAGAAAAATGCAAAGTGGAATAGAATGTTAGGCAAACCATGCAAGATATGATAGGAAATCATGCAGTATGAACAAGCAAACCAAATGTAGTATGAAAACTAAGCTAAATTTAATATGAAAATTTTGAGTGCTAATTTATGCATAGTATCTCTTTAGATGCATTATGTCCATTGGTTATTTAAGTTATTTACCATATAAAGAAGCTAAATGATATGCCCCAAAGAAAAACTTAGTTGTTATGACAAAGGGGCCTAACAAATTGGGCTAAAATTTACCTTTAATATATAAACAAGCATTGGTGTTCTTTTTGTTTTCCTTGAGGATAAGGTCCCCAACCTCAAAATAATGATTGCAAAATTTCTTGGAATAATATCACTTGAGCCTAATTTGATAGGCTCATAAATGCTCTAAGGCATTGTGACCACCAAAATGGCCTCACATCTATGCTTCCTACTGTGTAAAATGAAACAAGAGAAACAAAGCAGATGCATGTGAAATTGAAAACAAATGGGAAGAGGAAAATTACTTTTGTTCCATTATAAAGAAGTAAATCCCGATTATAGTTACGTCCCTCTTAGGGATACCATTTTGATACTCTTATTATAGTAGAAAAAAGTAATGTGCCCTCTTAAGGGTAAATGTGAGTTTTAGGCCCTTCAGGGTGACATGAACTGCTCTAGGGTGTAGTTGACCCTCTTCTCTATATTGAGGAAGGAACTAGAATCTGCTTTCCTGTGGTCAAGAAACAACATAAAAGCATTAAAAGCATAGGCAGCCTCTCATGATGAGGCCCTTTAAGGAATGTGAACATAAATATTCCATAACACTAATATAATCAATAAAGTGGATAAAACATGCTAAGCATATATAATACTTGAAAATATTAATGGAAATATGTAATTATAAAATACAACTATCTATCTAGCGGATTGATTACATGAAATGAAGTATAATAACATGAAAATAATCTAATTATATCCTACTTGCCATAATGAATTAAACCTAATTAAATCCTTAATTCGGTCAGTCAGAGTCTCTGAAATACTAAGTAAACCACTAAGATTCTTAATCTAACATCGTGCAATATAATGCAAAATGAACAGTAAGGAGATCTTTTACCAATTGCAAATCATGGCTCAAATGAGTGGTCTGCACTGTACACCGTGGCTGTTAGTTGCGACAAGAAACAAAGTAGTTTTTTCCCTCCAAATCCAAGGTTGTGAGCTTGATCCTCCTTGTCAAATTGATGATCAAGGGTCACCTTGGTGTCCTCTGACTAGTTTGGCGATTGAATTGCATGGTTGGGCCTCCATTTTCATGAATTCATTTTTCTTGGCATTCTAGCCCCTTAGGGCATCCATGACACAAATTGACATGATGCTTTATGAATTGGAAAGTGAATGACAACAAAACTCTCTCATTACACTTAGGTGAGTCTACAATCCGATAGGGCTTCACTGCTTTAATCTCCAATATTCACTCCTCTCTTTTGCCCTAATTTGAAGGGGTACTTATAGGATTACCCAAGGGCTAGGGATGGCTTCATGGAGAAGCCAATATCAATAAGAGGTGGTTGGAACAGTTGGATTGGAAGCCTTTGGAATCTTCCATACTTCAACTACCCTCTTCTAGAACAAATGGCCATTCAAACCGACTTGGCTCAGATGAAGGCCAACTGAACTTCAGTTCTAAACTGCGAGTGATAGTTGCGACCTAGACTATGAACCATGGATGTTAGCTATAGTTCATACTGTAGACCATAGGTATCAATAGTGGTTTGAGCTTATTAGGCCAAGGATCCCAAATTGAGTGGTTAAAACCACTGCGATTGTCAGTTGCAGTGTGACGAAATTAGGCAAAGTATATAAATTTTTCCATTTGAAAATTGTATTATTATTCCTTGAAAGTGATTGCAACTGGAGAGCTTTGAGAGGTGAGGAAGAAAACTTGATGTGAAACACTACTAAAACAACTTCCTACGACCTCACACACATCCTAATGGCAGGCCCTATGCAACCTTCATCCAATGGAGGTATCGGTGTGAGAAAGGTAACTTGAAACTGAGTCCTCACACTCCTTACCAGTTTAAAATGAACCACATTAAATAAATGGGTAAAATTAATTTCACTAAACTATTGGTAAAGAACCTCACATTAGTTTAGGCTAGATTAGGGTTTTAATTTTTGGGTGCCGAGCTAGGAAGTGACCCTAATAGGGTTACGTTCCTAGACCATAGCTGGCAGACATGGCTCCCAATTTTCAGATTGGGAACCGCATATGTTAGCCGCAGCGGGATTCAAATCCCAACGGTCAGATTTTCGACTATTATGCAAACCATATATTTGACCTGCGGTTCCACAATTTTGAAAAAAATCAAATTTTTATTTTTATTTTTTATTTTTCTTGGCAATTAATGCCATTTATTGCACTTTTGAGATGCATTTTTGGAATTTTTGATCACTTTTAGCATGTTTTTGTATTTTTAGCAATTTTTAGATTATTTTGATGTTTTTAAGGTCAAATTTTAAATGTTTTTAGTTATCTTTTTCCCTTATGCATTGCTTCTATTCATAAATTGACCTCTAGAGCCCAGGAGTCGGATCTCCTCTACACCCTCCATGGATAGCTCACTGACTAGGAGCGAGCGTGGTTCGGTGCGGTTGGTTTTGGATATGTGCTTGATCTGCCCATGATCAAGGTAGACCAAGCCTACATGACTGCATTGGCCTAATGTTGGGATGCATGGACCAACACATTTCACCTACCCATAGGTGAAATGACAGTGACATTGGAGGACATCTACTAGATCTTTAGGATCCCGATCGATGGGGAGCCCATCACCTCCACTCCATTTACCAGTAGAGGAGCTATTTTTGATGCCATATTTGGTGACCATAGTGAGGATGCCCAAGGTAGGATTGACCATGGAGGCATCCACATCAGATATTGGTAGGGGAAGGGCATCTTCTCGATTCGAGAGGCAATCTTTATGCATTTAGTTATTTAGATTGTGCTTCCAGACTCCTCGGGCATGAGGATCCCCTGGAACCTCCTAGCCATCATCAAGAGAGTTACTCAGAGTTCTATGTGGCAGCCACTACTCTTAGCTTGGGGGAGCACATTATTAGCCTAGCTATATCATGAGTTATACCAGGTTACCCATAAGAGTCGGGTTGGCATTAGTTGTAGCCTACTACTTCAGATCTGGGGCTAGTAGCACATTCGAATCGAGCGGCCCATAGACTTATCACTCTGCATTACTACTATTCCTATCGCATGCCAGTGCTATGCGATATGCTGGCCTCACGAGGAGGAGGGGTTCTAGAGTAGGTCTCACGCTGGGGACCTAGACCATTACATTGCTAGATTTGCATAGCTCCGAGTAGATGACATAGAGTGGTGCTCATACATGGACTACCCCGCATGGGAGGAGGCTGGTGAGCGGCTACACTAGGTGAGGAGGGATAGGTGGCTACTCAGCCACAAGGCCAAGATTCATGAGTATCAGTTCTATTCATGCATCCTCTACTAGTTTGGGATGGTTTAGGATATTCTAGTGCTTCCTACTATCTACAGGCGCCTAGTTCTAGAGAGAGATCTACAGTGGGTCCATCTGACACCGCTAGGGGATGAGGTTGATGACTTCTAGGAGTCGGGTGTGGACCGGGCTAGCACCACCATAGAGTATGAAACTTGGTGGTCACTCCTATAGTGGCAGGGAGAGGGGCCCCTCGGCCGGGTGGATGACAGAGCAGAGGCTAATCTAGATGGGTGCAACGTGTGCCAGCATACCAAGGGTGGATGGGGCACAGAGGCCACCATGGGGGAGGCTCCTTAGGTTGAGGTAGAGGAGGACACAACTAAGGAGGGTGAGGTACCTCTTGATAGTGAGGTTGGGTAGTTACTGGCTCAGGTGGTGAGCTTACAGACTTAGATTGGCACTTTGAGGAGCCAGCTACGCCAGAGGGATACAAAGATTGCTATGTTGTAGGTACAACTCATAGCAGCTTAGAGACAAGGGGGAATTTAGCTATGAGGGTAGAGCCCTCATCTACATAGACTACCATGGTGCCTCCCATGACACCATCTTCTCTACTACCAGTAGGTCATGACCCTATGGCTGAGATCCAGAGGCTTCGTTCCCTCGTGGAGGAGGGTAACGATCGGCAAGATGGGTATGTAGCTCGCATCTCCTAGCTGGAGGGCTACATCCAACTGAGTGGTTTGGAGGTACCAGAGGACACTCACACCATAGGGACCCATAGGAGCGGATCCCACACTAGGACCAGGGAGATAGGATGGTCTACCCATCAGTTCGAGCCACAGGATGCACAGGACCGATAGGACTCATAGGTCTTCGAGAACTCAAGGTGCTAGCTCTTAGAGGACTCACAGGGGTGGTGGAGGTGATGGAGGTGCCTCATAGACTAGGGGCATAGGCCCTATGTAGTACAAATCTCAGAGATACTTTGTTGTACTATTTTTGAGTGTAAGGTCGAGGACCTACATAGTTGTAGCCTACGGGCATTTTTGATATACTCTTGATGTACTCTTTTTGGACACACACACACACACACACATATATATATATATATATATGAGATTGATCATTTTTGGCTCATTATGTGTACTTGTTTATTTTTTATTTTATGTTTATGTTATGCACATGGATGCAGATGTTCATATTGATGCTATGCTTATATGATGTGATGTATGGATGACATGTACTAGATAGCTATTTAATTTATGATGATGATGATATGCAGTGATCTAGATGCTTAGATGTGCTATTTATGATGGATGCATATGGATGTGATGTTTACTTTTAAATGTATATTTAATTTTATTGTATTGTATGCATTTAATTTATGATGATGTCACGATATGCTGGTGCAATGTATGTAATGCATTATTTACACAATGGTAATCTAATGTAAATGAACTTGTATGCTTTAATCACTTAAAACATAAGGAATGAATGTGATATGTGTTTAACAATCTAATGGACGACACCAAAGAATGTGTAAAAATCATGAATGTAATTGAAAATCCTCATTACAAGAATTTAATCAATTAATCACCCATATATGAAATGCAATGATATGCAGCGGTATTATGCGAATGATATAATATGTCACTCTATATTCCTTTTGCAATTTGAAAGATATGCACAATATAGTCAATGGTCGTCTAAATATCATTTTTGATATCCATCCGGTATCTATCCTATATCTTGATTTGTGCTCAATGTAATGATGTATCATGGATTCGATACTTTGCAATTTGATGATTGAATGACTTTTATTTTTTATGGTTTGTGATCTTTGGTATTTTGTTGCTATTAGAGAAATTTTTGAGGGTTTTCCATGAGACTCAAACACCCTAGTTAACTGATCAAAAGTTGTATACTGACCAAACTAGACTTCTAAAATGTAAGGCTTTTGCTAGGATAGGCCCTAACTGTTCATTATCCCTGTGTGTGCAAATGAGTATATTAAGATAAGGCACAAGCATACCCCGATGTCAGGCGGGATTATTTCAGCCCATTGCTAAGATTGGGGGTCCGCATATGTTTATCCAATCCTAGGTTTAGATTTTAGTTGGACTAGGCCACTAGGCGATACAAGACACCTGAAGCTAGCTCTTCCACATTCAAACATTGGTCTGCACACAAGCAAGATGCTTATGTATCAGACATATCATCATGCGTAAGGTACAATAGTGCTGACAATTCCATGGATTCAAGTTCGCTCCCTTCTTTTCTTCAATTTTTTGGGATACTTGCTCATATAAAGTGATAAAAATCACTATTTATTTTTGTACTTTAGTGACAATAATCACTATTTATTTTGTACTTTCTTTTCTTTTTCTTGAGCAAGGGATTTGATACTGATTTGACTTTCCTTGTACAATTTGTCTTCATTTGACTTGACTTTTTGGGATTTTACATTTGATAATTTGCTTCAGAAACTTCCTTTGGGGATTTTACTTTGGGGAACTATTTTTAGGATATCGATCTATGATATCAATATGGGATATCAATCTGGGATGTCGATCTATGATATCAATCTAGGGTATCAATCTTGAGGATTGATGTGGGATATCACTTTGGGATATTGCTCATTTTAATGTAAGCAAGGGATTCTAGGTAGGGAATACACTTGTCCTTTTACCAATTGCCAACATTTCCCATACCATCCGCATAGGGGGATAAGCAAGAATAACTCTTTTCACCTCAGGATACCTGGTCCTACTTCATGGCTTTCATCTTCCCCTAGTCCTTATTAGGATTGTTTAATTTGTTGATTAGTGATAGGATTTTGATATGCTAAGGGCTATACTAACTAGACCTCATCTACAAAAGCAAAGCAAGCTTTCTATCAACTCTTGAGAAGACCTCTAGGTATGGTTGAATGATCAGAAAACCCTAGTATATTCTTCATAGCAACATTTTGGGTTGTGTTGAAAAACATAATTACTCACATGAATGATGGATTATGATAAATGCAAAGGTGCATGATTGAAACACAAACGTGGCATCATTTGTAATACTGAAAAACACAATCCATTCTACTATGGAATGCAATGGATGAAGAATGCCTATATGTAATGTAATGATGAAATGCATGTGGAACATGCAATGCAATGATGCAAATGAAATGCAAATGTTTTTGGATTTTATGCTTTACCAATTTTTTTGGATTTTATTTTATTTTTTTTATGAATTTTGAGCCTTTATATTTGACCAAACGGTGAGTACATGCCTTTGGAGCCTTTAAATTGACCAAGCGATTTTTCAGAAAATCCTTGGGGCTTTTAGGTTGACCAAAGGGATTATGAGAACCTTTGGAGCTTTTAGGGATGACCAAGCGGTTCTTAGGAATCCTTGGAGCCTTTTTGGGGTTGACCAAGTGGTTTTAAGAAAAACCCTTGGAGCCTTTTCTGAATGACCAAAGGGCTTACAGATGCCTTTGGAGCTTTTGGATTGACCAAACTACTCATAAGAGAGCTTGGAGCCTTTTAGGATGATCGAGTGGTTTTTGGAAAACCCTCAGAGCCTTTAACTGACATGACCAAGTAGTTTTAGGAACCCTTGGTGCCTTTTAGGATTGATCGAGTGGTTTTAAGCAAACCCTCGGGGCCTTTAACTGACATGACCAAGCAGTTTTAGGAACCCTTGGTGCTTTTTGCTATGCTCTCAAGCATAGAATGCCTTAATATGGATGATGTTGAGAGGTTCAGGCTCTTCAACACCCCCTAGCGATGTTAGGTGATAGGTACCCGGACCAATATTTTTAGATATGATATAAGGTCCTAGCCAATTAGCCATGAATTTGTCTCGCATATCAGGCAGAAAATTAGAGTTTTGTTGGTTCTCTTTCAACACAAGATCCCCAACCTCAAAGTCTCTCTGATGGAATTTGTTATTATAAGCTCATTTTAATCACTCCTGATAAATGCGGAGATGCTCCAGGGCATTCACGCGATGTTCATCAAGTAGCGTCAATTGATCTAGGTGAGCTTATCATGTGGTGTCGTCATCAATGAACTCTTTCAATGTGATGCGCAGCGTTGGAATTTCCAACTCTAAGGGCATAATGGCCTCAGTGCCATATACTAGTGAAAATGGAGTTGCCCCAGTGGGTGTCCGAATGCTAGTCCTATAAGCCCATAATGCAAGGGGTAGCTGGATATGCCAATCTTTGTGGTGTTCTTGTACCATATTTTTCAATATGGAAACCACTATCTTGTTTGAGGCCTCAACTTTCCCGTTTTCCTGTGGATAGTATGGAGTCACAAAACTGTGTTTGATTCTATACTTAGACGTCAAAGCTCTCATAGTTTTGTTCTTAAATGACGTTCCATTATCCGAAACTATCTTGGATGGAATCCCAAAATGACATATGATATGCTCGAGTATAAAATCTGCTATGCGAGCTCCAGTTGTCATTGTTAAGGGTATTGCTTCCACCCACTTTGTAAAATACTCAGTAGCCATGATAATAAATGTATGTTGGCCCAATGATGGAGGAGAGATCTTACCGATGAGATCAAATCCCCATTGAGAAAATGGCCAAGCCGCTTGGATGGGTTGTAAGGCCTGTGATGGCAAGTGCGTAAGATTAGCATGATGCTGACATTTGATGCATTTCTTGACATACACATTGCAATCCTTCTCCATAGTGGGCCAATAGTAACCCATTTGAAGGATGCACTTGATGATGGCCATGCCATTGAAATGGCCATTGCACATACCATCATGAGCTTGTGAAATCACCCAAGATGACTCTTGGGGCTCTAGACAATGAAGGAGAACTCCATCGTAACCTCATCGGTACAAAATGTCTCCTAGAAAGACATATTTAGTCACTTTTTTCTTGAATGTGCATTTTGCAGCACACGAAAATCCCTCTGGGATCAAACCAAGTTTTAAGAAGTCTTGGATTTGTGACATCCAACTCTGGTAAGCCTCATCTTTGACTGCCAAGATGACTTGCTCCTCCTGCGTATCTACATGTGCAAATGTAGACTGGGAAATAACCTTGTGGTGAATGGTAGTACCACTCCCCATTGGACTTTGAGAGGTTAATGACCCCTAGGGTGCCTTCTTTAGAAAGTCTTTAGCTCTACAGAACCATTCAGCTTTTGGTTCCATGCTAATCATGTTGATTGACCCTTTATTATCAAAGGCTTCATGCTCTACTGTAGGATGCGAGAGCATTTTAACATGAATGGTAGTAAAATCGATAGATAGATTCTGAGGGATTAAGGATCCCAAATATGCCATGGTGTCTGCAAACCTATTTGATGAATGAGGGATTGCCTCGATGTCATACCATTCCAACTTAGCCAAATATGTAACAACAAGATCTTTATAAGCTTTTAACATGGGACATCGACACTAAAAAAGCCCCTTAACTTGGTTGACTATGAGCAAGGAGTCGCCAAAGATGTTTAATCTTTTAATGTTCATGGCGATGGCTATGTGGAGGCCCAGAAGTAGGGCTTCATATTCAGCATTGTTGTTGGTGCAAGGAAAGTCTAATTTGAATGACAAGGGCATTAGAGCTCCTTGCGGTGTGACAAACACTATTCCTACACCACCCCCTTGCTCGCACTTCGAACCATCAAAGAACAAGGTCATATCAGCATTATTTTCTAGTTCTTCAGGTTCAGGAGCTTCAGATACGATGAAGACCACATCATCCAGAAGCTCAATGGTAAGAGGCCTACTATTTGACAGTGGTGCCTTAGCCAACTGATCAACTATGACTTGTCCCTTAATGGACTTTTGGCTTATGAATTCCAAATCAAATTCTATCAGTAGCATGATCCACTTTGTAGTACATGTATTATGATATGTCTTGCTCATCATATACTACAAAGGATTTTGTTTTGATATTACATATGTCGTATGACTTAGCATATAGTGCCATAATTTCCTTGTAGCGAACACTACTGCTAAACACAACTTCTCCAC
The DNA here is from genome assembly GCA_028583015.1 of Wollemia nobilis. Lineage (NCBI taxonomy): Eukaryota > Viridiplantae > Streptophyta > Pinopsida > Araucariales > Araucariaceae > Wollemia > Wollemia nobilis. Next base: position 902,810 of record JAQPPZ010015344.1, read on the forward strand.
ATATGCATATCCTAGCTCATAACTCACCAAGGTTTAGCTAATATAATATATGGCTTGCTCTTTGCCTTGCATGTTCTTTTGGGCTAACATGGTCCCTAATGCAAAGTCGGTTGTTGATATATATAGTAGAAATGGCACATCTAGCCTTGGTGGAGCTAGCACTGGTGGCGTCGCTAGGTATTGCTTGATTTTAGCAAAGGCTGCTCGAAATTCCTCATCCCAATTGAATGGGACCCCCTTGTGTAGCAGTCGATTCATGGGTCGACATTTATCTGATAATTGAGTGATAAATCACTTTATGGATGCTACTTTGCCCTGTAGGCTTCTTAATTCCTTGATGTTTGTGGGGGGATGCATCTCTAGAATAGCCTTGACCTTTGCTGGGTCAACTTTGATGCCTCACTTTGAAACGATGAATCCTAAGAGCTTTCCTAAAGTTACATCAAATACACACTTCTTAGGATTCAACCTGACATTATGGTCTATCAGGCAATCGAAGACCTTCCTCAGGACCTCCGCATGCTCAACACGTAGTAATGACTTTGCCAACAAGTCATCCATATAATCTTCTAGGATCTTATGCATATAGTCATGGAAAATATATGTCATGGCCCGTTGATATGTGGCACCAACATTTTTAAGACCAAATGGCATAAATTTATAACAAAATGTCCCCCATGGCGTTATAAATACGGTTTTATGTTGGTCTTCGGGCTTAATCCAAATTTGATTGTATCCAAAAAAACTATCCATTAGGGAGAGCATCTCATGACCTGTGGTTGCATCTACAAGAGCATCAATATTCGGTAATGAAAATGAATCCTTCGGTGTTGCCTTATTTAGGTCTCTGAAATCCGTACAAATACAGATCCTTCCATCAAGTTTTCCTACAGGCACCATATTGGATACCCATTCCGGATAGTCGATGGAAATGACAAACTCTACATCCAACAACTTTTGCAATTCATCTTTCACCATTAAGGCTACTATTGGATGCATCTTTCTAAGATTCTACTTGAATGGCTTCTTTGAGAGATCTAGCGAAAGGTTATGGGTAACCAATTTTGGATCTAGACGTGGCATATCTTTGTAAGTCCAAGAAAAAATATTAGGTCTCTCTTTCAGTAGAGGGATGAGGGTGGCACGCTCATCGGGAGTGAGACTCTCTCCAAATTTAACCTTCCTTGGATTGGTGGGATCATTACTGATATCCACATTGAAGGTTTCCTCTACTGACATGTGTGATCCCTCCTCAAGCTGATGAGGCATAGGGATCAAGTGGATGTCATCTGCTGGGTTTATAGGTTCTGCATTGGAAGCATCCTCAGCATGATAGACATCATAAGCACAGCCTGGTGCAAAATGAAATGGTTGCAACATTTCTTCATTAGGGAAGAAATCTTTAGGCTCAACAGGTGAGTCAACATGATCCCAATCGATAGCATCTACATTTAGACACAATGGCTTGGACGGATCGGCTGGATTGTAGAGTGGAGTGGTCAAATCAATGGAGACCATATTGATGGAATGGAATTGATCTCCAGGACCACATGGACAAACATCTACATCATCGATGCAGCTCCCATACCCAAGATATCTGGCTCTAGCAACATGGGCACAAATGGATCCTCTCTATGTGGGCTACGGATGACTAGGTCCTCTCTATGCATTGATTGCAATATTGGATCATTCAACTCAATGAGCTCCATGTACATAGGTGGGTCGGGAAACACCATGTGATAGATCACATCGAAGTTCGGTGGTCTTCCCCTAAGGCGAGGGTTGAGATTGATCTCTCTATGCATATCCTCAACCGTATAAGGTGCATTACGATGACGTAGGTAGGGAGGTCCTAGATAGGCTCTCTCTATTTCATCCTCATCATCACTATCGTAATACAATCCTTCTGCCACTATCCATTGGCATGGGATGCTCTAGAAAATATGGCCCCATATAAGTTATATCCTGATCACTATCATCTCTATTTGAAAAAATTGGGTATAAACATCGTAAATACGATACTACTTCATAAACCGACTCAACCTCATCCTTCGATTGATCATTGGGTGAGGAATCACTATCCTCTCCTCCCCCCACCCCCCCCAACGTCCACCAAGATATCCTCATGATATGTCTCGGGTGGTTCTATGGTGACGTAAGACACCATCCGATCATCCCTCTAAAAAGTGGAAGGAACAGGGTGATAAGGATTGAAATCTACTTCACCCCCTAAACTAAGGTATAGGTGGTCTAAAGATGCTGCAAGAAAATCATCCTGTCCTTGTATTTGCAACCCTAGCCCGAACCTATCAGTTGCCAATTGATAATGTGGCTCAAGTAGAGTCTTACGTCCTTCCTCAAAAATACCAAGGCCATACCCATGCCAATGATATAATTTAAAAATATGCATGGAATATTCAAGGTTGGATAGGTAACGAACATTCACTATGAATGGTTCGTCATCATCTTCATCCATGGGCATTCGAGTAGGAAGCTGATCCAGCCCAACGTAGATGAAGTTCATTTGATTGGGTGGCTCTCCCAATGGCACTACTAATCCAACCAGAAAATGATGAGCATGGGGTCGGCCCATCTCTTGTGCAGTCTCTAGGATTGGTCCAAAGGTGACATTCTATACAATATATTCACCTAACCCTATGTTGGCCAAATGAATAGTCACCCATGGTGTGGATGACCCTACTGACGATGCAAGTGAGGTAGGCTGAGGTACCTCCTCGGCTTTATCTTGGGCTTCCTCTACTTCCATAGGAGTGGGAGCCTCATTGGTGACTGGTTTGGGCACATGCTCCTTTTCCTTTTCACCCATTTTTACCTTTAGCTTCTTTTCATCCTGAAGCATTGTTGATGCAGTCAGTTTCAAAGAAGTTATTGTAGTGTGCTCAGATCTACGTGATACATATGTCGATGGTTGAGCACGCACTTTTTGTTTACCTCCTGGATTCTTAATCGATGATGCTGGCCGGACGTCCAGGTGCATTGATGGGAGTATGAAACCCCTAGGAAAATCAGCTAGGTTCATGAATTTGAAGGGTTCTCCATCAGACGACACCATGTGAACCTATCCCTCATGAATGTATTTTACACATTGATGTAGTATGGAGGGAATGCAATGCATTTCTCGAATCCAAGGTCTCCCAAGAAGGATGTTATATTGCATGGCACCTTCGATCACGTGACACATCATGGGGATGGTCTTTAGGCCCACCTGAATAGGTAGGATGATCGTGCCAACCGTCGAGCATAGCGCATCATTAAACACTCTCAATGTGAATGCGGTGGGCACAATATGTGACTTGGGTAGCTTTAAAGGACTCAATGCCTTGGTCGTTATAATATTGATCGATGAACTAGTGTCGACCAAGACCCTCTTGAATGGCATGTGATTGACACACACGATGATATGTAACGGTGGGTCAGCCGTATCTGTAGGAACCATCCTAATTTCATGATCATAGAATTGGATCATAGGTTCCTGGCACTATTGTACGTGTCCCAAAAAATTGGTGAATGCTTGAGCATCCTGGGACTGCACCTCGATGGACCTCAAAATATCCATGAGAGTCTCCCTATGCTTGGGGGACTATTGTATCAGCTCATAAATAGACAACTTCATAGGAGTTATCTATAGGTTTTGAACCAACCTACTTCATATGGTCACCATCGATCTAGTTGGTGGGCCTAGAATATTCTAAAGTAGGTTGCTAATTTGGCATAGCTTGTATCCTGATGGGAGCGTGAGGTTGATTTGGCTGCTCATATCTCCCATGTCTAGTAACAACATTAACCATACCTATGAACCCCTGGGTAGGTGGTTCAATGCGCACTTGGTTGACTTGGCCAGTGTTGTTGTGTGATACCTCATGGTTTGGCAATGGATTTTTATAAATCCCCATGTTTTGGTTATCGGGCGCCTATGGATTATTCGGCACTATAAGCTCACCTTTATCGATCATATTCTGCACTATATGTTTGAAATACCAACACACTTCGATGTCATGGCCCTTCACATGATGGAAGATGTAAAATAGATCATCCTGATACCCCTTTGGCTTGGGCTGGTTAGGATCGACCAACTTAATCTCGGGCAACCTGATTGCCTTAGCCTCACACAATTGATGGAATATCGATGTCAACGATTTTGTCAAAGGCGTGAACTAGCGAGGTGGGCGTTGTTCCTTATTTTTGCCCTTGTAATTATTCTTGCACTGCTCATACTGCATAGGAGGAGGTTGGGCCTGATAATTCTACTTTTGTTACCCCTTATCCTCTCTTTGGAGGTTTAACACCACCTGATTGACATGGGCCTGCTTGCCCTGATGTTTCATGGAGCTCTTCTTGTACCCCTCCTTCCTATTTTTGAGCTTCAAGTTGCCCTCTTGCAACTTGATATCCTCAATTACTTTGGCTTGCACCAAAGCTTCCTCGAATCTATGGTACTACTGTAGTCACAATAATGAGATGTGCTTGGCACAACTCTTCGTGAACATCTAGTTAGTTCTATAGCAGGAATGGGGAATGGTAACTTTACCATTAATCTCCTCCACCTCTTTCCATATTCTAGGATTGGCTCATCATCACGTTGAGCTAGCACAACCAGATCAAAAATATTAGCTTACTTCTTGATGCCAAAAGAAAAGTGTTCAAGAAAGGCATCAGCCAGTTGCTCAAAACTGGTGATATTGTGCTTCTTCAGCTGATTAAACCACTCCTAGGCTGGGCCTGAGAGGGTTGTGATGAATGTATGCAAAAGCAAGGCATTGTTGCTTGCAATATGGAAGCATATGTCCAAAAATCTTGTGACATGCTCTTGTGCATCTTCGTCACCTTTGAATTTATCTAGCCTGGGCATGACAAAATGCTTAGGATATGCTGGAGTAGGCACCGAGGGGTCCAAAGGCTCATTATGAATCTTTCTCAATGTTAGATTTTGAAAAGTCATGCCTTGCCTCTCGATTGCTTTCACTTTTTCTACTAAGGCCTTATAGGCCTACGAGGATAGAAATTCCTCCTCCCTAAGATGACGTGGGGGCGGTCTTGGAGGTACATTCTTCCTCTATTGAGGTGGAGGACATTTGATCTTCCTCCTCCTCAACCTGGGAGCTTTTAGGATATCCATGATCAGCTCCATCTCCCTCTTCTTCCTCATATTGTCTTTGCCTCTGATCTTCGAACGGTGGTGGTCATTCTCTCTTTTGGGCACTGACATGAGTGTGAGCATCTCTACGCTCCTGATGCACGTCGGCTTGTGAAAAAGCCTTCCTATGAATGTGCTCTTCATGCTCAGCATGAGTGTATAAACCAGCCCTAGCTAGCCTATCCTCTTGTTCCACATGCTCCTTTTGGGCAAGGATGCATTCCTCATGCATACGCTACTCATATAATATTTGTCTAATGAGCCTCTGTGCCTGAAGATTCTCATCTTCAATGTGTTGCCTCTCTAGGTGAGCATCCTCCAATTGATCTTGGAGGAGTTGTCATCTCTGCTCGGATACCAGTCTATATGATCTATCAATGTGATCAACCATAAGAGGCCTCTGGTATGTGTGCTCCATGCGAGCGACCTTATGGGTTCTGTACCCTTCTGACGAATTTGCTACGCTTTTGCCTATCTCATGAAGATGACATTGGCATCATGTTGAGTCTTGTTATGTGTGCCACCATGCATGGATGGTGGATGTGAACCATGAGGGTGCTTGGAAGCCTCCCCATGTTCTCTGGTAGTCCTAATAGTGCTCTCGCTATGCTCACTCGGAGCACGAGTGGGTGGAGCCAAAGGCTTGTAGCCTAACTGCTCGAGGATGCTACCTAAACCATCCAACTATCTAGATCACCAACACTCATGCGGTGGTGTACCATTGGCTCCCACCTTGGATATGTCGATAGTGATCTTGTGAGGTTCACCATGCATGGGAGTGTGAACAGGCCTATGCTCAAAAGTGGGCCTATCTACATGCCCCTGAATGGGCGGGTCTCGATCTCTTCTATACTCTAAAGTTGGAGGTATGGAACCTCCTATAGACCTATTACATAGGGGTACCAACTTGGCCCCCTGTATGACATACTCATCGGCCGATCCCGTGGATGCACGTGCAATGCAATCTCGGTAATGGCCTCCGAGTGGAGCACCCTCATGCTGAGAGGCTCCATGCTCTATCCTATGTCTAGAAGAGTGCATATAAGCTCCTCTATTAGGGGTATGCTCAATGGTGTCCCCTCGTGTCGAATTATCTCCTCTGATGCTCATCGAATGACATTCGGGAAGCGCATGTGGGCGAGGGTTTGACACATTTTGTTGTGAATTTGTTGGGGCTTGGTCAATGGCATTAGGCTTAAGCCTTTTCTGACCACCCTGTGTCTCCACCATGGTGTACCTAGTGTATAGATTTATCTTTTATTATGAAAACAAGGTATACAATGGTGATTATCTTGAATTAAATTTTAAATGTGAGCCCTAAACTGTTTGATGTTGTTTCATGAGTTGTTGTGTCAGTATTAGAAACTCTTATCATGTTTGAAAACTTTTTGGATGATAATCTTAGTTTAATTGGCTTTCACCTGTATACTCATAGCTTGACAACTTGGCTATGAACTCCAAGTCACGTAATCCAACCTATAATGTGTGGTAATGAAGCCCACACATGGTCAGGGAGCACAGGTCCTCCCATATCCTCACCCATTTTCCCCTAGTCAGCGTTATACCCTCTAAAGAGAATACATGCAAATTTTCTAGGGTACAAAAGGTTCTCGGATCCGGTATTGGTCTAGAACATAGGTACGTGGGATTTGGGCCAACGGATGGAAATCACCCCACCATCATTGAACCCTACTAGTGGTTGGATGTGACTTCCAACTCACTAGCATTTACTTTGGAATGTGGTGTGTGTGGTTCTTTTTAATTATTGCATGAAAAATAAAATGCATCATACAACATCCATGCTCATTTCTTATGTGCTATGCAGCGAAAGAACTTTTCAAATTCAGAAAATGCAAGCTACATCCTACATGCTCTTTTCGACAATGCACCTTACGATGTAAATGGCCACTGATTGGGCCTTAGACATGCAAACCAACACATAAATTAATCTAGCACGTTGGATTCTAGGGCGGACTGCACTTAGAGGTCCATTGTTCCTAGCAACGCCTAGCTAAAATACAGAAAAAGAAACCCTAAGGACCTAATCAACTTTTATGTTCTTTTTTATCCTTAATCAGTTTAGGTTTCAATTTCTCTATTCTAGAAAAACACAGAGGCAAAATATAGAGACAGAGAGTGTCAGAAGGGCCTACCTTAGGTCCTCATCTAATTTAGCTTTGAACTCCTACTATCTGTTATGTCTGTTGTAAACCATAGATCTGTTGCGCGGTTGCTACTATAGACCGCGTCTTGAAGTCATGGGCCAACAATGAGACCGCAACTATCAACCGCGGTTTGCACCTGATATAAAAAAACATAAAACTATCAGAAATCAGATGCTAAAAATGTGGAGTTCCACCGTGATCACCATATGTGACCACCAAAATGGCCTCACACCTATGCTTCCTACTATGTAAAATGAAACAAGAGTAACAAAGTAGATGCATGCAAAATTGACAACAAATGGGAAGAAGAAAAACACTTTTATTCCATTATAAAGAAGGCCAATTCTGGTTACAGTTACATCCCTCTTAGGGATACCATTTTGATACTCTTATTATAGTAGGAAAAAACAATGTGTTCCCTCTCAAGGGTAAATGTGAGTTTCAGGCCATTCGGGGTGACACGAACTGCTCTAGGGTGGAGTTGACCCTCTTCTTCACGTTGAGGAAGGAATTGGATGGTTGAATCTCCTTCAAATCTACTTTCCTATGGTCAAGAAACAACATAAAAGCATTAATAGCATAGGCAACCTCTCATGATGAGGCCCTTTAAGGAATGTGAACATAAAGATGCCATAACACTAATATAATCAAGAAAGTGGATAAAACATGCTAAGCATATACAATACTTGAAAATATTAATGGAAATATGTAAATAGAAAGTACAACTATCTATCTAGCAGATTGATTACATGAAATGAAGCATGATAACATGAAAATAAGCTAATTATATCCTACTTTCCATAATGAAGTAAACCTAATGAAATCCTTAATTTGGTCAGTCAGAGTCTCTGAAATGCTAAGTAAACCACTAAGATGCTTAATCTAACCTAGTGAAATATAATGCAAAAATAACAGTAAGGAGATCTTTCACCAGTTGCAAACCATGGCTCAAATGAGCGGTCTACACTGTACACCATGGTTGTCAGCCACGGTGAGCAACAAAGTAGATTTTGCCCTCCAAATCCAAGGTTGTGGGCTTGATTCTCCTTGTCAAATTGATGATCAAGGGTCGCCTTGATGTCCTCTGACTGGTTTGGCGGTTGAATTGCACAGTTGGGCCTCCATTTGCCCGAATTCATGTTTCTTGGCATTCTAGCTCCTTAGGGCATCCATGGCACAAATTGACATGATGCTTGATGAATTGGCAAATGAATGGCAACAAAACTCTCTCAATACACTCAGGTGAGTCTACAATCCGACAGGGCTTCGCTACTTTAATCTCCAATATTCACTCCTCTATTTTTTGCCCTAATTTGAAGGGGTACTTATAGGATTACCCAAGGGCTAGGGGTGGCTTCATGGAGAAGCCAAGATCAAGAAGAGGTGGTTGGGACAGTTGGATTGGAAGCCTCTAGAATCTTCCATCCTTCAACTACCTTCTTCTAGAACAAATGGTCATTCAAACCGATTTGGCTCGGATGAAGGCCAACTGAACTTTAGTTCTAGACCGTAGGTGACAGCTACGGTCTAGACTATGAACCATGGGTGTCAACAATGGTTCAGACTATAGACCATAGGTCTCAACAACGGTTTGAGCTGATTAGGCCAAGGAGCCCAAATTGAGTGGTTAAAACCACTGCTCTATCTTGGAGTCTATCCAAGATCTTCCATATGGTCTTGTAGCATGTCCCATATGAGTAGTCACCATCGACATGATATGTTTTAGGTGTCTATAGGCATGAATGTGCTTTTCATACAATAGCTCCAATTGGTTCAAATGATTGAAGTGATAATCATTCTTGACTGAGGCATCTTGCAACAAGATGCACAACAAAGGGACCTCCAACTCAAAAAAAAAAAATCCTTAGTCCCATAGGCCAATATATATAGAGAAGATCCTATTGGATTTTGCACACTAGTATGATAGGCCCACAACGCCAGATAAAGTTGGATATGCTAGTCATGACCAATATTACTAATAAACTTCTTGAGAATCTTGATCAAAGACTTGTTGGATGCTTTGGCTTATTGGTTACCCTAAGGGTAAGATGGAGTTGACCATATATGTTGAATCTTGTACTTAGCACAAATTTTATGGACATACTTGTTCTTGAAAGGAGTGTCATTATAAAAAATAATCATTGAATAAATATTGAACCTAACCTAGATCCCAAGATAAGAAGGAGATAAACAGTGAAAGAAGAAAGAAAGAGGAAAAATAAAGCAAAGCTTCAAAAAGGTCAAAAGAAATAAAAGAAAAATAGGAGCAAACCCTTGAGAATGTGTGCTCGCAAATAATTAAGATAATCTAAACCATCAAGAATTAAACCATCCTTAAGGGAATTAAATATTTTAGTATACCATGGCTCATATGGGGATGCTTTGATGGTTAAATCATCTAATGAAACAAGACTTAAACTAAGAAATGTAGGCTTTTGATGTTGTCTAATGATAATCAATGCTTGATCATCTTCCAAATCCAAGGGAAACAAAGATGTAGAAATGGCCATGGCATCCACATGGTATTTGGAGGATCTAGGGATAGACTCTATGGTCACTTGATCAAAGGTTTTAGCTTATCATCTTGAGTTTGATAAATATCATTACTCTGATTCACCACAAGTTGAGAATCACCAAAGGTCAAAAGAACACTAACCTTCAAGGCTAAGGTTGGTCTAAGACCAAGGATCAAATATTTGTACTCTGCAATATTATTTGTGCAAGAAAAATGAAACTTGAAATATAGGTGGATGAGTTATTTTTACAAGGAAACTAGAACAATTCCAACACCAACACACTTTAAGCATCAGTCTCCATCAAAAAACTAAGTCCAAGACTTTGGATCTTTAGCTTCTACACAAAGGCACCCATCAGAAAACTCGATGAACAATGGGAATATTCTAGGGGAATAGAGACTAATTGATCAATAATCACCTAATGCTTGATAGCCTTCTGATCTATGAAGGTGAGGTCAAACTCACTAAGGGCTAAAACCCACTTAATGGCTCAACCTAAAAGGTGGGGCTTAGACATTAAGTAGTGAAAAGGATCAAACTTTGCAACCACCAATATCTTATGGTTGAGCATGTAGTACCTTAATTTATGGAAAGCAAACAATACATCAAGGCAAAGCTTATCTAAGGGATTAAAGTGGGTTTCATAGCTAACCAAGGTTCTACTAATATAGTACATAGATCGCTCTTGTTTGGATCATCATGTTGATCCAACAAGGCTCTCAAAGCATTATGAATGCTAATTAAAGCATTAAATTCTTATCTGATCTAGGAGGAACTAAGATAGACAAGGAAGTGAGATACCTTTTAAGCTTATCAAAATCTTGCTAACACTTGAAATCCCACTAGAACATGATATCTTTCTTAAGAAGCTTAATAAAGGTCTAACATTTATTGACTAACTAAGCTATGAATTGATGAATAGATTGAAGCCTACCTTGCAAGCTATGCAAATCTATTAGGGTGTGAGGAGGAGGTATATCAATGATAGTCACTATCTTATTGGGGTCCACCTTAATACCTCAACTAGATATAATAAACCCTAGAAACTTGCCATATGTGACTCCAAAAACACACTTGGAGGGCTTAATATGAACCCTAATATACCAAAGCCTTTCAAAAACCTATCTTAGATCGTGAACATGATCTTGTCGATGTATGAAATGACCCAGAAGGTTATACACATAGTCCTCTATAATATCATACATCATATCATAAAAAATGTAATTCATGGCCCTCTAATATATGGCACCAACATTCTTTAATCCAAAAGGCATATCTTTATAACAAAAGGTAACCCATGGTGTGATGAAAGTTATCTTGGCATGATCCTTAGGGCTAACCATGATCTGGTTGTATCCCAAGAAACCATCCATGAGCAAAAGCATACCATATTTAGTAGTGAAATACATGATCATATCTATGTTGGTGAGAGTAAAATCATCCTTGGGATATGCTAAGTTAATGTTCCTAAATTTAGGACATATTATGCTTGTTCCTTTCTTAGCCACAATAATGATGTTGGAGATCCAATCAGAATAGTCAATAGCTTTTATGAAACTGATGTCAAGGGGTTGTTGGAGCTCCACCTTGACAAAAAGGGTAACCTTAGGATGCATATTCCTAAGTTTCTACTTAATAGGCTTAGCACTAGGTTTCACTACCAAATTATGCATAAAAAGGGAGGGATCAAGCCCTGGCATGTCATCATATGACCAAGAAAAAATATCATGAAATTCCTTCAACAAATTGGTCAATTAATCCTACTCATCCATGGATAAGTCTTTACCTAGCTTAAGGATTCTAGGGCTTTCCTCAAAACCTAGGTTAACATCTATGGTCTCCTCGATGAGAATCTAAGACTCATCCTTGAGGGGAGGTAGGGCAAGGATCACTCCTAACTGCTCAAGGCCTTCAAGACACATAAAATTAAATTCCTCTTGAGAAATAGAATATTTGACATGTACAACATAAGGGATTGACCCATCAAAGAAGAAATTGTTGTGAAGGATATCCTCATGATCCATGTTACAAAGAGTATCCCCTTCAACATACTCCCCTGGGGTTGCAACTAACTTAGGATGCACCAAATTTACCACATTGTAAAATAGAATATTAGTGGGATAAGGTGATCCCTCATCCTCATCACTCCACTCCAAGCCTTGATGATCTAAATATTTAGCATAAGTAATAAGGTGATCATCATTATCAAAGGGTAAAGGTTGGTTTTTATTAGGGATGTAGCCTATGCCACATATCCTAGGCTAAATATCAACTTCCAAAGGCTCTTGAATACCTTTATTTTGTGGCCCTAAACCTTTGCCTATATATCCCATACTAGACAGGATTTTCTTGGGCAATGGGTAATCATTGGATAGGTAACAATAGGTAAAATAATACCCTATAGGAAGGGGGTTTTACCATGGATATTTTCTTTGAGGGTTGTACCTATGAAGATAAAGGTACACATGCCGATGTGTACAACTTAACCTAACTTATAGGGTAAACCCATAGTCCTCGATGAAGGTGGTAGCTTGGAAAGATTCAAAATATTTCTTGAATAAAAATATTGACTTGATACTATGATGAGACTTTGATTAGCAGTTCCTCACTCACCTTTAAATTTTCAAGTCGCTTGATGATGTGAGATGAAAAAACTGATGGACATAAATTGATATCATATTGAGCTTGCTCAACCAATTAATAATATTAAAATGGATGAAGGTCACCTAGAATGGTGACAAGTTGATATTTAAATTTGAATTTCAAACATTGATGAAAAGTGGAAGGGAAAACCCTCATTGCATGAATCCAATAATCTCCAAGAAAAATATTAAAATATGTAGTGCAAGATACCACATAAAACAACGTATCTAAGATATTAGGTTTGACCCTAAGGGGGAGGGACATAAAGTCGTAGGCCTCTTGGAACTCGTTGTTGAAATATTTTATGATTGTATCAGATTTAGTTGAATCTTCCTCTTTTAATCCAAAAATTTGGAAAAATTGATAAGTGCATAGATTGAGGGAAGAACCATTGTCTATACAAATTTATTTGATAAATATTTCCCTAATAAATACATTTATGTAGAGGTAAGAATCCCCTCATAAATCTGAGGAAGAAATATCATCATCCAAACATGTGATAAAGAACTCATCTCTTTCTAATATCATTGAGTCAATTGTGCTTGAGCTTTTTGCCTTGTAGTTATTACTATCATACCAACCATGTCAATGTAGGAAGGTGGTAAATTATGATATGACACTTGACTAGCTGTTGTTATCTATGATTAGGTAGGGGGTCTTGGAATATCCCTATACCTTGATTATTTGTGGATTCTTGTTGAGTAGGAGGTTGATTTTTTGTTGGAGGATTAGGTTTATGATCCTCTATAACAAGGTGATCTTCATCAATTAAGTCCTAAACCACATGTTTCAATATTCTACATGAATTTTTCATGTGCCCCTCTACTCTATGATACTCACAATGTTGACCAGGTTTATACCAATTAGTTGTGGTATCAGGTTACCTTATGGGAGGTAACTCTATCATATTTACTTCCAAAAGTTATTTTAGGACCATGTTCATAGGTGTGTTGATTCTTGTGAAATTCCTTCATGGGGTTTTTGGGGTTGTCTAAGCACCATATTTTTTAGGATATTAACAACACTATTAATAGACCTACTATCTATTACCCCATCACCAACTACATTCTTGTTCTTATACTAATTTTGTGGTCTTATCTTCTTCTTTCTTTGGCTTAATTAGACCTCTTCAAATAAGGGCTTGCTCTACCCTTCTTTCTAGATCTATTGCTTGGTTAAAAGAGGTAATAGTTGTTTCCAATTCATAAGATATTTTCTCTTGTAAATTTCTAATAAATATCTCAAGCATGTCTCAAGGATGTAAGGTATATTTTAATCATCCTACTATACTCCTCCAATGAGACAAAAAATCCAAGAAACTTTCATATTTACCTTGTTTCAACATATAAACATCTATCATAGTAACATTTTTCTCAACATAAGCTCTGAATTATTGAACAAATAATTTTGTTATCTCTTTAAAAAATTTCAAAGAATGATGAGGTAGTTGATAGTACCATTCCAATACCATACCACCAAGGCTCTTAGGAAACATATTTAGCAATAGCATTTCATCATATATAATATCATGGAACAATGTCCTCAACACCCTTAAATGTTCAATTGGGTCCTTTGTTCCCTCATAAATAGGTAAAATTAGCAATAGAAAATGCTTTGGGTAGGGCCTAAAAGCGATAATAGGGTCTAAGGGATGATTGTACATATCCTTGTAGTTGTAGGTGAAACTTGGAGTTTGAACCATATCCACTCTTGAAACCAATTACTCTAACACATTTTTCAAAATTTGTATATCGAGATTGTTGTTGTGCAATACCCCTAGGTTACCTAGCGCAGGGGTATAGGTAGGTTGTTGAAAGGAAATTGGCCAATGTTGGAGGCATTGACACTATAATGGTATGGGTTATGATATGTGGTATCTTGTTACAAAGGGTAACTAATATTTAATGGAACAAAAGCATGAATGTTGAGATGAGTAGAATGAGGAGGAAATTGAGCATAATCTCAAGATGCACTACCTATTGGAGGAGCATGTGGAACCCCTCCAAAATTGGTGGTCATAGTAGTCATATATGTTGGTTTATGAAAAGGATTAACATGATGTGAAGATTCAAACGAAGAGTTGTTATGAATATTCCTAGGAGAGATGGTTGGAGGATGAGATATCCCAATCCTTTTGAGTCAGTATTTCTCTTTTATAGCCTTAACCAAATACTCCTTATGGTGTTTCATAAAACCCCATATATGATCAAATGATGTGAAAGTGAAGCCTCCATTGGGATTCTCAAAAGGATTAAAGTTAGTACCAGTTTCTTCATTTTCTCCCTCTTTTGTATCTAGATTAGGATTATCCCTATCAATTTGATCATATTATTGAAAATTTTGATCATATTCTAAAATATTTTGCTTACTCCTAAGGTTGGGATCCATTAGGAGGAAGATAAATGATAGAGGAGAAAACTAGAAAAAGACACACAAGAAGACTTTTAAGATATTTTTAATGTTTTCTAATTCTAAGCAAACAAATTTAGTGGTCTTGCTTAAAGTTTTAAAAATAAAAATAAAAGGAAGAGGATTCCTATCTTGGCCACTTAGATGTATGTTCATCTTAGGTTCACCAACTATGTAGAGTAGGAAATCTTCACTACCATGTATGATTCTCGATTGGATCCATTCGGAGATGAGGTGACCACAAGGGTGTGTTATATTCTCTACACTTGGGGTTTGGAGATTGAAGGGTTCACCAAGAATGGTTTTAGGACTCACTCCAAGTTTTATTATGGGATGTTTGATATATATATTGAGCAAAAACCTATGTTTTGTATTATTAAAATTTAAGCTATGGAAATAAAATAACAATGAGGTAATCAATGATGCAAGAAGACAAGAAACTAACCCTAGAATGATTCTTAATTTATGATGATAACTAAACTCTAAATTGCAATAAAATAAATCTTTTCTTTTTATCAAGGGTTTAAGATAATGCACAAATAGATTTAACCCAGGATGCAAGACTACATGCTTTTATTCTTCAAATACCTAGAAATAGAAGATCAAATATTTTCTTTTTATTTTATGATCAAAATCTAAAATAGAAAATATCAAATACACTCACCAGATAGCCTAAATATCTATTAGAGCACTTACCTAAACTAATGGTTGATCCTAACTTTAACTTACATGTAGAATATCCAAACAACTTTAAACCTACAAAATAGTTTACAAAATCCTAGAAAAATTGATCAACGTTTAGGGGCCTAGTTAGGTTGCTATATGAATGAGCTTGAAGGTATAGCAATCAAGCCCACTTGATAATTTTATCTAACCATTCAAAAATAAAATGATATTTGATCTTTTGAACAAGAAAAATAAAAATTAAATGGACATGCAATAGCGAAATGAGATGAAACAGAATGCATGTAATAGAAAGCTAAAATGCAAGCAACTAAATAGGGTTTTGGGAAGCAAAACTTGACCCCCAAGCACTAATTCACAAAATTCATACCTTGTGATGAGGGGACATGAATATGGATTTCCAAATTCAAACCCTATATGGGTAGGGCACAAATTTTATTTAGATGCACTTTTTGGGTCCCAAAACACCAAAAAATGTGATGCAAAATAGCAAAAAATAGAGCTAATGACTAATAATGCAAGTAAAAAACTTGGTTAGCTAATGGAGGAATCAAGGAGCAATGATAAAATTAAGGAAGCACTCCAAAATGGTAGAATTATCTAACCATAAATACTCTTCCACTTGATCCCCAAGGGAAACCAACACCATAGTAGGAAAACAACAAAAATAACAAATCACAATAGAAGAGCACTTGTTAGTGAACAATGAGTGAGTTAAGATCTAGGATTCTCAAAAATATTTATTAGGGGAAAATAGGGAATCCAATACTCTATTTATAAGAGGTTTGGAGGGCTAAAAGGGTAGGAAAATGATAGTTCACTACGAGGAATATCCAACACCAAAATGGGTCGATGAGGGGTGGGGTTTTTGAGAGAAAAACCCCTAGAATACCAAATTCATGGCCCTTATGGACTGAGTATGAAACTGGTAAAGCTAGGGAAAAAGGACAAAGGAAGAGAGGAAACATGCCCCAATTTTACACTTAGCAAGCTTGGGTGGATTCCTAAGGATCTAATAATATATTGACTCATTTTTATGGGTCAATTTTCCATGTTTATAGGACCTCAAGCTACAAACATTGAGACTAGAACCAATATTAACATAAATTCATTAAATATAATTATTATTGATATGGCCTATAATATACAATAGAATTTATATGACCAAATAGAGTTGAGGAGTATCATCATCATGGAATGAAATAGTGCTATGATTAATCCAAATGGACCCTACTATGGAAGTAATATCTTTAGGGTTGAGGTCTAGAGGAATGACTTATTCACTCAATTTTTTGATTAATATATCTCTATGGACCAGAGAAGACCAAATAAGCTCAAGGAGGGAAATATTTATTGGGGTATTCTCAAGTTATCAGAGCAAATTAAAAGCACCCTTAGCCTTGGTCCTGGATTGAATGATTAGAATAGGTTCTTTAGGTGGATAAGTCCTTTTTGTATGAGGGACCAAGGGGGTCTTGCAAGTTGATAAGATGATTTATTTTAGTGTTTTTATCTACTTACAAAACAACTATGAGAGATATAATTATAATAATAGGACATCCCTACCATCCCTTGGTTTGGAGGTGGCACATTCTTATGGTGAATCTTATTCACTATATTTTGGTTATTATTGTGATTAGGTAGCATATTCTAAAATATTCATATATCTTGATTAGAAGAATTTTGGGAGTTAGATCCATTGAGGACAACTTGGACATTATTTATCAGGTATTAGACCATATTCCCAAGGCCCATGCACCTATCGATTGTACAAATATTGACATGGTGGAAGGTGCATTGCTCATTGTCATAAAACCATGGAGCATTTTTTCTTTTAAGTTTAACAAGTTTAATAGGAGGGAGCTTTATTTTTTCATATTTTAAGAGTTATTCTAGGATAATTGATAAGGATTCATCTACTTGGAGTACCTCCTTTTGGAATTTTGTTGTTGAGGATTCCCTATGAAAATATTTTGAAGGTTCATGGTAGCACTAATATTATTGGCATGGTGTGATTCTATGACTCCATCACCTACAATGTGCTTGTTCTTGTACTAGCCATTTAAATTAGATGGAGGTTTTAGTTTTTAATTTCCCTCTTTAACATGGGTGGTCTCTACTCTCTTGGCCATGTTAGTTTCATATTTGTTTAGGAAAACACATTAGGCATATATAGGTAGAAGGTCAATTGCTCATTGATGTTTCCTATTAATATTTCTAGTAGGTCTCTAGGTGGAGGAACGTACTACATTATCTATATAAGGTCTCATAATATTGCTAATAAGTTGGTGAAGTTATCATATTTGGACTATTTGAGTTGGTATAAGTCACTAATGGCGACTTTTTTCCTCAATGTAAATGAAGAATTTCTTTACAAATATTTTGATGAGGTTCCTAAAGCTTTTCAAGAAATGCCTTGGTATCTAATAGTATCATTCCAAACTAGGGTAGTAATACTCTTAGGGAAGTGGTCCTAAAAAGTCTAAGGTGGTTAGCAAGATCATATTTTATCTTATACATTTGAAACTTACGTGTTTAAAACTTGGGAGGAAAATGAGGACTAGCTACAAAAGGATCTAGGTGTTGGTTGCACAAGTCATCATACAAGTACTTATGGCTATATTAAGACCCTTGGATAATGGACATGTGTTGTTTCAATTGCTCTAACGATGTGGTTAAATCTTGGAGTTTAGGAGAAATAGAATTTGATGAAAAATGTATATGCTAAGAGATAAAGGGAATCTATTATGATTGACATACAAAGGGAGTTAGTATACTTGGGAATATTATGGTAAGGCTAGAATCATTGAATTTGACCCTAGGGTACCTAAAATAAGAGAGTTGGAATATCAAGGATGAGATATGATAGGGTTAGGTTTTTTCTAAATGATATCCCTATCCTTATAGGATTATAATGAGAACCAATTGGATTAGAATTTTGACATGAGGATTGTATATTGGGATATTTGGTGGTATGCTTTTATTAGGAGTGTAACTTGTGCCTTCCTATTGAGATACAAGATAACTAACATTGCCCTATAATAATTTCCTAACTGTATGCAGAGATGAGTTATGCTCCGATAGAGGTAGGATGTTTTGTTTTCTATCATCCATTGATATGGTGACAATAAGGGGAGTTGAATAAATGAAGTAATATGCTGATGCATTAAGGTTTGTGTTCATGGATATAAGGTATGGAACTATTTAATTTATTATAAAATAGTTTCAATTAGGTTTTTGGGGAAATCCAATAGTAAATCATCTCCTACAGATACACCTAGGGTTTCATGATCTTCCATAAGGAAGGCCTCTATGGTTTTCCTAGGCTTGTATAATAAATAAGCCATATGAGTTATAGACTAGAAGACCACCCTCCCATATTTCTTATGGGTAGGTCTTACAGAACATTGAGGTATGGAAACCTCATCTTCTTGGTTGAATATGTGGTTCTTAAAGGTAAGTTGTTCATCAAGACCCTCTACAAGAGGATCAATATTAATGGCCAATAGGTGAGTGCTACTATAGGTAAGGTATTGTTTCTTATCCATATGTTTAGGAGGAAAGAGAAAAAATTTTAAGCTTTTATTTATTTATAACATTTATTAAAGAAGAAATAAAATATATTTTACCAAACTTATGTATTCTTCCTTCAATATACTAAATTTGACCTATATACCTTAGGGGCCTCCCTATATACCAAAGGTATAGATATACCTAACATATCTCTATATACCTATCGACATGTGAGAGAAATTTGATACATGAGACTATAATGATATGTGAAAGTGACCTCCTAGATACATAGACAATATGGTACATGAGAGGTAACAATATGCCTCCTTATAACTCCCACTAGCCCACTACAATATACTCCTTACTAAGCATAATTACATGTTAGATCCTATATGGGAATTTTATAGCATGGGCTCACTATATACTAGACATAGCCTAGTAACTTATATGATATTTAATTAGAGGACTCTAAATATTCCAATAGGACTAGCACTTTATGTTCTTGTTTTTTGGATTTAATGTGTCTTAAATAAGCAAATAGATTTAACAATATTTATTAAATTTTTGATAAATTTTATTTTAGTTTAACTTTAGACTAGTTAAGAGATCATGGGGGGCCTTTAGATTTAACATATTATAGGGTTAGGTTTTTCCTAAATGATATCCCTATCCCTATCCTTGTGGTACCCAATTTGGTGTTCACATCGGGTTCACCAAAAATGTGAGAGGGGGAAGAGATCATGGGGGCCCTTCAACTTATTGGATCTTCAATGTCTCACCTCTCACCTTGAGGATATGGGAAATTGTGAACTTAGGTCTAATTTTTAATGGATTCAAGTTAGAGAACACCTACATTTCTTCCTCAATTTTTTTCTTGATAGCCTAACCTTAATATGGTCGTATCCTAACCACAAATATATCAATAAATGTAATAGATAGCTCCTATAAACTATATACTTTTTTATTTTAATGATAAATATAAAAGATTATTTTCTTTCAAGGAAATATTTAAATAATATAATATAATTTAAAAAACCCTAATATGACTATAGAACTCAACATGAGAGGTGAGACATTGAAATTACAATTCAGCAATGCTTTCACCTATAGATACAATAGAATATATTTTAGAAAAAAGACTTCATGACTTTCCAAATGATTCAATGAGGATCCTTGACCAAGGGTGTAGGGGACCTGATGGAGACAATGGGATAACCTAATTGATAACAAAATATGCAAGATAATTATTAAGTGGTAATAAAGTGATAACTTGGTAATCAAACAATGTTAGTATGCAATGATAAAAATGACTACAAGATCACAAAACAAAGATAATGATAAAGATAAGAGAGGAGAGCATTCATGTACAATCAAGCTTATAACCTCAATATCTTTGGTTGATATATCCTTTTTATGATGAAGTGGATGAACTTTCTATTGATTGAGATGACTGAGATAGAACTTCACTATTGCAAGAAATCCATATTCAATTTGTCACAGTTTCATTGTTACAAAATATGATGGATTGGGCTCCCTAAGGATTGGCTTTATAAGAAACCATGGCTCCTCTCAGGATGGTTGAATTGAAGTTGATGGGAAAATTTGAAGTTAAGTTTTCAAAATGGGTTCAATATAAAATTAACAATGCAAGATAGAAAAAGGAAATTTTGGGGCTTTCGATATTATGAGGCTATGGATTAGATAGGTGTGATTAGATATGGTAGGCAAATTGGTGGGTACTAGTTGTGCATATTTTCATTTTTATGATGTATAGTCAATAGTGCTAGGAGAAGTGCTAATGAATCTTAGCACTAATTTTGAAATGATTATTGTTGGGCATATTGGGAAAGAAATGATTAAAATTTTAAAATTTTGCAAAAACACTGCCAAAGATAAGAAGCACCACTACCACTACCACTACCACTTTGGTCCTTGCACTTTTGATTTTGGATAAGTAAATGCTTCCTAAATTGAGCTTTAAGATAATTGACCTAAATTATATAGTTGATTGGTTAGCTAATCAAGATGATAATTTTTGATACTTTGGTGATCTACTCAAAATCGGGCATCTACAAGAAGAAGATATTTCTAAGTAACTTATAGAATAAATATTTCTAAAAGTAATAATGTGAAATAGAAATAATTTTCTTATTGCATGGTTCTCAATGACCCTCCATGCAACGTTTGAAACTTCTTGCAACTATAATACTTCAAGTTATCCAAAAATAGATGGGAAACCTGGGTGAGTGAATCAAATCCTAGATTATAATAATAATATATATCTTGGATCAATAATACAAGTGGAATGACTATATTTATCTGGTATAAATTACTTACAACAATAATTTTCATTCTTCAATTGGAATGGAACCCTTTGAAGTTATATATAGGTGAAAATATTGAACTCTATTGAGCTGGGATAAACTCAAAGATAATTTTACTATTAGGATAAAGATATCACAACAATACGATTAATAAGTGGCAATATTTAAATGATGGTTCAAGCAAAAATTAAATAAAAAAATATGTGCGAACTTATATCAAACCAAGAGAAGGTATTTAATTCTAGATAAGGTATTACTAAGAGTGAACCTACACAAGAGTTCAATTAATTTTGAAATTTATAGACTATCTCCATTATATGTAAGGTCCATTGAAGTGCTTAAAATTATTAGCCCAACAACTTACTATTAAGATTGATATCCAAATCCATTGATAATCCATGATAACTTTCACTTTTCTTTGCATACAATATTAAAGTTTTATAATACTCATATGTTGGGTTAGCATATGTTGTAAGATGAGGACAATAGAATATTAAAGTTGGAACAAATGCACATTCTAGAAATATAAAATTTTAGGCTTTGAAATAAAAGGTTTAATTAAATTAAAATATACTACAATCCCAATAATGAACAAAGCACTATTAATTGGCATTAGCTCTTTCATTTAAATTTATTTACTATTAATGAGGAGACCTAGATTTGAATCTTGCTACATGCATACTAGAAAACTTGTTATAAAACCACTATGTGATCATGATGTAATACTAATGGGGCTCGTTTCAATCCCATATAACTAATTTTAAAAAATATAATTTACAAGACACTAATTGGTAGGATCAAAACAATAATAAAACTATTGTTTGTTTGAGCATTTAGGAGATGCTTAAATTAGCGAGATAATCCTAGCCATTATCAATGACTAATGTGAAATAACTTGACCATCCTAGTGTAATTTATATTGGTTGTAGTTAGTTATTAAATTAGCAATTTTTATGTTCAATAATTATTTAAGTTTTAAATATTTATATATATGCTTGATATGGTTTGATGCAGGTACTAGTTTTGTATAATTTGTTTATGTTTTGATGAGGTGACATGGTTGTAGAATGCTTTGCAGAGTAGGAAGCACAAGTTGGTAATATAGGTATAAGCATGTTTTGTAAATTCTAAGTTAATATACTTAATTTGAGATTATTTTTACATATATTAGTACTAACCCCATCATCAAGAGGGATCTAGGGGTATCAAAAATGTTTCTCCACTTCTAAAGACCTTAGGAAACCCTTTAATCTCTAATAAAAAAATGAAATTAAAATAAGTATTTAATTCTAACTATGATCATAGATTAAAAATTTCTAAATTTCTTGTTTAAAATGTGAGTGCATGGAGTGTTAAACTCCTAATTAGGAACTTTGTTTTAAAACTTAGTGACCCCAATGCTTTATTAATGTATGATTTAATAGTGTGAACAACCACCTAAGATTGGAAGGTAAAATGTGATTACAAGGGAATAAAATAATGTTAAGGGGAATAGTTTTGATAAATGCCTTAGAATTGTAGAAATTAAAATCTTGATTTTTTTTGTATATTTCAACTTTGAATCTAGACATATATATACAATGGGATGTCTCTTGGTTGTCTCAAAAGACTCTTGGTATTTCACATTCTCTTCAGCTTCTCTAACCTCTCATGAAGTGTAACAATCTAATAATAAATAATTTAAATATTTATCAAGAACCAATAAAAATTAATTTATATCTTCCAACACCTCCCCTTAATTTGATCTTTTCTAATAATATTAAAATAACACAAGGGAATATGGGTCCCGCCTGCCTCTATGGGTATTTTGGCCAATTATGTACATGTTTATAACAAGGGTTTTATGTAGATATATTGTAACCATTAATGTTGTCTCTCTCAACCCCCTACATGAGGCTTAATGTCCATCAACAATCATAATGAGAAAAAAACATTCTCTTATAAAATCCACTCAATATTTTTCACTTTGTGCCATTCTATCAAATCTATCCATCCACAATAAACATATATTTTGTTGGGTATTTTATCTTTGTTCCAATAATATATCTTAAAGTGATTATTTATTATTATATTGTTACATCTCATTGAAGGTTGGAGAATCCAAAGATAATGTTAAATACCAAGAATATATTAAGATAAACAAGAGATATACTGTTGTATATATATGTATAGATATAAAGTTGAAATATACAAGAAGAAAAATCAAGATTTTAATTTCTACATTAGGTATCAAAGCCATGTTGAGAGGAATTTGAGACAAGTTTTTTGTGAGAGTAGGAGGTGATAGTATAAGAGAGGGAAGTTTTTGACCTTACTATTGCATGAACATGTTGTTTGATTATGGTTGACAATTTTTCCTATCTTGTAGAGAGAGGCCTATCTTCACCACTGCCTATAAAAATGCTTGAGTAGTAGAACATAAGCATTATAGTTTTGATTTGTTTGTGTAGGAGGGACCCTATGAAGCCAAAGGTTGCTTCCTTAGGTTTATCCAACTAAGAATATAGTACCATAGACACTAAGGTGTATGGTCAAGGTGTCAAATATGATGTTGATAGAAAATAAGCATTGATACCTACTATGGATCCCTCTAATAGCACGATGGGTTTGTGTTGTCTAAATGAAATGGAGATTTATAGAGGACATGGTCTTCATAAAATTTGCAATGTTGGAGGTGACCAATGTTGATTTGGAGGAAATAAAATCTTGGTGAAATCATCACATAATATTTTGATGATCGAAATTTGGGCTCGAGAGAAAAAAAGGTTAAATTAATGTAATGCACTATGTTGAATTGAAATCAGTATTTAGTGAGGACATGTTTAAAAATACTAATATTATTTCTATTTCACTATAATAAACATGAAGGGAACAATATATGAGGCATAAATTCAGCCCATCTCAGCTCTATGTAGCCCAACATTCACTACTCTACTCCACCCCATGGGCTTGTAGCCAATCTAGTTTGGTGATTCATCCATACAGGTCATTTGATCATTTTGCCTCATGTGGGTATTATATATTTTTTTAGTTGTTGGTTGGTCTCATTGTCTTATACCCAATGCTTAGAATTAAAAAACCATTAAAGTTCCTTCCCTTTTCTACTAGTTCCTATGACTTTTCCTATCCATTAAAATTACACCTAGTGGGTTGTAAAACTCCATTTTTAACCCCCTTTGTCCTATTATAGAATCGCTATGAGGGAAAATTTGCAAGGCACTAGAATCATTGGCCCATGAGGATGAATCTATTGCATTTTCTAGCTTTCATGGCATAACAAAAAATATAATAGAAAGAGTACAAAAATTGTTGACCATAGAAGTTGAAAGCTTATAATTGTAACTGGCTTTGACATAGAAGTGAATATTATTATGTAATATAAGTTCAAATATAATATCTATACAAAGTGCTATTGAGGAAGGTTTTTACTATGAGTAGCTTCTAAAATCTTGAAATATTGTCGCATTGTATAGTGTAGATCTTATGTTTCTTCAAATATGGGGATGCATCATTTTAGATAACAAATGAGCTCTTTAATCTATAGATTTATTGTCTCATATATATTAAAGTGTGAAATAATTGACTTGAAAAGTTTGGGAATTGAAGTGATGGGGCACAGATTTGGAATATTGGTTGTTAATGATAGGTGATAGTTTTTTTCCAAGGGGAAGGGAAAAAATTAAGAGTATATATTAAAAAATTATAATAATGATAATAAAATGGGAAATTCAAAGAGGAAACAAGCCAAGAAATAAGCCAAAGCTAAAACTTTGTAATGCCAAAACTCCAAGAAGATAATAAAGGTGGAGAATTCTTAATACTTAGGTGGTGCTTACAATCGATTCTCAAAGAAGTCAATGCTTGAAAAGATCACTTTGAAAATGGTGTTACATCCTCTATTGATGTTGTGAAGATAATATACAAGGTATTAATAACTTTTGACATTACTTAATAAGGGGTGTTAAAGGCAAGAGGAAACAAATGAAAGGTTGAAGTTCAAGCCTATAGTGGCAAATATTTGTTGTGACACAAGTGACCTTATCCAAAGGAAAATTTTCACTTATGATACTGGTGATTTGAACATTGTTGGTGACAATAGTATTTGTCTTGAAGATGAGCATCATGATGTCATCCTCACTCTTATTGGTATTAATTATTGTGTTGTCTAAGAAAAATGCTAATGTGGGAAACACTCTTAATAGATGACACAAAATGGCACAAATGAAAACTTCCAATTGCAGTAATCAAAAACATATTTATAGGTATATTTGCCTTTACAATTTACCATTTAATACGCACAATCTGTGTGAGTATTAAATGCAATATCATATTAATCCCTATTATTCCTCCCCACTGAGGAAGCATTGGTACCCAATGCATACAAGTTTTTAAGTGTAGACACCTAAAACACATCATGTCGAGGCGACTACTCATATGGGACATGCTAAAAGACCATATGAATGATCTTGGATAGATTCCAAGGCAAAAGTAGTGGTTCTAACCACTCAATTTGGGCATTTTGGCCTATCTATCCTTAGCCGTTGGTGTCACCCATGGCTAGGATTCTTAGCCACTGGTGTCCCATTGCTAGGGTTTTTAGCCACTTTTGAGACCTACGGATAGCCCTGTAACAAAATCGAGTGACCAAAGCTGAGTAAAATTAGTTGCAACAGCCATTTGTGATGGTTTTCAAAGCGATTTGGGCTTGGAAGCATCTAGAAGCTTCCTTCCAACTTCCAAATCTTATTCTTGGCTTATACATGAAGCTAGAGCAAGGATTTTGGGAGTCTATTTAAGACCCTAATTTCAAAGAGCAAACCCTATTTTTTCTTGGATATCTTCTCTAATGAAGTCCTACCAAATTATCGAATTAAAGAGCCAATTACACTTTGTGAAGAGTAACAAGATGCTACCAAAATCTAATTTGATCATCAACTTTAAAACAATGGAGATCTCAAGAGCTTGAGGAGAAATATTGACAACTGACACACTTCCATTGCCAATTTTAGTGAATTCAACCACCAATCTATTTTAGAACACCGAGGCGACCCTTGATCATCAATTCCTTGGAGGATTTGAGAGTTTTTGGCCTTGGTTTCAAGAGAAAGGAAAAATTCACCTTAGCTATGGCTATCAGCCATGGCTAATAGTGCCAATTGCTTTAAGCACCTGCAGCTATGGTTTAATGCTCTATTTCCTCCATTTTATTAGTAGATTTCCATTTTTAGCTATGCAAATAGCTCAATCTAGCATAGTTTAACATTTTAGTAGACATTTTACCAGTTAATTCTAGGATTTAATGGTAGATTCACTTCCATTTTATTTTCATTTTTCAATCTAGATTAGTTTCATGCTTTTCAAGTTCTAATGGTTAATTAGGATTCCTAATTGCTAGATTTCATGTCTTTCTTTATCATGTTTTATTACAATTTCACCATTTCTTGCATAGATTGATAGATTCACAAGTTTTCTTGATTTCATAACATGTTTTGTGTAAGATTCCTCTAAAAGCCTAATTAAGAGAGGCCTCCTTTGCTTATAATTGTTTATTGTTGTTTATTGCTCGTAATACTAACAGGGTTTTGACATGCAAGGTAGCAAATGCCTCTAATCATGGAGAAGAAGGTCATCGACACCTTGTAGCAGTTCGTGTCATCATGAAAGGCATTTTTATCGCATATACCCTTGAGAGGGATTTAAAACTATTGTAATTGATGTATAAAATGGGTATCCCTAAGAGGGACAAATATTTAATTTGACTCCATTAAAATTAATAAAGGATTCTTTGTATTCATTTTATTTCTTATTGTAAATTTATGCATTGCATATTTGTGTATCTTTATTTAATTGCAATAGTTATACTAGGTGTGAGCCTTTTTTGTGGTTACAAAAGGTGATCACGATGGAAATATACATTTCATGCCTCAAATTTTTGACTTTTGTCATTTTTTATGATAGGTGCTCACCGCGGTTGACAGTTGTGGTCAAAAGTTGTCACCGCGGTTGACATTCGTGGGCAATAGTGGTCACCGTGCCACAAAATCATGGTTAGAATCTGATAAATTAGACTGCAAGGAGAAAAAACTTAATCGAATGAGGATCTAAGGTAGGTCCCACTCTCATTCTATTTTTTCTATTCATTGTCTGTGTTTTTCTAGAATGCACAAAATGCTAGCATAAATAGGGAAGGCAATGAAGGAATGTTAAATGCATTGAGTCCTTAGGTATTTTATTAGGATCTACCAGTCGCTTCTAGGAACATCGGACCTCTGAGTGTATTCCACCCTAGTATCCAGTGGTCTAGGCCCCTCTTGTATGTTAGTTTTGCTTACTTGAGGCTCGATCAGTGGCCATACCATCGTTAGTATGCATTGTCAGAATATCAAGTAGATTAATCATGCATACTACTAAAAATTAAAAAATTCTTTTGAAAAGCATGTAGAATAATTTGAGTGTTGTTTTATGCATTTTTATTTCATGCAAAGTAAAAGGAACCACACACACCACATTTCATAGTAAACGCTAGTGATTTGGGAGTCACATCCAACCACTAGTAGGGTTTCAACGATGGTGGAGGTGATTTCCATCCATTGGCCCAACTCCCTTGTACCCTATGTTCTAGACCAATACCAGATCCAAGAACCTTTCGTAGCCTAGAAAATTTACATATACTCCTCTTTAGAGGGTATGATGTTGACTGGGTGAAAAAGGGTGAGATCTAGGAGGCCCTATGCTCTCTGCCTAGGTGTGGACTTTCATTGTCGCACTTTGGGGGAATTACATGACCTGGAGTTCATAGCTAGGTTTTCGAGCTACGAGCATATAGGTGAAAGCCATTAAAAATTTGAGAAAATAATCAACATATTGCATAACATGACAAGAGTTACTTTACTGATACAACAAATTGAAAACACATCAAACAGTTTAGGGCTCATTTTAAAACTATAAAAATAGAATAATCATCATTGTATTCTTTGCATGGTAATAAAATTTAAATCTAGACATAGGATACATAATGGTGCAAACACAAATAGGCTGATCCGGGCATAGACCTGAGATCGAATCCCAAGCTCCACCTAATGCACAACATGATGTAGAATACCCTTAATCATAGAATCCTCCTGGACATCGTTCAATAAGTATTAGAGGATAATTCTACATGAGGGGATTCTGTTGAGAATACCTCAATTAGATAAAGTATTAGACATCCCTCTAGACACATATCATAGCATGGGAATTCCTAGCATGGGGGTTCCACATATGGTAGCATCTACTGTGACCGCATTTCGTGGGCATCCATAGGTTCAACTGAATAATATGTCATCGAGAGATCCAGATTGGTACCCCTTCAACCTGTATCTAAGGGAGGATCACGACCTCCACCGTCAAAGTGTAGACATGTCCAAGATCCACCCATTCAGGGGTGAACAAAGAGGGTCGCTTTAAAGCATAGGCCCGCATAGACTCCCTATAGGGGTGAACCTACCAAGTTCACTATAGATATATCCAAAGTGGGAGTAAATGGTATGCTACCTCATGAGCCATGGCATAGAAAATAGTTGGATGATCTAGATAGAGTCCTAAGGCATCTAGGATATAAGCCTATGCCTACACCCTCTTGAACTATGAGTGATTGTAGTGCAAGCACCATTAGGACCACTCAAGAACATGGAGAGTGCTCTAAGTATTCTTGAGACATGCGTGCTCCTACGTCGCATGCAGACACTTAGTATAGGAGATAGCATAACATGAATGTTGTCTTTATAGACCAAGGCAAGAGTGTGGCAAATCAGTCCATTGGAGGACATACCCATAAAGTCGCTCGAATAGAGCGCACTCACCAGATACCTTAGACGACCGATCATGTTGATAAAGCTCATAGACTGGTGTTAGAGTAGAGATAGCAGATCCTCCAAGATCAATTAGAGGATGTTTGCACAGATAAAGAGCACCTCAAAAATGAGAACTCTCAGAGGCAAAGGTTCATAAGATAGAAATTATATGAACAATGCATCCTTGATCAGGAGTGTTTAGAGAGAGGATCGATTGGCTAGTGTCAGTTTACCTCCTCGTAATGAGATCAGGGAGTGTGTCGATAGACTAGTGGCTTCACAGCTTGAGTTACACCCTAAGAACATAGACACACATACTTGCCATACAACTCAGCACAGAGATCAACATCCAGCATCTGAACAACATGAGCATAGGTAGTATGAGAATGAAGTGGGAGAGGAATTAGAACAAGAATATATATAAATATCCCAATTTGAGGAGGGTGAGCCTAGCCCCCCACCTCGATCGATGAATAATCTACCTTCGAGGCTGCCTCCAATGCAATCTTGAGAATAGGAGTTTCTTTCCTTGTAAGCCTATAAGACCTTAGTAGAGAAGGTCCAAGCCATAGAGAAGCAAGGAACGACATATCATAATCCTACCTTGAACAAAATTCATAATGAATCTTTATGCATGTCAATGCCTATTCCAACATATCCTAAGCATTTCAAGATGCCTAGATTGGAAAATTTTTAAGGAGAGTAAGATGCACAGGATCACGTGACTAGTTTTATAGATATGTGCTTTCAGATTGAGAGCAATGATGTTTTTCTCTTGCACACATTCATCATGAACCTCTCAATCCCAACTCAAGAGTGGTTCTAAAAAGGCTCCAAAGGCATCTGTAAGCCATTTGGTCATTCATAAAAGGCTCCAAGGGTTTCTCAAAACCGGTTGGTCAATCCCAAAGGGCTCCAAAGGCATATGTAAACCCTTTGGTCAATCCCAAAAAGCTCCAAGGATTTTTCAAAACCACTTGGTCAATCCCAAAAGGCTCCAAGTGTTTCTCAAAACCGCTTGGTCAATCCCAAAAGGCTCCAATGGTTTTCAAAAATCCTTTGGTCAAAATGTTAAAATCCATAAAAAAAATTGGAGAAATATCAAATATCAAAAATAAAAAACATTTAAATTTCATTTGCATCATTGCATTGCATTTTGCATCATGCATCTCATTTTCCACATGCATTTCACCTTTGCATTGCATTAGGCATATTCCATTTGCATTGGAATAGATTGTGTTTACAATATTACAAACAACACCACATTTGTGCTTCAATCATGCATCTATGCACTATATTTTTTTTATCCATTTATCACCCTTGTGAGTAATTGTGTTTTTTAACACAATCCCAATTTTTGCTATGAATAATATACTAGGGTTTTCAGTCATTCAACCATACCTAAAGGTCTTCTCAAGAGTTGATAGAAAGCTTGCTTTGCTTTTGTAGATGAGGTCTATTTTGTATAGCCCTTGGCATATCAGAATTCTATCACTAATCAACAAATTAAACAATCCTAATAAGGACTAGGGGAAGATGAAATCTATGAAGCATGACTAGGTATCTTAAGGTGAAAAGTTTATTCTTGCTTATCCCTTTGTGCAGAAGGTATGGGAAATGTTGGCAACTAGCAAAAGGATAGGTTTATTCGCTACCCAGAATCCCTTTCTTATGTTAAAATAAGTAATATCCAGAGTGATATCCTAGATCAATCCTCCAGATTGATACCCTAGATCGATATCATAGATTGACATCCCAGATTGATATCCCATATTGATATCATAAGATTGATATCCTAGATCGATATCACATACATAGTTCCCCAAAGCAAAATCCCTATAGGAAGTTTTTGAAGCAAATTATCAAATGTAAATCCTAGAAAATTAGATCAAATGAATATCAAATTGTACAAAGAAATTCAAATCAGTATCAAATCCCTTTCTCAAAGAATAAAAAAATAAAAAAAAAAGTATATACAAAATAAACAGTGATTTTTGTCACTACATATGAGCAAGTATCCCGAATAATTGAATAAAATAATAGAGCGAGCTTGAATCCCTAGAATTTCCAACACTATTGTACCTTACACATGATGATATGTCTAATATAATAGCATCTTGCTTTTGTGCAGACCAATGTTTGAATGTGGAAGATCTAGATTCAAGTGTCCTGTATCGCCTAGTGGTCTAGTCCAACTAAAATCTAAACCTAGGATTTGATAAACATTTGTGGACCCCTAATATTAGCAATGGGCTGAAAGAATCCCCCCTGACATTGGGGTATGCTTATGTCTTATCTCAATATAATCATGTGCACACACAGAGATAATGAATAGTTAGGGCCTATCCTAGCAAAAGCCTTATGTTTTAGAAGTCTTGTATGGTTAGTATACAATTTTTGATAAGTCAACTAGGGTGTTTGAATCTCATGGAAAACCTCAAAAATTCCCAAATAGCAACAACCAATTTTGAATGCAATCATCAAAACATCAATTTATTTTATGAGAGTTTGTTTAATAGAATTATTTTTAATATATGTTAGATACCGTATGGATGTCAGAAATGATGTTTAGACGACCATTGACTATATTATCCATATTCTTTTAATTTAAAAAATCTTATGAATAGAAAACAATAAATAATTGCATCTCACATATGGGTGTACTATCTTTCACAAAAAGATAAAGCAACTACAATCCATGATTGTTATACATTTTTTAGTGTCATCCATAAAATTGATTAAAACTCATATTGCATACATTATGTTTTAAGTGATTAAATCATACATGTCTATTTTACATATACATTATCAAAGAAACAAAGAAATACATGCAATACATACATGGCATAAATTATGTCATAAAAGCATAAAATAAATGCATACAAGTTAAGCAAAGTATACATGCATGTAACATAAAAATATGGTATTCATAATGCATCCATCATAAGTAGTGCATCTGCATAAAGAACTCATATCATCTAATCATCTATCACATAGTTATCTAGTGCATGTCATCCATACATCACATCATACAACATCTAATCAATATACACATTGCATCCATGTGCATAACATAAAACATAAAATACCAAAAAATAAAGTACACATGTACTGAGATGAAATGTCATATCTATATATATATATATATATATATATATATATATATATATATATATATATATATATATATATATATATATATAGATATATATATATATCAAAGGTACATCATAGTGGGGTACATCAAAATCCTCGCAGGCTACATATGTGTAGGTCCTTGAACTTACACTAAAAAATGGTACAATGACATCTCTCATATTAGTACTAGATAAGGCCTGCAACCCCATACTATGAGGCACTATCATCGCCTACACCATCCCTATGGATCCTTCGTGAGTTGGAACCATGAGTCATACCAGACCTATGCATCCTATGGCTAGAGCTAGCTGATGACTGCCCTATCTCCCTAGTCCTACTCCTGTGGGACCCTATGGTAGTGGTCCTCTCTAGCACTTGCCCACATAGCATCCTAATGATGCCCTCTAGCTAGGTATTGCGGGCTACATCCATTGTGTGTTGCTCATTAACCTCCTCCATGAGGGTACGTAGCCTCCTAATCTCCACCATAGGATCAAAACCTTCTGGCACTATAGGAGGTCCCATGATATCCTGTGAGGATGAGGGATCTCCCCTTGCCACCTTGAGTATGTCTCGCTCTAGGGTCACTACACCTAGTTGTACCTACAATATATCACACTCACCAGTGATCTACCTAACCTGAGTGTCTTTTATGGTCACCTATGCCTAGAGATTTTCCCTCTCCTTCTTGTATTCATTTCATTGCCTCTAACCATGAGCTAGCTTCACCTCTAGAGTGGCTATCGAAGTGTCCCTATGCAGGATCTGGGTGCAGAGTCTCCCCACCTAGATCTGGAGGTCAGCAACCTATCCTCTTAGCTACCCTACCTTACTATCTGGAGGTGCCTCACCCTCCTTAGAGGCATCCTCCTCTGCATCTACTTGTGATCTCTCATATTCTATGGCCCCTACATCCCATGCACCCTCTATCCACTGGTGGGTCCTGTGCCCATGAGGGTCAACCTCTGTGCCCTATGTTGCGAACCCATCAGTTGGTCAACCTAGAGAACCCTCTTTGTACCATTGGAAGTCTGACCACCATACATCATAATCTTTAGTAGGGCCTACATCTACCAGGTCCGACTCTTGAAAGTCATTGTCGTCATCCCCCTCCCCTAAACTAACCTATGCTAAATCTAACTAGGGTGAGGTTTGTTACCGGTAGTTTAATGTGGTTCATTTACCCATTACTTAGTGTGGTTAATTTTAAATCCAGTATTTTACAAGTGTGGTCTCGGTTTATGTATTACCTTGGAGGCACCGACTCCTCCACTGGTCAAAGCCTCTGGCTGGTCTACCATTGGTGTGGAATATATGGAATTGGTCAAATTTTTGATAGCATCCCAGGTCAAATTTTATTGTTTACCTATAAGAGCTCTCAATTTTTACTGCAAATGTTAGGTAAATAATGAAAATTTTCAAAATTGCAAACCTTATATATTTTTTCCAAATTTGGGTCAGCCCATGGCTGACAACCGTGGTCTCCAAATTAGGATTTTGCGATCGCGGCTTCGAGCTGCTGTCAAGAAAATTTCCTATATTTGATAGGTACGGTCAAAAAACTATCATAAATACTCCCAATTCCCACTGTGAAGAGCTATCAAAAAGTAAATTAAAAATGCCAACCAAACCAAATAATTCAAGAAAAATATAAAATAACAAAAAAGGTCAAATAAAATTTAAAATCCAAATGTGCCTCGTATTCAATTATTTACCCTATACACTTGGCGGTTTTAGCGACTTGCGATCCATGCAATCCGGAAAGATGAGTAAATTACCATAAGGACATTTGGGGTAAATTCATAATTTGTAGAATTGTTATGCTTCATTTAAATCCCTAAGAAGGCCTTCACAGCCAGACTGCTCTAGGGGAATGAGATATTCATCGTAATTCTCCTATGATATTTTTAGCATATCATCGACAATATGATTCAATACATTCCTAATCAGGATTGTCTTCATTTTTATTCCCTAAGAAGGCCTTCATGGTTGGACCGCTCCATGGGATAGAAATAGGCAATTACTATTAACAGTTGCAATCATAGCTGATTAGGCCTTGCCAAGAATTCAAATGCTAAATGTTACTTTGTTCAAGATCATTCATAGTGTTCAAGCGACCTCATCGTTTAATTTATTTTCATTACCCTCATCGAATCATCGCTTGAGGAGGTAGTCATAATATCAAATCATAATCAAAGTCAATAGAAGATCCCTTGATCGTAGATCCCTAGATCTTGTCAATATTATGTTCATCTTACGAATCATTGCCAAAGACTATCATAAGCTTACCCTTCTACTGGGGCAAATAACATATATGATATTTTGTTTGTAGCTCTCCTCCTTTCGATTATATAGGCCTAACTCCTATTGTAGCACCAAAGCTACCCAAATACCTGATGATGAGTGCAAACCCTTTCAAATTAAGCCTTTCATTGAGTTGGAAGCAATGATTCTAGGATGTGCATCCTCTTTGCAGGACTTGGGCATCTAATTTTGATCAAACTAATGATCATCATTCAACCTATGACATCATTTTAGGAGGTCTATTTTTTCTCAGCATTGTTCGATCTCACAACGCATCTCAAAAGGGGCATCTGTAGACACCTAAAAATCCTCATGCCGAGGTGACTACTCATATGGAACATGCTAGAATACCATATGGAAGACCTTGGATAGATTCCAAGGTATAGCAGTGGTTTTTACCACTTATTTGGGTACCTTTGCCTAGTCAGTTCTAGCCGCTACTGACACCCGCGGTTAGCAGAGCTGACCACGCCTGTCAGCCGTAGTCATGAATCACAGTTAGTTGGCCTTCATCTGACTCAAAATAAGTTGCAACATCCAATTGGTTGTGGATTGGATCATTTTGAGTGAGGAAGGTTCTGGATCCTTCCATCCAATAGGCTCAACTACCCAATCTTGATCTTAACTTCCTCATGAAGCTACCCCTAGCCCTTGGCATTTACTATATAGTCCTCCTTTGAATTGGTGAAAAAATAGAGAGAAGTATAATAAATTAAGAAGTGAAGCCCTATAAAATTGCATAATCATTCACACGCATTGATAGGAATACTTTCGCTACCTAATTGGAGATCACATTGCCATGGAGATCCTAGGAGGATAGGAGAGCCAAGAAACACTAATCCATGAAATATGTACACTCACTGAGCAATTCAACCACCAAATATATCATAGGATATAGAGGTGACCCTTGACCATCAATTTGGAAAGGAAAATCAGAGAATTGACCTTTATTTGGAGGGAAAACTTACTTCAGGCTCAGCCACGGCTATCAGCCATGGTGAACAGTGCCCACCACTTGAAGGACCCGCGGTCAACGGGTAATCATTGATTTCCTTGCTCTCTTCTTTGAAATCTATTTAACTAGGTTAGATTAATCATGTTGTAGATTTAATTTAGTATTTTAGAGACATTTGGCTGACATATTAAGAGTTAATTTCAATTTTCCTTCATTGTTGTAGTGTATGCATAACGAATCTTTTTCATGCTTTCATGTCTTCAATTTTCTAATTAGGAGTTTATATAGAATCATCTTAGTTTATTTCATGTTTCTAATGGTATATCATCATGATTTAGATCAATTTACATGCATTGAATCACTTTTTTTATTTCTTGATTATCATGTTATCTTTTGTACAAGCACCCTTTAAAAGCCTCATCAAGAGAGTCTCCCTTTGCTTTTAATGTTTCTTTTTGTTTATTGCATGTAGTACTAACAGGGCTTTGGGATGCAAGGTAACAAATGCCTCTAATCATGGATAAGAGGGTCATCAACACCCTAGAGCATTTCGTGTCATCCTAAAAGGCACTCAAAAATCACACCTACCCTTGAGAGGGAAGCATTACATCTTATTGTAACAATTGTATCAAAATGGTTATCCCTAAGAGGGATGTACTTGTAATTTGACTTTGGATTTGAATATAATGGAATAAAGCATATTTCTCATTGTCAATTTGTTATTAATTTCTTGTTCTTGTATGCATTTTGTGTATATTTCAATTCTTGCAATAGGAACCGATAGGTGTGAGCCTTTTTTGGATAGTATAGAAAGAGAAATTTGGGTAGCTGAAGAGTGTCGGGTACAAAAAAAAATGCACTCTTATTACAAAAAGAAGAAGATTCAAAATGGGGAAGTTGAATAGGTCTTCATAAAATCAAAATCTGACACTGGATCTGAGTCTAGCTCAAAACATGCTCTCCAATGACTGTAACACTGCTATACTGATGGACAGCTAAAATGGGTCCCAAAATTTGGTAGAAGAAAGAAACAACTGAAATGTTAGAGAAGATGTAGTAGAAGATGCCTTGAACCATGTGCCAAACAGAAAATTTAATTATTGTGGTATTTAAGACAAGCGAGCATGCATTTAATTGGCTGAGCCGTGCATTAATGGTTATGGAAAATATTAATTTAAATTTTAGAAAATATTTAATTTAAACTAATAAATTTGTGGTTAATTGTGGGTCACTTGCATTAAATTATTGGTGGACCGAGACAACGGTCAAGTGGACAATATTTGGCTTGCATTAAATTATTGGTGATCGGGACAACGATCAAGACTAAAGGTGGGGTGATATGCATTTAATGGGTGGAGAAAAATTAAATTATATTAAAAATAATATAATTTAATTTATGGTTGAAAATTGAATGTGGGTTTTAATGGAGTGGTGCAAGGGTGGAGAAAAATTAAATTATATTAAAAAATAATATAATTTAATTTATGGTTGAAAATTGAATGGAGTGGTGTGCACTTTTAATGAAAATGGCCAAAATGAATATGTATTTGGTGGTCGTTGGAGGATGGAAGTGGGAAAATTAAAAATGGGTATTTAAAAATTAAATTAAAAATTAATTTAATTTAATTTATGGAATGGTGGAGGCCATGGTGGATCATGGGTATGCAGAATCGAGTGGTAAAAATTAAAATGGCATGATAGATAGTGAAAATACCTGGCTGGTGGCAGCTTCGATAGAGGACGCACAACGACAAGACAAAGATTGTTATAAATACATGATCTATAGTGATGATGCACAGGAGGTGTCGATAAATTGACTATGAAGAAAATAATGTCGACGACAGTGGATTTGGATGGTGAACATGAAGTGGTGAAGTGGCAAATAGAAATCATGGTCAAAATACTGCATGATATGGTCAAGAAAAGCTGCAGATAAATGTTGTAAATATTGAAAAATAGGAAAAAACACAAGTGGTTGATGTGATTTGTAGGAAATGATAGTAGTAGTGGTGGAGACCATGGATCAACATCATAGATCTTGTAAGGCATCAAGCAACAGAAGGGTGTGTGCATCAATGGTAGCAAAAATGGAAGTAAATCACGATAAACAGACTTAGGTGATAGTGGCCAAATGCAGTAGCAATTTTTGTGATGAAGTGTAGCATGAAATTTGATAGCAAGATGTGATAGATCACATGAAATAACCATTGGAAAATTGTAGAGGAGTTGTTGAGCCACCAAGGATGATGGCATGAAAACTGTATGCAATGGATCAAGGTCTAAAATCAGGAGATCATCGCCAAGAGGAATAGGTGGGTCATGAAGTGCAGTAGGCATGATGACAATGACAATGAAAATAGCTTGGTATTTAGCGATAACAGTGTCTAAAGAGCTTGGATCTACAATGAGAGCAATATCATCTAGTGGAAATATGTTGGGTATATCACCTAGATATCCTCATTTGAATCCAAGTGTGGATACAAATTCTTCAATTTCTGGATCAGGGGTGGAATCCTGATCTTATTCAATGATGTCTTTCTCAGTAGTGGTAATTATTTCATGAAGTTGCTAAAAAATAGATTTTATTTTGGCATGGAATTGTTAAAATTTTATAGTAAAGTCGATAAGCAAAATGGTCAACATTATTAATGATGGTCATGAACAGAGTTTGCATCACAGAAAATGATTGATCTGTAAAACAAGAGCTAAATATAGAAGTCAAAGGGACTCCAACTAAGATTTTTCACGAACGAAAGTGCATGAAGGTTCTACGAAAGTAAAATAATGTTCACCCAAAGCCAAGATTTGTTGGTGGTTTTATCGTTCCTCTTTTGAACCAGACTGGCCTAGAGGAAGAGGATACTTACCTATCCAATGCCCATATCTAATACCAATGATATGAGAAACACTCTTAATTGATGATACGAAATGGCACAAATGAAAACTTTCAATTGCATTAATCAAAAATATATTTATAGGTATGTCTTCCTTTATAATTCAACATTTAATACACATGATCTATGTGAGTATCAAATGCAATATCATACTAATCCCTATCAAATACCATGTTGTTAAAAGACATAGAGATTGGGTGCTTTGAAAAGTATGCCAAAAGTATTGGATCTAAATTAATATAAATAATGGGATATAATGGCAAAGGATTGGAAAGGAATAGGTAAGGTATAAGAATCTCATAAAGCCAAACAAAAGGCAAAATAATGAAGGCCTTAGTTATGTTGGTCAAACCAAAAGTAGGGACATCAAGTTTATAAAAGAATAAATCTATGCAAAGGATGAAATAATTCATTGTAATAATTATGGATAATTAGGATATGTGATAGCTAAGTATTGGTATTTACATCCATGTGATATTTGTGGTGAAAATAAACACTCTAAGAAATATTTTTGGATTAAATATAAAATACCCAACCAAATATATGTTGATTGTGGATGGATGGATGTGATAGAATGGGATAAAGTGAAATAAATGTTGAGTGGATTCTACAAGAGAATATTTATTCTCAAAAGATAGCAAGGATAAGAAGAAAAAAATGGCATTGTGATTTTTTATGGATATTTAGCCTCATGTAGGTGGGTGAGAGAGACCATAGTGATGGTTACAATTTATCTACATAAAACCCCTTATTGTAAATGGGTACCTAATCATCCATAAGACCTAGAGAGTTAGCAAAGACTTGTATTCTCTTGTGGTGGTTTAGAGGGATTAGAAAAGAATAATTTAATAGGGGTTTTGGAAGATATAAATTAGATTTTGTTAGTTCTTGAAAGACAATGTAATTATTATATTATTATACCTCATGAGAGATTAAAGAAGTTGAATAGTTAGAGAATATAAAGAGAATGTGAAATACCAATAGACAACCAAGAGACATCCCATTATATATATATATATATATATATATATATATATATATATATATATATATATATATATATATATATATATATATATATATATATATATATATATGTATGTATGTATGTATGTATAGATCTAAAGTTGAAATATACAAGAAAAAATCAAGATTTTAATTTCTACAAGAATTGGTAGTTGGCTCATGCATAAAGCAAATTTTGTAGAGTGTGCTTGTTGGGAAAGCAAGAGACTTGAGAATATCTATGTATGGAGGCATCTACATGGAAAATTTCCTTTTAAAATTATATGATCATGATGTTTGTTGAAACTATTCTCTATCATGGTGGGGAGTTCAATGAAGGGCCAATATGATTGATCTCTATTAACTTGCTTATTTTCCTTCAGTGCATGGTATGATGTTGAAGCATATAATGATGTGTGAGGAATAAATAAGGATACTTAATAATATATATAGGTTTTAATTTATATTATTGGACCATTTATTGATATACATAGGTACCTTTAATGGCTTGAGTCCCTTATTTACTTTGAATGGGGTTTGTTGATTCTATATAGGCTTTAATTCTTTATTTGCTTAAATAGAATTTATTTGTTATATAGGATCACATATCTCTTTTTTTATGGGTTATTTGAGATTGAAATGGACCCCACCTACATTACATCATCACCAAATAGTGGTATTACAACAAATCTTGGATACTATCCATGTATCGTTTGGCAATATTTGAACCTCGATATCCTCCTTGAAATGTTGAGGAATCTAACCGGTTGAGCTATAGCCACTTGATATAAAGGATTACATCTCTTATTTCTCCAAAATGGAAATAATTCTAGCATACATTACCCTATTTAAATAAAATTATGGGTACTTGACATTGGTTCTATTTTAATATAAAAATAAGTATACATGAAAACATTTTGTTGGTATGGCATATAAAACACATTATTGGTTTTACTCTTAATATTTGACATAACAGACTCTTGGGTATTTAGCATAGTTTATTAGTCAACTTCCATTAGAAAAAATTTGAAATGTCCATAGACACTAAATTTATTGCATATTTATTTTACATGAATTTATATTGTTGTTGAAGGGTCATGTATAACATAGCATCGTTGTTAAGCATAAATTTTGAGTTTGTTAGTGAAATTACAATAGCAATTGTGCATTGTAGAAAATGTATATATTTGTATGTGACTAATTTTATAGAATTAGCTAATAAACTAAATGCATGTATAACTATGTCCTCCTAGTTTTGCTAGTATTTTACACACACACACACACACACACACACACATATATATATATATAACTCTATCCTTGTAGGTTCGATGGTTTTGGAATATGGGTAATATAACCTTATTAGCTAATACTATTTATGTGTGATATAAACTTTATGTAATCTTATAGGCACATGTGATGTAGTGTTTTTGTAAGCCTTTAATAAATGGTTTGGCATATTTATCCATAGAAACATTGGTTAAACCATAGGTATGGTTAACCTTATAACTTGTTATTAAACTTGTAATTAACCTTAAGTCCTTATGTCATGTTATCTAGGGCTAATGTGTTTTCTATGTATTATTGGGGTTTATGTACATGTTATAAATTCCCCCAACCACCCAATCCATTGCATCAATGTATATCCATATGATCTATCATTGGGTGCCCAAGAGAAACCCTCTCTTCTATTTTATTTATAAAAATGATATTTCATCTATTGCTTCTTTATTCTCTGCAAATGTTATGCTCTTGTTCATTTTTTTGGAATTATTATGAAATATAACATGGTATTAGAGTAGGTATTGAGCGGTATCACTTTATCATGCAAAGAAAGTTTTTTGAAGCATATGTCTCTTCTTCCAATCAAAGAGAATTTATAATTTATATTTTGTAAGGTGTCTCTGATGATATAATAATCATGAACAAACCCCTTTAGATTAGCTTCCCAAGCTTCATAGACTTATTTTTATATAAGGTGTAGAAGAAGAAATCTCTTTTTAATTATTACTTATAGAAAAATTAGAAGGAATTTGAAGAAAAATAATGTTCTTCTAAAATGTTCCTTTAGGCTATTTTGGAGGGTAAACTTATAGAGGCCATAATTTTGCATATGGAAGAATTTTGAGCCCAAATTTCTAAATTGCATAGTTTTCTAAGATCTTTATATTGATATTATTTGTTCAAAAAGTTACTAGGGTTTGTGAGATGTTTTTATCTCCAATGAATAAGGAATTTTCTTGGCTTCTTAGTTTGGGTTGCTCTTTTGGCTAGCACAAGTAGTGTGAAGGATTTTGAGAATGAATAGCATGAAGTTAAATCTCATTGAAACCACTCTATAAATATAATAATTTCTATCTTTTCAATATGGGCTTTGGTCCAATCTCTTATTACCAATGGCACTTTGGGATTGGATGGACAATGAATGGTGGTTTATAATATTTTTCCAAAGAGATCATAGGTTCAATTCCCATTGGTGATTGTTATTTTTGGGGAACATATTATAGAATTTTTGCATTGGCCAAGGTCCTAGCATATTTGATATATCTATGATCCTTGTCACATGGGATAGCATACAATAATATAGACTTAAAGCACAAAGGATAGAGGTTCTAATATCATTGGCATTATATTTTGAACATTTTTCAAGATATATTAAGAATTTTTTTAATAATTCCTACTTATTTAGTTTAACATTAATGGTTTGAGGATCAATGTGACAAAATTCAATATTTTGGCTTATATACGGTTGAACTCATGTCAATGCCATATTTTTTGAGGTGGCAATATTATATTCTTACCTTCAAGGAGGTAGGACCATATCCTCTTCACTTAAGTGACTATATTTAATGATTGATAAATTGTGTTTAATAATTATTAGTATTATAAGTATGGTGTTTGAGTCTTGGACATGGAACTTTCTAAAAGAACCTTTTTAGTATATGTTTGACTTAGATTGCATCCTCTATCTCTATTTATTGAGAGGGTGATTTCTATGTTTGAAAGTCCCTTTAGAGCCTTGGCTAGCCAAGCCATCCTAAGACTCTCCCCTCCAAGCAAACCAAGGTTTGAATCACATCCTTTTACTTCATTGGTAATAATGTGTAGACACCTAAAAATTCCTCAAACGATCTTTTGCAAAAAAAATTAGCATTTAAAGAAAAAATCAATGCAAAATCATTTTAAAAGAATAAATAAATACAAAATCAACTCAAAAACCTAAAATCAATTCAAAACCATAGGAGGCAATAAAATAAGAAAATTCTTCTCCCCATCCAATGTGGGCACCCCTCACACCCCTCTCATGTGCTTTCCAAAGCATCCACTTGCTCCCTTTTTCAAAAAGCACCCACCCTCCTTAAAGGAAATTTAAAGCAAAATGTTGAAAAAGGGGTTTTTCCTTTCTCCCAAGTCCTATGTAGACATGACACACCCATACTCATTTAAGGCTCTTAGGTGGAAAAATTCTACAAAGTGAATGTACATTTAAAAGCATCTTTCCTCTTTTCTCCACCTCATATCCCCCCTTTATTTACGTAGAAAATATATATAAGGAGGAGCATATCTACAAATTTGGGGAGGCAAAAAATAGTAAGGTTATGCTATCAAAATATTGGTTGATGCATCCCAAATCCTTTTGAGCATGTGATATTTCTTTCTTACATATATTTTGTAGGTTTAAGGTGGTCTATAGTGTAGAACGAACATACACAACCTCCAAACCAACACATGACCATACCATAAGGCTCACAGTGTATTTTCAGACAAATCCCAAAAAAAAAATTCAAAATGCACCCTAAGGTGTGATCACACCAAACAAAATATACCTTGAGGTGTGTTTTCTAGTTTTAGACCACCAAACAGGCCTAACATGTAATATACTGCCTCTGTATTAGTTTTAGATCATTTTGTAACTTTTGTAATACATTTTTGTTCATTTTGGTCTATATTATTTTCTTTACAAGAGGCCTGATTGAGATAGGCCTCCAAACATTCTAACTTGTTTTGTAGAGCTACACAAGGTCACAAATCGGTGTAGCTCATAGTTGTATGCATCATAAGCCCACTCTAACATTGAGGAATTGAGAAAAGATGCATGTGATGCTGCAAGACTTATTCCATGCTAGGACCCCTCTTCACGAGTCCTTCTTTTGTAACCCTCTGGGGTGTTTTGTAAAAGGATATCATTTCCTTATTGTAACCTATTTTACAATTATTAATATGAAGCAACATGTTTTATTTTATTTCATTTTGGTGATCATGGTTTTATATGCTTGTGTTAGTTTGATAGATATCTAACAACTTTTGTGGTCTTGTTATCATTACAAGTCCTACAAAACTAGGCATGGACTCTCCTAAAACCCTAAAACACACTTTTTGCTCTTAATCAACAACCTTGTGCTTTGAATTTTTAATATTTTGCATAGAAAATAGGCTTTCTTTAAATTCTCAAAATTCTACCATTTTTTGCCAAAATCATAGGTACAGAGCAACAAAACACCTGGTTTCAATCTTCCAAACCTACTATAGGTCCCAAACAGGGAAAAATACCACGTTTGGGGGGGAATGTACCCTAAGGCACATTTT
The DNA here is from genome assembly GCA_028583015.1 of Wollemia nobilis. Taxonomy (NCBI): domain Eukaryota; kingdom Viridiplantae; phylum Streptophyta; class Pinopsida; order Araucariales; family Araucariaceae; genus Wollemia; species Wollemia nobilis. The sequence goes on from JAQPPZ010015344.1 coordinate 946,934, forward strand.
GACTTGAAAATGCACCTCGAGGTATGTTTTGCACTTCAACACCTATGACGGGCCCTATCAGACCATAGAAGCCATCCAAAAGCTATAAAATACAGGTAGACTATTCCAAGTCTTAAATTTCACCTTTTTTAATCCTATTTTTGCTTGTTTTTGCATATTAAATAATCATTTACACTTTTCTTTCCAAAAGGTACCTAGAAAATTAGGTCATATTGCAACTCAGTTTATATTTACTTTCAAAACACACCATAATAATGTGGTCAATTTTCAAGTTAGCCTAGCTTTCTTTTCATATAAATTCATCAAAATGAAGATAATATAAATTTCACAGTAAAGATATGCAAAGACTCTACTTGAAAAATATAAAATGAATGACTGTAAACCTAAGGATACACCTATGGAACAAGGGATTCAATTATACAAAAAGGATGGAAAACCTTTAGTTTCAGCTACAAGGTATTACCAATTAATTGGAAGTCTTTAGTATTTAACAAATACTAGAATTGATCTATTTTTTTCTATAAATTATATTTCAAGATTCATGCAGGAACCAAGAGAAAGTCATTGGAAGGCTACAAAAAGAATATTGCAATATATTAAGAAAACTACATATTATGGACTAACTTATATGAAGAATGTTAAAAAATTTTGTCTACAAGGTTATTCAGATTTTGATTATGCTAGTTCTGGTGATGATAAAAATCTACTTTAGGGTGTATTTTTTATCTTGGGCCATGACTGATATCTTGGCATAGTAAGAAATAACATACGGTAGCACAACCATATACTGAAGTAGAATATCGAGCAATGAGAGATACAACTTGTGAAGCTTTATGGTTACAATATATAGTATCTAACATGGGAATCAAATGAAATCCAACCCTAATACATTGTGATAATCAAGGAGTACTTAATCATATCAAAAATCCAATTGTACATGAATGAACTAAGCATATTGAAGCACAATGTTATTTTATTAGAGATCATATTTAGAATCATCGTATTAGCTTGAAGTATATTCCTATAGAAGAACAACTGGCATACATATTTACAAAAGCTCTAGGTCAGAACAAGTTTCAAACATCTAGAGATCATTTACGTAGACCAAGAGAAGCTCATCCCAAATAATGTAATACATGGGGGTGTTAGAATATATTACATTATTTGTTATGTAAGTCAAGAGTCACTTGAGACATACCAAAGGTCATTTGTAAAATCTATATTATGGACTCTTAGTTCCATATTTCATTGTACAAGTTCATACAAGTAATATCAAGCTATGTGCATTTGTTCTCATAGTTCATGTATTTTATATTTTTCTTTAGTATACAAAATCAGTAATTGTGTTTCTTTATTAGATTGAATGATACAAAAACTATAAATAATTAATTTAATACATACATGTGTTTAACGTGTTTAACATGTGGTAATATAGATGAATATAATTTACTATTTTTAGGATAATCATCTATTGTGGTTGTTACACATTCTACTATCTATCTATCTATCTATCTATATATTTATGTATTGATTGAAATGGGCCCTACCCATATTACATTATAACCACATAGTGGTATTACAACAAATTGACAATTGTGCATATATCATTTGAAAAGATTTGAACCTTGGTATCCTCCTTTAAAGTTGAGAAATCTAACTAGTTGAGTTAATACCATTTGATAAATTCTATTATATATTTATAAGTTGTTTTCCAATGAAATATTGATTTGGGTTATACACTATTTGTTGTATATTAGGACTTTAAAATATATTATTAACCTTGGGGAAATTATAGATGCTAGTTTATATAGGGTTTAAAATATATGACATATTTTGTATCATTTGAGGGTTCCCTCCAAGTGGAGTCACTGTGATGCTAACTAAAGCCCATATCAACCAATGATAGGAAAACCTTTTTACTCTTTTTTTTATTTTTTTCAAAAGAAAATAAAAACTTAAGTTACAATATTTGTGTCATAATATTTGGAAATTCCATCATAGTCACCATTAATACCCTTGATCACTAATTTGGATCTAACTAATTGCTTACAAAAATTATAAATTTTTACTTAGAAAAATAGCTCTATAGACCCAAAATTAAGGATACAATTTACTATATTATTAATAATACTAATGCAATGAGTTTCTTCATCAAGAAATTTGGTAAATTTTCACTTTTAGTAGGAAGGAGATTTGTTATTATGTGATAAAAACATTTACCTCTATTGATCACTTCAAGAATTTTCAATATTATAAAAGGGTGGCTCATTGATGCACAAATATCAAATTATATTATAAATTGATAGTGAATCACTCTTTGACACTTATAATTTTTAAGCACTTTTGATGTTTCCAAGATCTTTTGATTTATGAGCAAATCAGATTCAAACTTGAAAGTGGTTTGCACTTTGATGATGAATCAGTTGTGCTAGAAGGCAGTTGGTTAATTTTTTAGATTCTTTTAGAATATATGGAGTATAGCACTATTTTAGGAAATGAATCATCCTTTTAGTTCTAAGGGGATTACTCTTCAAAAAACTTAAAAAAATTAGCCTACTTCATAAAGGCAAAGAGTGAATCACTATGAAATCAAGGGAGCAAATCACTCTCCTATACACATTGACAAAATTTGCATACTTTTAAAGGGTGACAAACAAAAACTCTTTGAGAAGTGAATCACCATATAAGACAAAGAGTAGAACACTCTCCTAAAGTTTTACAAAGTTCTCCAAAGTTTGAAAGTGATATTTTGATGAATCACCCTACTTGGAGGGTGAAAAAGACCTATAAAATTAAAAATGATTTGTTTGGATTGAATCACTCAACTAGATCTAGATAACAAATTTTAATTTTTAAAAGATGGGATTATTCAAGGATTAGGGAAAATCACTCTTTGAAGGAGTGAATAATTACCTAAGGGAATTGAAGAATTTTTTAAGCAAAATAAATGATAGACCACTCTATTAGACCTACAAACTTAAATTAGTCAAATAATGCATGAAAACAATTGATCTAATTAGGGATCATAAAATATGCAAATTTATGGGCAATTATAAAACTAAATGAATTTTTAATTTTTTAACAATGAATTCACCATTTTATGAAGTTCCTATAAAGCTAAACAATATCATGCAAGACAAGCAAATTTGAAGCTAATATAAGCAAATATTATGAGATAATTTGCTTATGTCTAATTAAGTGTTATGAGAAAACCCTTTTACATATATAAGAAGTTGTAAAGTATATTTGTGTAGATATGGAAAATAAGATGCGAGTGGGTAGGCTAGATTTCAAGCAGTAATATACCTGAATGTGTCCCATGGGCATGCCAAAAACTATTGATTCACCTAAGTGAATGCACCCATTAAGTTACATTTCAATAATTAGAAGAAAGGGTATTAACCCTTTTATATTTAAATTTAGGTTGGTTCCTCACTAATGCAATAAAACTAAAACTAAATTAATATAAATATATTTGTTGAAAAATAGATATGATGGATAAATCAAATGCAATGAAAGTAATACAATTACATGATCATAGTGGGATTAGGGTTGATAAATTCATTAAAATTTGGAAGTTAGTAAATAACATTAGTGTGATCAAATCTACTAATAACCTCCAATAACAAAATAAAGGAATAACAAAAAGTGGAAGGGGAGAATCACAAGCACTATACATCCATAAATCAAGAAGTCAAAGAACATAATTGAGCACACATGTCATACAATCTTTCCATTTGTTGTAGTATGATATCAAATGTATAATTTTTTCTCACAAAGTTTAGTTCTAATATTCAAAAATGACCATAAGATCCTTATAAATAAGATATTAGCTCTTATGAAGGGAATGTAGGGGACATCCTGTAGAATTTCTCGATCTAATTCTCTGCTTACCCCTCCCTTGGTTCTATCCTAGTCCTTAGGAACTTCCTTGGACCTTCTTTCTTGGCTGGCTCTTGTTGCAGATGATCTCCTTGGGATGGGAGGTTACTTTTCCATTTGTCTTCCCCTCTCCCAACCTGATTGAGGGTTTATTTCATGTGCCTCTATTCTGGGACATCCCTGGGACCTTCCTTGGATTTTCTATGGTGCTTTAGGGATATTTTTTTCTAGTGCTCTTAGATCTATCCTAGGTTTATTGTAGGTTTCTACTTGGAGCCAAGTTTTAGTGGTTTTTCAATTGTGGTGCATCAAAACTTTGGGAGTGGGGCTTAACTCTATCTTAGTGCTTCTTGAGTAGGTTTTCATAGCTTCTTTTTGGTCTAGGGGGGACCACATGCTTCTTTCATGTGGATATGCTCTTCGGGTTCCTATATTTGGTCTATGTGGTGGGTTCTCAACATATCTTTCTTGGATTGGTGTTCCCTCTACTTTACTTATTGTTGAGATCTCACTAGTCTTCCTTTTTAGTTCCCAAAAGCCATTCAGTGGTAGATTTGAAGGTTGTCTAGGGTTTCTTGATACATATTTTGGTCTTGGGGAGGACCTATGCTTATTTCCTACAACTTGTTAACCTTGTGGATCCTTCAGTTTGGGTTCCCTGTGACCTTCCCATCCTCTTTGCCATGGATTGCAGTTCTACCTCTGATGCTTTCTCTATCTCCTCTGGTTATGCTAGATCGAAGGACTGTGTTTAGTGTAGGTCAGAGGACAAATATTGAGGACATATTTGTGCTAGACCAAAGGACTATATTTAGTGCAGATTAGAGGATAGAGTTTGGTGTAGATTTGAGGATAAATTTATAACAGACTAGAGACAGAGATTGAGTAGATTTATGCTAAATCGAAGGACTGTGTTTAGTGCAGATTTGAGAAAGAGATTTGAAGGTGATAGAGTATAGAGGATGATAATATATATTGGATAGAGATCCATTATCTAGGGTAGTAAGGATAGGTATCTTTAGTGGATAAAGATCCATTAGCCAGAGCAGTGGGGCAATATTTATTCTAGAAGATCACAAACTAGAGCTAAGGAGAAAGGAGTTCTTCTGTGGATAGATATCCATAAAATTGATTAGGGGATTGGTGTCTCATTTGGACAAAGGTCCATAAACATTGTAATAGGGAAAGGATTCCCAAGATAATTATTGAGAAAAATTTAGTGAAATATTTTCTCCGTGGAGCAGCCCACATTGGGTGAACCACGTAAAATTGGTGTCTTTATTCTGCGTGAATATTTGTGCATTGCTTTGAATACTACTGTTGATATTTCTATCTATACATTGCATAATATTGATTGGGAAAGAAAAGTAAAAAGTGGTCTTATATTGTTCACCCCCCCTCTCAGCATAAGCTTGTGTTCTTAAATTGGTATCAGAGAGGGTTCCTTCGAAAGAGTTTAACAGCTTGAAGGAAAAGCTTTCAAGAACACAATGGATTCTAAGAATGTGTCCTTTAGATAATTCACCACCAATTTTTGATGGAAGTGATTTTAAATTTTGGATTATGAGAATTAAGATTCACCTGATGGAACTTGGAAATGAAATTTGAGAAGTAGTTGAAAATGGATACATACCACGGGTTGATCCACCTACAGATAAGGAAGGTAAGCTTCTACAACATTACAATTCAAAAGCAATGAATGCAATTTTGAGAGGTTTGCATAGAAAAAAATCAATAAAAGTTATGCATTGTAAAGACACAAAAGGAATTTGGGATAAGTTGTAAAGCATATATGAAGGAGATAAAAGTTTTAAAAAGGTAAATATACGAAATCTCAAAGGGAAATTTAAAGAGTTAAGAATGAAGGATGAGGAAAATATTAGTACTTATCTACTTTGGGTAGATGAGATTGTTAATGCTATGCAAGGACTTGGACTTAATGTTGAAGAATCAAATTTTTGTGATAAGGTCTTAAGATTTCTTCCAAAAATATTTAGTGAAAATATTTCTACTATAGAAGAATCAAAAGATGGTGATTATTTGATAAGAGATATGTTACTTGGTATTCTTACAACTTTTGAGTTAAGAACAAAAGAGGAACCTAATTATCAGAAGGAAGAAACATTCAAAGCTACTAAGAAGACAAAGGGTAAAGAGTTAGGTTCAAGCAATGAGTCATCCAGTGATGAAGAAGCTAATTATGGCAGAAGGAATAAGGATTCAAGAAGATTTAAAAATGCAAAATATGTTAGATGTTTCAATTGTGGAAATTATGGTCACTATGCAACTGATTTTCAAGAAGCTAAAAATAACAATGATGAAGAAAAAGAATATCACAAGAATAGGGAATCAGAAAGAAACAGGTACCAAAAGAAAGACAAGGATGGACAAGGTAGACAAGGAAAGAAGTTCTTTCAAAGACAAAAGAGGAGCTATTATGCAGACAAGGCAAGTAAGTACTAAAGTGATAGTGATAATAGTTTTATAGATAATGATAAATATGAAGTCCTATTTATGATTGAAGAAAAAAAAGAAGTCAAGAAAAGGTTACCAATAATTCTCAAGTGTTTTAGATGTGGTAATATTGGACATCTTGAAGATAGTTGTACAAGGAATGGTTTTAGTTTCAGTGATGATGAATATGAAGATACACTTTAAGGACCAGAAGATAATATTCTAATGGCACTAGAAGAAGGAGGTGATCCTATAGAAGACAAGTAAAAAAAAATGAAGATGACAAAGACAAACAAATAGAGGAAGAATCAGAAAAATGAGGAGTTGGTCTTGAGGGAGAGCTTATTTATGCTCTTAAAAATTTAAAGAAGGTAAGAAAGCAAAAATCGCAACTTGAATTTCAGTTTCAAGAATGTGATGAAGAGAGAAGAAAGCTTATAGAAGATTTAAACAAGTAAATGGCTAATACAAATAAGTTCAAGGAGCCAATTTGTGGCTCGTGTGAATAGTGGAAGTCAAAGGGCATAAGGTAGTGGAGGTTCCAAAGGGAGAATGTGGCTCCACGACACTGGGAGCCACGGTGAGAGCATTTGTGGAGATAAGTGCTCAGTTTGAATCTTCGTGCAATGCAAAGTGGTAACACTCTTTTAAATTAAAATATTTTGATTTTTGACTTAGGCTAAGGTTAGTCTTAGGATAAATAAGGAGGTAAATGATTTTGGATTTTTGCCTAAGTTAAAAAGGAAGTTTTGTGGGTTTTATAAAGTGTTTGCTAAAAATTTAAGTGGTGGGTAAAAATTATTTTACCTTAGAAAAGGAAAGATTAGTTGTTGCATTATTTTTCAAAAGAATTATCTTTAAAAATACAATGTTAAAGTAGGGAGTCATAAGTAGAAATTGGATTTATTTTTGAAGAATAAAATTCTGAAGTGGCTTATGTCAAATATGATTGATTGAGATAAATTTGTGATGAGTTAGGATTTTTGAGAAGTGAATATTCAAAATATTGTGGTGTTGGATATTATTTTAAGAAAGGAGTAATAAGGTGTATTTGTGAGTGATTATATGATTTATATTGTTTGTATAACTTCCTTGAGATTTGCAAAGTGATGTTTATGGTTGTGACATATTTGTGTGGTCTACTTCTCATCAAGCAAAAAGGTATGGGCACATTCTTCCATAGTTGAGTTGATTGGTTGATTTTTTGGAAAATAAGTTTGGAGTGAAAAGGACTTGATTAGGGTTTCCTCATTGAGTGTGTTGAGTTAATGCTTCAAGGTTTTATGGAATAAAGAATTGTTGTTAAAACCTTGTGTTATAAGCATTATTGTTGAAGTGAGTTGTTGTGTGAAGAACTTGAACTAGGGTTTGAAAATAACATGAGTATCATTGTTATGTGAAGATTGTGTTATAAGCATTGTTGTTGAAGTGAGTTGTTGTGTGAGGAACTTGAACTAGGGTTTGAAAATAACATGAGTATCATTGTTATGTGAGAGTGGTTGATAAGCATTGTTGGAAATATTTTGAGTGAATATCATACGCTTGGACTAGGGTTTGTAAGGAAGAATTGTTTCATTGAGTGATTGGTTGAGTAGATTTGGTTGAGCCTAGTTAAGTGGGTGTGTGAAGTGATTGTTCAAGTTCCATAAAACAAAACTATTATATATTCTGAATTAAATTGAGAAAGTGACTGAGTATTGAGTTGAAGCATATTGAGTCTCTAACAATTCTCTATATGTTTCTAAAAGAGTGATTGCAAGTTATTGAGCATTGTGATGAGTATAGAACATATTGAGTCTCTAACAATTATGTTTATGTTTCTATGAGATTGGACAAGTTCTAGTGTGGACTTTTTGTGAAGATTTGAGACAAGTCTTTGAGAATACTTGTGGAAATATTTGGTTAAGCTTTTGTGAAAGCTTACAATACAGATTGAGAGTAGATTTGGATAAGTTCTTATGGGAACTTATTGAGTAGATTGGACAAGTTCTAGAGAGGACTTGTGGATAGATTAGTGTGAGATTTTATGGAAGCTTACAAGGTAGATTTGAGATAAGTCTTTGAGAAGACTTGAGAACAGATTTGATTGATTGATTTGTTCAAATATTGAGTTAAGGTTTGGGGCAGATCCAAAAAATTTGATTTGAGACTGAGTCAAACCTTGAGTTAAGGTTTGAGGATAGATATTGAGGACATATTTGTGCTATACCGAAGGACTATTTTTAGTACAGATTCGAGGATAGAGTTTGGTATATATTTAAGGATAGGTTTATGCTAGACCAAAGACAGAGATTAAGGATAAATTTATGCTAGATCGACAAACTATGTTTAGTGCCGATTTGAGATAGAGCTTTGGAGGTGATAGAGTTGAGGATAGATATCTCCCAACTAGAGTAGGGTTATACAGGTGTCTTCTACGGATAGAGTTCCATTTGCTAAGGGTAGTGGAGGCAGAGGTCTTATAGAGGATCACCAGCCAGAGTAGAGATTAGGATATTGGTGTCTCTTGTGGATAGAGATCCACAAAATTGATTAGGGGATTGGTGTCTCCTTTGGATAGAGATCCATAAATATAATAGGGAAAGGATTCCCAAGATATTTATTGAGAAAATTTTAGTGAAATATTTTCTCTTTGGAGTAGCCGACATTGGGTGAACCACGTAAATTTTGGTGTCTCAATTGTGTGTGATGATTTATGCATTACTTTGATTACTGCTATTGATATTGCTATCTTTACATTGCATAATATTGATTGAGAAAGAAAAAGTAAAAAGTGGTCTTATAATGTTCACCCCCCTATTAGTATAAGCTTGTGTTCTTCAATTGGTATTAGAGCGGGTTCCTTCGGAAGAGTTTAATAGCTTGAAAGAAAATATAACAAGAACACAATGGATTCTAAGAATGGACCTTCAAATAATTCAGTATCAGTATTTGATGGAAGTGATTATGTATATTTGAGTTTGAGAATGAAGATCTACTTGAAGGCACTTGGCAATGAAGTCTAAGAAGAAGTTGAAAATGGATACATATCACTAGTTGATCCACCTAAAGATAAGGAAGCTAAGCTTCTACAACAGTACAATTCAAAATAAATGAATGCACTTTTGAGAAGTTTGCATAGAATAGAGTCCATAAAAGTTATGCATTTTCAAGATGCAAAAGGAATGTGGGATAAGTTGCAAAATATATATGAAGGAGATAAAGGTGTCAAGAAAGCAAATATACAAAATCTCAAAGGACAATTTGAAGAGTTAAAAATGAAATATGAGGAGAACATTAGTACCTATCTACTTTGAATCTATGAAGTTGTTAATGCTATGCAAGGACTTGTAATGAAGGTTGATGAATCAAATGTCTGTGATAAGGTCTTAAGATAACTTCCAAAAATATTTAGTGAAAATATTTCTGCTATAGAAGAGTCAAAGGATGATGATTCTTTGAAAAGAGATATGTTTCTTGGTATTCTTACAACTTTTGAGTTAAGAACAAAAGAGCATATTTTGCAGAAGGAAGCAACCTTCAAAGCAATCAAGAAGACAAAGGGTAAGAAGTCAGAATAAAGCAATGAGTCATCCGATGATGAAGAAGCTAATTATAGCAAAAGGAATAAGGATTCAAGAAGATCCAGAGATATAAAATCTGTTAGATATTTCAATTGTGGAAAGTATGGTCATTATGCAACTGATTGCAAAGAAGCAAAGAATAACAATGATGAAGAAAAACATGATCTTAGGAACAGGGAATTAGAAAGATACATGCACCAAAAGAAAAGCAAGGATGGACAAAGCAAACAAGGAAAGAAGTTATTTCAAAGACAAAAGAGGAGCTACTATGCGGATAAGGCAAGTAAGTACTCAAGTGATAGTGATGCTAGTATTTCAAACAATGATAGAGATGAAGTCATATTTATGATTGAAGAAAAATAACTAGTTAAGAATATGACCCCAATAATTCTCAAGTGTTTTAGATGTGGTAACTTTGGACATCTTGAATATAGTTGTACAAGGAATGGTTATAGTTTCAGTGATTATGAATATGAGGATGCACATGAAGGACCAGATGAAAAACTTCTAATGGCGCTAGAAGAAGGAGAAGGCGATTCTATAGAAGACAAGTCAAAAGAAAATGCAGATGTGGACAAAGGCAAACAAATAGAGGAAGAATCAGATAAAGAAGGATATGACCTTAAGGGAGAACTTATCTATGATCTTGAAATAGTAAAGAAGGTAAGAAGAAAAACTCTAAATTAGAAACTTAGTTTTAAGAATGTGATGAAGAGATAAGAATTCTTATAGAGGATTTAGACAAATCAAAGGCTAAGACAAATAAATTCAAGGATAAGCTAGAAGCAAAGGTCTTAGAGTGTGAAAGGTTAGAACAAGAGGTAGCCCTACTAAGGGAATATTTATAAGACTCCAAATTCAAGCTAAAAGGGTTCAAAAATAACTCAAAGAATTTAGATAAGTTCATCAATATACAAAATCCTACATCAAGAAAAATAGGTATTGGTTTTGAATAGGTTCAAAAGAAACAAGAAGAAAAGTCAACCTCAAGTTCTGGAGGAGAAGAAAATTTAGATGAAGACACTTTAGAAGATGACAACGTAAGAGGAAGTGAGACATATGAGGATTATTTGGACAACAAAAAACTCAACAAGGATAGGAACAATGCACAAATAAGAAATAGATGGAACATCAATCAAAATAGGAGACCAATGAGGTCAATACAAGGAAGTTTCAATGGAAGATGTTTTTCATATCACAGGTTTGGGCACATGGATTCACAATGTAGGACACATGAAAGACAGGTATATGGTAATAGATAACATTTCAATAGATATTGCTACTCATGTAATTAGTTTGATCACAAGGCAATGAATTGCTCATGACGAAAGAGGATATGGCTTCACTAGGAGAAATCCTAAGACATTTGCACCTCTAAGGAATAACAATATTAAGTGTTATAAGTGCAATTATTATGGTCACACAGTAAAGTGGTGTAGAGCAAACATTCCAAAATCAAGTATGAGTAGGAACAGGAACCGGAATAGGAATAGGAATAGGAATATGGATATAAACAAAAATAGGAACATGGATATGAAGAGGAACATGAACAAGAATGTGGACATGGACAGGAACATGGACATGGAAAGGAACAGTCAGAGGAATCAAAAGGATCAGATAAGAATAAAATAGGATAAAGGTAAAGAACAATGCTTTCTGGGAGTAGAAATACTCCCACCCTAGAATTAACCACCTCAAAAGGAGGTGGGAGAGGGGCTAATCTAAGAGGCTCATTCTTAGCCCCAAACCCCAAAGGTGACCCTTTGCCATTGATTTCAAATGGGGAGAGATTTGAGTAAGGGGGAGAGATTTGGTATTTGAGTAAAGAGGAGAGATTTGAAAAGAGTATTGAGCTAGGGGGAGCAATGTCCCAAGGGGAGTAGAACCAAGAAAAGGTCAAGTTTTTGGTAAAAATAATTTGGATTGCCATCAATGACAAAGGGGGATATTTTTGGACATTTTGAGTGAAATTTTTCATTGATGTCAAGGAATGAAGTCATCATTTATGCCAAGGAATATGTCAAGGAACAATGCAAAGGTTAATGGCAAAAAGCTTCATAATATTGTTAATATTATGTGGAAGCATATGGAGGGTTTTTATTAAAACCATGGGTGAGCAAAAATAAAAGTTTTTTCCTTAAAACCAATGGTGGCACAAGTAAATGTTTTTCTTAAAACCGATGGTGGTAGAAAATAAAAGGTTTTTCCATTAAAACCATGTGAGAAAGTTGTAAGGTTTTTCTAAAAATCTAAAGAGGCCCTTAAGTTTGGTTTAAGGCCAAAAGACCATGTTAATTATTAAATTATAATAATTAAATTCTTAAAGAATTTAATTTATTATATTTAATAAATTGCCAAAGCTAAAGTTTTGGCGCATTTCATAAATTTTCGGTGTCGGTTTGTTCGCGTGCAAAGTTGCCCCCCTTTCGTTGATGTCACCGTTGCTAGACGACGTCCTCACCGTCGACATGGAGCAATGAAGGCATATAGTATATAAATACCATAGCCTTCTCAAAGGCAAGACATCCACTCACATCCACCAAAAATAATTAATGCCAATTTTCATGTGCAATTCCCTTGTGATAGTAGTTCGTGCGAAGTTTTTGGATAGCATGAGTGAAGGAGCCAATTCGTGGCTCATGCGAATAGTGGAAGTCAAAGGGCGTAAGGTAGTGGAGGTTCCAAAGGGAGCACATGGCTCCATGACATTGGGAGCCATGGTGAAAGCACTTGTGGAGAGAATCTCTCAATTAGAATCTTCATGCAATGCAAAGTGGTAACACTCTTTTAAATTAAAATATTTTGATTTTTGACTTAGGCTAAGGTTAGTCTTAGGAGAAATAAGGAGGTAAATGATTTTGGATTTTTGCCTAAGTTAAAAAGGAAGTTTTGTGGGTTTTATAAAGTGTTTGCTGAAAATTTAAGTGGTGGGTAAAAATTCTTTTACATTAGAAAAGGAAATATTAGTTGTTGCATTATTTTTCAAAAGAATTATCTTTAAAAATGCAATGTTAAAGTAGGGAGTCATAAGTAGAAATTGGATTGATTTTTGAAGAATAAAATTCTGAAGTGGCTTATGTCAAATATGATTTATTGAGATAAATTTGTGATGAGTTAGGGTTTTTGAGAAGTGAATATTCAAACTATTGTGGTGTTGGATATTATTTTAAGAAAGGAGTAATAAGGTGTATTTGTGAGTGATTATATCATTTGTATTGTTTGCCTAACTTCCTTGATATTTGCAAAGTGATGTTTATGGTTGTGACATATTTGTGTGGTCTACCTCTCATCAAGCAAAAAGGTATGGACACATTCTTCCATAGTTGATTTTATTGGTTGATTTTTTGGAAAATAAGTTTGGAGTGAAAAGGACTTGATTAGGGTTTCCTCATTGAGTGTGTTGAGTTAATGCTTCAAAGTTTTATGGAATAAAGAATTGTTGTTAAAACCTTGTGTTATAATCATTATTGTTGAAGTGAGTTGTTGTGTGAACAACTTGAACTAGGGTTTGAAAATAACATGAGTATAATTGTTATGTGAAGATTGTGTTATAAGCATTGTTGTTGAAGTGAGTTGTTGTGTGAGGAACTTGAACTAGGTTTTGAAAAGAACATGAGTATCATTGCTATGTGAGAGTGGTTGATAATAATTTTTGGGAACATTTTGAGTGAATATCATACGCTTGGACTAGGGTTTGTAAGGAAGAATTGTTTCATTGAGTGATTGGTTGAGTAGATTTGGTTGATCCTAGTCAAGTGGGTGTGTGAAGCATTGTTGTTGAAGTGAGATGTTGTGTGAGGAAATTGAACTAGGATTTGAAAAGAACATGGACTAGGGTTTGTAAGGAAGTATTGTTTCATTGAGTGATTGGTTGTTTCATTGAGTGATTTGTTGAGTAGAGTTGGTTGATCCTAGTCAAGCGGGTGTGTGAAGTGATTGTTCAAGTTCCATAAAATAAAACTATTCTATATTCTGAATTGAATTGAGAAAGTGACTGAGTATTGAGTTGAAGCATATTGAGTCTCTAACAATTCTCTGTATGTTTCTAAAATATTTATTTAAAGTGATTGATCATTGTGATGAGTATAGAACAAATTGAGTCTCTAACAATTCTATTTATGTTTCTATGAGATTGGATAAGTTCTAGTGTGGACTTGTTGTGCAGATTTGAGACAATTCTTTGAGAAGACTTGTGGACATATTTGGGTAAGATTTTGTGGAAGCTTACAGCATATATTGAGAGCAGATTTGGATAAGTTCTTGTGGGAACGTATTGAGCAGATTGGACAAGTTCTAGAGAGGACTTGTGGACAGATTGGTGTGAGATTTTGTGGAAGCTTACAAGGCAGATTTAAGATAAGTATTTGAGAAGACTTGAGAATAGAGTTGATTAATTGATTTGTGCAAACCTTGAGTTAAGGTTTGGGGCAAATCCAACAGAGTTGATTTGATATTGAGTTAAACCTTGAGTTAATATTTGAGGATAGATATTGAGTATAGATTTGTTCTAGACTGAAGGACTATGTTTAGTACAAATTCAAGGATAGAGTTTGGTGCATATTTGAGGACAGGTTTGCACCAGAACAGAGACAAATATTGAGGATAGATTTGTGCTAGACCGACAAAATATGTTTAGTGTAGATTTGAGGCAGATATTTGGAGGTGACAGAGTTGAGGATAGATATGTCCAGCTATAGTAGGGCAGATAGGTTTATTTTGTGGATACAGTTCCATTTGTTAAGGGTAGTGGAGGCAAAGGTCTTCTAGAGGATAACCAGCCAGAGCAGATATTAGGATATCGATGTCTCCTGTGGATAGAGATCCAAAAAATTGATTAGGGGATTGGTGTTTCCTTTGGATAAAGGTCCATAAATATTGTAATAGGGAAAGGATTCTCAAGATATTGATTGAGAAAATTTTAGTGAAATATTTTCTCTGTGGAGTAGCCCATATTGGGTGAACCACGTAAATTCTGGTGTCTCAATTGTGTGTGGTGATTTATACATTCCTTTTATTACTGCTATTGATATTACTATCTTTACATTGCATAATATTGATTGGGAAAGAAAAATTAAAAAGTGATCTTATATTGTTCACCCTCCCTATCAATATAATCTTGTGTTCTTCATATTACTACTCATGTAATTAGTTTGGTCATAAGGTAATGAATTGCAAGGTTCATGATAGAAAAAGATATGGCTTCACTAGGAGAAATCCTAAGACATTTGTACCTTCAAGGAATAATAATATTAAGTGTTATAAGTACAATAATGATGGACATACAACAAAGTGGTGTAGAGCAAACATTCCAGAACCAAGCATGAAAAGGAATAGGAACATGAATAGAAATATGGATATGAACATGAACATGAATAGGATCATGAATAGGAATAGGAATAGAAACATGAATATGAACAAGAATATGGACATGGACAAGAACAGTCAAAGTAATCAGATGGATCAGATAGGAAGGAAAGAGGACAAAGGTAAATATCAGTGCTTTCTAGGAGTAGAAATACTCCCACCCCAGAATTAACCACCTCAAGAGGAGGTAGGAGAGGGGCTAAGCTAAGAGACTCATTCTTAGTCCCGAGCCCCAAAGGTGACCCTTTGCCATTGATGTCAAAGGGGGAGAGATTTGAGTAAGGGGGAGATATTTGGTTTAAGGAGAGAGCATTAAGACAGGGGGAGCAATGTCCTAGGGGAGCAGAACAAGAAAAAGGTCAAGTGTTTGGTAAAAATAATTTGGATTTCCATAAATGACAAAGGGGAAGATTGTTGGACATTTTGAGTTCATGAAGTTGTCATTGATGTCAAGGAATGAGCTACCGTTGATGTCAAAAGGTCAAAAGGAGCAATGCAAAAGGTTGATGGCATAAGAGCTTCATAATATTTATTTTTAATATTATGTAAAGCATAAATTAAAGGTTTTTATTAAAAAACCATAGTGGGTAAAATAAAAGGTTTTATTAAAAATCATAATGGGAAAATTAAATGGTTTTTATTAAAAAACCATAGTGGGTAAAATAAAAGGTTTTATTAAAAACCATAATGGGTAAAGTAAATGGTTTTTATTAAAACCTAAGGAGGCTTTAATCCTTAATAAAGCCAAAAGATTTAAATATTAATTTATAATATTTAAATTCTAATGAATTTAAATAAATTATAAATTAAATATTTGAAGCTAAAACATTAGCGCCGACCCCCAACGAATTCATCTCCACTAACGTGCATGAAATCAAGGGAAAATGTATTTATACCTTAAGCCAAACCTTATGTTTGGCATTCAAAAAATATCTGTGATATTCAGTGAGAAAGAGCTTGTGTGAAATCGAATTAAAGGAGCCTCCAAAGTGCATGTGGAGCAGGCGTCGTGTTGGAAGAAGAGCAAAAGGCTCTAGGGGAGAGTGAAGAGGATAAAGCGCACATTGCACTTTAGAGCAATGAGGTGAGTGAATGGCTCACACGGCATGGAAGCCGTGGTCAAGGTGTTTCTGAAGCATTTGGTGCAAGTTCGAATCCCACCGATTGCAGAGCAGGTAATAAAGGTTTTATTTTTATTTTTATTATTGCACATGCTAAGGTTGTTGGAGGTATAAGGTGTAAGTAATTTGTAATTTCAATTTAAGTGGTGAAAGGTTAATTTGGCTACGGTAATTATTATTTTTACCTTAGGAAAATGGAAATTGATTTATTGCTTTAATTTATAAAGAGAGTTATTTAAATTAAATGTAATATTGAATAGGGAGTTATAAGTAGAAGTTGAGTTATATTTTTATAGGGTATTTTGATGAAATTTATGATGTTGAATGTTATTATTGATATGGAGCAATAAGGTGTATTTGAGATTTAATTTATCTTTGTGATTAAGGTAAATTGTAAAAAGTGTTAGAGTGATAATTCTTGTCATCTAAATCTTTGTAATTGGCAAAGAAGTGTTTATGATTATGGCAGATTTGTGTGGTCTACTTATACATCAAATAAAAGGTATGGGTACATTCTTCCTTGGTTGAGTTGATTGGTTGGTTTTCTGGAAAACAACTTTGGAGTGAAAATGACTTGATTAGGTTTCCTTATTGAGTTGTTGAGCTATTGAGAAGTGAATGCTATGCACCTTGTTTTATAAGCATTGTTGTTGAAGTGAGTAATTGAGTGAAGAACTTGAACTAGGGTTTGCAAAGAACATGAGTATCATTGTTATGTGAAGATTGTTGTATAAGCATTGTTGTTGAAGTGAGTAATTGAGTAAATAACTTGAACTAGGGTTTGCAAAGAACATGAGTATCATTGTTATGTGAAGATTCTTTTATAAGCATTGTTGTTGAAGTGAGTAATTGAGTGAAGAACTTGAACTAGGGTTTGGAAATAACATGAGTATCATTGTTATGTGAGATTGGTTGATAAGCATTATTGAAAACATTTTGAGTGAGTGTTCATATTCTTGGACTAGGGTTTGTGAGCAAGGATTATTTCATTGAGTGATTGGTTGAGTAGAGTTGGTTGAGCCTATTCAAGTGGATGTGTGAAGTGATAGTTCAAGTTCTATGAAATAAATTATTCTATATTCTAAATTGAGTTGAGAAGGTGATTGAAAGTGATTGAGCATTGAGGTGAATGTGAAGCATATTGAGTCTCTAAAAATTCTTTGTATGTTTCTGAAAGAGTGATTGAAAGTGATTGAGTATTGAGGTGAATGTGAAGCATATTGAGTCTCTAACAATTCTCTGTATATTTTTGAAAGAGTGATTGAAAGTGATTGAGTATTGAGGTGAATGTGAAGCATATTGAGTCTCTAACAATTCTATGTATGTTTTTGAAAGAGTGACTAAAAATAATTGAGCATTGTGATAAGTGAGAAGCATATTGAGTCTCTAAAAATTCTCTTTATGTTTCTATGAGATTGGACAAGTTCTAGTGTGGACTTGTTGAGCAGATTTGAGATAAGTCTTTGAGAAGACTTGTGGACAGATTTGTGTGAGCTTTTGTGGAAGCTTACAATATAGATTGAGAGTAGATATTGGATAAGTTCTAGTGAGGACTTATTGAGCAGATTGAGACAAGTTCTATTGAGGACTTGTTGAGCATATTTTAGGTAAGTCTTAGTGAAGACTTGAGAGCAGATTGGTCAAGTTATAGAGAGGACTTGTGGATAGATTAGTGTGAGCTTTTGTGGAAGCTTACAAGGCATATTTGAGATAAGTCTTTGAGTATATTTGTGAGTAGAGTTGATTTATTGATTTGTTCAAACCTTGGGTTAAGGTTTGGGGCAGATCTAGAAAAGTTGTTTTGAGATTAATTCAAGCTTTGTGTTAAGTCTTGAAGACAAATATTGAGGATAGATTTGTGCTAGATCGAAGGACTATGTTTAGTGTAGGTCAAAGGATAGAGATTGAGGATAAGTTTGTGCTAGACCTAAGGACTATGTTTAGTGTAGATTAGAGGACAAAGTTTGATGCAGATTTGAGAACAGGTTTGTGCCAGACCAGAGATAGATATTGAGCATATTTGTGTTAAACTGAAGGACTATGTTTAGTGTAGATTTGAGATAGATATTTGAATATGATAGAGTATATAGGATGATAGTATCTAGTGGATAGAGATCCATTAGCTAGGGTAGTTAGGACAAGTGTCTTCAGTGGATAGAGATCCATTATCCATAGCAATGGGGCAACCGTTCTTTTAGAAAATCACCAACCAGAGCTAAGGAGAAAGGAGTTCTCTTGTGGATAGAGATCCATAAACTTGATTAGAAGATTGGTGTCTCCTTTGGATGAAGGTACATAACCATTGTAATAGGGAAAGTATTCTCAAGAAATTGATTAAGAAAATTTTAGTGAAATATTTTCTCTATGGAGTAGCCCATATTGGGTGAACCACATAAAATTGGTGTCTCTATTGTGTGTGATGATTTGTGCATTGCTTTGATTACTACTGTTGATATTGATATCTATACATTACATAATATTGATTGAGAAATAAAAGTAAAAAGTGGTCTTATACTGTTCACCCCCCTCTCAGTATAATCTTGTGTTCTTCAATATGAACCAATCCTTGTCAAGGTATTAATTTTAGCACAAGTCCCTTCATCTAGACAATGATATGAGAGTATACATATTCCTAATTTTTTTTCTATTATGTTCTAGTCTCTCCTATTTTTGGTTAATGTATAGTTTTCCTCTTCAAAATCAACCTCCTATAGATTATTTTTTTGAATAAAATTTGAGAAATATTTCATACGTTGGGTTATTTTCCTAATTTCCCTAAAATTTCCATCTAGATTGGTTATGGCATTAAAATATCCTATGATCAGAATTAGGTTTCTTAGTATTTACTTCTCATAAAGGTTTCAATCCTAGTACATACCTCTAATGTGCCTAACTAAGTTGTAGGTCCATAGACATTGATAAGGATGAAATAAATATCTGTGAAGTAGCATGTGACTAATGAGTCTACTTAATGCCTAGTTTTATGAATGGTTGTATAGGAGATTCTAATAGGATTCCAAAATGTTAAAATTACCCCTACTACTCCTTTAAAATCCAAAACATCCCATTTATGTCTTGCCTCTACTACTTTCATACTTTTGAAAACTCCTTCCTTTGTCATTTTGGTTTCTTGGATATAAAGAATATCAGGCTTATTATTTAAAACAAAGGTCCCTGATACAAATTTACTTTGAGAAGGAATTAACACCCCTAATATTCCATAATATGGTATAATATCTCATTAGGGGCTACTGGCCCTACTCGCAAATTACCAATATCATTTTGTTGTTTGGTAAAGATAAGTTCAACCAACTTAGATTTTGTTCCTTTTTCTATGTTTGCTCTTGCTTCCCTAGATCTCATTTGATAATTTGAGGGGTTTTATCTTTTTTCCTTGCCTATATCAAGAGTAGGTCTTATTATTATATTCCTTAATATTATTTCATGACTTTTATTTTCATTAGATTTATCTTCTTTTTGATCTACTATAGAAGATTTTGACTTGTCCTACTTATTTTTTGGTATTTCCTTATTAATGATAGGGGTATTAACATCTAAAATTGTAATTTATCTACCACTTTTTTGAATGGTGCATGGTAATTCAAGAGAGTCTTCAAAATATGACAAGGTACATTCCTTAGGTTTATCAAGAATGTTCATCCCCAAATCAACATCATACTAAATAGAAAATTCCTTTTTGATATTCCAATCCTGTTGTATTATGTCAACTAAGCTCCGATATGATTTTTCTTCATAGGCTAAAGCCTCAAAAGAATTGGTATTTCTTCCAATATCCTTCCTTACTAGTCTCCACTATTTATTTACTTTCATATGTCTGGACCTACTTTTTGGAAGTTGAAAACCATCCTCATCCATATCCATTTGTAAGTTTCTCTTGTGGTTTTCTACATATTTTTATGTTGGACTCTTCTTAGGGCATGATCTCTTAATATGCCCCACCACATGACATATTCTACATCTAAGAGATATGTTTTCATAATCTATCTATAACTTACCCCCATACTTAAGAATGATTGATTTTAGTAAAGGTTTACTTATATCAATCATGACTAATATTTGAGCATAAATAGCCAAGAATCCATCTTTTGTAGTTTTTGAAATATCAAGCAATTCTCCTAGAGTGTTTTCTATGTTGAGTTGTATCTTATAAATTAAATTTATCAATCCAAGTTAGATGATTTAAATAACAGTAAATCTCGTATAGATTATTCCATAATCATAAATCTTTAACTTGATTTTGTTTTCTTAGTTTCAGTTGTAGGAAATGAAAATTACAAAAAATGACATAAAATAAAATATTAAAAGTCCAATTATGATGTAGACTAATTCTATGTGTTGTAGATCCACGTGCAATATAATAATACATTAACTATTAAAATTATTTATAATTTTGTATTATGTAATTTAACTTATATTAAAACTAATTCTATTCTCTAACTAATCCTAATCTATTTCAGTAAAAAGAGAATAAGGGACTGACTATGTGAAGTGGACCCTGCCTCCTACAAGTCAATGTAATTCTCTTTTCCTTTCTACTTTACTTTATTTCAGCAACTAATATTTCATTTCACTAATCTAATACTATTTAATTCATTGTGCAGGAAAAAAAAAGAAAATTTTACAAAGATAAATAAATCATGCAAAGATACAAAATACCATTGCTGGAATCATGGAAGAAAAATGTTGCTGCTTTTTTTATGAACTTCAATTCTTCATGCGTATAGACTATGTATACATACTCCTTCAAACATGTAAAATTTAGACATTAGACAAAAACTAACAAACTGTAGACCTTTTCAAAGGTCCCTACATTGTATTTTATATGTAATTTAGATATTTACAATAAAATTCTCTTCTACCATTTGTTACATTTCAAATGTTCAAAGATTTGAATTCTAATATTTCATAACAAAGATATTCTAAAATTAAGACATGCTAACAACTACCCTCAAAATTATTACAATAGAAATTGTCCAAGTCAAAAACTTCCAAAATAATGTAATCAAAAGACCTAAACTTGACTAAACTTAAATAATATGATGATACGATAATACAACTATTTATACTCTTCTTGCAGAAAGAGACAAATTAAGTTTACATCCATATCTAAGCAACTTATCAATTTAACAACTTTATAGCTTTAATAATAAATCATATAATAGATTAATAAATGTCAAGTCACGTATACAATGCCAAATTTCCAAATGATCATGCTGACTATGAGACCCATGTGGCACTACTATGTTGTCCTCAAACATGACACTCTAGCGTATCAAATAGTTTACTTGGTCAATGTTTTTTTTGTAGACCCTTTTAGTAGGTGCTTTCCGTAACATATTTTAGTAGGTGTTTTTTGTAGCACATTTTCATAGTGCACTCCCATGCAGCTTCTCAGCATACATCCACATGACTGGTTCGTTCATACTTGATGTCTAGCCTGTGTTCTGCTGTAACATCTTCTGTAAAATACTTACAACATTTATATACCAAAAACATACAAAAATTGCATGATTTATGTAAAATACAGACATATATTTATTTAACAATTTATAAATCAGATTCATGCATAAGTCATGCAAATAAGATATAACGATCATCGAAATACATTTATTTTCATATATTTGTAGATAAAAATAGATTAAACTTCGCATAAAATGTACATGATTTAGCACTCATCATTTTCCCCCAAACTAAAGGGGATGCATGTCCTCATGCATACAAGTTTTAAATATCACAACATAACAAATAAAAAACTTTATAGATATTTTATAGAAAAATTATGACAAATTTTATAACTTAGAACATTACAGATATAATAAGTGAAACATTGGAAATATTTACAGAGAGTACTACAAATTGTATACGTAAAACACTACAAATATAATAGATGAAATGTTTCAGATATAACAGGGAAAACACTACAGATATAATGAGTAAAATAATGTAAATATCAATTACTATCATAAAAAATTTCAAGTTCATCAGAAATATGGTATGATTTTTTTAATATCCAAGATTGTTTTAGATTTGAGCCGGGATGAAGCCGAGGTTGGATTTGGTGGTTTTGCTACTAGCATCCCTTACGCTTCAATTTTTGTACCCGCACCTTGGCTTTCTTGGTATTAGGTGGTGGTTCAACAACTATAATATTTACATGCACGACCTTCACAGACCCTTCATCCTTCAATTCATGCAACACATCATACTTTTCTGGTGATGGAAATGGTTTCACGGTTTTGATGATGTTGTTAATCATTATATCAACTTTGTGAGGTATCCCAACATTGAGAGGCATTCCTACTTTGATAGGCATTCCTATCTCAATAGATGATTTTTATCTTTGGGGGCTACATGTATGTCTTTGATGTTTTTGGGAGAGAAACTCAAAAAATAGAAGTGAGTTATCCTCATCAAGCACCTTGGTAAACTCAAAAATTTTGGAAAAGTTCACCGTTTTCTTTATTTTTTTCTTAGACATGGAACTCTTATTAGGGGATGCACTGACATTCACCGGTTGGATGACTGGGTCAACCGGTTTTACCACCCTATCCATAGAAATTTGTTTGAGGATGTCAAGTTGAAGAGTGAGAGCTCATTTCACTAAGGCAACATGTTCTAAAAACTCATTTTTAAGCCTATCGAATTTGATGTGCAGTAGAGTCTGTTGTGTCAAAATATGGGCTAGAGTTTTAGTGAAAATATTAGAGGTAGGAAAGATTTCTTTAGGACTAGACATCTCTCCCTTCCCTTGGTCTTCCAGATTATACTTTTCATACCTAGTTTTTCTTGCAGGTTGAGAATATTTATATGGCTTGGTACGGGTATAACACTTGCACACTGAAGACTCCTCCTCCTAACTCTTGGATTCAAAATTTTTCTTGGATGCATTATCCTCAATAAATTCTGACTCGCTTGGCTTATATTAAATGGAACGGTTGACCTCCTTAACCACTCTGTCCCAGGAAATTCCTACTTCAGATGCTTTATGTAGGACCATTAATTTTATCAGCCCGTGATGGGCAATTAGATGAAGTTTGGGCTCATCACTGGATTTCCTAGGTTGGACCCTAGTAACAATATATTTTACATATATGTATAGAAAGTATGAAATATTGATAACATAGTCTTCATGCTTGGGGTATTTGAGGTTCAACATCATTTTTAAGTGATAACCCCCACAATTAGACAACCTCCCTTATAATGTGAAAAATTTCATCAAAATAGTGGTCGCCTTCTACCATTTCAAAGGGAGTGAAGAGGTGGCTACACCCTTGATCCACCCATCCCTGTCTCTGGTAACTAAATATTTCTCCCATAATCTATCAACCATTTGGCTCACTCCTTTATAGGTGGATTTGTAATACCGCTAGCCAACCTCAAGGAGGCTTAAGACTTAAAAAATTAGACTAGGAGTAATCTTAATTTTGGCCTTGTCCAAATTGGTAACCATGGTCGTAGTATCACAATTCAAAATAAACTGCTTCACCACACCATGATCATGCCCTTGAAACTTGGTTAGGGCCTCCCACCAACGTGCTTCTTGAAATAATTTCTTGATGAAGTTGCTAGGATTTTGAGTGTTGATAGACAAGGGTTCACTGCATTTATGAAATATGGATCTAGGCATGGTGGTCAAGTAGGGTTAGAAACGAAGGTAGGGTATTCTTAAAGAATAGGGTTAGCTTTTGTTTTTTAAAATTCTTGCTGTAGAGATGCTTAGATGAAGGATAAAACCTACAAAAGAATTGACAAATAGATGCATGCATGGATTATCATAAAATAAAATAAATTCTATAGAGGAAATGCATCTCAACCCATGAAATGAAAACATGACATTGAATTTTATTACATATTTTTACGGTATTCAGAATATCCATTGTATTTTTGTTACTAGAAAACAATTAAAGGAAAATTCAAAATTTTACTGTGCAGTTTTGTGATGTTTCTCTGCACCTTATTTTAAAAAAAACCATTCCCTATTTTAATTTCAGAAAATTCTACTACCTACAATTTTATTTTTGATTACCTACCCTTGTTTCCAATTTTTTGCCATCATTCATCGTGTTGTTCCTTGTTCGATATTTGACTAAAATTTCTTTGTTGTTTGGTCTGAAATCCTTACTACCATCTTCGTCCACCACACATTCATTTTTACCTACTGCATAGCATTTCACTCATTTTTAGAGTTTTGATCAAGGTTGCAAATCCGAGTAACCTATTTTGCTACAGAAAGATGATTTTTAATTTTAGAATTATTATTTTTTGTATAAGGTTCTCATGCGATGAGGTCAAACAAATCATGGCCCTCGATTCTTCCTTAATCAATGGTTCACAACCTTGATCCGCGAGGTTTCTCCCCATTGCTCCATTGTGGCCAAGTGTCACTAATCGACATCTTCTCATGCACGGTGGTTGCCTTGTCTTGGAAATGGCCATCCCTTATCGCGCCACCTTTTCCCATGCCTAAAATAGAATTACATCATCCATCGGTGATCATATATATATATATATATATATATATATATATATATATATATATATAAATTACTCCGGTTTAATATTCCTTTTTAAACTATGTTTAATAAGCTCATTTGTTGATGGACAATTAAAATTAAATTAATTTTCATATAATTAAAACCTTCGTAATTTGCAGCCACGATGTCATTTTGATTCACCTTTGATAGGCTCCATCTTCGGATAGGTCATCCATATGTATACTCTTCATCGACCTTAGCTTTTTCATGCGTGTAGTTCGAGCGTGCTTTGTTCGATGTTAGGCTTGAAACCAGATCTGTTGTGGCTTACCTTCATAGCTTATCCATTTATGTCCTCGATTCCTTGTGATGGTTGTAAACATAACAATACTTGAGGCTCCCATTTTTAATCATGTGTAAACATTAGAGGTAGCCTTTATGCATTTGATTTATTTATAATTTAATGATATTATGTTGTTTTTATAGTTTGCGTTGACTGAGGGAGGAAGTTAAAAATTTAATTTTAATTTATAACAAGGACTTTTGTACCCTGCTCGATCTGCTATTGACATATTCAATTCACGTCTTATACCATCTATGTGTGTCTTCCTCCATCATTGAATTTCTTATATGCATGATTCAAGTTCAAACTTTGGACATATATGTTGTACTTTTTCTTACGCAATGAATCTAAGTTTCGTGTTGTGCACGATTTGCAGTTAACACGTTATTTTCAACCATAAGCCAATCATAAGTATCCACTTCATTTTCTTTATGTTCTAGTTTGTGATACTCTTCAATTTGGCTTCATGCAGTGGTTGAATTTCCCATTGGCTTATTAATTCATGCCCTTCGATCATTTGAATCCTTTACACATGATTTCCAAAGCTGAATTATTCATTTTGATTTTTTCGTGCCATAGCTCATGGTTTCAGATTTAAATGTCCGTGCCATAGTTTTCATGGTAAAAATTTAAATACCCATGTGAGTTTACATTTTCATGCCAAAATCCTTATAAATAAGAGATAATGATATTTTTTGTTGAGGCGTCTTGTTATATCATGGCACATATCTTAAATCATGCGCAAATCTGCCAGTCAATACTTAGAAAATTTTTGTGGAGTTCTGTCTATGAAAACATGCTACTAAAAGTCTCTACGAAAAATATCTATAGAAAATACATATAGAAACTATCTACAAAAACGATTACGAAAAATGATTACAAAAAACAACTACAAAAAACGATTACGGAAAAAAACTACGAAAACAATTACGAAAAACAACTATGGAAAACAATTACGAAAAACAACTATGAAAAACGATTACGGAAAACAACTATGGAGTCATAAGAATACTTTACCTAATTTCTTCCCGTTATTTTTTGTCTTTTCTCCCCCAAACGGTATTATGAAATTTATTGCATAAATCCTTTACTTCTCCCCCCAAACTATGTTTTTGGCTATATAGCTAAAACAGAGTAAGGAGAGAAATTCTTATTTTATAAAAGTTTATATTTAAAAATTTAAGTATATATATTTAATAATAATAATAATAATAATTTTTTTTTATATGTTTTTTTATTTTATTTTGGGGGTGTTTACTGATATATCATTTATTTAAACCAAGCTGCCAAATAAGGTTGTAGGATAATAAATCTTCTTAGAACAGAATTGCTCGTTTCTAATAGCAAATATATTATGCAAAACATTACTTCCTTCCTGAACTTTTAATAAAATATTCCATGGTCTAATAACAAATCCTTCCAATGCCCTAGAAATATCAATTTCTTGTTCTACTTCTTTTAGCTTCATTGAGGAGTTCTATGTGAGAGAAAAATAATGATGAATTTAATCCAATCTGAATCATCAATACTTTGGTTTGCAAAATAGGTCTCATAAATGGTTGGACACACTCAAAACCTATTTTGGAAGAGGAAGAATAATATAGTCACTCTGGTATCATTTCATAGCCCCGTTTTTATAGAGATGTGCATTTATTTGTTAAGTCTAAATAGTATCCAAAACATTAGAAAAATCATACCAAAGTTATTTTTAAAAACCTTTGTCTAAAATTGACTTAAGAAATAGACTCAAAACATTAGTGTGCTTCCCATTGGAAATAGTCATAAATCCATATCTACAACTAATGTAAGCATCAACTGTTGCAAGCCATGGGCATCCTAGAATTAAGGGATGTCCTCCTAGCTTCTTCTTAGGTTATAATACCATAAAGTCTATGGGATAATCCCATGATATTATAGAAACTATGATGTCTTCCAATTTTCCTTTTGGTTTGATAGTAGATCTATCTGTAAGTTGAAGCACTATAGAGGTTGGTTGCAATTTGTATTCCCCTAAGATTTTATTGTTTATTTGGTCATAACATTGATGGAAGCCCCTAAACATATCAAGACATTATGCAAGGTTGTATCACAAATATGTACTATGACTATAGGTATTCCAGGATCTGCATGCTTTTGCAGTAACCTACCTTCAATCATTATCTCTGATAATTATCCAATAACTTGGATGGTTTGAGATTCATTTTTCTTTTTCTTTCCTAAATTTAATGTACACATATTATTTATCAATTTAGAATAGATATAAATATCCTTGTGTTGGCAATTTTGGGCACTTTGGGTACATTGCCTTTGCTCAAATGTATTAGTTGTCATTGATGTCAAAAGGCATTTTTGTTGATATCAAAAGAGTGTGATGTCAAGAATATCTTGAGAAGCTTCTTTATGTTAAAGGGTTTTTATTAAAACCATGGTAACAAGGCTAAAGGTTTTTCTTAAAACCATTTGGACTCATTAAGGGTTTTTATTAAAACCAAGCTTAACTTAATGCAAAGGTCCATGTTTATTATTAATAATTAAATTAACTCAAACCTTTGTCAAAAGGTCCAAGTTTAATTTATTATTAATAAAATAATAATAATTATTATTTTAATTATTATTAAAGTGTCTTTTAACCCTTAAGCGACGGAAAGAAAAAAGAATTCTTTCGCCGATATGTTGCCATCGTTGGAGGAGCGCCGACGTCAAACAGTTAAGGAAGAATGGCTATATAAGTGGGGATGATTTTCTAAAGTGAGTACCTCCGATTATTATTGATATCTGCGATTTGTGGTTACTCTATATTTTTTGATTTGCGCTTGGCATCTATGATTTGCACTTGCTCTGTTTTGTTTGATTTGTGCTTGGTGTCTGTGATTTGCACTTGCTCTGTTTTGTTTGATTTGCGCTTGGCGTCTACGGTTTGCACTTGCTCTGTTTCGTTCAATTTGCGCTTGGCGTCTACAATTTGCACTTGCTCTGTTTCGTTTGATTTGCACTTGGCGTCTGCGATTTGCACTTGCTCTATTTCATTCAATTTGTGCTTGGCGTCTGCAATTTGCACTTGCTCTGTTTCGTTCGATTTGCGCTTGGCATCTGTGATTTGCATTTGCTCCTTACCTTTCGAACAACGCTTGGTGTCTTCGAGTTGAGCTTGCTCTGTGTCTTCGAATATCCAATTGACGTCTTTGAAACCGTGCTTGGCATACTTGGATTTGAGCTTAGGCTACATCCTTACTTTTTGTGTGATGATAGTAGATTGGCAATTGCTCCTAAACTGCATTTTTTAGACTGTGCTGTGAGATGACTAATGCAAGTATTCAGTGACTTACATCTTGGACAGCGCTCACCAGTTTGCATGTGGTTTGTGGAAGACGTTTACTTTTCCAGATTCTTGGCGTCAAAGGAAGATAAAAGAGAGGGCAGCGCTGTAGTATTTCGTTGGGCACTTGTGACCCGACGGTGGCGTTTAAGAAAAAGCGCTAGAAGGCAAAGGTGCCGAGTTCGATTCTCTTCGTTGGATTTTTTCTTTTGGTCAAAGTGTGCAAAAGATAGTGGCTGTGAATGCGCGGGAGGTATAAGGTTAAGGTATCATATTTGTTTTGACATTGTTTTATTGATGTTTAATGTTTATGTGGAGTAATAAGGTGTAAAGAGGTTTTACTTTGTATATATATTGTACTTTGGTGGTTTTTACTAAGTTGGAGAAATAAGGTGTTATTTTGGATCTTTATTATTGTGTATTATTGTATAGTTGCTAACTCTAATTAGTGGCAAATTGAGAGTTAGTGTTGTGACAGATTTTGAGTTCTCCTTCATCAAAGTAAAGGTATGGGCAACATCTTCCATGTATGTTGTTTATGGTATATTTTCTGAATTTGAATTTGGAGTGAAAAGGTTGTCTACTAGGTATTCTTTGGTGTGAATCTTATTTTCTGGATATTAAAGATTGTTTATGCATTAAAGTTATTGTTGAATTTTGGGTGAATGCATAATTCTGGTTGAGGAAGAGGAAGCATTTTTTAATAGGGTTTATGTTAGTAAGTCTTGGTACTTGCTTTGAGATGATGAAACCCTAGTTTTTGGTGAAAAGAATATAAGTATCATTGTTATATGAGATATTGCATGGTTGGCAATTGTTGGGTTGTGTTTCATATTCTTGAGAAAAGCATACTACATCTATCTTATTATTTTGAGTTTGAGATTGAGTTGAGATTGAGATTGGGAGTTAAGTATAGAACATATTGGGTCTCTAACAATTCTCTTTATGTTTCTATGAGATTTGAGATTGATATTGGGAGTTAAGTATAGAACATATTGGGTCTCTAACAATTCTCTTTATGTTTCTATGAGATTTGAGATTGAGATTGGGAGTTAAGTATAGAACATATTGAGTCTCTAACAATTCTCTTTATGCTTCTATGAGATTTATGAATCACATTGGGCCTCTAACAATTCTCTTTGTGGGTTCATGCTAAGCAAGTTTTTCTTGGTGATCTTGCTGAGGTTTTGGACAGGTTCCAATGGGGACTTGTGAGCAGGTTTTGGACAGGTTCCAGTGGGGACTTGTGAGCAGATTTGGACAGGTCCTAGCAGAGGACTTGTAAGCTGAGTTTTTGAGAGTTCTATCAGAGAACTTGAGGACAGAGGTGCTTTGGTTCTTTGAGAAGAACCTGAGGACATATTTGGCAAGTCTTTGAGAAGGCTTGTGTGTAGAGGATTGATTTGTTCAAAGAGTTGGACAGATCTGATAGACAGAGGAAGACTTGTACTAGACTGACTGACTGTGTTTGGTATAGGTAGCTGATCTGCTATGGACGTGATCATAGAAGTCAGAGGTCTCTTAGGCTAAGAATTGAGGACAGGAGGTCTTCGGTGGAAAGGATTTCCACGTGCTAGCAAGAGGTAGAGGCAGTTGATATTCTAAGGGATCATTTCCAGAGCAGAGGGGAAGGTATCTCCTTTGAGCAGAGGCTCATAAATTCAGATTGGGGGAAGGTGTCTCCTTTGAGCCAAGGCTCATAAACATTGTAATTGGGAAGGTTTCCCAAAGAACTTTGAGATAACTTTTAGAGAAAAGTTTTGTGGATGTAGCCCAGGCATTCTGGGTGAACCACGTTAAAATTGGTGTCAATTTGTGGATGATTTTGTGCATTGTTTTGATATTGCTTTGGGTATATTGCTTTACTATTTTGAAGTATAAAGGAATAAGTAAAAAGAGGTCTTATACTGTTCACCCCCCCTCTCAGTATAAGCTTGTGTTCTTCAATTGGTATCAGAGCGGGTGCCTTCGAAAAGTTTAACGGCTTGAAGGAAAAGCTAGTAAAGAACACAATGGATCATTCAAGTGGCAATGCAACACCTATTCTTGATGGGTCAAATTTTGGTCTTTGGAGTGCAAGGATTAAGGTTCATCTAATGGCACTTGGGAATGAGGTTTGGGAAGTAATTGAAGATGAGTACACTATTCTTGAACATGGTCCTAATACTAAAGAAGAAAGACTCCTACATCATAGCAATTCAAAAGCAATGAATGCAATCTTGAAAGGCTTACAGAAAGTAGATCTCACCAAAGTGATTCACTGCAAGACAGTTAGTGAAATGTGGAATCAGTTGAAGGTGGTTCATATAGGTGATACAAAAGTCAGAAAGGCAAAGTTGAGACACTTCAAAGGTATGTTTGAACAACTCAAGATGAATGATGATGAAAATATTAGTGACTACATGCTTCGTATGGATGAGGTTGTTAACTCCATGAAAGACCTAGGTCTTGAGCTTGTTGAAAATGATGTTTGTGATAAGATTTTAAGATCTCTTCCTAATAGATTTGGTGAAAATATTTATGCTATTGAGGAAGCTAAATATTTGGATAAGTTGAAAAAGGATGAGCTCCATAGTATACTTGCAGCATTTGAGTTGAGAACTCAAGTGAAGGTTGATGTCAAGAAGGAGGCGACTTTCAAGGCTACCAAGAAATCCAAAGGTAAACAACTTCAAGAGAGTGATGAGTCTTCTAGTGATGAAGAGGCATATTACAGAAAGAAAGGCAAGTTCTCTAGAAAGCACAAAAATATGAAAAACGTAAGATGTTTCAATTGTGGAAAGTTTGGTCATTATGCTACCGATCGTATCTGTTGCCAAGGATGAAAGTGATGATGATAAACGAGATTTGTAAGAGCAAGGATTCTGAAAAGCACAAGCATCATAGGAAAAACAAAGATGAGCACAACAATCAATGAAAGAGGTATTCTCACAAACACAAGAAGAGTTTTTACCTAGACAAAGCAAGTAAGTGTTCTAGTAGTGATAGTGAAAGTTCTTCAAGTGATAATGAAAATGAGATGTTGTTCATATCAGAAAAAGAGGAAGAACCAAAACATAGATTCATTATCATGAAATGTCTTAGATGTGGAAATTTTGGTCACCTTGAGGATGATTGCACAAATAATGATTTTATTTCTAGTATGTATGAGGATGCTTCATAAAACTATAAGGAAGATGCTTGTATGGTTTTTGAAAAGGGTAGCACCTCTAGTGATAAGAAATCTAAAAAAGGCTTTGATGATTCTAAAAGCAAACATATAGA
The DNA here is from genome assembly GCA_028583015.1 of Wollemia nobilis. NCBI lineage: Eukaryota > Viridiplantae > Streptophyta > Pinopsida > Araucariales > Araucariaceae > Wollemia > Wollemia nobilis. The sequence goes on from JAQPPZ010015344.1 coordinate 978,736, forward strand.
GGAAGGTGAAGTAGATCTTAAAGGTGAACTTATTAGTGCTCTTAGTGCTTTGAAAAAGGAAAGAAAGAAGAATGCTAGACTCAAGGATAAGTTGGATGAATGTTGTATGGAGAGAGATGATCTTATAGAAAGTCTTGACTTCTCTATAGCTAAGACACAAGAACTCAAGGATAAGTTAGAGTCTAAGGTTCTTGAGTATAGTGAGTTAGAACAAAAAATGGCTTCTTTGAAAGGGGAAAATAAAGGGTACAAGAATAAGCTTCACAAGTTTCAAGATAGCTCCAAAAAGTTTAAGTCTCTCATCAAAGGTCAAAGAAAGACAATAGATAAAATAGGCCTTGGTTTTGTTAAGCATCACAAGGAACAAGTTGGAGAGTCTATTAAAATACTCCAAAAGGAAGAGAGTTCTAATGAGGAAAGTATTTCAGATCATGAGTCCTTGAATGATAGATGCACAGAAACAGAAACCAGAATTCAGAATGAGAAGAAGAAGTTTTTAGAACCTAAGAGGTCAAATAAAGGAAAGTTTCAAGGCAGATGTTTTGCTTGTCATAGGTTTGGTCACATAGCTTCACATTGCATGGCTCAAGTGAAAAAGGTAAATGACAGTTTCAGAGGTGGTAATTTCTTTCAAGGGTATTGTTACTCTTGTCAATAATTTGGGCACAAGGCAGTTTATTGCAATGCAAATATCAGGAACAGGTTTGATCAAAATAGGTTTGGTCAGAACAGGTTTGATAAGAACAGGTTTGGTCAGAATAGGTTTGGTTAGAATAGGTTTGGTCAGAACTGGTTTGGTCAGAACTGGTTTGGTCAGAACTGGTGGATTCAAAGAACAGGTATGCCTAAAAGAAATAACATTGTTACTTGTTATAAGTGCAAAAATGAAGGTCACACAGTCAGACAATGTAGAGCTGAAATTCCAAAATACAAGAACAGGAACAGTGGCATGATCAGGTCCAAGGATCAAGGCATGGATAAAAATAGGGATGAGAACAAGAACAAGAATAGTGACAGGAACAGGAATATGGACAAAGAATTCAAGAGAAGGCCCGACAAGGAAGTTATAGACGCTGATGATGATCAGTGCCTAATGGGAGTTTTACTCCCACCCCGAAATTAATCACCTCATCAGGAGGTGGGGGAGGGACTAAGCTAAGAGGCTAATTCTTAGTCTTGAGCCCCAAAGGTGACCCTTTGCCATTGATGACAAAGGGGGAGAGATATGAGTAAGGGGGAGAGCTTCAAAGTGAAGAGGAAAGCTTCAAGTCAGGGGGAGCAAAACTTCAAAGGAATATTCTTAGTTGTTAGCACATTTGGTTTCAGTTGGTTTTAGTTTTGGCTCTTGAGAAGTGTTTTGAATAAAGGGTTGCCATCAATGACAAAGGAGGAGATTGTTGGCAATTTTGGGCACTTTGGGTACATTGCCTTTGCTCAAATGTATAAGTTGTCATTGATGTCAAAAGGCATTTTTGTTGATATTAAAAGAGTGTGATGTCAAGAATATCTTGAGAAGCTTCTTTATGTTAAAGGGTTTTTATTAAAACCATGGTGACAAGGCTAAAGGTTTTTCTTAAAACCATTTGGATTCATTAAGGGTTTTTATTAAAACCAAGCTTAACTTAATGCAAAGGTCCATGTTTATTATTAATAATTAAATTAACTCAAACCTTTGTCAAAAGGTCCAAGTTTAATTTATTATTAATAAAATAATAATTATTATTATTTTAATTATTATTAAATGGTCTTTTAACCCTTAAGCGACGGAAAGAAAAAAGAATTCTTTCGCTGATATGTTGCCATCGTTGGAGGAGTGCCGATGTCAAAAAGTTAAGGAAGAATGGCTATATAAGTGGGGATGATTTTCTAAAGTGAGTACCTCCGATTATTATTGATATCTATGATTTGTGGTTACTCTGTATTTTTTGATTTGCGCTTGGCATCTACAATTTGCACTTGCTCTGTTTCGTTTGATTTGTGCTTGGCATCTATGATTTGCACTTGCTCTGTTTCGTTTGATTTGTGCTTGGCATCTATGATTTGCACTTGCTCTATTTCATTTGATTTGTGCTTGGCGTCTGCAATTTGCACTTGCTCTGTTTCGTTTGATTTGTGCTTAGCGTCTACGATTTGCACTTGCTCTGTTTCGTTCAATTTGTGCTTGGCATCTACAATTTGCACTTGCTCTGTTTTGTTTGATTTGCAATTGGCGTCTACAATTTGCATTTGCTCCTTACATTTTGAACAACGCTTGGTGTCTTCAAGTTGAGCTTGCTCTGTGTCTTGGAATCTCCAATTGACGTCTTTGAAACCGTGCTTGGCATACTCGAATTTGAGCTTGGGCTGCATCCTTACTTTTTGTGTGACGGCAGTAGATTGGCAATTGCTCCTGAATTGCATTTTTTAGACTGTGCTGTGAGATGACTAATGCAAGCATTCAGTGACTTACGTCTTGGACAACGCTCACCAGTTTGCATGTGGTTTGTGGAAGACGTTTACGTTTTCTAGATTCTTGGTGTCAAAGGAAGATAAAAGAGAGGGCAGCGCTGTAGTATTTCGTTGGGCACTTGTGACCCAATGGCGGTGGCGTTTAAGCGAAAGCGCTAGAAGGCAGAGGTGCCGAGTTTGATTCTCTTCGTTGGATTTTTTCTTTTGGTCGCGGTGTGCAAAGGATAGTGGCTGTGAATGCACGGGAGGTATAAGGTTAATGTATCATATTTGTTTTGACATTGTTTTATTGATGTTTAATGTTTATGTGGAGTAATAAGGTGTAAAGAGGTTTTACTTTGTATATATATTGTACTTTGGTGGTTTTTACTAAGTTGGAGAAATAAGGTGTTATTTTGGATCTTTATTATTGTGTATTATTGTATAGTTGCTAACTCTAATTAGTGGCAAATTGAGAGTTAGTGTTGTGACAGATTTTGAGTTCTCCTTCTTCATCAAAGTAAAGGTATGGGCAACATCTTCCATGTATGTTGTTTATGGTATATTTTATGAATTTGATTTTGGAGTGAAAAGGTTGTCTACTAGGTATTCTTTGGTGTGAATCTTATTTTCTGGATATTAAAGATTGTTTATGCATTAAAGTTATTGTTGAATTTTGGGTGAATGCATAATTCTGGTTGAGGAAGAGGAAGCATTTTTTCAATAGGGTTTATGTTAGTAAGTCTTGCTACTTGCTTTGAGATGATGAAACCCTAGTTGTTGGTGAAAAGAATATAAGTATCATTGTTATATGAGATATTGCATGGTTGGCAATTGTTGGGTTGTGTTTCATATTCTTGAGAAAAGCATACTACATCTATCTTATTCTTTTGAGTTTGAGATTGAGTTGAGATTGAGATTGGGAGTTAAGTATAGAACATATTGGGTCTCTAACAATTCTCTTTATGTTTCTATGAGAAAGGATTTCCACGTGCTGGCAAGAGGTAGAGGCAGTTGATCTTCTGAGGGATCATTTACAGAGCATAGGGGAAGGTATCTCCTTTGAGCAGAGGCTCATAAATTCATATTGGGGGAAGGTGTCTCCTTTGATCCGAGGCTCATAAACATTGTAATTGGGAAGGTTTCCCAAAGAACTTTGAGATAACTTTTAGAGAAAAGTTTTGTGGACGTAGCCTAGGCATTCAGGTGAACCACGTTAAAATTGGTGTCAATTTGTGGATTATTTTGTGCATTTTTTTTATATTGCTTTGGGTATATTGCTTTACTGTTTTGAAGTATAAAGGAATAAGTAAAAAGAGGTCTTATACTGTTCACCCCCCCCTCTCAGTATAAGCTTGTGTTCTTCACCTTGATACCTTGTAACAAAGAAATTTTAATGGTAACATTCTCTAATTCTTGAAGGAAATTGAAAGTTGGTGTAGAGGGGTTCTTTAGGTATTGCCAGTATTTCCAGAAATGGAATTTCCAATTCTTTCCTTTGAGTGTTTTGGATCTCTTTTTGTTTGGATGGAATATTTTTTGGTGAAGTTTTTGTTTCATTTTAATTTTTGTCTACTTTTTCAAACAAATCTTGGATAGGCTCTTCAAATTCTATGAGAGTTACATTATTTTCCAGCACTTTTCTAGACCATAAATGGATTTGTTGGCATGGTACCACATATATTGAACATGCTTCATTTATTTCATAGACTTGTTGAAATGTCTTGTTATTATTAGGATTAGAAACTAGTTGAGATGGTAAAAGTGGCTGCTTAGGAGGGTTTTTCATATTATTTGGAGGTGGGAGAAGTCTATTTTGAGACTGATTTTGAGGGTCTTGTCCCTTAAATTGGTTTTGAAAACTCTATTGTTGGGGTAGGTTTTGAGACGAACTAGATCCTCGATTATATTTGCCATTCATGTTCCAAATAGGCATATTATGACCCAACATTCCTTGAGTCCATGGAGGTGGAATTCCATACAAATTGGCCATAAATTGGGCCCATGGAGGTATATTCCATTCTTGGTTGTTTGGGTATGGGTTCTAATTTGCCCAATTTGATGCATTGGACCACTGGTTGGGTCTTTTCTGGTTGGAATAGTTGGAATTTTACCAATTAGATGGACCATTGAAAGGTTTATTTCTTCTTTGAGATACAAAATAAACATATTATGCATCTTCAACTTCAGGTTCTTTTATAGCAAATTTCACAGCTGAAATATACTTGCAATTTTCAGCGCTATGATTTTTGTCACAGATTTTACAACTAGCAAAAATATTGGAAATATTTGTAATGTTAAGAGGGAATTCCCGTGTCTTTTACTACATTTATGATAGTATATCTCCTCAATATATTTTTCTTTTAGTTTCTTATCCATGAGGTTGAGATATGTAGTTAATGTGCTTAACAAATCAGTCTTTAGGCTTTCCAACATATTACCAATTTCTACTCTTGTTACTCCTCCTGTGGATGAGTATTTGTTGTTCCTAAGAGGTTTATTCCTTGAATAATTTTTCAAATATTCACAATATCTTAAAATACAATTAGAAGAATATCCCCCTTATCCATAAGGTTTAGAACATAAAGGATATCTTCCTTTAATCTTTTTAGAAAAAATTCTTTTAATATTTCTTCATTTAAATCATTATTCACTGTAGATCCTAAAAACTGAAATATTTTAAGATAATCCTCAAGAGATTCTTCTTCTTGTTGGTTCATGTAAAAGAGCTCAAATTTATTGTCCCTAACTCTATAGTATATGTTCCAAGGAATATATATTTAATTCATGATCTCCATCTCATCGGTTGCAAACACTTTTGCCTAGACCCATAAGCCATATTAAGGCTGCATCCTTAAGAGGAGAAGGAAACAGTCTTAATTTTTGTTCATTCATGGTATAAAAATAGGCTTGACACACTACTTCAAATTAAAAAATAAATGCGTTAGGGTATTCATGTGGTTTTCCATGGAAGGTAGAAAAAATAGCAACACATACCGGTTTTGGTTCTCTTATTAGCCTATCTATTGGAGAAGAAATTGGAAAGATAAAAGTTTTTCTTTGTCTTCTTTTTCTCTAATTTTCTATTTCTCCATAATCATCATTTATTTGCCTATCCCTCATTGGATTTTCATATACTTATCCATGTTCACTAGCTTGATCTACCATGACTGATTGAATGAATTCTAAGATTAGACTTGGTTTGGGCTTAGAGAAAATAGTTGATGGATTGATATGATTATCAAATTCATGTTTTGAAAATAAAAATAATTCAGGATTTTTATTTAGTAGAGTCAATGATAGCTCAAATTTTTCTTCTAGTGAATCCTTAGTTACCACAATCTCAGTATCTTTTGATCTACAATTATCAAAATTTTCACTAGAGTTTTCTTTATAGACTTTGATAAATCTTCCTCTTGAATATCTAGGTCTACTCATAAATTTGTAAATATATTTAATTTTTTGCAACAAAAATCATTCATTTCCTTAAACAGTTTGTAAATATCATTAATTTGATCTAGTTGTTCAGGAGTCATGCAGCGTTCTTTCTCAAAATCAAAATATTATTTCACAAGACAAATTAATTGAACAATAAATACTTGCTTTTGATTTGAGATAGGATTTTCAAATTGTAGCTCACAACGTAAATTGTAGCATAGTTATCTAAAGCATACAATTTTTGGAGTCTTGATATATATATTTTTGTATTCTAGGCTTACTTATATATTTTCTATGTCAGATAGGAAATTGTGGACAACAAGGGAGTCTTCAAAGTATTTCCCCCAAGGCTATGTGGTTGAATTTACACTCGCTCTCCTATCTCCTAGCCAATGTTCATAAATTTTCACAAGATCAAGATAAGGTGAGTGGTATTATGGCCCTAGAGCCTTAGTTATATCAATCCTCTTAACATTTCTTAGCTCTTTTGTTCTTTCCTTAATGAGATCAAGGTGTTCCCACATATAGTCCCATTATTTTCCACATGACCTATGTCTTTGTTTAAAAATTAGGTTGATTTATTGTTCTAGGAATAGTTTTATGAGGTCTATTATTGCAGATTGAAAATAACTCTTTACCGTTAGCAACTTTTAATTCTCTTCTTTTTTTTTTCAATTTTTGTTTTGTTTTTGTTTTTGTTTTTGTTTTTGTTTTTTTTCTGTTTTCAAGGTGTAGTTTTCAAAAAATATTTTTTTTAAAATAAAGCAGTCTTACTATTATTAAGACCAAGTACAACCAGTATTAACATGACAAGGGATAGTAAAATACTATTCTAAAATAGTTCTTACTACCACTAAAACCATGTTTGAAATCCACAACCAATTTTAGCATAGTAAGGGAAAGTAAAGTGTTGTTGTTACTACTTGATTTTAAGGAACACTTCGGTATGAAATTGTTGCACCTATTGCTTATTTTCACAAGTTAAAGAACCCATACCTAAGTAGATAACAACCACACTGTGCTGAAAAGTAAATTTGCAAAAAATAAAAGTTCTGAAATAAAAAGTTAAATTGTTGTTACTACTTGATTTTAAGGAACATTTCAGTGTGATTTTGTCACACCTACTTCCTTGTTTTCACAAGGTCAGAGAACCCAGACCTAAGTAAGTAACAACAATCACCCAATGCTTTGAAAAATTATTGAAAAAATACTGAAATAAAAGCTAAGTAGTTGTCACAACTTGATTTTAAGGAACACCAGTGTGATTTTGTCACACCTACTTCCTTGTTTTCACAAGGTTAGAGAACCCAAACCTAAGTCTGTGACAACTATAAATTAAAATTTCTTACTAAAATCAAATTCTAACTAGGAAAGCAATAAAAATCAATCCTAAGAAAATGGAACCTAGAAGTATTGAGATGAAGACATTTGCTGGAACCCTATTGTCCTAACCTTAAAAATGCTTGAAGACTTCTTGTTAGTCATGCAGGTAAGTCTCCTTATCACCCTAGTAGTATTTGATAAAAAATTATGACATTGTTCTCCATGGCAATAGCAATAGTACCAAAATGTCACGTTGTATCTCATACATTAAATTTGTCAATCCAGGTTAGATGATTTAAAGAATAGTAAATCCCGTATAGATTATTCCATAATCATATATCTTTGAATTGATTCTATTTTCTTAGTTTTAGTTGTAGGAAATGAAATAAAATAAAATATTAAAAGTGCAATTATGATGTAGACCAATTCTATGTGTTGTGGATCCACGTGCAATCTAACAATGCATTAACTATTAAAATAATTTATAATTTTGTATTATGTAATTTAACTTATATTGAAACTAATTATATTCTCTAACTAATCCTAATTTATTTTAGGATAAGGAGAGTAAGAGATTGACTATGCGGAGTGGGCCTTGCCTCCTACAGGTCAGTGTAATTATTTTCAATTCTACTTTGCTTCAACAGCTAATATTTATTTCCCTAATATAATACTATTTAATTCATTGTGAAGAAAAATAAAAAGATATTTTTACAAATATAAATAAATCATGCAAAGATACAGAATACCATTGCTGGAATCATGGAAGAAAAATGTTGTTGCTTAATTTATGAACTTCAATTCTTCATACGTATAGACTATGCGGACAAACTACTTCAAACATGTAAAATGTAGACATTAGATAGCAGACTGTGGCCATTTTCAAAGGTCACTACATTGTATTTTATAATATCATTTAGACATTTACAATAAAATTCTCTTCTACCATCTGTCACATTTCAAATGTTTAAAGATTTGAATTCTAATCTTTCATAACAAAGATATTCTAAAACTAAGACACACTAATAGCTGCACTCGAAATTATTAGAATAGAAAGTGTTCAAGTGGTAAAATTCCAAACTAATATCATCAAAAAACCTAAACCTAACTAAACTTAAATAATTTTATGACACTATAATATGACTGTTTGTCCTCTTCTTGCAAAAAGAGATAAATTAAGTTTACATCCATATCCAAGCAACTTAACAATTTAACAACTTTATAGTTTTAATAATAAAACATATAAAAAATTAACAAATTTCAAGTCATGTATATAATGCCAACATTCCAAACAATCATGCTAACTACAAGATCCATGTGGCACTGCTATGTTGTCCTCAGATGTGGCACTCCGGTGTATTAGATAGTTTACTCGGTCAATTTTCTTTCCATAGACCCTTTTAGTAGGTGTTTTTTGTAGCACCTTTCCATAGCACACTCCCATGAATCTTCTCAGTATACTTCCACATGACTGGTTAGTTCATACTTGACGTCTGGCTAATGTTATGTTGTGACATCTTTTATAAAACACCTACAACATTTATCTATCGAAAACATACAAAACTTGCATGATTTGTATAAAATACTGGTATATATTTATTTAATAGTTTATATAATAAAATTCACACATAATTCATGCAAATAAGATATAACGATCATCAAAATACATTCATTTTCATATATTTGTAGATAAAAATAGATTAAACTTCGCATAAAATATACATGATTTAGCACTCACCACTCTCTATACTTGAGGATATCCATTTCATAGAATTCTATGGGTAACCCATATATCCTAAACCAGACTAGTACTAGGGATAGATTCATGTTTCTAGGTGCAAAGACTTCATAACAGTGGGTAAGGAAGAGTCCTACTCTTCCTATAAACCAAGGAATCCATTTTATAATTCTATATATTTACTCCTTGGAACAAAAAATATCTAGGAAGAAACATTTGGGAAGAAATAATAGACTCATTCCTAGAGACTTCCAACTTATATCAATCCATTTTCTCAAGGTCATAGCCCCTAACCAAGACTCATTAAATTTACCAAAAATTACCCTATTTTTTAGAAAAAAGGATCACTTCTCTATGAGGTCCTCACTAAAATCTACTACTAGGGATTATTATAAATATTTAGCTATATATCAGTCCATGGGAAGGAAAATATAAAAAAAATCTATTAAAATTTACTAGTATATCCTATAGCGACTATATTATTTGAAAATAAACCTATAATAATTTGCATGCAAAACTTCTAAGATAATGAAAGGGAAAATTAAACTTATCTAAAAATTTCTATTACCCATATGGAATTTCCTACCTCATTGATACTATAGCCCTTCGTTAATTCTCCCATCATTTGAAGCCTAGCTAATATATATTTGTGATTTTATTTTTTGTGACTTGAAAAATTGTAACTACCCTTGTTCCAAATGGCTAACTGCATAGGGTTGTATCTCCCTCAATACTGCTAAGATTCATTCATATGACCACTCATTTTAAATATCTTCACATTTCATATAAATTTATCCAAGGATCATTTGAATCGAATAAACCTTCATAAAGAAATGACTCCTAAAAGATGATACATTTTTCAAGAAAAAATATTCTAACGTTACCCTAGTTTCAAATGGTTATCTTCACATGGATATATATACCTCAATTTACTTGGATTATTTTGAATTATTATTCATTTCAAATGTTTTCAAATTATGTGCAAAATGGCATAAGAATCATCTAAATCAGACAACTCTATGCAAATATATGACTCCTAAAAGATGATTCATTTTTCCAAAACAAATCCTAGCTTTGTTGATTCATAATTGTTAGAATATATTATATTATTTGTTATGTAAGTCAAGTGCCACTTGAGGTAGACCAAAGGTCATTTGTAAAATCTATATTATGGACTCTTAGTTCCATATTTCATTGTAAAAGTTCATACAAGTAAAATCAAGCGATGTGCAATTGTTCTTATAGTTCATGTGTTTTATAATTATTCTTTAGTATACATAATCAGTAATTGTGTTTCTTGATTAGATTGAACGATACAAAAATTATAAGTGGTATTAGACCCACAAGGGATATTGATAGGAGATAGAGAGATTGCAATTACAGGAATTCTAAAAATGGATTTGTCTAGAGTCTTTCCACAGAGTTGCAGAAAAAACTCATGAAGACTAGGACTTAGCATAGATTCCACTAGATTGAGATATTAACTAGTGAAGATTGTTATTTTTATATTTAAATAAGTTTTTTAATTTCTATTATCTAATTTTTTAATGTATATAAGAATATCATTTGCAAATTGATCAAGTACTTGCAACAAAATTGGAGTTTGCAAAATTTTGAAGACCCAAGAGAAGTGGTCTCAAGCAAATTTGGAAGGAGAAAGAAGAAGGCTAAAGAAGCCCCATTGAATAAGTTGAAGAAGTGGTCATTGGATAATATTTTAAGAAAACCCAATGTAGAATATTGCAAGCAAGAGAAGCTCCTAGAAAGAGGAATTTAGGACAATTGTCGTCATCCGACAACAAGCCCAAAAGGAGAAATTTTTTGGAAAGAAGTTTACCAAATTTGAGAAAGTATTTTTAAAGATATTGAAGACATTCATATTATTGAATAAAAGGCCACCTATTTGAGGAATTTTAAGATAACTATTAATAATTTTAAGGTTGATTTGTAGAGGAGAAGATTGCTGATTTTCGTGACAAAAGTTGAAGGATCACAAAAAAAAAAATTGGAGGTGACATAGAGTTACAAATTGAAGAATATTTGGCCATATTTTGAAGTTCCCTTGAATAGCCAATTGAAGGAAGGATTTAAAAAAATTGAGGTAATGGATTGGAGAAGTTAGAGACTATTTTTGGACGGCAAAATTGGGCAGCACTGGAAGGAGATAGAAGAGCTGCGAATTGGAGAATCTTAGGGCAGATTTGGAAGTGATTTTTGGATAGCTATTTGAAGAAGGAATTGATAGCAATAGTGTAGAATATTGGGCAGCAATCTCAAAAAACAAAGGAGTAGTGATTTCACTATTTTGGGTAGTAAGCTTAGTGAGCAAAAAGGTAGCTATAAAAGTGTTTTATTAAAGCATTAAAGAAAGTGTTTTATTAGATACATATTCAAGTTTTTTTAAAGCCATCAAAAGAAAGTTGAAGTTGAGTGTCTCCAAGCTAAATAAGGAGACATTATTGTCATCTTCTAACTTGCAAAATATAACAACATAAAGTGGAGTTAAAAATTGTTTTAAAGGAGTAATAAGAAGAAGGAAATATTACATGGTGAATACTATTTTTCTAAAAGAGAATAATGCAATATTATTGAAACATTTGGAGGTTGAATAAAGACACCAAAAATGAAGCAATAAAGGTTGCATGAGATAGTAGTGAGAAGAAGCCACCAAATAAGTGGCAACACCACCAAGCAAAAGTGAAGGATCCATCATATTGAAGGGAGTAGCCACCATTACCAAATAACCAACAAAGAGCACCACTACTGGAGAGGAACTAACTGCCACAAATCTAAAGAAAAATCATCCAACATTGGAAGAGTAAACATAAGGTCCACTAGGAAGCTAAAGATATCTACTCAACATCAAATATGAGATAAATTTCATAAATGAAGGTGAATGGTTCATTGGGAAGTTACAACGTGAGGAAATAAATATTTTATTGGCATTATGAATAAAATTCATTCAATGTGGAGTGGTCATCGAAGAGAAGATAGTGAGGAGTTACTCATTGTCTGTGCCATTTGGAGAAACAAATCTTATAACATTTTTTGGAGTAAGTCAAAATGCTTGAGTAGCGCTCTATGTAACGTCCAACATGTAAAAATATTAACACTTGTTAAAATAGAAGGAATGCCAACCATATTTTGGAGGTGATTGAAACATATCAGGTCCTCATAAATGCAAGGAACTCAACTCCATTTGCATAATCAGCATCAAGCATCAAGCTAAGCACAAAAAAATCATTCGTCACTGCGGTAGAGTGGAGAGAAGTGCTATACATGCGGTAGAGGAGTGAGAGCACCATTCAAGGGAAGGTCAAACACCCTTGACCGATTATTTCACACCTAAAATTGGAGGTAAAGCAATTTATTTGAAATTTGATTATTTTCCCAAGTTAGGAGTTATAAGGATAAAGTATAATATTATTTTTTCTAAGGTTGGAAAAGGATTAAGAAAATTATTTACAAAATTAATTTGATTATTGGAGAGAAAAGGTATAGAAGTGAAATTGAAAACCTTAGAAGCATTATTAATTATTTTTGGAAAGTTTTGAGAAGCCTTAAAATTATTTTGGAAATCAATTTCAAGTTTTGAGAAGATTTGGTAAAGTTTTATAATTTAGTTATTAAATTTTGTGAAGCATTATATATATATATATATATATATATATATATATATATATATATATATATATATATATATATATATATTGAGAAATAAGGTTTCCTACATCAAATTAGAAATATTAAATTTGCAAATATTCTTGTTTTCTAAATTTCAAACTAGGGAGTCATAAGGTAGTCAACTTCATAAAGACTGGAAAATTGAAAGATTTATTTAAAGACAAAAGAATTATGGATTATTGGTACATAGATTAAAGAGCAAGTAAACATATGATTGGGAATAAACAATGGTTTGATTCCCTACAAGAGAAAAATGAGAAACCAATTGCTATAACAGATAGTAAGACTTATAAAGTAAAAGGGATAGAAAATGTTCTGGTCAATCTAACAAATGGAAAAGGAATAATTAACAATGTGCTATATGTTCTTGGATTGACTACCAATCTTCTTTTAGTTTCTCAACTCATGGATCAAGATATGATAGTAGAATTCAAAGTTACCAATTGAAGAAAACAATGTCATATTATCAAACAAGGGAAATGATAGCAGGTTCCTATAAATATAGTTTATTTATTTTGGGTACTACTACCCATTTGGATCTTTTAGTTAAAACATCAGGAACAAAATATCTATGGCATAAATTTTTGGGACATACCAGTGCATCATCTATAAATAAAATGGTTAAATATTAAATGGATGAAGGGATACAAAATATATCTTGGGAACTTATAGTTTATCTAGAATATTTGACAGGAAAACAACATAGAAATTCCTTTGAACTTCATCAACATAGATTCCAACAACCATTAGAATTAATATATACAAATTTATGTGGTCCAATGAACGCTACTAGTATTGGAGAACAAAAATTTTCAACTATTTGTTGATGATCATACCAGAAAAATGTGGGTATACTTCATGAAGTACAAATCAAAAGCATTTAGTTGTCTTAAAAAAATTAAACTTCAAGTAGAAAAGGAATTAGGAAAGACTATCAAAATTATTTGTTCAGATAGAGGAGGTGAATTTTATCAAAATATTTCATTCTATTTCTAGAATAAAATGGAATTAAAAGATAACTCACTACAACATATTCACCACAAAAAAATGGAATTACAAAAATAAGAAATAGGTCTATAATGGAAATTGTGAGATGTATGATAAAAGAGGCCCATCTTGATCATTAGTATTAGGCATAAGCAATCAAAACAATGGTATAATTAAAAAATAGATTACCTACAAGGATACTCAAGAATATTACACCAGAAGAAGCATGGTCAGGACAAAAACCAAATATTGAAAAGTTAAGAATCTTTAGATGCAAAGCTTATATGCATATTCCAATATTTGTTGGCTACTGATGAATTTGCAGGGTATAGAATAATTGATTCGAGTACAAAGAAGGTATATATAAGTAGAGATATTTTTTGATGAAAATATCAAGATTGAAACTAAAAAATAAAGTAATGATATAGAAGTTCTTTTAAATTTCTCTAAGGAAGACTTGGAAAATGAAGAGACAAAGTTAATATCCCAAGATGAACAAAGTGAATGTATAGAAACTTTCACAATTCCTCAAAGAAAGGAACCAATATGGCTTAGAAACACACTCAAGGAATCAAATTTAGAATAAATGCCAAATCCTACTACTACAATACATCAAAATCATAGTCAAAGTAGAATGAACAAAGGATTACTAAGCACTATAGTAGAGCCAACATCTACACTTCAAGCTCTAAGTCACCCACATTGGAAGACAACTATGGAATTTGAATATTCATCACTGCAAAAGAACAAAATATGGAATCTAGTAGAACTACCTCTAGGGAAGAAAATAGTGGGTTGTAAATGGGTTTACAAGATTAAGAATAAAGTATATGAGACACTTGACAAATACAAAGCTCGATTAATGGCCAAAGGATATACTCAAACAGAGGGAATTGACTATGAAGAAACATTTGCACCAACAACTAGAATGACTACTATTAGAACAATATGTGCTTTAGTAGCTCATTAGGGTTTGAAACTTCATAAAATGGATATAAAAAGTGCATTTCTTAATGGTGACTTAGAAGAGGAAGTCTACATGTCACAAATAGAATAATTTGTTGTTAAAGGTCAATAACATAATGTTTACAAATTAAAAAAATCCTTATATGGTCTAAAGCAAGCTCTCAAAGCATGGAACATAAAAATTAATAATCATTTTCTACAACATAGTTTCAAAAAAAGTACATATGATCCAAGTCTATATACAAAGAAAATTGAAAATGATATATTAATTCTTATAGTGTATGTTGATGATATAATAATTTTGGGAAGCTCTAGAAAACTAATAAATGAGATAAAAAATAATCTTTAGAAGGCATTTGAAATGATAGATTTATGATTGATGAATTATTATTTTGGTCTAGATATTCATCAAAATGAAGATAATATAAATTTCACAGTAAAGATATGCAAAGACTCTACTTGAAAAATATAAAATGAATGACTGTAAGCCTAAGGATACACCTATGGAACAAGGGATTCAATTATACAAAAATATGGAACACCATTAGTTTCAGCAACAAGGTATTACCAATTAATTGGAAGTCTTTAGTATTTAACAAATACTAGAATTGATCTATTTTTTGCTATAAATTATATTTCAAGATTCATGCAGGAACCAAGAGAAAGTCATTGGAAGGCTACAAAAATAATATTGCAATATATTAAGAAAACTATAGATTATGGACTAACTTATATGAAGAATGTTAAAAAATTTTGTCTACAAGGTTATTCAGATTCTGATTATGCTAGTTCTATTGATGATAAAAAATCTACTTTAGGGTGTATTTTTTTATCTTGGGCCATGACTGATATCTTGGCATAGTAAGAAATAACATACGGTAGCACAACCATCTACTGAAGTAAAATATCGAGTAATGAGAGATACAACTTGTGAAGCTTTATGGTTACAATATATATTATCTAACATGGGAATCAAATGAAATCCAACCCTAATACATTATGATAATCAAGGAGTAATTAATCATATAAAAAATCCAATTGTACATGAATGAACTAAGCATATTGAAGCACACTATAATTTCATTAGCTTGAAGTATATTCCTACAGAAGAACAACTGGCATACATATTTACAAAAGCTATAGGTCGGAACAAGTTTCAAACATATAGATATCATTTATGTAGACCAAGAGAAGTTCATCCCAAATAATGTAATACAGGGGGGTGTTAGAATATATTACATTATTTGTTATGTAAGTCAAGAGTCACTTGAGGCAGACCAAAGGTCATTTGTAAAATCTATATTATGGACTCTTAGTTCCATATTTCATTGTACGAGTTCATACAAGTAATATCAAGCTATGTGCATTTGTTCTCATAGTTCATGTATTTTATATTTTTCTTTAGTATACAAAATAAGTAATTGTGTTTCTTGATTATATTGAATTATACAAACACTATAAATAATTAACTTAATACATACATGTGTTTAACGTGTTTAACATGTGGTAATATAGATGAATATAATTTACTAGTTTTAAGATAATCATCTATTGTGGTTGTTACACATTATACTATCTATCTATCTATCTATATATTTATGTATTGATTGAAATGGGCCCTACTTATATTACATTATAACCACATAGTGGTATTACAACAAATTGACAACTGTGCATATATCATTTGACAAGATTTGAACCTTGGTATCCTCCTTTAAAGTTGAGAAATATAACTAGTTGAGTTAATACCATTTGATAAATTCTATTATATATTTATAAGTTGTTTTCCAATGAAATATTGATTTGGGTTCTACACTATTTGTTGTATATTAGGAATTTAAAAGATATTATTAACCTTGGGGAAGTTATAGATACTAGTTTATATAGGGTTTAAAATATATGACATATTCTATATCATTTGAGGGTTCCCTCCAAGTGGAGTCACTGTGATGCTAACTAAAGCCCATATCAACCAATGATAGGAAAACCTTTTTACTATTTTTTTTAATTTTTCAAAAGAAAATAAAAACTTAAGTTACAATATTTGTGTCATAATATTTGGATATTCCATCATAGTCCTTGATCACTAATTTGAATCTAACTAATTTCTTACAAAAATTGTAAAATTTTACGTAGAAAAATAGCTCTATAGACCCAAAATTAAGGATACACTATATTATTAATAATACTAAGGCAATGAGTTTCTCCATCAAGCACTTTGGCAAATTTTCACTTTTAGTAGGAAGGAGATTTGTTATTATGTGATAAAAACATTTACCTCTATTGATCACTTCAAGAATTGTCAATATTAGAAAAGGGTGGCTCATTGATGCACAAATATCAAATTGTATTATAAATTGATAGTGAATCACTCTTTGACACTTATAATTTTTAAGCACTTCTGATGTTTCCAAGATATTTTGATTTATGAGCAAATCAGATTCAAACTTAAAAGTGGTTTGCACTTTGATGATGAATCAGTTGTGCTAGAATGCAGTTGGTTAATTTTTTAGATTCTTTTAGAATATATGGAATATATCACTATTTTAGGAAATGAATCATCCTTTTAGTTCTAAGGGGATTATTCTTCAAAACACTTAAAAAAATTAGCCTACTTCATAAAGGCAAAGAGTGAATCACTATGAAATCAAGGGAGCAAATCACTCTCGTATACACATTGACAAAATTTGCATACTTTTAAAGGGTGACAAACAAAAAACTCTTTGAGAAGTGAATAACCATATAATACAAAGAGTAGAACACTCTCCTAATTTTTTACAAAGTTCTCCAAAGTTTGAAAGTGATATTTTGATGAATCACCCTACTTGGAGGGTGAAAAAGACCTATGAAATTAAAAATGATTTATTTGGATTGAATCACTCAACTAGATCTAGATAACAAATTGTCATTTTTAAAATATGGGATTCTTCAAGGATTAGGGCAAATCACTCTTTGAAGGAGTGAATCATTACCTAAGGGAATTGAAGAGTTTTTTAAGCAAAATAAAGGATAGATCACTCTATTAGACCTACAAACTTAAATTAGTCAAATAATGCATGAAAACAATTGATCTAATTAGGGATCATGAAATATGCAAATTGATGGGCAACTATAAAACTAAATTAATTTTTAATTTTTGTACAATGAATTCACCATTTTATGAAGTTCCTATAAAGCTAAACAAGATCATGCAAGACAAGCAAATTTGAAGCTAAGATAAGCAAATATTATGAGATGATTTGCTTATGTCTAATTAATTGTTATGAGAAAACCCTTTTACATATATAAGAAGTTGTAAAGTATATTTGTGTAGATATGGAAAATAAGATGCGAGTGGGTAGGCTAGATTTCAAGCAATAATATACCTGAATGTGTCCCATGGGCATGCCAAAAACTATTGATTCACCTAAGTGAATGCACCCATTAAGTCACATTTCAATAATTAGAAGAAAGGGTATTAACCCTTCTATATTTAAATTTAGGTTGGTTCCTCACTAATCCTATAAAACTAAAACTAAATTAATATAAATATATTTGTTGAAAAATAGATATGATGTATAAATCAAATGCAATGAAAGTAATACAATTACATGATCATAGTGGGATTAGGGTTGATCAATTCATTAAAATTTGGAAGTTACTAAATAACATTAGTGTGATCAAATCTACTCATAACCTCAAATAAAAAAATAAAGGAATAACAGAAAGTGGAAGGGGAGAATCACAAGCACTATACATCCATAAATCAAGAAGTCAAAGAACATAATTGAGCCACACATGTCATACAATCTTTCCATTTGTTGTAGTAGGATATCAAATGTATAATTATTTCTCACAAAGCTTAGTTATAACATTAAAAAATGACCATAATATCCTTATAAATAAGATATTATCTCTTATGGAGGGAATGCAGGGGACATCCTGTAGAATGTCTCGATCTAATTCTCTTCTTCCCCCTCCCTTGGTTCTATCCTAGTCCTTAGGCACTTCCTTGGACCTTCCTTCTTGGCTGGATCTTATTGCAGATGATCTCCTTGGGGTGGGAGGTCACTTTTCCATTTGTATTCCCCTCTCCCAACCTAATTGAGGGTTTATTTCATGTGCCTCTATTCTGGGACATCCCTGGGACCTTCCTTGGATTTTCTATGGTGCTTTAGGGATATTTTTTCCTAGTGCTCTCAGATCTATCCTAGGTTTATTGCAGGTTTCTACTTGGATTCAAGTTTTAGTGGTTTTTCAATTGTGGTGCATCAAAAATTTGGGAGTGGGGCTTAACTCTATCTTAGTGCTTCTTGAGTAGGTTTTCATAGCTTCTTTTTGGTCTAGGGGCGATTACGTGCTTCTTTCTTGTGGATATGCTTTTTGGGTTCCTAGATTTGGTCTATGTGGTGGGTTCTCAATGTATCTTTCTTGGATTGGTGTGGCCTCTATTTTGCTTATTTTTGATATCCCACTGGTCTTCCTTTTTGGTTCCAAAAGCCATTCGATGGTAGATTTGAAGGTTGTCTAGGGTTTCTTGCTACATATTTTGGTCTTGGGGAGGACCTATTCTTATTGCCTACAACTCGTTAACCTTGTGGCTCCTTCAGTTTGGGTTCCCTGGGACCTTCCCACCATCTTTCCCATGGATTGCAGTTCTACCTCTACTGCTTCCTCTATATCCTCTGGTTTTTGTGTAGCTCAACCTCATGTGCAAGGGGATTTTATGGCCTATGGAGATCCTCATATTTGCTGCTCTATTTTCCAGGCCCTATGTAGGATGCTAATTTGGCCCTATTTTCCTACATCCTTGTGCTTATCCTAGCCCTCCTTGGGTATGAGGATCCTTCATGGTGGTTCCTCTGCTCCATCTGGTTGTTCGGGATGGTTTTCTTGCTTGGAAGTTTTGTTTTCAATTTTTCCTTGGCGGGATACTAGTTTCTAATTTTTTCCTTAAGCAAGATTTTTCAAATTGTATTCTTCCTACTAAGGTGGGATTTTTCAAATTTATTTCTTTGGATGGGATTTTCAAATATTTATAGTTTAAATTTCCCACTTGGGTGAGTTTCCTTTTTATTCTTGCTACGAGTGGGTTTTTTTGTACTTTTCCGTTGGGTGTCCTTATGGCCTTCCCTATGGCCTTCCTTGTGGCCTTCCTTGTGGTCGTCCTTGCGGCATTCCATTGGCCTTCCTTGTGGCATTTTATTTGGTCCGTGGACCTATTGTAAAACGATTTTGGGGACCCTTTCAAAACCCACTTCAGTGAAATTTTAACTTTAAAAAAAAAGATATTAGCTCTTGTTTATAGGAAAAGTTTCACCTAAACTTCACTTGAAGTAAAATATTTCCATTCTTAGTAAATCCCTAACTTGGTAGCATATTTTAATAAAATTGATGCTTAGATAATTATAATTATCTCTAAACTGATTCCACATGAATATAGTCACCTCTATTTTTCTACTACATGGAAATAAAACATCACTTTTTTAGGCTGTTACCTCAAATTTTTTGCATTCTTTTTTGACTTCATGCCTTAGGGAGAGATTCACTCCATGTGCTAAGAATAATTTACTCTGATGTGAAACAACAATTTGATACTTAGGTGATGAGTGAATAAACCTCTTCCATACTTGTGCTTTGGAATGAATTGGCCCTTTCTAAAATTAATTGGCCATTTATAGAATTATTAACCTCTTCTACAATGAATTAGCCTCTTGGGAATAAATCAACTTATTCCATATTTATACTTAGGAACAAATTGGCCCCTTGGAAATGATTGACATTTAGGGAACAAATCGACCTCTTGGAAATTAATTAACTTATTCTATACTTGTGCTTGGGAATAAATTAGTCCCTAAGAATAGATCATAGTGGTTGTGACTTGCCAAAATTTAAAATCCTATCAAGTTCTTCCTTGTGATTGGCTATTTCATAAACTTTGTCTTAGGAGCAAGCATTAGAAAATTATTTTCCTCTACCTACTTGATTGCTTCATTAATAGAATGAAATAGTAGTAGTTTGGCTAGCAATACCATATTTTAGGATTCAAGTAAATAAAATGAAATTAAATTTGAAAATTAATTAAGTTAAATAGCAAATAATTGATTATATACTAGTTGTGATGAGAGTCTAGCAGAAAGTGTGATCCAAGCGTGAGTGTGATCTAAGAGTGAGTTCCACTAGGTAGTATGGTCATATTTGAAATCCATAATGAGAATTTAGGATGCACTAGCTCGACATATCGATACCCAAGTTGGAGAAAGGAGGAAGAGCAAATACATGTCAGGTTCAATCTAAGAAGCATATGCTAAACAAAAAGTTATTATCAAGTATGATATGATTAGGCATGATATAATGGTTCTTAAAAGTAGAGGGATAATATGTAAGTTCCATGGATACTAAATAGGATTTTTAGAGATTCAAAATTGGATCAAGTAGAAGTGGAGATTGAATTTAAATTACTCTATGACTTTTCTTGCTAAAGGTATTGTCCTCATCATCTTTTCTAGTTCAAATATTAGGGATAAATAATGCATGGTGACCCATGGTTTAGGGGAAGAGATACTCTTTATTAAAACCATGGAGTGAGAAATTTTATGTCTAGACAAAAGCTATTAAAAATCTTCTGGTATGGGTTTGGATTTTTAGACTTTCATATCAAATCATCAAGGAGGGATCAACTACCCTAGGAGAATTCATTAAGGATAAATAAACTACTAAAGAGAAAAAGTATGCTATATATACTAATATATTTGTTGCCATGGATATTATAAATCATCTGTCATAATGCATTAAGATTAGATCTAAATCAAGAGAATGGGAACAAGTGAATTATAAAGATATTGCATTCCCATGTTGTAATTGTTATGAGTCTAGACACATGGAAAAACATTGCAGGTGAAAATGATTTTAGAAAAGAGATAAAAAAATTTGGTCATGAGAAAAATTTCAAGATGAATCAAGTAAATCATACTATAATAGAAGTTTTTTTATATTAAGTATATTCCATTCCAAATGAATAAGTAAAGAAAGCCTATCTACAAAATCATGTGGAAAAGGCTACAATAGGTCACTCAAATCAACTACTTGAAGAAACAAAGAAGGATACAATGGATGAGAAAGTGTAATATGTAAGTTAAAAAAGAATTAAAGGTGAAAAGAAAGATGTGGAGGAAAAATTTAAATTAAAGATGACAAAATAGGTCAAGTTTATTCGAGGTAAATTACCTTTATTTTCATCACATATTATGGAATCCTCTTCTAGAAAAATAAATGAAATGAGTGTATAGGTTATCCCTTGCAATTTAAAGTTTCAAAATCAACATGATAGGGAAATGAGGATGGAGGAAATCCATAGCAATTTAGATTTTTTAGGGCAACATAATAAGGTAATTACCATGGAGGAGCGTCCTTGCACCTTAGTGTTTATAGGACAACATAAAAAAAAGTGCTTTTGAGGCTATTCCTTGCACTTTAAATCCTTCAAAGTAATAAAAACCTATACATGATAAATATAATTATGAGAAGTGTGAAAAAATTGAAGAGATTGATGAACATGAAAGTGTTGGTGGGAATGAAAAAAGAGAGGAAAACCCAAGAAGCAAAAATAAAGAGAAAATCAAAATCAAAGGGATATTAATATTGGAATACAAAAGCAAATTATCATAAGTTTTAACAAGAAGTATGGATAAACCCACAAATATAAAGTGATGATAAAAATTATATCTTGGAATATTAGGGGCATGAATAAGACCCCTAAAAAATAGGTATTAGGGAATTGAAATATTGTTATAGACAAAATATTTATAGATATAGAAATCGCATAGCAAAATTTTAGCCATTCACGATCTTGATTTTCATCTTGAAAAAATTCAAATTTTAGAAGGCATTTGGATGAGAGAGATTTTATCTCTTAAAAAGTGGTATCAAGGATTTTATTATAGAAACATAACAATTTTTTAGGAAGATCACAAATATATTTGATAGAAAGGCAAATGAAGAATATATTTGATAAAAAGGTAAGTTAAATATGGTTTAATTAACCTAATAACAATTTAATGCGAAAAATATAATATTTTTTTATTTTAATGGGAATGGACCCCAATAGAAGCCACACATAGCTTATTAAAGATAGTTTAACTATTCCTCTATAAAAGTGGATCAAATAAAAATGATATATGGGATGAAGCAATATGGATGGATCCATAATAAAGATGGTTTAATATGAATTTTCGTAAGGCTTCAAGAAGGATATATTGGATAAGTCGGTGTAACCATTATAAGAAATAAAAATATTAGGTGGTTTCATTTGATGTTTCCCCAATTTGAAATGAATAATGTGACAAAGACATATGTTATTAGTAAGCATAAAGTTTCCTTCCATCAAAATAATACACAAAATATGGAATGATTGGCATTCATGTATGATTATTAAGACCCTAAACAAAAGGAATGGAAATAAAAAAAACATATTTGTTGTTTTTATCGCATGGATATTATTAATGTTAGACCTTGAGTTGGAAATAAAGTATAATCCTCATAGAAAGTGTCAATGATAATGTCAAACCAAGTTGAATGTAGCTAATTAGGGCCCATAATATTGAGATATTTGATGTAACACCATACTCAACAACTAAATGAATGCCTAATAAATATTGTATCAAGTATAAAATAATCTTCTCATGTGTTATCTCCATGCCATTCAAATTGATAATGGATTTAATTGAGTAGTCAAGAAACAACTAAGGTACCTTCATCATGCTTTTAATTAAGGATATCATATCAACCAAACAAGTGATACTTACTTGTGGATTGAAGATATTAGTGGATGTTATGTTATAAAAATTAAAAATATTTATTATCCTTTATATTTATTGAAATATAATCAACTAGTACAACAAGAAATCATGAGTTGGTATGGTTATCAATCATACAATACAAAGGATTGAATACAAAAATATTCATCACCAACTTTAGTACTTGTGCTTGGTAAAACTTTATTGGTAATGAGAAATGGTCATAGATGCAATTGTATTGGAGATTCTATATCTGAAGGCTTAATCAATAGCAATTCAAGTTTTTAAATAAAAAATTCAATAGGCTTGCTTACTAGATTTTAATCAATATAAATTGAATCTAATTATGAATTAATACGATAAATATATGTATGATGAAGAATTATGAGAATTTTTGAATTTTTGGATCATAATAATTTTCATGTTGGACAATTTTATAAGATAATTATCTATTTAAATCAATGAGAGGATCTAAGTGTTTAATAGAGTTCATACTTAGAGCTTAAAATAAGTTTTAGAGAGAATAGTAATAGATAAGAAAGTAATCATGTTTTGATTGGGATAATTGATAAATAATAAACAATGAAATCCCAATTAGTGGGTATGTAGAATTGTTTAGCAGTTCGATGAAATGCACATCATATTTAATGTCTTCAAGGTCTAAATGAAGGTGATAGAAAAAACTAACCAAGTAATATGCATAGTGTAGAAGATTGTTTAAGTAAATTTTTTGGGACGAAGGATTTGAATGAGCAAATAAGGTTATGGGTAGTGGAGTTTTACTGACCATAATTTTAGGCTAGATGTAATGAGAAATTTTCTTTGTCCAAAGGTCTTCAAAGGGTGTTCATGATCATTGAGGTGGCATGGTTCATCTACGGATAAATTCAATTCCTTTGTGCACCTAGCTTTTAGCTTGTAA
This sequence comes from Wollemia nobilis, assembly GCA_028583015.1. NCBI lineage: Eukaryota > Viridiplantae > Streptophyta > Pinopsida > Araucariales > Araucariaceae > Wollemia > Wollemia nobilis. The sequence continues at coordinate 1,002,995 of JAQPPZ010015344.1, forward strand.
TCCCTCTTGTAAGTATTGTAGTGATAGTCTATGTTATTATTAATGGCCCCAATAGAGCAAATCTATAAGGTTTAAAGAGGATTGTGTAGAGTATCACCTCAAGATTATTTTAAGAAATACCCTAACAAAGTGCATCTTGTGGACCATCCAAAGGAGGAGCTTGGATGTTTTTTGATATATATTGGAATCGACAACGTCTCCATCATATTATCCCTATGGACAAGCTTGAATTTCTCAACCAATGGAATATTGATAATATAGTTTTTTTATTTCTTGTATGGAAAACTTTTAATTTTGACTACATTGTACTATCCACATATTGGAAAATGTGGCAGTCTAAGTAACATCATTATTAAAAAAATTATTTAATGCATTATATCTTAAGCAACATAGATTGCAAAACATAAGGTATACTTTTTACATCATCCATCATAAAAGATACAATTAATATAATTCAATAAATCAAATCAATAATTTTTTATATGATTATAATCATAAAATCTCTATAGGTGATATCATTTACTTTAGGAAGTCTTTATTCAATATTTAATGAACACATCCTCACAGTATATGTTATAGACACTTGTAAAATTAAGAGAAAATATACTTTCATCTTCCTAGTCAAAAATTAGCCCTACCATGACACACTCTTTCAGTACCCCCTAATATATTTCCATCCTATTTTGATAAATGTACTTATCTATAATTTAAGAGTTATTTTAGGTCACTAGGTTCATAGTATTAGGGAAATTATGCAAGTTTAAATTGCTTTACATTGTTAAGAGGTACCATCCTTCGACCTACTTGACTTGAGTGATGATGCCCTCGAGCTACTCAATTATCCTTTCGAGTTTAAAATAGCATGATTTGCAACATAAATGATGGAAAGACCCATTATTGGTTCTATTTTATTAAGGGACCCATGATAAGGTTCTTGCCATAATGGTTTATACTAAGTAAGTTGACCTACATAGGGGGACTTATAAAAGGAAAATAAGATATTGGGACTACTTATGGAAAGTGGATTGACCCCAAGTAATCTATCAATTATATTCAAATACAAGTTTATCACTTATTTATTTGAGGCATTAAAATAATTTTATAGGCTAAAGTATATGCTATTCAAATAAAAGTATTTTTATTTAAAATATACTTTCAAAATAGGTCACAATTCACATTCAAGAAAAATCCATTTCTATCCTAAGTTGTATTTAAGCAAATCAAGCAAAAAGCATTATTTTTTTAATCTATAACTTCCTCAAGAAAATTCATAACTTTTAAAACATCAAACAATTAATTCATGATAATATTATACATTAATAACTATCCACACAATGATACAAAGATATATAATACCCTCAAAATAGGTAAACACAATTAATACTCCTTATCGAAGGAATAACTCCATAGGATATCCTAAGATGAGAGGCCGCTCTATAGGCAAAAACAATTATAAGAGATTACTTGATAGGAATGATGGTTGATGATTCTTAGAATGACAATATCCCTTATTTATACACACATATTTTAATGCTACTATGGAGAGGGTATAATCCTAACCCTAGTCAAATCCTAAACCCTTATCTAAATCATGATTATAATATAATATTACAATACAATCAACCTCGGGTTATGTATGGTCCATGCCAACTATCCATATTAATCTTATACAATATCATATCATAATTAATTTATCTATCACTAGGTACCATAAAATTCCACCCCTTGCAAATGTTTTATCCTTGAAACATGAGAAGAAACTAAAAAATATGATATTCTAAGCATTGTTGACAACTGGTACTAATCTTGATCATCCATCCATCCAAGCAAAATCTTGATTGGTGGTGGTCTTTGATGATGCCATATAGATATTGTGCTACTTGGTTGTGACAACTACTCCTTTAGCTCCATGTTTCTATTGCTCCAATATGATATCTAGAATGATTTCTCCTATAATTCATTGTTGTTGTTTCTACACTTTAAAATCTAAAATTGTTGGGCTTGTTCTACCATGAATTGCAATAATTTATGCCTTTATCACTCCATGTAGGTTCATAATAATAATGATACCCTATGTCATAACTCCATGATTATTTTTGCTCATGGTGGTGTAGGTGGTGAGATGCTATAAACTTAACCCAATGTTTTGCTTCCTTTGACTCTTCAAAATTTTGTTCCTTTGTTTTAAATTCTTTTCATGTTCTTATCACTTGATCTTACCTTTTGGTGTATCCTTGTGCTCTTCTAATACTATGTAATTGGATTTTGTTATTGTTTCCTCCTTGGACTCTATTACCTTTTCCTTTAGACTCTGCTTATGATTCCTCTACTAGTTCATCAATAAATTTCCCTACCATAACTTCTTTTTGCTTCTTCTTGGATACTTGCTCCTTAAATTGAGAAATATCCTATAGCATAATTTTATTTTTCCTGTACTTGATATCGAGCTAAGACAACACACAGCAAAATTCAACGCAAAGCTCGAAAACACACAGACGAATTCCAGCAATTTTTCATTAAACAGAGGTCTTCCTTCGAATACACAGCAATTCTATTCCCCACTACCCCAGAGTCCCCCTTTACAATGTATGCGCGGCCTTTTTTTATCCTCGGCCGCCACCTCCTTTTCCCATCATTACACTAAGTGCGGGCCTTCTCTAACCACCCGCACGAATGTTCTGCTGCACCTGCAAGATGCTGCCAGGAGCCCCGTGTTATCATGGTCCAGGGTGGCAGAGTGCGCTGCGGCCGCCTGTCAATCCATCCGCCATATCATCATTCATAGGAGTGCGCCAAGTCGCTTGTAATTTGATGCCACGTGTCCCCTTGCTAGAGTCCCTGTAACCGCTCCATACTCTCGGGCCACCTGTAACTTCACGCCACGTGTCCCTCTGCACTGGTCTCTGCAATCGCCGGCTGGTCAACGTCGTGAGCGCTCTGGTCGCGATATCGCGACGTTTTTGCTCCAATACTTTCTCTCTCCTCTTTGGTCGCGATATCGCGACGTTTTCGGCGTTAGGCTTCTCTCTCCTCCTTGGGGCCGCGATTCCGTGACACGTCACGAAATCGCGACGTCTAGGCCTTTCTTACTCGCTTTCCTCCTTTGGGCCGCGAAACCGCGACATGTCACGATTTCGTGACATCTTTGCATTCCGTACTCGCTGCTTCGTTTCGGGCCGCGAAACCGTGACATGTCACGATTTCGCGACCATTTCACGCCCTTGAGTCTTTGGCTCGGAAGTGTCACGATTTCGTGACCACTTTGCATTTTAGAACCTTTCCTCCGAAAGTGTCACGATTTCGCGACGTCTTTGAGCTCTGCCTTCGAAGGTGTTGCGATGTCTTTATGCTTTCAAGTCTTGCCTCCCAGAAGTGTCACGATTTCGCGACGTCTTTTAAACTTTGTCTTCGAAGGTGTCACGATTTCGCGACGTCCTTAAGCTTGCCTTCGAAGGTGTCACGATTTCGCGACCATTCTTGTGCCTTAGAACTTTTTGCCAAAGATGTCCCTGTGCTTTCAAATCTTGCTTCCCGGATGTGTCACGATTTCGTGACCATTTGGCACTCAAGTGACTTTGCCTCGGAGCTGTCGCGATTTCACGACCAATTGGCGCTCGAACTCTTTTCTCCGAAACTGTCACGATTTCGCGACCGTTTGGCGCCTTGATCTCTCCGACCCGAAAATGTCACGATTTCATGACCATTTCGCGTCACGGCTGCGTTGCCTCAAAAATGTCACGATTTCATGATAGTTTTGCACCTTGGCCCTTTTCATCAAAAAGCGTCGCGATATCGCGACAGTTTGGCCCGCTGGCGCCCTTCTTCAAAAAGCGTCGCGATATCGCGATAGTTTTGCACCTTGGCCCTTTTCATCAAAAAGCGTCGCGATATCGCGACTTTGCCCGCCGGCGCCCTTCTTCAAAAAGCGTCGCGATATCACGACGTTTGCCCCGGCGCCCTTCTTCAAAAAAACGTCGCGATATTGTGACAGTTTTAGTACTTAAAGAAAAATACATTTTGGGTGATGCAAGATTGCAGCTTCGCCACCGGATGCTCTTGCATCAGACACCCGGGGTGAGTTTGAGAAGTGACCTCACTTCTAATCCTTTCGAGGTAGACCCAGGCGATCAACCTCAGCCTTGGATAACCAAGTCGCGTCTTCAATGGGTCTGCCCTTCCATTTGACCAAGTACTCCGAGTAACTCCCTGTTCCTAGTACTTCGGCCCTCACGCATATCCATAACTTCTTCTATCTCGTCCGCAACTGGGATGGTCGCCGGAATGCTCCACGTATCTGGACTGGGTATCTCACTACTTTCTCCTTCATGATACTCGGCCAAATCCGAGATGTTAAACACGGGGGAGATGTTGAGTTCGCTTGGTAACTCCACCTCGTACGCATTGCCCGAATCTCGTTTGCCAATGATTTTACATGGTCCAAATTTCTTCATTTTTAGTTTGTTATAGGTCTTGGCAGGAAACCGCTCCTTCCTCAGATGGACCATGATAGAATCTCCTACTTGGAACTCTTTAGCTCTGCGCTTTTGATCCGCCCTTGTCTTGTACTGAGCATTCATCTTGGCAATGTGCTTTGTCACTTCCTCATGCACTCCCTTCAGATGTTCGACAAAATCTTCTGCCTCAGCACTGCATTTCTCCCTTGTATCTATCCTTCTCAACTCTGAGGCATTTCTTGGGCTGCTCCCATAGATGATCTGGAATGGTGACTTATTGGTACTCCGATTGACCGAGCTGTTATACGCGAATTCTGCTTGTGGCAGAACTAGATCCCATCCCTTGGGCTTGTCCCCTACCAAGCATCGCAAATAGGTTGCCCAAACTCCTATTAACCACCTCTCGTTTGTCCATCTGTTTGGGGGTGGTATGCGGAACCGAACTTTAACTCCGTCTTCAGTTTCTTCCACAAGGTCTTCCAAAAATATCCTACAAACTTGGTATCCCTGTCCGACACAATGCTTCTTGGCAGCCCATGCAGGCGTACCACTTCCTTAAAGAACAAACCAGCTACATGGACCGCATCGCTAGTCTTCTGGCACGGGATAAAGTGTGCCATTTTTGAAAATCTGTCCACTACCACAAATATGGAATCGTGTCCCCTCTGCGTCCCGGGCAAACCAAGCACAAAATCCATACTAATATCTTCCCACGGTCTTTCGGATATAGGTAGCGGTTGATACAAACCAGTAGGCTGCCTCACACCCTTTGCCATCCGGCATATCCCGCAACTCGCACAAACTTTGCCACATCCTCGCCGCAATTGCGGCCAGTAGTAGTTTTCACTAACCAAGTGAGATGGTCTTGTCACGACCAAAGTGTCCAGCTAAACCCCCACTGTGCTTTTCTTTAATGAGGTTCTCTCTCATCGAGCTCCTCGAAATGCACAATTGGTTCCCCCTAAACAACATTCCATCTTGAATCAGGTAATCCAACCATTTGGTCCTATCCAACGCAACAGGCGCAGTGCAGGCTTTCCAAGCTTCTACGAAATCGGGGTCTACAGGGTATAAGTTCTTGAGTTCAGCAAACCCTACAACCTCCACTTTCATTTCTATCATCAGACATTGCCTCCTACTCAGTGCATCTGCCACCCTATTGGATCTTCCACTCCGATGCTTCAAAGCACAAAGGTATAGCTCTGCAGGAACTCTACCCATTTCAGTGCCTCTGATTCAATTTTCCTTGGTCGTTAATATACTGCAGCGCTTGATGGTCGGTATAGAGAACAAACTCTTTCGGCAACAGATAGTGCCTCCATTTCTTGAGTGCTTGAACTATGGCGTAGAACTCTTGATCATATACCGAATACTTTCTCCTGGCATCATTGAGCTTCTCATTGAAATAAGCTACGGGCCTACCTTCTTGGCTCAATACGGCTCCTATCGCATTGCCACTCGCATCGCAGTCCACCTGAAACACCTTATTGAAATCTGGAAGTGCTAAGACGGGTTGCTCAGTGACCTTCTTCTTCAAAGATATCAAAGCTTTTGTCTGCTCCAACCGTCCACCGGAATTCCTTCTTGTTCCCCTTCATTGTCTCTCGTAAGAGATGCACAAATACTGCTGAAGTTTCGATAAATTTTTTGTAGAAACTGGCCGCACCATGAAATGATCTAACCTCGGTCACACTTCTTGGGACAGGCCATTCTAGGATAGCCTTCACCTTTTTGGGGTCCATTTTGAGGCCATTTGCTGATATAACAAATCCCATGTATACCAGATCCTTCTTCACGAAGTTGCACTTCTTCGTATTGATCAAGAATCGCTCCTCCCGCAGTTTCTCAAAAACCTTCCCGATGTGCATCGGTGCTCCTCTAAGGTTCTGCTAAAAATCAGTATATCATCCAAGTAAACAATAACAAATTTGCCCAAAAATTCCTTTAGAACTTCATTCATTAACCTCATAAAGGTACTAGGTGCATTGGTTAATCCAAATGGCATAACCAACCACTCATACAACCCCTCTCTGGTTTTAAAGGCTGTCTTCCACTCATCCCCTTCTCTAATGCGGATCTGATGGTACCCACTTTTCAAGTCAATTTTTGTGAAGTACTCAGCTCCACTCAAGCAATCCATGATATCATCCATCCTTGGCAGTGGGAACCTGTATTTAATGGTGATCTTGTTGATTGCCCGAGAGTCGGTGCACATTCTCCATTCTCCATCCTTCTTGGGTGCTAGTACCGCTGGTACCGCACATGGACTAAGACTCTCCCTAATCAGGCCTTTCTTCAACAGATCCCGAACTTGCCGATTCAACTCTTCAGTTTCCACAGGTGTCATTCGATGTGCAGCCTTGTTTGGCAAGCTCGATCCAGGCACCAAATCTATGTGGTGACTGATCTTCCTAACAGGCGGTAAACCTTCAGGAACATTGTCAAAAATGATATCAGGGAATTCCTCTAACAGTCCCATGACTTCCACTGGAATTTCCTTGCATCCTTCTTCCCTAACCCTGGGGATTATGGCATAGCACATATGATCTGGCTTCAGGCCTTCCAAAAATCTCCTCGCCATCAACTAAACGAGACTCGTGCACTCGCCGCATACTTTCTCATCCGCCTCCTTCGGGGGTTTCAAATTATGGCGAACTCCATTCTTTGACAGAGAATATGTGTTGGCTCGACCATCATGGACAACACTTCGGTCAAACTGCCATGGTCTCCCAAGCAACAGGTGACATGCATCCATAGGCAAGATGTCACATAAAACCTCATCTCGGTAAGTTCCAATATTGAACTTCACCAGGCATTGTTCACTTACTAACACCCGATGGTCCTTTTGCAACCATGCAATTCGATAAGGGCGCGGGTGTTTTCTCCTCTCCAACTGCAGCTTGGCAACCATTTCCTCAGAAACCAAATTGTCAGTGCTTCCATTATCAATGATGATGTTACAGACCTTGCCTGCGCACTTGCATCTTGTTCGAAATAGGCTGTTCCTCTGGTCTGTCTTTTCTTCTTCATTTAACAAGACTCTTCTGATGACCATTGCTTCTCCTCTTTTTGCCTCCTCTGAGTGCTCAGACTCTACACCTTCGTCTGCTACAGCAGCTCGGGCCTGACCCTCAGGTCTTCGATTTGGCCTCTCTTGATGCTACGGGCAGTTGTATGCCCTGTGTCCTTCCTCTCCGCAGTTGAAGCAGGTTCCTCTAAAGACACCTCTTCCAAACCCTCGCCCAGACCTACCTCTTCCTCTTGGGTAGTTGTTGCTCTGATTGCGTGGGCGTTGGTCATCCTCCTCTTTCACTTCTTTCTATTTCTGGCTACCGCTAGCTTCACCAGTTTTCCCAAAATCTTTGTATCTTCCACCACTACCTCTTCCACCAGCTCTTCCACCCCTGTCCTTCCCTCTCTGCTTACCATCAAACCTCCTATTCAGTTTCTCCTCCACTTTTAATGCAAATTGATATGCATCCTCTACTGTGCTTATTCTAACCAGCCCCAGCTCTTCTTGAATGCTGGTTCGCAATCCATTGATGTAACGTGCGACCTTCTCCTTATTCGCCTCCGAATGGCCGAGTTCTGATCGAGATTTGGTGGAACTCTTCAGTATATTCCTTGACAGTCTTACTAGCCTGTCGAAGACTCTGCATTCTTTTTAACAAATCCAACTCATAATCTACAGGGATGAACTGCCTCTTTAGTTTCTCTACCATCCTATCCCACCTGGTGATCCTTTCCTTTCCCCTCCTGTTCCTTTCCAACTGCACTCCTTTCCACCAGATGCTAGCATGTCCCTTCAGCTTGGTTTTCGTGAACCCGATCCGATTTGGATCTGATATCTCTTCGTATTCAAAATACTCCTCCATGTCGTTGATCCAGTCTATCAACTCCTCGGGGTTGAGGTTCCCCGAGTACGTGGAGACGTCAAATTTTGGCTTCTTCCCGATCTGGGAGATGGCTCTATACAACCTAGCCTCTGCTGGATCCAAGGCCTCTTCCTCATCGGATGGGACCTCTTCTTCCCACACTTCGTCTTCGCTGGGTTCTTCCCTTCTCGGCTCGACTCCTCTTCTAATTTCCTCTTGTAGGGCCTCAACTTGCCTCTGCAGGGCTCTTAGATCGACCTCCTCCCTTCTTGCTCGCCTGTGTCTCATACCACCACGATCTCTATGCGGAGGCATCCTGCTTCTTCTTCACAACCCACAACCACAGTCCTGGTGCAAACTGCCTCACTGTCGGCGTTCGGTCTGCACACTCAGAACCAACCTGGCTCTGATACCACTTGATATCGAGCTAAGACAACACACAACAAAATTCAACGCAAAGCTCAGAAACACACAGACGAATTCCAACAATTTTTCATTAAACAGAGGTCTTCCTTCGAATACACAGCAATTCTCAGCAATTCTATTCCCCACTACCCCAGAGTCCCCCTTTACAATGTATGCGCGGCCTTTTCTTATCCTCGGCCGCCACCTCCTTTTCCCATCATTACACTAAGTGCGGGCCTTCTCTAACCACCCGCACGAATGTTCTGTTGCACCTGCAAGATGCTGCCAGGAGCCCCGTGTTATCATGGTCTGGGGTGGCGGAGTGCGCTGCGGCCGCTTGTCAATCCATCCGCCATATCATCATTCATAGGAGTGCGCCAAGTCGCTTGTAATTTGATGCCACGTGTCCCCTTGCCGTAGTCCTAGTAACCGCTCCATACTCTCGGGCCACCTCGTAACTTCACGCCACGTGTCCCTCTCGCACCGGTCTCTCGCAATCGCCGGCCGGTCAACGTCGTGAGCGCTCTGGTCGCGATATCGCGACGTTTTTGCTCCAATACTTTCTCTCTCCTCTTTGGTCGCGATATCGCGACGTTTTCGGCGTTAGGCTTCTCTCTCCTCCTTGGGACCGCGATTTCGCGACACGTCGCGAAATCGCGACGTCTAGGCCTTTCTTACTCGCTTTCCTCCTTTGGGCCGCGAAACCGCGACATGTCACGATTTCGTGACATCTTTGCATTCCGTACTTGCTGCTTCGTTTCGGGCCGCGAAACCGTGACATGTCGCGATTTCGTGACCATTTCACGCCCTTGAGTCTTTGGCTCGAAAGTGTCGCGATTTCGCGACCACTTTGCGTTTTAGAACCTTTCCTCCGGAAGTGTCACGATTTCGCGACGTCTTTGAGCTCTGCCTTCGAAGGTGTTGCGATGTCTTTATGCTTTCAAGTCTTGTCTCCCGAAAGTGTCACGATTTCGTGACATCTTTTAAACTTTGTCTTCGAAGGTGTCACGATTTCGCGACGTCCTTTAAGCTTGCCTTCGAAGGTGTCGCGATTTCGCGACCATTCTTGTGCCTTAGAACTTTTTGCCAAAGATGTCCCTGTGCTTTCAAATCTTGCTTCCCGGATGTGTCGCGATTTCGTGACCATTTGGCACTCAAGTGACTTTGCCTCGGAGCTGTCGCGATTTCGTGACCAATTGGCGCTCGAACTGCTTTTCTCCGAAACTGTCGCGATTTCGCGACCGTTTGGCGCCTTGATCTCTCCGACCCGAAAATGTCACGATTTCGTGACCATTTCGCGTCACGGCTGCGTTGCCTCAAAAATGTCACGATTTCGTGACAGTTTTGCACCTTGGCCCTTTTCATCAAAAAGCGTCGCGATATCGCGACAGTTTGGCCCGCTGGCGCCCTTCTTCAAAAAGCGTCGCGATTTCGTGACAGTTTTGCACCTTGGCCCTTTTCATCAAAAAGCGTCGCGATATCGCGACGACTTGCCACCGGCGCCCTTCTTCAAAAAGCATCGCGATATCGCGACAGTTTGCCGCTGGCGCCCTTCTTCAAAAAGCGTCGCGATATCGCGACAGTTTGGCCCGCTAGCGCCCTTCTTCAAAAAAAAAAAAACGTCGCGATATCGCGACAGTTTTAGTACTTAAAGAAAAATACATTTTGGGTGATGCAAGATTGCAGCTTCGCCACCGGATGCTCCTGCATCATATACCATAACTTTCTGAAGTTCTTTTACATGTTAATGTTAACAATACCTAATAAATCCAACCAAGGATAACTAAGAATAATAATCATATCCTCCATAACTATGCCATAAAAATTTAAATATAAAACATATTTGTCCATAGTGATCTTTAAATCCTCAAAAGTCTAAAAAATATCACTCTCAACCTATATCTCTTTGATATTATTTGCTTGAACCTATAATTTCTTAGCCAAATCAATTCTAATAAAATTATACCTAATTCTAGGGCTTATGGAAATAAATACCTTTTCCCTTTAAATGCATCTATGAACCTATAAAATATAATTTTTAGATGGAAACAAATATCTCTATCATTATGTTGCCTATATGATGCAAAGGTATGGTTACATCCACCTGTACACTATCCTTATTTATCTCTTCTACTACTTTATTAAAATTTTCTTACTCTATTTTTAATTCCTTTTGTTCATCCTAAAGCTTATTTATTTTTCTTGCATAGATATTTATGGTATTATGGGTCCCAATAATTCAAGAATGCTTGCTCCATTTCTTCCCAAGTGTATCTACAATTATGTGCATGAGGAAAATTTATAGGCCAACCAATAGTGTCCCCTCCAAAATAATAAAAAATCTTTGAGTTTTAATTATGGTTAGAAGAATGCAAAGATTTAAATATTTTCCACCATTCTTTAATATCTATATGATCACTTTAATAAAACTTTGATATAACAACTTGAGCTCAACTTAAACAAAAGTTCATAATGCAAGATAGGGTTTTATCAAAATAAAGTTCCTTATCACCAAATCCAATCCCAAATATCACAAAAATAAGTAGAGCTAAATATTTCCTTTGAAACACAACAAACAATAACTAATTGTGTTATCTATATTGAAAGATATCTCAATATTTATTTTCTAGAAAAAATATGATTTGAGAAATCATCAATAACCCTATTTTGGATGGTCAACTTCATAGGTTCATTTTGAAGCTTTTCAAAATTTAAATGAAATAGCACAATATTTGTCTAAATTAGACCACTCTATGCCAAGACAAGGATCCTAGAAGATGCCATTTTATAAAAATGATCCAATTTTTGCAATAAAAAACAATCCCCACTTTACAAGAATCTTGGGTTATGTGTGGTTCATGCCAACTATCCATAATATCCATATATAGTATAATATCATAACCCAATATACCTCTTCCTAGGTACCATAACAAAGTGATCAATATTTACAAATTTAAGCAACAAAAGAACAATATTTGTAAATTTCAACATATGTTGTAACTTCCTACCAAAAGCATCCATTATTAATTAAAATCATAGATATTTCTTTGACTAAAACCTCTTGCAATTTTTCATACAATTGTTTCTTAAGATAAATGAACCAAAACATATTATCACAATAGTCCAAGATGCACTAGAACTTAGTTGATGAGTGCATCTATTATCCTTTAACTACTAGTATAGCATATGCATAGATTAATTCTTGATTATAGTGATTGCCATAAAGATGCCTAATATTATATATCACATCCAAACATTTTCACTAAAAATTTAAGACTACAACTAAAACAAGAATAGTCTTGAACATAGGATAAAATCAATTTTCCATATTATCTCAAATAACATAAATCTACCCATTCTATTTTTATTTTAATTTTTAATATTATTTCATAGCCAACACTTCCTATACAACTAGAACTTCTTCAAGATAAATTTAAAAATAAATTCCACAAAAAATATCATGGATGCCTAACAACAATCCTAATATCATCAATATTTGTATATACCTGGTCCCCTTCATAAAAAATGAAAGCATCAATATTGCCATTTACAATAAACTATGTATTTAACCCCTAATATGCCCTTTTAAAATATCTAACATTGTAAATTTGTAGTCCTTTAATAGTTCTATCAATTCCATTTTTCTTATATCTAATAATGCATATTGATGAATTTAGAATAGGATATAACACATAATGAACAATGCTAAAATTATACTTGTTGTACATAATTGGTTTCCAATAATAGTATTTACAAGGAAAATCTAACAAAATTAAACAAATTTTTGTAGTTAGTAATAGAAGACTAATTATGAATGCAAATTCTAACAACCCCGTACAAGCATAACGTTCATATTTCCCCATAAAAAAACACATTTAAACATGGTATCCAAAATAGCCTAAAATATGATTCTACGTAGGTTTGCGAGACAACCGATAAGGGAGGCGGGAGGATGTCGATGGGCGGGAAGTCTGTAGGGGAGATCGGGAGCGGCGGTGGTTCGGTTCTTGGACGCAATGGAGCAATCGGAGGGCATCATGATTTTGGGGGAGCGAAAACGCCCGGGCCCATTGAAGATGACCGGGCTGGCAACGGTTTTGGTCGAGGTAAGGACCCACCAGACAAAGGGGGTGGTGGGGCTCAAAAGTCTTATGCCCAGGCAGCGGCCTCAGAAACCCTAAACGGGTTTTTTACCAAAGAGTTGTTTTTGGTTGGGGATGAGCTGGACATCCCGACGGAAGTTCTTTCAAGCTTCATGGAGTTTGAGAAATTTACCCTAATAGGTAAATTCATTGGAGGCCGTCCCGACATGGAAACTATCCAAAAATGGGCAGCAAGCAAATGGAGGACTTCTGGGCATTTGGAGCTGGCGGCCCTATCCCGAGGTTTTTTTGCCATTAGATTGAACAATAAGGAGGATTACTGTAAAATTTTGGTTGGCGGGCCATGGTTTCTGGGCCGCAGAAGTTTATTTCTCAGGAAGTGGGACATGGATTTCAGTCCAGAGACCCAGAACATCAACATTGCCCCAATATGGGTTAGGCTCCCGAATCTTCCCCTCTTTGGCTGGCATGAAAATGTCATAAGAGGTATTGCGCGTTCCATTGGGGAGTTGGTCACCATTGACCCTCCCACCCGAGCTCGAACAAGGTTCGTCCAGGCCCGATTTTGCGTTCTGGCAGATTTGGAGGCAGAACTCCCAACTTCCATCACTCTTCGGTCTGGAGGCACCATTCTTCATAAACAAGCTATTGTCTATGAAAATAGACCAGCTTTCTGCACCCAGTGTCGGTCCCAAGGGCACCTCCAGTCCCAGTGTCCTCTTCAAAAATTGGGAAAATAGAAACGTGAAAATGACAACCCCCTGGAGCACAAGGAAGATCAGGCAAAGCAACCAAATCTTCCAGACGCGAAGGGCCATGTATCCCCAGGCCCCTCTAGAGACTGTGGCGGACTCTCTCAGCCTGAAGAGAATCCCTCTCTCCAATCGGACCCCGAGCATCTTGAGGCTGACAACCAACAAGGAGCAGACTCCCACTTGGAAAGCGAATCATAGGAAGAGATGGAACGGACCCCTTCCCAAGTTTTGACTCAGGTTGTTCCTCTGCTCCAAGATACGGGTCATCCCGATTTTAGTCAGTCATAGACGCTGCTAGAAGATTACCTCTTAGGAAGGAGGGGTGAACAATCCGGTCACATTAGCCCCCGAAATACGAGGAGCCAAAAGCAAAGTGTGGATTTTGGTAGTGAGAGGAAGCAGGGTCGTCCTCCTAACAAGGAAAGGCGAGACAAAGAGACTGCAACTGACGTTGCAAATGGAACCCAACGTTTGCTGGTTCTGGATGACTGTGACACACAGTCGGACGAAGCTCATGCATCAAAACCTCCCCCTCAACAAGGAAGGGGAGGCAAGAAAAACTTCAAACTATCCAGATGAAAGTCCTCTCATGGAATGTGAGAGGACTGAACGGTGCAACCAAGAGAAGGTTAGTGGCTGATCTCCGTAGGAGGATTAACCCTTCTATCCTTATTTTGCAAGAGACCAAGCTTGATGCTATCTCCTCTGACAAAGTGGCGAAGGCCATTTGGGCCAGGGCAAATTGTCTGTCCAGCCCTGCAGTGGGAATAGCGGGAGGACTCATGGTTCTGTGGGACCCTTCGAGGTTTGAGGGCAGCTCACTGTCAACTTCCAACAGAATCATCAATGTACTGTTCTAGTCCAAAACCTCCAATTTTTCCTGGATTCTATCCAACGTTTATGCTTCCAATTCTGCCACAGAGAGAGCAAAAATGTGGAAAGCTATCTCTCTGATGAGGGAGAATTTTAGCAACTTTCCTTGGGTTTTAGGGGGTGACTTCAATTGTCCCCTTCATCCTTCGGAGAAAAAAGGAGGGTCTGACCACTCCAGCCATAGCTTGGAAGATTTCAGAGATTTTGTCTCTGCTAATGGCCTGCTTGACATCGAACTCAAAGGGGCTTCCTTCACATGGAGTAACAGAAGGATTGGGGGCGGTTTGATTCAAGTCAAACTTGACAGATTCTTCATTTCCCTAGAAGCCATTCCCATCCTTGGCGGGGCTATCCTTTCGGCTCTTCCAAGGATTGGGTCTGACCATAACCCTATTTTCTTGGAGGCGAACGATGGGCCTATTTTTATGACCCCTTTCAGATTCGAATCCATGTGGATTTCCCACAAAGACTTCAAAGGATTGGTTTCAGCATGGTGGCAATCGAAGGTGGAAGGAAGCGCTCCTAAGAGGGTGGCTTTAAAGCTCAAAATGGTCAAAGAAAAACTGAAGATTTGGAACAAAGTGGTTTTCGACAACATTTTTGAGTCCAAAAAATCCATCGCTGAGAACCTGAAGGCTGTGGAGGAAAGGATGGCTACCGAAGGTTACACTGAGGGTCTCAGGGAGGAAGAGCGGAGCCTTTTGGTGGACTTTCATTCTATTCTCGCTAGGGAGGAAACGTTCTGGCACCAAAAATCTCGTGACCTGTGGTTGAAGAATGGAGACTCCAACACGAGATTTTTTCATGCGTCTACTATGAGGCACAGAGGGGCCAACAAGATCAGAGAAGTGACTTGTAAGGATGGGCACATTACCAGGGAGATTGAGGAAATCAGGAGCGAAGCGGTTAATTTCTTTCAAGATTTGCTTGGCACTCCTCCAGATAGCAACCTCCAGGTCCAAAAATCTATGCTCGCCAATTTTTTGACTAAAGTTCCCCATGAGGTAAGCATGAAACTTCTGGAACCTTTTTCCTCATCTGAGATTAAGGAAGCATTGTTCTCCATGCAACCAGATAAGGCCCCTGGGCCCGATGGTTTCCCTCCCCGATTCTTCCAAGTCATGTGGGAGGTCGTGGGCCCGGATGTGTGTGATGCTATTCGGGTTATCCAAGCGTCCAGATCTATCCACCCGAAACTCAATTCCACCTTTCTTGCCCTCATTCCTAAGTCTCCTTCCTGCAAAATTTTCTCTGACTATCGGCCCATTAGCCTGTGCAATGTTTTTTACAAGATCCTTACCAAGTCTATAGCCAATAGACTCAAAACAGTCCTCCCCCTCCTGATTGATCCTTGTCATGGAAGCACTGTCAAAGGCAGAAACATTCTTGATGGTGTTATCACTGTCCATGAGACCCTTCATTCCGCTTACCGCTCTAAGAATGTCTGCTCTTTTTCTTAAGCTCGACATGAACAAAGCCTTCGACCGTGTCGACCAAAATTTTTTGTGTGCAGTCCTCCTCAAGTTCGGCTTTCATCCCCACTGGATTGACCTTGTCTACAGCTGTATATCCACTCCCTTTTTTTTGTCTTGGTCAATGGGTCCCCAGCTGGGTATTTCCAAAGCTCCAGAGGCCTCAGACAGGGCGATCCTCTTTCTCCCATCCTGTTCATTCTTCTGGCGGAGGTTCTGAGTTGGTCCATGAAAGAGGCTCTTCGATAGAACAAGATTTCTGGCATCTTGCCGACTTCTAGAATTAATCCTGTCACTCATCAGCAATTTGTGGATGACACCCTCATTTCCACTGGGGCGTCCATTGCTCAAGCCAAGTCGCTCAAGAGGATCCTGTCCCGTTATGAGCAAGCTGCTGGACAAAAGGTCAATTACATCAAGAGCAAAATTTACTTTATTAACACTCCTCTACGTAGACAAATTCGGATTGCTAGAATTCTTGAATGCACTATTGATTCCCTGCCTACGTCCTATCTGGGGTTGCCTCTATCTTATAGCGGGCGGGCCAGTGGGGACATGTGGAACACGATTCTTGAGCGCCTTCACAGGAAACTCGGCACTTGGAAGGGCAAACTCCTATCGCAAGCTGGGAAAGCCACCCTTACCAAAGCCTGTCTTCAGGGGATCCCGACCTACTTCATGTCGATGTTCATGCTTTCGAGTGCAGTCCACTCCAAGATTGAGAAGATTCAGAGGACCTTTCTTTGGTCTGGTAACGAAGAGAAATCTAGACTTCCCCTTGTAGCCTGGGACAAGGTGTGTTCGAGGATAGATCAAGGCGGCTTGGGGTTGAGAAGATCAAGACTTATGAATCTGGCTCTGATCGTGAAGCACGCTTGGAGGATTATGTCTAGCGACCCGATGGAGTGGGTTACGCTGGTTAAAATGAAGTATCTTGGCCCCACCCCCTTCTTGGATGCTGAAACATCCTCCGTGGCATCGATATTTTGGAAATCTATGCTCCAAACCCGACATCTGATCAGTCTGGGAGCCCGCTGGATTTTGGGTGATGGCAACTGCATTTCCTTTTGGAATGATAGGTGGGCGACTGAAGAAGCCCTTGGGTCGAGGGAGGACCTCGCTGGACTGAGAAGCTTGACCGACCCTAACGCCCAGCTCAGGGTGGCGGATCTCATTGATCGGAGCACCCGTTTCCCTCGATGGAAGCTTCCTATTGTGGAGGGGTTTAATAATGAGATTACCTTCCTTGATAATATCCTTCAATCGATTTTAATTCCTTCTACCAGGAGGAATGACAGGATCATCTGGAGTGGTACGGAGGATGGGTGTTTCTCTGTTAAATCAGCTTATGAGCTTCTCACCACCAAGACTGCTCTGGACTACAGGTGGAATACTGTTTGGAGGAAAGGAGTTGTTCCTAAAATCAACTTCTTCACGTGGATTGCTTTCCACAATAAAGCCTTAACTATTGACAACCTTCACAAGAGAGGTTTTGCCTTCCCCAACAGGTGTTACTTGTGTTTAGCAGATTGTGAGACGAGGGATCATTTATTCTTGCATTGCCCATTTTCCCACTCTGTTCTGAGCATTGTCCTATCCTCCTTCCAGATCCTTTGGTGCTCTCCCCGATCCCTTAGAGATGCTTTTCACCAATGGCCTAATCCTTTCAAGAATCCCAAGCTCCGCTTCCTCCTCGAGGCCTCCTTCCACCATTTAATTTGGCAAATTTGGTTAGAGAGGAATGCCAGAATCTTTGGCAGAGCTCCTAGAGGGCCCCCTTCTATCGCTCAAAGGGCGTTATCTTACGCCATTGAGAATTCTATTGTGGTTCCCAGTCCCCGTCCCCATATTTCGAGCGAAGAAGCTATTCTCAAAATGATGAATCTCTGGCCATTTCTGGAGGTTGTTAAAGGGCCCTGTCGAAGGAATGTTGTGTGGACCAAACCCCCCATGGGGTGGATTAAATTAAACTTTGATGGAGCGGCTAAGGGGAATCCTGGGCCCGCTGGCACTGGTGGGGTTGTCCGTGATCATGACGGGAATATTGTGATGGCCTATTGTGAAGATTTGGGCTCCCAGACGAATCACTATGCTGAAGCCCGAGGCACTCTGAATGGTATTCGAATTCTCTCTGAGGATCCCCGACCTCTTATCATTGAGGGTGACTCGCTCAACATCATGAATTACCTTCTTGGTACCAAAAATCCATCTTGGAAAGTCTACAACATCATCCTCGAGGCTAGATCTCTTCTCTCCTATCGCTGTAGATGGGAAGCAAATCATATTTTGAGAGAAGGAAATCGCGTGGCTGACCACATGGCCAATAAAGGGCTCGCGACCACGTGCCCGGTTGTGTGGTGGTCTCGCTTCCCATCCGAGGTGGAAAGGTTGGCCAGGGCAGACATCCCTTCCTGATGTTTTCCTTGCATAATTTTTGGAAGGCCCATTTCGACGTGTTTTGGGGTGGCGTGGCAAAGAAGCTACTGTCCATTCCTGGCAGATCTTCCCAGTGCCTACGAAAAGTCAGAAAGGTGGAGAAGGATGTCCATCCATAGCACATCCCGTCGGACATGGAGAGCGACAAGGAGAGTCATGGTAATTCTCTCCTGGACTTGGCTGCTTCCATTCTTACTTCTGTCAACTCCATGATTTCTATCCTAAAGCAGAACCAGAAGCGCCCAAATTCGGGAGGACAGGAGGATCGTGATTAGCAGTCCATGGTGTCTGTCTCCTTGTTTTTGGCCTCTTTTTGGGTTTCTCTCGGGTCTGTCCTATTTTCTTTGTTGTTGGGTCTCCAGGCCTAAAAGCCCTTTTTGTTGTTTTCAAGTCTACAACATTAGGATGGTTTTATTTTCATTTAGGTTTATTGTTACAGCCAAGAGGTATGATGCATCATTAGAAAGTTGGCTAATTTTGTACATAAGGTTTTGGGATCCTCTATAAAAACCCACTGTTAATTTATTATAATAATTACCAAAAAAAATAGCCTAAAATATAATCTCATGTATCAAACCCATAAAATATAAATTTATTACTAGGTAATTATAGCAAGCCCATAGTTGCAAGCTTATTGCAGTGGTAAGGGATTTGGTCTCTCTTTGAGAGGTCCAAGGTTCAAACCCATGACGGGACTGATACCCCTCATAAAAACCCGTGTAAACTCTTTGAAAGATTATTAAACAAAATATAGCAAGCCCACAAGGAGATAATCACATATTATGTAATGGTTACAATATAGCCATGTCGACTATATTTATTATTAGCTTGGGCTCTAGGTGAGTTAGTTGAACCTTGAGCATTAGGGTTAATGTTTATTTATTATCTTTTCATATCAAATTTAAGTCATGATGGTTGTGAATTTGAGACTTAACCTTCTCCAAATGACTAAGAGACTTAGCCCTCTCTAAGTGGCTAAATATTTGCATTGATCTAAATATGGGATTTGAGTGTTGTATATTTGATTTAGTGCCAATTATATCTACTATATTATCATTATGTGTGTATTTTTATTTGTGCATTTTTAGAATTGCTATTTCTAATTGCTAAATTTTGGAGTTGTTTACTATCAAGTGGTATCAAAGCTAGTTTATAAAATTAAGGTGTTTATGCCCACATTAAGCTCAACCAAAGTATGAATTTTTAAAGTAGCATACTTGTTTATATTATTTAAATAATAATAATAAATTAATTAATTAAAAAATGAAAGAGAAAGAGAAAGATAAAGATAAATAAATACAAAAAAATACAAAAAATAAATTGATAAATAAAAAAAGAAGTAAAGTATCTAGTGTCATAAAACCTTTATGCGAGGTTTATTGCTTTGTGATCGTCTCTTCAAGTTGATCAAAATAAGAGGTACTTTCACAACAATTTTTTGCAATAGTATTCCAAGTATTTGTTTGAGTTCTTCAATTATCCCTAGTGCATGAGTGAACCTACTACCCCTATGGGTTGGGCATGAGTTGATAGTTTATTACAATGCATTATTCATTTAGAGAATGTGTGTATGAGTACAAAGAAGTACCAACCAAGAAATCTGGGTAAGCATAATAATAATTCCTCTAATATTATTAGTTTTGATCAACTCCTTCTTTCCTCCTTAAATGTCATGGCTTAACTCCCATCCAATGCCTTGGGTTCTTCCTCTCCTCCTCCCAATAACTTCCCTCAGTCACTTCTCCTACTACCCCTTCAAAAAAAAATTAATTGGTTATATCGGATTGAAATGGGCCCTACCCGTATTACATCATCACCACATAGTGGTAATATAACAAATATTGGATATTATCCATATATCACTTGGCAAGATTTAAACCTTGGTATTCTCTTTAAATATTAAGGAATCTAACCAATCGAGCTAATACGACTTGATTACTACCCATCCAATTAGTAATCCTCTTCCTAGTATTATTTATCTTGATCTACATAAATATCTTTTGATTCTAATTTGGATTCCATAGGAGGAGGTGCTTCTAATTTCCTTAAATGGCCTAATGAAATTTTTGTTCCTTGTATTAATATGCCCATATTTGAAGGTGTTGATCCTTGTGGATGGTTGGCCAAAATGGAAGGCCTTATCCATTTGTACCATGTGCTTGAAATAAGTTGTGTCACATTAGCAACTTCTAAGTTGGATACCCAAGCTTATCGATGGTTGTTATGGTAGTTATACCAACATGGTAGCCCACTTTTTATAGCCTGGATTCAAATAACAAATTCTCTAAAGGTTTGATAAGGGATATTTCACATCATATGTGGTACATCTTATGCAAACCAAGTAAACATGGACAATGGGGTATTACTATAAGTTTACAAGTCTTATCACCTATACCCATCAATTGATTCCAATGACGGTGATCTCAATTTTTTTTTTTATGGTCTTAAGGATAAAATTCAAAAGAAATTCAACATGCTCGATCCCTATATTCTTGATAATGCACAATGTTTAGCTTTGGCAATGGAATAAAAGATCCAAGATTCTGGTCCCCCACATAGATGAGACTTCAACTATCATCATCCTTTCTACAATTTTGAGTGCTCCTAGGGATTTTTCTATTTTAAATATCCTTCTTACCATTGTCGATATCAGGCCAATGAAGATCATCATATATTTCTATTAGAAGGTGGAGACATAATAGTATGTGAAGATGAAGATTTATTACAACAAGAGCAACTAGCAAAAGTTGTACAACCACCAAAATAAGTAGGTGAAGTAGAATAGGTGGATGATTCCATAGTTCTCTCTATTCACATGCTTATGGGGCTTCAAGCTAATCACACTATCAAGGTATAAGGATATTTCAAATGATAATATGTCAATATGTTAATTAATTTAGATAACACACAACTTTATAGATAATAAGATGACAAATTTTTTGGGTTTGTATATCAATACTTCAAATCATAATAAATTTAAAGTCTTAATTGAAAATAGGGGTACCACTCAGTGTGTGGATAAAATATTTAAAGTTAACATCCAAATATGGGTTTATACTTGGGCGAGCAATCTATTTTCTAAGAACCTAGGTAGTTTATATGTCATCTTGGGAGCACAATGTCCATCTCAGCTTGGTGATGTTACTATTAATCTATAAAAAATATTTCAAGTGGATAGAGAATGAAAATTTTATTTATTTCTAAGGAATATAACCTCATCCTTCCAAAATGGATAGTTCACATTGCATAAAAAATATATTGAAGAAAAATTGTTGTGAAATCTTCGCTCAAGTCAATTGCATAAAGGTTTAGTCTTCAAAATCACTTCATCTAGCTATTCCTTCAGATTTATAGAGCATCATGGATCAATATGAGGAGGTATTTAATGAACCCATGGACCATCATCCTAAGTATATAAATGATCATGCCATCCACATTTTTATAGGAATTCAACCTCCTAATGTGTGTCCTTACAACTATCCTTAGCCTCAAAAGTTAAGAATTGAGAAGCTAGTTCAAGAAATCTCAGAGCAAGGAGTTATTCATCCAAACATCAGTCCATACTTCTCTCTAGTGGTGATGGTATAATGCAAGGTTAATTCATGGCACGTGTCTTAATTTATTTCCTCTCAATAAGATAGATAGCAAAGATAAGTTTTCTATCCATAGTATAGATGATTTATTGGATGAATTGCATGGTGCTAGATACTTTATAAAACTATTCTTGCATTCTAGGTTTCACCAAATTAGGGTTAGAGAAGAGGGTATCCCTAAGATTTCATTTTGCATACATGAGGGTCATTAAAAAAATTTATTCATACCTTTTGGTCTCCTTAATAATCCTTCCACTTTTTAAAGTCTCGTGAACTTTGTCTTTCATCCTTTCCTTTACAAGTTTGTCTTGGTTTTATTTCATGATATCTTATTTTATAGCAAGTCATGGGTATATCATCTAGTTCATGTTGACAAAGTTCACCTACTTGAATGGGACATTTTTTAATAAAAATATTAAACTGTTCCTATGGGGTTTAGGAGGTAGAATACATGGGACTTATAGTTTCTCAAGGAGTCAAGGTAGATACTTATAATATCAAAGTTGTGCAAGATTGACCCTTGCTTAAATCCCTTAAAAAAATTCATCAATTTTTAGGACTTACAGGCTATTAGAAAACTTTTGTCTGCAACTATGGTAAGATTTTTGCTCCTCTTACTACTTTCATAAAAAATGATACCTTTGTTTTATTTGAAGCCACTTCCCAAGCCTTCCATGCACTCAAAGAAGCTATGTGTACCACTCCTATTTTTTGATACTCCTAACTTTAGCAAACCTTTTGTCATTGAGTGTGATTATTTTGACATAAATATTGGAGCTCTTTTTATGCAATATGATCACCCATTATCCTTTTAAAGTAATTATATTTCAAGCAAGAATATAGGATGGTCCATTTATGAGAAAAAAATGTTTGGTTACTTACCTTCATTTTTTTGCTCAATACAAGTAGTATCATTGGGTCTAGTGGCTCGTATTATCCAAATGGTGGTACAATAATTCTTATCATTCATCCCTCAAGATATCCCCATCTAAACCATTTTATGCTCAAAAGCTTCCATCAATAGCATACTATATTTTAGGATCCTCCAAAGTGAAGATATCCCCATCTAAACCATTTTATGCTCAAAAGCTTCCATCAATAGCATACTATATTTTGGGATCCTCCAAAGTGGCCCAAGTAGAAAATTTATTACAAAAAATATGATGTGTGCTTAAACTTCTTA
Source organism: Wollemia nobilis (assembly GCA_028583015.1). Classification (NCBI taxonomy): domain Eukaryota; kingdom Viridiplantae; phylum Streptophyta; class Pinopsida; order Araucariales; family Araucariaceae; genus Wollemia; species Wollemia nobilis. The sequence continues at coordinate 1,026,144 of JAQPPZ010015344.1, forward strand.
AAGATAATTTGATCTAGGCCCATAACCACATGAAGCAACAATAGGATTTACATAATTTTGAATGACAATTCAATGTTGGAGATATGGTTTTTTTGTGTCTACAACCCTACAAGAAAATGTACTTGAATACCAAGTCTAGTCAGAAGTTGGATTCTCAATTTTATGGGCCCTACAAGGTGGTTTATTGCATAGGTGAAGTGGCATACCTATTGGAGCTTCCACCATATTCTTGCATCCATCTAGTATTTCATGCATCCTATCTCAAACACGTTATTGGCCAAAATATGTAGTTCTAGATAAAGCTTCTAGTACTTGATGAAAATGTTGAATCACTCTCCAAAACGAAGCAATATTGTAATCTAGAGTTAAAAATCTTCAATCTTGAAAAATTTAGGAGTTCTACATCAAGTGGTAGGACCTTCTAGAAGAAGATGCTACATGGGAACTTGAGAGCATTTTCTAGTATTTTCAAACTTTGAGGACAAATATTTTTGAGGAGGGGATCCATGTACTGGTTTTAATATAACCATGTTAGCTATCCTTAGATTTATTAATTTAGGTCTTAGGTGTAATTAGTCAACCCTTGAGCATTAGGATTAGGGTTAATGTTGATTTAATTTAAAAATAGGAATAATTATGTGATAGTTGGATTTACCTTTTCATATTAGATTTAAGTCATGATTGTTGTGCATTTAAGACTTTGCTCTCTCTAAGTGGCTAAATATTTACATTGATATGAAAATAGAATTTAAATATTGCATATTTTATTTGCTAGCAATTATATCTACTATATTAGCATCGTCTAGGTATTGTTATTTACACATTTCTAGAATTGCTACTGCTAACTGCTAAATTATGGAGTTGTTTATTATCATATTAATATAATTTCTAGTTGTCATATTTGATAATACTTTCTAGAAATAAATAAAGCATAATATTTTCCATAAATCATATGTAAGAGAATAGAGAAGTGAAATAAATAAGTAATAGATTAAATAGAAATAGTAATAAATGAAAGAGAAGAGTGGGGTTTCCTTGGTCACCAAATAATAGATCATTTGAAATAGAAAAAACTAGAATGTTTATAATATCTACAAGGATAAAAGTAGCTTATGGTACAAGAATTTCACAAAGAATCATTATTGTCAGTCTTAATATCTAGCCCAATAGTTTTTGTGTTTGCAACATTCATATTTTTCTACTAATTTAGATGATAAATTCTCTTACTTCATCTATTTTATTCTCTTCAAATGATTCTGAAAATGATTCCACTACTATAGTATTAGCATAACTAGTTGCATCAAATTCAAAAATAAAATGCTCCTATGTCTTGATTGTTCATAATGTACAAAAAGTACATATCATTTCCTTCCCTTATTTTTTAATCTCTGTTGAAATATATTACATTATTTAGTATATGCTAATGTACCATCATGGGTACATATTTATATTAGGAGAGTGTCTTAGATTAGGATCTGAATATTTACTTTATGCAATGTAATAAATGCACAAGTATTGTTAAAATGTGTAAAGTACTTGATGATGTAAATGTGCAAGTTGTCTATGTGCACATGAGGCCATATAATAGGAAGATGAAGAGTCATAGAAAGGGGGAATGCCAAGAGTCTCATATCATTATTTATAGGCCTTTGATATGGAGTGAAAAAAGAGAGTAGCATAATATAGCTTATAGTAGAGTACAAGTTAGATACAATGTAGAACTTATGGAGCATTTGAGATCTTCATATTTTGTATGAAGATCCTATTTTTATGAGCTTTCATTAATGGAAGTTTTATGAGTTATTATAGAATTTTCTTATGATTTTTCCTTCTTAGTATATTTCCATTATCATATAGTTAATATTGCATGCTCATTTTAGTCCTTGTGGTTGCATTTTCTTTAATATACAACATTAACAACTAACAGTGGTATTAGAGCACAAGGTAGATTGATAGGAGATAGGGAGAGCCACAAGAGATATTGAAAGGAGATAAGAGATCATTTTTAAAATTTTAAGAATTAGTTTTGTCTAGATTCTTTCCACAGGATTATAGGAAAACTTGTGAAGAATATGACTCATCATATATCTCTTTTCCACTAGATTGAAGGATAACCAGTGATGTTTATTAACTTATAGAGATGTAGAGATTTGCATGGATTTACTTGCTACTGTCTAAAGCTCTTAGTTGTAAAAAAATAGTTCTCATAAGTTGAGAAGATTCCTACAATGGATAGATAAGAATTTCATCTTCGATTTCCTGAAAGTCTATGTGCTTTCCTCGTGCAGGAATTAGTTCTTTGTTGCAAAAAAGTAAACATTGAAGATTGAGGAGAACAAAGAAGAAAGTCTCCATAGAAGATTTTATGTTGAAGATTGAGAAGAGAAGAAAGAGGTCAAAATATCCTGATTTAATATTGAATATTGAGGAGACTTAAGAAGAAGATTTTTGTAGATGATTGAATACTGTAAATTATAGATTGAAGAAAGCAGCTATAGAAGGATAAGATAAAAAAAATATATCTCAAGAAAATCTAGAAGGAGAAATATGGAGAAGGGTAGAAAATCCCTATTGAATAAGTGGCCATTGGAGAATATTTGAAGAAAGCAAAGATAAGCTCCTAATAAAGAAGAAATTGTGACAATTGTCACCATCCAAAAACTATCCCAAAAAGAAGGATTTGGTAAGAAGTTTGGCAAATTTTGAAATTTTTTTTTGAAGATCTCAAGACATTCAGATTCTTGAGAAAGAGGCCAAATTTCAAGTTATAATTTGACAAGGATATTGGAGAAGAAAGAAACTAGAATAGGCCATATATTTGAGAAGTTTGAAGACAACCATAAAGAGTTTAAAGGCTGATTCGTGAAAGAGAAGATTGTTGGTTTTTACATCAAAAATTGAATAGTCATAGGACAGAAAATTGGAGGTGACATAAAGTTATCATTTAGAGAAGATCTGGGCAGATTTTAGAGTGCCCTTGAATAGCCAATTGAAGGAAGGCTTGATAGAGAAATAAAGTAGTAATTTGAGAGATTTAGGTTGCAAAATTGGGCATCATTAGAAGAGGAAGAGAGAGCTGTGATTTGGATAATTTTAAGACAGATTTGGAAGAAGCATTGGACAACATAGAATCTGATATTTATTCAGCTTTAAAATCTATAAATTAAATGAGTTTTGGATAGCAACCTAAATGTTTTTGGAAAGCAATATTGAGCAACAAATTGAAGTAATTTTAGAGATGTGAATTAGAGGAGTTTCCTAGAATATTTGAGAGAGTTTAGGATAGAAAATCGAAGGAGGAATTGAATGAGTTAGAATATAAAAAATTACAAAGTTTAGGGCAGCAAAGAATAAGGAATTGGAGCTAAAAATTTTAAAAATTTGGGGCAAAAAATAGGTGAGTCAAATAACCAAGAAATCTAGCTACAAAAAGAGACCAAAAGGTATGCAATATTGGTGCAATAAAAGTTCATTATTTGAATGCTCATATATTTAAAAGCACCACATTTGATTTTTATAGTAGAAAAAGGAAAGGTCTCAAGTTTATATCTTCAAGGTTGGAGAAGATAGCATTCACAAGGGATTAAAACCTATAACAAAGAAAGGATAAGTTATATATAATATAAGGAAAGGAAAATATCAACTCCTTACTATCTATTGGAAAATAAATAAGCCAATATTATATAGCAAATATTGGATATGATAAAATTTCCAAAATACAAAGGTTTTGTCATAAATTAAAATATTGGATTCACCATAGATGAAACCACAAAGCATAGTGCCATTGTAGAAGAGGAGCCAACAAGAAAAAACCACTATGGAAGAGAAACCACCATTACCACATCTTGGTGAAGAGGATCTACCAAAGGAGTGGTACAAAGAAGAGGCACCACCATATTAAAAAAGAAAGCCATCATTTCGAGAAAGCAAGAGTAAAGTACAAGGGGTAAGAAATTGAAAGGCATGAGCTAATGTTTCCCTAGAGCTACTACAACAAACAACAAGCATCGTGAGACAACAACAACCAACAAGGAGCCACATAACAACACAAAAAAATCACTAAACCACCATTAACAAGTGAAGTGGTACAAGAGCCAAGATTATTTGGCCATTGAAGATTGGAAAATACAGTGCCATTTGAAAATTTCAACTAACAATATCAACCAAAATTGAAGAACACAAGCTTATACTGAGAGGGGGGGTGAACAATATAAGAGCACTTTTTAATTTTCTTTCCAAATTACTATTATGCAATGAATAGATAGCAATATTAACATAAGTAATAAAAGCAATGCATAAATCACCACACACAATAGAGACACCAATTTAACGTGGTTCACCCAAAGATGGCTACCTCCACGGAGAAAATATTTTACTAAAATTTTCTCAATCAATCTCTTGGGAATTCTTTTCTTATTATAGTGTTTATGGACCTCTATCCAAAGGAGATGTTGATCCCCTAAATCTGGTTCATGGATCTCTATCCATAGGAGAACTCATTCTCCTCTACTCTGGTTGGTGATCCTCTATAAGACTACTGCCTCCACTGCACTGGATTGTGGATCTCTCTCCACTGAAGACTCTTGTACCCACTCAAAAGACCTATCCTCACTACTCTAGCTGATGGATCTCTATCCACTAGAGACTACTATCCTCTCTACTCTTTCACCTCCAAAGATCTATCTCAAAAATGCACTAAACATAGTCCAGTCGGTCTAGCATAAATCTGCTCAACTCTGCATTAAATACAGTCTAGTTGGTTTAGCACAAGTCTGCTCAACAAGCTCACTCAAATATGCACTAAACACAGTCCATTCGGTCTAGCACAAATTTGCTCAACTCTACACTAAAAACAATCTAGTCAGTATAGCACAAGTCTGCTCAACAAGCTCACTCAAATCTGCACTAAACACAGTCCAGTCGATCTAGCACAAATCTGCTCAACTCTGCACTAAACATAGTCCAATCGGTCTAGCACAATTCTGCTCAATAAGCTCACTCAAATCTGCACTAAACACAATCCAGTCAGTCTAGCACAAATCTACTCAATAGGTCCACTCAGAACCTATCCAAATATGTATTGTAAGCTTCCACAAAAGCTCACACAAAAATAGTCCACAAGTCTTCTCAAAGACTTGCCTCAAATATGCTTAACAAGTCCACACAAAACTTGTCCAATATCATAGAAGCATAAAGAGAATTGTTAGAGACTCAATATGTTCTACACTCAAAGCTCAATCACTTTCTCAACTCAAATCAATCTCATAGAAGCATAAAGAGAATTGTTAGAGACTCAATATGTTCTATACTCAAATCTCAATCACTTTCTCAACTCAAATCAATCTCATAGAAGCTCAAATATAATTTTTAGATACTCAATATGTTCTACACTCAAAGGTCAATCACTTTCTCAACTCAGATCAGAATCTAGAATAGTTTGTTTTATGGAACTTGAATAATCACTTCATACATCCACTTGACTAGGCTCAATCAACTCTACTCAATTAATTTCTCAAGAACTAACCCTTGCTCGCAAACCCTAGTCCAAGTATGTAAACACTAAATCAAAATGTTTCCAACAATGCTCAACAACAAATCTCACATAACAATGATACTCACGTTCTTTCCAAAACTCTAGTTCAAGTTCTTTGCACAACAATTCACTTCAACAACAATGTTCATAAATAAATCTTCACATAACAATGATACTCATGTTCTTTTCAAAACCCTAACTCAAGTTATTTTCACAATCCAAATTCTTCAATCAACAATTCTTATAAAACAAGGTTTTAATCACAACTCTCAATTCTAGAAAACCTTGAAGCATTAAATCAAACAATTTCAAAAAGGAAACCCTAATCAAATCCTTTTCACTCCAAACTTTATTTTTTTAGTAAGCCAATCAATCAACTCAACCAAATAAGAATTTACCCATACCCTTTTGTTTCCAAAGAGTTGATCTCACAAATCTGCCACACTCACAATTACTTCTTTGCCAATATCAATAAGGGTTAGAAGACTTCAATAAAACACAATACAAAAAGATGACTAAAGTACACCTTATCACTTCAACTTAAAATATTCTTTAATAGAAAAACCCTTATTAAAATGAAATCAATGCTCAATAGTCTTAATCCTCTAATATATCACTATATTAATTAAGAATTTACAAAGACCTCCTTACAACTCCTAATAACAAATCTCAAATAACATCACTTATTTAATAATTAACCCCTCTAACAATTAATTCCACTCATAAACCTTATTCCTCCAACATATGCCTATAATAATAAAAATTAAACACCCTTATATCTCCAACATAGGCGAATAATTAAAAATTTAACCAAAAATATTTACCTCACCTTCGGAGGGAATCGAACCCTCAACCTTACCCACAATGTGCACCTTAGTTGCGGCCAAAGTCGTCGCATGAGCCATGCACTCATTTGCAATTTACAAAGCACCACCATGTGCTTCAACTCTCAACTCCTTCTTCCCTTGGCAAAACGATGTGCACCTTGGGTCCCCTAACCAACACGACCTCCAATGCACCTACCACATTTTGAATGCAGACCCTCACATGAATAAACATTTTCACGCTTCCCAACTCACCACTAGGCCATGCTGTCCTATGTGCCTTCAAAAATTAATGCTTCCTTCCTAAAACACTTTGTTGTCCATAAAATTCATAATTATCACGAGCTCTTATTATTTTTCGCATGCCAATTAAAATTTCGAGCAAGGATAATGTTTTAGACTTTGGAAAATACATTTATATTGCTTCTTCCATACCTTGGGAGACATCAGCGCTTCCCTAATTTCCTTCCACAACGTCAACAAAGGTTTTAAAAGCACTTCTATTGCCTTTTATTCCAAACCCAACCTTTGGGTTTATGAAATATAATTAAACTTTATAAAACCCACTTTGATTTATAAAATATTATAATGAAAATTAAAAATATTTTATTTGGGGTTTTCACCATATCACTTTAATATTATAATAAAAATTATTATAATATTATATCCTTTTGTTGCCTTGGATAAATTGCTTCCTTGGGTTGACCCATTATCTTGGGTGTAAAATATAGATATTTAAACCTATCATGAATTTCATTGAACTTCCACTTGCACTTAAGCTGAGCTATCACCTGACACCTTGACATCAATGACAACTAATTTTGGACATCAATGACAACTACTCAAAATATCCAACAAACATAAAGTAAAGTAGAAGTGTCATTCACAACAAAGGAAATTAGAAGTATCAAGTGTTACTAAGTGAAGAGAAGCTGTGTTCCATAGAAAATATCAAACGTTATAGAGGAGCAATAAATTATCAACTAATTTCGAAGAAAGGAGTATTATAAAGCACCACATAGAGAAGAGACAACACATGAAGGAATGTTACAAAGAAAAGGAAAGCACCACATAAAGAAGAGACAATGCATTACCAAACAAATAGGAGCGAAGAAATATTACATAGAAGAAAAGTGCCACTTTTTGGAAGGATAAGGAAGTGAAGAGTTTCTTTGCCAAGTGTCACAATGCAAAAAGTAACTCCTAGGGATTTTCTTTGCATGAGAGACAAGCCATTCTTGCAATAAGAATGTAAGGCAAGTGAATGCAACATAGGATAGTTGAAGGTCAGTGAAACCAACCAACATTATAAGAGTAGTCAACACCTTATAAGGAACTAAAAGGAGGAGCATTAAATTCTATAAAAAAGGTGTCATATTGTATTGAATTCAATGAAGAGGACAACACCTTATTTAGAGTACAAGTTGCAGAATAGAGAAGTCAAGGAGAAGAAGACCGAATATATAGCACACCATAGTCAAGAAGGTATTTGAAAGTATTTAAATTAATTTACATTTTTATAAAGGTAAAGGAGAAATAAAGAATATTAATTCTAAGGTTAAAATTGATTAATCTTTTATGCTTGAGATTAATTAAATAAATGGAGTTATAAGGAATTGCATTGATATACTATAACCTTAGATGCAATATTGGAACATTTGAAAGCCTTTTTAAGTAAGAGAGATTTAATTTTAAAGCATTTGAAATTAATTTATTCAATCATAAGAAATATTTGCAAATAACTTAATTAGGAGGAATAAGGAATTCTATGTAGAAACTAAAACATTAAATTTACAAATATCTATATTTTATAAATTTCTAATTAGGGAGTTATGAGTGCAAAACCAACATAGATCTTGAAATTTAGAAACTATATTATAGAAAATTGAAATATACAAGAAAAAAAATATAGAGTTATTGAAAAGTTGAAAAACTACATTAGAATTAATCTCTTACTCAAATTAATGAGACATAAGGAATCCAACTGTAAAGTCTTGAAGATAGAAATTTTTATCAATTGAAAGTGCATCAAAACTATTTTTAGCTTTCTATTCATAAATAGGGAGAAATAAGGTGTAGAATAGAAGTTGAATATTAGGGAGACAAAAAGGATTCAAATCACAAGAATACTAAGAAAGCCAAGTATCACATTAGAGCCATAGAGATACAAAGTATTCTACAAAAATTGAGAAATTGGAAAGACCTTATCAAATTTGATCTTTCACATTCAAAATACTAGGGAGCTAAAATGAATTCTACCTAGAGATTTGACTATTGTTTGATAATTCTCGAAATATTAAGAAAACAAGGTATACTACAAGATTTGAAGAATCAAAAGTTAGAATTTATATTCAAATTCAACTTAGAATTTAAAAGGTTAAAAGATAGGAAGATATAAGGTTTACAAGTGACCTTAGTCTATCAAAACTAAGGAGGAATAAGAATGTCTACTTCAAAGAATACAATGAATAATGATATGGAAAGCAGTATTAGAAAGGAAAGGACAAATATCATAAAAATTGGAATCAAGAATTTACTTACAAAGTGTGAAGGAGATCTTACTTCAAAATTGATGTATAGTGAAGCCTTAGAAGAAAAATTTAAAACTCTGGAATATTATCTACATGATAGAATCATTGAATTAATCGATAATGGAAAATATGATATTCTAATTCCTTTAGATATTGGTAGCATATTATATATGGAATTACTTACATTCAAATATTACAAAGAAGAAAATACAGAGCAAAAAGAATTGATTGAATCACTTAAAGATAAAACAAAAATAGATGAATACTTCTTAGAGAAGATTTTTCATTCTTCATGTAGTATTATACTTCAAGTTCTTCTAACTCAAGATCTTATCATGATGCTTTAAGTGATCGCTCAAAAGCTTGTATACAAAATAAGACTTGTGACAAGAAGGACAAAGGTAAAGAGAAAATATTTTTGTAGGAATCTGATGATAGTCTGACAACTCATCAAAGCACAAAGACTGACTCTAATGATGAAGATAAATAATAATAATAAGAGAAAATTGACAATGGAGGCATACAATGCAAAGTAAATTGAAGACAATATGAAGAACCATATTGAATACTAAAGTCTTCAATAACCAAATAATATAATATAGGGGGGTTTTGAAATATATTACATTATTTGGTACATGCTAATGTACCATCATGGGTACATATTTATATTAGGAGAGTGTCTTAGATTAGGGTTTGAGTATTTACTTTATGCAATGTAATAAATGCACAAGTGTTGTTAGAATGTGCAAAGTACTTGATGATGTAAATGTGTATGTTGTCCATGTGCACATGAGTCCATAGAATAGGAAGATGAAGAGTCATAGGAAGGTGGAAGGCCAAGATTCACATCTCATTATATATAGGCATTTGATATGGAGTGAAAGAAGAGAGAAGCATAAAATAGATTAGAGTAGAGTAAAAGTTAGATACAATGTAGAAATTATGGAGCAGTTGAGATCTCCATATTTTGTATGAAGATCCTATTTTTGTGAGCTTTCATTAATGTTAGTTTTATGAGTTATTGCATGGTTCACCAAAATCCTTATTCCATGTTCTCAAATTAGACTTGAGGTATTGAAGACTCCTAACAAAGTTGTACATCTTTGAACTATGTCTAGGTTTAACCTCCTACCATTTTTTAAATTTCATGCTTATTTTAGTCCTTTTGGTTGTATTGCCTTTAATATATAGTATTAAAAGCTAACAAAGGTATTAGAGCACAAGGTAGATTGATAGGAGATAGGGAGATCCACAAAAGAGATTGAGAGGAGATAGGAGATCTCATTTTTAGAGTTTTAAGAATTGATTTTTGACTAGAGTATTTCCATAGGGTTGTAGGAAAACTCATGAAGAATAGGACTCATCATAGATCTCTTTTCCACTATATTGAAGGATAAATGGTGATGTTTATTGATTTATAGAGATGTAAATATTTGCATAGATTTTATTGCTACTTTCTAAAGTTTTTTGTTGCATAAAAATAGTTCTTAGAAGTTGATAAGCTTCCTACAATGGATAAAGAAGAATTTCATCTTTGATTTCTTGAAATTCTATGTGCTTTCCTCATGTAGGGATTAGTTCTTTATTGCAAAAAAGTAGACATTGAAGATTGATGAGAACCAAGAAGAAATTATCCATAGAATATTTTAGATTGAAGATTGAGAAGAGAAGAAATAGGTCAAATGAGCCATATTAAATATTGAAGATCAAAGAGACTTAAGAAGAAGGTTCCCATAGAATATTTAAGATTACAAATTACAAATTAAAGAAAACAACTTCAGAAGAAGGAGATCAAAAAAAGGGTTCTCAAGAAAAGTTGGAAGGAGAAATATGGAGAAGGGTAGAAAAGCCCTATTGAATAAGTGACCATTAGAGAATATTTGAAGAAATCTCAAGAAAGAAGAAGAAATCAAGGAGAATCTCCTAATAAAGAAGAATTTTTTAGGAATTTGAAATATATGAGATAATATTACACATGAAAATGATACAATATATAGGCAAAAGGCCTATATGAATTCATGGCAAGTGTCAATAGAAACTAACAATTGTTAAAATGAAACTGAAGGTATAGTGCACATTAATATTCTAACATTCCCCCTTAATGTACACTATCCTAACTATAGAAAAAAATTCAAAATTAGATAACATTCCCCCTTAATGTCAACTTATCTAAAATAACCCTATCATCCTCTTTTATTACATGATTTGGTCTAGGCTCGTGCTCTTTGAGTTTGGCTCTCCATTTGTGAATAATTCTAGATCAACGGTGTATACATCTCTTTCTGTTACCATAGGGTCAGCCACTTCCTTGGATCTATTGCCTCTGGGTCAACCATCTAAGTACCTCATGCTCATCCTGTGTGCCTCAGGGTTAGCCACTTTTGGATATGTTGTCTCTATAGGTCATCCTACAGGTATGTTGCTTCTTGTAGGTCACTGACTAGATTCACCACGAATATCATCCTCCCTCATAGTGAAATCAATCTAGAAGGTGTCGATCTCTACCAAAAATTCACCTTAATACAAAGGAATTATGAGCCATGAAATAAAATAAAAAATGAGCCACAATATCCAAATGTGGAGGAGAAGAAGAAAGAAAAGAATGAAATATTCTGAAGTGTCTTTGTGTGTAGTCTTTAGAAGTTGATCCAAAAAAATCCTCGGATAGAGTCTAGGTTGTCTATGTCTGTAGTACCTAGAATAAGTGTCCTTAGGGTGACCTCCTCATCCCACAAAAATGCATGGGTAACTAGTCACTGCATCCACCAAGTGCTATAGGGAAGGTGACTAGGTACGAAGATCACTTACAATTGCCTTGGGAGTGTCGAGTACAACCAAGAGTTAACTCCATGATACAAAACTTTGAGGCTAAAAAATGCATATGGAACAACCTCTAAATGAAAAATAGACACCACCAATGTGTCAGTCTCAAAAAAACATTTTCGATGACTATAAATACCCCTATGTTCCATTCTCAATGGGACCTTCATCATGTAGAAAAAAAACATGCCTCTCCGGGGAAAATTACATGGATCATGTGGGCAAACAATATGGCATGTTAAAATTTTGGTTGGTGATGTTAAGAATTTGCTTTATGTGGCTATCACATGAGCACTGGACTACACGCCAAACCACACCAAGGTTCTATAACATGCTTTCCAATTAAAAATGCATGCTTGAAAATACCCCACCCACTATCAATTTGGGATAAAAAAATACCCAATTTTCTATATGCTTGGCCATTTTTCACGAGCACTCTCAAATCTTGCCAAATCCCCATACAATGAAAAAATTGGTCCCTCTCCTGACTTGGACCTTTGGTCGTCCACTGTTTACAATTTAAAAAAAAATTAAGTGTTCCCCCTTAAATAAAATCCTTTTAAACAAACATGCCTCATACATCTTGCATATGAAAAAAACAAATGACGTATTCCATAGTGTCATATACACATAAATTAGAGCCAAGTGAAAAAATAAAAATAAAAATAAAAACATTGTGCACCCTCCATCTGTATTCTCCAATTGACTGTTATACCAATTTAATGCTGACTGTCCACGTGATGCGAGAGCTCCCACGCCCGCAACTGAATTCCTTCTTCACTATTTTTTTAGCACCAATTTCTCAACCTGACTGTTTTTTGCTCCTTCATGCAAAAACTACTGCCTTCATCATTATGAAATCCTCCATCCATGAGCATAGTAAACACTGACTATGTATTTATCTAGTACAATTGAGTGGCATAAAAAAAAACTTTGAACGTTAAAAACAAATGACGTATCCCATAGTGTCATATACACATAAATTAGAGCCAAGTGAAAAAATAAAAATAAAAATAAAAACATTGTGCACCCTCCATCTGTATTCTCCAATTGACTGTTATACCAATTTAATGCTGACTGTCCACGTGATGCGAGAGCTCCCACGCCCGCAACTGAATTCCTTCTTCACTATTTTTTTAGCACCAATTTCTCAACCTGACTGTTTTTTGCTCCTTCATGCAAAAACTACTGCCTTCATCATTATGAAATCCTCCATCCATGAGCATAGTAAACACTGACTATGTATTTATCTAGTACAATTGAGTGGCATAAAAAAAAACTTTGAACGTTAGGCAAACAAGAAAAAATAAATTTAAAATCACTTGTACCTCGAGCAGTGCTTCAGCGTAAAAATCCACAACACCATTCAAATGGAATCAAATGGAAAAATGCCTTGGCATAGATGAAATCATTTTAGTATGAATGATTTAATAAAAATCCAGAGTCTCCAGGAACACTATGCCTCATCCACAAAACCACAAATTTAGTCGCACAAGACCATCCAACATGGGCTAGGCAACTATATTGCTCTCAAACACAAATCTGGATGTTCATCGTGAGTCATTACATGACTACAAATATCTTGGATCATTTGCTATCAACAATCCACTAGGGAGTATAAACTTCGAGAATTTGGGTTCTTTGATGTTTTGATGTGAGACTTCCACTGTGAAAACAATTGTGGCCCACAAGAATTAAACTGCTACATGAACCATGGAAGGTGATGTGACATTGTTTCAGGCAAACAACGCTCTCTGTACGAATTATCGATTTGAGCGGTTTTTTTTTTAACGGATAATTCAGATTGATTTTCTCTGTAGAAGCCAAACACTCACAATCAATAATTCATGAGTGCATAGCTTTTAGGGTAAAACCTTAATGTAATAAAAAACAAGTTGTTTTATGGGTCTATATGGTATCACCAAAACAAACAGTGAAGGGGTGAAATACATGCACTCCACGTAAGCATCCATGCGGCTATGGGCCTGCGACACTTCAGTTGCTCCCCTGATGGTCACAAAAAATGGTGAGAAATATGATTGCTGAAGTACTCAAAAAATCATCCGTTTCTCAGAAAATGGCGTTCGCTGCTCACAAATACCATGTTCATGGGGTCCACATACTTGACGGTGAAACAGGCAGCAGTATGCATCATCTCAACCATGTAGCAAGTGAGACTGAACGTCTTGGACCAAAATGATAATCTTCTGGGTCAACAGTTCCCACCCAGACTTCACGTTATTTGCAACGTTGATTCATTAGCACGCAACCTCTAAAATATGTACAAAAATCATTCGTGTTGAAGTTGCCAATTTTGTTGTGAAAAACTTCTCCATCGTATTGTGCATCATCATCATAACTGAAATGTTTGCTTGCACAAAAATAAACCACAAAAAATAATTCCCAACAATATATGCATTTCGACGATCGATTACGGGTAATGACAATGCAGGCTTGTCTTCCCCGATTTCGATCTCAAGATTGAGCGACTCTTCGCTTCACATAAATCCAGGCAGCAAACTCAGCATAACATGCCATAAGCAGCAAACTCCTCCAACATTTAGTCTGCCTCCTACGATCCCATCGTGTTCCACATCAAAAATATAGAAGCTCAGTCCGCCATGATCAATGTTGTGTAACTGCATCTCGGATCTCCAAATGACCTTCACGGCTCCAAAGCTCACTTGTCAATCACAACAACATCATATACTAGAAATACCACACAATATCATCCATCGCATTATATTTTCTCCATTTGGTGTTTAGGAGATAACAAACTACGATTTAGACAACAAATCGGGAGTGGTATTAAATAGCCATCGACCACATCCCAAATAAAATATCTGAGAAAAGAATAAAAATATGCTCCTTCTAGGTTTTGTGATAGCACCAAAACACTGACAGCATTTCATCCATTTTCCTGGTGCTTCCAGTCCGTAGCAAAATCATCAACAAAAAAATCACGTAACTCGAAGGACTGTGGGCAGGTTCAGAAGGTCACACCATGGAAAAAAAACATTTAATACAGATTTAAAATGGTCACATATAACGTTTTTTGGCAAGATATGATGGGAACTTTTGTTACATTAGCAAACCACTCACTCGTAGAAGCCAAATTTCGAGCTTAGGATGACAACTTCAACACCATGAGGATGTATCATCCGTCGATCTCCATCCATGCAATAATTTTCCAAACTATGGCACAACGCAATCAAACTTATTGTCTCTAATATGGGCCTTCTCAAACAAGAACCCGCGAATTCTTCAAAAATGCAGCAACCTAGAAAAAAATTTCCATGAGCGATCTTTGGTAGCAACGACATCAAGATTTATGTCACGATATCCTCGAGATGGATTATTTCATATCCCTTCGATTTCTCTGCCAGTGTCTCAAATAGTTATAAAAAAATTTGATCGCCTCATCATTCCTCCACCTTCAATAGTGTCATCATGAACTGGTTTCTGCACAACTTTTTAAAATTTGGCAATCGGGTAGAGATAAACTCAGAATCACAATGGAGATAAATTCACCACATCACTAAGTGGTTGAAAAAATAGTTTGAAGTCAGGGTGGGAGAAATATGACTGTTTCTTGGTTTGTTGGCTGCCCTCCATGTAGCAATGCATCCATGCTTACGCATTCATATTAAAGTATTAACAACCCAAAAAAATTGCGATCTTTGCCTACGTAACATCCATTTGTGAATAATTCTAGATCAACGATGTATACATCTCGCTCTGATACCAAATGTTAGGAATTTGAAAGATATGAGATATATTACACATAAAAATGATACAATATATAGGTAGAAGGTCTATATGAATTTATGACAAGTGTCGAGAAATTGACAAGTGTCAAACTAAAACTGAAGGCATAGTGAATATTAATATTCTAACAAAATTTGGGATAATTATTGCCATTCGACAACAATCCCAAAAATAAGAAGGATTTGGTAAGAAGTTCACAAAATTTTGAAAAGGTTTTTGAATATATCAAGACATTTAGAAGTTTGAAGATAGCCATAATTATTTTGAAGGCTAATTTGCAAAGGAGAAGATTGCTAGTTTTTATAGTAGAAAGTGAAGAGTCACAGGACAACAAATTGGAGGTGACATAAAGCTGCTATTTAGAGAATATTTGGACAGATTTTGGAGTGCCCTTGAACAACCAATTGAAGGAAGACTTGACAGAGAAAGAAAGCAATAATTTGAGAGATTTAGGTTGCAAAATTGGGCAACATTAGAAGAGGAAGAGAGAGTTGCGATTTGGAGAATTTTGAGATAGATTTGGGAGAAGCATTGGACATCATGGAAGCTAATCTTTAGGTAGCATTAAAAGCTGCAAATTAAAGGATTTTTGGACAGCAACCTAAAGGTTTTTGGAAAGCAATATTGAGCAACAAATTGAAGGAGTTTTAGAGCTACGAATTAGAGGAGTTTCCTAGCATATTTGAGAGAGTTTAGGATAAAAAATCAAAGGAGGAATTGATTGAATTAGAAGAAAAAAATTATAGAGTATAGGGCAGCAAAGCATAAGGAATTGGAGTTGCAAATTTTATAAATTCAGGGCAGCAAATAGGCGAGTCAAATCACCAAGAAATCCAGCTATTAAAAGAGACCAAAAGACATGTAATATCAGTGCAATAAAGTTCATCGTCTTAATGCTCATATTAGCTATTATTAAGTCTTTAAAAGCACCACATTTGATTTTTATAGTAGCAAAAGGAAAGGTCTCAAGTTTATATCTTCAAGGTTGGAGAAGATAGCATTCACAAGGGATTAAAACCTACAACAAAGGAAGGAGAAGTTAGATATAATATAAGGAAAGGAAAATATCAACTCCTTACTATCTATTGGAAAATAAATAAGCTAATATTATATAGAAAATATTGGATACCATAAACTATCCAAAAGGCAAAGGTTTTGGTACAAATTAAAAGCTTGGAGTCACCATAGAAGAAACCACCAAGCATAGTGGTATTGTATAAGAGTAGCCACTTAGAAGAAGCCATCATGGAAGCAAATGCACATTAACCAATTTCATGGAGTGCAGCGCCATTCATTGAAGGGGAAGACCAAGGAAATAGATAGCGTATGTTTTTTGAGAAAGAGATGATGAATATAGGGAAAGCACTAGTTTTTGGTTTCAACCAGGGCTAGTAACCCAAGCAGCAGGTGAATCCCGTGTAAGTCACGATAGAATATTGGTTGCGGTTTTGAATCCCTACAACAATGAAGTTTTATGATTTGCTTTGGACGGATAGGAAGGCATAAAGGTTGCCTGGTGCATGTTTTTTCCAACCAGGGTTATGCATAGTGGTGAATATTTACAAATTGGATGAATATTAGGATTTTTAAAATTATAAAATGGCAAATATGAAGACCCTCGACATCGGCCCATTTGCCTAAAATTTTTAGGACCAATATTTTTTAGGGTCAATTCACCATAATATATATCCAAACATAGGCATATTTGTACTCATTGGAAAGCTCTTTTCGAGCCTGATCTAATGGTGGTGTTTTTATGAATTTATAAGGTGATTTAATAGGTCAAAATGTATTCCAAATATGATCTTACATTTTAGGACTTCAAATAACCCAAATTTTGGTGTGAAGATGATTGATCTAATTTTCTTAGGATTCACCATGATTCACCTTGATTTTTATTAGGATTTACTATTTTTTTACAAGTACATTTTGAGTCCAACCTGTTATGCATAACCCTGGTTCCAACCAAAGGGTCCAACCCATTTGGCACTCTAGCTCGTGCTAGAGCAAAAGTGCTATGAGGTTGAGTGTTCGAATCTTGGCGACAGTAGCGGCAGATGCAGGTAAGGGCATAAATATTAATTTTAATGTTGACATATGCTTAGTGCTTAACAAGGGAGGCATAAGGTTTTTATTTTGGAAATTAAAAGTGCTTAGTATATTGTTTAGGGAGACATAAGGACAATGATATGAAGTTTAATATTTTGAGGACATTATGATATATTAAAATCAGGTTATGTTTTATAAAGTTGAAATATACTTTTAAAAGGAAAGGAGCAATAAGGTGTTTGAAAATAAATTGATGTATGACATAGGGTATTAAATTGTGATATTGCATTAGAAGTGGATGTTATAAGTAGGAGTGATAAGGTATTGTTATGGTTTAAATTTGTGTGTGTAATTTTTGATAAAAGAGAAATATTAAGAGGGCTTGGTGATGGTCAAAATATTAAATATTTTTATGAGCAAATTTTGAGGAAAGATGTTATGGTTGGTTTGAAAAGTGTTATGATAACTAACCCTTGAAAGTGGCATAAGAAAGACATCTTGAGACAGGTTTTTGAAGACATATCTCCATAAGAGAAAATTAAGAGGTATGGGCACATCATTCTTTATTTGAGGTATTTTTGTTGAGTAAATGTTTCTGAAACATAAGGTGGAGATAAAAGGATTGTTTGGTAAGCATTGTTGAAAATATTTGAGTTAGGGTTTGAGATCTACATGTGCATCAATTGTTGAGAGAAAGTGGAAACAATTGTATTAGGGCTTGTACTTCATTGTTGAATGGTGTTGGAAATATTTGAGATAGAGTTTGAGAACAAGTGTGCTTCCATTTTTGAAAGAGATTGAGATATTTGTGCTAGAGATTGTGAACTACTTGTGTTAGGTTTAAAGACAAGTTTGTGAATCATTGTGAAACCTTTTGAGCATTGGTTGAGAGATATTGAAAGCAATTGTGAAAGTGTTTGAGATCAATATTGTGAGGGAAATTTGTGCATTATTGAGGTTGATGTTTGAGAGTAAATTTGCAAGAAAGATAGATCAGTTTTGTGAAGCAAGTTATACATTGTTTTGATTTGATTTGAAAGGGATTTTGCAAGAGATAGAGATTGGATGTGAAGAACATATTGGAATTTTGATAGTGCATATCATTCTCTATATGTTCCAAAGGTTAAACGAATTCTGAGTAGAATATATCTGTTTGAAGAAAGTATTTCTAAAAGAGATATAAGCATTTGTTTGTATGCAATATTTGGAAATATTTGAGCAAATTTTGTGAGCAGCATTGAGGCAGATTTGAGCAAGTCTTTTGAGAAGGCTTAAAGATAGAATTGAGAGCAGATTTGAGATAGAATTAAGAGTAGGTTTAGTTGTTGATTTGATCAAGCTTTATGTTAAGGCTTGGGGCAGATTTGAGATAGAATTGAGAGCAAGTTTAGTTGTTGATTTGATCAAGATTTGTGTTAAGGATTGTGGTAGATTTGAGATAGAATTGAGAGTAGGTTTAGTTGTTGATTTGATCAAGCTTTATGTTAAGGATTGGGGTAAATTTGAGCAGAGTTAGAGAAAATTTGTGCTAGACTTGTGACAGTATTTGGTGAAGATTTGAGATAGAGTTGAGAGTAAACTTTGGAGGTGACTAGAGTAGAGAGGAAAAAGGTCTCCAGTGGATAGAGGTCCATCAGCTAGTGTAGTGGGGACAGAGGTCTCCTGTGGAGAGAGATCCATAAGCCAGAGCAGTGGGGGTAGAAGTCTTCTAGAAGTTCACCAACCAAAGCAAAGAGGATAGAGTTCTCCTATGGATAGATATCCACGAATCAAAGAAAAAGAAAAGAGTTTTCCTACAGATAAATATCCATGAACCAGGTCAAGAAGATAAAGTTCTCCTATGGAGAGAGATCCGTGAACCAGTTGAGAATATAGAGTTCTTCTATGGATAGAAATTCACAAACCAATTAAGGAGATAGAGTTCTCCTATGGAGAGAGATCCATGAACCAAGAGCAAGGGGATAGAGTTCTCCTATGGAGAGAGATCCACAAATTAGAGCATAGGGGATTGGTGTCTCCTTTGGATAGAGGTCCATAAACATTGTAATAGGGAATTGATTCCCAAGAGATTTGTTGAGAAAATTTAGAAGAAATATTTTCTCCATGGACGTAACCCACATTGGGTGAACCATATTAAATTTGTGTCTCTCATGTGTGTGATGATTTGTGCATTACTTTGATTACTGCTATTGATATTGCCATTGATAATATTGGATAATATTGTTTGGAAAAGAAAAGTAAAATTTGATCTTATATTGTTCACCCCCTCTCAATATAAGCCTGTGTTCTTCAATTGGTATCAGAGCAGGTTCCTTCAAAAAATTCTAATAGCTTGAAGGAAGATATTACAGGAACATATATGGCATCTCAGAATGGATCCTCATCAAATAAGGCACCATTGTTCAATGGGAATAATTATGCATTTTGGAGTATAAGAATGAAGACTTACTTAATGGCACAAGGATATGAGACATGGTAATCAGTTGAGGATGGATTCACACCTACAACTACTCCTCCCATAGATAAATATGGTAAGTTGTTACATGTGAATAATGCCAAGGCTATGAATGGAATCTTAAGTGGATTACGTGAAGTAGAATTTGTGAAAGTTATGCACTGCAAATCAACAAAAGAGATATGGGACAAATTGAAGCAAACATATGAAGGAGATAAAAATGTCAAAATGGAAAAACTACAAAACCACAAGAAAAGGTTTGAATATTTGAATATGGAAGATGAGGAAGATATTGCTACATACTTACTTCGTGTGGATGAGGTTGTTAATACCATGCGTGGACTTGGATTTGAAATTGAAGACTCCAGTGTTGCTCATAAAGTATTAAGATCACTCCCTATGAGGTATGATGGAAAGGTTTCAACTATAGAAGAGATGAGAGATATTGATCAATTGACTATGGATGAGTTACATGGAATTCTCATAGCTTATGAGATGAGAATAGTAAAGGATCCCAACTCCAAGAGAGAGGTAACTTTCAAAGCTTCAAAGAAGACAAAATATAAGAAACCAGAATCAAGTGGTGAGTCAAGCAGTGATGAAGAAGCTAACCATGGAAGAAGAAACAAGGACTCAAGAAAGCACAAAGGTATGAAGATTGTGAAATATTTTAATTATGGTAATTTTGGTCACTATGCATCTAATTGTCCAGAAGCTGGAAGTAGTAGAAGTGAAGAGAAATAGGATCATAAGAAAAAGGAAGGAGGAAAATCCAGGCATGAAAAGAAAAATAGGTATGGTCAAAGCAAGCATGAAAATAAGTTCTTTCAAAGGCACAAGAAGAGTTTCTATGTTAACAAGGCAAGCAAGGCTTCAAGTGATAGTGATGAAAGACTCTCAGATAGTGAAGAAGAAGAGATTCTATTTTTGGAAATAGAAGAAGAATAAGATGCTCCTATTGAAGATAAAGTTGAAAAGTATGAAGATGCTCTTGGAGACCAAGAAGTAGAAAAATATTCAAAAAATGAAGAGGAAGGCACAGTTGATCTAGAAGTATAACTTATTGTTGCTCTCAAAGAATTGAAAAAGGTTAGAAAGCAGAATTCAAGACTAAAGGCTCAAGTTCAAGAACATGAGGAAGAAAAATAAAAGCTTCTACAAGACCTAACAAACTCAAAAGCTAAGGCAAGGAGAGTTAAAGAGGTCATGGTTGAAAAGTTAGAGGTAAAAGAGTTAGAATGTGAAATATTAGAACATGAGGTAGTTTCACTAAGGATGGAAGTGAAAGAATCTAAGGAAAAGCTACATAGGTTTGGGAAAAGTTCAAAGACTTTGGATAAAATTATTAATTCACAAAGATCTTCATCTATCAAAACAAGACTTGGTTTTGAATAAGAACAAGGGAAACAAGAAGAAGGGTCAAGCTCAAGCTCAAAAGAAGAAGTTTCAGAGGAAGAGAGTGAAGAAGAAATAAAGACTTATGAGGATAAGTTGAAGAATAGAAGCTTCACGAAGAAAGGAAACAATGCACAAACAAGAAATAGGGATCATCACAGAGAAGGCAAAGAAAGGACTAAGAGACTAGAGGGTTCAAGACAAGATTTCTTCAAAGGACGTTGTTTTTCTTGTAATCGGTTTGGTCACAAAGCTATGCATTGTAGGACTCATGGAAAGGAGTATGGCCTCACTAAAAGGAATGTCAACTCATTCAAAGATGGATATTTATTTCAAGGGTATTGCTACTCTTGTAATCGCTTTGGTCATAGAGCAATCCACTATAGGGTTCATGACATAAATGATTATGGCTTCACCAAGAGGAACTTCAAGAAATTTGCACCTTCCAAGAACTACAACATTAAGTGTTACAAATGCAATAATATTGGGCACAAGGCCAAGTGGTGTAGAACAGAGTTTCCAGAACTTCCAGAGACAAGAAAGAATAGGGACACTCAAAAGAATCAAAAGGGTATGTTGAAAAAGAAGGTTGACAAATAAAAAGAGCATTGTATGCTAGGAGTAGAGATACTCCCACACCAAAATTAATCACCTCAAGGAGAGGAGGTGGGGAGGGGGCTGAGCTAAGAGTCTTATATTTAGCCCCAAAGGAGTCCCTTTGCCATTTATGTCAAAGGGGGAGAGATTTGAGTAAGGGGGAGAGCATTCAGACAGGGGGAGCAGTTTCTCAAGGGGAGCAAATTTGAAATCCAGTAGTGGAAAATAAGTTTTTAGAAAGGGTTGCCATCAATGACAAAGGGGGATATTGTTGGAAATTTTGAGTAATTGTGTTGTCATTGATGTCAAAGGTTGATGTCATTAATTGTCATTGATGCCAAAGATAGTTTGGTATGGAAATAAGATAAGGTTTATAAGATGCAAGGCAAAGTTCATCCCAATGCAAGGAAATTGATAAAAAGGAAAGGTTATAATATTTTATATTATAAGCCAAAGAGGTTTGGGACAAAGTTCTAAATGATGGGTTAAAATGTTGAAGGCCCAAGTTTTAAGCCCATGGTTTAAGAGAAAAAAAATAATATTTTAATATTATAATATTTAAGCCAAAAAGAATTCATTAAAAGGAGGATTGGAAGTGCATTGACAAAGGTCTCAAAAATAAATTAAATTGATGAAGGACGATAGGCAAAAATATTATTTAACACCAAGGTTAAATAATATAATAAATAAATATTTAACACCAAGGTTAAATATTATGGCAAAAATAAAAATTAAATTTGAATTTTCCAAAGGCGCCAAAATTCGAATTAAAGGTGGAAAATAAAAGATGAGCCGACGTCATAGAAAAACCATGGAATGCATATTAAAGGAGGACAAAAATCATGTTTCAAAGTCTAAGAAAAGTGCACATTGATCGATTTCGTGGAGTGCAGTACCATTCATTGAAGGGGAAGACCAAGGAAATAGATAGCACATGATTTTCGAGAAAGAGACGATGAATATAGGGAAAGCATCGATTTTTGGTTTCAACTAGGGCTGGTAGCCCAAGCGGTAGGTGGGTCCTACGTAAGGCACGATAGAATATTGGTCACGGTTTCAAATCCCTATGATAGTGAAGTTTTATGATTTTCTTTGGACGAATAGGAAGGCATAAAGGTTTCTTGGTGCACATTTTGTTCCAACCGATGGGGCCAGCCCAGTTGGCACTCTAGCTCATGCTAGAGCATGGGCACTATGAGGTTGAGTGTTCGAATCCTAGTGGCGGTGGTGGCAGATGCGGGTAAGGGCATAAATTTTAATTTTAATGTTGACATATGCTTAGCGCTTAACAAGGGAGGCATAAGGTTTTTATTTTGGAAATTAAAAGTGCTTAGTATATTGTTTAGGGAGACATAAGGACAATGGTATGAAGTTTAATATTTTGAGGACATTATGATGTGAGACAAGCAAAGTCTCCCCAAGATCGAAGAATGCTCCACAAGATCAATCACACACAAAAGAGGAAAACCCACAACACCAATATTAAGTGGTAAAATCCTACTTCAAATGAAGAAGGGAAACATCCACTATGAAGATCACTATATTACTCAATGATTCAACAATACAAGAATGCTTCAATGTTATGCAACAATATGCATCAACATGATATGAAAATATGTAGTAGACAAAACCCCTATTTAAAGAGAAGCTTTTCTACTACAACCCTAAAATTACCCTAATATTATCACAATATTATCTTGAGATGTGTGACAAGTGGCATCTATCAAATATTAAAAAGTGATTGGTTACTTTTTAATATTTGCTAGAAAAGGGGAAATAAATTTTTCCCACAAATTAAATATTCCTAGCACCCTTATTTTATTTATTAATTGGGTGGGAATATTTTTACATAAATTAGAATTATTTTCTAATTCAAATATTATTCTTTAGACTTTATATTTTAGTCTAAGAATAATTTACACAATGTTGCATTACATATTCCAACACTCCCACTTAATGTAATATTGGGGAAAGGAATTATGAAACAAAGAAACACTCCCCCTAAATATACAAACAGAGATGAGAATAAAATGAGTAATATAGTTACAATGAGCTTCTATGACCAAGAATGGTATACAATAAGGCACCAATACAAAATGGGCCAAAATGAGACTGCAAGCCCCCAACGGAGTAGCTTCAGATACAAGCAGCTTACAAAGCCATCCATCAACCACAAGTGGTTGCAAATGACCAAAAGAAAACATCACAAGGGTGTCTTTAGTAAGCCTACAAAACCCCAAACGAAATTTCTTGCAAGCTACAAGCAGCTCAACATAAGATTAGTTAGATGCATCATCATAAATATATTCACCATAACATATATGAATATCCAAATATGATAACAAAATTGATCTAACAAATAGTGAACTATAATTCATCACAAAAATATGCCAAGCCATACTTATAGTCACGTGCTATATAGTTGATCAAAAAATATCATGTACAAAGTTGCATAAAGAAAACAAGGAGTACCATGATAATGCAGACTCTAAAGTACCATGTACAAAAGTAGCACAAGGCTAAAAAAAAAGTACCATGTACAAGAGTTGCATAAGGTATATGAAAATAATAAAGTGTGCACACTGGTGATGATTACACAATGACACTGAGAGGGGGGGTGAATCAGTGTAGCTATTAATTTTTATATCTACAGCATTTAATATGAAATAAAGAGAACTTGACAACTGAAAAACAACTTGAACAAGAGAGCACACCACAACACTCAATATACCGAGGTTCACCAATTTGGCTACTCCTCAAAAATGACTGCTTGGACTCCAATCCAAATCCAGTCTTTGCAAAATCAATTTTACAAATACTTTACCAGCACCAACTGGAAGGAGCACCAACCCCTGTAATTTTCTGCTGCAACAGATGGAGCACCAACTCCTAGTACCAAGCACCAACTTGGACTGCAATTCTGATCAATTTAGAATGACATAAAAATGTCTTCACTTCATGCACGACCCTGACTGGTCTGCAATTAACCCAACTCTACACACTCTCACGGCTCTGCTTATTTTTCTCTTGATTCTTTTCTAACCCTCCTTTTACAGCAATTTCTCTCTAACAGCAGCAACATCTTCTCTGTACGATTATTCTTTTATAACCTTTCAATCCTGCATGCAATCGAATCACATACTCTGACTGTTCGAATCCATGCAATACGGCTATTCGGTTCCATGCACTTCGACTGTTCGAAACCCTGCAATACGTCTTTTGAAACCATGCAGTACGGCAATTTTGTTTCATGCACTTCGATTGTTCAATTTCTTCGAATACGGCTTTTCGAATGCTTTTTCGAAATTCCATATGTGATTCTTCGAAAGCTTTTCGATTCTTCATGTTCGGCTTTTATGTATGCTTCAAATACGTCTATTTGAATGCCTACAAATACGACCTTTCGAATGCTTTTATTATCCTTCATATTCGGCTTTTCGAATGCGTTTCAATTATGCATGTTTGGCTGTTGCATTGCATGTTCAACACCTATCAACGTTTAACTGTCTGTCTGACTTCAGTTACTTCTTATGTGACAGACTGCATGACGCTTTTCTGCCACGTGTCACCTTTCATGTTGCTTTGGCATTTTCCAGTCTAACTGTTTCCTATCACGATATCACGACACTTTTAACTTATGTTGACGTCACCCTGAAGGTTGTCGCGAAATCGTGACCATTTTGGCCTTGAAAGCTTTTCCCCCGCTCATGTCGTGAAATCGTGACACTTTGAACTTTTGCTGACGTCATCCTCAATGCTGTCGCGAAATCGTGACCATTTTGGCTTTGAAAGCTTACCTTCTGTTCATGTCGCGATATCGCGACACTTAGAACTTTTGCTGACGTCATCCTTAAGCATGTCACGAAATCATGACCGTTTTGGCTCTTGGAAGCTTTCCCTGCATCTTGTCGCGATATCGTGACACTTTCAACATTTGCTGACGTCATCCTTAATCTTGTCGTGAAATCGTGACGCTTTCGGCTTCCAGCAGCTTTCCTTTCATCCTGTCGTGAAATCGTGACACTTTTCAACTTTTGCTGACGTCATCATCCTTCTTGTCGCGAAATCGTGACGTTTCTGACTCTTCTACGTCATCATCTCTTGTCACGAAATCGTGACACTTCGCTTCCGTACACTCTTCTTTCCACAAAAGAAAAAAACATGTCGCGAAATCGCGACACTATGCTTCATGCAATGGCGAGAAATTTTTACATCTTTGTGCCTTGTGTTTTCACCTTGCCTCTTTTCATGAAATTTTGACTTGTAATATCATTGTTGCATCTTTCAGTTCTACACTTTTGACTAGTAGCGAAATCGCTACACCTTAGTTTCTCTTTGTTTCAACATGTAGCGAAATCGCTACACCTTAGTTCCATGTATTTTCATCATGCAGCGATATCGCTACACCTTTGTTTCCATTCATTTCAACATGTAGCGATATCGCTACACCTTTGTTTCCTTCTCTGCCAGCATGTCGCGAAATCGTGACAGTTTTGCTCGCATCTTCTCTCTCCTCGGACATGTCGCGAAATCGCGACAATTTGGCGTGCATTTTCTCTCTCCTACTTTTTGTCGTGAAATCGCGACACATTTTCTCTCTCCTCAACGAAAACTCGACATGTCGCGAAATCGTGACATTTTCGGCTGCGCCTTCTCTCTCCTCGACCATGTCGCGAAATCGCGAGAAAACATGTCGCGATATCGCGAGTTTTCTTCCTTGTCTCTTTTTGCCAGTTTCGAATACGGGTCACCTCTGTTTTCCTTGAAACTTTCTGCACTTGATCGGCTGACCTCGAGCTGCATCAAGTGCATCAATCTATCTGTGTTGACAACAATGACAATACTTTTGCAATTCTTTTTCTGCACCTTGCTCAACAATCTCCCCCTTTGGAATTGTTGGCAACACACTTGCAACCTTGCTTAATTTCTTCTCCCCCTTTGCCAATAATACCAAAGGGCTGCTATGTAGACTCCCCACGAGTCTATGCACAACATTCTCGAGACTTAAAAAGTTTGAATGCTCCCCATGAGAATGTGTTTCCCATAGCTAGTCAGTGCTTGGGTGGTGTGACTACTCCCAACTTCTTTCGAAGGTATTCAAATACTTCCTTTGGCAAAGGTTTTGTGAATATATCAGCTACTTGCTCTGTAGTTGGAACAAAATCCAATTTAACCTCTCCTTATGCAACTTTATCCTTCAAGAAATGATATCGGATTGCAATATGTTTGGTTCTTGAATGCATTCCTGGATTCTTGGATATGTTGATAGCACTAGTGTTATCACATTTAATTGAAATTGGTTCATTGAAATGAATACCAAGATCTTTCAACGTTTGTCTCATCCATAATATCTGAGTACAGCATGTTGTTGCTGCAATGTATTCTACCTCTGCAGTGGATAGAGATTTCGATTCTTGTTTCTTGCTGTGCCATGCTACCAGCCTGTCACCAAGATAAAATGCTCCTCCACTTGTGCTCTTTCTGTCATCAATACATCCTGCCCAATCTGCATCAGAATATGCAATCAAAGTGAAATCTTTACCTTTTGGGTACCACAACCCATAATCCATAGTGCCCTTGAGATATCTGAAGATCCTCTTTACAGCTGTTACATGAGTTTCTTTGGGACTGGCTCTGAAATCTTGCAACCATACATACTTGCTTGTAATATATCTGGTCTAGTGGGTCGTTAAATACGATGAGCTTCCAATCATAGACACTGTACATTGTTTGATCTACATCCGGGGATTTATCATCCTTGCTCAACTTGCGACCTGTTGTCATAGGAGTCTTGACCGGTTTCTTGTCTTCCATTGTGAACTTTTTCAGCATTTCTTTTACATATTTAACTTGAGAAATAAAAATGCCTTTTTCATTTTGATTGACCTGCGGTCCTAAGAAATAAGAAAGTTCACCAATCATTGACATCTCAAATTCTTTTTTCATTTTAATTGATATGTCTTTGCGGTATTCATCCATCTTTGCTTGCCAAATATTATGTCATCTACATAAACAACAAGAACAATAAGATGACCCTTCTCTGTTTTGACATATAAGTTGCTATCCACCAAACCTTTCTTAAACCCTTGTTTAATTAGATAATTATCCAGCCTTGCATACCATGCTCTGGGTGCCTATTTTAATCCATATAAAGCTTTCTTTAACCTGCAAACAAAATCTGGATTGTCACCAAGTTGGAAGCCATCTGGTTGTTCAATGTAAACCTCTTCTTCCAGTTTTCCATTCAAAAATGCTGATTTTACATCCATTTGATATACTTTGAAGTTTTTATGAGCTGCTAATGCAGAAACATTCGATTGCCTCTAGTCCGGCTACCGGTGCAAAAGTTTCTTCAAAATCAATGCCTTCAACTCTGAGCATAGCCTTTACATACCAATCTTGCCTTATTTACGACAACCTTGCCCATCTTCATTCAATTTATTTCTAAAAACCCATTTAGTGCCAATTATGTTTTTATTTGTTGGTCTAGGTACTAATTCCCAGGTATTGTTTTTCTCTATCTGATCTAGTTCTTCATTGATTGCCTTCATCCAACTTTCATCGAGTGCTTGCTTGAGCAACATTTTTAGGTTCAATACTAGATAACGAGAGAATAGTTCCTCACTTCTTGTTCTTCTTGTTTGAATACCATCTATGGGATCCCCAATAATCTGTTCACTTGGATGAATTTTCTGCCAGTTGCTTGTTTTAAATTTTCTGTTTTCTTCTTCTTCAGATTCAGTTTTTACACCATCTGGATCAATTTTTTGATTCTTCTCTGTTTCTTTTTCATCATCACCTTCAATGACTTCTTCATACATAGGGTAGTTTTCTTGATAAGTAGTTTCTTGTTCTCTACCTTCATCAACTTTCACATCAACACTTTCAACAATTTTCTTCAACCTCTTGTTGTAACATGTGTATGCCTTGCTTTTTGTTGAGTAACCGAGAAAGATACCTTCATCGACTCTATCTTCAAATTTACCGAGGTTATCTTCGGTCCGTTTTATGTAGCACTTGCTTGCCAAATACTTTGAAATGTCTTGTTGTTGCCTTTACGCCAAACCACAACTCATAAGGTGTTTTGCTTTCATGTGGTCTCGGCATGCACCTGTTTTGAATGTAAAGCTGCAGTATGAGCTGCCTCTTTCCAAAATACGTCGGCTATTTTGTTTTTGCCGACATTGTCCTTGCCATTTCCTGCACTTGTTCTATTCTTCCTTTCTACAACACCATTCTGCTTGAGGTGTCCTAGGTTGCTGAAAACTGTCTTCTTATCCCATGTTTTTGATGAGTATTCGCAAATTCTTCGGAGATAAACTCTCCTCCCTGTCCGATCTTAGGCATTTAATTCTTTTTCTGATTGATTCTCAACAAGATTTTTGAAGGTTTTAAACATCTCAAAGGCTTCTGACTTGAGTTTCAGAAATAGTACCCATGTCATTCTTGAGTAGTCATCTATACACGGCATAAAATATTTGTGTCCATTTATGCTTTCAGTTCTCATGGGTCCACATAGATCAGTGTGAATTAGTTCTAATGGCTTGCTAGTGAAGTATTCTTTTGCTTTGAAAGTGGCTCTGGTTTGTTTTCCCTTTTGGCATGACTCACGAGATGCTATTTACGGGTTTGCCAATGTTTGGTATATCTCTAACTGCTCTTTTTGAGCTGATTTTTGCCAGATTGTCAAAACTAATATGCCCAAGCCTCTTGTGCCATAGCCGGTTTTCATCTTCCTGTCCCATCAAGCATGTTCCTTCTGCGGTTTACGAAAGTGTATATAGATTTCTAGAAGTTCTCAGTCCAGTGGCTATTAACTTTCCATTTTTTGTCTTTCTTACTTCATGACCCTCCTTCTTGAAGATTACATCATGACCTCTGTCACATATTTGACTTACACTTAGCAAGTTATGCTTTAGGCCAATTACAAACAAGACTTCTTTTGATTTTATATTGCCATCACTGATCTTGACTGATCCCTTTCCAACAATCTTTGCTCCATCATTATTTCCAAATTTCACAGAACCACCTTCATAATTCTGTAAATTCTCAAACTTTTGCTTGTCACTGTCATGTAGTTGGAACAACCAACTATCCAAGTATCCAAGGTGCTGATTTGTTCCGAGCTTTAAAAGCAGTCTGGACAATCAAAGATTCCTTTTCTTTCCATTACGGTTTGATAGCAGATTTTGCTACTTGTTTTGCCTTTGTCCTTTCATTAGCATGTGCCTGTTTTTCAGGAAATTTCTGGTTTTGTTTCAACCCACTTGGCTGAGATTTTCTACTCTGATAATTATTTGATGCAAAAGTGCTTCTGCAGTTTCTAGCAATATGTCCAAAATTATGACAATTATAACATTCAAGCTGCATAATTCATTAAAGGAGAAAAAACATTTCTCTTGGTAAAATTCCTTTGAGATACATTATGCACGCAATCTGAAATCTTATGGCCATAAGCATTGCATTTAAAACAATAACCAGAAAATGCATGATTAAACCTGGGTGCCGGTCTTTGCCGGTTTGAAGTAGGAGCCATGACTCTTCTCCTCCTCGGATGTGTGACTTTTGTGAATCCATCTTTGTCGGTATTCTTCTTGAATCTGGCATTATTGTTTTCTTTTGCATGATTTTGTTTTTCTGGTTCAACCATGATCTTTTCTTCTTTCTTTATGGGTTCTATATTCAAGTTCTTTGAATCCTTTGAAGATTCTCCTTCATCAAAGCCTAAACCAAATTTGATGCCGGAAGGCCTTTGGTTATTTAACATTTTATCCAACTTTACAGTACTTTCTTCAAACTTATGAAAACAGTTCAATTTTCTATTCATCTCCTCTAGCTGCATCCTTAACTTAACAATGTCTTCCTCTAGCTTGCTTCATTCAACTGTCTTTACAGTTAATTGTTCATCAAGAACTTCAGACATTTTCTTGAATTCCTCTGTCTGTATTTTTAGATTGTTTATTATGTCTGTGGCATTCTCTAATTTCTTTGAAAAAATTTTATTCTTCTTCCTTTCTGCACTCAACTCTTCAAGTGCAGCAACCAATTCTCCTTCCAAATACACTTGAGCTTCATCCTTGGAATTTTCATCACCTTCCTGATTTTCCTCTGTTCTTTCTTCTTCAAGTGCCATGAACAGAGCTTCACCTCCTTCTTCTTCAGACTCCTCATCTGTGCTTTCTTGAGCTGCTGACATTCTTGGTTATGAAGCTTTTCTTCTTGAAGTTGTTCTTTCCGAAATTTTGTTTCTTCTTCCAGTCACCTTTTTCTTGGTGTGAACCTTCACCATTTTTGGTTCTCTCCTGCATTGGACATTTGGCTGCAAAATGACCGACTCCTCCACAATTGAAGCATTTAAAAGGTAGCTTCCCTCTATATTTTCCTTTTCCTTTTGTGAGTTTTCGAACAAAATTGGCTTCTGTTTCATCCAGGTGTTCCTTCATCCTCGGATTCATGTTCAGCTTTTACATTCTTGTGTGCTTTAAAAGCTGCTTCTCTGTCTGTAGACTTGGTTTGTCCTATTCTCATTTCATATCTTTGTCGGGGAACCATGCAACTCATCCATGCTTGAAGTTGTTTAGATCTTTTGCCTCTTCTATTGCAGAGACTTTGGAGTTAAATCTTTTGTGAAGTGTTATGAGAACCTTTTTCACAACAAGTGCATCATCAATTTCTTCACCGAGTCCTCCGATTGCATTAATAATTTCGTTGACTCTCGGCATATAAGTCTCTATGTTTTCATCTTCATTCATTTGCGGTGCTTTGAGCTGTGCTCGATGAGTTTGCAGTTTTGCTTCCTTAATATTACTGTCTCCTTCATGGATGCTCTTTAGTTTATCCCACATGTCTTTTGCTGATTTACAACTCATGACTCTTATCAGTTCACTTTCAACAAGCCCACACATTATGGCATTCTTAGCTTTGGAGTTGTTTTCAAATTTCTTTTTCTCAGCAGTATCTGTTGGAGGGGTAGTGGGTGTTGTGTATCCACTATCTACAGAATCCCAAATATCGTATCCCAATGCACTCAGATATGTTTGCATTATGAGTTTCCAGAAGGTGTAATTTGTTCCATCAAATAAGGGAGCTTTGTTGGATGAAAATCCTTCACCACCTGCCATTGTTTCTTCCAAGATCTCCTTAGCTGATTAAGCTTGTACAAGGAACCTTGCTATGATACCAATTGATGATTACACAATGACACTGAGAGGGGGGGTGAATCAGTGTAGCTATTAATTTTTATATCTACAGCATTTAATATGAAATAAAGAGAACTTGACAACTGAAAAACAACTTGAACAAGAGAGCACACCACAACACTCAATATACCGAGGTTCACCAATTTGGCTACTCCTCAAAAATGACTGCTTGGACTCCAATCCAAATCCAGTCTTTGCAAAATCAATTTTACAAATACTTTACCAGCACCAAGCTGGAAGGAGCACCAACCCCTGTAATTTTCTGCTGCAACAGATGGAGCACCAACTCCTAGTACCAAGCACCAACTTGGACTGTAATTCGATCAATTTAGAATGACATAAAAATGTCTTCACTTCATGCACGACCACTGGTGGTGCTGCAATTAACCCAACTCTACACACTCTCACGGCTCTGCTTATTTTTCTCTTGATTCTTTTCTAACCCTCCTTTTACAGCAATTTCTCTCTAACAGCAGCAACATCTTCTCTATACGATTATTCTTTTATAACCTTTCAATCCTGCATGCAATCGAATCACATACTCATTATTCGAATCCATGCAATATCTATTCGG
The DNA here is from genome assembly GCA_028583015.1 of Wollemia nobilis. NCBI lineage: Eukaryota > Viridiplantae > Streptophyta > Pinopsida > Araucariales > Araucariaceae > Wollemia > Wollemia nobilis. Next base: position 1,058,889 of record JAQPPZ010015344.1, read on the forward strand.
TTCCATGCACTTTTGTTCGAAACCCCAATACGTCTTTTGAAACCATGCAGTACGACAATTTTGTTTCATGCACTTACTGTTCAATTTCTTTGAATACGGCTTTTGAATGCTTTTTCAAAATTCCATATGTGATTCTTCGAAAGCTTTTCGATTCTTCATGTTCGACTTTTGTATGCTTCAAATAAGTCTGTTAGAATGCCTACAAATACGACCTTTCGAATGCTTTTATTATCCTTCATATTTAGCTTTTCGAATGCGTTTCAATTATGCATGTTTGGTGTTGCATTGCATGTTCAACACCGTCAACGTTTAACTGTCTGTCTGACTTCAGTTACTTCTTATGTGACAGACTGCATGACGCTTTTCTACCACGTGTCACCTTTCATGTTGCTTCGGCATTTTCCTGCCAGACTGTTACCTGTCGCGATATCGCGACACTTTTAACTTATGTTGACGTCACCCTGAAGGTTGTCGCGAAATCGTGACCATTTTGGCCTTGAAAGCTTTTCCCCGCTCATGTCACGAAATCGTGACACTTTGAACTTTCGATGTCATCCTCAATGCTGTCACGAAATCGTGACCATTTTGGCTTTTAAAGCTTACCTTCTATTCATGTCGCGATATCGCGACACTTAGAACTTTTTCTGACGTCATCATTAAGCATGTCACGAAATCGTGACCGTTTTGGCTCTTGGAAGCTTTCCCTGCATCTTGTCGCGATATCGCGACACTTTCAACATTTGTTGACGTCATCCTTAAGCATGTCGCGAAATCATGACGCTTTCGGCTTCCAGCAGCTTTCCTTTCATCCTGTCGTGAAATCGTGACACTTTTCAACTTTTCTGACGTCATCATCCTTCTTGTCGAAATCTTTTGTCATCATCCTTGTCATGAAATCGTGACACTTTAGCTTCAGTACACTCTTCTTTGCCAAGAAACATGTCGCGAAATCGCGACACTATGCTTCATGCAATGGCAAAATTTTACATCTTTGTGCCTTGTGTTTTCACCTTGCCTCTTTTCATGAAATTTTGACTTGTAATATCATTCTTTGCATCTTTCGGTTCTACACTTTTGACTAGTAGCGAAATCGCTACACCTTAGTTTCTCTTTGTTTCAACATGTAGCGAAATCGCTACACCTTAGTTCCATGTATTTTCATCATGCAGCGATATCGCTACACCTTTGTTTCCATTCATTTCAACATGTAGCGATATCGCTACACCTTTGTTTCCTTCTTTCGACATGTCACGAAATCCGTGACAGTTTTGCTCGCATCTTCTCTCTCCTCGGACATGTCGCGAAATCGTGACAATTTGGCGTGCAATTTCTCTCTCCTACTTTTTGTCGCGAAATCGCGACACATTTTCTCTCTCCTCAATGAAAACTCGACATGTCGCGAAATCGTGACATTTTCGGCTGTGCCTTCTCTCTCCTCGACCATGTCGCGAAATCGTGACAGAAAACATGTCGCGATATCGCGACAGTTTTCTTCCTTGTCTCTTTTTGCCAGTTTCTGAATCTGGGTCACCTCTATTTTCCTTGAAACTTTCTGCACTTGATCTGTGACCTACGAGCTGCATCAACTACATCAATCTTACTGTGTTGACAACAATGACAATACTTTTGCAATTCTTTTTCTGCACCTTGCTCAACAATCTCCCCCTTTGGAATTGTTGGCAACACCTTGCAACCTTGCTTAATTTCTTCTCCCCCTTTGCCAATAATACCAAAGGGCTGCTGTAGACTCCCCCTGAGTCTATGCACAACATTCTCAGACTTAAAAAGTTTGAATGCTCCCCCTGAGAATGTGTTTCCCATAGCTAGTCAGTGCTTGGGTGGTGTGACTACTCCCAACTTCTTTCGAAGGTATTCAAATACTTCCTTTGGCAAAGGTTTTGTGAATATATCAGCTACTTGCTCTGTAGTTGGAACAAAATCCAATTTAACCTCTCCTTATGCAACTTTATCCTTCAAGAAATGATATCGGATTGCAATATGTTTGGTTCTTGAATGCATTCCTGGATTCTTGGATATGTTGATAGCACTAGTGTTATCACATTTAATTGAAATTGGCTCTTTGAAATGAATACCAAGATCTTTCAACGTTTGTCTCATCCATAATATCTGAGTACAGCATGTTGTTGCTTGCAATGTATTCTGCCTCTGCGGTGGATAGAGATACTGATTCTTGTTTCTTGCTGTGCCATGCTACCAGCCTGTCACCAAGATAAAATGCTCCTCCACTTGTGCTCTTTCTGTCATCAATACATCCTGCCCAATCTGCATCAGAATATGCAATCAAAGTGAAATCTTTACCTTTTGGGTACCACAACCCATAATCCATAGTGCCCTTGAGATATCCGAAGATCCTCTTTACAAGTTGTTACATGAGTTTCTTTGGGACTGGCACTGAAATCTTGCAACCATACATACTTGCTTGTAATATATCTGGTCTAGTGGTACGTTAAATACAACGAGGCTTCCAATCATAGACACAGTACATTGTTTGATCTACATCCGGGGATTTATCATCCTTGCTCAACTTGCGACTGTTGTCATGGGAGTGCTTGACCGGTTTCTTGTCTTCCATTGTGAACTTTTTCAGCATTTCTTTTACATATTTAACTTGAGAAATAAAAATGCCTTTTTCATTTTGATTGACCTGCGGTCCTAAGAAATAAGAAAGTTCACCAATCATTGACATCTCAAATTCTTTTTTCATTTTAATTGATATGTCTTTGCGGTATTCATCCATCTTGCTTGCCAAATATTATGTCATCTACATAAACAACAAGAACAATAAGATGACCCTTCTCTGTTTTGACATATAAGTTGCTATCCACCAAACCTTTCTTAAACCCTTGTTTAATTAGATAATTATCCGACCTTGCATACCATGCTCCGGGTGCTTGTTTTAATCCATATAAAGCTTTCTTTAACATGCAAACAAAATCTGGATTGTCACCAAGTTGGAAGCCATCCGGTTGTTCAATGTAAACCTCTTCTTCCAGTTTTCCATTCAAAAATGCTGATTTTACATCCATTTGATATACTTTGAAGTTTTTATGAGCTGCTAATGCAGAAACATTCGATTGCCTCTAGTCCGGCTACCGGTGCAAAAGTTTCTTCAAAATCAATGCCTTCAACTTGAGCATAGCCTTTACATACCAATCTTGCCTTATTTACGACAACTTTGCCCATCTTCATTCAATTTATTTCTAAAAACCCATTTAGTGCCAATTATGTTTTTATTTGTTGGTCTAGGTACTAATTCCCAGGTATTGTTTTTCTCTATCTGATCTAGTTCTTCATTGATTGCCTTCATCCAACTTTCATCGAGTGCTTGCTTCAACAACATTTTTAGGTTCAATACTAGATAACAGAGAATAGTTCCTCACTTCGTTGTTCTTCTTGTTTGAATACCATCTGTGGGATCCCCAATAATCTGTTCACTTGGATGATTTTTCTGCCAATTGCCTGTTTTAAATTTCCTGTTTTCTTCTTCTTCAGATTCAGTTTTTACACCATCTGGATCAATTTTTTGATTCTTCTCTGTTTCTTTTTCATCATCACCTTCAATGACTTCTTCATACATAGGGTAGTTTTCTTGATAAGTAGTTTCTTGTTCTCTACCTTCATCAACTTTCACATCAGCACTTTCAACAATTTTCTTCAACCTCTTGTTGTAACATGTGTATGCCTTGCTTTTTGTTGAGTAACCGAGAAAGATACCTTCATCGGCTCTATCTTCAAATTTACCGAGGTTATCTTCGGTCCGTTTTATGTAGCACTTGCTGCCAAATACTTTGAAATGTCTTGTTGTTGCCTTTACGCCAAACCACAACTCATAAGGTGTTTTGCTTTCATGTGGTCTCGGCATGCAACTGTTTTGAATGTAAAGCTGCGGTATGGACTGCCTCTTTCCAAAATACGTCGGCTATTTTGTTTTACTCGACATTGTCCTTGCCATTTCCTGCACTTGTTCTATTCTTCCTTTCTACAACACCATTCACTTGAGGTGTCCTAGTTGCTAAAAGCTGTCTTCTTATCCCATGTTTTTGACAGTATTCTGTAAATTCTTCGGAGATAAACTCTCCTCCCTGTCTGATCTTAGGCATTTAATTCTTTTTCCTGATTGATTCTCAACAAGATTTTTGAAGGTTTTAAACATCTCAAAGGCTTCTGACTTGAGTTTCAGAAATAGTACCCATGTCATTCTTGAGTAGTCATCTATACACGGCATAAAATATTTGTGTCCATATATGCTTTCGGTTCTCATGGGTCCACATAGATCGGTGTGAATTAGTTCTAATGGCTTGCTAGTGAAGTATTCTTTTGCTTTGAAAGTGGCTCTGGTTTGTTTTCCCTTTTGGCATGACTCACGAGATGCTATTTACGGGTTTGCCAATGTTTGGTATATCTCTAACTGCTCTTTTTGAACTGATTTTTGCCGGATTTTCAAAACTAATATGCCCAAGCCTCTTGTGCCATAGCCAGTTTTCATCTTCCTGTCCCATCAAGCATGTTCCTTCTGCAGTTTTTGAAAGTGTATACAGATTTCTTGAAGTTCTCAGTCCAGTGGCTATTAACTTTCCATTTTTTGTCTTTCTTACTTCATGACCCTCCTTCTTGAAGATTACATCATGACCTTTGTCACATATTTGACTTACACTTAGCAAGTTATGCTTTAGGCCAATTACAAACAAGACTTCTTTTGATTTTATATTGCCATCACTGATCTTGAATGATCCCTTTCCAACAATCTTTGCTCCATCATTATTTCCAAATTTCACAGAACCACCTTCATAATTCTGTAAATTCTCAAACTTTTGCTTGTCACCTGTCATGTGATTGGAACAACCATCATCAAGTATCCAAGGTGCTGATTTGTTACGAGCTTTAAAAGCAATCTGGACAATCAAAGATTCCTTTTCTTTCCATTATGGTTTGATAGCAGATTTTGCTACTTGTTTTGCCTTTGTCCTTTCATTAGCATGTGCCTATTTTTCAGGAAATTTCTGGTTTTGTTTCAACCCACTTGGCTGAGATTTTCTACCCTGATAATTATTTGATGCAAAAGTGCTTCTGCAGTTTCTAGCAATATGTCCAAAATTATGACAATTATAACATTCAATTGCATAATTCATTAAAGGAGAAAAAACATTTTTGCTGGTAAAATTCCTTTGAGATACATTATGCCTGCAATCTGAAATCTTATGGCCATAAGCATTGCATTTAAAACAATAACCAGAAAATGCATGATTAAACACTGGGTGCCGGTCTTTGCCAGTTTGAAGTAGGAGCCATGACTCTTCTCCTCCTCGGATGTGTGACTTTTGTGAATCCATCTTTGTCGGTATTCTTCTTGAATCCGGCATTATTGTTTTCTTTTGCATGATTTTGTTTTTACGGTTCAACCACGATCTTTTCTTCTTTCTTTATGGGTTCTATATTCAAGTTCTTTGAATCCTTTGAAGATTCTCCTTCATCAAAGCCTAAACCAAATTTGATGCCGAGAAGGCCTTTGGTTATTTAACATTTTATCCAGCTTTACGGTACTTTCTTCAAACTTATGAAAACAGTTCAATTTTCTATTCATCTCCTCTAATTGCATCCTTAACTTAACAATGTCTTCCTCTAGCTTGTTGCATTCAAGCTGTCTTTACGAGTTAATTGTTCATCAAGAACTTCGGACATTTTCTTGAATTCCTCTGTCTGTATTTTTAGATTGTTTATTATGTATGTGGCATTCTCTAATTTCTTTGAAAAATTTTATTCTTCTTCCTTTCTGCACTCAACTCTTCAAGTGCGGCAACCAATTCTCCTTCCAAATACACTTGACTTCATCCTTGGAATTTTCATCACCTTCCTGATTTTCCTCTGTTCTTTCTTCTTCAAGTGCCATGAACAGAGCTTCACCTCCTTCTTCTTCAGACTCCTCATCTGTGCTTTCTTCAGAACTGTTGACATTCTTGGTTATGAAGCTTTTCTTCTTGAAGTTGTTCTTTCTGAAATTTTGTTTCTTCTTCCAGTCACCTTTTTCTTGGTGTGAACCTTCACCATTTTTGGTTCTCTCCTGCATTGGACATTTGGCTGCAAAATGACCGACTCCTCCACAATTGAAGCATTTAAAAGGTAGCTTCCCTCTATATTTTCCTTTTCCTTTTGTGAGTTTCCGAACAAAATTGGCTTCTGTTTCATCCAGTGTTCCTTCATCCTCAGATTCATGTTCAGCTTTTACATTCTTGTGTGCTTTAAAAGTTGCTTCTCTGTCTGTAGACTTGGTTTGTCCTATTCTCATTTCATATGCTGTCGGGGAACCATGCAACTCATCCATGCTTGAAGTTGTTTAGATCTTTTGCCTCTTCTATTGCGGAGACTTTGGAGTTAAATCTTTTGTGAAGTGTTATGAGAACCTTTTTCACAACAAGTGCATCATCAATTTCTTCACCGAGTCCTCCGATTGCATTAATAATTCCGTTGACTCTCGGCATATAAGTCTCTATGTTTTCATCTTCATTCATTTGCGGTGCTTCGAACTGTGCTCGATGAGTTTGCGGTTTTGCTTCCTTAATCTTCTTGTCTCCTTCATGGATGCTCTTCAGTTTATCCCACATGTCTTTTGCTGATTTACAACTCATGACTCTTATCAGTTCACTTTCAACAAGCCCACACATTATGGCATTCTTAGCTTTGGAGTTGTTTTCAAATTTCTTTTTCTCAGTAGTATCTGTTGGAGGGGTAGTGGGTGTTGTGTATCCACTATCTACAGAATCCCAAATATCATATCCCAATGCACTCAGATATGTTTGCATTATGAGTTTCCAGAAGGTGTAATTTGTTCCATCAAATAAGGGAGCTTTGTTGGATGAAAATCCTTCACCACCTGCCATTGTTTCTTCCAAGATCTCCTTAGGCTGATTAAGCTTGTACAAGGAACCTTGCTCCGATACCAATTGATGATTACACAATGACACTCGAGAGGGGGGTGAATCGGTGTAGCTATTAATTTTTATATCTACAACATTTAATATGAAATAAAGAGAACTTGACAACTGAAAAACAACTTGAACAAGAGAGCACACCACAACACTCAATATACCGAGGTTCACCAATTTGGCTACTCCTCAAAAATGACTGCTTGGACTCCAATCCAAATCCAGTCTTTGCAAAATCAATTTTACAAATACTTTACCAGCACCAACTGGAAGGAGCACCAACCCCTGTAATTTTTTGCTGCAACAGATGGAGCACCAACTCCTAGTACCAAGCACCAACTTGGACTGCAATTATGATCAATTTAGAATGACATAAAAATGTCTTCACTTCATGCACGACCCTGGTAGTGCTGCAATTAACCCAACTCTACACACTCTCACGGCTCTGCTTATTTTTCTCTTGATTCTTTTCTAACCCTCCTTTTACAACAATTTCTCTCTAACAACATCAACATCTTCTCTGTACGATTATTCTTTTATAACCTTTCAATCCTGCATGCAATCGAATCACATACTCTGAATGTTCGAATCCATGCAATACGGTTGTTCGGTTCCATGCACTATGTTCGAAACCCGAATACGTCTTTTGAAACCATGCGATACGGCAATTTTGTTTCATGCACTTGACTATTCAATTTCTTCGAATACGGCTTTTCGAATGCTTTTTGAAATTCCATATGTGATTCTTCGAAAGCTTTTCGATTCTTCATATTCGGCTTTTCTGTATGCTTCAAATACGTCTGTTAGAATGCCTACAAATACGACCTTTCGAATGCTTTTATTATCCTTCATATTCGGCTTTTCGAATGCATTTCAATTATGCATGTTTGGCTGTTGCATTGCATGTTCAACACCTATCAACGTTTAACTGTCTGTCTGACTTCAGTTACTTCTTATGTGACAGACTGCATGACGCTTTTCTGCCATGTGTCACCTTTCATGTTGCTTCGGCATTTTCCAGCTAACTTTTCCTATCACGATATCGTGACACTTTTAACTTATGTTGACGTCACCCTGAAGGTTGTCACGAAATCATGACCATTTTGGCCTTGAAAGCTTTTCCCCCGCTCATGTCACGAAATCGTGACACTTTGAACTTTCTTGACATCATCCTCAATGCTGTCGCGAAATCGTGACCATTTTGGCTTTGAACTTTCCTATTCATGTCGCGATATCGCGACACTTAGAACTTTTTCTGACGTCATCCTTAAGCATGTCACGAAATCATGACCGTTTTGGCTCTTGGAAGCTTTCCTTGCATCTTGTCGCGATATCGTGACACTTTCAACTTTTTTGACGTCATCCTTAATCATGTCACGAAATCATGACGCTTTCGGCTTCCAGCGAACTTTCCTTTCATCTTTGTCGCGAAATCGTGACACTTTTCAACTTTGACGTCATCATCCTTCTTGTCGTCAAATCCATCTCCATGTCACGAAATCGTGACACTTTCGACTTCCGTACACTCTTCTTTGACATGACAAAAAGAACATGTCGCGAAATCGCGACACTATGCTTCATGCAATGGCGAAATTTTTTACATCTTTGTGCCTTGTGTTTTCACCTTGCCTCTTTTCATGAAATTTTGACTTGTAATATCATTCTTTGCATCTTTCAGTTCTACACTTTTGACTAGTAGCGAAATCGCTACACCTTAGTTTCTCTTTGTTTCAACATGTAGCGAAATCGCTACACCTTAGTTCCATCTATTTTCATCATGCAGCGATATCGCTACACCTTTGTTTCCATTCATTTCAACATGTAGCGATATCGCTACACCTTTGTTTCCTTCTCTGCCAGCATGTCGCGAAATCATGACAGTTTTGCTCGCATCTTCTCTCTCCTCGGACATGTCGCGAAATCGTGACAATTTGGCGTGCATTTTCTCTCTCCTACTTTTTGTCGCGAAATCGTGACACATTTTCTCTCTCCTCAATGAAAACTCGACATGTCATGAAATCGTGACATTTTCGGTTGCGCCTTCTCTCTCCTCGACCATGTCGCGAAATCGTGACAGAAAACATGTCGCGATATCGCGACAGTTTTCTTCCTTGTCTCTTTCTGCCAGTTTCGAATACGGGTCACCTATGTTTTCCTTGAAACTTTTTGCACTTGATCTGTCTGACCTCTGAACTGCATCAACTGCATCAATCTGATTGTGTTGACAACAATGACAATACTTTTGCAATTCTTTTTCTGCACCTTGCTCAACAATCTCCCCCTTTGGAATTGTTGGCAACACACTGCAACCTTGCTTAATTTCTTCTCCCCCTTTGCCAATAATACCAAAGGGCTATTGTAGACTCCCCCTGAGTCTATGCACAACATTCTCAGACTTAAAAAGTTTGAATGCTCCCCCTGAGAATGTGTTTCCCATAGCTAGTCAGTGCTTGGGTGGTGTGACTACTCCCAACTTCTTTCGAAGGTATTCAAATACTTCCTTTGGCAAAGGTTTTGTGAATATATCAGCTACTTGCTCTGTAGTTGGAACAAAATCCAATTTAACCTCTCCTTCTGCAACTTTATCCTTCAAGAAATGATATCGGATTGCAATATGTTTGGTTCTTGAATGCATTCCTGGATTCTTGGATATGTTGATAGCACTAGTGTTATCACATTTAATTGAAATTGGCTCTTTGAAATGAATACCAAGATCTTTCAACGTTTGTCTCATCCATAATATCTGAGTACGACATGTTGTTGCTTGCAATGTATTCTGCCTCTGCAGTGGATAGAGATCTCGATTCTTGTTTCTTGCTGTGCCATGCTACCAGCCTGTCACCAAGATAAAATGCTCCTCCACTTGTGCTCTTTCTGTCATCAATACATCCTTCCCAATCTGCATCAGAATATGCAATCAAAGTGAAATCTTTACCTTTTGGGTACCACAACCCATAATCCATAGTGCCCTTGAGATATCTGAAGATCCTCTTTACAGCTGTTACATGAGTTTCTTTGGGACTGGCATGAAATCTTGCAACCATACATACTGCTTGTAATATATCTGGTCTAGTGGCTGTTAAATACAACAGGCTTCCAATCATAGACCTGTACATTGTTTGATCTACATCTGGGGATTTATCATCCTTGCTCAACTTGCGACTTTGTTGTCATAGGAGTCTTGACCGGTTTCTTGTCTTCCATTGTGAACTTTTTCAGCATTTCTTTTACATATTTAACTTGAGAAATAAAAATGCCTTTTTCATTTTGATTGACCTGCGGTCCTAAGAAATAAGAAAGTTCACCAATCATTGACATCTCAAATTCTTTTTTCATTTTAATTGATATGTCTTTGCGGTATTCATCCATCTGTCTTGCCAAATATTATGTCATCTACATAAACAACAAGAACAATAAGATGACCCTTCTCTGTTTTGACATATAAGTTGCTATCCACCAAACCTTTCTTAAACCCTTGTTTAATTAGATAATTATCCGACCTTGCATACCATGCTCACGGGTGCCTGTTTTAATCCATATAAAGCTTTCTTTAACATGCAAACAAAATCTGGATTGTCACCAAGTTGGAAGCCATCCGGTTGTTCAATGTAAACCTCTTCTTCCAGTTTTCCATTCAAAAATGCTGATTTTACATCCATTTGATATACTTTGAAGTTTTTATGAGCTGCTAATGCAGAAACATTCTGATTGCCTCTAGTACGCTACAGGTGCAAAAGTTTCTTCAAAATCAATGCCTTCAACTCTGAGCATAGCCTTTACATACCAATCTTGCCTTATTTACGACAACTTTGCCCATCTTCATTCAATTTATTTCTAAAAACCCATTTAGTGCCAATTATGTTTTTATTTGTTGGTCTAGGTACTAATTCCCAGGTATTGTTTTTCTCTATCTGATCTAGTTCTTCATTGATTGCCTTCATCCAACTTTCATCGGTGCTTGCTTCGACAACATTTTTAGGTTCAATACTAGATAACAGAGAATAGTTCCTCACTGCTGTTCTTCTTGTTTGAATACCATCTGTGGGATCCCCAATAATCTGTTCACTTGGATGAATTTTTTGCCAGTTGCCTGTTTTAAATTTCCTGTTTTCTTCTTCTTCATATTCAGTTTTTACACCATCTGGATCAATTTTTTGATTCTTCTCTGTTTCTTTTTCATCATCACCTTCAATGACTTCTTCATACATAGGGTAGTTTTCTTGATAAGTAGTTTCTTGTTCTCTACCTTCATCAACTTTCACATCAGCACTTTCAACAATTTTCTTCAACCTCTTGTTGTAACATGTGTATGCCTTGCTTTTTGTTGAGTAACCGAGAAAGATACCTTCATCAGCTCTATCTTCAAATTTATCGAGGTTATCTTCGGTCCGTTTTATGTAGCACTTGCTTGCCAAATACTTTGAAATGTCTTGTTGTTGCCTTTACGCCAAACCACAACTCATAAGTTGTTTTGCTTTCATGTGGTCTCAGAATGCACCTATTTTGAATGTAAACTGCAGTATGAACTGCCTCTTTCCAAAATCGTCGGCTATTTTGTTTTTACCGACATTGTCCTTGCCATTTCCTGCCTTGTTCTATTCTTCCTTTCTACAACACCATTCTGTTGAGGTGTCCTAGCTGCTGAAAACTGTCTTCTTATCCCATGTTTTTGACAGTATTCTGCAAATTCTTCGGAGATAAACTCTCCTCCCCTATCTGATCTTAGGCATTTAATTATTTTTCCTGATTGATTCTCAACAAGATTTTTGAAGGTTTTAAACATCTCAAAGGCTTCTGACTTGAGTTTCAGAAATAGTACCCATGTCATTCTTGAGTAGTCATCTATACACAGCATAAAATATTTGTGTCCATTTATGCTTTCAGTTCTCATGGGTCCACATAGATCGGTGTGAATTAGTTCTAATGGCTTGCTAGTGAAGTATTCTTTTGCTTTGAAAGTGGCTCTGGTTTGTTTTCCCTTTTGGCATGACTCACGGATGCTATTTACGGGTTTGCCAATGTTTGGTATATCTCTAATTGCTCTTTTTGAACTGATTTTTGCCGGATTGTCAAAACTAATATGCCCAAGCCTCTTGTGCCATAGCCGGTTTTCATCTTCTGTCCAATCAAGCATGTTCCTTCCGTAGTTTCGAAAGTGTATACTGATTTCCGAAGTTCTCGATCCAGTGGCTATTAACTTTCCATTTTTTGTCTTTCTTACTTCACAGCCCTCCTTCTTGAAGATTACATCATGACCTCTGTCACATATTTGACTTACACTTAGCAAGTTATGCTTTAGGCCAATTACAAACAAGACTTCTTTTGATTTTATATTGCCATCACTGATCTTGATTGATCCCTTTCCAACAATCTTTGCTCCATCATTATTTCCAAATTTCACAGAACCACCTTCATAATTCTGTAAATTCTCAAACTTTTGCTTGTCACTGTCATGTGGTTGGAACAACCATCGTCAAGTATCCAAGGTGCTGATTTGTTACGAGCTTTAAAAGCAGTCTGGACAATCAAAGATTCCTTTTCTTTCCATTCCGGTTTGATAGCAGATTTTGCTACTTGTTTTGCCTTTGTCCTTTCATTAGCATGTGCCTATTTTTCAGGAAATTTCTGGTTTTGTTTCAACCCACTTGGCTGAGATTTTCTACCCTGATAATTATTTGATGCAAAAGTGCTTCTTCAGTTTCTAGCAATATGTCCAAAATTATGACAATTATAACATTCAACTGCATAATTCATTAAAGGAGAAAAAACATTTCTACTGGTAAAATTCCTTTGAGATACATTATGCATGCAATCTGAAATCTTATGGCCATAAGCATTGCATTTAAAACAATAACCAGAAAATGCATGATTAAACCTGGGTGCCGGTCTTTGCCAGTTTGAAGTAGGAGCCATGACTCTTCTCCTCCTCGGATGTGTGACTTTTGTGAATCCATCTTTGTCAGTATTCTTCTTGAATCTGGCATTATTGTTTTCTTTTGCATGATTTTGTTTTTCTGGTTCAACCATGATCTTTTCTTCTTTCTTTATGGGTTCTATATTCAAGTTCTTTGAATCCTTTGAAGATTCTCCTTCATCAAAGCCTAAACCAAATTTGATGCCAGAAGGCCTTTGGTTATTTAACATTTTATCCAGCTTTACAGTACTTTCTTCAAACTTATGAAAACAGTTCAATTTTCTATTCATCTCCTCTAACTGCATCCTTAACTTAACAATGTCTTCCTCTAGCTTGATGCATTCAACTGTCTTTACAGTTAATTGTTCATCAAGAACTTCAGACATTTTCTTGAATTCCTCTGTCTGTATTTTTAGATTGTTTATTATGTCTGTGGCATTCTCTAATTTCTTTGAAAAATTTTTATTCTTCTTCCTTTCTGCACTCAACTCTTCAAGTGCAGCAACCAATTCTCCTTCCAAATACACTTCAGCTTCATCCTTGGAATTTTCATCACCTTCCTGATTTTCCTCTGTTCTTTCTTCTTCAAGTGCCATGAACAGAGCTTCACCTCCTTCTTCTTCAGACTCCTCATCTGTGCTTTCTTCGAAACTGCTGACATTCTTGGTTATGAAGCTTTTCTTCTTGAAGTTGTTCTTTCTGAAATTTTGTTTCTTCTTCCAGTCACCTTTTTCTTGGTGTGAACCTTCACCATTTTTGGTTCTCTCCTGCATTGGACATTTGGCTGCAAAATGACCGACTCCTCCACAATTGAAGCATTTAAAAGGTAGCTTCCCTCTATATTTTCCTTTTCCTTTTGTGAGTTTTCGAACAAAATTGGCTTCTGTTTCATCCAGGTGTTCCTTCATCCTCGGATTCATGTTCAGCTTTTACATTCTTGTGTGCTTTAAAAGCTGCTTCTCTGTCTGTAGACTTGGTTTGTCCTATTCTCATTTCATATGCTGTCAGGGAACCATGCAACTCATCCATGTTGAAGTTGTTTAGATCTTTTGCCTCTTCTATTGCAGAGACTTTGGAGTTAAATCTTTTGTGAAGTGTTATGAGAACCTTTTTCACAACAAGTGCATCATCAATTTCTTCACCGAGTCCTTCGATTGCATTAATAATTCCGTTGACTCTCAGCATATAAGTCTCTATGTTTTCATCTTCATTCATTTGCAGTGCTTCGAACTATGCTCGATGAGTTTGCAGTTTTGCTTCCTTAATCTTATTGTCTCCTTCATGGATGCTCTTTAGTTTATCCCACATGTCTTTTGCTGATTTACAACTCATGACTCTTATCAGTTCACTGTCAACAAGCCCACACATTATGGCATTCTTAGCTTTGGAGTTGTTTTCAAATTTCTTTTTCTCAGCAATATCTGTTGGAGGGGTAGTGGGTGTTGTGTATCCACTATCTACAGAATCCCAAATATCGTATCCCAATGCACTCAGATATGTTTGCATTTTGAGTTTCAGAAGGTGTAATTTGTTCCATCAAATAAGGGAGCTTTGTTGGATGAAAATCCTTCACCACCTGCCATTGTTCCTTCCAAGATCTCCTTAGGCTGATTAAGCTTGTACAAGGAACCTTGCTACGATACCAATTGATGATTACACAATGACACCGAGAGGGGGGGTGAATCGGTGTAGCTATTAATTTTTATATCTACATCATTTAATATGAAATAAAGAGAACTTGACAACTGAAAAACAACTTGAACAAGAGAGCACACCACAACACTCAATATACCGAGGTTCACCAATTTGGCTACTCCTCAAAAATGATTGCTTGGACTCCAATCCAAATCCAGTCTTTGCAAAATCAATTTTACAAATACTTTACCAGCACCAACTGGAAGGAGCACCAACCCCTGTAATTTTCTGCTACAACAGATGGAGCACCAACTCCTAGTACCAAGCACCAACTTGGACTGCAATTTTGATCAATTTAGAATGACATAAAAATGTCTTCACTTCATGCACGACCCTGACTGGTCTGCAATTAACCCAACTCTACACACTCTCACGGCTCTGCTTATTTTTCTCTTGATTCTTTTCTAACCCTCCTTTTACAACAATTTCTCTCTAACAGTGACAACATCTTCTCTGTACGATTATTCTTTTATAACCTTTCAATCCTGCATGCAATCGAATCACATACTCTGACTGTTCGAATCCATGCAATACGGCTGTTCGGTTCCATGCACTTCGACTGTTTGAAACCCTGCAATACGTCTTTTGAAACCATGCAGTACGGCAATTTTGTTTCATGCACTTTGACTATTCAATTTCTTCGAATACGGCTTTTTGAATGCTTTTTCGAAATTCCATATGTGATTCTTCGAAAGCTTTTCGATTCTTCATGTTCGGCTTTTCTGTATGCTTCAAATACGTCTGTTTGAATGCCTGCAAATACGACCTTTCGAATGCTTTTATTATCCTTCATATTCGGCTTTTCGAATGCGTTTCAATTATGCATGTTTGGCTGTTGCATTGCATGTTCAACACCTGTCAACGTTTAACTGTCTGTCTGACTTCAGTTACTTCTTATGTGACAGACTGCATGACGCTTTTCTGCCACGTGTCACCTTTCATGTTGCTTCGGCATTTTCCAGTCTAACTGTTTCCTATCACGATATCGCGACACTTTTAACTTATGCTGACGTCACCCTGAAGGTTGTCACGAAATCGCGACCATTTTGGCCTTGAAAGCTTTTCCCCCGCTCATGTCACGAAATCGTGACACTTTGAACTTTTGCTGACGTCATCCTCAATGCTGTCATGAAATCGTGACCATTTTGGCTTTGACAGCTTTCCTTCTATTCATGTCGCGATATCGCGACACTTAGAACTTTTGCTGACGTCATCCTTAAGCATGTCGCGAAATCATGACCGTTTTGGCTCTTGGAAGCTTTCCCTGCATCTTGTCGCGATATCGCGACACTTTGAACTTTTGCTGACGTCATCCTCAATCTTGTCGTGAAATCGTGACGCTTCTGGCTTCCAGTGACTTTCCTTTCATCCTATCATGAAATCGTGACACTTTTCAACTTTGCTGATGTCATCATCCTTCTTATCGATGAAATCATGACGTTTCGACTCTTTCGACGTCATCATCGCTTGTCGTGAAATCATGACACTTCCAGCTTCCGTACACTCTTCTTTGCGGAAAAAGGAACATGTCCGAAATCGCGACACTTTCTTCTACAACTCTCCTTCCAAACCAACACACTTCTCTTCTTCTCAAACCCGAGAAAATGGAACATGTCGCGAAATCGTGACACTATGCTTCATGCAATGGCGAGATTTTTACATCTTTGTGCCTTGTGTTTTCACCTTGCCTCTTTTCATGAAATTTTGACTTGTAATATCATTACTGCATCTTTCAGTTCTACACTTTTGACTAGTAGCGAAATCGCTACACCTTAGTTTCTCTTTGTTTCAACATGTAGCGAAATCGCTACACCTTAGTTCCATGTATTTTCATCATGCAGTGATATCGCTACACCTTTGTTTCCATTCATTTCAACATGTAGCGATATCGCTACACCTTTGTTTCCTTCTCTGCCAGAATGTCACGAAATCGTGACAGTTTTGCTCGCATCTTCTCTCTCCTCGGACATGTCGCGAAATCGTGACAATTTGGCATGCAATTTCTCTCTCCTGCTTTTTGTCGCGAAATCGCGACACATTTTCTCTCTCCTCAACGAAAAACTCGACATGTCGCGAAATCGTGACATTTTCGGCTGCGCCTTCTCTCTCCTCGACCATGTCGCGAAATCGCGACAGAAAACATGTCGCGATATCGCGACAGTTTTCTTCCTTGTCTCTTTTTGCCAGTTTCTGAATCTGGGTCACCTCTGTTTTCCTTGAAACTTTCTGCACTTGATCTGACTGACCTCTGAACTGCATCAATCTGACTGTGTTGACAACAATGACAATACTTTTGCAATTCTTTTTCTGCACCTTGCTCAACAACTGGTTGCATAAAGCCAACCATAAAATATCATGTACAAAAGTAGCATGAATGCTAACAAGAAAGTACCATGACAAACCAATTGCATAATGCCAACTACATAAAAACATGTACAAAGTTGCACAAGGCAACAAGAAAGTACCATGTAAAAGATTCGCATAAATAAATTGCATCATATACCATAATTGCACAATGACATCTACAAAGTAACATGTACAAAAGTTGCACAAGGCAAACAAGAAAGTACCATGTTCAAAAGAGATGCAAAAAGCAATTATACCACCAAATATCAACTCATATATATAGCACAAAACACCTCATAAGGATGAAGTTGTCATCACACAAGTGTAACTACACTTCATTCCCCCTTGAGGACAACTTCACCAAATCAAGTGAGTCCCTCAGCTTACAAAACTGCTCCTTGGGAAGAGGTTTGGGGAACAAATCAGCAGAATTAGAAGATGATGGACAATACTCCAACCGAATAGTCCCATCCAATACCTTCTCTCTGATAAAGTGGGCTTGGATTTCAACATGCTTTGTCCTTTGATGCATTACAAGATTTTTAGCCAAGGCAATAGCTAATTGATTATCGAAGAGCAAACATGAAGGACCAAATTGCTCAAAGCCAATTTCCTTCATGAGGGTACGAAGCCAAACCGCTTCTTGTGTAGCTGCTATCGTAGCCTTATACTCCACTTTCATTGTAGAAAGAGAAATTGTATCTTGCTTCTTGGAAGACCAAGAGATAGTTGCAGACCCAATACTAAAAACATATGTTGTGGTAGAATTTCTTTCTATTCTATCCCCTCCAAAATTAAAATCAACATAGCCAAAAAGAGCAAAGGAAGGAAGCCTAGAATAATTGAGTGCCAAATATCTAGTACCTGAAAGGTACTTCAGAATATTCTTGGTATCTTTTAAGTGCTCAATATAAGGTTTTTGCATGAACCTAGCCATCATACCAATTGCAAAAGCAATATCTGGCCTTGTGATGGTAACATAAAGAAGACTACCAATGATCTGCCTATACAATGTAGCATCAACCAACTGAGATTCTATACTTACTTCCAACTTAACCCCTGTAGAAATAGGAATGGAAGTAGGATTGCCATCCTCCAAATCAAACCTCTTAAGAAGATCTTCAATATACTTGGATTGACTCAAAAAGGTACAATCCTCATGCTGATAAACTTGCATGCCAAGATAGTAGTGTAGAAGACCAAGGTCAGTCATTTCATACTCTAACTTTAATTTGGAGATGAAATCAAAAATGGCCTCATTCTCATTTCCAATCATAACAAGGTCATAAACAAATAGAGCAATTAAAATGACCAAGTTATCCTTCCTAAGCACATAGAGATCTGTATCTGAATAGCATTTATCAAAACCAAGAGATAAGAAGTAACCTGAAATATTCATGTACCATGCTCTAGGTGCTTGCTTCAGACCATACAAGGTTTTCTTTAGTTTACACACAAGTGTTTCCTTACCTTGTACAACAAATCCTTGTGGTTGACTCATGTAGATATCCACATCCAAATCACCATTTAGAAAGGCACTTTTCACATCAAGCTAAAAAATCTGCCAACCTTGAGCAACAACAATAGCAATGAGAAGCCGAATGGTGGGCATTTTGGCAACTGGTGCAAAGGTTTCATCATAGTCAATGCCATGTTTTTGAGCATAACCCTTAGCAACCAATCTAGCCTTATACTTTTCTATCTCTCCATTAGAATTGTACTTGATTCTATAGACCCACTTGTTCCCAATAACATTTCTCTTATTAGGATAAGACACTAGATCCCAAGTTTTATTCTTTAGAAGAGAATCCATCTCAACCTTCATGGCATCAACCCAACAAGAGTGTTGTGAAGCTTCTTGGTAAGAAGTAGGCTCATGATCATTCTCTATCTTAGCTAGAAGAGACATGTTAAGGGTCATACTTCTAGTTATCCTTTGGCTAACTGAATTATGCTCTTTAGGACCCCTAGAATGATCCAACCACTTGGTCCTTTTGACACAAGGCCCACCCTTTTCTAACTCAAGAAGGTCTTCATTGAATTTGACATCTCTTGAAACAAATACAATGCATGAAGAAGGTGAGTATAACCTATAGCCCCTATGTTCTGCATCATAGCCAACAAAGATGTATTTTTGAGACTTTTTGTCCAATTTCTTCCTCTTTTCTGAAGGAATATATGAAAATGCATCACATCCAAACACTCTTAAGTGTGACAAATTTTGGCTTCTTACCATTCCAAACCTCATAAGGAGTCTTCCCCTCAACTAATTTTGAAGGACACCTATTAAGAATGTAGATTGTTGTACTGGCTACTTCACCCCAAAGAAATTGAGGTAAGTGGTCACCAAGCATGCATCTTACCATCTCCATGATTGTCCTATTTTTCCTCTCTGCAACACCATTTTGTTGAGGAGTGTATGGACAAGTAAACTGCCTTTTGATCCCATGAGAAGAACAAAACTCATTGAAATAATTGCTATTGTACTCCCCTCCATTATCACTTCTAATAATTTTGATATTTGCTCCCTTTTGATTTTCTACCAAAGCTTTGAACTCCTTGAATGTCTCAAAACAATCTGATTTATTCTTAAGTAGATACCCAAAGATCATTCTTGAATAATCATCTATAAAGGTGAGAATATAGGATGCACCACCAAGTGATCTAACATGTAATGGACCCATAATATCTGTATGAATGAGTTGAAGAATTTGTGTGGCCCTTGTTGACTTGTCCTTTGCAAACTTTTGTTTGCTCATCTTGCCTAAGATGCATGTTTCACACAAACCATGAATAGGTGAAATGTTAGGCAAGCCTTCAACCAAATTTTTGGACTTCATCATTTGAATATTTTGATAGTTTGTATGGCCTAACCTTAAGTGCCAAAGCTTGCTACTAGGAGAAACATTAGTTTCTAAACACACTTTAGGAGGAGCATCACCTAACACATAAATATTATTCTTCACATAACTTGTAATGATTGGTAGCATGCCTTTCCTAATGCTCCATGAAGTTGCATTGAACTCAATAGTGTGACCACTTCTAGCAACTTGCAAAACTGAAATTAAATTTCTCCTAAGGTTAGGCACATATAGGACATTATCAAGTAATTTCCCTTCAATTACAACATTGCCAACACCTTCTACTTGAAGTCTAGTATTATCACCAATGACAACTGAATCTGAAGAGTGCTTATGAAAGTCCACAAACTTATCCTTTTCAAAACACATATGGTTAGTGCATCCAGAATCTAACACCCATTCATTAGAAGTAGATGAGTCAATGGAGTAGAGGGCACAAACAAAGGTATTTTTATTAGAATTTTGCTTTACATTGTTGTTCTTTTTCTTTCCCTTGCCAAACCATTTCTTAGGTCCTTGTCCCTTAGCCTTTTCTTGCTCTTCCTTTTCTGCAATATTCTTCTTCTTGAAACAATTTTATTCCTTGTGGCCTTTCTTGCCACAAAATTTGCAAGTGAAATCAACTCTAGGCTTGTTGGGTTGGAAATTTTGATTTTTCCTTCCCTTGTATTTCTTCTTGAAGGAAGCCTTAGTGGCACTCAAGGCAACATTCTTCTCCTTGACAACTTGACCATTCACTTTGTCTCTATTAAGAGACTCTTCATGTTGAATCAATAATTGTGAAAGAGTGTTGAGAGGAATGCCATCCTCTTCTTGCTCTAGCCTAGTCTCAATAATGGTGACAAAATTCTTGAACTTGCTTGACAAGTTCCTCAAAATGATAAATCTTAAGAGCTTCTCACTTATCCAATCACAATTACAAGCCAATAGTTGAGTTCTCATGTCTTTCATCTTTGAGAGGAAGATCAAGGCACTTTCTTCTTCACCTTGCATAGTGCTAAGAATTTTGGACAATAAAGTGAATTTCCTTGATGTGTTGGACCCTAGATGGACTTGTTTTAGCAAATCCCATGCATCTTTAGCATGCTCACAATGGCTTATAGTGAGAAATATCTCATCACTCACACTATTGATAATCATGGAAAGTGCAAGGTGACTCTTGTTGTTGTATGTCTCAAGTGCCCTTGCCTGGGTTGGGATTGCTTCATCTCCATTCACAATGGGCCATAACTTTCTTGCTTGAAATTCAGCCCTCATCCTTGGTTCCCATATTCCAAAATTTGATCCATCAAGGATGTGCTTAGGTGTGAAGGAGATTCCATGATCAACCATTCTAGAAAGTGAACATAATCAAAACATAAGATGCATTGACAAAGGAAATAAATGATGCAATAAGAAAGTAGATAAACATACTTGCATATATAAAAAAAACATAACTTTCAAGTAATCTACTTTTCAATCATCAAAGATAATCATCATGAAAGATAAACATCATGAAAGATAATCAAAATTAAGCATCATCAAGAGAGATAAGCATCATCATGAAAGATAATCAACATCATCATGAACTACTATAACCATCTTGCAATAAACAACTATAACCATATTGCAATTGAATAAAGGAAATAAACCAAGATCAACTTGCAATAGATTAACTTGCAATAAGAAGGTAACTAACCATAACAATCATCTTGCAACAAAATAAACTAACTTGAATTGAACCATAAAAAATTTGTTAAATGTTAGATAGTCAATAAGTTAGTAAGTTAGTGTTCATTTTAAGGTTTTTCTATAGCCTAATGAATTGCCAATTCATCTCACCCAAGGTCAACCAAGCTACCCAAAAGGGTACGAGTACGAGGACCCAAAAAGGACTTGCTACCGATAGAGAGGATTCTTTTGGATTCAATAGGTGTTTAGCAAATATAAACTGTGTTGCAAGATTAAGTAAATTTTAATCAAATACTAAAGTTGTGGTTAGTAAGTTGATTCATTTTTAACCTTCTTGATTAATATGAAAATTAGTAAATTGCAAGTTAGTTGGTTAGTAGATTGTTTAGTAGCAAGTTAGTAAGTTAGTAGTTAGATTAGTTGAGATGCAAAATAGGCAAAACACAAATACTCTCTCTCTCTCTCTCTCTCTCTCTCTCTCTCTCTCTCTCTCTCTCTCTTTACTTTCATTATGAGAGATACAAGTTACATTAATTTACATTATGCTTCAAGAAAATGCTTGAGAGAGATTAGAAGAAATTAATAAAAATAGGGGGAAGAGAGTGAAAAAGTTGATCCGAAATTGCCTTGTATACTCCAAAACATACTTGGATAACCTTGCAAAACAAGCAAACTCACAAACAACCATTGTTAATGTGAGAAAAAAATGACTATAAGGTCTAAATTATTTGACAATTTGACTAAAAATTTGCCAAAAATTGCATAAAAGGATTCTAGTTGCATTATACAATAATAAAAAATGCATTTCAATTTATGCAAAAAAAATGACTATTAGGTCTTAAAATAAAATAAATGACTATTTTTTTATATTAAAAATAGAATAATAAATGACTGTTTTTTTATTAAAAAACAGAATAATAAAAAATGACTATTTTTTTTATTAAAAACAGAATAAAAAAAAATGATTGTTTTTTTATTAAATAATTGTTTCTTTTATTAAAAAACAGAATAATAAAAATAATTGTTTTTTTTATTAAAAAATAGAATAATAAAAAAAAATTCAGACTGTACAACAAAATGGGTGGGGGGCCATTTGGCCCCCAAATAAAAAAAATTTGCCTCAGATTTATTTTTCACCAAAATAGGGCAAATAATATATGGAAATAGGGTTTTTGGGCCTTTCGGACGCAACCATGGGGTCCATTTGGCTCCAAAACCCTTCCAGAAAAAGCTCAATGCCAAAAATTTATAGATTTAAAATGAAAACACCATTTGCAAAAGATCTAACAACTAGATAAAAAAAACACAATAAATCTATAAACCCTAATGGCAGATTTGCAAAATAAGTTTGCCCAAATATCAAATGCATAAAATACCCAAATATCAAATGCATGCATTAAAATATATATATATATATATATACCTTAATGGGTTTTTCACCTCAAAGGATTGAAGACACTTGATGGAGATCCCAACCGCTCTGATACCAAATGTGAGATAAGCAAAGTCTCCCCAAGATCGAAGAATGCTCCACAAGATCAATCACACACAAAAGAGGAAAACCCACAACACCAATATTAAGTGGTAAAACCCTACTTCAAATGAAGAAGGGAAACATCCACTATGAAGCTCACTATATTACTCAATGATTCAACAATACAAGAATGCTTCAATGTTATGCAACAATATGCATCAACATGATATGATAAGATGTAGTAGACAACACCCCTATTTAAAGAGAAGCTTTTCTACTACAACCCTAAAATTGCCCTAATATTATCACAATATTATCTTGAGATGTGTGACAAGTGGCATCTATCAAATATTAAAAAGTGATTGGTTACTTTTTAATATTTGCTAGAAAAGAGGAAATAACTTTTTTCCACAAATTAAATATTCCTAGCACCCTTATTTTATTTATTAATTGGGTGGGAATATTTTTACATAAAATAGAATTATTTTCTAATTCAAATATTATTCTTTAGACTTTATATTTTAGTCTAAGAATAATTTACACAATGTTGCATTACATATTCCAACAAATGACATATTAAAATTAGGTTATATTTTATAAAGTTGAAATATAATTTTAAAAGGAAATGAGAAATTGGTGTTTGAAAATAAATTGATGTATGACATAGGGTATTAAATTGTAATATTGCATTAGAAGTGGATGTTATAAATGGGAGTAATAAGGTATTGTTATGGTCTAAATTTGTGTGTGTAATTTTTGATAAAAGAGAAATATTAAGAGGGTTTGGTGATGGTCAAAATATTAAATATTTTTATGAGAAAAATTTGACGAAATATTTTATGGTTGGTTTGAAATGTGTTATGATAACTAACCCTTGAAAGTGGCATGAGAAATACATCTTAAGGTTTTTGAAGATATATCTCCATAAGAGCAAATTAAGAGGTATGGGGACATCATTCTTTATTTGAGGTGTTTTTGTTGAGTAAATGTTTTTGAAACATAAGGTGGAGATAAAATGATTGTTTGGTAAGCATTGTTGAAAATATTTGAGTTAGGGTTTGAGATCTACATGTGCATCAATTTTTGAGAGAAAGTGGAAACCATTGTATTAGGGCTTGTAATTCATTTTTTAATGATGTTGGAAATATTTGAGATAGAGTTTGAGAACAAGTGTGCTTTCACTATTGAAAGAGATTGATACATTTGTGCTAGATATTGTGAACTACTTGTATTAGGTTTGAAAAAAAGTTTGTAAATCATTGTGAAACCTTTTGAGCATTGGTTGAGAGATATTGAAAGCAATTGTGAAAGTGTTTGAGATAAATCTTATGAGGGAAATTTGTTCATAATTGAGGTTGATTTTTGAGAGCAAATTTGCAAGAAATATAGATCAGTTTTGTGAAGCAAGTTATACATTGTTTTGATTTGGTTTGAAAGGAATTTTGTAAGAGATAGAGATTGGATATGAAGAACATATTGATATTTTTATAATGCATATCATTCTCTATATGTTCTAGAGGTTAAACGAATTTTGAGTAGAACATATATTTTTTAAGAAAGTATTTCTGAAAGAGATATAAGCATTTATTTGTATGCAAGATTTTGAAACATTTGAGTAGGTTTTGTGAGCAACATTGTAAGCAAATTTGAGACAGAGCAAAGAGCAGGTTTAATTGCTGATTTGATCAAGCTTTTTGTTAAGGCTTGGAGCAGATTCAAGATAGAGTAGAGAGTATGTTTGGTTGCTGATTTGATCAAGATTTGTGTTGAGGCTTGGGGTAGATTTGAGATAGAGTAAAGAGCAAGTTTGGTTACTGATTTGCTCAAGCTTTGTGTTATGGTTTGGGGTAGATTTATGAGTAGAGTTAGAGTAGATTTGTACTAGACTTATGATAGGGTTTGGTACATATTTGAGATAGAGTTGAGAGTAGACTTTGGAGGTGACTAGAGTAGAGAGGAAAAAGGTCTCTAGTGGATAGAGGTCCATTAGCCAGTGTAGTGGGGACAAAGGTCTCCTATAGAGAGAGATCCACAATCCAAAGCAGTGGGGATAGAATTATTCTAAAATTTTATCAGCCAGAGTAGAGGGGATAGAGTTCTCTTATGGAGAGAGATCCACAAACTAGATTAGATAGGGGAAAGATTTCTCCTATGGAAAGAGATCCATGAACCAGCTAGAAAGATAGAGTTATTTTGTGGATAGAGATCCATGAACTAGTTGAGGAGATAGAGTTCTCCTAGATCAAGTTCCACAAACCAAAGCAAGGAGAAAGAGTTCTCCTATGGAGAGAGATCCACGAACCATAGCAAATGGGAAAGAGTTCTCTTGTGGAGAGATATCCATAAATTAAAGCATAGGGAATTTTTGTCTCCTTTAGATAGAGTTTCATAAACATTGTAATAGGGAATTGATTCCCAAGATATTTGTTGATAAAATTTAGATGAAATATTTTCTCCATAGACGTAACTCACATTGGGTGAACCAAATTAAAGTTATGTCTCTCTTGTGTGTGATCATTTATGCATTGCTTTGATTACTGCTATTGATATTTCTATTGATAATATTGGATAATATTGTTTGGGAAAGAAAAGTAAAAGTTGATATTATACTGTTCACCCCCCCTCTCAGTATAAGCCTGTGTTCTTCAATATTGAGCAAAAAATTGAAGGAGTTTTAGAGCTGTGAATTAGAGGAGTTTACTAGCATATTTGAGAGATTTTAGGATAAAAAATCAAAGGAGGAATTGAATGAATTAGAAGAAAAAAAAGTCCAAAGTTTAGGGCAACAAAGCATAAGGAATTAGAGCTGCAAGTTTTACAAATTCAAGGCAGCAAATAGGTGATTCAAATCACCAAGAAATTTGGCTATGAAAAGATACCAAAAGATATGCAATATTGGTGCGATAAAATTTCATTATATTAATGATCACATTAGCTATTAAAGCAACACATTTTAGTTTTATAGTAGCAAAAGGAAAGGTCTCAAGTTTATATCTTTAAGGTTGGATAAGATAGCATTCACAAAAGATTAAAACCTACAACAAAGGAAGGAAAAGTTAGATATAACATAAGGAAAGGAAAATATCAACTCCTTACTATCTATTGGAAAATAAATAAGCCAATATTATATAGCAAATATTGGATACAATAAACTATCCAAAAGGTAAAGGTTTTAGTATAAATTAAAATCTTGGAGTCACCATAGAAGAAACCACCAAGCATAGTTCCATTGTAGAAGAGTAGCCAATGAGAAGAAGCCATCATGGAAGAGAAACCACCATTACCATATCTTGTTTAAGAGGAGCCACCAAAGAAGTGGTACAAAGAAGAGGTCCCACCACATTAAAAAAGAAAGCCACATTTCAAGAAAGCAAGAGTAAAGTACAAGGGGTAAGAAATTGAAATGCATGAGATAATGTTTTCCTAGAGCTATGTACAATAACCAACAAGCATTGTGAGTCAATAATAACCATAAAGGAGCAAAAAAACAACACAAACAAGTCACCAAAGCACCGTTAGCAAGTGAAGTGGTACAACGACCAAGATTATTTGGCCATTGAAGATTGGAAAACATAGCAACATGTTGAAAATGCCAACCAACAACATAAACACACATAAAGTAGATGTGTTATTCATAGCAAAGGAAATGAGAAGAAGTATCACATGTTACTAAGTGAAGAGGTGTATTTTAAAGAAAAGATCAAACGTTATAAAGGAGCAGGACATTATTAACTAAATTAGAAGAAAGGAGCATTATAAAGCACCACATAGAGAAGAGACAACACATGAAGAAATGCTACAAAGAAAATGAAAGCACCACATAAAGAATAGACAATGCATTACCAAGCAAAGAGGAGTGAAGGAATGTTACATAGAAGAGAAGTGCCACCTTTTGGAAGGACAAGGAAGTGAAGAGTTTCTCTACCAAGTGTCATAATGTAAAAGGTAACTCCTAGGGAAGAGAAAATATCTTATTTGCATGAGAGACAATTCATACAAACCATTATTACAATAAGAATGTAAGGCAAATGAATGCAGTGTAGGATAGTTGAAGGTCAGTTAAACCAATAAGCATTAGAAGGGTAGTCAACATATTAGAAGGAACTAAAAGTAGGAGCATTAAATGCTATAAGAAAGGTGCCATATTGTATTGAAGTCAACAAATAGGACATCACCTTATTCAAAGTGCAAGTTGAAGAATAAAGAAGTCAAGGAGAAGAAGACCGAATATATAGCACACCATAGTCAAGAAGGTATTTGAAAGTATTTAAATTAATTTGTATTTTTATAAAGGTAAAGGAGAAATAAGGAATATTAATGCTAAGGTTAAACTTGATTAATATTTTATGCTTGATATTAATTAAATAAATGGAGGTATAAGGAATTGCATTGATATACTATAACCTTAGATGCATTATTGAAATATTTGAAAGCCTTTTGAAGTAAGAGAGATTTAATTTGAAAGCATTTGGAATTACTTTATTCAAGCATAAGAAATATTTGCAAATAACTTAATTTGGAATAATAAGGAATTCGACATAGAAATTGAAACATTTTTCAATGAGTTTACACATGTTTTTATGAGGGGTCAAGGTCCCCTCATACCGAGTGGGATTTGAACCTTGGAACTCTTAAAGAGAAGCCAAAGCCCTTATTAGTACATAGAAATTGATACATCAAATTTGCAAATATCTATATTTTCTAAATTTCTAATTAGGGAGTTATAAGGAGGTCAAAACCAACATAGATCATGAAATTTAGAAACTATATTATTAAAAATTGAAAGATACAAGAAAAAAAACATAGAGTTATTGAAAAGTTGGAAAACTACATTGGAATTAGTCTATTTCTCAAATTAATGAGACATAAGGAATCCAACTCTAAAGTCTTGAAGATAGAATTTTTTTCAATTGAAAGTGCATCAAAACTATTTCTAGCTTTCTATTCATAAATAGGGAGAAATAAGGTGAATAATAGAAGTTGAATATTAGGGAGACAAAAGGGATTCAACTCAAAAGAAAACTAAGAAACCTAAGTATTGCATCAAAGCCATAGAGATACAAAGTATTCTACAAAACTTGAGAAATTAGAAAGATCTTATCAAATTTGATCTTTCACATTCAAAATACTAGGGAGCTAAAAGGAATTCTACCTAGAGATTTGACTATTGTTTGATCATTCTCCAAATATTAAGAAAACAAGGTATACTACAAGATTTGAAGAATTGAAAGTTAGAATTTATACTCAAATTCAACTTAGAATTTAAAAGGTTAAAAGATAGGGAGATATAAGGTTTACAAGTGACCTTAGTCTATCAAAACTAAGGAGGAAGAAGGATGTCTACTTCAAAGAATACAATGAATAATGATATGGAAAACATCATTAGAAAGTAAAGGGTAAATATCATATAAATTGGAATCAATAATTTACTTACTAAGTGTGAAGGAAACTTAGATATTACTTCAAAATTGATGTATAGTGAAGCCTTAGAAGAAAAATTTAAAACTTTGGAATATTATCTACATGCTAGAATCGTTGAAGTAATCAATAATGGAAAATATGATATTCTAATTTCTTTAGATATTGGTAGTGTATTATATATGGAATTACTTACATTCAAATATTACAAAGAAGAAAATGTGAAGCTGAATCACTTAAAAAGAAAATAAAAATAGATGAATCCTTCTTAGAGAAGATATTTCTTTCTTCATGCAGTATTAATACTTCAAGTTATTCTAACTCAAGATCTTATCATGATGCTTTAAGTGATTGCTCGGAATATTGTATACAAAAGAATACTTGTGATAAGAAGGACAAAGGCAAAGATAAAATATTTTTTCAAGAATATGATGATAGCCTAACAACTCATGAAAGCACAAAGACTGACTCTAATGATGAATATAAAGAAGAAGAAGAAGAGGAACCTAATAAAGGAGGCATACAATGCAAAGTAAATTGAAGACAAGATGAAGAACCATATTGAAGACTAAAGTATTCAATAACCAAATAATGTAATACAGGAGGGTGTTGGAATATATTACATTATTTGGTACATGCTAATGTACCATCATGGGTACATATTTATATTAGGAAATTGTCTTATATTAGGGTTTGAGTATTTGCTTTATGAAATACAATAAATACACAAGTGTTGTTAGAATGTACAAATTACTTGATGATGTGAATGTGCATGTTGTCCATGTGCACCTAAGTCCATAGAATAGGAAGATGAAAATTCATAGGAAGTTGGAAGACCAAGAGTCACATCTCATTATATATAGGCCTTTGATATGGAGTGAAATAAGAGAGAAGCATAAGATAGATTAGAGTAGAGTACAAGTTAGATACAATGTAGAACTTATGGAGCATTTGAGATCTCCACATTTTGTATGAAGATCCTATTTTTGTGAGCTTTCATTAATGGTAGTTTTATGAGTTATTGTAAATGTTTCTTATGAGTTTTTCCTACTTAGTATATTGTCATTTTCATATACTTAATATTTCATGCTCATTTTAGCCCGTGTGGTTGCATTTCCTTTAATATATAGCATTTAACAGTCTCTTCCATATGTTTATCTCACAAATAAGTTGGTAAGGGCTAGTACTTGATTGTGTTAGCTTTTATGGGAAAGTATTACAGAATGAAAAACCACAAGATGCAAGATAACTAATATGAGATAACTATAAAATAATGGCACAATAATATGCAGGAAATAAATGAAAAGAACATCTGCAAAATAACTCAAAAATATACCATTAATGAAAGTGAAAAATAGTACAATGCTATACAATGGAGGACATAAACACTCCATGAAAGGATACGAAAAGACTACATTATACCATAATACTAAACTATACCACACATTCTCTATATTCTGACCACACATTGCATGGCAAGATGTGGTCAAACTAACATGGACCGAAGCTAAAGGGTAGATGTGGTCACAATCTAGCGATAGCCTGGCGATAAGCTGACGTCCTTCATTAAGCAATTTGGTGATTGGATTTTGATGTGGACTTCACACTAACTGAAAAGCTAGAAAATATTGTAATTGAAAAACAATGAATAGGTGAAAGTGCATAGTTGGCAACCCACATGTAATAACAAGTCAAAGGTGTCTTAGACATAGAATAATGTAGCACCAGAGTCTGTCATTCACAAGCAACAGATTGGGTTTGGCAATGACCCTAGCAGCGATGGTGTCTGAACATTGATAGGGCAACGACCATTACTAGAAGCCACATAGTATATAGATGAATCCATGGACCTGGTCATTGATGGGTTCGACACCAGCAAAAATATCATGGCAGTGAATAAAAAAAAAACAAAACAAAAGAGGCTCACCTACGGGAGTATGATGGAGTGGATGCAGTACAAATACAGGATAGAAGGCTCGACAACAGGAGCTTCGATAGGTTTAAATGCAGTAAGCACACATGGATGTCATCGATAGTAAAATAACCACGATGATCTGGGCATAGATGGTGATGAATATACGAACAAACACCTACGGTGGAAGGATATCGACATGTGTAGATGGAGCCTGCGGGATGACATGACAAGCTCATTCCCGAAAAGGGTAACCAATGGATGTTATGTGGACGATTGAAAGACACAGTGAGTTAGATGGGATAGACCCCGATATTGAAATGATAGACAACTTGGAAATTCAGTGATCGGACATTAGAAAGATGTTAGTGAGAAATTCAAGAAGAACATGGGTCTCAAGGAATACATAGGATGGCATGTACTTATGGCAAAAGGTTACATTGAATGTTAGCGGATACAGTGCCAACAATAGTATTTTGATAAGAATAAACAACAACGCCAGGTGGGACAGGAAACGGCAGAACAAGGAAACCCTAACCCTGATAGAGGAACCATAAAATTGCATAGCTTCGAGTAGGGTCATTTTGGTTGTGATGCTTCTAAGAATCAGGAGGGCACAGCAAAATTGTGAAGCCAGAGTCGAGGATTTGGTTAGACGGGTGTTGACAGAGTCGATGTCCCTGGCATCATGAGTAACGGGAGCCATAAGGAGATGGAGGACACAACCACAACACTACAAAATGGAGTCATAAGGTGTGGAAGTCATTCGTAGATAAGGTGATGGATTCTTTTTAGCGCCTTGGTATAAATAAAGTTTAAAAGCTTTTTCTTATATATAAAGTTTTAATAAAAAAAAATTCAATTTTTATATTATATAACATAAGGATTAAGGTTATTTATTGAATTTTAATAAAGCTCTTTAAATTCTATATTATATAATATAAATATTAAGATGCTTTATTAGATTTTAATAAAGTTTTTCTAACTTTTTATATCATATTTATATCATAGGAACCTAGGGGAGTTATAAGGGGAGTTATAAGGGTTATGGGTCTTTTAAAACATCTTGTTTGGTGGCATATAATGAAGGTTTTGGTTTGTATTTATATAATTAAAATAGGTATCACAAGGGAAATATAAGGATTGAAAATAATATTTATTTTTTTTAAAGAAGAGTTCTAGAAAAAACAAAATAATGGATTATTTTATTATTTTGTTATTATTTATTTTAACATCACCAAGTATGAGAAGTGGAAATAGAGAGATTTCATATCTTTTAAAAGGACCCAATGAAGGCATTGTACAGAGGGTTGGAAATTTTGTAAAAAAGAATATTTTCGGAAATATAAGAATTTCATTTTGGCAAGAGCAACCTTTGTGTGCAAGATCAAAGGGAGATTACGTCTAAGACTACTTTGTTATTGTATATTATTTTCTGCATTATTTTATGCTTGTATCTATTTGTTTATGCCATGAAATGGGTTGCAATAGGTGAATGCTAAAGATAATGCAAGTTTGTTTCATCCTTTGAGTCTCGCACTTGGTCTAATTTGATTGTGCTTGTGTTGCAGGTCCGTTAGGTCAAGTTGTTTTAGATTCATCTCATAACTTGGGGTTTTGCAGGGAGGGGATTGCTAACCAAATTTGATGTCTTTTTTTATTTTCCAGCTAACCTTGTAGATAATTTATTTTCATTGTTTACATTTCAGAAAATTTTAGATCTCTTTTAGTTGCATTTTCATTCTGGTCCTTCCAAAATTTCTCTTATTTCTTTTTCATTCTGGTCCTTCCATAATTTAAGTTGTTTCTTTTCCATTCTGGTCCATTCCAGAATTTCAGTTTAAGTATTTCCATTCTGGTCTTTCCAGAATTTTTGTTTGTTTTCAATTTTCATTTTCATTCTGGTCCATTTTCTAGAATTTCCTGTTTTATTTCTAGTTCATTTGTTTCTATTCTGGTCCTTATCCAGAATTTTTGCACCTCCAAATACATCAATTTAATTTTCAGATAAAATGCTGGTTTAGGAGGGTTACTAACGCCAAATTCACACTAAGGCAGATAAAGCAAATGAACACTAACATGCTAACTTACTAACTTCTACTAACACCAAATTCTAACATAGGGATAGTGGAACATTTACAATGAAGATAAAATGAATCCACTAACTTCAAAATGAACCACACATTAAAGACATGAATTCTAAAATGAAGTGGACTATTCCATGCACTTTTGCATTTGGAACCTTTCTAATTTGAAGATAAAAGAGTCTACTAATTGGGGTTCAGGGTAGACTATTTTAATATCAAGAGCACTAAAAGGAATCAATATTTTGCACTTTGGAAGTTTTGAAGGTCGTGATTACTAAGCATTATTTGAACTATTCAAGGCCCCTTGTTAACTATCACTTGCAAGGTTTGAGTTTATTCTGGTATACATTTGTTTTTATTTTATATGAATATTTGCTTACCAGAACCTTGGAGAAATGAATGAGTCTCATTTAATTTCTTTGCAAGAGAGAGTTTTCAATTCAATACTCTATTTGTGGTGATCATTTTGCAATAGGGTAAAATATTCACTCAACATTTTGGTGCTAGAAGGAGGGCCTTCTTTATTGCTTTGTGATTTAGATCTTTCTAACAATTAACGTGGTCAGTTTTATTTCCACTTTATTGTGCT
Source organism: Wollemia nobilis (assembly GCA_028583015.1). Taxonomy (NCBI): domain Eukaryota; kingdom Viridiplantae; phylum Streptophyta; class Pinopsida; order Araucariales; family Araucariaceae; genus Wollemia; species Wollemia nobilis. The sequence goes on from JAQPPZ010015344.1 coordinate 1,091,797, forward strand.
TGCAGGTACAACATTATTCAAGTTTATCTTGAGTTGTTTGTGAGAAGCCTTGTTAGAATAGTTAAGTTTCCCAAGCTGGACCCATCTGAGCATATTGCTACTAGGTCTAAAACTATCGGGGAAACTATCTTTCAAAGTCTTACTCCCAATTATAGGAAACCAAAAAATAAAACTCAAGAGATCGAAATCCCACCCAGTATACTTGATCTAGGGTCACCTTTAGGTTCAAGTACATCTAGTGGGTCTCCACCCATTGTTTCCATTGCGACAACTACACCAAGTGTATCTGTCCCCATCACTTCGATAGTTTCTACTATTCCCGTAGGGTTGCTACCATTACATAACATGGCCCAACAACAACAACAACCCGCTCTTTGGTGCGGTGTGCAAAGCTCTCCCTTGAATATACCTAGGGATGTCCATGACTTGCCTAGGCATATTGAAAGATCGCTACCCAAGTTCATACATGATGGTCCCATTACCACTGAAGAGCATGTCCAAATCTACAAAGACTACATGTTTAGACATGGGGTCACTCACGAAGACGTTGCGTGTCGAGTATTTCCTAATAGTTTGGACCATGTGGCTAATGAGTGGTACAAAAATCTACCCATAGGGTCCATTACTTTGTGGGCCCAATTGGAAGCTGCCTTCATTAGCCAATTTTGATTGTTGCTAGATCCTTCCATCATCTATAATTTGTTTGTGTCCTATAAACGGTTACCCAACGAGCCTATTAGGACGTTCAATGCTAGGTTCCAAAAGCTATACACGAATGTAACTCACCACTTCATGGTAGATGTCGCTATGGCCCTTCAATTATATTTTGGAGCTTTAGATCTGGTAACATCCTTGTTTGCCCGAAGAAATCCTCAGGTTACAACTCTTGCCTTAGCCTACGCCGAGAAAATGATCCTTGAGCAACAAATGAACTCACCAGGAGGGGGGTTGTCTCAATGGCCTAGGATGGGACAATATGGTCCATACAGTCAATTCGCCATGATGAATCAGGTAATGGCATCACAAGTTCCAACAATGAACAACCTCCAACAACCATGTCCATTAATGCCAACCTATTCACCATTTCCTATGTATCCTAACACATCCATCCCACCACCAGCCATGTTGCCAAACAACCAGATGACCATGCCAGGGTTCAGCATGCTTAATAATCAGTTGACCATACCTGGATTCAATGCGATTAATACCCAAAACCCTACGACTTATCCTACGATCACACCGCTTCAAAGTGTGAATCTTGGATGGAACCAAAATACTCAGAGTCAAGCCATTGTGCCTATTCTAGAGGTGGCTAATGCAGGAAACACATTTGGACCTGGAGCTATAGTGCCCCAACCGAAAGGGCCTGAAGCCAGGATGGATAAGTTGGAAGAACAAATGGCCAAGTTGACAATCAACGTGGGAAACATGAATAAAAGTCTGGCACAATCCTTCGGACATAACCGACCTCACAACCATAGAGGAAAGGGGCCATACAACACTCATCCCAATAATGGGCGCGTACCCAACCCAGTAGCCAATCAGGCAAATGTTTCGGAAGATTACGGTGAGTTGGAACCCTATGATGATGAATTGCCCCATTGTTGCCAAGGGAAGCAAGAGACTTTGTTAACTGAAGTTGTCCACATCCAAGAAAGTGAGGAAGAGGAGGATGTTGAGGTTTTAGGAGAAGAAGATGAAGAAACTTTGGAAGTCCAAGCCACTAGACGTTTTGGGAAAGGAAATCATCGGTATTACACAAGAAGCTCTAAGGATCCCAAAACTTCCTCCACTCCTCCAAACAACCCATTACTTCCTCCTGATACAAAAGGTGAGGTTAATCCACCTCCTCCACCAATTGTAGAGATGTCCAAGCCGATAAAAAAGATGCCAAATTCAAAAAAGCTCACTTATGACTTAGAAGAAGACATGAAGAAAAACAAGGCTAATATCTCGTTGTTCGAAGTAGCCAAACTTTTGGGTCATGAAATAGGTTCACCGAAAAACCCACCTAGTCAAGTCCATGAAGCCAAGGGTGTCGAGTCTCAATTAGTTCTGAAAAGGGAAAAGCGAGAAGTACCTCCCTTTCTCATAACCATTAGAATTGTAGGTAAAAATTTACACAATTTTTTGATAGATTCAGGTGCTTCGACCAACATCATGCCCCTGGAAATTTGTCAAAAGTTAGGACTCACACCCATCCCTTCTAAGAGTAAGGTGGTACAATTGGATAGATCTATTATGGATGCGGTTGGAAGTCTAAATGATGTCCTTATTCATATTAACTCAGAACCTAGGGTTCAACATCACATAGATATATTGGTGCTTAATATTCCTACCAAATATGGAATGGTATTGGGAAGAGATTGGAGTAAAAATATGAATGGATATATCGTAACAAATTATTCCCATATGTGGTTGCCTTGGAGAGGAGTGGCAAATCAAATTTGGGTGGATAGTGAACCTAGACTCAAGGAGATGATAACTAAATACAACAAACCCAATGAAATCCAGTATGTTGAGACTGAATTAGGGGCCTATAGCTTGGACATAGAAGAAGCTACCGAAGGACCTCAAAAGGAGAAGTTTTCTTGTAACACTTCGGAAGAGGATAATATGGTTTGGACTCTAAGATTTGATGGATCTAAGTCAAAACAAGGTGTTGGAGCTGGTATTGAACTTACATGTCCAGGTAGCAAGCCTATGCTCGTTGCCTATAGATTACAGTTTCCAGCCACCAATAATGTAGCAGAGTATGAGGCACTAGTTTTTGGACTTCAATTGGCCCTAAGGAGGAAAGTTAAATGTCTCAAAGTGTTGGGAGATTCGGAGTTGGTGGTCAAACAAGTTAAAGGGCAATATACTTGTTGGGATAAAATATTAAGCCTTTATAGAACCAGAGTTAAGGATTTGATAGATGAATTTGACGCGTTCAATATATCCCTTATCTCTAGGAAAAATAATCGCATGGCAGATTCTTTAGCTGTAGCCACAAGTATGCTTAAACCTGTGGACCATAAAAAGTGCAAGAAATTCTCAATCGAATTAGTGCCTTGCCCTTCGATACCAGATAATGTTACGAATTTTCAAGTATTCGATAGTGACAGACATGTGTTCAATTTTGTCACTAATTTTGGAATTTTTGAAAATCAGGTAATAGATGAAGACAAGAGAGGGCAAGAAGAAACGGAATTGCAATGCGAGGCAACCAGAGTGTGGAATGATATGCCGAATGGTATGGCTTCGTTAGAGAAAATATTTGACATTGGATACCAAGCGAAAAGAGGAAGAAAGGTACCACCCCCTAAAGAATCTTGTGATTTAATCAATTTAGGGAGTGCAAAAAATCCACGAGAGGTATTTATTGCTAAGGCATGTACAAGGCAAGAAAGGGAGTCTATCACTCACACATTAAAGGAATACATCGATTGCATAGCATGGAGCTATAAGGATTTGAAAACTTATGATCAAAATGTGATAATGCATACGATTCCATTAAAACCCGACTCCAAGCCTTTCAGACAGAGACAAAGAACGGTCAACCCGATTTTAGAGCCACTAATAGAGAAAGAGGTGAAGAGATTGCTAGAAGAAAAAATCATCTTTCCTATTAGACATTCTACATGGGTGGCCAATCTTGTCCCGGTAAGAAAGAAGAACGGAGAGATAAGGTTGTGCATAGATTTCAAGAATCTGAATAAGGCTTGCCAAAAGGATAATTACCCATTACCCACTATCGATGAGATTCTTCAAAAGGTAAATGGGTCAGAGATGATGTCATTCTTGGATGGTTATTCAGGATATAATCAAATTCTAATTCATCCAAATGATAGAATGAAGACAACCTTCACAACGAAGTGGGGAACATTCGCATATAGGAGGATGTCATTTGGATTATTGAATGCAGGTGCAACTTTCCAACGAGCCATGGATTTTGTGTTCAAAGGGCTCATTGGTAAGTGTATCATTGTTTACATTGACGACATTCCTGTCTTCTCTAAGAAAATGGAAGATCATGTCAAGGACTTGAGAAAAGTACTTCAGAGATGTAGGGAACATGGGATCTCCCTTAATCCAAAAAAATGCATCTTTGGAGTAACAGAAGGTAAGTTATTAGGACATGTCATTTCCAAGGATGGGATTGCTATTGATCCAAAAATAATCTCAGCTATACTAGCCATTCCTCCACCTAATAGCAAGAAAGAGTTAAGATCCTTTTTTGGTAAGATTAACTTTGTGAGAAAATTTATTTCAGGTTTTGTCGAGATTGCCAAGCCTTTGAATGACATGTTAAAGAAGGATGTTCAGATCAAATGGACAAATGAAAATAGGGAAGCTTTCAAAAGCATCAAGGATGCTATCTCTAAAGCCCCTATTTTAATTAGTCCAGATTATGCAAAGCCTTTCTATGTCTATACTTTTGCTTCAGATCATTCTTTTGCGAGTGTCTTAACCCAAAAGAGCGAGGGTAGCATCGAAAATCCCATAGCCTTTTTGAGTGCTCCATTGAAGGATGCAAAGCTGAGATATTCTATCTTGGATAAACAAATGTATGCCCTATTCAAGACCATCAAGAAATTTAGGCATTATCTAGTTCACAGTAAAGTTTTTGCGGTAGTTCTTGACCCGGTCGTTAAGTCTATGTTTTTGCAAAACGAACTAGGTGAAAGATGGGGAAAATGGATTTTGACCCTTCAAGAATTCGATTTGGAAATTCGACCCATGAAAATAGTTCGTGGACAAGGTTTGGTCAAGGCAATTGCAGAAATTGATCCATTGATATCATGCCAGCATTACGAGGTAGATGATATAACCAAATATGAGTGGTATGTTGATATTGCATATTTCTTGCTGCATGGTAAGTGTCCATCACATTTAAATTCCACTCAACGCAGAGCTTTGCGTTTGAAATATATGAATTTTTTGATTAAATTTGGTGTTTTGTATAGGAAGAACCATGAAGGGATTTACCTTCATTGTGTTAATCGAGAAGAAGCGACCCAAGTACTTAAGGATTTCCATGGTAAGTATGGAATGGGACATGGGTCAGCCAATGTGACAACCCATCAAATCCTAAGGGCTGGATACTATTGGCCCCATATGTTCAAGGATGCACATGCTCATGTGAGATCATGCCACATATGCCAAGTGGCGGCCAATAGAGAAAGAAATGTTGCAATGCCACTACAATCTGTGGTAGAGGCAAGACCTTTTGCACAATGGGGATTAGATTTTGTTGGGATTATCAATCCCAACTCATCCGATTCCCATAAATATATCCTTACTGCCATAGACTACTGCACAAGGTGGACCGAAGCTATTCCTACTAAGCATACCACTTTAGAGGTTGTCATTAAGTTTTTAGAGGATAATATTGTGACTCGTTTTGGAATGCCCAACTCGATTGTAAGTGATAATGGCTCTACATTTTCTTCTTTGGAGTTTGCAAATTGGGCATATGATAATATGGTAAGCTTGAAATTCTCCTCAAATTATTATCCACAAGGTAATGGTTTAGTGGAATCCTCTAACAAGAACTTGTTGTGTGTAATAAAAAGGTTACTTGAAAAGAACCCTAGGGATTGGCATAGCAAGTTAAAGTTTGCCCTTTGGGCTGATAGGATCAGAACCAAAGAATCAATAGGAACATCTCTGTATCATTTAGTCTATGGGCAGGATCCCATCTTTCCCATAAATTTAAGGTTACAAACATTGCACTTCATGAAAGAGTATGTTGGAACTAATGATAAACTTGAAGCTAGGTTGACGCAATTAATGCATCTTGATGAGAAAAGAGATGAGGCTATGCTTCATTTTAGCAAACATCAAGATGTAGTGAAAATATGGTTTGATAAGAAATCTAAAATCAAAACATTTAAAATTTCAGACCTAGTTTTTTTGTGGGATAAAGGACACGAAAAGAAAGGAGATCATGAAAAGTTTGATTGTTTGTGGTTGGGTCCATATCAAATTGTTGAAATCCTAGGTGAAAATAGTTTTCGATTAAAAACCTTGGATGGAAATGATTTGGCTTTGCCTGTTAACGAGTTGCATCTAAAGCACTACTTCCAGGCCTGAAAGGGGTAGAGTCTTGTATTATATGTAAATATGCTCGTGTTTTAAGAATGTTGAGTTTAATTGTATGTTTGTATTCATTCACTTCTGATTTTATGCTGATATCCAGTATTTTGTACATAGTTTGAAGGTGTTGGTTTTGATTGGTTTTGGGTTTTGGATGTGTGGTGTTTTGTTGTCATTTATTTTAGTTTTGGTTGTTTTCTAGTATTTTAGAGTGAGATGTCAGCTCATGTCCTCATGAATGTTCACTAAGACCAAGAGAATGTGAAACATCATAATTGTATTGTAGAAGGCTCCACAATTATCACAAACATATTAAAGTATATCGTTTGAAACTTGTGATGCATGAAGTTGTCAATTTTGTAAATTAGGGTGAAATATTTTGCATGCTCCATCTCATTCAACCTCATTTCATGGTACATTTCACCTTGCATTGCATCTCACTTGCATCTACATTTCAAAGGCAATCATCGAAAACATGTCAAATTCTCTTAGGATCATTGCACAATATACACTAAGAAGATCTTGAGATTGGGAACTGATGCTGAAATTGTCTTGAACCAAACACGATTTGCACATATTAAAAGCATCTTGGGTAAAATGGTCAAAACCATACTTGGGAGAAAAGTGCAAGGTGAAAAGAGTCATTCTTGTCGGTCCTATCATGCAACATAGTCCATAAAATAGTGGTTTTCACCACTTCCACAATACTTGAAAACCCAAAATCAGAGTAGTAAGGATAGGGTCAAATTCTCATCATACTTAGGTTGAGAATCCGATTCCCCAAAGCTCTAATTTTTGCCTCCATCACACCATTGACTATTGGGTCGTAAGGATCGTACTACATATCCCTCGGAAGGATGGGTAGTCATCCCCAAGATTCAAGAAATCCAAAGTAAAATATTTGTCATTCCATTTCCATCACACCACTAGTTATTGAGTTGTAAGGATCGTACTACATGTCCCCTCAGAAGGATGGGTAGTCATCCCCAAGATTCAAGAAATCAAAATCCAAATCATGGACTATGGGGCTAACCTCCACCGGGGCTATAGACGCTTGACTGGCAATGGAGTATGCTCATGCGTGGTGACATGTCTCATTTAAAAGCGAGACCTTTGACCGCTCACACGGACAGGCTAGCCTTGTGGTTTCATCCATAATAGGTTTAATTATTTTGATCAAGATGAGGTAATGAACTCAGATCAAAGTAGTAAGGATAGGGTCAAATTCTCATCATACTTAGGTTGAGAATCCGATTCCCCAAAGCTCTGAGTCCACTTGCACACATTGGTTTGGGATGGTAGTGGCGCATAACCAACCTTTTGATCTGGTAAATGAATGCACTGCACACACATTTGGTCCTAAGAGGGTTAGACAATTTTAGTGTGTTTGTTTGTGGTACTAGAATGTTGAGTCTTTGCAAAACAGGTTGTTCATAGCATCCTTTCAATACATCCTTTTAACCCATATCACTTGCATAAGTCATGAAGACATAAAAATCCATGTGAAACTGATGATGGAGTGTTGAATGGTTTTAGATGATAAGGAATAAATCAATTTGTACGCATAGAGCTGATGCTGAATGATGCTGACGGTTCATGTTTTCTTGGGTCTAGTCTTCATTCTATGGATATTTGCTAATGCTTGTAATTCTAATATTTGTGTTGTTAGAGTTTGGGTTCTCACCGAAATGCTAGGAGCATTTTCCAGCAGAGTCGCCATTTGTTGTGGCTGCTCCACAACTACCCCCCAAAATTTGGGGACCCACTTAAACTTGTGATTTTAGAAGTCTCATTTGTCATGGATTGCAAGTGTTTGATGTGACCAGAGTCATGAGCTCGCCCTACGGATTTTGAGCCTCCTTGGTTTATAGGATCTTCTTGTCTGTTGGGGAGGATTTTGATCTTGCTATTTGATTGAAGTCATTATCGATTGCATATATGTTTTCATTCATTCAATAAAGTTAAACTTTGATTAGGATTCTCCTTTTGACATTTTTGCTTGTTTTCTTTTAGCTTGTTTTGTTATAGTCTAAACCACTAGATTTTGTGTGGAGAGTTTAATTAAAATATATATATATATATATACTTTATTATTATATATTACATATATAATAATAAAATATATATTAAATATATATATATATATAAAATAATAATAATAAAAAGTATATATTATATATTATATTATATATTTATATATAATATAATATATGGTAATGAAACAAATAAGTATAATATAATATAAATCATATTATATTATATATATAAAAGCCAATAAAGGCCACTAAGCCTTGAATTGACTTTTTAAGGGTTACGATGATTTAAAATGAATGAACTAACAATATTTTGTGGTTTGCAAGTGTTGGAGAGCCTTCGAGACAAACCAGGCGGCGTGGTCTTCAAGGGAGACATGGAAAAGGATGTCCAAAGGGAACGTGAATGTGGATCCCAATGTGAAAACTTGACACTAAGTTCACACTGACTGACAGGGTGGAAAATATTATAATTAAACAGCGATGAATAGGTGAAAGCGCAGAGCTGGCAACCCATGTGTAAAGGTGGACTAGACACAAAATAACGTAGCGCTAGAGTCTATCATTCACAAGCAGTGGACTGGGTTTGGTGACAACCCTAGCAGCAATGGTGTTTGAATGTTGATAGGACAACGACCATTACTGGAATCCACGTGGTATATAGATGAATACGTGGACCTGGTCATCGACGGGTTCGATGCCAATAAAAAATATCATGGCAGTGAATAAAAAAAAAAATAGAAGAGGCTCACCTATGGGAGTACGATGGAGTGGATGTAGTACAGCTACGGGATAGAAGGCTTGATGATAGGAGCTTTGACAGGTTTAAATGAAATAAGCACACATGGGTGCCATCGATAGTATACAAACCATGATGATGGGAATGTTGATGGATCATCCCAAGCATATATGGTGATGAATATACGAACAAACACCTATAGTGGAAGGATATCGACGTGTGTAGGTGGAGCCTGCGGGATGACATGACAAGCTCATTCCCAAAAATGGTAACCAATGGATGTTATGTGGACGATTGACATTCACCAGAGATAGTGACAAGACACAGTGACTTAGGTGGGACATACCCTGACATTGAAATGACATACAGCTTGGAAATTTAGTGATCAGACGTTAGAAGGATGTTAGCGATAAATTCAAGAAGAACATGAGTTTCAAGGAATATGCAGGATAGCGTGTACATGTGGCAAAAGGTTACATTGAATGTTAGTGGATACAATGCCAAAAATAGTAGTTTGATAAGAATAAACAACAACGCCAGGTGGGACAGGCAACGGCAGAACATGGAAACCCTAACCCTGATAGAGGAACCATAAAATTGCATCGCTTCGAGTAGGGTCATTTTGGTTGTGATGCTTCTGAGAATCAAGAGGGCACAATAGAACTGTGAAGCTAGATTCATCTACAGAATGTAGAGCCAAAGATGAGGATTTGGTTAGATGGGTGTTGATAGAGTCGATGTCCCTGGCATCATGAGTAAGGAGATGGAGGACACAGTCGTGACAGTACAAAAAGGAGTCATAAGGTGTGGAAGTCATTCGCAGATAAGGTGATGGATTCTTTTTAGGGCCTTGGTACAAATAAAGTTTAAAAGCTTTTTCTTATATATAAATTTTTAATAAAGTTTTTTTTTTTTTTTAATTTTTATATTATATAACATAAGGATTAAGGTTCTTTATTGAATTTTAATAAATTTCTTTAAATTATATAATATAAATATTAAGATGCTTTATTAGATTTTAATAAAGTTTTTCTAACTTTTTATATCATAGGAACCTGGAGTTATAAGGGTTATGGGTCTTTTAAAACATCTTGTTTGGTGGCATATAATGAAGGTTTTGGTTTGTATTTATATAATTAAAATATGTGTCACAAGGAAAATATCAGGATTGAAAATAACACTTATTTATGTTAAAGAAGAGTTATAGAAAAAGATAAAATAATGCATGGTTTTATTATTTTGTTATTATTTATTTTAACATCATCAAGTATGGGAAGTGGAAATGGAGAGATTTCATGTCTTTTAAAAGGATCCAATGAAGGCATTGAGGGGGCTAGAAATTTTGTAAAAAAGGAGATTTTCGGAAATATAAGAATTTTATTTTTGCGAAAGCAAATTTGTGTGCAAGATCAAAGGGAGATTACATCTAAGACTACTTTTTTATTGTATATTCTTTTTTGCATTATTTTTTGCTTGTATCTATTTGTTTATGCCATGAAATGGGTTACAATAGGTGAATGCTAGAAATAATGCAAGTTTGTTTCATCCTTGGAGTCTCGCACTTGGTCTAATTTGATTGTGCTTGTGTTGCAGGTCCGTTAGGTCAAGTTGTTTTAGATTCATCTCATAACTTGGGGTTTTGTAGGGAGGGGATTGCTAACCAAATTTGATGTCTTTTTTTATTTTCCAGCTAACCTTGTAGATAATTTATTTTCATTGTTTACTTTCAACATTTTTAATCTCTTTTCCATTTCATTCTGGTCCTTCCAAAATTTCTCTTATTTATTTTTTCATTCTGGTCCTTCTAGAATTTAAGTTGTTTTTTTTTTCATTCTGGTCCATTCTAGAATTCTAGTTTAAGTATTTCCATTCTAGTCTTTCTAGATTTTCTGTTTGTTTTCAGTTTTCATTTTCATTCTGGTACATTTTCCAGAATTTCCTATTTTATTTTTTATTCATTTACTTCTATTCTAGTCCTTATCCAAAATTTTTGCACCTCCAAATACATCCATTTAATTTTTAGATAAAATACTAGTTTAGGAGGGTTACTAACGCCAAATTTACACTAAGACAGATAAAGCAAATGAACACTAACATGCTAACTTACTAACTTCTACTAACACCAAATTCTGACATAGGGATAGTGGAACATTTACACTAAAGATAAAATGAATCCACTAACTTCAAAATGAACCACACATTAAAGACACAAATTCTAAAATGAAGTGGACTATTCCACACACTTTTGCATTTCGAACATTTCTAATTTGAAGATAAAAGAGTCTACTAATTGGGGTTCAAGGTAGACTATTTTAATATCAAGAGCACCAAAAGGAATCAATATTTTGCACTTTGGAAGTTTTGAAGGTCGCAATTACTAAGAAATGTTTGAAAGGAACTGTAAAGACGCCTTGTTAATTATCACTTGCAAGTTTTGAATTATTTTGGTATACATGTCTTATTTTATATGAATGTTTTCTAACCAGAACCTTGGAGAAATGAATGAGTCTCATTTAATTTCTTTGTAAGAGAGAGTTTTCAATTCAATACTCTATTTGTGGTGATCATTTTGCAATAGGGCAAAATATTCAATCAACACTAACTTTACTCTAAAGTAAAATCCTACTATAGTTATGTGCCAAAGGTGGTACATTTACATAACCCAAATGATGTAATATACTTTAACACCCCCTTGTATTACATTATTTGGGTATTTAAGACCAATATGGATATTTTATATGGTACTGGAGTTTGCATTCTCCTTCTCTATTGTTTGTCCTATTCAAGCAAGTAGTTAATATTTTCATAAAATGCTATCTTTACTGAGAGAGCTTTGACTTCATGATCATCTGTAGGATCTTCTAGTTCTTAAATTTCTTGAATCCTTTAAGCTAAGTGTCCCTTATTTTTTTCTTCTTGATATTCCAATTGAGGATAATTTTATGGTCACTGAAACTGTTGTTGATGAGGATTATTTTGAGCTTGGTATTACCTTTGTTGGAATGCCCTATTTGGTTGGCTTCCATAGTTTATCTAATTTATCTGATTCTATTTTTTGGGATTGAATCTATAGTAATTAGTGCTATGACCTTTTCTCTTGCATATATGATAATATTTTTTTTTGGTAAATTAATTTTATTCAAAATAGGGCATTTGAAAGGCGCCCCAATGCCTTGTACATAAGTGAAGCAAAAAGGAACACTAAAATTTCAAGAGGATCACAATAGAGAGGCATTAAGCCTAGAACAACAAAAGGAGAACATCCTCTAGGACAAAGGAACAAAAATAGGAACTAAAAACCATCATCCTAGATCAAAACCAAATATTCTATACTTCAAGCGAACGAATCAAAACCCAGATAGAAAGGAACAAAACCTAGAAAGAAAAGAAAGCAGTTGCAACAAAGGGACAAAAAGCACACTTAGAGAGGAGCGTCAGTTTACATTGGAGAAATAGCAGTGGTGTCTAGAGCGATGTAATTCACAGCATCCTTCGGGTTGTCCTTTAGAGCATCGATACAAGCTTCCTTGACGATTTCAACCACATCATCATATTTGGCACCCCCTTTGACATCAGAAGGCATTTCAGCAAAAAATAGTTTAGGAGTATCATCAAAGGTATCACAAAAGAATAGAAGGCTAAGATCCTAGCACTTTTATTTGAGACTCACAATAACCTTGCCAATGACTGTGTGGGCAGTCTCCAGGTGATCGATAGTTGTAGAAGTAGCTTGAACGTCCAATTTGTGAAGGTATTTTTCAACAAGGTCAAGTGGGTTGGAGTGGTCCTTTGGAAATTTGACAGAAGTAGAAGGAGGGGTTTTAGTTAATTCTTTGTGCTTGAGCCTCTAGGAACATCTGACATGAGTGGTTTCAACTTTAATCTTTTTCCTAATGTTGAATTTAGGATGAGGCTTATCATTCTTGTTCTTCCTATTATATTTTCAAATTTTGGGACTGGGTGAAGAGGAAGAGTTTTCCTCCTTAGACTCAGGGGCATGGATGTTACTTGTAGTAAAATTGAGAAGGAGGTATCTTTACAAGACATTAAAAAGCCCTTGGTGGCATGGTAAACCCTCATCCTTTTTGGATCGGGTGGACACAATGGTATAGTCGATATACCAGAATATGGTGACAGTGATGTTCATCGTCTTGGCATCACGGAAGTGATTTACATAAGCAAAGTGAAAGAAACAAAGTTGGGCCTCAAGGTTATCATAGGTTAAATATTGCATGATAGGTTTTAAGATTTCTTTCCAAGGAGTAGAAAGATGACTGCAATGCAAACCTTTTCTGTACATTTTGTGAATCGTCGAATTATTTTCAAAGAACACCATCTTCGCTTCCTAGTTATACTTATTTTTTTGGATAACCTTGCCATCCAAAGGTTGTCCTGTCAGGTCCACCAACAACTCAATAGTGATATGGTATTCCACCCCATCAACTAGTAACAAGACCCTTATCCCAGGTCTTAGAAAAGGCCTTCGTTACTCCTTCATCAATGCCCAAAAATAGCTTGAAGAACTCAATAAGTGCCTTTTAGTCTTATCCTTCCACAAATCTCTGACCATTGGATCAAGTTCAAATACTGCAGGTTCAATGAAAATGGGTTTGCTTTCCTTCATGGTGATAGGAAAAAAATGATGAAAAGGAAAGCATAGAAAAAGGATTAGGTTGAATAGGACAGACGCAATGGTAATTGTTAGTCTTACAATGACATTGAGAGGGGGGGTGAATCAGTGTAGCTCTTTTAATCTTGAATTTATAGCTCTTAAAATAGAAGCAATTAAAACTTATAACAAGATACAACAAGAATAACAGAAGAGCATCACACAACACAAGATTTAACGAGGTTCACTAATGTGGCTACTCCTCAAGAATGACTGCTTGGACTACCATCCAAATCCAGACTTTACAAAGCAACAACTTTACAATCACTTTACCAGCACCCACTGGAAGGAGCACCAACCCCTTATTTATCTGCACGAACAAAAAGGAGCACCAACCCATGATTTACCAGCACCTACTGGAAGGAGCACCAACCCCTGATGCCAAGATGCAACCTGGACTTGAATTATGAATCTAGAAGATTAATAGAATGATACCTCTACTTTTACAAGATCTCGACAAGTCTGCTTCACCTTAGCGATCTCTGTGCACTCTGCTCTCTCTACAAAATTACTTTGCACAATCTGCTGCATCACGGTCAAACCATCATCTTCTTCCTTTTGCGCACTCTGCTTCCTTTGGAATTTCACACTTAGCACAATTCGATACGACTTGCACTCTGCGCTCTGCGACCAAACTTCATGCACTTTGACAACACTCAATTCTCCAAATAGCCCTGCTTTTATAACAACATTTTCATGATGAAAAAACTCTAATCTTAGTCGGTTGTAACCCTAATCTTAGTCGACTGTAAACCCTAATATTCATCGGCTAACATTGGTCTTCATCGGCTTCAACTGCCCCTATAACTCTTCTATTGCGATTGCCGCAAAAACACAACATGTCATGATATCGCGACACTTTTGCCTCCGTACACTTTCTCTTAGCTTTGGCCCATGAGAATACAACATGTAGCAATATCGCTACACTTTTTCCTTCGTATGCTTTCTCTTAACTTTGGCCCGCGATAATACAACATGTAGCGATATCGCTACACTTTTTCCTTCGTACGCTTTCTCTTAGCTTTGGCCCGCAAGAATACATGTAGCGATATTGCTACACTTTTTCTTTCGTATGCTTTCTCTTAGCTTTGGCCCCGCGAAAACATAACATGTTGCGATATCGTGACACTTTTGCCTCCTTGCTACTCTTCTCGGCTTCAACCAGCGAAAACACATGTCACGATATCGTGACACTTTTGCCTTCTTACTTTCTCTCTCCTCTTTTAGTCGCGAAAATGTGACATGTCGCAAAATCGTGACATTGTCTCTCCTTTGCTCTTTCTCTTGCTTTCGGGTCGCAAAAACTCGACATATCACGATATCGCAACACTTTTTCTCTCGGACTCTCTCTCCTACAACATGTCGCAAAAATGTGACACTTTTTCTCTCGGACTCTCTCTCCTACAACATGTCTCAAAATCATGACACTTTTTCTTTTGGACTTTCTCTCCTGCATTATGTCGCAAAATCGTGACACTTTTTCTTTCAGATTCTCTCTCCTCCAACATGTCACGAAATCACGACACTTTTTCTTTCAGACTCTCTCTCTTGCAACATGTCGTGAAATCATGACACTTTTTCTCTCGGACTCTCTCTCCTACAACATGTCGCGAAATCGTGACACTTTTTCTCTCGGACTCTTTCTCCTGCAACATGTCACGAAATCGTGACACTTTTTCATCCGTACAACCTTCCTTGCAATATGTCACGAAATCGTGACACTTTTTCGTCCGTACAACCTTCCTTGCAATATGTCGCAAAATTGTGACACTTTTTCTACTTGCCTTTCTCTCTTCCAACATGTCATGAAATCGTGACAGTTTTGCTTGCTTCTCAACATGTCACGATATCGTGACAATTTTTCTTTCTTGCCAACTTGTCGTGATATCGCGACAGTTTTTCTTTCTTGCCAACATGTCGCGATATCGCGATAGTTTTTCTTTCTTGCCAACATGTTGCGATATCGTGACAGTTTTTCTTTCTTGCCAACATGTCGCGAAATCATGAAAGTTTTTCTTTCTTCTTCTCTCTCTTCCAACATGTCGCGATATCGCGATAGTTTTTCCTGCTTCTTCTCTCTCTTCCAACATGTTGCAAAATCATGACAATTTTCTTGCCTACTGTTTATGTCGCGATATCGCGACACTTTTCTTACTTGTCTTTTTCTTTGATCTTTTGCAACTGGGGCACTTCGGTATTCTTGGAAACTCACTATACATACTCTGAATGACCTTTGAACTCCTATCTTCTGCATCTGAATAGCTTTTGAACTTCTTGTCCACTTGCATCAACAGATCTATTTGACTGTGTTGACAACAATGAAAATACTATTGCTACACCTTGCTCAACAATCTCCCCCTTTGGAATTGTTGGCAACACATGTGCAAATTCCTATAATTCTTCTCCCCCTTTGACAATAATACCAAAGGGCTAATGTAGACTCCCCCGGAGTCCATGCACAACATCCTCAGGAAAAATTGATTATACTTAGCAAAAATCATGAACATGAGCAACAAGATAATCAAATGCTTAGATGCTCCCCCTGAGAATGTGATCCCTATAGCTAGTCAATCTTTGAAAAGTGTGACCACTCCCAATTTATTGTGAAGGTACTCAAAAACTTCCTTGGGCAATGGTTTTGTGAAGATATCTATGACTTGTTCTGTATTTGGAAGAAAATCCAACTTAAACTCACCTTCTGTAACTTTCTCCTTCAAAAAGTGATACCTGATAGCGATGTGTTTTGTGCATGAATGCATAACTAGATTCTTGGATATGTTAATGGCACTGGTGTTATCACACTTAACTGATATCGGCACACTGAAGCTAATACCAAGATCTTTCAGAGTTTGTTTCATCCATAATACCTACGTACAACAAGTTGTTGTTGTAATATATTCTGCCTATGTTGTCGATAGAGAAACTGACTCTTATTTCTTACTATGTCATGCAACCAAACTGTCTCCCAGATAGAATGCACCTCCACTGGTACTCTTTCTGTCATCTACACATCCTGCCCAATCTGCATCTGAATATGATATAAGGGTGAAGTCTTTACCTTTTGGATACCACAACCCATACTCCATAGTACCCTTGAGATATCGAAGAATCCTCTTTACTGCTGTCACATGAGTCTCCTTGGGATTGGCCTAAAAACGTGCTACCATGCATACTACCTGCAAAATATCCGGTTTGGTAGTTATCAGGTACAGTAGGCTTCCAATCATGGATCTGTACATGGTTTGATCAACAAGTGGAGATTTTTCATCTTTGCTCAACTTGTAGCCTGACATCATGGGAGTGCTAACTGGCTTACAATATTTCATTGTGAATTTATTTAACATCTCTTTTACATATTTAATTTGAGAAATAAATATGCCCTTCTTACTTTGATTAACTTGCAAACCGAGGAAATATGACAGTTCACCAATCATTGACATTTCAAATTCTTTTTGCATCTTATTTGCTAAATATTTACATGACTCATCTTTGCTGCTGCCAAATATGATATCATCTACATATACAACAAGAACAATAAGATGCCTATTTTTTATTTTGACATACAGGTCACTATCCACCATACCTTTCTTAAACCTTTGTTGAGTGAGATACTTGTCTAGTCTTGCATACCATGCTCAGGGTGCATGTTTTAAGCCATATAAAGCTTTCTTCAACTTACAAACAAAGTTGGGATTATCACCAAGTTGGAACCCATCAAGTTGCTCAATATAAACCTCTTCTTCAAGTTTCCCATTCAAAAAGGCTGATTTCACATCCATTTGATAAACTTTGAAATTCTTGTAGACTGCTAAAGCCAGAAACATTATGATTGCCTCTAGTCTAGCTACTGGTGCAAACGTTTCCTCAAAGTCAATGCCTTCTACTTGTGCATACCCCTTACATACCAATCTTGCTTTATTTCTGACTACCTATCCGTCTTCATTCAATTTGTTACGAAAGATCCATTTAGTCTCGATTATATTTTTGTTCGTAGGTCTAGGTACTAATTCCCAAGTATTATTTTTCTCGATCTGGTCTAATTCTTCATTTATTGCCTTCATCCAACCTTCATCTTTGCTTGCTTCAACAACATTTTTGGGCTCAATGCTGGATAATAGAGAGTAGTTACTTGCTCTTTTCTTCTTGTTTGAACACCAAATTTGGGGTCTCCAATTATTTGATCTCTAGGATGATTTTTATGCTAGCTGCCTGTTTTGAATTTCTTATTCTCTTCCACTTCTGAATCACAACTTACATCATTTGAGTCAATTTTTTGTATCTTTTCAATTTCATTTTCCTCATCTCCTTCAATAACCTCTTCATAGATTGGGTAGTTTGTTTCATAGCTAATTACTCGTTCTTTACCTTCATCAAACTTAACATCAACACTATCCACAATTTTATTTAGCCTTTTGTTGTAGCATTTGTAAGCTTTGCTTCTAGGCGAATAACCAACAAAAATACCTTCATCTGCTCTATCTTCAAACTTACCAAGATTATCTTCAGTTCTTTTGATATAGCACTTGCTTCCAAAAACTCTGAGGTATTTTGTTGTTGCCCTTTTACCGAACCACAATTCATAAGGAGTTTTGCTTTCATGTGTTCTCAGCATGTACCTATTTTGGATATACACCATAGTATGGACTGCTTCTTTCCAAAATCTGTATGCTACTCTGCTTTCAACCAACATAGTTCGTGCCATTTCCTGCACAGTCCTGTTCTTTCTTTCTACCACTCCATTTTGCTGAGGTGTCCTGGCTGCTGAGAACTGTCTCCTAATACCGTATTTTTCACAGTATTCTGCAAACTCCTCTAAAATGAATTCTCCTCCTTTGTCTGATCTTAAACATTTGATCCTCTTTCCTATTTCATTCTCAACCTGGTTTTTGAAAATCTTGAACATATCAAAAGCTTTTGATTTATGCTTCAAGAAGAATATCCATGTCATTCTGGAATAGTCATCAATGCACAATATAAAATATTTGTCACCATTTATGCTTTGTGTTCTCATGGGTCCACATAAATCAATGTGTATTAGTTCCAAAGGTTTGCTTGTGTAGTATTATTTTGTTTTGAATGTGACTCTAGTTTGTTTCCCCTTTTGGCATGAAGCACAAATGCTGTTTGCAGTTTGCTGATGGTGGGAATATCTCTCACTACCCTTTTTGAGGTGATTTTTACTAGATTATCAAAACTGATATGCCCGAGTCTCTTGTGCCACAACCAGTTTTCTTCTTCCTGTCCAATAAAACAAGCTCCTTCTAAAGTCTCTGAGAGAGTGTACAGATTTCCATATGTCCTTGATCCAGTTGCTATTAATTTTCCACTGTTTGTTTTTCTGACTTCACAAACCTGCTTCTTAAAAACTACTTCATGACCTTTATCACAAATTTGACTTACGCTCAACAAGTTATGTTTCAAACCATCCACAAACAAGACTTCTTCTGACTTAATATTTCCATCAATAATTTTAACTGAACCTTTTACAAATATCTTAGCTCCATCATTATTACCAAATTTTACTGAACCACCTTCATATTTCTATAGCTTCTCAAATTTATGTTTGTTACCTGTCATATTATTGGAGCATCCACTGTCAAGTATCCATGGTACATGTTTATTCTATGCTTTAAATGTTGTTTGTACTATTAAGGATTCATTTTCTTCCTTAAGTTGCTCTTTTTCTTTCCACTCCGTTTTGATGGAAGTTTTGGGCTCTTGTTTTGCCTTTCCCTTATCAACAACATGTGCATGTTTTACGGGAAGTTTTCTATTTTGTCTCACCCTATTTGGTTGAAATTTTCTTCCCTGAAACTGATTTGAAGCAAAAGTACTTCTACAGTTTCTTGCAATGTGCCCAAAATTATGACAGTTATAACATTCTACTGTATAATTCATCAGAGGAGAAAAACCATTTCTAGTGGTGAAATTCCTTGGTCTAACATTATATTTGCAGTCTAAGATTTTATGTCCATAGCCATTGCATTTAAAACAAAAACCAGAAAAGGGATAATTGAACCTGGGTGATGGTCTTTGCCATGTTGTCATAGGAGCCATAGGTCTTCTTCTTATTTGATGTGTGACATTGGTGAATCCATCATTTTCAGTTCTCCTTTCGTGCCTGGCATTATTGCTTTCTTTTGCATGAGACATTTTTCCTTGATCAACTTTGTTTCTTATCTTCATTCTTTATGGATTCTACATTTCTGGCCTTTGATCCATTTGATGATTCTCCTTCATTGAAACCCAGACCAAACTTGATGCCTGTAGGCCTTTGGTCATTTATGATCTTATCCAGCTTCATAGAACTTTCTTCACATTTGTGATAACAACTAATTTTCTTATTCATCTCTTCTAGCTGCATTCTAAAACCAACAATCTCTTCTTCTAGCTTGTTGCAATAGTCTATTTTCATTGTTATTTGAACTTCGAGATCTTTGAAGATTTTCTTAGATTCTTCTATCTGTACTTTCAAACTGGTTATGATTTCATTTGCATTCGTAAGCTTTCTTGAAAGTTTCTTATTATTTTTATTTTCTATCTCCCACTCTTCAAGTGCAGAGATCAACTCACCTTCTAGATCTACTTCAGCCTCAGGGTTTTCACCACATACTTCAGAGATCACTCCTTCTTTTTCTGATTTTGCTTCTTCAAATGCCATGAAAAGAGCTTCACCTTTTTCTTCTTTAGACTCTTCTTTGGAGCTGTCTTCTGATGAACTGACATTCTTGGAGATGAAACTTATCTTCTTGAAGTTGCCTTTTCTAAAATTCATTTTCTTCCAGTCACTTCTTTCATGGTGCGATCCTTCATCATTTTTGTTCTACTCTTTAAGTGGACATTTAGTCGCAAAATGCCCGATGCCTCCACAGTTGAAACATTTAAATGGTAGCTTCCCTCTGTATTTTCCTTTTCCCTTTTTTAGCTTTCTAACAAATTTTGCTTCCATTTCATCTGATGTCCCTTCTTCCTCGGACTCTTGTTTAGTGTTTTTATTTTTAAGGGCTTTAAAAGCCACTTCTATGTCTGTGGGTTTAGATCTTCCTATCCTCATCTCATATGCAGTTAAAGAACCATACATCTCATCTATACTAAAATAATTTAGATTTTTAGCTTCTTCTATTGTTGAGACTTTGGAATCAAACCTTTGAGGAAGAGATCTTAGTACCTTTTTCATGACGATAGAGTCTCCAATATCCTCGCCAAGTCCTCTGATCGCATTAATGATTCCATTGACTCTCAGCATATATGCCTCAATGTTTTCATCATCGTTCATCTTCAATGCTTCGAACTGAGCTTGATGTGTCTGTAACTTGGCCTCCTTGATCTTATCATCTCCTTCATGAATACTCCTCAGTTTGTCCCATATCTCTTTTATCGTATTACAGTTCATGATCTTCACTAGTTCACTGTCTGCTAATCTGCACATGAGCACACTTTTTGCTTTTGAGTTGTTTTCAAATAGTTTCTTTTCATCAGCCTCTTTTGGAGGAGTGATGGGAAATCTGTATCCACTAAATACTGAATCCCAGATGTCATAACCCAAAGCAAAGAGATATGTCTGCATCCTGATTCTCCAGAACGCATAATTAGATCCATCAAACAATGGTGCTTTTTTTGATGAGAAACCTTCACCACCTGCCATTGTGTTACTTCCAAGATCACCCTAGCCGGTTAAGCTTGTATAGGAACTTGGCTCTGATACCAATTTTTAGTCTTACAATGACACTGAGAGGGGGGGTGAATCAGTGTAGCTCTTTTAATCTTGAATTTACAGCTCTTAAAACAGAAGCAATTAAAACTTATAACAAGATACAACAAGAATAACAAAAGAGCATCACACAACACAAGATTTAACGAGGTTCACCAATGTGGCTACTCCTCAAGAATGACTTCTTGGACTACCATCCAAATCCAGCCTTTGCAAAGCAACAACTTTACAATCACTTTATCAGCACCCACTGGAAGGAGCACCAACCCCTTATTTATCTGCACCAACAGAAAGGAGCACCAACCCCTGATTTACCAACACCTACTGGAAGGAGCACCAACCCCTGATGCCAAGCTGCAACTTGGACTTGAATTATGAATCTAGAAGATTAATAGAATGATACCTCCACTTTTACAAGATCCCGACAAGTCTGCTTCACCTTAGCGATCTCTACGCACTCTGCTCTCTCTGCGAAATTACTTCGCACAATCTGCTGCGTCACAGTCGAACGATCGTCTTCTCCCTTTTGCGCACTCTGCTTCCTTTGCAAATTTTGCACTTAGCATGATTCAATATGACTTGCACTCTACGCTCTACGACCGAACTTCACGCACATCGACAACACTCAAATCTCCAAACAACCCTCCTTTTATAACAAAATTTTCATGATAAAAACCCTAATCTTAGTCGGCTGTAAACCCTAATCTTAGTCAGTTGCAAACCCTAATCTTAGATTGGCATATCATCGGTCTTCGTCGGCTTCAACTTAACCCAGAAAACAACATGTCGCGATATCGCGACACTTTTCTCCTTCAGCTCTTTCTCTTAGCTTTGACCCACGAAAATACAACATGTCGCGATATCGCGACACTTTTTCTCCATGCTCTTTCTCTTACTATCAATCACACTATTTTCTCTCTCTCTTTCTCTTAGCTTTGGCCCCAAAATACACATGTCGCGATATCACGACACTTTTTTCTCTCCTCTTTCTCTTTGCTTTGGCCCACAAAAATATACATGTCACGATATCGTGACACTTTCCCTCTCTCTCTTTCTTCTCCTCACAAAAAAATGTCACGAATATCATCACACTTTTTTCTTACTTTCTCTCTCCTTTAGTCGCGAAAATGCGACATGTCGTGAATATCGTGACACTTTTCTCCTTTCTTTCTCTTTCTTTGGTCGCAAAACGCGACATGTCACGATATCGTGACACTTTTTCTCCTACTCTCTCTCTCAATGTCATGAAACACATATCATGAAATCGTGACACTTTTTCTATCTCTCTTCATATGTCATCGAAATCCGTGACACTTTTTCTTCTTTCCTGCAACATGTCATCGAAATCGTGACACTTTTTCTTTCGGACTCTCTCCTCAAATGTCGCGAAATCGTGACACTTTTTCTTTTCAACATGTCATGAAATTCGCGACACTTTTACTTCTCTTCTGTCAAATCGACACTTTTCATCCTCATTCCTTCAATATGTCATGAAATCGTGACACTTTTTCATCCTACTCTTCCTTGCAACATGTCACGAAATCGTGACACTTTTTCTCCTACTTTCTCTTGCAACATGTCACGAAATCGTGACACTTTTTCTACTTGTCTTTTCTCTTCCAACATGTCACGATATCGTGACAGTTTTCTTGCTTCTCAACATGTGAATCATACTTTTCCTTTCTTCCAACATGTCGCAAATCGCGACAGTTTTTCTTTCTTCCAACATGTCCGAATTTTTCTTTCTTCCAACATGTCGGAAATCGATGAATTTTTCTGCTTCTTCTCTCTCTTCCAACATGTCGCGAAATCGCGATATTTTTCTGCTTTTCTCTCTTCCAACATGTCACGAAATCGTGACAGTTTTTCTTGCCTGCTGTATATGTCACGATATCGTGACACTTTTCTTACTTGTCTTTTTCTTTGATCTTTTGCAAATGGGCCACTTCGGTCTTCTTGGAAACTCACTATCCATACTCTGAATAACCTTTGAACTCCTATCTTCTGCATCTGAATAGCTTTTGAACTTCCTGTCCACTGCAACAACAGATCTATCTGACTGTGTTGACAACAATGACAATACTATTGCTGCACCTTGCTCAACAATCTCCCCCTTTGGAATTGTTGGCAACACATGTGCAATTTCCTATAACTCTTCTCCCCCTTTGACAATAATACCAAAGGGCTACTGCAGACTCCCCCTGAGTCCATGCACAACATTCTCAGGCAAAATTGATTATACTTAGCAAAAATCATGAACATGAGCAACAAGATAATCAAATGCTTAGATGCTCCCCCTGAGAATGTGATCCCTATAGCTAGTCAATCTTTGGGAAGTGTGACCACTCCCAATTTATTGCGAAGGTACTCAAAAACTTCCTTGGGCAATGGTTTTGTGAAGATATCTGCTACTTGCTCTGTAGTTGGAACAAAATCCAATTTAACCTCACCTTCTGCAACTTTCTCCTTCAAGAAGTGATACCTGATAGCGATGTGTTTTGTGCGTGAATGCATAACTGGATTCTTGGAGATGTTAATGGCACTGGTGTTATCACACTTAACTGATATTGGTTCACTGAAGCAGGTACCAAGATCTTTCAGGGTTTGTTTCATCCATAATACCTGCGTACAACATGTTGTCGCTGCAATATATTCTGCCTCTACTGTTGATAAAGAAACTGACTCTTGCTTCTTACTGTGCCATGCAACCAATCTGTCTCCAAGATAGAATGCACCTCCACTGGTACTCTTTCTATCATCTACACATCCTGCCCAATCTGCATCTGAATATGATATAAGGGTGAAGTCTTTACCTTTTGGATACCACAACCCATACTCCATAGTACCCTTGAGATACCGAAGAATCCTCTTTACTGCTATCACATGAGTCTCCTTGGGATTGGCCTGAAAATGTGCTACCATGCATACTGCCTGCAAAATATCTAGTCTGGTAGCTGTCAGGTACAGTAGGCTTCCAATCATAGATCTGTACATGGTTTGATCAACAGGTGGAGATTTGTCATCTTTGCTCAACTTGCAGCCTGTCATCATGGGAGTGCTAACTGGCTTACAATCCTCCATTGTGAATTTCTTTAACATCTCTTTTACATATTTAACTTGAGAAATAAATATGCCCTTCTTACTTTGATTAACTTGCAAACCGAGGAAATATGATAGTTCACCAATCATTGACATTTCAAATTCTTTTTGCATCTTATTTGCTAAATCTTTACATGACTCATCTTTGTTGCTGCCAAATATGATATCATCTACATATACAACAAGAACAATAAGATGCCCATTTTCTATTTTGACATACAGGTTACTATCCACCATACCTTTCTTAAACCTTTGTTGAGTGAGATAGTTGTCTAGTCTTGCATACCATGCTCGGGGTGCCTGTTTTAAGCCATATAAAGCTTTCTTCAACTTACAAACAAAGTTGGGATTATCACCAAGTTGGAACCCATCAGGTTGCTCAATATAAACCTCTTCTTCAAGTTTCCCATTCAAAAATGCTGATTTCACATCCATTTGATAAACTTTGAAATTCTTGTAGACTGCTAAAGCCAGAAACATTCTGATTGCCTCTAGTCTAGCTACTGGTGCAAACGTTTCCTCAAAGTCAATGCCTTCAACTTGTGCATACCCCTTGCATACCAATCTTGCTTTATTTTTGACTACCTGTCCATCTTCATTCAATTTGTTATGAAAGATCCATTTAGTCCCGATTATATTTTTGTTCGCAGGTCTAGGTACTAACTCCCAAGTTTTGTTTTTCTCGATCTGGTCTAATTCTTCATTTATTGCCTTCATCCAACCTTCATCTTTGCTTGCTTCAGCAACATTCTTGGGCTCAATGCTGGATAATAGAGAGTAGTTACTTGCTACTCTTCTTCTTGTTTGAACACCAACTTTGGGGTCTCCAATTATTTGATCTCTAGGATGATTTTTCTGCCAGCTCACTGTTTTGAATTTCTTATTCTCTTTCGCTTCTGAATCACAACTTACATCATCTAAGTCAATTTTTTGTATCTTTTCAATTTCATTTTCCTCATCTCCTTCAATAACCTCTTCATAGATTGGGTAGTTCGTTTCATAGCTAATTACTCGTTCTTTACCTTCATCAAACTTAACATCAGCACTGTCCACAATTTTCTTTAGCCTCTTGTTGTAGCATTTGTAAGCTTTGCTTCTAGATGAATAACCAACAAAAATACCTTCATCTCGCTCTATCTTCAAACTTACCAAGATTATCTTCAGTTCTTTTGATATAGCACTTGCTGCCAAAAACTTTGAGGTATTTTGTTGTTGCCCTTTTACCGAACCATAATTCATAAGGAGTTTTGCTTTCATGTGTTCTCAGCATGTACCTATTTTGGATATACACCGTAGTATGGACTGCTTCTTTCCAAAATATGTCTGCTACTTTGCTTTCAACCAACATAGTCCGTGCCATTTCCTGCACAGTCCTGTTCTTTCTTTCTACCACTCCATTTTGCTGAGGTGTCCTGGCTGCTGAGAACTGTCTCCTAATACCGTATTTTTCACAGTATTCTGCAAACTCCTCTGAAATGAATTCTCCTCCTCTATCTGATCTTAAACATTTGATCCTCTTTCCTATTTCATTCTCAACCTGGTTTTTGAAAATCTTGAACATATCAAAAGCTTCTGATTTATGCTTCAAGAAGAATATCCATGTCATTCTAGAATAGTCATCAATGCACAACATAAAATATTTGTCACCATTTATGCTTTGTGTTCTCATGGGTCCACATAAATCAGTGTGTATTAGTTCCAAAGGTTTGCTTGTGTAGTATTCTTTTGTTTTGAATGAGACTCTAGTTTGTTTCCCCTTTTGGCATGAAGCACAAATGTTGTTTGTAGGTTTGCTGATGGTGGGAATATCTCTCACTACCCTTTTTGAGGTGATTTTTACTAGATTATCAAAACTGATATGCCCGAGTCTCTTGTGCCACAACCAATTTTCTTCTTCCTGTCCAATAAAACAAGCTCCTTCTGAAGTCTCTGAGAGCGTGTACAGGTTTCCAGATGTCCTTGATCCAGTTGCTATCAATTTTCCACTGTTTGTCTTTCCGACTTCACAACCCTCGCTTCTTAAAAACTACCTCATGACCTTTATCACAAATCTGACTTACGCTCAACAAGTTATGTTTCAAACCATCCACAAACAAGACTTCTTCTCGACTTAATCTTTCCATCAATAATTTTGACTGAACCTTTGCCAACTATCTTAGCTCCATCATTATTTCCAAACTTTACTGAACCACCTTCATATTTCTGTAACTTCTCAAATTTTTGTTTGTTACCTGTCATATGACTGGAGCATCCACTATCAAGTATCCATGGTACATATTTATTCTATGCTTTAAATGTTGTTTGTACAATTAAGGATTCCTTTTCTTCCTTAAGTTGCTCCTTTTCTTTCCACTCCATTTTGATAGAAGTTTTGGGCTCTTGTTTTGCCTTTCCCTTATCAACAGCATGTGCATGTTTTACAAGAAGTTTTCTATTTTGTCTCATCCTATTTGGTTGAAATTTTCTTCCCTGAAACTGATTTGAAGAAAATGTGCTTCTACAGTTTCTTGCAATGTGCCCAAAATTATGACAGTTATAACATTCTACTGTATAATTCATCAGAGGAGAAAAAGCATTTCTACTGGTGAAATTCCTTGGTCTAACATTATATTTGCAGTCTGAGATTTTATGTCCATAGCCATTGCATTTAAAACAGAAACCAGAGAAGGGATAATTGAACCTGGGAGATGGTCTTTGCCATGTTGTCGTAGGAGCCATAGGTCTTCTTCTTCTTTGATGTGTGACATTGGTGAATCCATCATTGTCGGTTCTCCTTTCGAGCCTGGCATTATTGCTTTCTTTTGCATGAGGCATTTTCCCTTGATCAACCTGTTTCTTATCTTCATTCTTTGTGGATTCTACATTTCTGGCCTTTGATCCACTTGATGATTCTCCTTCGATGAAACCCAGACCAAACTTGATGCCTGTAGGTCTTTGGTCATTTATGATCTTATCCAACTTCATAGAACTTTCTTCACGTTTGTGATAACAACTAATTTTCTTATTCATCTCTTCTAGCTGCATTCTCAAACCAACAATCTCTTCTTCTAGCTTGCTGCAATAGTCTATTCTCATGGTTATTTGCACTTCGAGATCTTCGAAGATTTTCTTGGATTCTTCTATCTGTACTTTCAAACTGGTTATGATTTCATTTGCATCCGCAAGCTTTCTTGAAAGTTTCTTATTCTTTTTCTTTTCTATCTCCCACTCTTCAAGTGCAGAGATCAACTCACCTTCTAGATCTACTTCAGCCTCAGGGTTTTCACCACATACTTCAGAGATCACTCCTTCTTCCTTTTCTGATTTTGCTTCTTCAAATGCCATGAAAAGAGCTTCACCTTTTTCTTCTTCAGACTCTTCTTCGGAGCTATCTTCTGATGAACTCGACATTCTTGGAGATGAAACTTCTCTTCTTGAAGTTGCCTTTTCTGAAGTTCATTTTCTTCCAGTCACTTCTTTCATGGTGCGATCCTTCATCATTTTTGTTCTGCTCTTTAAGTGGACATTTAGTCGCAAAATGCCCGATGCCTCCACAGTTGAAACATTTAAATGGTAGCTTCCCTCTGTATTTTCCTTTTCCCTTTTTTAGCTTTCTAACAAAGTTTGCTTCCATTTCATCAGATGTCCCTTCTTCCTCGGACTCTTGTTTAGTGTTTTTATTTTTAAGGGCTTTAAAAGCCGCTTCTCTGTCTGTGGGTTTAGATCTTCCTATCCTCATCTCATATGCAGTTAAAGAACCATACATCTCATCTATACTAAAATAATTTAGATTTTTAGCTTCTTCTATTGCTGAGACTTTGGAATCAAACCTTTGAGGAAGAGATCTTAGTACCTTTTTCACGATGG
The DNA here is from genome assembly GCA_028583015.1 of Wollemia nobilis. NCBI lineage: Eukaryota > Viridiplantae > Streptophyta > Pinopsida > Araucariales > Araucariaceae > Wollemia > Wollemia nobilis. Next base: position 1,119,975 of record JAQPPZ010015344.1, read on the forward strand.
TAGAGTCTCCAATATCCTCGTCGAGTCCTCTGATCGCATTAATGATTCCATTGACTCTCAACATATATGCCTCAATGTTTTCATCATCATTCATTTTCAATGCTTCGAACTGAGCTCGATGTGTCTGTAACTTGGCCTCCTTGATCTTATCGTCTCCTTCATGAATACTCCTCAGTTTGTCCCATATCTCTTTTGTCGTATTACAGTTCATGATCTTCACTAGTTCACTATCTGCTAATCCGCACATGAGAGCATTTTTTGCTTTTGAGTTGTTTTCAAATAGTTTCTTTTCATCAACCTCTTTTGGAGGAGTGATGGGAATTGTGTATCCACTAACTACTGAATCCCAGATGTCGTAACCCAAAGCACAGAGATATGTCTGCATCCTGATTCTCCAGAATATGTAATTAGATCCATCAAACAATGGTGCTTTGTTTGATGAGAAACCTTCACCACCTGCCATTGTGTTACTTCCAAGATCACCCTAGCCGGTTAAGCTTGTATAGGAACTTGGCTCTGATACCAATTGTTAGTCTTACAATGACACTGAGAGGGGGGGTGAATCAGTGTAGCTCTTTTAATCTTGAATTTACAGCTCTTAAAATAGAAGCAATTAAAACTTATAACAAGATACAACAAGAATAACAAAAGAGCATCACACAACACAAGATTTAACGAGGTTCACCAATGTGGCTACTCCTCAAGAATGACTGCTTGGACTACCATCCAAATCTAGCCTTTGCAAAGCAACAACTTTACAATCACTTTACCAGCACCCACTAGAAGGAGCACCAACCCCTTATTTATCTGCACCAATAGAAAGGAGCACCAACCCCGATTTACCACCCACTAGAAGGAGCACCAACCCCTATGCCAAGCTGCAACCTGGACTTGAATTATGAATCTAGAAGATTAACAGAAAGATACCTCCACTTTTACAAGATCCCGACAAGTCTGCTTCACCTTAGCGATCTCTGCGCACTCTGCTCTCTCTACGAAATTACTTCGCACAATCTGCTGCATCACAGTCGAACGATCGTCTTCTCCCTTTTGTGCACTCTGCTTCCTTTGCAAATTTTGCACTTAGCATGATTCGATATGACTTGCACTCTACGCTCTACGACCGAACTTCACGCACATCGACAACACTCAAATCTCCAAACAACCCTCCTTTTATAACAAAATTTTCATGATGAAAACCCTAATCTTAGTCGATTGTAAACCCTAATCTTAGTCTCTGACATTCTGCAAACCCTAATCTTAGTCGGCTTCAACGGTCTTCGTTCAACTACTTAACTATGAAAACAACATGTCACGATATCACGACACTTTTTCTCCTTACTCTTTCTCTTAGCTTTGACCCATCAAAATAACATGTCGCGATATCGCGATACTTTTTCTCTCCATCCTTTCTCTTAGCTTGACAAAAAAAAAACATGTCGCGATATCGTCGACACTATTTTCTCTCTCTCTTTCTCTTTTCTTTGGCCCACAAAATACAACATGTCGCGATATCGTGACACTTTTTCTCTCTCCTTTCTCTTAGCTTTGGAAAATACACATGTCATGATATCGTGACACTTTTCTCTCCTCTTTCTCTTTGCTTAACATGTCACGATATCGTGACACTTTTTCCTTCTTACTTTCTCTCTCCTTTAGTCATAAAATGCAACATGTCACGAAATCGTGACACTTTTCTCTCCTTAGCTCTTTCTCTTCTTCGAACACATGTCACGAAATCGCGACACTTTTTCTCTCACTCTCTCTCTTGCAACATGTCACGAAATCGTGACACTTTTTCTTTACTCTCTCTCTTGCATATGTCACGAAATCGTGACACTTTTTCTTTCACTCTCTCCTGCAACATGTCACGAAATCGTGACACTTTTTCTTTCAGACTCTCTTCTCGCAACATGTCGCAAAATCGTGACACTTTTTCTTCTCACTCTCTCTCTTCAATATGTCACGAAATCGTGACACTTTTTCTTCACTCTTTCTCTGCAATATGTCACGAAATCGTGACACTTTTTTTCCTACAACCTTCTCTTGCAATATGTCATGAAATCGTGACACTTTTTCTCCTACACTTTCTCTTGCAACATGTCACGAAATCATGACACTTTTTCTACTTGTCTTTCTCTCTTCCAACATGTCACGAAATCATGACACTTTTTCTTCTTTCTCAACATGTCACGAAATCGTGACAATTTTTCTTTCCACTTCTTTTTCTTTCTTCCAACATGTCGCGAAATCGTGACAGTTTTTCACTTGCTTTCCTCTTCCAACATGTCACGAAATCGTGACAGTTTTTCTTCTTCTTTCTCTCTTCCAACATGTCGCGAAATCGTGACAATTTTTCTTCTTCTTCTCTCTTCCAACATGTCATGAAATCGTGACAGTTTTTCTTCCTTGTATATGTCACGATATCGTGACACTTTTCTTACTTGTCTTTTTCTTTGATCTTTTGCAAATGGGCCACTTCGGTCTTCTTGGAAAATCACTTGTCCATACTCTGAGTAACCTTTGAACTCCCTTCTTCGCATCCGAATAGCTTTTGAACTTCCCGTCCACTGCATCAATAGATCTATCCGACTGTGTTGACAACAATGACAATACTCGTTGTTGCACCTTGCTCAACAATCTCCCCTTTGGAATTGTTGGCAACACTGTGCAATTTCCTGTAACTCTTCTCCCCCTTTGACAATAATACCAAAGGGCTACTGCAGACTCCCCCTGAGTCCATGCACAACATTCTCAGGCAAAATTGATTATACTTAGCAAAAATCATGAACATGAGCAACAAGATAATCAAATGCTTAGATGCTCCCCCTGAGAATGTGATCCCTGTAGCTAGTCAATCTTTGGGAAGTGTGACCACTCCCAATTTATTGCGAAGGTACTCAAAAACTTCCTTGGGCAATGGTTTTGTGAAGATATCTGCTACTTGCTCTGTAGTTGGAACAAAATCCAATTTAACCTCACCTTCCGCAACTTTCTCCTTCAAGAAGTGATACCCGATAGCAATGTGTTTTGTGCGTGAATGCATAACTAGATTCTTGGAGATGTTAATGGCACTGGTGTTATCACACTTAACTGATATTGGTTCACTAAAGCAGATACCAAGATCTTTCAGGGTTTGTTTCATCCATAATACCTGCGTACAACATGTTGTTGCTGCAATATATTCTGCCTCTGCTGTTGATAAAGAAACTGACTCTTGCTTCTTACTGTGCCATGCAACCAATCTGTCTCCAAGATAGAATGCACCTCCATTGGTACTCTTTCTATCATCTACACATCCTGCCCAATCTGCATCTGAATATGATATAAGGGTGAAGTCTTTACCTTTTGGATACCACAACCCATACTCCATAGTACCCTTGAGATACCGAAGAATCCTCTTTACTGTTGTCACATGAGTCTCCTTGGGATTGGCCTGAAAGCGTGCTACCATGCATACTGCCTGCAAAATATCTGGTCTGGTAGCTGTCAGGTATAGTAGGCTTCCAATCATAGATCTGTACATGGTTTGATCAACAGGTGGAGATTTGTCATCTTTGCTCAACTTGCAGCCTGTCGTCATGGGAGTGCTAACTGGCTTACAATCCTCCATTGTGAATTTCTTTAACATCTCTTTTACATATTTAACTTGAGAAATAAATATGCCCTTCTTACTTTGATTAACTTGCAAACCGAGGAAATATGACAGTTCACCAATCATTGACATTTCAAATTCTTTTTGCATCTTATTTGCTAAATCTTTACATGACTCATCTTTGCTGTTGCCAAATATGATATCATCTACATATACAACAAGAACAATAAGATGCCCATTTTCTATTTTGACATACAGGTTACTATCCACCATACCTTTCTTAAACCTTTGTTGAGTGAGATAGTTGTCTAGTCTTGCATACCATGCTCGGGGTGCCTGTTTTAAGCCATATAAAGCTTTCTTCAACTTGCAAACAAAGTTGGGATTATCACCAAGTTGGAACCCATCTAGTTGCTCAATATAAACCTCTTCTTCAAGTTTCCCATTCAAAAATGCTGATTTCACATCCATTTGATAAACTTTGAAATTCTTGTAGACTGCTAAAGCCAGAAACATTCTGATTGCCTCTAGTCTAGCTACTGGTGCAAACGTTTCCTCAAAGTCAATGCCTTCAACTTGTGCATACCCCTTGCATACCAATCTTGCTTTATTTCTGACTACTTGTCCGTCTTCATTCAATTTGTTATGAAAGATCCATTTAGTCTCGATTATATTTTTGTTTGCAGGTCTAGGTACTAACTCCCAAGTTTTGTTTTTCTCGATCTGGTCTAATTCTTCATTTATTGCCTTCATCCAACCTTCATATTTGCTTGCTTCAGCAACATTCTTGGGCTCAATGCTGGATAATAGAGAGTAGTTACTTGCTACTCTTCTTCTTGTTTGAACACCAACTTTGGGGTCTCCAATTATTTGATCTCTAGGATGATTTTTCTGCTAGCTGCCTGTTTTGAATTTCTTATTCTCTTCTACTTCTGAATCACAACTTACATCATCTGAGTCAATTTTTTGTATCTTTTCAATTTCGTTTTCCTCATCTCCTTCAATAACCTCTTCATAGATTGGGTAGTTCGTTTCATAGCTAATTACTCGTTCTTTACCTTCATCAAACTTAACATCAGACATCGTCCACAATTTTCTTTAGCCTTTTGTTGTAGCATTTGTAAGCTTTGCTTCTAGATGAATAACCAACAAAAATACCTTCATCTACTCTATCTTCAAACTTACCAAGATTATCTTCAGTTCTTTTGATATAGCACTTGCTGCCAAAAACTCTGAGGTATTTTGTTGTTGCCCTTTTACCGAACCACAATTCATAAGGAGTTTTGCTTTCATGTGTTCTCAGCATGTACCTATTTTGGATATACACCATAGTATGGACTGCTTCTTTCCAAAATCTATCTGCTACTCTACTTTCAGCCAACATAGTTCGTGCCATTTCCTGCACAATCCTGTTCTTTCTTTCTACCACTCCATTTTGCTGAGGTGTCCTGGCTGCTGAGAACTGTCTCCTAATACCGTATTTTTCACAGTATTCTACAAACTCCTCTGAAATGAATTCTCCTCCTCTATCTGATCTTAAACATTTGATCCTCTTTCCTGTTTCATTCTCAACCTAGTTTTTGAAAATCTTGAACATATCAAAAGCTTCTGATTTATGCTTCAAGAAAAATATCCATGTCATTCTGGAATAGTCATCAATGCACAACATAAAATATTTGTCACCATTTATGCTTTGTGTTCTCATGGGTCCACATAAATCAGTGTGTATTAGTTCCAAAGGTTTGCTTGTGTAGTATTCTTTTGTTTTGAATGTGACTCTAGTTTGTTTCCCCTTTTGGCATGAAGCACAAATGTTGTTTGCAGGTTTGTTGATGGTGGGAATATCTCTCACTGCCTTTTTGAGGTGACTTTTACTAGATTATCAAAACTGATATGCCCGAGTCTCTTGTGCCACAACCAATTTTCTTCTTCCTGTCCAATAAAACAAGCTCCTTCTGAAGTCTCTGAGAGCGTGTACAGGTTTCCAGATGTCCTTGATCCAGTTGCTATCAATTTTCCACTGTTTGTTTTTCTGACTTCACAACCCTGCTTCTTAAAAACTACCTAATGACCTTTATCACAAATCTGACTTACGCTCAACAAGTTATGTTTCAAACCATCCACAAACAAGACTTCTTCTGACTTAATCTTTCCATCAATAATTTTGACTGAACCTTTGCCAACTATCTTAGCTCCATCATTATTTCCAAACTTTACTGAACCACCTTCATATTTTTGTAACTTCTCAAATTTTTGTTTGTTACCTGTCATATGACTGGAGCATCCACTATCAAGTATCCATGGTACATATTTATTCTGTGCTTTAAATGTTGTTTGTACTATTAAGGATTCCTTTTCTTCCTTAAGTTGTTCCTTTTCTTTCCACTCCATTTTGATAGTGGTTTTGGGCTCTTGTTTTGCCTTTCCCTTATCAACAACTTGTGCATGTTTTACGGGAAGTTTTCTATTTTGTCTCATCCTATTTGGTTGAAATTTTCTTCCCTGAAACTGATTTGATGAAAATGTGCTTCTACAGTTTCTTGCAATGTGCCCAAAATTATGACAGTTATAACATTCTACTGTATAATTCATCAGAGGAGAAAAAGCATTTCTACTGGTGAAATTCCTTGGTCTAACATTATATTTGCAGTCTGAGATTTTATGTCCATAGCCATTGCATTTAAAATAGAAACCAGAGAAGGGATAATTGAACCTGGGAGATGGTCTTTGCCATGTTGTCGTAGGAGCCATAGGTCTTCTTCTTCTTTGATGTGTGACATTGGTGAATCCATCATTGTCAGTTCTCCTTTCGTGCCTGGCATTATTGCTTTCTTTTGCATGAGACATTTTCCCTTGATCAACCTGTTTCTTATCTTCATTCTTTGTGGATTCTACATTTCTGGCCTTTGATCCACTTGATGATTCTCCTTCGATGAAACCCAGACCAAACTTGATGCCTGCAGGTCTTTGGTCATTTATGATCTTATCCAGCTTCATAGAACTTTCTTCACGTTTGTGATAACAACTAATTTTCTTATTCATCTCTTCTAGTTGCATTCTCAAACCAACAATCTCTTCTTCTAGCTTGTTGCAATAGTCTATTTTCATGGTTATTTGCACTTCGAGATCTTCGGAGATTTTCTTGGATTCTTCTATCTGTACTTTCAAACTGGTTATGATTTCATTTGCATCCGCAAGCTTTCTTGAAAGTTTCTTATTCTTTTTCTTTTCTATCTCCCACTCTTCAAGTGCAGAGATCAACTCACCTTCTAGATCTACTTCAGCCTCAGGGTTTTCACCACATACTTCAGAGATCACTCCTTTTTTTGATTTTGCTTCTTCAAATGCCATGAAAAGAGCTTCACCTTTTTCTTCTTCAGACTCTTCTTCGGAGCTGTCTTCTGATGAACTGACATTCTTGGAGATGAAACTTCTCTTCTTGAAGTTGCCTTTTCTGAAGTTCATTTTCTTCCAGTCACTTCTTTCATGGTGCGATCCTTCATCATTTTTGTTCTGCTCTTTAAGTGGACATTTAGTCGCAAAATGCCCGATGCCTCCACAGTTGAAACATTTAAATGGTAGCTTCCCTCTGTATTTTCCTTTTCCCTTTTTTAGCTTTCTAACAAAGTTTGCTTCCATTTCATCAGATGTCCCTTCTTCCTCGGACTCTTGTTTAGTGTTTTTATTTTTAAGGGCTTTAAAAGCCGCTTCTCTGTCTGTGGGTTTAGATCTTCCTATCCTCATCTCATATGCAGTTAAAGAACCATACATCTCATCTATACTGAAATAATTTAGATTTTTAGCTTCTTCTATTGCTGAGACTTTGGAATCAAACCTTTGAGGAAGAGATCTTAGTACCTTTTTCATGACGATAGAGTCTCCAATATCCTCGTCGAGTCCTCTGATCGCATTAATGATTCCATTGACTCTCAACATATATGCCTCAATGTTTTCATCATCGTTCATTTTCAATGCTTCGAACTGAGCTCGATGTGTCTGTAACTTGGCCTCCTTGATCTTATCGTCTCCTTCATGAATACTCCTCAGTTTGTCCCATATCTCTTTTGTCGTATTACAGTTCATGATCTTCACTAGTTCACTATCTGCTAATCCGCACATGAGAGCATTTTTTGCTTTTGAGTTGTTTTCAAATAGTTTCTTTTCATCAGCCTCTTTTGGAGGAGTGATGGGAATTGTGTATCCACTAACTACTGAATCCCAGATGTCGTAACCCAAAGCACAGAGATATGTCTGCATCCTGATTCTCCAGAATGCGTAATTAGATCCATCAAACAATGGTGCTTTGTTTGATGAGAAACCTTCACCACCTGCCATTGTGTTACTTCCAAGATCACCCTAGCCGGTTAAGCTTGTATAGGAACTTGGCTCTATATCAATTGTTAGTCTTACAATGACACTGAGAGGGGGGTGAATCAGTGTAGCTCTTTTAATCTTGAATTTACAGCTCTTAAAATAGAAGCAATTAAAACTTATAACAAGATACAGCAAGAATAACAGAAGAGCATCACACAACACAAGATTTAACGAGGTTCACCAATGTGGCTACTCCTCAAGAATGACTGCTTGGACTACCATCCAAATCCAGCCTTTGCAAAGCAACAACTTTACAATCACTTTACCAGCACCCACTGGAAGGAGCACCAACCCCTTATTTATCTGCACCAACAGAAAGGAGCACCAACCCCTGATTTACCAGCACCTACTGGAAGGAGCACCAACCCCTGATGCCAAGCTGCAACTTGGACTTGAATTATGAATCTAGAAGATTAACAGAAAGATACCTCCACTTTTACAAGATCCCGACAAGTCTGCTTCACCTTAGCGATCTCTACGCACTCTGCTCTCTCTAAAATTACTTCGCACAATCTGCTATGTCATAATCGAACGATCATCTTCTCCCTTTTGTGCACTCTGCTTCCTTTATGAATTTTGCACTTAGCATGATTCGATATGACTTGCACTCTACGCTCTACGACCGAACTTCACACACATCGACAACACTCAAATCTCCAAACAACCCTCCTTTTATAACAACATTTTCATGATCAAAACCCTAATCTTAGTCGCTATAAACCCTAATCTTAGTCAGCTGCAAACCCTAATCTTTAGTCGGCTACATCGGTCTTCGTCGGCTTCAACTTATGAGAAAACAACATGTCGCGATATCATGACACTTTATCTCCTACTCTTTCTCTTAGCTTTGAACCATGAAAATACATGTCGCATATCACACTTTTTTTTTCTTTCTCTTAGCTTACATGTCGCGATATCGCGACACTATTTCCTCTCTCCTCTTTCTCTTAGCTTTGGCCCATGAAAATCACATGTCGCGATATCATGACACTATTTTCTTTCTCCTCTTTCTCTTTGCTTTGGACCAAAATGTCACGATATCATGACACTTTTCTTTTCTTTTTTCATGTCGCGATATCGTGACACTTTTTCTTCTTACTTTCTCTCTCCTCTTTTAGTCACAAAAATGCGACATGTCACGAAATCGTGACACTTTTTCTCCTTTGCTCTTTCTCTTGCCTTCGAGTCGCGAAAACCTGACATGTCACGATATCGTGACACTTTTTCTCTTGGACTCTCTCTCTTGCAATATGTCATGAAACATGACACTTTTCTTTGCACATGTCACGAAATCGTGACACTTTTTCTTTCGAACTCTCTCTCCTGCAATATGTCATGAAATCGTGACACTTTTTCTTTCAGACTCTCTCTCCTACATATGTCATGAAATCGTGACACTTTTTCTTTCAGACTCTCTCTCCTGCAATATGTCATGAAATCGTGACACTTTTTCTTTCAGAATCTCTCTTGAAATATGTCGTGAAATCGTGACACTTTTTTCTTTTAGACTCTCTCTCCTGCAATATGTCACGAAATCGTGACACTTTTTCTCTTGACTCTTTCTCCTACAACATGTCGTGAAATCGTGACACTTTTTCATTTGTACTCTTCTCTTGCAATATGTCGCGAAATCGTGACACTTTTTCGTCCGTACAACCTTCTCTTGCAATATGTCGCGAAATCGCGACACTTTTTCTACTTGTCTTTCTCTCTTCCAACATGTCACGAAATCGTGATAGTTTTCCGCTTGCTTCTCAACATGTCGCGAAATCGCGACACTTTTTCTTTCTTCCAACATGTCATGATATCACGACATTTTTCTTTCTCTGCCAACATGTCACGAAATCGTGACAGTTTTTCTTTCTCTCTTCCAACATGTCGCGAAATCGCGATAGTTTTTCTTTCTTCTTCTCTCTCTTCCAACATGTCGCGAAATCGCGATAGTTTTTCTTGCTTCTTCTCTCTCTTCCAACATGTCGCGAAATCGTGATAGTTTTTCTTGCCTGTTGTATATGTCGCGATATCGCGACACTTTTCTTACTTGTCTTTTTCTTTGATCTTTTGCAAATGGGCCACTTCGGTCTTCTTGGAAAATCACTGTACATACTCTGAGTAACCTTTGAACTCCTGTCTTCTGCATCTGAATAGCTTTTGAACTTCCTGTCCACTTGCATCAACAGATCTATCTGACTGTGTTGACAACAATGACAATACTATTGTTGCACCTTGCTCAACAAAAGTACTGGTGATTAAGAAAAGCATACAACAATTTATTTAAAAGGAAAGAGCTGTTATCACTGGGAATTCTATGAGGAGGCCAAAAAAGGTGCTTTGAAAAAGGAAAAAAACCCTTTAGAAAAAAAGAATGGCTAGGGCAAAGGTCAAAGCGAATTTTCAGGCATTGGACGTTACACCAAATAAATGGGTAGAATAAAGTCATATGGGACAGTTGACCATCAAGGGTGCACAAAAAATGTAACCAGTAAGAGATCCTAACATGAGACACAAAAAGGATTGGGATGTTCACCATACAGAGTCTCGAAATGAAGTAGCTGGTAAGTTGGTTAAGGATGGTTCTCAATGAGGTAATATTACACAAATCAATGGACACAGGAGAAAAATGATCATTAATCATGCTTAATTTCACCTTGGGATAACAAAAGGATTTGGTTACAAAAAAAAATTGTATGAGCATGGATGAAGGCGGTGGGACTTTTAAAATTGAAACACAAAGAGTCATGCGACCAGTTTTCAATGTAAAGCATAAAACTTGAAGGAAGGCCCAACAAATAGATTGAAATGTGAGTCCTATTCTTCATGTGGAATAAGGAATGTTGGGGAATGATCTAGAATATATTTTTAAGACTTAGCATGAGTATCATCACTTTGATCACGTTTAATAAGTTCATCCACCTCAGGAGGTAGAGTATTGGTCCAAGCCAATAACCCTTGGGAGTTAGCCCAAATATTAGCTAGTTTTTCATCAACAGTGTTGGCCTCCCTATAGGCATGTTTAACAATGAAGTTATGCTACTGTCGAAGAATTTGCTTACTTTTCTCCATAATTGTTCTAATCCTCCAACTTCTAAGTTTTAAATTCTTTAGATAGTTGATGATATTTAGAGAGTCTCCTTCCACTATAATTTCATATATGATAATATTTATTATTCCATGGTATTCGTCCTTTTGAGAATGATGCAAATTTTTCTTGTGGAGTATATTTTAATACCAATGCATTTTTAGTCATTTCATCCTTCACTATATTTTCCACCTCATATTATTTAAGAATGTTAACTAGCTCATCAAATGATATATCTTTACTTAGAACTTGTAAATATGTAACTAGATGTTTGTAGTTCTCTGGAAGAGCTCTCATGGTTACTTGAACAAGAAATTTATCTTTAACCTCTTCTCCTAAGGTTAAGAATTTTCCTTTAATATCTGCTACCTTAGGATAGTAGCTTTATTTTTTCCTTAAAATATTTTTTCTAGGATTTTCCAAGCTTCTGTAGATGTTCTTGCTGAACTGATGTAAGGTTGTATTTCATATGTGATGAAAAAAGTTATTATCATTAATTCTTTTGCATCACTCCAAACTTTTGGATCTTTTTATCACCTAAATTAGGTTTAGTAGTTATTCCTTTTACTATTTTCCAAAGCTTCTCAACTATTAAAATTGTCCTTTGTTTTTCCATGAGGAGTAATTTGGACCTTTAAGTAGTTGAGATTCTGTAAGGATGAATTTATTAGTTGTCATGATGATCCTTGATGGCTACCTTATATCTCCCTAGTTTAGAGTATATGAACCAATTTGATAAAACCTTTCTAGACTTAGGTTTTGTAGGATTCCTTATGTCTCCCTAGTGATTGGAATGTGCTATAAGTTTGATAAAGTGCTTAGTAAGTAATAGTTCACCTTTGAGTTGATTTTGTAATATTTTGTAAATCAATAATCAACTTCTATTTTACCTTATCTCTCCTAATGAACTATGCACTTATCAATTTGAAGTTCTCTATGGTTGGATTTCTTTTATCTCTTTAGTATGAGTATGAGACAAGTGTAAGTAAATAATTCCAACTCCTTTAAGTAAATAATGAACTTCCTTTTACACCCCTTAATAGTTTAATATTTCTAAATTCCAATAATCTATGTTTGATGTAGTATACCTTATAACTCCCAAATTTGGAATATTAGAAATTAATGATAATAATATTTGCAATAATAATATTGTCTTCCAAGTAGTAACCCTTATATCTCCTATGGTGTTTAATTGCAAATATTAAAGTATTTCAACTAAATGATTTGAAATACTATGAACTCCTTTATATGCTTTCAATTTATTAAGGTTGATTTTGCATATGCAAATGATAATAATAATTTCAACCTTATACTATCCCTTATTACTCCTTATGAAAGAAAATTAATCAAACCATATAAAATAATACCTTAATAGGATTGATGAGTGCTATGCTTGACTTCAACCTCCTTGAACTTCATTGTATCTCTTCACTAGTTTATGATAGGCTTGGTGGACATTCTCTTACGAGTGCCTTTAATGCACCTCGATTCAATGTGCTCTCACTACGAATATGCTTCCACTCTAATTTTGAAAACCTTATACTACCTTCCTTGCAAGGTATTTCATCCACATTGATTGGTGTATGGAGTTCATTCTAAATTCCTACATGCTCCTACAAATGATAGAGGCTCTTAAATACAAAAGGGTATCTTTCTCTCCTCTTGATTAGTGCTTTGACTCCTCCCTTCAATGCTTGATCGTGTGCCTTGATTTTGCTCTCTCCTCCTTCAAGTTTAGGCACTTTAAATAGCACAAATGCCTTTTGACTTTGGACAAGTGGCACTTGAGAGTTACATTAAATATGAGCATTGAGACTTAGGTTCTTTCAATGCTCATTCCTCCTTGCAATGATGACTATGGTAAGTAACCTCCCAATGATGCTGGTAATCACTCAAAGATAGATGTTAGATTATTCCTTGAGCGCTCTTCTCTTAGATGTATGTTGAGGAATGTGAGGGTGCCTAGAATGATTGTGCCAAGTGGTGCTTAGGTTTTCTACATGTAGACCTTCCCTCCAATGTATTATATCTTGTATATCCTTTTCCAAAAAATGCTCTTGATAACTTGTCTCCAATGCCTTCTTTCCAAGCCAACATAGATGTTGTGTGGGTGGCTCTAGCTAAGGCAATGAGGAATGCTTTGATGGAGGTTCTATGACACTCCAATGGTGGCTATGGGAGCTTTGTTTTAGCTGGAGGTTCCTCTATCATGGGTAAAGCTCCTTGTACCTTGCTTATTCATGCTTATCTTTAGCATTGTTCCTTGTTTACTTAGATAACAATCGGTAATGGCCTCCTTGTATTGGCTTGATGCTATAGGTTAGATGCTTGCTATAGGCATTTGATTCGATGGTGAATATGATGTTCTTTAGGCACCTTGAATCTTGAGTAATGTGAGCCCTTTGATGGCTCTCTTCTCTTGCTCAAACTCTACCCTTCTACCTTGCTAAAATGATTTGTCATGCTTGTTATTCATTGTAATGTTAAATACTTTGTCCTTCTTGTCTAAGTTTGAAGGAACAAAAGTGGTGCTTGTTGTAATAGTTAAGATTTAGTACCTTAACTTGCACCAAGATGATAGACCGAATATATTCCTTTTTCATGCTCTTAATCCTTCTTGATGAGGCAGCTTCTTGAGAGTAATACTACTATTATGTTGTCTTCTTTTGGTGACTTACTTTCACCAAGATATGTAGTAGGTTCTGGATGCTCAATAGTGTCTTTAGACACTTCACTCTTACCCAACTTTGTGCACTAAATATTCCTTCTATAATAACCTCTTAATGCACTTTAAAACTTAAGGGTAACTAGTATTAATGCACCAATAATATCTCCAAGTTTGATGCTCTTAAGAATAACTGGAATAGAGCAATTTCACCTTATTGCTCCTATAAATGAATCCTCAAAATAACTTGAAATATGCACTAATTTTCACTACAATCTAAAAATACTTAGTGCATCTAAAGAACAACTAGAATAGTGCAATATTAATCTCACCTTATTACTCCTTGAAATATGCACTTAGTAATTGCTCCTTGTAGAGGACTATAATCTCTGTAACTTAATGTAGTCTTCTTTGTTGTAACTAGATAATAGGAAGATGATAATTTTCTTTCTATCAAAATATATCTAACTCCTATTTTAATGTGTAGGTATTAACCTTTAAAAGAAACTTCCTTTTGCACTCTTTTGAAGACTATAATATGCAACCTTCTCTTTGCAACTTCTTAAAACTCTAAATATGGTGCTTAATGGAACTTGATAATGAATTAATTTAAAGTTCAATTAATGAACCTATTTGCACCCAAGTTGCTTACCTTAATGATCTTTGTAGATGAAGGATTTCTTGGTGATTTGATTCACCAAATTGCTGCCCTTTAATTGGATGAACTTGCAGCTATTCTTGGCTATCCGAAATAGCTCTCTAACTCACCTTTTTGTAGCTCCAAAAACCTCTAACTTGCTACCCTTTAACTGTAGTAGGTGACTTTGATTCTCCTCCTTGTCAAATTTTAACTTTAATCTAGGCCCTCTTCTCAAGAATCTAAAAGTCTTGAGGTCTTCACCAATCTCCTCCGAGATTTGGCAAACTCCTTGCCAAATCTATCTTAGTTTGGGCTTGTTTTCGGATGGTGATAATTGTCCCAAAATATTCCTTTATTAGGAACTTCTCCTTGGTGGTAAATTTCTCCAATGAGTTCTCCTAAGAACTCCTTTAATAACATGTACTTATACTGAGAGGGGGGTGAATAATATAAGATAATTTTTTTTACTTTTTAATCCAAATTATAACATAAAAAATATTAAAGCAGTATACATCACACAAAGCATCACACACATGAGAGACATGATTTAACATGGTTCACCCAATATGGGCTACTCCATGGAGAAAATATTCCTTATAAAATTTTCTCAAATAAATTCTCTTGGGAATCATTTCCCTACAATATTTATGGACCTCTATCCAAATGAGACACAAATCCCCTAATCAAGTTCATGGATCTCTATCCACAAGATAACTCCTTATCCTTAGCTCTGACTGGTGATCTTCTAGAATAACTGCTACCCCATGTATCGTTCCAAATTTTTTGCACCCTTACCTTTAGGCTAAAGGATCCATGCCCGGAAGGGGGATGGGAAAAGGATGGGATGGTACCTCGGACTGAGAGGCCCTTTGAAGGTCCCACCTCTCGGGGGAGGGGTATTAAGGTGATTTTTTGATGGATGGTGGGGTTCACCAGGAAACGTTTAGTGGTAGTTTCCATGCCTAGGTTGGGAATGTGTTTAATGTGTTCAGTTTTATCTTTAAACATCCAAGTCCTAGGTTTGGCCAGATGAATCTAAGTGTTCTATTATGAAAATGCAAATTAAATAAATACAAAAAACAAATTTGGACAGAAAATAGAAAGAATATGCTAGATTAAAGAACCATACCTGATTCGGATGTCTGATGAAGGTTCTGATTTTTGAAGCAGTCCAGATCATCTGGAATTTGATAGGATCGTCTGAGATCTGACGGGATCATCTGAGATCTGACAAATTCATCAGAGACTTGCAAACAGAGAAATAGATACAAAATACTAGAAATGCAACTATTCTAACAGAGAAAAATGATGTAAAATGGCAACATAGATGCTAAGGTGATAATCACAAATAAAAATTCAAGTAGATTATGACGTTCTAATGACAAATTATGACTTCATTGTGCACTTAAGCTATATGGGTGAACTCCAAGATGCAGAACAATAAGGAATAATAACAAATTTAACTAAATGCAGGATAAATCAATAGACAAAGTGAGAAAACGCAAACCCTAGGCACTGATTGCCCCCAATGTTGACTATAGTCAAAATCATCTCGGATTGGTATGAAATCATCTCGAATTGAACAGGATCGTCTGCGACGATCTGAGCTTGCTCCGGCTGAAAAACAATGAAGTTCCTACAAAAAAACTTGGAAAAATACAAATGCAAATGGTGGTTTAAGATAGTCTAATGCATGTAGAATTCATGTTACAGGGAATTTCAGCCAAGGGGAATGCCAAGAGGGGGTCCTAAGGTTAAATAGGCTTAGGAGGGAGGTTAGGAGGTTGGAGATCATCCTAATTTGGAAGATCTCCAATGGGGGAGGTCTCTAACGGTGCAGACACACTTCTACCCGGATTAGAGATGTCGTTGAAACAGAAGCTAACTATGCACAAATCAGTTTGGGACGAGATCATCTGGACGTTCTTCTCCAAATGAAATCATCCGATCTGAGGCGATATCATCTGATCGGCGATGATATCGTCAAACGGACAAAACAAACTCTAAAAATGGCACAAAAAACGAGGAAACGGGCAGCAGGCGGTTTGGGAGCGATTTTGGGGTTAAAATTTGAATTTGAATTATTACTAATGTAATTTTAATTATTTGCTAAGGTTTACTATGCCAATTTTAGGGTGCTACATTTTGCCCCCTCTTTAGCAAATTTTTTGAGGAAAATGCGTTAAAGATGAGTTCTTCTCGATCTACGAGAAAGCAAAAATTTATTCCCATTTTTAGGCGACGATTCTTGGTCGAATCGTACGACAGCTTACTATGATGCCCCCTCCGTGTTTTTACCCAAATCGAACGTTTGAGGTAAAAACGTGGAAAAGCCAAAATTAAATTTGTTGCTAATTATTTTTGAATAAAATTTAAAAAAAATAGGGAAAAACCCTAATTCATTTTTACTATTCATTTTTTATTTTCTGGTTTCTAGAGCTCTGCAAACAAGATGGTCGAGACAACGCATAGATCGACAGAGGTCCGACGCGGGCTACGGGTAAGGGTCTAAACTTAGTTTAGAAGGCTTGAATTTTGAATTTCATGCTTTTTAGATTAAATTTTGATGATTTTTGAGCATCGCGGCCGTTTTTGGGCCATCGACGTCATCGAGACGAAATCGTCTTGATTTCATCAAAATCGTCTCTATATCGCCGATTTCGTCCAGGGGCGAAATCGACGAAATGGGGACGATTTCATCAAAAAGGGGATGATTTCGGCTGGCAAAATCGAAGACGAATTTGCTCAAATTTGGGACGATATCGTCCAATAGTGGAAGATATCATCATTTATTAAATTGAACTTTGTTTTACTTGCATTATTAATGATTGTTTTATTAATGATTTTTATCGTTTTGTTGTTTATATTGCAGAGAGGATTACTAAAGAGCAGAGAATGGAAATACGATGGGCTGAGGGATGACTTGGCCGCTCTATCTCAGGCAGAGCGAGATCAAGCTGGCTCAGGTCGGCTTGCAGCATGTGGCAGAGATGCCACAGGTTTCTATAGATATGGGGCTATTGATAGCCCTAGCAGAGAGGTGGTATCCGGGTTCTTCCTATTTCCAGTTATCGACAGGGGAGATGACTCCCACACTAGAGGATGTATGGAGGATTTTGAGGATCCCCATACAAGGACGACTAATCACTCCTACGTAGCCAATCAGGGCCACGTGATGATGCGACTATGCGAAGATCCGAGCTTCACCCTGGAGAAGGGTGGAGTGAACATCGAATCTCTACGGCAGATGCCTGGGGCATCTAGACTGACACAGGTTTTGGCTAGGGTTGTAGGTGGTCTGTTGCTATGCCATCAGAGTGGATGCAGAGTACCATGGCTATTGATAGATGTGGTCTACGACATGAGAGACCACGGATATAGGTTTGCTTGGGGGAGCTTTGTACTATGCCGATTGTATAGGATCCTGCATGGGGTCGTATACAAGGGCGGCCGATGTCTGGTTATGACATCTCTACTACAGGTTTGGTGCTGGGAGCACATCATGATGCGAAGGCCGGTAGGGCTCCCACTGACAGGGATTGATGGGGAGAGGCCCCAAGCTTTCTACTGGTGGCTCCGAAGAGGGTCACAGTGGCGGATAGATCTGCCAATGTCCTGGAGACTACTTGATGACCTTGTCTTCGACCAGATCACCTGGAGGCCTTGGAGAGATCATCCAGGGTGGGTCGAGGATGGACAGGAGCTGGCTCACGTCAGGCGAGTCTGTTGGCTAAGGATGGAGAGGGGAGAGGTGGAGCTCCACCGCTATGATCGAGTTTTGAGGTAGTTTGGTCTACAGCAGGGGATCCCATCCCTTAGAGACTACGAGTTTTCCCGGACTATCCGGGATAACACTATAGTTAGTGGGGCTCCAGATATGCAGTGCTTCTAGGGTCCAGACATAGATGATGCCCCCATTCAACCGATGGATGGGGACGATGCTGGGGTAGCTGACGGCTATGATGCCTGGTACACAGGCATCCGCCCTCCTCGGATGATGAGGGCTTAGGGTCTGATTCACACAGTTATGCATCGGATGGGGAGGTGACGCCAGGTGACCATTGAGGCGGCACAGGGTCACGATGGGAGAGAGCAGAGGAGACCACAGGCTCAGTAGAGGCTATGGTAGTGGGAGAGGAGGGAGGAGAGACCCCCTTCTCCATGGAGAGAGAGACCACCATCACTTGATAAGGGCAAGGGTGTGGACACAGGAGAGAGTAGTGAGATGGCTACTCTTCGGGTGAAGATTATCCATCTCCAGGCAGAGGTGCAGACTCTATAGGATGAGGCTGCACGACATCGAGAGGAGGCCACACAACTCAGAGATGAGGTAGCACGCCTCAGAGCACGGAGCGGAGGGGCGAGCACTCGGGATCTAGCATGGGCTATTGCCCAGGTCACATTCTATCAAACACTATACCACCATATGGTGCCAAAGGGGTAGAGGTTACCGCTGTCGGCCCATATTGCGGAGCCTATCGGGATGAGGTCATCGAGGACATCATCACGATCAGAGTCCAGGACTCATAGCACCACACGGACTATGATGGGGCCACCTCGTCCACCTCAGGGTGGGGGAGGAGATGAGGCTGAGAGCTCGAGGGGTTCTCGAGGCTAGCTGCTACAGATTGCACTACACAGATTGATTATAGTGCTTATTATTATTTTTGATAGGGGATTGAGTATGCCTAGGTACAGATTGTGGCATACCAATCTAGTTTTGAGATGATGTACATATACTGTTGAGATATATATAGATGAGATATTTTTTGATCATATGACTTGTCTTATGTATTTGTATGATGCTTTAATGTTTTGATTGATTGATTCGATGATTCATGTAATTATGCCATTTGGAAATATGATGGTTTGAATGTCATGCTTTTTTAAAATTTAAATGAAATAATCTGATGTAAACAAGTTGGTTGTTTGTGATGTGATAATTTGATAAAAATAAAAGGGACTTTTAACAATAATTTCAAAGGACATTGTCGCTATTATAGACCATTTCATGGAGTCATCGCTCACTCGGTCGTCAAGCTAATCCTAGTATAGAAATATTGCTAAAAGTAAAAGAGTGCTTAAGAGACTGTCTTAAGACTTTGTTGTGATGATGCAAATGATGATGATGATGATGATTTGTTTTTCAGATTTCCATGAAAATATTATGCATGAAATATTTTAAAATGACTTTTGCTAGGCATAAATTCCTAAGTGTGATAAAATTTTTGGATAATTCCCTAGGAATTATACCATCATTGCAAAATTGAAGTTTGACATAATGACATGAAATAGAATAGGTGTTTGTTTGTTTTAAAGCATAATTGTGTAACATAATGATTTAAGTCATATGTTTTTATGATTTTAAATAAATGGGGAATAAAATTGGTACAATGGTTTGCGCTAGGCATAGAATATTTAGGTATAGACTTATACCATCATCGTGAAATCCAAAGAAGAAAATAATAGTTTTATTGCATGGTTGATTTTTAATTTTTGAAATAGTCAAAAAATATGAAGATGAGGACTTGCACTAGGCATAAAATTCCAATTTTGGTTTTTGGAACTATACCATCATTGCGAAAGTCGATAATATATATAAATGTAACTTGATTGCATGTTTTGGAAAATGATTTTGATTTTTTTGATAATGCATATAGTTGTATTTATACTAAACAACTGTTCTTCAAAGAAGAAAATGAATTTATTCCAAACAATTTGCAAAAATATTTCAAAGTATCTTAAAGACAAAAGTTAGATTTATAAGGAATCCCATGTGCGTATGTGAGTTCATTACCAATCTTGATTTATCATAATGATACACAAAATCTCTCAAATACAAATGTGTGTGCAATTGCATTGTTCATTTACCAAGTTTTGAGCAAGATAATTTGATACAAGTGATTTGAATGAACCAAATAAGTGTTCATTAACCATGATTTAGATGCATACAACCATACCGGACTACTATGTAGGTCGGGTTATCAAGAGCTAGCTAATCCATAAGCAGACATAGGTCTGTACAAAAGAAGGTCGCTAATGTGACAGACATATCACCACGCTAGGAGTTACCCAAGGCCAAGCGGGTTGGGCACAAACCACCTGTTATGGGGCTTACCTCATAGTTTTTGAATAATTGAGAATTCCAGGGATTCAAGCTCATCAACCCTTCTTTTCTTTTCAAGGGGTAGGGAAAGGGATTTTATTGCTTTTGCTTTTGCTTTTTCTTTTTCTTTTTCTTTGCTTTTGCTTTTTTTTTTTTTGTATTTTTGTATTGTGACTTGATATTTGAGATAATGCTGAAATAACTTGTTTCTTTTTTCTTTTTCTTTTGAACTTTTCTTTTCTTTCTATGCTAGGGATACTTGCTCGGATTAGCTGTAGAGCAAGGGATTTTTATTTCGGGTAGGGGTGAGCTTGTCCTTTTGCCAATTCTCAAAGATTCTAGACCATGTGCATGATAGGATAGCAGGGGAAACTTTTCGCTCAAGAACCATTTCTACTATGTAACATAGCATGGAAATTACAAATGTAATCATTTTATTGTGAAAAGATATGCTTGGTTTAAGTAAATAACAACATCAATTCTCTGTGCTCAAACTTTATTTAATTGAATTTTGTGTACTTTGATATAAGAGAGATTAGTAATCATGCCAGATAAAATCAAGATATTTATTTTTTTGTGTTTGTGATAGTGGGGGATTCCAAATAAATGCTAATTTATCCAAAATAACTTGAAAATATAACTGCAATACTTGAAGAAGAAATATATACAACAAATATTTGTGAAGAGTTTGATGATTTTGACTCTCTCTTTCTTCTTTTTTTTTTTTTTTGGGTTTCAAAAGAGTCAATAATATTGTTGTTTTTACTTTTTATTTTTTTCATTTGTTTTTGTGTAAATAGTTTTATATATATTTTTAAAATGAGACAACATGCAAAATATGTACAAATGATGAAATGACCAAATTTTATGCATAATATCGCTTAAGATGCATAATATTCAGAGGTTATTTTAAATATTTACCATCTAAGGTAGCTAATTTGTATGCTCTCGATTCAAATTTAGTAGTAATAATATATGCTCCAAGCCATTTGGGCTCAAATTTACCTTTAAGGTCTTTAGTTGCATTAGTATTTTTTTATTTTCTTTTAAAACAAGGTCGCCGACCTCAAAGGATCGATGACGAACTTTCTTGGCATTGTTGGTCCGGCTTTCATGCACACCCCGGGAAAGGATGAAGCAAGGAAGCCCTGGAGACACCCACGGGACGGATCCCACTCATCTTTAGGATCTAGCTGGTTATCCAAGGTGCGAGTTACAGAGTTGGGTCGAATGGCAATTCACTCTTTTCCACTTCTGGAATAGATTTCAATATGGACTGCTCTGTTACCTTACAGGGGGTTCTTGAACTTGTTCAATAGTTGCAAAAGTTGATCAGATTTAACTTGAATTCTAGATCTAGCTCTCATGGGTCAGCAGATTTAAATAAAAGACAAACAAAGAAAATAAAAATGGATCATTCACCGAAAGCAAAGAGAGGGTAGGGTAGGGCAGAAAGAGAAGTTTATCAAACATCAACTGTAAAACCCAAACTGTCAATTTTATCTATGCTACTAGCTTCACAACAGAACAAATCAAAGAAGAAAGTGTCCAGTCAGTCTAAGATCACTTTCAACTAAGAGCACAAGGCAGAGTGAAACAGATCTAGCAAAAAATTATAAATCCAAGGGCAGCTGGTTAAAACTGGTATCTTTCACCGGCAGCCTAGCTCACACAGTGAAGACAGAGCAATTAGAACAAACTTAACCTCAAATCTGTAATTTCCCCTAGCAGACAAGAGAACAACTGAAGCCTAACAGCATATTTAAACTTGATAACTCAGATTTACAGCATATATCTAATAAACTTTAAATGGAACGGATAACAAAAGAAGATACACTTATCACACTCTGCAAAAGATTAGGCTCCTGGCCATGCTATCACAGAAAAGCTAAAGCACATCAACTCCAAGTCCAGAAACAAAGGATTTCACAAAATTTGCAAGAAATTGCTTATAAGCCTTTTATTTCTAAGTCTCCGCCTCCCGTGATTACATTTAGAATCTGTATTTATAGACTCAGGACAGACCCTGATCTTTTCAAAATATCTTGCTCAAACCCTAAATCTTATCGCACTTAAACCCTAGGACCCGGGTTTTACAATAAAAATCCATTTAAAATCAAAGTCCGGATAGAACTTAACCCTTCGGCAAATCTGTGCAGTCAGCTGCCATAAATGGAGAAGATAAAATCTAAAGCCACTTGCATTCATCCGCAGCTGCAAATAAATGCCTCCATTAATTCTGCTGGTGAGCCGGATGAGTCACCACTTCTCCATCAATTTGATCCCCGTAAAGCCATCCCTGTGTTGAAATTGTCTTCATGCTATCAAGTCTGCAATAAATTTGTCATTGAATGCTCTCACCGGCAGCTTCTCTTCTAGCATGGCGGTCCTTGACTAAATCCGCACTTTAACTTTGCCTTTATGGCCTTTCCAGGTTGTCCCGCAAGTGCCAGATGGAATCCTGCATGAAAGACAAAAGATTATATTAGCACTTTAATAAACATTAAATCCAAGCTTAAAACATTTAAAACAGATTAAAAACCGCAAAATAAGCTTGCATGTCGGCCTCTGCTTGTCTGCCTCACGCTTTGACACGTGTCGCTACCCCAGGATGCCTTCTGTTTCCCGTTGGAATGCACTTCTGGTCAACTTTGAGGACTTTCTCTCTCCTACCGTGAAAATGAGACATGTCGCGATTTCGCGACATGTCGCGAAATCGCGACGTCTCCAGCGCTGCTTCTCTCTCTGTCGGCCGCGAAAATGCGACATGTCGCGATTTCGCGACATGTCGCAAAATCGCGCCTCTCGCTGGCGGCCGTACATCTTCCTCAAAACGTGCAGCGCGTCGCTACCATTTTCTCCCTTCGCCTTTGAAACGTGCAGCGCGTCGCACCCTTTTACCCCTGATTTTGAAACATGCAGCGCATCGCTGCCACTTTCACCCTTGATCTTGAGACATGTCAGCGAATCGCTGCAGCTTTTACCTCTCGACTTGGAAACATGCAGCGCATCGCTGCACCCTTTAGCCCACGATTTTGAGACATGCAGCGCATCGCTGCAATTTTCGGACTTAGCCACTTTTTCATTTATCCTCAGCGAAAATGGGACATGTCACGATTTCACGACATGTCGCCAAATCGCGCTCCTCCGTACAACCTTCTTCTCTCTCCTCCGGCAGACAGCGATTTTGCGACACTTTCCAAAAATGGAAATGTCGCGATATCGCGACACTTCCAAAAATGGAAAGTGTCACGATTTCGCTACACAAAAATGACTTGGCGGATTTTTGATTCTTCAGCCCACTTTCTCTCTCCTACCGCGAAAATGCGACATGTCACGATTTCGCGACATGTCGCAAAATCGCGCCCTTCCGTACAGTTCATCTTCTCTCTCCTAAAACTGTCGCGATTTCGCGACATGTCGCAAAATCGTGACCTTTCTGGCACTTAGCCGATTTTCATGCATTTTCTCTCTCCTATCGTGAAAATGCGACATGTCACGATTTCGCGACATTTTTCTCCCGGCTTTCTCTCTCCTCATCCTGCAGCGATTTCGCGACGCTTTCCAAAAATGGAAATGTCGCGATATCGCGACACTTCCAAAAATGGAAAGTGTCGCGATTTCGCTACGCTTTTCCGACTTAGCTGCATTTTTATTTTCCTGTCGCGATATCGCGACATTTTCAAAAATGGAAGTGTCGCGATATCGCGACACTACCAAAAATGGAAAGTTTGATTTTTCATGAATTTATGCAACTATTTTCAGGATTTTTCTCGGTATCGGTGCAAGATTTTCTTTATGCATGAATGATTCTAGCATGTAAAAGTTAAGCTTGGAATAACACAGCTAGAATGCAAGAAAAAGCACAACTTTAAAAAGGAGGCAAGCAAATTTGGATTTAAAACCTGAAAAGGATCAAGAGGGTCCCTACTTGCAAAAATGGAATTTCGAATTTTCTAAGGATGGAATCTCATTTTTCGGTGGGGGTGTGTTGCTTCTCAACAAATGGCGATATCTCCGGGTAAAATAGTAGCACTATTTTAGAACCCAAGACTCTGGTTTCAAAACAAAAAGACCATGCATCATGCCTTGCCACAGACATTCTTCACAATAAATTGACTGCTAACTGCAAGTTGTTAAAATTTCCCAAGGACATACTAGAGGTGGATTACTTCAAGGAAGATTTTTGATGTGCAATTTCAAAAGGTATAAAACTTTCTTCAAGGATGACTGAATTGAATGATAAACTTGGACTGATCAACTTTTCTAGATTGTAAAAGGGGAAACCGAGTAGAGCTCTGTTTACTAGTTTAGCCTTTTACAGCCTAGACAGAGTTACCCTTTAGATTTACACGACCCAAATTTACAACTGTAGGGCAGAATCTAATATTGGCTGCCTCTTTTAATTGTTCAACTCTTTTTCTCTTTTTTCTTCTTCTTCTTTTTTTTATATCTCTCCCTCTGAAATATATCAATATCTGAGATGCTTTTAGGGAAATCACAATTTTCTTTTATCATTTGATCAATCTGGAACTGTTTCAGTCTAGGCATTGATAGCCTCTATGGATACCCAAATAATTGCATGAACCATAGTCCCCTCTCATAACCAGCTTTTCTTGGATTCCCCGGGAGTTCCTCCAACTAAACAGCATAGCAGTTTTTCTATCATTAAAACAACTGTGGCAAGTAAGACACAAGATCCAATCATCTCTCTACCTTTGTCCTGAATAACAAAATAGTTCTACTGTTCAGTGCAAGCAGACTATCTCAATTAGAATGGTGAACAGCATGGGCATTGGATGGAAACTGGATTGATCAGCTTAGAATAAACAATTTTTAGCAGGCTGACTTTTCATTGATTGCTCAGGCAAAGGTTAAAAGACAGAATTTCAGAAGCCGAAGGACTTTGTACAGGCATCCAAGGACGAGCACAGGCTTTAAAGCAAAACAGAATCAAAACGCACTGATCAAATAAAACACAAGCAACTAAGACTAAAACAAAAGAAGAAGCAGACTAAAGCAAGAAAAGGAAATGTAGGAAGAAAATAAAAATTGAACAGCAATAAAAGAAATAAACTAAAAGAATCAAAGCAACTAAAAACTAATCAAGAAAGCTAAATTGCAACAGCACTGAAATAAACTAAAGCAACTGAAATAAATTAAAGAACGTAGGACAACAAAGAAAAAGAAAAGAAAAAAGAAACAAAATAAAGCAAGAAAATAAAAAGACAAAAAAAAAATAAAAACACAAAAGAAATAAAAAACTAAAACAAAAAAATAAAAAAAAAAACCAACTATACAGACATTTAAAAAAAATAAAAAATAAAACTGCATTGAGAACAAGGATTAATCTAACAAAGAAACCTGTACAGACAGCACACAATTAAAACTAAAAAGAAACAACTAAAGCAACTGTACAGAGCTATTAAAAGAACTAAACTAGAACAAAATAAAACTTACGGAGCTATTTACAATATGTACACATGTTACAACTTCTTCATAGCTCACTCAAATGATACATTGGATGGAACAGTAGAGAAATAATGTTTCAAGTACTGGCCATTAACAGGGAGGTCCAAAAAATTACCATCCAGGTCTTGCAAGCGGAAAGCATTGTTACCCAATATTTCAGCAATTTGGTAGGGGCCTATCCACAGTGGTTGCAACTTTGTGTGCTTACCCTTCTTCTCATGGGCCTTGTCCCACAGAAGCACTAAGTCAGCCGACTCGAAAGCCTTCACCTTGGCTCTCTTGTCAAACCACCGCTTGACAGTTTCTTGGTGTCTGCTGAAGTGCTCCAGGGCTTGGAGTCTTTCATCCTGCAAGTTAGTGAGGTCTAAAACACGGGCTTCTGCATCATCATGATCTTCAAAATAATCTAAGGCAAATTGGTAGGTGGGCAACTTCAAGGAGATGGGAACAATTGGCCGAGTACCATACAGCAAAACAAAAGGAGAGGTCTTAAGAGCCACTTTGTGTGTTATCCGGTCAGCCCACAGTGCATATTTCAACAATGTATGCCACTGCCTGGGTTTGTCTGCTGCAGACTTTTTGATGGCATTCATTAAGTTCTTGTTTGTTGACTCAGCCAGTCCATTGCCTTGGGGATAATAGTTGGATGAGAATCTGATAACTATCCCCATCTGGTATGCCCAATCTGCAAACTCCAATGATTGGAAGGCGGGCCCATTATCACAGACCAAATTCAGGGGAACCCCAAATCTAGTTATGACATTTGATTCAAGAAAATCAATAACTTCCTGGGCTGTACTTCTTGTAGTGGCTGCTGCTTCAACCCACCTTGTGCAATAGTCAGTAGCTGTCAGCACATATTTATGCCCTGCTGAGGAATTTGGGTTAATGACTCCCACAAAATCAAGTCCCCACTGCATGAAAGGTTTGTTTATCACAACTGGTTGCAATGGCAGAGCTCGGTTTGCCTCTTTGGCTGCAAATGTCTGGCACTGATGGCAAGGTTCGACATGTTGATGTGCATCCTTAAAAAGTGTAGGCCGATAATAGCCCTGCTCTTAATATCTTATGTGCGATGGCAGATCCTGATGAATGCCCTGCCCCTAGTTTTTCATGAAAACTAGCCATGACTTCACTGACTTCACTGGGAGAAATGCACCTTAGGAAGATGCCAGCATAATTCTCCCTGTACAGAGTACCTGCCTTGAGGAGATAGTGAGCAGCTTTTAACTTTAATGCTCTCCTTTGAGTTCTGTTCAAATGGGATGGGCAAACTCCAAACTGTAGCAGATGAATGATATCCCCATACCAATCATCAGATTCAGAGTTTAATTGATTAACTTCCTGCTGTGGAGGCACTTCAGCAATGTGCCTGGACAAGCCAAGTCCTCTGATCAGTTTAGCAGGCCTAATCTCCAAGTCATACTCTTGCAACCTGGTGACCCAATTGCCCCTCAGTTCACCCAACTCATTCTGACTTAGAAGGTACTTCACAGCTGGGTCTGGCACTATGGCATGAGTTTTGCTTCTGAGTATATAATGTCTGAACTGCTTCACTGCCCTTACCAAAGCATAAGCCTGTTTGTCTAATCTGGAATATTTCAGTTCAGCTCCCTTCAAATTAGTGCTCTTAAAAGCAATTGGATGTTCTCCTGTATCTCTCCGTTGAGTCAGCACTGCAGCAAGTGTATGTTCAGAAGAGAATGTGTACAGATAGAAATCTGCACTGAAATCTGGGCTTACTAAGACTGGTGCTTGTTTAATGGCTGTCTTGATTTCTTGAAAAGCAGTCTTAGCTTCAGTGGTCCAGGCAATCTGGGCAGTTTGCTTTAACATATCATTCATTGGTTTAACTATCTCTGCAAAGCCTGAGATAAACTTTCTGACAAAGTTAATCTTTCCAAAGAATGATCTCAACTCTTTCTTGGAGTTGGGAAATGGTATGCCAGATATGGCCTCAACTCTGCCTGGATCCATAGAAATGCCATCCTTTGTGACCAAATGCCCAAGCAGTTTGCCTTCTGTTACACCAAATATGCATTTCTTTGGATTCAAAGAGATGCCAAACTCTCTGCACTTGTTAAACACAGACTCTAAATGCTTGACATGGTCAAATCTGGATTTGGAAAAGACTGTTAGATCATCCATGTAAACTACAATACATTTGCCCATAAGCCCCTTGAAGGCATGGTCCATTGCCCTCTGAAATGTTGCTCCTGCATTTATCAAACCAAATGGCATCCTCTTGTAAGCAAAAGTCCCCCACTTAGTTGTAAAAGCAGTCTTCATTCTATCCTCCTTCTCCACCAATATCTGGTTATAGCCTGAGAAGCCATCCAAGAAAGACATCATCTCTGAGCCATTAACAATTTGCAGGACTTCATCCATAGAAGGCAGGGGATAGTTGTCATTTTTAGATGCTTTGTTCAGATTCCTAAAATCCACACAAAGGCGGATCTCCCCATTTTTCTTCCCTGATCGGCACCGGATTTGCCACCCAAGTAGAATGCCGATAGGAAAAATAATTGTCTGCACTCAAGAGCTTCTCCACTTCTTTTTGAATAAGGGGTTCTAACAGAGCATTAACATGCCTCTGTTTTTGTCTGAAAGGCTTGCAAGATTCTTTCAAAGGTATGATGTGGGTGTAAACTTTTGGATCAAATACCTTTAAATCCTTGTATGACCAGGCCATTACATCCTTGGACTTGTGCAGGAAATCAATCATATTTCTCTTTATCTCTGGATCACAATCCTTTGCCAACTTGATGTTCCTTGGATCCTCTTCAGTGCCTACATTCAAATTTTTAGTATCATTGTCTGTGGTGCCCACATAATCCTCAGAATTCACCCTTTGCCTGATCTTGTCAACATCGAATAGCCTCTCCAGCTCTACCATTCCCTTTGGGATTCTGTTGTCCTTCAATCTCATGATTC
This sequence comes from Wollemia nobilis, assembly GCA_028583015.1. Taxonomy (NCBI): domain Eukaryota; kingdom Viridiplantae; phylum Streptophyta; class Pinopsida; order Araucariales; family Araucariaceae; genus Wollemia; species Wollemia nobilis. The sequence continues at coordinate 1,148,840 of JAQPPZ010015344.1, forward strand.
CCCTGTCATCATCTAGCTGTTCCATCAGGGTGTCCCTTTGGCCCTCATCAATTATAGCATTCTCAAAGGTATTGGTACTCTGCAGAAAGTGCACAATCTGCTGATCATCTGAGAAAACTTGAAAGCTATCTATATTGTTTGGAACTGAAGGGCAGGGGACTAACTCAATTGAAAACTTATCCCACTTAAAATCTTCCAATGGCTTTAAACTTGCAGCTGAAGATGCCAAGACATCTGCATGTGAATTTTGTTCCCTGGGTATATGTGTTAAGTTAAATGCATCAAAGCCTTCCACAAGATCCCAAGCTCTGTGCTTGTATCCCTTCAGATAAGAGGCTTTACACTGAAACTTACCCCTGACCTGGCTTGCCACTAATTCTGAATCAGTGAAAACTTGAATGTTTTTCACATTTCTATCCAATGCAAATTTTAAACCTAAAATCAGAGCTTCATACTCTGCTAAATTATTAGTACATGGGAACTGCAGGCGGTAAGACATAAAAAATGTCTGACTTTGAGGCCCTTTGAGGACTGCCCCTGTTCCAGAACCCTGCTTACATCTGGCTCCATCCACATGAAGTGTCCAAACTTCATTAGTATGTACAGGATGAGCTTTGTTAAATTTATCATTGTGCCCAGTTGTTAAATTGTAGACACCAATGTCTACCTCTGCAATATTGACAGTCTCATTAGCTGCATTGTACTCTGTAATGGTGTGCTTGTACCTGGGTTCTCTGTCAACCCGCAATTGATTAGCCACACCCTTCCATGGCAACCACATGTGTGAAAAGTCTGTTGCCAGATATCCATTCAGAGACTTAGACCAATCCCTACTCAACAGCATTCCATACCCCACTGGGATATCCACAACTTGGATTTCGATCTTATGTTGAGCCCTTGGCTCCAGATGCCAATTGAATGTGAATGTTTTGCAGCTCTCCCACAACCTTAACTTCTGACTTGTCCAATTGGACAACTCTCCTCTCAGACTTCATTGGGGTCAGCCCCAACTGCTGACAAATTGCCAGTGGCATGACATTAGCAGATGCACCTGAATCTACCAAACAATTATGTAAATTCTTCCCAAAAATTTTGACAGTCAGTAAAAATGGGGGAACTTCAGTCTTTTCCTTGTACATGGCCAGATTGGCATTGGCTATTTTCTTCCCTTTATCCACAGGTTTAGCAGCAGGGCCAGAGTATGTCTTTATCAGATTGTCTCTCTGCTCTGAAATCTGTGCCAGCTCATGCAGAGTAATGTTGGCCTTAATCTTTTTCATATCCTCCACTATGTTATATCCTTTGTTAAGTGGAGGAATAGCAACATCTGGTACTCTTTGAGCTCCTCCCTTTGGTGGAGGTGGATTATTGCTTGGAGAGGGGTCAGGAGGAATATTATGAGAATTGTCAGGAGGAGTTGATGTGGTATTTGGCTCTGGATTCCTGTTCCTCAGGTTGTAGTTATCTCTTCTGTACTGCTGGAAAGCCTGTACTTCATCCATGGGCATTTCAACTACATTCTCAGATTCATCCGGGAAAGAAAAAGAATCCAAGACCATAGCTGCACTGTGTCCAGATGAACTTGGGCCCTCAGCAGTTCTTTGATTTTCAGGGGAGATCAAATCTCCTGACAAGGCTTCAAATGCATTGCAAAATTCCACACAATCTAACTCCCCATGCTGAGAAGTGGCATGAATTCTTCACCAGTTGGGCAGGGCTAAGTCACAAATGTTCACATCATGAGCTTTACCCTTGTAATCTTTATTAGGTTCATATGGGGGCCTGTTAAATCTGTTTGGTTGATATGAATATCTGTTGGGATTGTCTCCAGTAGAAGTTTGCCTTTTAAAACTCAAAAAATCATTGGCCAACTTTGAACAATCTTTGAAACTTCTTCAATCCTAGCATTGTCGACCTCTTTTATCGGGTTCAGTACATTCTCAACGAGTGCAGCAGCTAATGGTGCTCTGCGATGGTAAAGTCTGACAAACTGGCAGCATCATCTGATGTGGGATAGGATTGAGTATAGGAGCAGGCTGAGTGATCAGAGGAGTTTGTTGAATATTTAAAGGCTGGGGTCCCAACTGTCTTTCCAGGATTAAAGCTTCTTTATAAGCTTCTGTCAAGTTGGTAACAGTGGCATCCCTCTTCAAGAAGACAAAGGTCATGGGATCTAAAGAATTTTTGAAGATCTCTAGTGCCAGGTCAGCATTCGGTACATAATAGCCAGTGAGTCTACCATAAGCTTTCCAGAATCTGACATTATAGGATCTAATAGACTCATTCAGTTCTCTTTTGATGCTAGAAAACTGTTGATATAAAATGTTGGGATCTATCACTTCCCCGAACTGTGACACAAAGAATTTTTCTAAGTCATTCCAAGCAGGTGATGGAATCATTGGTAAGATTTAGAAACCAATCATAGGCTCCCTCCTGGAGAGTGAAAGGGAAGAGTCTGCAGGCAACATCCTCATGTCTGTACATTTAATAACTTCAGTGCATTCTTGAATGCAATTAAGTGTTCCTCTGCAGTTCTTGTCCCATCATGTTTATACCTAGGGAGGTATCTTTCCGGATTTCTGGGCAAGTCATGGGCTATACCCGGAATGTTCAAAGCTGTGGAGCCCAACCAATTTGCCATAGCTAATGGATTAACGAGGATATTCTGAGCTCTGGTTGGAGTGACTATCAATGGTGATAAAACTGTCTGTGATAGAGATGTGGCTCTTCTGTGGCTACTTCTTCTCGGAGTTTCTAATTCAGGGACAAGGAGCTCTCCAGCTCTGGGGTGGGACCTTGTTACCCTGTATGTAGAATCCAGTTTTCACAGGTACTGACAAACTCTGCAGTTCTGAACAGGTTCTGTATTTTAGCAAGTTGAAATACTGTACTGACAACTGCACTGACAACACTGCACTGACAATTTACAAAACTGTACTGACAATTTACAAAACTGTCCGGAGTTCACTGTGGGTCCTTCAAAATGTTGTTGTTATGCCCTTACAATACTTGAACCTGAGTTCAGCCCCTCTAAACAGCCCCCTCCTTCTAGCGCCAATTAGGTGTTGGTCCGGCTTTCATGCACACCCCGAGAAGGATGAAGCAAGGAAGCCCCGGAGACACCCACGGGACGGATCCCACTCATCTTTAGGATCTAGCTGGTTATCCAAGGTGCGAGTTACAGAGTTGGGTCGAATGGCAATTCACTCTTTTCCACTTCTGGAATAGATTTCAATATGGACTGCTCTGTTACCTTACAGGGGGTTCTTGAACTTGTTCAGTAGTTGCAAAAGTTGTTGACAATCAGATTTAACTTGAATTCTAGATCTAGCTCTCATGGGTCAGCAGATTTAAATAAAAGACAAACAAAGAAAATAAAAATGGATCATTCACCGAAAGCAAAGAGAGGGTAGGGTAGGGCAGAAAAGAGAAGTTTATCAAACATCAATTGTAAAACCCAAACTGTCAATTTTATCTATGCTACTAGCTTCACAACAGAACAAATCAAAGAAGAAAGTGTCCAGTCAGTCTAAGATCACTTTCAACTAAGAGCACAAGGCAGAGTGAAACAGATCTAGCAAAAAATTATAAATCCAAGGGCAGCTGGTTAAAACCGGTATCTTTCACCGACAAGCCTAGCTCACACGATGAAGACAGAGCAATTAGAACAAACTTACACCTCAAATCTGTAATTTCCCCTAGCAGACAAGAGAACAACTGAAGCCTAACAGCATATTTAAACTTGATAACTCAGATTTACAGACATATATCTAATAAACTTTAAATGGAACGGATAACAAAAGAAGATACACTTATCACACTCGCAAAATATTAGGCTCCTGGCCATGCTATCACGGAAAAGCTAAAGCACATCAACTCCAAGTCCGAAACAAAGGATTTCACAAAATTTGCAAGAAATTGCTTATAAGCCTTTTATTTCTAAGTCTCCGCCTCCCGCGATTACATTTAGAATCTGTATTTATAGACTCGGGACAGACCCTGATCTTTTCAAAATATCTTGCTCAAACCCTAAATCTTATCGCACTTAAACCCTAGGACCCGGGTTTTACAATAAAAATCCATTTAAAATCAAAGTCCGGATAGAACTTAACCCTTCGGCAAATCAGGTGCGATCAGCTGCCATAAATGGAGAAGATAAAATCTAAAGCCACTTGCATTCATCCGCAGTTGCAAATAAATGCCTCCATTAATTTTTCTGGTGAGCCGGATGAGTCACCACTTCTCCATCAATTTGATCTCCGTAAAGCCATTCCTGTGTTGAAATTGTCTTCATGCTATCAAGTCTGCAATAAATTTGTCATTGAATGCTCTCACCGGTAGCTTCTCTTCTAGCATGGCGGTCTTCGATCAAATCTGCACTTTAACTTTGTCTTCGTGGCCTTTCCCGGTTGTCCCGCAAGTGCCAGATGGAATCCTGCATGAAAGACAAAAAGATTATATTAGCACTTTAATAAACATTAAATCCAAGCTTAAAACATTTAAATCAGATTAAAACCGCAAAATAAGCTTGCATGTCGGCTTCTGCATGTCTGCCTCACGCTTTGACACGTGTCGCTACCCCAGGATGCCTTCTGTTTCCGCTGGAATGCACTTTTGGTCAACTTTGAGGACTTTCTCTCTCCGCCACTGAAAATGAGACATGTCGCGATTTCGTGACATGTCGCGAAATCGCGACGTCTCCAGCGCTGCGCTGCTTCTCTCTCTGTCGGCCGTGAAAATGTGACATGTCACGATTTCGTGACATGTCGCAAAATCGTGCCTCTCGCTGGCGGCCGTACATCTTCCTCAAAACGTGCAGCGCGTCGCTACCATTTTCTCCCTTCGCCTTTGAAACGTGCAGCGCGTCGCTGCAGCCTTTTACCCCTGATTTCGAAACATGCAGCGCATCGCTGGCACTTTTACCCTTGATCTTGAGACATGTCAGCGAATCGCTGCAGCTTTTTCCTCTCGACTTGGAAACATGCAGCGCATCGCTGCACCCTTTTACCCCTGATTTCGAAACATGCAGCGCATCGCTGCAATTTTCGGACTTAGCCACTTTTTCATTTATCCTCAGCGAAAATGGGACATGTCGCGATTTCGTGACATGTCGCCAAATCGCGCTCCTCCGTACAACCTTCTTCTCTCTCCTCCGGCAGACAGCGATTTTGCGACACTTTCCAAAAATGGAAATGTCGCGATATCGTGACACTTCCAAAAATGGAAAGTGTCGCGATTTCGCTACACAAAAATGACTTGGCGGATTTTTGATTCTTCAGCCCACTTTCTCTCTCCTATCGCGAAAATGCGACATGTCGCGATTTCGTGACATGTCGCAAAATCGCGCCCTTCCGTACAGTTCATCTTCTCTCTCCAAAAGCTGTCGCGAAATCGCGCCCTTTCTGGCACTTAGCCGATTTTCATGCATTTTCTCTCTCCTACCGTGAAAATGCGACATGTCGCGATTTCGCGACATTTTTCTCCCCGGCTTTCTCTCTCCTCATCCTGCAGCGATTTCGCGACGCTTTCCAAAAATGGAAATGTCGCGATATCGCGACACTTCCAAAAATGGAAAGTGTCGCGATTTCGCTATGCTTCCAGGACTTAGCTGCATTTTTATTTACCTGTCGCGATATCGCGACATTTCCGAAAATGGAAGTGTCGCGATATCGCGACACTACCAAAAATGGAAAGTTTGATTTTTCATGAATTTATGCAACTGTTTTCTGGATTTTTCTCGGTACCGGTGCAAGATTTTCTTTGAGCATGAATGATTTCTAGCATGTAAAAAGTGAATTCTTGGATAACACAGCTAGAATGCAAGAAAAAGCACAACTTTAAAAAGGAGGCAAGCAAATTGGAATTTAAAACCTGAAAAGGATCAAGAGGGTCCCTGCTGCAAAAATGAAAGTTCAGAATTTTCTAAGGATGGAATCTCATTTTTCAGTGGGGGTGTGTTGCTTCTCAATAGGCATATGATATTTTAAGCTTGTTTTGGTAAGCACGAAGATGCTCCAAAGCATTGATGCACTTTTCATCTAGAAGTTCCAGCTGACTGAGTCTGCCAGCTCGATATTCATCTCCTACTTTGGTATCTTGAAGTAGTAGAGCCAAAGAAGGAACTTCTAATTCAAAGGGGAAAATGGCTTCAGCGCCATAAACCAAGACAAAAGGTGAAGTTCCAGTGGGAGTTCGAACACTAGTTCGATAGGCCCACAAAGCTGGATATAATTGAATGTGCCAGTCGTGACTAGTTTTATTGACTAATCTTTTGAGAATTTTAATTAAGGTTTTGTTAGATGCTTCTACTTGACCATTACCCTGCGAATAATAGGGAGTGGACTAGCGATGTTGAATCTTATATTTTTGGCATAATTTTTTAACATATTTATTTTTGAAACAAGTTCCATTGTCTGAGATGAGATTTGCAGGAATTTCGAACCTACAAATGATTTGATTAAAAATAAATTTAGAGACTTGAGTTCCAGTGTAGGAAGCTAAAGGCATAGCTTCAACCCACTTCGTGAAATACTCAATGGCGGTTATGATGAATTTGTGTCCATCAGATGACATAGGATTAATTTTGCCAATAATGTCTAAGCCCCATTTTGAAAAGGGCCAAGGAGATGAAATAGCCTGCAGCTCTTGTGCGAGCGCATGGACAAGGTCAGCATGTTTCTGGCACTTGTCGCAATGGCGCACATAATCATGTGCATCATTTTCCATGGTAGGCCAAAAGTAGCCTATCCTAAGGAGCTTTTTAGCAATGACACTACTATTGAAGTGTCCTCCACAAGATCCATCGTGGGCTTCACTTAAAGCTGATTTGGATTCTTCTAGATTCAAACATCTCAATAGGATACCTTCAAAAGATCTCCTATATAAAGTATTGCCAATTATTACAAATCGACTTGCTCGTCAACGTAATAACCGATGTTGGTTTCTATTAGAATTGGCAGGGAAAGTCCCATTTTGGAGAAAATCAATTATATCCATATACCAAGGTTCAGGAGTAGTTTCATTGATTAGAAACACATCCAAAGGTTCTAAACATGACTTATTTGAAGCGGGTTCCTAGAGTCAATGAATAATGATGGTGGCATATTCATCATCTAACTCCAAGGGCAGAAGAGATGCAGCTACGGCCATAGCATCAGCTGCACGATTGCTAGTTTGTGGAATAGCTTCCAAAGTAACTTTATCAAACAAGGATAACAATTGCAAAACATATGCTTTATATGGGCACAATTTATCATCTCTGGTCTGATAAACTTCATTAATTTGGTTTATGACAAGCTGAGAATCACCAAAAACTAGCAGATGTTTGATTTTTAACGCCAAGGTAGCTCGTAATCCAAGGATTAGAGCCTCATATTCAGCAGTATTATTAGTGCAAGCAAATGTTAATTTAAAGGACAAAGGTATAATATGTTTTTGTGAGGATATTAAAATAATACCCGCACCAGCCCCACTCATGCATCGGGCTCCATCAAAGTATAAGGACCATTGTTCAATATGGTCTGCCTCTAATTGAAGGCATTCATCAGGAAACTCAATGATGAGGGGATGGGTAGACTCTAAGGGTGCAGCGACTAATTGATCTGCTATGATTTGACCCTTAATAGACTTTTGTCCTATGAACGTGAGTTCAAACTCGCTTAGAGCAAGAACCCACTTGGTTGTGCGACCCGATAAATAAGGTCGACTCATGAGATACCGCAAGGGATCATATTTAGCAATGACATAAGTTTTTTGACTAAGCATATAATGTCATAATTTTTGCGTAGAAAATACGACTGCTAGACATAATTTCTCTAATGTTGTATAACGGGTTTCATAACTGATGAGGGTTCGGCTAATGTAATAATTAGCACGTTCTTTCTTCTCATCATCAAGCTGAGCTAACATAGCTCCTAAAGCAAAATCTGAAGCTAAAATATATAGGAGAAATGGGCGATTAGGTCTAGGTGGTGAAAGCACAGGTGGGTTAAGGAGGTATTGTTTGAGAAGTTCAAAAGCTTTTGTACATTCATCGTCCCAGTTAAAAGGAACATCCTTCTTAAGGAGCTTAAGAAAGGGAGTGGTTTTGTTCGCCAACTTATCGATGAAGCGATGGATGGCTTGAAGCTTACCTTGTAAACTTCGTAACTCCGATATATTGGTAGGTGCGGGCATATCAGTGATAGCCACAATTTTGAGAGGGTCGATTTCGATACCACGTAAAGAAACTAAAACCCCTAATAGCTTACCGGACTTAACTCCGAATATGCATTTGGCTGGATTTAATCGAATAAGGTATTCTCTTAACCGATTAAATACTTTTCTCAAATCATCTAAATGATCATCTTCTTTAATAGAGCGAGCTATAATATCATCTACATAATCATGTAGGATATCATGCATCATATCATGAAAGATATAAGTCATAGCTCGTTGATATGTTGCATCGGCATTCTTTAAACCAAATGGCATCACTTTCCAACAAAAGGTACCCCAAGGGGTAATAAAGGTTATTTTAGCCTAATCTTCAGGAGCTATCCTGATCTGATTGTAGCCGGAGAATCCATCCATTAGGGACATCATTCCACTCCCGATAGTAAAGTCAATGATTTGATCCATGTTTGGAAGAGGAAAATCATCTTTAGGGCATGCAGCATTAATATCTCTAAAGTCTGTGCAAACCCTAACTTTGGTAGCTTCTTTCTTGGTGACTGGAACTACATTCGAGATCCATTCAGCATAATCAATAGCTTGTATGAAAATAACATTCAAGAGTTTTTCTAACTCCCCTTTGACTAGCAAGGCCACTTTGGGATGCATTTTTCTAAGTTTTTGTTTAACAGGTTTAGCATCCGGATGGACTACTAGATGATGCATGACTACAGAAGGGTCCAGACCTGGCATATCTTCATATGTCCAAGCGAAGACATCTTCATATTCTTTAAGGAATGCAATGTATTCATCTTGTTTTTCTTGACTTAATGCTGATCCAATATTGATTATGTGAGGAGTATCCTCAGTTCCAATGTTAACTTTAATGACGTTTTCTACTTCCATGTGTAGATCTCTTTCAAAATTAGGTGGGGTGGGTGAAATGCCCAATTCTTGTAATTATTTTAAGGTTAAGTTGGATAATTTGTCTTGATGAGTGGTGGCCTCAAGTTGGGCTATAGTTGGTATAGAACCATCAAAATAAAAACCATTGTGTAACAACTCTTCAACGGAGACATCATGGAAAATATCTCCTTCCAACTCCTCATCGGATTTAGCAATCAATTCAGGGTAAGCTATGGATAGCATATTACATGTAAATGGCTGATTCTTTGAACACAAAGAATCTTGTTTATCTAGATAATCTTGATAACATATGAGTTGATCATCATCTTCAAAAGGGAAGGGTTGACCCTTACTAGGAAATAGGCCCACACCACATCGGGCGGGCCATGGTTCTACCTCAATAGGTTCTTTCATGCCATTTTGGAAAGGTCCCAAGCCTTTCCCTTTATATCCCATTTTAAGCATTATGGGTTTAGCTTTAATATATTCATTAGTAAAATAACATCGTGCATATCCCTCATGATGAGTTTTGATATTTCGAGGTATTCTTCCCCAATCATATCCTTTATAAATAAAAGCACAACTCCCGACTTGGTAAGTACTTCCCATAGGTTGTGGGAGGCCCAAAGTACGAGGAGATGGTGGCAAATTATTTAAAATAATTGAATCTTGCATAAAAGCATTTGTTTTTTCTGATATTAAGACTGTGGATAAATCCGATAAAAGTTCATCAGAAAGAGCATAAGATGTAGAAGGATCATTCCCTATATCTTTAGATGTGGAAGGTATGATAGATGTTGATAATGTGGAAGTGTTAATGAATGGGTCTATAGGTTTTGAAATGATAGGGATGGAACATGAAGAATTGGTTGTGGATTTAAGATCTTTTTGAGGTTCTAGTGTGGTTTGTTCAGAAGATGGTTGAGTTAAATGTATAGGTGTAGTTGATGGAGTAGATGATGTTATGTGTGTGTTTTTCACACGTTTAGATGAAAAATAAGAATTAGGATGTGTGGATGACAGAGCGGGGCAAAATTGCACTCCAACGAGGTTCTGCCAAAGCACACATATCAAAGGGTCTAGGGTCACCATGGATAGTGACCAACTGATTTTTAAATTCAAATTTAACACATTGGTGTAAAGTGGAGGGAACCGCTCGCATCGCATTGATCCAAGGGTGACCCAAAAGTATATTGTACGATGCAGGGCAATGTACAATAAACACGGTTGTATCTAGGGTTCTAGGACCAACTTGCAAGGGTATAGTAATGACTCCACACGTTTCTTGTGTCTCGTCATTGAAAGCTTTGATAATCATGTCGGTTTTCTTCATTTCATCACTTCTAAAGCCAAACCGTTGGTAGAAGTCAAAAGTGCAAATGTTTAGAGATGAACCATTATCAATCAGGACTCTTTTAACAACTACATCTCCAATTAGAGCAGTAATATATAAGGGATTATCCTTATGTAAACTGTGTTGTGGGATATCTTTATCTCGAAAGTCAATACAATCGACTTCTCGAGTGATGATAGTATTGGACATGGCTTCAGGTTGAATATTTTGAGGTACCATCATTTGGCTTAATGTAAGCATTAACTCATCCCTATGGGTGGGAGAAGATCTTAACAAATCCAACAGGGAAATTCTGGTTGTAGTGTTGGATAATTGTTCATTAATATTGTAAGGAGGCTTAAGTTGAACATTAGACATATGATTCCCTTTATTGGGATTTTTCAAAATAAATGGGGCTGACCCATCATTCTGAGTTTGATCCTGTTGAGAGTTTTGAGCCTGTTGTCTGGTAACGGCTCCGATGGTACCTACAATGTTATATTGAAGACGCTGAACTGGTCTCGGTTGAGCGTTTATGGCTTGTTCATTAGGAAGGAATTGATTAGAAGAGGGTCGAGTAGTAACTCTTCTAGGAAATGGTTCTTCTGGAACCATAGCATCTGTGATAGGTTGAATAGGATCTGATTCATTTTTAGAACTATTCGATTGGTTTGAGGTGATGTCTACTTCACTTTCAGTATCTGATTCTACATCACTAGGATCGGGAGTTTGAAAATTATGTAGGGGCCTGGTCGTGACCAGGGATAAAGTTGTGTCAAATATTTGAGGATCCTGAATAGGTAATTGTCCGCTAATAGTCCCTACATATCGGGTAGGAGGGGGAACATTATGATGTTCGATTTGATTGGCCACTTCTTTACCATGGTTTGGTAAAGGATGTTGAAATATATCCAATGATTGATTAGCATTTTGATTTTGATTTTGGGGAATGGTCTTTTGAGCGTTATTAGGAGCATTTTGTTTAGGTTGGAAAGCTTGCACCTCCATTTCATTATTATCAATCAAGTCTTGTATTTTATGTTTCAATATTTTGCAAGAATTTGTAGCATGTCCAGGTCCTCTATGAAAGTCACGGTGTAGATCGGCTCTGTATCCGGGTATAGTTGGATCAGGTTCTCGGATAGCTGGTAATTGAATCAAGCCTCATGCTAATAATTGAGGTAGAATGGTTGATAAAGGTTGATTCAATCTAGTAAATTCTCGAGGAGGTTTATCAAGGGGTTTTAATATAAATTTTTTTGTTGTCTTTGTTGTATTGATATTAGCAACGTTTCTTGTCAGTGACTCCGTCACCTACAACTTGTTTGTTTTTATACTGATTTCTGGATGTTTTCTCATCATCTTTCTTTTTGAGGTGACCTCTCCTAATGAGAGCATCTTCTACCCTTCGAGCTAAGTCTATAGCTTGATCGAAGGTGGTTAAGGTAGCAGTTGATAACTCATAGGAGATTTGTTCTTGCAAATTATTGATAAAAATGTCCAACATTTCCCTATAAGGTAACACAAAGTGCAGTTTTCCTATCAACTGCCTCCATCTAGCTAAGAAATCAGCAAAACATTCATCTTTGTCTTGTTTTAAGTTGTACAAATCTTTAATGGTGACATGCCTCTCGATGTAGGCACTAAATTGATGGACAAACGATTCAGTTGTTTCTTCAAAATTTCTCAAAGAATGAGTGGGCAATTGATAGTACCACTCTAATGCCATTCCTCCTAAACTTTTTGGGAACATTTTTAGTAATAGCAAGTCATCATGTGATATATCATGACATGCTATCCTAAACATACGAAGATGCTCTATGGGATCTTCAGTTCCTTTATATATAGGCGGGACGGGCATGGGAAAGTGTTTAGGGTATGGTTGTGCTACAACTATGGGATCCAAAGGTTGACTACATATCTCTCGATAATTATACGAGGGACGGTAGGGATCTATCTGGTCCATACGCGAAGCTAACTGTTTCACCATGGCTTCCAGATTACTAGTTTGCCCACCATATTGGTTTGGTAGGGCATTAATATGAGATTTGTGAACATATGGAGGGACATGAAGATTAGATGCTATGTTGCTATTGTGTAAATTGTTGGTAGGAAAGGTGTTATGAAGAAATCTTGAAGTTGTATTATGTTGTATCCCAGATTGTTGAAAATTGGTGTTTGGCTTCATTTTAGGTTTTTGTTGATTTGAAGCATATTGATCAATAGTTTGGTGAAGTAAAGCAGTGAAGGAAGTTTTCTTTTGTGTGGGAATGATTTTAGGCTCAATAACAGGTTCCTTAGGGGGTTGGGTAACCTGTTGTTTTGGCATGTTCTGAATCATAGTGACCATATCTCTATTGGATGGTCCAACTTTATCACTTTCTTGATCAACAAAGGACAAGGGATTAGTGTGTATGTTAAACATATCTTCCATAGCTGCTTGAGTGTCACTAATTTGTCCTTTATCAATACGAACTGCCATATTAAGAGCACCAATGTTATTATTGAAAAATTTCCAGAAATGATCTAAGTTATCAAAAGCAATAGTTCCATCTGGAGCTATTCTAGGGGACGAGGATCCTTCCTCTTTAAGATTGTCTTCTTGTTCATTGTCTTCACCCGAGGTCATCTTCTGGCTGTTCTAGAGTTTCTCCTTCCGGAATTGGATCCTCAGGAAGGACATTTGGGTTTGTAGTTTTGCCTCCCAACCAATCTTCTTCTTCTTGTTTTGTTTGTTTACCATTTCTAAGTTTAGGCATTGTGCTTAAATTTAAATTTCAGCAAATATATATATACTTGTATATATATATATATGCAACAAGGTATATATTTTAATTATATACCTACTATAGTATTTAAAATAAAATGTTTTGGGTTTTTGTTATGTTTTCTATTTTTCTTGTTTTTTTCTATTTTTTGTTTTTGTAACAATATTATAAAGATAACAAACAACACAATAAATGCAAGAAATAATAATGAAAGCAATGATCTAGTTTTCTATAAATAATTTATAAATGTCATTAATGGGCTCGAGTTCTTCAGGAGTCATGAAGTGTTCTTCTTCAAATTGGAAATTTTCTTTCAAGAATTTAACAAAAAGTGCTATAGTGATATTATCTGTCTCAGACTCTGGTTGGTAGAAATAGAGTTCATGGCAATACTCTCGATATAACACAGCTCGAGGAACTCTCCTCCATATTTCCCTATCCGTAAGAATGACCTCTTGATCTTCTACACGACCTAGGAATTGGTGTATAACAGCTGCGTTCTCGAGGTATTCCTCGAAGGTGAACAATTCTGAAGACACAAGAGCTCTCCTATAAGCTAACCACCTATGGCAGGCTCTCTGAAGTTCATGATAAAAAATGAGTTGATGAGGATCCAGGATCCTATCTAGGGCAAACCTCTTGATTTGTCTAAGTTCGGTTGATCTAGATGAAATGATACCTAGTCTCCTATTAAGTTCGTCCCACAAAGGCGGGACTCTGTATGTTTGAGATGTTCTAAACAAAGAATCAACCTCTATGGCTATTAATTGATTTGCAACATTTATAGTAACTGCTAGTCTTTTCTTAGGAGCTACCATCTAGACATGATATGCAACTTAGTAGTTTTCTAATAATTTTAAATGCATCTATGTTTTTGTTTTTTTGTTTTTGTTTTCAAAAGGTTTTAGTTTCACGTCGGGTTCACCAAAATGTATCGTTCCAAATTTTTTGCACCCTTACCTTCAAGCTAAAGGATCCGTGCCCGGAAGGGGGATGGGAAAAGGATGGGATGGTACCTCATACTGAGAGGCCCTTTGAAGGTCCCGCCTCTCGGGGAGGGGTATTAAGGTGATTTTTTGACGGATGGTGGGGTTCACCAGGAAACGTTTAGTGGCAGTTTCCATGCCTAGGTTGGGAATGTGTTTAATGTGTTCAATTTTATCTTTAAACATCCAAGTCCTAGGTTTGGCCAGATGAATCTAAGTGTTCTATTATGAAAATGCAAATTAAATAAATACAAAAAATAGATTTGGATAGAAAATAGAAAGAATACGCTAGATTAAAGAACTATACCTGATCCGGATGTCTGATGAAGGTTCTAATTTTTGAAGCAGTCCAGATCGTCTAGAATTTGACAGGATCGTCTGAGATCTGACGGGATCATCCGAGATCTGACGAATTCGTCAGAGACCTACAAACAGAGAAATAGATACAAAATACCAGAAATGCAACTATTCTAATAGAGAAAAATGGTGTAAAATGGCAACATAGATGCTAAGGTGATAATCACAAATAAAAATTCAAGTAGATTATGACGTTCTAATGACAAATTATGACTTCATTGTGCACTTAAGCTATATGGGTGAACTCCAAGATGCAGAACAATAAGGAATAATAACAAATTTAACTAAATGCAGGATAAATCAACAAACAAAGTGAGAAAATGCAAACCCTGGGCACTGATTGCCCCCAATGTTGACTGCAGTCGAAATCATCTCGGATTGGTATGAAATCATCTCGAATTGAACAGGATCATCTACGACGATCTGAGCTTGCTTCGACTGAAAAACAATGAAGTTCCTACAAACAAACTTGGAAAAATACAAATGCAAATGGTGGTTTAAGATAGTCTAATGCATGTAGAATTCGTGTTACAGGGAATTTCAGCCAGGGGGAATGCCAAGAGGGGGTCCTAAGGTTAAATAGGCTTAGGAGGGAGGTTAGGAGGTTGGAGATCATCCTAATTTGGAAGATCTCCAATGAGGGAGGTCTCTAACGGTGCAGACATGCTTCTGCCCGAATTAGAGACGTCGTTGAAACAGAAGCTAACTATGCACAAATCAGTTTGGGACGAGATCGTCTGGACGTTCTTCTCTAGACGAAATCATTCGATATGAGGCGATATCGTCTGATCGGCGACGATATCGTCAAACGGACAAAACAAACTCTAAAAATGGTGCAAAAAATGAGGAAACGGGCAGCAAGCGGTTTGGGAGCGATTTTGGGGTTAAAATTTGAATTTGAATTATTACTAATGTAATTTTAATTATTTGCTAAGGTTTACTGCACCAATTTTAGGGTGCTACACCTCCACTCCTCTGGCTAATGGATCTCTATCCACTAAAGACACCTATCCTCATTGCCCTGGCTAATGGATATCTATCCATTGAATATTGTTATACTCTATACTCTGTCACCTTCAAAGCTCTGACTCAAATCTGCACTAAACACAATCCTTCAGTCTAGCACAAATATGCTCAATATCTATCTCTAGTCTGGCACAAAACTATCCTCAAATCTACACCAAACTTTGTCCTCAAATCTATCCTCAATCTCTGTCCTCAAATATGTGTTGTAAGATTCCACAAAAGCTTACACAAATCTATCCACAAGTATTCTCTAATACTTACCTCAAATCTGCTCAACAAGTCCTCACTAAAACTTATCCAAATCTGCTCAACAAGTCCTCACTAGAACTTGTCCAATATCATAGAAACATATAGATAATTGTTAGAGACTCAATATGCTTCACATTCACAAACTATCAATCACTTTCAATTTATATTTTATCATAGAAACATATAGAGAATTTTTAGAGACTCAATATGCTTCACATTCATCAACACTCAATCTCTTTCTCAACTCAAATCATAATATAGAACAATTTTTTTTATAGAACTTGAACTATCACAACAACACATCCACTTGACTAGGATCAACCAAATCTAATCAACCAATCAATCAATGAATTAATCATTGCTTACAAACCCTATTCCAAGCATAAGAACACTCACTCAAATGTTTTCAACAATGCTTATCAATCAATCTTACATAACAATGATACTCATGATATTTCACAAACTCTATGCACATGAAGGCTCACTCAATATTTCCAAAAATGCTTATCAAAAAATATTTCTAGCATCAATATTCATTCCAAAAAAAACTTTATCAATCAATATTGGATATCTCAAAACCAAACTCAACAATGCTTATCAAAAAATACTTTTCACCCCAACTTAGCATTCACAACACTCAATCCAACAATATTTCACTCACAAGGAAGATATGCCCATACCTTTTTCTTTGATGTTGAAGTGGCCTTAGAAAACATGTCTCAATCACAATTTCCTTCTTTCCAATTTCAATGATTAGATGACAAAATATCATTCTTAACACTTTCTCAAATATTCCTTAGACACAAAAATAATCAAAGCTCAAATACACCATATTGCTCCTTGGAATTAACATTCATCAAATCACACATAAAAATAATCACTCAAATTTCTCCTTATTATCTCCAATTTAATAAATCAATCTTTAAAAAATAACCCTTCAAAAATAATAATTGCCTACCCTTTTATCTCCCTCAAAATACTTAATAACCAATATAAATTTAGGCAAAAATTAAATCTTATAAACCATCAAATCATTTATTTTTCAACCTTAGGCACATAAAAATATTTTTATTTTCCTTCAACCTTAGCACATCCCAAATTAAGTGACCAACATAACAACATCAACACATACCTTTGTCTCAACCACAAAAATGCCTCGATGAGTTTTGAACAAGAGACCTTTTCGTCGAGCACCTTACCAAGGCACTAGCCCACCACATGGGCTAGGTACTCCCACGGGTAAGGGAAGGCACTAGCCTCCCTTTCTTCCCTATGATAGGCACTATTTGCAAAAATGAAGACCTTCTTTCCTTGCAAAACATGAACCCCACGGGATTCGAACCGCATCATTCCTGCCAACAACACATCTTAACACCTTTCGTTGTCTTCAACTGTGCTACGTGACACTTGTGCAGGGTGAGAGGAGCCTTGCTCCTATTTATTCATTATTCTACCACCAAAGACTTTTCAACATGAAAATTATGCTTCTACTATAGATAAGGATATTAAAACCTACTTCTTACTTAGCCAAGAGAATAAGCATTATCCAAGAAAGAATGCTCCTCCACTTGTACTCTTTCTATCATCGATGTTGCCAGCCCAATATACATTTGTATATGCTATGAGTGTGAAACTCTCACTTTTGGGATATTAAAGCCCAAAATCCATAGTCCATTTTAGATACTTGAGAATTATTTTTACTATTTCCACATGTGTTTCCTTAGGTGTTGCCTGAAACCTTTCCACTAATCCCATTGAATGTACTATGTCTGGTCTTGTAGCTGTAACATACAACAAGTTGTTAATCATATATCTGTATAATCTCTAATATTCCTTTGGAGATTCATCATTCTTACTTAACTTGTATCCTGTGACCATGGGGGTACTTACTAGTTTACAATATTCTAATATAAATTTCTTTAGCATCTCTTTTATATACTTGGTTTGTGAGAGAAATACTCCTTTCCCTGATTGTGAAATTTGAAGTCCAAGAAAGAAGGACAACTCACTAAGCATAGACATCTCAAATTAATATTGCATGTTCTTTAAAAATTATTTACACATCTTATCATTGTTTCCCCCAAAAATGATGTCATCAACATAAACAACCATAATTAGTATATTATTCCCTTCATTTTTGACGTATAAGTTGTTTGCTATTCCTTTTCTGAATCCCTGTTCCTGAATATACTTATCCAATCTTGAGTACCATGCTCTAGGGGCCTACTTTAGACCATATAATTCCTTTTTCAATCTGCATACGTGATCTGGTTTGTCTGTTAGTATGAATCCCTCTAGTTTTTCAATATAGACTTCTTCTAGAACACCATTTAGAAATTCTGACTTAACATCCATATGATATACCTTGAATTTTTTGAAACTTGAGAAGACTAAAAAAATTCTTATGGATTCAAGTTGTGCAACTGGAGCATAAATTTCTTAAAGTCAATTCCCTCTACATGTGCATAAACTTTGCACACTAACCTTGCTTTATTCCTTACTACCTGTACATCTTCATTTAATTTATTTCTAAATACCCATTTTGTGTCGATCACATTATTGTCCTTTGGTTGTGGAACAAGTTCCCAAGTATTACTTTTCTCTATCTAATCTAATTCCTCATATATTGACTTAATACAGAACTCATATTCACTTTCCTGATTGAAATCCTTTGGCTCAATCTTAGATAGCAAAGAAAAATTTACTTTTTGAGATGGTGTTATTATCCTTCTCCTTGTTTGTCTTTCGTCTGGATTTCCAATGATTAGATATTTTGGATGATGCTTCTATACATACCTAGATGGATTTTTAGCAAGAAGTCTTTGTGTTTCTTCTTCTTCTTCATTTGATTCCTCATGAAACTCTTCTTGACAACTCCCATCTTCCTGATACACAATTTGCTAAACTGGTTCTCTTGAATCTATCTTCTCATCAATTGTTACATTTATACTTTCCAAAATAGTACATTTTCTTTTGTTGAAGCATTATAAGCTTTACTCTTAGTGGAATAACCAAGAAAAATTCCCTCATCACATCTTGGGTCAAACTTACCTAAGTTTTGATCTTCTCGTCTTATGTAGCACTTGCTTCCAAAAACCTTGAAGTGTTTTACAGTGGCCGGTCTTCCTTTATAAAGCTCATAAGGAGTCTTGTGATGGTTTACCCTCATTTGAGCCTAGTGATTATATATACTACTTTGTTGATTGATTTCCTCCAAAATCCATCTAAAATTTTGGACTCATTTAACATAGCTCTAGCCATACTCTCAATGGTTCTATTTTTTCTTTCAAGTACTCCATTTTTTTGAGTTCTTACAACTGAGTATTCTCTCTTGATTCCATGTTGTTCACAAAAATATACAAATTCATTTGAGGTAAATTCTCCTCCTCTGTCAAATCTCAAACACTTAATCCTCTTTCCAGTTTCATTTTCAACCAGTTCCTTAAATGCTTTGAATTTTTCAAAAGCATCTGACTTCTCTTTTAGGAAGGCTACCCAAACCATTATGGAGTAATCATCTATAAAAAATATAAAGTTACTCTCACCCTAAATATTCTATGTTCTGGTAGGACCACATAGATTAGTATGTATTAGACTTAATGGCTTAGATGACATATATCCCTTTGACTTAAAGCTTGTTCTAGTTTGCTTTCCATGTTGACAAGGTGCACAAATTGTGTTTTGTGACCTCTTTAGCTTGGGTAAATCTCTTACAACATGCTTATTACTTATATTAACTATGTTGTCAAAATTCAAATGACCCAATCTCCTATGCCACAACCAAATTTCATCTTCTTGTGATAAAAGGCACTTTTTCCTTTGATCTCACTAAGCACATATAGATTGTTTGGAGTTCTTGAATTTGTAATGACTTTTCCAGTTTCTATTTTTCTTATCTCACATCTATCTGGGTGAAATGTAACCATATGACCTTGATCACAAAGTTGACTTACACTTAGCATATTATATTTTAACCCTTTTACATACAACACATTTTATGTTCTTGTTTTCCCATTATTTAAGCTCAGAGTTCCTCTTCCACCAACATTTGCTGATCCATTATCACTAAAACTTATTGATCCTCTATTAGTTTCTTTTAGTAAAATGAATTTTTCTTTGTCTCCTATCATGTGTCTAGAGCAACCACTATCAAGATATCATTGTTTTTCTTTATCCTGAGCATGAAGGGTTGTTTGAACTAACATTGATCTAGTCTTTACATTTCCCTTTTCCTCTTTCCTAGTTGTTGAAATTGGTTTTATTTTACTAGACTTAAGAAGTATCATTTTACTCCATCTAGCCTTGTGCCCAAAATTATTGCATTTGTAACATATAATATCATTATCCATAAGAGGTGCAAAAGAATTTAAATTTCTATTGACATTGTTTCTTGCATGACCAATACAATGTATAGCTCTATGACCATATTTGTTACAAGAAAAAAAAATGACCATGGAAGAAATTATGTAACCTATTTGGATGCCTTGGATATTGTGGTTGAGTGATTCTCCTTTTATGATTAACTCTCATCCAAGCTTCTTCTTTGCTTTCTTCTTTTCTGATGTCTTTTTCTTTTGAAGTATCCTTTGCTTGCCTATCTTTATTTGAAGTTTCTCATTTTTGAAGACTTGACTCTTCTTTATGTTTCTCATACTCTATATCTTGTAGTAGTTTAGTCCTTTCAACTTCATTTCTTAGATAAACAATTTCTGCTTTCAATATTTCACATTCTATTTCTCTTGCTCTTACTAGATTCATCATATGTTGCTCAATATTCTTTCCTTCTTCTACCTTTATCTTAAGTTCTATGATACTTTGTAGAAGTTCCATATTTTATTCTTCATCCTCTTGAATTTGTTACTTTAGGCTTGAGTTCTTTTCTCTAATCCTTTTCAAATTCCTGAGAGCAGTAAAGAATTCTTATTTTACATCAAACATGGTATCTTCTTCATTTTTTGAAGTCATGCGTGTTTCTGATGGATCCTTCTCCAAGCTATTAGTCTTTTCACAGAGACAGTACCTCTAATACCAATTGAAGAACATGTGCTTATACTAGGGGGTGAATAGTATAAGATACAAATTTTTGCTCTTTAATCCAAATAATAATATCAAAAATATTAAAGCAGTAAACATCACACAAAGCATCACACACATGAGATACATGATTTAACATGTTTCATCCAATGTGGGCTACTCCACGAAGAAAATATTCCTTATAATTTTTCTCAAATAAATTCTCTTGGAAATCCTTTCCCTACAATGTTTATGTACCTCTATCTAAAAGAGACACCAATTCCCTAATCAAGTTCATGGATCTCTATCCATAGGAGAACTCTTTCTTCTTAGCTTTGACTGGTGATCTTCTAGAATAATTGTTGCCCCCATTGCTCTGGCTAATGGATATCTATCCACTGAATACACATGTCCTCACTACCCTGGCTAATGGATCTCTATCCACTGGAGACTATCATCCTCTATACTCTGTTGGCTTCAAAGCTCTATCTCAAATATGCATTAAACACAGTCCTTTGATCTAACACAAATTTTCTCAATCTCTATCTCTAGTCTGGCACAAACCTGTCCTCAAATCTACACCAAACTCTATCCTCAAATATTTTCTTAATATATTTCCTCAAATATGTGTTGTAATATTCCACAAAATCTTACACCAAACTATCCACAATTCTTCTCTAAGACTTACCTTACATCTGCTCAACAAGTCCTCACTAGAACTTGTCCAAAATTGCTCAAAAATTCCTCACTAGAACTTATCCAAAACTGCTCAACAAGTCCTCACTAGAACTTTTCCAATCTCATAGAAACATATAGAGAATTGTTAGAGACTCAATATGCTTCACATTCACAAACTATCAATCACTTTCAATTTCTCTTTTATCATAGAAACATATAGAGAATTGTTAGAGACTCAATATGCTTCACATCCATCAACACTCAATCTCTTTCTCAACTCAAATCAGAATATAGAACAATTTGTTTCATAGAACTTGAACTATCACAACAACACATCTACTTGACTAGGCTCAACCAACTCTACTCAACAAATCACTAAATGAATTAATCCTTGATTACAAACCCTAGTCCAAGCATAAGAACACTCACTCAAATATTTCCAACAATGCTTATCAATCAATCTTACATAACAATGATACTCATGATCTTTCACAAACCCTAATCATGCACATGAAGGCTCACTCAATATTTCTAACAATGCTTATCAAACAAGGTTTCTAGCATCAACCTTCATTCTAGAAAAGCTTCATCAATAAATATTGGATATCTCAAAACCAAACTCAATAATGATTATCAAACAATCCTTTTCACTCCAACTTAGCATTCACAACACTCAATCCAACAATATTTCACTCATAAGGAAGATATGCCCATACCTTTTTCTTTGATGTAGAAGTGGCCTTAGAAAACCTGTCTCAATCACAATTTCCTTCTTTCCAATTTCAATGGTTAGATGACAAAATATCACTCTTAACACTTTCTCAAATATTCCTTAGACACAAAAATAATCAAATCTCAAATACACCTTATTGCTCCTTGGAATTAACATTCATCAAATCACACATAGAAATAATCACTCAAATTTCTCCCTATAATCTCCAATTTAATAAATCAATCTTTCAAAAATAACCCTTCAGAAATAATAATTGCCTACCCTTTTATCTCCCTCAAAACACTTAATAACCAATATAAATTTAGGCAAAAATTAAATCTTATAATCCATCAAATCATTTATTTTTTAACCTTAGGCACATAGAGATATTTTTATTTTCCTTCAACCTTAGCACATCCCAAATTAAGCGATTATCATAAAAACATCAGCTCATACCTTTGTCTCAACCACAAAAAGGCCTCGATGGATTTTGAACAAGAGATATTTTCATCGAGTGCCTTACCAAGGTGCTAGCCCACCATGTGGGCTAGGCACTCCCATGGGGAAGGGAAGGCTGCTAGCCTCCCTTTGTTCCTTGTGTTAGGCACTGTTTGCAAAAATGAAGACCTTCCTTCCTTGCAAAACGTGAACCCCATGGGATTCAAAATGTGTCCTTTCTACCAACAACATGTCTTAACACCTTCTGCCATCACCAACTGTGCTACACGGTGCTTGTGTAGGGTGAGAGGAACCTTGCTCCTATTTCTTCGTTCTTCTATCGTCGGAGACTTTTCAACACGAAAATTGTTGCATCCTTTCTGTGCATAACCTAGAACATAGGCATTCGAATAAAGCTTGGGAAGTTCTAAGGCAAAGGTTTTACCTTTATTTATATATGTTGTCTTATTGCCATAACACATTGATGCTTAAATAAAATTTAAAATTCAATTTATAAAATTAGCTTCATAACCCTTTTTAGGATTTATTAAATTAATAAAAATTAATTTATAATTAAATTAAAATTAACTTATAATTAACTTAAGTAACATGAAAGTTAATTAAATTAATTAATAAATTAATATACAATAAAATTTTATTAATTAATTTATATTTAATTTAATTTTCCTTTTTAATATTATAATATACTATTATAATATTATTTGCATTGACCTCTTCTTTATCCTTTGGACCTCATCTTACTGCCTGGAATTGGGTCTTGATCAACTAAAGGTAGACTATCATTTTGCACTTATTGGAGAGCCTGAAACTGATGTTGCCCATTGAAACTGCCACTGACTGGTGCTGAAAGCTTGACATCAATGCCCACTCACTCTTGACATCAATGACAACTCATCTACTCAAAATTTCCAACACTCCTATAATGGCCTTCTCTAGATCTCCTTTAATGAGGCTCACCAAGCCTCCTCCTTATTTCTCTTTAAGACCTCACCAAGGTCTTCAATCTTATAACTCTTATGGTCTTCCAAATCAGACCTTTCTTTCAATATTCTACTATGGAAGTGTTGGTAATGAGATCTTCCTCTCAAATCTCTAAATTTTTCTATTGCTATATTCTGGAACAAGACCGTGCTAGTCCTTCTTCACTTTTGAAATATATAGGATTAAATGGAGATCACCAACCTCCAATATTCTAGATCTAGGAGTTTTAAAACTGGACCTTTTTAAGGGTCTCTACAACTTCTTTAGGGCGAAGTCTTCAATCTGAACTAGAGATCACCAATCTCCTATCTTCACTAGGACTCTTCATTGGAGTCTTATTTTCTCCCTTGAATTTGTAACAAGGCTCCTATGGCCTTTTCTCCTACACTTTGTAGGTCTGCAATCTCTAGTAATGGGACCTTTTCTTCAGGCCTCCAAATATTCATTATTTTGATTATTAATTCTGGTGCTGGATTGATTCTAAAGAAGATATTTCTTCCTAGATATTTTGTAGGAAGCTTCCCAACTTAATTCGAATCTTATTTTACTACAATAAAGTATTAGGACTATAATGGAAGAAAATCTTAAATCTAGAGATGACGAATCTTCACTAGTTGATTTGTCAATCTAGTGGAATTTATGTTGAGTCCTAGTCTTCATGAGTTTTTCTACAACCCTGTAGAAAGAATCTAGCAAAATATAATCTCAAAAATTCTAGAACTAATATTGTTGAACTTCTCTCAGTCTCTTTTTCTGGCTCTCCCTAATTCCTATCTGATCTACCATGTGCTTTTATACCACTATTAGCTTTTGATAGGACAGTATTACAGGAAGAACAACCACACGATGTAAGATAACTAATATGAGATAGCTATAAACTAATGGCACAATAATATGTAGGAAAATAATGAAACAAACATTTTCAAATAACTTAGAAATATACCATTAAGTGATGAAAATAGTACAATGCTATACAATTGAGAACATGAACACTCCATGAAAGGATATGAAAATATTACATTATACCATACTATACCACACACTCTGTATATTTTATGTTCTCTCTTTTCACTATATAATCAATCACTATGAGGTCTTTATATAGAAAGATATATTCCTTGGCCCTTACTCTACCTAAGACTCATGTACATGCAAACTACATGCACATTTACAACTTGCACATTGACACTTGTGATTTAATTATAATACTTGAAGTAACCAACTAAATTTAGTCTAAAGTAAAATCCTACTCTAGTTATGTACCAAAGGTGGTACATTTTCATAATCCAAATGATGTAATATACTATAAAAGGTTGGTCCATGGACATATTTACTTTTAAATTGATGTTTAATCCTATATAGGACTTTTGGTAGTGATCATGTGTAGGGTTAGATTCAACATGATAATGTTATTTTATCTTCCTGACTTGTTTTCCCACCTAGCTACTCTAAAAATTTTCTTAACAAATGCCTTTATATCTTTGTGTTGAACATTGTAAGTGAATGCATCTACATAGTCCTATTTCAACAACTAGAAGAAATGGGATTAACCATTTCATAATCTAGATATAGAATGACCCCTCACTAATCTAGCTAAACTAAACTAATATAATCCAAGTAAAGTAAATTTTATAGAATTTGGATGCAAGGGATAAAATGAATGCAATAAAGAATATAACTAATGACCATAGCAATATTAGTATTGATTTATTGACAAGTTTTGAAGTTATTAAGCCATTAGTGTGATTTAATCCACCTCTAATATATATTAATGCAAAAAAAAAGTAGTATAAACTATGAATACAAAGCTACAAGCACTATACATCCATAAATCAAGGGGTCAAAGGACATAATTGATCCATAGACATCATGCATAATCTTCCATTAGTTGAAGTATGATATCAAAATAAACAATTCAATATCACAAAGTGTTGCTTTATTATTCACAAATGACCAAAATATTATTATAATGGATCCCTTAATAACTACTATAAATAATAGTTTCACCTAAGAAAAATATTTCTACTCCTAGTAAATCCACTAACTTAGCAACATCTTTAGCAAATACAATTTGCCTATGAACTTAGTCCACATAACTTTACTAGCTTTTATCTCTCCACTGGCACTACTAGAGGATAAAATATCATTTTCCAGATCATTAGGTTAGATTCCAAGTGGTATTTTATGAGTTAATACCTTTGCAAGAAATTCACTTTATGAGATGACAATGATTCGTTCTAAACAACAATGTGTTATTTTAGTTATGTACAAACAAACCTTTTGGAAACTAGTATTATTGGTTACTACTTAGCTAATATTTAGAATCTTGCTAGGTCCTCCAAGATAGGCTACTTTAGGGATTGTAAAATTTAACATTTTATCCATATGGTTCCTTCCCTATTAGGGTACAATGATAGTAGCATAAATACTATATTTCTAATAAAAATTTTGGATATAAGCTCAATAAACAAGATATCCTAGGTCTTTCCTTTATCCTTTGCTGAGTCTTTAGAACTAGAATTAGTTATATAAAAAAATTTAAAATTGTGAGGCCATCTCCTTTTTAACTATGTAGTAGAAAATTCAACAATACCTTCTAGTCTATGTTTAAGGGTATATGCTAAGCATCCATAATCGTAGCATTTAATACATGTTCCTCATATTGTTTAGTTGGAACATCCTCTCTATGATCTACTATATTATTTACTTTCCCTATTAGACCTTCTAGTTCTAATATCCTATTTGAAATATCAGGTGCAACACCATCTATCATCATATCCACTTTATCTTTTACTTTATCAACAACCTTTGCTATCTATTTGGGTGCAAGGAGTTGTCCTTGATTGGATAATAGTTAAAAAAAAATCTTTATCCAGTAGCTACTACATCTCCTTTGCATGTATTTAATTAATATTTTGAGTGTCATAAGTACCATGTCATACTTGTGTGCTTCTTTTACCTACATGGTTATTATTCCCTTGTTTTCTTTACCCAATTGCTTCATCAATTAATCAAATATCTTATAGAGCCACAAAATTTCTTTAATACATATTTTTCTAGATGCTAATTCATTCTTTGCTTGATGGATTATATTTTAATTCTATTCAAGTAAGAGTTCACATTATTAATGTTAAAAATAGCTTACATTACATTATTTGGGTCATATAAATGTACCTTACTTGGTACATACTTAGGACATTATAATACTTTAGGGGGAAGTTATCTAGTTACTTCATGCAATGTAATAAATGCACTAGTTTCAATGTGCAAGTTGTAATGTGCAAGGTGTCCACTTGTATAACTAGGTAGAGAGTTGGCCAAGGAACTTATCTTCCTATATAAAGGACCATAGATATAGAAGAGATATCACGATAGTGTAGGATTACAGTAGAGTAGGATAGACAATAGTGTAGTGTGTGTGATTTATAATATCAAAGCTCATTCATTGAGTAGTAGCTTGTATCATGGAGTGTTCATTTCCTCCATACCTTCTATTGTACTCATTTTCAATATTTCTATTTATAGCATATTTCAATAATCTCATAGATTTACTTTCTTTCTTATTATTTTGCATCTTGTGAATTCTATCTCCCATTGCATGTTGTATAAAAATCTAACAGTGGTATCAGAGCTATGGTAGATTAATAGGAAAATCACCATTATCATTGACCCTAAGCTTTTTGTCAACTTGATGCGCCATTGGATCAGTCACTGTCAAAATTTCTCAAAAGAGTCTAGGTGATAGAATTAGGAAGAGCCACAAGTGAGGACTAAATGAAATATTAGTTTCAAAAATACTGAGATTGCATATGGCTAGAGTCTTTCCACAGAGTTACACAAAAACTCGTGAAGACTAGGACTCAACATTTGATCTACTAGTTTGATGAAAGAACTAGTGAAGCTCATCTAAGAGATCTAGAAAGATTTACCTGAAGTTTATTTTATTACAAGGAATTAATTCTTATATGATTGGGACACCTCCTACAACTGAAATCTAGGAGACCTCAACTTCGTTGCCCAAAGATAAAAGTGCCTTCATAGTGCAGAGATTAGTTATTGTAGAAAGGAGAATACTCAGAAGAAACTTTTGTAAAAGAATCATGGTGAAGTCAAGAGAGAAAATATCTCCATTACTAGATTTAAGAACTTCACAAAAATAAAAATGCCATAGAAGCCTTGAATCAAAATAAAAGGCCATAGAAGCCTTGATATAGAAGAAAAGGCCATAGAAGCCTTGATCTAGAAGAAAAGGCCATAGCAACCTTGATCTAGAAGAAAATACCACAGAAGCATAGAAAAGGCCATAAAAGCCTTAATATTGAAGAAAAGGCCACATAAGTCTTGATATTAAAGAAAATGCCATAGAAGCCTGGAAAAGGCCATAGGAGCCTTGATACTGAAATAGGCCACAAATGCCTTTATCTTGAAGAAGACTCTAAAAGATAGTACTTAATTTAGAAGCAAATTTTAGTACTAATATTTTTGTTGCAGGTAAAGGAGATCCAGTAAGTCAAGAAAGCTTCCTACAAGAAATTTAGGAAGAGAAACCTCTTCAGAATAAATCTAGCACCTGAAGCAAAAGATATCAGGAGGAGATATCATTAAATAACTTCTAGAAAATGAAGAAGAAGAAGGACTAGGAGAGTCCTACTCGAATCCAAAAGCAACAAAATCAGAGATCCAACAAAAGATCTCACCACGAACACTTATAGAATTAGAAGGTTGAAGATAAGATCTCAAGGAAGACCAAAAGAAGCTACAAGATTAAAGACCTTGGTGAGGTCTCGATGATCATTAGTAAAAGGCTAGGAGAGTCTTGCTAAAGAAATCATCAAAGAAGAACTCACTGGAGAAGTCCACTACCAAGGAGAAGCCCTTGATAGTGAAAGACTTGGGATAATTATCTCTATCCAACAACAAGACCAAGAGAGGTAGAATTTGACAAGAAGTACCAAATTCGATTGAAATAAGAATCCAATGAAGACCTCAAGATATTCTAAATATAGAGAAGAAGATCCTACTTGAAGTCAAAATTCAACAAGAAGACTTGAAGATAGAAGAAGCTAGCTATAACCAGAAGATTAAAAATTGCCTCCCACATCAAGAGGACACCACTTCAGAGACACAAAATTCTCCAAATATACAATAGAATGAGGCTAACGCAAGTGGAGAACAATCACCAAATATTAGGTTTGTGAAAGAAAGTTTGAGACTACAATTTGGTGAAGAAGGAGTTGTTTAAAAAAATCTACAAAGAGTTGCAATATCTTACTCAAGGTAGCAACTTGGTGATCTAAGACACCAATATATACATCCTCTATAGAAGTGGAAAAGAAGCTACAAAGATTTAAAAAAAAGGCAAGCAACTATTGGTGCAAATAGATTCATTAAGTGGATTACTTTTTAGATTTGTTAAAGCACCTTAATCCAGATTAAATTTGCAACCTAAATTATAGTATTTAGAAGTGCAAAATAAAAATATTCCTTTTATAGGTTCATTTGCAAACTAGGAGTTGATTAGATTCAAAATATTAATTATCTATCAACTACCTATTATGTACTTTGGAAAGCGAAAAGAAGATTGAATCCTACAATACTAATTGTAGAGAATTTGCATAATATTTGAAGTTTCATTTCAAATTATTCTTGATTAGTTGCAATGAATTTATTAAGTACATTTTCTTGATTTTGTACCTTTTTTCAATGCACAAAACTAATTTCTTTTGAGAGTAATAATAGTGCAAATGAATCTAACAAATTCTTCTTTTTAATGCACTAAATGATGAAGGAGAATATAAATTTCACTATCCATTGGAGGAAGATCCACATTGAATACTAAAAGTCTTCAATACCCAAATATTGTAATATAGGGTAGTGTTAGAAATAGATTATATTACATTATTTGGGTCATGTACCTTACTTGGTACATACTTAGGAAATTAGATTACTTTAGGATGAAGTTATCTAGTTACTTCATGCAATGTAATAAATGCACAAGTGTCAATGTGCAAGGTGTTCACTTGTACAACTAGATAAAGTGTTGGCCAAGGAACTTATCTTCCTATATAAAGGGCCATAGATATAGAAGAAATATCACAGTAGTGTAGGATCATAGTAGTGTAGGATTACAATAGTGTAGGATAGACAGTAATGTAGTGTGTGTGAGATATAAGCTCAAAGCTCATTCATTGCGTAGTAGTTTGTATCACAGAGTATTCATTTCCTCCATAGCTACTATTATACTCATTTTTGACATTTCTATTTATAGCATATTTCAGTCATCTCACAGATTTACTCTTTCTTATTATTCTGCATCTTGTGAATTCTATCTCCCATTGCATTTTGTATCAAAAGCTAACAATTAAAATATATGAAATACATTTTTATGTGTATGACCTTAGTGCACATTTAGTTCTATATGGAATTGACCTAGTCTACCACTAAGACCTTGAACTCCATATTCTATGTTTTAGTTTCTAGCTCCTCATTTTCCTCTTCAAATTGAAAAATTTTCATTCTTGATTTATATTGTGATATTTAGTTTATCTAGTTAAAGTTGTAAATATTATTTATCCTTTTCAAGCTATTGCTTCAACTGATCATTCTCCTGTGTTAACTGCTCTTTCAATTCAACCACTTATTTATCTATCTATGCTTTCCTTGTTGCCTAGTTCTTGAGATTGTTATTTTATTTCTTTAGTGATTTCAACTCTTATTGAAGTTGAGACACTTGATTATAATTATATTTTTCCAACTACTTTAGCGCTTGTGTGTTATCTCGGTCTTGATTCTTGTACTATTGTACCTTTACCATTGCTTGCACACACTTGATGGCTATAGTCTATTGCATCTATTTATTTTTTACATAATTTGGAAGGGGTTAGCTCTTAATAGGTCCAAAATGGATATTATACTAGTATAATTAGCAAGATATGTGGTTGGTATATTGGGATCTATTGTAGTGATTTAGTTATCAATAACTTCCTCCCTTCTCTACCTATTGAGATTCGAGGATCATAAGTGTAGAAGAAATTGAATATCTCATATTGGCAATGTATTTATCAATTTATTCTTTTACTTCTTAAAATATGCTTGATATATTTCCTATGATTTTCTTCCTAGGGGTTTCTATCATCTACCAAGGGAATAACCTACTGACATCTAAAGTGTATTACCTCTTTAGAGTAGTATGAATTACCTTGGAAATCGTTTGTGCTATTATAAGGGAGAGTTTCATTACACTTATGGTGATCTATGGACCAATAAGGGTAAGGCTACTAGTTTTATGTAGAAAACAATGGATTTAATTGGTTAGTGATGGGTAACAAGAGGGGTTTAGACGAGGATACATGGGGTGATGAAAATGTGCTTGTAGTATGAGGAAATAACAAAAGGATGGATGACATTAGAATGGTTGATACTAGTTGTGTGAGTGAATGGTAGGACAACTTGTGGTGGGATATTAGTGGCGTTGATCAGTATGGCCCTAAAACTAGAGTACATAAACTTATTAGTGGTTCTTGGACCAAGGTTGCTTGTTTATGGTGAAGTAGATGCAACAAAAGTAGGAGGGGTATAGAAGTGGTATGAGAAGTATATGAAGAAGAGATAATGATAAGAGGAAAATAAAGAGTGAGTTGAGAGATAAAAGTAGTTAGGGAGAAGCAACTTTGTCCTCCAAAGCAATGACTTCCATTGAGCTCACATATTTTCCAACAATTTTCTCAACTATCTCTCCTTTTATCCATTCACTTCTTTCTATGTTGCAAAATTTTGTTGCCCATGCTTATCAAATTTAAAATTTGTTTTTTACTTTTGACACTATACTACTTAATAATTATAATGCAATTAAGGTTGCAATATTGACTGAAATAGGAGAATGATGAGGAGCATCTATCAATATTCTCTTTATTTTCTTATTTATATGATTCCTATATTATACCATCAATAATTATTAGTTGAATGAACCCTATGATACTATCTATTTTTTTGTATCTATCTCATACCTAATTTTTATCCATTTCAACATCAACTTTAGTGACTAGTTCCACTTTTAAAGAGTGTTTATGATGTGAGGATTTACTTTGATGTCTGGGTCAAAATATATTTTAACCCTCATGTTTGTATAGAATTCAAATCATGGGGGAGGATGGATCTACACTCTTGGAGTTCATATTGATACCACATGAGGAGTGCTTAACTTGGCCATAACTTGTTCTTCACTTAAGTTTATTTCCTTTTCTACATTGAGCCTACTCTCATTCACATATCCTATTTTAGTTTTATTCTCAATCAATGCACTTAATAAGGTAAATTTTAGATAATATACCTGATGGTATTGCTATAATATCATCCCTAAGCTCTCTAACCATTTTATTGTTACTTCACAACATCCTTTCACAAGAGGAAGTGATCATTATATATGCTTATTTGGCCTTATAAAAAGTAGATTTTCTCTCCCCTTAACACACATTCTAAATTGAAGATATAGTTGGGCATGTATATAGGAAGCTTATAAGTCATCCTTAAGAACCCATATAATATAAGGAATGATATGCTAATTCCTAAAAAAATCCCCTTGGTTGATCCTCTAAATTAATAAGTGCCTTACATTCATTATATAACCTAGGTACATTATCCTTTATCCCATGATAATGAGATCATATATCATTTCATAAAATCTATATGTATTATTCCTTCATCCTTACATGGTACCTTTGTACAAACACAAATAGGTAGCAATTTCTTATTAGGTCCTACTTTATTTGGTGATAACTTTTACTGCTTCTTTTGGTACATGATAAGCCAAGTGAGTTATCAAGAGAAGTTGAATTTTTTGGTATTTTAAAAATTTCTCAAATGATGGTTGCTGTAGTTCACAGTTTAAGAGGTAGAATTCAACAACTAACCATACTCTAGGTTGTATTAAATCATATGTAACCTAGAAACATGTTCTTCTCTAATGACTCATCACTTATATCTCCAAAACTTGCATTATGCTTGTTGACACTTGTTGTATATCTACCTTGATCTGCTTGATCATTAGGGCAACTCAAACCCTCATTTCTCTTGTAACTTCTCCATCTGTCTAGTTAGGAACTCTATCCATATTTCTTCACTAAACTTAGTATAGTAGTCTAGTAAGGATTATGGAAGAAAATAGACATAGCCTATAAAATCATCCTCTACACACAACACATTTCTTATCTCTTCTTTCCTTATAAATATGTGTGTCTCCTCACATGATTATGTTTAGATGGTGTGATAAGTCATATCAAATTTTTGTACATAAATTTTTATAATTTAGAGGAATACGATGCTTGTGGCACCAAGAACAATCCTACTCATAAGGTCCAAATGTGACTTATGCCCTAGAAGTTTTTACCCAAGTCCATTACAAATATTTACATTAATTTATTTTTGATATTTCTAGGTGTGTCAAACTTTTCCTCAACAACTTTACTAGATGGATACTTAAACATATTTTCTATGGGCCTCTTATTATTTTTAAAGTTTTTCATGTTAGAAGGGCTTGGAATTCACTCCTTTAAGGACTTGGCAAGAAAATAAAAAATATTTTTATTTTTTTACTTCATGTGGAGAAATTCACTTTAGGTAGAGTGATTCACTATTTATATCACTTAATTAATTTAATAACCCTCTTGTTTGAACCCAATAAAAAAATTGCTCACTATGGGTGGAGGTGGTGTGATAATTTAATGTGGATGCTCTAACATGACATTCCTCCTTTTTATCTTTTTCAATGATAATTCAACTTGTGAGGGGCTCAAACATAATAGAGGTAGTCAAGTTTACCTTCACCCATTTATATTTTACAAAACATTTCCTTTCAAAAACTATGAACCATATACTTATGTTAAAATATAATATGGGTTATTCTCCTTTTTACATTTGGTAGTTGGAATAGGTAGATGAATGGATCAACTTGGGTCCTTTCAACTAAAGTGATTCACTTGCTTGATTTTGATAAAACTTTATTTATTATTTTTTCTTTGTTTATATACTATAGAGCAATGCACTTTTAAACATATGAGTTAGTTAATCTTCTATGAGCTTTAGAATTTTCTAACCACTTTATGCTTATTGGTATTTAAAGAGAGCAATTCACTCTTTTTTTTGGTAAGTAAAAGGATTGCATTACTTATACGGGTTTTAAGGCTCCCAAAACCTTGTTACAAAAACAGCCATACTTGTTGTGAACAGAGAAGATTAACAACAAGGGACGATGCCCTGAGCCTAGAATAGAGAAAAGAAAACTAGAGGATGCAGCCTCAGACCTAAGGAAAGAGGAAAAAAGGATGTTGCCTAAGAAGATAATCCTGCATAGAAAAAAGGAAAAGGCTCCATGCAGGGCAGCCACGGGAACAGAACACAAACAACAAAGAAAAAGGAACAGGCTCCACGTAGGGTAGCCAAAGAAGAAAAAAGTAAGGATAAGAGGAAATTATTCCTCAACAGAGATCCTGTCCTCATCCTTGGTGTCGCCTTGACCAATTTCCTTAGGCTCCTCTTTGACCGTAGCCACCTCCTCCACTTCAGACCCATCGTCAACCTCCTGGCCACTCTGACCTCCAAAGAATAGCTTTTGAAGGCCTTCCCTAATATCAATGATCAAATTGACCATGGCATTCATCATGCCTATCATGGAGGAGATAATGAATTCCTTCAGCTGCTTCACCTCATCATCCACCTCTTCATCATCAGTTTTGATATCAATAAAATTTTTGCTACCTCTCACTTCCTAATTTTGGAGGTGAACAGATTTCCTTACGGGCCCTTCCATGCTTTCAAAGCTAATGCTTTTCCTTACCTTCAACTCCGTGATAGCTTCAATGGCCTTCCTCTTTCTTTCTGCTAGGGAAAGGTGGGTAGAGGGCCCCATAGGTTTGGCTAGGTTGGGGATGCTAGGGTTGGCCTTAGGACTGAGAGCCAGGACATAGGTGTAAATTACCTTGAACATGCCTTGATGGAAAGGGAGGTCATGGCCTTTCTTGTTCCTACAGGATGTAATCAAATAGTTGATGGAATTGAGGAAAAACTAGGGGATGTTGATGGGATTGATGTCATGAAAATGATTCACGAAGACCAAATGATAAGTACAGAGGACTTTTTCTGGGTCATCGATAGTGATGAACTCCATGACTGGCTTCATCACATCATTCTAGGGGATGTTCAAGTCACTCCTATAGATTCCTTTCTTGGCACATTTATAGATCCTTTCATTATCCTTGAACTCCTTGAGTTCCACCTCCTAGTTGTGCTTCTGTCTATGGATTGAACGTCCTTTTGGATTCTGCCCAGTGATCATGGATAAAAGGTTGAGATCCACGTAGAAACTTCCTCCCTAAACTATAATAGAGCCATTATCCCAGGACTCTAGAAAGCCCAAGGTGATGTCGAGCTCCTCACCAGAGAACATGTGAAGGAAGGAAAAGAAGTGGCACTCATTGAGAATTCTCTCAGCAAGGGGGTCACAAATGAATTTGTTGGGCTCGATGAAACTCATGGTGAAATGGTGATGGGGGTTGGGGAAAGGACTAAAAGGAAAAGTAGGGACGTGAGGGTCGATGGGTTTACTGTGTTGGTGAGGAAGGAAGACAACCAGGGAGATGATGATTTTGCATGGAGGAATAGTGGTGAATTTATGGATGGAGGCTTGAGGAAAATACCCCAAAAACTAGAGGTTGCCATTAATGAACACAACGGAGCAATTTGAATTTGGCACTTGGGGATTGGAAGGCTCAAGCTTGTATTGGGAATGATTGCTTGGAAGAGGACGCTGTTCGAGGAGATATGGAAGGTTTGGAATGATAACCTTTGGATCTTGGCCATGATTGGTTTTGGAGCCTAGTATGGTGTTTTTGGAAAGTTTACCTTTGCCACCATGATCTTCTAGGAAGGTGTGCTCCAGGTTCTAGGCCACCATATTAATCCAACCATTGTTGCCATCCTTTCCTTCCCTCTTGAAGTGCCACATCCTACTCATGGT
Organism: Wollemia nobilis; assembly: GCA_028583015.1. Lineage (NCBI taxonomy): Eukaryota > Viridiplantae > Streptophyta > Pinopsida > Araucariales > Araucariaceae > Wollemia > Wollemia nobilis. The sequence continues at coordinate 1,184,469 of JAQPPZ010015344.1, forward strand.
GCTATTGGTAATTTTCTTTTTATGAGCTACGTTTCTATTTTGGGAGTGGAGATTACTTGGCCCTATGTTGGCATGGTGCTGATGCCAAAGTAGACACTTGGAGTAATTAAGGTAGATGCCTTCGTGGAGCATCCTCTTGTTGGAAATCAAAATGCCGCCTAGGTACCTACACATGGTTGACATGGAATACCATAAATTGAAAAAAGTGTTAGCATACATTCCAAAGATAATGGTCCAGACAAACGTGACCTTTTGGCGGTGGATGGTTTGGGTGGATAGCTGGATCCCACTCCTCGTATGGATTTTAAGGAGCCCATGTTTCCCGTGCTTAGTTGGAATATTCACTCTACACATGGACATCCAACTTCTCCTTCTATTGTTACGCATGTGACACAGGATGAGGATCCTGGAGGACCACGTCCTCATGAGGAAGACCAATGGGATTATTCCTTTGAGGTTTTTCCTGGTCAATAATAACATCAAGAATGTCATCATTCTAGGTCAAGATGTTGGGCGTGTGGACTCCAATGTTGGCTAACCTATCCGTAACTCTATTTGCTTCTCTGTAAGCATGTTGGAATATAACTTCCTGCATGTCAAGGATTAAATTCCTGGCACCTTCAATGTAGTCCCTAACTCTCCAGGATGGAATGCTATTGTTGTTCTTGAGGTAGCTGATGATATTGAGGGAGTCTCCTTCAACAATTAGCCTATTGGAAAAGTTCTTGGCAAGGGAAAGACCCCTCCACATGCTTTTTGCCTCAGCAACATGGTTAGTCTGGTCACCCAATCCCTCAACGAAGGCGAGGATGACTTCTCCTTGGTGGTTTCTGAGGATGCCTCCTACTCCTGCTTTCCCTGGGTTTCCTTTTGTAGCTCCATCAAAATTCAGTTTGAACCAGCCCATCGGAGGAGGAATCCATTTGGAATCGATTCTTTGGTTGATAGGAGGATGAAAGTCCTCTAAGGATAGGCCAAGGGATCTGCCCAAAGCAAGCTCAAACCTGGAGGTAGGTTTGGGGGATGGGGGTATGAGGGAAGCATTTTCTTTGGCATTGACTAGGATTTTGCTAGAGATTAGCTCCAGGATAGTCGAGCATTGGGAGAAGACTCTACGGTTTCTTTCAAGCCAAACTTGCCAAAGGAAATGGTGGAGGCAAGTTTTCCAGAAGAATTTGAGGTGAGGATCAAAAAAGGGGAGGGCCATTGGATAAAAAGGTCAACGATGGAGCAAGGTTTGGCCCAAAGGATGTGGAAGGATTGGAATATGGAGTCAAGGATGGATGAGGAGAAGGGGTAGTGGAGGAAAATGTGAGAGGGGGATTCCCAAGCAGTAAGGCAAAGTGAACATCTATTGGGGATGGTAATGCCTTTCTTGATCAAATTGTCAATAGTCAAGATCCTTTCTTGGATAGTGAGCCAGGTGAAGAAAGAAACCTTGGGAATGAGGGATTTAATCTAGACGAGGTTAAAAGGCAATAGGATGTCCTCATTATCAAGGAGAAGAAGATAAGTAGATTTAATAGTAAATTCCCCGCTCTCTGAAGGTTCCCAAATGAAATTATCAATAGAGTTAGTGGAGGGGATGATAGTAGAATGCAGGAGGGAATTCAAACTAGAGGATTCAGTAGGAAGGGTAGTGCACCTAATGGTTTTCCATATGGTAGTGTTGTTCTGGATGTATAGGAAGTCAGAGACTTTGTGTCCTATCCTGGAATCTATGTAGGCTTTGAGTCTAGACAGGATAGGATCTTCAATGAGAGGATTTTTGGTAATCCATTTGTCATTCCAAAATTCTATTTTGCTTCCATCCCCTAGTTTCCATCTTAGACCTTTCTTTAGAAGAGACCTAGTGTTGATGATAGAATTCCAGAAGGTGGATCCTCTAGTAGGGGCATCATCACTGAAGAAATTAGCACCTTGTAAATATTTCCTTCTGACAATGGAAGTCCACTCATTCTTGGTATCAGACACCAAATGCCAGGCTTGTTTGGCTATCAAAGCTGTGTTGAGGGATTGAATCCTTCTAAGCCCAATGCCCCCTCTATCCTTAGGTCTGCACACTTTATCCCAGGCAACAAGATGCAACCTTTGCTTATTTTTAGTTCCTGACCATAGAAATTTTTTTTGAATCTATTCTATTCTATGGTAAACTACAACTAGGGCTTTGAAGACAGAGAGGAAATACATAGGGATGCTTTGGAGGGAGGCTGACGTAAGGGTGCTCTTGGTAGCTTGGGATAGTAGATTGCCCTTCCACCCTACAAGTTTCTTTTGGATCCTCTCTATAACATTGTTCCACATAGAGGTTGTGGGTTGGCCACAGAAAAGAGGGAGGCCTAGGTATGTGGTTGGGAGGTCAGCTATAGAGCATTCAAGAATTCTGGCAATCTTGATTTGTCTTTGAACAGGTGTATTTAGGAAATACAATTTGCTCTTGTTGAAGTTCACCTTTTTCCCGATAGCTGCTTCATAAAGCTTAAGGATGAATTTGATAACCTGCACCTCGAAGATAGAAGCATTAGTAGATAAAATAGTGTCATCCACGAATTGTTGGTGTGAAACAAGATTGGTCTGGGAGGAAGCTTTAATTCTAGATAGGAGGCCTATTCTACAAGCTACTTGGATGGTCCTTCCTAGGGCTTCAACAATAATGATGAATAAGAGGGGTGAAATAGGATCCCCTTGCCTTAGGCCTCTGCTACTCTGAAAATACCCTATTGTGGATCCGTTGATGAGGACTGAGAACCATGATGAGGATATGCACGCTTTAATTAGCTCAATCCACTTAGGATGGAAACCAAATTTAAGCAATATGGCCATAAGGAAGTCCCAATTGACTCTGTCATATGCCTTATTCATGTCGAGTTTGAGAACAAAGGTAGACTTTTTGGTTTTCGAGGTAGAATGCAGAGCTTCATGGATGGAAATGACACCATCTAGGATTGATCTACCTTGGATAGAGCTTCCTTGGCAAGGATCAATGATGTTGGGTAGGATACTTTTCATCCTATTAGCCATGATTTTAGTCAAAACCTTATAGGTAACATTACACAGGCTAATGGGTCTGAAGTCAGACAAAGATTTTGTAGCGGGGTTTTTAGGAATAAGGGCGATAAAAGTAGAATTGAAACCTCATGGAATTATTTTGGAAGACTGGAATTCTCTTATGGCTAAGCATACATCAGGCCCAACAATGTCCTAGAAGGTTTGAAAGAAATGGGGGGAAAAACCATCAGGTCCAGGAGCTTTATCAGGGTGCATGGAGAAAAGGGTAGACTTAATCTCTTCATCTTGAAAGGGGGCAATTAAGATGAGATTGACATTGTCTGGAATGGAATGGGGGATATGATGGAGCATGGAAGCTTGAGCAGAGGTAGAACAAGAGTTGTCATCCTCAAGGAGAGATCTAAAATATGAAATTACCTCATCTCTGATTTCCTCTAAATCTGTGGTAGAAGTGCCATCACTTTTCACCAGTTCTTTGATTCGGTTGTTGCTCCTATTCCTGAGGGTAGACACATGGAAAAATTTTGTGTTTGAGTCTCCTTCTTTGAGCCAAAGAGCTCTAGATTTTTACCACCAAAAGGATTCTTCATAGGCAAGGATGTTGTGGAATTCAGCAAGGATTTGTTTTTCTTTTGTTCTGGTCTACTCATCAATGAACCCATTTTGAATTTTATTTTCTATATTTTCAAGTCTATATTTGAGTGATTGCTTGTTGGCAAAGAGGTTGCCGAAGACTTCTCTATTCCATATTTTTAGGTCTTCTTTGAGGATTTTGAGCTTTTGGGTAAGTTTGTAGGATGGACATCCCTAAAAATCTTATTTCCAACAATGTGAAACCCTCTACCTCAGATCTAGATGATGTATCCACATGGCCTCGAATCTGAAGGGTCTTCTATAAGGGTTTGATTTGTCAATTTCAAGCATGAGAGGATTATGATCTGACCCTATTTTAGGTAAAGGATGAAGACAAGCATCTCCAAACACCTGAACTACTTCTTGGGAGAGAAAAAATCTGTCTAGCTTGACTTGAATGTGTTGATTTCCCACTCTTCTATTGCTCCAGGTGAATTTAGCCTTTTTGAGTTTTATGTCCATAAGATTGTTGGAGTTAAAAAAATCATTGAAATCCTCCATGCTTTTGACCGGGACCTCAGTCCCTCCTTTTTTATCTGAGGGGTAGAGGGGGTGTTGAAATCCCCTGCTACAATCCAAGGAATATTTTGGAAAGAGTCCTTTATTCTACTCAGGGCATCCCAAAGTTGAGCTCTTCTGGATATGGTATTAGGAGCATAGAAATTAGTGAGGATCTAGGACAAATTATTACTGCTATCATGAAAAAGTACACTTAAGAGTCTATCACTGGAATGTAGTAATCTGCCATCGACTTTTTGCTTGTCCCATAGGCACATGAGGCCTCCAGAGGATCCTCTAGCATGACTAAAAATTGCACCTACTTTTTTCTAGATCATATTGGCTACGGTCAAGGAGCTATTAGCATCTATTTTAGTTTCTTGCATGATGAAAATTGAGGGCTTTATGTCTCTCCTCATTGACTTAACAAGTCTTTGTTTAGCGGGCCCATTTAGGCCTCTCACATTCCATGAGAGGATCTTCATTTAGAATATTTGGATGCTTTTCTGCCTCCCCTTCCTTGAGGTTGGGGGGGTTTGGAACTTTTATTCTCCTCTTTAGATTGAGTAGTAATGATGGGGAAGAGGGTTTTATGAATACCATTGGCAATGTCATCTGCAAGGCCTCTCTTCCAATGTTCATCTTTGGAAATCCTTCCTCTTTTTTCACTACCAAAGTCAATGGGTGATTTGGTAGTGCTTCGGGTTTGCTTGGGGCTAAATTTGTAAGGAATGATCTGCTCCAGGATGGGGCTTGGAGGTCTGCCACTACTTTGATTCAGAAGGGGAGACATCAAATATACCTCTAGATTTTCAGGAATGTTTCCAAGACTTTCATCATGAGGACTGTGAGAGGGTCCTGACTTTGAGGGAGAATCAACAAAACTCAAGTCAATGTTTAGAATCGGGGGAAAGGATTGTCCTAGTTTTGAGAGGGGAATATGAGTATCTTGAGGAGTGGAATTTGGGATGGGATAACTCTTAGTTCCTTCTTGAATCAGGTTTGGAGTGGCTTTTTGAGCTTCCTTAGGAGGAGGATTTGAGACAGAGGAGATCACATTTTCCTCTAATATTTTATCAGAGTCACCTAGGATGTTGAATCTATTGGAGATAGCAAGAGGGGAACTTAATTTTTATTGATTTGGATTCATTTGTGTTGTAGCCATTTCCTTACCTTTGTAAGAGTGTGGGCCTCCTTGGGGTTTTGCCAGTCTTTTTTTTGGTAAGGTCCTTTTCCTGTATGGATTTGGTTCTACCATTTCTTTTATGGTTTGGGTAGCCACTATTCGGTGGGTTTCTATTACCTCTATTCTGATCTATAGGGGCCCCTTGGATGCAGGGATACACATCTTCTTCTTGTCTCTGTTCCTTCTCCTTGATGAGTTGAGTTTTGAGGTTAGGGCATTGAATCCTGAGATGCCCTTGGGTTTGACATTTGACACAAAAGGCCAGCTTATTTTTGTACTCCAGGGGTTGCTTCCTACAATAGGATTTGTGTTTCAAGTTGACATAGGTAGGAAGCTTCGATGCTAGGTTGGCATTGACACAGATCCTGGCAACATTCATGCATTTGCGAGCTCGGGTGACAGGATTGATGAGCCCCAAAAATGTTCATATTTTGTACATATTTCTTTGATCAATATGCGGTTGTATAATAAGGATTGCATACTTTTATGAATGATTATATAGATATTTGATATAATTATGTGTGTTATCTAATTTGTGTGCTTTTAGTATGTTTTGTGGAATTGCAGTTGATTTAGTTAGATTTGGAATGGTCGAGGTCCTTTTGATGGACTTGGCACTTTATTTCATTAAGGGTCAACATAGAGAACATAGGTGCCTCCCTGCAACCAGAATGCGCCAAGGGAATAAGTGCCTCCTTGCAGTCGAAAAGCGCCAACTGAATACTAGTGCCTCCCTATAGTCAGAAGGCACCAACTAAATACTAGCGCCTCCCTATAGTTGGAAGGCATCAACTGAATGCAAGTGCCTCCCTATAGTCAGAAGGTGCCAACTGAATCCAAGCACCTCCCTGTAGTCGAAAGGTGCCAACTGAATCCAAGTGCCTCCCTACAGTCGAAAGGCGCCAACTAAAGACAAGCGCCTCCCTGCAATCGAAAGGCGCCAACCAAAGACAAGCACCTCCCTAAAAATGGAAGGTGCTAACAGAAGGCAAGCACCTCCCTGCAGTCAAAATGTGCTAATAGAAGGCAAGCACCTCCCTATAATTGAAAGGTGCCACTGATTCTTTGCCCGTTGACCAGACTCGAAGGACATGGACAACAACGACTGGTGTAGTTCCAGCTCTACGTCATGCAAAAATAAATTGGAGATAGCACCAACGTATCAAAATGTCTTAGTGATGCCAGGAAAAGCAAGAATCGAAGCAAATACGTTTCCATCAAAACAGAATTCCAGATGTCGATTGCATTCACTAGACTGTTCTAATTTAGTTTGGGAAGAATCGACTATTGTAACCACTTTTGTAATAGAATTTATACAGGTGTGTTATATAAAAACACGTAGATCGTTCTGAAGGGGATATCGATAGAAGAGAGAGAGATATATATAGAAATAATTAATCCATTTAGAGTTACATTGTAATGCGTTGATAAATATATTACAGTTACAGAAGTTCTAAAGCGCGTGTTCGATCGAGAAGAAGCTGCTAGAGCCTGGGCCCACTCCAAGCCAGTATTTCTTCCCCATTTCCTTCTTGTTTATTTTAATTAGTTTATTGCTTCCATAGGAATGTTCATTGGTTTGCTAGTTCCAGTATTTGCAGTAGACTTATTTTCAGGAATATTTACATGATTTATTTTTGTAGATTTAAATTATGTTCTTCTTACATAATTTATTGAGTGCGGGAATGATTGACAACCATCTCAAGAACACCCCCCAAATGTAATATTAGCAGATTCATCTCCAGTGGTATTGTAGTAACCTAATTCTAACTCTTCCCAATTTTACGAAACTCCTTGGGTTGATAATTAAATGCACAAGCATGTGACAAAAATAGGAAACCATTCACCTTGTTTGGCCCACAACATTTTGGCACCATTTCTGGGGAAGCGTCCTAATTATATTACTTACAATACCCTGAAACCCTCCATCTGACCTTGTATGAGTTCTTTGAGAAGAAGAGGACCTGACGGTCACTTTATAAGAACTAATCGATCAGGACCTGAGTCAGCTGAGCATTTTGGATTTGAGCTAGACCCATCCGACCTACCAGCAGTCCATTGGAGTGAGGAACCGCACTTTGTGCAAAGTGCCACCTCATCCCATAAACAAGGGGATGAATGAATCATCACAAATCCCCTATTTAATAGGACTTCTCTAGAGGAAGCCCTGTTGTGGAAGGCTATGGAGGATCAGATGATCTCGCCAGATAACCTTAGAGCATTGACTCAAAAAGTTTTAAACGATCGAAAGGCCATAAACACTGCATTAGAAACCACATTTCCTAAAAAAATGGTAGATAACGATGAAGTCTCATCTAGATTTAGTTTTCCAATAGAGGAGGGAGTAGGAGATACCAAAATGAAAAACATATCCCCTGCTCACCTCCCGTCCTTCAGAGGACACTCGACTGAGGACCCTGACCTATTTTTATTCAAATTTGATGTTTTATGCAGGTCTGTGGATTACAAATCAAATGCGTAGAAGTTGAAATTATTTACTTTTGACATATCTTCTTCTTGTATTTGTTCCTTCTTCTTGATGAACTAATTTTTGAGGTTAGGGCATTGAATCCTAAGATACCCTTGGGTTTGAAATTTGAAAAAAAAGGCTAGCTTATTTTTGTACTCTAGGGGTTGCTTCCTGTAATAGTATTTATGTATCAAGTTGACATAGGTAGGAATTTTCAACACTAGGTTGGCATTGACACAGATACTGGCAACATTCATACGTTTGCGAGCTTGGATGACAGGATTGATGAGCACCAAAAATGCTCATATTTTGTACATATTTCTTTGATCAATATGTGGCTGTATAATAAGTATTGCATACTTTTATGAATGATTATATAGATATTTGATATAATTATGTGTGTTATCTAATTTGTGTGCTTTTAGTATGTTTTGTGGAATTGCAGTTGATTTAGTTAGATTTGGAATGATCGAGGTCCTTTTGATGGACTTGGAACTTTATTTCATTAAGGTTCAATGTAGAGAACATAGGCACCTCCCTGCAACCAGAATGCACCAAGGGAATAAGCACCTCCCTGCAGTCAGAAAGCACCAACTGAATACGAGCGCCTCCCTACAGTCAGAAGGTGCCAACTGAATACCAATGCCTCCCTGCAGTTGGAAGGCATCGACTAAATGCAAGTGCCTCCCTACAGTCAGAAGGCACCAACTAAATCCAAGCACCTACCTGCAGTCAGAAGGCACCAACTGAATCCAAGCGCCTCCCTACAGTTGAAAGGCGCCAACTGAAGACAAGCGCCTCCTTGCAACCGAAAGGCGCCAACCAAAGACAAGCACCTCCCTACAAATGGAAGGCACTAACAGAAGGCAAGCACATCCCTACAGCCGAAAGGCACTAATAGAAGGCAAGCGCCTCCCTACAACCAGAAGGTGCCACTGATTCTTTGCCCGTTGACTAGACTCAAAGGACGTGGACAGTAGCGGTTGGTGCAGTTCTAGCTCTGCGTCATGCAAAACTAAATTAGAGATAGCACCAATGTATCAAAACATCTTACTGATGCCAGGCAAAGCACGAACCAAAGTGAATACGTTGCCATCAAAATAGAATGCCAGATATCGATTGCATTTTCCAGACTATTCTAATTTAGTCTGGGAAGAATTGACTATTGTAACCACTTTTGTAACATAAGTTACATGGGTGTGTTATATAAACACACGTAGATCATTCTAAAGGGGATATCGATAGAAGAGAGAGAGATATATATAGAAATAATTAATCCATTTAGAGTTACATTGTAATGCATTGATAAATATATTACAGTTACAGAAGTTCTAAAGCGTGTGTTCGATCGGGAAGAAGCTGCTAGAGCCTAGGCCCACTCGAAGCCAGTATTTCTTCCCCATTTCCTTCTTGTTTATTTTAATTAGTTTATTGCTTCCATAGGAATGTTCATTGGTTTGCTAGTTCCAGTATTTGCAGTAGACTTATTTTCAGGAATATGTACATGATTTATTTCTATAGATTTAAATTATGTTCTTCTTACGTAATTTATTGAGGAGTGCGGGAATGATTGACAACCATCTCAAGAACACCCCCCAAATGTAGGATTAGTATATTCATCTCCAGTGGTATTGTAGTAACCTAATTCTGACTCTTCGCAAGTTTACGAAGCTCCTTGGGTTGATAATTAAATGCATAGGCATGTGAGAAAAATAGGAAACCATTCACCTTGTTTGGCCCGCAACATATTGGCACCGTTGCTGAGGAAGAGTCTTAATTAGATTACTTAAAATACCCTAAAACCATCCATCTTACCTTGTATGAGTTCTTCAAGAAGAAGAGGACCTAACGGTCACTTTATAAGAACTAATCCATCAGGACCTGAGTCAGCTGAGCATTTTGGATTTGAGCTAGACCCGTCCGACCTACCAGCAGTCCATTGGAGTGAGGAACCGCACATTGTGCAAAGTTCCACCTCATTCCATCAACAATGGGATGAACGAATCATCACAAATCCCCTATTTAATAGGACTTCTCTAGAGGAAGCCCTGTTGTGGAAGGCTATGGAGGATCAGACGATCTCGCTAAACAACCTTAAAGCATTGACTCAAAAAGTTTTAAATGACCGAAAGGCCATAAACACTCGCATTAGAAACCACATTTCCTAAAAAAATGGCAGATAATGATGAAGTCTCATCTGGATTTAGTTTCCCAATAGAGGAGGGAGTAGGAGATACCAAAATGAAAAACATATCCCCTGCTCACCTCCCGTCCTTCAGAGGACATCCGACTGAGGACCCTGACCTATTTTTATTCAAATTTGATGTTTTGTGTAGGTCTGTGGATTACAAATCAAATGCGTAGAAGTTGAAATTATTTCCTTCTGACATATCTTCTTCTTGTCTTTGTTCCTTCTCCTTGATTAACTAAGTTTTGAGGTTAGGGCATTGAATCCTAAGATACCCTTGGGTTTGAAATTTGAAAAAAAAGGCTAGCTTATTTTTGTACTCCAGGGGTTGCTTCCTATAATAGGATTTGTGTATCGAGTTGACATAGGTAGGAATTTTCAACACTAGGTTGGCATTGACACAGATACTGGCAACATTCATACATTTGCGAGCTTGGGTGACAGGATTGATGAGCACCAAAAATGCTCATATTTTATACATATTTCTTTGATCAATATGCAGCTGTATAATAAGGATTGCATACTTTTATGAATGATTATATAGATATTTGATATAATTATGCGTGTTATCTAATTTGTGTGCTTTTAGTATGTTTTGTGGAATTGTAGTTGATTTAGTTAGATTTGGAACGGTCGAGGTCCTTTTGATGGACCTGGCACTTTATTTCATTAAGGGTCAACGTAGAGAACATAGGTGCCTCCCTACAACTAGAAGGCACCAAGGGAATAAGTGCCTCCCTACAGTCGAAAAGTGCCAACTGAATACGAGCGCCTCCTGCGGTCGGAAGGCGCCAACTAAATACCAAGTGCCTCCTCGTAGTTGGAAGGCATCGACCGAATGCAAGTGTCTCCCTACAGTCGAAAGGCACCAACTGAATCCAAGTGCCTCCCTATAGTTGGAAGGCACCAACTGAATCCAAGCACCTCCCTACAGTCGAAAGGTGCCAACTAAATACAAGTGCCTCCCTACAACCAAAAGGTGCCAACCAAAGACAAGTGCCTCCCTACAAATGGAAGGCGCTAACAGAAGGCAAGCGTCTCCCTGCAACCAAAAGGTGTTAATAGAAGGCAAGTGCCTCCCTACAACCAGAATGCACCACTAATTCTTTGCCCATTGACCAGACTCGAAGGAGGTGGACAGCAGCGGCTGGTGCAGTTCCAGCTTTGCATCATGCAAAACTAAATTGGAGATACCACCAATGTATCAAAACGTCTTACTGATGCTAGGCAAAGCATGAACCGAAGTGAATATGCTGCCATCAAAACATAATTCCAGATGTCGATTGCATTCGCCAGACTGTTCTAATTTAGTCTAGGAAGAATTGACTGTTGTAACCACTTTTTTAATAAAAGTTATATGGGTGTGTTATATAAACACACGTAGATCGTTCTGAAGGGGATATCAATAGAAGAGAGAGAGAGATATATAGAAATAATTAATCCATTTAGAGTTACATTGTAATGCGTTGATAAATATATTACAGTTACAAAAGTTCTAAAGCATGCGTTCAATCAGGAAGAAGCTGCTGGAGCCTAGGCCCACTCCAAGCCATTATTTCTTCCCCATTTCCTTCTTGTTTATTTTAATTAGTTTATTGTTTCCATAGGAATGTTCATTGGTTTGCTAGTTCCAGTATTTGTAGTAGACTTATTTTCAGGAATATGTACATGATTTATTTTTGTAGATTTAAATTATGTTCTTCTTACATAATTTATTGAGGAGTGCGGGAATGATTGACAACAATCTCAAGAACACCCCCCAAATGTAGGATTAGCAGATTCATCTCCAGTGGTATTGTAGTAACCTAATTTTGACTCTTCGCAAGTTTACGAATCTCCCTGGGTTGATAATTAAATGCACAGGCATGTGACAAAAATAGGAAACCATTCACCTTGTTTGGCCCGCAACATTTTGGCATCATTTTTAGGGAAGCGTATTAATTAGATTACTTAAAATACCCTGAAACCCTCCATCTAACCTTGTATGAGTTCTTCGAGAATAATAGGACCTGACAGTCACTTTATAAGAACTAATCCATTAGGACCTGAGTCAGCCGAGCATTTTGGATTTAAGTTAGACTCGCCCGACCTACCAGCAATCCATTGGAGTGAGGAACCACACTTTGTGCAAAGTGCCACCTCATCCCATCAACAAGGGGATGAATGAATCATCATAAATCCCCTATTTAATAGAACTCCTCTAGAGGAATCCCTATTGTGGAAGGCTATGGAGGATCAGACGATCTCACCAAAAAACCTTAGAGCATTGACTAAGAAAGTTTTAAATGATCGGAAGGCCATAAATGCTGCATTAGAAACCACATTTCCTAAAAATATGGCAGATAACGATGAAGTCTCATCTGTCTTTAGTTTTCCAATAGGGGAGGGAGTAGGAGATACCAAAATGAAAAACATATCCCCTGCTCACCTTCCATCCTTCAAAGGACACCCGACTAAGGACCCTGACCTATTTTTATTCAAGTTTGATGTTTTGTGCATGTCTGTGGATTTCAAGTCAAACACACAGAAGTTGAAATTATTTCCTTCTACATTAGATGATGTAGCTCTACGATGGTTCATCGATCTGGGAGACAAACACATCACCAGCTGGGACCAGATGAAGAAGCTCTTTCTAGAGTAATATCAAGATTTTGGGAGAGCAAGAGACTCCAGGGAGGAGGTCTTGAGCATGACACAAAGATAAGATGAGTCTCTCGAGGAGTATTGGGAGAGATTTAGCTTTAATATTCAATGGTCCCCTCACTCGAACCTATCTGATAAGTCCCTCAAAAGCATCTTCTTAAGGGGACTTACCAATAAGTCACTGGAGGCTCTCAACATGATCTCTGGAGGTGATGTCTATTAGCATGCTATGGACGACATCCGGCAATTATTTTGGAACTACTCGAGAAGGTGAGGCAAAATCACTACCAGGACCATGAAGGCGACTGCTTCAGTCACCAAAACAAAAATAAGCAACATGCTGGAGGATTTGAAGAGTGAAATGCTCTCATCTCTAGCACTGCAGATGGATACGCTGTTGTTAGAAAAGAAGAAACAAGAAAATGATGCAGCATTAGCCTATTTTTGCCCAAAATGCAGAGGAAGACATGCAAAGAATGCATTTCCATAAAACAAGGTCAGAGTATGCATAGTTTGCAAGCTGAATCATAAAACTCAGTTGCACCCACAACTACCCAGTAACCAAGAAGCGGGTGAGAGCACAGAGGCCTACTTCATAGGCAATAGGAAGAGTTGGCCACAGCCCCCCATGGGGAATATACCAACCTGAATGCCATCATATGGGGGAGGGTCATACATGCACCAAGGACCCCCGCAACCACCTAATATGTGGTGGTGGGCACCGTCACCCTAGACGAACGCACCCCCAACAACATTCCCAAATTAGCAGCCATGGATGCCATATCCATATCCTGGGTAGCAGTGGAGAGGCCACAATGCATGGAATCAGACTCCATAGAATGCAGCTCCTGCTCACATCCAACAGAACTTACCAGCATTGCCAGCAGCGAGACCTATGCATCTAACAGCACAACTGACATCAAACCCGAACAACAGAGTAAATTAGTCAGCATACAATGTAGAAGGTGAGATGTATCATGTGTACAATATTTATCTTAGATCAGTCAGGTAGGCAGCTAAGATTAGAGACACCGCCTCTAGTAGAAGAGGAGGAAGAAATAGTAGAGACACCTCCACTGGTAGAAGAGGAGGAAGAAATAGAGGAGACACCTATGGTAGAAGAGGGAAAAGCACTTGAGAGAGCGGAGGCTCCATTTCCTAGCCGACTGCAGGAACAAAGAAAAACAACACAGCCAAAATTTGACATCTTGTCGAGCTTGAAGAATCTCATAGTGACGATCCCATTATTTCAAGTAATTCGAGATGTCCCTATTTACACCAAGGCAATTAGAAAAATGTGTCTAAGGAGACCGGGATGAAAATCTACCCAAACTATCAATGTCGTGGGTAAGTCGGCGAGATCTAATGATGGGTAGAACACGTCATCCGAAGTATGCATATCCAGGTAGCCCAGTGTTGACCATAAAAATTGGAGGACATTCCCTGTCCAACACATTGGTTGACCTCGAGGCAGCTATCAACATGATGCCTCAAGAGACCATGTGGAGGCTGTAGCTCATGAACCTAAATATGACCACGACAGTGCTACAGTTAGCCGATCGATCAACTGTATCATTGAAAGGGATGTTGGAAGATGTGATCGTAACAGTCAGTGCATGGGAATATCCAATCGATTTTTTAGTTTTGCAAACCAAGACTAGGTTTGGCGATTACCCACTCATTTTGGGGAGGCCATGGCTGGCAACAGCTGATGCTTACATTAGCTACCGGGATGGGCTAATGACCATATCCAAAGGGAAAAATGTCAAAATGCTGACCATTTCACCGCCAGCTCAATCTATGGACTCGGAAGAAGAACCCAGGATCACCGAGCATGGAACTACAGAGTTGTCCATAATCCAGCCGGTGATGACCTTGGAGAAGGTCGTAGAAGAGAATGAGGAAGGTGCTATCATGGAGTTTCTCCATGGAGAATCGTCCACCCCCACACCTAGATCGCCGTTGACTGGCACCCAAGATTAGCACATCTGACAAGTACACGTTGGGCCAAGGAGGATATTAAACATCAACAGTAGGTTGATGCCCACACAGCTAGAAAAATTGGAGGAGCTTCTGGTAAAACACCAGCAAGCATTTTCATGGGACTATACAGATATGCATAGCATCAGCCTAGAAATATGTAACCATCGGATCTATTTAGATGACCAGGCAACTCCTAGTCAGCATCCATAGAGAAGGATGAACCCAGCAATGAAAGACATTATCAGAGAAGAACTGCACAAGCTTCTGGTTGTCGAACTCATATATCCAATTTCTTATAGTGAATGGGTATCACCATTAATGGTGGTCCCCAAGAAGAATGGGAAATGTTAGATCTACGTGGACTACCGGGCATTGAACAAGGTGACTAAGAAAGACCACTTCCTACTCTCGTTCATCGATAAGGTCTTGGACACACTCTCAGGAAGAAAATACTTCTCTTTTCTAGACAGTTGTATAATAAGGATTGCATACTTTTATGAATGATTATATAGATATTTGATATAATTATGTGTGTTATCTAATTTGTGTGCTTTTAGTATGTTTTGTGGAATTGCAGTTGATTTAGTTAGATTTGGAACGGTCGAGGTCCTTTTGATGGACTTGGCACTTTATTTCATTAAGGGTCAACGTAGAGAACATAGGTGCCTCCCTGCAACCGGAATGCGCCAAGGGAATAAGCGCCTCCTTGCAGTCAAAAAGTACCAACTGAATACGAGTGCCTCCCTATAGTCAGAAGGCGCCAACTAAATACTAGCGCCTCCCTATAGTTGGAAGGCATCAACTGAATGCAAGTGCCTCCCTATAGTCAGAAGGTGCCAACTGAATCCAAGCGCCTCCCTGTAGTCGGAAGGTTCCAACTGAATCCAAGTGCCTCCCTACAGTCGAAAGGCACCAACTGAAGACAAGCGCCTCCCTGCAATCGAAAGGTGCCAACCAAAGACAAGCACCTCCCTAAAAATGGAAGGTGCTAACAGAAGGCAAGCACCTCCCTGCAGTCGAAATGCGCTAATAGAAGGCAAGCACCTCCCTACAATTGAAAGGTGCCACTGATTCTTTGCCCATTGACCAGACTCGAAGGACATGGACAACAACGACTGGTGCAGTTCCAGCTCTACGTCATGCAAAAATAAATTGGAGATAGCACCAACGTATCAAAATGTCTTACTGATGCCATGCAAAGCAAGAACCGAAGCAAATACGTTGCCATCAAAACAGAATGCCAGATGTCGATTGCATTCACTAGACTGTTCTAATTTAGTTTGGGAAGAATCGACTATTGTAACCACTTTTGTAACATAATTTATATAGGTGTGTTATATAAAAACACGTAGATCGTTCTGAAGGGGATATCGATAGAAGAGAGAGAGAGAGATATAGAAATAATTAATCCATTTAGAGTTACATTGTAATGCGTTGATAAATATATTACAGTTACAGAAGTTCTAAAGCGCGTGTTCGATCGGGAAGAAGCTGCTAGAGCCTGGGCCCACTCCAAGCCAGTATTTCTTCCCCATTTCCTTCTTGTTTATTTTAATTAGTTTATTGCTTCCATAGGAATGTTCATTGGTTTGCTAGTTCCAGTATTTGCAGTAGACTTATTTTCAGGAATATGTACATGATTTATTTTTGTAGATTTAAATTATGTTCTTCTTACGTAATTTATTGAGTGCGGGAATGATTGACAACCATCTCAAGAACACCCCCCAAATGTAAGATTAGAAGATTCATCTCCAGTGGTATTGTAGTAACCTAATTCTGACTCTTCCCAAGTTTACGAAACTCCTTGGGTTGATAATTAAATGCACAAGCATGTGACAAAAATAGGAAACCATTCACCTTGTTTGGCCCGCAAAATTTTGGCACCATTTCTGGGGAAGCGTCCTAATTAGATTACTTACAATACCCTGAAACCCTCCATCTGACCTTGTATGAGTTCTTTGAGAAGAAGAGGACCTGACGGTCGCTTTATAAGAACTAATCGATCAGCACCTGAGTCAGTTGAGCATTTTGGATTTGAGCTAGACCCATCCGACCTACCAGCAGTCCATTGGAGTGAGGAACCGCACTTTGTGCAAAGTGCCACCTCATCCCATAAACAAGGGGATGAACGAATCATCACAAATCCCCTATTTAATAGGACTTCTCTAGAGGAAGCCCTGTTGTGGAAGGCTATGGAGGATCAGACGATCTCACCAGATAACCTTAGAGCATTGACTCAAAAAGTTTTAAACGATCGAAAGGCCATAAACACTGCATTAGAAACCACATTTCCTAAAAAAATGGTAGATAACGATGAAGTCTCATCTAGATTTAGTTTTCCAATAGAGGAGGGAGTAGGAGATACCAAAATGAAAAACATATCCCCTGCTCACCTCCCCGTCCTTCAGAGGACACTCGACTGAGGACCCTGACCTATTTTTATTCAAATTTGATGTTTTATGCAGGTCTGTGGATTACAAATCAAATGCGTAGAAGTTGAAATTATTTCCTTTTGACATATCTTCTTCTTGTATTTGTTCCTTCTTCTTGATGAAATAATTTTTGAGGTTAGGGCATTGAATCCTAAGATACCCTTGGGTTTGAAATTTGAAAAAAAAGGCTAGCTTATTTTTGTACTCCAGGGGTTGCTTCCTGTAATAGGATTTATGTATCAAGTTGACATAGGTAGGAATTTTCAACACTAGGTTGGCATTGACACAGATACTGGCAACATTCATATGTTTGCGAGCTTGGATGACAGGATTGATGAGCACAAAAATGCTCATATTTTGTACATATTTCTTTGATCAATATGTGGTCGTATAATAAGTATTGCATACTTTTATGAATGATTATATAGATATTTGATATAATTATGTGTGTTATCTAATTTGTGTGCTTTTAGTATGTTTTGTGGAATTGCAGTTGATTTAGTTAGATTTGGAATGATCGAGGTCCTTTTGATGGACCTGGCACTTTATTTCATTAAGGGTCAAGGTAGAGAACATAGGCGCCTCCCTGCAACCAGAATGCACCAAGGGAATAAGCACCTCCCTGCAGTCAGCAAGCACCAACTGAATACGAGCGCCTCCCTACAGTCAGAAGGTGCCAACTGAATACCAATGCCTCCCTGCAGTTGGAAGGCATCGACTAAATGCAAGTGCCTCCCTACATTCAGAAGGCACCAACTAAATCCAAGTGCCTCCCTGCAGTCAGAAGGCACCAACTGAATCCAAGCGCCTCCCTACAGTTGAAAGGCACCAACTGAAGACAAGCGCCTCCTTGCAACCGAAAGGCGCCAACCAAAGACAAGCACTTCCCTACAAATGGAAGGCACTAATAGAAGGCAAGCACATCCCTACAGCCGAAAGGCACTAATAGAAGGCAAGCGCCTCCCTACAACCAAAAGGTGCCACTGATTCTTTGCCCGTTGACCAGACTCAAAGGACGTGGACAGTAGCGGTTGGTGCAGTTCTAGCTCTGCGTCATGCAAAACTAAATTAGAGATAGCACCAACGTATCAAAACATCTTACTGATGCCAGGAAAAGCACGAACCAAAGCGAATACGTTGCCATCAAAATAGAATGCCAGATATCGATTACATTTTCCAGACTATTCTAATTTAGTCTGGGAAGAATCGACTATTGTAACCACTTTTGTAACATAAGTTACATGGGTGTGTTATATAAACACACGTAGATCGTTCTAAAGGGGATATCGATAGAAGAGAGAGAGATATATATAGAAATAATTAATCCATTTAGAGTTACATTGTAATGCATTGATAAATATATTACAGTTATAGAAGTTCTAAAGCATGTGTTCGATTGGGAAGAAGCTGCTAGAGCCTAGGCCCACTCGAAGCCAGTATTTCTTCCCCATTTCCTTCTTGTTTATTTTAATTAGTTTATTGCTTCCATAGGAATGTTCATTGGTTTTCTAGTTCCAGTATTTGCAGTAGACTTATTTTCAGGAATATGTACATGATTTATTTCTATAGATTTAAATTATGTTCTTCTTACGTAATTTATTGAGGAGTGCGGGAATGATTGACAACCATCTCAAGAACACCCCCCAAATGTAGGATTAGTAGATTCATCTCCAGTGGTATTGTAGTAACCTAATTTCGACTCTTCGCAAGTTTACGAAGCTCCTTGGGTTGATAATTAAATGCATAGGCATGTGAGAAAAATAGGAAACCATTCACCTTGTTTGGCTCACAACATATTGGCACCGTTGCCGAGGAAGCGTCTTAATTAGATTACTTAAAATACCCTAAAACCCTCCATCTGACCTTGTATGAGTTCTTCAAGAAGAATAGGACCTAACGGTCACTTTATAAGAACTAATCCATCAGGACCTGAGTCATCTGAGCATTTTGGATTTGAGCTAGACCCGTCCGACCTACCAGCAGTCCATTGGAGTGAGGAACCGCACTTTGTGCAAAGTTCCACCTCATCCCATCAACAATGGGATGAACGAATCATCACAAATCCCCTATTTAATAGGACTTCTCTAGAGGAAGCCCTGTTGTGGAAGGCTATGGAGGATCAGACGATCTCGCTAAACAACCTTAAAGCATTGACTCAAAAAGTTTTAAATGACCGAAAGGCCATAAACACTGCATTAGAAACCACATTTCCTAAAAAAATGGCAGATAACGATGAAGTCTCATCTGGATTTAGTTTCCCAATAGAGGAGGGAGTAGGAGATACCAAAATGAAAAACATATCCCCTGCTCACCTCCCGTCCTTCAGAGGACATCCGACTGAGGACCCTGACCTATTTTTATTCAAATTTGATGTTTTGTGTAGGTCTGTGGATTACAAATCAAATGCGTAGAAGTTGAAATTATTTCCTTCTGACATATCTTCTTCTTGTCTTTGTTCCTTCTCCTTGATTAACTAAGTTTTGAGGTTAGGGCATTGAATCCTAAGATACCCTTGGGTTTGAAATTTGAAAAAAAAGGCTAGCTTATTTTTGTACTCCAGGGGTTGCTTCCTATAATAGGATTTGTGTATCGAGTTGACATAGGTAGGAATTTTCAACACTAGGTTGGCATTGACACAGATACTGGCAACATTCATACGTTTGCGAGCTTGGGTGACAGGATTGATGAGCACCAAAAATGCTCATATTTTATACATATTTCTTTGATCAATATGCAGTTGTATAATAAGGATTGCATACTTTTATGAATGATTATATAGATATTTGATATAATTATGCGTGTTATCTAATTTGTGTGCTTTTAGTATGTTTTGTGGAATTGTAGTTGATTTAGTTAGATTTGGAACGGTCGAGGTCCTTTTGATGGACCTGGCACTTTATTTCATTAAGGGTCAACGTAGAGAACATAGGTGCCTCCCTACAACTAGAATGCGCCAAGGGAATAAGTGCCTCCCTACAGTCGAAAAGTGCCAATTGAATACGAGCGCCTCCCTGCAGTCAGAAGGCGCCAACTAAATACCAGTGCCTCCCTGTAGTTGGAAGGCATCGACTGAATGCAAGTGTCTCCCTATAGTCGAAAGGAGCCAACTAAATCCAAGTGCCTCCCTATAGTTGGAAGGCACCAACTAAATCCAAGCACCTCCCTACAGTCGAAAGGCGCCAACTAAATACAAGTGCCTCCCTACAACCAAAAGGTTCCAACCAAAGACAAGTGCCTCCCTACAAATGGAAGGCGCTAACAGAAGGCAAGCGTCTCCCTGCAACCAAAAGGTGTTAATAGAAGGCAAGCGCCTCCCTACAACCAGAAGGCACCACTAATTCTTTGCCCATTGACCAGACTCGAAGGAGGTGGACAGCAGCAGCTGGTGCAATTCCAGCTCTGCATCATGCAAAACTAAATTGGAGATACCACCAATGTATCAAAACGTCTTACTGATGCTAGGCAAAGCATGAACCGAAGTGAATACGCTGCCATAAAAACATAATTCCAAATGTCGATTGCATTCGCCAGACTGTTCTAATTTAGTCTAGGAAGAATTGACAATTGTAACCACTTTTGTAATAAAAGTTATATGGGTGTGTTATATAAACACACGTAGATCGTTCTGAAGGGGATATCAATAGAAGAGAGAGAGAGATATATAGAAATAATTAATCCATTTAGAGTTACATTGTAATGCGTTGATAAATATATTACAGTTACAAAAGTTCTAAAGCATGCGTTCGATCAGGAAGAAGCTACTGGAGCCTAGGCCCACTCCAAGCCAGTATTTCTTCCCCATTTCCTTCTTTTTTATTTTAATTATTTTATTGTTTCCATGGGAATGTTCATTGGTTTGCTAGTTCCAGTATTTGTAGTAGACTTATTTTCAGGAATATGTACATGATTTATTTTTGTAGATTTAAATTATGTTCTTCTTACATAATTTATTGAGGAGTGTGGGAATGATTGAAAACAATCTCAAGAACACCCCCCAAATGTAGGATTAGCAGATTCATCTCCAGTGGTATTGTAGTAACCTAATTTTGACTCTTCGCAAGTTTACGAAGCTCCCTGGGTTGATAATTAAATGCACGGGCATGTGACAAAAATAGGAAACCATTCACCTTGTTTGTCCCGCAACATTTTGGCATCATTTTTAGGGAAGCATATTAATTAGATTACTTAAAATACCCTGAAACCCTCCATCTAACCTTGTATGAGTTCTTCGAGAATAATAGGACCTGATAGTTGCTTTATAAGAACTAATCCATTAGGACCTGAGTCAGCCGAGCATTTTGGATTTAAGTTAGACTCGCCCGACCTACCAGCAATCCATTGGAGTGAGGAACCACACTTTGTGCAAAGTGCCACCTCATCCCATCAACAAGGGGATGAATGAATCATCATAAATCCCCTATTTAATAGAACTCCTCTAGAGGAAGCCCTATTGTGGAAGGCTATGGAGGATCAGACGATCTCACCAAAAAACCTTAGAGCATTGACTAAGAAAGTTTTAAACGATCGGAAGGCCATAAATGCTGCATTAGAAACCACATTTCCTAAAAATATGGCAGATAACGATGAAGTCTCATCTGTCTTTAGTTTTCCAATAGGGGAGGGAGTAGGAGATACCAAAATGAAAAACATATCCCCTGCTCACCTTCCATCCTTCAAAGGACACCCGACTAAGGACCCTGACCTGTTTTTATTCAAGTTTGATGTTTTGTGCAGGTCTGTGGATTTCAAGTCAAACACACAGAAGTTGAAATTATTTCCTTCTACATTAGATGATGTAGCTCTACGATGGTTCATCAGTCTGGGAGACAAACACATCACTAGCTGGGACCAGATGAAGAAGCTCTTTCTAGAGTAATATCAAGATTTTGGGAGAGCAAGAGACTCCAGGGAGGAGGTCTTGAGCATGACACAAAGAGAAGATGAGTCTCTCGAGGAGTATTGGGAGAGATTTAGCTTTAATCTTCAATGGTCCCCTCACTCGAAGCTATCTGATAAGTCCCTCAAAAGCATATTCTTAAGGGGACTTACCAATAAGTCACTAGAGGCTCTCAACATGATCTCTGGAGGTGATGTCTATTAGCATGCTATGGACGACATCCAGAAATTATTTTGGAACTACTCGAGAAGGTGAGGCAAAATCACTACCAGGACCATGAATGCGACTGCTTCAGACACCAAAAAAAAAATAAGCAACATGCTGGAGGATTTGAAGAGTGAAATGCTCTCATCTCTAGCACTGCAGATGGATACGCTGTTGTTAGAAAAGAAGAAACAAGAAAATGATGTAGCATTAGCCTATTTTTGCCCAAAATGTAGAGGAAGACATGCAAAGAATGCATTTCCATAAAACAAGGTCAGAGTATGCATAGTTTGCAAGCTGAATCATAAAACTCAGTTGCACCCACAACTACCCAGTAACCAAGAAGCGGGTGAGAGCACAGAGGCCTACTTCATAGGCAATAGGAAGAGTTGGCCACGACCCCCATGGGGAATATACCAACCTGAATGCCATCATATGGGGGAGGGTCATACATGCACCAAGGACCCCCGCAACCACCTAATATGGGGTGGTGGGCACCGTCACCCTAGACGAACGCACCCCCAACAACATTCCCAAATTAGCAGCCATGGATGCCATATCCATATCCTGGGTAGCAGTGGAGAGGCCACAATGCATGGAATCAGACTCCATAGAATGCAGCTCCTGCTCACATCCAATAGAACTTACCAGCATTGCCAGCAGCGAGACCTATGCAGCTACCAGCACAACCGACATCAAACCCAAACAACAGAGTAAATCAGTCAGCATACAATGTAGAAGGTGAGATGTATCATGTGTATAATATTTATCTTAGATCAGGTAGGCAGCTAAGAGTAGAGACACCGCCTATAGTAGAAGAGGAGGAAGAAATAGTAGAGACACCTCCACTGGTAGAAGAGGAGGAAGAAATAGAGGAGACACCTCTGGTAGAAGAGGGAAAGGCACTTGAGAGAGCGGAGGCTCCATTTCCTAGTCGACTGCAGGAACAAAGAAAAATAACACAACCAAAATTTGACATCTTGTCGAGCTTGAAGAATCTCATAGTGACGATCCCATTATTTCAAGCAATTCGAGATGTCCCTATTTACACCAAGGCAATTAGAAAAATGTGTCTAAGGAGACCGGGACGAAAATCTACCCAAACTATCAATGTCGTGGGTAAATTTGCAGATCTAATGATGGGTAGAACAAGTCATCTGAAGTATGCATATCCAGGTAGCCCAGTGTTGACCATAAAAATTGGAGGACATTCCCTGTCCAACACATTGGTTGACCTCAGGGCAGCTATCAACATGATGCCTCAAGAGACCATGTGGAGGCTGTAGCTCACGAACCTAAAGATGACCACGACAGTGCTACAGTTAGCCGATCGATCAACTGTATCATTGAAAGGGATGTTGGAAGATGTGATCGTAACAGTCAATGCATGGGAATATCCAGTCGATTTTTAAGTTTTGCAAACCAAGACTAGGTTGGGCGATTACCCACTCATTTTGGGGAGGCCATGGCTGGCAACATCTGATGCTTACATTAGCTATCGGGATGGGCTAATGACCATATCCAAAGGGAAAATTTTCAAAATGCTGACCATTTCACCGCCAGCTCAATCTATGGACTCAGAAGAAGAACCTAGGATCACCGAGCATGGAACTACAGAGTTGTCCATAATCCAGCCGGTGATGACCTTGGAGAAGGTCGTAGAAGAGGATGAGGAAGGTGCTATCATGGAGTTTCTCCATGGAGAATCGTCCACCCCCACACCTAGATCACCGTTGACTGGCGCCCAAAATCAGCACATCTGACAAGTACACATTGGGCCAAGGAGGATATTAAACATCAACAGTAGGTTGATGCCCACACATCTAGAAAAATTGGAGGAGCTTCTGGTAAAACACCAGCAAGCATTTGCATGGGACTACGCAGATATGCATAGCATCAGCATAGAAATATGTAACCATCGGATCTATTTAGATGACCAGGCAACTCCTAGTCAGCATCCATAGAGAAGGATGAACCCAGAAATGAAAGACATTATCAGAGAAGAACTGCACAAGCTTCTGGTTGTAGAACTCATATATCCAATTTTTGATAGTGAATGGGTATCACCATTAGTGGTGGTCCCCAAGAAGAATGGTAAATGGTAGATCTACGTGGACTACCGGGAATTGAACAAGGTGACTAAGAAAGACCACTTCCTACTCTTGTTCATCGATAAGGTCTTGGACACACTCTCAGGAAGAAAATACTTCTCTTTTCTAGACAGTTTCAACTGTTACAACCAGACTCAGATATGAGAAGAAGATCAAGATAAAACAATGTTCACCTATCCATGGGGAACGTTTGCCTATAAGGTATTGCCTTTTGGATTGTGCAACACACCAACCACATTTCAAAGGGCAGTGCTTAGCATATTCTTTGATGTGATAGGAGACAGGGTGGAAGTATACATGGACGACTTCACCGCATATAGAGAAACCTTCGAAGACGCAATGACAAATTTGGAAAGAGTGCTCGACAGGAGCAAGGAAAATCATTTGTCCTTAAGTAATGAAAAATGTTTTATGATGATGTAGGAAGGCATCGTGTTGGGACACCACCTCTCTGCGGAAGGAATAAAAGTAGACAAGAGGAAGATTAAGGTCATCAAAGACCTACCTAGCCCCAAAATGCAGAAGGAGGTAAGAAGTTTCCTTAGATCAGCTGGGTACTATCGGCGATTTATCACCAAATTTAGTAAGATTGCCAAACCACTACACACCCTACTTTCTAAGGACGTAGAGTTCAATTGGACGGGAGACTGCGAAGAAGCGTTCCAATTGCTAAAAGAAAAATTGATATCTGCATCGATCTTGAGAGGACCGAATTGGGCCATACCATTCCATATTTATTGCGATGCATCTAACGGTGCAATCGGAGTAGTCCTTGGGTAGAAATATGGTGAGGAATTTTATGCCATCTATTATGTTAGTAAAAACTTGGCAAGAGCAAAGCTCAACTATACAGTGACAGAAAAAGAATTCCCCACAGTTGTCGATGCAATAAACAAATTCTGCCACTATATAATGGGATACAAGGTCTTCATCCATATGGACCACGTGGCTATCAGGTATCTGATGAGCAAGCCAACCATTGGTGGCAGAATTATTAGATGGTTGTTGCTATTGCAGGAATTCAACATCACTATAGTCGATAAACCAGGCAAGGACAATGTCGTGGTGGATTTTCTGTCCAGATTGATACCAGCAAATCATCAAGTAGTGGAAGATCAATTTTTGGATGAACATCTATTCGCTATTAGTGAACAAACTCCGTGGTATGTAGACATAGCCAATTACTTGGCCATCGGAAGGACCTCACCTGCTCTCTCCTACCGAGAAAAGCAGGTGGTCATAGAGAAGAGCGCATCATTCCTTTGGATGGATGGTCTCCTATTTAAAATAGGATGGGACAAAATTATAAGAAGATGCGTAGCAGAACAAGAATTTTTAGAAGTGTTAAAGGCATGTCACGATGAGCCATGCGGAGGACACTTTGCAGGGAAATGAATTGCCTAAAAAATCTTACAGGCTGGGTATTTTTGGCCCACTCTGTTCAACGACATGATAGTGTATACTAGCAAGTGTGACGAGTGCCAGAGGATGGGTAGACCAACCCACCAAGATGAAATGCCCCTGTAGCCCCAGGTACACCTAGAACATTTCGATAAATGGGGCATGGACTTCATGGGACCATTCAATCCACCTTCGATGGGAAGGATGTTTATTTTGGTCTGCACATATTACATCACCAAATGGGTGGAAGTGCAGGCATTAAGGGACTCAAAGGAAAGAATGGACACCAATTTCTTGTTTGCCCATATTTTCACATGATTTGGGATTCCTCGGGAGATAACAATAGATCAAGGGCCCCAATTCACCTCCAAATTGATTGAGGAGCTGATGGAGTAGTATAGAGTTTGGCACAATAAAACCACGCCCTACCATCTACAGGAAAATAGGCAAGTAGAAGTGACAAATAGGGAGATAGAAAACATCCTCACCAAAATCGTGTAGCAACACAAGAAATATTGGGCCACACGGTTGTCGGAGGCAATTTGGGCATACAACACCATGTGGAAATCCACCACAGGATGCACACCTTTCCAATTGGTCTATGGGAAAAATGTGATGATGCCCATCGAGTTTGAAATCAAAACTTTGAGGACGGCTTCAAAATTAAATTTGAGCTTGGACGAAGCTCAAAAATAGAGGATTCACCAGCTAGATCAGCTGGACGAAATCCGATTGGATGCTTTACAGAGGATAGAGATTATACAGAAGCAGAGAAAGAAGTGGCATGATAACCACATCAAGCTGAAGAAGTTCCAGGTAGGGGAATGGGTATTGTTGTATGATTCCTGGTTCCAAGAAAGTAAAGGTAAACTTATGCAGAGGTGGATAGGGTCGTATGAGGTGGCAGAGCTCATTAGGAATGGGGCAGTGTGCATTAATACAACTAACAGCAGCAACACCATGTTCATAGTCAATGGCCACCGACTACACCCCTATAATACGTATGAAACATTACAGGCATAATCCAAAGTAGGCATTGGGGAGACCCCATCTTGCTAGATCTGTACCGAACTCTCATAGGTGAAAAAGTGGGCACGAAAGTGCTCACCCAATTTTTTTAGTTAATATAGTTTTTTAAATGTGTGTTTTTACAGGGACGATGCCCGCATGCAAGCTGCAGGCATCCTAATCCAGGGCCTAACTGGCATGTAATGTGTCTAACTGCCTTTATTTTCCTTTATTTTTTGGTTGCTTTTTGTAGGTGGAGGACCTTACAGCATGAGGGGTAGGTATCTAGGAAACCAGGCCTGATTCGGCTCAACATTTTGACACTGGCTCGTAGGTAGAATCTAGGCAGCATGAAAAACTGGGAAAGCTTGATCACCCTTTTTCCAATCAAATCGCCATCCAGAAGAAGGTGCCTTACTACATCCAGAAGGTGCCAAATCCAGAATAAGGCACCTTACTGCATCCAGAAGGCACCAAGACCAAAGTAAGGTGCCTTACTGCATCCAAAAGGTGCCTTACTAAACCCGAAAGGCACCCATCCAGAAGAAGGCGCCTTATTGCATCCAGAAGGCGCCAAGTCCACAAGAAGGCACCTTACCACACCCGAAAGGCACCCATCCAAAAGAAGGCACCTTACTACATCTGGAAGGTGCCAAATCGGAAGACAACACCTTCCATCTATGCAGAAGTTACAAAAAAAAAAATTAATATATATATATAGGAGCCTTCCGTGGCAGGAAGTCACCAGAGAAAAAAAAAATATATTATTAATATATATATAGGCGCCTTCCGTGGTAGGAAGGCACCAGAGGAAAAAAAAATCTAGTCGAATACGCCTTCCAACATCAAGAAGGCACATGCATCCAACCGAATACGCCTTCCAACATCAGGAAGGTGCATTCATCAAGATGAACGCCTTCCAACATCGGGAAGGCATGAACCAGAAGGAGGTGCCTCCCACATTGGGAAGATGCATGCAGGCAAAAGCTCCTCCCAGACAATACGAGTGCCTCCCTGTAGTCGGAAGGTGCATTTGTTTGATGAAGAGCACCGACAATGTTGAAAAGGTGCTACAAGGGCACCATCCACATGGGGAAGGTACCAAAGAACACCTTTCACATCTACCGGATGCCTCGAGTAGAACGAAGCATCGCACGAATCAGCGACATCAAATGACCACACCCCTCCCTCATGTCACAAGTCAGCAAATCAGCGGCTACCATGACAACTAGAATGCTGAATCAGGTATGCGCATACTAAATCAAATATTTTATATAATTATTTATAAATACGCAGTATCAAAAAAATACATCTATCATAGAGATTGTACCCCCCATAGCCAAAAATGCATGCCAATGAAAGAGTGCCTTCCATAACTGCTATGGTTAGGCATCTTTTCTATAAGAGGGCACCTTCCTGAAGAAGGAAGGATGAAAAAAATATACAGCACCGGAAGGCACCATGGGAGGAAGGTCTAAGAACCACGCGATCAAGAAGAATGAACCTAGTGATATTGATGGAATCAGAGGGGCAGTGAAGACCCAATTCGAAGCCGAGGGGTGGCTTGAATACTGCACCCTAGTCAGTCAGGGCCAGGATATGGAAGCAGCTAGAGAATTCACCACCTCTTTGTGGGGTGATGCGGCCCAAGTACGAGGGGTGGAAATTCCAATCACCCCTGAGTTCATCTCACAAGTAACTGGATTGCCTCTCACGGGGGAATGTGCATACAAGGGTAGAGTGTTAAAACTATACACTAAAATACTACTGCCAGGAGGAAATGTGCAGATAAATAGGGAGGGGTTACTCAAAAATAGTCTGCCCATGAATATACGAAAGATGTTCGAGCAGATTGCTCGATTCTTCACATGTCATGTGCACTTCCTCAATCACCTAGTGCATGGGAGGAAATTAAATATACCCTTCTATCTGGCGACTGCTCTGAAAGATGAAGCGTCTTGATACCAGAATGGGGCACCGTCTACCTTAGCCCACCATGGGCTGATATCGACATTGGTCCGCCATGCAAAAGCACAAATATAGAACCACGATGTAGAGGGAGATGGCAGCCAAATAGACCAACATAATGTGGTTGTAAAATTAGGGCAAGGCAAAGCATCCCCTACAGAGGACATAGCAAACATCGAGCAATTGGCATCACCCTATTTTCCAGGAAGGGCAGAGTAGTCACTAGTGCCTGAAGACATAGAGGATAGAGGGCATTCCCCAATGCCTGAGTATGAGGAGGAAGGAGCGTCACTCGCTGGTGGTTAGGATGAACCAATTCCCAGGAGGAAATGTCTGCGATGATTCCTCTTAATAGAGGAAGGACAGAGTGACCCAAAGGTAGACGTTGCCACCCAAACCCTCTAAGAATTAATGAACCAGATCCCATGAAATGAAGGAACTTCCGAGAGTAATGACCAGATCGATGCGGCCTTGGAGGAGGTGCTCGAATGGAAAACTGATTGCTGGATGGCACAGTAGACTCTAGAAGATTGCCAGAACCAGCATAAAAGGGAATTGGAGGAAAGGGATAGATGAATTGCTCAGCTCGAGCAGCTGGTCTGGCAGTTGCAGGAGGAAAATCAAATGCTCTAGGATAGAGGAATAACAAGACAGGAGGTGGCCACTCAGATTGATTGGGCATAAGAAGTGCCTATGAACTCTCCCACATCCGTCGAACAAGTATTCTCTTCGAGAGAGATTCGATCGGACGCCCGACAGAGCAACCCGAAGGTAGGGGATGATTCCTCTATTTTCAGGGGTGAAAAGGAAATAAGTCCTACGAGGCCCCCTATCATTGTCCTGAGTGACACAGAGTAGGACAAAGGTCTCCCACAACATATAGGACCAGAGGACACGGAGGACCTCCCCAGGCCTGAAGAAGGAGAAGATCCTGAGGGGTCGACACCAGGTAGATAGGAGAATGAAGGATCACCCTCGGAGATAGTAGCATAGCTGATCCTTCGAAGTAAATAGAAGTCCCCAAAGGAGAAATAAGAGACCCCGATCTGAGCTGCCACATTTTTTGTAGAGGCCCAGGACGGCTCGACAAAAGGTGAAAGTGACCTTCATCGAGTCATAGGAGGACGAATGGGACATGCAGCTATTTTCCAAAAGGCAAAAATATTTTGAGCAGCTGCGCAATGAAATGAAAGTAGCCAAGGAGGCCAGGAAGGCATCCTTGAGAATAAAAGGATATTTTGGCATCTGCGTCAATCTGGTAGAAGACAGCCAGTTTTGGGACATCTATGGTTCATCCCGAGGGTGGCATTCCATGATGAGGAGGTACTTGGAATGGTGGGGAGTATATGGCCCATAATTGGAGGCCGCTGCAATTGCAAAGGAGAATGCAGAGCTTACCCCTAAAGTGGTCGAATTATACAAGGCCCAAGTAGTGCCTTCCAAAGAGGATAACTCGGATATCCCTTTTGGCAGTGGTCAAACCTCCAGACGTTGACCTCTGGCAAGCTGTCGAAGCTACATTTCAATTGGCAGGAACAAATCTAGCTAGACCACCACCAATAGCGGCCAGAATAAGAAGGGGACAATTGACAGCCATAGTTTCCCATAGGCAAAGGCAAACCACACCTTCAAATGTCGGCATTAAAAGATAGACTCAGGCCACAGGGGCAGCCAAATCCTCCAAGAGATGGCGACGATGAAAAGTCATAGGGATACCTGCAGTTTGGATGCCACGAGGGAGTGGCATATGTTAGGCGTGGGGGAATGATGAGCACTAGAAATGCTCATATTTTATACATATTTCTTTGATCAATATGCGGTTGTATAATAAGGATTGCATACTTTTATGAATGATTATATAGATATTTGATATAATTATGCGTGTTATCTAATTTGTGTGCTTTTAGTATGTTTTATGGAATTGCAGTTGATTTAGTTAGATTTGGAATGGTTGAGGTCCTTTTTATGGACCTGGCACTTTATTTCATTAAGGGTCAACGTAGAGAACATAGGCACCTCCTTGCAATCGAAAGGTGCTAAGGGAATAAGCGCCTCCCTGTAGTCAGAAGGTGCCAACTGAATACGAGCGCCTCCCTACAGTTGAAAGGCACTAACTGAATACCAGTGCCTCCCTGCAGTCAAAAGGTGTTGACTGAATGCAAGCACCTCCCTACAGTCATAATGTGCCAACTGAATCCAAGTGCCTCCCTGCAGTCAAAAGGCTCAAACTGAATCCAAGAACCTCCTTGCAGTCAGAAGGCACCAACTGAAGACAAGCACCTCCCTGCAACCAAAAGGCACCAACCAAAGACAAGTGCCTCCTTGCAAACAAAAGGCACTAACAGAAGGCAAGCACCTCCCTATAGCCAAAAGGTGTTAATAGAAGGCAAGCACCTCCCTACAATCGAAATGCACCATTGATTCTTTGCCTGTTGACCAGACTCGAAGGACGTGGACAATAGCGGCTGGTGCAGTTCCAGCTTTGCATCATGCAGAGCTAAATTAGAGATAGCACCAATGTATCAAAATGTCTTACTGATGCCAAGCAAAGCACGAACCGAAGTGAACATGTCACCATCAAAACAGAATGCCAGACGTCGATTGCATTCGCCAAACTGTTCTAATTTAGTCTGGGAAGAATCGACTATTGTAACCACTTCTATAACAGAAGTTCTACGGGTGTGTTATATAAACACACGCAGATCATTCTGAAAGGGATATCGATAGAAGAGAGAGAGAGATATATAGAAATAATTAATCCATTTAGAGTTACATTGTAATGCGTTGATAAATATATTACAGTTACAGAAGTTCTAAAGCCCGTGTTTGATCGGGAAGAAGCTGCTGGAGCCTGGGCCCACTCCAATCCAGTATTTCTTCCCCATTTCCTTCTTGTTTATTTTAATTAGTTTATTACTTCCATAGGAATGTTCATTGGTTTGCTAGTTCCAGTATTTGCAATAGACTTATTTTTAGGAATATGTACATGATTTATTTTTGTAGATTTAAATTCTATTCTTCTTATGTAATTTATTGAGGAGTGCGGGAATGATTGACAACCATCTCAAGAACACCCCCCAAACGTAGGATTAGCAGATTCACCTCCAGTGGTATTGTAGTAACCTAATTACAACTCTTCGCAAGTTTACAAAGCTCCCTGGGTTGATAATTAAATGCATGGGCATGTGACAAAAATAGGAAACCATTCACCTTGTTTGGCCCGCAACAAGGATCAATAGCAACTAGATCCCTTATGAATTTTGTAATGGCTAGAAGAATATCATCATGCCAGAGGTGAAAGGGAAGGTTTGGAATACAAACCCAAATGGGGGTATAGTTGATGTCTTGGGTTTTAGGATCGAAGTCCAGGTCCCATTTCCATAATAATAGGCTCTTGCAATCAAGGAACCAAGGCCCCCTAGTGAGGATACGACTGGTGTCCTTGTGATTGCTCAGTCTGATTGCAAATAAATCCTTGGAATGAGCTATGAGTTCCATGTTTCCTAGGGTCTTCCATTTGGCAAAGGCCCATCTATAGATGGTTTTCATATCAGGCCTTCCCTAGATGAACTTTCCCACAAGGGCAAACTTTTCCATTGAGAGATAATTATTAGCTAAGATTTTAGGGATGAGAATATTTTTCTCGTAAGGAACAATGGTTGTTGAAGAAATCTCATGAGTACAACTTCCTCCCTTTGATAAGAAATTTGTATAGGATATTCCCTTGGTAGGATCAACAATGGATCCCATTGAGTGTTGGGGAAGGGGCCCAGTATCAGGTGGTTATTCCCCCCAGAAGACCTCAGGCTATTCATGAGATTTGTACATTTCTAGCCATCCATCCTCTGCATTACCATTATACTTCTTACTACCATCCTGGTCCTTACTATAATACTACACTCTTACCTTGATTTCGTCCTTCCCTGCACCAAAATTTTGAAAACGAGGTTTCCCACCTGCTTCGCTCTTCTCGTTGCTTTGCTCCATCTTCTTTTTTTGGCTTCTTTAGATGATATTTTTGGAGCAATTCACTCTTTGATCATAGAGAAAATCAACATTTTCTTGATTTGAATTTTTTCTAGATTTTTTCCTTTATAGAGTGAATTACCCTTTACAAAATGTACTGATTCGTTCCTTACTTTGTTTGGCAATTCTTTCAAAATTATTTCACACTTTTGAAGCTTTTACATTTCTTGCAAGAAAATGATAAAAGGAAAAGGATGTTTGAACATTTTTTTCAATATATTTGTCCAAACAAGATAGGTTTTTTGTTTTATTTTAATTTAATTTTTTTTATAAGGTAAGATAAAAAATAGGATTTTCAAAAAATTTAAAGGGGATACATACAACTATGTATATATTTACAAGCAATAATTTTTCTTTATGATAATAATTGCCTTAACTATTATCCATTTATCAAAATGGACAACAACCTTACTTCTAGAGTTACCAATATTTATGTATTAGCCCCTCTCACACTAACAATTTGTTAGGACCCACTCCACACCAAGTTTAAATTATTATGTTTTCCAATATTGGATCTATATTCCTTCTATTTGAGTAAAAGGTCATCTTCTTTGGACTCTAAATTTATTATCTTTGTGTCAAACCATCATTTCATGGCTATTTAGTGGTGGATGAATATTTTGAATGCTATGTATTGTTCTTCTTCTAGAGGTGATGGGATTTTTATGTTTTCCTACATTGATGTGATATCCATATATTCTAATTATAACTATTGTGAAATTTGGAGTGAAAGGAGCTTAATATCAATTAGTAATACTGCATTTTTTTCAAATAAAGTTCATATAGTGATGTACTAATGGAAGATTTAAAATTCACTTTGTCTTTC
Organism: Wollemia nobilis; assembly: GCA_028583015.1. NCBI lineage: Eukaryota > Viridiplantae > Streptophyta > Pinopsida > Araucariales > Araucariaceae > Wollemia > Wollemia nobilis. Next base: position 1,217,952 of record JAQPPZ010015344.1, read on the forward strand.
CAAAGTTCACTCTTCAAATTGGCATGTCAATATCTCTATGATTTAATGTCAATTTTGTTGAATATTCAAACCATATTCTTGTTCATGGATTCAAACAAGTTATTTCCTTGGGGGTAATAATTAGAATACATTTTTAAAATGAACCCATACTCCACTAAAAATGAATTAGTTTTCTCCAATTAATATCATATCATGTCTATAATTACTATAATGGAATCCCATATTTGGTGATAATATCTTCCAAAATATGTATAACCATTTATTTATTGTTATTTTTTATTAGAATGGTTCTTGTACATCTGGTAAAGAAATCAATTGTAGTTGGGATCCATTTATTCCCTATATTGGATAGTGGATTGTTTTTTCCAATAAAGTTCAACCCACATTTTTTTTATTAGATAAAAGAAGGGGTTTTGAAAGGGACCCCAAACCTTGATACAAAAAGGAAATGAAATGGCCTAGGGTCACACCCTAGAGCTCAATCAAAAGAGACACAAACCAAGAAGGAAAACTACCCAACTCAAAGGTAGTCCAACAACAACAAACCAAAAGGAAACTAAAACCCATAGAAAGAGCTAGATGTCAATCAAAAAAGCAATACCATGAGCCACCTTAAAAATCCAAATAATCAAAGAGGAGATCTAAATACCCATATACTTTAGGATCGAGTTATCCTTATGTTGTTGCACCAAATCACGAGTTTCATTGATGAAATAGATCATAACTTACAAGAAGCCTAGCATAGCTTGAAGCTTATCATCCAAATTGTAGATGAAAGTATGGACAATAGGAGACTTGGGTCTTGAGGAAGGGGACATCCCATTGACATCCATGGAGTCCATCAAGAGCTTGGAATTTTTTTTGTTGGCCTACTTTCATCTGAGTCAAACATTTCCAAAGGGACTGGGAAGACTTCTATCTTTCCAGTACCAATGAGAGGTGCTTAGAATGACATGTTCAACCCTTGATGGTGACATTAGGGGAAGCCACCACTTTGATTGTAGACTTAAACTTTCCTTTTGTAGAAGACAATGGAGTCTTGAAACCATCTAAACTAGAATCAAAAGATTCACTTAAGGACCCAGAAGATGTTAGAGACTATCAAATATTGGGGAAAGTTTTTGGAATTTAATTCTCACCAATAAATCATCCATTGTAATTCCCCAAGATTTAGCCACATGTTAAAATGTTAGAAGAATATGACCATGATGGATAGGGTCCAATCCTTTCCCTTATCTCACATATTTTAGAGACTTTACCAAAGAGTGATAAATAAATGAAGGAATGTTCATGAGCCTTTTACTCCTAAGTTGATTTAGAAACATCATGTGAAATATTTGAATCACCTCTCTACTCACATCTAAGGTAAAGTAATCCATAATCACCAAAATGAATCGATCCCAAGGGGTTTTAAGCACCTTGGCATCATAGCCATTTTATATCTTTGAAAGATATTTTATAACATCCAGAAACCTACCTACCACTTTAGGGAGTGCTTTTTTTATTATGGTAGGTGTCATCAACTGGTAGACCCATCACCTCCCCCATTAAGGCCACCAAGAGCTAGAATTCTAATCCACTAGCTTGAACCCATCCTTTTCTCTAGGAGTGCACCAACATTCTAGATAATCCTCTGTGGTGCCAATGAAAGGACTAAAGGTAACTCAAGAGGCAATCCTTATGCATAATTCTTCTTACTTCATCATAAAACACTAGTGAAGTGGGCTCATTAGGTATCTTTATATTCTTCTACACAGATCATTGGTCCATCTTGCACCACCAGATTAAAAAAGAACCAAAAATCTAGTTCACTTTCCACCACTTCTTTGTGACAAACTAGGCCACCTTAAAATAGATGAGTGAAAAAACTTCCCCATAGGAACTTAGGTAGAAATATTCAATGAGATATTGAAGGTTCTATCAAGGGACACAGAGCCATAGACTAAGAGATACCTATACTAAGTAATAATATTGATAGATCCCACACCCAAATTCATAATTCCACTAAAATATCTTAGACTTGTCATCATTACCCACAACACAAACATGAATTAGGAGTTTTTTCCCATGCTAGTACCATGGATAGAGAAAGAAATTTCCAAAACCAATGATGGGTACCAAGATATTGCTGAGCCTTCTAGGGAAAACCATTTTTGAAAATTGGCAAGAAACCTGCTACTACCAAGAAAATAACTTAAGCCAACTCTCTTAACAGATTATAACAAGAGCTCTAGATTGATAGTGATGTGGCATGCTATCAACCAAAATATCCAATCAAAATAAAAAATCCAATTATGCCCACCATGCTGATCCACATATGTAGTGAGGCCCCACTAGCATATGAGAGCAAGAATATCAAATCTAATCCACCCTTGACCATCGATAAACTCACCCATCCAAAGGTCACCACTAAGAATAAGCTTACAATCTTGAGGAAAGGTGACAAGGAGGATCATAAACTTGGTGGCCACCTAAGCTCAATCCTAAATGTATAATAGGATTGTAATGCCCCATCTAGATGATAAACCTAGATCAAAGGCTTTAACCATAGTGCTTTTTAGCCAAAAGGAATTGAGGGAAATTAAAAAAATACCAACTACAACACCTGGGATTCCAACTGCCTAACGCTACCCACCATAAAATCTACCAATTAGAGCATAGGAGGCAAGAAAAAAAATCCAAAAACCTACACCTTCTTGCTAAAATCTGGATACACCGACACCTGATCTCATCCTTTATCATCATCTACCAGTATCTGAAGCATTTGAGGGACACTATAATTCCAAACTGAAAGCCCTTATTAAGAGAGGTCTAAATTAGCCATAAGATATACCACTTTATTCCCTTATCTATAAGTATGCTAAATGAGGACTTCTTCTTTGGATTCCATAATTATTTTTGCTTTCAAAATTAGGTTAGCAATCATCTAATTTGAGGGGCTAGAGGATTTAATTGAATTGATAATAATTAACGAATCCTCCTCCACTAAAAAATATTTGGAATCCCATAAATTCAATCAAAAATAGCTCTTGACGTAAGGCTTTGGCCTTGATAAAATGAGAATTTTGTATAGATAAGTATTTTTCAAAATCCCCAATTAACTTCCCTCTATCATTTCAAATTACTCCACCAACCCTTGCAAGACCAAGGATGCCCTTTGAGGCACCATAAATATTAAGCTTGATTTAACCATTAGGATGTGGGACCCATATTATTTAACTTATTTGGGAATTATCTAGGGGTACAATAGGTCAAGGCTTCAAAGAAAAACCCAAAAAAAGTTTCAAGTGTGCGTCTTTAGACATCCCACGATCCATATTTGGAAGACAAGCAACCACATTTTTCGTTAAACTCCCCAAGACCTTCACATTGACTAAATATAAGGTTCTCTTGCAATTTTTGAATGTTCATTGGTTTCTTTCCCACTATATACCCCAAAATATATAAGAAAGCAAGAAATTCCAAAAGCAAACCATATGTAGAGACTTAAAAGGCAAAAATTATTGTGAGAAAAAAATTAGTAATGGAGTTCAGGAAAACCCAATTTACCCCTACAAAATGAAAAATGTGAGCCAACATAGTAAAAAAGAAACTGGAAAAAAGATGCCCACATGTTTCCTCAGCTACCTCACACAAGTAACATCTATTAGGGAGGACCATCCCCCTTTTGTGTAGATTTTCAATAGTAAGGCATTTATTCTGGATGGCCAACCAATAAAATATGTTAATCTTTGGAGTCAAGTATTTGATCTAGATTTTTCTAGGAGGAATCCAAAGTGGTGAGTTAGAATCAATAAGGGTGCATGTCAATTTGATAAAAAAAGAGACATATCCAATAAAATATGTTAATCTTTGGAGTCAAGTATTTGATCCAGATTTTGCTAGGAGGAATCCAAAGTGGTGAGTTAGAATCAAGAAGGGTGTATGTCAATTTGATAAAAAAAGAGTTATATCCATATCCTTTCCAAATTAACAAATATTCTAAATCTTGCACTTTTAAAACCTAAAACTTTAGCATGTTAGAGATACGGTTCCAAGCAAGTTGTTATTCTCTACTAGTGTTGGTAGTAGGTGAAGTTCAACCCACATTGTTTAAATGGTTTTTTTTTATAATTATAGGATGATGCCCTTTTTCTTTTCCCTAAAAACATATGATAGGATTTAAACTCTTTTACTCATTATAAGGAGTCTGAGAAAATGGTAGGCTAGTAATATACCAACATCAAAGTTTTATATGTTGTTGTATGGGATAAGCACTTGCCACCTTCATCATTATATTCCCATTGTATATATTTTATCCTTTCCTCCTCAACACATATAAAAAGCATACCATCATATCCCTTGTAGAATAGAACTCCATTAAGAAGAGTATAATAGATAGATTTATGTCTAAAATACTTCCTTTCTTTAGGTGTTAGATTTTTAATAACACACTTTGTAATTATGTATTTCTTGATATCTCCCATCCATCTAGTTTGCTCACCCACTTGTTCTTTAGGCTACTTGACATATTTGACAAACACCACTTAGTCACCATCGTGAGATCTTGTTAGATTATCATATAGAGCCTTCCCCTTATCAACTTAGATATTTTAATTTCTATATCAAATGCCTAGATTTTATTATTCCATCCAATCATATTTTATCCTAAACTGCCATGCAATACAAAATATCTAACATTGGGGTGAACCATGAGAAGTGTTATCTTACTTTGATATAGGTAGTATTAGATTTTTCTTAGGGCCTGATGAGCACCAGAAATGCTCATATTTTGTACATATTTCTTGGATCAATATGCGGATGTATAATAAGGATTGCATACTTTTATAAATGATTATATAGATATTTGATATAATTATGCGTGTTATCTAATTTGTGTGCTTTTAGTATGTTTTGTGGAATTGCAGTTGATTTAGTTAGATTTGGAACAGTCGAGGTCCTTTTGATGGACTTGGAACTTTATTTCATTAAGGGTCAACGTAGAAAACATAGGCACCTCCCTGCAACCAGAAGGCACCAAGGGAACAAGCGCCTCCCTGCAGTCGAAAGGCACCACCTGAATACGAGCGCCTCCCTGTAGTCGGAAGGCACCAACTGAATATCAGCGCCTCCCTACAGTCAAAAGGTGCCAACTGAATACCAGTGCCTCCCTGTAGTCAAAAGGTGCCAACTAAATACTAGTGCCTCCCTGCAGTCAGAAGGCACCAAGTGAATACAAGCACCTCCCTATAGTCGGAAGGCACCGATTGAACATAGGTGCCTCCCTACAGTCGAAATGTGTCATTTGAATGCAAGCACCTCCCTACAACTAGAAGGTGCCAACCAAAGGCAAGTGCCTCTCCATAGTCAGAAGGTGCTAATAGAGGGTAAGCACCTCCCTACAATTGAAAGGTGCTAATAGAAGGTAGGCGCCTCTACAACCAGAAGGCGCCACTGATTCTTTGCCCGTTGACCAGAGTTGAACGACGTGGATGGCAGTGGCTGGTGTAGTTCCAACTCTACGTCATGCAGAGATAAATTAGAGATAGTGCATAACGTACCCAAATGTCTTACCGATGCTAGGCAAAGCACAAACCGAAATGAACACGTCGCCTTCAGAACAGAATGCCAGACGTCGATTGCATTTGCCAGACTGTTCTAATTTAGTCTGGGAAGAATCGACTGTTATAACCACTTCTGTAATAGAAGTTCTACGGGTGTGTTATATAAACACACGCAAATCATTCTGAGGATATATATAAGAGATCTATAGAAAATATAGAGGGATATATAGAGGAAATTAATAAAGATGCATTTTAGAGTTACATTGTAATGCATTGATAAATATATTACAGTTACAGAAGTTCTAAAGCGCATGTTCGATCGGGAAGAAGCTGCTAGAGCCTGGGCCCACTCCAAGCCAGTATTTCTTCCCCATTTCTTTTTTGTTTATTTAATTAGTTTATTGCTTTCATAGAAACCGTTCATTAATTTACTAGTTCCCATATTTTGCAGTAGGTTTATTTTCAGGCATATATACATAATTTATTTTTGTAGATTTAAATTTTGTTCTTCTTACGTAATTTATTGAGGAGTGCGAGAATGATTGAAAACCATCTCAAGAACACCCCCCAAATGTAGGATTAGCAGACCCACCTCCAGTGGTATTGTAGTAACCTAATTCCGAATCTTCGCAAGTTTATGAAGCTCCCTGGGTTGATAATTAAATGCACGGGCATGTGACAAAAATAGGAAACCATTCACCTTGTTTGGCCCGCAATATTTTGGCATTGTTGCCGGGGAAGCATCTTAATTAGATTAATTGCAATACCCTGAAACCTTCTATCTGACCTTGTATGAGTTCTTCGAGAAGAAGAGGACCTGACGATCACTTTATAAGAACTAATCCATTAGGACCTGAGTCAGCTGAGCATTTTGGATTTGAGCTAGACCCGTCCGACCTACCAGCAGTCCATTGGAGTGAGGAACCACACTTTGTGCAAAGTGCCACCTCATCCCATCAACAAGGGGATGAACGAATCATCACAAATCCCCTATTTAATAGGACTTCTCTAGAGGAAGCCCTGTTGTGGAAGGCTATGGAGGATCAGACGATCTCGCTAGACAACCTTAGAGGATTGACTCAGAATTTTAAATGATCTAAAGGCCATAAACACTGCATTAGAAACCACATTTCCTAAAAAAATGGTAGATAATGATGAAGTCTCATCTGGATTTAGTTTCCCAATTGAGGAGGGAGTAGGAGATACCAAAATGAAAAACATATCCCCTACTCACCTCTCGTCCTTTAGAGGACACCCAACTGAGGACCCTGACCTGTTTTTATTCAAATTTGATGTTTTGTGCAGGTCTATGGATTACAAATCAAATGCGCAGAAGTTGAAATTATTTCCTTCTACACTAGACAATGCAGCTCTGTGATGGTTAATCGGTCTGGGAGAAAAACACATCACCACCTGGGACCAGATGAAGACGCTCTTTTTAGAGCAATATCAAGATTTCGGGAGAGCAAGAGACTCCAGGGAGGAGGTCTTGAGCATGACACAAAGAGAAGATGAGTCTCTCAAGGAGTATTGGGAGAGATTCACCTTTAATCTTCAACGGTCCCCTCACTTGAAGCTATCTGATAAGTCCCTCAAAAGCATCTTCTTGAGGGGACTTACCAATGAGTCATTGGAGGCTCTCAACATGATCTCTGGAGGTGATGTCTATCAGCATGCTATGGATGACATCCGAAAATTATGCCAGAACTACTCAAGAATGCGAGGCAAAGTCACCCCCAGGACCATGAAGGTGACCGCTTCAGTCACCAAAATAGAGATAGGCAACATGCTGGAGGATTTGAAGAGCAAAATGCTTTCATCTCTAGCACTGCAGATGGATATGCTACTATTAGAAAAGAAGAAACAAGAAAATGACACAGCATTAGCCTATTTTTTCCCAAAATGCAGAGGAAGGCACGCAAAGAATGCATGCCCAAAAAACAAGGTCAGAGAATGCGCAGTTTGTAGTTTGAATCATAAAAATCGATTGTGCCCACAACTGCCCAGTAACCAGGAAGTGACTGAGAGCACAGAGGCCTATTTCATAGGCAATAGGAAGAGTTGGCCACAACCCCCATAGAAATAGAGGAGACACCTCTAGTAGAAGAAAGAAAAGCACTTGAGAGAGTGGAGGCTCCATTTCCTAGTCGACTGCAAGAACAAAGAAAAACAACACAGTCAAAATTTGACATCTTGTCAAGCTTGAAGAATCTCATAGTGACAATATCATTATTTCAAGCAATTCGAGATGTCCCCATTTACACCAAGGTAATTAGAGAAATGTGTCTACGAAGACCAGGATGGAAAGTTACCCAGACTATCAACGTCATGGATAAACTAGCATATCTAATGATGGGTAGAACACATCATCCAAAGTATGCAGACCCAGGCAGCCTAGTGCTGACCATAAAAATTAGAGGACATTCCTTTTCCAACACACTGGTTGACCTCGGGGCAGCCATCAACGTGATGCCTCAAGAGACCATGCAAATGCTACAGCTCACGAACCTAAAGCCAACCATGACAATGCTACAGTTAGTTGATCAATCAACCGTATTGCTGAAAGGAATGCTGGAAGATGTGATCGTAACAGTCAGTGCATGGGAATATCCAGTCGATTTTCTAGTTTTGTAGACCAAGACCAGGCTGGGCGGTTACCTGCTCATTTTAGGGAGGCCATGGCTGGAAACAGTTGATGCTTACATCAGCTTCTGAGATGGGCTAATGACCATCTCCAATGGGAAAAATGTCAAAAGGCTGACCATTTCTCTGTCAGCTCAGTCTATGGACTTGGCAGAAGAATCCAGGATCACCGAGCATGGAACTATGGAGTTGTCCATAATCCAGCTGGTAATGACCTTGGAGGAGGTGGTAGAAGAGGACGAGGATGGTGCTATCATGGAGTTTCTCCATGGATAATCATCCACCCTCACACCTGGATCACCATTAACTGGCGCCCAAGATCAGCACATCCAATAAATACATGTTGGGCCAGGGAGGACATTAAACTTCAATAGTAGGTTGACGCCCACATAGCTAGAAAAATTGGAAGAGCTTCTGGTAAAACACCAGTAAGCATTTGCATGGGACTACACAGATATGCATGACATCAGCCTGGAAATATGTACCCATTGGATTTACTTAGATGACCAGGCAACTCCTAGTCAGCAGCCACAGAGAAGGATGAACCCAGTAATGAAAGACATTGTCAGAGAAGAATTGCACAAACTTCTGGCTGTCGAATTCATATATCCAATTTTTGATAGTTAATGGGTATCACCATTAGTGGTGGTCCCCAAAAATAATGGGAAATGGCGGATCTACGTGGACTACCGGGCACTGAACAAGGCGACTAAGAAAGACCACTTCTCGCTCCCATTCATCGATCAGGTCTTGGACACACTCTTAGGAAGAAAATACTTCTCCTTTCTAGATGGTTTTAGTGGTTACAACTAGATCCAGATAGGGGAAGAAGATCAAGATAAAACAACGTTCACCTGTCCATGGGGAACATTTGCCTATAAGGTATTGCCTTTTGGACTGTGCAACGCATCGGCCACCTTTCAAAGGGCGATGCTTAGCATATTCTCTGATATGATAGGATACGGGGTGGAAGTATACATGGATGACTTCACCGCCTATGGAGAAACCTTCGAGGAGGCAATGACAAATCTGGAAAGAGTGCTCGACAAGAGCAAGGAAAATCATTTGTCCCTAAGTAATGAAAAATGTTTTATGATGATGCAATAAGGCATCGTGTTGGGACACCACCTCTCTGTAGAAGAGATAAAAGTAGACAAGAGGCAGATCGAGGTCATCAAAGACCTACCTAGCCCCAAAATGTAAAAAGAGGTAAGAAGTTTCCTTGGTTCATCTGGGTACTACCGATGATTTATCGCCAAATTTAGTAAGATTGCCAAACCACTGCACACCCTACTTTCTAAGGACGTAGAGTTCAATTGGACGAGAGATTGCGAAGAAGCGTTCCAATTGCTGAAAGAAAATTTGATATCTGCACCGGTCTTGAGAGGACCGAATTGGGCCATACCATTCCATATTTACTGCGATGCATCCAACGGTGCGATCGGAGCAGTCCTCGGGCAGAAAGACGCAAAGAATTTTACACCATCTATTATGTCAGTAAAAACTTAGCGGGAGCGGAGCTCAACTATACAGTGATAGAAAAAAAATTCCTCGTATTTGTCCATGCAATAAACAAATTCTATCACTATATAATGAGATACAAGGTCTTCGTCCATATGGACCATGTGGCTATCAGGTATCTATTGAGCAAGCCAGCCATTGGTGGCAGAATTATCAGATGGTTGTTGCTATTGCAAGAATTCGACATCACTATAGTCGATAAACCGGGCAAGGACAACGTCATGGTAGATTTTCTATCCAAATTGATACCAGTAGATCATCAAGCAGTGGAAGATCAGTTTTTGGACGAACATCTATTCGCTATTAGTGAACAAACTCCATGGTATGTAGACATAGCCAATTATTTGGCCACCGGAAGGACCTCACCTGCTCTATCCTACCAATAAAAGTAGGCGGTCACAGAGAAGAGTGCATCATTCCTTTGTATGGATGGTCTCCTATTTAAAATAGGATGGGACCAAATTATAAGAAGATGCGTAGCAGAACAGGAGTTTTCAGAAATGCTTAAGGCATGTCACGATGAGCATTGTGGAGGACACTTTGCAGGGAAATGAACTACCTACAAAATCCTGTAGGCTGGGTATTTTTGGCCCACTCTATTCAAGGACGTGGCAACATATACCAGCAAGTGTGACGAGTGCCAGAGGATGGGTAGACCAACCCACCAAGATGAAATGCCCCTGTAGCCCTAGGTACACCTGGAACCTTTTAATAAATGGGGCATGGACTTCATGGGACCATTTAATCCACCTTCAATGGGAAGGAGGTTTATTCTGGTCTGCACGAATTATGTCACCAAATGGGTGGAAGTGCAGGCATTAATGGACTCAAAGGAAAAAATGGTCGTCGACTTCTTATTTGCTCATATTTTCACTTGATTTGGGGTTCCTCAAGAGATAACAACAGATCAAGGGCCTCAATTCACCTCCAAATTGATTAAGGAGCTGATGAAGTAGTATAGAGTTTGGCACAACAAAACCATGCCCTACCATCTGTAGGCGAACGGGCAAGTAGAAGTGACAAACAGGGAGATAGAAAACATCCTGACCAAAACCATGCAGCAACACAAGAAATATTGGGCCACACGGTTGTCAAAGGCAGTTTGGGCATACAACACCACGTGGAAATCCACCACAGGATGCACACCTTTCCAACTAGTCTATGGGAAAAATGCGATGATGCCCATCGAGTTCGAAATCAAAACTTTGAGGACGGCTTCAAAATTAAATTTGAGCTTGGACGAAGCTCAAAAATAGAGGATTCACTAGCTAGATCAGCTAGACGAAATCCAACTGGATGCTTTGTAGAGGACAGAGATTATACAGAAGCAGAGAAAGAAGTGGCATGGTAACCACATCAAGCTAAAGAAGTTCTAGGTAGGGGAATGGGTACTATTGTGCGATTCTCGATTCCAAGAAAGGAAGGGCAAACTTATGCAGAGGTGGATGGGGCCATATGAGGTGGCAAAGCTCATTAGGAATGGGGTTGTGCGCGTTAAGACAATCGACGGTAGCAACACCATGTTCACAGTCAATGGCCACCGACTATGCCCCTATAATATGTCTGAAATGTTACAGGTGGAATCTAGAGTAGGCATGGGGGAGACCCCATTTTGCTAGATCTGGACCGAACTCTCACAGGTGAAATGGTGGGCATGAAAGTGCTCACCCAATTTGGTTAGTTAGTTATAGTTTTTTTAATGTGTGTTTTTTTTGCAAGGACGACGCCCACATGAAAGCTGCAGGCATCCTAATCCAGGGCCTAATAGGCATGAAACGCGTCTAACTACCTTTATTTTCTTTTCTTTTTTGATTGCTTTTTGTAGGTGGAAGACTTGACAGCATGAGGGATAGGTATCTGGGAAACCAGGCCTGATTCGGCTCAGCATTTTGACACCGGCTCATAGATAGAATCTGGGTAGCATGAAAAATTGGGAAGGTTTGATCACCCTTTTTCCAGTCAAATCGCCAACCAGAAGAAGGTGCCTTTCTACAGTCAGAAGGCACCCACACTAGAATAATGTGTCTTACTATGGTCAGCAGGCACCAAGCCCACAAGAAGGCACCTTACTACAGTCAAAAGGCGCCCATCCAGAAGAAAGTGCCTTACTGCACCCAGAAGGCACCCATCCAAAAGAAGGTGCCTTACTGCAGTCATAAGGTATTGAGTCTAGAAGAAGGCACCTTACTGCACCCGAGAGGTGCCCATCCAGAAGGTGCCTTACTACAGTCAGAAGGCGCCCATCCAAAAGGTGCCTTACTGCAGTCAGAAGGCACCCATCTAGAAGAAAGTGCCTTACTACACCCAGAAGGAGCCCATCCAGAAGAAGGTGCCTTACTGCAGTAAGAAGGCGCCCATCCAGAATAAGGTGCCTTACTATAGTCAAAAGGTGCCCATCTAGTAGAAGTTATAAAAAAATAAATAAATAAATAAAATAAAATAGGTGCCTTCCGTGGCAAGAAGGCACCAAATTTTAAAAAAAAAAATCCAGCCGAAGGCACCTTCCAACATCAGGAAGGCACATTCATCCAGTCGAGGCGCCTTCCAACATCAGGAAGGTGCATGCATCTAGCCGAATACACCTTCCGACATCAAGAAGGTGCATTCATCAAGACAAACGCCTTCCAACATCAGGAAGGCACGAACCAGAAGGAGGCGCATCCCACATTGGGAAGATGCATGCAGGAAAAAGCGCCTCCTAGCCAATACGAGTGCCTCCCTATAGCCAGAAGGTGCATTCGATGAAGAACACCGACAATGTTGGAAAGGCACTACAAGGGCACCATCCACATGGGGAAGGTACCAAAGAACGCCTTTCGCGTACAACATTTACATCTATCGGATGCCTCGGGTAGAACAAAGCATCGCACGAAGCAACGACATCAAATGACCACACCCCTCCCTCGTGTCACAAGTCAGCCAATAAGTGGCTACCACGACAACTGGAACGCCGAATTAGGTATGCGCATACTAAATAAAATATTTTATATAATTATTTATAAATACACAGTATCAAAAAAATACAGCTGTCATAGAGATCGTATCCCCCCCATAGTCAGAATCGTGTGCCAATGATAGGGTGCCTTCCATAACTACTAGGGTTAGGTTTCTTTTCTATAATAAGGTGCCTTTTTGTAGAAGGAAGGACAAAAAAATATACAGCACCGAAAGGCGCCATGGGAGGAAGGTCCAAGAACCACACGATCAAGAAGAATGAACCCAGTGATACTGATGGAATCAGAGGGGCAGTGAGGACCCAATTCGAAGTCGAGGGGTGGCTCGAATACTGCACCCTAGTCAGTTAGGGCTAGGATGTGGAGGTAGCTAGAGAATTCACCACCTCTTTGAGGGGTGATGCGGCCCAAGTACGAGGGGTGGAAATTCCAGTCACCCCTGAGTTCATCTCATAGGCAACTGGATTGCCTCTCACGGGGGAATGTGCATACAAGGGCGAAGTGCTAAAGCTATACACCGAAATACTGCTGCCAGGAGGAAATGTGCAGATAGAAAGGGAGGGGTTACTCAAAAGTAGTCTCCCCATGGATATACAGAAGATGTTCGAGTAGATTGCTCGATTCTTCACATGCACAGGGAAGTATACGCATCTGAACATTAATCATGTGCACTTCCTCAATCACCTAGTGCATGGGAGGAAAATAAATATACCCTTCTACCTGGCGACTTCTCTGAAGGATGAAGCAGCTCGGTACCAGAAGGGGGCACCATCTACGTTAGCCCACCATGGGCTAATATCAGAATTGGTCTGCCACATAGAAGCATAGAGACAGAACCGTGACGTAGAGGGAGAAGGCGACCAAATAGAGCAACACAGTGTGGTTGCCAAACTAGGGCAAGGCAAAGCATCCCCTGTAGAGGAGATAGTAAACATCGGGCAATTGGTGTTGCCCTATTTTCCAGGAGGAGCAGAGTAGTCACTGGTGCCCGCAGACATAGAGGATAGAGGGCATTCCCTAGTGCTCGAATATGAGGAGGAAGGAGCGCCACTCGATGGTGGTGAAGACGAACCAATTTCCAGGAGGAAACATCTACGGTGATTCCTCTCGATAGAGGAAGAACATAGCGACATAGAGATAGATGTTGCCACCCAAACCCTCCAAGAATTAATAAACCAGAGCCCACAGAATGAAGGGACTTCTGGGGGTAACGACCAGATCGATGCGGCCTTGGAGGAGGCGCTCGAATGGCAAACCGATTGTTGGATGGCATAGCAGACTCTGGAAGATTGCCAGAACCAACATAAAATGGAATTTGAGGAAAGGGATAGACAAATTTCTCATCTCGAGTAGCTGGTCTAACAATTGTAGGAGGAAAATCAAATACTCTAGGATAGAGGAACAGCAAGACAGGAGGTGGCCACTCAGACTGATTGGGCAAAAGAAGTGTTGATGAACTCTCCCACATCTACTGAACGATTATTCTCTTTAGGGGATATTCGATCAGATGCTCAACAAAGCAGCCCGAAGGCAAGGGAGGATTCCTTTGTTTTTAAGGGTGAAGAGGAAAGAAGTCCTATGATGTCCCCTGTCATTGTCCTAAGTGATACAGAGCAGGACGAAGGTCTCCAGCAAAGACCAGAGGATAAGGAAGACCTCCCTAGGCTTGAAGAAGTAGAAGAGCCTAAGGAGTCGACACCAGGTGGACAGGAGAATGTAGGATCACCCCCAGAGAAATAATAGACCCTGGTCCAAGCCACCACATTTCTTGTAGAGGCCAAGGCAAAGAGGCCCAGGTCAGCTCGATAGAAGGTGAAAGTAACCTTCACCAAGTCATAGGAGGATGAATGGGACATGCAGCCATTCACCAAAAGGCAAAAATATTTCGAGTGGTTGCGCAATGAAATGAAATAAGCCAAGGTGGCCAGGAAGGCATCCTCGAGGATAAAAGGAGATTTTGGCATCTGCATCAATCCGATAGAAGACAGCCAGTTTTGGGACATCTATGGTTCATCCCGAGGGTGGCCTTCCATGATGAGGAGGTATTTGGAATGGTGGGGAGTATATGGCCCACAATTGGAGGCCACTGCAATTGCAAAGGAAAATGTAGGGCTTACCCCTGAAGTGGTTGGATTATACAAGGCCCAAGTAGTGCCTTCCAGAGAGGATAATTTGGATATCCCTCTAGCAGTGGTCAAACCTCCAGACACTGACCTCTGGCAAGCTTTCGAAGCTGCATTTCAATCGATAGGAACAACGCTGGCTCGACCACCACCAGTAGTGGCCAAAATAAGAAGGGGGCAACTAACAGCCACAGTTTCCCATAGGCACAGGCAAACCACACCTTCACATGCCGACATGAAAAGACAGACTCGGGTCACAGGGGCATCCGAATCCTCCAAGAGATGCAATGATGAAAAGTCAGAGGGCTACCTACAGTTTGGATGCCACGAGGGCATGGCATATGTTAGGCATAGGGGGATGATGAGCACCAGAAATGCTCATATTTTGTACATATTTCTTGGATCAATATGCGGCTGTATAATAAGGATTGCATACTTTTATAAATGATTATATAGATATTTGATATAATTATGCGTGTTATCTAATTTGTGTGCTTTTAGTATGTTTTGTGGAATTGTAGTTGATTTAGTTAGATTTGGAATAGTCGAGGTCCTTTTGATGGACCTGGCACTTTATTTCATTAAGGGTCAACGTAGAAAACATAGGCACCTCCCTGCAACCGAAAGGCACCAAGGGAACAAGCGCCTCCCTGCAGTAGGAAGGCGCCACCTGAATACCAGCGCCTCCCTATAGTCAGAAGGTGCCAACTGAATATTAGCACCTCTGTGTAGTCAGAAGGTGCCAACTGAATATCAGAGCCTCCCTGCAATCAGAAGGCACCAACTAAATACCAATTCCTCCCTGCAGTCGAAAGGCACCAAGTGAATACAAGTGCCTCCCTACAGTCGAAAGGCGTCGATTGAACATAGGCACCTCCCTGCAGTCGGAAGGCACCGTCTGAATGCAAGCGCCTCCCTGCAAATGAAAGGTGCCAACCAAATGCAAGCACCTCTCCATATCCGAAAGGTGCTAATAGAGGGTAAGCGCCTCCCTACAATTAGAAGGCACTAATAGAGGTAGGTGCCTCCCTACAACCGAAAGGTGCCACTGATTCTTTGCCCGTTGACCAGAGTCGAACGACATGGACGGTAGCGGTTGGTGTAGTTCCAACTCTGTGTCATGTAGAGCTAAATTGGAGATAGCGCCTAACGTACCCAAATGTCTTACCGATGCTAGGCAAAGCACGAACCGAAATGAACACACTACCTTCAGAATAGAATGCCAGACGTCGATTGCATTCGCCAGACTGTTCTAATTTAGTCTGGGAAGAATTGACTATTGTAACCACTTCTGTAACAGAAGTTCTATAGGTGTGTTATATAAACACATGCAGATCATTCTGAGGATATATATAAGATATCTATAGAAAATATAGAGGGATATATAGAGGGAATTAATAAAGATCCATTTTAGAGTTACATTGAAATGCGTTGATAAATATATTACAGTTACAGAAGTTCTAAAGCGCGTGTTCGATCGTGAAGAAGCTGCTGGAGCCTGGGCCCACTCCAAGCCAGTATTTCTTCCCCATTTCTTTTCTGTTTATTTAATTAGTTTATTGCTTTCATAGAAACCATTCATTAATTTACTAGTTCCCGTATTTTACAGTAGGTTTATTTTTAGGCATATATACATAATTTATTTCTGTAGATTTAAATTATGTACTTCTTACGTAATTTATTGAGGAGTGCAAGAATGATTGACAACCATCTCAAGAACACCCCCCAAATGTAGGATTAGCAGACCCACCTCCAGTGGTATTGTAGTAACCTAATTTCAACTCTTCGTAAGTTTACGAAGCTCCCTAGGTTGATAATTAAATGCACGGGCATGTGACAAAAATAGGAAACCATTCACCTTGTTTGGCCCGCAACAGGGCCTTTATCATAGTGAACCTGATTATTAATGAATACATATATTTTCTCATTTATGGAGCATTGTATAGTGAAATATATGGGCTATTATTCATCATTATCATCCTTTGGTTAATAACCATTGCAATGCTTACGTAAGCTCCAAATACATATAATCTAAAATTATTTAAGAAATTTAGATTAATCAATAATGGGGTTAAAGTAATTATATATTTGATACCTTGAAAAATCTTGTCCTCTCTCTTCAATTAATGTACGTTTGCATTCTTCCTGAGCACATTTATGATTGGTTTGATCAATTCTATAAAATTAGTGATAAACTTTGATAGAAATTAAATATGACCTAGGAAGGACCTAATACCCTTCACAAAATAAGGTAAAGGTAACTCTTGAATAATGTTAATGCTATTAAGGTCAATTACAAGCCCTTATTTAGAGATTGCATGACCTAACAAATTTTATTCATTGATAAAGAAAATAGATTTCTCAACATTAATGGATATTCCATATTCTCAAAAACATTTGAAAGTAGCTTGTATATATTCTATGTGCTTGTTTTTTTTTTTGGAGGACACACTTAAATCATCTAGATAGATAAGTATGATCTCATAAATTAGGTCAATAAATTTAATATCCAACTCTTTAGAAAGTAGCTTCTATTTCTAATAGACTAAAAGAAATTCTTTTATAAGAAAAGGTTCCTAATTTGGATGTAAATTCAATTATGTTAATTATTATCCTTAACTTTTATTTGATTATGCCTATTGAATAGTGACATCATCTCTGACCCTGCTGCCTTATACAACATTTATTCCATGGATGGAAATAGGTAATAGTCTTAAAGAAAAGCTCTATTTATATTTTTGAAGTTAACACATATATGGATATATCCATTCTTTCACGTAAGGACCAAGATTGCAACCCATGTAAGTGCTTAATAAGAAAGATAATAAATGCATGGAGAAATCTAAGTAGCCCATTTTTCATAATGACTTCTAGTTTGGGATTGACAAGATATTTTTTGGTCAAATGACATAGATCTAGGTTCAAGATCAATTGTATATTCAATTATTTTTCTATCATATGATTTTAAGTCTCCATACCCCAATGCAATAACATTACTGTATTTTATACGTAGTTTTATAAACATGCCTATTTTATCTTTTATGCACTCTCTTCCCAACAACAAATTTTTTGATAACCTCGACTACTTAGTAGAAAAAAGGTTTCACTTTGATGCTTGTATTATTGGTGCCATTTTTGGACTACACAAAATTTCTAGATAATCCATTGGTTCTCAAATAGATTACACCATCCTTGATATCATATCCATACTCATTCTACCCCTTAGCATGTTGGGCCTCTTAGATCAATAATTTTACTATCTACTCATCATTGCTAAACACTTGCCAATGATTTGAGTTATCTAAAACTTTTAGTTTAGAAATAACCTCTAATTCTTTAGTTTTGTTCTAGATATCTACTATGGGATGAAATTTTGTAGCCATATAATCTAATTCATTATCCCTTACATTATGTTCCATTGGTATTACCTTGAATTTATATATATTAAAAATTTACAATAGATCCTATAACTATTGTTTATATGGTTTTAACTATTTACTTTTGTTAGCACATGTTGATTTTACCTAATGAATCACTATTTTTGAAGGACAAAAAAAATCTCAAGTTCTTGTTGTTGAGTTTTTCTAATTTTCTTAATCAAATAATAATACCTCATACTTAATGATATTATGTGTAATTGAATAGCAATATACATGCATAAACCCTATGTTCACCCTATGGATCTATCAATTGTACCTCCACACCTATGCCATTTTCTGGTTCAAGTCCCAATAATGTGTATTGTCCATTCTCCTTTAGACTCTTGAGATTCTTTCTTAGCTAGGACAAATATTTTATATAGATAAATTTTAAGTAATTTTCTTCCCTCAAGTATATCACCTTGGTCATCCTAATATTCTTGTAAGATATCAATGATCATGTCCCTTTTATAAATAAGCTTACTATCATCCAAATCTTCACCTACAATTAGATAGCTCATTCTAGTAGGTGCTCCTATATTTGCCTACCTT
Organism: Wollemia nobilis; assembly: GCA_028583015.1. Classification (NCBI taxonomy): domain Eukaryota; kingdom Viridiplantae; phylum Streptophyta; class Pinopsida; order Araucariales; family Araucariaceae; genus Wollemia; species Wollemia nobilis. The sequence continues at coordinate 1,236,707 of JAQPPZ010015344.1, forward strand.
GTGAAGAAAATAATTAAAAGGTGGCTAATTCTCAATTATTATAACTTTACCATCCTTAGGGAAATTTACATGAGTATTATTCATTACCTAAAATTTTTCTTATCCACATCAATAAAAATAACATTCTAAAGTATGGGATGAGATCTACGACAATCACCTCATGCACCACTGTAAGCTCAAAGTGTTTAACTATTATCATCATTATATTTTTTTAAATCTAAACAATATTCACCCTTGTTACATCCACTTCTATTGACCCTCTAGTGGTTTTAATGGGAGACTCATCTCTTCACAGATAACTTTATGCATAATAATAATTATCACTCTTGAGTCCACTATATAACTATGCAATAAGTACTTTTTAATATTTAGGGTAATATTTGATGATGATGGTTTCAAGGTTTTTGGTTTCAAAGCTTTAGAATATCCACTAATTAATTTAAATATTTGATGAGTCCTCATCATTAAATTATATTATTCAACTAGATTTAGATGGGCCTATATTTATGTAATTGGTTTTTCTTGAAATAGTCTTGATCTTGCTACTTTAGATATTTTTATAGTAAATCTCTTTTTTTGGGCAAAAATAATGCTTCTAGCATGTTTAATATATTCTCAATTCATCTAAAATATTTAATTTTGATTTAAGTAGCATTATTTTTTACATGTGGGGAAAATATCTTGAATTGCTTTGTAGCAACAACATGACCTTTATTGGTTAAGGATAGATATCTTAAACTCACTTTAGATATATTCTACAATTTATCCCTTTTTTTTTTTCTATTAGAATTTTTGGTTATAGTTTTCTTCACTGTAGGACCACTTTATTAGAAGTTTATGTTTGTTGGGTCTATGTTGGCATAGTTCCTTGGTTATTATTTTGCATGACAAACTAGGTTGAGGTTTTTGACTCTCTATTCTTAAGATAATGGAAGATATCCCCATCTCAAAAAAATAGCACCCATCCCCATTTTAGGTCATTTTTGTGAGATTTATTGAGATTTTAATGTCTAGGATTACTCTTTTGCTTTTCTCTTTTATTTTGTGTGGAAACTTCCTACTATTTTTTAATACATAGGGGAATCAGTAACACCATTGGGTGCTATCACTATAAACCCTAGCTCGTTGGGTTAGACGAGTTAATGGGACCCTAACCCTTGGGGCATTGAAATAGGGTAGCCAAATGGAAAACACTCAATCGCTACCATCCAACCTATCCTCATTTGGGTATACCATGGTTTGAACCTTGGAAATCCCCAAATAGAGGCCAAAGCCCTAACCAATTTACTATACTTGTTGGTCTGGCAACTCCCTACTATTTATTTTCTAATATCACTTGTTCTTCAAAAGGGAATTCATATTCATTAAAAGAAAACTAATCCTTTTATTTAGGTATCCCAAAGTTGGTAAAAACTATATTTTTTGCATTGGATATGATTAAAATTGAATGTTGTACCACCCTTTATTGATATACTATAACTGATTATTGATTCAATGGTTGGATTAGCATCAATGACTGAATCATATTTAGTTTACCTATCTTTATTGCCTATTGTTCCTAAAATTATTGATTATATATCATCATTTGAGCAATAATATACAACCACACACTCTATTGGATTATGTATAGCATTATAGGTGAAATTTCATAGTGTTTTTATCTAAGAATTTATATTCACCATATTATTTTGCACTTGATTATTTGCTTGATTGCCTAACTTATGAGGAACCTAATATTTAGAGAGGTATGGGGTTCTCCTTTCTTGCTAGTTTCCCATTTTTACCACCCATTATTCTACCTTTATCCTATTTTCCATTGGTTAGTCATATTTTTCATAGCCTTAGTAATTTCATTTACACTCTTTAATACTTGGCTATACATTCTCTTAGAATGTTGTATAGTGTAATATTGATAGATTGAAATAGTATATATATTTAATGACTACATTGTGGTTGCTAGTATCAACAACTAAAGTTGGAATAAGATGATACTCGATGTATTCCACCCCAAAAATGTCACTATGTAAGGGATGTTTTTCTAATGGTACCCTATGCGTTAAATAATAATAAAGTGATCTAAAAAGCCCTAGCCAACACAATTTCATAGGCCAATGACTATTGGTATTGCAAATTTGGCATTGGCATAACTAGTGGCAAAGGAATTTTGTTTTTTTATGGAGTATGGAATTATGTCATGTACACTACATAGGTCATTAGTGGAGTGGGAGGTAGTTTATCTACTTTAATTAGTACATGTTTGTTATACATAGCTTTTTCAAATACCACAAATAGTGTAAGATGATTAGGATTTTGGACCATTATGACCAAATCTGATTATAATCCCCTTATATAATAGACTAATTCTTACTCATTGGATGGCTTAATATTCATAGATATAAAAAATAAAGTCCTCATGCGTCTCATACTAGATTCATGAATATTATTGTTTGGGTTCCATTGAATAACATTCAACTAAAATAATTACACATACACATTTTTAGGATTGCCAAACCTCTTCATGAAAGGTTCAATAATAGAAGCCTAATTAGTAACTTGATTATTTGATAAGCTTCTATAGGATACTGTGAGCTTATGTCTTAGTAAAATTACTAGCAACCAAACCATAACATCTTCAATTTGATGAATTGATTTTAGATTTGTTAGTTCATTAAGGTGTTCTGATGTGATCTAGTTTCCATTCCCATCAAAGGTTGGGAGAGAATTTAGTGCGGTAGTTAGGATTGGATAATAGAGCATTACATTCAATAATACTTGATATGTCAAGTATAGGAGTTTTTTTTACAATCTTACATTTTTATTTGATAAAATTATTATCCTTGTACTTATGACATAAACTAGCCTCAAACATTTGATACTATGGTGGACCTATACATTCCTATTGTTGGGGACTCTATCAAATTATACATTGATTAGATATATATCGAGGATTCTAAGCAATAATTGATTATTGTTGAATATTATATTATGAGATAAATTACTGATTTAGATTTTGTATTAGCTATTATGGATTAGGATTTTATATAAAGTATAAATTAGGTATATTTAGGTGGTTCTTAGCATTCAAAAATTATTGTAGATATAACTATCGAGGGGGAAAACTATGCACCACATAATATTCTCGGTTGGATCTATTGGGAGCCAAGGTGACTGTGGTGGATATTATAATCTCTACACTCAGGGACATAGAAAAGGGGTTCACCAGGAATGGTTTTAGGACTCGCTCCAAGTCTGGGGTGGAAATGTTTGATGTGTCGATTAAGCAAACACCTATTGTTTGGCCTTTCTAAACTAAGCTATGAGAATGAAAGAACAATGCAAGACACACAAGATGCAAGAAGACAAGAACTAACCCTAGTATGATTCTTTGATTTGATGATATCTATCCCTAGGTTTTGCAAAATAATGAGATCTTTTCCTTTGAGCAAGGGTTCAAGGGAATGCACAAACAAGATTAAAACCCTAGATGCACACTATATGCTTTTATTCTTTCAAATGCCTAGAAATTCAACCAAATATTTTTCTTTTACTTATGATCTAGGTTTTGAATAAAATTGAATAGAAAGCAAACAACAAATAACCTAGAAGATTTACTCAGGGCACTTATCTGATCTGGTGTTTGATCCTAGCTTTAACTTGCATCTAGAATATCCAAACAACTTCAAACCTACAAAATAGCTTCACAAACACTAGAAAATTTGATCAACATTTGGGGGCCTGCTTAGGCCGCTATTTGACTGAGCTTGGAGGTGCAGTAGTCAAGCCCCCTTGGTCCTTTTAGCTGATCGTTCGAAATCAAAATGATCTTTGACCTTTGGAACATGCACAAATAGAGTAAAACAAATGTATAACAATGAAATTAAATGCAGATAGGATAAACACAATATAATGCTAAGATGCAAAGTGCAAATCAGGGTTTTGGGGTGCAAAAGCTTACCCCCAAGCCCTAATTTACCAAATTTATACCCTATAAATAGGGAGCATGAATCTAGCTTACCAAATTTGCACCCTATATGGGTAGGGCATGAATTTGGTTCAGATGCCCTTTTTGGGCCCCAAAACAACGAAAAACAGAGTGCAAAAAAATAGACTTGCAAAGCAAATAATGTAAATACAAAACTTGATGAGATGATGGAGAAAGCAAGGAGAAATGAAGAGGTGGAAGAAGCACTCCAATATTTTTGATCTCTCCAATCATCAAGACTCCTCCACTTAATCCCCAAGGGCAGCCACATAACATAACAACAACTTACAGTAGAAGGGCACTTGTTAGCATGAGCAAATGAGTGAGTCAACAATTTAGAATCAAGGATTTCTATATGGGGTATATTATGGAAAGAGGGAGTCCAAACCCTTATTTATAAGAGGTTTGGAGGGAAAACATGTAGGAAAATAAAATTTCACTATAGGTAAGGGTCAACCCCAAGATAAGTCAATGAGGGGAGGGGTTTTAGTGAGAAAAACCCCTAGAATACCAAATTTGTGCCTCACCATTACAGGGCATGAATATAGTAAGCCAAATTCATGCCTCAAAAGGATTGAGCATGAATTTGGTAAAGCTAGGGAAAAAGGCAAAGGGAGAGGGGAAAAGGGTCCCAAATTTGCACTTGGTAAGTTTGGGTGGTTAGCTAAGGATCTAAGGAAGAATTGACTCATTTTAATGGGTCAATTTTCCATGTCTACATTTTTCCCCTCTTTGATGCATTTACGACCAAATAAATATGTCAAAGAAAGATGTAGACACCTATGGGTGAAAACAACAAACAAAAAAGGGGTGGTCAAGTTTGGATAGAGGGGTAATGCAAAAAGGGGTGTTAGCCTAAACACCACAAATTTACATGCAAAACAAGGCATTACTACCATTAATGCCTCTAAGGCTAGGGTGCCCCCTCAATTTTTTAGAAGGAATACAAAATTCTAGATAAAAACTCAAAAAAGGCAAAAAAAAGACAAAAGAAAAAACAAAGAAAGAGCAAAAGATAAGACAAGGAGAGAGAAAAGGAAGAAAGGGAGGAGAGAGAAGAAAAGGAGGGAAAAGAAGAAAAGGAGGGAAAAATAAGAAAAGGGAGGGAAGAAAAGAGGAAAAAGAGGGAAAAGAGGCTCATTTTCACCGTGCAAGGAGGAGAAAAGAGCTTTGGAGAAGAAAGAGGAGAATGACACTACCAACTCACTGTGCTACCATGGTGAGGGGTGAAGCTAGCACCGTTGCTATTTGAGCAAAGGTACGGATCGAGACCCACTTGCTCATTTTGGATTTTGCACTTGCACACACAAAAAATTTAGTAGTTTTTTTTGAATTTTTAGTCAATTTTTCAAGTCGATTGTGAATTTGGTCATAGAGCACGAATTTGGTAGTCTTTCCAAGCCAAATTCATGCCATATATGGACCAAGCATGAATTTGGTTGGGAGGCTTTGCCAAATTCATGCTCGATCATTCTAGGGCATGAATTTGGTGAATTTTGCACAAAAAGACTTTTATTTTTAAAATTTTATGTGTTTATGATTTTTATATGTTAAATGATGAACTGATGATAAAATTATGTTATTATGCAGCTAGATGTACTCAAGAGTAGAGAGTGGTGGTTGAGCACACTAGAGACTACCCTAGAGCAACTCACAGTGGAGGAGAGGGAGACACTAGAGAATGTGGGGCTACTACACTTAGTAGAGATGCCCCACATTGAGGTGGATCGAGCCCTACTAATGGCTCTGGTGGAGCGATGGTATCCAAAATCATCCATATTTTAGCTACTAATTGGGGAGATGATGATCACACTAGAGGATGTGTGGTACATCTTGAGGATCCCCATCAGGGGAGGACTATTTACATGGTATGAGTGTCGATGGTGGCATCAAAGATGATGTTAGGGGACCCAACACATGTGATCCAATAGAGTGGATTCCATATTGATGAGATACCATATCGATATGGAGTTGGGGTACTAACGTCTATACTATGCAGAGTGGTGGTAGGGATGTTGGTGTGCCATACTAGTAGGTGACACCTACCATGGGCATTAGTGGGAGTAGTGGTAGACATGTAGGATCAAGGAGTGAGATTCACATGGGCATCATATGTGCTAGCTCGTTTATATAGGATGCTATATGATATCATGTATAAATGAAAAATAGGGTTGATATGTATGATATTGCTCTAGGTGTGGTGTTGGGAGCACATAGCAGTTCGAAGATTGAATGCACTACCAGGACCATTGCCCAATGTGGAGCGACCAACAACATACAAGTGGAGCCAACACTACGAGCATGGGCATAGGTTATACGTTGGTGTCTTACCACTAGGGAGGTAGGTGATAGAGGAGCTATGGGAGTACTAGATTATATGGTGACCATGGCATCTACACCCAGGATAGAGGGAGGACATAGAGGAGCTAGCTTGGGTGAGGAGGATCCAATGGCTTATCATCGAGAAGGGTGAGCGAGAGCTATTCAAGTTTGATCGAGTATAATGCTAGTTCGATATTCTATAAGAGATTCTAGACTTGGAAGACTACTAGTTCAGATGGGTGAGGAGGGACCCACTAGGATGCAAAAGTGCTCTTGATGTGGCGAGGTGGGTAGAGGAGGACCTAGATGACCCATTATACATGGATCCAAGGGTGGATGATATTGAGGTGGCCCTCAAGTACAAGAGATGGTATAGGAGCATTATGCCCTTGAGGATCTCTCCACCAGTGCTAATGTAGAGATGCTAGGTGATGAGTTAACGAGTGTAGTTGGCACTTTGAGAGGCCACTCGACGTGCCACCGAGAGGTAGTAGAGAGGCACGGTCCCATCGAGACCACCTTAGGCATAGGTTCGGGTGGAGATAGTGATAGCCATGAGGGTGACCATCATGATCTCTAGCTTAGGAGGAGGGGAAGCCATAGGGTTACCCCCATCATGGCATAGGTGAGACCTAAGGTGATAGGTCTAGGGGAGGCAGAGGGGCTATGAGCCATAGTGGTAGTGATGTAGATAGATATGGAGTCCATCCATAGTGTACTAGACCAAGCTTGAGCAAAGTGAGACACAACACGAGTTGAGGTAGAGTACCTCAAAGGGGAGATGGGTTAATAGACCTAGGCAGAGGGGATGGTTATCATGGTAGGCAGCCAATAGAGTGAGGGAGACCACCTACTACTGATAGAGCTATAGAGGATGAGGGAGTCATATGAGGTGGTAGTACAAAGAGTAGCCTACTACTAGATGGCCTATTACCATGTCATCCTAACTAATCAAAGGGTTCTAAAACCATCATCTCAATAATACATAAGTTATTCATAGTACATCAATGTTCATGATCTATGAACATGGCTCCTCCACCACCTCTAGTAGGTAGAGTAGAGGAGATAGGCTCACATGGCTAGGAATAGGATTAAGATGACATATCAATTTTTATTGTGGTATGCATCCCTAGGGATGGTCAAGTGTGCCAAGATCTCTTTTGTGGCACATCGATCGATAAGCATGCACTTAGTGCTATTGAGTAATACTAGCTATGATTTATTTATGTGTTATGGTGCAATTAAAATATGTGTGCTTATGTGTGATTGCTTTTATTTTTGTGTGTTTATTAACTATGCATGGTGAGCACAAACATAATGGATGCAATGCATGATGGACTTAACTAAATGGAATGCAAGAATGAATCTAACTAATGCAAAACATGATTCTAACTAAATGTAGTGGATGCAAAATGAAATGCATGGATGAGTGAACAAAAGGTAAAATAAAATAAAATGGAGAAAGCAAAAAGTAAAGCAATGAGGAAGGCACAAAGCTCCAAAGAGGCCAAAGAAAAAGAAAAGAAAAGAACAAAATCCTATGAGGATGTATGCTCACAAATGATCGAGATGGAGGTTACCCCTCATATGTGGCCATGAAGCTATCCTATGAGGGTTGTAAGCTTGCAAATATGGACAAGGTGGAGTTGTACCCGCTATGGGTGTAGTGCTCACTAAGATGGACAAATATGACAAAGAGATATACTTGCTAGGATGTATGCTCACAAATGGTCGAATGGAGGTTGCCCCTCACTTGTGACCATGAAGCTTATCCCATATGGGGTGGTGAGAGAAAATATTGATGTACTTAGTGAGTACTACCCGATAGGGGTGTGGTGTGTACAAATATGAATGGATAAAATAGCAATGGAAGTGTTGAATTATGAAAAGAACAAAGTATAAGCAAGAATGAGTGTGTGTCCCATAGGAAGCTTTGACCAAAGATATGTGAGTAAGATAGTCAGTGGTTATATGAACACCATAAATGATATTCATATAGTATCTACCTTATCCTACAAGGACTCTTTAATAATTGAAATATCAAGAAGGAAAAGTGTGAGCAACAACAAGATGAACCATATCCCAAGACTTGGAGAGATAGAACAATGAAAACTTTCAAGGTCAAGGAATATAAGAAAAATATAAGGTGTGGAAAATGGGCCCTAGGTTGGGGATTTTCTAGGCATCAGAGCCCTAGTGAGAGTGCAATGCATGTGAGCTATGACCTAACTAGGTGTCATCACTTGCCATTGTTGCAAAATCTCCAAGAATCTATATGATCAAGTAGTCATGCAAGTATGAGCAAGCAAAAATGCAATTATGACAAGCAAAGATGCAAGTGGAACAGAATGTCAAGAAAACCATGCAAGGTATGACAAGAAATCATGTAGTATGAACAAGCAAACCAAATGCAAACTAGATGAAAATGTAACACCATGCATAATTTTTTTATTGTTTTTAATTATTATATATTATTATTTTTTTGGAAGATTAAATTACATTCATTGGTTCTTAAAGTTGGCATAAATTTTGAGTGTGTCACCTATTTTAACAAACATGATGGTGGTGCAAGGATCTGACCCATAAAATAAAGGACTATGATGGAGGATATCTTCATGATTCTCATCATGAAGGGGATCACCCATAGTACATTCTCTAGGAGATGTTGCATGAAAGTCATTGCAAACTTTGATTGTACCATCCTTTTTGATGAAAAGGGGAGAAATTCCTAGCTTTGCAAGGTCTCTATGAGATAGAGGAATAGAGTCCCCTTGAGAATGAGAAGACTCATATGTGCAACACAAGGGATAGACCTATCAAAGGAGAAGCTATTCTAGGAGATATCCTCATGAGCTATGTCACAAGGGGTATTCCTTTTAGCATACTTCTTTGGGGTCACACTAGACTCAGGATGCCCAATGGTTACCATATTGTAAAATAGAATATCTGAGGGATAAGGGGGACCCTCATCCTCATCACTCCACTTCAAGCTTTGATGATCTAAATATTTAACATAAGTAATAAGGTGATCATCATCATCAAAGGGTAAAGGTTGGTTTTTATTAGGGATGTAGCCTATGCCACACCTCCTAGGCCAAATCTCCACTTCCAAAGGCTCTTGAATACCTTTATATCATGGCCCCAAACCTTTACCTATATATCCCATACTAGATAGGATTTTCTTGGGAAGTGGGTAATCATTGGATAGGTAACAATGGGTAAAAGAACACTCAATAGGACAAGGGTTGCTACCATGGATCTTTTCTTTGAGGGATGTACCTACGAAGATAAAGGTACATGTGCCAATGTGTACAACTTCACCCTTCTTATAAGGTAAACCCATAGTCCTTGGTGAAGGTGGTAGCTTGGAAAGATCCAAAAGAGGCTCTTGAAGAAATGGATTAACTTGATCCCATGATGAAACATTGATGAGAGGTTCCTCACTCACTTTTAAATTTTCAAGTTGCTTGGTTATGTGAGATGAGGAAACTGAAGGACACAAATTGAGATTAGATTGAGCTTGCTCAACCATCGAACAATATTCGAATGGGTGAGGGTCATCCAAAATGGTGACAAGTTGATTCTTAAATTTGAACTTCAAACATTGATGAAAAGTAGAAGGGACAACCCTCATCACATGAATCCAAGGATATCCAAGAAGGAGATTAAAATATGTAGGATAAGATACCACATAGAACAAGGTATCTAAGATCTTAGGTCCAACCCTAAGGGGGAGAGATACAACATCGCAAGCTTCTTGGGACTCATTGTTGAAAGCTTTGATGATGATATCAGATTTAGTTAAGTCTTCCTCTTTTAATCCAAACTTTTGGAAGAATTGATAAGTGCATAAATTGAGGGAAGAACCATTATCAATTAGAATTCACTTGATAAAAGTTTCCCCAATAAATGTAGTGATGTAAAGGGAAGAATCCCCTCGTAAGTCTGAGGAAGGCATATCATCATCCGAGAATGTGATATGATGTATCCCAAGAGAACTTACAACATTAGCTATAGCACTAGGGGAAATGTCTTGAGGAATAGATTGTTGTCTTAGAAGTTTCAACAAAGCTTCCCTATGAATAGGAGAAGTTTACAAAATTTCTAAGAGAGAGATCTTGGTTGGGGTACTAGCTAATTATTGTTGAATGTCAAAGGAGACTTTAGGTTGTGGCTTCAACACTAAAGGTGGATTTTCTAATCTTGTGCTCCTTTTTTGGGTATTCTTCAAAACTAAGGTGGGTTTTGAAGGTGGGTTGGATGAAGAACTCATCTCCTACTAAGAATGTTGAGTTGGTTGATTCTGTGCTTGTTGCCTTGTAGTTATTGCTATCATACCAACCATATTATCATAGGGAGGTGGCACATTCTGATATGACACTTGATTAGCTGTTGGTTGACCATGCTTAGGGAGGGGATCTTGGAAGATTCCCATGTCTTGATTAGTTGTGGGTGCTTGTTGAGTAGGAGGTTGATTGTTTGTTGGAGGATTGGATTGAGAACCTTCTATAACAAGGTATCCTTCATCAATTAGGTCTTGAACCACATGTTTCAACCTCTTACATGAGTTTGTCATATGCCCCTCCACTCTATGATACTCACAATGTTGACCAGGCTTATACCAATCAGTCGTGGTATCAGGTTACCTTATGGGAGGTAACTCAATCATATTAGCTTCCAAAAGTTGTTGTAGGACCACATTCATAGGTGTGTTGAGTCTTGTAAAATTTCTTGGTGGGGGTTTTTGAGGTTGGTGAAGCACCATATTTTGTAGGGTGTTAACTATACTATTAACAGGCCTACTATCTATTACCCCATCACCAACTACATGCTTGTTCTTATACTACATTTTAGTGGTCCTATCCTCTTTTATCTTAAGTTGACCTCTTCTAATAAGGGCTTGCTCTACCCTTCTTGCTAGATCTATAGCTTGATCAAAAGATGTGATAGTTGTAGTTTCCAATTCATAAGATATTTGTTCTTGTAAGTTTCCAATAAATATCTCAAGCATGTCTCGAGGAGGTAAGGTATATCTCAAGCATCCAACTAGACTCCTCCAATGAGACAAAATTTCTGAAAATCTTTCATCTTTAGCTTGTTTTAACATATAGACATCTTTCATAGTCACATTATTTTCAACATAAGCACCAAATTGTTGAACAAACATTTCAGTTGTCTCTTCAAAATTCCTCAAAGAATGATTAGGTAATTGATAATACCACTCTAATGCCATACCACCAAGGCTCTTAGGGAACATTTTTAGTAACAACATGTCATCATATATGATATCATGGCATGTTGTCCTAAACATTCTTAAATGCTCAATTGGATCTTCTGTTCCCTTATAGATAGGCAAAACTGGCATTGGAAAATGCTTAGGGTAGGGCCTAGAGGTAATGATAGGGTCTAAGGGCTGATTGCACATTTCTCTGTAGTTGTAGGTGAAACTAGGCGGCTGAATCATGTCCACTCTTGAAACCAATTGTTTCACCATATTTGTTAAACTTTGCATTTTAGGATTGTTGTTGTGCAATATCCTTAGGTTCCCTAAGGGAGGGGTATAGGTAGGTTGTTGAAAGGGAACTTGGCCAATGTTGGAGGTATTGACACTATTATGGTATGGGTTATGATATGTGGTATCTTGATGTGGAGGATAACTAACATTTGGTGGAACAGAAGCATGAATGTTGAGATTAGCTGAATGAGGAGGAAATTGAACATAATCTTGAGATGCACTACTAGTTGGAGGAACTTGTGTAATTCTTCCAACATTGGTGGTCATAGTAGTAGCATATGTTGGTTTATGTAAAGGATTACCATGATGTAAAGATTCAAACAAGGGGTTGTTATGAGCATTCCTAGGAGAGATGGTAGGAGGAGGAGGTACCTCACCTCTTTTGAGTTGGGCTTCCTCATCCATAACTCTAATCAAAGTCTCCCTATGGTGTTTTATGAAACCCCATAAATGATCAACTATTGTGAATGTGAAGCCTCCATTAGGCCCCTCATAGGGATCATAATTAGTATCAGTTTCAACATGTTCTTGCTCTTCTGCATCAAGGTTAGGATTCTCTCTATCAACCTGATCATCTTCTTGAGGAATTTGATCAGATTCCAAATGCCTTCGTTGACTCCTAAGGAATGGAGCCATTAGGAGAAATGAAAGGATAGAGGAGAAAACTAAGGAAAGACACACAAGGAGGTTCTTAAGATGTTTTTAAATATTTTTTGATCTAAACAAATAGAATTAGTGGTCTTGTTTAAAGTTTTCAAGAAAACACAAAGGAAGAGGCTTCCTATCTTGGCCACTAAGACGTGTGTTCATGTCGGGTTCACCAAATATGTAGAGGGGAAAATTATGCACCACGTATGATTCTTGGTTGGATCCACTGGGAGTCGAGGTGACCGTAGGGGGTGTTATATTCTCTACACTCGAGGACAAAGAAAAGAGGTTCACCAAGAATGGTTTTAGGACTCGCTCCAAGTCCAGGGTGGAAATGTTTGATGTGTCAATTAAGCAAACACCTATTGTTTGGCCTTTCTAAACTAAGTTATGAGAATGAAAGAACAATGCAAGACACACAAGATGCAAGAAGACAAGAACTAACCCTAGTATGATTCTTTGATTCGATGATATCTATCCCTAGGTTTTGCAAAATAATGAGATCTTTTCCTTTGAGAAAGGGTTCAAGGGAATGCACAAACAAGATTAAAACCCTAGATGCACACTATATGCTTTTATTCTTTCAAATGCCTAGAAATTCAATCAAATATTTTCCTTTTACTTATGATCTAGGTTTTGAACAAAATTGAATAGAAAGCAAACAACAAACAACCTAGAAGCTTTACTTAGGGCACTTATCTGATCTGATGTTTGATCCTAGATTTAACTTGCATCCAAAATATCCAAACAGCTTCAAACCTACAAAATAACTTCACAAACACTAGAAAATTTGATCAACGTTTGGGGGCTTGCTTAGGTCGCTATATGACTGAGCTTGGAGGTGCAACAATCAAGCCCCCTTGGTCCTTTTAGCTGACCATTCGAAAGAAAAATGATCTTTGACCTTTGGAACATGCACAAATAGAGTAAAATAGATGTATAATAATGAAATAAAATGCATACAGGATGGACACAATAGAATGCTAAGATGCAAAGTGCAAATCAAGGTTTTGGGGTGCAAAAGCTTACCCCCAAGCCCTAATTTACCAAATTTATACCCTATAAATAGGGAGCATGAATCTGGCTTACCAAATTCATGCCCTATATGGGTAGGGCATGAATTTGGTTTAGATGCCCTTTTTGGGCCCTAAAACAACAAAAAATAGAGTGCAAAACAACAAAAAATAGACTTGCAAAGCAAATAATGTAAACATAGAACCTGATGAGCTGATGGAGAAAGCAAGGAGAAATGAAGAGGTGGAAGAAGCACTCCAATATGGTTGATCTATCCAATCATCAAGACTCCTCCACTCAATCCCCAAGGGTAGCCAACACCAAAGCACAAAACAACAAAACAACTTGCAGTAGAAGGGCACTTGTTAGCATGAGCAAATGAGCGAGTCAACAATTTAGAATCAAGGATTTCTAGATGGGGTATATTATGGAAAGAGGGAATCCAAACCCTCTATTTATAAGAGGTTTGGAGGGCAAAATGGGTGGGAAAATAAAATTTCACCGTGGGCAAGGGCCGACCCCAAGATGGGCCAATGAGGGGAGGGGTTTTAGTGAGAAAAACCCCTAGAACGCCAAATTCACACCTTGCCTTTATAGGGCATGAATATGGCAAGCCAAATTCATGCCCCAAAAGGATCGGGTATGAATTTGGTAAGGCTAGGGGAAAAGGGCAAAGGGAGAAGGGAAAAAGGCCCCAAATTTGCACTTGGCAAGTTTGGGTGGTTGGCTAGGGATCTAAGGAAGAATTGACTCATTTTGATGGGTCAATTTTCCATGTCTACAATAACTAATTTAGGTTCTAAAAATTCTCTTATTGATTTTAAGGAGGCTACATGTAGGGAGGGACTTAGTGACTATATAATGTCTTTTAAAATTAAATATCCTTTTTGGCTAGGTGTAAATCGCTAATTCTATATGGTATTCTAATTTTGTTGGGGTTTTGTGGAACCAACTCATTTTGCACAACACTTAAGTTTTGTGGTATTTGTTGTGTCTATCCCACAATATAATGTGGTAGATGATGTAAGCCTTGTATCCCTATTAAGAATCATACAAATTGTGTTTTGAGAACATTTTTCTATTGAATTAATCCAAATTACTATTGAGTTGCTCATTTTTTTATTAGATCCAACTTGTTGGTTTTTAATAGCTTGCTAAGTTGATGACCTGTTGGTTGATTAAATACTATATGGTTGTTGAATTTTAGGTTGGGCCATTATTAGTTGTGAAGTAGGAGGTCCTATAAAACTAGGTTATATTTTAATGGCATTTATCTAATTTTATAATATGGGTGACATTCCATATAAGGTATTTGTTATCATAATTTGGATGAAAGAACTAGTGGTGGTCTAGGTTTGGCTAGCTTGTATAGTTATAGGTACTACACGACCACTAGGTTCTATTACAAAAGTGTAAGGGTTAATCAAAATTAGAGGATTTATAGAGGTAAGTGATGGAGGTGTATGAGAAAGTTATGGATTTACATCCATTTAGTCAAAATCACCACCGACCTTTTACCTTTTAAAGTGTTATTGGTTTTTAAGATTTTTTTCCTCTTCTAAATTTTTAACCCAAACTACTATTATGGGCTTCTTTCATTTATTTCCTTTTATCTAGTGTGTGAGAAATATAATTGGTTCAATTTCCTTATTAAAATCATGATACTTTGGCCTTATCTTCATGCCTTTGAGCCTATTTTTTTGTTATTACAAGATTTGGAAGATAAGCTCAACAAACTTTTAAACAATAAAAAATTGCATTACTGGAAAAATCAGTCTCCAAGGGACTGAACCTTGGTAGTCTTAGGTGAATAATTATTGTATCATTTAAATACAAAAATTCATTGCTTTAAAAGTAAATCAACAAATTAGTCTCTTAGGAACATGAGAAAAAATGCACTTTCTTTTAAACGATATTAAACAAATCACTCTTTGATGAGTGAATTGCCTTGTAAATATAAAGTGAATTACTCTTTTGAAATTTTACATATTATTTCAAGGCTTGAAGATAATATTTTAACAAATAACTATTCTTGGAAGTTGATAAAGGGACTTAAAAAACCAAAAGTGGTCAATTTTAAGCAAATCACTCAATTAGCTTTGTGGAATGAATCACTCTTCCAAAAGATATAATTTTACAAATCAAAGAGTGAATCACTCTCTAAGGGAATGAATTGCTGTCCAAGAATCCTAATGATTTTTTAAATAAAAAAGAAAGGGCAAATTACTATATTTGATCTTGTTGGACATTTTGAGTCCCTAAGCCAAAGTTGTTATTGATGTCAAGATGCCAGTGAGAGTTCTTCTTCAGTTCGAGTGCAAAGTTTAATGGAATTTTATAATGGGTTAAAATATTTTATTTTACACCCAAAAATATTGGGTCAAAAAGAGGTTTTTATTTCTCCATGGAAGCAATTCATCCGAAGCATTGGAAGGTTAAATTTATTATAATTGTTATTATAATATTTACCAAAGTGGTAAAAATCTAATTAAATATTATAAATTTTAATTATAATATTTTAAAGGATAAATTTCACTTGATTAAAACCCTAAGGTTGGGTTTTAGAAAATTAAAATATATTCGAGCACAAAGTTTTTAGAGATTAAAAACCCAAAGGTTGGGTTTTACTAAGGCTTTTGAAGCCTTAGAGTGTCGATGTGATGCATTCAAATCAAAGCGCCAACGTCCTAGACAAAGGAGGAGGGCAATATAAATATATGCCCAAAGTTGTTCATTGAATATCCTTGCTCTAGTAAAATTTGTGTGGCATATGCAAAAATGAGCTCATGTGGTTTAAAATGTTTGGCAAAGGAAGTAGAGGATAACATGAAGAGTGACCACACCCCAATTTTCATTGGGAATTGTGACCTAGTGGTAGCTTGGAGAGTGTGAAGGCATTGGTAGCATAGAGGTCGTGCATTTGATTCTCACAAAGTGGTTTTGATGGCAGTTTTTTGGAAGCACCCAAGGCGCACATTTTTTGTTAAATGTGGGCAAGGAGAAGCGCAAAGAGGAAGCACATGGTGCTTCCCCTTTGCGAATGAGTGTGTAGCTCGTGTGGCAACCTTAGCCATGGCTAAGGCGCTCATGGTGATGGAAAGTCGTGGGGTCGAAACCCCTTGAGGTAGGTACAATTTTTTAATTAAAATTTTGTGATTTATGCCCTAAGGTTGGAGTGATAAGGTTGTTCTAAAGTTTATTAATTTTTAATAAACTTTATTAAATAAATGTTGTGGTGATTGATTTTTGAAGGTGAAGTGTACAATTTTTTAATTAAAATTTTGTGATTTATGCCCTAAGGTTGGAGTGATAAGGTTGTTCTAAATTTTATTAATTTTTAATAAACTTTATTAAATAAATGTTGTGGTGATTGATTTTTGAAGGTGAAGTGTTGATGATTATTTGAGTTCTATAATTTAGAAATTGTTGTTTTGAGAGTTATGTTTTAGGAGGTATAAGGAGTTATAATAAAGGCTTAATTGATATTTATTTTAAGACTTGTTGGATATTATTTTTGATAAGGGTTTCTTCTAAAAAGAATTTGGTGGATGTTAAAATTAAGTTGGAGTAATAAGGTGTATTTTGCATTGTGATTTTTATTGAAGTCTTCTAACCCTTATTGAGATTGGAAAAGAGAAATTTGTGAGTGTGGTAGATTTGTGAGATCAACTCCTTGACATTCAAAAGGTATAGGAAAAATCTTCTTTGGTTGAGTTGATTGATTGGTTTTATTGAAAATTAAGTTTGGAGTGAAAAGGACTTAATTAGGGTTTCCTTTTCGAAAGTGGTTGAGTTAATGCTTCAAGGTTTTCTGATTTGAGAGTTGAGATTAAAACCTTGTTTTATTAGCATTGTTGTTGAGATCATTGGTTGAGTGAAGTGTTTGAGTTAATGCTTCAAGGTTTTCTAAAATTGAGAGTTGTGATTAAAAAATTGTTTGATGAGCATGGTTTTTGAGGTAAGTTGTTATGCAAAGAACTTGAACTAGGGTTTGAAAAGATCATGAGTATCATTGTTATGTGAGATTTGTTGTTGAACATTGTTGGAAACATTTTTAGTTGGATGATACATGCTTGGACTAGGGTTTATGAGCAAGAGTTGTTCCTTTAGTGATTGGTTGAGTAGAGTTGATTGGGCCTAGTCAAGTGGATGTATGAATTTGTTGTTCAAGTTCCATAAAACAAACTAATATATATTTTGATTTGAGTTGAGATTGAGTTTGTGAGAATAGAACATATTGAGTCTCTAACAATTCTATTTATGCTTCTATGAGATTGAGTTGAGAAAGAGATTGAGTTTTGATTATAGAACATATTGAGTCTCTAACAATTCTCTTTATGCTTATATGATATTGATTTGAGTTGAGAAAGTAATTGAGCATATTTGGACAAGTTATGTGTGAGCTTGTTGAGTAGGTTTGGACAAGTTCTGTGTGAGCTTGTTGAGCAAATTTGGATAGGTTTTGTGTGGACCTGTTGAGCAGAGTTGAGAAGGTTCTATGTGGACATGGTGATCAAATTTGGATAGGTTCTGTGTGGACCTATTGAGCAGATTTGAGCAGGTTCTATGTGGACCTATTGAGTAGATTTGAGCAAGTTCTAGAGAGGACTTGTGGATAGTTTGATGTGATATTTTGAGGAAGCTTGTAAGGAAAATTTGAGACAAGTATTTGAGAAGACTTGAGAGTAGAGTTAATTGATTTGTTCAAACCTTGAGTTAAGGTTTGGGGTAGATACATCAGAGTTGAGTCAAGCCTTGAGTTAGGGCTTGAGAATAGAGATTGAAGATAGATTTGTGCTAGATCGACTAGACTGTGTTTAGTATAGATTTGAGAGCATATTTTGGTGTAGATTTGAGGATAGGTTTATGCCAGACTAGAGATAGAGATTGAGTAGATTTGTGCTAGACTAAATGAACTGTGTTTAGTGCAAGAGTTGAGAAGAACTGTGCTAGACCGACTAGATTGTGTTTAGTACAAAATTGAGACAGAGCTTTGGAGGTGACAGAGTAGAGAGGACAGAGTCTCTAGTGGATAGATATCTATCTCTAGGACATTGAAGACATGTCTTTCGAGTGAGGACAAGAGTCTTCAAGTGGAGAGAGATCCACCAGTTAGTGTAGTGGAGGCAGAGTCTTCCAGAAGATCACCAGCCAAAGCATAGGAGAAGGAGTTCTCCTATGGATAGATATCCACAAACTATATTTAGGGGATCAAAATATCCTTTGGATAGAGGTCCATAAACATTGTATTTTGGAAGTATTCCCAAGAGATTGGTTGAGAAAATTTAGTGAAATATTTTCTCCGTGGAAGTAGCCATCTTTGGGTGAACCACGTAAATTGTTGTGTCTCTATTATGTGTGGTGTTATGTACATTGCTTTGATTACTGTTGTTGATATTGCTATATTTACATTGCATATATTGGTTTGAGAGAAAAAGTAAAAAGTGTTCTTATACTATTCACCCCCCTCTCAGTATAAGCTTGTGTTATTCATATATGTAAACTTAAGAAAGTCAAAAGATGCATGAAAATTGTCACTCTAATTAGAGGGCATTAAAATGTAGATTATAATTTTAATTAAAATTTATGAAATAAAGTAAATTGTTGGGTTTATATAATAGAGTATCCCTTTTATAAAGTTCCTAGAAAATAAAAAATGAGCAAATATAAATTCGAATCAAGTAGATTTGATAAAATAATTCTTGGTTATGTGTGAATTAGTGTTATAAGCAAACCCTTTATTAGATTTGATAAGATTTTAACTAGATTTATAAATAAGATATGAGTGTCAAAGGACAAAGGCCTTTAGGGTCCATTGAGTATGCCAAAAATATGCCCATGGAGTCACATTTCCATAAACAAAAGAAAGGGGATTAACCATTTTAACATCTAAATTCAAGTCAAATCCCCTCTAATCTAGCTAAACTAACTAATCTAATACAAGTAAAGTAAATTTTATAGGAAAATGATGCAAAGGATAAAAATGTATTAGAATAAATATGACTAGTGGCAATAACAATATTAGTGTTGATAAATCAGTAGTATTTAGAAGTGATTGAATAATATTAGTGTGATCAAATTTTTATATATCCTATGATAAATATTGTCATATTTGATTGTCCTAGTCGAAACAATTGTGCATCATGAGGAGTGACACAATAGGGCTATAGTATAAAGTGTAGGGTTTGTCTCAATTAAGGGCCTCTAAGAATTTTTACAAGGCCAAATCCTTGTTAAGATGTGATCTTTATGGTGCACTTGGACTCAAAAGGTGAAAAATGATGCAAGAGAAAAAATAGACAACTCAACAGAGAAAAAGTGTAATAGTAAGCCAAAAGATCTACTAAGATCCCTCTACACAATATGCCTAAATTCGATGTGCTAGTTATGAATGCTTCCTCTCCCTAACATAGTTAAGCATAGATGAGATTCATCAACATAGGCATGCATAAAGAGGCATGTCCATAGGAAGCCATAAATGGCTATCTAAAATTTGACATTGGCCCCTTACACATACATACATCAACAAAATCCAAAGTAGGTAAAACTACAAGCACACACACACACACACACATAAAAATAGATCCATAGGAAGTCACAGGTTATTGATTCAAAAATTGATGTAGGTCTCCACATGTATATACAAATAGTACAATTATGGAGATTGTGCTAGGAGTGAGGGTTCAATTTACAGATAAGCTACTCAGGAGCTGTCTACTATACAAAAGAAAATAAAAGGAAATCCTACAAAATAATACAATTGCAAATTCATCAATATTTTTTATAGTATATGCTACTACTACTTATAGATTAGAATAGGGAAAATTTTCCTTTAAAATTGCCTGACTTTGATCCTCTCAGCTATCTATTCTAGGGATTCTAAAAATTATAATATGGATATCCTCTACCATATCTTGTGTTGTTTGGAGCTGCCATAGTTATAGGTGTTGTCTCCTTAATTATTATATTTCATCTACTTGTCCCTACATTATTAAGATAAAGTATCTTTGGTAGATTATTATGTCATTTCTTAGTAATGGCATTCCATTATTGCTTAGCTAATTTTCTAGAAACCTATGCACCATTACTTATATATCATATTTTGTTATAAGAAGTTTTCCATTTGTTGGAGCCACTGGACATCCTATCAGAAATTTACTAGATTTTAAACTAAATTATCTTAGATCCTAATATTTTAGATCTTGAGTAGTCTAAAATATAAGAGCAATCAATATATTATATGGCCAAAATAATTAACAATAATATTTGTAAAAATGACAATAATATGAATATAAATGGCCAAAATCATTCATGTAATAACATGAAGAAAAATTATAGTATAATTGCTCAAAATATGCATACAAGCTTCAATATTATCAATTCTTGAACATGATATTCTTATATATAATACATGGAGCATTATCTCCATAGTTTAATATTACAAATGTGACTCTTCAATACTTAACTCTTGCAGGTCCGAGGTGTAGACCAATTGGTTCATCCAAACCCCATAAGGGGGGTGGAGGTCCAAGGTTCAAATCTTGGGCCTCGTTGGACTGAACGCTTGTCCCTTTCCTGGTGCTTTCAGTGGCGTAAAAGGTTTAAAATTATTGTGACATGGTGGTTATAGGGGTGGACTGTGCGAAGATCTTTATGGTGGCTTCTGGGGTAGACAACGCAAAATACTGTGGTGGCCATAAAAGCTGGACAGCCTTCCTGGATTCGTGGTGGCTACTGATTCCACCATGTAAATTAAAAAAAAATACTTGACTCTTGCACTCCTCATATATCTAGGAGTTGCAATCTTTCCTATTCCTTACATAATACAATCCTCACACGTACTTTTGGCTTCTCATATTGCCAATTGTATACATCACTCTTGACTCTCTATTTACTTGCATGCTTAACACTATGACACTTGCATGCTTCTAAATGACACACACTTATGCATGGACACATAATACATGACACTTGTGCACTTTCTTACATTACACATAAGTACGCTTAATTACATAACACACGTACACTTTATCATATTACACACTTGCACACATAATTACATGACACTTGTGCATATCCTACACACAAAAACTTATAAAAAGGAAAATAAAAATCACATTCCTAAACTATAGATTTAAACCTTATTCTAATATTTACATTGTATAATGGGTACCATGGAGGTACATTATCATGTACCACATAATGTGATATTATTCAACACCTCCCTATATTACCTTATTTGGTTATTGAATACTTTAGTCTTCAACCTTTGTCTTCATCCTATACCTTGTGTTCATCCACTGCCTTTGTCTGTAGTCTGTGCTTGGACTATGCTTGATCCAACTTCTAGTTTCTAGTATTTTTTGAAAAATTAAGCAATTCATCATTAATATTATCTTGAGGTAAAATATACTCTAACATTTCTTGAGAGAATCCAATTGTGTCTAAAGAAAATATCCCATTCTTTATGGAACCTATATCTTCAGTCTCATTTTTATTCTTGATAATACATTTTATATGTTCATTTGTATATTTGAATTCCATAATTCTTCCTTTTTCAACTAATTAAGCAATTGAGATAAGATTATTTGATAATACAAGAACATAAAAAACATCATGTAACACAATATATAAATACGACATGCCAAGTATTACTTTTCTAGCTCCTTGAACATGATAAATCTTATCATCTACAATTTTTAGTGGAATGTTTTATCTAATTTCTAAATATTCAAACCAATGCAAATTTCTAGTCATATGATGACTAGCACTTGAATCTATATACCAAGCATATTTTTCTCTTTGTATATTTTGGTGAGATTCAAGTGATTGTTTTTACATATTTGACAAGAATTTTGAAAATTTCTTCTATAATTTGACCCTTTGAAAACAAAAGATTGTTTTTGATAGAGCTTTTGACTTTGAAATCTTCCTCTCATAGGATATGGTTCTTTATATGGATTTTAAATATATCTCCTATTATGAGAATGTTGTGATGCCCCTATTCTTCTTTGCCATCTATGTATTTCTTCAAATGTACAAAAAAAAAATTCAAATCCTTTAATTGCTTTAAAGTTGAAATCTTTATTACTCCAAAGTTTAATAGATTTTAATCTTCAAATTTTCAATTTCAATAATCAAAATTTCAAATCCTTTTCCAAATATTTGTAAATTCAATATTTTAAAGTTTTCAAATTCTATGAAGTAGAAAACCTTTTATCTCCCAAATAATTTATCAAATTTGCAAATTTTCTAAATCTTCAAATTTCAAAATTTTCAAAAATATTTTTGGAGTAGAAATCCTTATCTCTCCAAAATTTAATAATTATAATATTTTCAAAAATTGAAATTTTGATATAAATTACAAAATTAATTGCAAATATAAAATATCAATATTTTTAGTTTTTTTAAATTTCAAAATATTGAGGTTGAATTCCTTTTAACTCCCACCTTTAATTTCTTATTCTAACATGGTAGATTTCATTTTATCTCCACCTTTAATTTTAAACTTCCTAAGGTTATTAAATATTCAAATATAAATATTAGTACTACATTCATGCACCAAATAATGAATACGGTAATATTTATTACCTCTAATTTCTTCTACCAAATCAGGTCTCAAAAAATTTTTTGACCACGTCACATCAGGAATAAAGACACTCCAATGTAACTCTTTATGAAGACACTTTGATTAATAATTCTAATAAGGTGCTCAATGAAGGTACTCAACTCACAAAAATATTCTTTGCTACACCCTTGCCAACTGTTCCTTCTAGATGTTACATTGATGTTTGGCTCATCTCAGATAAATGTAATTGACATACTTTTGTTTCTAAATGAAAATATTCATAATTTCACTTTCACATTCACCAAAGCACTAGATACTTATATGTATTTAGCAATAGAGACTTGAATAATATCAAACAACAAAGATTCATCAAATCATGACTCAGCTTTTTACCAAGTTGTAGGCACCAAATTCTATCTTGAATGGCTTGGCTCAGGATGTTACGGTTTAGATTACTCAACTCAACACATTCTAATTTTGATGACTCAACTTGGATGGCTTGACACAACTTGTTAGAGTATATGACATCATTTGGGTCATGTAAATGTACCACCCTTGGTACATAACTAGAGTAGTAGATTACTTTAGGGGGTAGTTAGCTAGTTACTTCAAGTAATATAATAAATGCACAAGTGTCTATGTGCAAGGTGTCCCCTTGTACAACTAGGTAGAGTGTTGGCCAAGCAATCCATATTTCTATATAAATGCCCTCATAATGAGTGATTATATATCATTGTAGGTAGTAGTAGGTATACTGGGTAGATCACCATATAGATTGGTGATGGAATACAATGTAGTTCTTTAGCATTAGTTTTAGAGTGTTCATTTTCTCCATATTGCATTGTATCATTTTCATCACTTTCCATTAATAGCATATTTTAGCATCTTACATTTTTGCATATTTTATATCCTGTGATTGCATTCTCCCTTGGCATACACCATCAAAAGCTAACACAACTCAACACTCATACAACACTTTTAGCTACTTTAATAATGTTCTCCACCTTTGTAATAATCTGGTCACAAACTCTCCTTTTTATATATATGTGGAATTTTTGTCCTTTAATAATCTAAAATCTATTGGACACTTCATCCAATGCAATATTTATGGACTTTTTTTCCTCCAATGGTGGTTTTAAACCACTATAATATTCTTATGTGATTCTCATTTTTTTCTCAAGAATCTAATTAATATTAGGATGACTTTGAATGTCCCATCATGTCCAACTTTCTTTAGAGTTGGCCCTTCAAATCTAATTCTAATATGAGTCCTTGTCTTCACTATTTTTAGAACCAAATAGATAGACTCAAGCATATAATAAAATGTTTCTCAAACATTTTCAAATATTAGAAGCTTTACAATAGCTCCATTTCATTTATCAATCTACAAATTTAAAATTTTTAGCAATATGAGTCTATGTTTCCTTCACATGAATCTTAATATAAAATTACACCAAATAAGTCCTTCGATGATAGCAATAAAGACTACTCAAAGTAGCGTTGATACCACTGTTGACTTTTAAGCCAGATTATCTTAGGTCCTAATATTTTAGATTTTGAGTATTCTCAAATATAAGAGCAACTAATATATTATATGACCAAAATAATTACCAATAATATTATGAAAATGACAATGATATGAATATAAATGACCAAAATAATTCATGTAATAATATGAAGAAAACTTACAATAGAATTGCTCAAAATATGCATACACGCTTCAATATTATCAATTCTTGAATGCAATCTTCTTAGATACAATACATGGGGCTTTGTCTCCATAATATAACCTTATAAATGTGACTTTTCAATACTTGACTCTTGTACTCCTCACATATCTGGGAGTTACAACCTTTCATATTCCTTCCATAAGATAAGCCTCACATGTCCTTTTGGATACCACCTGTATACATCACTTTTGACTCACTTGCACCCTTAAATTTATGACACTTGCACACTTCTACATGATACTTGCACACTTATACATGCATACCTAATACAAGATACTTGTGCACTTTCTCACATTATATATTTGCACACTTAATTATATGACACGTGCACTTTTTTACATTACATACTTGCACACATAATTACATGATACTTGTACATATCCTGCACATAGACACTTATATAAAGGGGAAATATAAATCACAATCCTAAATTATAGACTTAAACCTTATTCTAATATTTACATTGTACCATAGGTACCATGGGGGTACACTAATATGTACCAAATAATGTAAAGTTCAACAAGATTTTCTTCCATTTTTGGGATGTTTATTCTCAATGACATCCGCTAATAAGGATTTTTTCTCCCTTTTAGCACTTGAATCTTTCTTAAGTCTTGATAGGCAATATCATTGGAATTTTTCTTTCCGCTTTGACTAGTTTCCCCAAAAACTTGTGATCTTTATTTGCTCATACCTTTTATATTTACAACTTACCAATGTTTTACCTTTGTGATCAGGATATTCTCAACTTATTTTAAGATAAAGGTATTCAAAATATTGCATAGTAAAAACAAAATGATGATGCTTAGGTCTGTGGGACTACTTCCCAATATATTTCCATGTAAACAACTATGTTATCATCTTGGCCCTACCCTTGTACTAGATAGGTGGTTGGTGCAGAGAAGTTTCACCTTGGTATCTCTCTTGCTGAATGCGGGGAAGTATATGTCTTACAGGGTCTCTTATTTTAAAGTTTCCATGAGTTCTTATCTTCTTTCCCTAGCTTCTGACCTCCCCTTAGTTATTTCTCCCCCTTAGATGTTACCCTAAGAATGTGGTGGAGATATAATAAATGGGGTGCAATAGGCTATATGCCCAATAAAGTGTGAATAAAAGTCAATATGGATGACTCATTCATGGATTTCCTTTGGGCTAAATCTTTGTCAATGATGGGGAATTTTTAGTTATCACCAAAAATGCTAATCAACCACCATTCAACATGGAGTTCATCTCAGATATCATCAAAAGGGCTTAACATGACTATCATATATTTTGCATGTGATGATTCAATGATAGTCATGGTTGCATAACATGAGGGTTCTTACACCTATTTTTACCCTTTGGAGATATTTATTTTGTGAATTTTGACATGGATATTTTAGAAGTTGGTAATGGTTGTAAATCCTTTGCTTTCACCTTGGGCCATGTATCCCTTTCAATACTCAAAAATAATTTATAGTGAGCTTTCAGTACATTTTTGGTGCCTCATACAGGACCTTCTGCTTGCATGAGGGGATGAACCCAAAGCAAAAGGATTTATCCATTGGGTATGGAATATCTAAATCATAGCCTTCTCTTAGAATGTTGGACCTTTATTTAATAACCTTTCCTTAAGGTGCAAGATACTTACCCTCAATATTTATCTCTAGCCTAATCATACTTTCCCTTTATCTTAGATGTGTCTTGGCCTTTAAAGATAACACAATATGATCCCTTTTTAGTACACAATCAACTTTCAAGTCCATGAGAGTATTCCACCTTCCTTTATTTGACTACTCATTTACTTTGGCAATAATTCCAAGAGTAATTCTATTAATGGCTCAATGATTTTTTCTTTTTTGCAAAACATCATCCTACATCAACATTGGTTGATAAAATAAAAACATAAAAGAAATAAATATTATTGATACATATTTACATAATCCACCAATGGTCTAAGTTTTGATTTTACGTATCTATTTCATTCTCATTTTCCTTTGTATTATTGGAGGATTATCACTCCAAACTTATGCTACCTATTGGTCCATTTGTTCATCAGATATGAATGAATGTATTTCACCAACTAAAGACTTAGATTATTCTTCTCCTATTGTTAGAATTTGATCTAGTTTTATCCTAGACATTGGTAAATGTTTTATGTGGTGAAGAAAAGGTGGCATTGTGTCATGACCCTCCTTGGTAGTACTAGCTACTTAATTTGGACTATGTATTAGTGAATGATGTTTAATGCTTAGGTTTATTTTTTTATGGATATATGCTTCTAATAATGTGTCTATTTTGCATAAGAATATGGTACTACTAATGCTCTACTTGGTTGTAGGATCAGGTGCTCTCATGGGTGGATAAGAGAATTGGACACAAGGAATGAGAGATTATATTGAAGGGGAAATGATGATGATGATTTGATCATCAAAAAACTTAGGTAATATTTCATGTAGGTGCATTATGGTTTACGTATTCTCATATTTATGCCATTAAACTAGGAAAGTTATGTGCATTGAGTCTCCTTAACATGAGTCAATGATAGCTTGAGTCTATCTTAAATAAGGATCCACTCATTTAGGGATAAAATGATGGTATGAAACTTTGAGTGAGTGCTTTTTTTGGATCTCCTTCCTTTGTGCATGTGCCTGAATGATCTCCTTGATAGATTAGATGGATTTATTCTATGATTGCTTCTTAGGGATGAAGTAAAAGATCATTATGTTTGCTTTGTCTTGATTAAGAAAAATTTAATGTTAGTTCAATTTAATGAAATAATTAATTAAATTAATAGACAAAATGATTAATTATCCTATCTTTAAATGTTAGGTTAATCCTTAGAATAATTAATCTAATGAGTGATTAATTATTTAATAATCTAAATGTTAGAAGTTATGGAATGCTTTTAATCTTTGGTTTATGATCATGCTCGACATGAGTTAATTTTCTCCTTTGTGGTGGTGCTATCTACGTATTGGTTGCTCTTAATTGTGTCTTGTTGTTCCTTTATATGCTATGCATGGCAAGAGGATTGGCTTGGTGGTCAATGCATAACACTATCATTATTTCATAGTGAAGGTGCTTGAGCTCTTCTAAGGCTCATACCTTGTCTTAAATAGAGGGATGCTAGTCATTTAGAGGGTTAGCACATAGGAAATAAAATAAGGAAGCCAGAGTGGATGCACAATAGCAAGGAACATCGAGAAGCACCATGATGAATGTAGGGTAACATCAATCAGGCTAGGTAATGCTTATTTTTTCTTAACACTGTGTGCTTCTCATGTTTTGTTTACCTTCTCCTGTAGTATGCTTTGTCTAGCTTGGTAGTGCATCTTGGGATCATCGTTTCCCCCCTTGGAATGAGTTATATTTGCATGGTGAGAATGTATGATATTTGAAGAACATTGGGTTGCCTACACTGGAGGCACCTTGAGCTTGGCTAAGTGTGCAATGAAACCCTAAAAATATCCTCTCCCATGCTTGGTGTAGAGGTGCCTTGCTAGATTGCTTTGTTGTTGGCACTGTTGGTGCAAATGTGCCCTATTGTCGACTGTGTGTTTTGATTTGTATGTGTGAATGTGCTTTCATGTAGGGGTTAGAGCTTACATATGCCTCAGGAAACGTGGAAGCATTGATTGCTAGACATATTTTTGAACCCTAATGTTGGATCAATTGATTGATGTTGAGAGTTCTAGTTTCACTATAGCCTATGCTTTGCTATAGATTAAACCTTAGATTTATTTAAATGATTAAATGATCTAGGTTTTATTTTAATAATTTTTTTAAAGAGGTTCATAAATGTTCCTTAAAATAATAACCTTAGATTATTATCTAATGAATGATAGTTTATATTTTGAATTAATCTAACGATTGATTTAATATTAACCTTAGATTATTAACTAATCCAAATGATAGATTAGTTTTGAATTAATCTAATGGTTAATTTAATATTTTTATTATCTAATCCAATGATAGATTAATTGGTAATGAATCTAATGTTAGATTAACTCTTTAATATTTAGATTCAAATTAATCCAATGATAGATTAATTGGTAATGAATCTAATGTTAGATTAACTCTTTAATCTTTAGATTCAAATTAATCCAATGATAGATTAATTGGTAATGAATCTAATGTTAGATTAACTCTTTAATATTTAGATTCAAATTAATCCAATGATAGATTAATTGGTAATGAATCTAATGGTAGATTAATCCTTTTAATCTTAGATTTGTAACCAATCCAATGATAGATTAGTTTGGTAATTAATATAATGATGGATTAATTATTTGACCTTTGGTTTTTCAAATTAATCAAATGATGGATTAACTTTCTATTAAGCTAAAGGTAGATTATATTGATCAAAAGATAGATTAATCTTTGGACTTGCAAATGATTGTCAAGACTTACTTTTAGGGGGTTAGACTATAACTATCGATGGAATGATTTGGTTATGGTTGTAGTTGGATTTAAATATTTGTGAAAAATATTTAAGTATGGACTTCATTATGCATGCATTTGCCATATTGTAATGAATCATGTAGAAATGCATTTCTAAGCTTTGAAAAGAGATATAAATGGATTGAAAATATTTTAGGAAGAAGTATGGACTTCCTTATGCATGCATTTGCCACATTGTAATGAATCATATATAAATGCATTGCTAAGTTTTGGAAAGAGATAGAAATGGATTGAGAAGAAGTATGGACTTACTTATGCATGCATTTGCCATATTGTAATGAATCATATAGAAATGCATTGATAAGATTTGAAAATATATAGAAATGGATTAAATATATTTGTGGAATGTTTTTTATAAATGGACTTCTGTATGCATGCATTTGCAATATTGTAATGAATCATATATAAATGCATTGCTAAGCTTTAGAAAGAGATAGAAATGGATTGAAAATATTTTAGAAAGAAGTATGGACTTCTTTATGCATGCATTTTTCCATATTGTAATGAATAATATAGAAATGCATTGCTAAGATTTGGAAAGAGATAGAAATGGATTGAAAATATTTGTGGAAAATATTTTAGGAAGAAGTATGGACTTTCTTATGCATGCATTTGCCATATTGTAATGAATCATATAGAAATGTATTGCTAAGATTTGGAAAGAGATATAAATGGATTGGAAAAATATATTGTGGAAATATATTGTTTGATTTAGAGAAATATATTGTGAAAACATATTGCTTGTTTGTGAAAACATATTGCTTGTTTGTGAAAAATATATTGTTTTTTTTAGAGCAATATATTGTGGATATATATTGCTTGTTTGTGAAAAATATATTGTGGAAATATATTGCTTGTTTGTGAAAATTATATCATGGAAATATATTGTGTGGTTTAAAAGAATATCTTGTGGAGATATATTGCTTATTTGTGAAAAATATATTGTGAAAATATATTGTTTGATTTAGAGGAATATATTGTGGAAATATATTGCTTGTTTGTGAAAAATATATTGTGGAAATATATTATTTTGTTTAGAGGAATATATTGTGGAAATATATTGCTTGTTTGTAAAAAATATATTATGGAAATATATTGTTTGGTTTATAAGAATATATTGTGGAAATATATTGCTTGTTTGTGAAAAATATATTGTTTGATTTAGAGGAATATATTGTGGAAATATATTGCTTGTTTGTGAAAAATATATTGTGGAAATATATTGTTTTGTTTAGAGGAATATATTGTGGAAATATATTGATTTTTTGTAAAAAAATATATTGTGGAAATATATTGTTTGGTTTAAAAGAATATATTGTGGAAATATATTGCTTGTTTGTGAAAAATATATTGTGGAAATATATTGTTTGGTTTAGAAGAATATATTGTGGAAATATATTGCTTGTTTGTGTAAAATATATTATGGAAATATATTGTTTGAATTAGAGGAATATATTGTAGAAATATATTGTTGGTTTTATGAATATATTATGAAGAAATATATCACTTATATATTGCAAAAATATATTGTTTGTTTTGCTTTGAAAAAAAGAAAGCTTAGAATTTTTATCTGGATGTGGAGTCTAATAGAAATAAAGAAATTATGGGAGGTCTCCTTAAGTCTTTGGGCATGGAGTCCATTTTTAAGTGCAATATTATGGAATATTTTACATAATATCTATAAATGGGCATGAAGTCCATCTATAGGAAAGAAATAAGGGGGGTTCCCTTATTTTGCTATTTTAAAATATGCATAAACAAGTTGGGTGTGGAGTCCATTTTAGATGAAGAAATTTATGGGGTTTCTTCATGTGATTGTTTTAAAATAAAATAGAAATGTAAAGGATTGGTTTCTATATGAATACTTGATGTAATGGATTGAGTATGGCTTGTTTGTTTCCTTTATGTTTGCATTAGATGCATAGAATATGAAATAAGCATTTGGGAATGCATTCATACCTGCAAATGAGTTGTTCTGATCCTCACCTTCCTATCAAAATGCCATGGAGATCATAGGATGAAGATAAAAAATCAATATGATGGATTTTATCCTTGTTTTATGTAACAATATGAAGGATTAATTTGAAAATTGATCTTGGAGAAAGAGGATTTATTGTAATAGAATCAAAGAATATTCTTTTGTAATCTAGACCTTTAGTCAGATGAATATATGGTGTCATGTTGATGAATGATTTCTATCCATGTTATTACTTGATCTTCAGGTTATGTTAGATTTATTTTGTAAGCTTAAGATGATTAGATTTGCTTCCATATTAGAAGATGCTTTTTTTTAAATGCTTGTAGAGTGAGTGAGAGAGAGAGAGAGTTATTCATGGGCTTAGGGGTTACTTTGGGAAGGGCTCTAGAGTTAACCTTGTCTAAACTCTCCTTTTCAACTTGGGATGTTGTGGGGGTAGAAACACCTAGTTCTTGTGTCCATGAGAATATAATCATGCAAAGTGATTGTTTCTTAGAGGTCCATCATGGAGATGGAAAAGACATGTAGGAAGTTTAAGGGATCACTATAGAGGTTCAGTTAAACTAAACTAAGACACTAAACTTGATGGACCCATCCTAGATTGTGTTATGGCCAGAAGGAAGTGACATCCCCCCTTATCTAAATATTGGGAAGGGATAATCCTAACGCTAAGGTCAAAATATTTGTATTCATAGAGAATGACAAAAAAGTGGGGAGACATTTTAAGAGCATCCTGTATACTGCAAATATATACAAGGTAAACCTTAGTTATCTATGGGAGCTTGGCCTCTCTTGTCGACTTGAATGATATTTGTAGCATCTTAGACTCAAAATGTCTAGTCAATATGTGTATTATATGGATACTATTGTGGACCTTTTTAAGTTCCTTTTAAATGATATCTCTCTCAGGTTGGTTAGTTTTGGTTGTTACACTCTAACTGAAGCTCAAATCTAGTCTCATATTAGATTCTTAGTACCATGATGGACCAATCCAAATACATATAACCTCCTATTTTGGTAGTAAAATACCTTGATAGGCAAAGGTTTAATGAATCTAGAAGATCAATTACAAAGATGTCCTATACCATGGTCATACTCAAACATGCATTTAAATCCAATAGAAGTTCTTTTATCTCATCTAGGATTTATACTAGACTACCATCCAATTGCACCATATTCTTGTTAGTGGATCAATATTGAATACCTAATGTATCCACAATGATTTTGGGTATGATTGTTATGCTTGCCCTTGAATCCACCATGCAATTATGAATTATTTTATCTTTGTATATAAGCGATAGATAAATTTGGAAAGGTTTTGACCTGGGTGGTTCAAGGACTGTAATTTATAAGATTGTGTTAGCTTGTCGTTGTCTTTATTTATTTTCCTCCTCTTCAATGGATCTTATTAGATGTTCCTTTTATCATGAAATGGCCAGGATATCCCATACTAGTACTAGTACTATAGACCTCTTCAAATGGTCAACAATTTTAAAATACCCAAGAGATACAACCTTATGGGTGTTGTGTAATAGGGTAAATCAAGACTTTTATTCAATGAGATGAGTATTCTTGGTAGTTTCCAATGGTATTATTTGTTGTGTTGGGGATTTTGACACAAATTTATTGAAGAATATCAAGACTTTCAAAGATACAATTTTTTAGAGTTCGGAGTTGTTATTGATATTTTTGGTAGGGTTAGTCTACCAATTAATGGTAGGAGGAATAGGTACCTTTGGCTATTGCATAATGGTAATAGGAATCTACCATGGTGGTTGGGCTAGCCTATGCTATTTGTAATTAGTAGCTAGATTTCCTCTATCCTTTTCCTCCATTTCCCACTTTTTAGACCACATCAAATAATTTGTTTGGACTTGTGATCTTTTGTTAATTAGGTTGTCTATCTCATCAAATACTAAATAAATTTCTTCTTCATTCTTGACTACTATAACTCACTCTTGAGGGCCATATTTAATATTTGATATGGAAGGAATGGAGATATGTTGTTCTAGCATCTAACTTCCAGGTCTTGAGTATGAAGTGGAAGCCTAGGATGGCATCATCTCAATTATTGTAGTGGCTAGGTGCTAGGACATTTTATTTTGACTAGAGTTGGTATCTAAAGGTGGGTAATACCATGTGGTAGATTCTTCTACATAGTTATTTTGGATGGGGGATATTTCCCTAGCATAGTTAGGAATATTTTCTTATAAAGGGGTTACCACCAAGACTATTTGGTGATTTTGGACCTGGGTTTGACCATTCTACTTATTACTTTGGAATTGAGGTTTGAACTATCCATTAGATGGGACTTTATAGCCTTATTTCCCTTATGGTAAATGAGGTCTTGATTTTTTCTTATAGGGGTACCTTGGGGTGTTCCATTCCATCCTCATGGCCAATACTTCATTGGCTATTAATGTAAGCAACTTATGGGATGCATATTTTGGTGTCATTTAGAGTAGGTGGGGTTGGAGTCTATAGGGCAATAGAAATCATAGGTGAGACTAAGGATACCGAACTAGAGTAGGTTTATAAAGAGTTTGCATTGGGATACAAATGTATAGGGGGCCTAGGGGCTAGCCTTCAAATCTATATTAAATCATATTAATCTTGAATGGCTATTTCATAAGATTGTGGTAGAAAATGTTCACCTTTAGCTTTAACCATCAATTAGATTTTAGAATTTAAAGCTTTTAAATAGTATATGAGTGCTATACTTGGGGGAGGATGCATCTCCTTTGGTATTCTATGCCAAGACTTATGAAATATGAGACTTATGAAATATGAGGTTGAAATATTTTAATTCCTCCATGGGAGCTCTTTTAATAGTTGATAATCATTTTAGGAGTGAGGCCATGTATTCCTTCTATTTAAATCTCTCAACAAAAACATTTCCAAGTTGGTCCCAACTAGCTATCGATCCATATTGGAGTGTGAGATACTATTCTTGGGCTCTTTATCTAAACAAAGATGCCGTAAGTCTTAGATCCATGTTTTACTCTGATATACTATCAATTATGCATAGACATACCACATGGTTAAGATGCTCAATTGGGATAGTGAGATCTTCTCTAGTAAAATAAGTGTGAGACTTCAAAGTAGACTGGGGAATATCATCCCATACTTAATGTGACACTGGTGGTGCCAATGGATCTCTATAATTATAGGGAGGGAATGTTTTAGGGGGTGGAAGAGAAGCCATATTATGGCCTACAACTCATTTTCTCCATGGAATGGTTGTAGGTGGTGGAAGCAACTCTTATTAAAATTTGTTAGCACAAAACTTAATTAAAGGTTTTTTATCAAGATATTTCTAGGTTCTTTGTTTGAATGGAGTCACCAGTTGAATGTAGCTTTATGCTTCTTGAAAGTAGGTAGATTGATGCCTTCACTAAAACCTCAATATATTATCTTTAATATCAACTTATTTTGATACTTATTCTAGAGCATAGTTTCCAGGTGAGTGAGAGGTGCTTCAATAAGTAGAGGTAGAACCCTCACGAAGTCTAGCCTGACTTGTTGCAATTAAAAGGATGATGTGTCACTTGGGTCCCACTAGGTATAACATTAAACTATTATTGTCTCTAATTGTCCTAATTGGAATAAGCATGTCTTGCAAGGAGCAACACAACAAGGTCATAATCAAGAGCATAGGATTTGGCTCAATTAGGGGCCTTTAGGAGTTTTATAAGGATGATTTCTTATTAATATGTGATATTAATGGCACACTTGGAATCAAAAGGAGAAAAGAGATGTGAGAGATAAAAAAGTAAAAAAAATCAACAAAGAAAAAAGTATGGTGATGAGCCAAAAGATCTGTTAAGATTCCTCTACACAATAGGTCTAAATGCTATATGCCAATGATAAACACGTCCTCTGCCCAACATAGTTAAGTACAAATGAGAGTCATCAATATAGGCATTCATAAAGAGATGGGTCCACAGGAAGCCATAAATGTATGATATAAAAATTGACAAAGACCCCTCACGCATACATACATCAACAAAACCCAAAGTAGGTAAAGACTACAAGCACACACACACATATAGAAATGGGTCCATAGGAAGTCACAAATGACTGATCCAAAAATTGATGCAAGCCTCCATATATATATGCAAATAGTACAATTACAAATATTATGCTAGGATAAGGTTTTCAATTTACCCACAAGTCACTCATAATATGACTACCATACAAAAGGATATGAAGGGAAAGCCTACAAAAGAATACAATTCCAAACTTGTCAATATTTTTTATAGTTTATGCTACTACTATTTATATATTATGATAAGGAATATTTTCCTCCAAAATAATTTAAGAATTTGACCCTCTCAGCTACCTATTCTAGGGATTCTAAAAATTAAATTTAGACATCCTCTACCATAGCCTATGTCAGTCTAGAGCTGCCATTATTGCAGGTGTTGTCTCATCATTTTTAATATTCCACCTACCTATCCTTGTATTATTAGGCTAAAGTCTCTTTGGTAGATGATTTTATCCTTTATTAGTAATGGTGTACCATTTTGGCTCAACTAATTTTCTAGGAATATGTGCATCATTACTTATATCTCCCATTTTTATTTGGAGGAGTTTTCCATTTATCGAAATCATTGGTCATCTTATCAAAAAATTTCTTCTCTTTTTTAGATGTTTAATCTTGATGGCATCCACTAATTAGGAATTTTCCTCCCTTTCAACACTTGAATCTTTCCTAAGTCCTGATAGGAAGTCTCATCAAAAAATTTCTTTCCACTTTGATTGGTTTCCCCAAAAACTTGTGATCACTCTTTGCTTACACTTTTTGTCTTCACAACTTACCAAGTTTTTACCTTTGTGATAAGATATTCTCCTTAAATTATTTTAAGGTAAAGATATTTACAATATCCCATAGTGCAAACAAAATGATAACACTCTAGTTCATGGGACTACATCCTAGTATATTTTTATATCAACAATTGTGCTATCATATTGGCCCAACCTTTTACTTGATAGGTGGTCAATATAGATAAGTTTCACCTTGGGACCATCAAGTGGCATTAAATCAATTGGTTAGATTCCTTAATATTTAAGTAGGAGACCAAGGTTCAAATCTTGCCAAGTGATACATGGATAATATGTTGGCAATTTGAGTTATTTTATGTTGTCATTGATGTCACATGGATCATTGATGTCATATGGATCACTTTGAGTTTTGGTGGGCAAATGATATTTTGGAAAGCATGGATAAAATTAGGGTTTTTGTGAAAACCAAGGCATGCAAAATAAAAGGTTTTATTTAAAACCATGGATGGCAGATTTGAAATGGGTTTTTCTTAAAACCCAGGTTGGCCTTTTGTTTCATCGAAAAAGGTGCCCCGGTGATGGAGATATTTAATTTTAAATATTTAGTTTAAATTTTAATTATTTAAAATTAAAATTAAAATTTTAAAATTAAAATTAAAGTTAGCACCGACGTCTAAAGAAAGAGGAAAAATCAATAATGCGTCGACGTCATCAAAAATGAGGAGAAGACTATATAAAGGGGGATCCTAAGGTTCATTTGAAATTTATCCTTGCTCGTGTTAATCGTTGGCTAAGCATCTGAAGAGAGCTCATGCAAAAATCATTTTGAAAATGGAGACAACGAATAAATCCAAGGTTGGTCAAAATCCCAAGACATTGTGGGCAGAGTGGTGCATTGGCAATTGGTTTTTGTTAAGGTGTGTGGCAGCGCTTTACGTCAAGGTTCGAATCTCCTTGACTGCATTCGAAGGCATTGGAAGGAAAGTGCTCGAAGCACTTTTGGTTTGCGTGGAAGGGAGGAAGGACTTAAGGCATGTCGTGCCTTTTCCTTTCGAATGAGCAGCTAGCTCATGTGGCAACCTTAGCTATTGCTAAGGCGCTCGTTGTGTGGGCAATTTGGGGGTTTGAATCCCCTTGAGGAGGTAATTTCTTTTTGCTCTTTTTTAATTTCGTTGATGCCCTATGATGGGAGTTATAAGGTGGTTAAGGAATAATTAAAGTTTTTAATTAAACTTTATTTTTATAAGGGATGTGATTATTATTTCAGAGGTGGATGAGTTGTTGATTTATTTTGATATTCATGAAATTGAAAATTAAGATTTAGGAGAAATAAGGAGTTGTTATAAAATATTTTTGAGAGCCTTATTGATTATTATTTTTTATAAGGGTTTTTATTAAAAAGGACTTTGGTGGATGTGTTTATTAAGTTGGAGTAAAAAGGTGTAAATTGAGTTATGCTTATCTTGTGATTATTATTTGAAGTCCACTAACCCTTATTGAGATTGGAAAGGAAAGTTGTGCTTAGTGTGGCAGATTTTGTGGACAACTTCTTGGCATCAAAAAGGTATGGGCACATTCTCCTATTGATTGTTTATGGTGGTTGATTTTTGAAATATCATTGGAGTGAAAAGGATTGATTGTGGTTTCCTTTTCGAAAGTGGTTGGTTGAATGCTTCAAGGTTTTCTAGTTTGAGAGTTGTGTTTAAACCTTGTTTTATAAGCATAGTCGTTGAAGCCCATTGGTTGTGAAAGAACTTGAAAATAACATGAGTATCATTGTTATGTGAGATTTGTGGTTGAGCATTGTTGGAAACATTTGAGTTGGTTGATACATGCTTGGACTAGGGTTTTTGTGAGAAAGAGTAGTCCCTTGTGGTGATTGGTTGAGTTGAGTTTATTGAGCCTAGTCAAGTGATTGTGTGAGGTGATTGGTCAAGTTCCATGAAATAAACTATTCCATAATTCGGATTTGAGTTGAGAGTGAGATTAGAACATATTGAGTCTCTAAAAATTCTCTTTATGCTTCTATGAGTTTACTTGAGTTGAGTTGAGATTGAGCTTAGAACATATTGAGTCTCTAACAATTCTCTTTATTCTTCTATGAGTTGACTTGATTTGAGTTGAGATTGAGCTTAGAACATATTGAGTCTCTAACAATTCTCTTTATGCTTATATGAGTTGATTTGAGTTGAGTTGAGTTGAGATCATTGTGGATCATTGTTGTCATCCATTGAAGAGTACATTGCCATTCATTGTTGAGTTCATATTTGAGCTTTGACTTGATAGATTTGTGGATGATATTTGAGTACTACTTGAGCATGATTGATTGAGCCTTTGAGAAGGCTTTATGGACAACTTTGTGGATAGTTTTGGGATAGCTTTGTGGACAACTTTGTGGATAGTTTTGGGATAGATTTGTTGGAGTATATTTGAGCAAGTTCTTGGTGAGCTTCCTAGAGCAGATTTGAGCAAGTTATTGGTGAGCTTGTTAGAGCATATTTGGGCAAGTTCTTGGTGATCTTGCTAGAGCATATTTGGACAAGTTCTTGGTGAGCTTGTTGGAGAAATTTTGGACAAGTTCTGTGTGAGCTTGTTATTCAAATTTGGACAAGTTTTATGTGAACTTGTTATTCAATTTTGGACAAGTTCTATGTGAGCTTGTTATTCAAATTTGGACAAGTTCTATGTGAACTTGTTATTGCCTAGCTTTGAGTAGATCAAAGAAATCATTGTATTGGATAAGGATCCTTATTTTTGTGTGAAATATTATAAGGATATTATCTGGTGGAGTACCCCACATTGGGGGAACCATGTTAAATCTTGTGTCTCAATTGTGTGTGGTGACTTGTGCTCTTGCTTACTACTTCTATCCGAGTTATTAATGCACACTGCTATATTTGGTTATTGCAATTAAGGACATTAATTGATATTGATTTGGAAAGAAAGTAAAAAGTGGTCTTATACTGTTCACCCCCCTCTCAGTATAAGCTTGTGTTCTTCAATTGGTATTAGAGTGGGTTCCTTCAAAAAGTCTAATAGCTTGAGGGTAGATTCTACAAGAATACAGATGGCTTCACATAATGGATCATCTACAAATAAGGCTCCATTGTTTTATGGTAATAATTATGCTTTCTAGAGCATGAGGATGAAGAACTACTTGATATCACAAGGATATGAGGTATGGTAAATGGTTGAAAAAGAGTATAGGGTTGAAGGTGATCTTGAGGCAGATAAGACTATCAGGAAATTGGTTGAGATCAATGCAAGAGCAATGAATTGTATTTTGAGTGGGCTTCGTGAGATATATTTTGCAAAGGTCATGGTATGTAATTCAGCTAATGAGATGTGGACCAAGTTGTGGAATACTTATGAAGGATATTCCAAGGTAAAGTTGGAAAAACTACAAACTCATAGAAAAATATTTGAGGAATTGAAAATGGAAGATTCTGAAGATATTGCAAAGTTTTTACTTCATGTTGATGATATTACTAACACCATGAGAGGCCTAGGTTTTGAGATGAAAGAATCAGAAGTTACTCAAAAGGTTTTGAGATCACTTCCCATGAAATATGATTCTAAGGTTTCAACAATAGAAGAAACAATGGATATCAACAAGCTAACAATGGAAGAATTGCAAGGAACTCTCACAACTTATGAGATGAGGGTAAGTAAGCATCAGGTTCCAATAAAAGATATTGCATTCAAGGCTTCAGAAAAAGAGAAAGGGAAAGTTTCAGAAACAATTAGAGGTTCAAATAATGATGAGGAAGCTAACTTCATAAAAAGGAATAAGGACTCAAAGAATTTCAGGGATATAAGGAAAGTCAGATGCTACAAGTGTGGTGATCTTGGTCACTATGCATACAAGTGTCCACATGAAGAAAACAGTGATGATGAAAAATAGGGTCACAGAAGAAAATAAGATGGAAAGCATAAGCATG
Source organism: Wollemia nobilis (assembly GCA_028583015.1). Classification (NCBI taxonomy): domain Eukaryota; kingdom Viridiplantae; phylum Streptophyta; class Pinopsida; order Araucariales; family Araucariaceae; genus Wollemia; species Wollemia nobilis. Next base: position 1,276,633 of record JAQPPZ010015344.1, read on the forward strand.
ACAAAGATGACATATACAAGCAAAACAAGTATGAGAAAAAGAAAATTTTTCGTAAGGCAAAGAAATCTTACTACATTGTAGAAGCAAGTGATAGCTCAAATCATAGTGATAAAGACAAATCATATGATGAAAAGGAAGAACATCTCTTCCTAGGAATAGAAGGTGAAAGAGAAAAGTGCTTTGTGTGTGGTCAAAGAGATCACAGATCAGGATATTCCAATGGTTTTAGTGATAGTGAATATGAGATGACACATCAAGGAAACAGGTATGGTCAAAGAAATCTTGAGAGTTTGTTTTCTATAGAAGATTATAATGATCTTAGTGATAGTGAAGATGAAGAAGGTTTTTTCTATGGAATAAGAGAAGTAGAAGAAGAACATTCACTCCAAATAGAAGAATTTAAGCAAGAGGATAATGTCTTAGTTGATCTAAAGGAAGACTTCAATGTTATCCATGAGCAACTACAAGAGGTTAAAGAGAATATGAAATAATTGAAATGTTCCTTACTTGAGAAATTTTATCCATCACATGACTCAAAAGGTCAAGATATTTTCACTAAGAAGGAAACATGTGTTTCAAAGGCTATAGATATGGATGCCAAGTTGCTACTTGACACAAATAAATAAAAAGAAGAGGAAGATTCCAAAGCACCAAAGGTCTCATATTTCAAGTTTGGGGAATCACACTCAAAAGGAAAGGAAGTTCTAAAATATGAAAGCAAGGAAGCACCTAAGATTTGTGAGGAAAGTTCCAAACTTCCTATGGCTCCAAATATTCGGTTTGGATCTTGTTTTGAGATAGATGAATCAAGTTCAAAAGAAAAAGAAATTCTTGAAGAGGAAAGCAAGGAAGAAACTAAGGAAGAGGATTTAGATGCTACAAAGAAGGTTCAAGGATGCAATGCACAAGTTGAAAATGATCATAAGGATAATGGTCAAGAAAGGTATGAGGAACCAAGGCATGAACAAAGGGCTTTTCAAGGACATTGTTTTTCTTGTAATGGATTTGGACACAGGGTTATACATTGCAGGATCCATGGATCAAAGAAGTTTGATTTTTCTAGAAGAAACTTCAAAGGAAGAAGGTATGGTTTTTAGGGACATTGCTTCTCATGTAATAGGATTGGTCATAGAGATTTTCAGTGCAAAGGAAATGAGCAACATGGTTTTGGTTTTAGAGCTTCACAATTCAGAAGTCATGGTCATAATGGTCATGAAAATAGAGCTTCATAATATAGGGTTCAAGAAAGGAATGGATATGGAAATTATTTTAAGAATGAATTTAGGACATGGGCACCATCCAAAGGCTACAATATCAAGTGTTTTTTTTTTAAAAAAAAACCCCCCCCCCCCCAAGCCCCCCCCCCCCCCCCCCCCCCCCCCCCCCCCCCCCCCCCATCCTATTATTTTTCCCTCTCCCCTCTGGGGGGGGGGGGGGACCCCCCCCCCCCCCCCCCCCCCCCCCCCCCCCCCCCCTTTTAATTGCAATAACTTTGGGCATATTGCAAAATGGTGTAGGACTCAATTCCAAATAGGTTCAAGGCAAGAAGGTCAAACAAGTTCAAGACAAGAAGATCAAGTAATTCATCAAGATAAGGATATCAGAAAAACATGGAAGGAAGTTGATAGAGGAAAGAAACAATGTGATATGGGAGTAAAAGTACTCCCACCCCAAAATTAATCACCTCAAGAGAGAAGGTGGTGAGGGGGCTATGCTTAAGAGTCATATATTTTAGCCCCATAGGTGTCCCTTTTGCCATTGATGTCAAAGGGGGAGATATTTGAGTAAGGGGGAGAGAATTGAGTTAGGGGGAGCAGCCTCCAAAGAGAGCATTGAGTTAGGGGGAGCAGCCTCCATAGAGATTATTGAGTCAGGGGGAGCATACTTTGATTCTCAGAGATGGTTTTTGTAGTGATTGTGGTTTTTGCTTTAGAGGTGTTGCCATCAATGACAAAGGGGGATATTGTTGGAAATTTGAGTTATTTTATGTTGTCATTGATATCACATGGATCATTGATGTCATATGGATCACTTTGAGTTTTGGTGGGCAAATGATATTTTGGAAAGCATGGATAAAATCAGGGTTTTTGTGAAAACCAAGGTAGGAAAAATAAAAGGTTTTATTTAAAACCATGGATGGCAGATTTGAAATGGGTTTTTCTTAAAACCCAGGTTGGCCTTTCGTTTCATCGAAAAAGGTGCCCCGATGATGGAGATATTTAATTTTAAATATTTAGTTTAAATTTTAATTATTTAAAATTAAAATTAAAGTTAGCACCGACATCTAAAGAAAGAGGGAAAATAAATAATGCGTCGACGTCATCAAAAATGAGGAGAAGACTATATAAAGGGGGATCCTAAGGTTCATTTGAAATTTATCCTTGCTCGTGTTAATCATTGGCTAAGCATCCGAAGAGAGCTCATGCGAAAATAATTTTGAAAAGGGAGATAGTGAATAAATCCAAGGTTGGTCGAAAGCCCAAGACAATTGTGGGCAGAGTGGCACATTGGCAATTGGCTTTTTGTTAAGGTGTGTGGCAGTACTTTACGTCAAGGTTCGAATCTCCTTGACTACATTCGAAGGTATTGGAAGGAAAGCGCTCGAAGCGCTTTTGGTTTGCGTGGAAGGGAGGAAGGACTTGAGGCACATCATGCCTTTTCCTTTCGAATGAGCGGCTAGCTCGTGTGGCAACCCTAGCCATGGCTAAGGTGCTCGCGGTGTGTGCAAGTTGGGGGTTCGAATCCCCTTGAGGAGGTAATTATGTTTTGCTCTATTTTAATTTTGTTGATGCCCTAGGATAGGAGTTATAAGGTGGTTAAGGAATAATTAAATATTTTAATTAAACTTTATTTTTATAAGGGTTGTGATTATTATTTCAGAGGTGGATGATTTGTTGATTTATTTTGATATTCATGAAATTGAAAATTAAGATTTAGGAGAAATAAGGAGTTGTTATAAAATATTTTTGAGAGCCTTATTGATTATTATTTTTTATAAGGGTTTTTATTAAAAAGGACTTTGGTGGATGTGTTTATTAAGTTGGAGTAAAAAGGTGTAAATTGAGTTATGCTTATCTTGTGATTATTATTTGAAGTCCACTAACCCTTATTGAGATTGGAAAGGAAAGTTGTGTTTAGTGTGGCAGATTTTGTGGACAACTTCTTGGCATCAAAAAGGTATGGGCACATTCTCCTATTGATTGTTTATGGTGGTTGATTTCTGAAATATCATTGGAGTGAAAAGGATTGATTGTGGTTTCCTTTTTGAAAGTGGTTGGTTGAATGCTTCAAGGTTTTCTGGTTTGAGAGTTGTGTTTAAACCTTGTTTTATAAGCATAGTCATTGAAGCCCATTGGTTGTGAAAGAACTTGAAAATAACATGAGTATCATTGTTATGTGAGATTTATGGTTGAGCATTATTGGAAACATTTGAGTTGGTTGATACATGCTTGGACTAGGGTTTTTGTGAGAAAGAGTAGTCCCTTGTGGTGATTGGTTGAGTTGAGTTGATTGAGCCTAGTCAAGTGATTGTGTGAGGTGATTGGTCAAGTTCCATGAAACAAACTATTCCATAATTCTGATTTGAGTTGAGAGTGAGATTAGAACATATTGAGTCTCTAACAATTCTCTTTATGCTTCTATGAGTTGATTTGAGTTGAGATTGAGATTAGAACATATTGAGTCTCTAACAATTCTCTTTATGCTTCTATGAGTTGACTTTAGTTGAGTTGAGATTGATTTGAGTTGAGTTGAGTTGAGATTGAGCTTAGAACATATTGAGTCTCTAACAATTCTCTTTATGCTTCTATGAGTTGATTTGAGTTGAGTTGAGTTGAGATCATTTTGAATCATTGTTGTCATCCATTGAAGAGTACATTGCCATTCATTGTTGAGTTCATATTTGAGCTTTGACTTGATAGATTTGTGGATGATATTTGAGTACTACTTGAGCATGATTGATTGAGCCTTTGAGAAGGCCTTTGTGGATAGTTTTGTGGATAGTTTTGGGATAGCTTTGTGGACAGTTTTGGGATAGACTTGTTAGATTAGATTTGAGCAAGTTCTTGGTGAGCTTGTTAGAGCATATTTGGGCAAGTTCTTGGTGAGCTTGTTGGAGAATATTTGAGCAAGTTCTTGGTGAGCTTGCTAGAGAATATTTGGGTAAGTTCTTGGTGAGCTTGCTAGAGCAGTTTTGGACAATTTTTGTGTGAGCTTGTTATTCAATTTTGGACAAGTTATGTGTGAGCTTGTTATTTAGTTTTGGACAAGTTCTGTGTGAGCTTGTTATTCAGATTTGGACAAGTTCTATGTGAACTTGTTATTGCCTAGCTTTGAGCAGATCAAAGAAATCATTGTATTGGATAAGGATCCTTATTTCTGTGTGAAATATTATAAGGATATTATCTGGTGGAGTACCCCACATTGGGGGAACCACGTTAAATATTGTGTCTCAATTGTGTGTGGTGACTTGTGCTCTTGCTTACTATTGCTATCTGAGTTATTAATGCACACTGCTATATTTGGTTATTGCAATTAAGGATATTAATTGATATTTATTTGGAAAGAAAGTAAAAAGTGGTCTTATATTGTTCACCCCCCTCTCAGTATAAGCTTGTGTTCTTCATAATATCCTAGCTTTGTTGTATTACTACTATGTGATGATGATGTAATATGGATGGGATCCATTTCAATCCCATATAAATATCCTATGAGTCATCCTCTCCCAACTTTGACCTCCCATTAGTCATTCCTTCCTCTTAGATGTTACCTTAGTCATTCCTTCCCTTTAGATGTTACCTTAAGAATGTAGTGGAGAGATAATAGATGTGCTGCAAGAGGTTTCATGCCCAACCACATATGAATGAGAGTCATTCTAGATGACTCTTCCATGAATTTACTTTGGGCTAAAGCTCTTTCAATGATGGGGTATTTTTAATTATCATTGAAAAGGTTGATCAACCACCATTTATTATAGAGTTCATCTCAAATATCATCAAAATATCTTAACAAGACTATCATGTATTTTCTATGTGATGATTTGATGATAGTCATGGTCGTATAACATGAGGGTTCTTACACCTATGTTTACCCTTTGGAGATATTTACTTGGTGAATTTTGACATGGAGGCTATGGAAGTTGGTAATGGCTACAAAGCCTATGCTTTTTCCTTGGGCCCTACACCCTTTGGATTCTCAAAATTGAAATGTATTGATATTTCACTACAACTACAAATAAAATAACTAACAAAAATTTGGAGGGTAGAACCGTAAGCTCTATGAATCCATGAAATCAAGAGTTCAAATAACATGGTTGATCCATAAATGTATGCATTAAATTTCTATTAATTGTAGCATGATATCAAAATATACAATTCAATATCACAGTGTAGGTCTATTATTTATAAATGACTAAAACATCCTTATAATGGATCCCTGAGATCCTCTTTATAGTAAATTTTTTCACATAAAATGTTACTTTAAGTGAAATATTTCTATTCCTAGTAAATCCTATAACTTAGAAGCATCTTTAGTAAAATTTATACTTTAATAAATACAATTTACCTCTAGAATGACTCCACATGACTTTAGTAGCTTATATATCTCCACTAGCACCACTTGATTTAATAATTCTTTCTAGGTTGTTACCTTGGATTTTATAATTTTTTTATGAATTAATGCCTTTAGGAGTTATTCACTCTATAATATGATAACTTGCCTATTAAAACAATTATTTATTATTTGATTCATGAGCAAATAGAAATTTTGGAAAAAGGGCACATTTATTGCTATTTATCCAAAATTTGGAATCCTACCACATCCCATAACATTTGACTACTTTAGATATAACAAAAATTACTTTCTATATCTTCCATGTGGCTACTTCCCTACTAGGGTATAATGATAGTAGCATAGTTAATACACTTTACTATTATTTTGGGTATTCATCCAAGTTGGTGTTCCACTTTTCAACTACTTGGTTATTCTGCTTCATCTATACTTTCTTTCTTTTATCTAGGTATTCTTCTATTACAACTTTAGGCCATCTATTTGCACATGTTTATTTAAAAATTTTAACATATCCTAGAAGATAACCCATAGCAAAAACCTCTATAGTAAAGGTACCTATTTTTGATAGAATAACCTCATATGAAACCTCTTCACCACAAGGGAATTTATATTTTTGGATATTAATTTAGAAATAGTGAAATTACAACGAGAATAAAATACAAAACTTTCCTTGTGGTGATCTAAGAGACTATTCATGCCAAACATGAGATAGGTAGGATGATTTCCAAAGGGTTGGGATAGACCTCTTTTAAAATTGATGAAACCTTGGTGTTAAGTGATGGTTTTTAAGACTTAATACTAACATAAATCTCCCAAGATAAATATTAAAGGATCAAATATAGTATAGCCATAATACAGTAAGATCAAGATAATGATGTGAGTAGAATACTATGAGAAAAATAATATGTATATAAAATATTATAATATATCAAATAACATTCATTAATAAATACCAATATAAATTTAAATAACCTGAATCATACATGTATGAAGCATATAGCACAAGTTACATAGTAAGTGCTCAAAATTTATGCAATCTTAATTGATCTTCTCTCTGTTACAAATACGATAAGAACTCCTTGATTATTTTTGTAATGTGATTGACAACTCCTTTGATACTTTCCACTTCTCTATGGAGTACTATATAGCCATAGTAGAATGACTCTTTGGATACTTGATTATTCCTTTCCATATGCCAAGTCTCATGACTCTTGGATACTCTACTTGACATTTGCATACTTGATGAACACATGATACTATAATGTATGCACACCTAGACATGACTCCCTTCAATTTGCACACTCTAATATAAGATACTTGTGCACATATTTACATTACATATTTGCACACTTACATATAAAAAATTTGTGCACATAGACTCAAATTACACTTGCACAGTTACTCACATGACACTTACACATTTCCTACTCATACACACTTACATAGAAAGGGAAAATGCAATTCACTCTATACTATAACTCTACCCTAATCTAATATTTACAAGTTGTATGATGAAGGTACCATGGGGGTATATTTTTTTATTTGATACAAGAAGAGGTTTTGAAAGGGTCCCCAAAGATTTTACAAAAGAGAAGGTAAGAGAGCCCATGGCCAAGCCCAAGAGGTCCTCACAAAAAGTGCCAACAAAACAAGAACATCAAACTACTTTAATCATTCAACCAACCAACAAAAAGGAAAATCCACCACAAGACAAGATCTCCAAAACTAGTAGAGGGATAGACCAATAGGATAATGATCTAAAACTGATAGGATATAGCAAAAAAACAACCAAAAAATACAATATTAATATTTGGGAGATGATTTTCCAAAGTCTCTCATGTCCTTTTTTGAATTTTCCAATTCATCTTGCTAAAAATGTGTCATGCCCTGGATCTCTTCTATGAATGCAATTGCCACTTGGAGAGTCCCAATTAAGGCCTTCTATTTCTCTTCCAACTTACTGAAGAAGGATATGAGTTTATTAGGGGAAAAAAACACTAATTTGGGTGATTTTCTTTTAACTTTAGTTGAATCCTTTGAGATATTTTCCTTCTTCATTGGAGATTGATCCTTGGAAATCCAACATCTCCATATTGACAAGGGAGGTTTTAACTTTGATAGATTTAGTGAACAAACATATGGAGTTCCTAGAACACACTCTAATTCATTTAGGTGACACCAAGACACCACTAGAGCTCTTGAATTTATCCAAATGTTTAGTAGATATAATTTGACTCTTAATATCCTCATAATCATACTTCAAGGAGTCACTAGAAGAAGAATTGGAGATCGAGGGGGAATCAAATATGGGAGAAAATTTTTGACTCTCAATTTAGAATAGGGCCTAAACCATTTCCACTCCTTTTATAATAGCCACATATTCAAAAATCAATAAATATAGGGCCTAGTGGATGGGGTCTAACCCGGGTCTAACCCTTTCTCACCCCTAACATCTATCATAAAAATTTCTAGTGAATTGAAAAAAATGATGGAATGTTCATTAGCCACTTTCACATTAGTTGGTTCAAGAACATAACATGAAAGCTACACAACATGTCCCTATTGGATTTCAACATAAAATAATACATGATCACCACAATAACCAGAGGGACTTGAGGGTCTTTGCACTATAACCATTTTACAACTTTGGTAAGTCCTCATCCTCATCAAAAAAGAAGCTCAGTTCCCTAATCAAGGAATACTTATTCCTATAATGGTAGGCACAATCCAGAAGGAGTACCATCACCTCCCCAACTAGGGCCATAATTACTTCAAACTTAAATCTACCAACCTAAACCCAACCTTTCCTCCAAGAGTGCACCATTTTCCTAGAGAGCCCTCTATGATGATCATGGAAAGATTGAATGCAATCTAGCAAACCTCCTCTATGCAAAATATTTTTTATGTCATCATCCACCTCTAGGGAGTTTGGTTCTAGTAGAATCTTCTATACCTTTTGCATATGTTGATGGCTCAACTCCTGAATCCAATCAAATAAGAACTTGGCTTTAATTCCTTTGATCCTACAAAGATAAGCATTGCAACCAGTCTCTCTCAATGGTTTTAAAGAACAATTGGAGCCATTCGAGCCTTGAAAGTTTTTTTAAAAATATTTTAAAAAAATGTCAAGTTTCATAGTGCTATAGATTAAGAGGATGATAAAGAGGATCTATAAGAAAATGTAGGGTCACATTCCAAGATATACCATGCTTAATGGGTGGTGAAGGATCCCACTATCTAAGATTGTAATCTCAAACTTTCCATCTTCACACTTTTTCCAATAATGATTAAACAATCTTGCCAACCAAGGGTACCAAAGGCTATGGAATTTATTCATTTCCCAAGTGTATAAATCTAAGTTTCCATACTACCACTTCATCTATATAATCTTAAAACCTAATAGAAAAACAACCTTATCCATAAATAATCATGATTACTAGGAGCAACTCAAGTTTACCAAAAACAAGTCGATCTCACCTAGTCATATTGACCCATGCACATGAGGCAAATGAGGATGTGGCCTACCACCTCAATACAAGGTATGTCAATAGATAGTCATCTTCTCCATATCATACTTCTTTACCAATCCAATATCTTAAATGGGTTTCCAAATATCACACACCCAAATTTTTTAGTCTACTGAACATGGATGAGAATACCTCTACTAAAGTTGTTGGTGCTAAACCCCTAGATTTTGAATTTTAAATTAAAAAGGGATAGCATTGTTCTAAAAATCTCACACCCAATTTTTTTAGTCTACTAAAAATGATTGAGAACACTTCTACTAGATTTTTTGGAACTAAACCCCCTGAATTTAAATTTGAATTTGAAAATAAGCAGTATATCAACCACCAGTAGACCTAGAGTAGACCCAAAATTTTGATGGATCTAAACAATTTTAAGATGCCACCAATCATATTTACACACCATCAAAGAGAAAGAGTCAATAATTAACCCCATCCATCAACCTTAATAGATCTTGAGGATAATTTGATCTCCAAACAGAGAGACCTTGTTGAGATAGGTCTATGTTTACCATTAATTCCACCAACTTATTTTCTTCTCTCAAGATGTGTTGTATTGGGATCTACTCTCTATAATGAAGAATTCTCATAGCCTCAAAAATCAAGTTTATAATGTTTCAGCTTGGGGTATTAGCAAATTTGCTCAAATTAATAATATTCAAAGAGTCTCCCTCTATAATAACCTTCTTAGATCCCATGGATTCTATTAAACAGAGACCTTGGAGAAAGGCCCTAGCCTCTACAAAATGGAAGGTCTTAAAATATAGGAACTCTACATAGACTAAAATCAACTTCCCTCTTTCATTTCTAATAACACCATTGACCCTTGCTAAAATAGGATTACCTTACGAAGCTCCATTGAAGTTTAGCTTGACCCAACCAATAGGGGGAAAGGAATAGGAAACCAAATATCTAATTAAAAGGGAGAATTTGGACCAATATAGGGATTTGGGGGAAGCCAATATTTAGTTCTAGGTCTACTTCAACCAAAATCTCTCCACTTAGATTTGGTTGATAGTTGGACACATTTTCAAAAACACCCCAAATTAGCTTAGCACAAATTGAAATAACATCCCTCTTAACATTCTTAATTTTCCTTTGATTCCTCTCCCATTGAAGACCTCAAAATAAGTGGGGTAAAATGAAATAGACAATTCAACCTTAAATATTTGAAAAGAGGCATCCATTGAGAATAAACATTGACCAAAAGGATTGGAAGGACCCAACATACCCCAAGGATTGGAGTACTCCTCTTGAAAATTTAGAAGAGAAGGGACACTGAAATAATAAATGCATTGTAGTTTCTTCACATGATTCACAAAGATAGCATCTATTAGGTAAGATCATCCCTCATTTTCTTAAATTCTTAATTGTTAGATTTTTGTTTTGGATGACCAGCCAATAGAAGATATTAACTTTTGGAGTAATATGCTTAAACCATATATTACAAGGAGGGATCCAAATGGGAGAACAATAATCAAGAAGGGCATACATCAACTTAATATAAATAGAACCATTTCTTTCCCCTTTCCACACAATAACATCCTTCGAGACATTGATCTTAAAAATATGAAGTTTAAGAGCCTAAAAAATAAATTCCTAGGCAACTTAACTTATCTGCTATAGTTAGTGGCTGATATAGCCTAAAACATCCAAATGAGTGAGCACAAGAGTGTGGTGAAGTAGGGGTATCAGATTTTGAAGGTGGTGGATAGTTAGATCAAATGTGGAGATCCTATTGTTGAATGGTTGGGTGTAGATAATGGGGTCCATTTTGAGCTTAAAGGACTTTTGGTTCCTATGGAATGTCATGGGTGGGATCCAAGAAATCTTAAGTGTGGATCCCATGATTAGTTGAGTTGTCCTGGTAGGAATATCCCTACCTTATCCTATGATCTAGGGGGTCAACCTATTGGGAAGTCCATGAATCCTACCTTTTCCTACTCTAAAGTGGTGATAAATTATGGAGGTCTTGATAGAACTTCCATTCAATTTTATCTTAATCCAATTTCAAATCAATTACAGAACCTGAGTGATGTTCTCAATATGACTATAGAAGAAGGCTCTTGGAACTTGATGGGCAAATTTTAGGGTGGTAAACATAATTTTGACTCTATTAGGAGGTGGGTGATCTCTAAGTGGAGGCCCTTAGAATCTCTAGAAATAGTTGCTATTTCCAAGTCCTTAATTAAGCTCAACTATGAAGATAATTCTAGATGTATTTTGGAAGGGGTACTGTGGTTTTATGGCAAGTGAGTTTATTTTTTTGTACGTGGGAAATGAATTTTAATCTCAACACCTAGAAAGTCAACCTTATCTCTCTTTGAGTTAGGTTGTTTGGATTGCTAGTACATTTTTGGTATAATGACATCCTTAGAGGCATAGTGAATGCTATTGATGACCTTGTATTGATAGATGTTGTAATGATGGCTAAATCACACATGGTATTTACAAGAATGTGCATCATGGCTAATATCGAGGTGGACATTTCAAACCCTATTGATTTTATCTTATACCTGGGTTCCTAGGTTCAATATATTGAGTACAATAATAGGCTTATGGTTTGTTAGGGATGTGGCAAGCATGGCCATGCTTGGAGCATTGTCCTTCTTAGCCCTCTACTATAGATACAAAGGTAATACAAAGGAAAAATAAATGGGTCCCAAAACACCCAACCTAAAAATGCAAAAGAAATATAGGAAGGGGAGATCCCAAATTATAAGTTGAGCATGGGTGGAAATCTTCTTCTCTCTTCAACTCTGGTTGAATTTTGTGAAAGGGTTAGTAGCGAAGCTGATCAAAATTTGGATGCATCAGATACTCCCCATGAAGAAAATACTAATATTCAAAGCTTGGGGTCTATGATCAGATCTAGCCCATCCTTAGTGGAGGTATGTTTAAATAACCTTATTCTCCATAATTCCTTTGACTATCTCAACCTAGAATATCTTGTAGTCCAACAATTACTACAAGTAAACTCTAAACTAGTGGTTTCTCCTGAAACTAGAACCCATAGGAAGGGACTCACTGATGTAGGAATAGAGATAAAAGTAGGCAAACCTACTAATAAATCTCTAAGAAATAAAAAAGTTGAATTTGAGATCATTAATGGATCTCAATATTTTCTAAAAATGGAAATTGTAAGGAAGCATGCAATAAACAACTTAATCTAGATTTATTTAGGTAGTTTTCCCAATCCTCGACTGGTGAAAATAAAATCTACTCCAAATCTCATAAATGAACTTTCTTTTATGGAATATCATTAGCATGTACTAAATAATGTAATATAATCCAAAACTAAGTTTAAGAATATTAGAATTTAATTATATTTATTTTAATTTTGATGTGCTACTAGCCCATACTTCACACCCATATAACATCATTGATAGCACTAGTATCCCATAAAAACCATATAGTAGATACATGCTAATGTAATGGATTGGTGATTTAGAATATTTATAATTGATACCTAAACCCCAACAATAATAATTACTTATCACATTAGCCCAATATAACATAACATAAGTGCTTAAGGTTAATTACAAGTTTAATTACAAGGCCAACCATACTAGTGGTTGAACCAATGTTGCTAGGGCAAAATACATGAAATCATTATATAGTGATTTCCAATAGGATTACATAAATACTACATTACAAATGCTTGTAGTATTCTTGTAGACTTACATAAAGGTTACATCACACACTATCAACCTTGGAAAATAAGTTTAGGTTACCCATATTACAACAACCCCTTATAATCTAAACTAAGGGATAAGTAGAGAAGATAATAAAGATGATAAACAACCCAATAATGGACTCTCTAATGGGAAAAAAGAATTTTTAAGACTTCCTCATCATTTAAAATATTATAGTGTACTCTAATGTGTTAGAATTATTAGAATGTTCTTTGTCAACTACTAGGTTGTCATTTCTCCCTTAAATGGGGTTAGATCATCTAAATCTCCCACTATCTAGAAGATTGCTATTTTCTCTCTTAATAAGAGAACTATAGGTCTAATTTTCTACTATGGAAACTAGGAGAATAATAAGATGCCATTTATCATGGTCTAATTAGCTATTTACTCACATATAGAGAAATATATGGTTGTATACTAATCGTGATACACATTGGTCATCAAATTATCATTGACTGCCATATCATCATTATGAAAAAAAAAAACATGTTCCTTCATATTAATAATTGTAAAATAGGTTAAAATAAGGAAACAATATACTTTTACAAAATACCTCAAAGGGTTACAAAAGAGGGACTCATGAAGAGAGACCCTAGCATGTAACAAGTCTTGTAGCATTGGAGCCATCTTCTCTCAATTCCTCAAGGTTGGAGTGGGCTTATGATGCATCCCACTATGAGCTACACTGATCTACTATCCTGCGTAACTCTACAAAATATGTTAGAATATTTTGAGGCTTGTCTCAATCTTGCCTCTTGTAAAGAGAAACATATAGACCAAAATGAATAAAAATGTATTACAAAAGTGATAAAATGATCTAAAATTGATACAAAGGTAGTATAGTACCTCTTAGGCTAGTTTGGTGATACAAAACTAGAAAAGGCACCTCGAGGTGTTTTTTGGGTGTGCTCGCACCTCAAGGCATGTTTTGGATTTTAATTCTGGGATTTGTTGGAAAATCCACTATGGAGCCTTTTGGTATGGTCTTGCACTAGTTTGGAGATTGTGGATATTTGTTATGTGTTGTATACCACCTTAAACCTGCAAAATATATGTAAGGAAAGAATATCACATGCTCAAAAGAACGTGGGATGCATCAACCAACATTTTGATAGCATAACCTTACTATTTTCGTGGGATGCATCAACCAACATTTTGATAGCATAACCTTACTATTTTTTGCCTCCCCAAATTTGTAGATATGCTCCTCCTTATATAGATTTTCTAGGTAAGTAAAGGGGGGTGTGAGGTGGAGAAAAGAGAGAAGATGCTTTTTAATGTGTACATGCTCAATAGAAGTTTTCCACCTAATAGCCTTAAATGAGTATGGATGTGCCATGTCTTTGTAGGACTTGGAAGAAATGGAAAACCCCTTTTCAACATTTTTCTTTAAATGTCCTTTAAGGAGGGTAGGTACTTTTTGACAAAGGGAGTAAGTGGATGCTTTAGAAAGTGCATGAGAGGGATGTGAGGGGTGTCCACATTGGATGAGGAGAAAAATTTTCTTATTTTATTACCTCCTATGGTTTTGAATTGATTTTGCATTGATTTTAGGGTTTTGAATTAATTTTAGGGTTTTGAGTTGATTTTGCATTGATATGTTCTTGAAATTTGCATTGATTTATTCTTTAAATGTTAATTTTTGTTTGAAAGGATCATTTGAGGCATTTTTAGGTGTCTATATTTTCCCCTTTTTGTACTGTGTTGTGTGAAAATATGATGCTATGCAAAAACTTATGACACTTGTTTGGTGATTGATAACGAGATAGCCTATATTTAGCGGGTGATGACAAGTAATTTGTCTTGAGATGAGTAGATGTAAAATGCCTTGATTGTGGATGGGATGTATGTCTTTGAACTTTACCATTGATATATTGATGAGACCATTTGAGTTGGTAAACTGGTCAGTCATATGTAGGTATGCCCATGATTGCTTCGATGGACTCGATTGTGCACCTTGATGAAGCGTATTTGTATGAGCAATCTCGTAGATTGTGACATAAAGTGTGCCAAATTTGATTAAATTGGAGTATTGTTGAGAATAGAATTTTACTTTTTATTTACCCCAAAAAATGAGGGCTTATGATGATTTTTGATAAAGGTTCTTGGATAAACTTTTTTTGTATGATATCTACCCCCTCAAGTAATGAGTTGATGGGTGAAGATTTTGAAGATGGCTACAAATAATTTTATAGAATGAAGTGGAGGTGATTGGATGGGTAAATTATGGAAATGGGTATTTTGCATGATTTTATTATGAATTTGGAGAATATTCTTACATTTTTGTAGGTTTGGAAAAAATGGGTATCCAAAAATACCTCTTTTTTTTTAAACACACCTTGGGATGCATGCACTGTATGAAAACATACCTTAAGTATATTTTTTGTACAGAAACGCACCTTGGGGTGTGTTTTGATCATCGATAACCTATAAAAGTGGGCGTGCAGGTGCACTTTCCTCATTGTTGCATTCTGAGTTTGGAAATTGGAGAGAGGGGAATGAGTGTGAGGGGGTGTGTGACATGAGGTGCTATCAAATTCTTGAGTGAAGTGAATGAGATGGCCTAGAGAAAAATGAGAGTGAGTGTTGGAGGATGTACGATGGGGTAAGTACTTTTTTACCAAATTTCATGCACTTTGAGTAAAAATAAATCTTAATTTTTAAATTTGTAAAAATTTAACCATTAATTTTCAAAAAAATTATGTGTGTTTCAGGAAAATGGGTATCCAAAAATACCTTGTTCATAGAAAACACACCTTGAGGTGCATGCACCGTACAAAAATGTACCTCAAGGTACATTTTTTAAGCAAAAATGCACCTCAGGGTGTGTGCCAAGTGAAATTTTTAAGTTTTGTGACTTTTGCATGTTTGTTGATTTTTTTACGTTTTTTTGTCATTTTGTCAAGAAATTGTTGATTTCTTGTTTTCATGAAAAAGTTGTCAATATGTTGCTATTTGCATATAAAAATCTTCAATTTCATGTTTGCATGAAAAATTTGTCAATATTTTGTTGCTTGCGTCTAAAAATCATCGATTTCTTCTTTGCATGATAAAGTTATCAATTTGTTGTTTGAGTCTAAAAATTGTTGATTTCTTGTTTGCATGAAAAATTTGTCAATTTGTTGTTGTTTGTGTCTAAAAATCATCAATTTCTTGTTTTCATGACAAAGTTGCTGAAAATTTGTCAAAAGTTGCTGAAAAGTTGTCAAAAAGTTGCTAAAAATTTGGCAAAAAGTTGCTGAAAAGTTGTCAAAAAGTTGCTATTTTTTTGCTGAAATGTTGTTGAAAAGTTGTTTTTTTGTTGAAAAATTGTTAATATTCCATTTTTTGTTGTTTTTGCAGGTTAAAAAGTTGACGCCGCATCAGTGATTTTCAACATTGGCCAAGAATTTGAAAGTATTTGTGGGTGAGGCAGAGTGGGAGTGGTTGGAGAAGATTGGGTTCTATGGAGTTGTATGCATGGATGTGGTGTGGTGTGACCATGCGTATCTTAATGTAATTTGTGAGAGGTGGGATCCAAACAAGAACACCTTTCATTTTTGATAGGGGAAATGACTATTATCCTAGAGGATGTGTATCAAATATATCACTTGCCTATAAATGGGATGAAAATTATGGTGGTGCAAGGGATGATGCATGACAGGTGGTATTATAGAGGACCTTTGGAGATGAGTCAAGGAGGGTGATGGTTACTAGTGGGAGGATCAAGTATCAGGACCTGTACACCTCTGGACTATTATCGTGGTGGTATGCATTATTAATGGTGTGTATCAGCAACTATGTGCTACCAGATGCATTAGGGGTTATATTCCCTTGGAACTTGATGTGGTTGATATGTGACATGGTGGAGCATAGGATGTGTTTTGCATGGGAACTAACATTGTTAGCCTAGATTTATCAAGAGTTGCATGGGGTTTGGATGACGACTAGAAATTCATTGTGTGGTAATTTACTAATCTAGCTATGGGCCTTGGAGCACATAGTAATTATGAGGCTAAATGACCTACCTTTTGAGGCTCATGCATTGTTGGGAGCCAATGTAGCATTTTCCTCTCAGTGGTGATGCAATGTGGAGGATCGAGGAAGAGGTATCATGAGGGGCATGCATTGTATTATCACTAGTAGTTGAACGAGTTGAGACCGAGTGATATCATGTGGTAACCTTATAGAGGGTCTCCAACATGGCCAAAGTATGGGTGGAGCTAGGGTGAGTGAGGTGAAAGAGCTAGGTGATGGGTTGATATATGTTTTAGTTGGAGTTTTTCTTTTTTAGTTAGGTGCAGAGGTAGTTTGGGCTACCATAGGGCCTACCAGATCCACCAATGGTGATTTGGTAATGTCACAAAGATCGTGAAACATGACCATGAGGAGTGGCCTATGATATGCCATTGAATGAGGTGTTAATTCTTCTTGATGTAGATGATGTAGGGACAATAAGGGAGTATGATGCATGGTGGACCACATAGAGGTGGAAGATGAGGGTAGAAGTGATTGATAGGGTAGGGGATGCAGATCCTTGGGCATCATTAAGGAGTTTGTAAATGATAATGGAGATGCCAACAAATATGGGTACTAGAGGAGGTGTATTTGGCACTAGCGAGGTAGTGGCTACCATAGAGGAGGAGGATGAGGGGTCATTGAGGAGGGATTTTTATTAAGGCAATGAGAAATTTCATGATGTTATGAAGAGGCATGGCATTTGTTAGTAGTGGATATAGGGGTAGGATCAAAGGAGGGGGACAAATATGATGTGACTAACATGTGTGTAGAGGATACATGGGGCCATATGCATGATGCATATGATTGGAAAGATCAAACCAAGTGACCAAAGGTAAATAGAGATGCATTGTGAGTGGAGGTTGAGAATTATAGAGTACATATGGTAGAGATGAGGGCACAAAAAAATGAGCTAGGGCAGCTTAGGATCAAGATGGAGGGGCTACAATAGGTGTGAGATTTGGATGTGTTTGCCAAGGAGAAGATAAAGATAGTTATAGAGCAGTTGAAGGTATAGGTGGTCAAGCTATAGAGTGAGTAATATGTGCTCATTATAACCCACGATGTAGTAGAGGGGAGGATGAATAATATAGCAGAGGTGGAGTGGTTGAGAGCATAGGTAGTCAATTTGGAGTGAGGGTGAGAGGTTATTGTAAGGAAGAGGTATCAGTTGTGGGAGAAGACTAAGCAATCTAGTGTGCAAGTATCTGCATCAACTTCACAAGTTGATATAGTAGAGTTGTGGTAGGTTTGGTATGGTTATGGGAGGTCTTATCTAGTGAAGAAGCATAAGAAGATGGCCTATGAGGTGCTCTTGATTTTCAATGTGATAACACTTCCTCATTACATGAGTTTGAGGTCGCATCAGAGTCATAAGAGTACAACATTGGTGACTCTAAGAGTGCCATGGTCTTTAGGGTTAGGATCATCACAAGCAGGCAAGTTAGATTTAATGTGTCATGATGAGAGCTCATGGAGGATGTATGGTGAGGGTAGTGATGAGTCACCCAGTGGGCAATAAGGCTGATATAATGAGGATGTGGTGAACGTGCCTTCAGTTTTGTTTTATGTTGTATACATAGGATATAGGTGTGATATTAGGGCAAGATATTATGATATATGATGACATGTATGTACTTATCTAGTTGGATAATTTTTTGATGATGGATATACTTAATGATTTGAGTGATATATATAGATATATATGTTTGGGATTATGTGAGTTATACATTGTGGAAATGGTATGTGATGGATGCATTTGATTAGAGGATGTGTTATTTATGCATGTTTGATGAATGATATGAAAATGTGTTTTGAAATTTTCAAACTTTGAATGTTGAATGTAATCGATCTTTTTTGGATATGCGTCTTTGATTAAGACCACCATGTTTGGTAAAAGTAATCAATGACATAATAACAATTGCAGTTGGTTTATGAACAAATGATGACATAATAAATTATGTAATATGTATGGTAATGCAAATCTAATTCATGGTGTGTATGAAAATGATAATAATAATGCTGTAATGACTAACATATAGACAACACTTGATGTATTGATAACTTGCTATTTCTACAACTAAGCAACATGGATGTTTGTTTCTTCTATGGAGCTATTTTAGATTGTAGAGATGATTTCTAGAGATTCAAATATTTTAGTTTTGTCATCAAACCCATCTAGTAGTCAACGTACATTATGTTGAACCCTAAACCATCCTAATTGAGTTTGATTCTATCATGGATCTGTGTGTGTATAGAGTGATTTAATGCATTTACCAATTTTTAGGGAGGTTGGACTAACCAATTATAAACTTAGTCGAGTAAGCTAGCTCATTCATAAGCATGCATTGGTCTATACAAAATAAGGTTGCTAATGCTATAGATATATCACCACTTTTAAGGTGTACTCCACTGCCAGTCAAGCATCTATAGCCTCGATAGATATTAACCCCATGATTTAGGAACTTGAGGAGCTCAAGCGTTCAAGATTTTTAATGGTGCTATTTTTTTTCATAGCTTTTCCTTTTGTTGAACCTTAGGAATTTCAATCACACAAATTATAGGATGAGCAGGGGAAACCTTTCGCTCTATGACTAGTGTATGTAAGGTGTTATCTTCCCTAAACTTAAAATTTTGTTAAGTGTGCACATGTGTTTTGATCCATGAAGGGACTCTAGTCATGCAATGAAAGTCTAGAGTTGCATTAGAATCCAATTACGTTGGATAAAACTTGATGATAGCAACTAAAGTGCTTGAATCCATTACTAATCAATCTATGTATAAGATAGAACATGGCATTATGCTAGTTGTTATGACTAGTGTATGATGGTGTATGCAGTGAAAAATGCCTATATGGGAGCAAATGTACATAATGACATGAGAATGCAGACACAAATGAAATGCATGATAAGGTGATGCTTATTTATAAGTACATGCAAGAAAAATTATCATTGATTAAGTGGACCAAGTGTGTTTGTGTAGCATATATTTTTTTATCCAAAAAGGGAGATAGTAATGCCATAGAAGTATCATGATATGGGATATGAATATAATAGATGATGCAAGTGTGAATGTTTAGTTTTATTGGCATGAGTGATTTGATGAAAAATATGGAAAAAATAAGAAGAAAAATAAGAAAGAAGATAAGAAGGAAGAGAAATAGAAACCTATCCTAGGTATGTAGCTGCTTGGAGCATGACCATACAAAAAAGATAGGATAAATAAGAAAGAGGGAAAAATAAGAAAGAAGAGACTAAGAAACCTATCCCTGGTATGTAACCACTCTAAGCATGACCATACAACAAAAATAAGAAGGAAGAGGAAAGAGGGAAGTGGAAAGATACCTTTGAAGAAGTGCATTGTGTTGCAAAGTGGTTTTTTTTATGTTTTTGTTGCTTTTGTATTATTTTTGTATTTTTGTGATTTTGAGAGAGTTGTGATTTTTGAGAGAATGTACAAGAATGTGTTATCCTATTCATAAAATCAGGTGTAGAATACATGAAGATGAATGATGTTGAGAGGCTTCGGTTCTGCTATTATTTTGAGGTTGGCAAGTCAATATGCCCCCAGACTATATTTGTGAGTTATTATGAATGGACCTAACCAATTATGAGTAAATTTATCGTGCAAATGACATGATTTATTTGGGTTTTGTTGATTCTCCTTAAGAACCAAATCTCCTATTTCAAATTATTGTTCATTTATTTTGTTGTTATATTCATGATGAACATGATATTGATATACACGATGTTCGATGGCATTTATGCGATGTTCGATGGCATTTATGCGATGTTCATAAAGTAGTGTAAGTTGATCTAAGCAGGATTAATGAGTAGTGTTATCATAAATAAATTTTTACAAGATGATTTGGAGAGATGGGATCTCTAGTTCTAAAGGTGTGATTGCTTCAATATAATAAACTAAGGAGAATGGGGTTGCCCTAATAGGTGTTTTAATGTTAGTGTAATATGCCCACAGTGCTAGAGAGATTTTATTATACCAATCACAATGAGAGTCGATAACCATTTTGCATAAGATGGCACAAATGATTTTTTTCATGGCTTTTGCTTGACTATTTCTTTAAGGATAATAAGGTATGGAGAAACCGTGTTGGATGTACTTTTTACAAATAGCATAGATATTTATTTTTGAATAGTGTGCTATTATCAAATATGATGCGAGAAGGAATGTGAAAATGACATATGATATGTTGAATGAACTCAATAATTTTAGGTCCTATTGTTTGAGAAAAATAGCCTCTACCCATTTAGTAAAGTATTCCATAGTTGTTATGATAAATTTTTGTTTTCCAAATGATGCTAGGGTTATTTTACCTATGAGGTTGAGACCCCATTGCGATAATGGCCACATAGATTGAATTTACTATTATGCTTGTGATGGTAAATGTGTTAGGTTGGTGTGTTGTTGGTATTTGACACATTTCTTGATGTATGTGCAAAAATCATGTTCCATTGTGGGCCAATAGTAATCCATGCACAAGATGAACTTAGTGATGGCCATTCCATTGAAATGACCTCCACAAGTATTGTCATGGGAAAAAATGATGACATGGTTAGCTTCATGTGACTGTAGACATCAAAGGAGGATGTCATCATAGCTTTGTTTGTATAAAATATCCTCCAATAATGTGTATCAAATATTATTTTTCCAAAATATATTTTGGGTGGCTTGAGATAAATCAGGAGGGAGCACACTTAATTTGAGATAGTCTTTGATTTCAAACATCCAAAGACTAGGAGATTCGATTTGAACAAAATTGACATCGGTGTTATCA
This sequence comes from Wollemia nobilis, assembly GCA_028583015.1. Lineage (NCBI taxonomy): Eukaryota > Viridiplantae > Streptophyta > Pinopsida > Araucariales > Araucariaceae > Wollemia > Wollemia nobilis. Next base: position 1,298,211 of record JAQPPZ010015344.1, read on the forward strand.
TTCGAAGTGTGTGGTGAAATGGAATATTTGTACATGGTTTGTATGGATATACGAGTAAGTGTGGATTTTTATGAAGGATGGAACCTAGGGAAGCCATGGTATTAAAAAATCAATTATATCCTTGGTAATGCTTCGATATCATACCATGTAAACTATGATAGTAAGTATTTGGTGATGTGTAAGTACTGTTTGAGTATGACATCATAGTAGTTAAATTTACCAATGACCTATTTAACTACTAGCGAGGATTCATCAAAGATGTGGATATGATTAATGCACATTGAGAGAGCTATTTTTAGATCCAATATGAGGGCTTCATACTTTGCATTGTTATTTGTATAGGGGAATTTGATCTTAAAATAGAATGAGATTGGAATACCATGAGGTGTGAAGAAGACACATCCAACACCTTCCCCTTCTTGACATTTTGCACCCTCAAAGAACATTTTTAAGTCCACTTTATCATCCAATTCAACATGTTATTCCTATTTAGTGATATGAAAGATATAATCATCAAGAAGTTTTATGAGAAGAGTCTTGTTGTTTGGAAGTGGAGCTTCAGCCAACTAATCAGTGATGACTTATCCCTTGATGGAATTCTAATGTATGAATTATAAGTTAAAATTGGAGATTAGAATCAGGCATTTGATAGTTCATGTTTTTTGGTATGAGAAATCCATCATGTAGCATAGGGGATTATCCCTAGCAATTATATAAGTAGTATGATTGATCAGGTAATATTATAGATTTTTCATGGTGAAGACAAGTGTTAGGTGTTTTTTTTATATATATTGTATCGAGTCTCATAGTTGACTAATGTGTGATTGAGATAGTATATGGATTGTTATTGGTGATCCTAATTATTTTGGGCCAATAGAGTACCCAAGATAAAATTGGTGGTTGAGATGTAATGTTGAAATGGTAGATCTAGATGGGGTGGTGTTAATACTGGTGGGGATGTCAAATATTGCTTGATTCATTAAAGGCATTTTGACATGCTTGATCCCATTTGAAAGACACCCATTTTGTAATAAGTGATTAAAAGGGCAACACTTGTTTGATAATTGTGTAATGAAGCGATGGATCACTTGAATTTTATCCTGTAGGCTATGCAATTATGTTAGATTTGTGGGGGGTGGTATTTTAGTGATGGCTTTGACTTTGTTAGGTTCAAATTCAATGCCCCACTGAGAGATAATGAATCCTAAAAGTCTTTTAGAGAGTACTCCGAAGACACATTTATTTGGATTCAGTTTGAAATTATGTTCAAGGAGATGATCAAATATTTACTCTAAGATGTCAAAGGTGTAGACTTTTTTGTTGAGATTTTGCTACAAGGTCATCCACATAATTATCCATAATTTTTTGCATGTAATAATGGAATATGTAAGTCATGGCATGTTGATATGTGGCACCTACATTATTTAAACTGAATTGCATGACTTTGTAACAAAATATTCCCCAAGAGGTGGTAAAGGCTATTTTATGTTGATCATCAGGGTGAACACAAACTTGATTGTATCCTGAAAATCCATCCATTAGAGATAACATTTCATGACTAGTGTAGGAATCAACCAATGTGTCAATGTTTGGAAGAGGAAAGTAATATTTAGGGCATGCAAGTTTAAAGTCTTAAAATTTCATGTAGATGTGAATTCCTCCTTTTGGTTTTCCTACAGGGATGACATTGGCTACCCACTCAGGGTAGTTAATTGGTTGAATGGATTCAACATCTAATTTTTTTTGTATTCATATTTTACCATCAAGGCAATGGTAGGATGCATTTTCCAAAGTCATTGTTTGATTGGTTTGGCATATTTTTCAACCTTTATGTTGTGAGCCACCATATTAGGATCAATAACCAACATGTCGATTTAGGACCACGTGAATGTTTTCTTATACTTCATGAGGAATTTAGTGAGTTTTTGTTTATTGAGAGACAAGTTTTTCCCTAACTAGAGAATACATGGATTCTAAGGATCATTGTTAATGTTAATTTCGATAATATCTTCCACCAACATGTTAGAATCCTACTCCTAACACCCATACTCATAACTCTATTTAATTATCTTATTTATTCATATATATTTCACAAAGGTGGTGACTCTTGATCACACCCTTCACATAACTAGAAATAGGCATTCACTTGGTGTAGTAAGGACATCAATATGAAAATAATCTTATTCTAATTATTGATTACATCCCTCAATCTCAAAGTGATTCGTATACAATAGTTTTCATTCTAATTTATCCCTATTTTTCCTTGTGCGTATCCAAGGTAACTTGTAGGTGGTAAGTACCCTTACATCTGGTATCAGAGCTTTCAAACTGGGATAAGGATAAGGCAATCACACTACGTATCCATTGCACACCAGTTCTACTGAGAGTACAACCAAGTTTATGGTCAAAAAAATAGAAGAGCAGTACACCGACATCACTGACGTAGAGCAACAAGAAATTAAATTCATCGATGGAATTTTCAAACAAAAATAAGAAGGCATCAAATTTTTCGTCAAGATCATCCAATCTGGTGATAAACAGTGTCTAAAATTATAGAAAATTTGATTTGAAATTCGTTGTCAGCGACACCCTGTAAACTCCATTAGAGGAAAATGTTTTTTCGGTGACTAATATAAATTAAATTAAAATCACATTAAGGTTTAAAATATTTTGACGATCGTTAAATAATCACCGGCATCAGATACAAAGGTAAGATTTTTTTAAAAAAAGTAAATGGGAATTATCCCACATTTTCTAGGAGGTAAGAAAAAACAAGTTTAAGAATAGGTTCATGCATACACCAAAGTGTAACTACTATCACACTCCCTCCTTGCACGAACTTGACCGCCACGTCCCTAGCCTACCAAACCTTGCTGCCCGCTCCCACTACCTGTCGTTGTCCATAATTTGTCATTGCTTTTTGAGCCTTGTTGTTTGCTCTCATCACTTATCACTGTCCACACTCCACCCTCATCTTTCGAGCCTTGCTAAGCATTTGCTCATTGAAAACCACCATCAATTACTACTTGGCTACGTGCTTCCTAAAGAAAAAAAACAACAATTTTTTTTTCTAATTTTTACTAAATTTTGAAAACAAAAAAATCATCAAATTTTGGTTCAATTTTTGAAACTAAAAGTGATTTTTTTGTAAAAATTTGAAATTACCTAAATGGCTAATGGACGAATATCATAGGACTCCACTCTCAAAAAATTGGAGTATGAAATTTGCCAACTCAAAGACCAATTTTCTCAAGTTAATCTCATCACAATGCCAGGCCTTCAAGAACAAATGACAGGGCTAAACTTGAAATACGAGACACTAACTCAAGGTATTGACAAAATAAATCAAACTATGGCACTAGCCTTAACCAATCAATCTTCAAATTCTCAAAGCTCAGGCTCATCAGGAGGATCACCACATCAGGCACATCTTGGAGGCCCACAAACATCTATCCTCCCTAGAACGACTAAACTAGATTTTCCTAAATTTGAAGGAGGTGATCCTATGAATTGGATTTACTGGCCATAACAATACTTCTCTCTAAACCAAAAACCTGAGGCACAAAAAGTTTGTATTGCATCCTTTCACATCGAAAGTGATGCTATTCAATGGTATCAATGGTATGAAAAGACTAATGGCATGCCTACTCGGATATAATTCACACATAACCTATTGGTATGATTTGGTCCTAGTAAATTTGAAAATTTCACAAGAGCCCTTACCAAGCTATGTCAAACCACTTCAGTGCACGAATACCAAGCTCAATTCGAGAAATTAGCCAATCGTACAATAGGGCTAGATGCCTCATTTTTTCAATATTGTTTCACTAATGGGTTGAAAGAAGAAATTTGGCTAGAGGTACAAATGTTCAACCCCAAGACCATGATGAATACTATTGGATTAGCCAAATTGGTCGAAGACAAATTCAATGCACAATGACAATAAGGGAAACCACCTACGGAGAATTCATAATTCACCTACAATACCCCCAAACCTACACCTATGGGGAGAGCACAAACTGCTTACACCACTCCTAAACTAAACCTAATATTACCAATCAAACATCTTAGCTTTGAAGAAATGAAGGAACGATGTGCTAAAGGCCTTTGCTACCATTGCGATGAAAAATTTGAGCAAAATCATAAATGCGCTACATGGAAGTTATATATTTTGGATGCAAGATATCCTAACAATTCAACAAAAGAATAAAATGAGATAGAAGTAGAAGTACTACCATATACACCCAAAAATGATGATGAGATTACACCTAAATTTTCTTTCAACGCCCTTGTAGGATTTTCTTCTCCACAAACTATGAAATTCAGAGGATATTTCAAATGAAGAAAACCTCATTGTGCTTATTGACTCTGGTAGTACACATAATTTCATTGACCCATGCATGGCCAAACAAGCTAGTTTCTATATACAACCCTGTAATATTTTTGAAGTTATGGTTGGTAATAGTGGAAGAATTGCTTGTAAAGAAAAGTGCCAAAATATTAAATTCACCATGGGTGATTATAGCATGAAAAATAATATGTATGTACTTTCGTTAGGGGGATGTGATATCGTCCTAGGAGTACAATGGTTATGAACACTCGAAAAAATCAAATGGGATTTTGAGGCACTATGGATACAATTTACAATAAAATATCAGACATATACCCTTAAAGGACTACAATCCAACCTCTCCCAAATTGTGAGTTCTCACTGTATGGAGAAAATATTATGCAAATGAAGTAAATGAGGCAACAAAACTACAACTTCTAGAACAACATAACAAAGTATTTAATGAACCAAAAGGATTACCCCCAAAACAAAGCCATGATAACACCATTCAAACTCTTCCAGGACACCAACCCCCTAATATTCGGCCTTATCGATATCCATATCTTCAAAAATAGAGATAGAGAATATAGTAAAAGAGCTACTTAAAGCAGGAATTATTAGACCCAGTAAAAGTCCTTATTCTTCACCTATGATATAGGTTTAAAAAAAGGATGGATCATGGCACCTATGTGTAGACTTATGATCCCTTAAAAAATTAACCATCAAGAATAAATTTCCTATCCCAATCATCGATGAATTATTAGATGAACTTCATGGGGAAGAATACTTCTCCAAACTCGATTTACGATCAGGATATCACCAAATACGAGTTAAAGAAAGTTATATTCCCAAAAAATCTTTTCAAACTCATGAAGGGAATTATGAATTCATGGTTATGCCTTTTAGGCTTACTAACGCTCCTTCCACGTTTCAAAGTCTAATGAATAAGGTATTTCACCCCTTCCTTCAAAAATTTGTATTAGTTTTCTTTGATGATATTTTCATTTACAGCAAAACATGGGAAGATCACTTACACCATATAGACTAAGCATTGAAAATATTGAAGGACAATCAACTATATGCTAAAATATCAAAATTTTCTTTCATAAAACAAGAAATGGAATGCTTCAGACACATTGTCTCTAAATAAGGAGTTAAAGTGGATCCCTGTAAGATTGAAGATGTAAAAAATTGGCCTACCCCAAAAATGTTGAAAATATTGCACATGTTTTTAGGATTAACAGGGTATTACTGCAAATTTATCCAAAATTATGGCAAAATCGTAGCCCCTTTAACAACACTACTAAAAAAGAATTATTTTCTTTGCTCTCCAAAAGATACAGATGCCTTTATCACCTTAAAAAATACCATGTGTACCACCCCTGTTTTAGCTATGCCTAATTTTTCCAAACCCTTTATTATCGAGAGTGATGCCTTAGGACTAGGCATAGGCACAATTCTCATGCAAAATGAAAGACCCCTAGCTTTTACAAGCAAGGCATTTTCCAAAAGAATTTGGCCTACTCTACATATGAAAAGGAGATGTTAGCCATTTTCCATGCTATTCAACATTAGAGACCTTACCTTATTGGCCAACATTTCATTATTTGCATAGACCACCATAGTCTAAAATACCTCCTTGAGCAACAAATAACCACTCCAAAGAAACAAAAATTGGTAACAAAACTACTAGGTTATGATTATGAAATCATATATAAAAAGGAAAGGATAACAAGGTTGCGGATGCACTTTCTAGAAAGTTTGAGGAAATTCCCCAATTACATGCTCTTTCTTTCCCTATTCCTAAATGGATAGACCAAGTCAGTGAAGAGTCATTTAAGGACCCCACCACACATACCATAATTTAACAACTCCAATAAAATTCCATGAGTAAGCCTCACTATTCTTGGAAGGATACCATACTACATTTTAAAGAACGTCTTGTCCTATCGCCTATATCTGCATATCATATAAAACTCCTCCACGAATTACACGATACATGCACTGTAGGACACTTTGGATTTCTACAGACTTATAAAAGAGTGACTAGATATTTTTATTGGATAGGAATGAAAAATGATATTGAGAGGTTCATACAAGAATGTGAGACATGCCAAAGGCATAAGGGAGAAACAGTGGCTACACCAGGTCTTCTTCAAAATATTCCAATACCAACTAAAACATGGGTTGATATTTTGATGAACTTTATTGAAGGCCTTCCAAAATAAGTAGGTAAAACAACCATATTAGTCGTGGTCAATCGTTTATCTAAATATTCCCATTTCTACCCGATAAGTGACCCTTATACAGCTAGCACTATCACTCACATTTTCTTGGATAATATTTTTAAATTGCATGGCATGCCTTCCACTATATTTAGTGATCGTGACTCCACTTTCACTAGTAATTTTTGGAAGGAATTATTTAAACTCCATGACAACCAACTTCTAATGAGTTCTGCCTACCACCCCCAAACAGATGGCCAAACTAAAGTTGTTAATAAATTTCTAGAAACCTACCTCCATTGTTTTATTTTTACTCAACCCTTTCACTAGGTTAAATGGCTACCATTAGCAGAATGGTGGTATAACACCACATGCCACACAACCATTAAAATGACCCCGTACAAATCCTTATATGGTCAAACACCACCATCCCTTACTTCATATATTCCAAGATAGACAAATGTTCCAGTAGTAGATATGGAACTTTCTACACGAGATACCATGATGCGAATCCTTAAAGAAAATCTACTCACCGCTCAGCATCGTATGAATCAATAAGCGGACCAACATCAAATTGAGTGTAATTTTCAATAAGGCAATATGGTATTCCTTCGATTGCAACCATATCACAAAACTTCACTTAAAATCAAAGGCTCCCAAAAGTTAGCACCTAGATTTTATGGACCCTATAAAGTTCTACAACGTATTGGATCAGTTGCTTATAAATTGGAGCTACCTAAGTCCTCTAAAATTCACCATGTGTTCCATGTTTTGTGCCTTAAACTATTACTAGGAACACACATCACTACCCAAACTCAACTCTCAAAATATATAGAGGATGAGACAATCATGCTTACGCCTAAGACTATCCTAGATCGTTGCATGTGCCAACTTTGCAATCGCAACATCATTAAAGTTTTGGTTCAATGGAAGGATATACCCCCAAAAGATACCACATGGGAGACACTCAATAACATCCAAAAGAAATTTCCTCAATTTCATCTTTGAGGATAAAGCTCCTTTTAAGGAGGATGTCATGTTAGGATCCTACTCCTAACACCCATTCTAATCACTCTATTTAATTATATTATTTATTCATATATATATTTCAAAAAGGTGATGAATCTTGATCACACCCTTCACATAACTAGAAATAGGCATTCACTTGGTGTAGTAAGGACATCAATCTAAAAATATATCTTATTCTAATTATTGATTACATCCCTCAATCTTAAAGTGATTTGTATACAATAGTTTTCATTCTAATTTACCCTTGTTTTTCTCGGTGCGTATCCAAGGTAACTTGCAGGTGGAAAGTACCCTTACACAACATGTGGTATCCATCCTCCAGTTGGGTGGGTATAGGAATTATATTGAAATCATCAGCTACATTTTCAATGGAAGAATTTTTTTTTTTGGCTATATCCATATGGTGTACACTAGAAGATTGATGGAATAATGGAATGTAGGTATTGGCATGGCGGAGGACTTGTGGGGTGGGAAAAAATGGTGTGGAGATATATTGGATGGAATATGATCAAAATTAATATAATCCAGATTGATGGCAAGAATACAATTAGGATGTGTGTTGTAGTGAAGAGGATCAAAAAGGTCAACTGAGATCATGTTGATTGTAGGTTTCATGGATGATGTGTGTTGCACCATATTAGTCGGTTTAGAAGGGTGTATTATTGTTTGTAGTAGTGGTAGAATTTGGTGAAGAAATATAGGAGGATAAGTCGATGGAGGAAGTTGTCATGGTGGATGTTTATGAGGAAGAAGTGGAAGGATCAGAAGGAGAATGGGAAACATGCAAAGAAAATTATTATCTCCTTCAAATGGTTTAGTTATGGGAAATATGAGGGAAAATATTTCTTTTGAGCTATCTCAATGGATAGAAAGTGTATTGAATTGTATATCTAGCTCATCGTCAGAGATTTTGGAAGATTCTTGGTGAATCATGGCTACATGGAAGAAATATGAAGGAATGTCAATGGATGACTAAGAGGATAGGCTTCTTGTTGGAGAAGGATAGTTAGAATTTGTAGAGTTCTCCTTGTCATAATTGGTAAGTGTGATCCTAAAGTATTCGACTTGACATGTGAGTTCATCCTGACATGTGTATTGATAACCTATACCTACTCTATCATTGGGTTTTAGGAAGGTAGGATTGATGATGTTATACCACCCTTGTTCATGGTGACCCAAACCATACCCTTGCTAGTTTTATTGTTAAAATAATGTAAGGAAAATTTTGGATTAGACAGGTAATCAAGATTTTATAAGAATGGAAGCTTAGGTTCAAGGGGTTTAATGGATTGTAAGGAGGTATCAATACATCCATATATGAAGTTGGTTTGATTTATGGGAAACCCTATTGAAATTATACCATAAATTGTTAGAGGTGCATTTCAAGGATGGCCAAAATTTCATGTTGATTGGATGCTAGGTGGGGTGAGGCAAGTGTTATGTACCACATACTCTCCAGGTCCTAGACTTGTCATAAGTACAAAAATATGTTGTGTCTCAAGATGCATTTAAGATATCAAGGTTACAAAATTTGGCAAAGGTGAGGTGGAAATATTAGATTCTTGGGATTCAAGTGGAAGATCAATAGGTAGGTAGGTAATGAGAAGTGGTAGAGTACTAGGTCAAGGAGAAGGACACAAAGTGGAAGAATTGGAAAGTGGAGATTGGTGAGGTGGCATGTGAGAGGTGAAGTAAGGGGGTGGGAGAATGGTTAGGTAAATAGTAATGAGGAGAGGTATTAGAATAATTTTTATGAGGTAGTACATGGGGGGTGAAGGAAGGAGGTGAGAAAATAGTTGGGGATGGTTAGGAAAATGATCATAGGGGAGGATGAGGATGGATGATTAGAGAAGTATTTAAGGATGTAGATGCTATTGGTGTTGTTTTTTGGGTGGTTATTGGAGGTGTGATTGGTGTGGTTGCAATGTGGGTGGAAGAAAGGGTGGTAGCAGGTGAGAGTGTGATTAGATTGTAAATCTGAAATGGATCATCATTGAACTGAATTCGATGGACCTCTCTTGTATGTAGGTATTTGATATAGTGGTGGATGATGAAGGAAACACATTGCATGTCTCAGATTCAAGGTCTACTAAAGAGGAGGTTGTATTGCATATCTCCCTTGATGATCTGGAAATGAGTGGAGATTATTTTGACACTTACCTTGATTTGTAGAATTATTGTACCCAATGTTTGAAATAATGTGCCATTAAAAGACTTTAAGTCTATTGCAGGGGTAGAGTGGTATTCTGGTGTAATTTTGATATGATTGAGAGTGGGTGATGTGATGATGTTGATAGAATATCTAGTGTCAATAAACACACATTTATAGGTGGTTTCATCAACTTTTATCATGATCCAACCTAGGGTCTACGAGAGTTATGATCTCATGATCGTAGAACATGATGGACGGTTGCATGCTTGTATGCACATTGCCTAAAAAATTATGAAAGTGTTGTTATAATTTGTTTTAATATCAATTGACCTTAATATATCATTTAAAACCTCATGATGAGGTTGTGATAGGGGGTCATGAATTGATAGCTTAGTGGGCACTATTTAAAGTTGATGGGCAAGACTACTTCAAATGGTGATGATTGGCCTTGATTATGGAGGTGGACCTTGGGGTGGTGGAGGTGTGGAATATGGTGGGACCATTACTAGAACTTATGGTGTATTAGGTTGAGAAACATATTTGTTATTCCATGTGATGATATTGGTCATATTGATAAAGCCTTGTTGTTCAGGTACATAATTGACCTGATTTACTTGAGGGCTCTACCCTTGTGTATTGGATGTGGAAGCTTATGTTTGGAGGATGGTATGTTATGATAGAGGGTTTTGAAAGACATCCAATTTTTTGTTGGAAGGACCCAAGGGATTTTTAATGTAAATGATGTTGTTATCAATGATGTCTTGGATGAGGTACCAAAACTATTAGCAATTATTGATATCATAACCTTTGCAATGATGATAGTCACAATGAGCATATTCATTGTACCCTCTTGGTTTTGGTAATATAGGGTGTTTTGGTCAAAATTTAGGTAAGGCTAGGTGACCAACAGTTAGAAATCATTAGAATATGCTACCTATAGGCTTAGTCAAAGGGGTCCATGCATTGGGTAGACAATCACCCAAACGTTAGGGGGTACATGGGTTAGGCTACGATGGGGGGAAATGCATTCCTTAGGTGTGGATGAGTTGGTTATTACAATGGTATATTTTGAGTGGATGGGGTGTCAATGGCATTAAGCACAAAATTTGCGGTTTGAGGGGGTTTAGGTTGGTTTTGATTGAAATTGCCCTTTCGAAATCTGTTTGGATTGTATTCAAAATTTGTATTGGGTTTGATCTTCCCATTTTTGATTTTAACCTCCTTAATGAGCTTGGCATTATTGAATGCTTCCACAAATGTGCTATGTGATTGCATTTGTAAATTTTTGGAGATGGCTTTAATACAACTCCTTACAAATACCTTAACCAATTCCATTTGAGGAAGAGGAAAATGGATATCATTGATAGAAACTCTCCATCATGTGACATAGTCATTGATGGATTCATCCTCAAACTATCATAGGTTATAGATATGTGGTAGTGATGTCTAATTTTTTATGTTGAGGGTGAAGTGTTCAAGGAAAGTATTTATCAATTGTTCAAATGTATATAGGCTATGACAAGGCAAGTTATCATACAAATTCAAAGTTGATCCCTCAAGTTATTGTGGGTGTTACAGTTAGAGTATATTACATCATTTGGATCATGTAAATGTACCACCTTAGGTACATAGTTATAGGAGGAGATTACTTTAGGGGGAAGTTAGCTATTTACTTCAAGCAATGTAATAAATACACAACTGGCAATGTGCAAGTTATAATGTGCAAGATGTCCCCTTGTATAGCTAGGTATATTTTTGGCCAAGGAATTTATATTCTTATATAAAGGGCTTCATAGTAGTAGATCAGTATCAAGTAAGTATCAAGTCAAGTTCTTATCTAGTGTAGTGTAGTATATAGTGGTACTCCTATATGGAGCACAATGTAGCTTTTTAGCGTATATTAATGGAGTGACCATTTCCTCCATACTATATTATAATTTCATAATTTCTACTTATAGTATATTTTAGTCATATTAGAGACTCACTTGCTTTTATATTTATTACATCTTATTAGGACATGTGTTAGATCTCTTCCATTGCATATATCCTCAAAATCTAATAGTGGTATCAGAGCCACGATGAATCAAGATAGGAGGACCTACATCCATCATAAGATAAGTCTAGTAGATCAAGAGGAATAGGGAGATCTACCATTGCTACTATTGGCATGCATCTTTTCAAACCATATCTACCGTTGTGCACCACTGCATACAAAAGTGACCATTCGAATTAGTTGATAAAAAAAACCACAATAGTCAATAGGGTTAGAAAAGTGATGACTAAAATAAATCTCTGTTGCAAAATTTTTGAGATTATATTTGGCTAGAGTATTTCCACAGATTTGTAGAAAAAAACTCATGAATACTAGGACTTAACATTCATACCACTAGACTGACAAATCAACTAGTGAATATTATTATCTCCCAGTTTACAAATTCTTCAATTCCAGTTTCTATCATCTTGTTGCAAGAAAAGGAGATTCAAAAAAAGGTTAGGAAGCTTCCTACAAGATATTTAGGAAGAATATATTCTTAGAATAATTCCAACACTTACAACAATAAGAAATAAAACTTAAGATTTCAAATACCTTGAGAAATGTCTCATTATAAGAGCTACAATCCTGCAAATTGCAAAAGTAAAGAAAAGGCTACAATATCTGTATATAAGACTCAAGGAAGAAGAGACTCTAGAAGTTGAGTCATAGAATGAGATAGGATATTGGTGATCTCCATTCAATATCAATACGTATATATTGCAAAAGCATAAAATACCATAGAAGCCTTGATCAAGAAAAAGGTTGTAGAAGCCTTAATTTTGAAGAAAACTTTATAAAAGAATTCTTGACTCAGAAGATAAATTTTTGACTTAGAAAATAAATTTATGAATCATAAGAATACTCCAAAGAATATTTCTTGAAGAAAACATAAGAAAATAATTCCTGATTCAGAAGATAGATTTCTGATTTATAATAATACTCCAAAGAAGATTTCCTAAAGAAAACTTTAGAAAAAAATTCATAATTCATAAGATAAATTCTTGATTTAGAAGAAAACTCTAGAAAGAAGTTCTTGAAGAATACTCTAGAGAAGAGTCCAAGAAATAGGATATTGGTGATCTCCTTTACTGATTAAAGACTTCTTTCAAAATAATCTAAAGAGATCTAAAGTAGATCTCATTGGAAAAATTATAATCTTGGAAGAGATAGAAAGGGACTAATAGAGCCTTGTTCCTGATCAGAGAAGTGCAGATTTAAGAGATCCTGGAAGAATATCTCATCACCAACACTTTCAAAAGTAGAAGTTTGAAGAAAAGGTCTTAATTGGATGACCAAAGAAGCTAAAATATAGAAGACCTTGGAGAGGTCTTAAGGAGAAAAAATAAGAAGGTTTGGAGAGCCTTTTTGTAGATCTCAAAGAAGCATCATCAAAAGAGTTCCTAGGAGAACTCATTGGAGAAATCCACTACCAAGAGGAAGTTCCTGATAGTGAAGAACTTGGGACAATTGTTGCCATCTAATAACAAGCCCAAGAGAAGTAGAATTTGGCAAGGAGTTCCAAATCCTAGAAGAAGAATCCAGTGAAGACCTCAAGACATTCAAAATCTTGAGAAGAAGATCATGTTTGAAGTCTGAATTTGACAAGAAGCTTGATGGAAGATTTAGACAGAATAAACTTACCAAATCCAAGATATTTTGATATTGCCTCTCACAACAATGAGGTACAATTTAGAGAAAGGAGTTCCTTGAATCTACAATAGAAAATTAAATATTACTAGAAGGATCAAGCTACCAAATCCAAGGCTCATGATAAAATATTCAAGGCTATAGTTTGGTGAAGTAGGAAGCTATTCTGGACAACCAACAAGAAGTTGTGAATTCAACCATTGCAAGGTAGCAACTTGGTGAATCAAAAACACCAAGATCTACATCTACTTTAGAATCCATCAAAGAGGTAAGCAACTTGGGTGCAATTAGGTTCATTAATTAAACCTCAAATTGGATTATTATCAAACTTTGTTAAGGCACCATATTTATATTAAAAGTTATAGAAAGATAAATTGCATTATAGTCTTCAAATGTAAAAATGAAAAATTCATTTTAAGGATTATTTGCACATTAAATAGGAGTTGGATATTTTTTAAAGAAAGAAAATTATCATCTACCTATTTTCTGTCTAGAAAGCAAGAAGACTAGATCCTACAATATTGATTGTTGTGAAAAATTATAGAATATTCATTAAGGGTAAATTATAGATCACTCTTAAAATTTTCAAATATTATTAAGTGCATCTAAAATTATTTTGAGAGTTCATTTACTGGAGCAATAAGGTGAGATTGTTGTTACCATTAAAAGTGCATTGGCACTATACTAGTTGATCTCTAACTAGTTACTCTCAAGAGTTAGTTTGTGTTTGTTGATTGTTAAATATCAAGGACACAAAAATTAGTATATTATCAAAGTGTTTACAGACACTATTTGGTGCATATAGCCTACAATATTTCATGGCCCGAAGAAGCCACACAAATTAAGTCATATTCCTCCAAGGAGTGGAGAAGAAAGCCACCATCAAAATCAACAATGAAAGCTTCAAATCAAGACTTGGTGAGTCTCATATTCAAAGTTCACTAAAGGCTATTTATAGAAATAAATAGTGAAGAAATTACTTCTACAATAGAGCTTCTATCTATGTGGTTACAAGCTTGGGTTCATTAAAAAGCAAAGAAGAGTGTTGTCTAGTCAAGAGGACAACTCCAAAACTTGACATTACCTACTTCTAAAGTTGTCATACATCTAGAGATTGTAAAAGAGGTGCAAAAAGGTATCATATTCTCAAAAGTATTTATATTATATTGCACTACTCTAATCTACCCTACATAGGAAGAAGGATAGGTCTTCGGTGCCAAAAGGACACACTCTTCAAAAGGAGAAAATAAGTCTAAGGTAGCCATGTAAAAGCATTCTCCAAGCAAGGTAAAAGGATCTTCTATAAGGTTCATATCATATATGATTTGGACAACCAAACCTGCAAGAAAACAAAGCACAATACAAGGAAGGCTAATCATTATATCAAAGGCAAAAGAGTACATAACAAAAAAGAAGAAAAGCACAAATAAGTGGATGTACATCCGAGGAGCACCATTGGAGTAGCTTAAAATCCACAAGAGCATTTCTAAAAGTCTATAAAATCATTTCTCCAAGTTTCCAAGGTGTTGCTCACCATTCCGGCTAGAAACAACTCACTCCAAACAACATTGAATGCATAAAATAAAGAAGGAGTTGGTTTGTGTTATATTTATAATAAACATATTGCAAAGATATGTTGAAGAGGTGTTATGTAGAAATCCCATGCACAAAAGGAAGGTGACACTTTTCACCTAGAAGGAAACCCTAACATTTCCACACGAGTGCCCATCCATTACAAGCTTGACCAAGAAGGCATTATAGGGAAGAAGGTTGGTGCATTAGAAGAAAAGCAACACTTGTCACCAAGAAGCATGAGCACCCATTCAAGACTATAATGATCATTCCTAGGCATTAAATAAAATAGACATGACACTTTTCACTCGCCTCAAGATTCAACTCCTATTTGAGGTGTGAAAGACCAACGAACAACAGGATTGAAGGTTGAATTCATAGAAGCATTATAAGTTGAGTTTGTGGTAGAATTACATAGTAGCATCGGTATCATAGAAGCAGTAAGAATAGAGTATTTAATGCTCCTAGTCAAAGCATCCAGATGTAAGGCATCCATTGTCAAAGCAGTGCCATCAAAGGTATCAAGAAACTAGGCACCATTTGAGTTAAAGAGAAGCTAAAGCCTACACCCATACATTGGAGATAACAGTCAAAATATCACTAAAGAGTATTTTATACATCTGAAATATAGTTCCAGATACATAGAGGTTTGGGGTATCACAAAGGTAATACTTTACCTTATTATTTTATTTCATTAAAAGGGAAACATAAGGTAGAATATAAGTTTGACATATTAAAAGAAATCAACCATATTCGAATGTAATATTAAAAGGAAAAATATATATTAAATAGCCTAATATTTGCAATCTAAAACATAGGAGAAATAAGAATTTCTACGTGGATAGATTAAACATCTAGTATTGCAAATATTTGAAGAACACAAGCTTATACTGAGAGGGGGGTGAACAGTATAAGACCACTTTTTACTTTTCCTTTCAATTCAATATTATGTCATGTATAGATAGCAGTATCAATAGCAGTAATCAAAGCAATGCACAAAACACCATACACAATAGAGACACCACAATTTACGTGGTTCACCCAATGTGGGCTACTCCATGGAGAAAATATTTTACTAAAATTTTCTCAATCAATCTCTTTGGGAATCCTTCCCAATTACAATGTTTATGGACCTCTATCCAAAGGAGATGTTGATCCCCTAATCTCAAGTTCATGGATCTCTTCCATAGGAGAACTCTTTCCCCTTCTGCTCTGGCTAGTGATCTTCTAGAAGACTTTGTCTCTCTCGTTGCACTGACTAGTGGATCTCTCTCCACTTGAAGACTCCTCACTCAGATCTATCTTCAATTGTCCTAGTTGCTGGATCTCTATCCACTGAGACTCTATCCTCTATACTCTATCACCTCCAAAGCTCTATCTCAATAGGTTCACTCAGAACCTTCTCAAATCTTCTCAACAAGCTCACTCAAAACTTGTCCAAATCTGCTCAACAAGCTCACTCAAAACTTGTCCAAATTTGCTCAATAGGTCCACACAGAACCTGCTCAAATCTGCTCAACAGGTCCACATAGAACCTACTCAAATCTGCTCAATAAGTCCTCTCTAGGACTTGTCCAAATCTACTCAATAAGTCCTCTCTAGGACTTGCTCAAATCTTCTCAATAAGTCCTCTCTAGGACTTGCTCAAATCTGCATAGCAAGCTTCCACAAAAGCTTACTCAACATCAGTCCACAAGCCTTCTCAAAGACTTGTCTCAAATCTGCTTAACAAGCTCACACAGAACTTGTCCAATCTCATAGAATCATAAAGAGAATTGTTAGAGACTCAATATGTTCTATACTCAAATCCAATCTCAACTCAAATCAATCTCATAGAAGCATAAAGAGAATTGTTAGAGACTCAATATGTTCTATACTCAAATCCAATCTCAACTCAAATCAATAATATAGAATAGTTTGTTTTATGGAACTTGAACAACCACATGCATCCACTTGACTAGGCTCAATCAACTCAACTCAACCAATCACCTTAATGAACAACCCTTTCTCACAAACCCTAGTCCAAGCATGTATCAACCAACTCAAAATATTTCCAACAATGCTCAACAACAAATCTCACATAACAATGATACTCATGTTCTTTTCTAACTCAAGTTCAAGTTCTTTGCACAACCAATGACAAAACAAAAAACACAAAAAAAAACAGGTTTCAACAACAATGCTTATAAAACAAGGTTTAATCACAACTCTCAATCCAGAAAACCTTGAAGCATTTAACCAATCACTTTCGAAAAGGAAACCACAATCAATCCTTTTCACTCCAATGATATTTTCAGAAATCAACCACCCAAATCAATCAATAGGAGAATGTGCCCATACCTTTTATGAATATGAAGAAGCCTCTTTGGAAATCTGCCACAATCACAATATTCTCTTGCCAAACTTCATGAGGGTTAGGAGAAATTACAAAACAAATATCATAACCTTTTACACCTTATTTCTCCTAGTCAAAAATCACATCCACCACTAGAAAATAATTAAAAATAATTATTTCCTCAATTAATTAAGCATAGCATGAATATCACCACAACCATTTACCATTCCCTTATTTCTCCTAAAAATCACTTTGCACTAATGCACAACTCACTAAGCTCCTTAATGCAAAAATTCCCACATCAAATAGTGCAAAATATAAACCACAACTCATAAATCACATCACCATAGTATACCCTCAATAATGGTGCTTGAAACCTTAGCTTTGAAAAATTAAAACATTAATTATTCATTCTCCAAAAATTGCGGCGACGGGCATACCTTAGAAAATAAAATATTTTTTCGGCTTCGAAGAATGCGGTGACAACAAACCATGCGAAAACGGGTTTCGGGTGACTCGAACCCAAGACCTGCAGTGAGTGCGCCTTTGCACTCCCTCCACCCACCAAGTGGGCTAAGCTTCCCACATGGAAGCTATTCCACCTTGTGCTCCTTATGCTTCTTCTTTTCGCCCATGAGCTTTTAAACAACGAACAACGCTTCAACCAATACAATGCTAAAATGATGCTCGCGGGAATCGAACTCATGACCTCCGTGCTATCAACACCTTTGCACAATCCAAGCTGCCACTAGGCCACGCTGCCCAATGTGATTTGGGAAGTGGTCACTGTCTACTTTTAACCATTCGCTGCATCACATAAAACAAAACACAAGCTCTTTCCTTCGCATATACCATGCAAGATTATCAACGAGCAAGGATAATCGATTTAAAAACTTGGTGGCATATTTATATGCCTTTCCCTTCACTTGGAAACATCAATGCTTTTAAAACTACCCTCATGACGTCGACGGACATGGCGGAAAACTTTTTATTTAATTTTAAAATTAAAATTAAAATTTTAAATAAATTAAAATTTAAACTAAACCTTTAAAATTAAATTTCTCCATCACCGGGGCACCTTTTTCGATGAAACGAAAAGCCAACTTGGGTTTTAAGAAAAACCCATTTCAAATATGCCATCCATGGTTTTAAATAAAACCTTTTATTTTGCCTGCCTTGGTTTTGATAAAAACCCTTCCTTGCACTTTCACAAAACATAGTGCATACCATCATAGATCCTTTTGACATCAAATAACCTTTTGACATCAATGACAACATTTTAGCTTAGGGACTCAAAATGTCCAACAATATCCCCCTTTGTCATTGATGGCAACCCATATTCATTTTACTGAAACCTGATCTTCTTTTCTGCTCCCCCTAGGACTTTGCTCCCCTAGGACTTTGCTCCCCCTAGCTCAATGCTCTCTCAAATATCAAATCTCTCCCCATATCAAAACTCTCCCCAATATACACAAATCTCTCCCCCTTTGACATCAATGGCAAAGGGTCACCTTTGGGGCTCGGGGCTAAGAATGAGCCTCTTAGCTTAGCCCCTCCCCCACCTCCACATGAGGTGGTTAATTCTAGGGTGGGAGTATTTCTACTCCCCGAAAGCATTGTTCTTTATCTTTATCTTTCTCTCTTCTTCTCTGAGTCTTCTGAATCCTCTCACTGTTTCTTTCCAAGTCATCATCCATGTTCCTATCATCACTTCTGTTCCTGTTCTCATTCTTGTTCTCATCCATGTTCCTATTCTTATTCTTTTATGAGTCTCTATTCCTATTCATATTCCTGTTCTTGTTCATATTCTTGTTCCTATTCATGTTCCTATTCTTGTTCATGCTTCTAGAATATTTGCTCTACACCATCTTGCTATGTGACCATCATTATTGCACTTATAACACTTAATGTTATTATTCCTTGGAGGTGCAACTATCTTAGGACTTCTCCTAGTGAAGCCATATCCTCTTCTATCATTAATCCTGCAATTCATTGCCTTGTGACCAAACCCATTGCATGAGTAGCAATACCCATGGAAAAGCTATCCTTTCCCATATTCCTGTCTTTCATGAGTCCTGCATTGTGAAGCCATATGCCCAAACCTGTGACATGAAAAGCATCTTCCATTGAAGCCTCCTTGTCTTGACCTCATTGGTCTCCTATTCTGATTGTTGTTCCATCTGTATCTTCTTTGTGCATTGTTCCTCTCTTTGTTGAACTCTTTGTTGTCCAACTCATCCTCTGATGTCCCACTTTCACTTAAACTATCTTCTTCTGATGTATCTTCTTCTAAAGTTTCTTCTTCATCAAGACTTGAAGTAGATTCTTTTTCCTATTTCTTTTGAACCTTTCCAAAGCCAAGACCTGTTGAACATGATGTTCGTTGTTGTCCATAGATGAACTTATCCAAGTTCTTAGAGCTATTTGTGAAACTCTTCATCTTGATCTTGGAGTCCTTTAAGTCTTCTTTTAGAGTAGCCACTTCTTGTGCTAACTTCTCACATTCCAAAATCTTTGCTTCTAACTTATCCTTGAACTTGCTTGCCTTAGCCTTTGACTTCTCTAAATCCTCTATGAGCAATAACCTTTCTTCATCACATTCTTGAAACTGACTTTCAAGCTTGGAGTGTTGCTTTCTAACCTTCTTTACTGTGTCAAGGGCATAGATAAGTTCTCCCTTGAGATCATAGCCATTCTCTACTGAATAATCCTCTATTTTTTTACCTTTGTCCATATTATTTCTTTCTTTTGGCTTGTCTTCTATAGGATCATCTTCTTTATCTTCCAAAGCCATTAGAAGATTCTCATCTGGTCTTTCAAGTGCATCTTCAAAATCATCATCACTGAAACTATAACCATCCCTAGTGCAATCATCTTCAAGATGTCCAAATTTACCACATCTAAAACACTTGAGAATAACTGGAGTCCTTTTCTTAACTGGATCTTTCTATTTAACCATAAATAGGACTTCATCTCTATCATTGTCTAAAAAACTAGCATCACTATCAATTGAGTACTTACTTGCATTTTCTGCATAGTAGCTTCTCTTTTGTCTCTGGAAGAACTTCTTTCCTTGTCTGCTTTGTCCATCCTTGCTTCTCTTCTGGTACCTATGTCTTTCTGATTCCCTGTATCTGTGATCCTATTTTTCTTCATCATTGTTACCTTTTGGCTCTTTGCATTCTATTGCATAGTGTCCATACCATCCACAATTGAAACATTTGATAGATCTTAGATCTATGGGTCTTCTGGAACCTCTATCTCTTCTGCCATAATTTGCTTCTTCATCACTGGATGACTCACTACTTGATTCTATCTTCTTTCCCTTTTTCTTTTTGTCTACTTTGAAAGTAGCTTCTTTCGGAGGAATAGGATATTTTGTTCTTATTTCAAAAGTAGTAAGCATGCCAAGCAAAGAATTCCTTGTCAAATAATCACTATCAATTGATGTTTCTATAGCAGAAACCTTTTCACTATACCTTTTTGGAAGAGTCCTCAAGATCTTATCACAAGCATCAGATTCATCAACCTTCATTCCAAGACCTTTCATCTCATGTACAAGTTCATCAACCTTGTTGAGATAGTCATGAATGTTTTCATCATCCCTCATTCTTAGGTTCTCAAATTCTCCTTTGAGATTTCTGATCTTAGCCATTCTGACTCCTTTATCTCCTTCATATATTTCATGCAAAAGTTCCCACATTTCTTTTGTTGTTTTACATTCCATAACCTTCATAGATTTTGCTCTATGCAAACCTTTTATAATTGCATTCATAGCTCTTGAATTTGCATGCATTAGAAGCTTACCTTCCTTATCTATAGGAGGATTGATTGTTGAATCATATCCAAGTTCCATTGCATCCCAAACTTCATTTCCAAGTGCCATCAGGTAAAATCTCATCAGCATACACCAATATAAGAAGTCACTTCCATCAAATACTGGTATTGCATTATTGAAGGGTCCATCTCTTTGATCCTTTTGATCCATTGTGTTCTTAGACCACTTTTCCTTCAAGTTGTCAAACTCTTCTGAAGGAACCCGCTCTGATACCAATTGAAGAACACAAGCTTATACTGAGAGGGGGGTGAACAGTATAAGACCACTTTTTACTTTTCCTTTCAATTCAATATTATGTAATGTATAGATAGCAGTATCAATAGCAATAATCAAAGCAATGCACAAAACACCATACACAATAGAGACACCATAATTTACGTGGTTCACCCAATGTGGGCTACTCCACGGAGAAAATATTTTACTAAAATTTTCTCAATCAATCTCTTTGGGAATCCTTCCCAATTACAATATTTATGGACCTCTATCCAAAGGAGATGTTGATCCCCTAATCTCAAGTTCATGGATCTCTTCCATAGGAGAACTCTTTCCCCTTCTGCTCTGGCTAGTGATCTTCTAGAAGACTCTATCTCTCTACTACACTGATTGGTGGATCTCTCTCCACTTGAAGACTCCTCACTCAGATCTATCTTCAATTGTCCTAGCTGTTGGATCTCTATCCACTGAGACTCTATCCTCTGTACTCTATCACCTCCAAAGCTCTGTCTCAATAGGTTCACTCAGAACCTTCTCAAATCTGCTCAACAAGCTCACTCAGAACTTGTCCAAATCTGCTCAACAAGCTCACTCAAAACTTGTCCAAATCTGCTCAACAGGTCCACACAGAACCTACTCAAATATACTCAATAGGTCCACACAAAACCTGCTCAAATCTTCTCAATAAGTCCTCTCTAGGACTTGTCCAAATCTACTCAATAAGTCCTCTCTAGGACTTGCTCAAATATGCTCAATAAGTCCTCTCTAGGACTTGCTCAAATATGCATAGCAAGCTTCCACAAAAGCTTACTCAAAATCAGTCCACAAGCCTTCTCAAAGACTTGTCTCAAATCTGCTTAACAAGCTCACACAGAACTTGTCCAATCTCATAGAATCATAAAGAGAATTGTTAGAGACTCAATATATTCTATACTTAATGCTCAATCTCAACTCAAATCAATCTCATAGAAGCATAAAGAGAATTGTTAGAGACTCAATATGTTCTATACTCAAATCCAATCTCAACTCAAATCAATAACATAGAATAGTTTATTTTATGGAACTTGAACAACCACATGCATCCACTTGACTAGGCTCAATCAACTCAACTCAACCAAGCACCTCAATGAACAACCCTTTCTCACAAACCCTAGTCCAAGCATGTATCAATCAACTCAAAATATTTCCAACAATGCTCAACAACAAATCTCACATAACAATGATACTCATGTTCTTCTCTAACTCAAGTTCAAGTTCTTTGCACAACCAATGGGCTTCAACAACAATGCTTATAAAACAAGGTTTAATAACAACTCTCAATCCAGAAAACCTTGAAGCATTTAACCAATCACTTTCGAAAAGGAAACCACAATCAATCCTTTTCACTCCAATGATATTTTCAGAAATCAACCACCAAAATAAATCAATAGGAGAATGTGCCCATACCTTTTATGAATATGAAGAAGCCTCTTTGGAAATCTACCACAATCACAATATTCTCTTGCCAAACTTCATGAGGGTTAGGAGAAATTACAAAACAAATATCATAACCTTTTACACCTTATTTCTCCTAGTCAAAAATCACATCCACCACTAGAAAATAATTAAAAATAATTATTTCCTCAATTAATTAAGCATAGCATGAATATCACCACAACCATTTACCATTCCCTTATTTCTCCTAAAAATCACTTTGCACTAATGCACAACTCACTAAGCTCCTTAATGCAAAAATTCCCACATCAAATAGTGCAAAATATAAACCACAACTCATAAATCACATCACCATAGTATACCCTCAATAATGGTGCTTGAAACCTTAGCTTTGACAAATTAAAACATTAATTATTCATTCTCCAAAAATTGCGGCGATAGGCATACCTTAGAAAATAAAATATTTTTCTGGCTCCGAAGAATGCGGCGACAACAAACCATGCGAAAACGGGTTTCGGGTGACTCAAACCCAAGACCTGCAGTGAGTGCGCCTTTGCACTCCCTCCGCCCACCAAGTGGGCTAAGCTTCCCACGTGGAAGCTATTCCACCTTGTGCTCCTTATGCTTCTTCTTTTCACCCATGAGCTTTTAAACAACGAACAACGCTTCAACCAATACAATGCTAAAATGATGCTCGCGGGAATCGAACTCACGACCTCCGTGCTATCAACACCTTTGCACAATCCAAGCTGCCACTAGGCCATGCTACCCAATGTGATTTGGGAAGTGGTCATTGTCTGCTTTTAACCATTCGTTGCATCACATAAAACAAAACACAAGCTCTTTCCTTCGCATATACCATGCAAGATTATCAACGAGCAAGGATAATCGATTTAAAAACTTGGTGGCATATTTATATGCCTTTCCCTTCACTTGGAAACATCGATGCTTTTAAAACTGCCCTCATGACGTCGACGGACATGGCGGAAAACTTTTTATTTAATTTTAAAATTTAAATTTTAAATAAATTAAATTTAAACTAAACCTTTAAAATTAAATTTCTCCATCATCGGGGCACCTTTTTCGATGAAACGAAAAGCCAACTTGGGTTTTAAGAAAAACCCATTTCAAATCTGCCATCCATGGTTTTAAATAAAACCTTTTATTTTGCCTACCTTGGTTTTGATAAAAACCCTTCCTTGCACTTTCACAAAACATAGTGCATACCATCATAGATCCTTTTGACATCAAATAACCTTTTGACATCAATGACAACATTTTAGCTTAGGGACTCAAAATGTCCAAAAATATCATTGTTTTCTAAAATTCCATATTAGGGAGTTATAAGGAATACAACACCAAAGTAGGTAGTTGGAATTTAGAAATATTAAATATCAAATTATCAAATTCTATAAATTAAGGTTCTATAAGAAAAATTAAGAGTTAAAACTAATTACTATACTTGTCTCAAACTTACATTAAAGGGATAAAATAATTCCAATAAATAGAACCTCATCAAACTAGAAAGTGCTTAAGTTCAATAGGAGAAATAAGGTGTAAAAGAAGTTGATTTTTTCTATTCACAAAAATTTACAAAATCAACTCTAAATTGAACTACTATTCTTAAAAGCATTTTATCAATCATTCAACATTACTAGGGAGACATAAGGCATTCTACAAAACCTAGAGTTTCACCAAGGCATCATTAAATCAATAATAAGGAAATTAAAATAAGACCATAAGGATCATAATGACATCAAATAAATTATTTCTTGCAGAATTCCAATTAATTAAGGGACCAAACAATTTCTCTTGTAAATATAAGGTCAAAGAAATCTTATTATATGAAAATTTTTGGGAGATAACTCAAGGAACAACAAAAATACCAAACACAGGTGATACTAAAAATCATAAGTTTGATGAAAATGATGCAAAATCCCTAATGATAATAAAATTTGTTGTCATTTATGAAATACAAACTTATATAAATTCAGAAAAGACATCTACAGAAGCATGGAAAATCTTAGAAAATATATTTGATGGAAAAAATAAAGCCACTATCCTTCATCTTCAAACTCAACTACATTCCATAAAAATGAACAATGGAAAGAGCATAGAACTATTCCTAAGGAAATTAGAATATATCAAAGGGAAATTATCAACCTTAGGAGAATAAATTAAAGATGAAATTCTTACTCAAGTAACCATGAGAGCACTTCCATATAGCTACAAACATTTGGTAACATCTTTACAAGTCCTAAGTAAAGATACTTCTTTTGATGACCTAATCAATTTTATTCAATAAAATGAGGTAGAGAATATAGTTAAAGATGAAATTTCTAACACTGCATTGGCATCAAAAGATAATCCACCAAGGAAATATTGCTTCATCATCAAAAGGATGAATACCATGGTATAACAGGTTTTGTCAGATATGCAAGAGAAAATGTCATAGTACTAACTATTGCAAGTTCATTCCTAGAAATAAGAATCAAAGAAATAAGATGAAAAATGGGAGCATATTTCAACCATTATAATATCAAAATCAGCAGTAAGCTCAGTGTCCAACCAATTATCCCCAATTGGAGTATCGAAAAATGAATAAAAAAGGACACCTAGCTCAAAGGATAGAGGAAATCAAAGAACTGGAAGAATCTATAGATGATTATGAAGTCAAAGCTCTTTCAACAATAAATGTTTTTTATGAAGATACTAACTACTTGCTTGAATAGGTTACAAAAAATAGAGAAGAAGAATACAAGCTCCAAGACAAAGAAGAAGATCCATATTGAAGATTGAAATCTTTAATACCCAAATAATGTAATACGGGGGGTGTTAGAGTTAGAGTATATTACATCATTTGGGTCATGTAAATGTACCACCTTAGGTACATATTTAGAGGAGGAGATTACTTTAGGTGGAATTTAGCTAGTTACTTAAAGCAATGTAATAATTGCACAAGTGGCAACGTGCAAGTTGTAATGTGCAAGGTGTCCCCTTTTATAGGTATGTAGAGTGTTGGTCAAGGAATCTATCTTCCTATATAAAGGGCCTCATAGTAGTAGATCAGTATCAAGTAAGTATCAAGTCAAGTTTTTATCTAGTGCAATGTATTATATAATGGTGATCTTGTATGGAGCATAATGTAGCTCTTTAGATCATATTAATGGAGTGACCATATCCTCCATATTGCATTGTAATTTCATTATTTCTATTTATAGTATATTTTAGTCATATTGCAGACTCACTTGCTTTCATATTTATTGCATCTTATTAGAACCTATTTTAGATATCTTCCACTGCATATATCCTCAAAAGCTAATAGTGGGAATGTTTTGAGCATTAGAGCATCAGAATTGCTGATGCGGTAACATGCAAATTGATAGTTGCTCATATTCTTGGGGGTCCTTCCTAACTCAAAATTTATCAAATTTAAGATCAATATTGGAGGAGTAGGGTGGCATGTGTATATATGGATGGATGGGCTTAGAGCTTAACTTATTATAAGTGGGTTTAGTACACCCATAGCTATTGGAATGTGTATGCAACTACTTGATCTAGTCTTTCATAGTCTGAATAACTTATGGTAAGAATGACACGATGAGGTTGGAACCAATTGGGATGGTAACCAATGAATGATCTAGATAATTATGGTTGGGTGTGTGATAGTTGGTATGTGATGCTTGATTGAGAATGATAAGATTTTGATGCAAATATGGATTCACATTTTGATATGAAGTTTGATTGACCATAGGCATGGTCTCTTGTTGATAAATTGGATCTGGACCCTCATAATA
This sequence comes from Wollemia nobilis, assembly GCA_028583015.1. Classification (NCBI taxonomy): domain Eukaryota; kingdom Viridiplantae; phylum Streptophyta; class Pinopsida; order Araucariales; family Araucariaceae; genus Wollemia; species Wollemia nobilis. The sequence continues at coordinate 1,324,818 of JAQPPZ010015344.1, forward strand.
TTGAGTTTATGTGGGTACTTGAAGTTGTGCATTTTAGGATGGTGTTTGCATATACCGATTACGATCAGGCACATGTTAATTTGTTATGTGAGTAAATGATATTTTATTAGGGTCTTGTTGGATATACCATTTTTGAGGTAGCCCATGAACTACCATTTGTTGCTAATGAGGTATTTGAGCATACCCTTATTGAATAGGCCCTTGATTGGGCATTGGTTGTTTTAAGGAAATTTGAACATACCCTAATTAATTAAGCCCCTGATTGATCATTTGATATTGCTATGTGTTTGATTATATCCAAATTGAGTAAGCCCATGATTGGGTGTTTGTTATTATAAGGGCATTTGAACAAACCCTTATTGATTGAGCCCTTGATTGGGCACTTTATGGTACAAAGGGATTTGAGTAAACCCCTGTTGATGGAGCCCCTAATTGGGCACTTGATTTTACAAAGGAATTTGAGAAAACCCTTATTGATTAAGCCCTTGATTGGGCACTTGATTTTGAAAAGGGGTTTGAGAAAACCCTTGTTGATTGAGCCCCTAATTAGGCACTTTATTTTGCAAAGGGATTTGAGAAAGCCCTTGTTTATTAAGCCCCTGATTGGGCACTTGATTTTGCAAAGGATTTTGAGAAAACCCTTGTTGATTGAGCCCCTAATTAGGCACTTGATTTTGTAAATGTATTTGAGAAAACCATGGTTGATTGAGCCCCTGATTGGGCATTCGATTTTACAAAGGGATTTAAGAAAACCCTTGTTGATTGAGCCCCTGATTGGGCACTTGATTTTGCAAAGGGATTTGAAAAAACCCTTGTTGATTGAGCCTTTGATTGAACACTTGATTTTGAAAAGGGATTTAAGAAAACCATTTTTGATTAAGCCCCTGATTGGGCACTTTATTTTGCAAATGGATTTGAGAAAACCCTTGTTGATTGAGCCCCTGATTGGGTACTTGATTTTGTAAAGGGATTTGAGAAAACCCTTATTGATTGAGCCCCTAATTGGGCACTTGATTTTGCAAAGGGATTTGATAAAATCCTTGTTGATTGAGCCCATGATTAGGCACTTGATTTTGCAAAGGGTTTTGAGAAAACCCTTGTTGATTGAGCCCTTGATTGGGCACTTGATTTTACAAAGGGTTTTGAGAAAATCCTTGTTGATTGAGTCCCTAATTGGGCACTTGATTTTGCAAAAGGTTTTGAGAAAACCTGTTGATTAAGCCCCTAATTGAGCACTTGATTTTGTAAAGGGTTTTTACAAAACCCTTGTTGATTAAGCCCTTGATTGAGCACTTGATTTTGAAAAAGGTTTTGAGAAAACCCTTTTTAATTAAGCCCTTAATTGGGCACTTGATTTTGCAAAGGGTTTTGAGAAAACCCTTGTTGATTAAGACCTTGAATGGGCACTTGATTTTGCAAAGAGAGTTGATAAAACCCTTGTGTGATTTATGAATAGATAGGTTATCTGTGAGATGATATGGAAGGATGATTGGATGTCCAAGAAGGTGGAGTGATGAAGAATTGGATTGCAATTTTTTGATAAAGGGATGGTTGATTTATGAGGGATTGATTGGGGGCTAATGATGTGAATGCATTGATTTGGATTTGTGTTTGAGGATGAGGTGGAGTGGTACCAAATTGGATAGGAGTAAATTTAAAGACCATTTTTGTGGAAGGTAGAAGGCTAGTGGAAGGACCTGAGGGAGAAGCTCCCTATAATACATTCAGTTGTATATTGGGAAAGATGAAGGTGAAGGAGCTGGGTGTGGGACCAAATAGATTAGGATTAGAAATAATAGAGGAGGATGTTGGTGGAAAATGAATACCAAATTTTGGCATGTCAAGTTGAGAGACAACTAATGGTCCTATTTGAAGGATGTGCTAATGGTAAAGGAGAGGATTTTAAGTGATGTTTATCAAAGATGAATTTTTTTACTCACCTAGTTGCTCTTGTTGGGATGACTCTCTTTGGTGTTCACACAATGGATTCACTCGTGCATTTTTAAGAATGCATTCTCTTAAACATGCACTTTGCTCCATGTGTGGACTATATTGTGTAGAAAATGGAATGTAGACCAACTTTGTTAGTGAAAAAAATAATAGAGGATAGTATTTTAATCTATGGGAAGTTTTATTTGATCAAACAAACATCATTTTCTAGAAAATGCACCTCAAGGTGTGTTTTCAGGCCAAAATGTACCTCAACTTATATTTAAAAAAAAAGGTGCGCTATGTCTAGAAAGTGGTCAAATTGATTGTGAAGGTATTCAAAGCAAAATTTATAAAGTTTCCAATAGTTTTAGTGGGGTTTTGAGAAATTTTGTAACTGTTTGTTTGTTAAACTTTAATGTCACAAACAAAAAAGTGTGTGATGTAGATTAAAGTTGATGTTGGATGACCTTGTTTTGTGTGTTTTGATGTAAAATACTACTACAAACACAAGGTAGGTCGATGATGTCTAAAAAAATGTATTTAATGTACACCCTTCCTACTATACTTGAAAGCACGTGAGGAGTGATGGGACAAAAATGGATGAAGGCTTCCTATGATGGTGAAAGGCTCGAGGTGACTAGAAGGAAGGTGTAAAATTCATCTTATAAAAATGGTGGTGCTTTTTAAGACTTGCTACGGGTCTACCTAGGATTTTGCTTCACCGTTATATGGGCTTAGTCAAGAATGACAACTGCACACTCACTAATTATTTAAGCCCTATAATTAAGGGTATCTAATCCTAACCTACCCCAAGGATATCTCAAGGGTAGGGAAATTTTTGGTGATGAAGTCCAAAAAATCACTCTTGGGGGTAAATATGGTGTATAGGGGGCAAACCAATAGTAGGAGATGAAGTCCAATGTTGTTGGTCTCAATTGGTGGTTGGTGATGAAATCCACACAAATAAATGTTTATGCCTTACGTGTGTGTGTATGATGTAGACACCTAAAACATGTCATGCTTAGGGGAGCTACTCACATAGACACATTCATAAGATCAGATGACATAATCTTGGACTTTCCAAGCATCAACAGTGGTTCTCACCACTCATTTGGGGCCTTTTCAAGCCATCCAAGCCTAGAGTGGCCAGACCTTAGCCGCTATAGATGACAATGACCAGATCTTAGTCACTATAGATGACAATGGCTAAACCCTAAAAGTAGTTTTACCGACAAACAGGCCTAATCACGGGTGAAAGTGGTAGTCTGCATGCAATAAAGGTGAGTGGGAGTAACTTTGCATTCCTTTTCATGACCAGTTCACATAGGAGACTTGAGTTTGCATTTAGACTTTAGTTAACTAGCCTCCAAACATAAACAAAGGACAAAATCTTCTCATGCTAATGACCAGTTCACATAGGAGACTCAAGTTGGCAGTTATATTTTAGTTAACTAGCCTCCAAACATAGAAAAGACAAAAATATTCTCATGCTAACTCTCACTACGCATGAGAAATTCATTCCTAGGGCTTGGACATAGACCTAGGGTTTCACACTATAAAAGGTGCAAGCCTAAGAGCACCAAACATTTTTATCGATCTTGGAAGAGAGGAGAGACATATTTTATCTAAGAGATCTTTATCCAGATAATTTATCAAGATAGGTCATTGAGGAAAGCTTTCGAGACTTGGAGAGTTCCCTTGGAGATCACGTGTACGATGAAGCCCTGACAGATTGGAGAGCATAGCAACCATTATTTCAACATCGGATACAAGCTTTGATCCATAGCTTTGGAGCAAAGAGGATGAGAGTCACTTTAGCGGCCGTTGTCTTGGACAGTGGCCCGTAGGCTTAGCTTAGGGTTTTAGACATTAGATTCATTATTTTTTTAGCATATCATTAGCATAGCATCATTTCATTCATTCGCATTCATAGCATTAGTCTAATTTGCACTTGATTTCATTTGTTATATCCATTGCTAACAACCTCATCCGGGGAGGTATTCTCGGACATCTAAGCGTGTGTTGTTGTTTCATTGCTTACAAGGCCATAGGTTCATCGGACGAAATCTGCAACATACGAGAGCAAAAGGGATCCCTCTAGGAAATAGGCCTAGAGAAGGAGGCATCTGTAAGCCCTCATACATTTTTATGTGTGGAACCGGGAAGCTTTTTGAAAGTGCACCACCTCTTCGTGAAAGGGGCACTCTTTGCCTATTTGTAACCTTATTGTATCGAAATGGGTATCCCTAAGAGGGACCGACATGTAACCGGGTTTCAATATGAATAAAGAGATCCATATTTGTTATTTTCATGTTATATGCTTTTCATTGTCTTCCATTTCATCTTGGGTTTTTAATACATTGCAAGTAGCATAAAAAGAGTGGTGCGTGCATCCCGAGGTCGCTACAGATGGTGATCATGGTGGGACCTCCACTGATTTTTCATTTTATGCTAGAATACTAACTTAGTTTTGTGTGTAGGTCTAGCCGCTCTGAGCTACAGCGGCCAGAAATCAGCCGCTCTGAGCTACAATGGCCAATAGAGCTTTAGCCGCTCCCACTAACAATGGCCAAGAACCAACCACTCTGGTCAACAGCGGCCAGAATTGGAGAGCAGCAGAGGTCAAAACATAGACTCTCTGAGTTGGATCAGAGGTTGGTACAACTTCTCTGATATTTTATAGCTTTCTATTTACTTCTGTGTGTCTAAAATAGAGAACTTCAAGCACATTTATGTTTGGAAATTGAAAGAATAAAAGGAGAAAGAATTAAGCATTTTGCATATCTTAGATCTTCTTTTAGATTTCCACTAGGCATTGCTAGGAACAACGGCTTATGCCTAAAAATTTTTCCCTAGAATCCAATGTGCTAGACATTGTATGTTGTTTGCTTGCTTTGAGGCCCTGCTAGAGGCCATAGCTGCATGAAATAAAGTGCGCTCATACAAATCATAGTAGTTCATGCATCTTTCTGAATATTGAAATGTATTTTTGCACTTAGGCATATAGGAAAGACTCATTGCTGCTATATGATGCACTTTATGTTACGCAAGCTTAAAATGAACACCACACACGCACATCTCATTTAAACATTGGGGAGTTGGATTTCATCACCAACCTTCAATTCAGTCCAGTGACATTGGAATTCATCTCCTTCCACTGGTTTACCCCCTAGAGCTTCCTAGAAATGGATTGAGAAACTTACTTATAGTGATACTAAGTTACTTGTGCTCAAACTGTCTCCCACTATTGGAACAATCATTGGTTCAGAGTGGAAGAGCTAGGCGAACCCCCCACTGGGTCTTCAACGGTGTACCCTAGCTTATTTTGAGAAAACCATGTTTGGCATGGGTGTACTTGATTGTCACTATGGATGAGTCTTCTCATTCTTAATCCAAGAACAAGAGCAAGAAATCAAAAGAACAACACATCAAAACACACCAAACAGTTTAGGGCACACTTAAATCGATAATCAAGATAAACATTTGTTTGGTATTGTGTGGCTATTCCTAAATTACAACTCAAAAGATCAATTCATAGACAACATGGTCAAAACAAGAAGTAAACACCCTCGGTCTGATACCGAGGGAGAGACTGAAGCAACTCATACCCATAGGCGGAGTCGTAGTAACATTGAATGACCTACCCGTAAGACCGTGAGACGTAGCTCCACGAGCCTAAGGGGTGATAACTCAACCCTTGGGGGATCTCCTCGAGAAACCCCAAGTAGGGAACCACATCATGGAACAAAGTCACATAGACAAAAAGAGGCTTCACAACCATCCTCATCAAGGAGACATGAGGAGACCTCAAGGGCCTCCTCTAAACACACAGAAACATCTCAAAGACGTGAGGAAGCTTCAAGGGCCTCCTCCTCACATGGACATAAAGAAGGTTCTAAAACTCATTCTTCACATAGGGATGACGAGACTGCTACATCTCCATCCACATGGAGAAAACATGTCACCACAAAGCCCTCTTCATCAAGAAGGCAAGCAAGAGTTGCAACACCTCAAGATTCACAAGAAACATATGAAATAGGTCTGCCCACTGAAGGGCAGGAAACTAGAGCTACATCTAGTCATGGGAATCAGATAGAAGAAACCCTTCACACAAAAGGAAATATTCCCATAGACTATGACCTCATAGGAGTGAATGGCACCCCATGGGACCAACCATGGAAAACAAGATAGCTAGATGGGTTGGATCGGTTTCCTACATGACCAACTCAAAGAACTATAGCTACTAAGAACTCTGCATCTAGAAGCTCACAAACTGTGACTTCTAAACACATCTCTTAGTCTAGGGGTACCTCAGAGTGACCCCATAGTAGATGCATAGAGTCTGATCATAGGGATACTCAATAGTACACTGAACAAGTCACATTAGCTAGCAAGAGTATAGGTACAATAGAAACCTCCTCGAGGAATCTACGAGTCAAGACAACAAGAACAGAGTCAGATAAACATGAGTCTTCTATGATAGTACAAACTGACCAAATGAGGTGGTTAGAAAATGCATTACGTAAGGAGCGAGAGCTAGTGGAAGCTCTCGAACAGGATAAACAAAGAGAAAGACTCTTGCGCCAACATGAGCAACGCTTAAGAGAGCAAGTTGAGTGGCTAGCTCTTAAAAATTTATAGACAAATGGTGGTGACCACCAAAGAACTAGACGCGCTGACTCACCTAAGGAGAGGTGCACTAGACAAGATAGCCCATAATGAAATCACCCACCAAACCATGAACGAAATCCAACTAGTGGGGAAAGGGTAAACATAACAAACCAGGATCACAATCCTGAGTCCCCTCATAGGAGGGAGGAAAATAGAACAAATCAAATGGATAGAGAGTTACCTCCATTGCCACTGTGAGTAGGCCTACAAGAGGAGGAAATCTATGCATCAAAGGCATTTCAAGAGCTTGCTGAAAAGATGAAAGCCTTTGAGAAACAAGAGGCAGCTGGGAACTCGCCAACATTGAGCAAAATACACAACCAACCATTGTGCCCATCAATCCCTAGCCCTCCATATCCTAAGCACTTTGAGATGCCTAGGTTAGAAAAATTTAAGGGTGAAGAGGATGCACAAGAGCACGTCACCAATTTTATCAATGCATATTTTCATCTTGAAGACAATGATGCTCTCATGCTAAGAACATTCATAATGACATTTTTAGGTGCTGCCACTCAATGGTTCAACCAACTACCTAAGCATAGCATAACCAACTTTGAACAACTAGTAAACGCATTCCTAAAGCGTTTCTCCTTTGGTGCTAAGAAGAAGGTGAACCTTTCAGACCTGGCCAACTTGAAATAGTATGATGATGAGCCAGTAATGGATTATGGGAATAGATGGAGAAAAGTCATGGTAAAATTATCATTCTCCATTCCCACAGAAGAGATCATTCGCATGTTCACCAAAAGTTGCTCTAAACACATCTCCCTCTTGCTACAACTTTAGAAGTATCCTTCATTTGAGGAAGCTTTGGCACAGGCCAAGCTCATCGAAGACATAAAAGTAGATGAGGGAACCATTAAACTCCAAAACAAAAAGGAGTGGAACAAGAATGGTAAGAATGACAAGTACAAATAGAAGCAGGGCAACCCTGCTCCAGTCAATCAAGTCATATTGGCTACACCCAAGGATGGGGGTGCACAACAACCCCAGAACTATCAAGCACATCCCTCACCAGCCAATTACGACCAAAGGAACAATCAGGGGTAAAATAGAGAATGCAAGCCACCTCGCTATTTCACGCCTCTGACAGAATCAATGCAATCAATCTTTAATCAGTTGAGCGAGGCCAGGAGGATCAGATTTCTTGATATACCTCTTATAGATCCCAACCATCCTAAGCCAAAAGGATATAGGGAAGATCAATTTTACCCTTATCATAGGATACCGGGGCATGACATTGAGGCTTGCATTGGTTTTAAGCATCAAGTGCAAAACATGATTGAGGTGGGAGAACTCAAAGTTGACAACCCACTGGCTCCCGATAACAGAGACATGGGCATATACAGAAACCTATTGCCCAATCATGAGGCCCCTAGAGAGCAAGGGGCCCAAGTCAATCAGGTTCGAGCTGATATACCTACCCATGGATGCATTGGGATGGTTGAGATTGTTAACATAGCAACAAGGACTAGGCGGTATGGTCAACCACAACCTCCTGTAGCTCCCATGAATATCCCAGTCGCACCTAGGTAGAGGCAAGACAACCTTCCAGGTCCACCAACATGACCTATGGTAACTATCCGGAGTAGATTGGAGCAAAACCTACAGATGACTCCAGCTAAGTTATCCATATATGAGCTCATACAATAGTCCCCAAAGCATAGGGAGACTCTAATGGAAATTTTAAGGACAATTGAGCTCCAACCACAAGATGCGAATGCATTCACTCACTTTGTGGGACAAGTACAAGAATGCCAGGAACCTGTAATTTGATTCTATGATTATGAGATTAAGACAGTACCTACTGCCTTACCAGACCCTCCGCTAAACATTGTGGTGGCAATCAATGACTTACCTTTCAAGAGGGTCTTGGTCGATACAGGTTCATCAATAAACATCATTACAACAACAACAATAGAGCACCTCAAGATCCCCAAGTCCAATATCATTCCAGGAGCTTACACATTGAGAGCTTTTAATGATGCTTTATGCAATACTATGGGAACGATAGTCCTACCCATCAAGGTGGGGCACAAGACCATCCCTATGATGTGTCATGTCTTGGAAGGAGCTATGCAGTACAACATCCTCCTAGGGCATCCTTGGATAAGGGCCATGAAGTGTGTGCCTTCGATCTTGCACCAATGTGTCAAGTATGTGCATGAAAACAAAGTCTATGTGGTTCTGGCCGATGAAGAGCCTTTTAAATACGTCCATCAGGTGGACATTCTAGGAGAATTTGTAATTCCTTCTACCCACCTATACGTAGCACCTTCATCTCCAACCACACAAATGGATAACAAAGACAAAAGGGTAAGAAAAGACCCATGCACATCAACACCTCCTGGTGCACTCAAAATAGTCAATGCTTCTAAAGTACCATCAACATCAAAACCAAAAGATAATCAGAAGCTAAAGGTACCCTTAGTCAAAGAAGAAAGGCCCAAGGAAGTGCCAACCATAGCCATTGCTGAAATGCCAAGTCCTATGGAAGAAGAAGATCTTCAAGATCAAGATGAAGATAGTGATTACCACCCCGCTTCACTAGTATCATCCGTAGGGTCATCCACGTCGCATGCATCAATACACTTGGCAAGCACAGGCATAGGGGAGTACCTTGTGCAGAACATTACCTTTACACCTATCATTGAGTCTACACAAAACATGGGAAGACCTAAGGACTTGAGGCCACTAGTGGGAACAATGGTTCCACTTGGAATCCCTCCCAACCAAACCAATTTTGTCTATGTCGCCTGTACTACGCCCATAAGTCTTCAGACATAGAAGAGGATAGTGATAAATTATTCATGGTCAATGTTCGTTACCTCTCTAATCCCAATTTTGCTCTAAGCTACTTTGAGCATTGCCATTGGCATGGCTATGGCCTTGGTATATATGAGCAGGGGCGCGGCCATACGAGCCATAATATCAACTTCCCTCCGATAGGTTTGGGTTAGGCTATTATATTGGAGGTCGAGATGACTCTCTTGTAGTAGCATTGGATAGATTAAGCTTAGGGTTAGGAGAAGACATCGATTTCATTCCTTATCACCCCCTAAGAACAGGAAATTTGAGCAACAGACAAGTGGCCATGGTGAACGTACCACCACCAAAAATTTATCATCCAAACATCTCAATTGATTCCACCCCAATAGGGTACAACTCATGGGATGAGGAGAATGGATATGAAGCAAGTGATGATGAGGCGCAACTTGGCTTAGCCTACCAGGGGCCTCGCTATTTACAAATATTCACATGGTCCATCCATAATGAGAGTGGGTATACATCAGATGAAAGTGACTATGAATCAGAAGACTCAATAGAAAGAGCCTACTTAGGCCTGAGCCATCAACCCCTGACTTTGGGGCAAGAGACAAATGCAAATGGATTCTTCATAAGTGACGAAGAATATGAAGATGAAATAGAGATGGCCTACTTAGGGCCAAGACATGAGCCCCTTGTCTTAGGGCCGCATACCAATGCTAACGGTTTTTGGATAAGTGATGATGACTTTGAGGATGAGACCGAGATGGCTTATCTTGGGCCTCACCACTTGTGACAAGTCAATGAGCTAGTAGAGAGAGAGGTGGCACTCCATGCTATAGACCCTCATCTATAATTTTTGGGGAGACCTGTTGACCTAGCTGCCATTCACCAGATGGTCAATCCCCCTTCACCTACATTCAGAGAGCGATTAGAGCCCAATGATCCTATTATCCACCCTACTCATGGGCCAGATCCAAAAATTCCCATTCCTCCAGAGCCTCATCATAAGTATGGAAGGGAAACCCCTGAGATAATATTGCACCCATGTGGTCCTAGAGATTTCATCCCATCCATCAACATGATCTCCATTGATTTGACCACTCCACTTCATAATCCAGCAGATCCTACCAAATCATTGCATCTTGATATAGAGGCTATTGATTGGGATCATGCTAATTCACCCATAGAGCCTGAAGACCTCTTCCCCAATGAAGAGATGTTACAGCCATTCCATTTTGCATCAAGTTGTGCGTATGACATCTTCCATGTTGGTTTGGAACCTGAGTCAGTAGGTCCTATAAATCCTATCGATGACATTCATTTGATACCCATGCCTCATCAACTAGAGGATGGGTCACATATGGCTATAGAAGTGACTTTCGAGGTGGACATCAATGATGATCCTACCCAACCAAGAAAATTCAAGTTCGGAGAAAGTCTATCTCCAGAGGAACAAGCCATCCTAATTCCTCTCCTCAAAGAGAGGCCAAATATTTTTGCTTGGACTTACAAAGACATGCCAGGGATAGATCCAAAGTTAGTCATTCACAACCTTTCATTGGATCCCATGAAGAAGCCAGTCAAGCAAAAGCTGAGGAAAATGCATCCAACCATCGCTTTGATGGTGAAGAACGAATTGCAAAAACTACTGGATGCAGTATTCATAGTTCCTATAGACTACCCTGAGTGGGTGTCAAACATGGTACCCATGGGGAAACCCGATGGAAGAGTCCATATCTGCACAGACTTCAGAGATTTAAATAGGGCAACACCAAAGGATTCATTCCCATTGCCAAACATAGATGCTCTTGTAGATGCAACCGTAGGTCATGAGATGCTCTCCCTAATGGATGGTTTTTTGGATACAACCAGATCTAGATTAAGCCCGAAGATCAACATAAAACTACTTTCATTACTCCATGGGGAACATTCTATTACAAAGTGATGCCATTCGGTCTCAAAAATATTGGTGCCACATATCAATGGGCCATGACATACATATTCCATGACTATATGCATAAGATCTTAGAGGATTACATGGATGACTTACTGGCCAAGTCCCTATTGTGGCAAGAGCATGCTGAAGTCCTTAGACAAGTCTTTGATCACCTCATAGAACACAATGTCTGATTGAATCCTAAGAAGTGCGTATTTGGCGTAACTTCTGGCAAGATTTTGGGATTCATCGTATCCAAGAGAGGCATCGAAGTAGATCCTACAAAGGTAAAGGCTATATTGGAAATGGCCACCCCTACCAACATTAGGGAGTTGAGGAGCCTACAAGGCAAGATAGCATCCATCAAAAGATTCATCATGCAATTATCAGACAAATGTCGACCTATGAATCGGTTGCTATGCAAGGAGGTCCCCTTTCATTGGGATGAAGAATGCCATCAAGCCTTTGCAGAGATCAAAACTTATCTGGCCACACCGCTAGTATTGGCTCCACCAAGGCCAGACATACCATTTTTACTATATATATCGGCTACTGATTTTGCATTGGGCACCATGTTAGCCCAAAAGAATGCACAAGATAAAGAGCAAGCCATATATTACATTAGTCGCACCTTGGTGAGTTATGAGCTAGGATATGCGTATGTCAAAAAATTGTGTTTAGCAGTGGTCTTTGCAACTCGAAAGTTGTGACACTACATGTTGAGCCATACGACCTACGTCATATCAAAACAAAATCCTTTGCAGTACATGATGAGCAAGACATATCACAATACACGTACCACAAAGTGGATCATGCTATTGATAGAATTTGATCTAGAGTTCATAAGCCAAAAGTCCATCAAGGGACAAGTCATAGCAGATCAATTAGCAGAGGTGCCTCTTCAGGATAACAAGCCTCTCACCATAGAATTGCCTGATGATGCGGTCTTTGCATTATCAGATCCACCAGAACTCGAAGAACCTAAGAGAGAAAGAGACATGTCATTGTTCTTCGATGGTTCGAAGTGTGAACAAGGGGGTGGAGCAGGGATTGTCTTTATCACACCGTAGGGTGCTCCATTGCCCTTATCATTCAAACTAGACTTCCCTTGCACAAACAACAACACGAAATATGAAGCATTGATCTTGGGACTCCAAACAACCATAGCAATGGGCATTAAAATATTGAATATCTTTGGTGACTCCTTGCTCATAGTAAACCAGGTCAAAGGACTATTTCAATGCAGGTGCCCACTCCTGAAGACTTACAAGGAACTTGTTGACACCTACCTAGCCCGGCTGGAATGGTATGACATCGAGGCAATCCCTCATACATCAAATAGATTTGTAGACACCATGGCCTCTTTGGGATCCTTAATCCCTCAGAATCCATCTACTGATTTTACAACCATTCATGTGAAAGTGCTTTCACACTCAGCAATACGTCATGAAGCTTTTGACAATCAAGAATCAGTCAACATGATCAACATCGAACCAAATCAGGATTGGTCCTTCGTAGCTAGAGATTTCTTGCAAATGGCACCTTGGGGGTCTTTGATCTCCCAAGGACCTATGGAGTGTGGTGCAACCATACACCATAGAGTTGTTCCTCAATCCATGTTCACCAGCTCAGAAATACAGGAAAAGCAAGCCATATTTTCTATAGAAGTCATGGCTTATCAGGATTGGCTTTCCCAACTATGGGACTTCCTAAAACTTGGAATAGTACCTCAAGGTTTGTCGCATACTAAAAGGTGAACATTCAAATAGAAAGCAACAAGATACATCTTTCTAGGAGAAATCCTCTATAGACAAGGATATGATGGAGTATTACTCCATTGTCTTGAGCCCCAGGAAGCATCCTGGGCAATTTTGCAAGCTCACGATGACACATGTGGAGGGCATTTTAGTGGCATGGCCATCGTTAAGTGCATCTTGAGAATGGGTTACTATTGGCCCACCATGGAAAAGGACTACTATGAGTATGTCAAGAAATGCATTAAGTGCCAACATCATGCAAATCTAATGCACTTACCATCGCAAGCCTTGCAACCCATCCAGGAAGCATGGCCATTCTCATAGTGGGGACTAGAATTGATTGGGAAGATCTCACCCCCATCCTCAGGCTGACACACATTCATCATAACAGCCACAGAATACTTCACTAAATGGGTGGAAGCGATCCCCTTAACATCAACAACTGGACCAAGGATTGCGGAGTTTATACTCCATAATATCATAAGTCATTTTGGGGTCCCTTCGAAGATAATATCGGATAATGGGCCATATTTCAAGAACAAAAATATGCATGCTTTAATGAACAAATACCATATTCAACATAATTTTTCAATGCCTTATTATCCACAAGCAAACGGGCAAGCAGAAGCCTCAAACAAAATAATAGTCTCCATCTTGAGGAAGACGGTGCAAGACAATCACAAGGATTGGCACATGCAGTTACCTCTTGCACTATGGGCATACAGGACTAGTATACGGATGCCCACTAGGGCAACACCATTTTCACTAGTATATGGCACTGAGGCCATCATGCCACTAGAGTTGGAAATTCCAACTCTACGCATAGCATTAAAGGACTTCATAGATGATGATGTCATGTGGCAAGGCCACCTTGATCAGTTGATGCTTCTTGATGAACGTTGAGTCAATGCTTTAGAGCATCTTCACATTTACCAAGATCACCTTGCACGAGCTTACAATAGTAAAGTCCACTTAAGGGAATTCAAGGTTGGAGATCTAGTGCTCAAAGAAAACCAACAGAATTTGAATTTTTCACCGCATCTAAAAAAAAATTTTGGGAAAATTGGATAGGCCCATACATGATTTCATAGAGAGTTGGGCCTGGAGCATATCACCTTATATCATTAGATGGTGTTGAGGAGCCTAAACCTCTCAATATCATTCACTTAAAGGCATTCTACACATAAAAAACAAAAACATTCAAATATGTCAAAAATACAAAAAAATTCAAATATGTCAAAAACACAAACAAATCATAAAAACATAAAAATTTCAAAATACAATCAAACTCCAAAAATTCAACAATTGTCAAAATACAATCAAAGGCTCCAAGGGCATTCAAGCCGCTTGGTCAAAATCAATCAAAAATGCTCCAAGGGTATTCAAACCGCTTGGTCAACTTCAATCAAAAATGCTCCAAGGGTAATTCATCCCACTTGGTCAAAATCAAAAATCTCCAAGGGTACTTCATGCTACTTGGTCAAAAACCAAAAAGCCCCAAAGGCATAATAAGCCCTTTGGTCAAATCAAACAAAAATACAAAAACAACATAAAAATCAAAAATACAAAAACAATTGCATCTCACATCTTGCATCCACATAATTGCATTGCATTTTTTTTACATCCATTACAATTGCATATGTCATGAGAGCCTTAAAAGTGATACCAAATTTCATCACACAAATCATTCAAATCCATACCTCCATCAACACATGTGTGTAATTGTGTTTTTCAACACAACCATTATTTGTTGCTATACATAATATACTAAGGTTTTTTGGTTAATCAACCACACCTAGTGATCTTATCAAATTTTGTGGAAAACAATCTTGGTTAGTAGAAGGTAAGGTCTAGCTATGATAATGCCTTGGATATTCAAGATCCCATCACTAATTGAAACACTAAAATCCTAGCTAGTACAAGGAAAAGATGAAAGCTGCAAAGTGGTCTAGGTTACCTTAAGCGAAAAGGATCTTCCTTGCTTATCCCCCTATGCAACCAGTTTAAAGGTGCTGAGAATTGGCAAAAGGACAAGCTTTGCCCTATCCAAATCCCTTGCTTAAATCAAAATAAGCAAAAACCCGAAGCAAAGTACATATTCAAAAAGCCAAGCATACAGTCCAGATTTCAAAGCAATGATCCGATACACAAATCAGAGATTCCAAGAAACCTCACTCAAAGAAAAATCAATAAAAAATAAATAGTGATTTTCATCACTACATATGAGCAAAATAAACAGTGATTATCATCACTACAAGAATCCTCGCTCAAAGAAAAATCAATAAAAAATAAACAGTGATTTTCATCACTACATATGAGCAAATATCCAAAGCCAAAAGGAAGAAAAGAAGGGAATAAAGCTTGAATCCCTGGAATTCTTAGCATTGTACAAAATCGAAGGAGAGATCCTTACGCATGATGATATGTCTACCACAATTGCTTCATGCATTTGTGTAGACCAATGTTTGAATGTGGATGAGCTAGCTTAGGTAACCCAATATTGCCTAGTGGTATAGTCCAACTAAGTCCAACTTAGGATGAGATGAACACTTGAGAATCCCTGATCTTAGCAATGGGCTGAAAGAATCCCTCTGACATCGGAGGAAATGCTTGAGTTCTATCTCAAAATATACAATCACTTGCACACACAGAGATCATGAATATCCAGGTCCATGGTAAAAGCCTTACTTTTCAAAAGTCTAGAGTGGTCAGTAGACAGTTGTTGATAGGGTAACTAGAGTGTTTGAATCTCCGGAAAGCCCCAAAAATTCTTACATAGCAACAAATCATATCATCATTCACACCATCACTTTCTTTATAAGATTCTATAAATTAAGGGGTATCAACATAGTAGGACAGATACCGCATATATATTAGAAATAGTATATAGACGACCACTGACTACTTTATATATTTTAATTTACAGAAACTTATCAAGAAAATACATTACACACCATTACATCTCATATATGAATACTTAATCAATTCTTATGATAAGAGTGATTATTTAAATTCATGATTATTTTTTTACTTTATATGGTATCACCCATTAAGATTGTCAATGTCATATGCATTCCTTATGTTTTAAGTGATTAGAGCATACAGGTTCATTTATACCATCCCATCACATAAGTTAGATGCATACAATTAAAGCAAAATTAAACATGCATTTAACAATAACATCGCATCCACAAACACAAGTCATTAATCGTCCATCATCACATCATAAAACATATAGGCAATATCCATTTGCATACAATCATGAATTCATCATTCATCATCAAAATACATCACGTCATATCATCAAATCATATAAGCATCTACACATCCATATAAGCATCTACAATATCATCTATCATCTAACATATACATCAAATCATCATAATGCCATCATCACATCACATCATAAAACAAAATAACAACAAAAACATGAGCAATAAATGATACACATAATGAGTCATAATGCAAAGATATCATAAAAGTATGTGTTCAAGTCCATGGATATACAAAAATGCCCATGGGCTATAGTCATATAGGTCAGTCGACCTCAAAAATGAATCAAAACCAAGTGAACCATCAATCAAATATTGGGCATGCCCCCTACAGCACCGCCCCCTATGGATGGATCTCTGGGAGAATGGTGCGAGCTGGACCCTGTTGGTCTCTCAGTATGAGTTCGGGCCCCATGACTAGGCCGGATGGAAGACTACCCTACTGTAGAGCTCCTACTGACCTGTGACCCACCTGTAGCCCCTCTCTCCCTAGGGATGGCTCCTAGCCTCTTGATCTACCTCGAGAGAGCGACAATCTAGGCTGCATCCTCAACAATCTGTACATCACTCTCATCCAGCAAACCCTATAGATGACTGATCTCACCCTCAAGAGCTACCCTCGAAGGACCCTCGAGAGTAGGAGGAGCAACAACAACCTACATCCAGGTAGCTCCTCCCATAGCGGCCTACAAATCCTGTATCTGGTCTGATAGCTAAGCTATAGTAGTATCCCTCTGAGCTATGATGGCATCATATTATTGTACCTATATCTTGGCCGACTAGAGCTCGACCTCCACATCATGTAGTTATGCCCTAAGAGGAGAATCTCTCTCCTTAGGCTCCATCTCCTCCTCCACCTCCTCAGGAGCCTCCTGCTCCTCCACTACCACCTACTCTGCCTATTGGCCCCACGCCATAGTCCTAGCATGAACCCTGCACCTCGA
The DNA here is from genome assembly GCA_028583015.1 of Wollemia nobilis. Classification (NCBI taxonomy): domain Eukaryota; kingdom Viridiplantae; phylum Streptophyta; class Pinopsida; order Araucariales; family Araucariaceae; genus Wollemia; species Wollemia nobilis. The sequence continues at coordinate 1,342,099 of JAQPPZ010015344.1, forward strand.
TGGATCTACCCCATCTCTACCATCATCCTCTCAGCCTAGACTACCCTCACCATACCACATCAGGTCACCCCACCACCATGCAAATGCATCTGTAACTCCACCAGCTACTCCAAGATCAACAGTTGGGGCATCCTCCTCATCAGCTAGCTCTATAACCTATCGAGGAGGGAGGTCTCTCTCTGCTCTGATGCACCTATACAAAAATGGTACTAATGGCACATCCTACTGCAACCCATACTGACGAAGAACCCGAGAGTAGAAGAAGTGCTCCTAGATGTTAACCTTATGGCCAATGAGCCATCGCTCGCATCGCATCCTAGAAGTAAAGTATAGGGTCATCCCAAGTAGGACACTCATGATACGAGTGCCATATGACATCTCCAACCTAGAGTCCAATAAAAGTATCAGTATAATGAGTCAACTCCCCTACAAAAGTGTGGCTCTTGTGCTCCTCACTCTCTCTAGCCCATATAGCACCATAGCACTGCATCCTCCTATCCATAACTATGATCTTAATAGGAAGCCCCTTAGGGTGATCTACCCTAATGTGCTCCCATCCCCAGATCTACAAAATCCAACTATAGGTGATGCTGACATGACCCCTCCAATGGATGTGGTACAACTCATCATAACACTGAGCCAATAGAGACCTACCCCATGCATAGATGATAGGTGCCTCACTATCCATCAGGTCCTGAACCATCACAAGGAGGTTCCAAGGGAACCTCAAGCCTGAATAGTCTAGGATAAGGACATTGTTGATGACCATCAACAACACCGCATGCCTCACTATGAAAACATGCTCCCGATACCAGTGGATGATAGACACTCCCCCAGACTTGGTGTCCTTGAGAGCATCCTCAGAATACCTTTCGAACACCCGAGTGAAGATGACCACCTGATCATTAGTGGCCGAAGAAACAATAGCCACCCCATCAAAAGGGATCCAAAAGATCCTGTACACATCCTCCGGCATAATGGTCATCTCGCGATCGGGAGGTGGAAGGTATTAGTCCGAGGGTCCCAATGATGGGCCAAAGCCATAAGGTAAGCCTGGTCCGACATAATATGAGGTAGTCTAGTAACATACTAGAGCCCATGAGCCTTAAGCCACCTCCAATCCATGTCATCCAGAAGAGGTAGAAGGTCATTCATGAGCCTCGGGTCCCGAGCCCGAGTAGTAAGGATCTAAGCAAAGCAAAAGAAAGATGAAACATAACTACAGTGCATCTAAGGCATAAATCTATAAACATAAAAAAAAAAACACTCTCCTAATGAGCAAAGAGGGGGATAAATACACCTAGGCATGCAACACATGCTAAAGAGTAGTTCAAAATTCCAAAAAAATTATTAAACTATCTCAAAAATCCAATAAAAAGCAAAAAATTATGCAAAATTGGCTAAGGGGATTAGCCGTTATCGCCTACAATGCAAATTGCTGGAGACAAAGACCAAATCCCAATGGTCAAATTTTTGACCATTGGGGTTCAAACTTAGCCGCTCTGAGCGACAACGCCAAATTTTTGCCGCTCTGAGTGACAACCGAAAGGTAACATGGCAAACCCATGAACCCTAGGCCATAAAATTAAAAAAATTAAAAAAACAAAAATGGGGACCAACCCACCACTTAAAAACCTAAACTAAGCCTAACTACGGATTTTATTCATTACCAACAGGTTTAGTGAGGTTCATTTACCATTTACTTAGTGAGGTTCAGTTTTACCCAAAAAGGAAAAGAGGGTAGGGTTTGAAAGAATACCCGAGAAGCTCCAGCTCCTCCAACAGTTGATGCCTCACCCTGTGCAGCCATGTCCTCGATGTAGGTAACTTCAAAAATCGCAATTATCATTGTCTCACTAGAGCTCTAAAAAGTGAATTGATAGCAAATGAAAGTGATAGGTCAAAACCCTAAAAATACATTTTTTATATTTTCAAATTATGCCTTGGCTGCTACGTCAGCGGCCCAAACTTCATGGCCGCTCAAGGCGACAACGGCCACAGGCAGAGACTCAAAGGTCGTTGGACCTGACAGCGGCCTGCTCCATAGATAAAAACAAGAAAATTCCTTCCATGGGGGGATAACAAAAACATTAAATAAATGCATTTTGATGAATTGAAGTCATCTTAATGACCAAAATAACAAAAAAATCACATAAAAGCATAATCTCAAGCAGGCCTCGTACCTAGTTACTTACTCTATCCACTCGATGATTGCAATGATTCACACTCCATGCATTTTGATGAGATGAGTAGGCTACCATAAGGCCACTTGGGGCAAAAGCATTTCATTTTGGAATTACGATGTGCCACCCTTCAATCCCGAAGAAGACCAAGATGGTCGGACTGCTCCATGGGTGTGAAAGGATCATCCTAATTCCCCTATGATACCAAAAACATTAAGCCAAAGTGATACAATATGAACATAAATAGAATCACTCATCCTAACTCCCTAAGAAGGCTATTGATAGTTGGACCGCTCCTCGGGATAGGGATAGATGATTATCATAAACAATTGGAATCACACTTGGATGTGGGATTGCCCATTAAAAGCAACAAATGCTAGAAAGGAACCAGATTAGTCATATTGGTCAAGCGACTTGTCGCTTCATTCATTGTCATTTCTTCACCAATCCATTGTGTGAGGAAGTAGTTCAAAACTTCAACATAATCATAATCAAAATCAACAAAATATCACTCGATCATAACAAAATCATGTTCATCCTATGAATCATTGCATACAACAATCACAAATTTCCCTTGTTTGTTGGGAACGTAAGCAGACATGACATATTCAATTGTAGCTCTCCTACCGGTCGAAACTATTGTAGCAGCTGAAGCTACCCGATTGAGTTTGAGGAATGAGTGCAATTTAACATGCCCAAGCCACTGAGCTAAGTCCTCCGAACATTGAGGCAATGATTCAAAGGATGCATGCCATCTTGCATGATTGGGCCATCCAGCATTGATCAGACCATTGATCACCATACACCCTACAAACAGATCAGTCTACGTTTTTGCTCAGCATTGTGTTTTCCACACAATGCATCACAAAAAGGGGCATCTATAGACACCTAAAATGTGTCATGCTTAGGGGAGCTACTCACATAGACACATTCATAAGATCAGATGACATAATCTTGGACTTTCCAAGCATCAACAGTGGTTCTCACCACTCATTTGGGGCCTTTTCAAGCCATCCAAGCCTAGCCGCTCAAGCCAAGAGTGGCCAGATCCTAGCCACTCAAGCCTAGAGCGGCCAGACCTTAGCCACTGCAGATGACAGTGGCTAGATCTTAGTCACTATAGATGACAATGGCTAAACCATAAAAGTAGTTTTATCGACAAACAGGCCTAATCACGGGTGGAAGTGGTAGTCTGCATGCAATAAAGGTGAGCGGGAGTAACTTTGCATTCCTTTTCATGACCAATTCACATAGGAGACTTGAGTTTGCATTTAGACTTTAGTTAACTGGCCTCCAAACATAGACAAAGGACAAAAGCTTCTCATGCTAATGACCAGTTTGCATAGGAGACTCAAGTTGGCAGTTATATTTCAATTAACTGGCCTCCAAACATAGAAAAGACAAAAATCTTCTCATGCTAACTCTCACTACGCATGAGAAATTCATTCCTAGGGCTTGGACATAGACCTAGGGTTTCACACTATAAAAGGTGCAAGCCTAAGAGCACCAGGTTTTTATCGATCTTGGAAGAGAGGAGAGACATATTTTATCTAAGAGATCTTTATCCAGATAATTTATCAGGACAGGTCATTGAGGAGAGCTTTCGAGACTTGGAGAGTTCCCTTGGAGATCACGTGTATGGTGAAGCCCTGATAAATTGGAGAGCATAGCAACCATTATTTCAACATCGGATACAAGCTTTGATCCATAGCTTTGGAGCAAAGAGGACGAGAGTCACTTTAGCGGTCGTTGTCTTGGACAGTGGCCCGTAGGCTTAGCTTAGGTTTTAGACATTAGATTCATTATTTTTAGCATATCATTAGCATAGCATCATTTCATTCATTCGCATTCATAGCATTAGTCTAATTTGCACTTGCTTTCATTTGTTATATTCATTGCTAACAACCTCATCCGGGGAGGTATTCTCGGACATCTAAGCGTGTGTTGTTGTTTCATTGCTTACAGGGCCACAGGTTCATCGGACGAAATCTGCAACATACGAGAGCAAAAGGGATCCCTCTAGGAAACAGGCCTAGAGAAGGAGGCATCTGTAAGCCCTCATACATTTCCGTGTGCGGAATCGGGAAGCTTTTTGAAAGCGCACCACCTCTTCGTGAAAGGGGCACTCTTTACCTATTTGTAACCTTATTGTATCGAAATGGGTATCCCTAAGAGGGACCGACATGTAACCGGGTTTCAATACAAATAAAGAGATCCATATTTGTTATTTTCATGTTATATGCTTTTCATTGTCTTCCATTTCATTTTGGGTTTTTAATACATTGCAAGTAGCATAAAAAGAGCGGTGCGTGCATCCCGGGGTCGCTACATATGCTATGTTAAAAAAGTGATAAATGCTAAAAATAAAATATTTTAAGTAAATAAAATGCACTTTTATTTTTAGATTTTTTATTTTGGAAAAATGGAATACGCTTTTGAAATGCAAAAATGTAAGAAAAACTTAGAAAATCATGTTTTGTAAATAATAAAGTAATGTTATGTTAATAAGCAATGAAAATCATCGCTTGATTTTAATGAATTAATCTAAGATTGTATTAGGTTCAAATCTATGTACACTAGCCAAGATATGCCTGTTAAGGTTATGGCTAGATGTCTCCTAGAGCTTTATATATGAGGTAGAGGATCAAAATCTTGCTCTCAGCTCATGGAGATGAAGATATTAAGAGGGCTCTTCACACCTTATGCAAATGAGTTAACTATAATTGATGTTTTTTATCTCATTTATTAGTTTTCTAGAGCTTCCCAAAATCATTATATCATCAACATACACTATAAGAATTAATATATCATTTTCAATTTTCTTTGTATATAGACTTGGATCATATGTACTTCATTTGAAACTATGTTGTAGAAAATGATTATTAATTTTTATGTTCCATGCTTTGGGAGCTTGCTTTAGACCATATAAGGATTTTTTTAATTTGCAAACCTTATGTTATTGACCTTTAACAACAAATCCTTCAATTTGTGAGACGTAGACTTCCTCTTCTAAGTCACCATTAAGAAATGCACTTTTTACATCCATTTGATGAAGTTTCCAACCCTAATGAGCTACTAAAGCACATATTGTTCTAATAGTAGTCATTCTAGTTGTTGGTGCAAATGTTTCTTCATAGTCAATTCCCTTTGTTTGAGTATATCCTTTGGCCATTAATCGAGCTTTGTATTTGTCAAGTGTCTCATCTGCTTTATTCTTAATCTTGTAAACCCTAAACCCATTTACAACCCACTATTTTCTTCCCTAGAGGTAGTTCTACTAGATTCCATATTTTGTTCTTTTGCAGTGATGAATATTCAAATTCCATAGTTGTCTTCCAATGTGAGTGATTTAGAGCTTGAAGTGTAGATGTTGGCTCTACTGTAGTGCTTAGTAATCCTTTGTTCATTCTAATTTGACTATGATTTTGAGGTCTTGTAGTAGTAGGATTTGGCATTTATTCTAAATTTGATTCCCTAAGTGTGTTTCTAAGCCATATTGGTTCCTTTCTTTGAGGAATTGTAAAAGTTTCTATACATTCACTTTGTTCATCTTGGGATATTAACTCTGTCTCTTCATTTTCCAAGTCTTCCTTAGAGAAATTTAAAAGAACTTCTATATCATTACTTTGTTTTTTAGTTTCAATCTTGATATTTTCATCAAAAAATATCTCTACTTATATATACCTTCTTTGTACTTGAATCAATTATTCTATACCCTGCAAATTCATCAGTAGCCAACAAATATTGGAATATGCATATAAGCTTTGCATCCAAATATTCTTAACTTTTCAATATTTGGATTTTGTCCTGACCATGCTTCTTCTTGTGTAATATTCTTGAGTATCCTTGTAGGTAATATATTTTGTAAGTATACCATTTTTTTGATTGCTTCTACCTAATACTAATGATCAAGATGGGCCTCTTTTATGATACATCTCACCATTTCCATTATAGACCTATTTCTTATTTTTGTAATTCCATTTTTTTGTGGTGAATATGTTGTAGTGAGTTGTATTTTAATTCCATTTTCTTCTAGAAATAGACTGAATTATTTTGATACAAATTCACCTCCTCTATCTGAACAAATAATTTTTTATAGTCTTTCCTAATTTCTTTTCTACTTGAAGTTTAATTTTTTTAAGACAACTAAATGCTTCTAATTTGTACTTCATGAAGTATACCCACATTTTTCTGGTATGATCATCAACAAATAGTTTAAAATTTTTGTTCTCCAATACTAGTAGCGTTCATTGGACCACATAAATTTGTATATATTAATTCTAATGGTTGTTGGGATCTATGTTTACGAAGTTCAAAGGAATTTCTATGTTGTTTTCCTGTCAAATATTATGGATAAACTATAGGTTCCCAAGATATATTTCGTATCCCTTCATCCATTTAATATTTAACAATTTCATTTATAGATGATGCATTGGTATGTCCCAAATGTTTATGCCATAGATATTTTGTTGCTGATGTTTTAAATGAAAGAGCCAAATGGGTAGTAGTATATAAAATAAATAAACTATCTTTATAGGAACATGCTATCATTTCCCTTGTTTGATAATATGACATTGTTTTCTTCAATTGGTAACTTTGAATTCTACAATCATATCTTGATCCATGAGTTGAGAACTAAAATAATATTGGTCATCAATCCAAGAACATATAGCACATTGTTAATTATTCCTTTTCCATTTGTTATATGGAAAAGAACATTTCCCATCTCTTTTACTTTATAAGTCTTACTATCTGCTATAGCAACTGGTTTCTCATTTTTCCCTTGTAGGAAATTTAACCATTGTTTATTCCCAATCATTTGTTTACTTGCCCTTTAATCTATGTACCAATAATCCATAATTCTTTTGTCTTTAAATAAATCTTTCAATTTTCCAGTATTTATGAAATTGACTACCTTATGACTCCCTTGTTTGAAATTTAAAATACAAGAATAGTTGCAATTTTTAATATTTCTAGTTTGATGTAGGAAACCTTATTTCTCAAATATATATATATATATATATAAAATGCTTCACAAAATTTAATAACCAAATTATAAAAATTTACCAAATCTTCTCAAAACTTGAAATTGATTTCCAAAATTTTCCAAAATAATTTTAAGGCTTCTCAAAACTTTCCAAAACTAATTAATAATGCTTCTGAGGTTTTCAATTTCACTTCTATACATTTTCTCTCTAATAATCAAATTAATTTTGTGAATAATTTGCTTAATCCTTTTCCAACCTTAGAAAAAATAACATTATACTTTATCCTTATAACTTCTAACTTGGGCAAATAATCAAATTTCAAATAAATTGCTTTACCTCCAATTTTAGGCATGAAATAATCGGTCAAGGGAGTTTGACCTTTCCTTGAATGGTGTTCTCACTCCTCTACCGCATGTATAGCACTTCTCTCCACTCTACCGCATTGATGAATGATTTTTTTGTGCTTAGCTTGATGCTTGATGTTAATTATGCAAACGGAGTTTAGTTCCTTGCATTTATGAGGACTTGATATGTTTCAATCACCTCCACAATATGGTTGGCATTCCTTCTATTTTAACAAGTTTTAATATTTTTACATGTTGGACGTTACATAGAGCGCTACTCAAGCATTTTACCTTACTCCAAAAAATGTTATAAGATTTGTTTCTTCAAATGGCACAGACAATGAGTAACTCCTCATTATCTTCTCTTCGATGACCACTCCACATTGAATGAATTTTATTCATAATGCCAATAAAATATTTCTTTCCTCACGTTGTAACTTCCCAATGAACCATTCACTTTCCTTTATGAAATTTATCTCATCTTTGATGTTGAGTAGATATCTTTAGCTTCCTAGTGGACCTGATGTTTACTCTTCCAATGTTGGATGGTTTTTCTTTATATTTGTGGCAATTAGTTCCTCTCCAATAGTGGTGCTCTTTGATGGTTATTTGGTAATGGTGGCTACTCCCTTCAATATTATGGATCCTTCACTTTTTCTTGGTGGTGTTTCCACTTATTTGGTGGCTTCTTCTCACTACTATCTCATGCAACATTTATTGCTTCCTTTTTGGTGTCTTTATTCAACCTCCAAATGCTTCAATAATATTGCATTATTCTCTTTTAGAAAAATAGTATTCACCATGTAATATTTCCTTCTTCTTATTACTCCTTTAAAACAATTTTTAACTCCACTTTATGTTATATATTTTGCAAGTTAGAATATGACAATAATGTCTCCTTCTTTAGCTTGGAGACACTCAACTTCAACTTTCTTTTGATGGCTTTAAAAAAACTTGAATATGTAGCTAGTAAAACACTTTCTTTAATGCTTTAATGAAACACTTTTATAGCTACCTTTTTGCTCACTAAGCTTACTACCCAAAATGGTGAAATCACTACTCTCTTTTTTTTTTATTGCTGCCCAATATTCTACACTATTGCTATCAATTCCTTCTTTAAACATCTATCCAAAAATCACTTCCAAATCTGCCCTAAGATTATCCAATTCGTAGCTCTTCTATCTCCTTCCAGTGTTGCCCAATTTTGCAGTCCAAAAATAGTCTCTAACTCCTCCAATCTGTTACCTCTATTTTTTTCAAGCCTTCCTTCTATTGGTTATTCAAGGGAACTTCAAAATATGGCCAAATATTCTTCAATTTGTAACTCTATGTCACCTCCAATTTTTTGTTTTGTGATCCTTCAACTTCTGTCAAAAAAATCAGAAATCTTCTCCTCTACAAATAAGTCTTAAAATTCTTAATAGTTATCTTAAAATTCCTCAAATAGGTGGCCTCTTATTCAATAATATGAATGTCTTGAATATCTTTAAAAAATACTTTCTCAAATTTGGTAAACTTATTTCCAAAATACTTCTCCTTTTGGGCTTGTTGTTGGATGACGACAATAGTCCCAAATTCCTCTTTCTAGGAGCTTCTCTTGCTTGCAATATTCTACATTGAGTTTTCTTCAAATATTATTGGTGTAAACTCAGCTACAAGAGACCAACAAAATGGACTCCAATTACATAACACAAATGCAATAATGGAAGAAAATTGCCAATTGATATTCTTCTCATTCCTGAATTCACACCCCTTCTACAAAATATTACCATCTATCATATAGCAACCGAAAACCAAAGAAACCCTAAAAATGTGTTTTTTCTAAAAACTACTAAAAATAGATCTTTTTCCTAAAAACTGCTAAAAATAGAAATGAGTCGGATTGCACCAAAATTTGATGCACACATCCCTCTTACAATAATGAACCTTAATTTAAAATATTAGGTCTCAAATTATGGTATAACAAAAGATAATAAACTTCTAACAACCAAAAAACCCAAAAAACTTGGGAACCTATTCTAAAAGCTAATTTTGGGGCACTAGATGTCGGAGTTAGGTCCCAAAAACATGATTTTTGGAGGGTCAGGCACATCATAGATGAGCCTAATGTAGAACACACATGTGGAACTATTAGTAAAAAAGTTACTAACTACAGAAAAATAGTTGATGCACCTTTTTGCATATTTTCCAAGAATACCGAAGTGGCCCATATGCTAAAGATCAAAGAAAAAGCAAAACACCGCAAGGAGGAAAAGTGTCGCGATATCGCGACATGTTGCATTTTCATGGTCCAAAGCAAAGAGAAAGAGTGAGGATGAAAAAGTGTCATGATATCATGACATGTTGCATTTTCGTGGTCCAAAGCAAAGAGAAAGAGCGAGGAGGAAAAAGTGTCGCGATATCGCGACATGTTGCATTTTCGTGGCCAAGAGAAACAGAAGAGCAAAGCAAGAGACGGACGTCGCGATTTCATGACATGTCTCATTTTCGTGGCTAGAAGCGGCATAAGAGTAAAGTAAGAGATGAATGTCACGATTTTGCGACATGTCTCATTTTCACGGCTGGAGGCGGCAAAAGAGCAAAGTAAGGAAAAAATGTCGCGATTTCATGACATGTCACATTTTTGCAACCATTCGAAAGGAAATAATGGAAATACATAGCAATATCATGATTTTGCGATGTGTCACATTTTTGCGACCGCCTAGAAGAAATGAAGGAAAATACATAAAGATGTCGTGATTTCGTGACATGTCGTATTTTCACGACGGAAACTGACAAAAGAGCAAAGCAAAGGGCGAATGTCACGATTTCACGACATGTCTCATTTTCACGACTGGAAGTGACAGAAGAGCAAAGCAAGAGAAAGACGTCATGATTTTGCAACATGTCTCATTTTTGCGGCTGGAGGCGACAGAAGAGCAAAGCAAGGAAAGAATGTCATGATTTCACGATGCACCAGCTATAAAGGAATAAAATGTATTTTTGGCAATCAAAGGCATGCACTAACACCAAGAAGTGATTTCTAACATGATTATCAAAAATCCAGGCTAGAGCAGGCTTGCCAGATGATTGAAAATGTGACAGGCTCGTCTAGAATCTAATCTGCAGAGAAGATATCTAATTCATAGAAGACTTGTGTATTATTAGAAACTGCAGATGATTACTTATAAAATAGTAATATGTACTTAGAAAAAGATACTCTTTTAGGGTATATATAGGGGTGAGTGACTCCAAAAAAATGGTCGGCTCTTGGACGTTTACAAGACTGAATGCATGTACTTTGAATACAAGCAATAAGATCACATCTCTCATTGGATTCTAGTTCATATCGTGCAAGTGTATGTATTAATGTTCTTAATTTTTGCTTACAATATTGAATTGTAAATTGAGTTTGTTCTTATATCTAAACTTTCGCAATACATAAATCATATTTCTAGAATGAGAATCTAATATATACACATGTTAAATGAAATATTAGAAATTATATCTAAAATTATATAATTTTTGCATGGAAATGTGTTTAAATGCTTTGTATAGAAATAATTAAATTTGTCTTTGTTGTTGTCTAATATGCACCATATATTAGATCTAGCTTCGACTATATTTCCCTCTCTTTCAGTATTACTTCCTTCCCCTTTTCCCATAAAAAACTTCAAGGAACCAGCCTTCTCTAGAGATCAGGCGAAAAGTCTCAAATCTTCTTGTCTTTTCAATGTTGACAAAATATAAGGCGCAACTAAACAACCCAAGGCAGATTTTGTTCCAACAATTTTTGGCACGCCCGGTGGGACCCGAAATCCCACATTATTTTTACAAGGTTTTATGTTTTGCCTTTGATATTTAGAATCAAAAACCCAATCACCTGGTGACTCCGTCCGAAGGTATAGACCCATAAAATACCTTATCTTTTTAGACCTTGTTAAAGCTAGTATATGTTTATATGATAACCAGATCCAAATCAAAAAACTTAGAAGAGCCCATTGAGTTCTTCGAGTTACATCTTTGTAGCTTAATAGTGAATCTAGTTTTATCCGTAAGATCAAATCCATCTGCTACCAATAATAGTGCCATTATACCCTCTATTTTGCCATATTCTATCATTGGTTCATCTCCAGCTGTTACTACAACCCCAATAGTTCATATGAATATAGCAATTACAATGGCTGCTCCTCCACCACCATCTTATCTTATATGGAACCACATTGGTCCACTAAATTTAGCAGCCCAAAATCAAATTCTTGGCGTAGCATTGAAGCATTGCCTTCATATGATGGAACGAGAAAAATAGCATATGAACATTGCTTAGATGTAGCAGCAATGGCTGCAACCTATAACATCACACAAGAGGATGTGATGACCAGATTGCTAGTTATATCTCTGAAGGGTAAAATGCTCTATTGGTATCGTGCACTCCCTCCTCAATCAATTACCACCTTGGCAGAGCTCGCTGGAAAGTTGGTGGATGAATTCAATCAGCATGCAGATTTGTTTTCCTTATTGAACCAGTTCACGATCATAAGGAAACATCCTCAAGAAGAAATTGTAGACTTCAATATTCGTTTCAGTCGGACCTAGGAAAGGGTTCCTCAAGGATTGAAACCAACAGAAGAGCAAGCAATATATTACTATCTGAGATCCTTTGATTCAGATATTAGTATGATAATACGACAATCAATAATATTTACATTCCCTACCATTTATCAACAAGCTTATATAGCAGAGAGAGATCTCATAGCCACTAGAAGGTATCCACCCAAAGCAATAATGCCCATTTTTCTTGATATTCCCCAGGCTACTCATGTTGCTTCTCCTAGCTCTATTGAATCAAAGTTCACAGATCTTCCAATATGGAATGGATCACCCTCTGTACCTACAATACCAATGCCTCAAATTCCTTTGGCATTGCCTCCTATTTTTGCTATACACGCATTACCTGTGCCACCTCCTCAGCAAGTCCTCAATAATCAGCTTACTCTTATCCTGGACACCATGAAAAATCTAGCAAATGATATAACATCAATTAAAAAGAGAGAGGCTGAAAGGAATTTTTTGCCAAGGAGGTTCCCTCAGGTAACAAGAGGTGCAGCACAATCAAGTAATAGGGGATAAGAGAGACCAAGCACGGTATATACAAATGAGACAGTGGAGGTCGAGGAGCCTCCCACTGATTTTAACTTTTGGTGTACTACATGTAACAATCCACATGGGGAAATTTCGTGTATGATACACCAGCATTATGTACAAAGTATAGCAGTTGAAAAGAGTAAAGAAAAAATGAAAGGCCATGTAAATATAATTAGAGAGAAGGACCACAACTTCATGATTCCTATAGTAGAACAGGTTTCAGTTTTGACAAGATCAGGTAAGAAACCATTGCAAGTAGACCCTAAAGAGCTTCAACCATTGAATGTTTCCCCTGCTCCCAAGGAAGTTACCAAAGAAACTCCTAAGGGAAGTATGCCTCAGGAAAGAAAATATCAGTTTCCAGCAAAAATTCAAGAGCAAGAAACACACAAAGAATTTATTCCTCGAGGGGAAAATGAAACCCAAGAATAGGCTAGGGAAAGGTTGAGATTCCCCTCACTAACAAAAAGGCAAAGAACTAAAGCTACCCAGGGATACAAAAATAAATATGAAACTTTTGCCAAAGAAATAGAAAGAATAGTTGATTCACCTACATTCAGTATAGTAGAGGAAATGAAAAAGACTCCTTCTAATGCAAGTATGTATGATGCTCTTCAAATCCCAAGTCAAATCAATATCCTTCAGGAATCCCTAAGAACAATGAAAAATGGAGGTGGGACTGCATCATCTTCAAAAATGGTTCTAACGAACTTGACGTCTACCACTGGTAAGAATAGGCCACCACCCTTTTATTTGTCCCTTCAAATGGAAGGATGGGTTTTCCACAACTGCATGATAGATTCAGGCACTGCTACCACTGTGATACCCAAAGTAGTATGTGATATTATGGGAATGGAGTACACTAGGAGTAGCGCAGGCATCCTATAGTTAGATGGTACTCTAGTAAAAATTGTAGGAGTGATAAAGGATATTCCCATACGGCTGCATAAAATGCCTCAGATGACAGTCATACAAGAGGTAGTAGTAGACTTGGAGCCCTATTTTGGTATGTGTCTATCCAGAGAGTTCACAGCAAAGATAGGAGGATACTTATCCTTAGATTATTCTCATTTGGAGATACCTTTCAAAGGTAGAAGGGTCAAGATTTTTAATGAGAAACCATCTATGTTTCATGTAGAAAATATCGGTGAAACTAACCGTGTAAATATGATGACTGAAGAAACAATAGAAGAAGATCTAATGGAAGAAACATTAGAAGAGCTCCAAGCTGAGGACGAGTTTTCTCTACAAAATTTTAATGCCATGATAGAAATAGAAATAGGAAACTATTCTATTGAGAAACCAAAAAGAAAATTGATACCATCCCTAGAAAAGGATGGTTCTGTGAATCAATTGTGGAAGCTTTTCTTTGATGGGGCTAGGTGCAAGAATGGATTTGGTGCCGGATTAGTTTTGATTTCTCCCACCATAAGGGAAAAGGTTTTCTCTTACAGGTTGACTTGGAGTTGCTCCAATAACGTAGCAGAATATGAGGCCCTGTGCTTAGGGTTAAGAAAGGCTAAGAAATTGGGAATCAAACGGTTACTCATCTATGGAGATTCAAAATTTATTGTGAATCAAGTCACCAAAAAATGTATAAGTGAACAACATTAATTGAAGGCTTACAGAAACAAAGTGTGGGATCTCTTAGAGTCCTTTGAGGCCCTAAATATAAATTTTATCCCTAGAGAATAGAATACCCACGTAGATTTGTTAGCTTCAATGGGAGCTAATTTTTGTCCTGTAAGTAATGTTATTCAGAAGTCTAAAATTGTTAGACTTATATACAGGCCTTCAGTGCCTGATAAAAATATTTTCTGGCAAGTTTTTGAAAATGATGAACAGATACTAGATTTCTTAATCCATGAAATGAATTGCTCAGCCAACCGGGATTTGTAGGATGAAAAGGAAGAGGAAATTATTTAGTTAAAAAACAATCATATTCCTAAGGGTCTCATCACCCTTGAAAGCCTTTTTGATAACAATTATAGAGCAGTTGGCCGGAAAATCAATGTCGATAAATGAATATACAAAGATGTAGATTTGGAGCCAGGAAAAATGATAAAGGTTGGAATCAGTTGTACAGAATAGGAAGTGAACCAGATCAGAGAATTGTGTAAAAAATTCCCTGACATCATAGCTTGGGTGTATAGTGATCTAAAAGTGTACAATAAAGAGGTTATTCAACATACCATAGAATTAGAAGGAGCTAAGCCTTTTAGGCAAAAGCAAATACCAGTGAATCCAAAGATAGAATCTTTTATGAAACAAGAACTGCTAAAACTCCTTCAAGCTAAAATAGTATACCCTGTTAAACACTCCACCTGGGTGGCAAACTTGGTCCCAATCAGGAAGAAAAATGGAGATATCAGATTGTGTGTAGATTTTAGAAATCTGAATAGAGCATCACTCAAATATCTTTACCTGCTATCTCAGATTGACCAAATTCTACACACAGTTGCAAGAGCAATGCAGCTCTTACAGTTAGAAGAATAAAGAGAGCAATCATACAATTACAATCAGAAGCATATGGAAGATACTAAAGGATGGTTCAACAAAAATACAACTGCCAAAAAATTTAGAGTGGGAGACTTGGTTTTGAAATGGAATGTAAAGAAAGCTAAGCCATGTAACCATGATAAATTCGATGCTTTCTAGGAGGTCGATGCTTTCTAGGAGGGACCATTTGAAATTGTTTCAGAGAAACAGTTCAATGCTTTCGAGTTGAAAGATCAGGATGGATTGGTTCTTCCCATCACGGTGAATGCATTTCACCTAAAGTTATATTTCTGTTGAGAAAGCAAAAAGGAATTATATGTACGATATAATATAAGTATATTCGGACAATATTTGTAAATATTACCATTTTTCGGCCTTAACAAAAAATTTCAGTCGCAGCCAATCAGAAGTCGACATTTTTTTAATAGAGATACTAAGGTATAGGGGGAGTTTTGACGAGGTAATTTTCACTTTTAATCTAAGTGCATTTTCTTGTGTTCTTTGTCTTTCTCTGAAATATTCTTTTTACAATTGTTGTATCGCTCCAAATTTTTCACATCCTTACCTTCAGGCTATAGGATCTGTGCCCAGAAGGGGGATGCAAGAAGGATGGGATAATACCTCAGACTAAGAGTCCCTTTGAAGGTCGCACCTCTCGGGGGAGGGGTATAAGGGTGAATTTTCAATGGATGGTGGGTTCACCAGGAAACTTTGAGTGGCAGTTTCCATGCCTAGGTTGAGAATGGGTTTGATGTGTTAATTTTGTATTTTAATCATTCATATCCTAGGTTTGGCCAAGATGAATCTAAGTTATTCTATATGCCAATGCTGATTTATATGGATATAGAAAACATGAATAAGTGCTAAACACAGAAAGTGTGCTAAATAAGATAAAATGTACCTAATTTCGGATGTCTGATGAAGCTTCTAAGGTTTGTAGAAGTCTAGATCATCTCAAATCTTACATGATCGTCTACAATTGCACATAATCATCTCAGATCATAGTCGGTCATCTAAGATCAGACGAGATCATTGTCGACCTAACGAATTCATCAGACGAATTCATCAGAAACCTGCAATCACATAAACAGATACCAAAGACCAAAAATGCAACTACAAAATCAAGGGGAAATGATAGAAATAATAGTAAACCTACCTAAATGATAGATCCAGATAATGATTAAAGGAAATGCATTAATTTAATAATTTATTTTAACTTTATCATGCATCTATGCTAAATGAGGTGAACTCTAGAATGCAGAAATAGAATAAACTAAGTTAATGCATAATGAAATGAAGAGAGAAGATAAAAGAACACAAACTTTAGGCTCTGATTGCCCCCAATCTGTACTACAGTTGAGATCACCTCCAATCGTATGAGATCATCGCCGATCTGCGACAGGATTGTCCAAAATCGTCTAAAATCGCCAACGACGATCTGAGCTTGCTTCGACTGAAAAACAGTAAAATTCCTACAAGAAAACTTGAAATACATAATGCAAACGAAGGTGCGAAGGTGTTCTAATGCATGATAAACTAAAGTTGCAAGGAAAATCAGCCAAGGGGAAGTCAAGAAAAATCCTAATTTTATATAGGATTTAGGGAGAGGTTAGGAGGTTGGAGATCACCCCAATTTGGGAGATCTCCAATGGGGGAGACTTTAATAGCGCAGACACACTTTTTGCCCAAGTTAGAGAAGCTTTTGAAATAGAAACTAATTATGAAAATTTAGTTTTGGGATGAAATCATCTAGACGTTCTATTCTAGACGAATTTGTCTGATTTGGGATGATATCATCAGATCGGCGATGATATCGTCCAACGGTCAAAACAAATTCTTAAAATAGCACAAAAATGAGGGGAGCGGGTAACGGGCAGTTTTGGGGTTAAAATTCAAATTTTATCTTTTTACTAAGGTTTAACTGCACTAATTTTAGGATGCTACAACTGCATTTTTGACTCCGTTTCCCAATGGATGAAGGCCTGGTTCAAAATTTTTGCAAGAAAAAAATCCCCCGAAAGGCACCAAGAATGTTAGTCAAAAAGTGACTAACTACAGAAAAATAGCTGATGCACCTTTTTGCATATTTTCCAAGAAGACCGAAGTGGCCCATATGCTAAAGATCAAAGAAAAAGCAAAACATTGCAAGGAGGAAAAAGTGTCGTGATATCGAGACATGTTGCATTTTCGTGGTCCAAAGCAAAGAGAAAGAGCGAGGAGGAAAAAGTGTCACAATATCGTGACATGTTGCATTTTCACGGTCCAAAGCAAAGAGAAAGAGCGAGGAGGAAAAAGTGTCGCGATATCGTGACATGTTGCATTTTCATGGCCAAGAGCAACAGAAGAGCAAAGCAAGAGACGGACATGATTTCGTGACATGTCTCATTTTCATGGCTAGAAGTGGCAGAAGAGCAAAGTAAGAGATGAATGTCACGATTTCATGACATGTCTCATTTTTGCGACTGGAGGCAAAAAAAGAGCAAAGCAAAGAAATAATGTCACAATTTTGTGACATGTCACATTTTGCGACATGTCACATTTTTGCGACCATCTAAAAGGAAATAAAGGAAAGACAGGAATATCATGATTTTGTGACATGTCGCATTTTCATGACCGCCCAGAAGAAATGAAGGAAAAGACATAAAGATGTCATGATTTCGTGACATGTCGCATTTTCGCGACTGAAATCGGTAGAAGAGCAAAGCAAAGGGCGAATGTCGCGATTTCATGACATGTCTCATTTTTGTAGCTGGAAGCGACAGAAGAGCAAAGCAAGAGATGGACATTGCAATTTCATGACATGTCTCATTTTCATGGCTAGAAGCGACAGAAGAGCAAAGTAAGAGATGAATGTCACGATTTTGCGACATGTGTCATTTTCATGGCTGGAGGCGGTAAAAGAGCAAAGCAAGGAAAGAATGTCACGATTTCACGACGCGCCAGCTGTAAAGGAATAAAATGTATTTTTGGTAATCAAAGGCATGCACTGACACCAAGAAGTGATTTTTGACATGATTATCAAAAATCTAGGATAGAGCAGGCTTGCCAAATGATTGAAAATGTGACAGGCTCATCTAGAATCTAATCTATAGAGAAGATATCTAATTCATAGAAGACTTGTTGTGTATTATTAGAAACTGCAGATGATTGCTTGTAAAATAGTAAGATGTACTTAGAAAAAGATACTCTTTTAGGGTATATATAGGGGTGAGCGACTCCAAAAAAAGGGTCGGCTCTTGGACGTTTACAAGACTAAATGCATGTACTTTGAATACAAGCAATAAAATCACATCTCCCATTGGCTTCTGGTTCATATCGTGCAAGTGTATGTATTAATGTTCTTTATTTCTGGTTATAATATTGAATTTTAAATTGAGTTTTTTCTTATATCTGAACTTTCACAATACATAAATCATATTGCTAGAATGAGAATCTAATATATACGCATGTTAAACGAAATATTAGAAATCATATTTGAAATTATATAATTTTTGCATGGAAATGTGTTTAAATGCTTTGGATAGAAGTAAGTAAATTTGTCTTCGTTGTTGTCTAATCTACACCATATATTAGATCTAGCTTCAGCTATATTTCCCTCTCTTTCAATATTACTTCATTCCCCTTTTCCCATAAAAAACTTCAAGGAACCAGCCTTCTCTGGAGATCAGGCGAAAAGTCTCAAACCTTCTCGTCTTTTCAATGTTGACAAAATCTAAGGCACAACTAAACAACCCAAGGCATATTTTTTTCCAACAGGAACCACATGTTAAATTTCAAGGCAAACGGATGTACGGTTCACAAGTTATGGCTCCAACAAGGTGCATCATTCTCCTCTGGTGAAAAAGAACTCAGCTCTTGCGAGTTCAACTAAATTGAAATCCTGTAGCTTCTGGTTATCAATTTTCTTTAGCTCTGACTCTAAAACCCAAGTGTTATCTGACTGTGGTAATCCTTCCCACTAAACCAGGAATTTGTTGTAGCTCCCATGTCTGGTGGTGATCACCTTCTTATCGAGCACCTATGCAAATCTATCTTTTTTCTTCTTAGGCATCTGTCGTGCCCAATTTATTGTCTCCTATAATTCACCATCCTCGACAGTACCAAGATACTAAAATAAATCAAAAACATTAAAAATGGGTGAAATATCAAATTCATCGAGTAACTCCACTTTATAGGCATTATCATTGATCTTCTTCAAAATCTTGCATGGCCCAATTTTCTTAAGTTTCAGTTTGTTATATGTCCCCTTAGGAAATATTTCTTTCCTAAGATGAACCATGACCATATCACCCTCTTCAAACACTTTCACCCTTCTATGTGCATCAACAGACTCTTTGTAGTGAGCATTACTACTCTGCAATTTTTCCCTCACTAACTCTTGCACTTTCTAGATATGCTCAGCAAATGCTTTTGCATCATCACTAACTTGTTCCCCAATTGGTAACTCAACCAAATCTAATACACCTCTAGGATTTTGACCATAAATAATTTGAAAAGGAGATTTACCTGTTGACCTGTTCACTGAACTGTTGTATGCAAATTCAGCTTGTGACAAGGCTAAATCCCATTGTTTTGGTTTTTCTCCAACTATGCATCGTAAGAGGTTTCCCAAGCTTTTGTTCACTACCTTTGTTTGCCCATCGGTCTGTGGGTGGTAAGCACTACTGAATTGCAACCTGGTATTCAATTTTTTCCACAACATCCTCCAAAAGTGACTCAAGAACTTAGTATCCCGATCAGAAGTAATAGTCTTTGGAACACCATGCAACCGCACAATCTCATCAAAGAATAAGACTACAGTCCTAGTTGCATCATTAGTTTTTTGACAAGCAATAAAATGCACCATTTTGGAAAATCTATCTACCACAACAAAAACTGAATCCTTACCCCTCTATGTCTTGGGCAACCCCAACACGAAATCCATACTCAGATCGGTCCATGGTCCTGTAGGAACTGGCAATGGCATATACAACCCTATATTTTGTGCATGGCCCTTAGCCATTTGACATACTCTGCATCTAGAGACAAACTTGATTATATCTCTCTTCATTTTTGGCCAATAGTACTTCTCCTCTACAAGAGTGGTAGTTTTGGCTACTCCAAAATGACCAGCCAAACCCCCACTATGTAATTCCCTCAAGATGTTCTCTCTCATAGAGCCATTGGGAATGCATAATCGATTACCCTTAAACAAGTAACCATTCTGTAAAAAATACTCTTCAAAAATGGTACGGGACTCGCCCCCTACCACACTTTTGCACTGTTGCACAATATTCCCAAAATCTGCATCAGATTCATACAGATCTTTAATCCCCTCAAATCCTACCACTTCATTCTCCATAGTGGTCAACAACAAGACTCTCCTACTCAATGCATCAACAACCTTATTCTATTTTCCTGACTTGTGTTTTAGGACAAATGTATATTGTTGCAAAAATGAAACCCATTTGGCATGCCTGCTATTTAACTTTTTCTGAGAATTGACATACCTCAATGCTTCATGATCGATAAACAACACAAACTCCTTTGAGATTAAGTAGTGCCTCCAATGTTGCAATGCTTGCACAATTGCATAAAATTCCACATCATATGTAGAATAATTCTTCCTTGCATCATTCAACTTCTCACTAAAAAATGCTACAGGTCGGCCCTCTTGACTTAAGACACCACCAATTCCAACAAATGAGGCATCACAATCAACCTCAAACACCTTACTAAAATCTGGTAACACTAGAACAGGGGCTTCCGACACCTTCTTCTTCAAGAGTTCAAAACTCTTTGTTGCTATCGTAGTCCATACAAACTCTTTCCCCTTCGTGCACTCAGTTATAGGGGCAACTATACTACTGAAGTTCCTGATGAACTTCCTGTAAAAGGTAGCTAGTCCATGAAAGCTCCTTACTTCTGTTATAGATCGTGGAAGAGGCCATTCCAGAATCACCTTCACTTTCTCATCATCCATCCTCATGCCATCTCTCGAGATTACAAATCCCAAAAACACTAAACTATCTTGAAGAAATCTACATTTCTTCAGGTTGACATACAATTTCTCCTTCCTGAGCACGTCTAACACTAATTTCAGGTGTAACAAATGGTCTTCTTCACTTTTACTATAAATCAAAATATCATCAAAATACACAACCACAAACTTACCATTATATTCCCATAGTACTTTGTTCATCAACCGCATAAATGTATTGGGTGCATTAGACAACCCAAATGGCATCACCATCCACTCGTACAATCCATATTTTGTCTTAAAAGCTGTCTTCCATTCATCCCCTTCTCGAATTTTGATCTGGTAGTAGCCACTCCATAGATCAATTTTACTAAAGTATTTAGCTCCAACCAATCCATCCATCATGTCATCCACTCTCGGCATAGGATACCGATACTTTATTGTGATTTTGTTTATGGCTCTACTGTCTACACACATTCGCTAGTCACCATATTTCTTTGGGGTCAGCAATGTTGGAGTCGCACATGGACTCATACTCTCCCTAACTAATCCCTTCTTTATCAACTCTGTCACTTGCCTACTCAACTCTGCATTCTATGTTAGGTTCAACCGATAAGCTGCCTGATTTGGGAGCGCTGATCTTGGAATCAAATCCATGTGATGTTGGATATCCCTTTTTGGTGGTAGCCCATCTGGTAACTCCTCTGGTGTGATATATTTATATTCACTTAGCAACTTAGCTGCTACTATAGGCATAACCACTTCCTCTATTTCTAGCTTCCTAGTTGTTAAGGCATAACAGAAGCTAGCGTCCCTGATCTCTGCAAGAAACTCCTTCATCGTCAACAAGCTCTCACTCGGCCCATCCTCCTTCAGAGGTACAAGAACTACCTTTACACCATCCTTCCAGAATGTATAAGTATTATTTCTCCCATTATGGTTAGTATCCCTGTCATACTGCCAAGGTCTTCCCAATAGAATGTGACATGCATCCATCGAGATCACATCACACCACACTTCATCCTTGTAAGTGCTCCCAATTGAAAATTTAATTAAACACCTCTGATCTACTGTTACCTCATTCCCCTTCTTAACCCATGAGATGCGATATGGATAAGGATGTTTTTCACATTTTAGGTGCATTTTATCAACCATGATATTTGACACCATATTCTCACAGCTACCACCATCAATGACAATGTTACATACCTTCCCTCCTGATGTACACCTTGTTCAAAATATGTTCATTCGCAACCAAGAATCTTCACCATCTATGGTCTACCCCTTTGCTTTGCTTTGCACCATCTCTTTCTTAGGAGCAATCAATGTCCTCCTTATCATAAGTGCTTCCCCCATGTCAACAACAACTTCATCCTCATCCTGCTCTTCCATCTCAACCAGATTGACCCTTCCTTGTCCTCCTTGACCCCTTTCTTGGACATCACATTGGGGACACTCAAATGCTCTGTGCCCCTCCTCACCACATCCATAATAGGTATACGACCTCCTCGGATCATTCCCATTTTGTCCACCACCGTAACCTCTACCTCGTTGGTATCCTCTTCCTCTCAGATTCTGTCCATCTTCTTCTTGTTTAGCAGGTATTGAGGATTCTCCCTTGAGAAAATTAGATCCACTTCGACCCCGACCTGAAGAGGGTGTGAATCCCTTCTTACCTCTTCTATTAATCCTTTTCAATTTCTCCTCCGCCTTGAGGGCCATTTGATATGCATCCTCCACTGTAAGAGTGTGATGCATGCTCATCTCATCTTGAACAACAAAACTTAGGCCATTTACATACCTGGCAGCCTTTTGGTCCTTCATCTCATTATGCTCCACTCGAATGGATAGCTTGTAGAATTCATTAGTATAGTCCTCAATGCTTTGATCCTTCTGTCAAAGATTTTGAAATCTACGAAATAGGGTTTGGGAGTAGTCTACAGGTATAAATTTTTCCTGTAACTTCTTCATCTTTGTCCAATCCCTGATCTTTTCCTTTCCATTCCTCTATCATGTAGTCTATAAATGATCCCACCAAATCAATGCATGTCCCTTCAACTTTGTGCATGCGAGCTTAACCTTCTTCTCTTTAGCAAGATTACTCCATTCAAAATATTTTTCTAGGCTATTGATCCAATCGATCAACTCCTCTGGTTTCAACCCACCAGCATACTCGAGAACCTCGATCTTAATCCCATCTCGATTCCCCTTAAGCCCCTCTAGAGCTCGTATCAGTTGATTTTCAAAACCATGCCCTTCTTCCTTTGGGCCCTCTGGTTCTACTTCTGCATGGACCTCAGATCCACGTTCCTCAGGTATATTTTCATCATCAGATCCTTGATCTGCACGTGCCCTGGGATGTCTCTCTCCCATGCGATCAATCACACCAATCAGCCATGCTATTTTTGCATTTATATCCTTGATCTGCCTATTCATCTGGGCATATCTTCTAGGTGGCATCTTCCCTTCACTAGCGAGATCACACCCGCTCTGATACCAAATGGTGTAAACTCAGCTACAAGAGACCAACAAAATGGACTCCAATCACATAACACAAATGCAATAATGGAAGAAAACCGCAAATTGATATTCTTCTCATTCTTGAATTCACACCCCTTCTACAAAATATTACAATCCATCATATAGCAACCGAAAACCAAAGAAACCCTAAAAATGTATTTTTTCTAAAAACTACTAAAAATAGATATTTTTCCTAAAAACTGCTAAAAATAGAAATGAGTCGGATTGCACCCAAATTTGGTGCACACATCCCTCTTACAATAATGAACCTTAATTTAAAATATTAGGTCTCAACTTATGGTATAACAAAAGATAATAAACTTCTAACAACCAAAAAAACCCAAAAAACTCGAGAACCTATTCTAAAAGCTAATTTTGGGGCACTAGATGTCGGAGTTAGGTCCCGAAAACATGATTTTTGGAGGGTTAGGCACATCAAAGATGAGCCTGATGCAGAACATGCACACGGAACCACCTGTTAAATTTCAAGGCAAACGGGCGTACGGTTCACAAGTTATGGCTCCGGCAAGGTGCATCAATTATCCAATGACCACTTCTTCAACTTATTCAATAGGGCTTCTCTAGCCTTCTTCTTTCTTCTTCCAAATTTGCTTGAGACCACTTCTCTTGGGTCTTCAAATTTTTGCAAACTCCAATTTTGTTGCAAGTACTTGATCAATTTGCAAATGATATTCTTATCTACATTAAAAAATTAGATAATAGCAATTAAAAAACTTATTTAAATCTGAAAATAACATTCTTCACTAGTTAATATCTCAATCTAGTGGAATCTATGCTAAGTCCTAGTCTTCATGAGTTTTTTCTACAACTCTGTGGAAAGACTCTAGACAAATCAATTTTTAGAATTCCTGTAGTTGCAATCTCTCTATCTCCTATCAATATCCCTTGTGGCTCTAATACCACTTATAATTTTTGTATCATTCAATCTAATCAAGAAACACAATTGCTGATTATGTATACTAAAGAATAATTATAAAACACATGAACTATAAGAACAATTGCACATCGCTTGATATTACTTGTATGAACTTTTACAATGAAATATGGAACTAAGAGTCCATAATATAGATTTTACAAATGACCTTTGGTCTACCTCAAGTGATGCTTGACTTACATAACAAATAATATAATATATTCTAACAATTATGAATCAACAAAGCTAGGATTTGTTTTGGAAAAATGAATCATCTTTTAGGAGTCATATCTTTGCATAGAATTGTCTGATTTAGATGATTCTTATGCCATTTTGCACATAATTTGAAAATATTTGAAATGAATAGTCATTCAAAATAATCCAAGTAAATTGAGGTAGATATAGCCATGTGAAGATAACCATTTGAAACTAGGGTAACGTTAGGATATTTTTTCTTGAAAAATGTATCATCTTTTAGGAGTCATTTCTTTATGAAGGTTTATTCGATTCAAATGATCCTTGGATCAATTTATGTGAAATGTGGAGATCTTTAAAATGAGTGGTCATATGAATGAATCTTAGAAGTATTGAGGGAGATACAACCCTATGAAGCTAGCCATTTAGAACAAGGGTAGTTACAATTTTTCAAGTCACAAAAAATAAAATCACAAATATCTATTAGCTAGGTTTCAAATGATGGGAGAATTAACGAAGGGCTAGGGTATCAATGAGGTAGGACATTCCATATGGGTATAGAACTTTTTAGATAAGTTTAATTTTCCCCTTCATTATCTTAGAAGTTTTGCATACAAATTACTATAGGTTTATTTTCAAATAATATAGTCGCTATAGGATATACTAGTAAATTTTAATAGATTTTGTGTTATATTTTCCTTCCCATGGACTGATATACAGCTAAATATTTATAATAATCCCTAGTAGTAGATTTTAGTGAGGACCTCATAGAGAAGTGATCCTTGTTGCTAAAAAATGGGGTAATTTTTGGTAAATTTAATGGGTCTTGGTTAGGGCCTATGACCTTGAGAAAATGGATTGATATAAGTTGGAAGTCTCTAGGAATGAGTCTATTCTTTCTTCTCAAATTTTTCTTCCTAGATATATTTTGTTCCAAGGAGTAAATATATAGAATTCTAAAAGGGATTCCTTGGTTTATAGGAAGAGTAGGACTCTTCCTTACCCACTGTTATGAAGTCTTTTCACCTAGAAACATGAATCTATTCCTAGTACTAGTCTGGTTTAGGATATATGGGTTACCCATAGAATTCTATGAAATGGATACCCTCAAGTATAGAGGGTGATGAGTGCTAAATCATGTACATTTTATGCGAAGTTTAATCTATTTTTATCTACAAATATATGAAAATGAATGTATTTCGATGATCATTATATATTATTTGCATGACTTATGTGTGAATTTGATTATATAAACTATTAAATAAATATATACAAGTATTTTATACAAATCATGCAAGTTTTGTTTGTTTTCGATAGATAAATGTTGCAGGTGTTTTACAAAAGATGTCACAATAGAACATTAGCCAGACGTCAAGTAAGAACTAACAGTCATGTGGAAGTATACTGAGAAGCTGCATGGGAGTGTGCTATGGAAAGGTACTACAAAAAACACCTATAGAAAGGTGTTACAAAAAAAACCTACTAAAAGGGTCTATGGAAAGAACGTTGACCGAGTAAACTATCTGATACACCAGAGTGCCACATTTGAGGACAACATAGTAGTGCCACATGGATCTCGTAGTTAGCATGATTGTTTGGAACGTTGGCATTATATACATGACTTGAAATTTGCTAATTTTTTATATGTTTTATTATTAAAACTATAAAGTTGTTAAATTGTTAAGTTGCTTGGATATGGATGTAAACTTAATTTGTCTCTTTTTGCAAGAAGAAGACAAACAGTCGTATTATCGTGTCATCAAATTATTTAAGTTTAGTTAGGTTTAGGTTTTTTGATGATATTAGTTTGGAATTTTACCACTTGAACACTTTCTATTGTAATAAGTTTGAGTGCAGTTGTTAGTGTGTCTTAGTTTTAGAATATCTTTGTTATGAAATATTAGAATTCAAATCTTCAAACATTTGAAATGTAACAGATGGTAGAAGAGAATTTTATTGTAAATGTCTAAATGACATTATAAAATACAATGTAGTGACCTTTGAAAATGGCTACAGTCTGCTATATAATGTCTACATTTTACATGTTTGAAGTAGTTTGTCTGCATATTCTATACGTATGAAGAATTGAAGTTCATAAATAAAGCAACAACATTTTTCTTCCATGATTCCAGCAATGGTATTCTGTATCTTTGCATGATTTATTTATCTTTGTAAAACTTCCTTTTTATTTTTCCTTCATAATGAATTAAATATTATTAGATTAGTGAAATAAATATTAGTTGTTGAAGCAAAGTATTAAGGAAAAATAATTACACCGACCTATAGGAGGCAAGGCCAACTCCGCGTAGTCAATCTCTTACTCTCTTTATCCTAAAATAAATTAGGATTAGTTAGAGAATATAATTAGTTTTAATATAAATTAAATTACATAATACAAAATTATAAATTATTTTAATAGTTAATGCATTATTAGATTGCACGTGGATCCACAACACATAGAATTAGTCTACATCTAATTGCACTTTTAATATTTTATTTTATTTCATTTTCTATCATTTTCATTTCCTACAACTAAAACTAAGAAAATAGAATCAAGTCAAAGATATATGATTATGGAATAATCTATACGGGATTTATTATTCTTTAAATCATCTAACCTGGATTGACAAATTTAATGTATGAGATACAACTTGACATTTTGGTACTATTGCCATGGAGAACAATGTCATAATTTTTTATCAAATACTGCTAGGGTGAGAAGGAGACTTACCTGCATGACTAACAAGAATTCTTCATGCATTTTTAAGGTTAGGACAATAGGGTTCTAGCAAGTGTCTTCATATCAATACTTCCAGCTTACATTTTCTTAAGATTGATTTTTACTGTTTTTCTAGTTAGCATTTGATTTCAGCAAGAACATTTAATTTAGGGTTGTCACATACTTAGATCTGGGTTCTCTAACCTTGTGAAAACAAGGAAGTAGGTGTGACAAAATCACACTAAAATGTTCCTTAAAATCAAGTTGTGACAACTACTTAGCTTTTATTTCAGCATTTTTTAGTAAATTTTCAAAGCATTGGGTGATTGTTGTTACTTACTTAGGTCTGGGTTCTCTGACCTTGTGAAAAAAAGGAAGTAGGTGTGACAAAATCACACTGAAATGTTCCTTAAAATCAAGTAGTAACAACAATTTAACCTTTTATTTCAGCACTTTTATTTTTTGTAAATTTACTTTTCAGCATAGTGTGGTTGTTATCTACTTAGGTCTGGGTTCTTTAAATTGTGAAAACAAACAATAGGTGCAACAAGTTCATACTGAAGTGTTCCTTAAAATCAAGTAGTAACAACAACACTTTACTTTCCCTTACTGTGCTAAAATTGGTTGTGGATTTCAAACATGGTTTTAGTGGTAGTAAGAACTATTTTAGAATAGTAATTTTACTCTCCCTTGTCGTGTTAAGACTGGTTGTGAATTTCAAACTTGGTCTTAATAATAGTAAGACTACTTTATTTTAAAATATTTATTTTTTGAAAACTGCACCTTGAAAATAGAAAAAAAATATAAACAAAAACAAAAACATAACATAAATTGAAAAAAAAAAAAAGTAAAAGTTGCTAATGGTAAAGATTTATTTTCAATCTGCAATAATAGACCTCATAAAACTATTCCTAGAACAATAAATCAACCTAATTTTTAAACAAAGACATAGGTCATGTGGAAAATAGTGGGACTATATGTGGGAACACCTTGATCTCATTAAGGAATGAACAAAAGAGCTAAGAAACATCAAGAGGATTGATATAACTAAGGCTCTAGGGTCAGAATACCACTCATCTTATCTTGATCTTGTGAAAATTTATGAACATTGGCTAGGATATAGGAGAGCGAGTGTAAATTCAACCACATAGCCTTGGGGGAAATACTTTGAAGACTCCCTTGTTGTCCATAATTTCCTATATGACACAAAAAATATATAAGTGAGCCTAGAATACAACAAAAGATATAACAAGATCCCCAAAATTGTATGCTTTAGAGAACTATGCCACAATTTACGTTATGAGCTACAATTTGAAAATCCTATCTCAAATCAAAAGCAAGTATTTATTGTTCAATTAATTTGTCTTGTGAAATAAGATTTTGATTTTGAGAAAGAACATTACATGACTCCTGAACAACTAGACCCAATTAATGATATTTACAAACTTTTTAAGGAGGAATGAATGATTTTTGTTGCAAAAAATTAAAGATATTTATAAATTTATGAGTAGACCTAGATATTCAAGAGGAAGATTTATCAAAGTCTATAAAGAAAACTCTAGTGAAAAGTTTGATAATTTTAGATCAAAAGATACTAAGATTGTGGTAACTAAGGATTCACTAGAAGAAAAAATTAAGCTATCATTGACTCTACTAAATCAAAATCCTGAATCATTTTTATTTTCAAAACATGAATTTGATAATCATATCAATCCATCAACTATTTTCTCTAAGCCCAAACCAAGTCTAATCTTAGAATTCATTCAATCAATCATGGTAGATCAAGCTAGTGAACATGGATAAGTAGATGGAAATCCAATGAGGGATAGGCAAATAAATGATGATCATGGAGAAATAGAAAATTAGAGAAAAATTAGACAAATAATAACTTTTATCTTTCCAATTTCTTCTCCAATAGACAGACTAATAAGAGAACCAAAACTGGTCTGTGTTGCTATTTTGTCTACCTTCCATGGAAAACCACATGAATACCCTGATGCATTTCTTTTTTAATTTGAAGTAGTGTGTCAAGCCTACTTTTATACCATGGATGAACAAAAATTAAGACTGTTTCCTTCTCCTCTTAAGGATGTAGCCTTAATATGGCTTATGGGTCTAGGCAAAAGTGTTCGCAACCAATGGGATGGAGATCATGAATTAAATATATATTCCTTGAAACATATACTAAAGATTTAGGGACAATAAAGTTGAGCTCTTTTACATGAACCAACAACAAGAAGAATCTCTTGAGGATTATCTTAAAATATTTCAGTTTTTAGGATCTACAGTGAATAATGATTTAGATGAAGAAATATTAAATGAAATCTCTCTAAAAATATTAAAGGAAGATATTTTTTATGTTCTAAACCTTATGGCTAAGGGGGATATTCATCTAATTGTATTTGAAGATATTGTGAATATTTGAAAAATCATTCAAGGAATAAACCTCTTAGGAACAACAAATACTCATCCAGAGGTGGAGGAGTAACAAAAGTAGAAATTGGTAATATGCTGGAAAGCCTAAAGACTGATTTGTTAAGCACATTAACTACATATCTCAACCTCATGGATAAGAAACTAAAATAACAACATATTGAGGAGATATACTATCATAGATGTAGGAAAAGACACAACTTGAGGGAATTCCCTCTTAACATTACAAATATTTCCAACATTTTTGCTAGTTGTAAAATTTGTTGCAAAAATCATAGCGCTCAAAATTGCAAGTATATTTCAGTTTGTGAAATCTGTTATAAAAGAACCTGAAGTTGAAGAGGCATAAGATGTTTATTTTGTAGCTCAAAGAAGAAATGGACCTTTCAATGGTCCATCTAATTGGTAAAATTCCAACTATTCCAACCATAAAAGACCCAACCAGTGGTCAAATGCATCAAATTGGACAAATTAGAACCCATATCCAAACAACAAAGAATGGAATATACCTCCATGGGCCCAATTTATGGCCAATTTGTATGGAATTCCACCTCCATGGACTCAAGGAATGTTGGGTCATAATATGCCTAGTTGGAACATGAATGGCCAATATAATCGAGGATCTAGTTCGTCTCAAAACCCACCCCAACAATAGAATTTTCAAAACCAATTTAAGGGATAAGCCCCTCAAAATCAGTCTCAAAATAGACTTCTTCCACCTCCAAATAATATGAACAACCTTCCTAAGCAACCACTTTTACCATCTCAACCAGTTTCTAATCCTAATAATAACAAGACAATTCAACAAGTCTATGAAATAAATGAGGTATGTTCAATATATGTGGTACCATGCCAACAAATCCATTTATGGTCTAGAAAAGTGTTGGAAAATAATGTAACTCTCATAGAATTTGAAGAGCCTATCCAAGACTTATTTGAAAAAGTGAACAAAAATTAAAATGAAATAAAAACTTCACCAAAAAATATTCCATCCAAATAAAAATATATCCAAAACACTCAAAGGAAAGAATTGGAAATTCCATTTCTGGAAATACTGGCAATACCTAAAGAACCCCTCTACACCAACTTTCAATTTTCTTCAAGAATTAGAGAATGTTACCATTAAAATTCCTTTGTTACAAGCTATCAAGGATATTCCTATCTATTCTAAATTGATAAATAATATGTGCACATCCAATTTAGGAATAAATAAGAAGAATGAATCTCAAACCATCCAAGTTATTGGATAATTATCAGAGATAATGACTGAAGGTAGGTTACTGCAAAAGTATGCAGATCCTGGAATACCTATAGTCAGTCCATATTGGTGATACAGCCTTGCATAATGTCTTGATATATTTAGGGGCTTCCATCAATGTTATGACCAAATAAACAATTAAATCTTAGGGGAATACAAATTGCAATCAACCTCTATAGTGCTTCAACTTACAGATAGATCTACTATCAAACCAGAAGGAAAATTGGAAGACATCATAGTTTCTATAATATCATGGGAGTATCCCATAGACTTTATGGTATTATAGCCTAAGAAGAAGCTAGGAGGACATCCCTTAATTCTAGGATTCCCATGGCTTGCAACAGTTGATGCTTACATTAGTTGTAGATATGGATTTATGACTATTTCCAATGGGAAGCACACTAATATTTTGAGTCTATTTCTTAAGTCAATTTTATACAAAGGTTTTTAAAAACAACTTTGGTATGATTTTTCTAATGTTTTGGATACTATTTAGACTTAACAAATAAATGCACATCTCTATAAAAATGGGGCTATGAAATGATAAATAAAAATGATACCGGAGTGACTATCTTATTCTTCCTCTTCCAAAATAGGTTTTGAGTGTGTCCAACCATTTATGAGACCTATTTTGCAAACCAAAGTATTGATGATTGAGATCGGATTAAATTCATCATTATTTTTCTCTCACACAGAACTCCTCAATGAAGCTAAAAGAAGTAGAACAAGAAATTGATATTTCTAGGGCATTGGAAGGATTTGTTATTAGACCATGGAATATTTTATTAAAAGGTCAGGAAGGAAGTAATGTTTTGCATAATATATTTTCTATTAGAAACAAGCAATTCCATTCTAAGAAGATTTATTATCCTACAACCTTATTTGACGACTTGGCTTAAATAATTGATATATCAGTAAACACCCCCAAAATAAAATAAAAAAACATATAAAAAAAATATTATTATTATTATTATTAATAAATATATATACTTAAATTTGTATAATATAAACTTTTATAAAATAAGAATTTCTCTCCTTACTCTATTTTAGCTATATAGCCAAAAACATAGTTTGGGGGGAGAAGTAAAGGATTTATGCAATAAATTTCATAATACCATTTGGGGGAGAAAAGACAAAAAAGAACGGGAAGAAATTAGGAAAAGTATTCTTATGACTCCATAGTTGTTTTCCGTAATCATTTTTCATAGTTGCTTTTCGTAATTGTTTTCCATAGTTGTTTTTCGTAATTGTTTTCGTAGTTGTTTTCCGTAATCATTTTTTGTAGTTATTTTTTGTAATCATTTTTCGTAATCGTTTTTCATAGTCGTTTTTGTAGATAGTTTCTATATGTATTTTCTATAGATGTTTTCTGTAGAGACTTTTAGTAGCATGGTTTCATAGATAGAACTCCACACAAATTTTCTAAGTATTGACTGGCAGATTTGCGAATGATTTAAGATATGTGCCATGATATAACAAGACGCCTCAACGAAAAATATCATTATCTCTTATTTATAAGGATTTTGGCATGAAAATGTAAACTCACATGGGTATTTAAATTTTTATCGTGAAAACTATGGCACGGGCATTTAAATCTAAAACCATGAGCTATGGCATGAAAAAATCAAAATGAACAATTCAGCTTTGGAAATCATGTGTAAAGGATTCGAATGATTGAAGGGCATGAATTAATAAGCCAATGGGAAATTCAACCACTGCATGAAATCAAATTGAAGAGTATCACAAACCAGAACATAAAGCAAATGAAGTGGATACTTATGATTGGCTTATGGTTGAAAATAACATGTTAACCACCAATCGTGCACAACACGAAACTTAGATTCATTGCATAAAAAAAAGTAAAACATATATGTCCAAATTTTGAACTTGAATCATGCATATGAGAAAGTCGAGGATGAAGTAAGACACACATAGAGGGTATAAGACGTGAATTGAATATGTCAATAGCAGATCGAGCAGGGTACGAAAGTCCTTTTTTACACATGATTAAAAAGGGGAGCCTCGAGCATTGTTATGTTTATAACCATCGCAAGAAATCGAGGACATAAATGGATAAGATATGAAGGCAAGCCACAAAAAATCTGGTTTCAAGCCTAACATCAAA
This sequence comes from Wollemia nobilis, assembly GCA_028583015.1. Classification (NCBI taxonomy): domain Eukaryota; kingdom Viridiplantae; phylum Streptophyta; class Pinopsida; order Araucariales; family Araucariaceae; genus Wollemia; species Wollemia nobilis. The sequence goes on from JAQPPZ010015344.1 coordinate 1,375,380, forward strand.
CAAAGCACGCTCTAACTACACGCATGAAAAATCTAAGGTCGATGAAGAGTATACATATGGATGATGTATCCGAAGATGGAGCCTATCAAAGGTGAACCAAAACGACATTGTGGCTACAAATTACGAAGGTTTTAATTATATGAAGATTAATTTAATTTTAATTTTCCATCAACAAATGAGCTTATTAAACATAGTTTTATTAGGGAGATTAAACCAGAGTAATTTTTCAATATATATATATATGATCACTGATGGATGATGTAATTCTAAGTTTAGGCATGGGAAAAGGTGGCGCGGTAAGGGATGGCTATTTCTAAGACAAGGCAACCACCGTGCATGAGAATATGTCGATTAGTGACACTTTTCCGCAATGGAGCAATGGGGAGAAACCTTGCAGATCAAGGTTGTGAACCATTAATTAAGGAAGAATCGAGGGCCATGATTCGTTTGACCTCATTGCATGAGAACCTTATACAAAAAATAATAATTCTAAAATTAAAAATCATATTTCTGTAGCAAAATAGGTTACTCGACTTTGCAACCTCGATCAAAACTCTTTAAATGAGTGAAATGCTATGCAGTAGGTGAAAATGATTTTGCGGTGGACGAAGATGGTAGTAAGGATTTTGAACCAAAAAACAAAGAAATTATAGTCGAATATTGAACAAGAAAAAACACGATGAACGATGGAAGAAAATTGGAAACAAGGGTAGGTAATCAAAAATAAAATTGTGGGTAGTAGAATTTTTTGAAATTATAATAGGGAATGATTTTTTTTTTAAATAATGTGCAGAGAAACATCACAAAACTGCATGGTAAAATTTTGAATTTTCCTTTAATTGTTTTCTAGTAACAAAAATACAATGGATATTCCGAATACCGTAAAAATATGTAATAAAATTCAATGTCATGTTTTCATTGCATGGGTTGAGATGTATTTCCTCTATAAAATTTATTTTACTTTATGATAACCCATGCATGCATCTATTTGTCAATTCTTTTGTAGGTTTTATCCTTCATCTAAGCATCTCTACAGCAATAATTTTAAAAAACAAAATCTAACCATGTTCTTTAATAATACCCTACCTTCGTTTCTAAACCCTACTTGACCACCATGCCTAGATCCATATTTCATAAACGTAGTGAACCCTTGTCTATCAACACTCAAAATCCTAGCAACTTCATCAAGAAATTATTTCAAGAAGCACGTTGGTGGGAGGCCCTAACCAAGTTTCAAGGGCATGATCATGGTGTGGTGAAGCAGTTTATTTTGAACTGTGATACCACAGCCATGGTTACCAATTTGGACGAGGCCAAAATTAATATTACCCCTAGTCTAATTTTTTAAGTCTTAAGCCTCCCTAAGGTTGGCTAGAGGTATTACAAATCCACCTATAAAGGAGTGAGCCAAATGGTTGATATATTAGGGGAGAAATATGTAGTTACCAGAGACAGGGATGGGTGGATCAAGGGTATAACCACCTCTTCACGTCCTTTGAAATGGTATAAGGCAACCACTATCTTGATGAAATTTTTCACATTATAAGTGAGGTTTTCTAATTGTGGGGTTATCACTTAAAAATGATGTTGAACCTTAAAAACCCCAAGCATGAAGACTACGTTATCAATATTTCATACTTTATATACATATATGTAAAAGCTACTGTTACTAGGGTCCAACCTAGGAAATCCAATAATGAGCCCAAACTTCATCTAATTACCCATCACGAGCTGATAAAATTAATGGTCCTACATAAAGCATCTGAAGTAGAAATTTCCTGGGACATAGTGGTTGAGGAGGCCCACCTTTCCATTTAATCTAAGCTAAGTGAGTCAAAATTTATTGAGGATAGTGCATCTAAGAAAAAATTTGAATACAAGAGTTACGAGGAGGAGGAGGAGTCTTCAGTGTGCAAGTGTCATACCTGTACCAAGCCATCTAAATATTTTCATCCTGCAAGAAAAACTAGGTATGAAAAGTATAATCTAGAAGACCAAGGAAAGGGAGAGATGTCTCGTCCTAAAGAAATCTTGCCTGCCTCTAATATTTTCACTAAAACTCTAGCCCATATTCTGACACAACAGACTCTACTGCACATCAAATTAGATAGGCTTAAAAATAAGTTTTTAGAACATGTTATCTTAGTGAAATGAGCTCTCACTCTTCTGTTTGACATCCTCAAATAAATTTCTATGGATAGGGTGGTAAAACTGGTTGACCCAGTCATACAACTAGTGAATGTTAGTGCATCCCCTAATAAGAGCTCCTTGTCTAAGAAAAAAATAAATAAAACAGTGACCTTTTCCAAACATTTTGAGTTTACCAAGGTGCTTGATGAGGATAACTCACTTCTATTTTTTGAGTTTCTCTCCCAACAACATCAAATACATACATGTAGCCCCCAAAGATCAAAATCATCTATTGAGATAGGAACGCCTATCAAAGTAGGAATGTCTCTCAATGGTGGGATACCTCACAAAGTTGACATAATGATTAACAACATCATCAAAACTGTGAAACCATTTCTATCACCAAAAAAGTAGGATGTGTTGCATGAATCGAAGGATGAAGGGCCTGCGAAGGTCGTGCACGTAAATATTGTAGTTTTTGAACCACCACCTAATAATAAGAAAGCCAAGGTGTAGGTACAAAAATTGAAGCGTAATTGGATGCTGGTAGCAAAACCACCAAACCCAACCTCGGCTTCATCTCGGCTCACATCTAAAATAATCTTGGATATTAAAAAAATCATACCATATTTCTGATGAACTTGAACTTTTTTATGATAGTATTTGATATTTATATTATTTTACTCATTATATCTGCACTGTTTCCCTGTTATATCTGAAACATTTCATCTATTATATTTGCAGTGTTTTACGTATACAATTTGTAGTACTTTGTAAATATCTCCAATGTTTCACTTATTATATCTGTAATGTTCTAAGTTATAAAATTTATCATATTTTTTCTATAATATCTATAAAGTTTTTTATTTGTTATGTTGTGATATTTAAAAATTGTATGCATGAGGACATACATCCCCTTTAGTTTGGGGTAAAATGATGAGTGCTAAATTATGTACATTTTATGTGAAGTTTAATTTGTTTTTATCTGCAAATATATGAAAATAAATGTATTTCGATGGTCGTTATATCTTGTTTGCATGACTTATGCATGAATTTGATTTATAAACTGTTAAATAAATATATGCCTATGTTTTACATAAATCATGCAATTTTTGTATGTTTTTAGTAGATAAATGTTGTAAGTGTTTTACAAAAGATGTTATAGCAGAACACAGGCTAGACATCAAGTATGAACGAACCAGTCATGTCGATGTATGTTGAGAAGCCGGATGGGAGTGCACTATGAAAAGGTGCTATAGAAAACACCTACTAAAAGATGTTACCGAAAGCACCTACTAAAAGGGTCTACAAAAATAACGTTGACCAAGTAAACTATTTGATACGCTGGAGTGTCATGTTTGAGGACAACATAGTAGTGCCACATGGGTCTCATAGTCAGCATGATCATTTGGAAATTTGGCATTGTATACGCGACTTGACATTTATTAATCTATTATATGATTTATTATTAAAGCTATAAAGTTGTTAAATTGTTAAGTTGCTTAGATATGGATGTAAACTTAATTTGTCTCTTTTCGCAAGAAGAGGATAAATAGTTGTATTATTGTATCATCAAATTATTTAAGTTTAGTCAAGTTTAGGTCTTTTGATTACATTAGTTTAGAATTTTTCGACTTGGAAAATTTCTATTGTAATAAGTTTGAGGGTAGTTGTTAGCGTGTCTTAATTTTAGAATATCTTTGTTATGAAAGATTAGAATTCAAATCTTTGAGCATTTGAAATGTAACAAATGGTAGAAGAGAATTTTATTGTAAATATCTAAATTACATATAAAATACAATGTAGGAACCTTTCAAAAGGTCTACAGTTTGCTAGTTTTTGTCTAATGTCTAAATTTTACATGTTTGAAGGAGTATGTCTGCATAGTTTGTACGCATGAAGAATTGAAGGTCATAAAAAAAGCAGCAGCATTTTTCTTCAATGATTCCAGCAATAGTATTTTGTATCTTTGCATAATTTATTTATATTTGTAAAACTTTCTTTTTTTTTCACGCACAATGAATTAAATAGTATTAGATTAGTGAAATGAAATACTAGTTGCTAAAATAAAGTAAAGTAGAAAAGAAAAGAGAATTACACTGACCTATAGGAGGCAGGGACCACTTCGCATAGTCATTCCCTTATTCTCTTTGTAATGAAATAGATTAGGATTAGTTAGAGAATAGAATTAGTTTTAATATAAATTAAATTACATAATACAAAATTATAAATCATTTTAATAGTTAATGCATTATTATATTGCACGTGGATCCACAACACATAGAATTAGTCTACATCATAATTGCACTTTTAATATTTTATTTTATTTCATTTTTTATAATTTTCATTTCCTACAACTAAAACTAAGAAAACAAAATCAAGTCAAAGATTTATGATTATGGAATAATCTATACGAGATTTACTATTCTTTAAATCATCTAACCTGGATTGATAAATTTAATTTATAAGATACATCTCAACATAGAAAACACTCTAGGAGAATTGCTTGATATTTCAAAAACTAAAAAATATGGATTCTTGGCTATTTATGCTCAAATATTAGTCACGATTGATATAAGTAAACCTTTACTAAAATCAATCATTCTTAAGGATGGGGGTAAGTTATAGATATATTATGAAAACATATCTCTTAGATGTATAATAAGTCATGTGATGGGGCATATTGAGAGATCATGCCCTAAGAAGAGCCCAACATAAAAATATGTAGAAAACCACAAGAGAAACTTACAAATGGATATGGATGAGGATGGTTTTCAACTTCCAAAAAGTAGGTCCAGAAATATGAAAATAAATAGTGGAGACTAGTAAGGAAGGATATTGGAAGAAATACCAATTCTTTTGAGGCTTTAGCCTATGAAGAAAAATCATATCAGAGCTTAGTTGACATAATACAAAAGGAGATGGAATATCAACAAGGAATTGTCTATTTAGTATGATCTTGATTTGGGGATGAACGTTCTTGCTAAACCTAAGGAATGTACCTCATCATATTTTGAAGACTCTCTTGAAGTACCATGCACCATTCAAAAAAGTGGTAGATAAATTACAATGTTAGATGTTAATACTCCTATCATTAATAAGGAAATATCAAAAAATAAGTAGGACAAGTCAAATGCTTCTATAGTAGATCAAAAATAAGATAAAGCTAATGAAAATAAAAGTCATGAAATAATATTAAGGAATATAATAATAAGACCTACTCTTGATATAGGTAAGGAAAAAAGAGAAAACCCCTCAAATTATCAAACGAGATCTAGGGAAGCAAGAGCAAACATAGAAAAAGGAACAAAATCCAAATTGGTTGAACTTCTCTTTACCAAACAACAAAATGATATTGGTAATTTGCAGGCAGGGCCAGTAGCCCCTAATGAGATATTATTACCATCTTATGGAATATTAGGGGTTTTAATTCCTTCTCAAAGTAAAGGTGTATCAGGGACCTTTGTTTAAGTAATAAACTTGATATTCTTTATATCCAAGAAAAAAAATGACAAAGGAAGGAGTTTCCAAAAGTATGAAAGTAGTAGAGGCAAGACATAAATGGGATGTTTTGGATTTTAAATGAGTATTAGGGGTAATTTTAATATTTTGGAATCCTATTAGAACCTCCTATACAACCATTCATAAAACTAGGCATTAGATAGCCTCATTAGTCACATGCTACTTCACAGATATTTATTTCATCCCTATCAATGTCTATGGATCTACAACTCAGTTAGGCACATTAGATGCATGGACTGGGATTGAAGACTTTATGATATGTAAATACTGAGAAACCTAATTCTGATCATAGGTAATGCCATAACCAAGCTAGATGAAAATTTTAGGTAAATTAGGAAAATAACCCATTGATGAAATATCTTTCAACTTTTATTCAAAACAATAATCTATAGGAGGTTGAGTTTGAAGAGGAAAACTATACATTAACCAACAATAGGAGAGACTAGAACATAATAGCAAAAAAATTAGGAAGATGTATACTCTCATATCATTTTCTAGATGAAGGGACTTGTGCTAAAATTAATACCTTGACAAGGATTGGTTCATATTGAAGAACACAAGATTATACTGAGAGGTGGGTGAACAGTATAAGACCACTTTTTACTTTTCTTTCCCAATCAATATTATGTAATGTACAGATAGAAATATCAACAGTAGTAATCAAAGCAATGCACAAATCATAACACACAATAGAGACACCAATTTTACATGGTTCACCCAATATGGGCTACTCCACGGAGAAAATATTTCACTAAAATTTTCTTAATCAATCTCTTGAGAATCCTTTCCCTATTACAATTGTTATGTACCTTCATCCAAAGGAGAAACCAATCTTCTAATAATGTTTGTGGATCTCTATCCATAAGAGAACTCCTTTCTCCTTAGCTTTGGTTGGTTATCTTCTAGAAGAACGGTTGCCCCGTTGCTCTGGATAATGGATCTCTATCCACTGAAGACACTTGTCCTCACTGCCCTGGCTAATGGATACCTATCCACTAGATATTTTCATCCTCTATACTCTATCATATTCAAAGCTCTATCTCAAATCTACACTAAACACAATCCTTCGGTTTAGCACAAATATGCTCAATATCTATCTCTGGTCTGGCACAAACCTATCCTCAAATCTGCACCAAACTTTGTCCTCTAATCTACACTAAACATAGTCCTTAAAATAATATCCAACACCACAATAGTTTGAATATTCACTTCACAAAAACCCTAACTCATCACAAATTTATCTCAATCAATCATATTTGACATAAGCCACTTCAAAATTTTATTCTTCAGAAATCAATCCAATTTCTACTTATGACTCCCTACTTTAACATTGCATTTTTAAAGATAATTCTTTTGAAAATAATGCAACAACTAATATTTCCTTTTTTAAGGTAAAAGAATTTTTACCCACCACTTAAATTTTTAGCAAACACTTTATAAAACCCACAAAAATTCCTTTTTAACTTAGGCCGCGACATGTCGCGATATCGCGACATGTCGCGTTTTCGCGCCTCGCGATTCCTCGACATGTTGCGATATCGCGACAGGTCCCGCCTTCCTGGCGTCTGGGTGGTTAACTGTCGCGATTTCGCGACCTGTTGTGATGATGCTTCTTTGTGCTGGTTTTTGTCGCGATTTCGCGACAGGTTGTGCCCTCCTGGTCTCTGGCATTTTTCTTGCGCGATTTCGCGGCATGTTTGGCTCCTTTGCGACTGGGTGGTTTTCCGTCGCGATTTCGCGACCTTGTTGAGGCTTGTTAGTTGCTTTCCTTTTCTGTCGCGATGTCGCGACGCTTTCTGCGGGTGGCTGTCGGGGGCCTTTCCTGTCGCGATTTCGCGACATGTCGCGATTTCGCGACATGTCGCGTTTTCGCGCCTGTTGGTGCCTTCGTGGCCGTGTTGGGTTTTCCTGTAGCGATTTCGTGACATGTCGCGGTTTCGCGACCTGTTGCTGTTTCGTGCCTTCCGTTCTCTCGTGCCTTGCGGTTCTTTGCCTTGCCTTGGTGCGCCTTCCCTGTTGTTCTGCTTGTGGCTCTGGCTCGGGATGTGTTCTCTCCCGCTTGTATCTGGTTCTTGTTTTAATACAATTTTTTCATTTTTTCAAAAAAAAAAAACTTAGGCAAAAATCCAAAATCATTTACCTCCTTATTTCTCCTAAGACTAACCTTAGCCTAAGTCAAAAATCAAAATATTTTAATTTAAAATAGTGTTACCACTTTGCATTGCACGAAGATTTGAATTGAGAGCTTCTCTCCACAAGCGCTTTCACCATGGCTCCCAATGTCATGGAGCCATGTGCTCCCTTTGTAATGCCCACTACCTTACGCCCTTTGACTTCCACTATTTGCATAAGCCATGAATTGGCTCCTTCACTCACGCTATCCAAAAACTTCTCACGAACTACTGTCATGAGGGAATTGCACATGAAAACTGGCATTAATTATTTTTGGCGGATGTGAGTGGATGTCTTGCCTTTGAGAAGGCTATGGTATTTATATACCATACGCCTTCATTGCTCTATGTCGACAGTGAGGATGTCGTCTAGCAAGTGGTGACATCAACGAAAGGGGAGCAACTTTGCACGTGAACAAACTGACGCCCAAACTTTATGAAATGTGCCCAAACTTTAGCTTTGGCAATTTATTAAATATAATAAATTAAATTCTTTAATAATTTAATTATTATAATTTAATAATTAACATGGTCTTTTGGCCTTAAACCAAACTTCAGGTCCTGTTTAGATTTTTATAAAAACCTTACAACTTTCTCACATGGTTTTAATGGAAAAACTTTTTATTTTCTACCACCATCGATTTTAATAAAAACCTTTTACTTGTGCCACCATTGGTTTTAAGGAAAAACCTTTTATTTTTGCTCACCCATGGTTTTAATAAAAACCCTTCATATGCTTCCACATAATATTAACAATATTATGAAGCTTTTTTCCCTTAACCTTTGCATTGTTCCTTGAAATATTCCTTGACATCAATGATGACTTCATTCCTTGACATCAATGACAACTTTCACTCAAAATGTCCAACAATATCCCCCTTTGTCATTGATGGCAATCCAAATTCTTTTTACCAAAAACTTAACCTTTTCTTTGTTCTACTCCCTTGGGACATTGCTACCCCTGGCTCAATACTCTTTTCAAATCTCTCCGCTCTACTCAAATACCAAATCTCTCCCCCTTACTCAAATATCTCCCCATTTGACATCAATGGCAAAGGGTCACCTTTGGGGCTTGGGGCTAAGAATGAGCCTCTTAGCTTAGTCCCTCTCCCACCTCCTTTTGAGGTGGTTAATTCTACGGTGGGAGTATTTCTACTCCTAGAAAGCATTGTTCTTTACCTTTATCCTTTTTTCTTCTTATCTAATCCTTTTGATTCCTCTAACTGTTCCTTTCCATGTCCATGATCCTGTCCATGTCCACATTCCTGTTCATGTTCTTGTTCCTATTCCTGTTCATATCCATGTTCCTGTTTCTATTCATATTCATATTCCTATTCCTATTCCTATTCGTGTTCTTGTTCCTATTCATACTTGATTTTGGAATGGCTGCTATACACCACTTTACTGTGTGACCATCATTATTGCACTTATAACACTTAATATTGTTATTCCTTGGAGGTGCAAATATCTTAGGATTTCTCCTAGTGAAGCCATATCCTCTTCTGTCATGAACCCTGCAATTCATTGTCTTGTGATCAAACTGATTACATGAGTAGCAATACCCATTGAAAGGTTATCTATTCCTATATACCTGTATTTCATGTGTCCTACACTGTGAAGCCATGTGCCCAAACCTATGATATGAAAACATCTTCCATTGAACTTCCTTGTCTTGACCTCATTGGTCTCCTATTCTGATTGATGTTCCATATGTTTCTTCTTTGTACATTGTTCCTATCCTTTTTGATTTTTTTGTTGTCCAACTCATCCTCATATGTCTCACTTCCTCTTACGTTGTCACCTTCTAAAGTGTCTTCATCTAAATTTTCTTCTCCTCTAGAACTTGAGGTTGACTTTTCTTCTTGTTTCTTTTGAACCTATTCAAAACCAAGACCTGTTTTGCTTGATGTAGGCTTTTTAATCTTTATGAACTTATCTAAATTCTTTGAGTTGTTTTTGAACCCTTTTAGCTTGACTTTGGAGTCTTATAAATCTTCTCTTAGTAGGGCTACTTCTTGTTCTAACCTTTCATGTTCTAAGACCTTTGCTTCTAGCTTATCCTTGAATTTCTTTGTCTTATCCTTTGATTTGTCTAAATCCTCTATAAGAATTCTTATCTCTTCATAACATTCTTAAAACTGAGCTTCTAATTTAGAGTTTTGCTTTCTTACCTTCTTTACTATTTCAAGAGCATAGATAAGTTCTCCCTTAAGATCATATCCTTCTTTATCTTATTCTTCCTCTATTTGTTTGCCTTTGTCCACATCTACATTTTCTTTTGACTTGTCTTCTATAGAATCACCTTCTCCTTCTTCTAGTGCCATTAGAAGTTTTTCATCTAGTCCTTCATGTGCATCCTCATATTCATAATCATTGAAACTATAACCATTCCTTGTAAAACTATATTCAAGATGTCCAAAGTTACCACATCTAAAACACTTGAGAATTATTGGGGTCTTATTCTTAACTAGTTCTTTTTCTTCAATCATAAATATGACTTCATCTCTATCATTGTTTGAAATACTAGCATCACTATCACTTGAGTACTTACTTGTCTTATCCGCATAGTAGATCCTCTTTTGTCTTTGAAAGAAATTTTTTACTTGTCTACTTTGTCCATCCTTGCTTTTCTTTTGTTGCATGTATCTTTCTAATTCCCTGTTCCTATGATCATGTTTTTCTTCATCATTGTTATTCTTTGCTTCTTGGAAATCAGTTATAAAATTACCATACTTTCCACAATTGAAACATCTAACAAATTTTATATCTCTGGATATTCTTGAATCCTTATTCCTTCTGCCATAATTAGCTTCTTCATCATTGGATGACTCATTGCTTGATTTTGACTTCTTACCCTTTGTCTTCTTGATTTCTTCCTTCTGGAGAATAGGCTCTTTTGTTATTAACTCAAATGTTGTAAGAATACCAAGCAACATATCTCTTGTCAAAGAATCATCATCCTTTGACTCTTCTATAGTAGAAATATTTTCACTCAATATTTTTGGAAGTGATATTAAGACCTTATCACAGATATTTGATTCATCAACCTTCATTCCAAGTCCTTGCATAGCATTAACCTCATAGATTCAAAGTAGATAGGTACTAATTTTCTCCTCATATTTCATTCTTAACTCTTCAAATTGTCCTTTGAGATTTTGTATCTTTGCTTTCTTGACACCTTTATCTCCTTCATATATATTTTGCAACTTATCCCACATTCCTTTTGCATCTTGATAATGCATAACTTTTATGGACTCTATTCTATGCAAACCTCTCAAAAGTGCATTCATTGCTTTTGAATTGTAATGTTGTAGAATCTTAGCTTCCTTATCTTTAGGTGGATCAATTGGTGATATGTATCCATTTTCAACTTCTTCTCAGACTTCATTTCCAAGTGCCTTCAGGTAGATCTTCATTCTCAAACTCCAATATACATAATCACTTCCATAAAATACTGATATTAAATTATTTGAAGGTCCATTCTTAGAATCCATTGTGTTCTTATTAGCTTTTATTTCAAGTTGTTAAACTCTTCCGAAGGAACCCGCTCTAATACCAATTGAAGAACACAAGCTTATACTGATAGGGGGTTGAATAGTATAAGACCACTTTTTACTTTTTATTTCTCAATCAATATTATGTAATGTAAAGATAGCAATATCAATAGCAATAATCAAAGTAATGCATAAATCACCACACACAATTGAGACACAAAAATTTACGTGGTTCACCCAATGTGGGCTACTCCATAGACAAAATATTTCACTAAAATTTTCTCAATAAATCTCTTGGGAATCCTTTCCCTATTACAATATTTATGGATCTCTATCCAAAGGAGACACCAATCCCCTAATCAATTTTATGGATCTCTATCCACAGGATACACCAATATCCTAATATCTACTCTGGCTAGTGATCCTCTAGAAGACCTCTACCTCCACTAGCCTTAGCAAATGGAACTCTATCCATAGAAGACACCTGTCTAACCCTACTCTGGTTGGAGATCTCTATCCTCAACTCTGTCACCTCCAAAGCTCTATCTCAAATCTGCACTAAAAATAGTTTGTCGATCTAGCACAAATTTATCCTCAATCTTTGTCTTTGGTCTGGCATAAACCTATCCTTAAATCTATACCAAACTCTATCCTTGAATCTATACTAAACACAGTCCTTCGGTGTAGCACAAATTTATCCTCAATCTCTATCCTCAAACCTTAACTCAAGGTTTGAGTCAATTCAAATCAACTTCACTGATCTACCCCAAACCTTAACTGAAGATTTGAACAAATCAATCAATCAAATTTGTTCTCAAGTCTTCTCAAAGAATTATCTCAAATATGCCTTGTAAGCTTCCACAAAATCTCACACCAATCTGTCCACAAGTCCTCTCTAGAACTTGTCAAATATACTCAATAATTTCCCATAAGAACTTATCCAAATATGCTCTTAATATGTATTGTAAGCTTTCACAAAAGCTTAACCAAATTTGTCCACAAGTATCCTCAAAGACTTGTCTCAAATATGCACAAAAAGTCCACACTAGAACTTGTCCAATCTCATAGAAACATAAACAGAATTGTTAGAGACTCAATATGTTCTATACTCATCACAATTCTCAATCACTTTCAATCACTCTTTTATAAACATATAGAGAATTTTTAGAGACTCAATATGCTTCAACTCAATACTCAGTCACTTTCTCAATTTAATTCATAATATAGAATAGTTTTATTTTATGGAACTTGAACAATCACTTCACACACCCACTTGACTAGGCTCAACCAACTCTACTCAATCAATCACTCAATGAAATAATTATTCCTTACAAACCCTAGTCCAAGCGTATGACATTCACTCAAAATGTTCCCAACAATGCTTATCAACCACTCTCACATAGCAATGATACTCATGTTCTTTTCAAACCCTAGTTCAAGTTCCTCACACAACAACTCACTTCAACAACAATGCTTATAACACAATCTTCACATAACAATGATACTCATGTTCTTTTCAAACCCTAGTTCAAGTTCTTCACACAAAAAATCACTTCAACAATAATGCTTATAACACAAGGTTTTAACAACAATTATTTATTCCAGAAAACTTTGAAGCATTAACTCAACACACTCAATGAGGAAACCCTAATCAATTCCTTTTCACTCCAAACTTATTTTCCAAAAAATCAACCAATGAACTCAACTATGAAATAATGTGCCCATACCTTTTTGCTTGATGAGAAGTAGACCACACAAATATGTCACAACCATAAACATCACTTTACAAATCTCAAGGAAGTTAGACAAACAATACAAATCATATAATCACTCACAAATACACCTTATTACTCCTTTCTTAAAATAATATCCAACACCACAATATTTTGAATATTCACTTCTCAAAAACCCTAACTCATCACAAATTTATCTCAATCAATCATATTTGACATAAGCCACTTCAGAATTTTATTCTTCAAAAATAAATCCAATTTCTACTTATGACTCCCTACTTTAACATTGCATTTTTAAAGATAATTTTTTTGAAAAATAATGCAACAACTAATCTTTCCTTTTCTAAGGTAAAATAATTTTTACCCACCACTTAAATTTTCAGCAAACACTTTATAAAACCCACAAAACTTCCTTTTTAACTTAGGCAAAAATCCAAAATCATTTACCTCCTTATTTCTCCTAATACTAACCTTAGCCTAAGTCAAAAATCAAAATATTTTAATTTAAAAGAGTGTTACCACTTTACATTGCACAAAGATTCAAATTGAGTGCTTCTCTCCACAAGCGCTCTCACCATGGATTCCAATGTTGTGGAGCCACATGCTCCATTTGGAACCTCCACTACATTATGCCCTTTGACTTCCACTATTCGCACGATCCACGAATTGGCTCCTTCACTCACGCTATCCAAAAACTTTGCACGAACATATGTCACGAGGGAATTGTGCACAAAAACTGGCATTAATTATTTTTGGTGGATGTGAGTGGATGCTTTGCCTTTGAGAAGGCTATGGTATTTATATACCATACACCTTCATTGCTCCACATCAGCGGTGAGGACATCGTCAAGCAAGCGGTGACATCGATGGAAGAGGGACAACTTTGCATGCGAACAAACTGGCACCCAAAGTTTATGAAATGGGCCCAAAATTTAGCTTTGGCAATTTATTAAATATAATAAATTAAATTCTTTAACAATTTAATTATTATAATTTAATAATTAGCATGGTCTTTTGGCTTTAAACCAAACATAAGGGCCTTTTTAGGTTTTTATAAAAACCTTACAACTTGCTCACATGGTTGTAATGGAAAAACCTTTTATTTTTTGCCACCATCGGTTTTAAGAAAAAACCTTTTACTTGTGCCACCATTAGTTTTAAGGAAAATCCTTTTATTTTTGCTCACCCATGGTTTTAATAAAAACCCTTCATATGCTTCCACATAATATTAAAATATTATGAAGCTTTTTGCCATTAACCTTTGCATTGTTCCTTGACATATTCCTTGACATCAATGATGACTTCGTTCCTTGACATAAATGACAACTTTGACTCAAAATTTCCAACATAATACCCATGGAAAATTATATGTTCCTGAAATTCCCATATTCCTATCTTTCATGTGTCCTGCACTGTGAAGCCATGTGCCCAAATCTGTGACATGAAAAACATCTTCCATTGAAGTTTCCTTGTCTTGACCTCATTGGTCTCTTAGTCTCTCTTAACCTATTCTGATTGTTGTTCCATCTATTTCTCCTTTGTACATTGTTTCTTTCCTTGTTGAACTTTTTTTTGTCTGACTCATCCTCAGAAGTCTCACTTTCTCTTACATTGTCTTCTTTTGAAGTTTCTTCTTCTGAAGTTTCTTCTTCTTCAGAACTTGAGGTTGACTCTTCTTCTTGTTTCTTTTGAGCTTGTTCAAAACCAAGACATATTTTGTTTGTTGACCTTCTTTGTACCTTGATCATTTTATCCATAATATTTGAACTCTTTCCAAACTTGTGTAGCTTATCCTTGGATTTTTCTAAATCTTCCCTTAGTAGAGCTACTTCTTGTTCTAACTTTTCACATTCTAAGACCTTTGCTTCTAACTTATCCTTGAACTTATTTGTCTTAGCCATTGACTTGTTTAGATCCTCTATAAGCTTTCCTCTCTCTTCATCACATTCTTGAAACTGAAATTCAAGTTGGGAGTTTTGCTTTCTTACCTTCTTTAAATTTTTAAGAGCATAAATAAGCTCTCCCTCAAGATCAACTCCTTTTTCTGATTCTTCCTCTATTTGTTTGCCTTTGTCAACATCTTCATTTTTTTTGACTTGTCTTCTATAGGATCACCTCCTTCTTCTTCTAGTGCCATTAGAATATTCTCTTCTGGTCCTTCAAGTGCATCCTCATATTCATCATCACTAAAACTAAAACCATTCCTTGTACAACTATCTTCAAGATGTCCAAAATTACCACATCTAAAACACTTGAGAATTATTGGTGACCTTTTCTTGACTTCTTCTTTTTCTTCAATCATAAATAGGACTTCATCTTTATCATTATCTAAAAAACTATTATCACTATCACTTGAGTACTTACTTGCCTTGTCTCGCATAGTAGCTCCTCTTTTGTCTTTGAAAGAACTTCTTTCCTTGTCTACCTTGTCCATCCTTGCCTTTCTTTTGGTACCTGTTTCTTTCTGATTCCCTATTCTTGTGATCCTATTTTTCTTCATCATTGTTATTTTTAGCTTCTTGAAAATCAGTTGCATAGTGACCATACTTTCCACAATTGAAACATCTAACATATTTTGCATCTTTAAATCTTCTTGAATCTTTATTCCTTCTGCCATAATTTGCTTCTTCATCACTGGATGACTCATTGCTTGAATCTGACTTCTTACCCTTTGTCTTCTTAATTGCTTTGAAGGTTTCTTCCTTCTAATGATTAGGTTCCTCTTTTGTTCTTAACTCAAAAGTTGTAAGAATACCAAGTAACATATCTCTTGTCAAAGAATCACCATCTTTTGATTCTTCTATAGTAGAAATATTTTCACTAAATATTTTTGGAAGAGATCTTAAGACCTTATCACAAACATCTGATTCTTCAACATTAAGTCCAAGTCCTTGCATGGCATTAACAACCTCATCTACCCGAAGTAGATAAGTACTAATGTTTTCCTCATCCTTCATTCTTAACTCTTCAAATTGCCCTTTGAGATTTCGTATCTTTACCTTTTTGACACTTTTATCTCCTTCATATATGCTTTGCAACTTATCCCAAATTCCTTTTGCATCTTTACAATGCATAACTTTTATTGATTCTGTTCTATGCAAACCTCTCAAAATCACATTCATTGCTTTTGAATTGTAATGTTGTAGAAGCTTACCTTCCTTATCTGTAGGTGGATCAACTGGTGGTATGTATCCATTTTCAACTACTTCCCAAATTTCATTGCCAAGTGCCATCAGGTGAATCTTCATTCTCATACTCCAAAATATATAATCACTTCCATCAAATATTGGTGTTGAATTATCTAAGGACACATTCTTAGAATCCATTGTGTTCTTGAAAGCTTTTCCTTCAAGTTGTTAAACTCTTTCGAAGGAACCCACTCTGATACCAATTGAAGAACACAAGCTTATACTGAGAGGGGGGGTGAACAATATAAGACCACTTTTTACTTTTCTTTCCCAATCAATATTATGCAATGTAAAGATAGCAATATCAATAGTAGTAATCAAAGCAATGCATAAATCACCACACACAATAGAGACACCAATTTTACGTGGTTCACCCAATGTGGGCTACTCCACGGAGAAAATATTTCACTAAAATTTTCTCAATCAATCTCTTGGGAATCCTTTCCCTATTACAATGTTTATGGACCTCTATCCAAAGGAGACACCAATCCCCTAATCAAGTTCATGGATCTCTATCCACAGGAGAACTCCTTTCTCCTTAGCTCTAGTTGGTGATCTTCTAGAAGAACTATTGCCCCCACTACTCTGGCTAATGGATCTCTATCCACTGAAGACTCCTATCCTCACTACCCTGGCTAATGGATCTCTATCCACTAGATACTATCATCCTCTATACTCTATCACCTTCAAAGCTCTGTCTCAAATCTACACTAAACATAGTCCTTCGATTTAGCACAAATCTGCTCAATCTCTATCTCTGGTCTGGCACAAACCTATCCTCAAATCTACACCAAACTCTATCCTCTAATCTGCACTAAACATAGTCCTTCGGTCTAGCACAAATTTATCCTCAATATTTGTCCTCTGACCTGCACTAAACACAGTCCTTCGATCTAGCACAAATCTATCCTCAATCTCTATCTTCAAGCCTTAACACAAAGCTTGACTTAATCTCAAATCAACTCTGCTAGATCTACCCCAAACCTTAACCCAAGGTTTGAACAAATCAATCAATCAACTCTGCTCACAAGTCTACTCAAAGACTTGTCTCAAATCTGCCTTGTAAGCTTCCACAAAATCTCACACTAATCTGTCCACAAGTCCTCTCTAGAACTTGTCCAATATGCTCTCAAGTCTTCACTAAGACTTGCCTCAAATCTGCTCAACAAGTCCTCAATAGAACTTGTCTCAATCTGCTCAATAAGTCCTCACTAGAACTTATCCAATATCTGCTCTCAATATGTATTGTAAGCTTCCACAAAAGCTCACACAAATCTGTCCACAAGTCTTCTCAAAGACTTACCTCAAATCTGCTCAACAAGTCCACACTAGAACTTGTCCAATCTCATAGAAACATAAAGAGAATTGTTAGAGACTCAATATGCTTCTCACTCATCACAATGCTCAATTATTTTCAATCACTCTTTTAGAAACATATAGAGAATTGTTAGAGACTCAATATGCTTCACATTCACCTCAATACTCAATCACTTTCAATCACTCTTTTAGAAACATACAGAGAATTGTTAGAGACTCAATATGCTTCACCCACCTTAAACATACAAAATTGTTAGAGACTCAATATGCTTCACATTCACCTCAATGCTCAATCACTTTCAATCACCTTCTCAACTCAATTCAGAATATAGAATAATTTGTTTCATAGAACTTGACTTATCACTTCACACATCCACTTGACTAGGCTCAACCAACTCTACTCAACCAATCACTCAATGAAATAATCCTTGCTCACAAACCCTAGTCCAAGCATATGAACACTCACTCAAAATATTTCCAACAATGCTTATCAACCAATCTCACATAACAATGATACTCATGTTCTTTCCAAACCCTAGTTCAAGTTCTTCACTCAATTACTCACTTCAACAACAATGCTTATAACAATCTTCACATAACAATGATACTCATGTTCTTTGCAAACCCTAGTTCAAGTTCTTCACTCAATTACTCACTTCAACAACAATGCTTATAAAACAAGGTGCATAGCATTCACTTCTCAATAGCTCAACAACTCAATAAGGAAACCTAATCAAGTCCTTTTCACTCCAAAGTTGTTTTCTAGAAAACCAACCAATCAACTCAACCAAGGAAGAATGTACCCATACCTTTTATTTGATGTAGAAGTAGACCACACAAATCTACCACAATCATAAACACTTCTTTGCCAAGTACAAAGAGTTAGATGACAAGAATTATCACTCTAACACTTTTCACAATTTACCTTAATCACAAAGATAAATTAAATCTCAAATACACCTTATTGCTCCATCTCAATAATAACATTCAACATCATAAATTTCATCAAAATCCCCTATAAAAATATAACTCAACTTCTACTTATAACTCCCTACTCAATATTGCATTTAATTTAAATAACTCTCTTTATAACTTAATGCAATAAATCAATTTCCATTTTCCTAAGGTAAAAACAATAATTACCCTAGCCAAATTAACCTTTCACCACTTAGGTGAAAATCAGAAATTACTTACACCTTATACCTCCAACAACCTTAGCATGTGCAATAATAAAAATCAAAATAAAACCTTTATTACCCGCTCCGCAATCGACGGGATTTGAACTTGCACCAAATGCTTCAGCAGTGCCTTGGCCATGGCTTCCATGCCGTGTGAGCCACATGCTCACCTTGCTGCTCTAAAGCACAATGTGCGCTTTATCCTCTTCACTCTCCCCTAGAGCCTTTGGCTCTTCTTCCAACATGACGCCTGCTCCACACGCACTTCGGAGGCACCTTTCGTTTGATTTCATACGAGCTCTTTCTCATCGAATATCATGGATATTTTTCGAATGCCAAACATAAGGTTTGGCTTAAGGTATAAATACCTTTGCCCTTGATTTCATGCACGTCGACGGAGATGAATTCGTTGGGGGTTGGCGCTAATGTTTTGGCTTCAAATATTTAATTTATAATTTATTTAAATTCATTAGAATTTAAATATTATAAATTAATATTTAAATATTTTGGCTTTATTAAGGATTAAAGCCTCCTTAGGTTTTAATAAAAACCTTTTACTTTGCCCATTATGGTTTTTAATAAAACCTTTTATTTTGCCCACTATGGTTTTTAATAAAAACCTTTTATTTATGCTTTACATAATATTAAAAATAAATATTATGAAGCTCTTTTGCCATCAACCTTTTGCATTGCTCCTTTTGACCTTTTGACATCAACGGTAGCTCATTCCTTGACATCAATGACAACTTCATGGACTCAAAATGTCCAACACATATCATTGATCAATAAGAGTTAAAATAGTGGTAAGTGAATTCAAAAAATTATCATTTTATAAATATGACTAGATGTGGGAATACTATCCTCAATTTTTTGATATGATAGCACAAATGTAAAATCCCTCAAGAAATAGTGGTTTGCATATACTTCCAAAACAAATTAAATGAATGACATCTAGATTAAAAGAATGGAACAAGAAATATTTTGGAAATATTTTTTGAGAAGAAATAAGAACTAAAAGAGAAAATTTTAAAATTCTAAAAAGGTGAGCATAATAATCCAAGCTCAAAGGAAATGGAGTTCCTTAGTGAATGTCATTATATTTTGAGTAAGGAAGAGATATTTTGGAGATTAAAATCAAGATAGACTTAATTAAAAGGAGATAAAAACACAATTTTTTCATAGGATGGCAATAGGACAAAGATAAACATATAGAATTAGTATAATTAAATGATTAGATGGAGTTTGGATTGAAGAACAGTGTGAAATCAGAAATGGGTAAAGGTTATTTTACCATAAAATTATAGGATTGGAGGATTTTGAAGTTCTTAATGATAAACTATTATAAGAAGTACCTTCAATTATAATAGATAAATACAATAGGAAACTGATGGATCCTATTACTCTAGAATAGTTTATTTATCTCTTCTCTTTTAATCAGGATAAATCCCTATGTCCAAATGGGCTCTCTATAGCATTATATCAACATAATTGGGATATAATGAAGGATTATTTATTGGTGGTAGTCAAATAGTCTATGGTTAAATAATACATGCCTTATAACATAAATGTAACATATCTTACCTTTATTTCAAAAAAGAAGGATGTAGAATTATTTGATTCATTTAGGCCCATAAGCCTATGTATTATGACATATAATATAATCTCCAAAGTGATGGTAAATTAGTTAAGACCATTATCACACAAAATTATTTTAGAAGAGCAAGGAGGATTTGTGAAAAGGGAGACAAATTTTGGAAGGGATCGTAGTAGCTCATATATTTATGCATTCAACAACTTCAAGAAAAGAGAGATCAATTATCTTAAAACTTGAAATGAGTAGCTTATGAAAGGGTTAAATGGGATTTTTTGCAGTATTAGAAAATTTTAGACTTAGAAAGCAATGGTTTAGATGGATTAAATTGTGCATCTCTACAATATCATATTTAGTGATGGTCAATGGGTTAGTAACAAAATCATTTAAAACCAAGAAAGGTCTTAGATAGGGAGATCCTTTATCACCTTGTTCATTATTATAGTAGAGGTATTGGTTAAGAACTTGAATAAGGCTAACAAATATGGGCTTATAAGTGGCCTTAATGCTAGTAATAACATCAACAACATCACCCATCAACAATTTGTAGATGATACAACAATATTTGGGAGTGCAAGGATAAACAATGCTAGAGCTTTGAATTGAAGAGCATCAAGGCAAAAATTTAATAAGATAAAATCTAAAATTTACTTTCTAAACACTCCAACTAGAATCAAAGTAAGGATATGTAGGTTATTTCAAATGGAGGAGGTAAATTTGTTAGCAACTTATCTAGGGATGCCCTTATTTGAGGGGAGAATGAGGATAGAATTATGGAATCCAATTATAATTAAATTTTAAAATAAACTACCGATATGGAAAGGTAGATGGTTATCATTAGTATGAAGAGTGTAGCTAATTAAATCAATCTTACAAGCCATTCCAATATATTATATGTCCTTGTATACTATGCTAAAATTGATAGAAAAAATTTTAATCTATATTATGTAATCAAATTTGTAGTTAGAATTGCATGATAAAAGGAAATTTTCTTTGGTGAAATGGAGAAAGGTTTGGGATGATAAAACTAGGGAAGGTCTCGGTTTAAAAGTTCTTACATATGTAAACTTAGCTCTTAGTAGAAATTAATTTGGAGATTGTACAAAGAGAGTCAAAGACAATGGGTAATAATTTTTCTAAGTACGTTGAGCCCAATTACCTAAGCTTAATATATATTGCATTGTCACTACCATACGGTTCTATACTATGGAACACTTTAAAAAAATCAATTGATCTAGTGATTAAAAGTCTAAGATGGGTGGTGGGAACTGGAGGAAAATTTTCTATTTGGATGGATACTTGGTGTGATAAAAAACCACTCAATCTAGATCAAATTTTAAAACCATGGATGAGATTACTTCAATATAAATATGGTGATAGGGTTTCAAACATTATGTGTAAGGATCATGAAGGAAGATATAAATGGAAAGAAGATATTTTTACAACTATCCAAGACATTGATGCTATGAGGAAGTTGAACAGAAAGATAAAAACGATGATTATTTTAAGATAAGCTATTTTAGGAGTTGAATAGCTCAAGAGAATACACAACAAGACCTAGATATAATGTGAAGCACCAATAAAATAGAAATATTGCAAGAATATGAAGAGATATTTGGGATAGCTCAAGCATCGCTAAAGTCAAAATGTTTGTTTGGCTAGGTCATAGAAATTTTTTATCCTAGGATAACCTTATGAAAAGGAATTTTCATGGCCCCTCACAATGTGTTCTATGTAAAAATAAGAAAAGTATAGACCTTCTCTTGGAACACTACTTAATAACATGAAAACTATGACAATGGATACTTAATATGCTTGGTAAATGCATGCTGATGAATGGTAGAATTGAATAATGATCAAAGCACTTGTAAATCACTTTAAAAAGTAAGGCTTTGTAGATAGTTTAGGATATATCAAAATATACAATACTATAAACTATATGGTTGGAAAGAAATAGAAGAATATTTAAAGTAAATGAAAGTAATTTAGAGGTAATGAAAAGGAAAATTTTTTTAGCCATATAGGAGTCTAAACCAACCCTATCAACTCACCCAATACCTAATCTTGAAGTAGAGAGCCTTGATAGATGGAACCAATTCATCAAATATAATTATGATGTTGGGTATAGGAGAAATGAAAATAAAGCAAATACTATAAAGTGGAAACCACCAGAAGTGGAGTTCATCAAATTGAATTTTGATGGAGCATCTAATCTAGGACCAAGAAGGAGGAGGAATAATTAGAAATAATAGGGGAGAGATTGTCTCATTATGCTTTCAATACTGGATTTAATAAAAATAACGAAGTTGAAGCTTTGGCATCTTTGGAAGGATTAAAAATATGTAGACAAATAAAATAGAATAGAGTATCGATGGAAGGTGACTCACTAGTAGTTATAAAAGAAATTTTGAGGAAAGCAATGACTCCATGGAATAAACAAGAGATAATTGTGGAAATACAAGACCTTGATACAAATTTTGAAGAAGTTTACACACATTAAGGGAAGGAAATAAATGTGCAGATAGTCTAGCCAATAGAAGGGTTTTTATTGAGGATCATGAAGTTAAATTATATTTTCCATGGTTAGAGGAGGTAGTAATTTTAGTTGATGCTGACAATAAAATGTTGACTGCATAAATCAAATAATGATTAATATTTACTTTAATGTTTTCCATTACTAGTAGTTTCTTTATTTTATAACATTAATATGTTTTCTAAACTATTTACTACAATTATTGTGGTTGCACTTACACTTTAGGAAGGAAACTAGCAATACAGATCTAGTAAAGTGAACTATGATAGTGCAAAGTTTTGGAAATATTACTATAGTACGATGCAATGCATAGACAGTAGAAGTGGAGTTTCGGTATTGTGAAGGATGCTATAGGAAATTCTTAAAAAGAAGGATTCCAAATTTTGGAATATTTGTATTCACATAGAAAATTAAAGAAGATCCACAAAATGAAAATCAAGAATGCATGCTTTTTATGAAATATGATGTAGGTATCTAGCTATAGCAACTCAATTGAGATGAGAATTGATTTTTTTTGTAAATTCTCAAGCTCTAAAGGAGATAGTTGTGATTTGTCAAGGGTTGGAGATCTGAGTACAAACCCATGTTATCCACCAAAAAAATAATAAATGATTACTCAAAATTTTCAAGTCATGTAAAATCAACAAATTATCCAATACCCTCAATAACAACTAGCATATGCCTCAATGGTATAATCTATGTACAAAATGTTGTATGATCAAGGAAGATATGACCAAAAAATATAGTATGAATAAGTTTCGTAATGGCCTATAGTTCAAGAACAAAACCCTTTGTATTAATATAAATAATGGACCTCTCCCAATATGCCAATAGAAATTACCTTGAATGAGGAGGTCATGGACCTGCTTTCATTTCTTAAAGATCTATTATATGCATCAAATTTACATATGCCACAAGATTATAAAATCAAATAAGATAAGTAGCAAATTCCCCAATATGGAAGCATGTAGGTGACTTTAGGTATAAAGCAACATAATAAATATGAATTCAAAATTAATCACTCTTGGTCCAAAATCTTCTTATGTGGATGAGATGTGCCCTAAGATCTCAACAAAATTTGGATGACTAGGAAAATAATCTCATTCGACCCCCAGATTATGTTATTTCCTATGATATTAGCTAATCTAAAATGGGGGTTGAATACTAAATAAAGAAATGGGAAAGGTTAGAGAGTTGAGATAAAAATTGCTCAGAATTTTGCAACAACAAGAAACATAAGGTATGAGAATCTCATTCCCTCAACTAAATAAAAATGCCTAATAGACCAACTATCATTCAATATTATAAAGCATTCATTCAAATCAATATAGGCATAACTAAGCATTATAGGGCTAAGCAAATAGTAATCCAGATAATTATCTAGTTTAGCAGAATAATTTTAACACAATACACTACCCACTTAACATAAATAGAAATGTATAACAATTTAATTTGCATACATACATGTTCTAAAACATATATAAATAGAGGTCAAACAACACTTCATTATTTATGTATAGCACTTCAATCATACAACTTATGCAATTGTAAAATCTAATGAGACAACCCTCATTTAGAGGTACATTAAACTATATATAGATTTACAATCCCCTTCTATTAGCTCATAGTATTATATGGAAGCCCCTTGTAGGCCTGTCAGGGTGAGTGTAGAAAGTGGGAATCACTTTTAGCCTTTTTGAGCTTAACTACTTTGAATATGGTTTATTGACATGCTCATTTTAGATTTCTCCTAAGAAGCAGGTTTCCATGCTACTCTATTAGAGCTTGAACATCTTCTGATAGGTCTACTTCTTTCCATTTCTCTTGATGACTAAGCCAGTTTCATAGGGATAGGTGTATGATAAAGAAGCCTCTAACCATTGGAATTTTTTATAATAATAATTATAGGCATCTAATTGAAACATGCAAATCTTGATAACTGAGATAGTTCTAAGAGCTTTCTACCAGATATCAAATATTGGAAGCATTTCCAAGATCATATTAGTTCAACTTTCTTTTCTTATTAGACTTTGCCTTAGCAAACTTTTAAATTTGGCATTACATTCTAATATTGGACTATTTTATCTCTATTGATGACATCAACTTGCTTGTAAGTCTAACTTTCTTTCCATACTTAGCCAATTTTTTACTTCTAATAAAATGTGACCTTGGATACTAGATGTTAAGCCTTTTATTTATATTGGGTGATGTCAATACCTCCAAAAGTTTGGTTGCTTACTATATTAGACTCCATACATAGCCAGATTTTTGATCCAACAATGTAACAAATGTTGGATGATTTTCTACTCCTATGATGATGTTAGATTGCTTGTAAGGTTTGATCCATTTGTCATGCTAGATGCTTTGCCTTAGCCAAATTTATATGTTTTGTCATGTGATGAATGATAGATGCCAAACTTTTGTTGTTGTTGTGCTAATGTCATCCTTCAAAAATATTCGACTCCTACTTCTGAGCATCAGTCCCCTTGCATTAAAAAAAGTTTTAATCTAGTACTATTGCCTAGTGCCAAACTACCTTGCCTTAGCAAAATTTTGATTTTGACTAGGCACTATTGTGTAACAATTTATCCTATAGTTGCTCAAATTGTCTTCTATTGTTGCTAATATGATATTTTTGGTCCATTTTATGGGTTGATGCTTTAGCAAAATGATGATAGAACTTCAAAAAAATCACAATCCGACCGAGTCTATAGGTACTTGTGAATGTGGGAGATCAAATTGAACCACATTATTGGTGACTTTCATGTATTTTTTCTTACAAAAATATAGAACCTAGCAGGCCTTATTTTATAAGGAAGTGGAGACATTATAGGGAAGAAGGGCTAGAAAATAAGCTGATAGAAAACAAAGGCATGGAAATAAGAAAATCTTAAAGCTATGGGAAATAAAAGGATCTTAGAATAGGGAAATGATGTAGGAAAGGTGGATATGTGAAATGGGTGAATGGATTCTAAAATTATAACAAGGAATTTTAAAAACATGCAATGGAAAGCACCCCTATTGCATATCCATCCCATTTGCCTATAAAATATGGGATTATCTATAGAATGAGGTGGAGGAAATGTTATAGCAAAAGGAGGCTAATAGGAATAAAAAATAAATGATTTATAATGAGGAGTGAGAGCAATACTAAATGTATAATATGGTGATTGAAGGAATCATGAAGGGTTGGGATATGATTGGAGAGACAAAGGGCATGAAGATACAAAAATAAATATAGAAAGAGGGAAATATGAGGAGAGGGAGAGAAAGGAAAAGATGAAGAGATACTTGGATACAAGTACCTCTAACAAAATTGAATCCTACATGAGGATAATCTGCCATAGCTAAAAGTTGTTTTAGGTCCAAGCAAGTTGCCTTAAGTAATTGTTCACCTAGGCAAATTACCTTAAGTAAATATTCCAAGCACTCAAGATTATTTTACTTTTTGTTGCCTTCCTCTTTGCAAAACCATGTAGGTACTTTTCCTTAGGATTGCAAATAGTTGTGTGGTGCTCCAAATCCTCTAATACATGCATAGTCGCTTTGCTACTAAAAAGCATTCAATTCAAAGCTTAATGATTTTATTACAAGCTTTATCTTCTTTTATAGTCTTTGTGGGTGATTGGTAATAATTGGAGCTTTAATTGAACTCAAATTTTGTCAATATTGGCATCACCAAATGATAATTGTGCTTCATGTATCATGCACACATGATTTTCCCCTTTGGGCATCACATGCTTGCCTTTATGATTCAATTTTTGTAGCCTATATATAATGGCTTGTTACATCATGTTTCTTTTTCTTTCTCATTCCTTTATGTCATCTATATTTGTCTATCTTAGTAGTACCAATATTCCCAGATCTTATAATTTTTATGATGTTTTATTTTATAGAGCCAACAACCTTTTGGCAATTGTCTTTATCATAATGATACCTTGCATTTGCTTTCATCATCAAGGTACTAAGGTATCATTCCATAGGCTTCACACATATTTTTTTTAAGCTTGTGTGTCATCTTCACACAACTTCTTAATAAGTTATAACACTCTATATTGCTTGCAAGGGAAGAATTTTAGTTGGCCTAAGTTATCCATTGGGTTACAAAGTCATGAAGTAGTCATAGAGTAAGAAGAATTTAAGAATCATTGGGGGGAAGAAGAGTGAAGAATGAATAGAGGTGGGTTTAGAGTGATAGGGGAGTGGAGTGAGAAAAATTAATAATATCAATGGGACACTGAGGTGGTTAATGAAGAAGAAAATATAAGAAGCAATACTTTGAATAAAGAGGGTATTTGCATTCCCTCTAGTTCAAACCAACACTATATTTTAGCACTCGCTTCATCTTTTTACCCTATTGATGCTTGTTGCTTTGACCTCAAACAACAATAAGGTAAAAAAGGTGATGCATCCCCCCTTTGACTAAGGGGTCCTTCAAAAATTTTCTCTTTATTGTCCATGCTCTATCTTGGTAGATTCCACAAATTGAAGAAGTTATAATCTATCAAGGCTGCTTGACAAGCTTACCGAGAATTTAGATTTTGTAGGCTTGTCAACCTTAGAAACCTCTCAAATTGTCTCTCTTCTTTTTTTTTCTTTTGTCCTTGGACTTCACTCTTTTGGAATAATTATGGTGTTATTGATAAAGAGAAAAACCCAATTACTAAAAGAGTGTGGTTGCATCTTCTAAGCTTCATCACAAGCCAAGAGGAGCGTAGACATTTTCAATGGAGTAATACCTTTAGCGAACACTAGGATGGTTTTAGCTAACACTGGTATTGTTATTGGGATACCATAAATTAAAATATCTACATTAGCAAACATAGATAAGGCTAATATTGATCATCCTACACCTTCAATGATTTAGCAGCTCCCCTTAGCACATGAATATTTAGACCCATCCATAGTTATCTAGATCCATTCCTTGTGCATGTTCTTGTCATCCTTACAACACCAGTAGCTTATACAAAATGTATCTCTAGAATTATCTATTCCTTAGAAGTGATGTAATACTCAAATTAAATGACCCCTTATATAGGTTCTTCAACTTGCAGAAGTCATCGCTTAGTATACCATGTCAATCCTCTTTTTCCTTTGTCTAAGAGCTACTAGTTTGCAAGGGTAGCCCTTTTTAATGCAACCTCGGTCTAATCTTCCCAATATTATGCATGTGAATCTCCTTGGTGCTTCTTTCAATACCTTGCTTCCACCATCTAGATATCTATTTTCTCAATTATCTTATTTAGCTACGTAGGCCTATAACTGGAATTTTATTTACATGATAGCCTATTCACATAAAAGTATGGCATGTCTCCTCACACTAGAGGTGCCTAATTTTTAGCTTTTGCATCAGAATCTATAATGACCTGACTAGATAGTGCTAAATTTGTACTTTTTTCTTTGATTTATTTCTTGGAGCATGTAGCTTATACTACCAAAACTCTACCATGGAATTGACTTTGAACTTAGATCTACGAAGTGACATTAGAAATTAGCTCTAGCAACTCTTCTTGAGCATCTGAATCATTGGTCACCTTACTTATGTATATTGGTCTATGTGCCAAATCAATAACCAATAACTAAAGAGTTCCAAGGTATATGAAAACCTTTGTCTTTAGATGCACCCTGGAACATTCTTTGGCCAAGTGTAGTTCTTCTGGTATCTATCTCAAAAAATTTGGATTTGCTTGTTGGGATATGTGACTAGCCATGTGTTGTGACAAATTATAGTTGATCTATAGATTATGTTGATTTTACAAGTTTGACAAAATCATCACTTTAGGACTATTCCAAGAAATCTCATTGCAAATCATCTTTTGCTCATCTTTTGGCCAATCAATTGCTTTGACCTTAGCTAGCTTCATGACTTCTTCAACTAGATTTATCTTTTGTTCTTCATAGCTTTAGATATGATATGGTATAGGCTTCCCTCTATGTACTTGGATAGATTTTTGAATGCAAGGGATAGTCATATGAGCATGGTCTTGTACCAAGTATCCCCATATTTGTATCAAGAACTCTTTATATAGGCTCATCCCAAATAATGGCGATAGGTCCATAATTACCACATATTGAATAACTACAAGGTTTGGAAATCTATGTAGTAATATTGGAACCTTTTCTATGACCCCTACTATCTTGACTTGCATTTCATTAAGATGTATTGTACCAAAATTTATTCTAGTATAATCTAAGCTCATAGCATCATAGATTGCTTGAGGTATGATCATGTCATCAACTTTTGAATTGATTGTATAGTTATGTAGCATCCAGCCTTCTAAGCACACATATAAGTAAAAGGGTGGATACTTAGTCCTACCCATATCAAGAGATTAATATCTGTATGCTAATTTAGATTCTAAACAAGCAATTCCACCAATTGTTAAACCATTCAAAGTTGCTTGAACCAAATTTACTTGTCCAAAAACTAGCAGAGTTTCCTCTAGATATTTTACTTCTTTCATAGAAGTATCAACTATCTTAGTTACCTTCTAAGCTAGTATTTGATAGATATCCATCATGTTTTCCCTCTATTATCTTGTTATAGTCAAGTAGTATATCAGTAAACTCATTTTCTTTTACACTACGAGCATACTGCTTTTGGATCACACTATCTTGTACATAGTCCCGACCTTTGCTTTTCTGAGTGTTCCCCTTGTGAACATAAAGATTTCATCCAAGTCATCTTCTTCTAACTCTTTTTTTGGTTTCTTCAAATTCTTCATCTTTGTGATTTTTTGAGCATATGTTGTCCAAGCCTGATGATCCAATCTCTCATCTAGATTAATCAGATACAATATTGAGTGTTTTTTTGTTGTAAATAAATGATCTAGATCCATTTTAAGGGCCACAAAATCATCTAAATATTGAGCTTCCATTTGGTGGAGATGTGATTGACTTGATAGGTGCTACCATTGCAATGACTATCGAATATTGAAAAGCTAAGCATGACTAAAGTATGATATTCTCTTTGTTCTTGATTTTTGGTAATGCAAAAATGTTCTTTATAGGATTTTCCAATGTGCATCACTTGGCAATCTCAAGAGGATTCCTTTTGAGGATATGCCTTTTATCGTGCTTCAGTATTTTGTTGCTCCACCTTATTGAGTTCATTAGTCAAGCATTGAATCATAGCTCTCAACTCTTGAATTTTCCTAGATATTGGGATGGTGATAGTGGATACCTTCTTTTTTGGAGAGAGATATGAGAAATATGGTTCGGAAAACCTATCCAACTATGGAAGAAATAATGTAGGATAGGGAACTTGTAAATTTTCCTAATAAATCTAAGGGCTATCTAACAGTGTAGTTCTAGATAGAAGCTTTTCAACTGATATGAGTATGTTTTTTGCCTTGATAGCCACTTGGGAAAAATTGTAGAAACCTCTTTATCTAGACTCATAGCATGAAGGTAGTAGATATAGGTTTTTTCATGTGAAGGCCTTATTCCTTTGTGGATTATTTTATAGTTTCTTCTAAACCTAAAATTTAAAGTTAATGATACTTTCTTAAGGAAGCCTTTGCATAAATAAATAAATAAAAAGAATAGCAAGAAGGGATCTCCTGGTTCATCAAATTCTAATATGATGGGATTATCCAGGTTCACCCAAGTCTTGATGATATTATATTCTGAGTGATACCATAGTAGCATCTTTCCTTGAAATATCAACGTCAAAAGTCTGACCATCATATCTTCAAATGTAATACTATGAATGGTGGTCAAAGCAACAACTTCTTGAGATTGATCATAAGTAAACTTTCCATTACCATCATAAGTAGACCAATCCTTCAATGCAACTTGGGGAATCTCATGGAGATCTAGGATATTAAGGGGTCTGGCACTGTTTCAAGTTGGGTAAGTTTGACTAATCATGGCTTTGAGAATACATTATTCTAGTTATGGAACCATGCATCTAACTATTGTGTACTGAGTTATTTTACCTTTTGGTCCTATCACCATTTTAATTCTAAGCTTTTCCACTAGTGGATTTGCCAACTTCTCTGGTTTTTGAATCAACAGAGTCAATAGTTGAACATGAATTCTTTTCTTATGAGTTCAAAAATCTCCACCAAAATCTTAAATCCTTTGGAAAATCAAGATGTTTATTTCAAATATCTCAATATTTTATTATTTTGTAGGTGGAACCTTTTGGTCCCACCGAGTGCCAAAAACTCTTGGTCCAAAATCTGCCTATGTGGATGAGATGTGCTCTAAGATATTGGTCAAGATTGGATGATTGGAAAAATTTTCTTAGTCAACCTCTAGAATAGATTGGTTCCTATGATGCTAGCTAATTTATAATGGGGTGAAAATTAAAGAAATAAATGGGAAAAGTTAGAGAGTAGAGATAAAAATTGGTCAATATTTAGAAACAACAAGAAACATAAGGTATGATAGTCTCATCCCCTCAACTAAATTTAGATGCCTAATAGACCAACTATCATTAAATATTACAGAGCATTCATTTAAATCAATATAGGCACAACTAAGCATTCCAAGGCTAAGCAAATAATTATCCAATTTAACAAAATACACTAACCACTTAACATTAATAGAAATGCATAGTAGCTTAATTTGCATACATACATATTCTACAACATCTACAAATAAAGGTCAAACAACAGTTTAATCTTTATTGAGAGGCATATAATGCTTCATCATACAACTAATGTAATTGTAAAATCTAAATTGTTGACCCTCATTTAGAGGTACATTGAACTATATATACATTTATAATCCCTTTTTGTTAGCTCATATCATTACATGGAAGCTCCTTGTAGGCATGTCAGGGTAAGTGTAGGGTGTGGGTATCACTTTCAACTTTTTTGAGCTTAACCACTTTGGTTATGGTTTGTTGATGTGTCTAGTTTAGTTTTTTCCTAAGAAGCAAGCATATATGTTGATCCATTAGATCCAAAGCATATTCTAACATGTCTACTTTCTTCCACTCCTCTTGATGACTAAACCAGCTACGTAGGGATAGGTTTGTGATAAATAATCCTCTAACCTTTGGGATTTTTGATAGTAATGATTCTAGACAACTAATTAATACGTGTAAATTCTTAATGAAGTGGAAAATTGGTGTAATGTCTATCAAATATATTTATTTTTAAAAGGGGTTACAAGAGGTCCTCCTTTCTATGAATTTACCTTAGAATGCCACAAAGCAAGATTTTGCAAGGTGAATGTCCCTTTTATTTTAATGAACTAGTCAACTATGCCCTGAATTGGTCTTCCAAGGATCCTCAAATCGAGTGGGCTTAATGCAAGGGTGCCACTATTGATCAAACCTATCCTCAACACCTGTATGACCTGCAAAAGAGGGTTCATGTGTTTAGGGGTCTGTCATGGATCAAGCCCTATATTTATGAAGACAAAAGACACTAAACAAAGTAGTAAAATGCATAATAAAAGATGTAAATAATTGTAAATGCTAAGAAATAGTAAATATTACTGGCCAAAAGGGTTTTATGGCTTTTTGTTGCTTGAAACTAGACTCTGGACAGAGTCGCACTCTAGGGTGCGATCGGTTTGGGTCGTTGGGTACCTAGTGACTCTGACAGTAAATATACTTTTCTAGATTTGACTATAGATAGTGTTGTCCTATGACTATAGTAGCTCTTGGTTGATGTCGAATATGCTCCTATACCTGTTGAAACTTGTCAAAACAACATATAAGAGTGTACAAAAAGGGTGATTGTCATAGAGATTTGATGGATTATTGATGGGTGGAGGTCTGATGTAATTTTGGTAGAGTTTTGTTATGTGAAATGAGGTGGATGGATTTATGAGGAAAAGTACTACTATTTATAGCATTTTGGAGAGGTTAGGGGAGTGAGGTGTCCCTTGTGAGGTGGATTGAACCTTGGGTTGAATCTCAACTATGGTGAGGTTAAAAGTGAGGTGTAAGGTGACTCACCCTTTCACATGCTTTGAAGAGGGATCTTTTAAATATCTACAAATATCCTATGTGCACACATGTGTGAGCAAAGGTTGAGGTTAACCTTGATTAATTTAATCCCAGGTTAAACCAAGGTTAAGAAAGTGAGGTGGAGGGTGACTCACCCCTTCCCATGTCTTAAAGAATAAGTATCTTTAAATATATTATGAATGTTATGGGTGCACACGTGTGAGTGAAAGGTTAGTGTTAACCTTAATTAAACTTAATTAAACATGTGTTTAACCTCTTAAGTGCACTTTAGTGATAAAGTTACTTTAAACCAAGGTTAGGGTTACCATGGTTAGGCTTTTGATGGTGGTCACATGGGGACCAAGGTTAAATGTAGAAAAGGTTTTAAGCGACTCAAGGGGCTTATGCATATCCCTTTTAATAAATATAAGGTGTTCTAAGGTTAATTAATGCAATTTTATGGCTTTTTCCATTTAATTAACCGTGAATAATAAGTGAGTAACTATGTACACCTTTTGGGTATCTACAAATCCTATTAACTAATATAGGTCCAATAACTTTCTACTAGGCTCTAGAGATTGGGAGCATTATCAAGATTTTGTTGGTTCAACTTCCTTTTCTTGTCAAAATTTATGCCTTAGCATAATTTTGATTCAAGCATTGCATTCTAAAATTGTACTATTCTAGCTCTATTGATGACATTAGCTTACTTGTAAGTAAAACTTTCTTTCCATACTTAGCCAATTTTTTGCATCTGCCAAAATGTAACCTTCGATACCAAACGTCAGACCTTTAATTTGTATTTAATGACATCAACACCTCTGAAATTCATGTTTCTTGCTAGATCAGACTCCATGCTTAGCTAAATTTTGGTTCTAGCAATGTGATGAATGTTGGATGATTTTCTACTTTTATGATGATGTCAGCTTGCTTGTAAATTCTAGCCAATCTATCATATCAGATGCTTTACCTTAGCCAAATTTATATGTCCAACCATATGATGAATGTTGAATATAAAACTTTTGTTGCTACTATGTTGATATTAGACTTTTAAAATAGTTTACTCTTGCTTCTAAGCATTGGGTCCTTTACCTTAGATAAAGTCTTAATTTAGCACCATTGCCTAGTGTTGGACTACCTTGCCTTAGAAAAATTTTGATTTTGGCTAGGTATTATTGTGCAACAATTTTCCCTATAGTTGCCTAGCTTGTCTTCTATTGCTGCCAATATGATATTTTTTATCCATTTGCTAGGCTGGTGCTTTAGCAAAATGGTGAAAAAACTTCAAAAAAATCATAATTCAACTAGGTTTGTAGGGACTTGTGAATATGGGAGATAAAATTGACCCACAAGTACACTCAGGAGTTTTACCCTTTATATACACTATGATTTGATGAATTTTGTTATGACCATCCACCATGCATGAATGATAAATCAGTGATTATAAATCACTCTATAGTTGAATAAACCCATTAGAGTTAGTCAACCAATGGTTAAACAATTCATTATGGATCAACCAATGGTAAATAAAGTAGTTATACCTCAAAGCAATGAAGCAAAAGCTTATATAATACCAAAAGTATCTAAAATCGATAGATGTTATCTTCTTACCCAAAGTGTAATAGTTTATAATTCTTATTTTTTAAAATTAATAATTCATATGGGGAATTATTTGTCTACTCATCAAGATTCATAATTCCCTCATCCAAAGAGAGAACTTGAGATAATAAATAAATATTTAAATAATGATTAATTTATGATTCTTATAAGAGAACCCAAACCCTCTCATCAAGGGGCATATATCACATGGTTTGAGAAAAGACTTAAGACCAAAAGTAAAGATTCTAAATATGAAGAATCAAATCTTGTAGAGGAAGGTGGGATGTGTATGTATCTCTATGATGAAGAATAAAATCTTATATGATGAAGTGAGGTGTTTAGTTTCCCCTAAAACGATAAGATTTTATAATGGGAGCACAAGAATTGAACCAGAATATGAGGTATTTGGTTTCCCTTATAGGAAGAGGAGCTTATAGGGGTAATAAATGTAAGTTCACAATTAGAATATGAGACATTAGTGCTTCCTTTATATGATGATTTGGAGCCTACAAAAGCAATGGAAAGATAAATTCAGCCAAAATATGAAACATTTAACTTTATCCTAGATAAAGGAAAGTTTATAAGGTTTGAAGGATTTACATGTGAACACCCTCTTATGGAAGTATTTTACTTCTCTAAAGAGAACATTCTATAATAGGATACCATTTAATAAATGGAGAAGAATTTTCCTACAACTCTTTAAAGTATCCACATTATTTCAAGTAAAAGAGCCACATTTATTATCAAATGGCATTATCTCAACCAGTTAAATTCCTCAATTTTCAAGGAGGATACCTAAGTTTGAAACTTGTCAAATGATACATGCATAGTTTCTAAGTTGTTTTAATGCCACTATATGATCATGATGTAATATGGTGGGGCCCATTTCAATCCCATATAACTTATTTTTTAAAGAGATACATTGAGTAACAAATTAAGAGACTATGACTATAGATATGATGTGATTTCCTACAATTTTGGAAAGCAAAGTTAGGGTACAATATTCTTTCCAATAGTTAATTGCATTGAAGGGTGATATTGAATTTTCAAGAAACCATAGTAAAAGGAATCACCAATATTAATTAATGATCTATTGGTTGGTTGTAAAAAGACAAGGGTCCAAACTAGTTGTCAAGATCAAAATTAATAATGAAATGAGATAAAAGGTAAGGGACCTATGATCATTGCAAAACAATTAACATCCATCCATGATTTTGGCCATTTTTTAGCTAAAGAGAAGCATTATTTTCAAGATAGTTGGCATCAAGAGTCAAAATCTAAAAGGAATATTAGACCTGGACATCCACCCATAGTCCCTCTTACTATTTTTATGAAGAGATATTATCTTCTAGAGTGTATCCATGAAGCTTTGAATTTGAAAATACTTATTAGAGGTGGTCCTCCTTAAATACCATTGATTATATATAACTTATTGTGTTTATAGAAGTGTTGGAATATCTTGAGTTGGAACAATGGCATGGGAAGGGAGGGTGGTTATTTTCCTAAGCCTATAAATGGGAATATTTTAAGCTTAGTGAAATAGTTTTATCTATAAGTCCTTGATTTTTGTTATCCTTTATTTGATTTTCTATAAAGATTCAAGAGAAAATAATAAAAAAATCCTTATCTTGCTTGTGCAAAATCTCATAAGAGACACTCATCCCTTTATTTGCAGGATTCATCAAAGGTCTCTCCAAAATCAATGAATCTAGTGTCAAATTGTAGGAAATCTCAATATTTTCTTAAGTCCTATATGAAGGAGACTAATTTGGGTGATATGAGGTACTAACCTAATAATATGATGATAACAATGTGAGGACCTAATATGCAAATCATTTTTTGGATTGATAGAAGGTTTATTTATCTTTTTGTGGATATGAATCCATAACCTAGTGGACAAGACATGGTCTAGGATAAGCCTTGTTAATAATATAGTCCCAAAAATGGTAGGTAACAAGGAAGTTGATGAATATGACTCATTCCCAGAGACCATGGTAGAAAAAAATGGAAGACAAATCCATGGAACCTTCAATGACTCAAGGTAAATAAGGAGAAAATAATAATAAGAGTGTTGAATAACCCTAAAGATAAGGATATTAAAAGATAAAAATGGAGGATTCTTGAAGAAGGAAACTAGTTTAGGTTATATAAGGTACTAACCTAAGAATATTATGAGAACAATTTGAGGGCCTAAGGTGCAAATCATTTGTTGGATTGGTAGAAGGTTTATTTTTCTTTTTGTGGGTATGAATCCATAAACCAATGGAAAATACATAGTCTAGGATAGGCCTTGTTAATAATAAAGTCCCAAAAATGGTAGCTAACAAGGGATTTTATGAATATGTCTCATTCCCAAAGACCATGGTGGAAAAAATGGAAGACAAGTCCATGGAACCTTCAATGACTCAAGGGAAAGGAGAAAAATAATAATAAGAATATTGGATAACCCTAAATACAAGGATATTAAAAGAGGAAAAGGGAGCATTCTTGGAGAAGGGGACTAATTTGGGTGGGACACTAACCTATGAATATGATTATAACAATGTGATGGGGAATTTTAAAATTAATAATTCATATGGGGAATTATTTGTCTACTCATCAAGATTCATAATTCCCTCATCCAAAGAGAGAACTTGAGATAATAAATAAATATTTAAATAATGATTAATTTATGATTCTTATAAGAGAACCCAAACCCTCTCATCAAGGGGCATATATCACATGGTTTGAGAAAAGACTTAAGACCAAAAGTAAAGATTCTAAATATGAAGAATCAAATCTTGTAGAGGAAGGTGGGATGTGTATGTATCTCTATGATGAAGAATAAAAGCTTATATGATGAAGTGAGGTGTTTAGTTTCCCTTAAAACGATAAGATTTTATAATGGGAGCACAAGAATTGAACCAGAATATGAGGTATTTGGTTTCCCTTATAGGAAGAGGAGCTTATAGGGGTAATAAATGTAAGTTCACAATTAGAATATGAGACATTAGTGCTTCCTTTATATGATGATTTGGAGCCTACAAAAGCAATGGAAAGATAAATTCAGCCAAAATCTGAAACATTTAACTTTATCCTAGATAAAGGAAAGTTTATAAGGTTTGAAGGATTTACATGTGAACACCCTCTTATGGAAGTATTTTACTTCTCTAAAGAGAACATTCTATAATAGGATACCATTTAATAAATGGAGAAGAATTTTCCTACAACTCTTTAAAGTATCCACATTATTTCAAGTAAAAGAGCCACATTTTTTATCAAATGGCATTATCTCAACCAGTTAAATTCCTCAATTTTCAAGGAGGATACCTAAGTTTGAAACTTGTCAAATGATACATGCATAGTTTCTAAGTTGTTGTAATGCCACTATATGATCATGATGTAATATGGTGGGGCCCATTTCAATCCCATATAACTTATTTTTTAAAGAGCTACATTGAGTAACAAATTAAGAGACTATGACTATAGATATGATGTGATTTCCTACAATTTTGGAAAGCAAAGTTAGGGTAAAATATTCTTTCCAATAGTTAATTGCATTGAAGGGTGATATTGAATTGTCAAGAAACCATAGTAAAAGGAATCACCAATATTAATTAATGATCTATTGGTTGGTTGTAAAAAGACAAGGGTCCAAACTAGTTGTCAAGATCAAAATTAATAATGAAATGAGATAAAAGGTAAGGGACCTATGATCATTGCAAAACAATTAACATCCATCCATGATTTTGGCCATTTTTTAGCTAAAGAGAAGCATTATTTTCAAGATAGTTGGCATCAAGAGTCAAAATCTAAAAGGAATATTAGACCTTGACATCCACCCATAGTCCCTCTTACTATTTTTATGAAGAGATATTATCTTCTAGAGTGTATCCATGAAGCTTTGAATTTGAAAATACTTATTAGAGGTGGTCCTCCTTAAATACCATTGATTCTATCTAACTTATTGTGTTTATAGAAGTGTTGGAATATCTTGATTTGGAACAATGGCATGGGAAGGGAGGGTGGTTATTTTCCTAAGCCTATAAATGGGAATATTTTAAGCTTAGTGAAATAGTTTTATCTATAAGTCCTTGATTTTTGTTATCCTTTATTTGATTTTCTATAAAGATTCAAGAGAAAATAATAAAAAAATCCTTATCTTGCTTGTGCAAAATCTCATAAGAGACACTCATCCCTTTATTTGTAGGATTCATCAAAGGTCTCTCCAAAATCAATGAATCTAGTGTCAAATTGTAGGAAATATCAATATTTTCTTAAGTCCTATATGAAGGTGACTAATTTGGGTGATATGAGGTACTAACCTAATAATATGATGATAACAATGTGAGGACCTAATATGCAAATCATTTTTTGGATTGATAGAAGGTTTATTTATCTTTTTGTGGATATGAATCCATAACCTAGTGGACAAGACATGGTCTAGGATAAGCCTTGTTAATAATATAGTCCCAAAAATGGTAGGTAACAAGGAATTTGATGAATATGACTCATTCCTAGAGACCATGGTAGAAAAAAATGGAAGACAAATCCATGGAACCTTCAATGACTCAAGGTAAATAAGGAGAAAATAATAATAAGAGTGTTGAATAACCCTAAAGATAAGGATATTAAAAGATAAAAATGGAGGATTCTTGATGAAGGAAACTAGTTTAGGTTATATAAGGTACTAACCTAAGAATATTATGAGAACAATTTGAGGGCCTAAGGTGCAAATCATTTGTTGGATTGGTAGAAGGTTTATTTTTCTTTTTGTGGGTATGAATCCATAAACCAATGGAAAATACATAGGCTAGGATAGGCCTTGTTAATAATAAAGTCCCAAAAATGGTAGCTAACAAGGGATTTTATGAATATGTCTCATTCCCAAAGACCATGGTGGAAAA
The DNA here is from genome assembly GCA_028583015.1 of Wollemia nobilis. Classification (NCBI taxonomy): domain Eukaryota; kingdom Viridiplantae; phylum Streptophyta; class Pinopsida; order Araucariales; family Araucariaceae; genus Wollemia; species Wollemia nobilis. The sequence continues at coordinate 1,414,632 of JAQPPZ010015344.1, forward strand.
AATGGAAGACAAGTCCATGGAACCTTCAATGACTCAAGGGAAAGGAGAAAAATAATAATAAGAATATTGGATAACCCTAAAGACAAGGATATTAAAAGAGGAAAAGGGAGCATTCTTGGAGAAGGGGACTAATTTGGGTGGGACACTAACCTATGAATATGATTATAACAATGTGATGGCCTAAGATGCAAGTCATCTTCTGGATTGGTAGAAGTTTTATTTATCTTTTTGTGGGTATGAATCCATAAACCAATGGACTATATATAGTGGGTATGAATCCATAACCCAATGGACCATACATAGTCTAGGATAGGCCTAGTTAATAATATAGTCCTAAAAATGGTAACCAACAAGGGATTTGATGAATATGGATCATTTCTAAATACCATGGTGGCAAAAAATGGAATACAAGACCATGGAACCTTCAATGACTCACAAAAAATAAGGAGAAAAATAATAATAATAAATGTTGGATAACCCCAAAGACAAGGATATTAAAAGAGTAAAATGTTCACCCTACGTTGAAGGAGCAACAAGAATGAAAGCTACTACTCCAAATGAAAAAAAAAAATTTCCCTATATCCCCCACAACCACCTTCACCTCATTTCCATAACCTTTTCTTCTATTCTCATAAATGTTCTCTCTTCCCCTCATATTTCTTCTTATTTATCTCTATATGTTCCCCTAGTTATTCTACTATGGCCACCCCACAATCAATAAGTATAATAATAATCTTAGTATCACTAGAATTCTCTCCCACTTTTGTAATAGTATTGTCACTATCTCCATAACCCACACCACCAATATCCATTATATCATCATCATTTTCCCGTCCATCGTCCTATTTTATTATGACCTTCATCACATTACCTCTCATATTTATGTCTTGAGCCCTTATATCATCCATCACCATACAGTATACACCTTTATCCATATCCCCTCACCTAATTAGTGGTCTAGTTAGCATTGCTCATTGGAAAGGCATGGTTATAATGATGCTTCTTCCTTCAATAATATAAGAAATCCCTGGAGTAGTTCAAACTATGCCTAAGTGATAGGTGAATCTAAGTGCTAATAAACTTTACCCTTAATAGATCATAGATATTCCAAGAAAGAAAAGTGTAGAAGCAACTAATATAATACAAGAAGCCAAGGGGTGATATTTCTAGTATATATGCCTCCTCATCCATTGCTTCTATTCTCATTTAATTTTAGCTAACCAAAAAATGAGGTAAATTATTAATTACTAAAACATTGCTTAGATCTAAGTGGACCAACTATCACATCATCTGATTATATCATTAGTTTGTATTCTTTGGATCTCTCTAGATACACCCCCTCTAACTTGCATAGATAATTGAACAACTTTACCAAGAAATGGCTATCAAGTATACACAATCAAATAGAGAAGTGGAAAGATACAAGTGAAAATCTTAGAGTAACACATAAGCATTAAAAAATTTGCAAACCCTTGAAGAAAAATAGAGCTAAATATCCTAGTTATTGTAGGAATGGGAGGCAATATAAATTTTCTAAAAAATGACCTAAGGAAGCAAGGAGTAGAGGAAATACAAAGTTGAAATTCTAATAAACTAAAAATGGATGAACTTAAGGGATAACTTGTGCATAAAAAGGATAAAATAAAGCAATGACATGGGAAAGAAAAGTGGTACCTCCAACTTTAATTAGATCGGTTGAAAGCCAATATGAAGAGTGGCATCAAACAAATGAGTTGGCATCTAGGGTGAGATTGTTGGAGTATATTACATTATTTGGTATATGCTAATGTACCACCTTGGGTACATAACTAGAGTATGAGTTTACCTTAGAGTAAGGTTTGAGTAGTTACTTCATGCAATGTAATAAATGCACAAGTGTTAGAATGTGCAATGATGTAAATGTGCATGTAGTCCACATGTACATGAGTCATAGGTTAGGTAGATGAAGATTCATGGGTAGATGAAATGCCAAGGGACTTATCTCCCTATATATATACCTTTGAGAGATTTGAGTGTAGTAGAATGAAGTAGCATTAGTAGCAAGTTAGTATAGTGAGTACAATGTAGATCCTTCATGTATTTTTGTTGTATTCATGTCCTCCATTATATTAAATTGTACTATTTTTGTGAGCTTTCATTAATGGCATATTTCTAAGTTTCTTTTTGTTGGATAATAAGGGGTTGTACTTGGGTCCCCCACCCTTGACAAATTACATCTCTCTTCTTTAGAGCTTGAGAGTTTACAAATATATACACTTATCATATCAATTGATATGATATAGCTAGAAACCTACATCATTTTATATAAAATATCTGAATTCTTGATTTTCATTTTCTAGATATTTTCAAATTTCTATATGAATACAATTACTCCAAAATTTAGAATCTTTCTTGACATTTTTCTATAGAAACCTTCACAAAGCCAAAACTTCACCTCTACTATCTATGCCTTACATCTTAGTAGAGTAATATTTCCAAAACATCACACTATCATAGTCCGCTTTACCAAATCTGGATTGCTAGTTTCCTTCTTGAAACACAAGTGCAACCACAAAAATTATAATAAATAGTTTAAATAAAAATACATTAATTCTACAAAAATGAAGTAGATATTACCAATGGAAAATATTTAAGTAAACCTTAATCATTAATCGATTTAGGCAATCAACATTTTTTGTCAACTTCAACTAAACTTTCTACTCCCTCTAACCATGGAAAGGAGAATTTAAATTTATGATCCTCAATCAAAACCCCTATATTGGCTACCTTATCTACACATTTATTTCCTTCTCTTAATATATGTGTAAACCTGTTTTCTTCAAACTCTTTAGCAAGATCTTGAATTTCCACAATTATCTCTTGTATGTTCCATGGAGCCTTTGCTTTCCTAAAAATTGCATATATTATTATGAGAGAATCACCTTCCATCCATACTCTATTCCATTTCATTTGTTTACATATTTTTAACCTTTATAAAGTTGCCCAAGCTTCAACTTCATTATTTATCTTAAATCCACTATTGAAAGCATAATGAGATAAAATCTCTCCTCTATTATTTCTAATTATTTCTCCTCCTCCTACTGGTCCTAGATTTCCTTTAGATGCTCCATTAAAATTCAATTTAACCCACTCCACATCTGGTGGTTTCCATTTTATATTTTTTACCTTCTTTTTGCTTCTCTTGTACCCAACATCATAATTCCATTTAATGTCTTGACTTCATCTATCAAGACTCTCTACTTCCAAATTAGGGACTGGGTGAGTTGATTTTTAAGTTATTACAAAATTTTCTTATATATTTTTCCTGCATTATAGTGCCATTATCATATAGTTATCATTGCTTGCTCATTTTACATCTTGTGGTTGCATTTCCTTTAATATATATCATCAAAAGCTAACAATGGTATCAGAGCACATGGTAGATCGATAGGAAATAGGGAGAGCCACAAGAGAGATTGAGAGGAGATAGGAAATCTCATTTTTAAAATTTTGAAATTATATTTGGCTAGAGTCTTTCCACAAAGTTGCAAAAAAACTCGTGAAGACTAGGACTCAACATTGATTCCACTAGATTGACAAATCAACTAGTGAAGATTCATTATCTCAAGATTTAAAGTTTCTTCCATTACATTTTCTAATATTTTGTTGTAGAAAAAGGAGATTCAAAGAAAGTTGGGAAGCTTCCTACAAGAGCTAGGAAGAATATCTTCTTTGGAATCAATCCAATACCTGAAGCAACAAGTTGAAGATTGAAGATTTGGAGGCCTAAGGAAAAAGTCCCATTGCAGGATTTGCAAATTGAAGACTCCATAGTTGAATATTGAGAAGAAAGGAGGAGGCCAAAGAAGCCACATTGAAGATTGTAGATTAAGGAGGTCCAAGAAAGAAGACCCCATTGAAGGAAGAAGAGACTCCATAAAAGAGTCTCGAAGAAGATTGGAGATTGGAGATCTCCATTGAAGATTGAAAAATTCACATTGAAGAAGTTGAAGAGACCCATAGAAGGTCCCATTGAAGAACTTCTAGATTTGGAAGATTGGAGATTGAGAAGGACTAGAAAAGGTCCTATTATAGATTTTAGAAGTTGCAAATTTTAGAGATCCAAGAAGGAGATCTCATTACAAAACTTCCATAGTTGAAGATTGGAGAGATCAAGGAAGGTCTCATTGAAGTTTTGAGAAGACTAGAGGTTGCAAAAATTGAAGGCCCAAGAGAAGAGGTCTCAAGGAAGAATTGAAAGGAGAAAGAAGGAGAAGGCTAGGAAAGCCTCATTGAAGATTTTGGAGAAGACCATTGAAGGAGATTTGGAGAAGGTCATTAGAGAAGAATTTCAAGAGAACCCATTAGAGAAATTTACTAGTAAGGAAAAGTTCCTGATAAAGGAGATTTTGGGACAATTATCGCCATCCAAAAACAAGCCCAAAAGGAGAAGGATTTGGCAAGGAGTTTGCCAAATTTTGGAGGAGAATAGTGAAGACCTCAAGACATTCAGATTCTTGAGAAGAAGGCCAACAAATAGGCCAATATTGAAGCTAAATTTTGACAAGGAGGTTGAAGGAGAAAGGAGTTAAAAGAAACCACCAAATCTGAGAGATTTGAAGATTACCTTTGAAGGTTTTGAAGGCTAATTCGGAGAAAGGAGTTTGCTGATTTTACAGCAGAAAATTGAAGGTCTCTAGGAGACAAGTCTCAATTACGATTTGGAGGAGTTTCCTACCAAATTTGGGAGATTCGAGGACAGCATATAGGAGGAGAAATTGACTGCATTACAATCTGAAAATTTTCAGATTTGAGGACAAAAAGGGCAGCAATTTGGGCAGCATTAATAGCTGCTAAGTTTCAGATTTTCAGAGTGCATTCTGAAGGAGAGTTAAAGCCACCAAACTACATTTTTGGGCAGCAAGTTAGAGGAGTTTCAAAGCTGCAAATTGGTGAGTTAAAGAGTTGTTTTGGATAGAAAAGAAAGAGTTGCGATTTCATCTAACATAGGGCAGCAATTAGGTGATCCAAATCACCAAGAAATACATCATCTACGGAGGTTAAAAAGGTATGCAACTTAGGTGCAAAAGGTTCATTATTTGAACACTTATATTAAGTTCATTATTAAGTTTCATTAAGCACCACATTAGAGTTTAAAGTTGCAAAGGAGAAGGTTTCATATTAAAGTCTTCAAGGAAGTGCAGAAGATAGTTTCTACAAGGGTTAAAACCTGCACATAAGAAAGAGGAGTTAGATATATTTTGAAAGAAAGAAAAATATCAACATCCTACCTTCTATTGAAAGCAAAAAAGACTCTATTCTAAAGCATAGAGTGCATATACTATAGTGCAAAGTAAATTCATCCAAAAGGGCATACTATTTGCATGATTGAAAAGCTTGGAATTATCATTGTAAAGTTAACCAAGCAAAGGAGTTAGAGGAGAGAGTTACCTAGTACAAGAAGGCAACATTAAATCACTATTTACCATCAAGGGATAGAGAAGAAGCCACCATACTAAAGGAAGGAAGATAGCTTCAAAAAGGACCAAGATAGCTTCAAAAAGGAGACCAAAAAGTCTCAAAAATTTTGGTGCAAATTAAGGTATTTTATCTTAATTATTGCAGATTTATTTACATTACATAATTGCACCATACTTGTCTTGTCCAACATAGCAAAAGGAGGACAAAAGTTAGAGGGTCTTAAGGTATTAAAATAACAAGTAAATTACAGTCATCAAGCGGTCGTATCATCAAGGTTGAAGAGCAAACTTTGAAGCAAAGGGAAGAGAGCCAACTAAAGGGCTCAAAAGCATAGTATTCAAGGTGTCTAAAGACACCAAATTCAGCACCATCGATCTCATGAAAGCAGCGCTCACAGTGCAAGAAGAACCTACAACTAAAAAGAGACCAAGTAAGGGTAGCATAATGACATTAGCAAGGATAGTATAACGCAATAGTAGTGCAAGTTGCAAGGAGAACAACGTAAAGAAATAACATAAGTAGCAAAAATCAAGGTGCAAGTAGCAAGGTGCATTACCCAAGTGGATAAGGATAAAATCTTGGATGAACAACCACCTAGAAGATAGTGTTGAAGCACCTTAGAGCCACCTTCATTGGAGTAGAGCCACCTTTGTTGAAGAGGAGCCACCATTTGTTGGAGAGGAGCCACCATATATTGGAGAAAGCTTGTTGAGTGAAACAACTAGCAAAATTTGGCAAGAACTAGTGATAAGGAATGTTGAAGAGGTTGGTTGCATGCAAGGGAAGGAGCCTCCACTTGCCACACCAACCAAAGGAATCTTGTGCCACTTGGCACAAAGGAAGAAGAGTACCCCATTTACATAATGCTTGCACAAAGGTAAGGAGCGCCTAGGTTTGGAGTAATGCTCCATTCAAAGCCAAGAAGGGATATTAATCATTAATTCAATGCTCAAAGGCCTACACCACCTAAAATAATACTTGCAAAAGGTTGTAACCTCCAAACACCACCTAGCAAGTGATCCTACATTCTAGTGCAATGTAAAGCACCATGTGTCATGCATTTCAAGGAAGAATGGTGTATTAATAGCCTAGTCTAAAGAAGAGCATGCTCATATAGCTTACACGGTGGTCAAAGTGCATTGAAGGAGGAGAAGACTATCATAAGGCACCCATTGAACGTAAGAGCATTCAATGCTCACTATCATATATTGAAGATAAGCAAATACAACACCTAAAGCTTGGATAGAGGAGTCAAAATAGGAGCCAATCATCTAGCAACCTACAACATTACAAGGAAGGTATATTTTTACATGAATTTAATATTTACCTTCTATTAAATGCAAGGAGATATAAGGTGCATTATATAAGGTTGAGTTTATTTATTATTGCATTGGAGATATAAGCAAATAACAACCTTAGTGAATTAGAAAGCAAATCAAAACAAGGAGTTTATATCCTTAAGTGATATTTCAAAAGTGCATTAGTTGAAATACAAATATCATAATATTTGCAAATAATTAAAATAGGAGATATAAGGTTTTCTACCTTGGAAAAATTAAAGCATTATTCTTTTGCAAATATTATCATTTTCTAAAATTCCAAATTAGGGAGATATAAGGAGTACTACATCAAACTTTAGATTATTGGAATTTAGAAAATTAAACCATTGAAAATTAAGGATAAAGGAAGCAAAAACATTGAATTGCTTAAAGAGTTGGAAATTATTGCTTATACTTGTCTCATATACAAATTAAAGGGACAAAAGGAATCCAACCATAGAGTTTTTGAAAATAGAGAACTTCATCAAATTGAAAAGTGCATATATCAATAGGGAGAAATAAGGTGAAATAGGAGTTGATCATTATATTACCATTATCTTCAAAACATTAGGGAATCAACTCAAAAGGAAATCTAATAGATGCTAAGCACTTTATCAAGACCATAGCATACTCTAAACACTTGGGAGATATAAGGGATTCTACAAAACCTAAGATTTGATAAGGTTTTATCAAACTTGATCACATACTCTAAACTAGGGAGTCATAAGGTAGTCAACCTCAAAGGTTTAGAAATTTAAAATCCTATCAAAATTATTCCTTCTTAACAAGAAAGACAACTTCAAAAGAACCATGGAAAAGCTTATTAAGTATACAGGTTTCAAGGAATCAAAATGGTTTAGAGACATGCTTGATTCTAGAAATGAAAATAAGGAAAATGCAATTAGAAGAGAAGAACCAATATGGTTTAGAAATATTTATGAGAATTCACAAACTAATAGTTTGGCAAAAGTAAATTCTTTAGAAATATCTTCCAATGAAATAATGAAAGGAATCGATGACAACTATACTAATGAAGATATTGAAAACCATATTCAAAAGGAAGAAAATATTGATCAGAAAGATATTCTACATATTTATGAAAGAAGTAAATATGGGATAGCTTCAATTGTACACAGATGGTTTAACTATTTCATCAAGGAAATAGATGGACTTGACTTTCCTAGAACAAGTAACAAAGAAGTTAGGATATCTTCACTATGCACTTATTACAACAAATTTGGTCATGAGAAAGCAAACTGCTAGAGTTTCCATCCATGTAAATATTGTGGAGGAAAATCTCATTCATATTTCTTTTGTTACTATAAAGACAAGTACTATAAAATATTTGAAGAAATATTGATATTCATATTAGATTGTTTCTTTCAAGTTCTTATTTTAGAAGCATCCACTAACAATGAATTCAAGGTTGAAACTTTTGAAGAACAAGGAGACAGGTCATTCAAAAATCCAAAGGAGAGAAAATGGAGCAACTCTGATCCACTTATGACTTGCAATATTATGAGATCTCTAGTTCATCAAAGATACTTGGAAGACTTCAAGAACAAATATTCTACCAAACACTTTGAAATACGAAAAAGTAGTGAAATGAAGAAGACAAGGAAAGACAACATGAAGATTGAAGCAGAAGAAGAAGAAGGACCAGTTCAAACTAAAGAGTACTTGAAATATGAAGACCCATATTGAAGACTAAAGTCTTCAATATCCAAATAATGTAATACAAGGGGGTGTTGGAGTATATTACATTATTTGGTACATGCTAATGTACCACCTTGGGTACATAACTAGAGTAGGAGTTTACCTTAGAGTAAGGTTTGAGTAGTTACTTCATGCAATGTAATAAATGCACAAGTGTTAGAATGTGCAATGATGTAAATGTGCATGTAGTCCACATGTACATGAGTCATAGGTTAGGTAGATGAAGAGTCATGGGTAGATGAAAGGCCAAGGGACTTATCTCCCTATATATATGCCTTTGAGAGAGTTGAGTGTAGTTGAATGAAGTAGCATTAGTAGCTAGTTAGTATAGTGAGTACAATGTAGATCCTTCATGTATTTTTGGAGTGTTCATGTCCTCCATTATATTACATTGTACTATTTTTGTGAGCTTTCATTAATGGCATATTTTTGAGTTATTGCAGAAGTTTCTTATATATTTTTCTTGCATATTATAGTGCCATTATCATATAGTTATCATTGCTTGCTCATTTTACATCTTGTGGTTGCATTTCCTTTAATATATATCATCAAAAGCTAACATAGATATGTTGAAGTACTTCCATGACTTTAATGTTGACTAATAAGAATTACTAACATTAATACCACTAAATAATTAGAGTTTTTTAATTAGAACCAAGTGTAGAAGGTGAATGAAGAGAGTAGCTTATCAAAAAAACTTAGAGTTTTTGGAAGCAACCAATTGTGCAAGGGTTTCATCTATGTTGAGCACAAGTGGCTCTAGAGGTTGTTTTTCAAGGCCTTCGAGCCCTAGCGACCAATATTTTTGTGGTTTCTACTCAATATTTTAGCAAGATATGTTGTAGGGGATCCAATATGGGTTAGAAATTTATATTTCAACATATATTCATGCTACAAACTTGATTGACAATGGCTTCTAATTTACTACACAAAATAAAAGTGAAAATAATACCTTTCCTCGGTGTCCAAGGCATGGATTAAAGAGATCTCAAAACAAGTTTCAAGCAACTAATCAAAAATGGTTTAAATATCAAGCAAATCCAATGCTAAGGAGCACCCCCAAAACAAATCCACTATGAAAACCCCTTTCAAGGGCAAGGATTTCAAATACTTGGCCCCAAAAAAGAATTTAGGGATGCCCTCCATGGTGGACAGCCTCAGCCTAATGCTAACAATAATATTAGGGCTTCCCATAAACCTCTGAGAATGCCTAAGATTGATCCTAGGAAAACTGATTTGGGATGTCTTAAGGAATGATGGAATTATGATTGTTAAGCTAGATATGGGTGAAATTTAGACTAGCATAGAATATCTAGAAAAAAATAGAACTAATTTATCATTTCTTGGGTTTTCGTCCAAGCCTATTGGCTTTCAAAGTTTGGGCTGCAAAAATTTAAAAAACAAAAGATGAGTTACAAATATTTGTTTGTCCAAATGGTTGTTTTCTTGCTTTATTTTCTAATAATGAAGATAGAGAGAGGTCGTAGGATGAAACCTCGTAAGGGGGATGAATGCCCAAGGTTCAAATCTTGGGCCTTGTCGAACTGAATGCTTGTCCCTTTCTTGGTGCTTTTAGCAGTTTAAAAGGTTTAAAATGATTATGGCATGGTGGTTATAGGGATGTACTACGTGAAGTACTATGTGGTAGCTTCTAGGGTGGACAATGCAGAATACTATGGTGGTCATAAAATATGGATAGCTTACTCGGATCATTGTGGTGGCTATCGATTCCACCATGTAAAAAAAATGAAGATAGAGAGAAACAATTTCAAGGGGATCCCTAGTTCTTTGGAAGGGTGGGGCTTTTCATGAAGCCTTGGCATACTAAATTTAAATCTGAAGAAGAGATGCCTTCTACAGGTCCCGTGTGGGTTAGACTCTTTGGCCTCCTAGTTGAATTCTGGAATCTAACTATTTTTTTCTTCAATTGGAAACTCTTTGGGAACTTTTATGATGATTGTTGATTATACTCAAAATTTTGAACATATTTTTTTAATGGGTTAAAAATTTGAACATATTATTTTTGCTTGAATTTGTGTTTTAATATATTTTGACAATCCCCTACCTGAAAATATCTCATTACAATTTGGGAAGGGGAACAAGTGGTGTACTATGAGAACATTTCTTTTAATTGTAAAATTTACCATGAATATGATCATTTGGCTATGGTCTTCCCAAATAAAATTTTAGATCAAAATAAATAGGATAAAAACTTAGCAGGTCTCCAAATGCCTAAGAAGAAGAATGCTTAGAAAAAACCAGTTATGAAGGATCAATCAAAGTTATCAGCTAATATGTTTGAAATTCTTTCCACAAATGATGTCCTAGGTAAGGAAGAGGAAATAATGGAGACAAAAATATTAGAAACATAATTTAAATATGTAGGAAAGGACTCAAAGACAAACCATCAAATTAAAGGTTTTCGACAAGAAAAAATGAGGAAATATACACAAGAAAAACAATATTTTAAATGTTGAGACTTCAAATAATACACCCAAGAAATACTTTGTTGAATACTCCAGTAACACTTTGACTTTGTACATGCATTCTTTGAGGTTAGAAGCCATCCTAGATTGGGGTAAGTCAAGAAATAAGGGAAAAAAACTAAATATGGATTCCAACCAAAAGGTAGGTCACAAGACCAATCAACATCATATGGTAAAAGAAGATGAAAATATTGTAGAGGAAGGTAATATTAATGCCCTTACCAATTTATTTAGCCCTGGTATTAATCAAGATCATCACTTTGAATATTAGAGGACTTAAAGGGAGTCTTTCAAAACAAAAAAAAAATTAGAAGAATGATTCAGACAAACCATCCACATCTTGTTTTCCTTCAGGAAACAAATATGTCAATAAAGGAATTGGATTTAATTGCTAGTAAAATATGGCTAGTTGGAAAAGTTGCTTCTCTCAGTTCCCAAGGGACTTCTTGGGGCATTGCTTGCCTTTGGGAGCCAAAAGAGGTAGTTATTCACCATATGGTTGGTTGTAGCTATTCAAAGTAGACATTCTAACCAAATTATGCTTTATATAATTATTTATACTCTGACTACTTTAAAGGAAAAGAGAAGATAGTGGAAGAACGTAACTCATATTATATCTCATTTTCTTGAAGCTTGGATCTTGATCGAAGGAGATTTCAATACCATCCTCTCTCTAGATAAGAAAATGGGGGGCAATAGAAATTGGATTGGAGCACTGACCTCATGAGTGAATATATTGTAAACCTTCATCTTGTTGACATCCAACCAGATAATGGTCTTATGACTTGGTCTAACAAAAGGTAAGGCTTAGCTTACATCATGGAGAGATTTGATAGGTTCTTATTCTCTAACAATTTATTAATCCATGGTCACATTCCTAAGGTGAAGACTCTTAACAATGCTAGTTTGGATCACTGGCCAGTCATGGTGGAAATTTGGAAAACCAATGTGAGTTTCTTGCCTTTTCAATTTTAGTTAATGTGGCTTAGAGACAGTTCCTTCAAACCCCAAGTGTAGCAATGGTGGAAGGAAGGTAAACCAAGGTATGGGACTAATATGTTTTGTTTTTCCAAAAGGTTACAATACATTAAATCCAAAATCAAGATTTGGAATTAGGATTTTGGAGATGTCCGACAAAAAAAACATGAAGTGATTGCTCAACTTGAAAATTTGAATAAGAAAATTTGTTTAGATGGCCTCACAAAGAGTAGAAGTATATATGAAATTAGACTCACATCTCAGTTAGAGGAATGGAAAAAAAGAGAGCTCCTAGGGTCTAATAGCTCAAATAAGGAGATCAAAATACAAATTTCTTCCACAAATATCTTCTAGCTCGAAGATCTCACAACTTTATTTCTTCCCTCAAATCTAATTTTGGAGATGTTGTCTACACTTTGGATGGTATGAACTATGTTGTTGTCAATTGCTTTTCAAATCTATTTGCTGTTGCACCTCTTGAATTGGCTTCTCAGTAGAATGTTGTTCAAGCGTTCCTTACTCTTATCACTTCTGAGGAGAACTCTATTTTGACTGCTCCAGTTACTATCAATGAGCTTCAACAAGTGGTTTTTAAAATACAAAAAGGAAAAACCCCAGGTCTTGATGGTTTTCCCATTGAGTTCTACCAATATTTTTGGGATATCCTTCATGTTGATTTATTAGAGGTGGTGGAAGAAGACAGGAAATCCAAAGAAATTTTGAAGGTTATTAATAAAACTTATATAGCTCTTGTCCCAAAATCTCAAGAGGTATATCATATCCCAGGTTTTAGACCTATAACTTTAAGTAATGTTCTTCTCAAAATAATTACAAAGATCATGGTGGAAAGGTTGAAGCCTCTTAAGCAGTTCAACACCCTTTTGAAACAGTTCCTTTTCCTTCTTTTTCATTTCAAGTTAAAGTTGTTAATACGTATATAAAACTATTCGCTTTCCCCTTTTCTTGAATAATTGAAAGCCGTAATTGAAAGCAGAATTCTTGAATAATTGAAAGCCTCTATTTTATCCTTCGGGCAAATTGAAAGCTTTCATCTCGATATAGAGTATATAAAACGAATATCGAACTATTCGCCAGGACTATTCGCGAGGAATATCAAACCGAGTTGCATAAGATTATTTTCCTTGAACAAAGGGGTTATGTCAAAAGGCATCATATAGTGGATGAGATAGTTCTTGCTCAGGAAGCTATCCATTCCATGGAAATGTAGAAATATTCATATATGTTCATTCATTTAGGCTTATCCAAAGCTTATGATAGAGTGGATTGGCACTTCCTTATAAAAGTTTTAAGGCAATTTGGCTTCTCTCAAGATTGGATGGATTGGATTATGGGATGTATCTCTTTGGTGTCCTAATTTGTTCTTATCAATGGCAAGTCTTCTCAACTATTCCCAACTTCCAAAGGTATTATACCAGGTGACACCCTCTCCCATTATTTATTTATCATTCTTGTTGAATGCTTGGGTAGGACTATAACAAAAAATAGATAAAATAGAACCCTTAAGGGAGTTACCATTGCTCATGGAGCTAGGCCTATTTCTCATCTTCAATTTTTTGATGACTCTACTCTGTTAGGTAAAGTTATTGTTAAGGAAGATTCTAAAATTAAGTAAATCATTAGTTATTTTTCTAATGCTACCAGGAAATTTATTAATGAAGATAAATCTAAAGTTATTTTCTTACACTACTCTCCCAGACAGGAATCCATGGTATTTATTAATTAATATATAAGAAGACCTCCCTTTCGATCACTTATTTAGGTATTCCTATCAATAAAAAGATTGGAATTGTTTTTTGGATGGAGTTAAGAAGAAAATTAGAAAGTGGGCCAATAGGTGGCTTTCATTTGAGGGTAAAATTACCTTGGCAAAAATATTCCTTCAAGAAATACCTATTTATGTTTCTATTGTGTTTAATATCCCAAAGGCAGTTCTTCAATAATTGGATCAAATCAGTCATTGGTTCCTCTAGAGTGGTACTAAGAAGAAAATAAAATGGGCCTTGGTGAAATGGGATACTTTATGCCTTCCCAATAATTAAGGGGGGTTAGGATTTTAGACTGCGATTAATAATAATAAGGCTTTAGTTGCTAAACTAAATTGGAGGATTTTGCATAACTTGAATGCTCTTTGGGCCAAAAATATTTGTGCTAAATATGCTAAGAACAAAAATCCTGAAGATTTTGTTCGCTATCAATTGCCTACCAAAGGTTCTCCCATTTTAGTTGTTATTAATACTGGTGAGGATTTGATTAAGCAAAATTTATTTTGGATTATTCATAATGGTGAACAGGTAAATTTTTGAATAGATTCTTGGGATGGTCATCAGGCTTTGATAACTTAGTTTCTTTATTGGAGCCTTGGATGGAGGAGATTCACCAAGCTAACTGGATAAAGGTAGGTAATTATTATTGGTACCATACTGGTAATTTAAAGGTTGGTAGATATTGGATCTTTATTGAGGAATGTCCTATTCAAATGTCAAAAAGGTAAAGAAAAGATATCCAAAGCATCCTTCATATGAGATCTCTCTCTTCGTCCCATGATAAAGATTGTTTTTGGTGGAACAACACTACTAAGGGTGAGTATTCAATTTCTTGAGGTTATTTGACCTTATGCCATTATAATACCAACCAAACATATGACATATTTACTTAATTATGGTCTCAAAAGCTCTAGCCTAAGGTGAGGTTCTTTACTTGTCTTTTATTGCATCGTAGGGTGCTTATTGGTGAGCAACTTATGAAACGTGGTTTTCATGGCCCATTTAGGTGTGAAATGTATGGAGAGAATTTGGAAACTCTTAGTTATATTTTTATTGAGTGTACCTTAGCCTTTGAACTATGGAGGAGAATGGCCATCTTACTTGGCTTATAGTGGCATAATGTTTTTTACTTTTGAACAACTTTGGAGGGATTGTCCTAACCAGGAGGGTGTTGATCATTTTATTAGGTAGTTAGTTTGGATGGGTTCTACCATTCTACCTTGGAATATCTAGAAGGAAAGAAACAACTAGATTTTCAATCAAGAAATGAAGGACATTCATTATATTTGGTAAAAGACCATTGCCAACTTAGTTGAAGTAGTCCAACAACTTCTTAATCATCCCTAAAACTCCACCAAATATGGGATCAAGTGATGCAAATATTGAATATTAACTATTCTAAGGACAACCAACTTAAAGGGAATGTGAGTAATCGAAAGATGGATAGAACAAGAAATTGGCATCCTCCCCCTAAGAATTTTGGAAATGCCAATACCGATGGAGCCTCTAGGGAGAACCTTGGAAAAGCTAGTGTGGGAGGAATTGATAGACTTTTAGATGGTTCCTTGGTTTTCACTTTTGTTGAGAATTTGGGTATCCTTTCCAATAACCTTGCTAAGAGGTATGGTATCCTTATAGGCCTTTGAGAGGTTGCTAAGGTTATATGGAAAAATGCGAGTCATGATTAATCTATTGAAGACTCTAAGAATCATAAGGCTAATTGGAGAGTAAAAAGAATTTTTGAGAAGATTCAATTAATCTATATGGGCTTTCTAAAATTTGAATAAAACCATGTGGTTAGAGAATAGAACAGGATTTTATGCTTTAGTTAATTGGGTATTGGACAAAGGTGATATTACTTACTATGACCACCCTCCCAAATGGTGGGATTCGCAAATAAGGGAAGCTCTTATTTCTATCCTTTATCTGGATGGCTCCAATACTAGAGGTACCTAGTTCCTTTTTACTTTGTTTTTGCTTCTCTTTGGTTCGGTTAGGGTATTTTAGTTCCCTTGCTCAAAGTGATCATTCTTATGTTTCCTCTATTTATTCTTGCCTAAATAGCCTATTGGCCTAGAGGTCAAAGTTGTTATTTTTTCCTTCTTTTTAATGTTTTGATGTGTGTGTCGTTTTGTATTGTTTTTGTATTTTTTTATTTTTTTGGTGTTTTTTGTGTTTTTGTATTTTTTTTGTGTTTTGTGTTTTATGTTGTGTTTTGTGTTTTTTGTGTTGTGTTTTGTGTTTTTGTTTTTTTGTGTGTTTGTGTATTATTTTGTTGTTTTTATGGTTGTTTTAGGTGTTTTATTGTTACCTGTTGTTTTTTACGTTTTTTGTTATTTTGTGTTTTTATTGTCTTTTTGTTTTTGTGTTTGTTCGTTTTTTGTTGTGTTTTTTTGTGTTTTTTTATGTTTTTGGGTTTGTTTGTTCATGTTTTTGTTGTTTTAAGCATGATATTTGAGTGTGTCAAAGGGGGTAAGCCAGGTGCGAGCCCTGGGTAATTTTGACGAAATTAATACCCCTACCTCCTAAGGACTTACCCGAAAGTGACATCCCAATTGGGGTGTTTTCCACAAATAAAAAAAAAGTTAAAAAATAAGTGCCTAAAACCCTAACTACTATTCACCTGCTCCTCATGACAACCATGGCTTCCTTTAAAGAAGCCCTATGTGGGAAAAATGTAGTCCCAACTGGAACCATCGAATCTCTAATAGTGAAATCCAGGGCTCAAAAAAATCCCTTAGACATCAAGGATGATTTGAAAAATGGTCAAAATATGGGAGGAAGCTCTCAAAAATAGATATAGTAGATGAAGCTATTGAAGAAGAAATTTATGGTCTCTTGGTGTTGGCTCTTATATGTTGATTTACTGGTTCATGGCCTTCAGGAAAAACCATTGAAGGTTGGATTGACAAAGAATGAAGAACTAAGGTAAGAGGGGGAATAGAAATCAAACTATGTGGAAAGATTTTTTATCACCATATTCACCTTTTATGAGGAAAACAAATCTGATTTTCAAAGTTGGTCCATGGTTTATGGGTTCTTGTGGTTTACACATGAATATGTGGAATCCTTTCTTTAACCCCTTAGAAGAGACTCCTTCCAATGTCCTAGTATGGGTTCATATTCCTTTCCTCCTATTGCATTTTTGGAACGAAGAAACATTGAATTCCATTGAAAATAAGATCAAAATGTACAAAATGAAAGTGGAATCATAGCGGTATGTCTTTATGTTTTCATCTAGGAGACCCAAGTTTAATCCTTGGTACAAGGGACCAAGACCCTTTCAAAATCCTTGCTTTACCCTAATTTTTTTCTTGGTGATGGATACCATAGTGGTATATCTTTAAGTTTTCATCCAATATACCCAAGTGTAAACCTCAGTACAAGGGGTTTAGGACCCCTTTAAAAAACCTATGTTTTACCATAAATTCATCTAGTGAGGGATATTGCAGTGGTATATCTTTGGGTTTCATATAGGAGATCCAAGTTTAAACCTTGATACAAGGGGATTGGGACCCCTTTCAAAAACATGTGTTTTACCCTAAAATTGTATGTCCCATGAGGAATACCAAGTGGTATATCTTTGGGTTTTCATAAAGGAGACACAAGTTCAAAATCCAGTACAAGGGGACTAGAGCCCCTTTCAAAAACCCATGCTTTACCCTAAAAAAAGTTATTATCCCTTTGAGGGATACCGTAGTGGTATTTATTTGGGTTTTCATGTAGGAGATATAGGTTCAAGCCCCGATACAAGGGGATCAGGATCCTTTCAAAACCTATTTATCTTAAAAATTACATTTTCTAGAGATCCTTAAAATATACAAGTGTAAAGAGACTGGTAATGAATATAAATATGTAGATTTTTGAAATAAGGTAATTCAATGTTTTGGATGTCCTATAGCCTTAAAAGATGATGCTTTTTGGTTGGTAAAACTATACAGACCAATCTAGGATTATAAAAGGGTTCAAGCCCTTTCAAAAACCTAGATTTTACTCTAATAACAAAAAAAATGTAGCCAAAATATTGAAATTACATGGTAGCTCGAATATGTGTTGAAGTAAACCTAGCGAAGGGGCTACCAAAAGCCATCACACTATCATTCAAGGGGATGTAACATACCCAAAAGCTATACTATGATCAAATACCTTTTAATTTTTCTAGATGTCATAAATATGGGCTCAAGTTCAACAACAACAAGACTTCACAAAAGTTTAAAGAAAAATAGGAAAGAATATCTATATCTCTAAAAATAAAAATAAAAACCAAAAGAGAAAATGCAAGTTTAAAATAAGTTCAATTTGTTGAAAGAATATTTAGAGGAAACAATGGTAGCTACTCTTGAACATCAAGAAGGAGCCTCCAAACAAGACCCTTTGCTAAACATGACAATCCTAAAAGAAGAGAATGTGAAGAGGATTTAATGCACTCTAGATCAAAAGAAGGGGAAAATAGGGAATAAAGAGTCTTAGATATCCCAAGACCATAATAGGAAGCACATACCCAAGAAAATGAGGATAACACATCTTATCCAATGGCCAAAACTAACACCATAGTAGGTTGTGTTCCATACACAAAGCTTATATAGAGAGAGAAGCTTCAAAATATATAGTGAAAAGGAATTAGTCCACAATCAAGGACACATTGAAGAAGACAACAAAGAAAAATCCCAAAAGAGGTAGAATAATTTAACTGTTCTTCTATCCATATTATCAATGATGAAATTTATTACCTAGAATATTAGAGGGTTAGGATAAGAAAATAAGAAAATAGGAGTAAATAACTTGGTCATCCAAGAAAATCCAGATGTACTTTTGGTCCAAGAAACCAAACTAGATCTAGAAAGAGTTAATACAATAATGAGTTTTTATTGGCCCTCATGCAAACATTTAGCCATATCATCTAAGGGGAGTTTTGAAGGTGGTTTAATAGCCTAGAAAACTTAGTGGGAGTTAATTTTTATAGAGGCCACAAAGCACTAGCTAACAACAATGCTTAAATCCCCTACTAGTCAAGTTTACACTATCACCAACATTTATGCTCCTAACAATCTAGCTAAAAAATAAATAAATTTGGAAGGTGCTACTTAATATGTATTCTAACTTCAAGCAAGAAAATTGGGTAATCGTAAGATATCTAAATCTAGTTTTGAAATCCACCAAAAAAAAAGGGGGGGTCTACATAAGAGACCCAAATAGTGTGGTAGTAGAAGTTATCATGTAGTAACACAACTTAATAGATGTACAATTGATAAGGGACAAATACTCTTGGACTAATAAAATAGTCTAATACAACTTTATTACAAAACAATTAGACTGATTTCTTATTGATGATAACCTATTAGCTCAAAGAAGAAAAATATTTTTAGGAATATTGTCTAATGTTTATTCTAACCATAAAGTATTTCTTTTAAATTTTGAACAATAAGCCAATTAGGGGGGCCTTCCTTTCAAATATAAATTTATTTGGTCTACAAAGGTTTACTTTAAAGAGTTAGTTCAACAAGCATGGGAAGACAACAAGGAAAATGGAAGTTATGCCCAAAGGTGGGTAAAAAAGATACAAACATTAAAGCAATAGATCAGAATTTGGGTAAAAAAGAAAGCCAAGGACACACCCTACTCCATACTGAAAGTAAAACTAAATGAAGTTCAAATCACAATGGAAAATAGAGGAGGAGAGGAGAGTTTAATACAAGAATAGTAAGATCTCACAACCCAAATATTGAAACTAGAAAGAGAAGAAGAAAATAAATGATGTATAAAATATAGAATGATATGGCTTAAGGAAGGTGATAAAACACCAATTTTTTTACAAGAAATCATGGCAAAGGAATATGTACAACACCATAATGAAGATAAAAATAGACTATGGGACAATATCAAGCGATATGTAGCAAATGAAAAAATAACTTTATTATTACTTCAAATATTTATCGAGCAAAGGTATAGAAATCAATGCATCCAATCAACATGCACTTTTAAATCTAGACCCCTAATATTTGAAGCAAGAGGAAAAATAACAAATGACCCAACCTATCATCATGGAGGAGCTCAAAGGAGTGGTATTTTCTATGCAGTGCAATAAAGCATTAGGGCCTAATGGATTGAATGTAAATATCTTCAAAACCGATGTTTCTTGGATGATGATATTCCCAGAGATGGGTCCACTTTTTGGAAATTAATTATACAAACCAGATCTCCTATTCATAAGGGGATAATGTGGCAACTAGGAATAGGGAGCAAAATTAATTTTTGGACTGACAGGTGGATTTCTAATCAACCGCTTTCAGAGAACAATGAAATTGCTATCTCAAAGCCTTTCCTAGACACTTCCATTGGTAGCAAGGTTGAATATTTCATTGACATTTCATCGTATTCCAAGTGTTGGAAATATTTTCATATTCCATGTGCTAATGGTCAAATATTTGTTGCTTCAAAAGTTCTCAAAACCATCCTAAATGCAACAGTCATCCCCACTAGTAATTTCCTTGACTCTCCTTTTTGGAAAGAAATTGATTTTGGGTTGTTCACTATTAAATCTACTCATGATCTGACTATTGATTATCAAGTGGTCCATATCCCTTATGATCGAGTGTAAGTTAAATACCTCATTCTGAAAGTTGTTCATTTCAGCTGGTTGGTCATTCAAAATAAAATTCTAATGATTGATAACATTATGAAAAGGGGCATGTTTGTCCCCAACATATGTTATTTGTGCATGAATACCTGGGAATCTACTAATCACATCCTTCTAGAGTGCCCTTTATCCAATACATCTTTGGATCACCTTATGTCCACTTTTCATATCAATTGGGTTCCTCCTAATTCATTGAGTCACGTTTTCACCCAATGGCCTGATCCATTCAAAAATCTCAGATTATCTTATTTATGGACAGTGAGCCTTTATCATATCTTATGGTAATTATAGATTGAAATAAATAATAGGTTTTTCTCTTCCTCCTCTAAGGATCCCATCTCTATAGCCAACAAAGCTATTGCCTTTGCTGTCGATAATTCCTAGCTTTTCTCTTGACCCAAACCACCTAATTCTAGATTGGAGTCTATTATGTTCTCTTCTTTAAATATTCCCTGCAACTCCAGTTATATTTTACCATCTCCCCATTCCAAAGTGGGTGCTTATTGGATTCCTCCCCCAAGTGAGTGGCTAAAACTTAATTTTGATGGTGCCTCCAAAGGAAACCTAGGGGATGTTGGTGTAGGTGGCCTAGTCAGAGACAACAATGGTCAAGTTATAATAGCTTATGTTGAGTATTTGGGGTGCTAACAAATCATTTTGCTAAAGGTTGTGCACTGTGGAGAGGGCTAGATCTTCTCAAGGATTATAAATGCAACCTTTTTATTGAGTGATATTCTTTGAACATTATAAATACTCTTAAAAATAATAGGGTGTCCTCTTGGAATGTCAAAATTATTGTTCAAGAAGCTAAGAAGTCCTAAAATTTCAATGATATCTCTATCAACCATATGTACCGTGAAGCTAACAGACCTGTAGATATTCTTTCCAATTGAGGAGTTACCCATAAATCTCTATCAATTTGGAAAGAAATCTTTCCCCAAGAAGTTTTAAATGCTATTAATAATGATTTGGTTTGAAAGTTGTAGTCACAGGTTTTGGTGGATCAGCTTCTCCAATGTTGACTCTACCCTTTTCAACATGATGTGTTTCTTTAGTTCCAATTCTTATGTGGAAGTTTTCTAATTAGTGTGACTCTCTACCTTGCTATTAGTGTTGGTATTTGGTTCTCTCGTTTCCCTTTTGTGAAGTATGCAATGTCCCAAGATAGGCCCTATCAATTGGTTTACCTCGTGGTTGTCTTCTCCAAGCATGTCAAGTCCCTAAGTAGGTCTAGGCTATGCAATTGGATGTTATCAAATAATGTCAATATGTGTCAAGTCTTAAGATTCTTAATTTTATGTTTGTGAATTTTGAGATTCATTATTTTAGTCATTTGGAACTCCCAATCCTATCCCAGCCCTATCATGTGCAAAGTTTATCTTGTGTTGTATCTATTTTTTCTGGTATTGGTTCTCTATAGAGAATTATTATGTGGTCTACCAATACACCAACTCGGATTTATAAAAGGAAATCTATTGTACCAAAAAATTCTATATTTACATCATTGGTCTATGTCGGTCCATTGTCATCTAGTTTTATTTGTCGTTGTGTGTCCATGTTGCGGGCCAAACAAGGTTAACTTTTTCCTACTTTTGTCACATGCCCGTGCATTTAATTATCAACCCAGGGAGCTTCGTAAACTTGCGAAGGGTCTGAATAATATTGCTTACAATACCACTTGAGATGAATCCTCTAATCCTACTATTGGGGGGTGTTTTCAAAATGGTTGTCAATCATTCATGCACTCCTCAATAATTTACGTAAGAAGAAAATAATTAAATCTACGAAAATAAAACATTCACACATTCCTGAAAATGAATCTACTGCAAATACTAGAAATAGCAATGTGGTAAACGACCTTACAAAAGCAATAAAATAATCTAGAAAATAGAAGAAAAGTGGGGAAGAAATACTGGCTTGGAGTGGGCCCAGGCTCCAGCAGCTTCCTCCCAGCTGAACACGCGCTTAGAACTCTTAGAACTGTAATATATTTATCAAAGTGTTACAATCTCTATCTGTCTCTATATCTCTATATGAATCTATATCAATCTATATCTCTCAGAGTGGTCTGCGTGTGTTTATATAACACACCCATAGAACTTCTGTTACAAAGAGGTTACAACAGTCGATTCATCCCAGACTAAATTAAGATAGTCTAGTGAATGCAATCGTTGTCTACTTAAAACTGGCATTTGGTTCTAACGACGACGTGTTCGCTGATTGGTTCATGCTTCACCTGGCATTGGTAAGACACTTTCATACATTGGTGCGATCTCCAATTTAGCTCTACATGACGTAGAGTTGGAACTGCACCAGCCGCTGTTATCCACGTCATGCAAATCTGGTCAACGAGTGAAGAATAGAGGTGCCTTCCCTATGAGGAAGGCGCCTAAGTATATCGGGTGCCTTCCCTATACGGAAGGTATCTTACTATCGTGGCGCCTTCCTGGAAGAGGAAGGCGCTTACCTTCTGTTGGCACCTTCCTGTGGGAGGAAGGCGCTTGCCTTCTAGTGGTGCCTTCCTTATGGGAGGAAGGCGCTCGCCTTCTATGAGGAAGGTGCATCTTCTAGTGGTGCCTTCCTTATGGGAGGAAGGTGCTTTGCCTATCGTGGCACCTTCCCATCGGTGCCTTCCTTATGAGAGGAAGGTGCTTCCTTCCCTTTGGTGCCTTCCTGGAGGAGGAAGGTGCTTTTATTTCCTTGGCGCCTTCCTGGAAGAGGAAGGCACCTACTTACTTTTGGCACCTTCCTGGAAGAGGAAGGTGCCTACGTTCTCTTGGCACCTTCCTGGAAGAGGAAGGTGCCTACTTTCTCTTGGTGCCTTCCTGGAAGAGGAAGGCACCTATGTTCTCTGCATTGATCCCCAAAGAAACAAAGTGCCAGGTCCATCAAAAAGACCTCGACTGATCCAAATCTAACTAAACCAACTGCAATTCCACAAAACACACTGAAAACACACAAATTAGATAACACGCATAATTTCATCAAATATCTATATAATCATTTATAAAAGTATGCAATCCTTATTATACAGCCGCATAATGATCAAGAAAATGTGTACAAAATATGAGCATTTCTGGTGCTCATCATCCCCCACGCCTAACATATGCCATGCCCTCATGGCATCAAAACTACAGGTAGCCCTGTTGACCCTTCATCGTTGTCATTTCTTGGAGGATTCGGCTGCACCTGCGGCCCGAGTCTGTCTCTTCTGCACGTTGGCATCTGAAGGTGTGGCTCGCCTTTTCCTACATGGAACTGAGGGTGCGGCTGTCGACTATCCTTTTCTCATTTTTGCCGCTATTGGCGGTGGTCTAGCTAGCGTCATCTCTGTTGACTGGAATGCAGCTTCGACAGCTTGCCAGAGGTCAGCGTCCGGAGGTCTGACCATCGCTAGAGGGATATCTAAATTATCCCTCCTAGAAGGTACTACTTGGGCCTTGTATAATCTGGCCGCTTCAAGAGTAAGCCCTGCGTTCTCCTTTGCAATGGCAGCGGCCTCCAATTGGGGGCCATATACCCCCATCATTCCAAATACCTCCTCATCATGGAGGGCCATCCCTAGGATGAACCGTAAATATCCCAAAACTGGTTGTCCTCTGTCGGATTAACGCAGATGCCAGAGTCTCCTCGCATCCTCGAGGCTGCCTTCCTGGCCTCTTTGGCTGCTTTCATCTCCTTGAGCAGTCGTTCGAACTATTTTTGCCTTTCGACGAATGGTTGCATATCCCACTCATCCTCTTTTGGCTCGACGAAGGTCACCTTCGCCTTCTTTCGAGCCGTCTTGGGCCTTTTTCCTCTGGCCTCTATCTGCTACTGGAGGTCCTCGTCCTGCTCTGTATCACTCAGGATGATGATAGGGGGTATTGTGGGACTTCTCTCCCTTTCACTCCCAAAAACAGAGGAATTCTCCCCTGCCTCCGGGCTGCTCTATCGGGCGTCCGATCGAATTTCCCCCAAAGAGAATACTCGTTCGAAAGATGTGGGAGAATTCATCGAGACTTCTTTCGCCCAATCAGTTTGAGTGTACGCATCCCTTATTTCCATTCCCCTATCCTGAAGCAGTTGGTTCTCCTCCTGCAACTGCTGGACCAGCTGCTCGAGTTGGGCGATCCATCTATCTCGTTCCTTCAACTC
The DNA here is from genome assembly GCA_028583015.1 of Wollemia nobilis. Classification (NCBI taxonomy): domain Eukaryota; kingdom Viridiplantae; phylum Streptophyta; class Pinopsida; order Araucariales; family Araucariaceae; genus Wollemia; species Wollemia nobilis. Next base: position 1,439,149 of record JAQPPZ010015344.1, read on the forward strand.
CCCTGCATGCTTGTTTTGGCAGTCCTCCAAAATTTGTTGGGTCATCCAACAATTAGTTTGCCATTCGAGCGCCTCCTCCAAGGCCGCATCGACCTGATCATTGTTCCTAGAAGTTCCTACATCTTGTGGGCTCCGGTTCATCAATTCTTAGAGGGTTTGGGCTACAACGTCTACTTTCGGGTCGCTCTGTTCTTCTTCTATCGAGAGGAGTCGCCATAGACGTTTCCTCCTGGGGACTGGTTCTGTCAGCCGAAACTCATCCTCGCCACTAACAAGAAGTGCTCCTTCTTCCTCATGCTCGGGCATTTGGGAATGCCCTCTTTCCTCTATGTTCTCAGACACTGGTGACTGCCCTATTTCCTCTATGTAATAGGGCAATGCCAATTGCTCGATACTCACTATTTCCTCTATAGGGCATCTCTCGTCTTGCCCTGCTTTGACAACAGCATCGTGTCACCTTTCTTGGCCGCCATCTCCCTCTGCGTCGGGGTTCTACCTCTATGCTTTTGCATGGCAGGCCAGTGCCAATATCAGCCCATGGTGGGCTAAGGCGGACGGTGCCCCCTTCTAGTATCGAGCCGCTTCATCCTTCAGAGCATTCGCCAAGTAGAAGGGCACGTTCAACTTCCTTCCATGCACCAGGTGATTGAGAAACTGCACATGATTAGTGTGCAGATGGGTATATTTCTTGATGCATGTGAAGAATCGAGCAACCTTGCTCGAATATCTTCCATAGATTCATGGGGAGGCTATTTTTGGGTAACCCCTCCTTGTCTATCTGCACATTCTCTCCTGGCAGCAGCACCTCGACGTACGGCTTCAATAGTCCGCCTTTGTATACACATTCCCCTGTGAGGGGCAATCTAGTTGCCTGTGAGATGAACTCAGGGGTGACTGGAATTTCTACCCCTCGTACTTGGGCCACATCACCCCTCAAGGAGGCAGCGAACTCCTTGGCTGCCTCCATGTCCTAGCCCTGACTGACTAGGGTACAGTATTCGAGCCATCCCTCGGCCTCGAACTGTGTCTTCACCGCTCCTCTGATTCCGTCCGTATCACTTGGTTCATTCTTCTTCACTGCGTGATTCTTAGACCTTCCTCCCATGGCACCTTCCCTTACTACTACTATTTTTTTATGTCCTTCCTTCCTCAAGAAGGCGCCTTCTTATAGGGAAGGCGCCTAACCCTAGCAGTTATGGAAGGCGCCATATCATTGGCACGCGGTTTCGGCTATGGGGGGATATGATCTTTATGACGACGGTATCTTTTCTGGTACTGCATATTTTATAAATAATTATATAAAAATTTGAATTAACATGCGCGTACTTGATTCGGTGTTTCAGGCATCGTGAAGGCCGTTGATTCACCGATTTGTGACACGGGGGAGGGGTATGGTCATCTGGTTTCGCTCATTCATGTGATGCTTCATTTCGCTCGAGGCATCCGAGAGGCGTGAGTGTTGGCTGTACGTGGAAGGTGTTCTTTGGTACCTTCCCCATGTGGAAGGCACTGATGTGGTGCCTTCTCGATGTTGTCGGTGCTCTCTGAATGGATGCGCCTTCCAGTGGTGGAAGGCACCTCTGATTGGATGTGTCGTCCGGTGGTGGAAGGCGCCTTCTTGATGATGGTGCCTTCTTGCTACAGAAGGTGCTCCTGATTGGGTGTGCCTTTTCGATGTGGAAGGCGCCTCGGTCTGCATGCGCCTTCTCGATGTGGAAGGCGCCTCGTTCTGCATGCGCCTTCCCGATGTGGAAGGCGCCTCTGGCTGGATGCACCTTCCCGATGTGGAAGGCGCCTTGGTTTTTTTTTTTTTATGGTGCCTTCCACCCACGGAAGGCGCCTATATATATATATATATATATATATATCTATTTATTTATAACTCTTACTAGGTTGGGCGCCTTCTTTATAAGGAAGGCGCCTTCCCTTGGTGGGGCGCCTTCTTTATAAGGAAGGCGCCTTCTTCGCCTATGGGAAGGTTCTTCTTGGGTGGGGTGCCTTCTTTATAAGGAAGGTGCCTTCTTCGGCGGGGCACCTTCTGGATGTGGAAGGCGCCTTCTTCTGGCTAGGCACCTTCTTTATAAGAAAGGCCTTCTTCCCGCTGGGCACCTTCTTTATAAGGAAGGTGCCTTATTCTGGCTAGGTGCCTTCTAGATGTGGAAGGTGCCTTCTTCTTGCGGGGTGCCTTCTTTATAAGGAAGGCACCTTATTCTTGGCAATCATGTTGCGATTGACTGGGAAAGGGTGATCAAGCCTTCCCAGTCTTGCTTCATGTTGCCTCAGCTTCTACCTACGAGCCGATGTCGGAATGTTGAGCCGAATCAGGCCTGGTTTCCCAGATACCTATTCCTCGTGCTGTCAGGTCCTCCACCTACAAAAAGCAATCGAAAAAGAAAGGAAAATAAAGGCGATTAGATGCATTCCATGCCTGTTAGGCCCTGGGTTAGGATGCCTGCAGCTTGCATGCGGGCGTCGTCCCTGCAAAAACACACTATATATAAAAAAAAAAACTACATTAACTAATTTTGGGTGAGCACTTCCATGCCCACCATTTCACCTGTGAGAGTTCGGTCCAGATCTAGCAAGATGGGGTCTCCCCCATGCCTATTCTGGATTCTACCTATAATGTTTTAGACGTATTATAGGGGCGTAGTCGGTGGCCATTGACTGTGAACATGGTGTTGCTGCCATCAATTGTCTTAACGTGCACTACCCCATTCTTGATGAGCTCTACCACCTCATACGGCCCCATCCATCTTTGCATTAATTTGCCTTTCCTCTCCTAGAACCGAGAATCATACAATAGTACCCATTCCCCTTCTTGGAACTGCTTTAGCTTAATGTGGCTATCATGCCACCACTTTCTTTGCTTCTGTATAATTTTTATTCTCTGCAAAGCATCTAATCGAATTTCATCCAACTGATCTAGCTGTCGAACCCTTTGTTTTTGAGCTTCATCCAAGCTCAAGTTCAATTCTAAAGCCGTTCTCAGTGTCTTGATTTCAAATTCGATGGGCATCATCGCATTTTTCCCATAGACCAGTTGGAAAGGTGTAAAACCTGTGGTGGATTTCCACGTGGTGTTATATGCCCAAACTGCCTCTAGCAACCGTGTAGCCCAATATTTCCTATGTTGCTGCACGGTCTTCGTCAGGATGTTCTCTATTTCTCTGTTTGTCACTTCCACTTGCCCGTTTGCCTGTGGATGGTAGGGCATAGTTTTATTGTGTCAAACTCTGTATTGCTCCATCAGCTCCTCGATCAACTTGGAGGTAAATTGAGGCCCTTGGTCTATTGTTATCTCCCTAGGGACCCCAAATCATGTAAAAATATGGGCAAATAAGAAATCGATGACCGTTCTTTCCTTTGAATCCCTCAATGCCTGAACTTCAACCCATTTGGTAACGTAATCCGTACAGACCAAAATAAACCTCCTCCCCATCGAAGGTGGATTAAATGGTCCCATGAAGTCCATGCCCCACTTATCGAAAGGTTCTAGGTGTACCTGAGGCTGGAGGGGCATTTCATCTCGATGGGTTGGTCTACCCATCCTTTGGCATTCATCACACTTGTTGGCATACACAGCCGCATCCTTAAACAGAGTGGGCCAAAAGTACCCAACCTATAGGATTTTGTAGGTAGTTCATTTCCCTGCAAAGTGTCCTCCGCATGGTTCGTCGTGACATGCTTTGAGTACTTTTGAGAACTCATGTTTTGCTATGCATCTTCTTATAATTTGGTCACGTCCTATTTTAAATAGGAGGCCATCCATCCATAGGAACGATGTGCTTTTCTCTATGACCGCCTACTTTTCTCGGTAAGAGAGAGCAGGTGAGGTCCTTTCGATGGCCAAGTAATTGGCTATATCTGCATACCACGGGGTTTGCTCACTAATAGTGAACAAATGTTCATCTAAAAACTGGTCTTCCACTGCTTGATGGTCTATTGGTATCAATCTGGATAGAAAATCTGCCATGACGTTATCCTTGCCTGGTTTGTCGACTATGGTGATGTCGAATTCCTGTAGTAGCAACAACCATCTGATAATTCTTCCACCAATGGCCGGCTTGCTCATTAGGTATCTGATAGCCACGTGGTCCGTGTGGACAAATACCTTATATCCAATGATATAGTGGCAGAATTTGTTTATAGCATGGACAACTACGAGGAACTCCTTCTCTATCATCGTGTAGTTGAGCTCTACTCTTGCCAAGTTTTTACTGACATAATAAATGGCATAAAATTCTTTGCCATATTTTTTTCCGAGGATCGCTCCAATCGCACCGTTGGATGCATCACAGTAGATATGGAATGGTATGGCCCAATTTGGTCCTCTTAAAATTGGTGCAGATATCAGTTTCTCCTTAAGCAATTGGAATGCTTCTTCACAGTCTTTCATCCAATTGAACTCCACATCCTTAGATAATAGAGTGTGCAGTGGTTTGGCAATTTCGCTAAATTTGGTGATAAATCGTCGATAGTACCCGGATGATCCAAGAAAACTCCTTACCTCTTTCTACGTTCTGGGGCTGGGTAGGTCCCTGATGACCTCAATATTCCTTTTATCAACTTTTATTCCTTCTGCAGAGAGGTGGTGCCCCAGTACGATGCCTTCTTGCATCATCATAAAGCATTTTTCATTACTTAGGGACAAATTATTTTTCTTGCTTCTATCGAGCACTCTTTCCAAGTTCGTCATTGCCTCCTCGAAGGTTTCTCCATAGACGGTGAAGTCATCCATGTATACCTCGACCTCGTCTCCCATCATGTATGATAATATGCTAAGCACCACCCTTTGAAAGGTGGCAGGTGCGTTGCATAGTCCGAAAGGCAATACCCTATAGGCAAACGTTCCCCATGGGCAGGTGAACGTTGTCTTATCCTGATCTTCTTCTCCTATCTGGATCTAGTTGTATCCACTAAATCCATCCAGAAAGGAGAAGTACTTCCTCCTCGAGAGTGTGTCCAAGACCTGATCAATGAACGGGAGCGGGAAGTGGTCTTTCTTGGTTGCTTTGTTCAATGCTCTGTAGTCCACATAGATTCACCACTTCCCATTCTTTTTAGGGACCACCACTAACGGTGATACCCACTCACTATCAGAAATTGGATATATGAATCCGACATCCAAGAGTTTGTGTAGTTCTTCCTTGACAATGTCTTTCATTGTCGGGTTCATTCTTCTCTATGGCTGTCGGCTTGGAGTTGCCTGCCATCTAGTTTGGATGATGCCATCTCCATCCGAGTATTATCACATCTCCAAATCGCTTGATGGTACGGTTGATCGATCGACTAGCTAAATTCATGGTGGGTTTCGAGTTCGTGAGTCGTAGCCTCTACATGGTCTCCTAAGGCATTACATTGATGGTCTTCGAGATCGACCAACGTATTGGACAGGAATGTCCGTGATCTTTATAGTCAGCACCAGGATGCTCAGGTCCGGATACTGGATGGGTTCTCCCATGCATCAACTCCATAATATCCCCATGACTTTGATAGTCTTTGCTCTTTGTCTCGACTTCCTCCAACATCTCTCGATTGCCTTGGTATATATTGGAACATCTCGGATTGCTTTAAATAATGGAATGATCATGGGTTCTCCTACTAAAGATGTCAAACTATGCTACGTTGATTTCTCCATGCTCGATGAAAATGGAGCCTTCGCTCTCTCAAGTGTTTCTTCCTCCTCTACCAAAGGTGTTTCTTCTACCTCTTCCTCCTCTTCTACCAATGGAGGTGTTCCTACTCCTAGCTGCCTACCTAACCTAAGCTGAATATTGTACATAGGATACATCTCACCCTCCATGTTGTATGCTAGTTGGTTCACTCTATTATTTGGATTTGTCGTCGGTTGTGCGGGTAGCTATGCAGGTCTCACTACTAGCAATATCGATAAATTCTATTGGGGGTGAGCAGGTGCTACATTCTGTGGAGCCTGATTCCATGCAGTGTGGCCTCTCCACTGCTGCCCAGGATATGGATATGGCATCCATGGTTGCTGGTTTGGGAATGCTGTTGGGGGTGCGTTAGACCAGGGTGATGGCCCCCACCACCCCATGTTAGGTGGTTGAGGTGGTCCTTGGTGCATGTATGGCCCTCCCCCATATGGTGGCATTCCGGTTGGCATATTCCCCGTGGGGGTTATGGCCAACTCTTTCGATTGCCTATGAAATAGGCATCCGTGCTTTCAGCCTCCTCCTGATTATTGGGTAGTTGTGGGCACAATCGAGTTTTATGATTCAGCCTACAAACTATGCATACTCTGACTTTGTTCTCCGGGCATGCATTCTTTGCATGCCTCCCTCTACATTTTGGATAGAAATAAGCCAATGCTGCATCATTCTCTTGCTTCTTTTTCTCTAACAACAACGTATCCATCTGCAATGCTAGAGATGAGAGCATTTCGCTCTTTAAATCCTCCAACATGTTACCTATTTCTATCTTTGTGACTGAAGCAATCACTTTCATGGTTCTAGAGGTGGCCTTGCCTCGCCTTCTTGAGTAGTTTCGACATAGTTTTCGGATGTCTTCCATAGCATGTTGGTAGACATCACCTCCGGAGATCATGTTAAGAGCCTCCAGTGATTCATTGGTAAGTCCTCTCAAGAAGATGCTTTTGAGGGACTTATCAGATAGTCTCACGTGAGGAGATCGTTGAAGATTAAAGTTGAATCTCTCCTAGTACTCCTTGAGAGACTCATATTATTTCTGTGTCATGCTTAGGACCTCCTCCTTGGAGTCTCTTGCTCTCCCGAAATCTTGGTATTTCTCTAAAAAGAGCCTCTTCATCTAGTCCCACGTGGCAATGTGTTTGTCTCCCAGACCGATGAACCACCATAGAGCTGCATCGTCTAATGTAGAAGGAAAGAGTTTCAACTTTTGCGTATCATATTTGTAGTCCACAGACCTGCATAAGACATCAAACTTAAATAAAAATAGGTCAAGGTCCTCAATCGGGTATCCTCTAAAGGACGAAAGGTGAGCAGGGGATATGTTTTTCATTTTGGCATCTCCTACTCCTTCCTCTATCGAGAAACTAAATCCAGATGAGACTTCATCATTATCAGCCATTTTTTTAGGAAATGTGGTTTCTAATGCAGTGCTTATGGCCTTACGATCGTTTAAGACTTTCTGAGTCAAAGCTCTAAGGTTGTCTGGTGAGATCGTCCGATCTTCTACAACCTTCCACAATAGGGCTTCCTCTAAGGGAGTCCTATTAAACAGGGGATTTATGATGATTCGTTCTTCCCCACATTGATGGGATGAGGAGGCACTTTGCACAAAGTGCGGTTCCTCACTCCAATGGATTGTTGGTGGGTTGAGCGAGTCTAATTCAAATTTAGAATGCTCGACTGACTCTGGTTTTGATGGATTGGTTCTTATAAACCGATCGTCCGGTCCTCTTCTTCTCAAAGAACTCATACAAGGTCATATGGAAGGTTTTAGGGTATTGTAAATAATCTAGTTGAGACGCTTCCCTAGCAACGATGCCAAAATGTTGTGGGCCAAACAAGGTTAACTTTTTCCTACTTTTGTCACATGCCCATGCATTTAATTATCAACCCAAGGAGCTTCGTAAACTTGCGAAGGGTCTGAATAATATTGCTTACAATACCACTTGAGATGAATCCGCTAATCCTACTATTGGGGGGTGTTTTCAAAATGGTTGTCAATCATTCATGCACTCCTCAATAATTTATGTAAGAAGAAAATAATTAAATCTACGAAAATAAAACATTCACACATTCCTAAAAATGAATCTACTGCAAATACTAGAAATAGCAATGTGGTAAATGACCTTACAAAAGCAATAAACTAATCTAGAAAATAGAAGAAAAGTGGGGAAGAAATACTGGCTTGGAGTGGGCCCAGGCTCTAGAAGCTTCCTCCCAGATGAACACGCACTTAGAACTCTTAGAACTGTAATATATTTATCAAAGTGTTACAATATCTATCTATCTCTGTATCTCTATATGAATCTATATCAATCTATATCTCTTAGAATGGTCTACGTGTGTTTATATAACACACCCGCAGAACTTCTGTTACAAAGAGGTTACAACAATCGATTCATCCTAGACTAAATTAAGACAGTCTAGTGAATGCAATCGTCGTCTGCTTAAAACTGGCATTTGGTTCTAATGACGGTGTGTTCACTAATTGGTTCATGCTTCACCTGGAATTGGTAAGACATTTTCATACATTGGTGCGATCTCCAATTTAGCTCTACATGACGTAGAGTTGGAACTACACCAGCCGCTGTTGTCCACGTCATGCAAATCTGGTCAACGGGCGAAGAATAGAGGTGCCTTCCCTATGAGGAAGGTGCCTAAGTATATCGGGTGCCTTCCCTATACGGAAGGTATCTTACTGCCATGGCGCCTTCCTGGAAGAGGAAGGCGCTTACCTTCTATCGGTGCCTTCTTGTGGGAGGAAGGCGCTTGCCTTCTAGTGGTACCTTCCTTATGGGAGGAAGGCGCTCACCTTCTATGAGGAAGGCACATCTTCTAGTGGTGCCTTCCTTATGGGAGGAAGGCGCTTTGCCTATCGCGTCTCCTTCCCGTCGGTGCCTTCCTTATGAGAGGAAGGCACTTCCTTCCCTTTGGCGCCTTCCTGGAGGAGGAAGGCTGTTTTCTTTCCTTGGTGCCTTCCTGGAAGAGGAAGGCGCCTACGTTCTCTTGGTGCCTTCCTAGAAGAGGAAGGCGCCTACTTTCTCTTGGTGCCTTCCTGGAAGAGGAAGGCGCCTATGTTCTCTGCATTGACCCCCAAAGAAACAAAGTGCCAGGTCCATCAAAAAGACCTCGACTGATCCAAATCTAACTAAACCAACTATAATTCCACAAAACACACTGAAAACACACAAATTAGATAACACGCATAATTTCATCAAATATCTATATAATCATTTATAAAAGTACGCAATCCTTATTATACAGCCGCATAATGATCAAGAAAATGTGTATAAAATATGAGCATTTATGGTGCTCATCAGTGTCCTAGGTATTAAGAAGCTTATGTGGTCTTCCTTTCTCCTCAGTATTGCCAATATGGCCCTGCTTGAGCCATCTACCCTTCAGCTTGATCCCCTGTCTCACACCTTTCTAGAAGCTCATGGTCTCATTCCATTTCTAAGCATGTTCAAAGGGGCTGAGCAAGATATCATTGAAGCCTTTGTCATTTCGTGGAATAATGGTTATGTTGTTGTGTGTAACCTCCATTTCAGAGTTACTATTAAGCTGATGGTTGAGGTGATAGAACTACCGATGAAAGGGCAAGCAATGCAAAGAGATCATCATAATTGGGAACTTGAGCTCCAGGGTTTCCCAAATCATTCGAATATTTTCAAGTGGAAGGGTGTTGCTATTGATCATGAGTCGGCCTACGCCCTAGCCCACAATGTCTATTATAGCTTTTATGGATCTTTTACGAGATTCCCTTACACAGGTTTTTGTCATAGCTCCTTTACAGTTTTTTCAGATAGTTACTTCTCTTAAGCAACCCCTGTGTGGGTATTGCTCGAACTGCATTTTTGTTTTTTGATGTCAGGCATCCATCCAGCCTTCTTTTCCATTATTTGGACCTTTTTATTTAGGTTTTTGTTGGCCAATATGCAGGCCTATGTCATATTATGCTATTGGTTTAGCTACCAATTTATGTACTTGGGTTTGGGGCCCATTTAAACCCTACACTTAATCAATTTTACCTACCAAAAAAATGTAAATTTATATTATATTTTTTAGAACATCATCAAGATAGATCTTTTGGGGATGATTGAATAAAGTAGGAACAAACAACATATACATAAGGGAATAAAATTCACCATTTTAGATTTGATCCTAAAATAAAAATATACCCATTCACTGCGAAGATTCAGGTTAATATCGCTTTGTAACACATTGTACAAAATAACATCCAAAATCATAAAAAACATAATGCTTCTATTATTGGATACAATCATATCCCTCAACCAAACTAGGTTTGTGAAAGGATGAAGGATTTATGAAGGAATCATACTAGTTCAAGAAGCAATGCACTCTAGCAGGGATGACAAATCCAATGACATGGCTCTCAAAGTAGATATGGCAAATGCTTTCGATAGAATTGATCATGACATGATCTTAAAAATTCTAAGCAAGGTGGGATTACATGAATAATTCATAAAATTTATAGTAGCATATCTTCAACACCCTAGATTTCTCCTCTACTTAATGGTAAACCCACTCCCTTCTTCTAGGCTTCTAGAGTTAGACATGGTTGTCCTTCATTATGACAACAAAAGGCATATCTTGGCTTCTAGAACAATAAAGGGGCTTTAAAAAACTTCTAGGACTTCCAATACATCAAAATTTTTAAATAATCAATAATTCTTAGTTTTTAGATGATCTAATCTTAGTAAAGCCTCAAATTTGGTTGCCATCAGAATAAAAAAGGTTCCTAAAACATATCAAGCAGCAATAAGAAACAAAATCTATAGTAATTTTACAATATATTTCTCTAGAAAAAATAATAGAGAAGTCAAAGAGATAGAGAGAATATTGGGTTATCAAAGCAAGACTAATATCACTTTCAAATATTTAGGAATCCCTATTGGCTTCAACAAGATTAAGAGTAACCAATGGAATGAAATTATTGAAAAATAAATAAGAGAATTGAAGGATGGTCCAATTTTTGGCTCACACACCATGGAAGAATGACCCTAATCAAGGCTATCATTAGTGCTTTACCTATCTACCAATGCTCTATTATCCATGCACCAAAGTCCTTTCTTAATGAGTTGGAGAAAATCATTAGAATATTTTTATGGGTAGGGGGTAAATAGGATGGCAAAAGGAAATACAACCTGATCAAGTGGGATATCATCACTCAATCAATGAGTAAAGGAGGATTGGGTATTAAAGCAATAAGTAAGCAAATTTTGGTACTAAAAGTAAAATTGATTTGGGAAATGATTACTCGACCCTCAAAATGGTGGGTGTAAGTGTTGCTGCACAAATATTGCAATGGAAAAATTGGACTAGAGACCTTTATCAATCCAAAAACTCTAAAAACATACAAAATATGGAAAGGAATTCAAGAGGCCAAAGATATTATTATAGAAGAATTATCATGGAATCCCACCTCTGGTAAATAAGTATCTCTCATAAGATTATGGGAAATTTTAGACTATAAATAGAGCCTTCACTATAGAAGTTGCTAAATGATAATAATGTAAAGACTCTCAATTCTGTTGTGCATATTATAAGTTGACAAATAAATAATTTGGTCAACCTACAAATTTATAGCTTCACTTGTTGATGGTTAAATCTCAATTGATTGGAAGACTGGTATCTTAAGCTATAAATACTTATTTAATAATTGGGGATCTCCTACCAGAGATGGAAGATATACTATACATAAAGGATATAAGTCCATAATAAATCCTCATTCTATGGGTAACATTACTTGTAATATGATTCAGACTCCTCATTCAATCATAAAGATCAACTTCTTTCTATGGACTACTTGCCACAATTGTCAACTTACTCAGGATAACCTTTAAAAAAATGGGTTCGTCTATCTACCCCATTATGCTATAATTAGGAATAAAGTATAGCTCATCCTATGTTGCCATGCCTTTTCTCTATAGCAGTATGGGCCAAGCTTCCTGAATGTCTTCTTAGATGGAATCAATCCCCCATGCTCTCTTCAATACTTGAGTTCATTTCTCCTAGAAATCCCTTCTTGCCTATAGAAATTTAAAATGATAAATCCATGCTCTAAACTTGGAAAATCATTCCATATATTTTCTCTAGGGAATATGGAACAATAGGAACAAGAAAAATTTCAAAGAAGAAGCTCCCAATATAGATAGAACCATGGTCAAAATCCAATGTCTAGTTAGGGATACTATCAAAGCCTATCCATGCAATATTAAAAAAAAAAAACTCAAAATTGTTTCCTCAAGAAAAGATAGGCACAAAATACCTTTTGAAGTTTGATGGGGCCTCTAAAGCTAAACTTGGTATTTTCAGCAAAGGGGGAACAATCCTCAACAAAAATGGAAAGGAGGTATGGTTTAACTTTCAATCAACTAGTTATAGTACTAATAGTTTTGTAGAATTTGAAGCCCTCAAGTTTGGAATGGAGTTGGTAGTAGAAAAATAAATCAAATAGCTTATAGTGTGAGGGGACTCTCAATTGGTTATTAATAACTTGAACAACAAAGCTAAGCCAAAATCTATTTGGCTTCAAAGAGTGTATCAAGAAGTGAAGGAAATCAACCTTAATTTTGATCATATCCAATTTGAACACATCCCTAGAAATATAAATAAAAGAGTAGATCAATTGGCCAATAAAGGAACCCGATTAAGGAAAGGAGTATTGAGGATATTTCAACTAAGTGATCTATGGAACAAGGATTAGCAATAGGTACAAAATGTAGGAGTAGGTGAATATGTAGTGTGAATCAGAAATCAAGAAACACCAATGCACTAATGATATAAAATATTGGTTAGCAAAGTAATACACAGAGATTACACAAAAATAGATAAACTCTTTATTTTTTTGGGTGGATCTCAAATATTACAATCAATATACCCCAAATGTGGGATTTTATAATACTTATTTTGATATAGAATTATCGATATTACGAGGGTTCTTCGAAACCCTAGTTGAAAATAATGGTCGATGTCTTCACACTTATTTTATCCCAATGAGGTTGCGGGTGGTCTTGTCTATCCTAGATAGGGCCACCCTAACTTCAAAAACTACCAAATGTATGATTCCTATACCTGCACACATCAAACAATAACAAATATAAGTAATACATGTGAGGGCCCCACTGCGTGAGACCCTCAAAATAAAATCACTAACCCTAGATACCGCAATAAAACTGTAAACAAAAGCATAAGAATATAAAAATAAATGCACAAAAGTATTACCTTATCAACAATGCTAACTTACTATTTTCTAATTACGTAGACGATGCCAGTGATGGTTGCGAAGATGCCTTAACAATGCTCGAGGACTGTAGGGTTGTAGATCTGGTGCATGAGATGCTTGCGGGTACTCGATTGGCTCTAACAGGCATTCAGCTAGCTCTAGTGGGCGCTCGACTGGCTATGGTGGGCACTCGATTGGCTCTGATGGGCATTCGATGGTTGATGAAAGTGGCACAAAACCAGATCTGGTTCATGCGAAAAGGGCGACAACAAAAGCGAAGGGTTGTGAACATCAACGATGGGGGTGAGGATGAAAATGGAGGTTTCTAAACCATTAGGGCTTAAGGATTCTAGGGGTACTTGGGTCTAATTCATCAAAAATGACTCTTTTTTATAATCTTCCCTTATACATGTTAGGGTTTTGATGACACAATTTGAGTGGCCAAGATTAAAACATGAGAAAGGGTGGAGATTAAATCTGGGCAAGTGGCATGGATTAAGGCAGATGGATGGTTGAGATTAAAACATGGCGGAGGGCTAGGATTAATTCACATAAATACATATATATTTATTAAATATATTTAAATATAATATATAAAATATTAATATTTAAATATAAAATTAACAAATATATATATATATAATGGACAGTGGAGATTGGGAAACATGGATGGATGACAAGTGGCTAGATTTTGGTGTCTATGTGTAGCACCAAAAATATGTGTAGCATTAGCTAAACACCCAACACTAATTTGCCATGATAGATGAGCATGGAGTACCAGTAGGACAAGTAGTGCTAATTGAGTTTAAAGCATCAGCAACATAAGCAACACCAACTAAATTTATAGCACCAAGTGAATATGTATAAATAAGTGAAAATGCAACTATAGATAAATATGTAGCACTGGATGAATGAGTAGTGCCATCTAAACATGCAATACCTGAGAAACATGTAGCGATATTCGAATACAAAGTGATAGTGAATTATGCAACATCGGTCAGACACGCAGTGACATCCAAACATGTAACACTAATTGAACATATAAAGACACACACAATACAAGTAGAACAAAGGTGGATCAAGTAAAACATACAAAAGGAGAAACTTTAGGCAAAAAGGAAGAAGACCTTATTATAGTCAAGAAAAACATGATCTAGGATAATTGAATATTGAACCCTTGATCTTGTTTAATGTGAATGTGTATGCATATTCTATAATTATTCATCCCACTTATAATACAAATGCATTTTCCTTTAAAAAATATTATTTCTACCACTAAACATTGGTTTTGCTAAATCTAGGTTGAACTACTTGAGCAAGGGCTATGAGCACTTTGTTGTTGTTGTCATCATCCCCTCCTCTTGGTGCCTAATCCTCCATGGCTCCCCCCTCCTACCAATACAAAGATTTTAGGTCTCATGCCCATGAAGAAAATAATACTCGGTTGAAAAATATTATCACAAATATTATGGTAAACAACAAGCTTGTCAAGGAAATAATATATCTCTATGTTGTCGAAATATGGGATGAAGTTCCCACTGTGGATATCTCCCATGAAGATATTGATGAAATACTTGTGGATATCTTAGAGCATGCACTAGTGGGCAAGTTCTCTTGAGCATGGCCATCATCCAAAATACTAGATCAGTGAATGGATAAAGAATGGAAGTAAAAAATATTTGGTGACATTGAAATATTTATGTGCAACAAGGGGTTTTTCATTTCCTCCTTCACTAACAAATAGGAAAAGGATCTAGATTTTAGAAATGACCCCTAGTTCCTTGGCCCATGTGGCCTCTATATGAATAATTGGAATCATAATTTTGATCCTCTAGAAGAAACTTTGTCCAATATGTTAGTATGAAATGCATTTCAGGTCACTGGAAATGCAATTGGGACCTCTAAAATTTGGGTTGCACCCAAAGAAAATGTTACCTATATTTTTATGGAAATTGACCTCATTAAATAGCTTCCTAAAGCTATCAGCTTGAGGATGGGAGAACTGATATTCTCACAAAAACTTGACTATAGATAAATTCCATTCAAATGCAACTTATGCCATGAACATGGTCATTTTATAATAGATTTTATGAGAAACACAAGGAAAATGATCACTCAAGATGGCCTCGACAAAGGACTCCAACCAACTCATTGAAGGTAAAATAACAAAAAAATAACAAGAAGAGTATATTCCTCCCATACAACCATAGATACAAAGCATTCCTATCCCAAGAAACAAAAAACATTAAAGAGATGGAACCATCTTCAAGTCAAAAAACTTAGCCCACTAAATGCAAGAAATGTAATATGGAGGTGTGAGCAAAAGAAGCAAAGAAAAACATAGATACTAACATGCAAACCACTATGGAATCAGCCCTAAAAGCCAAAACAAAATTTAGTAAACAATTTTAGTTATTTCCTATAATATAATTGGTTTAGGAGATACTATTTTTTTGTCTCAAGGACCTCTTGCAAAATAGAAAATCAATATTATTTTAATACAGAAAACCAAATCAACAAGTTTAGATGCTATGAGTACAATTAAAAGAGTTTGTCTATTAGGTACCTTGGGATAGGAATATGAGGATATAATATAATATTATCTGTGGGTATTATGGATAGTTAGCATGGGCCAGACATAACCCAAGGTTGATTATATTAGGTGCCTTGAGATAGGAATACGAGGATAGAATATTATATCCCCATATTCCTATCCCAAGGTACCTAACACTAGCCCTCTTATGAATATATTTCTATCTTATCTAGTGGAGCTTTAGAAGGGATCATCATTGTCTGGTCCTCCAATCTCACCCTGGAAGGCTAGTTTTTGAATGCTAATTGGATCAAAACCACACTAAGAGAAAAATTCTCTTATTTGTAGGTAGAAAATCCACCTCCCAAAAGAAGAAATGACAATGCACAATGAAGGGATTTGCACAATTTTGAGTAATTGTACAATTTGGAGTAAATGTACAATGTAGGGTTTGGCTAATTGTACAATGTAGGGAAGTAAATAATAAAATTGAAATGAAATAAAATACAATGATATGTATGAAATGTAATTTGATAAAAAAACAAATTAGAACCTTAATAAACTTTAATAAAGTTGTTAATCTAATAAGTTACGGGTGGCAGTTGTGAATGATGCGTTGCCTCAGGAACCACTTTGGAATGGCTCGGGCAGGCATTATAAGTGCCCCCATGCTCATTTTGGAGTGGTTCATACATGTGATAAGGTTGTTGTTTATGGTTGTTGATAATGGTTCAAAGTTGTTCGTAATGGTGAATGATTATTCATAGTTGTTCATCCTTGTGTAGTCCATTTATTGTTTAATGGTTCATAACTATGCATGGAATAGTGTTGAAATAATATCCATACTGTTATATGATTATACAAAGTTATTAATGGATAATAGTGGTAATTGAATGACAGAGTTCATGTGCTCTGTGTGATTGTACAATTGTTGTGCATGGCCACTATGGATGTTATGAGTCTCAATTAACCTAGATCTGTTTATGAAATGTTGATGATATTGTTGGTTATTGTAAGTATTGGTAAACCTGTTGATAGATATGCAGATCCAAAAATCATACCATTAATTTACATATACTTACAATTGATCGATTACCCCCCAATAAAAGACTGAATTCATCATTATACATTTCAGAGTAAGATCGATGAATTGTTAAGAGAATGATTACTAGATTTAACCGATAAGATGATCGATTACTGATTGAACATTTTTGGTAGATTGTATACTTTTGAAGATTGTATAGTCAATGTCCATTGTACATTTATGATCGTAAAATCGTACATTGTACATTTTGTAATCGTATAACCAGCTATTGTTTTTTTGTGGAGTTGTATAGTTGCAATCGTATATTTGTACAATTGCCCTTTTTGCATACTAAACACCATGATATCATTCTAAAATCTCTCATCACACCCTCTGTCATGACCCTCCCTAGGCATGCTTTGTTTTATCTATTTGGATATATGACTTTCTGGTTGTTTTACTATGGGGATGTTGACTGTGTTATTTAGTCAAGCAAATTTATGTTGTCGAAAATGTGAATGTCTTTTATATGAAATGTTTGTTTATTTCATGACTAATTTATGTAGGACATTTATCTTATATGAGAAATAGATGTTGCTAATAGAATTGGGACATGTGCATGGACAAGTTTCTTGTAGGTGATAACCATCGAGAACAAGTTGAGGGGAATGATATGATGGGAAATTCATCGGATTATTTGAGGGACAAAATGAAAGAAGGCTCCTCTCATGGAAAATGCATAACATGATTTGCATAAATTTATAAAAGAAGAAATAATGAGTTTTGGTTGATTTTGTTTTTTGCATATAAATTATCTTTCTAATGAGTTTTTGTTGAATTAGAACACGATTGCATGTGTAGTTTTGGTTGATGTCTCAAATTGTTTCTTTAAAAAAACAAATATATATGAGGAATATATCTTTGTTTATAGCATCTTCTAATGAAATTAATGGTTGGAATGTTGTTATTGCATCCAAGAGAGACTTATTTTTTTATATCCTTTAAATAAATTATTGAGTAATTCTTGTATGTGGGACTTTCGTTGCTTGCTTAACGATATTTAAGAGGGTTTAAAAATTTGCAACAACCTTTGGTGACTTTGAGTGGACTTGTGTTCATTTTTACCTTGAGGAACATTTGTTGGAGAGTGCTTGTTAGTTGGTAGTAGTGGTGTGTTTACATCACCGGAGAGCCGATCGCCAATCGAGGGAGTGGAGAACAAGGCTCGAACATTCTTCCATAAAAGAAAGGAATAGAAACAAAGTGGAAGAGCAACAGGGGCAAAAGAAGAGCAAGAATGAGCTAGAGGAAAAAAGAAGAGGTGCAGTGGTGAAAGAAGTGACAGGATATCTCAGGTAGCTCTGTGAAACTTGATAGGTTACATGCAAGCTTTAATTGATTTGCTTTAATGGATTTGCTTTATGAAATTAATAAAATAACTATCCACAAGACTTCATATAAAATATCTAATAGATGTGGTTATCTCTAGTTCATGAGTTTCACTACGTGATAGAGTATATTCTTTGGTTGCCTTGATGGTAGTTTAAGATGTTAACCAGTGAATATAATCTTTGGATGTGTTCTTTTGGTTTGAACCTAGACGTTGATATAACCTTAGAAAGATTCAAGGTGGAGTTGTCTCGTTTGTAACCAAGAATGGTTTAGGTTTTCTTGTGTTTGTGAATATAGAGAACTACATTTTTTATCGATAGAAAGAGTCTTGGAAGGTTCTGGTTCACCTTTTGAATGACTTGATTTGGTTTGAAGATGTCTACCTTCTAGTGAGAGAGCTCTAGTTATCTGTAACTTGAATAGGTTGGGTTGGTTGGAAATTCTTACCTTGTAACCAGCTGTATAGTGTTGTAGTTTCGTATTGTTGACACTATTTACCTTTAGTTCAATGTTCAAATGAATTTGCCAAACAAAAAGTTGAGGGGAAGAAAGCAAGTTTGCTCCCTTAATTAATTTTTGGTGTTTAAAATTTATGGTTGTTGCCATTCATGGATAGCGCCTTTCCAAGAAAGGGTAAACGAATTCACGAATCTGAGTTTTGACCATTTTGTTCTCCTTAGATTGTATTGTTTTCAATTGTTGTTTGTTTGTGGAAAATACAAGGGTAATAGAAGTGGTATTTTGGTCATATATTTGAAATGGATGATGAAAACTCCTTTGAGATAGTAGAATAATGTGATCCATTTTGTTGTGCACCTACTGTGTTCTTTGTACCTTAGAAAATAAAGGTGTTCTTGCTTTATTTTTCGAAGTTGAGATTAATGATGTGATTGATTTATTTTCTACCAACTTGTGCTATTGGAAGAGTGAGGGAATAAATGAATTGTGTACAAAAACATTTATATTGTTGTGTGCAAATGATGTTGAAATGAATTGTGTACAAAAGGATTTGTATTGTTGTGTGCATATGATGTTGAAATGAATTGTGTACAAAAGGATTTGTATTGTTGTGTGCAAATGATGTTGAAATAAATTGTGTACAAAAGAATTTGTATTGTTGTGTGCAAATGATTTTTAAATGAATTATGTACAAAAGTATTTGTATTATTGTGTGCAAAAGATATTGAAATGAATTATGTACAAAAGGATTTGTATTGTTGTGTGCAAATGATGTTGAAATTATTTGTGTACAAATGGATTTGTATTGTTTTTCAATGAGTTTACACATGTTTTTATGAGGGGTCATGGTCCCCTCATACCGAGTGGGGTTTGAATATTGGACCTTTCAAAGAGAATTCAAAGCCCTTACCACTACAGTAAGCTTGCAGCGCAAATGGGTTTGTATTGTTGTGCTTGCAATGGGATTGTAATTTTCTTTATGTGGAGTCGTCTCTAATCCCTCTAATATGGCAACCTTCTCGGTGGTTAGAAGAGGTATCGGAGAAATAGGATGTCTCACGTATGATTGTGGTAGTGGAAGGAAGTTATTGTTTGTTCATGAACAAATCAATAGTTACAAGACTAAACTTAGAGTCAGGTTGTATTTTAGCTTAGCACGACAATGTATACTGTAACCAAAATTGGTGATGTAAGTTACCAAAAGAGATTTTTGGAAAGGCATTGAAGGAAGAACTCTCCGGATAGCATTTGAGCTATGTTGTTGTATAAGAAACTTATATGCTTTATAATTTGTAACGTTTAAATTAATAAATTATGTTTACTTATTTCAAGGAAAATGTAAGGTTGAACCATGTGATGTCTTTGGTGTTCTTTTAAGAGGGTCATTTGGTAGCTTAATGTTAATCTAGAAAATGAAGGCACGGGTAATCTTATGCTTAAACGATTTGGGAAGTTATACATGGGTGTTGTTTGTTATCCGAATTGAAAGTGTAAAGGTGACATCACACTCTCAAGTTAACTAAAGCTTATTTAAAAAAAATATATCTTACGTATGAAAAATATAATGTAGAGCCATATACATTATGTTCTTGTAAAAATAGTTTAAATGTGTAATCTTTGAAAGTGAGCATAGTAATAATTTACCTAATGAGCATAGAGTTATTAAAATTGCTTAATCTCTCATTGTTAAGTTGAATACTCTTGGAGCTCAGGTTTAATTTTTAAGGAAAGGAAAAGAAAACTCCATGGAAAACCAAAGGATTAAAAGGTTTATGGAAATACGAACAATGGGGACTAGCTCATCGAATAGATGAGATGAGGAGTCACCATCCAAGTAACTAAGCGTACTCATGTAGATAGACTTGCATGAGGTGCAAATATTAGTTCACTTCTTCCAATTGATCGGGAGAAGAATAAGCTAGCTCAATGGCCAATGAGATGGATAGCTTAGGAGGGTGTGTCACCTAGTATTCTTGCATAGAAGAAATTATGTAAGCAATAGTGATGGGTGCATCCGTGAATGGTTTACCAAAGGGCAAGTAGACCATAGAATGTAATTCCTCTACCTATTTAATGGAGTGTAGCCTTAAAAAAAAACTAAGGGATAAATATTTGGTATTTTTGGGTCATGACATTTGGTATCAGAGCCTAGGTTCATAGTGGAATAGGCTCACTATGCAAGACTAGTATGGTGTGTGATATAAAACTTACCTAAGTAGGGTTTTAACTCTTCTAGATAAAATGACTATAGTTAATATAGTGAATTGAATCCTAATGACTCCTTTGTGGGTGGCCAGGGACAACACCACCAAAGAGAAGTAGAGGAAGTGCTACCCCATCGAAGAGGCATACACGATAGACAAATGTAGAGGGTGGAACCCTGGATGTAGGTTAGAGAACCCTGGTAGAAAGAGAGGATCTCACAACAACATTGTCCCAACTTCATGAACAGATGGAAGCACAAAAATAGTTGTTGGATTCTATCTTGAATCGGGAGACACAGGCTAGAAACTCTAGAATGGGACAAATAGTGAACCCCTTATCGAGGCACAATAGGCCAACGTCCTTCTAGAGTTCGAGTTGGAAAAGGATATGAAACATTTAAAATATTCCAAGTTCAATGGAGGTCAAAGCGTGGCTAAAATAGATCGAGACCTATTGTAACATGAAGAATTACTCCACCAAAACTCGTACATCCTATGCCACTTTACATCTTCAAGGTGTTGGCTTGGACTGGTGGGAGACATTTAGTGTAGGATTGGGTCTTGCAATAGTAGTGGATTTGAGTTGAAAAGTGTTTGTGGAGACTTTTAAGGATATATTCCTCGCATAACACTTCTACTCCCAAAAATTTGAAGAGTTCACTAAACTTTGGAAGGATTGAGTTCGAAGGGAAAGGAACCAATGTACAAGGAACCTGCACAAAATCGATGCACAAGATTTATGTAGTAATAGGAAAATAGGATCTAGAAGGGCAAGCCACTCCATTTTTTATAAAGGTAAGGTCTTTAGTAGGAATGTTAAAATTTTGATTAACAGTGGTGCTACGGATAGTTTTGTTTCCACTAATTTAATTAAAGACATATCCAAAAGACCTAGAATCTTGGCACATGGGTGGAAGGTTGAGTATGGCTCGGGACAAACCTACTCTGTGATTCAGTGCTACCCTATGGCAAAAATTGCCTTACCTAGTGGGATGACCATAGGATGTCTATATGTAGCACCATTGCATGCCTTTTATGTAATCCTAGGAATGGATTGGCTGCAAGCACATAGGGTTGTAGTGAACTTTTAAGATAGATGGATAGAGTACATGGAAGGTAGTGGGAAAGTGCAAAGGGTGTACAACCTACAAGGGGCTTTCCAACCCCAAATTATTTTAGCAATGCAACTCAAGAAAGCCATGAAGAAAAGGGGAATGGTATATGTTATTAAGATAAATGAGATAGATGATGAAAATAAGGAAGAGGTGTTTGGAAGATACCCACTTCTATAAAAATTTAGGGATGTATTTCCATAAGATTTACCTAGATTACCACCTAAAGAGGAATTTAACTTCACAATTGAGCTCCAACCTGGAGAAAAACCTATACATAGAGTTCCTTATAGATTTAACCTTATAGAAATGCAAGAGCTAAAAGTGTAGCTACAGGGGTTACTGGAGAAAGGACTAATCAGACCAATTGTGTCACCTTGGGGTGCACTAGTGTTATTTATGAAGAAAAATGATGGTTCATTGAGACTATGTATATATTATAGAATATTAAACAAGGCAACTATCAAGAATAGATATTCGCTACCCATAATCGAGGATATTTTCGATCAACTGAAGGATACCTCAATCTTTTCAAAGATTTATTTCAAATTGGGATACCACCAGTTGAGGATCCAGAATGAGGATACTCATAAGATAGCCTTTAAAACTAGCTATGGACATTAGGAGTTCACTATTTTACCTTTTGGTTTAACAAATGCTCCAACTTCATTTATGAATTTGATGAATAGTATCCTTCAAAAGCATTTGGACAAATTTATGTTGGCATTCTTGGATGATATTTTGATATATTCTTGGAATAATATAGAGCATGATAAACATCTTAGGGTTGTGCTAGAACTTCTAAGAAAAAATTAGTTGTATGGAAATTTATCCAAGTATGATTTTTATGTGTCAGAAGTGCAATATCTAGGATACATTGTTTCGATATAAAGGATCATTGTAGATTCTAAGAAAATAGAGGCTATTTTGAATTGGTCATTGCCCACAAGTGTGATAGAGATCCAAAGTTTCATGGGGTTAACTGGATATTACAAGCAGTATGGTAAAGATTATGCCAAGATTACCTCTCCAATAACTAACCTACATTGGAAAGAAAAAGAATTGCGATGGACAGATAAATGTGAGATAGCTTTTGAATTGCTTAAGCAAAAGCTTACCATGCCTCCTATATTAAAGGTACCCGATCCTCAGGGGAATTTTTTTGTGTATAGATGCATCTTTGGAAGGTTTGAGAGTGCTCTATTAGGAAGGAGCGGTGATATGTTATGGTTCAAGAAAATTAAAATGGCACGAGATCAATTATGCAATCCATGATCTATAATTGGCAGTGATGGTGTTTGTTCTTAAAATTTGGCAATATTACTTGGTGGGGAGACCATTTGAGTTAAGGACAGACCATCAGATTCTACAATACATATTTACCCAACCTCTACTCAATGCTAGATAGAGAATGTGGATGGAATTTATCATAGAGTACGATTTAAGTATTGAGTATATTAAAGGAAAGGAGAATAAAGTTATTGATGCATTGAGTAGGAGGAGGCACATAGTTGTCCTGTCTTGCATCCATGTAGGCTTGATGGAACAAGTCAGAAATATACAAAATCAGGATGCATACTGCAACCAATTTTTTAAAAATATGGAAAGGAATTCATATGATAACAAGGATTTGAGCTTCAAATATGGTTTTTTGTGTTTTAAGGACAGGGTAGTGATTCCAAAAATTGACAATTTGAGAAAAGTGATCATGAATGAAGTGCATAGATTACCATATTCTTCTCACCTGGGGGGAGCAAAGATGAGGGAGAATATGAAGAAATTTTCTTTTGGCCTGGGATGAAGAGGGACACAATTGAATTTTTTTCGCATTGCCTCAAATTCTAGAAAATAAAAGTAAAACGTAAACATCCTACAGGACTTTGTATCTACATGATGTACCAATGCAAAAATGATAGGTAATTGCAATGGATTTTATTGTAGGGCTACCTAAAAATCGGTTCCAACATGATGTAATCCTAGTGGTGGTCGACAGATTGACCAAGGTTGCACATTTTATACTCAAAAGCACTAAGGATGACATCATGGTTGTGGCTAAAAAATTTGCAAAAGAGATATATCGACTTCATGGTTTCCTGAAATTAATTATATCAAATAGGAACTCGAGATTTACATCCGATTTTTGGTAAGCTTTGCATCGCACCATTGGTACTAGAGTGAATATTAGCTCTGCTTATCACCTAGAAACATATGGGCAAACTAAAATAGTAAACCAAGAGTTAGAAGATATTCTTTGCATGTATTGTATGGATCATAAAACTCGATGAGAAGACTACCTACATTGGTGAAATTTACCTACAATAATGGTCACCACTCCACTCTTTGTATGGCTTCTTTTGAAGCATTGTATGGTAGGAGGTACAAGACACCATTGTCATGGGACAATCCAGAGGACCAAATTGCGCTTGGTTCAAATATGGTCAAGGAAATGGAACAACAATTAAGGATGATTAGGAAATGGTTGAAAGAAGTCTTCGATCGAAAAAAGAGTTATGTCGATCTTAAGAGGTCACCACGAGATTTTTCAATCGGTGATAAAGTGTTTTTAAGGGTGAAACCAATAAAAAGTGCTATTAGGTCTATAAATCTTGATCCACACTTTGTGGGACCTTTAAAATTTTTAGAGAAGATTAATCGTGTGGTATACTGACTTGCCTTACCACATAGCTTGTCTAATATTCACGACACCTTTCACATTTCTTTGCTTAGAAAGTACATTACTAATCCTAATCATGTGTGGAACTTTTTCAATCTGTGTATGGTGAACCCAAAGGTTATAGAGATTCAACCAGTAAATATCTTGGATTTTTGATCTAAATCAATGAGGAAAGGAACCTCAAAACAATGCAGGGTCCAATGGAATCGCTATTCCGAAGGAAATGCTACTTGGAAAAAGTAGCAGACATGCATAAACATTTTCCATTTTTGTTTGAGGATGCAAAATGAATGTTGGTAAATATTTGAACTTTAATAATACACCGAGGATTGTGTTAAGCCTGAGTAGGGGAGGATTTCATGACCCTCCCTAGGCATGCTTTGTTTTATCTGTTTGGATTTATGACTTGTTGGTTGTTTTACTATGGGGATGTTGACTATGTGTTATTTAGTCAAGCAAATTTATGTTGTGGAAAATGTGAATATATTTTATATGGAATGATTGTTTATTTCGTGACTAATTTTTGTAAGACATTTATCTTATATGAGAATGAGATACTGCTAATAGAACTGGCACATGTGTAGGGACAAGTGTCTTGTAGGTGGGAGATAGAAATAACCACCAAGAATAGGTTACCTTAAGGGAAATGATGTGATGGGAAATTTGTCAAATTATTTGAGGGAAAAAATGAAAGAAGGCTCCTCTCATGGAAAATGCATAACATGATTTGCATAAATTTATAAAAGAAGAAATAATGAGTTTTGGTGGAATTAGAACACTACTACATGTGTAGTTTTGGTTGATGTCTCAAAAATTTCTTTAAAAAAAATAAAACAAATATATATATATATATATATATATATATATATATGTGTGTGTGTGTGTGTGTGTGTGTGTGTGTGTGTGTGTGTGTGTGTGTGTGTGAGGAATATGTTTTTGTTTATAACATATTCTAATGAAAGTAATGATTGGAATGTTGTTATTGCATCTAAGAGAGACTCGTATTTGTTTATGTCCTTTAAAGAAATTATTGAGTAATTCTTTTATGTGGGACTTTTGTTGCTTACTTAATGGTATTTAAGAGAGTTTAAATATCTGCAACCATATTTGGAAACTTTGAGTGGACTCGTGTTCATTTTTGCCTTGAGGAACATTTGTTGGAGAGTTCTTGTTAGTTGGTCATAGTGGTGTGTTTACATCATCGGAGAGCCGATAGCCAATCGAGGGAGTGGAGGATAAGACTCGAATGTTCTTCCACAAAAGAAAGGAATAGAAACAAAGTGGAGGAGCAATGGGGACAAAAAGAGAGCAAGAAGGAGCTGGAGGAAAAATAAGAGGTACGACGGTGAAATAAGTGATAGGAGATCTTAGGTAGCTTTGTGAAACTTGATAGGTTACATGCAAGCTTTAATGGATTTGCTTTATGTAATTAATAAAAGAACTATCCACAAGACTTCACAAAAAATATTTGATAGATGTGGTTATCTCTAGTTCATGAGTTTCACTACGTGATAGAGTAGATTCTTTGGTTGCATTGATGGTAGTTTAATATGTTAACCAATGAATAGAATCTTTAGATGTGTTCTTCCAGTTTGAACCTAGATGTTGGTATAACCTTAGAAATATTTAAGGTGGAGTCATCTCATTTGTAACCGAGGATGGTTTAGGTTTTCTTGTGTTTGCGGATATAGAGAACTACATTCTTTACCAGTAGAAAGAGTCTTGGAAGAATCTGGTTTACCTTTTGAATAATTTTATTTGGTTTGAAGATGTCTACCTTCTAGGGAGAGAGCTCTAGTAATCTAACACTTGAATAGGTTGAGTTGGTTGGAAATGCTTACCTTGTAACCACCTGTATAGCGTCGTAGGTTTGTATTGTTGATGCTACTTACCTTTAGTTTAGTGTTCAAACAAATTTGCCAAACAAGAAGTTGAGGGAAAGGAAGCAAGTTTACTCTCTTAATTTATTGTTGATATTTAAATTATGTGGTTGTTGCCATTCATGGACAATACCTTTTCGGGAAAGGGTAAACGAATTCACGAATCTAAGTTTTGACCATTTTATTCTCCTTAGATTGTATTATTTTCAATTGTTGTTTGTTTGTGGAAAATACAAGGGCAATAGAAGTGGTAGTTTGGTCATACATTTGAAATGGATGGTGAAAAATCCTTTGAGTTAGTAGATTAATGTAATCCATTTTGTTGTGCGCCTATTGTGTTCTTTGTACCTTAGAAAAGAAATATGTTCTTGCACTATTTTTTGAAGTTGATATTAATGATGTGCTTGATTTATTTTCTACCAACTATGTTGTTGGAAGAGTGAGGGAATAAATGAATTGTGTACAAAAGGATTTGTATTGTTGTGTGCAAATGATGTTGAAATGAATTGTGTACAAAAGGATTTGTATTGTTGTGTGCAAATGATGTTGAAATGAATTGTGTACAAAAGGATTTGTATTTTTGTGTGCAAATGATGTTGAAATAAATTGTGTACAAAAGAATTTGTATTACTGTGTGGAAAAGATATTGAAATGAATTGTGTACAAAAGGATTTGCATTATTGTGTGCAAATGATGTTGAAATGATTTGTGTACAAATGGATTTGTATTGTTGTGATTGCAATGGGATTGCAATTTACTTTATGTGGAGTCATCTCTAATCCCTCTAAGATGTCAACCTTCTCGGTGGTTAGAAGAGGTACCAGAGGAAGAGGATGTCTCATGTATGATAGTGGTAGTGGAAGGAAGTCATCGTTTGTTCATGAATAGATCAATGGTTACAAGACTAAACTTAGTGCCAGGTTGTCTTTTATCTTGGCACGACAATGTATATTGTAATCAAAACTGGTGATGTAAGTTACCAAAAGAGATTTTCAAAAAGACGTTGAGGGAAGAACTCTCCGGATAGCATTTGAGCTATGTTGTTGTATAAGAAACTTATATGCTTTGTAATTTGTAATGTTCAAATTAATAAATGATGTTGACTTATTTCAAGGAAAATGTAAGGCCGAACCATGTGATGTCTTTGGTGTTCTTTTAAGAGGGTCATTTGGTAGCTTAATGTTAATCTAAAAAATGAAGGTATGGGTAATCTTATGCTTAAATGACTTGGGAAGTTATGCATGGGTGTTGCTTGTTATCCGAATTGAAAGTGTGAAGGTGACATCACACTCTCTAGTTAACTAAAGTGTGTTTTAATAAAAAGGTCTTACATATGGAAAATATAATGTAGAGCCATATAGATTGTGTTCTTGTAAAAATGGTTTATATGTGTAATATTTGAAAGTGAGCATAGTAATAATTTACCTAATGAGCATAGAGTTATTAGAATTGCTTAATATCTCCTTGTTAAGTTGAATACGCTTAGATCTTAGGTTTAATTTTTAAGGAAAGGAAAAGAAAACTCCATGGGAAACCAAAGGATTAAAAGGGTTATGGGAATGTGGACAATGGGGACTAGCTCATCAAATATATGAGATGAGGAGTCACCATACTAGTAACTAAATGTTGTCATATAGATAGACTTGTGTAAAGTGTGGATATTAGTTCGCTTCTTCCAATTGATAAAGAGAAGAATAAGCTAGCTCAATGGCCAATGAGATGGATAGATTAGGAGGGTGTGTCACCTAGTATTATTGTATAGAATGAATTATGTAAGCAATAGTGATGGGTGTGTCCATGAATGGTTTATCAAAGGGCAAGTAGACCATAGAATGTAATTCCTCTACTTAATTAATGGAGTGTAGCCTTAAAAAATATAAGGGATAAAGAGTTGGTATAATTGGGTTGTGAAACCCTCCCTCATGGGAATATTGCCCCACGTGCTACATTATTTGTTGGTCACTTTCGTTAAATGCATTCTCCAAATCATTTCCTAGATAAAAGAGCATGTTGGAACTCCATATATGAAATTTCGATCATCACCCCCTAGCAAATTGGGTTCTTGGGGGGGACTTCAACCTTGTGTTAAGTCAATCTAAAAATAAAGGGGGTCTTCCTATTTGAGAGTGATTCAAAAGATATGAAGGACATTATGAACAACTATGATCTAGAAGACATTAAGCCTAAGAGAGGGAAACACACCTAGTCTAACAAGAGAGTTGAACTTGATTTTATAGTAGCTAAATTAGACAGGTTTTTAATCTCTAGGAGGTGTTTGGAATTGTTCCCACTCTCTCACTGGAAAATTCTTCCAAGCCTCACTTTTTATCATAATCTCATAAGCTTATCCTTAAAGCAAAAAAACAACTAGGCTTGTATTCCTTTCAAATATTCCTCCATTTGCTATAAGGGGGTAGGATTCGTTCAAATGGTTAGTCAAGCATGGCAAAAGCACACTCACTCTTTTCCTAGACAATGGTGGGTTAAAATAATCCAACACACAAGGGTATGTATCCAAAGATGGTTTAAGTCTCACAATAAAATGCAAAGTATTCTTGACCTTAAGCTCCAACTTGAGGTAGTTGAAAATAAAATAGAAGAGGACTTACATGAAAATTTCTTCATATAGTAACATTAGTTTTCCAGCCAACTACTTAATCATCTACACAAACAAGTAACATATGGCAACTGAAATCTCGAATGCTTTGTCTTTTTACAAGAGATAAAAACACTAAATTCTTTTATAAGAAACCCCAACAAAAAATAAATTTCAATACCATATCAATGCTCCAAACTACTAATGGATAGATCTTTGAATGAGTAAAATATATTAAAAATTATTTAATCATCTCATGCAACTATATGATGAGGATAATGTGAACAAAGAAGAGGCATTAAATGAACTCCTAGTGAATATTCCTCAAATTATTTCCCATGAATAAAATAGACTACTATAAAATCATGACAATGGAGGATCTAATAATGGTTGTCTTCAGTATGAGAAGAGATAAAGCCCCAAATCCAATGATTTTAATGTAAATTTTTACCAATTTTTTTGGGAGGTCATAAAAATGATTTTTTAGTAATGGTGGAAGACTCTAAATAACATCATAGACTCAATGGGGGGACTAACTCTTCATTTTTTGCCCTAACTCTAAAAAAGGCACAATCAATGAGTATAGGTAGATATGGACCTATCTTGCTATGCAATGCTTCCTACAAAATAATTACCAAAATAATCTCCAAAAGGCTTGAAAAGCTTGTTCCATCTCTAGTTTCAAAAGAGCAAACTAACTTTGTTCCAAGTAGAAACATTTTGGAAGGAATCATCCTCACCAAGAAGCCATCCAATCCAATAAATAGGCCAACAAAAATGTCATGGCCATAAAATTGGATATGTATAATACTTTTGATAGGCTAAACCACAATGAAACTCATGGTACCCTTCACAACTTGGGACTTGATGAAAATATTGTGGATGGATAAAGGAATGCATCGATAACTCCTGGATTGCTCCTCTAGTAAATGGTAGTCTGAAAAAAAAAAAATTAGATTCTCCAAGGGTCTAAGGTAAGTGTAACACCCCTCCTTGGTAGAACTTTGTAGACAATGAACTATATATTGATATGTTGATGTAATGATATATTTTATGTGAACATGATTTAATAATAAAATGATTGCTTTCTTTAAGTATGGGATATGGTATTGTTGATGTATTTGTGGATCCAGGATCAAGTACTTTCTCCTTGGTAGGGCTATGGGTAGACCATCTACCATGAGGGATACCTAGGGAAATTATGACGATGATTCATTCATTAGCAACTCAGGGTAAACATAGAAAATTTACCTTCATATAGATGCATATCATTTTTTTTTTGTTTCCACATTTGCACCATTGGGCCAAGATATTGCTTGCAATGAGCCTCCTCAACGAAGTTGGCAATAGATTAGACTATCATAAAAAGGACCACCTACTTGGGGATAAAACATTGGTGTAGAATATTGTGGATGTGATGCCTTGTTTGACTAAGTTTCTTTATGGATAAAATTGTTATGTTTTGATTAAACAATTTAATTACTCTTGTTTTTACTTAGATTGGTAACTTAATTTAAGTGTTATTAATCAAGCTTTATATGGTCTTATATATATTTGCATGTGTCATAGGTTTATTTTATTACCAATCATCAAACTTTAGATTGCCATTGTGCTTGGTTTGCTGGCGCATTATGGTTTTATCTGCCTTTGGGATATGAAGGGACATCTTCATAGCAAGAAACTGCTCATGGAGTGTAATTCTCTTTGAGAATTTGAGGAATCCTCCTTGCACGTGCATTATGCTCCTCTTTAAATCCAAGATAATGGGCATGAGAAAAGGAAATGGGCACCTAAGTAGTAGAGACGTAGGCAGAGGAGAGGTGCAAGTAGCAATATTGGAGGAAGATTAGTGGAGGTAAACAAACTTGCAACACATTTGCTTATTTTATGTTTACTCTATAATGCTTTAATTGTTATGTTGTTATGAACCTTTTTCTTGTATTGTTGCTCTATGACTCTATATTTTTTGGATGTGCTTTAGTTTGTTGGTTGTTCACCTACGATGTGTTTCTCTAGTTGTTTCACCTGTGGTATGTTTTACATGTTGGTTTGAGAGGTTCCCTCTCGTTTTACATCAATTTGCATAAGAAGAATCTTACTCTTTATGATGGCGATGACATCTTTTGAAAACCCTAAATTTTTCATGATGGATCTCATGCTCCACTCCTTTGAGCCAAGCATCCGATTGTTTTATCCCCTCTTCCGTTTGTGTGTTGTTATTTAAGCTTTGTGTGTGTTAGTCTTGGTGGATTGAGTGTGGTTGAGTTTGCTACATGTTGAGTTGGTTGCTTGTGGTTGGTCACATGGTTTCCTTAAGCTTCTCCTTGTCCCTTTTGGTGTTTAGCTTTATAGTCTTTTGGTGCATCGAGTGAACCCTATAGTGTGCATAGAGTTACGTTTGTTTTGGATTCGAGGTTTCTTTTAGTTGTGTAGTAATCCTGGTTATCTTCATTGGGTCTTCACCACCTTGTTCACATTTGTATGGATAGGTTTTGCATGGTTGTATCTCCTATGCATATTGTTTTTGCATGGCAATATATTCGTGTCTTAGGAAGGCATTGTTGGTCATCTTCTTTTATTAAAGTTTTTGATGGTGCTTTAGCTTAAGTTTTGAGGCTCACTTTCTTCTAGGTTAAAAAGAAACTTTATCTTTGGTTATTTTATTTTTTGGCTTGGAAAGAAAAGAAACAAAAGGGTTAAGAGGTAACTCTTTAGGTTTCAATTTTGTAGATGATTATGAATGAGAAACTTGAAGCAAGGGTAATAAAGTACTTTATAAGTGTTTTTTTATTGTATTCTAGTTAATATTAAAGATGCTATGAGGATCATGTTTTTATTAAAGCCTTTTATGTGAGTAAATTTTAGAGGTGTACTTCTTTTTTTTGTGGAAAACACCCCAATTGGGATGCCACTTTCGGGTAAGTCCCAAGGAGGCAGGGGTATCTATTCCACCAAAAATACCCAGGGCTCGCACCTAGCCTGCCCCCTTTGGCACACTCAAAGAGCATGCCTAAAACAACAAAAACACAAACAAACAAACACAAACACAAAAAAACAAAAAACAAAAAAATAAAAAAAACAAAAAAACACAAAAACAACAAAAGACAACAAAAAACACAAAACAAACACAAAAACATAAAGACAACAAAAAACACAAAACAAACACAAAAACATAAAAACAACAAAAAACATAAAAAACAACAAACAACAACAAAACACAAAACACACAAAAACAACAAAACAACACACAAACACAAAAAAAACACACACACACACAAAAAAAAAACAAAAACACAAAACACAAAAACAACACAAAAATAAAACAGAACAAAAACAATACAAAACAACACACACACCGAAAAACAAAAAAGAGGAAAAAATAGAATACAAGTTTGGCCTTTCTAGGCCAAAAGGCTATTCAGGCAAGAATCAACAAAGAAAACATAAGAATGATCAATCTAAGCAAGGGAACTAAAATACCCTGACCAAACCAAAGAGAAGCAAAAACAAAGAAAAAGGAACTAGGTACCTCTAGTACTAGAGCCATCCAAAGAAAGGATAGAAAGAAGAGCTTCCCTTATTTGTGAATCCCACCATCTAGGAGGGTGGTCATAGTAAGTAAGATCACCTTTGTCCAATGCCCAATTAGCTAAAGCATCAACACTCATATTATATTCTCTGACCACATGATTGTATTCAACTTTCAAAAAGCCCATCTAGATTAATTGAATCTTCTCAACAATTCTTTTTATTCTCCAATCAACCTTATGATTCTTAGAAGGAGTCTTCAACAAATTAATCATGACTTGAGAGTCAGATTCAACCAACACATTTTTCCATCCGACCTTAGTAGCCTCTCGAAGGCCTCTAAGGATACCATACCCCTCAACAAGGTTATTGGAAAGGATACCCAAATTCTTAACAAAAGTGAATACCCAAGGAACCATCTGAAAGTCTACCAATTCCTCCTACACTAGCTTTTCTAAGGTTCCCCCTAGAGGCTCCATCGATATTGAATTTTCCAAAATCCTTAGGAGGAGGCTACCAATTCCTTGTTCTATCCATATTTTGATTACTCACATTCCCTTTAAGTTGGTTGCCCTTAAAAGAGTTAATCTTCAATATTTGCATCACTTGATCCCATATTTGGTGGGAGTTCTAGGGGTGTTTAAGGAGTTATTGGACTGATTCAACTAAGTTGGCAATGGTCTTTTGCTAGATATAGTGAATGTCCTTCCTTTCTTGATTGAAAATCTAGTTGTTTCTTTCTTTCTAGATATTCCAAGGTAGGATGGTAGAACCCATCCAAACTAGCTACCTAATAAAGTGATCAACACCCTCCTGATTAGGCCAATCCCTCCAAAGTTATTCAAAAGTAAAAAATTGGACCATTGTAAGCCAAGTAAGATGGTCATTCTCCTCCATAGCTCAGAGGCTAAGGTACACTCAATAAAAATATGGTTGAGAGTTTCCACATTCTCTCCACACATTTTACATCTAAACGGGCCATGAAAACCATGTTTCATAAGTTGCTCACTAGTAAGCACCCTACGATGCAATAAAAGCCATGTAAAGAACCTCACCTTAGGCCAAATATTTTGAGCCCACAACTGAGTAAATATATCATATGATTGGTTGGGATTATTATGGCATAAGGCCAAATAACCTTGAGCAACTGAATACTCACCCTTAGTAGTGTTGTTCCATCCAAAATAATCTTTATCATGGGACCAAGAGAGAGATCTCATATGAAGGATGCTTTGGATATATTTTATTTACCTTTCTAGCATTTGAATAGGCTAGTCCTCAATAAGGATCCAATATCTACCAACCTCTGAATTACCAATATGGTACCGATAGTAATTAGCAACCTTTATCCAGTTAGCTCGATGAAGCTCCTCCATCCAAGGCCTCCAATCAAGAAACTGAGTTATCAAAGGTTGGTGACCATCCCAAGAATCTATCCAAAAATTTACCTATTGACCATTATGAATGATCCAAAATAACTTTTCTTAATCAAATCCTCACCAATCTTAAGAACCGCTAAAATGGGAGAACCTTTGGTAGGCAATTGATAGCGAACAAGGTCTTCAAGACTTTTGTTCTCAACATATTTAGCACGAATATTCTTGGTCCAAAGAGCATTGGGGTTATGCAAAATCCTCCAATATAGTTTAGCAGCTAAAGCCTTATTGTTATTAATAGCAGATCAAAACCTAACCCCCTTCATTCTTGGGAAGGCATAAAGTATCCCATTTCACCAAGGCCCATTTTCTTTTCTCCTTAGTACCACTCTAGAGGAACCAATGATTGATTTGATCTAATTCTCGAAGAACAACCTTTGGGATATTCAACACAATAGAAACATAAATAGGTATAGCTTGAAGGACTAATTTTACCAAGGTAATTCTACCCCCAAATGAAAGCCACCTATTGGTCCACTTTCCAATTTTCTTCTTAACTCTATCCAACAACCAATTCCAATTTTTTTTTATCTTTGAATATTGAGAGGAATGCCTAAATAAGTGATTGGAAGGGAGGTCTTCTTATATATTAATTTATCCAAGACCATGGATTCCTATCTAGGAGAGCAGTGAAAGAAAATGACTTTAGATTTATCTTCATTGATCAATTGCTCGATAGCATTAGAAAAATAATTGATGATTTGCTTAATTTTAGAAGCTTCCTTAACTGTAGCTTTACCTAACAGAGTAGAGTCATCAACAAATTGAAGATGAGAAATAGGCCTAGCTCCATGAGCAATGGTAACTCCCTCAAGGGTTCTATTTTCTCTATTTTTGGTTATAGTCCTGCCCAAGCATTCAACAAGAATGATGAATAAATAAGGGGAGAGGGGGTCACCTTGCCTAATACCTCTAGAAGTAGGGAACAACTGAGAAGGCCTACCATTGATAAGAATAGAGTAGGACACCGAAGAGATACATCCCATAATCCAGTCCATCCAATCCTGAGAGAAGCCAAATTGCCTTAAAACTTTGACAAGGAAGTGCCAATCCACTCTATCATAAGCTTTAGATAAGTCTAAACGAATGAACATAGATGGAGATTTTTGCATTTCCATGGAATGGATGGCTTCCTGAGCAAGAACTATCTCATCCACTATTTGATGCCCTTCCACATAACCCCCTTGTTCAGGGGAAATAATCTTATGCAAAAGAGGCTTCAACCTTTCTACCATGATCTTTGTAATGATTTTGAGAAGAACATTACATAAAGCTATAGGTCTAAAAGTTGAGATATGATCTACCTCTTGAGATTTTGGGACAAGAGCTATATAAGTTTTATTGATAACCTTCAAAATTTCTTTGGCTTTCCTAGCTTCTTCCACCACCTCTAATAAATCAGCATGAAGGATATCCCAAAACTCTTGATAGAACTCAATAGGAAAACCATCAAGACCTAGGGTTTTTCCTTTTTGCATTTTAAAAACCACCTATTGAAGCTCATTGATAGTAACTGGAGCAGTCAAAATAGAGTTCTCCTCAGAAGTGATAAGAGTAGGGATGGCTTG
The DNA here is from genome assembly GCA_028583015.1 of Wollemia nobilis. Taxonomy (NCBI): domain Eukaryota; kingdom Viridiplantae; phylum Streptophyta; class Pinopsida; order Araucariales; family Araucariaceae; genus Wollemia; species Wollemia nobilis. The sequence continues at coordinate 1,474,476 of JAQPPZ010015344.1, forward strand.
AAGAATATTTTGTTGAGAAGTTGAGTCAAGAGGTGCAACAACAAATAGATTGGAAAAGTAATTGACAACAATAGAGTTCATGCCATCCCAAGTGTAGACAACATCTCCAAAATCAGATTTTAAGGAAGAAATAAAGTTGTGAGATCTTCGAGCTAGAAGAGATTTGTGGAAGAAATATATGTTTTGATCTCCTTCTTTGAGCCATTGGATCCTAGATTTTTGCTTCCATAAGAGTTCTTCTTTTTTCCCATTCCTCTAACTAAGTAATGAGTCTAATTTCATCTATACTTCTACTCTCTATGAGGCCATCTAAACGGATTTTCTTATTCAAATTTTCAAGTTGAGCAATAACTTCATATTTTTTTTGAACATCTCCAAACTTCTTCCAATTCCAAATCTTGATTTTGGATTTAATGTATTGCAACCTTTTGGTAAAACAAAACATCTTAGTCCCATACCTTGGTTTACCTTCCTTCCACCATTGTTGCACTCGAGGTCTGAAGGAACTATCTCTAAGCCACATTAACTAAAATCGAAAAGGTGAGAAACTCACATTGGTTTTCCAAATTTCCACCATGATTGGCCAGTGATCCGAACCAACATTGTTAAGAGTCTTCACCTTAGGAATGTGACCATGGATTAAGAAATTATCAGAGAACAAGAACCTATCCAATCTCTCCATAATACAAGCTAAGCCTTGCCTTCTATTAGACCAAGTCATAAGGCCATTATCTGGTTGGATGTCCACAAGATGAAGGTTTGCAATATATTCACTCATGAGGTCAGTGCTTTTGTCCAAATTTCTATTTCCCCCATTTTCTCATCCAAAGAGAGGATGGTATTGAAATATCCTCCGATCAAGATCCAAGCTTCAAGAAAATGAGAGATAATATAAGTTATATCCTTCCACTATCTTCTCTTTTCCTCCAAAGTAGTCGGAGCATAAACAGTTATGCAAAGCATAATTTGGTTAGAATGTCTACTTTGAATAGCTATAGCCAAAAGACCCCAACTACCAACCATATGGTGAATAACAACCTCTTTTGGGTCCCAAAGGCAAGCAATGCCACCAGAAGTCCCCTAGGAACTGAGGGAAGCAACTTTTCCAGCTAGCCAGATTTTACTAGCAATTGAATCCATTTCCTCTATTGAAATATTTGTTTCCTAAAGGAAAACAAGATGTGGATGGTTTGTCTGAATCATTCTTCTAATTTCATTTTATTTTGAAAGACTCCCTTTGAGTCCTCTAATATTCCAAGTGATGATCTTCATTAATACCAGGGCTAAAAAAATTGGTAAGGGCAGTAATCTTACCTTCCTCTACAAGCTTTTCACCTTCTTTTACCATATGATGTTGATTGGTCTTGCGACCTACCTTTTGGTTGGAATCCATATTTAGTTTTTTTCCCTATTTCTTGACTTACCCCAATTGAATCTGGGATGGCTTCTAACCTCGAATATTGTGTGTATAAAGCCAAAGTGTTACTAGAAGGTTCAACATAGTCTATCTTGGGACCTATATTATCTGAAGTCTCAACATTTAAAAGATTATTTTTCTTGTGTATATTTCCTCCTTTTTTCTTGTTGAAAACCTTTAATTTGTTGGTTTGTCTCTAAGTCCTTCCCTACATATTTAAATTGTGTTTCTAAGATTTTTGTCTCCATTATTTCCTCTTCCTCACCTAGGACATCATTTGTGGAAAGAATTTCAAACATATTAGCTGATAACTTCGATTGATCCTTCATAACTATTTTTTTTAGTGTTCTTCTTCTTAGGCATTTGGAAACCTGCTAAGTTTGTATCCTCTTTCTTTTGATCTAGAATTTTATTTGGGCAGACACTAGCCAAATGACCATATTCATGGCAAATTCGACAATGAAAAGGAATGTTCTCATAGTCCACCACTTGCTCCCAAGTGTCCTCCCCAAATTGTAATGAGATATTTTCAGGTAGGGGTTTGTCAAAATCCATTAAAACACAAATCTGAGCATAAATAATATGTTCAAATTTTTTAGTACAATCAATAATCATCATAAAAGTTCCCAAAGAGTTTCCAATTGAAGAAAAAATAGTCAGATTCTAGAATTCAATTGGGAGGCCAAAGAGTCTAACCCACACAAGACCTGTAGAAGGCATCTCTTCTTCGGCTTTAAATTTAGTATGCCAAGGCTTCATGAAAAGCCTTACCCTTCCAAAGAACCAGGGACCCCCTTGAAATATTTTCTCTCTATCTTCATTATTAGCAAATAAAACAAGAAAATAACCATTTGGATAAATAGAGATTTGTAACTCACCTTTTGTTTTCCAGTTTTTTGCAGCCCAAACTTTGAAAGCAGATAGGCTCGAATGAAAACCCAAGAAATGACAAATTAGTCCTCTTTTTCTAGATCTTCTATGCTAGTCTGAATGATGCCCATATCTAGCTTAACAATCGGAGTTCCATCAGCTACCCTAAGACATCCCAACTCAATTTTCCTAGGATCAATCTTAGGCATTCTCAGAGGTTTATGAGAAACCCTAAGATTAATGTTAGCATTAGGTTGAGGTTGTCCACCATGGAGGGCATCCCTAAAATTTATTTTTGGGGTCGAGTCTTTGAAATCCTTACCCTTGAAAGGGGTTTCCATAGTGGATTTATTTTGGGGGTGCTCCTTAGCACTAGATTCACTTGAGATCTAAACCATTTTTTGATCAGCTGCTTGAAACTTATTTCGAGATCTCTTTAATCCATGCCTTGGATGTCGAGAAAAGGTATGATTTTCACTTTTATTTTGTGCAACAAATTGGAAGTCATTGTCAATCAAGTTCATAGCATGAAGATCTATTGAAAGATATATTTCTAACCCATCTTGGGTCCCCTACAACATATCCCACTAAAATATTGAGCAGAAACCACAAAAATGTTGGTCGCTAGGGCCCAAAGGCCCAAAAAACAACCTCTAGAGCCGCTTGCACTCAACATAGATGAAACCCTCGCACAGTCGCTCACTTTCAAAAACAACAATTGAAAAAATAGTTTTCTTAGAGGTGTACTTGTTTTGTAAGCTTTAATATAATTGTATTAGAGTACTTTGATCTTTGTTGTTAAAAAGAGGAAATAATTATAATGATTCCTAAGATATTTGTGGATTAAGGGATCATTATAAAGATAAGTATTTGCTTCTCTTTAATTGATTTTAATGTTACGTTTTGTTGTTAGAAAAGAGAAAATATTTATAATGATTCATGAGATCTGTGTGGATTAAGGGGTCAATATAAAGAGAAGTATGAACTCTTGAATTGATTTGAATATTGTGTTTTGTTATTAGAAAATATGAAATATTTATAACGATTCCTCAGATTTGTGTGGATTAAGGGATCGTTATAAAGAGAAGTATGGGCTTCTCTTGCATTGATTTGAATGTGTGTTTTATTTTTGGAAAGATAAAGTATTTATAATGATTCCCTAAGATCTATGTGGGTTAAGGGATCATTATAAATATAAGTATGGGCTTCTCTTGGATTGCTATGGATTGATGTAACTTTGTTGACTAAAGAATGCTTGTTTCTTTATATAGAGAGGAAGGTTTCTCCTCTTCTAGTTTGCCTATGTGCATGGTTGTTGCATATTAGAGTAAGGCATGAGCTAAGTTGCATTGCATTTTGAGTTGTTTTGATCCCTAAGTAAACTTCATAATTGGTGGGTGGTATTCCATCAAAGAAACTTGCAAACTTAGATGAGGACCCTGGAAGATGGTTGTGAGCTCTTCAAAATGTTATTGTTGTAATTAAGCAAAGACTTATTTTGCTTGAAATAATTGTAATCTTGACTCTTGTTTCCAAGGATGACATGATGCTTATTTATGCAATGAAAAGATACTTAAATCTTGTTGAATGATGTATCTTTAAGTTTGGTTATGTGGGTTCTTGTGTTGATTAAGATAATATTTAATGTTGTTTATGTTGTCTAATGTTAACTTGGAGCTAAACTCCTAAGTAATCTCTGGAGATGGTTGTTAATGTGTTTCTTTAATGGATTGAAATATATGCTTATGTTATATGAGTTATCTTTCTAATGCATAAATGATGAAGGGAAGTTTTTGTGATCCAAGTTTTGATAAGAGCATAGTATAGTTTATGGTTATGAGGAAATCCTTGTATGTTTTCATTTGAGATGAATAATGCAATGTGCTTATACATATATGCTTTGGTTTAGCTTTATGATGTGTTTTTGTTGTCTATCCTTGGTATGGGTAGTCATTCCTCTTGATAACCATAAAAACCCAATCCTAGAAGGAGTTGCATGTATGCAATAGCTAGGTAGCTGATATTCCTAGGAGTTGCAAGAATGCAATAGCTAGGATCTCATGAACCTAGAAGGAGTTGTGCGTATACAATAGCCAGGGGTACTTGTGAGTAGTCACACCTTAATCAAGTATGATCTAGTGTGTGGGGAAATCTATTCACAAATAGCAGCAGTGGTTCCTTGATCGCGTAGGATCAAGAGGCCATGTTAGTTATCATTGAAGTGGCAATAATCTTAGTTAGCCCACAAAGGTCTGGTAACTAAGCATTAAGGTTCTACATTAATTAACGTGTCTAGGAGAAGCTAGAGCTAGTATTAGAGAATTTGCATCTCCCTTTAAGTGTTATGGGCCTTAAAAGGTAATCCCTACATCGTGGTCACATGGTCCTATATTGATTAGGGTATAGGAAAGGTGGGGGGACCACTTATGACGTCCTTCTAAACACGTAGGTTTAGTAAAGTGAACCCTAGAAGATACAGAAGTTGGCCTCTCCTATCTAGTGAGTGTCGTTTGTAATGATTTAGAAACTCATATATGGTGAATACTTGTATGATGAAATAAATTAATAAGGGTGTTTCCCTTGAGATCCAGTGTTTTGTAAGTGCTCTTAAAAAAATTGGGTTGGTAGATTTTGGGTTGTTACTACAAGGCCCCTCTCACCCTATATGTATATCATCTTAGCATATATTCTTGGTCAAACCCTGGAGCATAAAAAACTCTTCTTTGGATATCCACTTTCCAAGATGGAAAGGAAGTAAACCACTCCCAAGTTGTGGATGACATCATTCTTTTAGGTAGAGCTTCACCTCAAATTGTTCGAAGGTTTTCCTTAGTTCTTAAAGTTTACTCTACTACAATAGGTTGCATGGTTGATACTAACAAATTTGGTATTTACTTATCCCATTTATATCTTAGTGAAGCTATGGAAATCTCTAGAATTATGGGTTACAAGGTAAGTTTAAATTAATCCTTCTTTTACCTAGGAGTGTTTATATCTTTTAATATTCCCAAAACTCATCACTAGGAAAAGATCTTGTGTAAAATGAAGGCCAAGATAAATGCTTGGACCAATATATGGTTAACCACTCCTGCATGGGTTCTACTTATAAACTATGTGCTCTTGGCCCTCCCCATCTACCAAATGAGCATTATTAGTATGCCCAAGAGTGTTATGAATAGGATGGAGCAAATCACTAGGAAAATTATGTGGAAAGGGGGAAAACATGATGTCAAAAGGAAATTCCACCTTGTTAAGTAGGAGAAAATAACTAAGAGAAAAAAGGGAAGACGACTTGGATTGAGGTGTTTGCATGACCACCAATTGACCTTGGCAGTTAAAATCATACGGAGAATGATCTTTAACAAAGACAAATATTGGGCTTCCTTCCTATACCACAAATACAACTACTACATACCAAATGGTTGTCTTGGATGCAAACCCTTAGTGAAGAAAAATCAGATATGGAGACACTTGGAAAGGGACATGGTGTTAATTTCTAACCAACCATCTTGGATGCTTGGAAATGGGGGGAAAATTCAACTCTTTTTATATTAAACCTTAGTTTAATTTATGCCACAAATTATCTCCAAAAAGAAATTTTTCTTAATCAAGTGGTTAACTTTCAAAATATTACCAACATCAAGTCTAGCAAAAGCTAAACATTCCTTAGGATTTGAATGATGGTTGGCTCTCCTTCATATTTTATATTGAGGTAAGGCTCCGTCTAGATGCCAAAAACATTGGCAAACTCGTATAGGGTAGCATTAATGGCTTAGGGACCTATTCAGTTAGACCTATCCATATTTGGTAAAGCGGACTATGATAGTGCGATGTTTTAGAAATATTACTCTAATAAGATGCAAGGCATAGATGTAGAGGTGAAGTTTTGGCATTATAAAGGCTGCTATAGGAAAATGTCAAGAAAGATGCTAAATTTTGGAGTAATTGTATTCAAATAGAGATTTGAAAAGATAAAAAAAATGAAAATAAAAAATTTAGAAATTTTATGTAAAATGATGTAGGTTTTTATCTATAGCATCTCTATTGAGATGATAAGTGTATCTATTTATAAAATCTCAAACTCTAAATAAGAGAGATGTAATTTGTCAAGGGTGGGGGACCCAAGTACAACCCCTTATTATCAAGCAAAAAAAAACATCAATTTTGCTAAAAGATGTTGCCAAGTTAGGGATTTATAAGAGTATGAATATTTCACTTTAAGTGAAGTTTAGGCGAAATTTTTACTATAAATAAGAGCCAACAACCAATTCGTAAGGATCTTTTGGTCATTTGTGAATAATAAAATTACACTATGTGAGAAAGAATTAGACATTGTTATTATACAACAATTAATGGAAAGATTATGCATGATATTTTTGACCTCTTGATTTATGGATGTATAGTGCTTGTGGCTCCACCCTCTCACTTTCTAATAGTCTTTTCTTTTGTTATTATAGGTTATGCATGAATTTGATCACACTAATGTTATTTAGTTACTTCCAAATGTTATTGACCGATCAACATTAATCTTGCTAGAGTCACTTAGTCATATTTATTTTATTATATTTGCTTTACTCCTTGTATCCCTTATTCCTCTTCCCATCATATTTACTTTACTTGCATTAAATTAGTCTTAGTTTTGTTATATTAGTTGGGAGTCAACTTCAATCTAGAGGCTAAAAAGATTAATCCTCTTTTTTCAATTGTTGAAATGTGACTATGCATGCACATTCACTTGTGCATATCAATAGGTATTTAAAATACACTAATAACACTAACAAAGTTAAGAGATCAATATTTAAAAAAAAAGTGTTACATGAGATGGATGCTTATTGCCATGCACATTGACACCTTAAATATGGAAGCATCTCTCATGGGATGAGGGGGTCTAAGAATGTTTTATGGGACCTTATGATCTTTGAGATGTAAATTTGGATGGTGACTTGATCCTCAACTTTAGTGTTATCAATAAAATTTGAGAAAGGAAAGAGAATAGAATATAATTTTTTTGATGTCCATGAGGCCAAATCAACCTTTGGGACAATGTATCCACAAACAAAACCATTTTCACCAACAAAAACCAATTTATTATCTTTTCGAAGTGCAAACCTTTTGTTATTGTTTTTGATAATGAGTCATCCTGCTTTCTCTGTTCTTGCCTTTTCAAACAAATCCAACATTAAGTCCACTACCCAAGTATCAACATAACTAACCTGTATATCACTATATGCATTACATTATAGTATAAGATATTTTCCTTGTCTTAATTGATTTTGGTGTACAAAAGATACATATCCTTTCATCTCATTTATCTTTTGGTCTCTTCCATCTACTTGTTTTACATATAACTTTATGCAAGCTAGTCCTATGTTGGGCCATGGATATTTTTGCTCCTATATAAGGCTTTTGATGGTGATCATATATAGGGTTAAATTAGACAAAGTAATGTTCAGTCTCCCTAACTTATTTTTTCAATGGATTATATGGATTGAAATGAACCTCACCTATATTATATCATGACCAAATAGTGGTATTAAAACAACTTGGCAGTTATGCATGATTGCTTAGCAAGACTCGAACCTTGGTCTCCTCCTTGAAAGTCGAAGAACTTAATCGATTGAGCTAATATCCTTTCATATCTTCCTAACTTCTTTATCCACATAGTTGATTTGAAAAATTCCTTAACATATATGTTAATTTTAGGCATTCATCCAAGTTAATATTCCACCTATTTGTTATATTTTCGATTGGTTATATATGATTGGTATATGATTGGAACGAGCCCCACCTATAGAACATCATCACCATGTAGTGGTATTACAACAACTTAGATATTATCTTTGTATCACTTGGTAAAATTAAACTTGGGTGTCCTCCTTAATGTTGAGGAATCTAACTGATTGAGCTAATGCCATTTCATTCCTATTATCTATTTATTGCTTTGCTTCATTAATATTTTATTTAAATCTTCTCCTATTTCAACCTTAGACCATATATTGATAAGTTGAGGAAGGATATGACCCTATTAGTTTTGGATATGATTATGATGGTGATGTTAGTGTGATGATCTTCATTTATTTTTTGGTTTCTTATTTGTTGTTTTATGTTTAAAGTTATAGTTTTAATTTTAGCAATGCAAAAAAAGGTTTTATTACAACTATAATTGATATAATTAAATTTTATTACAACTATAATTGATATAATTTTAGTTTATAGATGTTTAAATTTTAGTTTTGATAGCTTATAACCATTAACAACATAGGTATTTTTATAAGTGAGATGAGGACCCACTCAAAACCCTATTTTTATCAATTAAAAAAATTAAACCATACATTTGAATTTTTTTTTAATAACTCTTGTAACAATTAGTCCTAAAAAAAATATTTTGTTTTGCTGAAAGAATCTCATATAAAATTAAAGCTTTTCCCTTAAAATTTGTTTATGATAGCATGATTTTGTATTCTATGTATTTTATCCATTTCAAGTTTAATGTATTGCTAATCCATACTTTAATGTTTAAGATATGAAAAAATAAATAAATTATAACTATCAAACAGGTTAATGACACATCAATTATTACGTCGATAGGCGTGGAAGGAGCCACGCCGTAAACAATATTAATATTTTATTAAAAAAGTTGACATTAAGAAAATTATTTGCCGTCATTAAACGTTACGGTGGATTTAAAAAATATTTAAACTATTTAAACTAAAATGGTGCCCAAACTTTCTAATACTAGCCTAGATATATAAAATATATATCTATAAATGCCGAGATAGATAGGCGCCTCGAGATTGATAACTCTTGACGTTTATATATATCTAAGCTAGTTAATGAATGAATGATTTTAATTACGTCCGCGAGACCCAAATATGGTCTATGGGACCTCAAATATGGAAGTACAATTACTCAAATCATATCATATGATCTTTAATATCTTTGAGAAGGTTGTTCCTTCTCCTGCTCATTTGTGTTAGCAATTCTCCAACTTTTTTATTTTCCTGTCTTCAAATAAATCTGCAATAAACTCGTTCCCAAGTGTTTTTTTGTATTTGTTACGGATATCTAAAAAACTCGGGCATTTATAGATGAAGTGTTCCTCTGTCTCTACCGCCTCTGTGCTGCATAGAGTACATATTCTTTCTTCCCATTGTTCTTTGGGCGTTGTCCATCTCCCTGTTTCACATCTAAGCCTATGAGAGCTAGTCCTTACTTCCCATTGTTCTTTGGGCGTTGTCCATCTCCCTGTTTCACATCTAAACCTATGAGAGCTAGTCCTTATCTGAGCAATGAGTATTTTTTCCTTCCACTTGATTTAATAAAAACTACCAAACACATTAACCATAATACATCTTTTATTTTAAATTGTAAAAAAATTATGTGGAACATGACATTACTTAAGTCTTTGAGCTTTGATTTTATTAAGACGAAATATATACGAAAAAATATGTCAACGTGTGACCACAAAAATACATATAATATATTAATATATAATTACAATCCGTCTTATTTTACCTGACTTATTTACCTTATGTTTCACTTCTAACATATTTGGAATCTAATTACTTTAGGTTGCAAAGGATAATAAAGAATTTAATAAAGAATTTCAAAATCTTAAATTAGAAAACGAACATTTCGGAAGAACAAATGAATGATTGTCGAAAAACAAAAGGAATCATCGCAGTGTCTTCATTTTCAACCGTGTGGACATTTGAGCGCGTTGCCGCCTACGAAAGGTCTGCGTTGGGCGTCGTGTACATCGACGCCTGCGCTTACACCTCTCTCATACTCTCTACTCTCTGTTCCCAGTGGGGAAGCGAGTGCTGTCTTGTCTATTTCTCTTCCTCCGGAGAGGAGAGAGGTGAATAGTGATGGGGCAACAGTCGCTGATTTACAGCTTTGTGGCGAGGGGCACCGTGGTGCTGGCGGAATACACGCAATTCACAGGCAATTTCACGACTATTGCCAATCAGTGTCTCCAGAAGCTCCCTGCCACCAATAATAAGTTTACTTACAACTGCGATCGACACACCTTCAATTACCTCGTTGAAGATGGATTCTGTAAGGATTAATTAATGCCACTTATTCACTTCTCCTCTCTTGTCTTCATGTTGTGCATTTCTTTTCCCTTCCCTTCCATTTCCTCGACGCTTTGCATTTAGATCTGCGCGCCCCCTGTGGTCATGTGTCCTGCTTTCTCAGATCCTCCTCCTCTGGCCTCATGTACTTACTAACTTTTCGCGATTCGAACTTGTGACAATCTCTTTCGTAAATTCTGTTCTTGCGAATGAATCTTTGGTTTCCACTCCTTTTGGAGAGCATAAGTGTATTTTCCATTGATCAGAATGTTCCTACTTTGTAAACAAGGCACTTCGTTCTTCTGTATATATCATTTTTCTTTAGTAATTTTTTGCTAGTTAAAATATAACTAAGAAACAGGAAAATTAATAACATATATTTGTCACAAGAAATCTCAATAGAGAAGCCTGAATGGGGCATTTTTTTTTTTTTGGTTTTTGCTTTTAGAGGTCTTTTGGAACTTCTGTGACTATTTTGTTACTCTATGATTGGGCTTTTTGTGCTGATACTTTCTACGCCCTTTTGAAGTGCTACTAAAACTTTGAGCGGTTAATTTGTAAGTGAGGATTTGATTTCCATATAAATTGCAGAGTGGGAGGCGTCTTCCCCTGTTCAGACTCTATCTGGTGCGTGTGTGTCACTGTCTCATGAATGTGATGCGATGCCACATCAAAGCTGTAAATTTTATTTTTCAAATTTAGAAATGGATTGCATTTACTTCATTTCGATTCGGGACCACTGCTTGAATGTGGTACATATATGATATAATCATATAAGATGGTCTTGGATATATCCATTATTAAAAATATAAATATATCAATGTTCAAAAAACTAAGAGATCCTAGACTAATGACTTGTCACCTAAATCTCATTAGGCCATATATAGTTCAATCAAATATAACTGGTATATCCAAGTGGTCTATTTTACTGAAAAGAGATTCCATTCTATTACTTTACTATAAGTACAAGATACGAGTGGAGGCTTTGAGATTCAATTACAACGCCTCAAGGCTAAGCCTTCCCTACTGATAAATATCGGATGGAGTGATGTTTTCTAATCACCGTGCATGCCAGTCATATGAGTCAAGTTGATATGACCATGTATTAAGCGGAAAACATATGATAGGTACATCTAGGTTGATTTGACACCTGAAATTAACTGTAGAGGAATTCAAACTGTATGCTGACAAAATAGGGGAACAATCAAAGAAATGCTTACAAATCTTATTAAATTTCCATTTCCAAAGTTTATATGATTTTAAATTAGCATGATGGAAGGCAGCTTAGCACAGGTCAAGGTCTTCAAGTATCTCGATGACTTATTATCCTAGGGAGAAATGTTAGATTGGCGTGTTAGTTAAGGTTGCATAATGTTGACAGCTGTATATTTAATAACCTTTCAACAGGGAGTTGGTTCTCGGTCAGTAGTAGCCTGGTAGATTCCTTGAAGTCCCCTCTTTAGTGAATTTTTGACACAAACATGCAATTTGGCAGCTTAATTCTTATTATCATCAGATCCACGTAGGTTTATGAAAAATTTATGACAATACCTGTGATTGGTTATGTGAAAAATTTAGGTCTATGTATTACTCGACACAAGCTTTCAGGAGAATGCACATTTGTGTTGAGGATATTTAAGTTTTAATATTTCGAACATGATTGACATTGAGACAAATTGTCTATTTTAACAACTGGAACAATCTTGTTTGCAAATAACCATAACAACTTTACCTCTTGGTTATGCTGCAAGGTATGATCCAGATTGATTGATCACAGTTGTTAAATAAAGATTCCTATCTATCAATTATATGTTAACAGGCATATAATTAAGTAGCTGGTAGCAGCAGAGACCTAGTTATTCCATGCTGGGAGAGAATGCAGTTAAATGAAGAATTTAAACCTAAGTCAAAGGAGTCTTTTCATTTATTTTTGGCTTCCTCTCTACCTTTAGACTTTTGTCAACCTTGAATGTTAGGAGGAGTTCTAGGAGTACATTGCTCCCCTTGAGGATCAGCTAGCCAAGTCCTGTTAGCCTTAGAAACCATCATGTAAATAGTATCAAATATTGTATTTACCCGTTCAACACGGTGGATATGAATTCAAATTTATGACTATAAAATATATTCGAATTTTGGTGGTTTTTTAACCCTAGGCAAACAAATTAGATGAACATAATTATATAAACAACAGTCAATGGCAAATGAGATAACAGTAACGCCAACAACTTTTTTTTTTTCTTTTCTAAAACTTGTTGTGTGCCTATTTGCACAATTCATTCCTATATGTGCTTAACTCCCTACTGCATCTACAAAAGCTCGTAAAGGCTAAAAAAAATGAGTAAAATGATTGCAGGACAATTCATTTATAGATGTGTTTGCAACTGGAGCAGGATTGAAGGTCCACATTTCAGAGAGGATCTCATTCTTGTAAGAAATGTGTTTAATAGACATTTAATACTTATTTTTTATTAGACATTTTTTTTTTCTGGAGAACAAGGGGTTGTACTCGGTTCCCTCACCCTTGACAAATCACAACTCTCTCCTTTAGAACTTGAGAGTTTACAAACAGATTCAATTCTCATCTCAATTGAGTTGCTATAGCTAAATACCCACATCATTTTTCATAAAAATTCTGAATTATTGATTTTCATTTTGTAGATCTTGTTCAATTTTTTGTGTGAATACAAATATTCCAAAATCCAGGATCCTTCTTCTTGACATTTTCCTACAGCAGCCTTCACAATACCAAAACTCCACCTCTATTGTCTATGCATTGCATCTTAGTAGAGTAATATTTCCAAAACTTTGTGCTATCATAGTCCGTTTTACAAGATCTGGATTGCTAGTTTCCTTCCTGAAGCATAAGTGCAACCACAAGAATTGTAATAAATAGTTTATATGAAAACACATTAATGTTATAAAATAAAACAAATATTACCAATGGAAAACAATAAAGTAAATCTTAATCATTATTTGATTCAGGTAGTCAACATTTTCTTGTCAGCTTCAGCTGCATTTACTACTTCCTCTAACTATGGAAAAGAGAATTTAACTTTACAATCCTCAATTAAAACCCCTCTATTGGCTAGCCTATCTGCACATTTGTTTCCTTCCCTTAATGTATGTGTAAACCTGATTTCTTCAAACTCTGTAGCAAGGTCTTGTATTTCCACAATTATCTCTTGTATGTTCCATGGAGCCTTTTTTTTTTATTAGACATTGAAATAAATGAAAATGTTTATTTGTATTTTTTGAATTTCATTGTGAATTTGACATTTGTTTTTTATATTGGTGATTTTTCTCGAATTTTATCCTTGTCAAACTTGAATCAGGCAACATAAATTTGATTACTTATTTGATCTTCTCTATCTCTCAATTTGTTATAGGTATTTCTCCCTTCCAGAACTATTTGCCCTTGTGCTTGGATCCAATGATCTATGTTTTAATTTCTTCAGGTTTGGCAAATATTCTATGATTTAACTCCAAATTTTAATTTGACCCTTCTTTGTTTGTTAGTTTTCAACTCCTAGGGTTCCCTTTTTGCCCATTTCATGTTGTCAGTAAATCATCTTTTAAGGCCCATTGATTTTTTTTTTTAGATTGGTTATAACTTATATATGAGATTGAAATGGGCCCCACCCATATTAAATCATGACCACATAGTGGTATTACAACAACTTGGTAATTATACATGTATCTCTTGGCAAGTTTCGAACCTGATCTCCTTGAAAGTTGAGGAATTTAACCAGTTGAGCTAATGCTATTTGATTTTGAGTCCCATTGATTTACCATGAACGTAAATATGAGTTTCATTTCATTTGTACCTTTATGGACAATTTCTCATCAATCATACTTTTAAGTGCGCAAGTGGCATTGAATTTACAGAAGGACAACTGAATCCCAACGTTAAATTCATAAAACTCAATTCTGATGAGTTGTGGAAAAATATGGAACTGCTTGTAATGGTAAAAAGCCTTTACTTTCTAACCTTTAAAATTTCATGGTTTTACCTTGATTTTCAAGATGTGAATAAGTCCTCCTGGGTTTGAATGGTGAAGGACGGCAGTTCCTTCCAATACAGCTTTTTTCCTATTTAATAGTTTCTTTTCTTTCATAGCCTTTACTACATGTTTGCTTAAAAGATGTTTTCACTTCTTTGCTTCGTTTCTTTTCATCTTCCTTTCTCTTCCTTATATCTACACTTGATCCAAAAATTGGAATTGTCAAATCTAGCCATCCAACTGAGTGGTGCCAAGGCCCAACCACTTATGATGAACTTATCCATTAGAAAGCCCATCAAAATTGTCCCTTATGAAAACTATTATGATTGACCAAGGCCGTGCGAAGATCTAGAATTGGATAGAGGCTGTGAAGCTGAAGCCCAAGAAGCCTGCATTCCATTAAATGACCTTAGCCAAGGTCATTCTACTCCCAGAATTTTGCAATGGACTGATTTTCATCAAGACCTTAAATGGCTCAATTTTGAGGCTGATCCATAGGGAGTATGTCTATAGTGAAGGTAGTTGCCGTCCTTTGACAAGGTGATCTTATGGCACACATGCATTGGGAATATGTTCAAACCATGAAGTAATGCTTGAAGATGACCCACCAGGGAAAGTTTCAACTTTCAAAGGATGGAAATATTTCACTACTATAGAATGGGAGGCATATCTTTTCATTTCAAATAAGACAAAGTATATATGTTATATGCTAATATTTAAGAAAAATCATAAAATTAAAAATTTAGTAGTACTATATACAAAATTTGGCGAATATGCTATTTTTATCAATATTTTATGTAAAAATTTGGCAAATATATTTTGAAAATTTTGGTCATTGGTGAATCAAAAATTTGAAAATTTCATGAAAAAGTAGCCAGTTGGCAAAAAATAGCCCATAAAAAATGCCTTGTGACCCACCTCTTTACATTAAGTTAATATAAAAAATACAATCAAAAGAGCTCATATTTTTCGCATTATTATTGACTTTTTATTTCGTATTCTAAGGCTTACTGTGCTGTTGCTTCAGCGTTCATGAAATTTGTGGTGTCAGAATTTGATCAATGGGTCACTGAAGATTGCTCTGCTTTTCCTAACCCAATGCTTACTTTGCTGCAATTGATATTTATTTCTCTCATAGTCTTTCTCTTAATGCATGGTGATGCTACAGGTCTTAAACTCATCATCTTTATTGGGACTTGTGTGTTTCATTTCATGTGTTAAACATGTCATTGTTATTGACTATTACTATTTAGTATTTACTGGCTCGATTTTTATGTATTGCAGCATACTGTGTTGTTGCGGATGAATCTGTTGGCAGGCAAGTACCAATGGCCTTTCTAGAACACATCAAGGATGACTTTAAGAAAAAATTTGGAGGAGGAAGAGCTGACACAGCTCGTGCTCACAGTCTTAACAAAGAGTTTGGGTAAGCATACAAATTTTTCAACAACTTTGGAACAACTAAAAAATTAGGAAAATCCTTTTCTGTTTGTGCATGTGTTAACGGAGTAAGTTGCTCCTTACCTTCTTGATTCCTGCAGTCCAAAGCTGAAAGATCATATGCAATACTGTGTTGATCATCCTGAAGAGATCAACAAACTTGCCAAAGTTAAGGCTCAGGTGTCTGAAGTCAAAGGTGTCATGATGGAAAATATCGAGAAGGTAACCTCTCTCTTGCAGACACTTTCAACTCTCTTTGAGACTGCATGTTCAACATAACCACACTCATTTGTGTGATTGAACTCTCTAGCATATTATAGTGCCGCGTGACTTTCTCCAAACCATAGTTACGATTCTTTCAAACTTCCGTATGCAATTTATATCAGTCCGATGTCTTGTCATGGCTGAATTTGTTGTGTTACGACTGACATCACAACTTCAGCTTCTTTAATAATTCTAATGTGTGCTTTATCCTTTGCTTGCAGCCTTTCTCACCTCAGTCTTTGGTGTACCATCTACAATGCATCCATTATCAAGGTAGGAAAAGGGAAAGGGGAACTAGATTTAAAAGGGAAAGTACACATTTATAGAAAGAAATAAATTTTATCCATGTGTGCAAGTGACCAAAGTAGGTTGGTGGGCCTCAAAAATACACCTTGTTACGATAAGATGGGTGCGCCAAGAAGAAGAGCTCTAAAGCCAAACTTAAAAATATAAAAATCTATTAGGTGGTGAGCCATGTCCGAGAAAATAAAAACTAGAAAAATCTAGTAAGTGTGAACCATGTCAGAGTGTGTAACATCATGCAGTATAAATGTATAACATCATGCAATACAAGCACAATACAAATGTTGTCAATCGTAATGTGAGACAAAGGTCCATTCTAAAGAGGTAGATAAAGCTCATAGAGGCCACGATTGGAAGCTAAGATTGGAACTACTCAAGCTTGATAGGTACAAGATCAACATCAACATCAGTCACCATGAAAGAGCCAATTCAAAATTTCATGATATTCATGAGAGAGTGACTTGGGATATGAGGACAAGTCTGAGCACTCTGAGGAGGTTGTTGGGAATGACTCCCCAAGAATTCTTCTCTCATTCAAAGTTGATGGTCATCTAGATTTCATCTTGATTGCTTGGACTGTGGGTGTAATGGGTTGTGGTAAACCCTTTAAGTCAAGGGGTAGTAGATTCACCATGTTCAACATGTGAAGAGGAGGAAGAGGAAGGTTTGCTGATACCGGCTTCCTAAGGACGACACCTTCTTCGAAATCTAACCGATCATCGAATGAGCATTTACTGCTATCAATTGTCCGAAGAGGCTATTGTTATTTTTTGAGAATATGGCAGAATTAGAGTCTGCATATTTGTCATGTTGTGCACACACTCACCCCAATGGTTACGGTTATTCTTCATATTTTTGAGCTCTGGTGAGAGTTCTTTAAAAGCAGACCTGTGCTACAGAAAGACATCCATTCATCTTGACCAACTTTGACACCTGAGAATTGGGCAATTGGACCTCTATCACCTTTGTTCAAGCATCTGAGATCTTTGGTTGATATCACCTCCAATCATCTTTGACCAAGTTGAACTTCTTAAGCGTATGGCCGTGGAGACTTTTGCTGCTTCAATCTCCAAGACTTTGATCCTGTGTTGACTGGGCTGCTAATTCTTCAATCAGGTAATTAGGATTTCTTAGGGTGATCACATCTCCCTCTTAGGCTTCACTTCTAGCAAGATTTTGCTCATCGGACATCTACTGCAATCAATCTTGTAAGGATTTTGCGTGTCTTGATCAGACCTATGATTATGTGAAATTTTCATGCTACCTTATCTATTAGATTGTGGACCTCTGATCCTCTCTGCTCAACCTCTTTCATATATTATCTTCAGTCGACCATTCTCTAAATTGGGCTTCCGCTCAACTCCAATCTTTAGAATTAGTTGACTTACGACCAGTCAGACTGCTGCTCTCTTAGTGAATTTCTGATTTCAGATCGGGATTTTGATTTTTTATTAGATCTGGGCTAGGAGTTCAGAACATGAATCAGGTAGTACTGTAGGTTGTCATTGGTTTCTTTGAATGACCTCTCTAGATAAATGTAGTTTTGGATCCAAAGAGGTCCTCCCCTCTGAGATATTTTCATGCATTGTGTTACTTTCCTTGAGCATTATTATCCTTGGTTGGCCACAAAAACAGTGTCCCATATTTGGACTTCTACTTGAAGATTTCTATGTATGTTTCTTGGGTCAACATTATCTTGATAGGTAATTTTAACACCTACACTAGGACCTGCCAAGCACTTCTTCTTGATCTAGCAGAGGACGATATTTGCCTTTTTGAGCTAGATGTTGATGACCTAGAGATGCAAAGAGATTTGTCCAATCAATAAAATCTTTTTTGTGCCTATGGGAGACACTTTTTCTACCTATGCAAGTCACATTGCCTCTTCATTCTTGATGGCCCTCCTTCCTTCTTGTAGTTGAGGAGATTCCCTTCTTACGTGCATGGTGGGAGCATGATTATGGGTGGCTATATTGTAGCTACTATGCCCATAATTCATCATATTTGCCATTTCCATGTTTGCACCCAACTTTCGCTAGGCCACCATGCAAACTTATATTTTTCAATGAGTTTACACAGGTTTTTATGAGGGGTCCTGGTCCCCTCATACTGAATGGGGTTTGAACCTTGGACCTCTCAAATAGAGGCCAAAGCCCTTACCACTGCAGTAAGCTTGCAGCTAAATTTATATTTACTCTTGCTACTTTTTTGCTCTCCCTCCCTCGCTGCAATGTCTTTAACTAACCTCTATGTTTCTATTCGACTTTGCAATAATTTGTAACATCTTGGCAAATTTTGTAATTAGTACTATTTTGGATTCACTTACAGACATTGAAACGATTTCTTTCTTTTTATCATTTTGCTTGCTTTGATGTTTGGTACATCGATGTTTATTTTACGTGAATTTACCAACTTATGTTAGGGGATTACTTATCTCCATAGCCTCAATCGTGACCAAATATGATTTCCTCCTACATTTCCTATCGAATACTGCTCTTGATTCTTCTCTTTGCAAGGTCCATCTCTCCATGCCATCCCACAACTTTGGGTCCTCTCCTATGAATTGTTGGTATGGCGAGGACTATACAAACATGTGTAGGAGATCTTGCTTTGCCCTAGCACATGATGTCATCACCATTCTTTCCACCCATAGAGAGTATCTTTGTTTACTTATATGCAAAAAACATGAATTTTTATCTTCTAGAGAAGCAAGTTGCTCAATGGCTTGCGTAATTTCTCCATCCTTCTTCCAAGAAAGTCTGACCCCTCTGGTATTGACACCTAAACTTGGTTTTTGCATGCCACTTCCCTTTACAACATCCTGTCCCACCCGGCTTTCAACTCTTTTCACCCCCTACTTATTTTTATATCTGGGGGATACCAGCACAGCTATTTGGAAGTTATGCACCGACAAAGCTGTCGAATGTGAAGGGCTTGAGTCTGAACTTTTCAAATATGGGATTGAGTCCCTAGCATATCCCGTTGTATTGTTATTCAATGAGGTCATATTTTGTGGTTTTCCTTTATGTTGTTATCAACATATTAGTCATCCCATTCATAAAGGTGAAGACTTCTCAAACCAAAACAGTTCCACGATTGTTATGATTGGATAAATATATGTCACACTTAATGCTAGAGGTCTGAACATGTCCACTCTTTGAACAACTTGAGAGTGGTTGCTTCAAAGGGAGATTGCAGGTTGAGTTTTTGAGAGGTTTTTGGATTACGTACTGTTCATGCTATCCTGGAGGGGGATCAAGCAATGTCTTCTAAACTCTTTTGTTGTTTTATTGACTTCAGAAAGGCCTTTAATACAATGCCTCAACACTAGTTATTCTGGAAACTATGAATTGTGGGTGTCTTTGATCTTGTCATACCAACTATCACGGGGCTTTGTGAGACAATGGTTGGTTGGGCAGCCCATAGGTTCTTTGATGAGATCAAGAGTACTTTTGGTGTTAAGCAAGGACGATCTCGTTTGCTGATACTCTTTGACATAT
Source organism: Wollemia nobilis (assembly GCA_028583015.1). NCBI lineage: Eukaryota > Viridiplantae > Streptophyta > Pinopsida > Araucariales > Araucariaceae > Wollemia > Wollemia nobilis. Next base: position 1,494,349 of record JAQPPZ010015344.1, read on the forward strand.
AAATTTGGAGCTTGAGGATTTCATTTGGTGGCATAATCATGCAGAGGATAGATCTCTTACATCATCTCTTGATTGCCATATTGCTCTTTTTTGATGATGCATATTCACTCCCTTGAGGGTTTGCAAAGATAGTGTGGTCCACTTGCTCTATTCTATTACTATAGAGAGCTGAAGGTCAACCTTAGGAAGACTAAGGTTATAATCTTTAATATCTTCAAAAATGTGCATGATATTAATGCCTTTGAAGAGATGGAGGTGGACAAGCTTTCTCAAAAGCTAAAGGATGTCGAAGAAAAGGAGAACAGCCTGCTTGTGCAATCTACATGCAAGCCTCCGGAGAATATGGATTGTGTTGTAGCTCTAAATGATGTAGGGCAGGATTTTCTTGATCTCAAGCATGGCACTTAAACTTAAACTTCTTATTGGGGTGGGCAGAACTATTGACAATACGTTTGCACATTAACGAGACTTTACTCTATTTGCATCCAATACAGTGGCACATCAATTAGGCATACACAACTAAGTTCTATGGGTACCCGTGGGTCCTGTCATGTTGTAACAAGCATTTTAGGATTTTTGGGACATGTACTAGATATCTTGCTAGCATCCCACTCTCATGAGGTTTTAGGCTGGCCATCCTTGAGATGCTTCAGAGCTTTAGGGTCTCTCCTTGAGACACCTTAGGGCTGGGGGACATTTGGGCATGTAGGAGATGCTCGAACATCCTTGAGCTTGTGAAGAGATTTTCAGGCTGCTGTGTTGGCTGACCTCAGGATGGCTGGGTGTCCCAGACAACATTCAACCCTTTGGCAATAAAAACAAAATATAAAAGAAAAATGAGAAGAAAATGTAATCTAATAAAATAATAAAATAACGTAGTTCTTGTAAACAAAAATAAACATCAATAAATAAAATTGCATTGTGCGCCTCACTTGAATTCCTTTATTTCTCTTTTGTTCATAACAAAGTTGTATTGTATGGCCCATGCTAAGGTTTCGCAGGAAGAAGTTTTCAGCTCCATGGAGATCAGGCCATCGAAGTCATACAAAGAGCCAATCTTGAGGTCTAAGACATATAGAGAGTGAGACATACTAAGAACAGAGCCTGTAATTCACAACATACAAAGCACCATACAAAAAACCCTAGACAGAGAAAGCATTTAGTGCATATAAAAGGGTTTATTAGGAAAGACCAAAACACAAATCAAAGCCTACAGAGGACGAGGGAAAAAAAGGAATTTCAAAGCCAAGAATATATCTTGAATGAAACTTAGAAATGCTCGTTTCTAGGGCAAAGATATTCATGTGTGCCTTTAAGGGAGGCAAGAATACAGAATATCCATGTGTCCAAAATTCTAGAACTGTGTCCGGTTTTGAGATGTTATTGAGGCGCTGCATGCAGTTGCGATATTGTGGTGTTATTGCAGTCTCATTACATAGGACATTACTGCAAAAGGGATACTGCTCATGCCATTTGGAAAATTATCATGCGCATCTATAATTTGGTTTTGAGAAACCTATTATCTCTGGAATACTAGGCTATACTCTGCAACAAAAAATTATGGTTATTCTACCAAAATTCAGAGACAAAAATTGCATAAGAACTAAACTTGAAAAATAGAAATGTGAAATCAAATATTTCTTTTTAAATTATATTTTATTCTGTGAGCATTAACAACTTCATGGGATTGAAAAATAGAAATATGAGGGTCAGGGTTTTCTTGATACAACAACATAGAGTAATCTATTATTTGATAAAACTTGTGCTTTGTCTAATAAACTGAGAAACCTAGAGAAATAGGTTTTGTCCGAGGAAATAAAAAATTCTGGAGAAAGTGAGCAGTTTGGAATTGTCCTTCGACTAAAACATGAAAGTTTCTATATGTTGGATGTTCCCAGAGATTTTTGTTTATTGCAGTCTAAGGGTGACTTTCAAACCATGTTGGGTTGGGGGAGGAAAAAAGAAGAGAAAAGGAGAGAGAAAAAAACAATATTTTGGAACTGTGGGAAAGTCATAAATTTCTATTGGCAGAAAAGGTAGAAACAAAACTTTGTTACAAACTGAATCTTGAAACAATGTTTACCGTTTGCTGTGGTTTTTTCCCTTTTCTAATCAATTTGAGTAATATCTGGAAATTATGTTTGTTGTGGGGTTGTTTGCACATAGTGATGATCTCTCAGTAAATTATGGCCAATATCCAGAGCCTAATATTTCCTGAAGCCCAAAAATTCACCATGCAGAACTTAAATGGCCAGAGTCAGATTGTAGAGTCTGAATATCAAGATTGTGAGCTATTAGTTCTGGAAAAAGCAAAGGCTGGCAATTGGTTCTCTCTACTTTGACAAGCGACACAAAAAGGCCTTGCCCATTCTCTAGCTGTCCATATTAGACAAACCAATCCTTGAAGTGAGGAATGCTACTTCTGTGGCAGTTTTGTGAAAAAGCCTACAATATTATCTAACTACAGAAAAGGCAGGTTGTATTTGAACAATATGTTCTATTCTATGTTTAACAGAGCTTGTAGGATGGCTATGACATGGTACGACAAAATGTATCTCTGGACAGATGTGGCTTGGCCTCGGTTTTGGGATGATGACATGACGACTGGGGATGACATATATAAATCTATATAAAAATATGAAAAAATTAAGACACAAAATGCATTTTTGTAAGCATGCATATGTAACATTTTTCAATGAAGTAGGTAATCAAGCAAATTATATTGCCTTAAAGGGTCCATACATTAGCAAAATATAAAACCGTGTTCATGCATTAAAGTTTTAAATTTGAATCAAATAGCATTAGCTTAAATGGTAAAAAATGTGGCCTCCCAATGGAAAGACCTAGATTCAAATCTTGCCAGGCCATATAATAATAATAATACTACCAGGTGGTTTGGTGAAATACCATGATAACATGGTGATGATGTAATACGGGTGGGGCCCGATTCAATCCCATATAATCAATAATTTTTTTTTTTTTGAGAACATTACAAATTATAACCATAAGACTTAAGAGTAAAACTTAAGAGAGTCTAAATTATAGTCATAGTCCATGTTCCAACTGTCTAGTACAAACAAAAAAAAAAAAATCTGAGATATATATGTTCTAAACGTTTCTATGTTTTTTTTACTTTTGTTCCTTTATTTGGGTTCAATTTTTGTAAGGCTTTTTAATCTCCAATGGGGACTTGGTTGTTTTAGATGGACAACTGTCCTGAGGACGGGGAAGGGGGTGTCTTGGTCCACCTCTGCCATCTTGAGAACATTTGGGTGTCTTTGAGATGCTGTGGTAGTGTTTTGGTGCCCCCATGACATTTCAAGGATTCCAAGGCATCTTGGGCACCTTGTATCTCGAGGATGGCTAGCCACCTGTCAGGATATTTTAGTGATGACCCTCTCAAATCTGGGGAAAAAGTGTGATGCTGGGGGGTGTTTCCTCGTTGTCTAAGAGTCCTTGAAATGCTATTATATGGGCCTCAGGGAGTTGAGATGCCTCCTTGCGGAACATTGGTTGTTTTTGGCCAAAATGGTTAAGGTAGTTCTTTATTAGGCCATCTTCTGAAACTAAAGGATCTTAGTGATCTGTTGGATGGGATAGGGAAGAAAGTAGAGGAGGAAGATATGTTTGTTTGGTTTTAAATAATTTTGGTTCATATTATGTAGTATGTTTGAATTAGTTGGCAAAAAGATAAGCTTCGAATTTTGAGAAATGTTCATCTTTTTTGTTGCAAAAGGATTGTATGTTGATGTGGTTGGGAGAGTCCAATTGCAATTGTACAAAGAGCAACTTTGCAGCAAAACATGAACACAAGCCCAACCATCATTACTAGGTTCGATTGAACTTGGCCTAGATTCGGTCCAACTCCAAACTTTTCGGACAGTCCAAAACGATTTGGTTTGATCTGAACCATTTTTTTAATAATAGTTTATAAAAATGCTTGTAAATTTTTTGAACAAAAAAAGGTAGAAAAAGACCAAATATGTACCTAAATGATGTGAAGCTTAAGTCGGTCCTCACTTTGTTGGATCAATTCTACGAACCCTTGATCATGAATATGCTCTCGAATTCTTTTCAAACTTGCCTTCAACCTTGCAATAGTCTTCACATTCATCATTGACTCTATCTTTCTCACTTAAAGGCCTTTGAAAGCCTTTTGTATTTTAATAAATGTAGTTGCCTTGATCACTTGTGGCTGCCAACATGAATTCTTCCTCTTCACCTTTCACTCTTCAGGCTTGGAAGGATTCATGAACTCTATGGGAATCTCAATGTTGTTGGTTGATTGTTAAATTGTAGACAAAGATGGATGTATGTTATACATAGAGGAAAAAGAAAACCCCTTCCCATAAATTCTGAAATGTTTTTTTTATTTTAAATAACTTAACTCGAATGCTAAAACATTTTTGTAGTATTGTATTCTTTGGAATGAATAATCATTTTCATTTTCATTTTTAAATTTATTTTCTATTTTTCTATTTTAAGCAAAAAGGGTTTTACAAGGCCCCCTTCCAAGAAGAAAAACTATAAACAAAGCAACAAAAAGCTAGGCAAAATACAAAATGATGGCATAACCTCTCACTGATAGCTAGCATTGGATGACCAAAAGACCTATAGAAGCTCATAAAACAACATTTTCTAGCCCAATAACAAAAGCGTTAAGGCCATGACTTAAACTCTTCAACCCATAAAAAACAATTGTTATATGAAGAAACCAAGTACAAGATATCGAGATCAAGCACCTCTCCCTACTGTACGACCACTTCTTGGGATTGCCATGTCATAACCACTAGTCGTTGCTTGCCAAGGCCAAAGCTCTCCTACCTAAGCTTCCACTAGCTATTCAACATGCTTAAATAGAATAAATCCGTCCACGCCACAAGAAGATCGTGAGCAACCATCTATACGAGCAACACTCAAAAAAGCTCAATGCCAAGCTTAAGTCCTCACCCATGGATGAGTAGGTTTGGACAAGTATAGGTTACATTACAAATGGGAGGTACAAAACCCTCATATATCCAATAAGCTTATCTTCTTGCTTCACAACAATTGTTGGATCTACAAGAACCATCAACAATTGGATCAAAGCCATGCTCAAGTTGTCCCCCAATGGACGAGCAAGCTAGGCCACAATAATTGGTTGTGCTTGTGGACGTCCACAATACGCCCATACATAGAGTACCCCTCAACCAAAGCACCTCATGAACCCTTGTTTTTCATTGAATTCCACTTGCTATAGGCCTTCTGTCAAACAACTAGCATGCATCCTTAGGACTTCTCTCCAAAAGAAAGCCATAGGTTGCCAAGGCCGAAAATCCATCACAAGTTTCAAATTACCTCTAACAAAACCCTAGCATACAACTTAATGACTGCATTGAGCATCTACATTCATTGCCTTGGAAAAAATATCATACACCATATCACAAAAAAGCAACGCACCATGCATCCTTAGGACTTATCTCCAAAAAAAAAGCCATGGGTTGCCAAGGATGAAAATCCATCACAGGTTTCAAACCGCCTCTAACAAAACCCTAGCTTACAACCTAACGATCGCATTGAGCATGCACATTCACTACCTTTGGAAAAACTCCCTTACACCATATCACAAAAAAACAATGCACCAATAAAAACCTTGAATAGACCCGCCATATGGAGGGTACCCACCTTCCCCTGCCTAGGGTAGTGGCATTGCCCCATATCTAAGGTGGACCACCAAAACCATCCACAAGAAAAGATTTGGCCCATGCACTCTATTTAGCAACCCAAAATCTTTGGGCCTTTGAGCAGTTGTTCCCAAATGGTTCCAAAAACTTATTGAAACCCTCCTCTGTCACAGTGGGAGCTAGCCCCTCACAAAAACACAGGCCAAAGGAAGCACATCATAGAGGTGGGTCAAAGCATATGATGAGAGGCAGTACGTTGGGATTACTCTTATGGTTCATTAAAGCCACCAACATTGACACAAATGAATCAACTCTGAAACCACCCAAAGTTGTAACCTGTGCAATGGATGACTTCTGCCCCCATACTGCAACGAAGCCATTGCACCATGCTAAATATTGGTGGCACCACTCTGTCCTTACAAAGGAAGAAGAAAGCCAAGCAACTACAGGAGAGGGACATCAACCCCAGACTTGCGGTGACCTGGTTAAGTGTTGAAACACTGCTACATCGGCAAAACCCCACCATAAACATTGCTCCAAAAACCCTTACAAATCTTTCAACCCTTCCTGAAATTGGATCCCCTGAACTTGCAAAGCATGACAAGAGCAAACTAGGTAGGGTTTTCATAGAAGAAATTGCATAGTTACCAAGGCTATACCACCTAGATTTTGCTAAGCTAAAAAACTCACAAAAATCCCTTCTCCTAAGCTTGGAACCACCATTACTTCTCAGAGCACTCAATAATTGAGAACACTTGCATTATTGGTGATGAGACCCACGTGCGTGTGGACTACTGGCAAGGACGCCACTTGCATTATCGGTGATGAGACCCACGTGCGTGTGGACTACTGGCAAGGACGCCACTTGCATTATCGGTGATGAGACTCGGGTTCAACTCCCACAGCAGATGTGTATAAGAGGTATTGATAAAAAAAAAATTGGGAACACGAGTGCCTTGACGCAACCATGTTAGGACGGACATTTTCCTTGTAAATCTTCCTCGCATTGCTCTTGAAGAATTTTGCTTTTTTTTTTTCCTACGTTATTTTCCTTTCTAAAATACCATCTTCATCATCATTTTTTTCTTATTTATGGGCTTGGAAGCAAAAAATTATTAAGAGAGGGCTAATCTTAGTATATATGATCTACAATATATACAAATCATATATTTCATTTTGTAAATATAGAGATTACTGGAAGTATAATCTAAGAAATGAAAGAGGTCATTATATTAAAGGACATGGTGATGTTCATGAAAATGTATGGTATACTATCTAGAATGTACAATATGTCCTTTTGAACAAAAATCCCTAATCCCTTGTCCATAAGTGAAATCACAAAAAATCCCCATTTGTCAATCTTTTTTTGTGGGAATAGATACGAGGTGATGCATGGCCTTAACAACAAAGTAATTGCTGTTGGTGGTGGTGTGAAGGGATTATACAACTTGGTTGATGCCAAAGCATCAAAATCATTTTTTGACAATTGAGCACAATATGTTTGTACTTTTGTGCAAGAGCATTCTTGATGTTGAGTCAAGTGCAATACAAACTTGTAATGATGGTGATGCAGTTAACTTTTGTGTTGATGATGATGCTGCGCATATGGTTGATCATGATGAATTCCATGTTGATATATTGTTGATACAAGTACTTTTTATAGTGATGCACCTAATGATGGATTCAAGTGCTTTGAAAAGTACACCAAATGTATTGGTTCCAAGTAATTGTAGAAGATGGGATTTGATGGCATAGGATTAGAGAAAAATGGACAGAAAATTTAGAGGCCCATAGAAGTGTGTATGAGGCCCTATAATTGTTTACGATGCCAAAACATGAAGTCTTTGGGTATTTTGATGAAACAAGTAGTTTGAAAACTATTTTTGTAAAAGTGAAATTGATGTTGTGAGTGATGACAAGCAAATTCGAAACACGGACCAGGTTACAACGATAGTGGCAAGAGAGCAAATATGAAAAAAAAAGTTGGAATTTACAACTTTGTGGATTTTGTGTTTTGATAAACCATTGTGAGCAAGTATGATGGAAAAAGCATAGTGAAATAAAAAGGCGTGTTTTGTATAGAGATAAAGTTCAAATTGATTATGATAGGATGAATTTGAAACAGTTTGTCAGTATGTTGAATAGATTTTACATAAGATGTTCCTTTTGTTTAAAACAAACTGTTGCATGAGATCCATTATTTGAGCATTTTATTTGCCCATGTCTAAGAGGGATATATATAAGATTAGATTTCAGGATCATAGAGACTTGCAATATTATATTTAACGTTGTTATTGTTGTTGAACCATTGCAAAGATTAGGTATCAAAGTGTGTTTGATGTGGTGGTTGAGGGTTAGACAATTGAAAAACCTGTGTTGTAGATATTTGCCATCATTGTGTGTTTGTTGTAGTGGTTGAGGGTAAGCTAGTCACAAACCCCATGTTCTAAATATCTGTCATCATCTTGTGTTAGTTGAGGTGGTTGTGGTTAACTGTTCAGAACTCCGTCTTGATAGTGGTTTACAATAAACCTGCTCAAAACCCTATATTGTTAATGGTTGAGGGTGAACCAAAGAAAACCTTGTAATTGTAATATTTTGGCCTGGTTGAGCGTACATCAACAAAATCTTTCATAGTTGGTTGAGGGTCAACCAAAACAAACAAAAGCCCATGTAAATAGTTGAGGGCCAACCAAAGAAAACAAAACTGCATGTATGCATCTTTGTACACTTTGCAAAGTGTTGAAAAGGAGAAACATGAATCCGTACACTTTGCAACAATTTGGAGTAATGTGAAGGAGAGGCTCAATGAGATGCAAGGTGCACAGTGGGAATGTATATGAAGTGAACCAATATTCAACATCATGAGTTAGTGCACTCAACTGTTGGAGAGGATAGTTATCCTTGCAATTTGGTGAGATGGAATGATGTGTAGAATTATGCTTTATATTTAAAAACGAATGAAATCAACTGCATTGCCCCAACAAAAAAGGAAAAAATATCACTAAGGAAGATGCAAGCCGATATGTTGAAGACACATACATCGGCCCAACCTTCCTTTGTGAGTGAAGTTGATGAATGTAGTTCATATAAAGCTCCATGTGCTTAGTTTATTGATGCTACATTGAATTGCAAACAAGTTGAATAGTACTCAATTATCACAACATAGAGTAACAAAGCCTTTATGAGTAAGGCCCAACAGCATAAGACCCTTGTGCTTCTCAATTTGACCATTCACACTAAACTTGGTCTTGTTGACCTATTTAAGGGCAACGATGTTCTTGCCCTTGGACAAGCGGACCAACTCCCAATTCAATTCTCATGAGAAAATTATACTCTACCTGCATTGCATCTTCCCACTTGAAACATCTCTTGGCTTGAGATTAAGTGGGAGGGTCTCCAACATCAACCTTGTTGTGTAAAGCTTGGGATGGGAGGGCTTTCGATGACACTTTTATTGTAGAATGGGCTTCAGATCCTTAAAAAAGTTTGAGCCCACATGGGCACAAGGTGATCCATACAAGGAATGTGCTCAAGAGGTGAGCAGACATCAAGAGAAGCGATATCAAGAATTGAAGAATCTACCATATCATTAGGATTTGAAGAGGCATCCGACATAGTAGCACAAGGCATAGGGGGATCACATTCCTCAAGCAATGAACTAAGAGGGAGGATCAATCATACAGGTAGGAAGAACCAAATGGAAGAATGATCACTATGATCTAAGGCTGAAGAGAACTAATTCCATGAGGAGAACAAATGCAAGTATTAATAGGAGCCAACCAAGTTCGAAGAATCAACAAGAAGGTTCAAAAGGCATCCAAAAATACTTGAAAATGGAATCTCCTCAAACTCTACATCATGAGGAATGATAACATCCCAAGTAATTGAGTCATAAAGGCAATAAACTTTTGATTGCTTATTGTATCCCCCAAAAATGAATCTACGACTCTTTAATTGAAGTTTATCTTGCTTCTCTTTAGGAATGTGAGCCTAAACAATTGAACCAACAATCTTGAGATGAAAAGCCGAAGGTTTCTTCCTTGTCCACTGCTCATAGGGAGCTATAACCTGACCGTATGGGCCTATTTCCTGTTGATAGTATATGCAACACAATACGTAACTTCACCCCAAAACCTAAGTTGCATGCGTTGGGCATGCATATTGCAATGGTCTACTTCCATGATGGCCCTATTCTATTAGGAACCTTGGAGTAAAGTAAAAGCACATCCACACTATATTGCAATACTAACAGAAAATAAGCTTGAAATTAACAATATAGCAGGACGAAATGGAAATGCAACAGATTCTATTGCAGAAAACAAGAACACATTACAGAATTGCAAGCCTCTTCGAGGGGGCAACCTCCTTAGAAGAAGAGCTTAAATACAACAAAATATGAGATATCTCTTCTCTTGCCCCCTTGGCTCTTTTAAAGACTTGGCTACCCTAACCCTAATGCTCAAGGGTTCCCATCCTCGTGTAAGTGGGGGCCTGAGCTAGTAACTCCTAAATAATAACGATTACATATTTAAACGTCGTATTTTTATAATAATTAACAATTACATCATATGGGCCCATAAACCTAGGTGCCTGAAGCACTACATGACTTAACAATTATTAATAACATTAAAATTGCGTTTTAAAATGCCCATCCCCTTCAAAAAAGGTTTGTCCTCAAAGCTGAAGATGAGGAAATTGCTGCTGAAGTTGTGGAAGAGACTCCCATGTGGCATCTTCTTGCTGTAAACCCCGCCACTGGACCAAGACTTTAGTATTGGTGCAGTTATGGAGAGTGTGGGTTTTGCGATCTAGAATGTTGTCAGACTCCAAGATGATTGGACCTTCATCATCCAACTCGGGGAGTGTTGATTGGACCTGAATGTGGTTACCGAGTACCTTTTTGAGACAAGGAAGAAGACTGGATGGATATTGGAAGAAGGTGGTAACGCAAGCTTATAGGCCACTTGTCCAATCCACTGCCATTCCTAGTAGGGTCCATAAATCCATGTCACCAACTTTTTATGAGCACGAAGTTGTATTGAAGTTTGCTTGTAGGGTTGGAGTCGAAGGAAGACCGTATCACCTTCATTAAAGCTACTCTTGGAACGATGTTGATCAGTCTGTTGTTGCATCCGATTTTTATCCATAACCAAGTTGTCCTTCGACTGCTGTAATAGTTGGGTATGCTCTTGAAGGGTTGCATTCGCCGCCTGAACTTTGGAATTTTCGGGAACATATGAAGAGGGCAACAAAGGTGGGTGCCTCAAAAGGAGTCATTTTGGAGGTTGTGTGAAATGAAGTATTGTACCACCATTCAGCCAATGGCAGCCACTTAGCCCATTGTGTTGGTTGCTTGGAGGTAAAACAACAAAGTTAGGTTTCCAAGCATTTATTAACAATTTCAGTTTGCCCATCCATCTGCAGATGGTAGGCTGATCTCATTCACAATTGTGTTCCCTACAATTTAAACAATTCTTGCCAAAAACTAGTGAACGTCGGGTCATGGTCAGATACAGTGATTTTGGCATACCATGAAGGTTAAAAATGGAGTCCTTGAATGTTTGAGCAATGGTGGAGGCATGGTAAGGATGGGTGAGGGAATGAAAATGAGCTTACTTTGAGAAACGGTCTACCACTACAAGAATCACCAATTTCTCCTGAGATTTAGGAAACCCTTCAATAATGCAAGCTTATAGGCCACTTGTCCAATTCACTGCCATTCCTAGTAGGGTCCATAATCCATGTGACCAAATTTTGATGAGCATGAAGTTGTATTGAAGTTTAATTGTAGGGTTGGAGTCGAAGGAAGACCATATCACCTTTATTAAAGCTACTCTTGGACGGTGTTGATTAGTCTGTTGTCGCATCCGATTCTGATCCATAACCAAGTTGTCCTTCGATTGCTGTAAAAGTTGGGTATGCTCTTGAAGGGTTGCATTCACTGCCTGAACTTTGGAATGTTTGGAAACATATGAAGAGGGCGACAAGGGTGGGTACCCATAAATTGCCTCAAAAGGAGTCATTTTGGAGGTTGTCTGAAATGAAGTGTTGTACCACCATTCAGCCAAAGGCAGCCACTTAGCCCACTGTGTTGGTTGCTTGGAGGGAAAACAACAAATTTAGGTTTCCAAGCATTTATTAACAATTTCAGTTTGCCCATCCATCTACAGATGGTAGGCTGATCTCATTCGCAGTTGTGTACGCTGCATTTTAAACAATTCTTGCCAAAAACTAGTGAAAGTCGAGTCACGGTCAGATACGATGATTTGCATACCATGAAGTGTAGAAACGGAGTCCATGAATATTTGAGCAATGGTGGAGGCATGGTAAGGATGGGTGAGGGAACGATAATGAGCATACTTTGAGAGACGGTCTACCACTACAAGAATCACCAATTTCCCCCGAGATTTAGGAAGCCCTTCAAAAAAATCCATGGAGATATTAGTCCATACATTTTCTGGGATGGGTAACAGTTGTAAAGTGCTTGGAGTACGAACTGTTTCACCCTTCATCCGTTGGCAAACTTCACATTCCACCACAAAAGTTTGAATCTCTTTTCACTCCCTCCCAATAGAAGGATCAATTAGCTCTCTCATATTCAAAAATCCTGAATGGCCCACAGTGGGTGAAGCATGCATTTCTTTCATGATGTCTTCACGGAGTGATGAAGTTTTAGGAACAACAATGCGAGCTTGGTATATTAACAATTGTCCATCCCATGAATACCTAGTGTGCGAATTGGGATCCCTTTGGAATTGTTCCTGCAAAGTTTGTAAGGGCAGGTCCTTGGTTACCTTCGTCTTGAATATGGGAGACCCATTGGGGAAGTGGGAATGATAGGGCACACATTGCCGCCTGATCCTCAAGCTGATAGGAGAGGGCATCTGCCACAAGATTCTCCTTCCATTTTTTATACACAATTTCGTAATCATACCCCAACAATTTGGAAACCTATTTTTCCTGTGCTGGAGTAGATACCCTTTGTTCCAAAAAATATTTCAAATTTTGATGGTTTGTTTTGATAGAGAAATGCCTCCCAATAATATAAGGTTGCCAATGATTAACAACATGGAGGATGGGCATCATTTCTTTTTCATAAGTGGATTTCCCCAAATTTTTTCCTGACCATGCCTTACTAGTGAAAGCTAGGGGTTGCCCTTCTTGCATGAATACGACACCAATGCCATGTCTTGAAGCATCACTTTCAGTTATAAATGGTTTGGAAAAATTGAGAGTGGCTAACATTGGCATCAAAATCATGGCTTCCTAAAGATATGCAAAAGCTTTTTTGCTAGAGCTGACCACATGAATGAGTTATTTTTTAACATGGCGGTTAGGGGGGTTGCTATTTTTCCATAACTTTGTACAAATTGTCGGTAGTAGCCAATGAGACCCAAGAATCCATGAAGCACCTTGAGAGTTTTTGACTTAGGCCAATTTTGAATAGCTTCAATTTTCTTCGGATTAACCTTAACTTCCTCATGTGAAACAATATGCCCTAAGTATTCGACCTCTTGCATACCAAAGGAACATTTGGATTGTTTAACAAATTACTGATGGTCCTGTAATAGTTGCAAAGTTTGATCCATCTGTTGCAGGTGCTCGACCCAAGTGTGATTGTAGATGAGAATGTCATTGAAGAAGACCAAAACAAACTTGCAAAGGAATGGGTGGAAGACATTGTTCATGAGGCTTGGGAATGATGAAGGTGCATTAGTTAGGCCAAAAAGTAAGACCAAAAATTCATAATGGCCCTCATGAGTTATGGATGTTGTTTTTGGAATGTCTTCTTCTTGATGGTATCTCAAGCAAAGATCCAGCTTGAAGAAAAATTTGGCACCATTTAACTCATTTAACAACTCGTCAATAATAGGAATAGGAAACTTGTCCTTAATGGTGAGTTTGTTAAGTTCACGGAAGTCTATACACAGTTGCCACCACCCATATTTTTTTTTGACCAATAGTACCGGTGAGGAATAGGGATTGTTACTAGGTCGAATTACCCCTATTTTCAATAACTCCTGGACCAACTTCTCAATTTTTGATTTTTGTGCATGTGTATTTGTAGGGTCGGATGTTAGGTGGCAAGCTTCCTGGTACCAGTTGGATTGTATGGTCATGGGAACGACATGGAGGTAATCCCGTAGGTTCCACAAAAACAACATTATGTTTAGTCAAAATGAGTTGCAAATCCCCTTGTGGTTTAGTTGCTTTAGTATTCTGAGGTTGGATTGTAAACAACTGGGCTACTACTCCATGTGAAGATTTTTAAATAACTTCTCCATTTGAATTGAACTGATAACCTGCGGTGATCTCGCATGTGAGCCACGAAGAGTGTATGACTTCCCATTATGAGTAAATTGCTTCCAAAGTTCGGCAAAGTTCCAGGTTACTGTTCCTAAGGTACGAAGCCATTGTGCCCCCAACACAACATCACATCCTTCTAATGGAAGTGCAAACATAGCAGTTTTAAGTTCATTTTCCCTTGTCTTCAACTTAACATTTCAGCATTTCCCTTAACAAGGTAATGTTCCTCCATTGGCCACCACGCCTTCAAAAGAATTGCAAGAATGAATGTAGCAGTTTGCTTGCTTAGCTACTCGGGGATCAATAATATTATGTGTACTACCTTAATTATTAAGAATTATATTTCTTTGCCCCTTGAAGTGGTCTACTTGCTTCATAGTCTGAGGGGTCGAGATTCCTGCAAGTGCATGAATTGGAATCTCAGGTTGTGGTTCTTCTTGGTCGTCACCCTCATCCTGATGCTCTTGTGCTTGTTGTTCTACTTCTTCATGTACTTCACTTACCGCAATATCATCCACATCCAACTTATACAATTTCTGATGTGCACATTTATGCCTTGGGGAATATTACTCCTCATAATTATAGCATACCCTTGTGCTCTCCAGGCATCCATTTCTTCCCTTGTCAATCGCTTAACTGTTCGAGATTTATTTCTTGTATTTGATGTGATCTTGGGTGTTAATGAGGGTTTGGCCTGTGGAAATTTAGATGATTGCCTTTGAGCAGTAAATTTTTCCTTCGCTAGCCTAGCCAATCCTATTGCTTGCATCATGGGTTGTAGTTTGAACATTTTGACCTCCGCGTTGATATCATCTTTCAACCCACTGACAAAGCAACTTTGAATAAATCCTTCACTCAAACCCCTTGTCCTGTTAGCCAACCTCTCAAACTGAGTTTGATACTCACGAATAGTAGAGGTCTGCTTCAATTTGGTTAAAGCTCCTGTAAAGTCTTCAATACTCATTGGGGCCAAAATGAGTGAGTAATTGAGATTCAAACTCTTCCCATGAAAGGTCATATGTTGCACCCACTGGTACCATTCAAGGGCTTCAGATTCAAAGTTAAAAGATGCTTTTGTGATCGATAAATATCTGGGTAAATTATGGAGTTTGAAAAACTGATCCGCCCAACATAACCAACCATTGGTGTCCTTTCCATTAAACTTGGCAAAGTCTAATTTGGGCATTTTAAATGGGGCATTAATAACAAAATTAGCACGATGTGTTTCTTTGTCCCTATTTCCCAAACTGCCAACCATTCCTTCATTGTTAATTTGCTGGTGTAACTGAGTGGCTCCCTTTAAACACCCTTCAACCTCATGGAATTTTTCCTTAATACTTGTGTTCACTTTAATCTGTTTAGATTTCAAGAGCTGCATATGATCTTTCAAATGTTTAACCTCTTGTCCAAATTGGTTCTGTAGTTTAGAGAGTTGTTGACTTATTAGCCCTATTTGGTCACTCAATTGGTTTTGTCCATCTCCCTCATCGCTCCTCTAGTCGCTCTAGCCATGGACTTGCGATTTGGCCACCTGAACTGGCTTACTAAAAATAGGTGTTGTTTTAGGAGTTATTATTTTTAGTAATGGTCCAAAAAGAGTGTTTGGGTGCTATATATGAAAACGATTAGTTTGACTAGACAATCACTATCGACTAGGTGTCAAAATGACGTTTTTGGCACTCCAGAGACTCTTAGTCAAGTGTCGTCTGTTTTTCTCCTAAAGCGTTTCTTCACCTAGATAAAATGACTTTCTTCTCTGGTCCTTGACAATTGTCATATAAGTTATTATTTGGTCTGTTATGAACAACTACGTTGTCAGACTCTGTCTTGTCTTTCACTGATACTTTCCTGTCTAACATTGTTACTGACTGTTACTGACAACTGTCTCGGTAGACTTTGTTTTGACTGTTGCTGACACTGTTTTTGTCTGTTACCAATAACTGCCTTGACAGACCTGTTTTGATTGTTGCTAACAACTGCCCTGTATGGCACTGTTCCCAACTATTACTGACTCCATCAATTATCTTCTTATGCCAAGAATTGTTATAGTATGGTCAATTTCGTGATAGGTGTAGTCTCCTTAGTATGCTCAAATCCGTGGTTAGGGTTCTTGGAGGTTTGACAGTCGGTTTTAGGATTTGACATATCATGAAACAGGGTAACTCTAGGCCAATGTGTGCATACTGTCCCTAGCTCTCTATTAATACCGCAACGACAAATGATAATGCCTGGACCAATATTTTAGATCACTACTCAAGGAGGATTCCACACATACCCTTGAGCGCACTACTCGCCTCTTTGATAGTACGGGAGGGTAATCTTCTTAGAGTGCTGTGCTCGGTGCACTATGGATAGATACATGGTCAAAAAGCTTCCTATGGCTAAAGGTTTCTCCTAATCCTAGGGGGTCTCCCTATATACCCGAAAGTACGTGGGAACTCAAGTCCGTATATGGGTGTTGTCTGAGGCTTGGGTATTGGAGTTTGATCACTCCACTTCATTAGACGCTTTATGGGCAATCTAGCTTAGCCAATAACGACAACTCCTCTATGATATTCTAAAATATTCGGCACAGGGTTTCTAACCTATTAAACTAAAATAGAAAAAAATGGCTCGATTTTTCTTTATAGGGAAATAAGCAGGAAAATAAAAACAAGGAAAAAATATACCTAATAGATCGAAATGGCAGGACTCGAATTGTTTGCATTGTAGCAGAACGCGGCCTTGAAAAGTGCTCTAATACTGCTTGTTAGGAACCTTGCAGTAAAATAAAAGCACATCCACACGATATTGCAATAATAACAAAAAATAAGCTTGAAATTAACAATATTGCAAGACGAAATGAAAATACAACAGATTATATTGTAGAAAACAAGAACACATTATAGAATCGCAAGCCTCTTTGAGGGGGCAACCTCCTTAGAAGCAGAGCTTTGATACAACAAAATATGAGATGTCTCTTCTCTTGCCCCCTTGGCTCTTTTATAGACTTGGCTACCCTAACCCTAACGCTCAAGGGTTCCCATCCACATGCAAGTGGGGGCTCGAGCTAGTAACTCTTAAATAATAATCGTTACATCTTTAAATAATGTCTTTTTATATTTATTAACGGTTGCATCATATGGGCCCATACACCTAGGCGCCTGAAGTACCACATGACAAAACAATTATTAATGACATTAAAATGGGGTCTTAACATATTCTTTCGCTCCACAATTTTGTTTTGTTGAGGAGTATAATGAGTGGTCCTTTGCCAAGTTATGCTATGAGATTCAAGAGAATCGTCAAAGGCATTGCTAGTAAACTCTCCACCACCATTAGTCCTTGGGCATTTGATCCTTTTATCACTCTAATATTTTGCCAAGCCTTGAAGGGCTTGACCTTCTGAAAGACTTTGTCTTTGGATTTGATGGTGTAAATCCTCAAAAACCTAGAAATATCATAACTGAAAATGATAAAATACCTGTTGCCTAAAAAGAGGATGATCTGCCTTTGGCCCATGAATGTCATTGTGAACAAGCTTCAAAGGTTGAGTGGAACAACGAAATTTCCCTTAAGGAAAGTAGTCACGATGATGCTTCTCCAAAATACATCCTTGTACTCCACTAGGTGGGTCAATTGGGGGAAGACCCCCAATCGTATTAAGACAACTCATATGCCCGAAGGATCCATTATTGGTGTGCTATAAACACCAGTGCCACCACTCATTGATGCTATGGCCTTATCCACCATAGCAACAAATCCTTTTTGATTGAAACAGGTTGAAAGGGGTCAGCACCAAGTTTGTACATTTGATCTGTCTCATCACAATATCATAAGCAGCCACTCTAAAGTCATCATCAATGTCCTTAACCACCCATCTATCCAGCCAAAGTTCTACCTTTGGTTAATATGAGTGATGTGATAAATAGAGAGAAGATTGGGGCCAACAATTGGAACATGAAAAACTTCCTCAAAAGTAGAGGAATCTATGGTCACATCACCACATCTTGACATGTTCAAGGTAGAATCATCTCGAATCACCACTTTCTTGCGTTTATATTGCTTTGCATAGGTAGACAAAATATGATGATGCTTGGTCATGTGCCTTGCTGCCCATGAATCTGCAATTCACTTCTAAGAAGATGAAGGGGACCAATAGATCGAATGAAAATGTGCTTGGGAGTTCTCACTATCATCTCCTTGAACAATGAAGAGGGAGGTATCACATCCACCTTCCTCAAGTTTCTTGATACTGATGCTATGAAATTCAGCTTTGTGCCCTTGCAAAAGTCACAAATAGGTTTCTTTGAGCTTTTCTTGGAATTCTGATATCAACTAGGTTTCAACTTTCTCTGGTTCTTGCTTGGGAGCCTCTTTTGGATGAGCTTGAACCTAAGGGGCAGTATTTCGAATACTTGTCAATTTTTTCTGATGATAAACAAGATAAGTAAAAACCACATCAAGAGTAAGAGTGGGATGCCTAGGAAAATATATATGAAGCATATTTGAAAATGTGACAAATGACTCAAATTCAATAGAAAATTATTATGAAAAATATTGATGTAGTCAATAGGATCTTGTGCTTTCTTGTCGACAACTTTTATTTCTCCTTGCACTTTCTTGAGATGATTGACATACCCTTCAACATTGTTGTAACCAGCTAGCATTTTCATCTGTTGACTTGTGTGGCATTGACTTAGTCGAACAACTTCTTGAACTTGTTCCATGATGCAACAAGATCCTTATTATCTTGGAGATGTGTGTCCAACTCTTTTGTCCACATACAAGCTAATAAACATATAAGCTTCATTCTTCCTTATCCTCATAATATCTTGTTTCACAACAATGTTTGTAGAGGGCGGACTCTTTGTATCCATGTGTACATTTACAACCTTCCTTACATTGGAAAAGAGACTCCATATTGATATTCTATGTGAAATAATTTTTCTTATTGAGGATGGGAGTGGTTATTGGTCCATTTAGTTTTGGGACAGATTCCCATTTTGAACAAAAAAAACAAGACTACAAAACTGTCATTAATGTGAAGCAAAAAATTGTGCAATTTGAAAAAAAGGCACAAAATGCTCTTGGATGAAGGAGATATAGCATTTGAAAGATATGCCCTTTTATAACCAAATATGTCACTAAAGACTAAGAGTTTCAATAAATTGAAATTACTTCCTCTTGCTCCTAATGTGCCAATTGTCATGATTTTTGTAGTAAATCCATGTTGCATCCTTGCTTCATTATGATGCTTCCACATCTACGAATGAACAATTCTCATGTTTGCATCCTTTGATACGATGTGGGCATGCTTATGTACAAAAAAATTGTGATTTTGAATGGGTTGAAGTGACACGTCAGCCTCAAGGGGGCCCACATTGACCACATACAACCAGTTCGAGGAGACAACAAAATACCAAATGCTATTTGTGAAGCCCCCACTAAAGGTGGGAAGGGGGCAAGGTTGGAAGCTTTGACCTTCTAGACGTGGGAGCTCTTTGCCTAGCCAAGGTCCTTGTGGGTGCCTTTAACGCTTTAGGTGCTTCATGCCTTAAAAAGTCATAGGAGCAGCCCGAATGATAAAATGGCCCTCCACGCTAAAATGAGGGTGACTCAAACCTTAAGCCTTCCTATGCCAAAGGCTTATACCAAAACACAATATCCATGTCGCTTGAGATCCATGTTTAGAAGAAAAAGTAGCTTCATATTGATGAATTGGGCACACCTATTCTTTCCAAATGACCACATGACTCATAACCACAAATGCATTTGAACGCAAAACTCCACGCTAAGAAAGCAATTGCAAAGTTCTAGGTGACCATACCATCCAATGCCTCCATCAAGATCAAAGGGAAGGCCTTCATGAAGAGATTGTCTCCACTACTCTTCACAAACAAAGGCCATGGTGAAGCTTGAATTCCCAATCTTGAGCCACAAAATGACTCGCAATCGTCTGAGTGACCATGTTGTCAAGCATCCTTTTTGGAACCAAAAGGGAGGGGCATAACATTGAACCTCAGCTTACCAATCTCCACCAAAGACTGTGATGAAGCTCGAATCATAGTCACACCATGCTTAAATGACTCCATACCATGCCTCTAGCCTCTATGCCATGAGCTTGTGCCAAGAATGGAGGATACATTGAAGCAACAAATTTGTACCAAACAAGCTTGCAACCTCTAAAAAAGAAAATGCACCAAAGTTTTTCCCACCAAAATATATTTTTCAAAAATTCAAATCGTGCAAGGAGATGCATGATGTAGATCTTACCAAGAAGGTTGCAAATTATTGATTGTTGGTCCTATACAACCATCATTTGGAATTCGAAGCAATAGTTAATCCTTTGTCGTTTGAGCTCCGTGAGATTTGAGGCAATCAACAAACAAATGATCTGACCCTAGAGTTCTCCATAGTGCATTGAATTCTACCCAAAAATCCTTTGGTATTTGGGGATTGTTTGTCACATTCAACCCCACCTTCAATCTTCTAGATGCCGTGAATCCAAAAGGATGAAGGAAATGGTTTTTAAAAAAATTCCTAAAGGACAAGCTGGTGTTTCTAAAAAACCCTAAAAGATTTAATCCAAGCCCTTGCTCCATAGTTGCTCTTTTGAGAATCAAGACTTACATGGAACCAACCATTGTGAATGAAATGAATTGAATATTCACACAAAGGAGAGAAACGCACGGATTTTAGAAAACCTAAAAGAGACATTATGCAAAAAAAATCCTTGCTCCATAGCTACTCTAATGAAAAAAAGAAAAAAGTAAAACACAATTCTGAAGTTGTCACTGCAAGAGATCAGGAACTGAACTTTTGGATTGAGTAATGATGATTCACACTCACTCTGATACCATGTAGAATTATCGAGTATATTCAAGAATGAAGGGAATCAACTGTATTTCCTAGCAAGAAAGAAAAAATAGCATTGATAGAGAATGAAGAACACAAATGTGGAGAGGTGTCCTTAGACAATAGTAATCTCTCAGCAAGTGAATAAAAAAATCTTCAATTGATGAGAAAATGGATGGGTAATTGGGGGTATAAATGTCAACTGACGATACAATGTGACACCCACAATGTTGGTCATCAAGATCTACTATTGGTTAATACTACTACTACTACTACTAATAATAATAATAATACAAGAATCACCTTACGAGGTGGGCATTGGCCCATAGGGCAAATATGATAATTACAATACAAAGTCAGTCATGGCCTGAAGTAAGGGTGAGTCAGTTGACAAACCCATGTTGCAGATGCTTGTCATCATTTTGTGTTTGCTGAACCAAAGAAAACCCTGTAATTGTAATCTTTGTGATGGTTGAGGGTCCACTGAAGCAAACAAAATCCTTGGTAATTGGATGTTGGTCGACTAAAGAAAACAAATCCTTGTGTATGCATCTCTGTACACTTCGCAAAGTGGTGAAAAGGAGAAACACAAGTCTCCATACACTTTGCAGCAATGGAGTGGTGTAAAGAGGAATTAGGACGGGATGCATGGTATATATAGCTGGAATGTATTTAAAGTGAACCTAATATTCAGCATCATTAGCTAGTATACTCAGTGATTGTAGAGGTTAGTTCCCCATGCAATTTGGTGAGATGGAATGATGAACATAGGAATACTTGAAGAAGATCTATTGTTATTATATGACATACAAAAGCAGAAAATGACCAAAAGACCCATAGAGGTAGGTATATTTTAGCACAAGTCTGCTGATGGGGGATGTTTGTTGTTGTGAGACCTAAACAAAAAGGCATGCATGATTGTCAAGAACAAATCTCAAGTGTAGACGAAGGTTTTGTCATGGACATAGTTAATTTCGTGAAAAACCAGATGGAGGCCCGATGAAACATGAAAGTCCACTCAAGATTAGAGGTAAGCCGAACAATGTAAACTGGTACAAATGTTTTCTCAGGCAAGCAAAGCAGGGCAAAGATGCAGAGTGAGACGGAGGTCCACTTGGGGATGTACAACAGAGCAGAGGTCTGCTCAAGTCAAATAGTTAAAGAGTTTAACTATGCAAGGTATATGAAGAGGTCATAGGTAAACTTTTTGGGAAGCTGCCATGACTGGAGTAGATTTCTTGGTGCATGGGAATTGTCTCACTTATCCCAAGGGAAGAAATTCATTAATTGTAAATGGATTTATTAAGGGGAAAAAATATCTCATCATTGGTCCTCTTCTTTGTAGGCTGTTGAACTACCTTGAGATAACAATGCACCTTTCCAAATCCACAGTGCTAATTTAATGACTAAACCAGTTGGTAGTTTTAGGGATACAGTTAGGATTGTGTTGGTCCTCTTCTTTGTAGGCTGTTGAACTATCTTGAGATAGCGATGCACCTTTCCAAATCCAGAGTTCTAATTTAATGCTAAACCAGTTGGTAGATTTAGGGATACAATTAAGATTGTATTTGGGACTGCAAAACTGGTGCTGATGCAAAGAGCTCTTAAACTGTGCAATTCGAAAAAAGGGTGCAAAATGCTTTTGGATGGAGGAGATATCTCTTGAAGATAAGCCCTTTTCTAACTAAATTTGCTGCCTAAAACTAAAAATTTCAAAAAAATTGAAATTGCTTCCACTAAAATTTAAATTTCAAAAATTCAAATTTTGCAAGGAGATTCATGATGTATATTTTAACAAGAAGGCTGCGAATGACAAATTTTGCAAAAGGGCTGATATAATACACCCATATTTTTTTGTGTAGATTTCAAAAAAACATTCTTGGCTGTGCATTGGATTCTGTCCAAAACTCCTTCACCATTTAGGGATGGTCTATTAACATTCAATACCATCTTCAATCCTATGAATGCCAAATACTCTGCCCTCCAATCTCTAATATTAAGGTGACAAAAAAAAGGATGAAGTAAATTGATTTTTTTAGAAAATTTTTAAAAGACAAGCTAGGGTTTTAATTTTATTTCCTAAAATATCCTATCCAAGTCCGTTCTCCGTAGTTGCTTCTCTGAGAGAAACCCCACTTCTGAGAAGTTGCTGTCACAAATGAAATAAATTGAATATCCAAACAAAAGAGAGGAAACCTAGGATTTTTCGAAAACTCTAAAAAGATGTGTTGGTCAAAAATTGTTGCTTCACAACTACTCCACTAGAAAAAGAACAAACTCTGGAATCACACCTGCAAGAGATCAAGAAATGAACTTATGGATTGAGAAATAGGGATTCACACCCGCTCTGATACCATGTACAATTGTGCAATATATTCAAGATCAAATAAAATCAACTACATTACCCTGCAGAAGGGCAAAGGTAACACTCATGAAGAACAGAAATATGGAAAGGTGTCCCTAGACACCAACAATTTTTTACTAAACAAATGAAAGAATCTCCAACTGATGAGAAAATGGTCGGGTGAGTGAGGTTATAAATACCAACCCGTGATAAAATGCACCAGTGCTAGTGTCAGTCATAGATACTGACGATTGGTTAATAATTAATAATACAAGGATCACCTTACAACGTGAACATGAGCCTATAGAAAAAATACAGTAATCACCATACAGAGTCGGTTGTGGTCTAGAATAAAGGGGTAAGCCAGTTGGAAACCCCAAGTTGCAGATATTTGTCATCATCATGCATTTCCTAAGGTGGTTGAGGGTTTTAACCGTTCAAAGCATCGTATTGATAGTGGTTTAAGGTAAACCTGTTGAAAACCTTGTATTGTTTATGGTTGAAGGTGTACCAAGAAAATATTTGTAATCATCGTCTTTGTCTGGTTTAGGGTCAATCAAAGCAAACAAAATCCCAGGTGGCTCCTCCATTGAGATCTTCCTCATCAAGCTTTCATTCTATCTTTGTGTGATAATTGATGGAACATTTTGGAAATGCTCACCCTAAGCCTTCGTATCTTGAAATCTTTGAAATAAGTGATTGCTTCCTTCTTGATCTTTTTGCAGAGCTGTTTGGTCGTGGAGGCTTCTCATTGATCTGCAAACAGAATAAATTTAACCCTCTTCGGTGCCTTAAGTTAATTAGAGTTTCCTGAAATTGGTAAAGAATCCTGTCTACCATGCTAGAACAAAGCATGTCGAGGGGCACCACTGTTATATTAGGCAACTGGTTGACGATGAAATCTATATTCACTCTTGCACTACAAGAGTCTACTGGAAACATAATGGCTGAATCGATTATTCTTGATAAATTGGCAAATTTTTGAATAATCTTGGAGTTGTATCTTTTATATTCCATGTGCCTTGCCTCCCTTCTCTCTCTTTCAAAAGGGTTATATGGTTGTTCAGACTTTAAGATTTTATTTTGATTATATTAATCATTTAGTATAGTTTGATATTTATATTATGGTGTTGTCTATGGATGTTTTGAAATTTAAATTTTATT
This sequence comes from Wollemia nobilis, assembly GCA_028583015.1. Lineage (NCBI taxonomy): Eukaryota > Viridiplantae > Streptophyta > Pinopsida > Araucariales > Araucariaceae > Wollemia > Wollemia nobilis. The sequence continues at coordinate 1,518,667 of JAQPPZ010015344.1, forward strand.
CATATCATTATGGTTTTAAAATTTTAAATTTAGGAGGGATTGTTTGTTTATGTGCCTTAAAATTCTTCATGTTCATTGGTGCATGGATTTCATATTGCATATGAATCAATGATTTTATTTTGGCTTTGAGACTGTGTTCTGATGCATACTTATGCTTATATATCTACTGTTGCATAAATGTGTATATATATATATATATATATATGTGTGTGTATTGTTCCTTGAAAATTGGGACAAATTCCAACCATCCTGAAATTTATCATTGAAAATTCGGCCAAAACCCATCCATCTTGAAACTCATCATTGAAAATTGGGCCAAAGCCCATCCATCCTGAAACTCAGTTGAAAATCATCATACTATACCTACATGTGTGTGTGTGTATTGTTCCCTTGAAAATTGGGACAAATTCCAACCATCCTAAAACTTATCATTGAAAATTGGGCGAAAACCCATCCATCTTGAAACTCATCATTGAAAATTGGCCAAAGCCCATCCAGCCTGAAACTCGTAGTTGAAAATCATCATACTATACCTACATGATCTCTGTCCTGTGTCAACTGTAACAACCCAGGTCCTACCCACCTGGTTGTCCAACCCAGTCCTGCCCACTGGATTCTGAAAATGAAAATTTCGACCGATCTCAAGGTCTTAAACAAAAGACCAGGGAATAGTACGAGGCATGAAAGATTCCCACGTTTGGTATATTGACTGCTGCAGACGATCACCCAAGTGGTCGAGACTGGCCAGGTCCCGTAGAAAGGTGCCTATTAGTGAACCTATCCTCTCATCCCGAGATCCTCGGAATTCATTATTATTGTAATAAATAAATAAAATTTACGAACAATACAATAAGAAAAATATTAAACTACTAACCTAGAAAAGATTAGTGAAATTTTGTTCATACTGTTGACAATTTCATAGGGATTTGAAATATGCAATTATACTAAAATCAATTTGATAACAAATATGTTTTCCATTGGCACCTTGGTAATATATGCAGTGCTTAATGTAATTCTTATTTACAAAAATAGCTTTTAGTGTGGTGGATATTTCAAGTAAATCCCATTGAGATTTTTCTTTGGCTTGAGAAGATTGTTACAGAATTATAGTTTAGCTTTTTTATGTATTCTTGCAGATTCTTTGTAGCTTTTTGGCATAATTGTCAAATTATGTTTCATGGGGGTTGTCCCAGAAACATGTCCAAACATCCCAGAAACACGTTGTGATGTCTCACATTATCCCTGTCCTGGAAAGTTCATGGAACATAGCTGTCAAATTAATGTGATCTTTGTTTTGATAATATAATAAGAAATTTGCTTTTGTGATTTTAATACAGTTGTCATTTGATAGCTTAGACTCTTGAGATGTGTTTGTGAAGGTGTTTGGAACTTAGGTGTATTTCATCTGTTTCTGGCATAAATTTGAACTCATATATCTATGAATGTATCCATCTCAAATGCGTGACACTTGGCTTTTTGGTTCCTTGGCTAACAGTAAGTACATAAGCCTTAGTGGTATATCAACTACTCTTATTTGAAAACTCCATAAGTTTTGGATTGTTTATAACAGTAGAATGTTATTATCTGCATGACGAAATAGTGTTGCAGCATACTATTATAGTACCACTTATTACTGTTTCTGCTATTATCCGCTTATTTAGATGTTCTATGTAAGGTCCAAAGTAGTGGGTAATCTGGCTGCAGTTCCAATGTTAGTTGCCACATGAATTGACATCCCAAGTTTTTGTAAAAGGGATTTCTATTAGGCAGCATGTACAACATAGGACTTGAACTGAGTATCTTCTAGCAATGTTCCGGGTGCTCTCACATGCAGCTATTGACTCTCTAGAGATCAAGCATTACCTAGGGCATGGTAGCAACTCTCCAGATGTGCTACCACTAAGTTACTGGCTTATTAGAGGTTGAGCATTATCTAGGACTTTCTGGCAATGCTCTATATACTCTACCACTGAGCTATTGACCCTTTAGAGGCTGAGCTTTTTCCAGAGTGGATTGACCTTCCAACATTTCCTCTGAAGGCATGTGCACTGTGAGACATACTTGAGCGCACCTACCTTCACTTTGATACCATGTTTGAAAATTATGGATAAGCTAGGACTTGAATGCAGGACCTCTTAGCAATGCTTCAGGCACTTTCTGACAACAGGTTGAGCATCTTGGAGTTTTGTATCGACCTGACAACAATTTGTGGATATCAATGCATGGAGTATAATAAATTTTCATGTTTTGTGTTGAAACTATCATTTGATGACCGAGAATTTACAACCTGAAACATATGATTTACTATATGGAACACAAAATATCCAGAAATATCTTTTACAAATATGTCTACTTGCAGAAAGGTTGTCTCTATAATTGCAAGTACTTGTTTTTTCTGCTTCAACATTTTGCAGAATACCATCTAAAATATTGATAAATAAGAAACTAAACTTGTACATGCACAATTGTTTGGTTATGTTCAGGGCTCTGCTAGGCTCTTTCTTATTTAATGATTCAAGTTTCAATTTCTAGCTTTGCTACTTTTTGAAGTCTGCGAGTTTTCATTGTTTTGCAGGTTCTTGACAGGGGTGAAAAGATAGAACTACTTGTTGACAAAACAGAGAACCTCAGATTCCAGGTTAGATCTCAAAGCAAGCTACCAATTAGATGCAATCAATAGTCTCTTGTGTCTATTAGTCTGTTAGCAGAATTAAATTTTTCCTCTAGAAGTTTCATTCTTTGTAAAGAATATACAAGGTTAATGTTTCAGAATTTGTTTCTATTGATTATGATGAAAGCAATATATTGTCATCTGCTTGCAAAGGCTCAAGATTTCCAAAAGCAGGGCACTCAACTTCGCCGAAAAATGTGGTTCCAGAACATGAAAGTAAAGCTTGTTGTTCTTGGTATTATCTTTGTGTTGATCCTTATAATCTGGCTATCAATATGCGGTGGATTTAAATGTGGAGACTAATCTTGAGTGGTTAGTTCTTTTAGTTATACTCCTCTATCTCGCTGTCAGAACATTTATATTCAAATTCAGCAGTTTACCTCCTTATATGTGTAGTCTTTAAGAAGAGCTTATTTTGTGTCGCTTCCAAGGACTGCAGAGTCAATTGGAGAATTTATATATCAAAGGTGGTCATGTGTTTCTCTGCTGGGTGAAGGGCCAACACCATGCCTTTTTGGCAGCTGGGGACCAGAGGAACTCCCTAGCTGTGACATCGTTGTGTTTGTATTGATATGAAACCCTGCTTTTGGTTTCTATATCCACAACTATTATTTGTTGTATCTGATATTATTAACTCTTAGTTAAGGCTGGACATGGATGAATTCTAAGACTTTGGTTTCTATTATGTGTTGTTTCCCTATGAGTGTATTCTCTCTTTTATTTTTATTTTTAATTTCCATGTTCCATGTGAAAGGTGGCATACATTTGACTTCCTCTATGAGTCTTTTTTTTTTTTTTTTCTTTTTCTCTGCATATATGGTTTCTTATATGTGGGACATAACAGGTGTACAATTTGTTTTTTTCGACTGTAGAAAAGTAACCTTAATTTTTGGGTTGTCCTGATGATTGATGCATGCTTTAGTATTATTGTGATTAAGCGAGCTGACAGAACACTTTATTTCAGGGTACGTGGTTTGTACTAGATGTTCTATTCTTACCATTGTTTGAATCTAGCCTTTTTTAAAAAGCAGTTTACCACTTATGGGTTAATTGTACTTCCTGAACCTACAAGAGCACACAACTTATGAAGAATTTTGTATTTCTTCTTAATGAAACATATTTTGCAATTTTCTTTTTTGGTTTGAATAATGTAATGGTCTGAAATTATTATTCCTATAGTGCTAGAGATGAGTTTAGGCATAAAAGTAGAGCCCCCTTTGATATTTCAACAGATTAAGCATTTTCAATGAAATGGTTATGGTTGTCTTGGTTATTTGGAATGAATGGTGTGATATATTTTGTTCACTTGTAATTTCATTTAATTTCATTCTCTTTTTGTTTTGATGCCTTTTGTAGCTTTCTTTTTGGAAGATGACTACTGTTATGGTACAAAGAATGGGAAATTACAAGTTGGATGGAAATTTATTCTAATGTTTATTTTGTAACCATGCAAAGGATATTAAACATGGTGGAATGCCCTAGTGATACAAATTTTTGTTTCTTCTTTGGTAGTTGAATGGTGCTATACGCCCTACCTAATGAGAACTTATGTCATATACAAGATCATGATATTCCCATTGTCAAATATAGGGCTTAATTAATTTATGTGTTTGTTGATCTGTGAAATTCTTTGATGTAATTTTTGCACCTACAAGATGGCAGTTCAACATAGAAAGGGGATGAGGTAAATCCCCAATCTTCGGGATAAAGGGTTGGTTCCATCTAAACTAATCAATTTAAACTGATCTAAACAATTTTTTAGGAAAAGGGATGCAAGAAAACAAAGCAAAATGCAATGAAACAAATATGATTATACGATTGTATTAGTACAAGTGTTTGTCTAGTTGGAATCTTTAGAAGGAACTAAATAACTTCGATGTAATCAAATCTACGAATACCTTTCAAAAACGAAGTGAGAGGATTAACACAAGATGAGAAGGAGCCACAAACCTCGTACATCTTTGAATACATAGGTCAAACAACACAATTGATCCACAAAAGCCATGTACAATTTTTTCATTAATTATAGTTTAAATTAACATTATAAGTTTGGTCATAAGGAGTAGCTCTAATATTAAAAATAACAAAAGAATATTTTACAAATGAGCTCTTAGTTCTTATGTATAGTAAAAGTTTAACCTAACTTTTAATTGAGATAAAACAATTCTACTAGTAAAATTCTTATTTAACATGTTTTAGCAAAATTGATGCTTACCCAACCAAAATTGTCTTTAAACTTATTCCAAATGATCTTAGAAGCTCCAATTCTCCACTAGTACCACTTGAAAACAAAATTGCTTTATAAGTTATCTTGAATTTTGTGCTTTAGGTCCATGTCAAGATGATCTTTTTTGAAATCTTGCCTTGGGGAGTGATTCACTGTTGGATCAGGGAGTAAATTAGTCCCTTCTAAACTTGGCCAATTTTTTAATTGGTTATATGGGATTGAGATGACACCACCTATATTACATCATGACCACATAGTGGTATCACAACAACTTGGTAATTATGCATAAATAACTTGGTAGAACTTGAACCTGGGTCTCCTCCTTGAAGGTTGAGGAATCTAACCAGTTGAGCCAATACCTTTTGATTAAACAAAATACAAGCATACTATGCTCAAGAACAAACCACAAACCATAATTTACTTTTTACCTTGCTAACCTTGCCGACCCTATCATCTCAAACTCTTCATTAGAATTGTCACAATTTTTGCTTTCATATCTCTTCACAATTGTTCTCACTGTTCGAGTGCAATGGTAGTAGTTGGATTATTATAATTCTATTGACTCATGGGGATGTTAAGCTCAATTGGTGGAAGATCCTAGGTTGTCTTTATCCTTTTGGTATGGGGTCTACAAAATTGGAATTAATCCATGCCAAAATTACACAACTATAGGATCATATTATATCTTAATTTAATAGTAGTAATGTCATCATAGTTTGCCAATCAATGTCCTATGGAATCTTGACAACATTCGACATTGTGACTATAGATACTAGGTCTTGGTATTGATCTCCAAGGTCTTCCGTGATTATCATTTGTTTACTTTTTCCAGCAATCCTTCCAATTTAGAGATCTTATTAGAAATATATGGTGTAATGCCTTTGGGAGATTTATCCATCTTAGCCTTTTCTTACTTCATCATAGTGGCTACCTGTTTGGACGTGAGAAGCTTCCCTTGCTTCATGAAGAGATTAGGCAACTTGATATCCAATAACTTATACTTCTTTTTTCATTTCTTATGTGGACATGTTGAATTGGGGAATTGTCCCAAATTAAGGTTTTGCATACTAATAGACCAAAAGATTTGAACCTTGTTCCTAAATATCTTGCTTGATTTAATCAAACAATAATAAAAGTTCATTGTTTTTTATTGTTTATATTGTTTCCAATTTAATATTGAAAAGTTTGTATGTATTCATTTTTTAATGATTTTTTGATCCCAATATGAGTTTCAACAAGGTTGTACAGGATTGCCAATGGCTTCTTCAAACTCTGGATTTAGGCCAACTCCCTATTGACATTGTAGAAAACTCCTTCACTGATCTAAACTAACTTGCATGAAAGTAAAATGCAAAAATAAAATTTCTTAGCAGTGTGCGATAGATTTAAGCAAATACGACTTTTACATCGTAGCGAGGAAAGTGTGTGATTGATCAATACATAAAAAATTGAATAACATCAATATCCACCCATTCGTTTGATTATGAACTTGATAAGCGAATGAAAAGATGGGCTAAAAAGGCCATGCCACAATTGTTGCATACTTTGACAAATCGTAAGGTTGATCCTTTCAATGGAATGCTTAAGGACTTGCCAATTTCTTACAACCTCACGAGTACAAAGCATAATGTGGGTTTTATAGAGTGTAGCTTTGAATTCATGGCCAAAAAATGAATACAATGAGGGCCCTAGGCATCTATTTATAGTAAAAGTTTACCCTTGAGTTATCTAGGGTGAGAAACAATTACTCCTAGTAGAAGTAAATATTTGGGGGTATCTTTAGTAAAATGATGCACTACCAAATATTACATGCTTCTAGTTATGCGTGTAATGTGTCCCTGCACGGACACCCCAACAATATGTCGTTGGCGTTTCGTCTTAGTGACCTAAGTTCGAATCACGTGGAGGTAGGTCCTTTGTTGCTATGCTCCCGGGGAGTGTGGCCTCTAGTTGTGCCACTTGTTGTACTTCGTATTACTTCAACAATTATGCCTCTAACAAACTTAGAAGGCTTCCAAAATGACTTAGTGCATTGTTACATGCCAAAATGTTGCTTTCTGAAAGATTTGCCTCAAGATCTGTGCCTTTAATTTACCTTTGTGGTTGTCAGAGTGATTTGCTCTAGTTTGACAAGTGAATCACTTGCTTTTGTGGGCATGTCAACACCTTTTATTGACCGAATCACTCTTTTGAGCCAATCAGGCCCTTTTGGAGACTTAGCCAAGTTGTCAATTTTGCATAGTTTTTCCTAGGTTTGTAGAATCCATTTTCTATGGCTAATTCCTCAAAATTAGAAGGTAGTAGTTGAGATACTATAGAACATCTTTAAGGCATTGCAAATGACTTTGATCCTTCTAATTCTCTTTGCTTATGTGGCATATTTTTCAATTGGACTGTCACTATCCTCTTGTTAGTTATGCCCAATTGATTTATTTGATTGTTGGATGCCTTAAATATGTCACTTTGGTGTATTTTGTCCTTGCTTCCAACTCATCTTCGACTTGTTTTTTTGTGGGTGAAGCATTCCTAGCTAGCGTTTCACACTCAAGCTACGCAAGATATGCTTTGGCTCATGTTCTCTGTGTGCATTTGGACCCATAGAGATTTGATATGTTCTAATATTAAGACCTTGCTTCTTCAAGTCTTCATTCTCCTTCTTTGTCATCTCCAAAACCTTTTGCCATTGGGAAATTGATCCTTTTAACTTTCAACATTGACCTACATTTACTTTAGTATTTAGGCATCCTTTTGGGTTCATTCCTTATGTACTTCTAGTTGTCTAGTTGCTTACATGTAATTGTATGCCATTGCATGCAACTGTTCTATTATCTGTGCAATTTGGAATGGAGTAGCCCTATCGAGATCTAGGGTGGATACCCTTGTCACATAGTCTGAAGCTACAAAAATTGGTTGAATCTAATTCAATTGTAGCATCTCTGCAATTAGCAATTTTTTCCATTTTTTAACAATTTGGGACTGGAGGAAAGCAGTAGTTGTAGATGATGAAGCTTGCATGTTGATAATGTCCTAATCAATTTGGTCCTTTGCCTCTCGTAACATCTTAGCCCCTTTGTCCTTATTCCACTCTTTTGAGTATTCCGAGGCATGCTAAGGGTAATAGTTTGCTAGTATCTAATGGTAGTTGCCTCGAGGTTCGTTTGATTAAGTCCTTTGGTGGCATGCTACTATATCAATTTTGAATTGGTGAGCTGCATTGATGAAGTTGTTTGTTGTAGAAGGAAATATTGATGATGGGATGACTTCCATGACAATATGTAATATAAGAGTCTAAGGTATGTTAGACGTCGTGATCGTAGTTTTTACAAATCAAATCATGATAGGACAAGTTGATGGAGGGATAAATACAAATGGGTTGGAAGAAATTGAGATGGAGTGGTGGGATGGTTAGTGTTGGTGATATAGATGATAACCATATTATGGAGGTGGGAGAGTTTGTTGGATTTGTTGAAGTTATGGATACACTTTGCTGTGGTGGGATAGGCACAACAAAAAAAGTAAGGGGAGCAAAAGGAGAGGGATGAAAAGAAGCAAGAGGGGAAAAAAGGAAAGTAAGAAGAGCAGAAGTGGGGGATGAAAAAGTGGTGAAATTAGTCATGGGAGTAGTAGTGAAATAAATTGGTGTCTTTGAAACAACTTTCGCTTTTTTTGCTTCTTTCGCTTTTTTTGCTTCTTCCTTGGTAGGAATCTCTTCCCCTTTTAAGGTTCCTATTTGGTCACCTTTGATCTCAAGAGCAAAGGGTTTTCCTTTTTGTGGCTTTTCCTCTTCAAGTTTGTTAACTTCACCTTTACTTCCTTCTTCCTCACCCTAAGTCATCGAAGAATTTGTAGCTTTGTTAACTTTCTTCTTGCATAACTCCTCAAGGAATGGGCCATATTTGACCAATTTAGGTGGAAGTTGTTGCTTTTACAACTACATTATCAATTGGAGCCAAGGTGGTCGATGCTACAACAAAAAGTACTAGAGGGGATGATGTTTGGGTATCCCATGTTCTATAGAAATCCTTATCAAATTTGCTTTGCAATATCGACGTTCATCGGGTTGGTCTCATGTCTCCTTCGTCTTCCAGCTAATATATTTTTTGGGATCCAGTTTTGTCTCATTAGGGATTTTTGTTATGTGAGGATTTAGTTTGTTTAGGATTTTGTCTCACTAGGGAGTTTGTTATGCAAGGAGGGTTACTCTATCATTGGTCAAAATCACAAGTTTATAGCACATCCAATTTAGCCTTGGCTTGCTCTTCATCCAAGTTTACTTTTGTCTCTACAATGATCCTCTTTTCATGCACATACTTGGTTTTAGTACCTTTCTCTAATAACTTTATAATATGGCCTCAAGATCAGAAGCCCAATACTTTGTATACGTGCCACCCCAAGTTTCTCTAATTTCTCAATTGAGTGTGACCATTTTTTCCCATAGGAGTTAATATTAGATACCTTTTTTGACCTTATAAAAGGCTGATTTTTTTTTGTCCCTTGAAATATTTGTAATTTGTATAATCTAATAGCCTGAAGAATTCCAATTTGAACAGACAGTTTGACACGTGCATGTAATTCAAATGGGTATTCTAAGTATCCATATAGTATGAAGAAGGATTTTGTCTTGCCTAAGAAGAAATCTCCTTTCGGTTAATCCAATGCTCTAATCAATACTCTACTTTCTTTAGATAGTTTTGGCATGCTACCCTTCATCTCCTTAATGATTGGCTCATATTCTATTGCATAGAAGTCATAATTGATTTTCCCTTTGACTTTATAAGGTACTTATATGTTGTTGTACACAAACAATGGTTTATTATTTGGCTTGGATTAGTCTAATTACAACTTCAACAACTAATGCTTCTTCTGATGCATGATCATCCATATTACATAGGATGTAAAGTTAAATTGCTTTACCTTTGCAAAGTTTCTCAATTAATGATCCATGTGGTATGTGATATAAGTGACACAATCCAACAATTGCATGTATACAAGGTAATTCAGTATCACATGCAACATCATGATATGCTCCTCTCACACTAACCCCATTTCTCCCATTATTGTTGTTAAACTAGACAAGATGTGTTGAACGTTAGATTTAAATTGATTGACCTTCAAGTGAAGTTCAATGCCTTATACCTTGGATGGTTTGACCAATTGTTACGCTAGGAAGTTTATCCACTTCATTTCACCAAATCTCTTGTAGTAATCCAATTGGTCCTAAGGAAAACATGAAACCCAATGCAGTCTATCATCTTTTGTGCATGTCATTGCCTTGATTTCCTTGGTTGTCAACATAATGGAGAGCTTTTCCCATGAGTGCACTTTGATTGTATGACTAATTTTTTCATAGATGTTAGTACATAGCTCCACTCTTTCATGATAATCCTCAAGATCCATATCTAACTGATACTCCATGGATATTGGGCTCCATTTCGAACCATCAAATTACCTTTTTCTTAGAGCACCAAACATATGTTTGTACCCCTCAACAACTTTATTATATGGATCTTTATACAATTTCTCACTTGCTCTTTTCCACTTCTTGGACATTTGAGTCTTTGAAGTCCTTGCTTGTTTTTAAGGAGTCCTTGGATGTTCTTTAGTTAGCCCTTCCCTCCTGGCCCTTCCATGGTTTGGGCTTCAATGGTTGTTACTTGTCCATCAATAGGAACTGCTAATGTCCTCGATTGAGTTACTTCTATTATTGTGCCCCTACTTGACATTCCTTGATTATCCATATTTGTTGCCTTAAAGTTTGCACTTGCTATGTCATCTAGCTAAAATTTTAGCTAACTCCAAGTGTGTAATTTATTATTTTCTAGTACAATATTGAGGGTGATCCGAAAAATCAAAATTTTTATTTAAGGAAGATACAAAAGAATGCAATTTAGAAATGACGTAGTATAACAAACCACAACACAAAAATATACAAGAAAAATATAAGAATGATTTTACTGCTCATAAAACTCAATACAATGCAAACAATTTATGAGTAGAGATGTGAGGCTATAACAATGCATCTATTACTCATTACTTTTACAATCAAGGGTGCATCTCTTATACAATAATTGGTGTGTTGGAAGTCCACCGTATTGAATATGGAAGTGAAGACATGTTAATGCTACAAGGTCATGTTTGTTAGTTAGGTTCCTAATTAATTGTTATGAGGTTTTAATAAGACCTCATTAGAATAGGTTATTTTAATGTGTAATGTCATTTTGTTGTCATTTGAATTTCATGTAATATGAATTTGGGAAACCTAACCCTAATCTCATTTTTCTCAATATATAATTCCATAACGCAAAGGGAGAGATGCGTTTTTTCATTCTCCTTTGTCGGAAATATTTTTCCTTTTTTCTTGTTCCATGTGGTTGAGCTTGGGCACGTAACATTGATCCTTGCTACAAGTGGTATTGGAACTTGGACGCTTAACCCTCCCACAACCAAGCTTGGAGAAGCATTGCATTCCCCTCCTCTCCTTCTCCACAAATTTATGTGTTGAGTTGAAGGAGAGGATGAGGATGTAGCATGAGGTTTCATAAAACCTCCATAGATTTTATTTGTATTGCAGATATTAGCTTGTATCTCTGTTTGCAGGTATCCAAAATCTGAATCTGATAGAGTTTGTCGACCTTTGTGTAAATTGACCATGTTCATTTTTATATAGTCATACAGTATCCAAAATTTGGACTGACTGAGTTTGGCAGCCTCTGTGTAAACTGATCATGTTCATTTTAAATAGCCATACAATATCCAAAATCTAGATCTAACCGAGTTCGATGGCCTTTGTGTAAATTGACCATGTTCATTTTTTTTACACAACCATATAGTATACAAAATCTAGATTTGATGAAATTCGGTGGCCTCTGTGTAAACTGACCATGTTCATTTTCTACACAACCATACAATATAAAAAATTTGGATCTAATAGAGTTTGATGGCCTCTATGTAAAATACCGTGTTTGTTTTTACACAACCACACAGTTAGATCGACCTCTATGTAAACTGATCATATTTTTTTTGATAGCACATCAAGCTTCTAGCCTCTCCATTGTACTTGTATAAGTGGCTTATAGAATTTTCCATATTTTTTTGGCTAACTTATAGCCCTCATTTGTAAAAGTAATTCCGCTTGGACGGTGAGCAAGGTCTAGTGGATCACACCTAACATACATACTGCCACATTAGCATTGTAGTAGCACTCCATCTGCACTCCAAGTCTATTTTTAGTTTTCATTTGCTTTCTTTCATTACAAATCAATTCACATTTTTGCATCATCCTTAAAAGGAGCGCATTCAATGACTCGTTCTGCAGCCTAGCCTTGTGACAGGGTGCCACTTCGTTGGTGGTGGGAAATCTGCATTAAAGGCCATGTGATTCAAAGTTGGATTGGATTTAATGAGAATACATAATGAAGGGGGTTAGCCATACCCATGAACCTTTGGAAAGGGATCATCCTTTTTCCTATGCTCAAAAAACTAAAATTTATTAATCAAGATTAAAATTAAGCCGATCCAATATCCATCATAGTTGTGGAACAGAGCACACACTTCTCTTCAGAGAGTATATCACTGACCACACTAAACTAGATGAGTACTGGAATGAATTGGGATCCATCACAGCTTGGATTTCATCATCGAGTGTCTGTATGTGGGCATCCAGATGAAGGCTTTAATTTGAGACAAGCTCATTATACCTCTCAAACTTTCAACATCTCACCTACTTGCAGTCATAAGATTTAGGTTTACTAGTTTTACACATCCCACACTTTGGTATTCAGTTGTGTAATCTAGCATTGGAGATATTGTCCTGCACATTCATCTATTGGAGATATTAGATTTTACATTCATCTATAGTATTTTAGTTTGGGCTACACACCTTTTTTTTAGTACTTCAGATTTAGCCACATCATCATCCTGTTGCATCAGGTTTCATAGCCACTTACTTGTACAAATTCATCATTTGTAAAAGAGATTCCACTTGGATGGTAAACAAGGTCTAGTGGATCACATTCATTCATTATCATCACTTGGCTTATAATTTACTGGTACATTTTGTCTCAGTCATCTATTCCTTGTTCCAACCTTGAAACACCTCTTTCAGGTCTTTGTAGTGTCATAGGTCACAATGACTTCCAAATTCAAACAAAATATTGGATGTACCATCAAAGGTAAGGATAATTGGGATCAATGGTTCACAAGCCTTAGGACAGTTGCAAAATTTAAGAACCTATGACGCAACCATATGGGTGCAAATCCCACACCACCCACAAATGTTGTTGCCCTAGAAAAATGGCAAATAGATGATGACCGAATTCATGTCGACATCCTACTTGTCACATAATATCACCTTCATAATTTGATTGATGAAGCCAAGCATGACACAACATGGTTAGTTCTCGAAGTCTTCAAGAAAAACTTTGACACCAAATTTGACCTAGAATTTGTTCATATTGTCCTCAAGATGAATCAAATAAAGATGCAAAAGGGACACTCCAATTCCACCATCAACCTCCTTTTCCCTATTAAACAGGTCATTGATAAAGACTTCAAAAATCAATGTATCACATGGGCTTTCCTCATTCAGTCATGTCTTCACATTCTAGACTACAAGAACTTGCTTTTCGGTTTATCAACTAGTGGAACCTTAAAAACTCTCAACTTTGAAGCCTTAGTAGAAAATTTTGTTGAACTTGATAAAACCTTTGACACAAACTTTAGTAGTTATGAACCTAGAAACTCAGCCTTTCAGGTGGATAAAGATGCAAAATTTTCAAACAGTCAAGGTAACAGAAGCCGTGGCCGAGGTCGTGGCTAAGGTCGTGGTTGAGGCAAAGGTAAAGGACAAGGACAAGGTTCTAATAATGGTCAAAATGAACACTCACGACATCAAAATAGTCAAGGATAATACATTAAAGGACAAATAAAACAACCTAGTACCTCTCAAGGAACTAGCAACTCAAATATCGTGTGCAAATATTGTAACAAAAAAGGGCACTATACCAATGATTTTTGAACTTCCACACAAAAGATCAAGTATTTTCAAAATCACAATGCACATAATGTAAATTAAGATGACTCTGATCCATATGTCTTCTAAAGTGCTAAATTTGTGCATGCCCAGATCATCAACACATGGGCACCTATATCACCATCTGTTGACCATCCCAAAACATTCATTGAGACACATTCAGGATATGCTGGCTATGACATTTCTCATCCCACATCGTAACCCATTGGAGTTACCCACAACATAGCCTCCACCAATAGTTTGTGAATCATGGATACTAGATCCAATCAACACATGACTTCCAATAAGGATTTCTTTGAATAATTTAACTTAGAAATACTTGGTGTAGTTCACATGGCTAATAAATCCTCTCAACCAAATGAAGGAGTTGGAACTGTTCGATTTAAACTTCTTAGATTACCTAATTTTGGGCTACTTGATATTCTCTACATCCCTACTCTGAAGCAAAATTTATTGTCACTATTCACACTCGTCTACCATGGATTTAATATGAGTATCACTACCAAAGATTAAACTCTTCAAATCATTCATCCATCCTATAAAACAGTGGTCATGACCGGTTTCTTAGATGGCAAACTCATCAGACTTGTTGGACATCCTGCTTTTGAATTTTGCATTGTTGAACTTGACATGACTCCCAAGAAAAATTTTGTTGATGCATTATGGCATGCTCGCATGGGCCATGTCAAACTTGACCGATTGAGATAAATGGAGTCCATCGTCAGGGGAATACCACACTTCTATTCCAAATTCATCAAATGTGAAGCATGCATCATTGCCAAATCCTCTTGATAGCCTTTTCCAAAGATTCAGCGGAAGTCCACACAAAAATTGGAGCTAGTTTGTTAGCTTTTGAGGTAGATTGGAATGGGAGATGGCAATCACAAGATGCAAAAATATAAGAGAAAGTAAATTTACGAGATTGCAAAAATATGCTATAAATAGAAATGATGGAAATGAATACAATATTGCTATGGAGGAAATGGACACTCCATGCAAGATGCTACAAGACTACATTGTACTCCATCACTAATGGAGTTACACAGTAATACTACTACTACCTATTGTATTATCAATCTCTTACAATGAGGCCCTTTTATAATGGAAGATAGATTCCTTGGCCAACACTCTACCTAGTTGTACAAGGGACACCTTGCACATTTACAACTTGCACATTGACACTTGTGCATTTATTACATTGCATAAAGTAACTAGATAACTTCCCCCTAAAGTAATCTAATGTCCTAAGTATGTACCTAGGAAGGTACATTTACATGATCCAAATGATGTAATAGAATCTAACTCTAACACCCCCTATATTACATTATTTGGGTACTGAAGACTTTAGTCTTCAATATGGATCTTCTTCCATATGCTCTTTGACTTGTTTAGGTTCATCATCTTCAGCTGATTCAATTTTCATGTCATGTCTTATGATATTTTCTAGTTCTTTGTCCCTTGATGTTAGGCGTCTTTTATGAACAATTGTTCTCATGATTTTGCATGTCATGAGTGGATCTGAATAGGTTCTTCTCCTTTCTTTTGTACCTATGTAAGACCTGTTTCTATGTCCTTCATAAGTATCAACCTTGAGTTCAATGTTAGTAGATCCATCATAAATAAGTTTATGAAGATAAAAATTTATTCTTTGTAGTAATATTATTTCATAGTCCTTATAGTACCTGTATTTGAAATGATAGGAAAAATATGAGTGATTTATCCCATCACAATATTTGCATGGATGGAAACTCCAACAATTGGTCTTTTCATGACCATATTGATTGCAATAGGTGCACAATAGAGATGATATGATAGTTTTGAAGTCTATTTTAGGAATATCATGTTTGTCTATCTCCTTGATAAGACCTTCTAACCATATGTGCACAATTGAAGCTATTCCATATTTTTCTTTTTGTATAAAATCTTGTTGATCAATTTTTTCCTATTTTGAGTCTCCTTTGGTATAGTTGTCATTAGACTCGCTAGGATGAGTCTTCTTTTATATAGCTATTAATTTCAGAACTTATTTCACATTTTATTGGTTCTTCCTTTTATTTTCCCTTTTCATCATTGTAATCCATTAGGTTCTTAATCCATATTGGTATTTTTCTTATTCCACTTCTAAGAGTGTTGCTTAGCATGCTAGTAGACATTTGTATTACCTGAATTCTTTGATATGGAGTAGTCTACCTTATAGCTCCCAATATTAAGGTATATGTAACCTTTAGAGTATATAAGCTTGATTTGATAAAATCTTTGTTAACTCTTAGGTTTTGTGGACTTCCTTATGTCTCCCTAATGATGAGAGTTCACAAACCTAATAAGATTTTAGGTTTTGTAGGAAGCTTACATCTATCCAATGAATTTAGAACTTGATAATTTTTTATGGATGCTAATATTACCAAGTTTTGTAGAATGCCTTATGACTCCCTAGGATGTTTTGGATAGGATATATGATCAATATAGTGCTTTTGTAAATTGTAGTTCAATTTTAAGTTGATTTTGTAAAATTTTGTAAACACCAAAATCAACTTTTCTATCTCCTTATTACTCCTATTGAACTAAGCACTATTTTCAATTCTTTGAAGAGGTTTTGAAGTTGGATTTATTTTTCCTCCTTTAAGTGTTTTGAGACAACACTATTATAAAAATCCCAACCTTTGAAAATTTTAATAAACCTCTTTAAATACCCCTTTTGGTTGATTTTAATGTTTTCTAATTTCCAATTCCTAAATTTGATGTTGTATTCCTTATAACTCCCAAATTTGGAAAGATTAGAAAATAATATTTGCAAGTAATTTAAATTTCAATAATAACCCTTATTTCTCCTTGATAACCTTTTGCAAATATTAACAAATCTGAAATATGCTTGCTTAATAAATCTCTAATGTTGAATATTGCAATAGAAGATAAAATGTTCCCTTATAACTCCAAAAACCTTATATTAAAAGCAAGCTAAAAATCAACCTTTACCTTAATAGTCCTTCAATGTTGTGCATCGATAGATTCGTAGCTATGTGTTGTGTAGCGCTCATGGGCAGTCAAAGCCCTCTTTGATCATCGTTGATTCACTCCTTGATTGGCGATCCTTCTCTTTCAACTGACACCGAAAGATACCTTGAAATATGCTTTGTAGGGCTTCTCCGAATGCAAGCATTGTTCGCTAGTTTTATGACAACATCTTAAATATTTTTCTTACACCGTTGAATGGTGTATGGCTTGAAATAGTCATTTTCTTGAGTAAGCCTCAATGCTTAACTCCATTTGACTTCTCTCTTGCTTCGTTCTATTTTGCTTCACACTATTGTATTCTTCTTCATTCTCCAAGATCGACATCTTAAGTAAGATGGGCTTCATGACAAGTGTCACACGAAGCATTACAAGGTAGGTGTCTTCAACATACCTTCGACAATGATGAGGTTGGTGGTAACCTCCAAATATTCTTAACTCCCTCCAAATGAATGTAACTCCCTTTAGGTGAGCGCTTGGGTCTTCATGAACATTGGGAAGCTTAGAGAATTTGTGCCAAGTGGCACTCAAGGCTTGTGCATGCAAGCCTCCTTTCTAACGCTCCAAATATGAGCTTGCAACCCTAATTCTTCCTTTATCTTTGCACCCTACATGAGCTTGCTATGTTTCTTGATATGCAAGCTTCCTTTTGCATGTTGGCTTGGTGAGGATGATGGATGGCTACAGCTGGATTGCTTCATGGTTCTATGGCACACTTTTGAGCTTTCCTTTTGGTGGACGTTCACTTCAATGGATGCCTTAGGTATAGCTCTTATCTCTGCACCTATTTGCAGGTTTCGTAGCTCATTTTTAATGTCGATTTGTGCCCTTCTTCAGTGCTTGAAAAATAGTGTTGGTTATAACAGCCAATAGGTAGCCCTTTTGCTTTATCTTTTACGTAGATAACCTATCACTGAATGCTGCCCTTTTTCTATGTAAGCATGAGTGATAATGCCTTATTTCAATGGCTCCACTATTGTAGGTGATGCACTGCTTATAGGGCTGGATTTGATGGAGGAAAATGGTGTTTTTAAACACCTCAACTCTTGGACGTGTGAGCTCTTCGGTGGCTCCTTCCTCTGACCACAAATTTGTTGATCATGTGAGCTCTTTGGTGGCTCCTTCCTTTGGCCACAAATCTATTGGATAAAACATCCTTACTACCCCCCTATAAATAGTAATACTTTTGTTCTTCCAAGGAACAAAAGAGGTGCCTTTTGTAATAAGTAAATCTTGCACCAAAATGAAGAATTTTTTTTAATCCTTCTTGCTTCTTCTTCTTTGGATGATAGTCAATCCAAGCTAATGAAATGTTGTTTTGAATAAGGATTCCTACACTCTATGCTGAAAAAGAAACCCTTATATTCTCCTTGAATCTTGAGACTTCCAAGGTCTCGATTTGAGGCTTCCTTCAAGGACTTCAATGGTGGTTTTCTACTCCACCTTTTTGCTTGTAATGGTGGCTTCTTTTGGCCATGAAAGTGCTACATATTTTTTATAGTTTTTGTGCTTTTTAACAACACAAACTAATTGAGAGCAACTAGTTAAAAAATCAACTAGAATGGTGCTTAATAGATGCACTTTAAATGGTAACAATAATTTCACCTTATTGCTCCACTAATTTCTCAAAAATACTCTTAACAATTCCATTGCAACCTTTCAAGCATAATCTAGAATAAATTCTTGTAAATTTCACTACAAACACAGTTGTAGGATCTAGTCTTCTTTTTCAAGATATAAGATAGGTAGTTGATTGTAACTTCTGAAATCTAATCAACTCCTAATTGTGCAAATGAACCTTAAAAGGAATTTTTCTCTTTTGCACTTTTGAAGATTGTAATTCAATTTTCCTCTTTGCAACTTTTGATCTAATATAAGGTGCTTTAACAAATCTGATAAGTAATCCAATTAATGAATTTACTTGCACCAATAGTTGCTTACCTTTTTGACAAATTTTGTAGAGGATGTAGATCAAGCTTGTTGCTTTAGATTTTTGCAACTTTTGTTAGCTTTTCCAAAAAGCTCCTCCTTCACCAAAAAGAGGTCTCAAACTTTCTTTCACGAGCCTGGGGTTTGGTGGTTTGTTCTTCTCTAGTAACTTCTCCTTTCTACTATGGATTTAGAGGAATCTTTATGCCTTCTGGAAAGGCAATCTTCAAATCTCTCGGCTTTGACAAGCTTCTTCTATCTTCAAGTCTTCTTGTCGAATTCTGACTTCAAGCAGGATCTTCTTCTCAAGACTCTGAATATCTTGAGGTCTTTTGTATCTTCTTTGGCACTCCTTGCCAATTCTTCTTCTCTTGATTGGGCTTGTTGTTGGATGGTGATAATTGTCCCAAATATTTCCCTTATCAGAAAGTTTCTCCTTGATGGAGAATTTCTCCAATGAGTTCTTCTAGGAACTCTTTTGATGATCTTGCTTCAGCAACAAGGCTCTCCAAGCCTTTTTCCTTGAGACCTCTCCTAGGTCTTCGATTCTGTAGCTACTTTGGTCTTCCTTGAGACCTTCTTCTTCAAATTTTGGAATTGAGATCTCCTTCCTAGATCTCTTGATTCTACTGCTTCTGGATTTGAATAGGACTCTCCTAGTCCTTCTCATCCTTCCAAGAATGGAAGTTTCTTCAATGAGATCTTCACCTGATCTCTTCACCTTCAAGTTTGCTTCAGGTGTTGGATTGATTCTGAAGAAAATACTCTTCCTAAATTTCTTGTAGGAAGTTTCCCAACTCACTGAATCTCCTTTCCCTACAACAAATGATTAGTACTAAAATCTAAATCTGCTTCTAAATTAGGTACTCTCTTCTGGAGTCTTCTTTAGGATCAAGGCTTCTATGGCTTTTTTAGATCAAGGCTTCTGTGGCCTTTTTTAGATCAAGGCTTCTATGGCCTTTTCTTAGATCAAGGCTTCTATGGCCTTTTTAGGATCAAGGCTTCTATGGCCTTTTCTTAGATCAAGGCTTCTATGGCCTTTTTAGGATTAAGGCTTCTATGGCCTTTTCTACTGTGAAGTTGACTTTATCGATGGAGATCTTCAATCTCTAGACTTCACTATGACTCTTTCTCCTAGAGTCTCTTCTGTAGTATTCTTCTCTTGCAACAACTAATCTCTGCACTATGAAGGCACTCCGACCTTCGAGCAACGAAGTTGAAATCTCCTAGATTTCTATTGTAGGAGGTGTCCCAATCATCTAAGAGTTAGTTCCCTACAATAAAAGAAACTTCAGGCAATAGTAAACTTTTTAGATCTCTTAGATGAGCTTCACTAGTTGATTCATCAAACTAGTGGATCAAATGTTGAGTCCTTATCTTCACGAGTTTTTTGTAACTCTATGGGAAGACTCTGAGCCAAATGAATTTCACAATTTCTCTTTCTAGTCTGTTCTACCAGACAATCTTAAGGTAATAAAATTCACATGCAATGGGTTCAATGGAACATCCAATTTGCAAAAATCGAAGCTATGGTGACTGGCCCTATTTTAACAATAGTACTTTCTCGAAGCTCTCCCTACCACCTTGATTCTTCTGAATATTTTTGCAAGAGCCTATGCACTATGGTGAATCAGGTTCACAAAAATTTAGGCTCAATAATAATGGTGGTTCTCCTCTCAATCTACAGTAGCTAGTTCTATTGTGACTAGATCTACCATGGCTCTGATACCACTATTAGCTTTTGAGGTAGATTGCAATGGGAGATGGCAATCACAGGATGCAAAAATATAAGAGAAAGTAAATTTATGAGATTGCAAAAATATGCTATAAATAGAAATGATGAAAATGAATACAATATTGCTATGGAGGAAATGGACACTCCATGCAAGATGCTATAGGACTACATTGTACTCCATCACTAATGGAGTTACATAGTAATACTACTACTACCTATTGTCTTGTCAATCTCTTACAATGAGGCCCTTTTATAATGGAAGATAGATTCCTTGGCCAACACTCTACCTAGTTGTACAAGGGACACCTTGCACATTTACAACTTGCACATTGACACTTGTGCATTTATTACATTGCATAAAGTAACTAGATAACTTCCCCCTAAAGTAATCTAATGTCCTAAGTATGTACCTAGGAAGGTACATTTACATGATCCAAATGATGTAATAGACTCTAACTCTAACATAGTTCACTCAGAAATTTGCAGACCAATGCTTATTCCCTCATTAAAAGGCAAAAGGTATTACATCACCTTCATCGATAACTTCTTAAAGAAGCTATGGATCAAATTTTTGGAGAAGTATAAAGCTTTTGAATTCTTCAAAGCATTAAAGACTTGTATAGAATGATAATCAGATTGTAGAATAAAGACCTTAAGGAGTGATAATGATGGTGAGTACAACTCAAATGAATTTACACAATACTTATCCTCACATGGGATCAAAAATAAATTGACAATACCAAGCACACCTCAATAAAAAAATGTTACTGAGCACATGAACATGACAATTATGAACATGGCTCATGCCCTTCTTGTCTACAAAAATGTGCCTCCATATATTTGGGTCGAATCCACCTGGACTGCTATGCATGTACTCAATACAATGATTCCCTCAAAACTTGACTCATCACCTCATAAAAATGGACTAGACACCCCCATTGTTAGCCACTTCAAAATATTTGGCTCCATATATTATGCTCATATTATTCTAGAGCACAAAAAAAAACTTGAAGCTCAAGCTATTAAAGGCATATTTGTTGGATACCCTATGGATCAAAAGGGATACAAGGTATTCATTTCTTCACATCAAAAAGTGATTGTGACATGTAATGTTGTGTTTGTAAGAATTGAAGAACAATTGGTTACATTGGATACTAGGAGACAAACCTTAGCCTAAATCAAAAGATGCTAAAATATATGATGTTCAGATTCCAACCTTTGGGGGGAGACGTTGAAAAGTTACTCAAACATCTAGAATCTGCAAATCAACCCACAAGTTTGAAGGAACCAAACTATGATACTGAGCAAATATATGTATCTTCTACATCTTTTTCCCCTTCACATAATAATGCTGATCATGGTAAAAGTATTGTTTAACATCCATCTTCATCAACATCCTATGTACCTAATGATCCATTCTAAGATCATGATAGAAAATTTAGGGTAGGTGAGACATCCAAACTGCTCCCCACTTGAGGAATTCATGAAGCTTGCTAGCTCTTAAAGGACATCAAACTAGAATTAGGCAAAATGGATATAAGATACCCTTAGAGCAAGAGTGCACGAATCATTACTTGTTGAATTGGAACCTGCATAACTACACCTCACTCTAAATAATGAACCTCTCACATACCAATAAGTTGTCAAACACATAGCTTGGAGACATGCAATGAACCAAGAGTATGAATCTCTAATAAAAAATGGTACTTGGGAGTTAGTCGATCTACCACTTGGAATAAAGGTAGTTTGAAACAAATGGGTGTATAAAAACAAGTATAAATTAGATGGCACCCTTGATAAACATAAGGCGAGATTAGTGGCTAAAGGCTTCACACAAAAGTAAGGTATTAACTACACTGAGTTATTTGCACCTACCAAAAAATGACCCATAATAAGGAGTCTTATAGCCTTAGATTCATAACAAGGTTGGAAGATTCATAAATTAGATGTAAAGACTACTTTCTTGAATACTAAATTGGAAGAAGAAATATACGTGGTACAACCATAAGGTTTTGAGATTGCAGGATAGGAGCATAAGGTATGCAGACTCAAAAAGTATTTATATGGATTGAAGCAAGCCCCTCACACTTGGTTCAACAAGCTATCAGATCAAATGAAGCAACTTGAATTTGAAGTGTGTGATTACCAAGACATTGATGCAATACTATTCATCAAGCACAAAAAAGACAAAGTCACATACCTCATAGTCTTTGTGGATGACATGACTCTAACAGGTAATAATGAACACATCATAAACACAATGAAAAAGGACCTTGCACAAACTTTTGATATATATGATCTGGGATTGATAATTTTCTATTTGGGCATAAAAGTAACTCAAGAAAATGAAAAAATATTCTTGATCCAAGAAAAATATATCAATGATATTTTGGAGAATTTTCAACTCAAAGATGCATGCCCTGTGATAATATCAATGGAATCAAATTTGAAACTCGTCATGAGTAATGAGACACTAGAGACAGATGCAACACTATACAAAAGGCTGGTTGGTAGTCTCATCTATCTTACTAACACAAGACCTGACATTGCTTATGCAGTGGGAATTCTGGTAAGGTACATGACCAAGCTAAAGGAGAGTCACTAAAAAGCGATAAAAAGAGTGTTGAGGTACCTAAAGACAACCCACACTTATGGCCTGTTTTATGAAAAGAATGTAGATTTCAAACTCATATTATACACAGATAAAGCCATTGGGATATCTATGCCTGGGTACTTGACATTTTTTGGCTCAACACCAATTTTATGGAGATCAACATGATAAAATACTATAGCAGATTATTCAACAGAAGCTAAATATATTATTGTAGTTGAGATAAACAAAGAAGTGGTATGGTTGAGAAATCTATTACACACTCTCGATATCACTCAAAAAGGTCCTACAAGACTACATGTGGAAAATCAATCAACAATCCATATGGAAAAACATCTTGTGTTTCATGACATAATTAAACACACATGTATAAAAGTCCATAGGATCTGAGAACTTGTTTAATATGGCACAATACAAATGAACTACTATCCAACAGTAGATCAGATTGGCAACATCTTCACCAAGCCACTCCAGAGGGTGAAGTTTGAACAATTTAGACAATAGATAGGCTTGAGAGCCTCCATATCCCCCTGATAATGGAGATGCAACAAGACCAACAAGTCTAATGCTTATTTGTAAAACCAAATTTGTGTGGGAAAAAAGTATTGGTCGATCTCTGCTCTATTCCATTCATGAAAACCCATTGTGGGTACGAAAGAATGAGGGTTGTACTAGTTTTGGAAAATCAAAATCTAAAAAAACATGAAAGGGCATGGGGGATGACCAAATGGTATATGGAGACCCAAAAAATTGGAGCCGTATTTCATGGACGATTGGCTAATCCGCTACACAAAGAGCCACCTGAGTCACTCATCTACTCAAATAAAATGACCTTCCACCATTAATGGGGGATTGAAGACATGTTAATGCTACAAGGTTATGTTTATTAGTTAGGTTCCTACTTAATTAATATGAGGCTTTAATAAGACCTCATTAGAATAGGTAATTTTAATGTATAATAACATTTTATGTTCATTTGAATTTCATGTAATATGGATTTGGGAACCCTAACCCTATTCTCATTTTTCTCAATATATAATTCCATAACACAAAGGGAGTAATTTTTGATTCTCTTCATTGTTGAAAATATTATTTTCCTTTATATTCTTTCATGTGGTTGAGCTTGGGCACATAGCATTGATCCTCGCTACAGGAAGGTCACTCATTTGGAAATATAGTGGTTTACCTTCCATGAGTTAGGTTACCCATATGGAAATGTGGTGGTTCACCTTCCATTGTTAGGGCTGATCTTAAAATGAACATAATGAGATGATTTTACAAATGAAACACGGTTACAATATATAGGCATAAGCCTATATTCAACACATGACACTTGTCAAGAGAAACTGACAAGTGTCAAGGTGAAGGCATAGTGCACTTTAACTCTAACATTCCCCCTTAAAGTGCACTATCCTAACTAAAGAAGAAAAAAAACAAGTCAAAATTAGGTAACATTCCCCCTTAATGTTGAATTCTAGAAAACAACCTATCATCCTCTTTTATTGCTGATTTGGTCTAGGCTCGTGCTCTTTGCGCTTGGCTCTCCAACTGTGAATAATGCTAGATTCACTATGTATACATCTCGGTCTGTTGCCTCAGGGTCAGCCACTTCCACGGATCTGTTGCCACTGGGTCAACCGTGTAAGTGCCTTAGGGTTATCATGGGTGCCTCAAGGTTAGCCACTTCTGGGTCTGTTGTCTCTGCAGGTCATCCTCAGAGGATGTTGCCTCTCGTAGGTCACTGACTAGATTCACCATAAATATCAAATCCTTCCTTATGGTGAACTCAATCTAGAAGGTGTCGGTATTTGCCGAAAAAGCACCTAATACAAAGGAAAAATGAGCCATATAAGAGTGTCGGTCTCTGTCGAAAATGCACTCAATACAATAAAATGAGCCATAGATCAAAATAGGAGGAGAGAAGAAGAAAATAAGAGAATCTTCTAAAGTGTCTTTGTCTGTAGTCTTCAGAAGTAGATCCGAAAAAGACCTCGGATAGAGTCTAGGGTGTCTATGTCTGTAGTCCCTAGAGTAGGTGTCCTTATTGTGATCGTCTCATCCCACCGTAATGCATGGGTAACCAGCCGCTGCATCCGCCAGGTGCTATAGAGAAGATGACTAGATACTAGGATCACTTACATAGTGCCTTGGGAGTGTCGGGTACAACCAAAAGTGCACTCCAAGGTAGAAAAAATTTTGAGGCTAAAAAAATCAAGTGAAATAGCCTTAAAATTATAATATGACACCACCATTGTGTCCGTCATGGAAAACCGTTTCCAATGACTATAAATACCCCTATATTCCACCATCAAAGGGGCCTTCATCATGTGGAAAAAACATCATGCCTATCTAAGGCAGAAAATAGACAACATCGCTCAATGGTGGCATCGCTCTCAGGCGAAATAAAAATAGTCTTAAAATTTCCCTCGCAGGGGAATTAACATGGGCCATCTAGGCCATCCACATGAGGCCTTCAGCTCCCACTTCCACTCTCCATGTGGAAAAAGAAAAAAGGGCCAACATGAAAAAAATATCATGCAGTCATAAAAAATGTTCCCCATTATATCATGCAACCATACAGGTTAATAAAATACCCCCACTTTTAAAAGAAATACCCCCACTCACTATATTTCAAAAAATATTCCCCCTAATGTTGTATTTAATAAATGCCGCTTATGAGCTTCCACAAACAACACTCCTTCGCGTAATGAGGTGGTGGCCTCCTATGCCAATATGAAATTCAAACCCTCATTTGGGTCCCATGTGGACCACTTCGTCCTCACGTAGGTCTTACCCACATATTTTCTCTACTGTCGTATCTCTTCGTCCTTTCCATGTGGACGTTGTCCGGTGTTGGGTACTACAGGTCCACTCCACCTGTATTCATTCTTTAACGACGTTGCCTAGAAACTCCCATGTCACAATTTTGATGCCACAATCAACTCCTCGGTCGGTCGCCTTGGTGGCACCCTCTGCCACAAATCGCTGCCCACCACTCCGGTGGGTCCCAACCTCCGTAGCGTCGACAACTTTTCCTTGCTGGATAACGGAGAGATCGAACAACCAATAGCTCATGTTTACATCATTCAGTTCTGCACAACCGCTTAAAAATTCTCACGTATTCGAAGCCTTGAGGAGGGAGGAGGTACTGGTTGATTAATTAAACAGGAGATTGGAAACCCCCCCAAAAAAAACCTGTTTTCGTTGATATAAAAACAAGAAAAATATACAAAGGATTCAAATCCAGGGCAGCGCCACTATACATCAGCATTTGAAATGCCAAAATTTTTAGTTATATTAAAGCATTGAAGACTAGAACGAATTCATTTCCAAGAGATTAGTCCTCCCTTTGGCCAAAGCCTTCACCGCCATTCTGAAGGGCTCTTCGAAGGCCCCCATGATGAAGGCGTTTGTGTCCTTCTTCACCATGGGGCGATCGCTGGGTCTGATAGCCACGAGCGTGGCGCCCTCCATTCTCATCCCTCCGGGAAGCTCCAGATGTAGAGCATACCATAGTTTCATGTTCAACGCCGGCACCTGCGTCCTATTCGAAGACGCCGACGCCACCAGAGGCTTCTTTTTAACTCCTCCAATTGTTGTTTTCCCATGCAGAGTGTCCCCTGCCCATCGACGTCGGTAAGCACGAGGCTCTCCAGACATGGATGATCATAAATAATCTGCTACAGCAAAAAATGCCTGGCTGAAGTCGCGATCAGCGAGCTTATCGTCCACACGACTCTAAGCTTCAGACCCCCATTGGTGTAGAACGGCTCCGGGATACGCCGACTTCAGCATCCCCATAATTTCTCTTCTGCCAATCCAACTGATCTTCATTGCCATTAGAAACCCCCGCAACCAAGACCAAAATCGAGCACGTTTTCCCACCCATTTGCTTGGTAATGACGAGGAACAAAGTCCAGATACATAATCCATGCCTTCCTGCCTGTCGCTGTCCGCTACCAGATTTATAAACCCCACTTCTCCGTTCGATATTTACCCTAAAACCCCAAAAACTGTACCCCACAGGAAAAAAAATCCCTCGGACTAATTTTCCATGAGGGTTGCGGGCCGCCTCCTAATTTTTCAACTCTCGAAAAAAAATCCTACGCGGCCATTGGAGCTTTGTCGAATGCGCGACCTCACCCATCGATAAAATCTCAACAAAATTCTTCTGCGGCCATATCGTCGAACCTCTTGCAGCGTCGCCCACACGTCAAGGCTGGTCACCGCATACGCCAAAATGGAGTCTGTAAAAATGAAAAAATTGCTCCATCTGTACAGAATGGAGTGGAAAATAAAATGCCTCCGTAAAGAGACTTGACTTGGTGGGTGTGTCAAACAGATATACTGAAAATTTTACCATCTGGTTTCTGATTCATCAAATGATGGAGAGCATACTTCCTCGGTAAAAAAAACTTTAAAAAAATAAGGAAGAAAAAAAAAAATCATGGGGGGAGGGAGGATTTCCATGAGGGAAATCCCCCCTCAAGGGTTTCACAGGGCAGGGAAAGCCTGCTCTGATACCAAATGTTAGGACTGATATTAAAATGAACACAATGAGATGATTTTACAAATGAAACACGATTACAATATATAGGCATAAGCCTATATTCAACACATGACACTTGTCAAGAGAAACTAACAAGTGTCAAGGTGAAGGCATAGTGCACTTTAACTCTAACATCCATGAGTTAGAAGGCCACCCATATGGAAAAATGGTGAATCACCTTCCTTGAGTTACAAAGTGCATATTAAATAAATCACATACATGTGACTTATCCTTGTATTTTTTCTTCTATCGATGTGCCAACATGGTTAGATATGCATTTTGGCTACAAAAATCTAAAATAAAAAATTGCTATTTTTTAATATTATTTTGCATTTTAAAGGGCTTCTAGAACATTTTTCTATGAAGTTGTTGGTAACTCTATCAATGATGGAAGTTTCCCCATAATTTTTTTGGTCTCCCTCTAATATTTATAATGCTTCTTGAATGGATCAAAATGAAGTCCCAAGCACAAAGTGATGCCCCTAACAATGTGATCAGGATTAAAAAATATTTTTGGGTATAAAGCGATGCCCCCACTTTTGGGAAGCAGTGATCCCATTTGCATCAACTTTTAACATTAGGTGTGGAAACGACTTCTTTATATATTTTTTTGTGAGCCATTCCCCTTGGTGATCAAGTTGGCCTACCTTGACCCATTTGTATACCTGAATGGACTGCCTTTTGGTGATATTAGTCCATGTGTCAACAATTTGATTCCCCTCCATTGGTGCTAAATTATTTGGATTGAGTTCTTTAATGTTCAACTATTCTACTACTACAAAAATGTGTGACAAATGTGGGTGATGGGCTTGAGAAGTTTAACATTGAATATTGGATGTAAACCAAGATAAGATGAAATATTCAATTCAAAAGAATTCCATCCCACCTTCTTGGTGATGGTGTATGGTCGAAGCAAAGATGTTTAATCTTCCTATGGGGTCTTGTATGTCTTATTTATAAATTC
Organism: Wollemia nobilis; assembly: GCA_028583015.1. Taxonomy (NCBI): domain Eukaryota; kingdom Viridiplantae; phylum Streptophyta; class Pinopsida; order Araucariales; family Araucariaceae; genus Wollemia; species Wollemia nobilis. The sequence continues at coordinate 1,547,393 of JAQPPZ010015344.1, forward strand.
ATAACCATACCTTATATCTACCCTTGAATTGATATGGGACCTAATGCTGGACATGGCATTGTTTGTACTTTTAATTTATCTCTTCTAAGAGGTCATGGACTTGTTGGATATGTTGAGTCTATTTTCCAATCCTTGTTGCCTTTTTTGCTTATTTCTATCCATGAGGTGAATACTCCATGTATTGCACAAGGAGAGCTACATTAGTAGGTGCCAAGGATTAGAACCCAAAACATACATCAAATAGGCTATGCTTGATAGATCTATGCAAGGATTGATTATATCATGTTGAACGTGAGGGAAAATCTCATCCCATGTGCATGGATGCTTGGAATTATACATTTGAACATGTACAATCAAATGATTCACAACTTTTGTCTGACCATCAGTGTGAGGATGGAAGGCTGTGGACATGGTCAACTTGGTGTCCATTATGATCCACAGGATGGATTAGAAAATTCTTAGAAATTTGTTATAATTGTTCAATACAACGGACTTTACCAAGCCAAATTTGAGCCACATATGACTAAAATAGAGCTTAATAGCCTCCTCAACTAAAATGCAATTCTTACAAGGAATAATGATACCCACTTTTAAAAAATGATCAATGATTACAAAAACGCTATAATTACCATGTTTAGATGTGGGTTAATTTGAGAGTAAATCCATGGATATAGATTCCCAAGTCTTGGATGTCATTGGATGTATACAATCCTTACTTCTTGTTGATTGGTTTGACAACAATGTAGGGGGTACATGACTTTATGTACATTATGATATTATTTATTATTTTGGTCTAATAGAAGTACTTATGAAGATTTGTCAACCTTATTTTTTATCCCAAAGTAATATACTACTTTTCTGAAGTGTGCTTTCCAAATTATCTTTGAGCACTCACTGGCTAGTACACAAATGTATCCCATATGACAAAGGAGGTTATATTGTAAATAATAATAAAAAAATATGCTTACCCACATGAAGGACTTGGTATGCATATGTAAAATTAGAGTCTACTTTGTATAAGGTGAACTAATTAGAAGTATCATACCCACAAAACTCAAGAATAGTGATGAGTGCTATGATTGGAGGTCGACTCAAACAATTTGTTGCTAAAAAGACATTCCCTTTCTTATGCTTTATGATCAAATAAAATTGTTATAGATATATCCACTTTTGATGTATTTCATTCCTTAGCTTACAATATGTTTGAATGAACTCTATAGATCTATAATTTATATGGATGATGATTTCATTTATCAAGATGTAGTGCTTCCATTGTTTATATTCTTAGACAATGGCATATAGCTCTTTATTGCATGCGGGCTATTTTTGAACCGCATTATTGAATGTTTCACTATGTTAGGCAATTGAATGACCATATTGTGTGAGGAAAGCTTCCAATGCATACTTTGATGCATTAGTCATTACCTCAAAAGGTTGATGCAAATAAGGTAGGGAAAGTGTAATAGCTGAATAAAATTTATCTTTCAACCTCACAAATTCCCTCTATTGTATATCTCCCCAATGGAACCTGGATTTGGCACCTCATTTGTTCATTTGGTATAGTGTCCAAGCAATGTGTGAGAACCCTAATATAAATATTTGATAGAAATTGGAAAGACCCAAAATGTTATGAATATTTGTTAGATTATTTGGGGTAGGCAACTCTCTAAGTACATAAATCTTCTTGGGATCAACATGGACTCCTCTTTTGTCAATAATATACTTGAGGTACTAAACAATTACCAATACAAATGAGCATATTTTAAAATTAGCATATATATTGTGTCTTTGAAGAGTTTGAAGTACCTATTGAATACGTTGTAGACATTCCTCCCATGTCTTACTATAGATGAGAATACCACAAATAAGCTAGTTTAGGGACATAGTATATCATCCATCATGCTCAAGAATGTGGAAGGTGCATTAGTCAAGCCAAAAGTCATAACCAAACACTAAAATAAACCCTCCTTGGATTTGAATGTAATATTCCATATGTTAGTGGGGTTTATGGGTATTTGATAATAGTCAAAATTGAGATTAATTTTGGTGAAGAAATTTGCATCATAGAGCTGGTCTAGTAAATCATCTATCTGAGGGAGTGGATGGCAGTTCTTTAGAATAATTTTATTCAAAGATCTATAGTCAATACAAAGCCTCCATATCCCATATTTATTTGGAGCCAATATAGTTGAACTAACATACAGTGATACACTTGGTTTGATGTGCCCCTTTTGAATCGATTCTTGGATTTACCTCCTAATTTCATCATTTGCAAGAACTAATCTAGGATAAGCAAGTGCTTTAGAAGAAGGAAAAACAAGAACTAAATTAATGGAATGCTTTACCTTACAATGAAGTGTAACCCTATTTTATGGCTTGAACACGTCATCATATTCTACTACATTCTAGCCCATTTGATTCTATTGTGTAGAGCCTACAATGGATGTAGCAATGATCCTCCTTTAAGACTTGACCATCAACAAATGGATATCCTACTTTTGGATATCATATTCCTATATTATTTAGCACTAATTAAGGAAAAAAATATAAGAGGAGATACCTTTGATATCCTAAAGCATTAATCTCCAATAGTGATGATGACAATTTAGGACCTAGACTCATAAACATCATATCTCTTCTACATAAATGGTTAGCCCACAATTACATCACAAACATCCAATGGTGCAACATCACATAAAACTTTATTTTCAAAGGTTTGATGTAGTAAGAGATATATTATTGAGTGACACAAATTTCTATCCCCTATTATAGACATTGAACATTATATGGTTGTAAGTGTGGAATGACAAAATATTGAATCCTCACCATATGACTATGAATTAGACTCCTTTGACTTCCACTACTAACTAAAATGTAATAGATTACCCTTGAACCATTTTTTTGAGTGAAATAGATGTTTCTTCTATTGTGACTCTTTTTGAGACTCTGGTGTAGTATGTATGGTGGTAATCATTACATTTGGTTTGGCTTCTGTAATTAGCTTCTTTCTAATCTTAACTTATGGATGTAGAGGTGGTAATATAATAGATGTAGAAAGTTATGACTCAACAAAGAATGATTGAATTGTTTGACACTCCTCCCTTGGATGTTGATTGCTCTTATGATAATCAAACCATTTGTTAGTATTGTCCTTTGGGAATTATTTTCTTAGGGATATTTTTTCTATTTCCAATTCTAATTTTTAAGTTAACCTCCTTTGTCTTGATTCTTTGGAGAGTCGGTCTTACCTTTCTTTGGTTGGTACTTAGTGTTTAGGATTTTGTTACTTGCTCCTTTTCTATTTTTATTTTTTTACTTTTACTTTAATTTGACAAGAAGTTTGTATGCCTCTCCCATTTTTTTTTAATTTGAAGAGGCCCATGTCCTATCCAATGTACCATTCTATACCACTATGGTACCTAAGGATTTGATGCCTTTTTAGTATCTTGAATACCTAGTTTTGCTACTCTGGAATAGAAAGCATCAGTATAATCTTGAACAAATTGGTCTTTACCTTGATGCAATTGTTTCCTGTTGTGGAAAATTTTGATATCCTTAAAATATTGATTGTCACGCTATAAAAACTTTCTAATCACAACAATATGCAAGCTTTGGTGGACTTGTCGTTTTGATTTGTAAGGAGATTGTAAAGCAAATTTCATGAAATATTAGGTCAAGTCTGGACACCCTAATAAGAGCCTAATTGATAATGAATTTTAATCTTGCTAAGCTCTACCAGATCTAACAAATTATAATGGATTTTTATGGTGACCAAGCAAATAAAGCATTTACAACTTTAGTTTCAAGAATGCAGACCGGTGCCTTGTCTATTGGGCGACTGTAGCAAAGTTTAATCACATGAAATCGAGAGAAAAAGAAAGGAAATATGATAAACCCATATTCATTCAAATATCACAATCAAAATGGATTTTTAAATCAGTGAAAAAAATGTTGTCTGTAGATTCAAATAATGTAGTATACAAACAAGTGACACACACACACATTGCACCAAAAATATGCCAAAGAGCATAAACCAAAATGATGTATTATATTCAATGTTTGATGTTTACAATGATAGAGCTTGGCAGTGTACTCATGTCTCTCAAAGAATACAATACAATATTCACCCTGTTTGAATATCATAACAAGGGAATTCTGATCTACTATCCTAATTATAGTGACATATAGACTCTGGCTCCTCAAGAATCTCCTAGAAATGATCTTAGGTAGCTAGCTCAACTCTTGGAAATACCTGCACAAAGGTGAGAAGAATTGAGATATGGAAAAAAAGACAACATAGGGAAAATACAACCAACCCGAACAAAACACTTGAAATGCCTCTTGAAGGATTTTGCTATTTTGATGTCCGATCTCTAATTCTAGCTTGAAAAGCCTCCTTTATAATTTAAATTCTGCAATTCTGTTTTGAATACTTGGTGCATATGCAACCACTTGGCATCCTCTCTACCACTAGTTTCTGTGAATGTATTACAACAAGAATTGAGTTGTTACAGGCTATCAAAATTGGAGAAACTATGCCACATATCCTTAAAATGATTATTCAGGTCATTCTTGTTTTGGGACTGGCTCTGAATATTTTTCTCCTTCGATGGTGGTAGGCCCTGAGGTAACTTTCATTTTTTCCTTTTCTATAATCTCAACTCCCAATAGTTCTGCAATTTGATGCTGTAATGTGGTGGTTTACAGTTGGACTTTAGTGGTTTATAGTTGGGTTGATGAGTTGTCTCCTGGGTGATGTGTCATCTTGAGGTTCTTCTTGATTCAGATCTATAATTTTAGCCTTTGATCTCTGTAACTATTCTGGTATCTTCTCCTTGAAGCTAAGTGAGCTGAGTCATCCATATTCAATTATTGGGGCTTAGGTAAGTGAAATTCGGTCCAGGTTCAATGAATATCATTCTTCTCGATCGTTCGACTTCCTTTCTTGACTGTTCGACTTCCCTCTTCGCCCCCTAGTTTGATCATCTGCAGAAACATAAGAAAAAATCAATTTAGGACTTTGGTGGTAAAAGAAAATCAAAATTTGGTATTATTATTATTAATATTGATGACTTTTTAATTTTTTTAAACTTTAAATTTTTATAATGTTTTAACATTAGAATTAAATTTTAATTTTAATGCCAATGTATTAAATCAACTCTAATGTCAAAAATTTATTAATATTAATTCATTTTTATTTATTTACCTTTGTTATTATTATCATTATTATATCCATACATTTATTTATTATTATCGCCTTATTTATCTTATATTATATCAATTTAATATTCTATACTTAGGCTTTAATAATATCTTTATATCTCTATGGTTTAATATATTTATTTATTTATCATCCTTCTCAATCAATTTATTTTCCCTTTCACATTAAAGCTTAACCCTCACATCATAATGTTTCGGTCTCAAAATAAATTCTTCCAACTCAATTTAAAAGGTTTTGAATGAAAGTTCTCCATTTTTGGCCAATAGGGTTTGATCATTTTACTCATCCGCACCAATGGAATTGCATCGCATAAGATAGCCGACCAATAGAATATATTTTGACCAACCCTTGGAGCTTAGGAAAAGTGCAAAAATTCTTCCTTCGATTTTCATCCAATGGGACATCGTCGGGTGAGATATTCGATCGATGGATTTTAATCGGTTCACTCATCTGACATGAATGACTTTTAATAAAGTTTTCAGATCCAAGATTTAGACTTGCCCCAATTAAATGATTTTTAATTATGTCCTCAGCTCCAAAATTTAAATTTGCCCGATGTGATTAAATGATTTTTAATAAAGTGACAATTCCAAAATTAAAACTCTCTTGGTCAAACTAGAATTTTCATTAAAGACCTTAGTAATGGTTTTAATTAATTTTTGGTGGTGAATTGGGTGTCGTCAGACGAGTCATTTGCCTCATGCGCCTAAGGGAAATGACTATCGGATGAGATATCCGATTTGAATTGCATGGTTGGGTGAGTGGATGTCAGATAGGATATGTGATAAGATTGGTAGCTTCGAACGACTTAGTCGCTACCAACTATGGGCGCGTGCGATGACAAAAGGGCGTATAGGTTGTTGGGCGAAGATGGAGGGGTGTCAAGTAACATAGCCGATAAAAATATTAGGGCAGACATAATAGGTAATGATTCTTTAGGTTAGCCGTGATGGCCGATGGACACATGGGCGATCGGGTGAGACAAAGGGGGCGTCGAATGAGACAGACACGATCTTATATTTCATTAGGTAAGACGATCGACAAGACTTTATTGGGTGGACTTAAAGTTTTTTGGTGGCTAAACACTTTAGACTTTATGGAGGCAATCATTATCATGGCCAATGGAAATGATGGTTTGGAAAATGACTTAGGAAATTTCTATGCCATTGAAATATCATCGGGTGCGCTGGTCAATTACTAGGGTTACGTTGGAGGACTCATCCGATCGAATTTTGGCATTGCAGCACTAAAATTGGGTCAAAATTCAAAGTGCCCAAATTTTGATAAAACTTCCCATGTTTCTAAATGAGGAAAATGGGTATCCAAATATGCAAATGGAAAAGTAGTTATGGGTGAGGTGTCCTAGGTGGTAGTTGTTGGAAACTACCAGGCCCCAAAGTTAAATAGGACCCACATTCATTTGTGCAATACCATGTATCAAGAAGACACCAAGGGACTATGAGAGAGCATCTAGGATTGTATAGTTTGTGTATCCATTATTTCATTGTATTTTCAAGGAAGATGTCCTATAATGTGAATGTTGTACAAGAAGAATAATACAATGATGATTCATCCTTCACCTATGTGATTGCATGTGTTCTATATGATATTGATATTGTTGGTAGTTTGGTAGATTATGTGTATCAAGTTTTGTGTCCATGTGTGCAGCATAGTTGTAGTCAGATCATTATATGAGGAAGTTATAGTCCAGAGCATTGTATGAGAGTAGTTGTACGAGTGGAGTAGTTGGAAGCACCGTTCAAGTGGATTATAAAGTGTTGTTCAAGTGAGTAAACTATCATACAAGTTACTTTCTAAGTGTCATACAAGTGAGTTAAGTTTTCATTCAAGTGTTGTCATACAAGTGCATACCATACAAGCACTTATCATACAAGTTAAGATCCAACCTACCATACAAGCATATCACTTGACTATCATACAAGTGCATTGTCACTTGATTGCCATACAAGTGCATGCCAATTGATTTTCGTTCAAGTAGAATGTTAAGTCAGTGTGAAATTGCATTGACTATAGTCTTGCATGGCCTCTAAATTTATCATTTTGTTCCTTCACCATTGTGCTATAAAGGGCTTTATGCGAAATTCTAGAAAGGACAATCTCTAAAGATGAGGTTGTTGTAGTGGAAGGAGATAGATAATGAAGGAAAAAGTAGATGGGTGGGTGATGTATAAATACATGGCTACAAAGCATGTTTTAGAAGGATTAACAACTAAAAAAAAGGACCAAATTAGACAAAAGGTAATGCATTATCATTCATTGGATGATGTCTTGTTTAGAAAAGGATATGATGGTGTCCTACTCAATTGTGTAGAAGAAGAAAATAAAGAGGAATTAATTAGGCAATACCATGATGAAGGAGGGCACTTCTCTATGCCTAGGACAACTCATAAGATCCTATGAGTTGGATACTATTTTCCTACCATTTTTACTATGTTAAAGTGGTGCAAATGCTCAAATACATCATCACTAGATTTGGGGCACTTGCCATCACAGTTAAAAATAATTCCACCTACTTCAAGGGGGCTAAGGTGATGAAATTTTCCCTTGAATATAGATTTTTTCTCAAAATATCATCCAATTACTATTATCAAGGCAATAGGTTGTCTGAATCAACTAATGAAAACATCATTAGAATATTGGAAAAGACCATCTCAAAGTCATAAAGGGACTAACATACAAAGTTGCACAATGCATTATGGGTATATAAGGTGACATCAAAAGCATCTATTGGATCATCCCCTTACAAGCTAGTATATGGCAAGGAGGCAGTACTACAAATCAATTTAGACCTCACTTCCTTCTAAATATCACAACTTGAATTAGAGGACACCAACATCGAACCCATGCAAGCAAGGTTAAATGCACTATCATCCTTAGAAGAAGAAAGAGAAAATGACTTCTAAAAGACCATGTAATATTAGGATACCATCAACACATGGTTTGATAAAGGATCCATGTAAGTAGAGTATATAGAAGACCTCGTACTAAAATGGGATGAGGATCAAGCAAAACTAGGGGTATGCCAAAATTTTAATTCATTATGAAGTGGGACCCACCTCACTAAGATTGAAAGTCCAAACACCTACAAATTTTCCTCCATGGAGGGAGTAATGCTACATATTTTTGTGAATCAACATCTTCATTTTGTATAGAAACAAGAATTCCATCCAAAATAATATATACACACAATATCAATTATTATTTCGACAAGTATATTCACCCCTCTTACTTCTACTAGTCCCTTTCCTCTCTTCCTTTTCCTCCAATACATTTCATGTGTTTGTAAAAAAAATATATTTCCTCCTAAGTCAATAGTTTGTTAAGTCCACTAGTATGTCAAGTCTATGAAAAATGAGCAACTCGCTCAATTTTCATGAGCAAATCACTCACTATGTGCAAGTGATGTGCCCACCAAGAGAGCCCACATGAGTGAACCACATGGGAGGGTGAATCAAACCTCTTCAGGCCAACCATCCTTCTTGGAAGTGTTGCTATAGAGGGCAAATTTTACACCCCTTTCCCTCTAGGTAAATGGATCTGTGCCTAGAAGAGGGATGGAACGTTTACACTCTTACACCTCAATGTGAGGGGTACCTGGTGACGTACCTCCTTTGGTGATGGTTGAATAGATGTGGGTTCACCAAGAAGTATTTAAAGACTACTTCTAAGTCTAGCCAAAGATGTTTGTTTAGATGTGTTCTTTACTTTGCAAACACCTAGGTTTTGAGCCAAATGCAACTAGGACCTAAACTATATGCAATTTTAAATTTCCTTGAAGACAAAGGCACACCAAAAAATTTCTAAACTATATGCATTTTGATTTCATTCTCATTTTTTTGGTATTTTAAGTTTTTTCACAAAAATTTAAGAAAACAAAATAATTATGATACTAAAAGTAGAAGTATGAAACTAAAATAGATTTGGTAGAACACCTACTTGGTATGAATGTTTGTCCAACATGAATTCATGGTTTGTAAGCATATTTGCAACCTTTAAAAGTGAATTCATGGCCTATATTATGAATTTATGGCTTGTACAACTTTGTCAAAAACCTGGAAAATAGTTACATAGAAACACTAGAAATTTTGATTAGTGTTTGGGGACCTGCTTAAGCCATTGTATGACTGGTCTTAGCAATGGGGAAGTCAAGTCCCCTTGGTCGTTTTAGCAAACCTTGCATAAATAATAAAAATTATTGACCTTTTAGAAATAAATGCATGAGCAAAAATGAAATGACATAAACAATGTAGATAGTAGAATGCAAACAGAAGCAATATGATCTAAATGCAATATGCAAATTGAGATAGTGCTTTTGGAAGCAAATATTTACCCCCAAGTTCCTAAGATAGCAAATTTGCGGTTTGAGAGGCGAATTCGCAAGATAACTTCTAAATTCGCAAAAATGCAAAAGATATGATGTGCAAAGGTAAAATAAAATGTAAAATATAACAAATATGCAAAATGACTTTCTTACAACAAAGATGTCACAAGTTGGATCACTTGATTCATAGTAGTAATGTTGGCAACACGATATAGCAACATCACTACTTCAGTAATTCATTCATTCATTCAACCATTCATTAGCCTCTTTGGGAGGTGAGATGCTCATTTTATAACTTGGATTGACAAACTCAACTAGAAAATCATGATATTTAAGACATCGATTCAAGGAGGTTATCTAATTTGGTAAAATTTCAAATTTCAATGAATTCACGACCTAAAATTAAAGGCCACAAATTTGCAAAACATGGAAAAATAGGTTGTTTTAGGAAAAATTAGACTGGTGTTCGGGTGGTTAAGCGGTGATCTATTTTAGAGAATTCGTGACCTAAAATTAGAGGTCGCAAATTTGTTAAAATTGAGATAAAAAATAAAATGTGGTTGGCGAGTGGTTTTGTTGTTGCAAGAAAAAAGGTAGGTTGATGGGTGTATGGCTCTAGGGGAGGGGAAGGATTATGACTTGGGTCAAAAATCCTTGTCTACATTTTACCCCCTCTTTGGCACATTTATGATCAATAAATGCGTCAAAGAAAGATGTAGACACTTGAGCGAAAGTGACAATGACTGATGTGGGCGAAAAAGGGGTAGACGGTTTAGGATGAATGGTTCATGTGAAATTGCTTGTTATTTTTTCACAAAATTCAATGCATATAAATGATTAAATTTTTTCCAATCAGGGTTCCCCCTCAAGTTTCATGAGGAATACAATATTCCTAATGGAACTCGAAATGATGGATGGAAAAGAAAAATATGGTGAAATGAAAAGGATGGGTGGGTTCAAATGGAGGGTAGGGTAAAAAACGAATTCATTTTATTGTGCAACTTTCTAGTTTGGAACTCTGGAGAAAATGGCACTTCCTACCCATAGGGTAGAAACAGTGCGTAGGGACAAGGATGAAGCAGCTAGGAAGTTACGGGTAAGTTGTAAATTACCTTTCACTTGTAGATTTTTGCTTTTTTGTTACATTTTTAGATTTTTTTTTGGATTTTAAGGGCGGTTTGACATCACATTCCGTCGTCGTGAATTCATGGCCATGTGATGAATTCACACTCTACAAATCCGTTGATTTCTAGGGTTTAGCAAATTTGCTAAACCCTAGCATTTTTACCATGAAATTGTGAAACCCTAGTGAATTTGCAACGAATTCATTGTTTTAGCTTGATTTGTTTTATTGTGCTAGAATTTTGATGATGATGATGAACTAATGATGTTATTTGCTGATGTTTTTGTTTGCAGTATGGTACTCTCGACAATCAGGAGTGGCGTTGCAAAAATTTTGAGGACAGAGTGTGGGACCTCATTAGTGCAGAGAGGGATGTGATGAGGTAGGTGGGGCTTCTCCATGTGGTAGAGATGCCCCGGGTGGATGCAAATTATTCTCTATTGACTGCATTAGCGGAGAGGTGGTATCCGGGATCATAGACATTGGTTACCCACAGGAGAGATGAAAATGACTCTTAAGGACGTATGGAGGATTTTAAGAATCTCGATTATGGGATAGGTGGTGTACCAGTCTATGGTACAGGTGAAGGCTCTAGAGCAGTTGATCAAGGATCAACACTATTTGGTCTATCAGAGTGGTATCAATGTAGAGGGGATGGTAGGGAGACTAGGCATATCTACATTAACGATTTTGTTGAATGGAGTGGTTGTGGGATTGTTGGCTTGTCACATGAGCAGACGATATCTACCATGGGCCTTAGTTGGAGTGGTGGTCGATATGAGGGATACCAAAATATGTTTTGCCTATGACCCCTTTTATATAGGATATTTTATAATGTCATGTACAACAAGCTCGCTGCATTGTCCTTACCACCTTACTCTAGGTATGGTGTTGGGAGCATCTAGTAGTATGGAGGCCTAAGGGGTTGCCTCGATAGCATATAGATGAGGGACAACCAACTATGCATCGATGGACTCCCTTGAGGGGAGGGCGTAGATATGGTCAGCTAGAGGCATATAGGTGATTGATGGATGACTTGCGTCATCGTCGGGTGGTATGGAAGCCCTAGTGGATTCATCTTGGTTGGGATGAGGATAGTATAGGTTTGGCTTGGATGTAGAGGATTCGATGTTTGAGGTTAGATAAGGGTGAGGTAGAGCTGTATCATCCTGATCGAATATAGGGATAGTTTGGATTAGTGCAGGGGATACCAGAGTTGAGATATTTTTGATTTCATCGTGTGATGAGGGATCTATCAGGTGTAGGTGGTGACCCTGGTGTTACCTAATTTTTGAATCTCGATGAGGATGACCCTCTTCTAGTAAATTGCCATATGGATGATGTAGGGGTAGAGCCTAGATAACAGTAATGGTATCAAGATATTAGGCCCTTGAGGATTACTCCTGAGTTGGCTCCACCCCCATGACAAATAGTGTATCGGAGGATACAACTAGCAATACAGGAGGTTGCTCATCAAAGGGAAGAGGATAGACACGAGCAGAGGGAGGCACACAGACCCTGATAGAGGGGTGTACCTGGACCCAAATAGGGGGAAGCACCTGGACCTAGAGAGGGAGGTGCACCCCAACAACCTCATGATGAGGTAGAGGTGGGTGGTGAGGTAGGGACAATTGGTGGTAGAGAGGAGCTAGAGATGGAGGTGATCACGTAGAGTGTGCAGTTAGCGACTCAGGACATACAATTAGCGATGTAGGAGGAGCAGTTAGTGGCTTAGAGCGCACAGGTAATGACTCAAGTAGAGCAAATAGTAGCTCAAAGCGCTCAGATAGCAATGCAAGAAAAGTACATCTGGTCATTAGAGACCCAACTATCATATCTATGGGCTCAAGTGCAGTAGCAGGTGAGGGTAGCACCCTCTATGAGTAGCAAAGGTCATCGTTATTTTTGAGGGTCAGGGATCTACGAGATGATATGCCAGGTTTTGATTTTTGTGGCATGCTTCCTCGATGATTGAGTATGCCAAATTTTTATTGTGGCATACTAGTCTGACCTATATATATGTATTTACTCTTGAGATATATACCATACTACATTTTGTATTTTTGCTTGTATTATGCTAATGTATTGTGTGTGGATATTTTATTGTTTTGATGCTTTATGTGGATGCAGTTGTGAGTGATCTAAATGATGTATGATAATGCATATGATCATGTTGGTTTTAGTGCACACCTTTCATGCTAGTCAAAATGTGATTTGTGAAAAGATGAAGTGTGGAGATAAGCAATGATGAATAAGAAATGGAAGACAATATGTAGAAGCAATGATCAAAATGTGTTGAGTGACATGTCCTTACAACAACAATTTTTAGGCAATAACCTGTGAGTATGTGAACTTGTGTATGAAAAAAATGGAGGCTTTCCCTTGCAGGTGGTCATGAAGCAAATATTGTATGAGGTGATTTGTTGTGCAAAAATCGAAGGTATGAAACCCAAAATATAAAATGGTCGAATTTGATGGTCAAAATTATGATTTGGAAAAAAATGAATGAGAATGGTCCATACCCTTTATATCGAAGAATCAAGGATATGAAAGGAATGTAAATGACTAGTCATGAAAGATGCAATTTTTCCTATATGGGGGGACTTTACTAGGCATCAAAATCCTAGCCTAAATGGAATGCATATGGGAAAAACCTAACTAGGTATCATCCCATGCCATTGTTGCAAAGTCCCCGTGCAACTATATGATCAAGCAATCATGTATGAGCAAGCAAGATATGTACAATATGACAAGCAATCGTGCAATGTGATGAAGCAATCATGAAAATGTGTTATGCAAAAGGTAGATGGATGTGAAATGCAAAACTAATTATTGATTTGGCACCAATTACCTATGACAATGGTCATACATGTCCAATGAAGATATTATGACATTAGCCAGTCGATACTCATCAGAAATCTTGTTTATCCTCGAAATGAGATCAAGTCCATCAAGAACCAGTGTGAATAGTGAATCCATTTACTATCTTGAGCTTGATTATGATGCAAATCAATTAAGAACTAATGTGTGTGCTTGTGAAGTTCATTTACCACTTTTGAGCAAGGTAATGACACAAGCCAATCAGGAACCATCATGTGTGCAAATGATGAATTCGTTTACCAATCTTGGATGGGGTGAAATTGAACTAGTCATGGGAAGAACCAAGAAGCTAGCTTGTACTTAACTTGTTCCCTTGCCATAACTATTTTTTTTCTTCTCTTTGGATCCTTTTTCCTTAAGTTGAGAAATATCCTACAATGTTATATTTTTTTCTTGTACCATAACTTCATGAACTTCTTTTGCACATTAATGTTCACAGTACCCAAATAACCCAAAGATAACCAAAAACAATATCTACGTCATCAATCTCAATAGTATGAAAAATTGAATGTAAAACATATTTATCTATGGTGATCTTCAAATCTTAAAAAATCTAAACATTCTCACCCTCAAGTTGTATGTCCTTAATTTTTGTTGCTTGAACCTACAACCTCTTAGCCAAAGCAATATTAATGAAATTATACATGCTACTAGGATTGATGGAAATAATTACCTTTTCCTTCTAAATGCATCCATGAACCTCCAAAATATAATTTTTAGATGAAATTAGATCCTTTTGATCCTTCTTTTGATTTTGTAAATACAAATATGTGGCTCATTTTTTCTTCTCATTGTCTTAACTTTTCTCTTTTTTTGCTTGAGTGATTTTATTTATTTTTTGTAGTCTTCATCTTGTTTCTTGAAAAATTCCTACTTGTTTTATTTAATTTCTCTCCTCTTGAATCCTTTATAGTTCCTTTTCAAAGTCTTTGACGACACCCATCAAGCTAGACATATTTTTATCCTTTCCCTTAAGCTCTCTTACAAACATCTTTTTTTATCTACACATGCTTAGGTTCCTATCTACTCAAGAATGTTTTTTCCAATTCTTTCCAAGTGCACATGACATTTACCATAGAAAAACTTTTTGCCCATTATAAAGCTTCCCCATGTAAATAATTATAAAAGGCATACCACATCAAATTGGTTTCATCAAATATAGATTTTAACACTTTGACATCAATATCCTCTCTTCCAAAAAGGAGAATTAACTCAATGAGCTAACAAAAAAAAATGATAATACAAATTAGCATTAAACAAGGGTTTCATACAAATATATTTCCTCAATGATTTAAAATTAAAATTGCACATAAATAAGTAGACCCACAAATCTCTTTCAAAACACAACAATGATAGTTGATTTGTGTACCCAAACTGAAAAATAGCTCAAATTTGTTCTTTTGAAAAACGCAATTTGAAAAAACATCCCTGTCATTGTTTTGGATAACTCATAGGGTATCTCCCTTGGTACTACTAAGATTTTGTAATATGACCACTCCTTTTAAAACTCTTCAAATTTGAAAAAAATGGTGTAGGAATCATCTAAATCGAACAACACTTTGCAAAGATATGGCTCCCAAAAGATAAGACATTTTATAGGAAAAAATTGCCTTATTATGCAATCCAAAAACAATCCTCACTTTGCTAGAATTGTTGCTCTGATACCACTTGTTACAAGACTTTATTATCATTAACATAATTCATTCACCATATTTTGACATAACAAATAATCCGTCCACAAATAATTATATAATAACAATCCACACAATGTGACAAAGATAGCTAAACCCAAGGTAGGACAACACCAATCATACTCCTTAAGGAATGAATAAATCCACAAGATCCAGTCCATGGGCAAAGACAATTAGAAGAGAATGCTTGATATGATGATTCTTACAATGACAACATCCCTTCTTTATATGCCCATCTTTTAATGTGACTTAAAAGAGGGCTTCCCCTAACCCTAGTTGATTCCTAAACCTTGATCCAACTCATTATTATAATATAATATTATAAAACAATCCACCTTGAGTTATGTATGGTTCATGCCAACTATTCATAATATACATATATAATATAATATCATACTTCCTTTTGATAATTTCTTTGGATGGCTTCAGTACTAGAGGTATCTAGTTCCTTTTTGCTTTGTTTTGACTTCTCTTTAAAACGGTTAGGGTATTTTAGTTCCCTAGCTTAGACATTTCTTTCCCATGTTCCCTCTGTTTAATCTTTGCCTTAATAGTCTTTTGGCCCACAAAGGTCGTACATGTGTTTTGTTTTTTTTGTTTTCTTTTTTAGTTTTTCGAGGGAGGTGTGTGTTTTTTTGTACTGTTTTGTTTTTGTGTTGTTTTAGTTGTTTTTTTTAGTCTTTGTGTTTTTTCTTATTTTTTTTTTGTGTTTTTGTTGTTTTTCATGTTTTTATTTTGGAGGTTTTATGTTTTTATTTTTAAGTGTTTGTGTGTTGTTTTGTTGTTATTATGGTTTTCTTATGTGTTTTGTGTTGTTATTTTTTATTTTATTTATTTATTTGTTTGTTTTTTTTGAGTTTTTTGTTGTTTTTATGCTTTTATGTTGTTTTTGTTTGTTTTGTGGTTTTTATTTTTTTGTTTGTTTGTTTGATTGTCTTTGTTTTTTGATGTTGTGTTTTTTGTGTTTGTTTGTTATTGTTTTTGTTGTTTTAGGCATGCTCGTTGAGTGTGTTGAAGGGGGCAGGCCAGTTTCGAGCCCTGGGCGTTTTTGGCGAAATAGATACCTCTGCCTCCTTGGGACTTACCCAAAAGTGGCATCCCATTTGGGGTGTTTTCCACAACAAAAAAAAAATAGAATTTTATATTTCCATATACCTATCCCTGAGTACCATAAGAAGTATACTCCCTTTTGTAGTTGGATGTTTCCTGTGCTCGACTACACTCATGGATTC
This sequence comes from Wollemia nobilis, assembly GCA_028583015.1. NCBI lineage: Eukaryota > Viridiplantae > Streptophyta > Pinopsida > Araucariales > Araucariaceae > Wollemia > Wollemia nobilis. The sequence goes on from JAQPPZ010015344.1 coordinate 1,563,882, forward strand.
CTACTACACCAAACCTTATTCAAATGATGTATTTTTTGACACCAAGTATTCTAATGATGTATATCTCACATTCTTCCTAATATGAGAGTAATTAATCAAGCAATTAGATATGATGTCTATAGATTATATATTCATATATTTTGAATCACTCCATCTTAGCCTCTTAGTCCTAACCCCACTTTGTGCACTTTATTTTACGAGATAAAGAATGTCATTATTATTTGTCTTGATTATATCCAATGACATTAGACATATAGACTCAAGATTCCTCTTGGTCAAGTCATAGGGTGCTCACATCAATTGTATGTAGCTAGACTACTATATTCCTCAAGAGGATACAATACATCATCTTTGCTCTCTCAATACATCATCTTTGCTCTCTCTAAGAGGAGTAGACCAAAGAACATTTCATCTTTAAATATCCAATTTATTATGAGATTTGAGAGAGGTACTACTACTTGTATAGAGACAAATGGATTGATTGCCACTTGTTTTAGCTATCGTGACCAAAGATTCTTGGTTCTATACTTAGGAAATCTATCCCTCTTCAACATCAGTTATCATAGGGAAGATCAATTACTACTCAATTACTCATCTCATTCTTTCACTTTCTCGTTGTTACCAAATGTAACAAGTATTTATTTGAAGCTATGGCTCTCCAAAATGTTGATGGAAGTTATATGCACCCTTGTTTGCATACAAGACTAGATATGAGGGCTTCAATTATTTCTTATTCTTTCATGCAATGAGACACAATTGCAATTCACCAATGTCAAATTTTGGCCCCCTCTTGCATACACAAAAGTTGTAGATAAACGTAACTCACTAGTGCCTATCTTCTTCTAATGGTTCCATGACCATAGATGCTAGAAGAGTTAGGGGTCAAATTCCATGTCCTCCCAAGATTATCCAACTAGGCCCCTTTAGTCTCAACCATTCTCCTTGGAGCATCATTATATCTTGTGTTGGCCCTTTAAGATGTTTAGTGATGATGATGAATGTACTTCTACTTTACATCCTACTATAAATTAGTATTGTCGCTTAGATCCATTAGAGCTCCTTACCCTATCTTTCACCTTTTTGTTGGCTCTCTCTTCATCATTACTTTAAACAGATTAGGGTTGACATGTTTTGAGTCCACTCCTTAAGGCTTTAAATTAATGTTACATAATTGTTCCACTATAGAGCAGTTTACCTCATTTTCATAGTACATGTGGTTAGTATGGTGCGATGTAACAACTCTTTTCAATAAGTCCTATTGACCTACTTTGGTCACCCATGGATGTTAATAAAATTATCCTATCTAATGGATGTGCTAATTCTATGAAGTTCTTCATGAACCTCTAGTAATAATCAATATGCCCTTAAAATAGTCCAACTTATGGTGCATTTTTAGGTGCATCTAATTGATAAATAGTTGTGCTATCAACATTTGCTTCCTTTCCTATTTTGCATCAAATCATTCCAAATGTTTTTCCCATACAACATTCTTAACCAACTTTTTTTAAGGTTGGTGATTGTTTAGATTTCCAACACAATCTCATGTGTTGGAATGAAACTGACATTTAATTTTATAGATGCCCTATATAAATGGGAATTTGAAATGGCACCCATGACTTTTGTTTAAGTATTAGTAAAATGTTCACTTTTATTTATCCAACCAACATTGTTATTGTAATCAATAAAAGTGAACATTTTCAAACCATAACATACTTAGAAGGGGACAGGCTGGATGGTAGCGGCAAGTGTTTGCTGGTTGGCTGCCCTAGTTTGATGCCCTAGAGGGTCGGGGGTCCTATTGACATTGCTTTACCCAACGGGCTTAGGATTTATAGAGGCAACATCCAACTGTGTTAGCAATTTCCATATATATATATATATATATATATATATATATATATTGTTATTGTAATTTAGATATGCATAGTATAATTCCTAGAACCATCAATATTAGAATAAGTTTTATTTTGAGATTTTGGTGGAGGATTTCATATACTACATTTGTAGGCAACAAGTTGATTAAATTAATTTATTTACAAGCGGTTTTTTTGTAGTGATTTTTTTTGAAGTTGATTATCAAGGATCTTACCATATGTTTGTGCACATGCATGCACATGCTCCCAAATGAGCACAACTCACGGAAATTTCCTTATGCAAATGAAGGTATTTATACAATTCAAGAGAACAGATTCCTTAGAATTTGTTTTATCCACTCCGAGATCTCATGAAACTTGATGAACTGTCTATGCAACTTTGGAGCAGGTGCTAGCATCATATGCTTTGAAAACAAAAAGGTTTTGAATGGAGCTTTTTCTTTCTCAAACATGGATGTTTTAGAGAGTAACAGATATGAAAAAAAAAAGTAATTTTTTAAAGGTTGTTCACACAAATGATGCATACAAAAATATGTTCATGCATGGATTTGTAAAAAGTTCAACTTTTGGGGATGCTGATATATAAATGATGTTGATAGACATTCACAAGTTTCTTCTTAAGAAACAAAGAACTGTTGGAAAATTTGGTATATGTAGTTTGAACTTATGTTGGTGCATATGCAAAATAAATTAGAAAATGTCCGAATATTGACCATTTCTTTGGCTACCAAATAAGTATGCCAAACTAAGGAATAAGCTCATCAAATTTTATTTAGTTCATCCTTTGAAATTTGGGTGCCATAATAAACCACTGTTGAGCCCTTCTAAGTCACTTATGTGAAGATAGCAGTGTTCTATTATATTTAACTTTTGATGTATAATCACTTCTTCGAAGACATGATTATTCTATTATATTTAAATTTTGATGTATATATTACTGTATTATTATTTTTTTAAATTGGTAAATATATCATATTATTATTTTGTTTATTGAATGTATGGTGAACTTCATTGCTCTTATTTTTGTGGCAATTTTTTTCTCGATTCTTTATTGAACTCAAATACGAACTCCAATGTGACAAATTATGTTTTACCCTAAACCCATTCTTTTAGCTTGTACTGAGTTTGTAAAAAATGAACTCTTTCCCCCCCTATTTAAGTCACTGCTAATTTAAAAAGTATAGTTCATCTTCCCAAATTGGCGTTTTTGGTTTTTGTTTTGAGATCAGTCAAGAGATGGTGTTTATTTGGAATGAAACTATCATTCTCATTTTTTATCTTAATGTTCTCCTTATCACCTTCGAAGTATTCTTTTATATTCATAAATTTGAATTGCCCCTAAGGCGGTCTTCAAGATTCCAATGGCTCTGAAACATATCTTGATTCTGTATATCGATCATTTCCTTTCCCAGGTTCCAATTATCGCAAAGAAGGGCTGGTCCAGAGAAACAACAACTTCAAATCTCATTCAGAGTAACTTTTTACATTTTAAATTTGCTTCTTTTGTGCAGATAACCCAAGGTTGTTTGTGTCATATGCAGACCATGACCTTTTTAAAGTCTGAGATTACACTGATTCTTTTTCTAGAAGTTGTAAATCTGCAGGCTTCAAGCAATGCCACATAAAATAGTAAATTACATAACCTCAATATCGTTCTAGGCTGGATATCTCTTAATACGAGAAAAATAAAATTGTCAGAATATCTGTATGAAAGACTGCAAGGGGCACACTTGAGCTAGGCAATACATAAGTCAATCTGATATGAAAACATAAATCTATACAAATTGTTGCAATTTATGTAGTACAATGTCATAGAATCTATTCATTCAAAGTGGCATGTACGTTAAATAATAAAAAATGCTTCTTCCTATATTAGAGAGATCTGGAATCATTCATTACAAGCACGTGGCAAAAGCGAGTCCAACTCAAGGTTGCACTTGCATAAAGAATTATGGCAGCTGTTAAGTAATCATAATAAACATTTCTCATGTGCTGGATCAAGCACCATGTCATCTGAAATTTCTTTGAAGAAAAAAAAGGAGAGAGACAAAAGGAATTTCAATGATGATAAGGATGCAATTTAACTGTAAGGGAACATTCAATTAGGCTTGTAATTTTATTAAGTCGTTTTGTTCTCCCAAGGTCTAGGTCTTTGAAACTTGTCACCTGAATTCTGTGATGTGCTTCCATTGATAGAAAAGTCTTCAGTTCGAATGGTACGCTGCTGGTCACCAATGCCTTTTGCCAGATATGAGTTTGGAAAGCTTGAAGCCATGGTCAGAATCCTTGCCCTCCCTGGAGAATATTTTGGGCAAAGCCAATGCTTTATAGCCTTTCCAACAATTCGAATTTTTCCATATGCCTCGTTTCCTTGATATAATAGATTCAGTCTCCTTAACAATGCTGCTACTGCCTGCCCAGTTCTGTTAACAGTAACCTCAGAATATCAAATTTTTTACTGTAAGATACATCATGAAAAATGAAGGAATTTCATCTTTGCAGTATTGAAGAAAAAGAAAAAGAAAATCCAGGCAGAAATTAAACTAGATGTTGTATCTGTTGCTCCAGTTGTTCCATGTTGATATATTATGCAAACATTGAGCATGTATATTTTTATCATATGTTGACATGTAAATGCACTACCTTATCTAGTCCTGATATTCTCCTGATTATTTTAAAATATTATAGTATTGGGGAGGAGAGAGCTGGGACGAGGGTTTTGAAAGGCTTCAGATAAAAATTGCAGGGAAAATACAAAGGATGGGGCCTATTGGCCCTAGTGGCCAGAACACAGTTTTCGACGAGGATGATTACAGCAAGGAAAATATGTAGTTGGAGGAAATGCAGTAGACAACTAATTTTTACAAACCACACAGAGTGAAGGAAGCAACAAGCACTTTCAGTTTACAGTACAAAAAAGGATGGGAGATCACAATCTACCACGAAAACGAGGCCAAGGGTTGAAGAGAAGTAGAAACAAAATTCACGGCGCAGACCAGATCAGAGAAGCTAAAGCAGGGAAATTTGATATGGTCCAAAACTTGAGCAAGACTGTTCCAAGGGAAAACTACCAAAAGGGGCCAGCTGTACCAATACCCAATATGGGGAAGGAGTCAGGAGAGCCACCCCAAAAATGAATTTTAGGGATGCCCTTTGTGGGGAACAGCCCCAGCCAGATGCAATCAATAACCTGAGGGCACAACAAAGACCTTTGAGGATGTCTAAGATAGATCCCAGGAAAATTGCGATGGGGTGTTTAAAGGCAGTGGATAGTTCCCCAATAGTGAAGATGAATATGGAAGACATTTCAAAATGGAATAGAAGACATGGAGAGGAGAGGGCTGATATGTCAATTTATGGGGTTCAGACCGATCCTTTTAGCATTCAATCTATGGGCTGCTAAATAATGGCGAACGAAAGGCAAGTTCCAAATCTCTGCCTACCCCAATGGTTATTTCCTTAATATTTTTGCTTTTGAAGAAGATAGGGAACAAATATTCCAAGGGGGACCATGGTTTTTTGGAAGGGCAGATCTCTTTATGAAACCTTGGCATACTAAATTCAAAGTGAAGGAAGAGATGCCATCCACACCACTAGTTTGGGCGAGACATTTTGGCCTGCCAATAGAATTTTGGAATCTGGTAGTATTTACGGCAATTGGGAATACCCTAGGAACACTCATGATGGTTGTTGATAGTATATATAAATTTGAGCAAATTATTTATGCTTGGATATGTGTCCTAATAGATTTTAACAAACCTCTCCCAAAAAATATCACTCTACAGTTTGGGGAGGAAACATAGGAGCAAGAGGTGGATTACAAGAACATACCTTTTCGCTGTAGAATCTGCCATGAATATGGCCATTTAGCAAGAGACTGCACACATAAGATCCCAGAGCAAGGAAGAGAGGAAACAGATCCTAAAGGGTTCCAAGTGCCCAAAAAAAAGAATATCCAAAAGAAATCAGCAATGAGGAATCAAGCAATGGTGTCAAACAATATGTTTAGCAATCTCCCCATTGACGACCTTTTTGATGATGAGGAGGATACAATGGAGGCAGAAGTCCTGGAGACACAGTTCCATGGTAGGAGGAAGGAATCTGTGACAAAAGAGGTAAATAGCACCCCTGACACCACCCTAGTCGTTTAGAGCAACAAACAGTAAGCAGTAAACCAGCCACAAACAGACTACCAACGGAAAAACAAGGGGGAAAATAAGAATAAGAGTAGTCTATTTAAGGTAGGAATTGCAAAAAACCCAGAGCCTAGGGAAGACCTCACCGGATCTACCAACAATACCCTAGTTCTATACACACATACATCAAGGTTGGATGTTATTCCAGAATTAGAAGGGGTGAGCCAGGAAAAGTAAGAAGATGAAAATGGACACTAATCAAAAGGTAGGACACACAACTAATCAGCACCATGTGGTAAAAGGAGGAGAAAAGCTAATGGCAAAAGGTAAGGTCAATGCCCTTACCCACATATTTAGTGCCCAATACTGATGAAGATCATCTCTTGGAACATTAGAGGACTCAAGGGGAGTCCCTCAAAACAGAATGAAATAAGAAAAATGATATAGACAAATCGACCACAACTTGTCTTCTTTCAAGAGACGAAGGTGTCGGTGGAAGAGATGGAGACAATTGCAAGGAAAGTGAGGCCAGTTGGAAGAGTGGAATCCCTCAACTCCCAAGGGGCATCGGGAGGCATTGCATGCCTTTGGGACCCTAAAGAGGTATTTATCCACCAAGTGGTGGGTAGCTGGGGTCTCTTGGCGATAATAGCATAGAGTAGGCAATCAAACCAAGTTATCCTCTCCATGAATGTCTATGCACCTACTATTTTAGAGGAGAAACGGAGACAATGGAAGAACATAACTACATTATTACCCAATTCCCTCAAGCATGGGCCCTGGTAGGAGGAGATTTCAATACCATCCTGTGCTTGGAAGAGAATCTTGGGGGAAATAGTAGCTTAGACGGGAGCACAGACCTCATGAAGGAATACATCAGAAACCTCCACCTTGTGGATGTCATACCAGACAATGGCTTGATGACCTGGTCTAATAGGAGGCAAGGCTTTGCCTGCATTTTGGAAAGATTAGATAGGTTCCTACTATTAGAAATTTTTCTAATTCATGGACATATTCCGAGGGCGAAGATCCTAAATAATGCAGGCTCAGATCATTGGTTGATCATGACAGAACTGTGGAAATCCAAGGCCAAACACTCGCCATTCAAAAAGTAACTAATGTGGTTTAGAGACAGCTCTTTTAGGCCCAGAGTGCAGCAATGGTGGAAGGAAGGCAAACCTCAACATGGAACCAAGATGTATTTCTTTGTGAGGAGGCTTCAGTACATCAGATCCAAGATAAGGACTTGGAACAGGGAAGAGTTTGGAGATGTCAAGAAGAAAGAGCTGGAAGTGATAGCCCAACTCAAAGATTTGAATGAACATATCCACATGGATGGCCTCATGGAGAGTCCGAGTATGGTACAGATCAGACTTACATCCGAACTAGAGGAATGGGAAAAAAACTGTGTTCCACGGGGACGCGTCCCCCTGACCCCTGCATCCCCAGTACGAGGGGACGGAAACGGGGACGTTTTCCCGCCATCCCCCTTTTGGGGGACGGCAGGGGGGCCATCCCCAAGACGACAGCATCCCCCATGGCTGGGCGTCTCATGTCCCCCCCTTAAATTTAAAAAAAAAAAAGAAAGGTATGGGGGGTGGGACTATTAGTATTTCACTATTTGGTTGTATTTTTATTTTTTTTTCTCTTTGTATTTCACTCTTTTTGTTGTAAATGAGCATTGAGACTATTAGTATTACTATTTTTCATGATTACTAGTGGCTGAGTACTCTCCCTGTTATAGTGGCTGACCATTTACGCTGTCATATTTGAACAGTTAGGAGTAACTGTCATTGCTTACATGGTGGGAACTGAACAATGGTGGTTGTCAATGTTTAAATATTACTTTAGTGATTGGACAGCAGTGCAGAATTGCTAGAGACTGAACAGTAAAGCTGTCTTGCTTTTATAATTTATATTGAGGGCTGTAAAGTTGTAAACTGATGACTGTCTTGATTGACCATTGATGGCTGAAAAAACAGATAACTATCTTGCCTGAACATTGATGACTGAGAAAAGTGAAAACCAATGACTATCTTGCTTGAACATTGATGGCCAAAAAGTAAAAACTGAGAACTGTCTTTGTTTGAACATTGGCGACTGAAAAAAAAAAAAAAAAATGATGAGTCTTTGCTTGAAAATTGGTGGCTGAAAAAATGATGACTGCTATTGTTTGAATGTTAAGAGCTGAACAGTGTGGCATTCATTACTTGAGCAATAGCAACTATTTTGGTTAACTATTAGAGATTGCACTTGATATCCTTGGCTGAACCTTCAAGTTACATTTGTTGAAATGGCTGCACTTAGTAATAGGCTAATAGCTGAGTTCATTTTAGATTGAAACATGTTTTAAGAACATGCATACTTTTTAAGTTTTTAGTATTTTTCATTTTTGTTGCGAGTAAAATTTGTAGATTAGTATAAATTTCTAAAAAATTTCATAGTATTATACCAGCCGTCCCCTAAAATCGGACTGCCGTCCCCGAAACCCGTCCCCCAGCCCCTCCCCATCCTCCAGGCTCGTGGAACCTTGGAAAAAGGGAAGAGCTATTATGGAAGCAGAAATCTAGAATCCAATGGCTCCAAGAGGGGGACCGGAACACAAGATTCTTCCACAAATCTCTTCTAGCCCATAGATTGCACAACTTCATACCCTCCTTGAGAACAGAAACAAGAGATACTATCCACACATGGGAAGGTATGAGGTCTATTGTAGTAAACTATTTTGCAAGTCTATTCATAGCAGAACCTCTAGATATTGAAGCCCAACAAGAAGTGTTACAGGAGATACCTACACTAATAACAAAGGAGGACAATTTAGTTTTGACTACACCAGTAACTACCAAAGAGTTACAACAGGTGGTTTTCAAAATGCAGAAAGGCAAGACTCCTGGGCCAGATGGATTCCCTATCGAATTCTACCAAGAATTTTGGAATATCCTGCATGAGGACCTTTTGGATGTGGTTGAGGAAGCTAGGAAAGCTAAAGATGTGTTGAAGGAAATCAACAAAATGTATATAACATTGATCCCAAAGGCACAAGATGCAAAGCACATTACCAGGTTTAGACCAATAGCTTTATGTAATGTCTAGCTCCAAATAATCACCAAGGTAATGGCAGAGAGGGTTGAACCAATTCTGCATAAGATATCTCACTGGAACAAGGTGGTTTTGTGGGAGGCAGACATATAGTGGATGAGATAGTTTTGGCTAAAGAGGCTATTCACTCCATGGAAGCATAGAAATTCCTATCCATGTTCATCCAATTAGACTTGTCCAAAGCATATGATAGGGTGGACTGGCATTTCCTCAAAGTAATGGGTCAATTTGGCTTCTCCCAGGAATGGATAGATTGGATCAAGGGATGTATTTCATCAATGTCCTATTTAATTCTTATCAATGGTTCCTTCACAAATGTTCATTGTGTCCAAAAGAATTAGGCAAGGAGATCCCCTCTCCCCATATTTATTCATCATTCTAGCTGAATACCTGGGAAGGACAATGGCCAAATACAGGGGAAAACGAACATTAACAAGAATCACTATTGCAAATGGAGCCAGACCAATCACTCACCTCCAATTTGTTGATGCTCTGTTAGAGAAAGCAACAGTGAAGGAAGCCTCAAGAATTCAACATATTATAAGTTATTTCTCAACAGCCACAGGGCAACAGATCAATGATGAAAAGTCCAAAGTAATTTTCTTCCATTGCTCACCCAGACAAGTGATCATGGTTCTTACAAACTACGATACCAAAGGACCTCCCTCCCCATAACCTACTTAGGCATTCCTCTTAAAAAAGGAGACAAAAGGAGGATTGGGCCTAGCTAGTGGACAAAGTAAAAAGGAAAATAGAAAAATGGACTAATTGATGGCTATCATCGGGGGGAAGAATAACCCTGGTTAAATCAATCCTTCAATCTACACCTATTTATGCTTGCACAGTTTTGGACATTCCCAAGGTAGTGCTGAGAGAGTTGGATCAAATAAATCATCGATTCCTTTGGAGGGGCACTAAGGAGGAAAGGAAATGGATGTTGGTGCAATGGGAAACTTTATGCCTTCACAAACATTAAGGGGGACTAGGATTCAGATCGACAGTCAAAAACAACGAGGCATTAGTAGCTAAGTTGTATTGGAGGATGTTGAACAACTCCAATGCGCTATGGGCCCAAAATCTGAGAGCTAAATATGCAGAAAATAAAATTCCGGTAGACATTATTCACCACCAACTCCCTAGCAGAGGATCCCCCATCTTGGTAGTTTTGAGGACAGGAGAGGAGCTGACAAAGAAGAAGCTCTTTTGGATAATTCACAATGGTCAACACGTGAACTTTTGGACAGACTCTTGGGACGGACACCAATCTTTGTGGTTCAATTTCTAGAGTGGAGACCTTTCATGAAGCAGCTACACAGAGCAAATTCGATATAGGTACCAAACTATTGTAGGTACCAAATCGGAAATTCAAAATTTGGGAGAAACTGGGTCCCCATAGCCAAATGGCTAATTTAAATCCCAAAGAGGCAAGATGGATATCCTACAAAATCTACAAATGAGATCACTTTCATGGTCTCAAGCAGAGGATTCCCTTGTATGGGGCAACACGAGTCAGGAGGAGTATAAATTAGCACGTGGATACGCAGTTCTATGCCAAAGTACTCCTAACCAGCTTTGAGACTTATTCAAATATGGGCACAGAAGTTATGGCCTAAGGTGAGATTCTTCATTTGGCTTCTGCATAAAAGGGTACTAACAAAGGAACTTATGAAAAGAGGCTACCATGGTCCTTTCAAGTGTGAGATGCGTGGGGAGAACCTCGAAACGCTTTGCCACTTATTTATCGAGTGTCCTATAGCCTCAAAGTTGTGGAAGATGATGGTATTAATTGGTTTGGTATTACCACCCTACAACATATGTGGAGGGAATGGACTACACAAAATGGAGTAGACCAGTTTGTTAGGCAAATAGTATTGGTCATAGTAGCAAAACTCGGACTCGGCTCAGACTCAGAAAGGTGGACTCGGGAGTCGGACTCGGGAGTCAACATAAAAACTCGGCAAGACTCTAAAAAAATTCGGAAAAAAGAAAAAATGAAAAAAAAAATATTGAAAAAATAAGTTTTTTCATGTATATTCTAACACACTTACTCAACATTCAACATTATACAAATAAGAAATTAACAAGAGGAAGGGGCATATTCTTTCTTGTATTCATGAAAATGTTTATAGTACAAAATGTGCTCATGAGCCATGACAAAATACAAAATCAAAACATTTTAACATAATCTTTAAACATTTTTATATTTACTACTATTATTAGAAATGTTAGGATTATTATTTCTTAAAACTAGGTTTAATGCTATTAGGAACCTATAAATAATTTTCAAATTTATAAATAATAATTTTTTTGGTGGGTGTACTCAAGACTTGTATAATAATTATTGAACTATTCAACGTTTATAAAACTTATTAAAATATAATTCTAACATAATTATAACTTATTTTTTTCAACCAAAAACATAAATAATTTTTTAAATAAAAATAATAAAATTAAAATACAAATAAAATTTATTACCCTAAAAACTTTATGCTTTTAAGACTTGTCAATCAATTTTTTTGAACTTACATCTTAAAAAAAAAAAATTATATTTTAAAAAAATTATTGAAAAATATTGTCTTATTCATCAATTGTTTTCTAATATGAAGGTTTTTGTTTTATATGTATTTCTTAACACAATAAAGTGTTTCCTTTTAAATATTTTTGAATTTTAAAAGTTATTTAATTTATCTTTATTCCATGTGCCTTTATATCTCTATAAATATTCTTATCTTTAATTGATTATATAAGATTAAAACGAAACCTATCACATCACATATTATTTTTTTAATTGATCATAAAAAATTAAAATAACCCTATCTTGACTAAGTAATAATATTACAACATGTATCGGTATCTCTAAGAAAAAAAATATGTCTCCGTGTCCTCCTTAAACTTCTTTCTAAAATTATATTTTAACCTTTCTACCCTACATACCTCACACCTTCAATAGCCGTACCTCAAATTTCCATCCCTTACCGGACCCTTCGTTACACACTCTCACACGACTAATTTATTCTTAGCACTTCCACGGTGGCAAGCGCTGATTTGCTTTGTTAGCTACGCGTATGTCTACCGAGGTAGCAATAGGATATATGTGTTCCTGTTGGTCACGAATCCGCCACCAGGAAAGGATTTGTCGTTATTGCGCCCTGGACCCGCGAACCAACATTGAAAGGCCGGAAGGAAGGAACGCCTTCCGGGCCAATCTTCGGAGAAGGCCGGCTCCTTGCGGGGGTTAGTAAGATGAGAGTGCAGGAAAGAGATAAAGAAACGGAAAGAATTTACAAATGAGAGTGGAGTTGGGTGGGGGGAACTAACAGTACGGCAACCAACAATCACCAATACTTACTGCATTATAAATACAAAGCATGACTGAGAACTGCAAAATCTATGTGTACTTTCGATACCTAAGCAGTGTACGCACAGCTACAATGGTCCCCTAGCAAACATTCTCCCTACAAGGAGAACTAACAGCACGACAACGCATCAATCACCACTACGGACACTAACATAAGTAGAAAGCAACCTAGAGATATCAGAGCCAGGTATATGTGTCATGCAGAGATTTTAACCGCACAGCTACAATGGTCCCCTAGCAAACATTCTCCCTACAAGGAGAACTAACAGCACGACAACGCATCAATCACCACTACGGACAACAACGTAACACACAACTGATGGAACTGCTACCACATCTAGTCTATGAAGTACAAAAGTGTTTGGTTACGGCACAAACAATGCTAAAGGCGCCTGATCATCAAATGCTGAAACGAATCAACGAGCCATGACACAGGGAAGCGTAAAGCATAAAGCGTAAAGAAATAAAAGCAGCAGAACAGAACCAGGCATACAAATTATATTTATAAGCAGAAGCACGGTTACATTAGTTCCCTAACAGACATTCCCCTTCCGCCACCTTACAATGAAAACATGGTGGCTATTTATAGCCCAAGTCCCTCCCGTTACATTAATGGGCACAAAGTCCCAGTCAAACATTAGCTGACAAAAGCAGTCGCGGAACTGCTGATGCTCGACTCTGTCGAGGCTGGACTGTACTCTCGGCATGGTCTCCCTAAAGGTTGAACAGCCACGTGGCATTGGGTAGAACTTTATATTGACAGGAATGCGGGTAGCTGAGGTAGGTGGAAACTCACATCAGCATTAAATGAGGCAGCTGGCATAAGTAGTGCAGCCCATGCTTGTCCTTTTTCTCGGCATGTCTTGGCTCAGATCCCGAAGCTGGACACTTGTCGGATGATGCTGCTTGACACGTGTCTGCCTTAAAAGGCAGTCTATCCAACTTCGCCCGGGATTAGAGCGCAATCGGGTAGCACAGGTGAAAAACAGCGCAGTCGGGTTGACCTATTTCCCTACTGCGCACCGGTCAAAGGGCGCAGTCCGACTTTGCTGCGAAGTCGGGTTGCGCACCGGCACTTGCTGATTCTCACTGCTGTTCGGACTTCGCCCTGGAAAGGGGGAGCAGTCCGACTTCGCTGCGAAGTCGGACTTCGCCCCAGCACTTAGTCATTTTTCTTGCCAGCCTGCCAGCCTGCTACAAGGTGCGCCCAGAAAGAAGGGCGAAGTCGGACTTCGCACCAAAACTGGGCGAAGTACGAACTTCGCACCAAAACTGGGCGAAGTCGGACTTCGCACCAAAACTGGGCGAAGTCGGACCGACTTCGCACAAAAAACTGGGTTTCCTGGTTCAGCTTCCCGGGGCCATAACTTTTGATCCGCTGACCCGATCGCCTATTATAATATATCGTTGGAAAGCTTGCGAGAAGATCTGCAATAATAAAATATCCAGGGCTCATTTTGTCCATTCTATCGCCCCTGTTTATGGCCCGCAAAATCCTTAACACCTCAGCATGCCCTGACACAGCCATTTTTCAGGGCAACTGCTGTCAATTTTGAGAAGAATGAGAATGTAGGGAAGAGAGAGAAAGGGGGAGAAGGAAGAGCAGCTCTTTTACAAAAATTGAAAACATTGCACCCCGTGCAAAATGTGACAACAGTTCCCAAGCATTTTCTTCCTCCCTTCCCTTCTGTCTTAAATCTCATACCTCAACAAGGAACTAGCCAGTGGTTGAGCTGGAAGGATTTTAGATCAAGGCGTGCCTCCTGATGATCTTTTCATTCGGTTTCCTCCTGAATCTAATAATTGAATACAAGTTGGAGAGTCGAATCGAACACACAAGATTTGAAGACTATTGGAATGTCGTGTTCCAAAGAAGGCCGATGCAGCATTAAAGAAAAAGACTTGCATTCAATTCAATGAAGTATGGTTGCGCCGAATGACAACGAAACGATACACAACATGCAGTTTGGAAAAGCGCAGTGCATTATGCGTGTCATGCTGAATAATTTCTTGGTTTATACCTTACAGGCGCCTAACGACAGCATTTTGTTTCTTGGTGACAAATATACCATATCCACCATCACAAGGACTTCAAGGCCAGGTCTTCCTAGAGGTGTAACACTCTTTAAGGAAGAAAGGAAGCCAAGCCGCCCATTTCTAATTTTTATTTTTTAATTTTAACTTTAATTTTTTCTGGGCTAGCTGAGTCTTGATGTCCAGACTTGCGAGTTTGGGTCAGACTCGGCCCTGGACTCGACTGGACTCGATTGAGTCTTGGAAAAAAATGAGTCCGAGTGGGCTCAGCGCGGTTGAGCCCACTCAGACTCGGCCGAGTACTTAGGAGTTCGGCTAAGTCTGACTACTATGGTATGGGTAGGAACTACTCTCCTATTTCGGAACATATGGAAGGAAAGGAAGAACCGCATCTTCAAACAAGAGTCTATGGACATCCACTATATTTGGCAAAAGACCACAACCAACATAGCGGAGACAATCCAACATATGTTGAAGTATCTCTAGGATCCACACCAACAGTTGGAACAGATCATGACCAAAGTAAAAATTGTTCCTAAGGCTAATATTCATCAAATGGCGACCATAAGGCACCCGAGAGTAGTCAGAAAGGAGAAGTGGCAACCTCCCCTAGAAGATTGGGGAAAAATTAACACAGATGGAGCATCATGGGGGAATCCAGGAAGAGCAGTGCGGGAGGAATAGGAAGATGGTTGAATGGGACCCCAGTATTCACCTTTGCAGAGAATCTTGGCATACTTGCCAACAACCTAGCAGAGGGTTATGGTACCCTTAGAGGGCTCCAAAAGGCAGTAAAGGTAGGCTGGAAGAAGGTCCAAATAGAATCCGACTCACAAGTCATGATCAACCATCTGAAGAATCCAAGGGAGAATAGGAAGCTTGACTAGAGACTAAGGAGAATTGTAGAGAAGATTTGATAGTACAAGCAAGCTTCCTATCTACGGAATACAATCACATTCCTAGAAAACAAAAACAGAGTTGCAAATGCGATGGCCAACTAGGCTCTAGACAAAGGCAACCTTACTTGTTATGACTATCCCCCTAAATGGTGGGCAATGCGGATTATGGAAGATCTTTCTATCCTATCTCTTGATGGTAGCAGCATTACATGTATTTAGTTTTGTAATTCACTGAATTAGATTGTTCCTATTGCACATGGGTTACTATAACAGATCAATTGATAGATAATGTAGCACTACATCTTCTGTTAAATCCTAGATCAAAAGCCTGTTTACGTGGAAAGACAATCGATTTACCTCTTCTATTTGAATACCTTAATATAAATTCTTTTTACCAAAAACTAACATTCTCCTGCCTTGTTTTTTCTTCATGAATGACATCAACAAGAAGCATGGAACTACTGCTATGTAAGGACCCTACTCACCCTATAACCTTGACATTATAAGACAAAAACTTTGAATTATCTTAAGATGCAAAATACACACATCGAATTTATTAGAATGCCTAGTGAAAATCTATTAAGTTATGTTTTAAGGGAAAATTTTAAATTAATGTTCAGCAATAAGTAAAGTAAATTCATCTTACAATAGCAAATTATAATTTAAAATTGCTCCACTAAAATAAAGCTCTAAAACTAACACGACCAACCTCTAAATCTTTAAGTTGAGATCGATAGTTTAATATTTTGATTCCGTCCATTAAGGAAAGGACTAATGATTAAACTTATAACATCCATTAAAATCAAAAGCAAGGTGCAAACAATTTGGCCATTCTCTGCAGTCTCGTTCTTGATCCTCTACCAAGGAACAAATTTATTAGGGGCAAGGCTTTGCAATTGCTAGAATGAAGATTGTGTTTAAGAATATCATTTTGTAATATCAAGACTATAATTAACAATCTTCCAGTAAAGGAGTTGAAGTATTCAGGCAAATATGTGCTCAATTTTAAACGAGCAGGAATTCCCACACGAAAATCACTAAAGAAGAAAGCTTGGCCTTCAAGAGACTAAAGAGTAATAAACAAGTTGTCGTATTCAAGGCAAACAATGACAATGCAATAATTCTTTTGGACAAGGATGACTAGGATATGAGAATTCAAAAAACTTTCCCAATAAGTAAACAATGAAATAATGGTGATGTATGGAAAATTACAAGGGAAGGACTAGAAGTTACTCTCCATTATGCCAAAGGCCCTAAAGACTTGGTGATAATCCTTAGACACTAGTTGTTTTGATTACCCACCTTCTAATTATTGCTTGAAGCTCTCTAATTATTTAGATCTTGGTTGTGCTTGAAGCATTTTGGTTGTTGTAGTAGCCCACTACTACCATCACACTTCGGATAGGAATCCATCGTGCCAACAAAGGTAGAAGGCAAAACAGAGATTGGACGAAGTCAAAGCTGAAAGACTAAGGCATCAATGTGCCCTACTCTGTCCTATGTGTGCACCACTCAAGCAAAAGTGTGCCTGGCTCCAAAGTTACATCAACACACCCAACTCCAAGGTAGTGATGCGCCCCACTTTGATCTCTATTAGCCCTGCTTTGACAAAAGTGTGTCGAGCTCCAAGGTAACATGTGTGCTTGTCTCCAGGCAGTGGTGCATACCACTCAAGACTCAATGTGCTTCGCTCTAGCATAAATGCACCTGGCGCCAAGGGAAGCACTCGCGTGCCCAGCTTTAAAGCAATGGTGCAACCCACTCGGGACTTGAGGCACTTTGCTACACATAGCACATTTGAAAAAGGTACCAAAATACTATAGGTACCAGATCGAAAATTCAAAAGTTGGGAGAAACTGGGTCCCCACAATCAAATGGCCAATTTAAATCCCAAAGAGGCAAAATATGGATATCCAACAAAATCTACAAATGAGATCACTTTCATGGTCTCAAGCAGAGGATTCCCTTGGATGGGGCAACACGAGTCAGGAAGAGTATACAACAACACGGGGATATGCAGTTCTATGCCAAAGTACTCCTAACCTGCTTCGAGACTCATTCAAACAAATATGGGCACAAAAGTTATGGGCTAAGGTGAGATTCTTCATTTGGCTTCTTAGCATAAAAGGGTATTAACAAGGGAACAACTTATGAAAAGAGGCTACCACGGTCCTTTCAGGTGTGAGATGTGTTGAGAGAACCTCGAAACGCTCTGCCACTTATTTATTGAGTGTCTTGTAGCCTCAAAACCGTGGAATTTGATGGCTACCTTACTTAGTATTAATTGGTTTGGCTTTACCACCCTACAACATATGTGGAGGGAATGGACTACACAAGATGGAGTAGACCAGTATGTTAGGCAGATAGTATGGGTAGGAACTACTCTCCTACTTTGGAACATATGGAAGGAAAGGAACAACCACATCTTCAAACAAGAGTCTATGGACATCCACTATATTTGGCAAAAGACCACAACCAACATAACAGAGACAGTCGAGCATATGTTGAAGTATCCCTAGGATCCCCACCAATGATTGGAACAAATCATAACCAGAGTAAAAATTGTTCTCAAGGCTGATAATCAACAAATGGAGACCATAAGGCACCCAAAAGTAGTCAGAAGGAAAAGTGGCAGCCTCCCCCAAAAGATTGGGGAAAAGTTAACAATCCAGGAAAGAGCTAGTCGAGATGGATAGGAAAACGGTTGAATGGGACCCCGGTATTCACCTTTGCAAAGAATCTTGGCATACTTGCCAACAACCTAGCAGAGTGTTGTGGCATCCTTCGAGGGCTCCCAGAGGCAGTAAAGGTAGGTTGGAAGAAGGTCCAGATAGAATCCGACTCACAAGTCATGATCAACTATCTGAAAATGCAAGGGAGAATAGGAAGCTTGACTGGAGACTAAGGAGAATTGTAGAGAAGATTTAGATGGTACAGGCAAGCTTTCTATTTGTGGAATATAATCACATCCCTAGAGAACAAAACAGAGTTGCAGATGTGATGGCCAAATGGGCTCTAGACAAAGGCAACCTTACTTGTTACGACTATCCCCCTAGATGTTGGGCAATGTGGATCAAGGAAGATCTTCTTTCTATCCTATCTCTTGATGGTAGCAGCATTAGATGTATTTAGTTTTGTAATTCACTGTATTATATTGTTCCTATTACACATTGGTTACTATAGTAAATTAGTTAATAGAGAATGTAGCACTACATATTTTGTTAAATCCTAGATCAAAATCCTGTTCATATGGAAAGACAAGTGATGTACCTCTTCTATTTGAATACCTTAATATTAATCCTTTTTTACCAAAATAAAACATTCTCCTGCCTTGTTTTATCTTCTTGAATGACATCAACAAGAAGCATGGAACTACTAATGAAAGGACTAATGAACTACTATATAAGGTCTACTAATCGCACCTGGTAGCCTAAACACTCTCCTGAAGTCGTTTGCTTCATACATCACCCTAATGTCTCTATATTTTCAATCTTGATTTTGCTCCTCCAGTTTGGGTCGTATTTCTCCAACAATTGGAGCAAACACAAGTTGAACAAGTCTTTGTCAAGGTTTGCCACTTGCATGATGTAGTGCACACCTGCTTCTCGGAATGTTGATTTTAGTGGATGTTAGGGATTCTTGTGCCACCAATTTCTTGAAAACTCTCCAGTGAGCGTCGTCCATGTTATTTCGTCCAAACAGGTTTGCATTTTCTCCTTCCCATTTGTCTTCAGCAGTGACGATGCTACCTTGTCCTTCCCCTTCATCCTTGGCTCCTTGTCTGGTGTTTAAGTTCTAGACTGTGACCATGATCCATCTTCTCCTTGTTACCGAGAATTCCATCTGTGACTCCTCTTCCCTTTCTCAATGGCACGTGCTCAAAATGGGAACCATGAAAGCCTAAACGTCCTCCATGCATCCTTGGTGCTTGCCTTGACACTAAACTCGAGGCAAATCTAGGACTTCAACATAGTTCTGTCTCTTTGTTCTTCGCTATGCATCGTCTTCATTGCATTCCACCGTCACACAATTATATGGGACTTCTTCCTTTGTTGCACATAAGTCTTCTACTTCGACACTTTGGGATAATTGTGGCGACTAAAACCCAATTGCTCTCTCAACTATGGTGACAATCTTCTTGCGACTACACGTGGCAATACTTGTTTCTTGTGCTTTGAAATGATCTCCTTTTGTTGGGTTTTGGCTACTCTTCACCATCTTAGATAGCTTGCATTCGAGGCCTAATAGCCTGCCTTTTGGCCTTGACAGCCTAGGGTTGGACGACCTTCGCCTAGGGCCTGAAGGGCTTGTCTTAGGGTTAGATGACCCTCTCCTAGGACCTGATGGCCTAGATCTATGGCTGCATAGCCTAGCGCATCCAGCCAAATGGCTTGGCCTGGCCAGACATTCTTATGCTGTTGCAACGTAATTGCACACAATTGTTCATTTTCCTAGACAACCCTTGTCTACCGCACACACTTCCGTTCTTCCAAAACAACCTTCCCTTGTCACCACACTACTACATGCATTCTACTCTTCACCCGAACACTAACTTTTGCCACCAAATATCCCATTTTCTATAGTAGCTCACTACTACCATCATGCTCCAAACAAAGGTCCATCACACAAGTTGAGGTAGAAGATAGAGCAGGGCAAAAATCAACAAGAATTGGCTAAGTGTTTGGAAGAGGAAGCCTTGCTCCCAAAGCACCTCACTTGCTAAATGTCCCACTCATCGAAGCGATCCGTTGTTGAAGCTCCCCATTGCTAGAGTTCCCGAGCGACCCATTGCCAACATGCCCGCTTATGGAACGACCCGCTGTCGGAGCACCACACTGCCAAAGCAACCCACTTGTAGAGCGCCCTGCTTGCTGCGTGCCTCGCTCCATGTCTATTTTTAGCGACAGGATAAGGATGATGTAATCACCTCATAATTATCACTGAGGTACTCATTGTAAAGGTCTTTTGGTCTTTGAAGCAATACCAGAGCTACTCTTCAGAGTAACATTTTAAACAATTGAAATTGTGAAATCAATAGAGTTGTATATGGCATTCCAATCCAATGGTGTCTTTTGATCTTTTCTTTGTGAGTGTGTGGAATTAGTGGCTCTACCCTCCTTTCCCCTTGTTTGTCCTTTTTGTTTGATATTGTAGGTCATTTGAAGAATCTTAAATGATGCAGTTATAGTCTCTGCTAAAGAAGTCAATTGCACCAAAACTTAAACCTTGCTATGACTTCGGCCATATTTTATGTTTTCTTTGTCACACCCTTAACTCCTCAAACAAAAGTAGATTAGATTTGTTTTCTGCATTTCTAGATCAATTGCTTATTTGTTTTTTGCATGTTTTAGATTAGTTTATTTATTTTCAGCATTAGATAGAAGATAAAAGGGAACCTCCCCGAGACCAAAAGGTTGGGGGGAGTAGAAATCTCCCCATGCATTTGTTGAATTGTTGTCATAGACACAAATCACACTTACCGATTTCTGTGTCCAACAGTTCTGGCATGCCCGATGGGACCCACAAGTACAATTTTAATACAAAATCAATCTTTACCCCAATCACACATAATTTTGGAGATCTGCTACAAGTATACTTCATATCCTTTCAGATTTGTGAAAAGGGTTTTATGTTACATTAACACGTACGAAACCCACAAATCTTTTGCATTAAAATTTACAAGTTGTTTTTCGTTTCAATTCTCATACTTCGTAATTTTTTCATGCAAATGGTGACTCCATTTTTGACCTAGAATCTTGCCTAACTTGATTTGTGAAATCTTGCTTTTGTAGGAAGAAACACCAAGCACTCCCCAAGCGCCCCATTCGTGGAGTATGAACTTGTCCCATCATACACGTTGACTAGTTGTTTTTCGATGTAAATTTTGAGGTCCTCTCTTTGGCTCCATTTATGAATACAAGATCCAAATCACATTTATCAGGGAAAGGGAATGACCCTGTCAAAATGCTCACTTACCAAAAGAATAACTTGAAGAAGACAGGTATAGCCATTTGGTACAAGACTTGGATCACCCCTCAGAGGAACCATAGGTTGAGGAAGTTAATTCAGACTTAGAAGAACAATATCAGCCCTGGACATGATACCTGCAGAAGCTATTTTACAAGAGCAAAACCCCGATTCTGTTGTGGAACAAGTGTGACCTTACCATCAAATGGGACAAACAAGTGGGTCACAAAAGTCACCACCAGGTACGAAGGCAATCAAAACCCCCCATCTCGGTTTTCCTCCCAGTATTTCAAGCACGCTTACTGTAAGTGGGCCAAAACATCAAGTAGTGCCATCAGCTCAGCAAACCCCAATGTCTCAACAAGTGACACAAGGTGTAGGCACTAGTTCAGAGGTCGTGCCATCTCAAGTGCCTATAGGAAGTCAAGTACACACACAAGAATTTTGTTATGTAATAGTTTTGTCATTTTGAGTTGTTTTGATCATAGTTGAGGAAATGGGAATCGGATCGGAATCAACATGGAAAAAGAATCGACAAAAATCAGTAATCGACAAAAAAAGGGGGAAAAATCGGTAAATTTTCATTGAAAAAACATAAGAAAATGCAAATTTTCAATGGAAAAGAGCTTTTTTCATGCATATCACAATTTTTTGGAAAAAAAGGGGCAAAAATTGCCAGGCTGTGAATTGGGAAAAATCGGCTCAAATTGGGATTTTTTGCAGATTTTCTCAACTATGGTTTTGATATATGTACAAAAAGTGTTCGGTGAAATTTCATACATATGATTAATAAAGTCATGAAATGTAAATGAAGTCAAATGCATGTAAAATGTAATTCAAGAAATGATGTGTCAAGTAGCTAGTTGGAGATTGTTGAGGAAGCAACTACCTCCCAAGTTGTATAAATAAGATCCCTTGTGCATTTATTCATGGATGTATGCATGTGGAGAGAGCGTATCACACAAGGTAAAAAACCTGTAACTAGGCATGCATTCTTGCAGATAGTAAGAATGCTTCCATTCAGCCATTTTTGTGCAGACTTGTGTTATCATCATGCATGTGCCTGTGAATTGTTCTAGTTGTACAATTTTGTATATGACCATCTGAACTATAACTCTTGTTGTAGATAGTTATGCAAGGTCGTTTGACTCTAGATTGGGTTGGCTGAGTTGCTATGTTGGGCCATCTAGACTGTTGAACCAGTTGTCTGATGCTAACCTAGGCCGTCTAACCTATGTTGTGTGTGCAAGGCCATCTAGGCATAGTATATACTACGTTGTAATGTGCAGGGTTGTCTATGAGTGAGTTTTAAAACTTTGCAGCTGTTTCTAGGGTTGCATGTTGATGTTGTGTGTTGCTGATTTCTCCTATCATCCTTCACTCTTTGTTCCTTCAGTTGTGGAATACCATTGTTAGCTACATTTGGCATTGTTGTCATATAAAAGTTCGAACCAATGACCGCATGGACATTGAAGACAGGAGAGGTGGATAACAAATAATTTGACTCGAGGACTTGGGAGATGTGGACACATGAGGACAAGTGAATAGCCAATGAGCAGAAGCCTAAGGATTGTGCAACAGCAAGTGCAAGGAGTGTCTGGACATGCGATGTGCACAGAGGAGTTGCATGTTAGCGAAGAAGAATAGCATGATAGCAGAGTTGGTGATGTCCAAACTGCTAAAGTGCTAACGAAGCTTGCTAGCAAGGAGATATGCATGCTAGAGGTTGAACGAGTGTGGAACTTTCAGGAGGAAATTTCGGACAAAGGACATGAAGAAAGGTGGCAAATGTTGTTTTTGATAGCGGAGGACGATGGGCAAGTGGAGGCACAATGTGCAAACAAAGGTCGGGCTGATGAGAACTTCTGCGCCAACAAGGATCATGTGTAGGACAAGGAAAAGCAACTGGTGACCCCAGCACAAGTGCGGGGGAGAGTACCTCGAGGTGCAGACGACGGAAGTCAAACACAAGGGCAATCGCAAGAGACAATGCTCAAAAGACCAAGGCTGACGTTCGTGTATTTGCAAGGGAGATTGTAGAGCAAAAGTGCACCAAGAAGTGGCCAAAGATTATTTGCTAACGGCCAATCATCAACTGAAGGTTCATTAAGTGGAGAGGAGACCAATGGACAGCCACAACCAATAGCAAACGTTGTTGCAGTTGCAAGAAAGCATAAATGCCGAAAATTCATAAGAAAAAAGAGGGAGGATCACAAATGCCATATTGAAATATGTGAAATGATATGGAAAGCAAATGGAGTAATGGATCAAGATGCATGGCTAACACTGTTCCTAGCAAGGTTGCATGGTGTAGCAACCGACTGGAATTTGAAGAGAGAACCCTTCACAGACTAGGTTGAGTTGAAGAAAGAATTTTGAATGCTTAGCAATGATAAGAAGATCATTGGCGAATTTATTCAACGAAACAAAACAATACGACATTGAGATGAAGGGTGTTTTGATTGCACAAAAGGTGAAAATTGTTGAACAAACATTCATTATGGACTTCTGTGGTGATTGCTATGCAAAAACCAGCAGGCAAACGAATGGGAACCAAATGAAGAAGGCGTCTTGGAGTTGGAAAAGTGCATAGAGAATGAAGGGCACTCAGATAGAAGACTTCTCCACTGGCAAATGGAAGACTATGAAGTTTTTCAACCAAGTTGCACATGCATTAATGCAGAAAATGAAGTCTAGGATGAAGGACCACGGAGTGTGCATGAGTCGCTGAGAGTAGTCAATGTGTCAATCCAGCCACGAAAGCTAAAGAAGAAGAGAAGATGTCCTTTCCACAAAACTTTGTAGAGAGTATAGGGTTGGCGATGCTCAGATTCACGAGAAGCCAGGACAACCCTTTGATGTGGCAAAAGCAACAAAAGAACTTGCCACCTTAAAGTTCGTAGGACCAAAGATGATGCAGGTGAACTTTTGCGAAGGTGAAGACGAAAAGGTGATCCATTGAGGGGACGAGTGGGACCTAGTTTTGAAAGCAACAACTTCTAAAATTTTCATGCAGTATAAAAAGACTAATATGGGGTTCCACCTGAGTTGTGCATGCATCAAATTCCAAGTGCGCAACCTGTAAGAAGAAGGCCATACAGAATGAATCCAAAGTACGTGGCCTTGGTCAATGTGGAGATTGAAAAGATGTCGAATGCAGGGATAATATTCAAGGTTACAATGAGCCAATGTGTAGAAATAAAATTTAACATAATGCAACACAATTCCATTTCTACTTAAATAAATAAAGTATACAATGCAATTAATTTACATTACAATGCATACACTGTACACAACATATAACTGCCTGGAACAACAGTTCAGACTTGTTGGAACAGCACTCAGTCTTCCTAGAACAGCATTCAATCTGCCTGCCATAACACTCAATCTGCCTGCCACAGCACTCAATATGCCTAGAACAGCATTCGATCTACCTGGAACAGCCAACTTCTACTACCACATGCAATGTCAACTGACAACAGCCAAATTCAATACAACTCCTCAATACTATGCCAACAATCCCAACCATCCTCTTAACACACCCATCGGCCAACATCACAACCATATGACACCATCAACCTTCATCCTCCAAATGAATGAGGGAAGGATCTTATTTATACAACTAAAAAGTAGTTGCACCCTCCAGCTCCCCGACACTTCATCATTTTCCTAAATTACATTTAGCATGCATTTAACATACATTTACATGTCATGTCCTAACTCACTTTATGACTTTGTCGTACATATTAATACTTAATGTTACATATTATCACATGAACTATAACATTATTACATCGCCACTTTCTAATATTATTAATTATATGTATGTACATTTTGTCAAACACTTTGCTTACGAACTACAAAATAACACGAAACAACAAAACTTATTCACTAAATGCAGACATATCAATTTGCCTGCCTACACAATGAATGTTTCCCGTCGTCATTAGCTTGAAGAAGGAGAGCAATCAAATATGCATGTGTGTGGATTTTCTAAGTTTGAACACAATGACTATAAAGGATCCCTTTCCAATTCCATTTACTGATTCAATTTTAGAACAACAACCAAGGCATGAGATCTATTCATTCTTAGATGGATTCTCAGGCTACAATCAAATCAATATTGTTGAGGAGGATCACCTGAAAACTACGTTTGTTGTTGAGAATGGTATTTATGCATACAACCAAATGCCCTTCAGTTTGTCCAATGCCCCAGCCACATTTCAAAGTCTTATTTTATACATCTTTCAACAGATGTCCACGGGCAAATTCAAAGTATTCCTTGATGATTGGTCATTGTACGGGAAAAAGGATGAGCATTTGAAGGTGTTGGACGAATGCATGCAGTTGTGCATGAATGCCTGGTTATCCTTGAATACAAAGAAATGCAAATTGTTGGTACCGTACGGGAAGTTGTTGGGTCACATGGTGTGCAAAGAAGGATTGAAGACCGACCTCAATAAGATTCACCTCATGATGAGCATGGAGGAGTGATATGACGTAAGCTCGTTGAAGCCAAATTTAGGGTATGTTGTGTACTATCAGAGCTTCATAAAGAATTTTGTAAAAATGTCACACCCGCTGGACATGTTGATGCACAAAAGTGTTCCTTTTAGGTGGACAAAGGAGCACCAAAAGGCCTTGAAGGGGTTGCAGGTGAAGTTGGTTTGCACACCCCTTTTGTGTTTCTAGAATGGGAGAAGGAATTTCACATTCACATGGATGAGTCCAATTTTGCAATTGGATGCAGACTCACCCAAGAGGGGCAATATGGGTTGGATCAGCCCATATGCTTTTCAAGTCGGTGGTTGTCCAAAGCAGAGAAGAATTACAACACAATGAAGCAAGAAGCACTCGAGATGGTATATGCAGTACAAAAGTTCAAACAATACTTGCTTGCCAACCCTTTTGCTTTCTATGTTGACAATCAAGAATTGTTGTACCTGATCAACAAGACAACTATTCATGGATGAGTTAGCACGTGGCTCGTGACGTTGCAAGAGTTTGTGTTTTGGTGGTGGTGAGACTGGGAAAGAAACACATGATAGCAGATCAATTGTCAAGGATTCACTCGAAGGAACCTAGAGAGGGAGGAGTGTCGGATGAATTTCCAAATGCTCATTTGTTGTCAATAACTGCACTACCGTCATGGTACATGTACATGGGAGAATACTTGTCGACGAGAGAGCTGCTAAAGGAGTTGAAGCAAAAGAAAGAAAGAATATCATCATTTAGTCAGCACCATTTCAATTGATTATTGGTTTGTTGTACAAGATTGGACTTGAAGGAAATCAACGAAGATGTGTGATGCACAAAGAAATGAACGCAGCCTTGAAGAAGGTTCATGAGGGATTGGTAGGAGGGCACACAGGGCCCAATGTGACCATGAGGATAGTACTTCTAGCAAGGCTGTGGTAGCCCACCCTCTATCGTGAGGTGAAGGAGTTTGTGACTGCATGCAATACATGCCAACTATTGGAGAAAGTAATGCTTAATGTGGAAAAGCACATGCAAAGAGTTGGAGAAAATAAGAAAAGCAATTCTAAAGATAGAAAGGCAATTGGAAAATAGAAAAGTGCATGCAAAAGTAAAAAAGAAACTTTTACAAATAGAAAAGAATAACTTAGAGAAGTTATTATTAACAATGTCATGATTCTATATATTCATGTATCCCCAACCAATGGATTTCTCCATCCATCCTTGGTGGATCATCCAACATGTGTATCATCCATAGTTGGATTAGATTGTATGGAATGGAGTAGAAGTTTTATTGGTAGAGCAACCTCAACACATGGAGATCCTAGATTCGAGTCCTAGCTGGTCCATACCTTTAATAGGGTATGAGAGCCGAAGTAATCAAATTGAAGAAGACAAGAAAAAGCAGAAGCACCGCTGAAGGATAAAGGGCAGCAGCAAGAGTATCCCTAGAAGAGAAAGGGGGAGTGATGCTTAACCATTGGATGAAGGTTATGCGTGGTAGAAGCAAGGTCCCACACATGAGAGAAGAAAGATGAAGATTTGGTGCAAAAACAACAGAGTGAACATCCTAAGCAATGATCTACTCTATTACACTTGGTGGATGTAGTGACTAGTTATCCATGTAGTTTTATGGGATGAGAAGGTTACCATAAGGGCAATTTTGGTTGAATCATGGGATCACACTCATGTTGAAGAAGAAAATAATATCATAAGCATGATATTCAAAAATATATAAATGTGAGTGCACAATAGTGTTTGTAGATATGTGAATGTGTATGAGGAAGTAGTGAAGGTGTATGTGCAACAACAAGTTGAAGAGAAATTTTTCTTCAAGAAATTGAAAATTAGAACATTAAGCATTAAGGGGGAGAATGTTGGAAAAAATAATGCTTAATGTGGAAAAGCACATGCAAAGAGTTAGAGAAAATAAGAAAAGAAATTCTAAAGATAGAAAGACAATTAGAAAATAGAAAAGTGCATGCAAAAGTAAAAATAGAATTTCTATAAATAGAAAAGAATAACTTAGAAATGAAATGAAATGAAATATTATTAATGTCCGCGGTGGGCCAAAATAAGACCCAAGGGACTATAAGAAGGACAATAATGACTGCCAGCTAGCAGGCTAAAAAGCTCAACAAAGAAAAGAACTAAGATAAATACAAGACAAAACCCAACAATCGGGCCAAAGAGAAAGGGAAAAGAAAAGGGAGAGCAGAGAAGAGACGAGTGCATGCCAAGAAGAACGGAGAGAGAGAAGGAGGGGGGAGGGAGCAGCCCAGGAGGGGCAAGCTCCAAGAACACCACAAAAATATTCTCTCCGAACAATCGCGGCGAAGTATTGGAGCTGAATAAGTCCATGATATGTTTCTGACCAACACTAGTTCGAAACCTTGACAAATTGTGGGTGCATTGTCTAGTGATCCTGCTTCTGTCCGAACTGGATGATGTGGGGCGTTTTTGACTGGAGTCACCTAGTCCGTCGGAGCTAGTGAAGTATGTTGTGATGGGCTGATGTTGAGTACAATGAGATCCATATGGAGGAGAACTTTTATGTCATCGAAGCTGAGTTATCTCCCTAAGAAAGAGTGCGAGACACCGTTGGTCCGGGTATTTGAAGAAGGTAGAAACAGATAGAGAGTTGTCCCTGAAAAGGCAATGGAATCTACCCCGGATCTCATAATAAATGGGACAACAAAAAATTAAGTGATGAAGGGTTTCAACTTCACCCAAGGGGCAAAACAAGCAAATCCGCTCCTCCGTCGGAAGATGGTGATCTAACTCAATCCGGAGTTGGTAAGAACACACCCTGAGTTGCCCAATAGTGATTCAAATACTATGGCATTGTGTGCTGTTGAAGGTATTGTGGAGAAACTATTCTGCCCTCCTATATCTGTAAGAAGTGCTCATGGTAGAAAGACAACTTGGGGGAAAGAGGGGCAACAGGAGTGCATTCGGTGTACTGGAGACTAACATCCTTTCGGATCTCGTGAAGCATCCTCTCCTTACTGAGTCGAGAGGGAGGGAGAACAACCAAAGAATAAGGGGGGAGCCTGTCTATTTGTATCTGAATGCTGGTCAGGAGGGAAAAAACTTGAAAATACTAGCTCCTTCGGCCTCCCTGAGAACTCAGAGAGAGTTCCATCGAGGAGAGAAGGGCGAGGTAAGGGTACCACCTGCAACCCTCAAGGGTATCTCCTAAAGTACAGATCTTGTGAAGATAACCGATAATCAAGAAGATAATCTCAAACTGGAGAGGAGAAGCCCCAAACTTTGCCAGAATAATAGAGCGGGGGACTATGCCCTTGCAACGAATGAATCATCGAAGAAAGAGTGTTTGGACTCATTCAACCCGTGACCACTCAATCGGGCCAAGACTAGGACCCCAAACCACTAACCCATAAGTAATGGTTGGCTTGACCAAGGCATCAAAAATCCTCATCTTCACAGGTATATCCTGAAAATGTGCTTTGAAGCAATTTCTCTCTAGCAAAGACAGAGTTGCATATCCCTTACACACTCGGGCCTGGGCGACGGTTTCATACCAAAAGTGGGACCGGTGAAAGGAACCCCCAAGTACACATAATAGGTGGTGATCTTGACCTCTCGACCTTGGAAAGAGAAGTGGAGATGAGATAAAGCCTCTTTGGTAGTATTGAATACCATAACCTTGGTCTTAGAAAGATTCACCGTCAACTATTTCGAGTCACAAAAAGCGGCAAGCTTGTCTAGATGGTGCTAAAGCCCCTCAAGGGAAGAGGCCAAAAGAACAACATCATCAACAAAGAGGAGAATAGAAATCAGCACATAGTGAAGAAGGCAACCATCCTCTGCGTGAGAGTTCTCCTTAATAAAAGTCTCAAGCTCGTCGATGAAGATCCCAAAAAGTGTCGAGGAAAGGGGGCACCCTTGTTTCACTCTTATGGTGCTAAGAATACTGTCTGAAAACCCTTGAAGGAGGGAGCGAAACCAACCTTTCACAGTCTCATATAACAGTGTAACTGCTGTCAAAAGTTGCCCAAAGATGCCAATTGACCAAAGTCTCTCAAGAAGTAAATGCCGAGGCACCGTGTCAAAGGCTTTCCTGAAGTCAACAAAGCAACAAAAAACCTTCGAGGACCTGGAACGCACCTCAATAATAGCTCTGAGGACTAGAATATGATCTATGGTTTGGTGATCTTGCCGAAAACCAGCTTGGCCAAGAGCCTTGAAACCCTCCTCCAACCTTCGAGAGAGAAGCACATCAAATGCTGTGGCATAAAGCTTGGCAAAGATATGCCCAATCATGATCTTGAGCTAGGGCAGAATCAGGGGAAATAGGTACATTCGCAGAATAGTTGTTCTAGAACCAAAAGAAAAGGAAATTCGACAACCGAAACGAGAGCAGATTCCGCTCAAGGATATCATCTGGATTATTGCAGGCAATGTTGGGAACAAACACCACCAAAAATATATGCTTAGACAAAAGATAAAAGACGTAGGCGTACACTTCATACTGCAGGTCCCTAACTTTGACAAAGAATTTTACAAGGAGTATCTGTTGCAAATGCTGCAAACATATGACCCTGCAAAACATGCTAGTACGGTGCAGGTGGGAGAAAGAAGCCTAAATATTGTCTTCTCAGCCGAATGTTTCAAAAGGACATTCGGGTTGCCAAAAGGACAACCAATAGTAAAAGGAGTCGATTCCAAGAGAAGTCGATAACTAATTCAGAGCATCACAGCGTTGAAGGAAGAAATTGAAACCTTGATGTCACATGGAAGCCATGGGGTAAAACCAATCTAGCTGAAGGATGTGGGATTACAGTGTATCATGAATGTACTGATGGCAAGACTGTCTGGGGAGCAGTGAGCCTCAAAATTGCCTATCTAGTTGATACCCTACCTACAAGGCATTGAGAAGGGTATAGCCTATGACTAGGCAGCTTATTTGGCAACATGTATTCAGAATTTTCTGATGCATACCACCAAGAATTTTTCGATGGTTTTCCACGCTATAGGGTTGTTTTCGGATGCTGCATATAGGGTAGGCATGGAAATTCCCAAATTGGATCCTCCCAAAGCATTACTAGAGTTAGCACCAACTATACTGAGGTGGATGGATGCAAAACCTCAGCAAAAGACTCTGAAAAAGTAGCAAAGAGTGAAACAGCAATTCAGCAAAGCCTCACTCTTAGAAGAGCCAGTGGAGGAATCAAAGGAGGAGGAAGCTGCACCACCAATGAAAAAGAGGAGGAAGTTCGTACCACCAATACCGTCACCATCACCATCGCCAAGATCCATTCAAAAGATAAACAGCTGAAAAGTCAATCCGTGTTGCATAACATCGAGCAGACATTGGGGCAAGCACAAAATATACCGCTAGAAACACGGTTTGGAAGGATGCAAGAAGAAGATTTCGAAATTCCAGAACCTCTTGACATAGTTCTACAGGAAGGAACGAGTAGTGTTGTCCACATTGAACCCACAAAATTTTTGGCTAAAGCACAATACATTGATCCCTTGGCATCAGCAACCATACCCCCGAAGTTTCAGTATGAGAAGACCTCAGTAAAATAAGGTTTACGAGCTCGTTCATCCGACGAAATGCTTGCTGCTACAAATCCGTAAGAGACTAGACAAACAGTAGAACCTGACAAGGAAAAAGGGGAAGAACAGAAGAAGAAGAGGGAAGAACCAAAACTAAAGCATCAGGTCAGCCGTCAAGAACTCGGCTGAACCCCATCACAGTAGAGGAAAGGCAAAATTTTGCGAAAAAAGAATTACTAGCCAAGCAAGAAGGTGATCCACAACAGAAAATGCCTTTTGGGAAGTCGGTACCAGCTAAAGGAGAAAATAGCCAGCCACCTCAGCCACTGGAACAGCAGGTGATCATGGAAGGGAAAGCGGCAAAGGAACAAATTGATTTTTCAAGTAAAGGAAAGGAAATAATTTCAGAAGGAACTGGAGAAGAAGATGATGGCCTGAATGAGCATGTGATAATTGAAGTTCCTAACTTTCAAGATCCACTAGAACTTGGGGCACGCATCAATCAGCAAGTTGTAGCTTGTTTGACTAAGCTGACCCAAGTCATGGACAGGATACGACTAGAGTTCGAAGTAGGTTGTGTCGAACAATGGAAACAGTGGCAGTTGATGGC
The DNA here is from genome assembly GCA_028583015.1 of Wollemia nobilis. Classification (NCBI taxonomy): domain Eukaryota; kingdom Viridiplantae; phylum Streptophyta; class Pinopsida; order Araucariales; family Araucariaceae; genus Wollemia; species Wollemia nobilis. Next base: position 1,595,864 of record JAQPPZ010015344.1, read on the forward strand.
AGAAGAACTTGATAAATTGGTGCAGTGGGCTGGAAAAGGGAAATGGTGGTCCGACATTTCCAGCATTTATCAAGAACAGCCATGGGAATTGCCAATGGAAAGCATTAAGACCATGGAAGGGGTAGAAAAACTACCACAAGGAACACCGACACTATACCTGGAGCCTGCTCAAGTTTACATATTGGGTCATGGGAATCATGCATCTTCTGAAAGCATGGAGGGAAGAAGGCAACAGGTAGAACTGGTACCAGAGTTATTCCCAATGTATGGCCATATGAATTTTGTGGCACATTTGATATACTGGCTAGCTGAAGGGATTAAGCAGCTACACTTGGTAAAACAGAACCTTGTGTAAAAGTTGCGAGAAACAGAAGACAAATTACATGAATCAGAAGGAAAGCAGCAGAAAGCCGAACAACAAGTGAATGATGATCTTGCTCAGTTGAATGAAACCATGAAGCAAATTCAAACAACTCAAAAAGAACTGCATAATCTTCATGAGCAACTCATGGACAGGGAAAAGATCATTGTGTACATGGAAGCTAAACTGCTGCAAAAGTAATCTGTAAATACACTATTGCAGTAGCAGCAAGTAGAACTAATAGCCCAGAAAACTCAACACGAAGAAGCCTTGTTGAAGGAGCTTGAACAGACAAAGCAAAAGGAGGAAGCATTGCTTAAAGAATTGGCTCAAACACAGCAACGAGAAGCAACACTGAAGAACGAGTTGGAACAAAAGAAACCAACATTCCCAACTCTGACACAGTAGACAATGAAAGAATATGCCAAACAATTACGTGATGAACAAGAAGCCTACAAGCTCCATCTTCAAGAATTAGAAAGTTTGCAAGCATCAGAACCAAAAGAGACCGAAACCCCAGTAGAACAACACAGGAAGTTGCTAAGGACATCGACTAATGTAAAGGGGAGGATAGATGTAGACAACACTAAGAAAAAGTGAAACTGTTTGTAAAAAGGTCTACATGTTTTGCACCAAATGAAATGTTTGGAAATTCAGACGAAATGTAAAATGCAGTCGTCATTGTACAAGATTAACAATTATGTTAATTATTAATTGATTAAGGCTGTTTAGAATAGGCAGTTTTGGTAGTTTTGTCACGTCACCCTGAAGTGGTTTTGATAACTACCAGGGCCAAGCATAAATAGACCCCTTACAATTCAATCTGTATCCTATTGCATTCATAAGTCCATGTACGAAGGAGAGATGCCAGACTGTTACAGCGTAAGGCTGGGCGTAGCATTGTTGCAATCACAGACTGTAATTGTACATGATTCCAATGATAATGCAAACTCATTCACTTGTGCCAATTGTGTCTCCATTGATGCTGGTGTTATGCTAGATTCCTGTCTCTATGTTGTAAGTGTTGCAAGTAGGATTGCTTAGGCGGAGATCAGATTCACGCCACCTTCAGGTGAGCGAGCAAAGTTGCAAGAGCGGACGCTGTCATAGACTAAGTGCCAACATTGAATTGCCAACATACCAGTCCGACATCGTCTGAACCCAGTCATCGACATTAGGAAGAACCGTCATGCTGACCATCGTCATGTGAAGAGCCATCATGCCGACATGTTGTTTGTCGTCAGGTGTAGTGTCGTCATGAGCAATGTTGTCATGTCGTCAAGCCATCTGTCATCATGTTGAACGTCGTCTTGGGAGATATTAGGACTAAAGCCATCATGGATATGCCATCATAGGAATATCTCGTCGTTATATCACTGTCATCTAAGTAGTACTGCAGTCATTGAATTCATGTCGTCACAAATGTATTCCTCTGGGAAACATTGTCATTTCTCCTTCCACTAACTGTCATTCCCTTGTATCAGGAATCCTCATCGCTATCTACATGGGAGTTGCAGACTGAAGATGCAACAGCTCAAGACACCAGAATTGCATTTTGCAATGAATGTAAAACTCTCAGGAAAGCAAATAGCCTCGAAGATGCCCACCTAGCTCATACCATACATGGAAGGGATAATGGTTGGCGTAGCATATAACTGCACATCGTACTTGTCATACTACATTAAGAATTTTCTGATGTGGTACACCAGGAATTTTTCGATGGCTTTCCATGCCGTTGCAATCATGATGAATGTCATGATGCATGAGTAGTTGTGGTTTCCAGGGTTGAATCATCCCAAGGTGATTTTGGAGCATGCACCGACTATATTTAGTTGGATCCATGTGATGCCACTCACAAAGCCAAGTACCCCAATCAAAAAGAAGCATACCTTGAAGAAGACGAAGGATCCGGAGGCTTCGAAAGAGGAGGCAGGTGATAATTCACAGGGAGCCGAGGAGTAGCCACAAACAATAGAGCTAGTGTAGAAGTACAAACAATATAGGAGGTTGGAGCAAAGTGGATGGGAGCTCAACCTCAGCATCAGTAGGCAAAGAGACAACAGTCACAAGCAAAACCCTCACAACAAACCACAACAAAAGTGAGTGGCAAAGTACGACGAATAACAGAGGGACAAAGCAAGAAGCATGGGAAGCCACAGGCAATAGTGCAAAGGGGAAGTTCTTGCACAAAATGGGAGTTAGGCTATGTAGGAAGGCACTGCAGGTACCAGATCAGGTACCAGGTAGATGACTTCAAAGAATACTATAGTGGGTGAACAGCAACCAAGGGACACAATTGTGCAGGCAGGATAGGAGTCGAAGAGGAGAGTGCAACAGTTGGAGGAGAGGACTACGCAGCAGGCGAAGGAACAAGTTGTTGTAGATGTGGATGAAGAGATCCAAACTACAATGGACATAGCACCAGAGGAGGAAGGAACAAGGAGTATGCAAGTAGAGAATGTTAACTCACCCGACAGTTTTGATAGTATGCCATTGTAGTTTCCACAAGTGGATCCATGTGGATCAGCCCCACTGGATGAGGATGTGTAAATTGAAATCACTTCTACAGCACAAGAGGTGGCACCAACTCCAATTGTGTTGAAAGAAGGGAGAAAGGGAAGCAGACTGGACAACAACCAAAGATGACTTCAAAGAATACTATAGTGGGTGAACAACAACCAAGGGACACAATTGTGCAGGCAGGACAAGAGTCGAAGAGGAGAGTGCAACAGTTGGAGGAGAGGACTACGCAGTAGGCGAAGGAACCAGTTGGTGTAGATGTGGATGAAGAGATCCAAACTACAATGGACATAGCACCAGAGGAGGAAGGAACAAGGAGTATGCAAGTAGAGAATGTTAACTCACCCGACAGTTTTGATAGTATGCCATTGTAGTTTCCACAAGTGGATCCATGTGGATCAGCCCCACTGGATGAGGATGTGTAAATTGAAATCACATCTATAGCACAAGAGGTGGCACCAACTCCAATTGTGTCGAAAGAAGGGAGAAAGGGAAGCAGACTGCATCAAAATTCAATTGGTGGAAATAAGGTGAAGGAAGCCAAATGTTGGAGAAAAAGCCAAGAGGATTGGAAACGGTGACAAAAGTTACAGCTACTGATGCAGTGTAGCACGAGTGGCAATATTCTCGGTAATGAGAAGGTAACAAATTTAGGAACTGAACGGTACTACAATCATGTGATTGTTGGCACAGTCGTATGGCATTCCTTGAGACTATACAACACAATCCGTCATACAACACACTATTGTACGATACAATCCTTTGTACAATCCAATCATTTGTATGGTTGTGCGATCCAATCCATCATATGGCATGGTACAAAACAATCCTAGCAATCCTCAATCCTAGCGTACGATGGTGATTTGTACAGTAGTCACACGTATAGAATCACGATGCAGCAATTAATCTCCTAAGTGGCAACAATCCTATATTGCCCTCGTACGATCTAGTTGTCGTACGGCCTACAATCCGTCTGTAACGTCCATATGGTCCTCCTGAGTGCTGCAATCTTGCAATCTCCTCTATAACCTGCAAATGCTAACAACCTTGTGGCAATACAAACAATAACAATCCTGCAACTGGGACGATAACCTATGTGCTCTACAATATTAATGGAACACGACATGCATCATCCTAACAACCGCATTCATAAGCTATTAAAAATACTGCAAGTAATCACAAGGGCTGAATCATATTATTATTCAATGGCTGCTGCAACCAGCAGTAATCATGACATCAACAACATCAATCTTCAGTCCTTACGCAGGTATGCATTCATACATGGCACTCTTCCCATACGCCTTAGCCAACGGCTCTCTCCATACATACTAGATGATTGATGATGCAAAATGAAGGAGGGGGGGACTTTTAATGGCTACCTAGGCCGTTCCAAGCAATTCCCGAGATAGCACACAAACTTTTCTTAAGGTCTAAAGTGCCACTTTATTAATATTTCATTTCATGTACATTTCATTCTAATTTCACCTAATTTCACTTTAATTTCATTTAACATCATTTCATGTACATTTCGTCTAAATTTTGCTTTTCCAAAATTACAAACAAAACTTTGTACAACTTTTATTTCTTCTTGTGAGAAGCAGTTTTGCTGCCTACATGTAGCACAGACAATTCATAAGGGCAAGGCAGCCAAGAGACAGATCAACCTGACACGTCATAGTGGAGAGGATGTAGAGGAAACAAGCAACAGAGAAGACACGGATATGGAGCTGGTGGAAGACACAAGTGAGCTTTTCATCATTGAAGTGCTGAATTTGAGGAGACCACCAGTTTTGAGAGAACAAATTAATGAGCAGGTTGATATGTTTTTCAAGAACGTGACCGGATTGTTTGATAGAGTTCGTAGTGAGTTCAAAGTGGGGTGCATGAGAGACTGGCGACTATGGCAGCTGAGATTGGCGAACGAACTAGGCAAACTAGTGCATTGGCCTTGTGATGATAAGCGTATAAAAAAATTGTCGAAATTCGCCAAACGCCCCCATGGGAATTGGAAGGCAATCTCAAATCGATGTTGGGATTAAAGAACTTGCCTAAACAAACTTAGGTTCTCTATGGACATTTGCCACAAGTATATATTGATGAAGTTTGGCAACCTGTCCGAAGAAGGAAGTAGGTGTCAACTACATGAAGCTTGAACCCGAGATGGTGAAGTCATGCAACAATGAACTTCTTAGAATACATGATTTAGTGGTTAGCCATGGGACTGGAGAAGTTTCAACAAAAGAATGTAGAGCAAGCTAACCAATTGCAAAAGATGGAGGCACAACTTTGGCAAGTGCAAAAGGATGCCTAAGTAGAACTGGCAAGGCTGAAGAAGGAAGTTGAGGAGAAGACAAAGGAACAAGAGGAACAAAATTAGTTGATCGGACAGCTAAAATAGGAATGCACAATGAGGGAACAATTGGTGGAGGTGAAGAATCAGGATATCACTCACCGCGATCAACTAAATCTGAGAAGGATGAGCAGCTTGCAATCATAGCCAAACATGAAGCGGAAACAGTAAAGAAAGTAGTGGAAGCAACAAGGAAGGAATCTAAAGCCGAAGCTACAAAAAGGGAGGCTCATCTATTGGAGAAATCGGCTCAAGTCGAACAAATATCCAATCACTATGGAGCGCAATGGGCTCAACATTAGGCCTAAGCCAAGAAATTGAAGGGAGAGACAAAACCCTTAAGCTACAAATCTAGGAGTTAGGAGGTGTTCTTGTTCCCATGCCTCAATAGAACCCAAGTCCCCAAAAGTAGAAGCAATCGTCGACAAGGACGTTGACCGATTTAAAGGGGAAGGCAGATGTAGGAACCATTCTGACCAGCCTCAAAAGTAGTGTATATAACTGTGAAATACACACATGTAAATGTAAATGTAAATGAAAATGAAATGCAATTTTGTAGTCGGATGTCAAGGGTGATGACATTATCATTTGAGTAATTGTAATTGTAATGTGCGGCTATGTGTTATGCATATGTGAATGGGAAAGTAGTTACAGGTGAGGTGTCCAAGCGGCAATTGCTGGTAATTGCCATCCCCCAAAGTTAGATAGGACCCCCCATTCAATTGTGCGGTATGAGGAGACTAAATATGTAGACACCATCAAAGAGGGAGTATGAGAGGGCATCTATGCATGTGTAATTTGTGTTTGTAAATCCATTGTGGCAATGTATATTGCCAATGCAAATGGCTTGTAATGTTAATGGCGTACATGCAAGAGTAATACAATGATTATTCATCCTTCATTTGTGTGTTGCATGTGATTTGTATGATACTAATGCTGCTATTAGTTCGGTAGATTGTGGTTTGTGTGCGATGTGAAGTAGAGTTGCAGTCAAGATCATTATACAAGGAGTTAAAGTCTAGAGTGTCGTACGAGTGGAGCAGTCAAGAGTGTCATTCAAGTGGATTGCATAGTGTCGTTCAAGTGAGTGACTTACCGTACAAGTGACTGCCATACAAGTCATTGCCAAGTGTCATACAAGTGAGTGAGTTAGTTGTCGTTCAAGTTCCGCATATAAGTGCTTGTCATACAAGTGAAGACTTCAACCTATCGTACAAGTGGATTGTTACTTGACTGCCATACAAGTGGAATATCAATGATTGTCGTACAAGTGGGATGTTGGGCCAGTGTGAGTTAGCATTGACTGTAGATTTGTTTGGTCTCTAAATTTGTCATTTTGTTCCTCCACCATTAGAATACCCACTCTCATGCTACAACAATGAGGAGTTGTTTGAAGAGATGGAAATGGGTAATTACCTAGTTTTTAAAGAGTCAAAACGATTACCAACATTTATTAAGGGGTGTATACAGGGTAGAGAACAACGTTGGGTTATGAATATGGATGGATCAAGGACTCGAAATGGTGCTGGTTTAGGAATTCTATTGAAGAGTCCTCAAGGAAAATCTCTTAATTTTGTCTGTCAATTGCTCTTCAACTACACTAATAACATGACCGAGTATGAAGCTCTATGTATAGGTTTATAGAAAGTACAGAAATTTGGGGCCAAGCATTTGAAAATCTTAGGCAACTCTGAGCTAGTGATCAAACAAAACTCTAAGCGCGCTACTAAATCTTAGGCCACGGAGTTTGGGACCTATTAGAGAGCTTTGACGCCTATGATACTCAAGCGGTGCCCAAGGAGGAAAACAAGAAGGCCAATGAGCTGGCATCTTTGGCTGCCTGTTTTGACCCCACGACAGATATATGGACCAAGCCTAGGGAAACGATAGAATACATGCCAACAGTACCAAACAACTAAGACACTACGAGGTATTCAACAACGATGAACAAATTGTCCAGTTTCTGATTCAAGAAGCTCAACATGTAGAGAACAAGAATGAATACAATGACAATGTCAAGGATGGAATCATTCAACTAAAGACCAATCAATTGTCGAAAGGTCTAATCACACTTGACAGTTTGTTCAATCTAGACAACAGTGTGAGGAACTCCATTCTCAAAGTCAAGACACCTGATTATCAACCAGTTCAGATCAGCAAAGGGAATTCTCTCTTGCTTGGGAAGGAACGCATGAACCAAGAACGACTCCGATTCATAGAATTGTGTGCCAAGTATAATGATGTCATAGCTTGGGGTTATGAAGACCTGAAAGTTTATGACAGGTAAGTAATTCAGCACACAATTGACCTAGAGCCTAGGGCCAAACCATTTAGGCAAAAGCAAAGACTGGTCAACCCAAATATCAAGACAGTGATGGAAAAGGAGCTGCTAAAACTACTACAAGCACAAATCATCTTCCTGATCAAACACTACACTTGGGTGGCAAACTTGGTGTTGGTTAGGAAGAAGAATGGAGATATTCAGTTGTGTAGACTTTTGGAATTTTAACAAAGCTTCATTAGAGGATCATTACCCCTTTACCCTCTATGGAGCAAATCTTACAAAAGGTTGCAGGTTCGCAAATGTTATCCCTACTCGATGGATTCTTAGGGTATGATCAAATTTGGGTTCAAGATGAAGATCAATACAATACAACATTTACCACAAAATGGGGGATATTTGCATGTTAGAGAATGCCTTTCGGGCTGTCCAATGTAGGAGCCACTATCTAGAGTGCTATGGACATTGCCTTCATAAGTTTGTTGGAAGATATCATCTTAATATACCTTGATGGCATGATGGTCTTCTCAAAAGACAAAAGCAAGCATTTGGAGCACTTGGAAACCATTTTTGAACATTGCAAAGAGTTTGGCATTTCGCTAAACCCCAAGAAATCCATTTTCTTGGTCCAAGAAGGAAAATTGTTGGGTCATGTTGTAACAAGGGATGGACTAGCTATTGATCCAAATAGGGTCAAAGCCATACAACAATTACCTTTACCATCATCAATGAAGGGGGGTCAGATCTTTCATGGGTCAGATTCAATTTGTCTCCTACTTTATCGCAAACTTCACTGAGATGGTTAGGCCAATAACAAAAATGTTGAAAAAGGATGCTAACTTCTCTTGGATAGAGAAGGGCAAGCAAGCATTCCAAAGCATTAAGGATGTGATCACCAAGGCCCCAATACTTGTGAATCCAGATTTCTCAAAGGATTTTAGATTGTTATGTATTCAGAACGAACATCGACGTAGCTGCAATTCTCACATAGAAAGACGAGAAAGGGGATGAACATCCTATATCTTTCATGAGTCAAACCTTGCATAACTATGAGGAGAGGTACACCTTCATTGAAAAGCAGGTGTTTGCAATGATGAAAGCCCTAAGGAAGTTCAAATATTACCTTTCACAAAGCAAAACCACAATGTTTGTGGTGCATCCCGATGTCAAATCTGCCATCCTACAAGGAGAATTAGGAGAAAAGAGAGTCGGTTGGATCAACAAGATTTAGGAATTCGACATTGAAATTAAACCAAGTTGATCAAGGGCAAAGCTCTATGCTAGAATCTGGCACAATCTTGAGTAGAACAGGTAGCATTCATAGATGAACCTGAGTAACTGAAGGGATAGACAATGATGGGACAAAGACTAAGATGGATGAATGATCTAATGAAGTACCTCCTAACCAACACGATCCCAAGTGACAAGATGAGACAAAAGGAAAAGTTTAAAGAGACAAGTGATGAGCTATTCTCTAATGAACATCTTGTTTTGAAGAGGGTACGATGGAGTACTCTTAAGATGTGTTGAAGGGGAGAAAATAGATGATCTGTTAAGAGTTTACCATGATGCAGGGGGGTATTACTCAATGTATACATCCGCACACAAAATTTTGAGGGCAGGATAATACTAGCCCACAATCATATCAAATGCTTTTTAATGGGTGAAAGGATTAAGTCATATAATTTGTTTGTGGGGAAGAGGAAGGCAGCCCCGATGCCCCTGCAACCTATCATAGTCTCAGAGCTGTTTGAGCAATGGGGCTTAGACTTCATAGGTAAGATCAACCCCCTCTCCAGTGCCCTCCATGGATTCATCCTTATGACCATGGATTATTTCACCAAGTGGGTAGAGGCAGTCCTAGTTAAAGAAGCTAACCAAGAAACAATGATACTACTATTGGAAGACATCATAACTCACTTTGGGGTACCTTTTGTTGTCATCCCTGACAATATGTCAGTTTTCACCAAGAGAAAGTTGATTTAGTTTGCGCTTCAACACAGTTTCTTGTTGAGAGTGTCTTCAAACTATTATCTGCAACGAAATGGTCAGGATGAAGCTACCAACAAGAACCTGATTAAGATCCTAAAAAAATTATCACACAATCAAAGAAATTGGCACATAGCTGCAAAAAACATTGTCGGCAAATAGCATAACCCCGAAAACATCTACTAGACACTCGTCGTACAAATTGGTATATGGAAAAGTGGTTGTTCTGCCCATTAACTTGGAACTCCCATCTCTACAACTTGCACAACAACATGATCTAAAGGACACAAATATGATGCTCTTACAGGCCAAGCTGAAAGAATTGCTTTTCCTTGAAGAACAAGGAGAAAAAGCATTCACAAATTGTGAAAATCACCAAGCTACAAAGAAGAGATGGTTTGATTGGAAAGCAATGCCACTTGACATCAACAAAGGGGACCTGGTTTGGAAGTGTGACGAAGATCAAGCCAAGCCCAATCAACATACAAAGTTTGATTCTCTGTGGTCTAGGCCATATCAAGTCACCCAAAAAAAAATTGCCAATGCCTTCAACTTGGGAACTCTGGAAGAACGTCTGTTGCCCATCTTAGTCAACAGGCGGCATCTGAGGCACATTTCAACTTCATGGCCTCTCAAAATATTAAGGGAAAAACAAATTAGAGCACCTTGCTCCAATGGAGTACCTCACCCCCCTCCCGTCCCTCGCCCCCCCCCCCAAAAAAAAAAAAAAAAAAAAGATTTGAAGCACCCCACTCTAAGGGCGCCCCGCTACGAAGTGGCCTGCTCTAACAAAGCACCCTACTCCCCAAAAAACATTTAATAGAAAAAAAGCATTCGAGAGGAAATCTCAGATTGGGATGCTCAATGTCCCCTCTTTCGTCAATCCGTTTCTGATCCCTGTTTTTTATGACTTTATTTAAAAAAAGAAATTAAAAAAAAAGCAAAAAGTGCCACTAACTATAGAAATGAGTAAAGTGAATTTTGAGGGTTCCCAGCTTCACTTAGAAGAGTTCCTTTGCTGCTGTCAATCTGCTCAATGAGTTTAGATTTTACAAAAGGCCCATTTGAGCACAAGGGAGGAAAAAATTACACACTATTTCAAATTTCAAGAATGTCTGTACTACAATTTGTAGACCCTAATTCTAACTTGCCCCCTCAACACTATAAATAGGAATAAGTCCGTAGGAAGACAAGTACATGCACAATAAAGTTTTGATATAATAAGATGTAATAGTGCATGAAATAATGTGTAAAGTTGAGTGAAGTGTTAATTAATGTACGAATGAGTATTAAGTCATTTAGTTGTCATGTAGTTAGAAATGAAATGAAATGTAAATGCATGAAAAATGTAATGTAAGTTGGTGAGGTGTCAAGTTGGTAGTTGGGAATAACTACCTTCCCACAAGTTTAAATAGACCCCCTCATTCATTTGAGTAGGTACACACACATTATACACACGTTGCACATACACATGATGCTCGTTGCACACACATATGATGCTTGTTGCACACACATATGATGCTCGTTGCACACACATTGTATACAGGCACAAGGTAGATGTTGTACCTAGAGAGGAGATGCTAGAGTGTGCATCCATACAGGCATAAGTGTAATACACAAATGTATCTTTGCTAATATGAATAACACCATTCAGCCATTGACATTGTGTAGATCTATTGCATGTGTTTGTATCTAAATGATATTGTTGTAGATAAACATTTCAAACTATTTCCATACAGTTATTGTTTGTCATAGACAATTCATTCTGGGTCGATTGGATTTGAACCCAGACCGTCTAATGCAAGACTAAGTCATCTGACTTGATAGGCAAGTCGTCTAACTACTGTCCTAGGCCATCTGGAGTATAGATTGGGTCGTTTGACTGTTGTGTTGTGCAAAGCCGCCAAGAATATTGCATTGCAAACCATATGGACTACACGTTGAGGAGTTGTTAGTCAAACTACTCTGTCATTCATTAATTGTTCCTCCAACTGCGGACTACCACCGTCGTGCTACATAGTTTTCCGCAACCCATGGATTTTGAGAAATTCTTTCGCTACCATCAATCCACTCAACAGATTCAATTTTTGTGAAAGATCCATTTGAGCACAAGGGAGGAAAATACGGTGCACTATTTCAGATTTCAAGAACAGCATCTATGGTGTAATTTTCAGCAACATGGAGGTTTGGGGACGTTCTTCTGCCACCAACAATCCACCCAACAAATTCCTATTTTGTGAGGGACCCATTTGAGTTCCATAGTTTCGTTTTTCAAAAAGGATTCCTAAAAGATTGTTTTGGCAATGCAAGGGATTTAGCCATTTAGAGCGACCATCTACACGGTAGAAAAATTCTCTAGGCATAAAAAAGTAGAGTGCCCCATTCAATGAGCACCCCATTCGCACAAGCATCTAGCTCATGCAAAGCGCCCAACTTACCCAAAAAAGGAAAAAAGAAGAGTTTGGGAGCATAGAAAGTAAAAAAAAATGTCCCATTTGAGTGAAAATCCCAAACTAAGACATTCAATACCCCTTCTTCATCAATCCTTTTCTAATTTTTTCCACACACGAAAAAAAGAACCCCCATTTTCCTCCTTAAGGTTGTTCCCTTTCCATTTAAGGAAAAGCCTTAGATACTTATTAACTTTAACAATAAAAAATAAATTGCCTCGCCTGAGAGAAAATCTTGCAAGAGACACTCAAATTCCCACTTCTTCTCATCCCTTTCTTTCACCATCTACCTCATGATCACTTCACCTCCACCTCCTTTGTTTGTTGGAACTTTCTTCTACTGTGACTATTCTCTCTTCTCCTATTCCTTCTATTCCAGCTTCTCAAATCCCCTTCACTTTTTCTGCTACGCCCATCTCACCTCTTATAGGGAATAACACCAACATAACACTACTATTCTTACTCTAAAGGTCACCAACATAACACTACTATTCTTAACTTTATCAGTCCATAGATCACTGCAAGCACTAACTTTATAAGACTTTTGTTTTTCACGCCCACTAGATGAGTGTTTTTAGCAACATCGACATTTTTGTTGCTTCTCTAGTGTGCCCTAACTCCAATTTGACGGTAAATTTGCATTCTTCATACCTGATTTGCCCTCCTTTGCTGTTGAAAAATTTCCTACAATGAAAACCTTTTAATTTTCTCCTTCAACGTTCTAGGAACATGTCCCAGGTCGTGCCCTAGCTGGCAATGGTTGGTTGGCAATCACTCTTTGTTTGATGGCTTTTTGTTGCTTTCTTCTCCTTAGCTCTCCTATGCATTAGAACAGAGAAATGAAAGCCCTTCTCTCCTTTTTATAAATTGGGGAGATAGAGTGACATTGGCCTACTCATTGTGTGTGTTGTCTTCACTTTGCATTCACTCGACCCTCCTCAGTCGTAGGGATTGGCGAGCCCACTCAATGAGCTTTTGTGTTTCTCCTTGGTGCAAACGTCTTTGCCTTTGGCTCAGACGGCCTCTCTAGCTACCCTGATGGCCTGCTTCCACGGCTAGACAGTCGACGAGGGGCCCAAACACCCTCCTCTCCTTAAACTTGATGACCCATGGGCCATTTCAAGGCCACTTGCCCCTCCCAGATGTCCAAGAGGTGGCCTAGACAGTTGTCCCCCCTAGCTAACTTCCTTAGACAGCAAAGGAGGGGCCCTAATGGCCTTCCCCCTTGGCTAGGTCATCCTAGATGACCTGGGCGGCCATCATCACATCTATACCACAGACAGCCTAGGCAGCCTAATGGCCTACCCAAATTGATCAAACAATTAGTCATTTTTTCAAATGATGGCATTCCTTGCTTGTCCTAGTACCTCCACCTAAACACTTAGTCGGTTTTCGACTCGTTTCTCTTCTCCATTGGTTTAGGCTCCAACTGAGTCTGACTACCCTTGTCCTTCTCTAATTGTTCATTGTAATGCAACTTTGGCAGAGATGCTCCTGATCCCATTTCCCTTGGTCCTATCATGTGCATTGTCCTATGTTATTTGGCAATGGAATTCAACTATCTGATGACTCTTCTCCATTACCTAACGACTCTACCAAGTTATCTAGTAGACGACTATCTAGCAGATGAGTTACCACTTGGTTGTCGACGAATCCCCATGTTGTCATCCTTGGCACTCCATGATGAATATAGCTACGTCACATGCTCTGATGGTTATCATAACTAGATTGAATGTTTGCTCTTTGCCTTTTTATGCTTGAGTTGGAATTGGCACTACTCCAGTCTTCTTCACTGCTTGAACTTGCCAAGGACTGTTGCTTTCCATAATTGACCTGTGCACTTTATTGTTTGGCGAGTGGCCACCATGCAAACTCAATTGATACTTTATGCACGTCTGTCCATCCAACTTCTGCCAAACCCTCTCTTCCCATGCTCATCAAGCTACTCGTCACGGAGTTGTTGCTTGCCAAGTTGGTCATTGGAGAAATGGAATACAACATACTGCAACACAATTCCATTGCCACTTAAAAGAACAAAATATACAATGTGAATAACTTACAATTACAATGCATCCACTGCGCACAACATATACCAGAATACCTAGCATAGCAATTCAGACTACCCGACATAGCAGTTCAAAAGGCTTGGCACAACATCTCAGACTGCCTGGCACAGCAGTTCAAACGACCCGACACAACAATTTAGATGGCCCAACATAGTAGTTAGACGGCATAACAAAAGTATTTCACGAATACATGTCTAATACAACCAACTTCTACTACCACATGCAATGCCAACGTACAATAGCAACCTTCAATACCAATCCTCAATACCATGCCAACCTCTCCTTCCATGCCAACAACATGAATGAATGAGGGAGGGGTGTTATTTATACAACTATGGAGGTAGTTGCATCCTCCAACTTATTAACTTCCTGACACATCGTTGTTTTCTTAAATTACATTTGACATGCACTTGAATTACATTTACATTTCATTTCATGACTCACTTTGTGACTAATGACGTATCCGTACATAACTAATACTTCACTTAACATTACACATTGTCCAATACAATATTACATCACAACTTTATAACATCAACTCTATCAAGACTATATCAAAATCCTTAATGTGAGCATACTTGACTTCCAACGCACTTATTCATTGATTATGTAGACATGTCAATTTGCATCCTCAACAACTTGTCCTCTAGACTTGTCTTCGTCCTCAATGACACATGAGCTGAACAATGGGGATAGAAGCATTGAACACCATACTGCAATCTTTTGTCACGCTCCTTCCACTTTCTCCTTTCCAAACATCTTCTCCAAGAAACTTCACTTCAATTGTTGCCCGCAACACATTGTTCTCTAATTGCTCACTCCAATCAGCCATATCATCTACTTGACCAACATGACGGGCAATGTCCATTGCCACCTTTGTTGGGGGTCAAGGGGGCAGAAGCCCACTTGCAAGGTTAGAGGGTAGCGTCCCTTGCAGGATGGTGGGGCAGCACCCTTCACGCGTACCTTGTCGTGACATAGGGTGGGGTCAAGGCACACGCCCACGCAGGGTTTGAGGTAGTGCCCTGAAACCTCAACAACAAAACCATTGAAACCCTCATTGTCTTGTTAGTAAATAACTCCAATATTTATCACCTGCAAGAGGAAGCACAATAACAAAAATATAGAACACGGAAACAGTAACACAAGTGACACAGAGATTTACGTGGAAACCTGCAATGTGCAGGAAAAACCACGGGGCAATGGCAACTTCTCCTTTTATTATTTTCAGCAAAACTTTACATCCACGTTTCACAACGTTTTCAACAACTATATTATGTATTACATATGCAAGGGGTCAAGTCCCTTTTATAGAGCGGAAGGAAGACTCCAAAACCGTTGGTTTCCTCTTCCAACGAAAACCTCCAAAAGACTGTTCGCTTCTGCCCCCAAGATTGTTTGTCTTCCGCATTCCTGTCGTCTACCTAGACGTCTGCTTGGCTTGACGTCAGGCTGGATGTCTACCAGCCTAGACGTCTAGGCTGACGTCAGGCTGGATGTCTACCAGCCTAGACGTCTGGCAGCCCAGACGTCAGGCCTAGACGTCTGACAGGTTAGACGTCTAGCTGACCTGCTTGCTGCATACTGTCTTCATACCTAACATTCTCCCACTTGAAGTCAGTATTCAGGAATTCTTCTGCTCATAAAATGTTCATCCAGTGCCAATTGCCCAATGCTGCCCTTGTTACTTTTTCAGCAAGCCCAGAGAAGTTCTGCACCTTTCAAACTTCTCTACCTTGACCAGCTTTGTAAGCATATCTGCAGGATTCACTTCAGTGTCGATATTCTGCAACAAGATCCTACCTTCTTCCACCATATTTCTGATAAAGTGGTACTTGACATCAATGTGTTTCGTGTGATCATGGAATGTTGGATTCTTCACTAGCTGAATAGCACTCTGGCTATCACAATGCAGAGTAATTTTCTCCTGCATTACCTTGAAGTCACCCAACAATCGCTCTAGCCAAATTGCCTCTTTGTCGGCATGAGTTGCTGCAATGTATTCTGCTTCAGTGGTTGATAAAGCCACAACAGACTGCAACTTAGAAGCCCAACTCACTACTCCTCCTGCAAGAGTGAAGGTATATCCTGTAGTGGATTTTCTCCCATCTCTATCTCCACCATAATCAGAATCCACAAAACCTATAACTTGCAAATCTGTCGATCCAAAGTAGATGGCAACATCTGAAGTGGCTCTTAAATATCTGAATATCCACTTCACCGCATTCCAATGCTTCTTACCAGGATTTGCCATGTACCGGCTGACTACTCCCACTGCTTGGGCAATATCCGGTCTGGTGCTTACCATGGCATACATGAGGCTTCCTGCTGCTGATGAATACGGTACACGAGACATGCTTGTCTTCTCTACTTCCGTTCTAGGACACTAGTTGGAAGACAACTTTAAGTGTGGAAGAAGTGGGGTACTAACTCGTTTAGCATTCTGCATATTGAAGGGCTGTAGAATCTTTTCCACATATGACTTTTGACTTAACCAGATCTTTCTTCCTTTTCAGTCCCTGTGTATCTTCATCCCTAAAATTTGGTTTGCTGCTCCTAAATCCTTCATTTCAAATGTCTTAGCTAACTGAGCCTTAAGATCAATGATTTTCTTCATGTTGGGGCCTGCAACCAACATATCATCAACATACAACAGCAAAATAATAAAACTGCCATCGTCAAACCTCTTATAGTATGCACAATGGTCAGCTTCACTCCTGTTGAAACCTTGGCTCTTCATGAAGGTGTCAAATTTCCTGTACCACATCCTTGGCGCCTGTTTCAACCCGTACAGTGATTTCTTCAGTCTGCAAACCAAATTCTCTTTGCCTCTTTCTTCATAGCCCTCAAGCTGATCCATATATATCTCTTCCTCGATATCACCATGCAAGAAAGCAATATTTACATCAAGCTGCTCCAGTTCCAAATCCTGTGCAGCTACAAGTGCAAGTAGAACTCTAATAGTAGTCATCTTCACAACTGGAGAGAAAATTTCATTAAAGTCAACACTTGACTTCTGCACATAGCCCTTTGCCACCAAGCGAGCTTTATAGTGTTCCAACAACCCATCATTGTTCTTCTTCACTTTGTACACCCACTTGTTTCCAACAGTCTTTCTTCCAAGTGGGAGACTCACAAGTTCCCAAGTTTTATTCTTTCGAAGTGCCTCGATTTCCTCCTCCATGGATTTCCTCCACTTTCCTGCATTTTCAGACTCTCTAGCTTCCTGAAATGAACTAGGTTCACCATCATCAGTTAATAAAGCAAAAGAGGACTGATACACATGAGAATACCTTTTCGGACACTTTTGTGGACGTGTAGATCTTCTAACCCAATGATCTGTCGATTCTGGCTCTTGGTCTTGTGACTGTTGTGGCTGCTCTACTTCCTGTTCTACTTGTTGTTCTTCATGTTGATCAAAAACTTCAACATGTTCATCTTCACTAAACTCTACTTCAACAGGTATAACATTAGGATTTTGCTGTACCTCCTTCCTTTGCATGGATTTTTCATAAACAATTACATCCCGGCTAATAATTACCTTGTGGGCAGTAGGATCCCATAGTCTATATCCCTTCACTATATCTCCATAGCCGAGAAAAACACATTTGCTTGACTTCGGGTCAAGCTTGGACCTTTTTTCTTTGGGTACATGGGCAAACGCGTCACAACCAAAAGTGTGCAAATGAGAGTAATCAACTGGCTTACAACACCAAACCTCCTCCAGAATCTGTCCATCCAATGCAGTTGTAGGTGACCTGTTAA
Source organism: Wollemia nobilis (assembly GCA_028583015.1). Taxonomy (NCBI): domain Eukaryota; kingdom Viridiplantae; phylum Streptophyta; class Pinopsida; order Araucariales; family Araucariaceae; genus Wollemia; species Wollemia nobilis. The sequence goes on from JAQPPZ010015344.1 coordinate 1,613,646, forward strand.
TAAGATAAACAGTTGTATTAACAGCCTCCGCCTAGAACTTTTTCTCCAACATGGCTGCGCTACCCATGCTTTTTGCATGTTCCATGATTGTGCGATTCATTCGCTCAGCCACACCATTTTGTTGTGAAGTGTATGGTACATTCTTCTGGTGCTTAATACCTTCCTGCATACAAAATTTATCAAATTCCTTGGAGCAATATTCACCCCCATTATCTGACCCGAGACACAAAATTGACTTGCCCAAACTCTTTTCTACCCGTGCTTTGAACTCCTTAAATTTTTGCAAAGCTTTCGAATTCTTCTTCAGAAAGTAAACCCACACTCTCCTAGAATAATCATCTATAAAAGTCATAAAATAGATGGCGCCATTCAAGGACTGAGTGTGGACAGGTCCAAATATATCCGAATGTATAAGTCGCAGAAAATCAGAACTCTTACCAGGACTTGCAGTAAACCAAACCCTCTTCTGTTTACCAAAAATATAGTGCTCACATAAGTCTAAATTACAAGACTTAATCCCAGAAAGCATACCTCTGTCATGCAAAATTTTCAGGCCTTTTTCACTCATATGGCCTAGGCGTTGATGCCATAGCATTATTGCATCCTGAACAGAAGTTGTTGTTGCTGCATGGTTTGTCACCATATCACCGCATAAACGGTATAAAGTCCCATAAGATTCTCCCTTTGCTACTACAAGAGCTCCTATGGTAATCTTGTAGTAGTTGTTACAGAAGGTGACATAATACCCTAGCTTATCCATCATTTTGATTGAGAGCAAATTGTTCCTCAAATCGGGCACATGTCGTACATCACATAACATCCTTTCTCTACCATCATCCAGCCTGATCATTATATCCCCTCTTCCCACAATTTCTAAAGGATGATCATCACCCAAATAGACCTTTCCACCATAGTATGGCTGATATTTGTCAAACCAGTCTCTATGGGGAGACATGTGGAAGGATGCACCTGAGTCCAAAACCCAGGTATATAAAACTGATCTGCTATTACTGATACAGAAGACTTCACATGTAGCCGTCTCTCCTGAATCTGGTGCACTGGCTTCAGTTGATGGCTGATTTTCCTTTTCACCATTCTTTAATTGCCAACAGTCCTTCTTGGAGTGTCCTGCCTTCCCACAATGCCAACACTTCCCTTTCTGCTTACGTCCTTTAGACTTAGATCTAGACTACTTTCTACCTTGTTTACTCCCCTCGAACGATCAACCTCTCACAGATAGGGCTTCATTGGTTGAGGGTTCCAGAGACGTTTTTCGCCTCAACTCTTCTGCCAACAAAGCGGCTACCACATCATCAAATTTGAGAGTTCCCGATGATGAATTATTGATGGTCATCACCATATGATCCCAAGTGTCCGGGAGGGAAAAAAGTAGGGTGATAGCCCTATCTTCATCCTCCATCTTCACATTCACTGAAACCAGTTTACTGATTAGAGTATTAAACTCATTCAAATGATCTACCACGAATGAACTTTCCTTCATCCTCAAGCTATGAAGCTGCTTTTTAAGAAAAACCTTGTTAGTTGCTAATTTTGTTTCATACAACTTTTCAAGCTTTTGCCAAAGGGCTTCCGCGGTCTTCTCTTCAGCTACATTGAACAAGACGGAGTCCGCTAGGCAAAGACGGATTGTAGAAACCGCCTTCCTGTCAAGCGTTACCCACTCGTCATCTTTCATGCTGCTCGGTTTACTCGCGACCCCTTCTAAGGCTTGAGCTTGGTCATTCTGAACCAACAAATCCTCCACCTTCATCTTCCATAGAGCGAAGTTCCTGCCATCAAATTTCTCAATCTCGAACTTGGTTACACCTTTTGTCATTGTTGCAGCTCCCACTCGCACAAAACCTTAGCTCTGACACCAAATGTTAGTAAATAACTCCAAGATTTATCACCTACAAGAGGAAGCACAATAACAAAAATATAGAACACGGAAAAAGTAACACAAGTGACACAGAGATTTACGTGGAAACCTGCAATGTGCAGGAAAAACCACAAGGCAATGGCAACTTCTCCTTTTATTATTTTCAGCAAAACTTTACATCCACGTTTCACAACGTTTTCAACAACTATATTATGTATTACATATGCAAGGGGTCAAGTCCCTTTTATAGAGCAGAAGGAAGACTCCAAAACTGTTCGTTTCCTCTTCCAACGGAAACCTCCAAAATATTGTTCGTTTCCGCTCCCAAGACTGTTCGTCTTCCGCATTCCTATCGTCTACCTAGACGTCTGCTTGGCTTGACATTAGGCTGGACGTCTATCAGCCTAGATGTCAGGCTGCCTAGACGTCTGCCAGCCTAGACGTCTGCTAGCCCAGACGTCAGGCCCAGATGTCTGGCAGCCTAGACGTTTGGCAACCCAGACGTCTAGCAGGTTAGACGTCTGGCCTGTTGCCTAGACGTTTGACCCAGACATCTAGCAGGTCGGATGTCTAGCTAACCTGCTTGTTGCATACTGTCTTCATACCTAACATGTTTGAACTAAATTATTCTCTTTGTCTGCATTTTAGTAATCTTCACTTGACCCTCTTAAACAACTTTCCCTCAGCTCCAAATGACTTCCCTTTGGCTCTAGATGACTTCTTCTTGGCCTCTGATGGCCTTGCCTTAGCCTTTAACAAACATCCCTTGGTCTCAAACAACCATCCTATTGGGTCACAACTCACTTCTTGGCCTAAACGACCCACCTCCTAAGTCAAACACCCCACTTTTGTGTCAGACGATCCAACTCCAAACGACCTTGTCTCAACTGGCCTTGCTCTGGACAGTTTGGCTCCTCTACAATTGGACGGTCCACCTCCAGGCAACATTCTTCTAGAAGACCACACAACAAACAATTTCTCTCTTCATCTGTCACTCCATTAGCTCACTATATTGTTTCATAGGTTCCAATATGGCGTTTGGGATCCTCCTTCTCGTCTCTTGTGAAATTGAAGCATTTCTACTTTCCCTTTGTTGCAACCATAACTACTAGTGGTGGTGGCACTAGTTGTTCTTAATCGGATTCTGCCCCACTTGACAAAATTCCATTTGACGATTGGTCTTTTGCAAACAATTGTCGATCACTTCCTACTACACTTGTACTATGTGATCTCTTTCGCACGTATACACCAGCGTCGACTCTGGTCTCTCAAGCACACTCCCTTGCGATTGCCCTTGTGCTTGACTCTCGTCCTTCACACATCTAGGCACTCTCCTCTACATTTTTGCTAGAGTTACCAGTTGCTCCACCTCATATTGTGCTGCACAATCCTCTTCGTCATGCTCCACATTGGCATCTTCTTCACCACTTGCACGAACGTCTTCACTGGCTTGATTCTCACAAGCTTCCTCCATAATCAAAAACGTCTCCCATTGATTACTTTGTCCTCCATTAGAGCTTCCCTCCTCCCAAGGGTTCCACATGTGCTCCAATTTTAGTGACAAAACCTCAACCACTTCGTTTCCTTCTACACATACTTTTATGTTAACAAATTGTTCTTCTAGCACGTCGACATATTGTTCATCATGCACTTGCACTCTACCAAGTTGTCTATCACATTCTTCGCCATCATGTACTTGTGCTTGTTGTTGCACAAGTCTTTGGCTACTTCACGATGGCTCTTCCGTCATCCTTCCACTCATCAGTCCATGTCCACGTCTTCCATGTCTGCATGACATTATCTTTCACTCTTCAATTTGTCGCCATGGTCATTGGTTCGAACCTAAGATGACGTTGGTGCCAAATATAGCACAATGAGAGTTTTCTACTATTAAAGGAACATTAGAGATTTAATGACAACAAACATTAACATCATTCACCATTAAACATGATATGCGAGAAAAGAGATCAGAAACAAAAGATCATCCAAAACTGCAAATTGCCATTGATATATTCAAGTATGAACAGCAAGAATATAAAATTAACAACAAATTTGTACATGAATCAGCATATATCAACTCTACTACAGCAATATCTCAATGACATCCAACAACATGCCTACCATGTCTATATATAATGCATTGGGCAGGGGTGGTAGTTGCATAACTTGCGCAACTCCCTTGTACCTGTCTGCTAACTACCCTTACAAGACAAATAGCTTATATACACTTACTTAACAACACTCTTTCATTTAACACAACATGGCAACATTCTAACAAACACTTAGTGTGCAAACTAATATTATATGCAAAATGACAAAACAACTGTACAATCAAAATTGCTTTTGTGTATTCATCCATACGTGCTCATCTATGCTCGAGTGACACTTGAGATGGCACCATGTCACAACTAGCCCCTATATTATAGACATGATGATTTGACCACATTATATGTTAAATCACTCAAGTTGATTAAGTATCCCATAATGATAATCACAAAAAAGAACCTTGGCTCCAACTGTGTCTAGATTAAGTCTAGATGCCCCATCAAAATCTATCTCATAGAATAGGAACTTACGTGGGTACCAATATTGTGGACGGGCAATGTTTATCCTAGGAAAAGTGTAATAAGCAGGAAGCTGCCATGGATGATGATTACCCCAACAATGTTTATCCTAGGAAAAGTGTTCATAAGCAGGAAGTTGTCATGACTGATTATTACCTAAGTCCATCATATTGGTGATCACTCGAGGCAGTCCATAGGTATGGCCTATACAAGCGGTATGAAGTTGAACTATATAAATCCTTTCAAGCCATAGGTGGGTTGCCCTCAAAATAATAGCCGGCTCCATTCAAGCCAATGTTGCTGGCATGTGAAAATATGGGATAATTTGAAGGATGGTCTTGACGAAAACCGATTCTGACTTTGCGGAAGGTCATGCTTGCCTGATGGCGCAGAAATGTTCCATGTTATGTCTTGAAATCCTCAACCATGCACACATTTGTTGTCAGATTCCTCTAGGTAGTTGACTGTGAACAAACTTAAAGAGAAGGTCATGCATTTAATTGGCTTGTAGGCAACTGCAGTATTATGTATTAAACATTTATCATATTTTAAGGTTTCTAAGTTCCATGGATAAATCCCTCTAATCCTTCAAAAAGCATTAGGATTCCCTCTAAAATATAAAGACATGCATAACTGATCATTGTATTACTGTCTCTTTTATCACATCCTGCTATTTTGAATGTTTGGGATTGTTTCCTGCTTCTCTAAGTATTTCCCAAGATGATTTTCAAGGTTGAGAAAAATTTTCTGTGATAATTAATTGATTTCTTGAAACACAAATATAATACTGTACATATGATATAAAGATATTAACAACTAGTATTTTAACATCATTGCAAGTGTTATATGGCTATGAAATACAACGTACAAGAGTTTTCAAACTAAACCAAAAATCGAAGGCTAAGTTATAGAATGGCATTAGCTCAACCAGTTAAATTTCTCAACTTTCAAAGAGGACACCCAGGTTCGGATCTTGCCAAACAATACATGCATAATTGCCAAGATGTTGTAATACCACTATGTGATCATGGTGTAATATGGGTGGGGCCCATTTCAATGCCACATATACAATTTAAAAGAAAAAAAAAAGTTATTAAAAGGCTAAGTTGAAGGAAGTTATCTAAGAAAGATTGTCAATTCAGATTACAACCATATACTTGTACCTTCCAAAAATCCAATTATGGATCACTTGGAGGAAAATATAAAAATGAAAAATTTATGAGTTAGTGTTAATACCTTCCACTAACACTGACTATTGTTTGGCCAGTTTTTGAGTTAACAACCACCTTCTCTACTTGCAAGCGAAGTGTTATGTTAGGTAGTCGTGCACCTACACAAAGGATCAAAACTAAGTGATCATGACAACTTAACATCCCTTTTTAAAAAAGAAAAAAGAAAAATTGACACGATCACTGCTTGCAATTTTCTTTCATTTGCACTAAATATTTGAACTTCAGTAAGCAGCTTTCCTACCTCCATGCACGTGTTTTTATAAAAGATCTATATTAATGCACAAAACATTTTAATGTTTCCATACTCACCAGCAGCAAAACTATGTTTGAGTCCCTTCAGAATAGTAAGTACGTAAACCTGGAAATTTCAAAATTAGAAATGTAAGAAGTCATGCATTATTTGTAGCCTCATCTTTCTAGAGAAGGATAATCGCTAGCTTATAAAATGAGAAAATAAATTATCAAACCAAACATCTTCATTATAGCTATGACACATATAAATGCCATAACTTTTTAAAGCCAATTCTCACATAATGATATTACAATGAAGTCTGAAGTGGCAATTCCCTAGTCATTCTCGACAAATAATAGTGATAATATTCTAGAGAATACATACAATAGTTGAAGGCACAATAGCTGAACCTGATGATCTGATTGTAACCACTCTCTGACTCAAAAATTAAAAGCAACTATAACATGTGTAATAAGTTTCATGCTTTCTCAATCTTTTTATCACTTCATTGCCACAATGTAGAATGATAAAAATATGAATAAAAGGATCCAACCACTCTTATAGAGATTGGAAATAGAACAATGAGAAGGCCTTTCACCTTTATAAGACAGGATTTACATACCCATGTTACATATAATTTTGATATTGCTTGACAACTAAACAAAAAATTGAGGGTATGTGACACTTATGCATGATAGTTACAGCGTCAGCTGTCTATTTTGATGTCAAAGTCCTTCAAACACGTCTTAAGGTGGCAAGTGCTTCACCAAGGTTTGGCGGTGAAATAAAACATTGTAAGGCTCTACAGTAAATGTTTTCTTACTATAGTAATTGACTACTACCATCACTTCCAGAACAAGTTTTGTCATGCAAGCAGTATGAATGATGTGAAGAGACCAAACCAGAATTCACAAACTTGTTGAACATTTCCCGCTCCATAAGACGTCGCTCGCTAAAGTGTCTTGCTCTCCGAGCAGCCCTATCCTCGAGCAGCCTTGCTTCCCAAATGGAGGTCTGGCGTACAAGCTGAGGCAGAAATCAAGAATTGGATAAGTGTTTAGAAGAGGGAACCCCATTCTCAGAGCGGTCCACTCTCCAAGGGCCCCACTTTCAAAGCGACCTGCTCTTCAAAACAAACTGCTCTCAAAATGAACTGATGCCAAGGAACTCGCTGTATGTCTATCTTAAGTAAACAAAAAGGGTGATGTAATCACCTCGTAATTATCATCGAGGTACATTGTATGTAGTCCATTTTGTGGCTACAAGTTATAGTATAAATAAGAGGTAAAGGTTCATTGTAACGGTCTTTGTCCTTTGAAGCAAGTACCAAAGCTACTCTTCGGAGTGAAAAACACTCAAATTGTGAAATCAATAAAGACTTGTGCATGGCATTCATATTTGATTGTCTCTGACCTTTTCTTTATGAATGTGTGAAATTTGTGACTCTGCCCTCTTTTCCCCTGTTAGTCCTCTTTGATTGATCGTTGCAAGTATCCGAAGATCTTATGCGATGAAGTTATTCGGTTTCTGCTGAGAACACCAATTGCACTAGATCTAAACCCCACTACAGTCTCAGCCATATTTTGCATTTTCTTTCTCTTAAACCCTCACTCCTCAAACAAAGTAGATCAGATTTTTTTTCTGCATTTTAGATTAGTTTCTTTCATTGTTTTTTTTTTCCAGCTTAGAAAGTAGAAGGGAACCGGCCCTAGATCCGGAAGTTGGGGAGAGTAGAAGTCACCCCATCTATTTGTTTGATTGTGGTCACGGGCGCAAGCACTTGCCGATTTCCATGTTCAAAACTTATGCAGTCATTTTGGAAGAGAGAAATCAGTCAATCATGTCTTCCATAAGTTCAGTTCAAACAAGTTTTTCTGAAGGAGGTTGCAAGTTGAATTTCACTCTTTATTTACAGCCCTTCTTTCTTGGTGAAATGCAATCTTGGGCAAAGCCTTAGGTGATGAGGAACAATTGCAAAGCTTTCTGGCATACAAGGCTTTTTGTGGAAAATGAGTTGTAAGAGAACCTTCCAACAAGACAACCCTCCATTCAGTTTAGAGGAATTGAGATTGTTCTCAAGGCCTCATGTATCAACTGATAACTGGTAATTTTGGGGCCTTGATAAACACTATACTATTAGTTTCTTCAGAGATTATCTACATGTACATGCTGGAGACATCATTTATCCAGACTATAACATTTAGCATTTCTAATGCTGCCCTCATGCTCATGCATTCTTGTCTAGAGAATGGGAAAAAACAATGACACATCAGCCACCACTATATATTCAATTTGGCAGATCATTTTCTCAATTGCTTTCAGTATCAAGGAGGACTTGAATCTTCTTCTTAGAGCCACATTTACTAGTTTTTGTAAAGATTTTAACAATTTGTCCTTTGAGGCATAGGCCCAAAAGTTTATCTTTCCTTTCCTTCTTAGGTTGGGACTTTCATTGTAATCATGTTGTCAGACTGGAACCCTCTTGTTGTAAGGCATGTTCATGAAGGGGCAGTATATTGTCCAATATGGTCCCACAATGGAATAGGACAATATTTTGTGTGTCCCGGTAGGACAAGATCCCCATTCTTGACTTTCAGACTGAAGTGAGATGTTCCACAAAAAGGGATCAGGTTTGTGAATGTCTACCTAGATGTTCAGCTCAGGTGTGAAAGCCTGCAGGGGTTTTTTTCCAAAGTCCAATATATGTGGATGTGCTTGCCCCATTGATGAAATGGGTGCAGTGTACTTGGATTTTGTGAGATCATTTTTCAAGGACAAGGTTTGCCCCTCGCATTTTATTTGAATTAGAAATTGATCAAGCCACCAAATGCGTTAACTCATGCTACACGTATAATAAAGAGTGAATTTGCCTGGCTCATATTAGGCACATGGTAGAGGAAAAATCTTGAAGCCAATTCAGTTGAATACATTAATCAGAAAAGACAACCTACGTGCACCAAACCTATATAATACTGATCTCCATGCCTGAGGATGTTGGACAGAATGTGTATTCAACAGCAAAATAAAGGAATTGCAATTACAGGAAACAGTTAGCCTTGTAATGTCTGTTTTGCAGATAATTCTGCATAAATTTCTGAACTTATTGAAGAGTCTGCAGAAGAGAAATCCTAATATCTTTACATTTTTTTATGAAGCTTCTTAAGTAAATTTGTTGAGAAGAAAATATAAGCTTTCTTATTGGAAGAACTCTTTGTCTGATTGGCTTGATTGAGAATGGAAGCTCATTAAGCCTTGATAGACTACCCCCCCGCATAGGTCCTGTTGGGCTTGCTGTGCCCCGCATTGATCAGGGGATGTGCATGTGGAGGAAAAAAAAATTGAGGAGCGACTCTAGAAACAGATCTCCTTTTACTAGAAAAATATTGATATTGATTGGATCCTTAGAAAATATTTGCAGGACAGACAAGGGGGGAATGAAACCCTTCATCTTAATATCGTTAATATTAAACTGCACAGTTTGTGCCAGTTGTCCAGTGGACAGCCAGAGCAGTATGTGAAGAGGCCACTTCCTAGCGACTTGGGAGGTTCTTTATAGCCCCCCTTATTGCAGGCATTCCAGAATCTTTCAGTCTGTACGATGTGTTGTAAGTTGCTTACCTTGCAAAATTTCACTCTCTGTCATCCTCAAAAGGAATTGGCAAGCAGAAAAGGTAATGTTCAGCAAATTGCATTGAAATAGAACAGTATACAAACTGGAAATGAAGTTATTGCAAGCTTTTTGTCTGAGCTTAACACCTTACATAATGTACTCTTCCCTCTTCACCTTGCTCCACAGCTGAACAAGACATAGAGAAGTGCATTTAATATTGGTTGCACACTGTCAAATGATGCCAATTGAATGGGTGTGGATGGTCTTGGATGGCTGGTTATCATCAAAATCCAGTTGACAAGGCTAGATTGAGAAAATCTGGGTTCAAAATGGGTATTTTATGATCTCTTCAAAAGAAGAAAAAACACATCATGCATGTTGGCAATGTTGGATGGCAAATGCTTTTTGGATTGGGTTATAGATGAAATGATAGCCCATTTATGGGCCCTTTCATTGAATGGGGGTGCTGGTTGTATACACTTGGATGATTTGGCATTCTTGGCTGGCTACTGCTTTTTGGCAGGGATTATGAATGAAAGGATAACCGCTTCAGTGGATGGGCATGTTGCTGGTAGATGGAGGTATCAACTCTTGTTAGAATCTTTGGCATTTTGTAAGGATGCAAAGCTACCAATCATGGAGAGACCTGATATTTCACTTAGAAGAGATGGTCATTAAAATGAGCTTAACTACCCATATTCTCACAACAATGGATGTATGTTGAAAAGATATCAACTGTCTTGAGGCTTGTAGCAGAGAAGACATATTCTCTCTTCTTGCATATGTTAGGAAGATTTCTTTGGTTTCTTGATTTCAGGATGCCGTCAAATTATTGTACTCTTACTATTTTGTGGTGCAGTTTAAGATGCATGCTTAAAGGAGAAAAAGAAAAAGCATGTCTGTTTAATATTTCCTTTCTAAATATTTATCTAAACATCCAATTTTTTGTGTTCTGCATTTCATGACAATGATAAAGATCCTTTCTACCCACCAACTGAAAATGGAAACAAAGAAAACTGAATACAGTGGGGCCCACTGCCCCATTTTCTACAGAAATTTGATATCTCTTAAGGGAAAATGTTGCACAGCATATGCTTGATGCATATTACTTGGTGAGCACATTCTCCAATAAACTATGAATGCTTCTGGCCCTTCCGTTTACACCCAACAAAGGGTAGTCTTTTTATCTTCCTACAAAGAATATTTCATTTTATGCAATATTTTGTTTGGCAGAGCAAATAGTGTTAACTGAAGATGGCAATTGCCACAGAAAAATCAAAACTAGGTAAACAAAGAAGAAAGAAATGAAACTTTATTCATGTCCATGGATGACCAAATGCAGATCAAAGGGAGCACCTCAGCAACATAAACTTGCATGTCTCTTAAATCCAAACTCACAGAAGCATCCTTATATGGAAAGCAAGGCACCACGCCAAGTGATGCAGCTTCCTGGGATCATTTACATACATACAAAAGAATGTGAGTTAATAATATTATTTATATGTATATGTTTCTTTTCATTTAAAGTTGTTAAATAAGAACTGCAAACTCCCATTAAGACCTAGCAAATAATCCCTATCTACTATAAAAAAAATAAACAAATGGAAGGTGCCAATAAAAACTATCGCTTTACCTCATACAAAGAAAAGGCACGGGGATCATAAATTCCAAAGCCCTCAATAAAGGAACATGTGCTTGATTGTTCAGATAAAGTTAGACCAGGGTGATATCCAACAGTAACAGTCTCGTTGATACCATAATTGCTTGTTTTACCAGGAGCAGAACAAGCACTGTATGGCATCCGCAAACACCCCAACACATGCGAGAGTGCTTCCATTGTAGGTGTTACTCCAGCTGAAATTGTTTGGCGGTACACCAGTAAAGCCCATGATGTCCTGCAACGGAGAAATTATGTACGCTTATAATCAAATTGATTTACTTAAAGAATATGAGATAGCGTTTTCATATCAAATCTCTAAAAAACTTCAAGCACAGATGGTGGCTAGTCTGAATGTTTGGCAATAATTATTATTGTTATTGACTACTCTACACAATCCGTAATATTAGAACGTTAAAAAAGAAACCAATATTAAGGTCATTTGACAGTCGTAGAAGTTTTTTTTTCATGCTTTTTTCTGGTTGAAATTCAGAATAATATAGATAATTCAAAGAAAATTCAAACTGCAAACACCAAACAACATGACATACTTCCCAACACAAAGGATAGAATGTAAATGTAAATGTGATATGTTTTTATTGTAATATTTCGAGTGCCACAGATCAGAAAAATAGAGGCATTCTATTGGATGCCTCTGCGCTTTTTCATCTCAAATTACAAAATATACAGTCGTTGCTATGTCTTCTCAAGGACTGTCTCCTCACAAACTGTCACCTACTTGAGAGGCTCCCTCTTCAGCAACTAAATCCTTGCCTACTCAACATCATGCATATGCATCTCTAAGGAAGGTGAAGTCTCAAAGGGGCTTGCCCTTTCTGCAAACTGCTTTGGGGGTCATTCGAGATCAGGTTCTTTGTTTAAAGCACACTGCTCCAAGGATGACTCCTCATCCAAGTCAATGGGTTACAAACTCCTCCCATCTCGACGAGCCTCCTTAGAGTGCATCAAATCTGCAGCTCCTGTTGCTCTTTCCAAAACCAAGTCAATGTCAGCACCCGCCTCAGTCTGCTCAATCCCCACGTGCTCCTCTATCTATGTAGAGTCCACCTATGGAATCTCTTGCACGTCATCCCTTATATCCTGGTCATGTTGCACCTCCGCTAAATCATGTTATACTATGGAACATCCATCTCCAATGCAAAAGTCCTACTGCTACGCAATCATCTATGCAACCTCATCTCTACATGGACTCTCATGCATGGGTGCCTATGTGGTGCTCAGTCTATGGGCAAACTCCTCTTGTGTAGTCTCACCCTTGATGTGTGATGGCGGACTGACCCATAGAGCACATCTCCATCATTGTAGAGGTTGCTTCAGACTACTAAACCGCTCATTATCGATATACCCCTCCTCTTCCTCTTCGGGTGTGGACTCCTGACCCGCTAACGCTACTTGTTTCCTCTTCCAATGCAAACCACGTGCTCATTGCATGGGTGCCATATATACCAAGTGGAATATCATGGGCATGCCATCTATAATAGCTAGGGTTATCCCCAATTTGGCATGCTCACCTGTTGTCTTTATGTGCAATTGAGCATTAGCATGATCACCCGTAACTGCATGAAGTAATTCTTGTTGTGCGTTGGAAGAAGTGATGGATTTTGTTGGACAGGTATGTAGCCCAGTCAAACCTGCATGCATCCAAAACTCCTTGCATGTGTACAATCCAAGTAGGAATCTTTGAGCCTTACTGCTCTCGCGACAATAAAGACATAACGAGATACACTATGCACTTCAACTACTTGGTGTGCAATAAAAGCATCTTCAGCATGCAACTACCATGGGATGAAATTCTCATCAACTCATCTATTGTCAACAAAACCATGTCACAGTACTCCACCAAATAGTCTTGTAATCAATGTTGTCCAACCTCCTCTCATGTAACTAGTGTGTATGAAGGCCCTGAATATCAAGCACTCTGGTAAAGTTCTACTAACTGTACATGACTCATAGTTATTGACCAATATGAAATTTGCCTTGACATCTCTCTCGCTCATAGGTGTTCAGCATCATTATTAGCTATTGCTTGAATGCATCTTTATCAAAATTCACCACACATAGGATGTAGTTAACAAAAGCTTGTTAAAAGACTTGTTTCAATGCATGGTCATCTTTGTGCTCATCCCAACATTTTCTACATTTCTCGCCACTAAGTGAGTTCCATGAATTCTCTGAAATTGGGATTCTTGCTCATGCTTTTAACTTCCATTTTGTTGAAGGTGAGGTCACATCCTGCTATTGATCCCTTCCCTATGCAGGTTGTCTCGCTTGTGGCTACACAGAAGAAGGCCCTCTTTGTCATATGGAGTGCATCCACTCACTGTCAAGTGAGCCTTCAACACGTTTTGTATAACTATTTGTCCAAATTGTCTCAATGGTGGAGGTCCCTACATTGGAGGTGAGATCATCCTCGACCTCTAATGTCATGACACTAAATGGTGTTTATATCATGACTTTGCACAATGTATCTATTGTGGATGCTAGAGATGTTGTGTACGTGCCTAAGGTGTACCTCTTCGTGGTGTTGAAGGGCTCACTGTCCTCAATTGTGGTAAAACTCTCAATTGTGAGTTGTGATATCTCTCTAACATGGCCACGCTGAAATTGGACTTAATGAAATTTGAAGTCCTCTTGTTTGGCATCAGGTCCCATGGCACATATATTTATGCATGACCAGACGACCATACCTCTTTTTCCTCGATCATACCTACTAGTTAGACAACTTGAATGGCAACACAGTTTAGCTTGTGGGTTAGACGGCCAAATAGACTTCCTACCAAATCATTAGATGGCTCCACCTATTGACCACACAAATGGGAACGACCAAATGACCTTCTCAGATGAGTAGACAACTTGGATGGCTAGGCAACTCAATTCTATAGAAATGGAATACAACCTACTGCAACACAATTCCATTACCACTTAAATAAACAAAATATACAATGCAAATAACTTACAATTACAATGGATATATTGCACACACAACATATATCCGACGGTCTGGTCCAACAGTCAGACAGCCTTGCATAGCATGGGAAGTCCTAAGTCAACAGTTCAATTGGCCTTGCACAATAGTAAGACTGCTTGGCACAGCAGTTCAGATGACCTGGCATAGTAGTTTAGATGACCCAATGTCTCACATGTCTAATTTCACCCAACTTCTATTACCATGTGCAATGCCAACGTACAATACCAACCCTCAAATGAATGAGGGAGGGGTCTTATTTATACAACTAAGGAGGTAGTTGCATCCTCCAACTAACTACCCAACACCTCATCATTTTCTTAAATTACATTTGACATGCATTTAACTTACATTTACATTTCATTTCATGACTCACTTTATGATTTTATTAATTATACATATGCATTTTGTCAGACACTTTGCATATGAACTACAAAATAACACAAAACGACTTATTCATTGATTATGTAGACACGTCAATTTGTCTGCCTACAAGTTCGTTTGTCAGATAGCCTTCTTAGATGGCCAAAAGACCTTACTTTTAGATAGTCAAATGGCACCTTCGACATTCGACGATGATTTGGGAACATGGACAATAGTCATCTTCTTCTAGAAAATGACTCCACAAGCTTGTATGGCAGTAACACTTAGCCTGCATTCAATTTCTCCATTGCCCTTGATGGAAACTAACTTGTTCATAATCTAAATATATCAATGGCAATTTCTCATAATATTTTGTCTCTAATATTTTTTGTGTACCAATATTGAATCACGAATGTTGTTAACGTTACTGTCATTAGTTCCTATGTTCCTTCAAAAGTGGAATACAATCACTATAATACATTTAGGGTCGTTATCATATTAAGTTCGCACCAGTGACCACAGTGACAACTAAAGAGGAAAATACGTTAATGATAGATAGTTCAATGCACGGACGTGGGATACGCGGACGCGGATGGACAAGTGGACGAATGAGAGAAGAGTTGACGTGAAAAAGTCAAAGACTCACGCAATAGCAAGCATAGCAAGAATATGACAAATAAAGTGTCGATGCACAATAACATCATAGACAAGTTACCAACGTAGAAGTATGCGCAAAAGAGAGTGATGTTGTTGGTGTTTCTTCTCCAGAGTTGGAGCATGTGTGGAACCCTTGGGTGGGAAGGAAGAAAGAAGTGACCGGTGGGAGACGGTCTTGACAACCAAGGAAGATGCACAAGTGCATGCGCAACAAGTAAAGAATCAAATAGAAGACATTCATGCAAACAGAGAAGAGCACGCCAACATGGAGCATGACGGAGAGGATTGCACTACACAATATAAGGCGAAGCAACTGGTGACCCCAATGATGATGCAAACAAAGAGGCAAGTGTCTAGAGGTGCTAAGGATGGGAATCAAGTATAGGGGCAACCACAAGGGGTGTGTTTGGGAGACCAAAGTCGATGCTCATATATAGGCAAAGAACCTGAAGGAAGGAGGATCCCAAACACCATATTGAAATATGTGAAACAATATGGTGAGCCAAAGCCATAACAGATGAAGATGCTTTCTAGCTACGTTGAGAGGAGTTGCCATAGACTTGCACCTAAAAAGAGAACAACCATTTACTGATCGGCAAAACCTAAAAGAAGAGTTCAATAAAGAATTCAGATAGCTTCGTGATGATATGGAAATCACCGAAGAAATCTATGCCACCAAGTAGAAGAAAGACAAAACATCAAGTCATAAACCAGTCATTTAAAGGAGTTGGTTGGCAAAATAGAAGTAAAATCAGCGAATGGACTGCACAAGAGATGGTTCATGGACATATTACTTCCACGCTATAATACGAAGATGAATGTAGTCTCACCAACAACTTATGACGAGGCATTTGACAATGATAGCAAGTGGAACTGTCAATCATGATAGGGATGACAGAGAGTCAAATAGTGACCAAGATGATCTTAGTGCAACCATTCAAGTAATAAGGAAAGAGCTGGAGAGGATAAAAAATGGTGTAAAATCGAAGGATGAGGACAAAAAGGATATCTAGTGTTTGGACTATAAGATGGAAAGGCATACGAACACTAGCTTCCAAAAGAAAGCATATTCCTACATTTGCGAGGTTAATGGACATGCAATTGTCGATTGTCCATTTAACTTAAGGAGTGCATGACAACAGACAATAACAGTGCAAAAGGAGGAACTAGAGCAAAAACCAAGCACTTTTAAAACTAAACAAAATGAGATGAGTGACGGTCGTAATAATCGCCATGGAAGAAGAAAGTCGCAATCTAGCAACAAGACTAGCGATGCTAGAGAGAATCAGTTGCAATATGATTATGATGGCAGGTCGATCATACAATGCAGAAGATGTCAAGAATGGTGAAAACTTGCATGAAATTGCACAATGCACCAAGTGGAGGAAGTGGAAATAATTCGGTAATGATGTGTCGATGGTCAATCCTAGCAACCATGAGGAAGCAAACTGTCTAAAGAAATCGAGTAATAGTAACTCGCGAAATTTTAATTTTATTGACATTGAGGAATCTCGATCAAATAAACATGCATTTGTGGAAACGCATGTACAACCGAAGAACTTTGAGGAGTATCCAAATCCTACCAAGGAGAAGCAAAGATGGCAAGAAGCACATGCACAAGTAGAAGAAAAAATGTCAAAGAAACAATGAGAAGCCAAAGTTAAAGGACCCCAGTTTACTAGAGGAAGATTCGTCAACAAAACAGTTAGCAGTCCAAGTGTTGGAGTCAAATGTTTCAATCAAGATGTCCAGCCTATTCCATTTAATACTAGGGCTCTATGTAATGGTAGGAGAGTTGGCACTCATGAAAAAGGAGACACATTACCCTGCTATAGTAAAATAGATAAGTAAGGATCAATACATAGACACAATAGTTTTGATGATTAATGCCAGGAAGAAACCTGTCTGATCCATATCGAGTTGCTTTGGCATAAGTTAACACAGGTGATCATCAATGGGGATTCTAGTGTAAATGTTTTGCCTAAAAAGACATGGAAGGATTTAGGGGCACCCTTGTCTTGGTCTCCCAACTTTTGATTATATGGCACGAATCAATATGGCATCGAGATGAAAGGTGCACTAACTATGCAAAAGGTGAATATCGTCGAACAAGTGTTCATTCTAGACATTGTGGTGATCACCATGCAAAAACCTGCCTACAACACATTGTTGGGTTGAGGGTGGTTACACACAATGAAGGTCATCCATAACTGGAAGGACTGGCTGAAATTTATGAAGGGCCGGCACAAATATGTCAACAACTTTAAGAACTAGTCTATCAAGGAGGAGGTGGCATCCTCAAATGAATATGGCGAGTTCTGAATCCTCATTGGATGGAGACAGAATGAATAGATTGGAGGCAAATGAAAGACTATTGGAGTTGGAACTATGCATGGAAGATGAGGGGCACTCGAGTAGCAAGCTACTTCACTAGCAAATGGAAAACTATGAAGTTTCCCATCCCACGTGTTTGTGCATCAGCACAAAAGAATAGGATGATGGACTTCATAGCACTTACGAAGTTGGTGAATGCAATCACACATCTCAACCTGTCAAAAACATATACAAGTCAAAGAGGAGAAGATGTCATTTCCTTCGAGAGAGCCCCGTGCTCTCTATTTTTGGCATCCTCGTAGCTACCACCATGGTACATTGTATGTAGTCTAGTTTTTTGTTGTACTTTCAAGTATAAATAAGAGTTTGATGCTCATTCTAAAGGGACTTTTACCCTTCAAAACATACTAGAGCTACTCTTCAAAGTGAGATTGTAAAAAATATTTCAAACATTGCAGATAAATGAAATAATTGTGCATGACATTCTAATTCAACTGTGTCATTGACTTCTTTCACGAATGTGTGAAATCAATGGCTCTGCCCTCCTTTCCCCTATTAGTCCTTTCTTTCATTGTTGCTTCAGATTATTCAAGGATCTCACCAACTTAAGATCTTCGGTTGCTGTTGAAGTGTTGATCGCACCAAATCTGAACTTCACTATGGTTTCGGTCGCATTTTTGTTTTCTTTTCTCTTGCACCCTTTTTCTTCCAAAACAAAAGTAAATAAGATTTGTTTTCTACACTTTTAGATTAGATTTATTTATTTGTTTTACAATTTATTCATTTTCTGCATATTTTAGATTGAGTTTCTCTCTTCATTTTCCAGCTTAGATAGAAGGTAGAAGGGAACTAGCCCAAGATCCATAGGTTGGGGAAAGTAGAAACCTACCCATCAATTTTTTGAAAAGCAGTCGTGACCACAAATCACACCTATCAATTTATGTGGTCAACAATGGAAAGTTGCTAGGACATGTGCGCAAGGAAGGATTGAATACTGATCCCGACAAAATTTGCATTATGATGAGCATGGAGGAGCCATCTGACATAAGTTCATTGAACTCATTTTCAAAGCATGTCAGGTATTATCGTTATTTCATCAAATACCTCGCACAAATGTCTCACCCTTTTGATGCATTGACACACAAAGGTATTCCCTTTGTGTGGACAAAGGAGCACCAACATGCCTCCAAGGAGTTGAAGGCAAAGTTGGTTTGGGCACCCTAGTGTTTCCAGACTAGAAGGATTTTCACGTACACATGTCAAACTTCGCAATCGGGTGAAGGATGGCACAAAAGCAATTTGGCTAGACCAGCCCATTTATTTTGCAATTTGGTAGTTGTCAAAAGGCGGAGAAAAACTACAGCACGACATAGAGGGAAGCACCAAGGATGGTGTAAACAATGTAGAAGTTTAGACATTATCTACTCACTAACCCCTTTGCCTTCTATGGTGACCATCAAGTGTTGTATCTCATTAATGACCTAACGATACGCAGATGAGTTAGCAGCAGTCTCATCACATTGCAACAAATCATGTTTCAAGTGGCAGTAAGACCAGGGAAGAAACATGTTATAGCAAATCAATTGTTAAGGATTTGTTGAGGTGAATCTACGAAGGGAGGAATGTCAAACAAGTTTCCCGATGCTGATTTGTTTTCAACCATTGCGCTATCATCATGATACAAGTACATTGGAATGTAGTTGTCGATGGGGTGCTTGTCGAAGGAGCTATCGACGACAAAAAGAAGGAAAATTGTGATCAAATCAGCATTATTCCAATTGATCACAAGATTGTTGTATAAAGTTGCACCCAATGGGAAATTGTGGAGATGCATGATGGATGAAGAGGTGTATGCAACTTTGAAGGAGGCTCATGAAGGGCTAGCAAGAGGGCACATGGGGCTAGATGCTATCGCAAGAAAGGTGCTTTTGGAAGGGTTGCGGTGGCCCACCTCTATCGAAATGAGAAGTTTGTGACGGTGTGCAATACATGCCACAGAGTCGGGAAGCCACTATGTAGGGATTTCATGCCATTACACCCATCTCAACCACAAGAGTTTTTTGAACAATGGGGTTTGGATTTTGTTGGAAAGTTAGAGACCAATAAAAGGGGTGCAGATACATTGTGGTGTCAAGGAAACATCTAACAAAGTGGGTTGAGGCAAGGGCATCACAAGATAACTCCGCCAAGAGCGCTACATGATTCTTGTATGAGCAAATAATAACAAGATTCGGGGTGCCTCTTTAGTTGACGAGTGATCGCGAAGGCGACTTTGTAAAGATCATTAAGAAGCTTACCATAGAATTCAAAATAGTTCATTCATTGTCAAATTCATACTATCCAAGGGCAAATTGGCAAGCAAAGCCAACGAACAAAGTATTGGTCTCCATAATGTACAAAACTTCCAAAATAGAAAGTGTTGACTAGGAAGAGAAGTCGGTAGTCATCCTATGGGCATACAAGATGGCATTTAAGCATACTATGAATCACACAATATTCTAGCTGATGTATGGCCAAGAGGTGATGGTGTGGGTTGGGTTCCTACAACCAAGTTTGAAAGCGGCAATGGAGAACCATCTTGGTGATCAAGAAAGCCTGGAGGAGAGGCTAACAACACTCATGAAGTTGGACAAGAAGAGAGTGATGGCACAATAGGCCACGAAGGTTGCCTAGTGTTGGCGAAAACTTTGGCATGACAAGCATTTGAGGAATATGAAGCTGAAGGCGAGTGATCTCATGCTAAAATTCAATGATAAGAGAGAAATCAAGGAAATTTGAAGACCCTATGGCTTCGTCCATTCTAGGTCGAGGAGTTCCTAGAAAACTATGTAATAAGATTTAAGAGATTGGACGGGATGTAGTGTCCCTAGACACTTAATGGTTCAAAATTGAATCCATACAAGGTTCGGTCGCAGGTGAACCTAGTAAATCACAAACCATCACAAGAAGAATAGAGTTTGGATGAAATAACCAATGTAATGAGTTACTCCTAATGGTCTTTTAAAAGGATCATGATACGAGTTGGAGGATATAACAAACTAGAGAGAATGGTGCATAATATAAAAGTGACTCTTAGGATAGTGAACTTGCATATGGCTTCATTGTACGAGGAAGGAGCCATAAGGAGTTGGGAAGACGACATGCAAAGATGGCAGCCAACCATTGAATAGGAAGAGTTAGAACCCAAACAATTGGGGCATAGAGGATTGCATGTGCATGTCAAGTCCTCGAATGCAAGAGAATTAGTTCACTTGGTGACAAGAACATGGCAAGGCATGTCGAGCAAAAGACATTCCTAGATAAAATCAACTTGAGAGACGAAGAGAGACAAAATGGATAAGGAATGAATCTGTTGGAGACCATTGGGTGTGTGCAACAAAGGATGTCGGAAGAAACAAAGCAACTATGCAGACCAAGCGAACAACTAAATGTTTAATTTGTCAAGTTGTGAGGGCAACATGCGCAAGGGTTCCAACAGCTACAAGACATTATGGCAAATGGATTATTTGGTGAAGGTATTCTAGCAAATGGACTATCTAGCGAAGGGACAAGTCCAAAGAATGTTGTTGGACAAACAAGGCTGACATGAAGACATTGGGAAATGTTGACCACAGTTTGACAGAAGCTAAATTTCTGGAAGAAGATTGCCTGATGCGATAATATTGCGAGAAATATGGCGAGGGATTGCACTCCATTACTTTCGAGTAGTGTTCTCTATGAAGGATCCCAAGAACTCACTACACATAATCCATCCAAACTAAAAACTTTTGGATCATAATTGATATGGTTCACTTGAACCTTATACGGTTTCAATTTTGAGTAATTCGCTACATCAAGACATGGCATTCCATCCAATTGTTTGGGACAGATGGAGCCATACCCCATGAACTCGTCATTACGAAGGGTCCAAGCTACCATATATTTAGTTTCTTTAGCCTAATTTCCCACTTGTAGTTGAATCTCTACATGAGGTCTCCCTGCTTCAACTTCATACAACAAGGGTGCTTGTCATACCACAATTTCCCTTGCTGCTAGACTATCTTCCCACTATGCCATTACCTACTTCTCGTCCAACTTTCCCAATGTGAACATGCTCTCCTCTAGGATTTACTCGTCTCCAAACCAGTTTGCACCTCCACTCCCAAAATTGGGATCAAGAACTCAAAGCAGATGGCAACCTCTTGCATGTACATGAGTTGGAACATGGTATGGTTCATCAACATCTTTCTTCCCAATTAGCACCCCCTACATCACAGGTCTTGTACAAAATTGAAACCCACACTTTATTTGTTGCCTCTGTTTAACCATTCACTTGAGAATAGTATGGGCTAGATAGTGAATGAAAATTTTGAATTCAGGCATCAATTTTTCAATAATTTCCTTCACAAAGTGTCCTCCACAGCCACTAGTGATTTGCAAAGTTGTCAAGCAATGCTCTTGCCTCGACCCACTTCAGTAGCTACTTTATTGTGACAACAATGTATATGCATCTTCTCCTCTTATTGCTCTTCAAGGGTCCGACAAGATCTAACCCCACCTCTCAAATAGTGTTAGGTACCTAGGGATAGAAGTGTGGGGAAATAATATTGTATATGGTTAATTATGGCACAGGTCACACATAATATTATAATAATATATAGCATAGTGCCATATTATAATATTATGCATTTTGTAACTCATGGAAGGTGAATCACCACATGGATGACCTTCTAACTCATGGAAGGTGAACCATCACATTCTTGTATAAAGAGAGATATACCCCCAATTGTAAAAGGAAGTCATAGCAAGTATTCTTTGTAAGAGTCTTGGCTTGTGGAGTGGAGATCTTGTGGAGTGATTCCTTCCTTAAGGAATATTTTTGGTGTTGCCCTACCTCAAGGGTATTATCTATCTCTATTTTATTGTGTAGATTGTTATTGTGGAATTTATTTGTGGATGCATTTTTTATATTTTTGCATATTGGTGAATGATTTATTGTTAATAAGAATAGAGGTTCATATCAAATAGCTCATGTGGTTGCGACGCATGCAAGGGCATGAAGTTTCATCACAATGGTTACCCCATCCTCTAACAAGTATTGCACATCATCACAAACTCCATGATTATTAGAAATCTTGTTGGTATTTTTTTGTCCACCTGAATGAAACACCCTTCATTATGAGCGCATCCAAAACATGGCATAGCTGCGCAAAAATTTGATGAATCGCTATTGATTTCCCACATCCCCAAATAGGAGTTCAATAAGTCGGCATCATATGGTTCCTCCATATGACGACATAGATTGTATCTCAATCCATCTTAAGCTTCTTTTGACAAACAACATGACCCAATAATTTCCCTTACGGGAGCAACAACTCGCACTTCTTGGGGTTCAAAGAAAGACAAACATTCATGCACAACTGCATGCATTTCTCCAACGCTTTCAAATGCTCCTCTTTCCTTCCATATAATGATAAGTCATTCCTAAGAGACATTTGTTCAAATATGTACAAGATAATGTGTTGAAATTTGGTAGGCATTTTGCACAATCCAAAGAGCATTTGGTTGTATGCATATATCCCATTTTCTACAACAAAAGTGGTATTTTGCTTATCTTCGTCTCCAATGCTAATTTTGTTGTACTCAAATTTCATGTCCAACTACCTCCTCCAAAATCAAGTCAATGAACTAAATCAGGAATGTATCCTTGATTGTAACTACATTCAATCTTTTAAAGTGGACACAAATTCTGATCTACACATTTTCTTTCTTTAGACCAATAACATGGGGTACCCCAATCACTCACAAATACCTTGAAAATTATGGCAACATCCAACATCTTTTCAATTTTTGCGTGATCACTACTACATATTTTTGGATTCGTGCAATATGGCCTCCCTCACATTGGTTATGCTCTAGGCACCAATGGGGGAATTCCTTGAAGATCCTTGTAGGTCTATGGAAAAACTTCCTTATACTTAAAGAATATTTTGAAGGCGGCTGCCTCCAAAAACAGGTCCCAATTGTCTCCACAACTAATTATTTTTTCTTTGTTCACCTCTTTAAAATTCACCTACACCATGCATGGTCCCTTGTGTAATGATCCCAAAGTATACATCGGTTCATCTATTGGTCATGTCCGTTCATTAATTCATTCATCTATTTATAGGTAGAAGGTTTATTCAATTCATCATCATCGAATAATTATTTCCTATTGCGTATACCGCAAGAGACTCTGCCCTCTCTAAGTGGCTTATAGGACTTTGCCCTCCTTAAGTGGCTTGATTTATTTGATTATTTGATTGGGGAAGCTGTAACGCTTCAAATGGTATCAGAGTAGCGATCCAGGAGAAGATAACCACCACCAAATTTGTATTTCATCGCGCAGTAGCAAGCCGTTCACAACGAAAATTATTTTAGACACATTCAAAGTTTAAATCTTCCGCTAACGTTCGCATCAACACAAATTACCGTCGATTCGTTAAGGAGGATTGGTTCGCGTGATAAAATACTTGCAGGTTTAAATCTTATCATCGCAGTTGACAGCGGCAGCACTTTTCTCCGATTAGGCTAGTCGTTCGAGTAATTCGCAACGCACATTTTTTTTTTAATTACTTCCTAAGTTTAAATTGTACATCATAAAATAATATTCGTGAGTACCGCGAAGGAGCAATTTACAGTCTACGTTGTAGACCAGCACCGCAAGACCAACGCCACAAGGAAGGAAGGACACAGGTTTTCTAGCACAACAGATAGGCGCAACCGTTTTTTTTTCCGTCTACGCAGCAGCCAACAGTCTAATCCACAAATTGCAAACGATTTCCTAGCAAAGAAGCAGTACAATTGATAATTTAAGAAGTTTTCCGGCGAAAGATAGGGTTAATTAAAATTAGTTTCTAAGGTTCTTTTCCAGTAACCTTTTCCGATGATCGTCCGTCGCCGTCGTCTCATTTCCGACCAAAGCTAAGAATTCCAACAGCGCATTCGGAAATTAAAAGTAGCATAAATTTATTTTATTTTCCTAAGTTTTACTAAACAGACGGCAAGGAAGAATTAAACGAACCCTAAGGTTCAAATCCACACCAATCAGATCATATCCCTCCAATAAAAGCGTGCCACCTGTCAGATCACAAAGGTTTAAATTTTTTAGGTTTCTGGCAGCTTCGGTTGCAAAAATATAGTTTGGCAGGTCCGGGGAAGATAAATTTTAATTTCCTTAAAATCAATCGCATTGCAAACTATCTAAATCCTAAAAACAGCGTTCAAACATGAACGTGCCACGGGCTGTGCGGTTGAAGATAGGCAAGTTCATGTTTTTCTTTTCTTCGGCGACATTTTTTTGGAATCAAGTGATCATTTTTGGAATCGGGCGGACATCGTCGTTCCGGCAAACCCCACACCCTTCGCTAAATTCGTTTTCGCGACATTCGTTAATTTAAATCCGTTAATATTGGCGAAGGTCAATTGCGGCAAGGGTCCATTACGGTTTAATTATATTTTGGTTCTCATAGTGCAATAAATGTGCGACGAAGAATTTTAAATTAATTCAAGGATTAAATAAATTCGTCCAAAGTCCTTTTACTTACGTCATTCGCCTCGAATTCTAAGGCAGGAGAAAGAATTCATAAATCAACTAAACAGATCAGTTTCAAGCACTGTCCAGCGCGAATTCGGGAGCTCAAATCTCTCAAGCAATTAGACTAGGCTTCGTGCGAGACTGTGGAGCATCTTTTAGAAACCCTGGATATCAGTTTCTGACACGATTCCTTACCTGGCGGCGACTAAACCAACTTCAGGCATATTTTCCCATTATCTAGCCATAACCAACACTGCAATAGAGCCGCACACTGTCCACCCGATCGCTGTCTTGATAACAGATCTCGATCTCTCCGAACCTGTGCAAGCCTCAAGACTCTAACGTTGACGCATAAGGTAGAATAAAAAAATCATTTGCAGAAGGAAATTCGCAGGAAAAAATTCACAGCATATAAAACATTCTAAACTACGCAATAAACCCTAATTCTCTTCCATATAACGCTTGACAAGTGGCAAACTAAGTCACACTCTAGCACGTGGAAGAAACGGAGCGGGTTTCCGGCGAAGATTGCGGTTTCCATTCTAGTGGAACTCCTTTAGTGTGATTAACAACGGTTCCAGGTTGTAGATAGCGGTTTCCAACGAAGATTGCGATTTCCATTCCGGAAAAATTCTTGATTCCCGGCGTAGCTTAGTGCGAATTCAGGTGCTTAACCGAGTTCTGGCGTTTAAACAAAGTACAGCTGGTTGTACATCAATTCCGATGAAAAAAAGCAGCCGCATGAAATCAGGCAGGAGTGGGTAAAAAAAATTACAAAATAAAGAATTTAAAAAAAGGGACTTTGTCCCACATTGCTGCCGCGGCAGGCCAGAATATTGTTTATAAGTCCTTTAACGCACTAATTTTAGTGTGACCACCCCGTGGTGGTCACATAACCCCGCACCCGTGCTAAGGAGCACCCAGGTTGGGACGACTCGACTTTCGAGGCCGAATTATCAGCAGTTATCTAGATTGCGGTGTTGGCTGTTTGAGAATTCCAGTGGATTTGGTGACATTTCGCATCAACACATGTTTTTGTTTACTCTGTGGGAATTGTCTCACATTCCTTGCACGGAGGACTCTTACACTACTTATATTGGAAGACGCACAGTAAGCAAGTGACGAGTTGTTCACTTGTAGGCTGTGGGCTGCTATTGCACCGTTGTTGACCATTGAACTGTTAAAACTGACCGATGAACCACTGAAATCAACCTCGCGGTGAAAAACAAACCGGCGAAAAATTTAAACCGTTGAAAAACAATATTTTTTGGCGTCGAAAAACGGTGAACGGGCGTGTAATTATTTGATTTTAATTATGGGAATTATCCCACATCGGGCATACAAGGGCCTGAGTGCGCTTTAAAAGGGTGAATGCACCTATAACAAAGTAACCACCTTTCGGTGGTTACCTACTAGCCGCGTCTTCGCGCGTGCTAGAACGCCTAGTTGGCGTCGTACGGCTGACCGCTGATAAGTCCCGGCTTACCTTTGGCTTACGTTCATGATCGTGCTCCTCAGTGACCGTTTGAATTCCGCTCCTCAGTGACCATTGTGACTCAATTGCTCTTGTGACCGTTAAGAGGATTGAAGGTGTTTGACTTGCAAGCGACTGTTGACATACCAATTTTGGGCGACAACTTTTTTGCTGCAATTTTTGCGACGACTTTTACAGCAATTTTGGGCAACAACTTTTTAGCCTCAATTTTTGTGATGACTTTTACAGCAATATTGGGCAACGACTTTTTGCAGCAATTTTGGCGACAATTTCTACATCAATTCGCCTGTGACAGCCAAGTGACAATTGCACTCTCCAATATTTGATTGTTGGCAGCCTTTTTCCACTCCAATTCACAAATTATTTTTGTTGCTACTCAAGTGACCATTGTCATTTCAAATCTTTGACCGTTGAAAATTTGCGAAAATTTGCAAATGATGCCAGCCATACTCCACTCCAAAGTACGCCATCATCGAACACGCCAAATTCAAGAGTTCCTAATTAAATGGCAGGGCCTTCCAGATGAAGATGCTACATGGGAGACAAAGAGTATTTTCCAGTCTTTTCCAACTTTGAGGACAAAGCTTTTGAGGGAGGGAGCCATGTAACGATCCCAAAGTATACGTCGGTTCGTCTATTGGTCATGTCCGTTCATTAATTCATTCATCTATTTATAGGTAGAAGGTTTATTCAATTCATTATCATCGAATAATTATGTCCTATTGCATATACCGCAAGAGACTTTGCCCTATTTAAGTGGCTTATAGGACTTTGCCCTCCTTAAGTGGCTTGATTTATTTGATTATTTGATTGAGGAAGCTGTAACGCTTCACCTTGTATTTGATGTATTCGGGTTTCTCTATCACGTTTGTTGCATCAAATGAGTGTGTCAGTTCATCTTTGTGTCACCAATACTGTACTTTGCAAAATTTGGAGGGAGAGAGAGCTTTTCATCTCCTTCCATTGTGCAAGCATTCTTCCTCACTTTTGTTGTGCCACTTGACTTGCCCATGTCAAAGATATCAAGTATCGTCATCCATTTATCTTGTGCGCCTTGCTCTTCTTCCACATTCAAACATCAGCATGTTGCCTAGAACTACTTATAATCCTACATCAACCAATGAAGGAGGAGATCACTATCAAAGTATCCCTCATCCTCTAGGCACTTTTCCAACTCTAGTCCACTATTCTCATTTGGCTCCATGTCGTTTCTTCTCAATTTGTCTTCCTCGTCACATGTAGAAACATTTGACACATCCAAGGATGAAAAGTCCTTGCTTGCTAACTAGTTTCTCAAATTGAGCATGTACTAATATTGCTAACATATGACACATCCGAGGATGAAAAGTCTTTTT
The DNA here is from genome assembly GCA_028583015.1 of Wollemia nobilis. Classification (NCBI taxonomy): domain Eukaryota; kingdom Viridiplantae; phylum Streptophyta; class Pinopsida; order Araucariales; family Araucariaceae; genus Wollemia; species Wollemia nobilis. The sequence continues at coordinate 1,641,565 of JAQPPZ010015344.1, forward strand.
CCCAATTGTGACCAACCTTGGCCATGTGCAAGCACGCACAACCTAGCAATGCATTGTAGGCTGATTTTTGCAATCTGATTACAAAAAATCCCAATGTGAAGGTTTGTTCTGCAATGACAACCTTTTGTCCAGTCAACATTCCTTTCATTTTTATTCCACATTGATCTAATTCCAGCAGTCTGAAATTCAAGAGCCACAAGGTTGGCACAACCAATTCCTAGCACATCTTCTCTAGGAACACTTTTAGACTAGAACCATTATCAAATATCATGTGCATCAACATGTGAGTTTGTGACCAAGTCTGTCTAAATGTAGTAATGCAAGCTACTTCTCGGCATCAATCATCATGGATGGGTTGATGAATTGGTCCTTTGCTCCTGTCTTAGGTGACAACCTTTCTCTATTTCCTTCTCCTGTTCTTGTCTTCCACTATTATTCGCCTATAATTGTATGTAGTTCTAGTATTGCATGCAACAATGCTACCACTTTGATAGGTATACTCCAACAACTATGTAGCCAAGCTCTATGATGTTGACGCCTCCTCTGTCTAACTTACAATGAGCTATTTTCCTTAGTTGCTATGTTCTTTTTCCATTTCTTCTTCTACCTATGCTTGGGCCTTCTGCCATCTTTTTCATTCCTCACCAAGTTCAAGATATTCCGCTTTCTTTTGTCCCTATGCCCAAGTGATGGCAAGAACATGCTTCGTCCCTATACTAGTTTCTTCACAATCAAGCAAGTGGACGTTTTGACTACCCCTTGGCTTCTTTGGGCAGTTATCTTACTTGTTTCCAAGTCCACACCATTAACACATCATCTGTTTGTTGGCTCTCACAGCATTTGCAAAATTACGCACAAAATCTCCCTAGTCTTGACATTTTGGACATTGTACAATCGGCCTCCCAATCTTACCATATTGAATGTAGTTGTTCACATTCCTTGCACTAGACTTGTTACCTATCAGACCGACATTTCTCCTCCCTTGATGGTTATTGTAATACCTACCACTTGTTGCACCAGCTCCACTTTTCAAGGTACTAAGGTTCTCCTGGGCTCCCTTTTGGAGTGCCAAGGTCTAATGTTTCTTGCTTTTCAAGTTGAACGAAACACCAAATGTCCATGTAATTCACATTACTTACAGTATGTGCATTTTCGAAAATTGATGTTTATGTATCCTTCTTTCCAACACTCAAAAAACCAAATCCCGTGCTTGCCCATGTCTTTATTTTCCTCTTTCATATCATGCATCATGTACAAGATGTCCTTCCTTGGCGCTTTGATGGACACATTACTTTTCTCTTCATCTTTGTCATTGTTGGAGCTACTCTCGAGTCTCAACATTGCTCCAACTTCCACCATTGTCATTTTCATCTCACTTTCCAAATTTAAGGCTCTATCAAAGGGGGGGGCCTCATGATACAACATTGAAGGCACAACCTGTAGCACAGTGGTGGTATTCCCCCTTGGAGGAACAATTTGGATTGACAAATTCAATATTTAAGCGTGTAATGATGAGGTTGTATGGCATGCATCATATCCTTGCCTCTAACTACCTTGTTCACTACTTCAAACGGTCCAGTCTATGAATAGGATGGCCTGGCCTGTTCCAAACGGCTTGCCTTCAATCACAGCCTAGGCTCTTCACTGTACGGCCCAAGAACTCACTATAGGCTTGACAACTTCACTGTAACGCCTGGAAACTGCCTTGTACGGCTTAGCACTAGGCTAGACGGCTTAGATTAGATTAGATTGAATCTAATCTACTGCAGCAATCGTTAGTAGAAATACATTCAAAGAACACAATGGCAATAACAAATGCTAAATGAATATGAACAAATCTTTGCATTAATGGTAACTTGTACAATGAAATACGTATGGCATTCTCTTACATACACAATATTTGATCTTGCAGAATGCAATGTCTGTGTGAATGTATCTACTCTTCGTGTCTACGATGTACTCCCTATAGAATGTATAGAGTCTACCCAATATATGTGTGGATACAATACCCGCTCAAATGAATGAGGGGATCTATTTAATCTATGGGGTCAGTAGTTACAAGTAACTACCACCCCGACACCTCATCTCCTAACTGGGTGATAACTACCCTTGCATGACTACATTTGCACATAACTCAACTTAACTCATTATTACATGCATCATTTCAACATACAACTTTATTCACATTTACAAAAATTATTATATGTGTTTATGACATCCACGCATATTTTATTTCTAACTTTTCTTTTGTTGAGGTGGCAAGTCAGAACTAGCGCCTATACAACCTTTATCTTCTTCCAAAACTTCAGAATATGTCCATCCAAGGACTCTTTTACTGATCATTTCTATATCATCAACAAACGTTTGAACTCTTTATCGAAATCATGTTTCAGGTCATCCCATGAATTAAACGAAGCCTATAGAGATATGTTCCAGTCCATTGTTACATCTCTGAGCATAGCTAGGGCAGTTGCATCCAAATTCCTTCGTCCATTACTATGTATACTTTTCATATCATTATGCAAGTATTGATATGACAAAAAGGATCTTCCTTCATGTCTCCATGAAAATTTGGGCACTTCTATTTGCTTGCTTCTGCTATAGCCATCGTTTATTGTGTTGGTCTTACGCTTGTTCTTGATGGTGTGCTTGTCGGTTGATGGTCCTTCTTTAGATGCTTATTTAAAGCTACGATGTCTTCCAATGACCATACTAATGTTGTGTGACCTTGTCATGAATATACAAACATCGGCTCTAGTTGAGTGTTGAAATGCTACCCACTTCCTAATATCCTCCTCTACATCTATCTTTGTGGCTAACTATTATCACATGCACTTCCAAACACTCCCACACTTCTCTTGATATTCGGATCACTCAAATGCCTTGTTCACTTGTGTGAATATCTTCGTCACAATTCTTTGCCTATACGAGTTTGTCAATCTACACAAACATTATCATTTGCATGAACCCCTCCTATGTTAATATTTTGTGTGAATTTATCTTGCCAACACATCTTCAATGCATCATATGTTTGTTGTTTATTCATTCTTCATCAATAACGACGATGTCTCCCATTATGTTTGTTCTTCTTGTTGAACATCTCTCCCCTCATTAAAAATAGTCTCTTCCATCTGACTTCCCTCCTCCTAAGGGGGCCACATGCATTCAATATATGGCAACAATACGCCTTCCAACACCCAAACAGTGTCCTTGCTATTATACACACATCTTTGTTGTAATAGAATGAGCACCATTGTTTGCACACCTTGTCTTCCCTCCTCCCAAGGTAGCTCCCTAGAAGGTTCACCTTCTACACTTCTATCTGTCAAAAGGGATCTTGTCGTTGCATCACAATCTGTCCTACATCCCCACCCACATCGTCTTCACCATGTTTGTCATCATTTGCATTGCTCGTTGCATGATCTCCTTCGATATGCATGTTGGATCTTCTCTAGGTCGTTGTTCGCGTCCACATCTACATACACTTCATGTGTTGTCATTTGTCCAACTCTTTTCTCACGTTCCATTTGTCACCTTAGTCTCAACAACTCCAAATGTAGCACAATGATTTAGTATTCCATATGCAATGCAAAGACCATAAAATGCAAGGAAAGAAATAACTCAAACGCAAATGCTAACATTAATAAAAGCAATCCATTTGTATGCAAAGACATAATCACACAAAGTAAACATTAAATTATCAAATCCATATACAATGAATCCAATTTGCAACAATCAAATTGCAACTCGCACAATGTACAACATGCTCATCATAATCATCACAACCATAATAATACCATCTCCACAAAGGATGCAAGGGATGTACATATATACAAAAGGGATAAGCAAGAAATGGTAATTTTCTACCTACCTGCCAATATCCATATACCTAGAACAAAAATTTAATCCCTTACTTTGTACAAGCCTACAAGAGGTGCCACACAAACACATGCAACAACCTATACAAAAGCAACTCTCAAACTATAGGGTATAAAGAAATCAAAATGAGCGTACATGTCACGATCAAATACTCGGTGACTCATTGTTAAGGTGGTGCATGAGTTGGAACCACAACATATATGCCACCTACAATTAGCTTATCCTCTATGCCATAAAGTGATAGACCTCCCATATTATTGCATGAAGAGAAGAAAGTCCAAGGTTACTGTGTCTTATCCATGAAGAAGGCACTATTTCATGGATCTAACATCATTTATGGACTCCTCATATCATTTACAAAGTATTTGGTACCCATAGCTATTGAAAGGGAATTAAAGGAGGCGATCCACCTAAGTTGCATGAAACTTGAAAATGGACATAGTTTTGAAAAGGGAAGTACCTTAGGAAACATAAGTCCTCAAACCCTTTGAAAACACGAAAATGACAAAGGAAACGTCTAACCAAAAAATAAGAAATGGATATTTTTAAAATTTGTGGATAAAAATGAATTAACGATATCACAAATGGATGAATGCCATATTTATTTATTAGATCTCATATAGAGTACAATGCTTAATATCAAAGGTCAACCTTTATTGATAAGGCTATGCATGAAATGAAAGTGCAACACTAAACTTCATGGATACACTAGATCTAGATATTAATCTTCAAAGTCTTCAAAATCTGTACCCAACTTTTGTGGCTTTAACAATGGGTGTATGAAGACTTTAATCATCTTCAAAATTAGGTGCAGCCATGGAAATACTTGCTGAATTTTACAATCCACACCCCCATCTTCAGTTTCCTCTTGTGTATTGTTCTTTTTTGCAAATACAGGACAAAGATAAAAATGCTTAAAAACTAGATCTTTTACTTCTTTTTCAGCCCAACCTTACCAAATGAGTGACCATATGTGCTTCAATTTCTCTTTGTTGTTGAAGAGTATGCCCCTAGTTCTATATAGATTATCTGACTTCATTGATCTCACCTTATCATTATTTTCAAGTTATCATTTAATTTTCTCACTTTTGCCTCATCTTGGAGTTTTTAATAGTAACTTCATTTTAATGGAAGTGGGTCATGTGGGTCCTATGTGGGCCTCACACAAACCCATAGAACCCCCTAAAAAGCTCAAACCTGAACCTTCTTTTTTGGTTCAAATGCTAAGAAACAACAAAAATGCCCTCGAAAACATTAGAAATGTCGCTTAGAAACACTCAAAACCATGGGGAGTCAAGGTGACAAATATTTAGGAGTTTCTGAGGAGCTTTTGAGGAGTTTCCAATTATTTGAAACTGGGAAAAGGGGACACCTTAGGAGTTTCCTGCAACATAGGAAGTCAAGATGATGAATTCACAAGAGTTTCCAACATGTTGCTAAGGATTTTTCAAGTTTCCAAGTTTCTAAAATGTGCAAACGAAGGAACCTAAGGAGTGTTCTAAACATACTGATTCACTTGTTGATCCTAAGGGACTCTCTAGAACAAGATATCTAAATGCAATTGTTTCCAAGAGGTAAAAGTGAGAACACCTTTGATCAAGATAGTGGAAGAAGCTAGAAACAAGTGACATCATTGAATCCATGTATAGACAATGATTTCTACCTTCGATGTCATAGTAGATCAGGTATTTGAAGATAAAGTGCTCCACTATCTCCGCCTCTTGGAGAATGCAAAGGCGACAAATCAGTTTACATCTAGGATGTGATGGTCAGCTTCAATCTGTATCTAATGGAAGTGTGCCTGATTGGTCAAGAGAAAAACACTAAGGCCATAGGTCAAATGACATTGTATGTAGATAGGGCAATGCAATAATTTATAAACAATCTATAGGAAATTCTAGGAAGAGAAATTCATCTTAGATCAAGAAGTCATGAAAGAGAGATCTAAGTGACTTGCGTGTATTGCTTATAAATGTCCTCTCAAATTAATTTATGAGTCACTTCTGTAGAACATGAATGAGTCATTCTTATGATGTTTTAATTTGTTTGTATTCAGATCCAAGGTAGAAATTAATTACATGTACTTTGACTGTGATGTTTGTTACGAAGCACATTTTCTTTTCTATGAAATTACAGTGTGTGTGTATAGCCATTGCTTTGGCCACCCCTTCCCTCCATTGTTATCTATGTACCTTGGATGGCATTGCATGGGGATGCTATCTCTTGGATTATTCCTATTGTGATTGTTATATGAATTGGAAAAATGACATGAATAAAGACTCATAAATTTGTTACATTCATTGAATGTGTACTCATTTCTGATTCTTTCTATGTGTTGATCTTTCCTGTGTTCCTCTTCATTTGGTATACTTTTTGCATGTTGCATATCCTAGTATCAATGCCAACTCAACTTTGGATTGTGCAATTGAGAAATTGATGAATAGGTTCCTAGTTGAGCAACTTGCTCAAAGGTGAAGGCAATGGCGACAAGAGTTGAAACAATGGATGAGCAAAGAATGAGATGACAAAGGCAACAATAGAGGTCATTCCATTAGAAGAGATCCAAAAATATTACACTTCGTTACAGCTTGGAGAATGATAGGATTCGTGCTCCAAAGAAAGAATATGAGTACTCTCTCCATCACAAAAAGGTCCCTTGAAAGGCTATCTAAATAAAATGAGAACAATATAGTCCAAGATCAAAGTCATGTAGTAACTGACAATGAAATGATTGTCTATTTAATGCTCTCTAAGAGGCAAGATGTATATGTTCAAAGAGTTGAAGGAGGAGACCATGAAAGAAAGAGAGAAAACATGGTGCAAAGACTACAAGACAAACTGTCATACCAATGCAACATGTCCAAAGAAGAAATCCTATGGTATCTACGATTGCAAAAGGCATTACTTGATGAAGGAATGCCCCTTCAACAAGAACAAGAAACAAAAAGTTCTCATGACAGAAGGACAAGAAGAGAGTTTTGTCAACCCTAGGAAATCCCACTAGTGGTGGCTTCTAGAATTCCTGACAAAGGAATAGGCAAAACTAGGATCAAACCCAAAGTGGCAATGACAAAAATATGTAGTATAATGCCAATAGGAAACGTATTATCCAACATTGACAATGTGTTGTGAATGAACCAAATTTGCAAGAGACTGCACAAACAATCCAAATTAGGATGGAATGAGATTAATATGCAAATGGTGTGGTCCATGGAACCACAATGATAATCCCTACCCCAAGAAAGTGGTGGGCAACATCAGTATGTGAGGTATCAAGAGAATGTAGAGGAGACTATGGTTGTAAGTTGTAACCAACATCACTAGATTTAATGAACTTTATCAAAAATAACCGAACGTTGATGATTTTTTATTTTATCCAAACATAATTGGACAAACATTAGTGAATGGGAAAAAGCTAGTCCCATTTTTGTCTTTCATCCCCACATCTATTTGACTCCATTGAACATCTACAAAAACTAAAGGTTGAAATAAAACTGAATAAAACCCAGGTGTTGTAGGTGAGTTGGAGAGGAGAGGGCAATCCTCCAAGGGAGGTCCCAGGTTCAAATCTCCACCCTACCAAAAAGTTGAATTGGGTACCCAAAAGTCCAATTGATAATGTTGGTGTGGGCAGGTCCGGGCGTGACTCCCGGGTATCTTTGACGATGTAGAATCCCCTGGTCGTGGTCTCTCAGACCAAGGCGGCCCTGCAAGGGGTTTTTCGCTTAAAAATAATAATAAAACTGAATAAAAAGTCAAAACAATCTTAACAAGGCAAGATCATCTTAGGACAGCTTATTTATAGAGAAATTTATATCTCAATCTCATTTTTGTATGAAATCTAAAATTTTTTATTATATTTATATTCCTTTTAGATGTCTACATTAATGAAAACATTTTTTGTTCCCAAATTACATAAAGAAATTACATATTGACATTTGTGTGATGTAATAAAGATATGTTATTTAGAGGCACTTTTATTATTTTTTGTGGATAGTTAGGTGGTTAGTTGGTATGGTTGTCGTCAACCTTCCACCTTGTCCTATTATATACCTAGTTCCCAGTCATAGGCACCATGTATGGTATCTTATAGCAGTAGCATATAGCGTATCTTCACAGTGTATCATAGAAGCTTGTCATGTGCTTGACCAGGTTATGACATGTATTGCAGACTGTAGAGAAGGAATGATACATGCTAACTTCTATTTGATGTGTTATGTGAAAGTTGTAACTTTTGTTATCTGTGTTCATTTAGTGTAGAGCATTTATTGCAATTTACCCGGTTTCCTTATCACTTTAATGCATTGCATTGGATTGTGCATGACAGGAATACTCCCACACACCAGATGACTCCTACTCCTTGGGCAACCCTAGTTGCTTGCTCTTGATACTTCATTCAACTTTCCATTCTCACTCCTCCACATCAATAACAGCCTCTCTAGCTGAATCAAATTCAACCAGTACAACCCTCCAATTTTGTTATACTCCAAATCAATGTAAAAGTAATATTAAAAAGAAATGCATGTAAAGGAAGAAGTACGTAAGAATTTAAGAGTCCTAGTGCAATCATTTATGTCAAAAATCCACTATATCACATAACTGACATGAAATGGGAAAGTGTAAAATTGTAATACTCATCTACATTGTTTAATGAATTTCCTTCACTATTTCAAGGCTGGCATACATAGTTGGATAAAAATACCATACCATTGGTTATGTATCTGTGCACCTCCCGAGTCAATACACACGATCGATTGTCCAACCATAGATGCCTTTCGAAATCTCCGCAAGCAAAGACCTTGCACAAAAGGATCCATGTTGATCGACTTGGCAATTTAATTGTTTTATGAGATTTGTTCTTGCAAAAGCGACAACAAAATAACAGACAAACTAGCATATGCCAATAGTTTTAGCATGGGTATTGCATCAAGGTACCAATTTCTTTTCCCTCTAAGCAACAAAAACAACACATAGTAAATGGTTTTATTCATTTATTTTAATTCCCCTTAGCTTACAAGAGTTGCCTTGATAAAAAATAACTTCATTCTAAATCAACTAGCAGAATAACTAAGAACATAAAGGCTGTTAGCCTCCACCAACTAATTCTCCAAAATGAGTGATAATTTCAAAGTAAAGAGCACATACTTGTGACACAATCACACATTGTAATATTAGGAACAACACCATCCATTGTTGCCCTTGAGAAAAGCTTAAATGCTAATTCTGGTTCGTCCTCCCTGTAGATAAGAAAAAAAAAAAGGAAAATGTCTCTTCCACACCATAGAATCAAACCATGAATGCTAACAAGAAAGTTTCATCTATAAGCATTAAGCATCAAGTACTACACTCAATGATGATCTTTTACAAGAGCATATAGCATCTTCAGTTCAAGTAACTATTACTTATGAGATGCTACTAAAAGTACTGTATATGTGATGTAATTAGGTAAGACTTGTGCTCGTCTCATTTCCTCGAGAATTTCAATAGATTTGTGCAATTTGCCAGCATCACCTGCAAAGCAGCCCAGTTTCTTGTAAAATAAACTTATATATGATGCAACACAAACAAAAAGTTCTTGCAAAGCAAAGCAACAAAAAGGATAGGTTCAGTGAATTTGAAAAAGGCCATCATTCGTTACCCATCCTTTCTTTCCCTGTCAATTCACTACAATGCAATAAATTTGACGCTCACTATGTCATATTCATTTTAGTTAAGAGCTCCATAGTTTACGAAGTGTGCTGACAAGAACAGAAGTGTACCTTAAATGTCACCATAAAAGGACCAGAATATATATATATGTAGATATACAGATATATAGATATGATGTTTAAGTGTACCTCAAAACATCACCATGACAGAACTAGAAACCTGTTGTAAATTAGTCTTATAAACATAAATCCAGCCTCCCTTGTATTGGATATAAGAAGGGATATGGCAAAGCAGCAAAAGAGATAGGTCCAATAAAACTTTGAAAAACATTATCCTCCATATAGATCCTTTTAACATGCCAATCCCCTACAATGCAGTAAATTAAATTCTCAACTTTGTCAGTTTTTTTGGGTTTTAAAACCCCCTCCTTCCATACAGTGTCATAACAGGAAAGAAAATGTACCTTTTGCATCACTTTAACCAAACCAAAACAGGATTGTGGCAACTTACAGGGTATTTTGAATCGAACTGTAAAATCAGTGTTGAATTACTCAAACAGGCAATTCCAAAATGTTAAAAATTAGCAAACATATCTGTAAATATGTAAGCATATATGCATCTACTAATGATGTTTATAGTCAAAATCAAGTATTTGCATTAATAGTTGTGGAGACATAAAATGGCAGAACGACACCCTGTTTCTGTTAGAACTGGAAATATCAGACCTGCATAGCTTTTATATTAGTTACAGACACACTAAGGCTTGAATTTCTATTAACAGAGCTGATGAACAACAATATATTACATCTGTTGTAATATCATGTTGGACACTTAACAGAATTTCATTTTGCAATACAAAAATGCCCACAATTTGTTCAGTGAATTGCTTGTGACACACAAAAACTGAGAAGAGTCTGCAAATACGTAGTTTTGAATATGTAAGTTTCCTTAATACCCATCAGACAAAAGTTGTAACAGAGAATAGATATGGCCTTATGGCTTGTCAGGAGTAAAATTGCTTTAACTGAGGGTATGCTGCAATTTGATGCTGCAGATATTTGTTTGCATCCTCTATGGCTTCACCATGAGTGATTCACGTTTTACCTCACTCTGTGTTGCAGTTAAAGATCTGGGCTTGATCTCTCATATTTGCCTTGGTAAACAGCATTTAAGCGTGTTTGTATGAGGACTCACCCATGGTGCATGATGTTTTGACTTCCTCCATATATTGCATTTTCTTAAGTACTGTTAGCGTAAACCTCATATCCAGATGCACTGAATGGCGTCTATTCTTTCACCTAGGGGGGTTTGATGACCTCTCTAAGGCACTGAAGATCATGGTCAGTCATAAGGGACTTCTGTTACCTCAAATGTCAAGTTCAGCTAGACGAAGAGCAAATTGCTCAACTTACATATGTACAAATGCCAAGTACATCATACAAATGGCCTTCATTACTTCCAATAGATAGTTTTTGAAATTCAAAGAAAGCAAATCAAATTTCTGATACCATGTGAGAACCTAAAGGCTGAAACCGCAGTCCATCATGAGTCCATTCAGAAGTAGGTCCACACGCACAGCTCATGCATTCTAGTGATTTAAGGGCTAGAAGTCCACTCCTACCGTCAAGGTTGCACTCAAAGCCAACATCAATGAAGAACAGGTGCATCAGACCAATGAACTCAACCTCCACATGCAAGGTATCCCAAAGCCTCTTAATCCTGTGGAAGCAGGGCACGTCTTTCTACATGACACCCTAGACATGGACTACATTACTCTTGGCAGGGTATGGGTGATCCCAAACAGTAGTTTTCTCATCTGGTTCTATGTGATGGAGGATCTCATACAATCATTGCATGCTAAAAGGAATTTAATGTAAAATATTTAACTAGGCAAGGATCTCACTTGACTCCATGCAGAGGAATTGAAGAAACTTCATGGACAGTTTGTAGTTGCTATTAAAGATAAGAAGTGGGCCGTAATTCACAACTGAAAGGCTGTTATCCATTCCTTGATCTCTATCTGGAGATCTGCAAGTGCTTCATCATTGAAGGCATTATCATGTTGGGCAACTTTTAGCTCCTGCACTAACACCCACAAAGCACGCCTTCATTATAAGACTAAAGATAAGCATTGTCCTTTTAAGTTGGTTGCAGAGGAACTTAGGATTTAGAGAAGCTCAACTGATTGGGATAATCCCATTACCATTTATAGGAGATGCTTCCTCTTGTTGTGCATGTCTCATGGCATGGGGATCCCTCGCTTTTGAACTTTAGTGGATTCACTTGGTCCCACATAGCTGAGGCAAGATTGTGGTTGACAATGTGCTTCACTTTCCCTGGTCCTCTTATCCAAACCGTCCCTGTTTCCATCCAACTCACACTAGCCACCAACACAATACTGTGATTTACTACTTTCTGTTTCCTCATCAGCATCATTCCCCCTTCCCCCATGACACCCCATAAGGGTATTAACTCCTTTCCACAAACTCAACTGCAGCTAAATACAACTTCCTTACCATGTCCTGTGGAAAGCAGCCTTTGATTCCTTCACTCATACAGTTCATCACCCAGGGTTGATCCGCATCCATGGATCTTGTCCAATGACTCTTAAGTATGATAAAGACTATAAGTCAGGAGAAGCCTTCAAGAAGGAATTCAAGTTGTTGCGCGATGACAATGAGATTGTCATAGAAATCTAAAATGCGAAACAAAGCAAGGAAGATTCTATTCAGCCGTAGAAGAGGAGAGTCAATGAGTTGGTCAAAAGGTTGATGGAGAAGCTCGTCGAAAAACTAAAAAGGTGATTTATAGAGGGAATTCTTCCTACGTACATGAAGAAGATGAAAGTTATACCTCATATGTAGTATCAAGAGGCCTTTGGATAGGCTATAAATTTGCAAATGCAACTAAAGAAATCATCCAGAGTTTGAGGTCAAGCGATGATCAGCAAGTTTGACAATAGTGAAAGTTGTTGAGCAAGGTGCAACGACAGCATTGTCATTGTTGTCAACACACTCAGATGGACAGGTTGATGCAGTGGACAGTTGTTCGGAGGTTTTTCGGAGGTGGTTCGGAGTATGTACATTGTTGTTCAATGCTTATGAGGATGTTTTTGATGTTCGGGTGAAGTTGTTACAAGTTCGTGCAAATTTGCAAAAGTTGCAAAAATCGTCAAGAAGTTGTCAAAGTAGCAAAATTGTCAAAGTTGCAAAAATCGTCAAAGTTGCAACAACATCAATGGAATGTGTTGGACAGCCCAAGATACTATTTTGATGCAGTGGACAGTTGTTCGGAGGTTTTTCGGAGGTGGTTCGGAGTATGTACATTGTTGTTCAATGCTTATGAGGATGTTTTTGATGTTCGGGTGAAGTTGTTACAGGTTGTTCGTGCAAATTTGCAAAAGTTGCAAAAATCGTCAAGAAGTTGTCAAAGTAGCAAAATTGTCAAAGTTGCAAAAATCGTCAAAGTTGCAACAACATCAATGGAATGTGTTGGACAGCCCAAGATACTATTTTGAGGTTTGTTCATCATTAGCAAGTGTGGTTGCAGTGTTGGAACGGCCGGTTGCTTCGCCGGTGCATTGTTGGTCAGTTTCATGCTTTATGTGACAGGTGTAAAATCTGCGTCGGAGGTCACTTTGCGGGAGGAATTTTAAGCAATCCGTGAGGAATTGGACCTCAAAAGTTTTACTGGAGGTAGCTAGATATACTGAAAGCTTAAGTTTTAAATTTCAGCCCAAACGGAGTCCGGAAGAAGAAACGGTGAGCGTTGCAAAATGGCTTTGGAGCACTTTTTCCAGTTTATGTGACAGGTGTAAAATCAGCGTCAGAGGCCACTTTGTCGGAGGTACTGCGAATAATCCGTAAAGAGTTAAAATCTGAAATTTAAACTGAAGGTAGTCGGTTTATCCAAGAATATATGTTTGAATTTTCAGCCCGTTTGGAAATTTGAGGAAGTTATAATTGTTACAAAAAGCCCTGTCAACTCTTTTTGGCAATTTTGGCAGTTTCTAAGAATATAACGGTTGAGTGGTACTTTTGTGTAACTGAAAAGCGTTTTTTAATGTGAAGCATATATATGTTTTAAAAAAAAAGGGAGAAAGGGGTTTTTTTGGAGAAAGGACTGTCGGTGCATGTTGTGAAGAATTTTTTTTTCTTTGGCATTTTGATTGAAAAAATGTGCAAGGTGTGAGATAATCAATGTGCAGAGTTGAGAAGATTGAAAAGGTTAGACAGAAGATTTTAGAGGAGAATATTTGTGAGCTAGACCACTCAGGGTCTTTTGATGAGATTTAAAACTTTTATCAGAGCTTTTTAAATTTGTCGGGTCGGTGCTCCTTGTAGTTGGTGTTCTAAAGTCCGGGTTGGTTGGTGCCATTCCCTGCAGTTGGTGCTGCAAAAATATTGTAAAAACGATCGCTGCAGGAGAGCAGTGAGGATGGGAATCGCTCCATAATGGAGCAACTCGCGGTAACGCCATGCCTTAGAAACTTTTCGCGTTTTTCGCTACTGCTTGCTGCCACTGAATGCTGACGAGAGTCGCTTGGGAACGAGGCGAAGATGGGAATCGCCGCAGAAGTGGAGCGACTCCCGGAATTGCTCAAAAAGAGTGTGACACGGGAATGCCCATGCCTTAAGAGTTTTTTGGGCTTTTCCCAGACTTTACCAGAACTTGCTGAAAACCGAAACCTTGAACCTGATGGGTCCTGAAAATACAATCCCGACGATCGCCTGGACTGATAACTGGGAAAGGAGGAAAGGAGAGGATTTGGTCCTAAAACTGCAGCAGTTTTTTCAAATTTTTCAAAAAATTTACACCTTAGCCAAATGTGGCAACATTCCTGGCGGCTCACGGGGTATCGAGCTCGCCTCGATGCAAGGACCCATGCCTTCATCCTTTGGGCCCGGAGTCACCCCCGGTTTCTGCTTCTCCTTGTTGCTCTTCTTTCTGCTACTCTGTTTCTCCGCTGTCATCAGCAGATTCCTCCTCTGTTTCTTCTCCTTCCTCTGTTTCCTCTTCAGACTGCTCCTCGCCTTCTTCCTCTGCTTCTTGTTCTAGGTTAGTGTTTGGGGAAGCAAGGCGATCGCGAATGCGCTCGTATGTGGCCTGAACCTGAGTCCAGGCTTTCTCCCGAAAGGGCTCAAGATAGTGAATATCATTTACCAGGCGCCTGAAGATCTCTATTCGGAGCATATCTATCTGGCCGACCCTCTGGCTCAAATCTATCAGGCAGGCGTTGAAATGGCAAAACCTAGATATGAGCTGCATCACTTGTGCCTCCAGAATCGGGTCCGCCTAGTTATCAATCTCTGTTGTATCCTCCTTGAAGGCATCCTAGGCCAGCTTCAACTCTTCCCTAAAGAGGCAGTTTCCATTATCGTCCGTCAAGTTGGGGAATCCAAGCGACGAGAGGGTCTGGAAAGGCGTCAGGCAGATGCTTCTTTCCTGTTCAAGTGCATCCAACAATCTCCTGGCTTTCCGAATTTTTTCCAATTTTTCAAAGTAAAAATGCAAGGTGGCCCAATCACGGGCAATCTAAGTCATGGGGGGTACTTCGAGGTCTTTGCGCTCAAGAGCCTCGACCTGAATGGCCAAGGTGAGCCAACGCTTTGAATGGCGTTCTGCCTCTTCTACCACAGGCTTACCCTGGGCAGAAACTTCCTTAACTTCGCATACAAACATGAGGACTGAAAGGGACTTGGAGGTGCGGGTTCAGAAATTTTTCAACAGGCCAGCGCGGATCTCCTTAACTCGGTCCCTGGAGAAAACCTCCACTTGTGCTGCCCTTTCCTCCAGCTGCTGTTGGGCTTCCTGAAGTCGGGCCTCCAATTCAACTATCCTGGCCTGTGCCTCCTCGCCCTCCTTGGTGCGGCGATTTGCAGCTTCTTTCTGATCAACAACTTGTTTCTCTAGAGCTGCCATCTACTGCCTCAACTGCTTAGATTCGTTCCTGGAGTCGTCCAGCTGGGCCTGCTTTTTTGCCATGTCTTCTTGCAGTTTTAGCTTCTCGTTCTCCACGGCATAGAAGCGCTCCTTGAGTTGGTGATGATGCACATAGAGCGTGTCTGCTCTCAGGTGAATGGTGCCCACTTGATTCTCCACACTGATTGTGTTCAGATCCTTGGCTACACGGTGGTAGGTATAGTCTTCGGGCGTCATGTCCTTCAAAGGCTTCTTGACCTTAGGAACTCTCTTCTCCTTGTGCAACACCATGTTTTCCAGGTCAAACCTGGCGCGCTTCTCCACTCCGGCAGGCTCCTCGGCTTTTCTCTTCTTGAGGCTCTGGATCCACCTAAAAGAGCTCTGCTCAGCCTAAGCCAAGTTGTCTGCTTTGGAGTGGCCCTCCACCATTTCCAGTTCTTGCTCAACAAGTTCCATGCCTCCAAACATGGGCTTGATCAGAGATAGATCTTGCTGAGGCATTTGTTCTCCTGTAAACAGATGAGAGGAAGCGGAGCTTGGGAACTCAGTCGCCTTGGGGGATGACACAATTTGGACAGAGGCGGGAGGGTTATCGAAACTCGAGGACGGATTTTCAACTAGTGCCTCTATTGAAGGGGAAGGGTCTGTGGGAGCAGCATCTGGTTGAATGTGGGCGAGGGCTTCAAATGCATTGGGGTCTAAGGAAAATTGTCCAAAAGCCTGCTGGTCTTGCTGGGTGGGTATGGAAGGCTGGGCTTCTTCAAGAACAGGGTGAGATATTGCAAGGGGGATGGCGGCTGGTTCGCTGCCTAAAGGAACGACAGTGAGGATAGGCTTACCAGCAGTGATGGATGGTGCCGCAGACAGTGGTTCAGAAGATTGAGGGAGAAAAAGAGAATGCGTACCTGCGTGCTAGGTCACCCACGCATCCTCCTCTGGTGCGATGTCTTCTTCTACAATGATAATTTCCTTGAGGGGGATTGTCGGAGCAACTTTCTTCCGTGGTGCAGCCTCTGCTTGTTGCGCAGCCTCTTTCTTTGGCACCGCTTTCTTTTCCTTTGGCTGTGCAGTCTCCCTCTTCTTATGGGGCGCGGCCTCCTTTTTATGGACAGCGGCTGGGGTAAGTGAACTAGGGATCGGGCCTGCTGCCTTCTCCGAAGGGGCCTTCGGCAATTTTATCGTAACTTTTATCTTTTTCTTCAGAGGCGTTGGAGTCACCTGCACCACTTCAGCCGGCCGTTTTGATGATTCTTGCTTTTCAGGGAGTTGTTGTGCTTTGTGCTCGACCGCTTGACTCTTCTTTGCCCCACTTCTAGATCCTCCGCCCAGTGTAAGTGGCTGCTTGGGTGGGGCCTGTACCTTTTGAAGGTCTTGGGTGCCTCGAGGCATGAGGTCCCTGAATATGATAGGTCGCTACGTGGCATGGTGCTTATCGTAAAGCATGGAGAACTTATGGTCGCCAGCGAGGACTTTCTCAGATGTCTCCTCCTTTGTATGGGCTCTCATGACCCATCATTCAACAATCTTCTCCGGTTTCCATCCCATCTTCTGCAATTTGGGCAGCATTCTTTTGTAGGCTTTGGATTCCTTAGAATGGGTTGCGTTATTATCCGGGTCATATTCCGCCTCCACATGATAGAAGTCGTGCCACGGCGGAAAAGACCGCATCTCCTCTATGTTCCATTCAAGGTCTCCTCCCGATGGATTGTTGCGCTCTCCCATGATCTCTAGGCAGGGGCAGGCGTGGAAATTCTTCATCTCTGTAAACCCCTTCACTACGTCCAGGGGATCATATCTCCAGTGTTGGGGGAGCTCGACTAAGCCGAAGCTCAAGAGCGTTGCCGCGAGGTATTCGTTTTGTCCAGTGAAATTGACCTCGATTTCTCCCCATCTAATAGGGAACTCGAAAATGTGCCCCCATTTCCTCCCCTGGCCGTAATTCTGGTCAATATAATCTGTCTGCCGCGACACCTCCATAGCGAACAGGTACTCTATGGCATAATAAGGCAAGAGGAAGGGTTTGCCTGTGAACTCAAAGATTCTGATGACAAACCCCTGCGTTAATTGGAACGTGTCGTCAATATTACGCCGTATCACCCTATCTCTCATCTGGCGGGGGACACACGAGCAGGAGACATGAAGGAGCGCTAAGGCAAGGCCCAGGAATGCTTGATTAAACTTATAATAAGACTCCCTCTTCAACAGCATCTGGGTCCACTGGTACACTGGGAGTCGCGTGCCCCTCTCGTCGGTGCACTAGACAGGAGCTAATTTCAATTTGGTGTGCATATGGAACAGAAAGAGCCAGGCCAGGAATGAACACTGCCTAAAGGATTGAGCTTTGTCCTCTATCAAATCTTAGAGGCGCGAATGTATACCGTGCGCTATACAATCTGCCCAATCAAAGAACACGGGCTTAGTTTTCGGTCCCACGATGCTGGGGTCATAAAATTCCCCGTGCAAAATACATTCTGCAATGGCAACTTGGTAGGGGAAGACTACAACGTTTGTGCCACTACCCAAGACCCAGGCCAGCATAGTATAAATGCCCGTGCTTTTGAAGTTCCTTAGGGGCATAGGCAACGTTGGTAAATGCTTGGGAGGTACCGGGTCCTGCAGCAAGGATTCCATGAAGAGCCATATCTTTGGGGTGTCCGTATACCTGTCAATTGTTCGTTGAGATTGATGTACCTGATGGTATAGTCTGTTTCTGGCAACTGATTAGGCGCGAAGGCCATCTGGACAGTGTCAGAGAACAGCGAGAACAGGACGTTTCCCCCGTGATCCAGGACTTGCCTGGTCTTTGGGTTGTAGTACAGGGCAATGGCCGCCACTAGTTCTGGACAATTCTGCACCGGTGGGCATAAGAACAAGTACAGGTGCGAGTGGTAAGCTGCAGCGTAGGGATTTGAGGTAGAAACTTTCTCTCGTCTGTCATCAATTGCCTGCCGCAACTGTTCGATGCTTTGGGAGTAGGCGCCATCCCTGTATTTTATCCAATTGTCCACAGGCGGCTGGATGACTACCCTCGCTGGCCCCGTTGCTGCTTTCTACCCTGTCGCAGCTTCTGACGCCTGCGCTTTCCCTTTATCCTTACTTTCTTTTCCAGCTTCAGCCTTCCTTTTCCCACTTTCTGGTGTGCCTGAAGTTGTTTCTCTGGGTGCTTTACCCTTCTCCTCAGTGCTTTTCTTACCCATGGTGGTTTATGAAAGACTTCGGGCGAGCTACTGTGCGCGGGTGAAATTTTTTGAATTCGGCTTCTAGTGCAGCTCGTCAAAATGAGTTCAAGTTTAACTGATAGAGCGAACTAAGCGACTGCACTTTTTATGGGAGTGGGCATGAGGTTAGCCATTAATGGCAAGTACCCGAGTTTAATGTCGGGCGCACGGAGTTGGTGGGCACAGCCATTATCCCTTGGTGGTCGTGCGCAGGATCTTCTTTGGAGGTGCAACTCCTCGATTGCCAACGCCAAGGCTCGTCCTTTTTCTTCAAAGATCTGCTTAGAAATACATGCAAATGCCCTCCTTTATAACGTGCACCTTGAAATTCTAACCCGCCGCCACTTTTTCACGCATCCCGAAGTTCGTTGTGGTTAATTGCTGCATTGGACAAGGTTCGCCTTGAAACTGGAGCGATTCCTAGGTTCGCCCAGGAATTGAGCGATTCCTAGTGCACGATCCTTGGGCGAGCGACCGTCGTCCGGGAACCTAGCTTCATCTTACTCTTTACCTTACCCAGCGTTCACTCGAAAGTTGAGCGATACCCGTTATCACTGGAAAATGCAGGCGATTCCCAGCTTCGCTTGTAGGTGGAGCGACTCGGCACCATTTTTAGACTTTGGAAATTTTGAGCGCTTATGGGCCTGGCCGGATCTCGCTTCAAAGCATGGTGGACCTTGTCATTGCACCTTATCATCCACTATAATTCGCTCAGGACTTGAGAGATTCATGTTTTCACTGAAAGGTGCGAGCGATCTGCAGCTCTTTGAACTTGGCCTGTTTCCCGTAGTTTGTTAGAAAGTGGGGCGATACCCGTCCTCGCCGGGAAACATGAGCGAATCTCGGGATCGCTCCAAATCCGAGCAACCTTCAGCACTGCCTCGGGACTTAGTAAAATTTTTTGGCTCTGAAGTTCGGCTGTCCCTCGCTTGCAGGCTGGGCGATTCCCGGTCTCGCTCAAGAGTCTGGGCGATTCTCGGGGTCGCTCAAAGGTTGAGCGAACCTTGGCATTGTGGGAGTTCGAAATTTTATTCATTTTTTTGCCGCCTCCTTACCGTCGTGCTTTGCAAGGCCCTTCCTCGCTCTAGGGCTCGTGCGATTCCTGGAATCGCTCAAAAGTTGAGCGAACCTCGTCATCCTGATTTTTCAACTTATGCTCGAACCCTTGGCGTTTTGCTTGCTGTTTTCCTTCGGCCATGCGAACCTGCTGCGAATCCCGTTATCGCTGCCCTATTTGGGCAAACCTCAGCAGATTTCACAGCAAAGGGGACTTAGTGAAAGATTTCACAGGATGAAATCTTTAGAATAGTCCGGGTTAACCAGCACAGGCGCTTGGGCGATCCTAGCCTTGATATCCTCAAATGCCTTCTTTCTCTCCTCAGTCTAGACGAACTCGGCATCCTTCTTCAAAAGTTCGGCCATTGGTTTGATGACTTGAGCAAAATTGGGCACGAACTTTCTCGCAAAGTTAATATAGCCAAAGAAAGACTGCAGTCCTTTCTTGTTCACTGGGATCGGAAGTTTGAGAAGAGCCTCTGCTCTGTCAAGGTCAACTGCAAGCCCCTTTTCAGAGATGACATGGCCTAGCAGTTTCCCTTCCTTCACTGCAAAGACAGACTTTTTTGGATTGATGGATATGCCGAAATCCCGGCATCTCTCAAACACTTGTTGCAAATGAGAGGCGTGCTCTTCTCTCCTGTGTGAAAACACAGTCATGTCATCCAAATAGATGACAATAATTTTGTTCAACAACTCACGGAATGCAATATCCATGGCTCTCTGGAATGTCGGCCCCGCATTGGACAGGCCGAAGGGCATACGTTGGTAGGCGAACGTCCCCCATTTGGTGGTGAACGTCGTCTTGTGTTGGTCCTCGTCCTTCACCCAAATCTGGTTGTATCCAGAGAAACCATCCAGGAGAGAGAAGCACTGTGCTCTTGCGACCACATGAAGGATCTGACCAATTTGCGAGAGCGGGTAATGGTCTTTTAGCGAGGCCTGATTCAGATTGCGTAAGTCAACGCACAGGCGAATATCCCCATTCTTCTTCCTGACAGGGACCAGATTTGCAACCCAAGAAGAATGCTTGATGGGATAGATGATTTTTGCCTCTAGCATCTTCAAGAGTTCGAATCTCGTGAGAACCTCTATTTTCGGGTTGATTGGCCTCTATTTCTGCCTGTAAGGTCTGACCCCTTCCTCCAACTCTATGGTATGCTGGATGATTTCTCTATCGTACCCCTTCAGGTCCTGATAACACCAAGCGACGATGTCAGGGTACTTCCTGCATAAAGCCCGAATCTGATCCAAGGTGCAGTCGGTTCCGACTTTGATCACCTTTCCAGGCTCAAGATCCACGTCCTTATACTGCTTGGCGTCTACTTTGATCCGGTGAGATATCGATGTATTGTTCTGATCAAATAGACTCTAAAGAGTGATTAGCCCCTTAGGGACATGGTTGTTTTTTAGTTGTATCAACCCCTCATACTCCTCGTCATCAGGGTCTCTACCTTCTATAGTACTTGCTTCATGAACAAAAAAATTGACGATTTGCTCGTCACAGTCGAACACCTGCCAATGGGTGTCCCTATCAGGCACAGAAGGCCTGTAATTGGTTCTTACCGCCTTAGGCTTCTGCATCATGTCATCATCCAGGGAGTATCTGGCTCCGATAGACGCTAAGACGTTTGCGTGTTTGTTTTTCTCGCAAGAGATGGCTCGTACATTAAGGGCCTCGAATGATTCCAACAAGTCCCAGACCCTATTTCGGTATGCCTTGAGATAGTGCTTCTTTGAGACGCACTTGTTGGTGATCTGCTTGCAGACCAGCTCTAAATCTCCAAAGATTTGAAGCTGTTTGATCCCCAATTTCTCTACTTTTTTCAACCCTAAGCACAGGGCTTCGTACTCTGCCACGTTGTTGGTGCAACTCCAGGCCAGCCTGTAGCAATAGTCCTACTCTCCCAAGGGTGAAACTAGAAGAACCCCCGTCCCGGCGCCGTTTTTGCATCGAGCGCCGTCAAAGTACAGCTTCCACAGCTCATTCGGGGTAGGGCCTTTGTTTTCTTTCACTGTCTCCTCTGGCTTCTCAGGCTGGGTGATAGAATAGCAACCTATGTCTGATTCAATCATGGCGTTGAAATCAAGCAGGGAGAACTCATCCTCCGCCCACAACTCTTCTATGGTTTCTTCCACTATGTCCACTTCTTCCAACTGCTCCGTCATTAGGTGCACCGATTCGTCCTGCTGTCCTTCCTCAGGGATCTTCTCGACAAGGAAGGTGGAGGGTTTTTCATTGTAGATTTTCACTTTCCTCCCCTTGAAGGGGACCTCCATATGTGAGTAGTCGAGAGAAAGACAACCACCCAGCTTGGCAGTGAACTCCCTTGAGAGGCACATGCCGAAGTAAGGCTCCAAGTCCACGACCACAACCTCCTGTATCACAAGGATCTGAGGCGCCTTGTGCAGCTGGATAGGGATATCTTTAATGACGCCCACTGTTTTCACAGAAGTGCCATCCAATTGAAGAACACCTTGACTGCTTTGCGTGTATTCCATGCCTATCTCCTCACAAACAGCCCTTGGCATTACAGTAGTCGATGCGCCAAAATCAATCATGCAGTTGTGCACCACACATCCCTCCATCCGCAGAGACAAGTAGAACGATGGCGGTCTGTTCTTCCCCGTGACCGAAGTAGTCAGGGGCTGAGCTAACACGGGTTGTGTCGGCTTTCCTCCTTTGACAAATTTCAGTGACTCTTGCAGTAGACCTACCTGCCTTGGGAGTTGCAGGGTGTCGTACATGCTTATCTTGGTCGAGGTCCTCTTGAGTTCATCGACAATGTTGTAGGGCGAAGTAGCGGGCACCTCCGTTTCTTTCGCAGCTTCGTACTTGGTGCGGTACTGCTGCGTCGCCTCAACCCTTTGTTGCTTCATCAACGAGGGGTACTTGAGCTTCTCCCTTGCCTGCTCCTTGGTTTCGACTGGAGGTTGCATTACGGGAGCCTTTGCCGACGGTGGTTTCTCTTTGGATGGTAGGGGCAAGGGAATCTTGTCAAGAGCTTTTGCTGGAGGCTGCTCCTTTTCTCGTTTGGTGTACACCTTCAAAGGCTACATCTGGTCCGCATCCACCTCGATCGGCTTCTTGCCATCCTTGGTCAGAATTGAAACTTGCTCCTCCTCAGGGACCACAAGGTTACGGTCCTCTTCTCTAATCAGGTTGACCTGGCCGTTGGAAGAGCTACCAGCCAGTGTTTGAATGTAGTGCTGGTGTACCATACAGGTATCCTCTCCATTGCAGGTTCAACGGCCCCGCATGATTCCAAGCTGGGAACAGCCTAGGCGGTGGATTTGGCGGTTGATTTTGCTGTTGATTCTGGTTTGGTTGTGGGTTCGCCATGTTCGCGCTCGGATTCGACTGATTAGGAGGCTGCAATGGCGGCAGCAATAGCTGGGTTGGCTGGACAGGAGCCCCTTGATAGTTCGGAGAGTTCGAAGGATTTGGAGGATAGTTGGCTGCAGTACTATTGGATGTTGGATCTTGCTCGTCAACTACGGCCTCCTGCGATGGTGCTTTGTCCAGAGGAATACTCGGCCTGATTAGCCTCGGACGCTCTCCAAAGGCGCTTATGTCGAGCTCATAGTACTCAGGATCTTCAGCGTTCCTAACTCTCCATCTCGTACGCATGAAGATAGGATTTTCTTGGACTGGTCTTCGAGATTTGGAGAGTATCTAAGTTCAACAGAGTCGCTAGATGTTCAAATTCGACAACACTGAAGCGAACATCGTTTCTTCAATACTGCTTATGAGGTGGAACGTCTCGTCCCACCGGGCGTGCCAGAGAAACTGTTGGTTACGAATCTGCCACTAGGAAAGGATTTGGTCTTTTACACCCTACACCCGCCCAACAGATTGAAAGGCCGGAAGGAAGGGATGCCTTCCGTGCCAATCTCCGGAGAAGGCCGACTCCTATACTACACTATCTGGGGTTTGAGATAAGGGAACTGGAAAGAGATTGTAAAATGCAGAAAGAAATTTAAAAAGCATAGCAATAGTGGTGGGGAAGAACAAGCAGCACAATCACTAACTAATACCCAAACCAACAACAATCAAAACAAAACATGTAACAGAAACTAACACTGCGATTCCTTCCTATGTATCCTTCAACCAGAATTCCAGATTCACTTAATTTCCAATGCCCTAATTCAAAGTTCAGAATTACAGCAATCAGAAAAATAAATGAACATGAAGCAGAAATAATTGCAGAAGGCAGCATAAAAGAAAGAGACGAGATAGAGCCAAGGATGCCTTGTATTGAAGCAAATGTTTGTTTACAACAGCTTTTTTAGCAATATGTTCCCCCCCTTTTACAATGAAAGTCGACTGCTATTTATAGCAGAATTTTCCCCCCAAATTACATTGAAGCACAAAATCCCAAAATTGCGACAACTGCTGAGATTTGACCCTTACTGGCCATGAGCGTACCTGCAACATGATTCTCCTGAGTTTGGTATGGTTCCGGACAGATTTGGTAGTTGAGAAGGCACGTCTCTTCAATGTCGCGGTACGATCTGCCCCTTGGGATATTTGAGGGCTCTGACAAGTTGTCCTGGGGGTAAAAACTGAGTTGGCACTCCATTAATGCAGTCTGACAGGCCACCTACCTCCGCCTCCTTGTCCGCTTGAAATCTGCTAAGGGTCGCAAATCCCTATGCTGGAGTTGGAAATCGCAGACGACAAGAAGCGAGGCTGAGAGTCGCTCAGGGTTTGAGCGAATTCGGGGAGCCAATATGGGAGGGAGACGCTTTTGAAAACATGTTGCGGTTCTCTTAGACTGCACGAGCGACGATGGGAGTTGCTGCTAGATGGAGCGAACCCGGGAGTCGCGCCAAAAGAGGAGCAACCCCGGAAGTCGCTGCTAGGTGGAGCAAACTCCGACGCGGGCTCCCTGCCTTAGAAACTTTTTCTCCTTCTTTGGCCGGCTGGCGATCACAGGAAACCTCGACGGACCCGAGAGTCGCCGAGCAGCCGTGGCAACGACGGGAGTCACTTCAGGATGGAGCGAACTCAGGCTCCCTCTACTTAGAAACTTTTTCATCACTCTGTTGTCGTTCGCCCAAAAATGGTGCGACGTCGAGAGTAGCTCGGCAGAAGGAGAGAACTTCGACGAGCCAGCGATCGCTGAGACTTGAAGCAAAGCTTGGGGGCGTACGGAGAATGAAGCGATGTCGGGAATCGCTGCTAGGCGGAGCAAAGACGGGAATCGCCGGAGAGCAGGAGAGAACCTGAGCGGTCCCATGCGTTAGCCGTTTTTCTGTTTTTCAATCTTGTCGGCGGTCGCTGAGAAGCGGAGCGATGACGGCGGTCGCTGGGGGAGTGCGGCGAGGACGGGAATCGCTCCAGAATGGAGCGACTCGCGGGAACGCCATGCCTTAGAAATTTTTTCGCTACCGCTTGCTGCCACTGAATGCTGACGGGAGTCGCCTGGGAACGGGGCGAAGCTGGGAATCGCCGTAGAAGTGGAGTGACTCCCGGAATCGCTCAAAAAGAGTACGACCCGGAAGTGCCCATGCCTTAGAGTTTTTTGGGCTTTTCCCAAAACTTAACCAGAACTTGCTGAAAACCGAAACCTTGAACCTGATGGGTCTTGAAAATGCAATCCCGAGGATCGCCTGGACTGATAACTGGGAAAGGAGGAAAGGAGAGGATCTGGTCCTAAAACTGCAGCAGTTTTTTCAATTTTTTCAAAAATTTTACCCCTTAGCCAAATGTGGCAACAGGATCCAGCCTAAACTAGAGGTTGGGAGGAGTAAACCCTTCCCATTCATTTGTTGACCTGCAGTCACAGGTGCAAATATCATCTGACAATTTTCGTGTTCAATAGTACTTCAAGAAAAGTTTGAAACTTGTCGCCCTCAAGACTAGGTCCCACTCATCTTCACAACTGATCATTTTCTCCTTGTTCACATCGACGAGGTGTAGACAGCAGTTCTAAGAAGAAATAAAATGTTTGTAAAAAGGTCTACGTAATAAAGTGGCATGAAAAATAGTCAAATGGCATGTAATACAGTCAAATGTAATGTCATAATGTCAAATGTAATTGAAAATGCAACAAAATGAAACGCAATGTAAATACAGTCGTCATTTAGTTAACGGTTGTGTTATTTAGCATTTGTTAAGGCTGTGTTAGGGAAGTAGTTCTGGTAGTTTGGCCTGGTTGGTTGTAATAACTACCAGAGCCACAAGTATAAATAGACCCCCCTTACATTTCAATTGATATCCATTGCATGAGGAGAGCAAGCCATTGTATGAGGGAGACTCTAGACTGGTAATGCTAGCGTGGGATTGCTATAGTCATAAGACTGAAATGTATTCATCTCCATGATAATGCAAGATCACTCTTTTGTGCCAAGTATGTCTCCATGATGCTTGTAGTATGCTCGATCTTTGGTTTGTATTATAGTTGTTGCAGGTAGGAAGACTCAGAGGGATCGCACGCGAACTAGTTAGTTACAGGAACCGACGTTGTCACAAGTCATTGCCGACATAATGCCAACACAGTGTCGATGTCGTCTAGACCAGCCAGGGGGAAGCCGACATCTACGTCGTCGTCATGCCTGGCACCGACATGAAGTCATCATGTTGTCATGTTGAACTGTCGTCAATCAAGGGTCGTCACACCAAGAAGCCGACATGCTATCATGACTAAGCCGACATTAGACATTTGTCGTCACGAGTAAGTGTTGTCTTGGAACCAGCCATCAGGGTTGAGTTGTCTCAAACAGTGTTGTTTGGAGCCGGCTGACATCACACTTGTCGTCTGAGTCGTGCAACCGACAGGAACCTTGAGCCAACATAGTTGTTTTCTTTATGATGTATTGTCAATTCCCCTCCCTCTAAACTGTCATTCCCTCATCTCGAGAAGTCCTCACCACTGTCTACATTTGGCGTCGTTGCCTAGATCAAGTTCAGGTCAAGAGAAGAAGTGAGCGTGATAGACAAAGAGGTGAATGACAGATTCAAGGTTGCAAGGACGACGACGAAGGAATCAAACACAAATTGCGGAGCAACCAGTAAGGAGAAGTGCAAGACTGGCAAACCAAGGAACACAAAGTAGAGACGAATTTACACAACCGGAAGTGCAGAGGGTGTGGAACCCCTTGGACGACGAAAGTCCGAGAGCTGAGAGAGAAAGGTGGCAGACGTTGTTGCTGACAACGGAGAATGAGGTGCAAAACCCAATAGTCGAAGAATACATTAGTGCAAGAGAGGAAGCTAACGTAGCAAGCGAAGAGCGGATGGTAACACCTGAGCCAACGGAGAGGAGTTTGCCAACGGGTGCGGAAGACGGGAGTTTGGCACCAGAGCAACCATGCGTGGACACTTGGGGAGGAAGACCAGAACCGCATATCGTTTACTCGCGAAGGAGGTTGCGAAGCAGTGACGCACGAGAGTTTGGACGAAGACTATTTGGACGAGAAGCACTAGAACAAGAAGTTGAACCACCAACAATCGGAAGAGAGTGGAATAGAATTCCACAAGAACCATCATCGAGTGACAAAGAGGTCGAGAGAGACCCAATGGCACACGTTGCAAATAGAGCGGGCAAACAAAAATGCCCACCCTTTACTGGAGAAGGGAAAGAAGATCCAACATGACACATTGGTACTTGCACTACAATATGGAAAGCAAATGGAGTAACGCAACCTGTTGAATGGTTGCAATTGTTTCCTGCTACCAACGGGGAATGGCAATTGATTGGTACTTGAAGAGGGAAAGTACACAACCTTTCGGACAATGGGAGACTATGCAGGATGAATTTATAAATGAATTCCGACCACTACGTGATGATACTGAAATCATAACAAAGATTTATGCTACAAAACAAAAGCCAGACGAGGATGTCAAAAATTACAATAGAAGATTGAAACAATTAGCCAATAAAATGCAGATGCCACCAACTGATGGACTAGTAAAGAGATGGTTCATAGATGGACTTCTACCCAAATACAGGAAGAAGATGAAGGTTGTGCCATCTTCCACATACGCTGAAGCCTTGGAGAAAGCAAAGAACTTCGAGAGCGAAGCAAAGCAAACAACAGCTGGAATTGTGGGGCATCCGAGGAATGAAGAATCAGATAGCGATACTGATGACAAAGTGCAAAGCACTATCTACTCTTTTAGAAAAGAGTTTGATAAAATAATGAAAGAAGTAAAAGGAGAAGCACGAAAAGATAGAAAGGACATCTGGTGTTTGGATTGTAAATCAAAAGGACATACAAATGTCAATTGCCCAAAGAATGCATATTGTAATATATGCGATATAGTGGGACACCCAGTCTCGGATTGTCCATTCAACTTGAAGGGAGCAAGGCACCAAACCATGACGGTGCAGCAGGAAGAGCAGACGAATACTTCAAGAAATGGACAAGGTGCAACAAGTGGCAGATATAGGAATAACCACCGAGGAGGAAGGCAAGGAGGTCAAAGTCGACTTCAGTATGATTCAGATGGAAGACCTATCATACAATGTCGAAATTGCCAAGAATGGGGACATTTTATGAAAAGTTGTCCCAAGCCACAGACTAGAGGAAACCCAAATGGAAACAATGTTACTCATATGTGTAGATGGTGTGGACCGGGTAACCACAAGGAAGCAAATTGCCCAAATAAAGCAAGTACCAGTGGAACACAGAATGTCAATCTAATTGACATTGGTGAAGTAAGTGACAACCAAGAAAAAGAAAAGCAAGTGCTAGCAGTGACAAGAGCTCACGCTCGAAAAATGGAGTAGTATCCAAACCCTACCAAAGAAAAGGAGCGATGGCAGGAAGCTCACGATATGGTGAAGGAGGAGCTTGAGAAGGACAAGCAAGAGAAATTACTTCAAGAAAAAGCTTTGAAAAAGCCTGAGGTAATAACAAGCAAACAATCATCAATGGAACACTTGGCAACACAAGTACTAAGCACGACCATGGAAGTAAAAGTATCCAATCTGCTTAGTGCAATACCTAAATTATATACCACAGTAGGCGAGATGATGAAGATGAAGAAAAGGGAAGAAGTACGGGAAGTGGCCAACGTTAAACAAGAACAATTTATTGACCCTACCATATTGATGATTGAAGCCGGAAAGAAACCAGCTTTGGTTCACATGGAGATATTGGACCATAAGCTGACGCAAGTAATTGTAGATGGGGGATCAAGCATCAATGTCATGCCTGAAAAGACATGGAAAAGCATCGGGCAACCAGCATTACGATCTCCAAATTTTAGGCTGTATGGAGCTAATCAATACGGAATAGAGATGAGAGGCATATTGACAAATCAAAAAGTACGGATAGCAGAACAAGATTTCACCTTGGATTTCGTGGTAATAGCAATGCAAAAACCTGCTTATGATGCATTGCTCGGACGTGGATGGTTGTGGATGGCGAAAGTAAACCATAATTGGGAGAAAGAACACCTTACTTTCAAGAAGGGGCAGCATAAGTACATGATTAACCTCAAGAATCAATCTGTAAGCCAAGACATTGCAACCTCAGATGAATCAGGAAGTTCATCATCAGACGGTGAAACAAGATACGAGCCTGATGAAGGAGTGTTGTAGTTGGAGGAGTGCACAAAAGATGAAAGGGACGATGACAAAGGATTACTTCATTGGCAAATGGAAGACTATGAAGTATTCACACCACGGTGCTTATGCATCCACACGGAGGACGAAAACCAAGATGAAGAAAAGAAGGAACCAGAAACAGGTCAGAGTAGTTAGAAGAGATCAGCAATAAAGAAGGATCAAGAGAACGAGAAGTGGACATTTCCAAAGAATTTCGCTGAGTATACTATGGGTGACGCGGTGATTGAAGACAAACCAGCCCATCCCATTGATGTACTCAAGGCGGTTGAAGAACCCAAATCAATCAAATATGAAGGACCAAGGATGGTGCAGGTAAACCTTGGCGAGGAAGGTGAAGAAAAGATGATCAAATGTGGAGATGATTGGGATCCTGTACTCAAAGCAGCAACTTTCAAGATCTTTATGGAGTACAAAGATGTGTTTGCATGGACCTACAAGGATTTGAAGGGAATACCACCAGAACTGTGTGTACACAAGATTCCTTTGATCGAGGGTGCACAACAAGTACGGAGACACCCATACAGGATGAATCCGAAGTATGCAGCTTTGGTGAAATCCGAGACAGAGAAAATGTTGGATGCGAGCATCATTTTCAAAGTTACGACAAGTGAGTGGGTGTCACCTATAGTGATTACCCTAAAAAGAGAAGCAAACAAGATCCGGATTTGTGTGGATTTCCAGAGTTTGAATGCCGTAACTATAAAAGATCCCTTCCCGATCCCATTCACAGACTCTATACTAGAAGAAGTAGTCGGGCATGAAATCTATTCATTTTTGGATGGATTTTTGGGCTATAATCAAATTTGTATTGCGGAGGAGGACAAGTTGAAGACCACCTTCATAGTGGAAAATGGCATATACACGTACAACCGAATGCCATTCGGATTATGTAACGCATCGACTACCTTTCAAAGGATCATCTTATATATTTTTGATAAAATGTCCACAGGAAACTTTAAAGCCTTTCTGGATGATTGGTCCCTGTATGGCCGAGCAATAGAGCATTTAAAGGCGTTGGATGAATGTATGAGTTTGTGTCAAAGAGCTCGAATAACACTAAACCCAGGGAAGTGTGTATTGTTGGTGCCTTATGGGAAATTACTAGGACATATTGTGTGTCAAGAAGGCTTGAAGCCAGATCCAGACAAGATACGGGTCATATTGCTGATGGAGGAACCCCATGATGTGAGCTCTGTAAAAACCTTCTTAGGAACGGTAGGCTACTACAGGAGGTTTATCAAAAACTATGCACAGATTGCCTACCTGCTAGACGCTCTCACACGTAAGAGTGTTCCTTTCAAGTGGGCGGAGGAACACCAAGAGGCTTTTGAAGGACTCAAGGCACACTAGGTGAAAGCACCCATTTTGGTATATCCAGATTGGGAGAAAGAGTTCCATGTTCATGTTGATGCTTCAAATTTTGTGATTGGATGTGCCTTAGCCCAAGAAGGATAGTTTGGGTTGGATCAGCCCATCTATTTTGCAAGTCGGTTGTTGTCTAGGGTGGAGAAGAATTATAGCACCACAGAATGAGAAGCACTGGGAATGGTCTATGCAGTACAAAAGTTTAGACACTATCTGCTAGCCAACCCATTTGCCTTCTATGTAGATCATCAAGCATTGCTATACTTAATCAACAAACCGACGATATATGGACGAGTGAGCAGGTGGCTCGTCACATTACAAGAATTCGTGTTTCGAGTGGTAGTGAGACCAAGGAAGAAGCACGTAATAGCGGACCAACTGTCAAGGATTCGCTTCGGAGAACCTGCACAAGGAGGCATACAGGATGAATTCCTTGATGCACAACTATTCATGATAAGTGTGGTACCAGCATGGTATAAACACATCGAGGAATACTTGTCGACAAGAGAGCTGCCAAAGGAGATGATGACAACAGAACAAAGAAAGATTATTACAAAATTGGCACCATTTTCATTGATTGCAGGCTTGTTATACAAGATGGGAGAAGACCACATCTTGAGAAGGTGTGTAATGGAGGATGAAGTACAACAAACGTTGAAGGAGGCACATGAGGGATTGGCTGGAGGTCACATGGGGCCAGATGCAACAGCAAGGAAAGTGTTGTTAGCAGGATTGTGGTGGCCTACCCTCTATCACGATGCCAAAGAATATGTGAAGGCATGTGATACGTGTCAAAGAACGAGGAAGCCGTTAAAAAGGGATTTCATGCCATTGCACCCTTCTCAACCTCAAGAACTTTTTGAAAGGTGGGGATTGGATTTTGTGGGACCACTTCAAACAAGCCGAAAAGGAAAATGTCGATACATTGTAGTGGCTACAGAATACTTGACGAAATGGGTAGAAGCAAGGGCTCTACCAGATAACTCTGCAAGAAGCACTGCTCGCTTCTTATACAAATAAGTTATCACGAGGTTTGGAATTCCCCTACAATTGACAAGTGATAGGGGAGGTCATTTCGTCAACAAAATTATTCAAAATTTGACTAAGGAATTCAAGATCTTCCATTCGTTGTCTAGCCCATATTATCCCAAGGCGAATGGATAGGCAGAGGCAACAAACAAGGTCCTGGTTTCCATAATGTATAAGACATGCGGCATGGAAGGCACCGATTGGGAAGAACGATTGCCAACAGTCCTGTGGGCATACAGGACAACTTTCAAGCCAACAACGAACCATACACCCTTCCAGTTAATGTATGGATAGGAGGCGGTCATGCCAGTTGAATTCCTGGTACCTAGTCTGCCGGTAGCAATGGAGAATCGCCTGAGTGACGAGGAGAGCATGGAGGAAAGGCTCATAACACTCATACAACTGGGAGAGAAGAAGGTGATGGCACAATGGGCGACGAAGATTGCCCAACGACGACAAAAATTTTGGCACGATAAACATTTACGGAAGATGGACTTGAAGACTAGCGATTTGGTGCTGAAATTTAATGGGAAAAGAGAAATCAAGCCAGGAAAATTGAAGACCTTGTGGCTTGGACCCTTCCAAGTGGAGGAAGTACTGGACAATGGGGTTGTTCGACTGAAGAAATTGGATGGTACAATCTGCCCCAAAACGGTGAATGGTTCTAAGTTAAACGTGTACCAAGCAAAGGCACAGGTGAATGTGATCAACTTAGAATCATCACAGGGAGAAACTTCTAGAAGGACGACAAAAGTACCACAACCAAGAATAAGATTTTATGAACAAGGAGAACCTAGTAGAATCGCTAGAGAAGACGAACAAATGAACCTGGAGTGGCTATTCGGAACAGAAGGGGAACCTGTAATCGAACAAAGGGAGAACGCAAAAGATTACAAGTTCATGTGAGATTTCTGAATAATGAAGGCAAAGATAGACTTTGAACCCTCACGGATGTTGCATTGCAAGAAAGAGAACCTGGTGCAAGAGAAGCGAGGGATGAGACTCCAAACGAAGAATCAAGAATTCTGCAACAAATGATCAAGGAGACACATCAATTACAAGAAGAATATGAGACCTTAAGAATGTATAATACGCGACTAAGAGAACAAGTGGTTCACGAATTGGATGAAACAATGCAGTGGATAAATGAAAGAGAAGAATTACGAAGAGCAGAATTGGATGAATTTGACCAAGAACTGGAAAGACAAAGGGAAGAGTTAAGGGGAAGCGCTAATGGCAATGAAGAAGCACCATCAAAGAGTAGCCTCTTTTCCTTAGACTTTAGTAGTTCATCTTTAGAGACGCTAAGAATTCAATTGAATACTAAAAATTCTTCTAGTACTACCTCCCCATTGACGAGAAGGTCTAGAAGACAAAGGAACGTGATGCCACAAGAGCAAGATGAGATAATTGAATTACAAAGAAGTGAGGATATACCACAAGAAGGTCTTGCCAATTCTACAGAACATGGGTGAGCAAAGAACAAACTGCTGCAATTTTATGAAGGGATGTTAGAGAAGTGCCAGAACAACCTAGGAATGGAGGATGGATTGAAGACTCAAGCAGCGATGAAAATCTTCCTAGGGACCCCAATACTCCATATCCAAGTCCCAATCATGCAAGAAGAAGGCAAAGGGATGAAGCCCAAAGTCAACAAGCAGGGGTACGATTCCTCGAAATGGTTCAAGTAATTGAAAACAATGAACCACTAATACCCCAAGAGAGGGAGGAAGAAAGAATGGAAGATAATTCAAGTGGTGATAATGAACCAATAAGAGGACCACAAGGGAGATCGAAGGTACAAGAATACCGAGTTGTTGCAAGACAATTGAGAAGACAAAGAAGAGAAGTAAGGAGATTGCAAAGAAGAGTGCAAGAAACATCCAGATGGCCTATGAACACAACAGGCGAAGGGAATGATTCAAGCACTGACTCCGACTTCTCAGACCAGTATAGAGGTGCATTGGTACAATGTGAACCACAAAGACATTTTGAAGAGGCAAGATGGCATAGACGATTGTTGTGGGTGGATCGGAGGTTGAGAATTCTAAGGCAATTGTCACCAGGAACTCAAAATTATGAAGGGCAACCTACGAGGGCAGAATCAATCGATCAAGCAAGAAATAGAGGTAACTTGAGTAATCCAAGGAGTTCGACAAGACTTCTAGGTAACCCAAGTATACCTGACCAAGGGGGAGTCCTGGTTGATCTCCTTCCCAATAGCTCGAGGGGGAGAAATTCCCTTCCTGCTACCCATAGGTCGATTGATCAAAAAAATAGACTGCAAGGACTATTTGCAGAGATAGTACAAAACAACCAGCAACCACGAGTTCACGAGGATGGCCCACCAAGCCTACCTCGTTGAGCCCGTGGAAACCGAAGACGTCATCTTGAATGACTGTGGAACCAGACGAATCCCAAGCAGCTGGGAGTTCGGCAGTCCAACACAAGGGATATTCGACCAAAAATGAGGGGAGGACGTTTTGAAAGATTTTAGGGAGGACAAGGATTCCGGAATAAAGGCCAAGTACAACCAAAGACTCCAATGCCAAGCCCGATACACCAAGTAGAAGAAGAAATCAGGAGACATGACGAAAACCACAGAGGAAGGATATAGCCTGCACACCGAACGACAATCTACCGTCAAGATGACGACAGAACAGAGGCAATCCTCATGATGACGGCAGGGCAAGCAAGCATCATGAAGACGGCAGAATAGTCAGTCGTCATGATGATGGCAGGACCATCATTCGTCATGCTGATAGCAGGATAGATGGCTGACATAATGATGGTAGACAGGGCATCCATCAAGATGATGGCAGTAGGGCAAACTGTGAGTCTCGTCCTCTGCTAATAAACACTGGATGACAACAGCAAGAGGAAGATAGGACGGATTGGCGTATTGTGAGAACTGGATGTAATCAACGAGAGGAACAATAGTCGAAAACACCCTGAAGTCAAGGGAATCGTCGAAATAGACAGCAAACGGTATCGATCTATGAAGATGACGATTCAATAAGTGAAGGAAGCCACAATCACAGACAAGAGGAGGCGTTGGCAGAAATGTTGGAAGTTCACAAAGACATTGCCATGCGCTTCACACAACGTCGGTGACACGTGGCAAGGATTAAATAAAATAAAATAAAAAGACAAAATTAGAAAAGGACAATTGCATGCAAGGTGGCGAGGTGGCGCACATGCAGCAATTTGAGCATGCAATGGCAATTGTTGGACGGTTGCATGGGCGATAACGACAGCAAGCGAGAAATTATAAATAGGACAGCCAAGAAGGAGAATGCTCATTGTACGCAAAGGAGATCGAAGCATTGGCACAGCAGAAGCAAGAGCTGGAGATTCGTTAGTAGAAAACAACCTATGCATCAGAGATTTTTTTGACCAGACGAAGG
This sequence comes from Wollemia nobilis, assembly GCA_028583015.1. Lineage (NCBI taxonomy): Eukaryota > Viridiplantae > Streptophyta > Pinopsida > Araucariales > Araucariaceae > Wollemia > Wollemia nobilis. Next base: position 1,676,671 of record JAQPPZ010015344.1, read on the forward strand.
ACACCATAAGCTGCAAAAAATTGGCAAACCACGAAGGCCTTGTGACGATTTACAGCAATTATTCATGCATTCAAAGGGCAACTTTGCTAACACATTCGCATTCGGACACATCTAGGGATGATTGAAGCGTGTGGCCATCAAAGGAAGAAAGAGTACAATCTAAGCACAAAAAACCCGTGACTGCGAGGAATCCTTAATTGTCGTCATTATCCCTACCATCAGCAAGAAGACCGCCAAGCCAAGGTGGCAGCAACAGATTGTCATCAGATAAGTCGACAGCAGTAGATTGTCCTCAAACACATCGGCCAAAGGAAACTGTCGTTAGACATGTCGGCTAAGGGGAACTGCCATCAGGCAAGTCGGCTGATGGGATTGTCGTCACGTATGTCGTATAAGGGAGGCTATCGTCAAACAGGTCGGCAGTAGGAGTGTCGTCATATGTCGGAAGTCATAGCAATTTGTAATGTCGTCATAAGTCGGCAATAGCCGCGTACTCAAGAAATTGGCAAGAAGCTAGCCGTCTCAAATAGAAGCGCCACTGCTGTCACAAACCAAAAAGAAGGAATTGTCATCATTGTTAGAAGTGAGTGAAATATGAGTAGAAGTCGCCCTAGTCAAATTAGATTAACCGATCTAGAACAATTTGGGAGCTACAGAGTACACGAAGTACCACAACAAGAAGCACCACCGGAGTCAATGTCTAAAAAACAACTCCAACATCACCAAGAGCATTCCCGCACTGGTGGGGAGGCATGCGGACAGGCACAGAATCCTAAGCAAGGGCAAAATCAGGGGAAACAGATGCTCTCACAAATAGTTGTTCCAGATCCAAAAGAAAAGGAGGTCCGACAACCTGAGCAAGATCAGATACCGCTCAAGGATATTACTTGGATTCATGCTACTAGGGATTATTGCAGGCAATGGTGGGAGCAAATGCCACCAGAAAATGCGCTCAAGCAAAAGATCAAAGAGGCAAGTGTACATTTTATACTGCAAGTCCCTAACTTCGATAAGGAATTCTACAAGGAGTACCTGTTGCAAATGTTGTTGACATATGACCTTGCCAAGCATACAAGTACGGTGCAGGTCGGAGAAAGCAATATCAATGTTGTTTTTTCAGCCGAAAGTTTCAGAAGAACATTCGGGCTGCCTAAGGGTGGACATCCAGTAGTCAACAAAAGGGTCGATTCCAAGAAAAGTCGACAATTGATTCAGAGTGTCATGGATTTGAAGAAGGAAGAGATTGATACTTTGATGTCGCATGGAAGTCGTGGGGTGAAACCGAATCAATTGAAGGATAAGGGACTCCAATGTATCATGAATGTATTGATGGCAAGATTGTCTGGGGAGCAACGAGCCTCGAAATTGCCTATCTGGCTGATACCCTACTTGCAAGGCATTGAGAGGGGTGTAGCTTATGATTGGGCAACCTATTTGGCGACACGTATCCAAAATTTTTTGATGCATACAACCAAGAACTTCTCAATGGTTTTCCACGCAATTGGATTGTTTTTGGATGCTGTATATAGGGCAGGCGTGGAGATTCCCGGATTGGACCCTCCTAAAGCTTTACCGGAGTTAGCACCAACAATTCTAAGGTGGATGGATGCCAAACCACAAAGAAGAATACTCCGAATAAAAAGCAAAGAGTGAAACAACGATTCAACAAAGCATCACTAGAAGAAGGGCCAATAGAAGAATCAAGAGGAAAGAGCACAAAATCTAAGGTGATGATGCCAAACCGCAGTTAAAGAAGAATACTCCGAATAAAAAGCAAAGAGTGAAACAACGATTCAACAAAGCATCACTAGAAGAAGGGCCAATAGAAGAATCAAAAGAGAAGGCAGCTGCACCACCAATAAGAAAGAGGAGGAAGTTTGTGCCACCAGTACCATCGCCATCACAATCACTAGATTCCGTTTAAAGGTTAACAATGGAAAATATTGTGAAAAGTCAAGTTGTGGTGCACGAGATTGAGCAAACATTGGAGCAAGCACAAACTATACCACTGCAAAAGGTTATGGGGATACAAGAAGAGGATTTCGAGATTCTGAACCTCTTACCATAGTGCCACAGGAAGGAACAAGTAGTGATGTTCACATTGGACCCTCAAAATTTTTGGCGAAAGCACAATTTTGTGAATCCTTGGCATCACCTATCATACCCCCAGAGCTTCAATATGACAAACATTACGAGCCCATTCATTCGAGGAAATGCTCACTGCGGCAGAGGCGGAAGAGATGGGCCAAGCAGTAGAACCAGGCAGGGAGAAGGGGGTAGAACAAGAGGAAGAAGGAACAACTAACATCAATAGAAAGGGAGGAAGTAGGTCAACTAGCAGGAACTCAACTGAACCCTATTACGATGGAGGAAGGGCAAAGTGAGGAGCATGCTGAAGAGCTAGCCAAACAGGAAGAAGAACCACAACAGAAAATGCTTCTTGGAGAATCAGCACCAACTACAGGAGAAAGCATCAGCCACATCTACCGTTGGATCAGCAGATGATCACGAAAGGGAAAGCAACAAAGAAACCAATTGACCTTTCAGGCAAAAGGAAAGAGGTATTTTTAGATGAAGAAGATATTGCAGAAGAAGATGATGGCTTATCTGAACATATAATGCTAGAAGTGCCTAACTTTCAAGATCCACTAGAACTAGGGGCACGTATCAATCAGCAAGCGGTTGCTTGTTTTACCAAGCTAACCCAAGTCATGGATAGAATGCGGCTGGAGTTCGAAGTAGGTTGTGTCGGACAATGGAAGCAATGGCAATTGATGGCAGAGGAAGAACTTGACAAGTTGGTACAGTGGGCTAGCAAAGGGAAATGGCGATCCGACATTTCCATCATATATCAAGAACAGCCATGGGGGTTGCCAATGGAAAGCCTCAAGACTATGGAAGGAGTAGAAGAACTGCCGCAAGGAACACCGACACTCTACCTAGAGCCTGCTCAAGTGTATGTAGTGGGTCATGGAACTCATACATCTTCTGACAGCATGACAAAAAGAAGGCCACAGGTAGAACTGGTACCAAAATTATTCCTGATGTACAGCCAGATAAATTTTGTGGCACACTTGATATATTGGCTAGCTGAAGGGATTAAGCAACTCACTTGGTTAAACAAAACCTTGTGCAGAAATTGCAGGAGACAGAGAGTAGACTGCATATAACAGAGGAGAAGTTGCAGGAAACAGAACAGAAGTTGGATAATGATCTGACTCAATTGAATGAAACTATGAAGCAGATTCAGGCAACGCAAAGAGAACTGAATAATCTTCATGAACAACTCAAGGACAAGGAGAGGATCATTGTGGAAACGGAAGAGAAATCACTGCAACAACAATTGACGAAGGCATTATTGCTGCAACAAAATGCAGAGTTAGTTGCTCAGAAAAATCAGCGTGAAAATGCCTTGTTGAAGGAGCTTGAACAGGCGAAATAAAAGGAGGAAGCATTGCTTCGAGAATTGGCTTAGACACAACAACGCAAAGCGGTATTAAGGAGTGAGTTGGCGCAAAGGAAACCAACATCCTCTACTCTGACACAACAGAGAATGAAAGAACTTTTTGTCCAACAGGAAGAGGAAATCCTGAAACAATTGCAAGCAATGGAGGATAAAGCGAATGCCTATGGAGTGGAATGGGCCAAGTATTACAACTATGCCAAGAAGCTCCACGATGAACGAGAAGCATATAAGCTTCGTGTTCAAGAATTGGAAAGTCTGCAAGCATCAGATCCAAAGGAGACCGAGACCCCAGTAGAACAACGCAGGAAGTCGCTGAGGACATCGACTAATGTAAAGGGGAGGATAGATGTAGACAGCAGTTCTAAGAAGAAATAAAATGTTTGTAAAAAGGTCTACGTAATAAAGTGGCATGAAATATAGTCAAATGGCATGTAATACGGTCAAATGTAATGTCATGATACAATGTCAAATGTAATTGGAAATGCAACAAAATGAAACGCAATGTAAAACAGCCATCATTTGCAAAATAGTTAACGGTTGTGTTATTTAGCATTTGTTAAGGCTGTGTTAGGGAAGTAGTTCTGGTAGTTTGGCCTGGTTGGTTGTAGTAACTACCAGAGCCACAAGTATAAATAGACCCCCTTACATTTCAATTGATATCCATTGCATGAGGAGAGCAAGCCATTGTATGAGAGAGACGCCAAACTGGTAATGTTGGCGTGGGATTGCTGCAGTCATAAGACTGAACTATATTCATCTCCATGATAATGCAAGATCACTCTTTTGTGCCAATTATGTCTCCATGGATGCTTGTAGTATGTTGGATCTCTGGTTTGTGTTATAGTTGTAGGTAGGAAGACTCAAACAGATCGCAAGCGAACCAGTTAGTGATAGGAACCAACGCCGTCACAAGTTAGTGTCGACATAGTGTCGACACAGTGTCAGCACCATCTAGACCAGCCAAGGGGAAGTCGACATCTACATCGCCATCATGGCCGGTGCCAACATGAAGGAAGTTGTCATGCCTTCATGCTGAACTGTCGTCACACCAAGGAGCCGACATGTCGTCATGACTAAGCCAACATCAAAGAGTTGTCATCATGAGTGTCGTCTTGGAACCAGCCGTCAAGGCTGAGCTGTCTCAGACAGTGTCGTATGTAGCTGGCCGACATCACACTTGTCGTCTGAGTTGTGCCACCGACAGGAACCTTGAGATGACATAGTTGTGTTCTTTATGATGTATTGCCAATTCCCCTCCCACTAAACTGTCATTCCCTCATCTCGGGAAGTCCTCACCACTGTCTACATGAGGTTTACATGCATCATGCACAATCATTCGAATTTTATAATGTTAGGTTCTTTTGCTACTTTTGTCGTGTCAAATGGATGTTCTATTTTTTCATCAATTTGTGCATTGTCGGCACTATATTTTGTAAAGTTGGCTAGAAAAGCCATCTCATGATCCTTTTTGGGCATGTGTTCATCACCTCCCTTTTTATACCACATGGCTTGACTCACCTACCTCATAGGTGTAAAGTGATGTCATCTTCTCCTTCTCAACTAAACCTTGCTCCTCTTCCACGCCTAGGCACAAACATGCTAGCTACAAAACTTCATCATTATCCATTTGCCAATGGAGTAGATAGTTTTTTGAGTGCCCTTTATCCTCTATGCACTCTTCTAGTTCTACTAACCATCATTGTTGAGTTCCATATCAATTCATTTATCTTCACCATCAAATGAAGAAAATTTTGACTCATCTAACGATGCAAGATCCTCATTCACCTATTGGTTCCTAAGATTAATTGTATATTTATGGTAGCCTTTCTTAAACATAATACAGTCCTTTTCCCAATTATGATCAACCTTTGCCATGTTCAACTACCCATGACCCAACAATGTGTCATACATAGCCATTTCTAGCATGATGACCACAAAGTCTGGCATGAAGGTATGTTCAACAATTGTGATCTTTTACCCAGTTAGCACTCCTTTCACTTTTTTGCACACTGATCCACTCTTTGCAGTCTAAAATTTGAAGGCCATGAGGTCAATGCATCTAATTCTCTCCATCTTTTCTCTAGAAGCACATTCATATTGGACCCCCCATCAATGATAACATGCGTTAACCTATGGCCAAGTAGTTCCGTGTGTAGCAATGCAAGTCGCTATCTGGCGTCAATCATCACCACCAAATTGATGAACAGATTGTTGGTTCCAAATTGTGGTGTGGCATGGTTGTTTGCATTGACTCTTCTTGTTCGATGCACCAAATCTCCAACCATTGCATGGCACAGAACAAGGTTTCCAATTTCACGGGAATGTTTGAGTTCATGAACTGCCTCACCAAGCTCTGTGTTGTCAATGCCTCCTCCATTCGACTTGTGGTGAATTCCTTGCCTTCATCGCTCTAGTCCCTTGCCACTATTTCTTCAACTTGGGCTTGAGTTGCCTGGCATTTTCTTTGCTCTTTGGAAGATTCTTGATAATCTGCTTTCTTCTTCACTTGCACTCAAGTCATGGCAAGTACATGTTTCTTTCCCAGAAAACTTCCTTCTATGTCCAAGAGATTCACGTTTTGAGTGCTCCCTATAGCACAATGATGGCTTTCCACATTTTAAGGAACATGAAAGAGGAAATGACAACAAACATTAATGATAACCAGCATTCATAATAATTACGAGAAAAGAGATTAAAAGACAAAATGCAGCAAAATTGCACATTGTCATTATATTCTATTGCAGCATTTATTCTCCACAAATAGATTATTTGTTTCTCCAATGCAAGATGATGTATTCGGAAATGTAGGGATCCTATATACACTACTCCCAGACAGGGGAGGTAGTTGCCAACTTCCTCATACCTATCCCTAACTACCCTTACATGACAACACATAATGCATGACATTATTTTATTCACACACTAACAATGTCCATTTAACACAACATGACGACATTTTAACAACACTTAGTGTGCAAACTATACAAAATGACAAAACATATGTACAATCAAAATTGCTTTTGCATACTCGTCTTTGCATGCACTAGTTCATGCTTGAGGTGACACCACATCAGAAATGGCTCCTACACTCTTTGATTCTTGGGAAAATTCTCTTCTATGTGATTGCCCAATCCACACAAACAACACATTTTTTGCTTACTACTAACAATGGCATTTATGCTACTCTATGCAAAATGATCCCATTCTTGACACTCCCTAAACTACACTATTGGTCATCCCAACATATCGTACAACAAATGGTTGTCACTCAAATTCATGTTATTAGATTGGTTTTGTCCACCATTTCGCCTTCCTTCAGGGTTGTTCTAGTAACCACGCCTCTTCGTACTAGCTCTACTCTTGAAAGTGCTTTGCTTTTGATCAAGATAGCCAAGGTCTAATGCTTTTCACTTTTCAAGTCCAATAAACAAATAGAGTGGCCATTTAGTTAACATATGTTGCAATATGAATGCTTTGCGCAATTGACATTGGTATGCCCTTACGTTCGATAAACCGAACACCAAATTTTTTTCTTGTCCTTTTCTTTCTTTTCATTCTTTATCTCATCCATAATACGCAACATGTCCTTCCTGAGTGTTTAGATGGTCACACTCGTCTTCTAGTCTTCAACATCACTGTCAAAATAGCTCCCATCCTAGTTCTGACTCCTTGCCATCACTGCCTTCATTTTACTCTCCAAGTCCAACGCACTATCGAACCCTCATAGTACAAGTCTAGGGGAACAACTTTTATCTTCAAAAATTTCAAAGGAAGACCATCCATAAGCCAATACTTTTGGAGTTTGTCAGCTATTTACTTCTCCATTTTGCTAGTCAACTTCTTCAAACAATGATTCTATGACTTCACATCTTCATCCTTCTATTTTGTGATGTAGATTTCTCTAATGATCATAGTATCATTAGGCAGAAGTGTAAACTCTTTTACAAAAGCAGCTTTCAACCCATCCTAGGTGTTAAATGGATTTTGAAGTGACAGGTCCCAATCCATGGCAACCCCCTAAGTGTGGATGAAAACAACCACATCCAAACTACTTCATTAGTCACTCCATTTGCCTTTTGTATCGTCACAAATGTACAGATATGTTGAACAAGGTCCTTCCCATATCATGGAATCTTTGGGCACTTCTATTTTCCCGTTGCAAAAACCATCGTCAGTTGTGCTATACATGCACTGTGGCTTGGTAGGGATCCCGTTTGCTTTGGCATGGTGAGGATCTAATTCACTCACTCCGCATGTTGGATGACACTTCTTCGAACTCATCTTCAAAACTTAGGTGTCTTTCAAAGTCCACCCTAATACTCTATGATGTCCTTCACATGTACATGACTGTCAGCTCCAGTCAAGTACCAAAACTCCACCCACTATGTCACTATGGAAGTTATTACTCAAACACCTTGTTCATCTATGCAAATCTCTCTAACACGTTCAACTTCATTTATGCAAACTTCCAAGTTTGCACATGTGCGTTCACTTGCACAATCATCTTTGCCAACATGCACATCCTCACTTACAAGAACACTTTCACCTTTGTGAATGCCTTCACTTGCATTAACTTGTTCAATTGTGCGCATGTCTCCCTCACTGCATCAGATGTTTGCCATCTAGTCATCTTCCGCCGATAATAACAAAGTCTACCACCAAGTTTGTTGCTCATTTCTCTCCTCTTCAAAAACCGTCTTTTCCATCTGATGACTTCCCTCCTTTTGAGGTGGCCACACATGTTGAATATTTTATGACAAAACTCTTCCTGCCTCTCACAGAATGTCAATGTTGCTTGCATATCTTCATTCTACTAGAACAGGCATAGATGTTTGCACACCCTATTTTCCTTTTGTCCGTGGTTGTGTCGCAAGTTGTGCATCTCTATGCACGTCCTCATATATGTCTTTGCACACTCTCCTCACAAAAAGTCTTCATGCACGCCATCATGTAGGTCTTCATGCATGTCCTTGCATACACCTTCACACATGTTTTCTTCACCACATTCGGTTGTTGGTCAAGACGTTCATTGCACGATCCTTTCAGACCTTTGCATCAGCTCTTCTCTAGTCCATCATTGTCCAAATCCACATGTACATCAACCTCGAGCATCGTGCTCATTAAAGTTTTGGTTTCACTTTCAATGTCACCACAGTCTCTTATCCATAAAAGTTGTGGCAATAGTGCCAAATGTAGCACAAAGTTTGGTATTCCACATTATGAAAGGTACAAAAAATAACACAAAGTAATGCAACAATAACAAGAACAATCCACCTGCATGCAAGTATAGACTGCACAAAGAGAAAATATATTGCCAGAAATGTACAATGAAATATTTGTAACTAGAACAGCAATGCATCAACCCAACATCACAATGCAATATGTGCTCAACCATATGATACGATACAATACCAAAGACTGAAGTAGGGGTTCTAAAAGTACAGCCTAGTGGAGAAATGTATTTCCACAAGAGCTTAACTACACACTCAGACTCGTACATACAAACAAAAATTACCCCCGTAATTTTACATTAATTAACATCGTGCATTCCCATGCAATGTGTAACATCCTACGTACAAACTATTGACCATGTACATTCAAAATTGTTTACATACGTGTCATAACACGCATGTGTACATAATAGCTCAGGTGGCATGTTGTATTGGTGCCACATCAGAACTATTGTCTACAGCTTGTAATGAAATTATAAAAGTGATGTTCACACTTCCTCATCAAAAACGTTTTTGCCAATGTAAAAATAATAATAATAATAATGATAATAAGATAAGAGTTTATGCTCACTCAATAAAAACTTTGACCTAGAAGTGCCATTGGAATTCATCAAGTTAGAAATGAATATCTTCTTTTTCGATCTGATTCCTTCCATGTTTTCACAGATAGTGTTTATAAGAGGAGCAGATTTGGCTTTAAAGTTGATGAAGTTATATGTAGATATGATTGTTGCGCATTTTGAGATTAGTGCCTCCTTGAAACAAGATAAATCCATCCCACATCAGTCTTGAGAATCATCACATTTAAATACAAATTCCATGAGAAATCTCTTTGATTTGGCATCCTAATATGTCTTTGAGAATTTTGAATACGTGATTATTTCCTATAAGAGCCAAAACTTTGTCATCTCTCCTCATAATTTGAGTGCGAATTGTCAATAAGCTGATTGTCAATGATGAGGGCATTGATGATTAGGATCTCTATAAGGTTCACTTTAATGTGTTTTAGAATCATATTGAGAACAACCATTCATTATTTTAATTGTATTATCAATGCTTTCAACAACATTTTCTATTTGCTTCATAGTTAGCAAAAATCTTATGTACATGCTTAATCTCACTTGTCGAAGATCCTTTATAGCTAGCAACTTTAGATTGATATTCAAATTCTTGACTTCTATGAACAAGAATTGATTATGATTCTTCGAATGGACAATGTCTTTACCCTTGTCCAAAAAATATGTTATCAACAGCTTGGGATGGCTTTGTGAATTTGGCATTCTTCTACACTTACTTTGCATTGGCACATGAATACATAGTTACGAAAAATCCCGATTGAATCCTGATCCATCTGATTTTTTCCAATTCAGCAGGGTTGTTGATTCAAATCACATTGGAATCCCAATTTTTGAAAAAATCAACGATTTTGTCCAAAACAATTGTGATATGGGTGAAAAAAAGCCTTTTTTCAATGAAAATTTGCATTTTCTTCCATTTTCTTTTTTTTGCTGATTTTTACCCCTTTTTTTTGCCAATTCCATAATTTTCCTGATCCTTTTTCCATGCCGATTCCAATTTTCTTGACTATGCATGAATCTATTGAAACAAAATTTACTGTTCTAGAATCAATGATGCTTTCACTTTATTCCTAGCTAGAAGATTTTTGTATCTAATAATCAACGATGTTACTATTATTGTGAAATTTCAGATGCACAAAAGAGGATTTCAGTCATCAATTTAAACAACCAGTTGTTGAACCTCAGACTACACTATATGCAGTCTTACTAAACTTCACCTCTCCCTTCTCATTAACTACTGTTTACGTTTTTTTCCCATAACCCAATCATCAATGAATTTTTGCATAACATACTACTTGAAACCTCCCTTGCCCCCACTTCCTTTTTTTCTTGTTACTAAGCTTCTTAATGCATAGCATGAACCATGTAGACAATCTTACACAAGGATGTGATAAGAGCATTAAATGTTGAAACTGTTGGAATGAATCTTGCTCCCTTTATTTCCTCATACACCTCCAGTGCCTTCTGCCAATTTTTTGCCTGCAAAATAAAATAAGGAACCTTATAGAGGAATCAGAGTCATACAAAAATGATGCTCCACAGAAAAGGATTCTAATCTTGTATTTATTCATACAGTTGGAGTAAAAAATATTGCTTGAAAATTCCAATGTTCCTAAGAGCATAAAGATTTATATTGCATATCTGTTTAGATTAAAGTTTTAAACTATCAGAAGCTAAATCCCAAACTAACTCAGCAGTTTAAAATTTTAAAGCTTGGAAGAAACAAAAAAACCATTATGCAGTCAGAGAAAATAGAGCGTCCATTAGATAGATAAGATGAGATAGTCCTATTAATGTCCATGGTTGACCAAAACAGGCCAATGGGACTCACTGCAAATAATCCTTTACACTGCACTGTAGCAACCAAGAATAATGTACTAACAGGATAAACTGACTAGATAGATAATTTTATTAATGTCCAAAGATGACCAACATAGGCCAATGAGACTCGTCAAAAAGAGTTGTCATAATGCACTGTAGAAATCAAAAAGCACTACAAAAATAAGCTAATATAGAGTAAAAAAACTAAGGTAATAAGCTAAAGAAAACTACACAGGATAAGATAATAAAATAATTTTTTAATGTCCATGGGTGACCAAAGTAAACCAATGAGACATTTCAAAAGGAGCTGTTACAATGCAGTTTAGCAACCAAAAAGTACCATGAAACTAAGCTAAACTAGAGTAAAGAAATTAGCATAAACTATACTAAAATGGAACAACTATATGGGATTAAAGTGGAACACAAGCATAAAATTTTTCTTTTGATTAGTATAGAAGGGGTTTTGAAAGGGTCCCCGAACCTTTTACAATAGGAGAATCCCTTCAAAACTTGGCCTAAGACCAGCAATACAGGGACAAGAACGACTATAAAGCACTACAACTGGCTACCCATCACCAAGTGAACCAGCTACAACTTGATACAAGAAACAAAATTAGAACAGCGCTGGTGAGCCCCCCAGCCAACCAACACTCCCACACGGTTGTGCACAAAACCTTTCTTCATAAACAGTAAAAGCTTACAGAGCATTAAGAAGCATGCATTGCTAAATAATTGAATAAAGCCTTCGAGAAAATTGTCTCTCCAAACAGACAGGCCATTGAGACTTATAACCAGGTTTGCCATAAAGTCAGTGTGGCAATTTCTTTCTCTGAAGATATGCTTTATCTCCCTATCCTCTCTAACCTGAAGAATTCGCCTAGATTCCATAATCACAGCCTCAATATTCCAATCGGGGACTGAATCATCTTTGACCAAGTTTATAATATTAAGCAAGTTTCCTTCAATGCAAACTTTTTAGTACCCAATCTTCTCCACAAGCAGGAGACCTTGGTAAAGGGCTCTGGCCTCCGCAACATGGCAAGTTTGGATATCTAAGAATTCGGCATACGCCAACAGAAGCCCATCTTTGTCATCCCTAAGCACCCCACCAGCACTAGCATTATTAGGATTACCCTTTGAAGCTCCATCAAAGTTCAGTTTAACCTAGCTCGGAGAAGGAGGTTCCCACCTCACAAGGGCCCAAGGATTAGGACCAGGAAGACCAACAACCCTATTACTCTGTTGAAAGCCAATTTTCCTTTCGATCTCAGCCTCCTCAAATCTGCCCTCCTACAAAGCCAGAGGACACATTCTCCAGGGTGGAGGCCAAGGCTCTGGCACAAACAGAGGCAGGATCTCTTTTGAAGTTTTTAATAATTCTACTATCCCTCTCCTTCCACACCTACCAGAAAAGATGCAGCAAACAAAAGTTCCAAAAACATTTCGGCCTTGGAGAGTAAAAAGGAGATGACAATTGAATGCAAACATCAACAAGTGAACTCGGCACCACCCAACTCAATCCCAAAAAATTAAAAACAAAGTTATGAAATTCCATAGAGAACGAGCATTGAAAGAATAGATTAATTGTCTGTTCCTCATTAGCTCCACAGAGGCAGCATCTGTTCGGCATCGACCAACCTCTTTTTTTAAGATTTTCAATGGTCAAAATCTTATTCTGAGTTGCCAACCAGAAAAAGATATTCACCTTTGGCGTTAGACCCTTAAGCCATACTTTGAAATGTGGGACCCATGGCAGCCAGCAGATTGTAGGCAGACTTGAATGAAAAGGAACCGTTATTTTCCCCTACCTAGAAGATCTCATCCTCTTTATTTCTTTGTTTAATGACCTGAAACTTCAACTTATTAGCAATTAGAATCCAAGCTTCAAGTTCAACATTGTTGAGAATAGACTCGTCTAATGATTTCCAAACCTTCAACCTATTAACCACCTCGATAAAGTCAGCCACCTTAGACCCAAAGACCAATCTGGTCCTAGGCTCTAAACATGCCTGATTTGGTATCTACGCAAGGGGTTGGTCCATCGGCCAAATATCTTTCCAAAAATCAATCTTGAGTCCATCACCCAACCTCCACCTACAACCTTTGGAGACTAGCGCCCTTGACTTTTGCAAACTCAACCAAAAGGCTGAACCAGAAGTCAGTAGAGGATCAGCAATCAAAAAATTCTCCTGTCTCAAGTATTTGGCCGACACAATGTTGACCCAGCTAGTTTCAATTTGATTTGCCAACTTCCATCCCTGTTTTGCAACCAGAGCCTTATTCATCTGCCTAATGTTACGGAGACCTAAGCCACCATCCTTTTTAGGTCTGCAAACTTGCTCCCAACCAAGTGAATTTTTTTCTTCTCATCAGAACCGGACCAAAGAAACGACTTTTGAATATGTTCGATCTTCGATAAAATCATGTTAGGAATTCTGAATATAGATAAGAAGGTGGTTGGAATGCTTTGAAGAGTAGACTTTACCAGGGTAGCCTTTCTGACTTGACTGAGGAGGGATCCTTTCCATCCGAATAGCTTCCTCTGCAATCTTTCCACCAAGCATAAATTACACTAAAGTAAAATTACAATATAGCACCAGATCTCACAAATCTGGGGTGGACCCTAAAAAAGGTGAACCTTAAAAACATTGTAAGTGGTGAAGTGAAGGAACCAGCAACCAAGGAAGAAGAGTTCAAGTGGATACACGAACCAAGGAACCTAGAGACCCTCAAGATGATGCTTCTAAGCTTAATTATGAGCTACACTTACAAAGCACAACTCCGATGTCAAACTTTTCACGGTAGAAATGAAAAATCTTAGTACAATTTATTCTAGGAGTATGCCAGATGAAAGCCAGAACATTCAACTCTGCCATGATGAGGAAACACAGAATAAACCTTAAATATCTTCCTAGATATAAAGGCTGCTTACAATGATATTTTTATGTATTCACCATAGTGACCATACTATAACAAAAAAATTATTATCTGCAAGGTCTGCTGAATACATGAAATACATGTAAAAGCAACCAAGCATAGCTTGTCAAATTACAGGACCATTATGATTGAACATGTATTTGCTAAATTATATTCCATGGTTTAAAACATGAAGCTATTTGAACAGCTGGAACAAGGTTATTCTAGAGTGCAAAGGAAGGCATTCTTCAAGAGAGATTTCTAGATGATCACATTTTTACTCTTAGATGATATCATCAAGCCCCTGGGACAAGCTCCTCTATAGTCTCCTACCATTCATAGACTTGAGGAAGGCCTTTGACACAATACCCAGACACTCACTATTCTAGAGAACGCTAGACTTGGTCACATTCCCAAGTTCCTCATTACAGATACTATGAGGCACTAAAAGACAGTGATCAGTGGGTTATAAAAAACCATGCGTTCTTTGATGAGATGAGTGCCAATGGTGTCAAGTTGGTATTCCCTCCCTTAATGACTCTCTTTTGTGTATACATTGATAAGCTTGAAGATTTCATTTGGCAACATACTCATGGAGAAGAGGTGTCTCTTGTGTTATATTACTCTTTGCTGATGATGTGGTTCTCCTTGCTAACTCTATCAAGAGTCTGTATTAACAATTGGATGCACTTGCCTAGTTTTGTGATCTTCAACAGCCTAGTGTCAACCTTTATAAACTACGATTATGATCACATTTCCAAAAATGCCTCTCCAAGTTCTAAGTTTTCTAGAAGGACAAAAATATTGAGATCACAACATCCACTTATACAGGGGGGCAGTTAATAAGTTCCTCCCTTAACCTCAATCCTGTCTCTCAGTTATGACTTTGTTTGTAATATATATACCTCTATTTGGGTCTTTGAATCACAATATTTTTTTAAGACATTTTCAAGATATCCCCTCCAAGATTTGGTGCTTTAATCATAAAATTAAGCTCATAATACTCACTATGTCCAAGGGTTAGGGGCCCATATTGGGCCATATTCATGGTGTCTGCATTGAGAAGATGGCAACTAGAAAACTGTAGCACATGATCTATGCAAACAAACAACTTCACAATGCACTATCCAAACCCAGTTCACAGCCCACCCACTTTACCCGGAGAGCATTTTCAGATTCACCTCCTATTGTCGTTGGCGTAGGTGCATAGGGAGAGAGATGCTTCTATAAATTCTCCTAACCTGAGAAAAGTCAGAACATAAAGACCACCATGCTTTGTAGTACAGCAACAGTATTCTTGAAATGATGGTACAGAAAAATATTAGACAGCAACAAACATTAGCAGAAATAACCTATAGATGCACAATAAAATATTCCCAGAGACGAGAAATATCAACAAGAAGAGAACATCTTCATTGATATGTGCAATACATAACAGTACAGCACTATCTTATCACCATCAAGCACGATCAATACACAACAATGATGCTCAACAGATGTTCAACTATTCTCATCTAATATATGCTATCAACCCTCAAAATGTAATGGGTCTACAAATAACAAATTTGGCAAGGGAGGTAGTTGTGTAACTACAAATTTGACCTTGTACCTGTCCACCAACTAACAACTACCCATTACATGACAAATGACTTACATATGTGCATAACACTAAACACTTACCACATTTGCTCTTACATGGAGACTTTCTAAAAACATTTTGCATACATATTACATCAATACATGATTATTTACAATACATCAAATAAAACTACACACAATCAAAAAGTACATGTGTTCTCATGCCCGTATGCATCCAACTAAGCCCAAGGTGGCACTTGTGACGAAACCGCATCAAAACTAGCTGCTACGTCTACCCTTGCCTCTAGATTGGTTGACATCCTTGTCGCCTACATTTGCTTCCCTTGAGGATTAGGCTGCTGAAAAGGAGATGGTTGCAATACTTGGATGGGTTCCACATGCATCCCACGGATCTGTGTCGTGAGTGCATCTATTTTAGTCTTTAATTTGGTAGCATAAGACACATAATGTGCCCACTGAACTACATGATGATGAACCTTCTAGCTCAACTCTTGATTGTTGGCTTCAAGTGCTGCAACCTCCCCTTGTGCATCGGCCAACTAAGCCTGCAATGCTGCTATCTGTTAGTCTTTTACTGATGTCTCCTACTCCAAGCGTTGTATAAGCTCATTGTGCAAGTTTTTCAGTTCTTCCATCTCCTCCTTTTTTCGTTTCAGTTATACTTTGGCCTCCACCTTTAATTGTCGAAGTCCTTCTACTTCTTTTACATTGGCTTCCTTCTGCTTTGCCATCATGTGCAAACTGTTCACCATCTCATGAAAAGTTTGCAACCAGCGAGATAATTCAAAGTGGCATATGTTAGATCCATCTCAGGTGCCAATTTGAACTTCTTTACTTTTGGTGAAGTAGGGTATGTATCGAACTTATCTTCTTAGACATAGACTCCTAGTGGATGACAGTACAAAACCATCATACCTATGGAAGCTCCTTCGACCATGGTTTGGATGCAACCCTCCCCTAGCTCCCATGGTTGAGTCTATGCAATTTGGACCAATTGTCTCATCTTTGACTCATCCCTTTCCCAATTATTCAATTTAGCTACTTCACTCTCCACCCTGAGCATCCAAATTCTACACTAACCAATAGCGCTAGAATCAAACTCCCTATGCATCATGTCCATCACTCTAGACATATGTTTGACGAATTTCTAAAGCTACTCATCAATCATTTCACCCATCAGAGGTGGTTTATTCAACTTTGGATATTTGATCAACATGTGTTCATTGTTGTTGCTCTAGCAATCAGCCTCTTCTTCTTCATCATCTTGGTCATCATCCGAAGCTTCATCATCCTCTTCCTCAGATTTCTTAGAAACCCCCTTAATTGCCTTCCCTTTTTGTTTCTTTCCATTGAGCAACTACTCCTCAACTTCCTGCATCTCCACATTTGTTGTTGATGGTACTTTACTTGATTGGCCAACCTCCATTACTCAAGGTGTTGGTAATTCTTTGGTAAGAATAGCACCCTCCTGTTCAGTCTCCAAGGACACCTCCATGGGCATCTTCCCCAAGGGAGGGGAAGATGTGAATTGTGTTGCTTCCTCTTCATGTTCTCCCCATCGTGTTTCAAGACCTTCCAACTTAATTGGTTGAGATATTGTTCATACTTCAGCTTTTGAACATATCACAGCATCCTATGGTCCCATCTGAATCATGGGTTCAAATGCTCCTCCCATTCCTAGTGCGCCCAAGTCAAACCCTTGTGGGCCCATCTCATCTACATTCTTTGAGGCTATGCTTAGAGCTTCCAAACTAGCTTCGGCAATTTCCTATGTCAACTCATCCACTTACTCCTGATGTAGCTACACTGTCTCTTTCTCCTGTGCAGCTTGATAGCATGTCTCCTCTTTCGGTTGCGCTTCCTTTGCAACCCCTTGTATCTCCATTTGTTTCTCATTTTGCATAGCACCCACTTGCACAATTCCACCATCTTGCCCAAGTGGAACCTCCTGAAAGTCCAATGTGACTTTTTGCACCACTTCTGCACAATCACTAACATCCTAGGTATTGTTATCAATGTTTGTCCCATTGGTGGAATGACCTATAACTGTATATTCTAACTTTGGGTTTGTTCAAGCTTTCGCTACACATTGCCTCCCTGCATAGACTCTATGGCGGGTACATCTTCCCACCACTACCACTATTTGCAAAGCATCTATCAAGTTATATTAACGGCTCCTACAAAGGTATTATCCTCACCGTCTGCTTCGGTTGTTGCTTCTACTTCTCTTTTTTTGCCTCGTCTTTGCTCTCTGCGCTCTCTAACTCTTCCACCAATGCGCTCGTGTCATCGTCATCCTCCATCTCCTCTTTAAAAGAGACTACTAACTCCACAATTGGTGTCATTCTTGCCACTGTTTTTTGTTTCTTCTTTGTTGCCTTTCCTGGCGTACACATCTATGCGATAGATGCAAAATATGTCTATTGGAAAATCGATGATGATCTATCAATAATCGGTAGGAAGGCCCCCATTCTAGTTATGGGAACCCTCCCCATTGTTGCAGCCTAGAACAACAATCCAATGGCATGAAATGCCATGGAAAAATTTTGTCACCCTTAGCATGAACTTGTGGATACGCTCTGCTAAATAGGATGCCCAATCAAACCTTGCTCCATCCATGATTCCTTTACGTATAGAGAATGAGCCACGTGGGAATATCCAAGGCCCACTGTTCGCAAGATAATCTTGACATGACTATGTGCATGGCACAAATGAGTTGGTCTATACTTTGTTGATGAATCTTTAGCCTTCTGCTGCCATGCTTCTTTAGCATCTCCATTTCCTCCTTTGACAGAATTGAATATTTATTGGTGAACTCCCTTAACTTGCAGGGTCTTGCATCCTCGTTGTAGACCAGTTGATTATTTGGTCCAAACAAACCAAATACTTTGTGGAAGTCATTCGTGTCAAATGTTACTTTGTCCTCGTACTTTCTAATTGTGATCTTGCTTCTTTTCCTATCTAAGTCGAACCTATCCAACATCTGCGGCAAGTAATGCTTGAAAAATTCCTTATCAAAGTTTGGCAATTGTATAATGTAATGTCTATGTAGTTGGTTACTCACAATTGTCTTTGCGATTGGTCGTTCCAAACGTTTGAGTGTTGAAGGGGGATAGTCAACAAGAAGGACCCAGCGACTAGATGACATCTTCATTGATGATGTCTCATCAAGGAAAGGGAAAGGACTCATCAATCGAACAACCTCGTCCGACAGCCCAAGTTTTGGCCCGGACACCCTCCGTCGACTACTAGACAGCTCAGGTCAACGACCAAATGGCTCTTGGTCCATTTGTGGGCCAAATGACCTCTCTACATTACAAGGGAGGAAGCTTGAGGACATTCCTTGGGGGCCTAATGGTCATCCCAGAACGTACGGGGGCCTCAGTTGTCCCAAACAGCCTAGAAGGCTTGTCAGCCATCTCAGACGGCCCACTCGAACCGCCCAAGAGACTTGGCAGTCATCTCGGACGACCTAGTGGTTAAATAGCCCAAGAGGCCTCATGGCTTTCTTGGATGGCGTAGGGGACCTAATGGCCCTCCTAGATGAGCCAAGAGGTCGGACGACCTTCCCAATGGCCTAGGGGGATTACTGGCCTACCCACACCCCAGAAGGCTTGACAAATTCATTGAAAGGTGAAAAAGGCTTGACAACCCACCCAAACGGCCCAAGGCAATGCCATCATTAGAACATTTAGAACGTTTTCATGCTCCCTCACTTGTTTGTTCCCTTCATTGGTCGAGGCTCTAGCTCAGTCTCACTCTTTGTCAATGTGTTTGCCCGCATCAACTTCTCTGCAACCCGTCTCCTTTGACAGATTGAAGTTTGTTCATCCATAGCCTCACCATCTAAGATGCTTCATAACCATAGTTCAATCCCAACAACCCTCATGTGTGCAACTTTACTATTTGGCAAAAGGGTTTCCACTCCATCATCTGCATAGGTTAAAGTCGTCATCCTTGCCACACCTCAGCGATGGAAATTTCACACAATAACTGTCTCGAACAGTTATTGTAACCATCTTAGACGGATATTGTAATTGTCCATGTGACTTCTTGTAAAATGCCCAAATTGAAACAACCCCAATACGTAGCAAAATCATCGATAAGCAAATTAAGATATTCTTTAGCAAACTAGCTGGAATGATGGAAAGAACACGCAGTGAGTTTAATGAGAGTGCTCATAAACAATGGTGATTGTGGACATTGAGGATAGAGACAAAAGTAGCCAAATTGGCTAGTTGGGCACAAGAGGAAGCACGGATGAAGAAGTTCGCAGAACTAACACAAACTCAGCCATGAGAACTGGGTGAGGGAAACAGTATTCATAGCATAGCTAGGATGATAGAGTTGTCAGTGGGCACCTGAGTATTGCACTGTCATACACCCTAAATATGCATTTCTGAAGATATGTTTGATTCTTAACCTACCTTGACGACAATAAAGTAGTTCAAAGTAGCACCAAAGATGGAGTCTACATATGCCAAATTGAACTATTTGGCATACTTGATCCAATGCTTGATGGTAGGACTAGAGACCTTCCACGATATGGTGAATAACGCATAGTTGACAATGGGAGAGCAAGCAGTCCATTTGAAGGAGTTGGAGGATGAACTTCAGCAAGTGAAGAGGGAAGAGGAAGAAGGATTGGCTAAGATGACACAAGAGGTAGAGGAACTG
Organism: Wollemia nobilis; assembly: GCA_028583015.1. Taxonomy (NCBI): domain Eukaryota; kingdom Viridiplantae; phylum Streptophyta; class Pinopsida; order Araucariales; family Araucariaceae; genus Wollemia; species Wollemia nobilis. The sequence continues at coordinate 1,696,959 of JAQPPZ010015344.1, forward strand.
AAGAAGAGGGATGAAGATCATGTTCAGCGAATTTGGCAGCTGAAGCAAGAAAAATCTGCAAAAGACCAGTAGCTTTCAGCCAGGGATCAGCAGCTTATAGCAAAGGAAGAAGAAAATAGCATTGAGGGCATGCCCAGTGGAGTTGGAAAGGAGATTGTAGCACTACGCATATAAGTGGGTGCGATATTCAGCCCATGCCACAAGACTGAAAACGAAACTGAGGCCATGAATATGCAGGTTCGAGGGCTAGGAGCAAAACCTGTTAGAGTACAACCCCCTCCACAGCAGTAGAATCCCCAGGAGCAGAAGTCAACGAGGACATCAACCAATCTAAAGGCGAGGGCAGATGAAGCAGCCAATTCTAATGCGGTGCCATCTCAAGCACCACCTTCAGCATAGATGGATGCGTACATACATGAGTACGTAAACAAAATATTAATTATGTAGTTTGTTTTGTCATTTGTAAGTCATAATAGTTTGCATGCAAAGTGTTTGTCATTATGTCGCCATACTGTGCTAAATGGCAAAGTGATTGTAAGCATTTGCCATTATGCACGCATGTTGGTGTCAAAGTACAGAGTTGTTAGATGGTAATTAGTTGTCAGGTAAAGGTTCTTAGTGGCTAGTTGGTGAACAGGAACAAGGAAGTTGCACAGTTATGCAGCTACCTCCCTGCCAGATGCATTATTTATAGGCCCCTTACATTTCAGCGAGAGACATTTTGACATGAGGCTGACATGATAATATGCATGCTGATATATGTTGTAGATTGATGTATATATGCAGACATTGCCGATTACTATTGCGTTCATGATATGTTTTGCTGTTCATATTTGAATATATCAATGACAAATGTGCAGTTTCACTTGATATCTTGTCTCTCAATTCTCTTTGTGCACGTATCTTGAATTGTTATTTATTTCTGTCATTTACTTCTAATTGTTCCTTCAAAGTGGAGTACACACTGTGCTACAGATATGTGGCATTTATTTTTCCACTAGATAAAGAAGATCATGTAGGGGCGATAGAAATGAATTTACATCTAGAGTACGAAACATTCAGCTTCATGCTGAAGGGGAAACAATCCGTGAGTTCTCAACAATTCACGACAGAAGGACCTCTTATGGAAGGGTTCTACATCCCTCACGAGGAAATTTCGGAAGAATACATCATCCAACTGATGGAGAAGGGTTCACCTACAAATCCCAAAGTTGTTCAGGTGAGCTTAAATGAAGGGACCACCCTAAATAATAGAGGAGTCATTAATTTAAAAATAATATGGTTTCCTGCAGTTTTGGGGGGTAAAGCCAAGGTAGGGCTTACAATCCAACAGTTTGACGTTGTGAAGGATAATAGCAAGTTTGTCGAGGAGCAGCAGGAGGAGGAATCATCCCTGCCAAGTAATGACCAGTCATTCAATCACATAAGGATTGGAGTAGGGACTAGTTGTCGATATCAAAGTTCACCATGGGATGAGATAAAAGGTGAGGAAGCTATCACAGTTGCAAAAATCCTAGCACCCACCCATGCTTCCATCCACTTTTTGGCTAAAGAGGAGTGTCTTTCCCAAGGTGGTTTGCATCAAGAGTCAGATAAGAAAGGAATAATGAGAGAGAAAGTTGTTCCAATGGCTCAGACTTCAACATTCACCCATAGTCCTTCTTACTCTTTTGATGAAGAAACATATTACCTTCCAAAGTGCATCTATGAAGCTCTAGAATGGGAAAGAACCCTTGGCAAGGACCCTCCTTATGCACCATTGATGATATCTGACTTGCTATGATTGTATTGATGTTGGAAGATCTCGAATTGGAACGTAGACATTAAGAGGAAAGGAAACTACTTTTCTGAGCCTATCAATTGAATTGACCTACTCAATGAGATAGTTGTTGACAAATCCACGAAAAATGACTCATGATGTACATAATTTTATCAAGAAAAAAATTGTTGAGTGTGAAGCGCGTCCCACCGGGAGGCAATGCGCCTAGCTCCCTACAAGATGCACCTTGTCCAAGCTTGGCACGCCCCACCGAGGTTCTAAGTCATGAGTGAGCCCCGCTCCATGAGCAGTGTGCCCTAACCAGCCATGTGCACTCCCTTCGACTTAGCAAAACAAAATTTAAAAAATGAGGTTTCATCCTATTAAGAAAAAATCCCATTAGGACGTTCAATCTTTTCATTTCCTTCAATCTGTTTCGACATTTTCTTTCCCTTTCATCTTAGACTGTTTGTAAAATAACAATAAAAAAAAAATTAAAAAGAAAAAATTCTTGTTTGAGTGAAAATCTCACAAGAGACGCTAAGGTTCTCGTTCCTTGTCATCCCTTTCTTTCCAAGATTGGTTGATAATCTCTCTGAAATCATTGGTTTCTTTCCTGAGATTGATAAGATGATGCACCAACCTAGGAAAACGATGACAAATCACAAAAACAACAAACAACGCGAGTTGGTGAATGTGGCTCATTCCTACATACCATGGTGGCAAATAAAAAGGAGGATGAGGTCCTGATACCTTTAACAACTTAGGGAAAATAATGGAAGAAGATAAAGAAATGATAGATAACCATGAAGAGAAGAGCACTGGGAGAAAAGAAGGTGCACCCACCAAGAAAGAACCAACAAGAACAAAAGCCACTGATCCAATAGAACAAATTACTTCCACAATCTACCCCACGACCATTTCACCCCCACCCCCTTGTTTCTTCTGTTCCCATCACTATTCTCTCTTCCCCTCTTATTTCTTTTATTCCCACTTCTCAAATCTCTCTCACTTTTGTTGTGGCCATCTCACCTCTAATAAGTGTTGCCTTAGTCCAAGGGTCACAAACAGACTTGCCTACTCTAGTTTTGGGGCCATCCCATTCACCATTACCAACATATAACATCCCATCTAAATTTGTCATGTCGTCATTTTTTCCACCATCACCATCCATGTTTCTTTGGTTCCCCATACCACAAACATCGTTGTGCCACCCCATGTGTCCTCATCTCAACCCTTCTCATCGCCCTTCATCACCCTATTTGTGCCATCACCTCTGTCATCACATCAAACTAGTATCCTCACCCTCATTAGTCCATAGGTCATTATAGGTACGACACTCTTTCCTCTAACAGCATTAGGTGTGTCCAAGGCAATTTGTACTCCATACACACCTTCTGATGCAAAGTGGCAAGCACTTTTGAACCTATTGCCTTAAAGCTAGACAAAGGTGACCCATGATTTTGCAGTTTCATTGTGAGATGGCCTCAATTTTGACTCTGTGCCCAAGAATAAGACACAAGTTAGGATCTTTGGTCAATCAAGATTGATGTCCCCATGAGCTGCCAAAATTTTAGTAGTCGGCTACTACCATCACACTGTGAACATAGATCCGTCGCACATGCTAAGACAAAAGATAGAGTAATGACAAACTCACTGAAAATTGGTTGTGTTGAGTAGTGCTCCCTACTCAGAAGCACTGCGCCCTACACGATGCAAGTGTGCCTTGCTCTGCAAGGTGCATCTCATTCCAAACTAATGTGCCCTACTCCCTATAAGGTGCAACTCGCTCCAAACTAATGTGCCCCACCAGTTACCAATGTGTCCCCCTACCTTAGCCCTTTTGTGCTGATTTTTCTAAGTGTTGAAGAGTAGTGTGCCTCGCAAGTTAAGTAGAGTGCCTCGCTCGAAGGCAATGCTCTCTGCCCAATGTAAGTGTACCCCACTCCAAACTGATACGCCCCGCTACCTTGTTAGACATTTTGTGTTGATTTTTTCTAAGTGTCAAATAGCAATATGCCCCTCTAGTTAAGCAATGCGCCCCACCCGAAGGCAATACACCCCATTTACCAGTAATGCACCCCACTTATCATAATGGTGTTTTTGCCCTTTAGTGCTATGCTTCATCTATAAATAAGTGCCATGTGCTCATTCGTACAAGTCCTTTTGTCTATCTAGCATACTAGACCTACTATTTGAGATCTGATTGTACTTGTCAATTTGAACTGCAATTAATGAAAGACTGAACGGTGTTTGTGAATCAACTGTGTCTTAGACCTCTTTATTCATGAATGTGTAGAATTAATGGCTCCACCCTACTTCCCTTTGTTAGTCTTCTCTCTCGTTTTATTGCAGGTTATTTGAAGATTTCATGCACTGAAGTTTTTGGTCAGTGCCAGATATTCTAATTGGATCAACATTGATCTTGCTATGGCTTTGGCCATATTTACTTTTTCACATTTGCTTATTCTCTCACATTCTTCTTCTTAACAAGTGGAAATCAGATTTATTTGTTTACTTAGGTTATATTTTTACATTGTTTCAGCTAGATTAGTGGGGAACCAGAACAAATCCAAAGTTTGGGAAGAGTAAACCCTTCCCATTCATTTTATTGAAATGTGATTATGAGCATATATCTCATCCAATGATTTCCGTGTTATTTCCGTGTTCAACAACCCCAAGTCAAGCATTTCATGTAGAGGGCACATGGTGTGTACCTTATGGGAAGTTTATTAATAAATAATGATGAGCAGGCCCAAGAAACAAGTGAGTAATCAATAAATACAATGTATTTTTACCCATTTGAGAATTCATCATAGCTATTATGTTGTCTTTATGTCATCATTTAATGCTAATTCTTTTTGCTAGCTAGAGTCAACGTAGGTTCATATCAGTTTGGAGTTCTTTTAAGGACCTCATTGTATCACTATAACTGTACATCAGTCATACAAATATAAAACTCCTTAAGGTGAACACATTTTGACAGTACAAGATCTACAGCTTACATTGGTGCAGGCACCCAACAATGAACTATACATAACACTTGACAAATATAAAACTACTTAATATGAACATATTTTGACAGTACAAGATCTAAAACTTACATTGGTACAGGCACCCATCAATGAACTGTAGATAACACTCCCTGGTGTTAATCCCTGATTTTTTGGATCCTGACAAATTTTGAAGGCAAAATCTATATCTCCAGCATGTCCAGCAACGTCTATCAGTGCACTAAAGAACACCTGCAGAAACAGAGTTATAAACAAAATTTTGAGGGAGCCCTTTCCAGAGACACATAGCGTTCAAAACCATGACAAAGTTCAGAAATATAACTACAATAATTCTAAAAACCAAAATTTCTTTTCTTTGGCTCCCTCATGCTATTGTATTTGATCGTCCTTTCAAGTCCAATTGATTACTTCAGTCATCTGGGTCATTAATATAATTTTTTTCCTTATCTAAAATTCAATTGTCCAAAATTAAGTTTTGTACTAGTATTGTCTTAGTCCCTTATTTGGGAAACATGAAAAAGCCATGGATTTCTCCACCACAAAAACTGCAACACCATACACATGAACTACTTATATTTCAAAAGTAAGTTCAAGAAAGATACCTCATCAGGGCATACTGCATTTTTTCTCATATCATTGTAAACACGAACGGCAAAATCCAGGTCACCATTTTGGCTGCATGCATTCACAGCCATTGTATAAACATCTGCAGTCCCCTTGATTCCATACTCTTGAACCATTTTATAGACTTGCAATGCTCGATCAACCTGCATCCATGTTAAATTTCTAAGGAAAAGCATAAGAAAACTCAGGAATTAAACATGAAAAGCTCGATGAAAAATAAAAGATTACTTGGCCAGATTGTGAACAGGCATTGATTAAGGCTCCAACTGTCACATGATCAGGATCTAAAGGGTGTGGTTCAGCCCTCATCTCAGATAAAATATCAAAAGCTCGATCAACAGCTCCAGCACGGCCACATGCCGTGATAAGTGCATTGAATATGACACGGTCAGGCTTCATTTTCTGAAGCAACAAAGTAGATATCTCTCTCAATGAACTTGCCATCCTCACAACGTTGAATCACATTTTTAGACTTTAATGCAATACCTTTGATCTCATGATTCCATACACACCAAATGCTTTGGCCACTTGTCCAGCTCTTGCACATCCATCAATCAAGGCACCATATGTGTAAATGCTAGGCTCTATTTCAGCGTTAACCATTTCGTGAAAAACCTGAATCCAAGTGTCACTATTTTAGATACGGCAAAAAAACATATAAGGCCGGAACACAGCTATTAAAATTTATGTTCAAAATAATAATAATAATAATATATAATTTATGAATAACAATATTGTAACCACAGATGAAATAACAGAAAGCATAAAGAAAGAAATGACTACTCATGCACTGAATAGAAAACTTTTCCTAACAAAAAACTATAAACAAACAATTTCTAAATAGAAGAGGTTTTAGTGCCTAGTTTTGACATGTGGCCAACAGAAGAGAGTTGTCAGCAACAGCAAACGCAATGAGTCAGGAGCAACTTGAGAATAGTGTACAGACAACTATCACATTAACTTGTATTCATATGAACCAAAACCACCCAAGAACACATATACCACAATGGGCAATGGTTGCTACAAGATGTAAGCAAAAGTGTTTGAAGATTTTAGACGAGGGAAAGAAAGACCCTATACATCACACTGGAATCTACATGACCATCTGGAGATCCAATGGTGATCTTAATGAGGTGGAATGAATGTAGAAGTTTCCTATGACAGTTAAAGGAGTGGCAATGGATTCGTACCTGTACTTGAAGATACCATACACCATATGAGACAACTGAAGGAATATGTGTGGGAGTTCCACCTCCTCCATGACAAAATGAGAGAGTCGCAGAATTATATAACATCAAGTAGAAGAAGGATGAGAACCTCAAATCCTACAACCATTGCTTGAAGAAGCTACTCGTTAAAGTGGAGATTCAACAAGCAAATGGATTGAAAAAGCACTAGTTTATGGATGAACTTCTTCCGAAGTTTCCAAAAAAGATGAAGGTATTTCCACCCACATCATAGCATGAAGTTGTTGACAAGATAATCAACCTGGAGAGTGAAACGAAGCCAATGGATAGCACAAGCTGAGTATGAACAGAGAGTGACTTCAACAGTGACAATGACAATGACAGTCATTAAGAGAAAGTGGGACTGTCTATAGAGGTATTCAAAAAATATATGTTGTGGATGGTCCGTGAAATAAAAGATGTCAAGAAGACAAAAGGCTAACAAGACAATATGGTGCATGGAGTGTCAGACAGAAAGACACACCAATGCCAATTTTCCAAACCGAGCATATTGCAAAATTTGCAAGGTGCATGGCCACTCACTATTTGAACGCCTATTCACTATTGAAAGCAAGAAACATTGGACTTGGAACTCCAAAAGGAGGCCAACGAAAAGGCTAGCACCTCCAAGTGTGGCGCAATAAGCGGTAGATACTAGAATAACAGTCAAGATAAGAACAATAACCAAGGTACAAAGACTACTGAAAATCACATACATTATGATACAACCAGAAGGCCTATCATATGATGTCGCAAGTATTAGGAATAGGGACACTTTGTGTGTAATTGTACTAATGCCACCAATCCGAGTGCGTAGATGATGTGCAGATTGTGCAAGCTCGGCAATCATGTAGAGAAAAATGTCCAAGAAGAGGGGGAACTCAGAATGTCAATTTAATTGACATCAAATAACCAAACATGGGGACAAGACACATTCTAGCAATCATTCTACAACAAGCGAAGACAGCTAAATGCCCTGATCCAATCATAAAACAAAAATGATGGCACAAGGCTCATGTGAGTGTTGAGGAAGAAATGACAAAGGAACAAAATGACCAAAGAGACCAAGAGACAGTGATGTAGGCAGTAAAACTGCTTCTCAGAAGAAGAAGAAATAAAAGTTGTACAAAGTTTTGTTTGCAATTTTGGTAAAAGTAAAATTTAGATGAAATGTACATGAAATGATGTTAAATGAAATTAAAGTGAAATTAGGCAAAATTAGAATGAAATGTACATGAAATGAAATGTTAATAAAGTGGCACTTTAGACCTTCAAACAATTGACAAATTCATGCAATGTTGGATACGGGGTGGCAGTTGTAATGGTGCACTGTCTCGGGGACCGCTTGAAACGGCCCGGGCAGCCATTAAAAAGCCCCCCCTCCTTCATTTTGCATCATCCATGCATAATCTAGCATGTATGGAGAGAGCCGATTGCTAAGGCGTATGGAGAATAGTGTCGTGCATGACCGTATACCTGTACAAGGATTGCATATTTGTATTGTTGTTACAGCCATTGTATTGATGTTGTCTTGCTGATTACAATAGACATTGAACCATAATATGATGCAGCCATTGCAACTTATTTGCAGTCTTTGTTATTGCCAATGGATGTGATTGTTAGGATGATTGGATGTTGTATTCATTAGTGTTATAGGGTGTTCAATCTATTGTTTAGTTATAGGACTGCTAGTGTTTGCATTGCCATAGGGTTGTTAGTACTTGCAAGTTGTAGAAATGAAATGAAATATTATTAATGTCCGCGGTGGGCCAAAATAAGACCCAAGGGACTATAAGAAGGACAATAATGACTACCAACTATACAAGACGAAACCCGAAAACCAAGCCAAAGAGAAAGGGAGAAGAAAAGGGAGAGCAGAGGGGGGGAGGGCTGCAGTCCATAAGAGAGGAGTGCATGCCAGGAAGAAAGGAGAGAGAGAAGGAAGGTGGAGGGAGCAGCTATACAACGAAGGATCAAGATCGTTACAACAGTTGCAAGCTATACGACCAGTAGACTGTAAGACAATTAAATTGTACAAGGGCAATATAGGATTGTTGCCACTTTTTTTTTTTTTTTTTAAGCGAAAAACCTCTTGTGAGGCCGCCTTGGTCTGAGAGACCACGAACAGGGGGTTCTACACCGTCAAAGTCACCCGGGAGTCGCACCCGACCCTGCCCGCACCAACATTATCAATTGGATTTTGGATACCCAATTCAGCTTTTTGGTAGGGTGGAGATTTGAACCTGGGACCTCCCTTGGACGATTGCCCTCTCCTCTCCAACTCACCTACAACACCTGGGTTAGGATTGTTGCCACTTAGGATTAACTGTTGTATTGTGATTTTGTACGTGTGACTACCGTACAAATCACTACCATATGCTAGGATTGAGGATTACTAGGACTGTCTTGTACTGTGTCGTACGAGGGATTGTGTTGTACGATAATTTGGAACGTACAACGGTATAGAGGAATTGGATTGCATGAATTATACCCTACAACAGTTTGTGTTGTACAACGAATTGTATCGTATAGTTGAGACCGTACAGTCTCAAGGAATGTCGTACGACTGTGTCAATAATCTCATGACTGTAGTATTGTTCAGTTCCTAAATGTTTTGCCATCTCATTACTGGGAATACCGCCACTCGTGCTACAAGTGACAACCACATCCGCATGTGATGAGTAGTCAAAATCATGAAGTCTAATTAATCAACCTTTGTAGTCAAGTATACCAATAAAGGTGTTGACATTGTTAAAGGCAATTCCCGACTTGCACGCCACCATCAAGGAGATGGTGCAAGGGCCAAAATGTAAGGCAAACAATGGCATGACAACATCGCCAAAAGGAATCGTTGTCGCCAAGGATCATTTTATCAACCCGACAGTCACAATGATTGATGCAAGGAAGCAGTCAACACTACTAGATCTTGATATAGTGGGCCAAAATTTGTCGTTCATCATAGTGGATAGAGAGTCAAGCATGAATGTAATCCAAAAGAAGATCCGACGAAAGTTAGGTGCGCAACTTTATGGTCACCGAATTTCCAAATTCTAGGAGTTGACCACTATGGCATTAAAAATGAAGGTCACCATTGCTCAACAAACTGTCCTCCACTTCATAGTGATAATATTGTAGGAGGTCGCCTATTACACCTTGTTGGCTCATCGCTAGTTGAGGATGGTAGAGGTTAAGTACAATTAGGAAAAAGACTACATAACGTTCAAGAAAAGGCATCATAGACATATCATTGAGGAACTAGTTGGTAAGCAAGGATCTTGCATCCTTGGATAAATTCACTATCTCCACATCCAATGATGAAGAAAACGTGAAAACCTACATGGAGTCAAATGATGATTGTGTTCTTGAACTTGAAGAGTGCACAAGGATGAGGATCGCTCTAACAACGGTCTCCTTCATTGGCAGATGGAAGATTACCAAGTCTTCCAACTAGGATGCTCGTGTCTAAACATTGAAGAGGATAAGGGCACAAACAATGCGGGGAAAGCAATCGTACTCGACATCTTTGAGGTTCACGAATCAAGCGAAGGAAGAAGAGAAGTCATCATTTCCTTCAAATTTTGAATCATACAACGTTGGTGATGCACATATTGATGAATATCCAACATAATCGTTAGATGCAAACAAGGTGACTAAAGAGCAAGACCCCATCAAGTACAAAGGACCACAAATGTTGTAAGTAAACTGTTGGGAATAGGTGTCATACACCTTTCAAACATTAACTATCATATGTCTTATGTTAGGAGTATATATAAGTAAAAAAAACTGGTGAACTATACCATGGATTTATTGCAGGACAGCTGCAATATTGCAGGTCTATTTCTAGCACTGTGCACTGTAGGACAGCTGCAATACTGCAAGTCTATTTCCAGCACTGTGCACTGCAGGACTGCAGGTCTATTTCCAGCACTGTGCACTGCAGGTCTATTTCCAACACTGTGCACTGCAGGACTGCAGGTCTATTTCCAGCACTGTGCACTGCAGGACAGCTGCAATACTGCAGGTCTATTTCCAGCACTGTGCACTGCAGGACAGCTGCCTTACTGCAGGTCTATTTCCAGCACTGTGCACTGCAGGACAGCTGCAATATTGCAGGTCTATTTCCAGCACTGTGCACTGCAGGTCTTGCAAGTCTATTTCCAGCTGTGTTACTGCAGGTCTATTTCCAGCTTTGCTGATAAATAGGACTGAAGAAGTGGATACTTTAGGAAGGAATTGTATTGTAAAAAGCAGATTGTTGATTACTAAATAATACAATTTTTGTGTGCTCCTTGATTGCTGGGTTTTTCCCGAAAGGGTTTCCCAGGGTATATGTTGCTTCTTGTGTGAGTGTTGCATTCATTCTTATCTTGTGAATATCTCATTGCAAAGTTCTCTAAGAGAGGGCCTTGCAGAAACTGAGTTTTATGTGATTTTGCTTGTTGAATTAAAAGTCTAGGCCTGTTTTTGCACTACTTTCCTCTAAATATTAAGTAGGAGGTTGTTCCGCATTTGTCTAACTTCCTTTCAATTGGTATCAGAGCTTGGCCAACTTTTGAGATCCTTAGTTAGGAAAAAAGATTTTTGCTATTAATCTTGGTTTGAGTGAGAGCTGTGCATAGGGGAAGTGATTTTATTTCAAGATGGCAAATACATCACGATTGAAGATAGAAAAATTCAATGGTACAAATTTTGAGCTATCGAAGCTTAAAATGGAGGATATGCTCATAGATAGAGATCTATGGGCTACAATTTCTGGAATTCAACCCGTGTCTATGATGGATGAAGACTGGACAGTGATGGATTGGAAGGCACGGAGCCTTATTCGATTATGCTTGGCCGACTTCGTGCTCTTGAATGTGAGTGCCCTACTACAAAAATCTTGTGGGATACATTAGCTTCAATCTACCAAGCCAAATCCCTTGTGAACAAATTGTTCCTAAGAAAGAAATTGTATTCCCCAAGGATGGGGAATGGAGATTCCATAGTAGCACACTTGAACGAATTCAACATTATTATTTAGCAGCTCAAATCCGTCGAAGTAAAAATGGACGAGGAGGACCAGTGTATCACTTTACTATGTTTCGTTACCCTATTCTTAGGACAACATAGTAATGGCTACCAACTCCACTAGTACCAAGTTGAAGATGGAGGAGATAGTCTCTACCTTGCTTTCAAAAGAGATGCGGAGGAAAACCACAAAAGACGTCAAGGATGTGTTGGTTGTTCGTGGCAAAGAAAGGAGCAAGAGGAAGAAGATAGTTGGTCAGTCCAAGTCCAAGGGAAGATCCAAGACTACCACTCTAACAAAGATCAAATGTTGGAATTGTGGGAAGAAGGGGCATGTGAAGAAAGATTGCAAGGAGAAGAAGCATAAGGACAAGCATGAACCCTATGAAGATTCTGATTCTAGGTCTTCTTGGGAGGATGCAGGAGATGCATTCGTGGCTGCCTTTTCCACTCACATTAGGGATGTTGTTTGGCTGATTGATTCAAGAGCGTCATACCATATGACTCCACATTGATAGTACTTCATGGAGTACCAAGACAATGATAGTGGGAGTGTGTATTTGGGGGACAACTCTCAAATGGCATGACCAAGACCTTGACCAATGTCTTGCATATTCCTGGTTTGGCACGAAACCTCATTTCCATGAGTAGCCTGAATGACTTGGGTGTGCAAGTGATCTTTAACAAAGGAGGAGTCACTATGGTTTGCGGATCAATAGTGCTTGCTAAAGGAGTACGTGATGGGACATTGTTTCGTCTTGATGCTAAGACAATTGCATGCAACAGTACATCAGCTCTAGATAGCAAATTATTGGCGGATAAGACTATGTTGTGGCATTATAGGCCTCGTTGACAGGATAAATGATGTTTCCATTGATTTCGAGTTTTGTGAACATTGTCTTAATGGAAAACAGAAATCTGTTAAATTCTACTCGAGCTCTCATAGATACATGTATTTACTTGATTTAGTGCAAAGTGATGTATGTGGTCCAATTGATGGACCTTCATTATCTAAATCGTTGTATTATGTATCTTTCATTGATGATCAAAGAGTTTGATAAGTTCAAAGAGTTCAAAGCTCTTGTTGAGAACCAAAAAAGTAGAAAGATTAAGTCTCTCAGAACAGACAATGGAGGAGAGTTTTGTAGCAAATAATTTGATAGTTTTTGCACGGAGCATGAAATTAAGCTATGTAAGACAACCCCTTGTAAATCTCAGCAAAATGGAGTTGCTGAAAGGATGAACAGGACACTGATGGAGAGGGTTAGGAGTATGCTAAGCAGTGCTGGTCTAGAACAAAATTTCTGGGCTGAAGCAGTTAGTACAGCATGTTACTTGATTCACAAATCACCTACAACAGCTCTTGTTGATGAAACCCTTATAGGGGTTTGGATGGGCAAAAAGCCCTCATTGAGACACCTTAGAGTGTTTGGCTGCGAGGCATATGTGCATGTGCCTAAGGTAAAGAGATTGAAACTTGATTACAAAGCGAAGAAATGTATCCTCATTGCCTACAGCAATGAGATAAAAGGATACAAGCTTTGGAATCTAGTCACAGAGAATGTTATTTGCAGCCAAGATGTGATCTTTAGGGAGATCAAGGATTCTTCAAAAGAGGAGCAAAGTAAAACATCAAAACAAGTTGTGCAATTTGAAACAAAACAAACAAAGAAATTGCACATGGAGATGATGGTATCCATGATGATGATGATGAGCATGATGTTCATGATAGGCCTGATGAGGAGTAACTTTTGGATAGTAATAACGAGTCCGATGAGGATCAAGAGCCTCAACCTCAACCCCATTGGGTTAGGAGGTCCACAAGACCAAGAAAGCAACCAAATAGGTATAGCCGACCTGGTTTAAATTGTATTTTTGCTTTATCTACTAACATTGATGAGCCTGGAACTATGAAGGAGGCAATGGAGATGAATGACAGTGAGTCTTGGAAGATGGCCATGGATGAGGTGGTGGCATCTCTAAAGAAGAATGCCACATGGGACCTAGTTCAATTGCCTAAAGGAAGGAAACTTGTTGGCTGTAAATGGGTTTTCAACAAGAAATTCAGTTCTAAGGGCAAGGTAGATAAGTATAAAGCAAGGTTGGTTGCTGAGGGATATTCCCAAGTGGAGAAAATAGATTTCGGTAAGATCTTTTCTCCAGCTGCAAAGCTTACATCCATTAGATTCCTCTAATCTGTTGTTGTTGCATTTAATTTTGAGGTTGAGCAAATGGATGTAAAGACAGCTTTCTTGCATGGAGAGTTAGAGGAAGAGATCTAAATGAAACAGCTAGAACACTATAGAAAAGGGTAAGGAAAACTTAGTTTGCAAGTTAAAGAAATCTCTTCATGGTCTTAAACAGTCTCCTCGAATGTGGTATAAGAAATTATATTCTTCTATTTTGAGGTTGGGATTTGTTAGATCCAAATCAGATCACTACATTTATTATAAGCAAGAGGGTGGTCATTTTATTGTTATCACTTTGTAAGTGGATGACATGCTGCTAATTGCTAACAATAAGAATATCATTAAGGTCTTGAAATCTCAGCTTTCACGACAGTTTGAAATGAAGGATTTAGGAGCTGCTAAGTTTATCCTAGGGATGGAGATAAGAAGATATAGAGCCAAAAGAAAACTTTGGTTAAGTAAGAGAAAGTATGTTAACTGTGTTTTGCAGTGTTTCAACATGAAGAATTGCAAACCAACGAGTGTCCCTATTTCTATGGGGACAAAAACTTTTGTTGAGCAGTGTCCTTCTACACCTAGAGAAATGGAGGACACGAGTCGTGTACCCTATCCTAGTGTGGTTGGGAACCTCATGTATGCTATGGTTTGCACCAGACCGGACATTGCCCAAGCAATGGGAGTCTTAAGCCGGTTAATGGCAAATCCTGGAAAGGGTCACTGGGCAGCACAGTGAAGAGGGTTTTCAGATATCTTCAAGGTACTTCAGATTACTCTATTTGTTATAAGGGATCGTTGACAGCCAAAAATTTCACAAGCAGCAACTAGACATATAAGGGATCCAAGGATTTGTGGACTCAGATTGGGCAAGAGATGTTGACAGCAGGAGGTCAACCAATGGATATGTGTTTAGCCTGTTCGGTGGTGCAATTAGTTGGATGAGCCAGCGGCAGGCTGTTGTTGCTTTATCCACTATAAAGGCAAAGTATATGGCTGCTGCTCATGCCAATAAGGAGGCAATCTGGCTTCGGAATTGTGTTCGAATGTTGGGCTGAGTCAAGGAGCAGTAAAAAATAACAGTGACAGTCAGAGTGCTATCGCCTTGGCAAAGAACCCTACATTCCACACACGGACAAAGCAGATTGATGTGCAGTATGATTTTGTTCGTGACATGGTGGAGGATAGGAAGGTTATGCTTGAGAAGGTGGATACTTCAGTAAATGTTGTAGATGCTCTAACAAAACCTGTCAGCATTGAGAAGTTCAGATGGTGCTACAAGGGTATGGGCATTTCTCTCCTTATCAATTAGTTCACTCTTTTGTTGGTGTTTCTCTTTTGCTCTTGTAAGGTATATGACAAGTGAGAGAATGTTGGGAATAGGTGTCATACACATTTCAAACATTAACTGTCTCATGTCTTATGTTAAGAGTATATATAACGAAGAAAAACTGGTGAACTATACCATGGTTCACTGCAGGACATCTGCAATACTGCAGGTCTTGCAGGTCTATTTCCAGCTTTATTGATAAATAGGACTGAAGAAGTGGCTACTTTAGGAGGGAATTGTATTGTAAAAAGCAGATTGCTGATTACTATATAACACAATTTTTTAGTGCTCCTTGATTTCCGGGTTTTTCCAGAAAGGGTTTCCCAAGGTATATGTTGCTTCATGTGTGAGTGTTGCATTCATTCTTATCTTGTGAATATTTCATTGCAAAGTTCTCTAAGAGAGGGCCTTGCAGAAATTGAGTTTTATGTGATTTTGCTTGTTGAATTAAAAGTCTAGGCCTGTTTTTGCACTACTTTCCTCTAAAGATTAAGTAGGAAGTTGTTCCGCATTTGTCTAATTTCCTTTCATAAACCTCAGAGAGACTAATGAAGAGAAATTCATCAACTATGATCCAGCGTTTCGAGGCCTCGTTTACCACACATAAGCTCAATCAGCACCTGTTCCTATGGACCAGCCTACCCCCACATTCCACCAATGTAGCCAGTAGGGATGCCAACCAGTTTACAAGAGAGGGTAGATGTAGGTGGCATATCAGACATGGTACCAACTAATGTGCCACCACAGTAGTAATTCATCGAGTGTGTCCATGACATATGCAGGCAGTTTTTTTTTTGTTGTTGTTGTAACATACACACCCACCGCATGGTTTGAACTTGGTTCTCCTTGATGAGAACCCAAAGACATACCAATGCGGTGTCCCTTTCAGGACATATGCAGGCATTTTGACTCATATATAGTCTATAGTTTTGACATATGATTTTATGTGTAGGTTGTCCCACATGGATGCAAAAGGGGTTATTTTTCACTTTTGGAAATACAAATATCAAAGGATCGTTAGCAGTTAGACAGTTACCAATTGTCTACACCAGTCATCCTCGCCTATATACATCCCTTGCTTTCTTGTTGGGATTATTAGATTTAGTTCAAGATTTTGCAGATATTGGATTCATTGTACATTGTGTATGTTTGGTAATCTAATGTTCATTTCGTTCTATCATTGTTGTGTATACCAATGGATTGTCTTAGTGATTAATCTTAGCATATGTTTGTGAGTATTTCTTTCTTTGCAATATCACATTATTTCAGTTGTGTACGTAGTACCAAACCATAGTGCTAAACACTTTATCTTAACTCATTACCTTATCACCATCCCCTTCATCCATACAGATGATATTGATTCCTAGTTTACCCTATTGCACTACCATTCAATGACATTTTCTTGTGGATTTCATCCCACCATTCTTGGCAAGCTATTAACCAAATCCATAAAGCTAAGGACGACTCCGGTCCAAACAATTAAAAGATCATTATAAGAGGGCACGTATTTGCTGAGCTATATGCCAAACCACTAGACATTAAGCCCTCCAAGCAGCTTGAGAGTGATGGCTCTACAGCTAAAGGGCTGGCTGGTTTTGTAAAGGATTTTAGAATATTCATATCTTCACTCTCAACACTATCAATGAGGAGGCTCAAGCTAGTCCTCTAAGGTCCTTTGTTATGATGTTCATTTTAGAAAGGCTTTTGACACAATGCCTCATAACTTGCTATTACAAGGATTAAGCAACAATGTATTGTTTTCCCGACTCTCTTTCGGAGGGTGTATGGATGAGCTTGAAAATTTCGTTTGGTGTCCCACTCACAAAAAGAAAGGATCTCTCCTACAGCACGTTTTGATTTCCATAATACTCTTTGGATGATGTCATTATGTTTGTTCACTCCAGTGAGGGTCTGCAAAGAAAGTTGGATGCACTTGCTCTGTTTTGTGACCTTTGACAGTTAAGGGTCAACCTTGGCAAGGCTAAGGTTATGATCTTTAATACCCCCAAAAATACACACTCCAAGTTCCAATTCTGTTCCAAAGGTAATACTGTGGAGATCACAACATTCTACACATTAGGTGATTCAATTCTCATGTCCATCGTTTAATCTCAAATCCACTTCTTAATTATGACTGTATAAGAGGTATGCAACGCTCTGTTCTTGCACAACAAATGTTTTCATATACATTCTTAGGATATCCCCTTGAAGATCTGATCCTTTGACTGTATTGTCAAACCCAAAAATATTTAGGAGGCTGTGGTCTAGGGGTCAAGTGCATGATGTGTTGATTGGGCACATGAAACAAAAACTTGCAAGAATTTCCAAAAATGCAGGTCTGGATGTCAACTGTCCAATTCATGCACATGTACCCAATCACCAGCAAGTATTGGACGAGTTTCCTGGTGAAAACTTGTAAGTTTTGCATTGAACTCAACCTAAATTACCAAGTTCGGGTTCAAGTTCGAAAAGGATAAAATATCCCCAAAATTTGAGAAAATCAGCTATAAAATTCACCATGAAGTTTGAGGGGAAAATATATATATATATATATATATTAATTTAAATGTTTATGATTGATACAAATATGTATAATAAGCTTTACATTTCATACAAGAATGAGATTGACTTGCAAATGCCTTAATAAATGAGTTGCCTTAATATTACTTTGCCCTATTGAGGTTGTTTAAAAGTTATTTTGTTTTAACCTTTAGTTTTGTAGATGTAGAAGGAATTGAGTAGATATGGGAATGAATTGCACAAATGGGACAAGTTCTAGGTTTACATTTTTGTTTTAAAATCTTACTTCCACATGCCTATTATTTATCCAATTATGTTTGTCGAATTTGTTTGTGTAAGGTAGAAAATTGTCAAAATTTGACATTTTTGATCAAATTTGTTGATGACAGTAAAGGACTCAAAATAACCAACAACACTCATTTTTGGATTCTTCTTGCCCCTAAAAACGTAATTCATATTGATTTCATTTACGTTTGATGTGGAAAACATCATTTGATTGAATTCAAATTAGTCATCATTTGCAATTCAATTTTCAAATGTTGGTTTTTATTTTTTTAAGCAAATGCAAGAGTTTTCCTTTCCTTCTTGTGTCTTTTTTCCTTTCTTTAGCTCCTTAATTATTTTAAAAGCTTCTTTGCTATTGTAGAATGGCATGTGCAAAGTGGACACATGAGGGAAGGACCAAGACACTATACATGATGGCCAGCACCTCGCTTGGAAACATGGCAAACCACATCTAATTAAGGGCACAATGTGTTAACAACTCAATACTTTCCTCATAGGATCTCAAAATATATCAAAATAAATATTCACACAATTACATTCATTCAATAACAAACTCACAAAAAATATAATATTGATGAATATATATATATATATATATATATATATATATATATATATATATCAACTCAAGCAATGCAAATACAATGTATTGCAAAGCTCAATTGATCCACTATTACAATGCTTTGTCTTCAATATATACACATTTGATATGAGACTCTTGACCTTTCTACTTTCCACAAACTATTCATCTCCTCAAACACACACGAGATCTAACACTTCATATTTCTCATGGGAGAAAAACCACATAATAATAAATCTATTATTGACTCTACATATCCATATAAGGACAAAGACTCTAATGATTGCACATACTAAATGACAAACTCTTACATAACTCCATACTTACATGACACCTCACTTACATAACTCCACACTTACATGACACCTACTATATACTCAAATATTAATCACACTCTAAACTATTTACATGGTACTCGAAATATTCTTGCATATTACCAAATAATGTAATACTTCAAACACAATGTTGCTCGATTACTTTGGTTTTAAGATGGGAAAAGGCAAATCTTTGACTGCAATGTGAAGCTTGTGACATTGTGGAAGATGAAGCATTGTGAGATGAAAGCCCTTCTGCAATGTGAAGCTTGTGACATTGTGGAAGATGAAGCATTGTGAGATGAAAGCCCTTCTTGGTAACTATGAGGAGAAGAAGATAGAAAGAAGATAGGGAGACAGTTGCAGCGGACACAAATCAGATAAAGATTGCTATATTTCTGGCCTACGAATTCGGCATTCTTCCAATACAAATAGTGGACAAAGCAATTAAATCCATCAGGCTTCTTTATTTCCCCCAATATTTCTTGTGTGCAACTGTCACTCAAAGAAACTGCTTGGATCCCAGAGAACCACCATAAAGGGAGATGTATGCAACTAGTTTTTGATACTTGTGTCAAAAAACCCATTTTGGGAGGCATTGGTATGTACATTAACCATTGTTGATAGAGTGTTTAAGGCACCAACTCATGATTTCATTGTGCCATTGTTGAAGGAAGTTGTTAGAATTTTGACTTCTATAAATGTCCACCGATGGCCAAAGTAGGCCAATGGGACTCATCGAAAAGAGTTGTTACAATGCACTATAGTAACCAAAAAGTACTACAAAACTAAGCTAAACTAGAGTAAAGAATCTATTGTAAACTACACTAAAGTGGAAGGCATAAAATTACAGCCTTGAGGATTACCCAAAAAGGATAAACCCTAACATGTTAAAAGTAATGATGAAGAGAGAGCTAGAAGTCAAGGTAAAACAAAGATAGAAAGGAGCTCCAATGGATCCAAGCACCAACATTAATCTATAGTGGGATGTAAAGTAGAAGCACAATCATCATCATCACCATCCCAAAAGGGCCAACACAAGATCTAATGATGCTCCCAGGAGAATGAATAGGACTAAGAGGGCACAGTTGGGTAATCCTTGGAAGACATAGGAAAACAAAAGAAATTTCGATGCAAAAAGAGATGGTGTATTTTGTCTGATTGGTTGATGGATAGCAGTAATCAAATATTGCTATACTTTCTAGTGGCTTCTAGTGACTTACTGGTGTATTTGAAGTCCTTTGATGCCTCTTGCAAAGTGAAGAATGCAGGAAATTTTTGTAACTTTTTGGAGGGGATGATGCAAAAAATGGGTGTCAAGGATGTCATCCAAGTGGTGATCAACAATGCAACATGTGTGGTTGGGCACTTACCAAGAAGAGACCTAGGTTCAAACCTTGGGGGAAACCAACCCTTTGCAAATGTAATAGTCTGCTCTGAATCCTCTGAGTGTGCGCCAGATCAATGACAACGGTACGAACCCCGAGCGACCGGTGGCCCCCATCTCATGTCGGGTCAACAAGAACGAGACAGATAGGTTTGTTGGGAGCAGTCCCTGTGGTTTGAACCTTGCGCTGGCCAGTTACTAAAAATAGTGGCTGTAATCAACTCTTCTATGTAATCAAAAAAAAAAAAAAAACAATGCAACATGTGTGGCAACAAGGAGGCTTCTTCAAAAGAGGTACCCTACCATTTGTGTAGCCCGTGCACTACCCCTTGCATCAAATAGCATTAGCTCAACTAGTTAGATTCCTCAACTTTCAAGGAGGAGACCAAGATTTGAATCTTGCCAAGCGATACATGCATAATTGCCAAGCTTGTTGTAATACCACCATGTGGTCATGATATAATATGGGTGGGGCCCGTTTCAATCCCATATAATATACATCTTGAGTAGCATAACAGTGGAGACTTTAGAATTCTGAATAGAGGTCCAAGGTTCAAATCCTACGTGTGATAGGGTTGCACACCAAGCTTTAGTAACCAAAGTATGGTTGGGGATAACTATATATTGGGTAAACCTCTGTTACGAAAATCGGCAAAAAATCGCCAAAATCGCAAGTCATTCGCAAAACGAGTGACTCGGCAACTTATCGCAAGTCCGGCAATTTTTTGACGATTTTTTCAAAAAATCGAAATCGGCGATTTTTCAAAAAATCATCAAAAAATTGGCCGCAGCCGCGCGGGTAGAGGCTGTGGCCGATAAATAGAAAAAAGCAAAATTTATTATAAGCAATAAATTTTCAGACATTAAAACAGCTTCCAGAATGTTGCTACCTTATCTAAGCTTGCTAGCCAATAAAACAGCTTCCAGAATGTTGCTGAGGAGCAAAATTTAGTTCAAACATTGATGGTTACAGTGGTTTTGCCGTTGAGGTTACAGTGGTTACAAGGAGCACACGAGGGTCGCTGCCCCTCTACCCCGCAAGGGACGCTGTCCCTTGACCCCCGACACAGGTGGCGACGGGCGTTGCCCGTCATGTTCATGATGTGAGAGTTGAAGCATATGTGCGTAGGGCATGATGCAATCCAGTCTTGTATGCAGCCATGAAGGATATTCTGCCTAGGGTTTGCAGGTTGCAGATTGCAATGCTAAAACTGTAATTGTGAACTGTAAATGCCATTGTTAATATAAAACTACCTGTATTTACTGTTATCTAATATCTACCATTGCTGCTGCTATTGTCATTGTTGCTTCTATTGTTGTTATTGCTGCTGTTATTATTGCTGTTATTGCTGCTGTTATTGCTGTTATTGCTGCTGTTGTTATTGTTGTTGTTAGGACAAGAGAGACTAGGGCTAATGTTAGGACAAGGGGCAAAGGAAGACAATAGATAGTGGGCCTATTGAGGCATTTTGAGTCTTGACACATTTTGTAATTTGTACCTTTTCATATTATAAGCAATACAGGATGTGTTTTGTGAACTTTTGTCACTTTCATGTGTACTTAAATCTTGAGCCTTATATGATGTCTTGACTTGAATTGTTGTTTTTATTGAAATATTTGATTTGCATAATGTTAATTCATTGTAATATGCATGAAAATTTAAAAAAAAAAAAAATCGTTTTCTTCGGTTTTTTTTTTACCGATTTTTTCCCCAGCCGATTTACTACCCGATTCCGATTTTCTCTACTATGGGGTAAACAATATCTAGCTCATATGGTCTATGGGCTCACGGATGCTAAAAACTACTTTACCCTTTTACCCTTCGAGGAAATTGGAAAACTTGGATGGATCAATAATACAGTTGAATATGTAAAGAACATTACTTAATTTATCTACAATCACACATGGGTGCTTAGCTTGATGAGTGTGCACAATAATGGGAATGAGCTTGTGCAACCAGAAGCCATCTGATTTGCCACAAACTTAGTAATATTGCAAATCATTACAAATGCACAAGCTCCTACCAAAGACGTTTGTGAACAAATGATGGTTGGAGTTTCCATTTCCCAAGAGGAAGGAAAGGTGGTCATCAAGACCATCACAATCATTGCAAGTGAGCAAGTACTTGAGAGTCGACGAGTCTGGTGGGCTCTGACAAGCTGTTACGGACTGACTCTGTTGAGTAAACTCAAACTCAATAACTTGGCACTGAATCAACTCATGAATCAACAACTTGTTACCTAGATCCCAAATTAGTAAAGGTACCATCATCAAGATTAAGAGATCAAAACAGGTTTATTTCCAGTAACAGACACTTTCGTTCGAAACAAAGATGATAAGAATACAATTAGGTGGCAGCTTGCTGTTTTTAGGGACCAGCAGAAGATGTTTGGATACAAAGAGGCAAAGATAGACAGGACTCAATTGCCTCCAACTACATAATGGAAGAATTATGGGGCCTCTACCCAAGAGTTGCAGAAGTTTGCTATCCAAGTTTTCAGTCAATGTACTAGTGCCTCTGCATGTAAAAGAAATTAGAGCACACGTGATTTAATCAAGAGGAATTCACTTGGTGCTAAAAAGCTTTCAGATCTTGTCTTTGTGCATAGCAATTTGCAAACACTTACATGTTCCCTTGGAAATAAAGATGATAGTTCTTGCATTTTGGAACCATGCTTTGAGAAAGACAAGACATTTCTGATGATGATGATGTTGGGCCTAGGATGCTAGTAATAGTTTGAATGGTGAAGCAGGTTTTGATGTAGAAGCTATTTAGTCATATTCACGCCCAGTGTAGATTCACAGAAACTTAAATTAGATCCTATTAATAGTTTGAATAATGATTTTGAAAGATAATTTGAAAATATTTTTCAAAGGTAAAAATGGAAGAAAAATCAAAGGTATTTAGGTTGCAACAAATGGTCCCTCTAAGAAGAGCGATGGGAGAGAGCAGAGTTGGTGGGAAGGTTGTTTCAATTTTGAATCTGAACTAAGGACAAGGTTTTGTGCGTTCTCAAACAAGAATGGATGGGGACCCATTGCAAAACGGTGATTGGACTCTGGTCGGTAGGAAAGGGAAGAAGAAAGTTGTGGGCTTGACCTCCTTTGTCAAAAGAAAGGCCTCTTTTGTGGATAAGCGCGTGGAAAAAAACCCCAATTTACAGAGAATGTGTCAATTGCCAAAGTCCACCCTATGGAGCCAGGAGCGCACATGTTGAGCATCCCAGATGCTCTGGTCAACCAGGAACTTAGGGAATTTGTCATACTGTCTTATCTGCAAATTCCTAGGGGCCTAACCAAGTTTGTCAATTTTACAGAATTGGATTAAGACAAAGTAGGAATCGAAAGAGCAAGTTTTCTCAAAAACCTTGTCGAAGGGTTTTTTCGTAGCGGCCTTTACCTACTCAGAAGACTTTCAAAAGGCTCTATTGGGTGGCCCGTGGTTCTTAAGAGCAGTGGGGCTTTTTGTTAGGTCGTGGGAGCCCTATTTTAACCCTAATACAAAACAAATGGATAAGGTGTCAGTATGGGTGTGATTGTATGGTTTACCTTTGGAGTTTTGGTCCCAAGAGATCTTTGAAATGACTGGAAATAACCTTAGGGAGTTCCTAGTTGTTTCACCGTCTACGGTCGAGCAATCGTTGGCGGTATATGCTAGGTTCTACATTAAGGTGGACTTGAAAAATCCACTCCCGAAATCCATTACCCTATCTTCAAAGCTAGGAGTGCATGTCCAAGAAGTCGATCATGAAAATCTACCCTTTTGTAGGGTTTGCCATGACTATGGCCATCTGGCTCGAGATTACACCTATGGAGTGAGCAAGGAAATCGAAGGGTGGGTGGCCCTTCCCAAATGGGAGAGCAAGGGGAGTCAAGCTCTAGAACTTCTCAGGATTGTTGGGAATAGGGGTTAAGAACAATTTATTAATACACCGTTTCTCATAAGAACTTAAATATAAAGACACAACAAAGTATAAACACACAAGTTATACAATAATATTACACTTCACATTGATTCACATTTGATACATATTTTTCCACCACATTTCTCTCTTATTAGCCATAGTTTTATACATCATGGAGTCCCTTCACATTCGGGAGACTCTTCAATATTTGTAGCTCTTGGCATTTCACCTTCACCTGTCTTTTCATCTTCATATTCAATCTCACGGAGATATATCTCTCATGTTCCTATTATTATTTTCATATGACAAATAATAATACTAATAATTATCCACCTAATGATTACATAATGCCAAATAATGTAATATACTCTAACACCCCCTCGTATTACATTATTTGGTATGAAGATCATTCTTTGGCTTTGGCTTTGGCTCTCGCTCTTTCATTGTCATTCGTTGGCTAGCTTGCACTTTGTTGGCTCTGGCTCAATTGGATCTATTTAACCTCCACTAGATCCGCCTCTATGAACTATCAGGGTCTGCCTCTGGGCCAATACCTCTAGGTCTCTTCCCCAGGGATTGCCTTTTGGGTCGCCACTCGACCGTCAATATCTTTGGGTTGCCACTGGGTCAACCAATGGAACAGTCATTAGGTCATCACTTATGGGAAATTACCACTAAACTATAACATTGGAATCATCCACATCCTCTAAATCTTCCACAAAAGCATTCTTTTGTAGATCCTTGTCACTGCAGGTTATAATATTTTCATAATGAAATCATTTATCTCAAGTTCCCCACACATTTCATGGGTAGACTATCTTTCACATTGAACACACTTCTTTTCCTCTTATAAAAACAATTTAACATTTCCTTTATCTTAATCCATTCTGTCACATTTGTCCATCCACAATTCATTTTTATTTTGTTATTTTTATTTTCTTTATACTGACAAGATTTTTTAGAATGATTATTTCCTCCACAAATTTCATAACAATGGAGGTCCCAACATTTCTCTATCTTATGACCATGTCTACCACAATGGTTACCACTGTTCCTTTTTTCTGATTCTTATTTAACAAATTTTGTCCTACTGATATTTGACACACATTTGGTTTCATTGTTCCCTATTATACATTCATTGTTACCTATCACAAAATTGGTATTAGTGGTCCCTATCACAATTTCACTAGCCTGTCCTGTATATCCAAGGCCTTCACATTTTGGCCTTATTTCTAGTATTATGGGCTCCTTCATGCCTTGCTCATATTTTTCCAAACCTGTAACTTTATTTTTTGAATAGGTTGAAAAGTTGGGGGCACATCGAGGGCAACACTCCCCATGAATTGAACTTGGGTCTCCTCTAGGAGAGCCCAATGACTTTTGCCATTGCGGTGTCACTATCAAGACCCCAAACCTGTACCTATGTATTTAACAATGTTGAACCAATCCCTTCAGTATGCTTTTCAAAATAACCAAATTCATCACTACACTAATCAATTTCAACACAAATTAGACTATCACTACCCCTATCATCATCTGAATCCCTGTTGTCGTCACTATCACCTCTGGCAATATGATTTTTACAAGCACTTTTTGTACAATCACGAACTATATTTAAATCTCTTGTGCTACATGCTATGTGTTGATCTCTATTCTCATCTTTGTTGATGATGTTGTTCTTTTGGCCTCATCCCTTGAGGGACTTCAGCGTCATCTGGACACACTTGCCGCTTTTTGTGACTCGAGACAGTTGACGGTGAATCTTTCTAAGACCAAGGTTAAGGTATTCAATACTACCAAAGAGGCTCAATCCCATCTCCATTTCCTTTTCCAGGGCCAGGAGGTCGAAATCACCACCTCTTATGAGTATTTGGGGGTTCTTTTCACTGGTCCCACTTTTGGTATGAAACCCGCCGCCCAGGTTCGGGTGTGTAAGGGGTATGCAGCTCTGTCTTTGCTACACAAGAATTGCTTCAAAGCACATTTTCAGGATATATCTGTGAAGATGAGGATCTTTGATGCTTTGGTCAAGCCAACTATTACTTATGGGTCAGTGGTTTGGGGCCCTAGTCTTGGCCCGACTGAGTGGTCACCGGTTGAACGAGAGCAGACACTCTTTCTTCGACGATTCATTCGTTGCAAGGGAACAGTCCCTCGTTCTATTATCCTGGCAGAGTTTGGGGCTTCTCCTCTCCAGCTTGAGATTATCTTCCTGATTATCGGTTATCTTCACAGGATCCGTACTTTCGGAGATACCCTTGAGGGTTGCAGGCGGTACCCTTACCTCGCCCTTCGCTCCTCAATGGAACTCTCTCCGAGTTCTCGAGGCCGGAGGAGCTGGTATTTTCAGGTTTCTACTCTCTTGGCCAGCATTCAGATACAGATAGACAAGCTGCCCCCTTATTCTTTGGGGATTCTCCCCCCCTCTCGGCTTACTAAGGAGAAGATGCTCCACGAGATTCGGAAGGATGTTAGTCTCCAATACACCAGATGCACATGGATCTCTCCTGTTGCCCCTCTTTCCCCCAAGTTGTCTTTCTACCATGAGCACTTCTTACAGATACAGGAGGGCAAAATAGTTCCTCCACAATACCTTCAGCAACACACAATGCATAGTCTTCGGATGACTATTGGGCAACTCAGGGTGTGTTCTCATCAACTCTGGATTGAGTCAGATCACCATCTTCCGATGGAGGACCGGATTTGCTTGTTTTGCTCCTTGGGTGAAGTTGAGACCCTGCATCACTTCATTTTTTGTTGTCCCATTTATTATGAGATTCGGGGTAGGTTCCATTGCCTTTTCAGGGACAACTCTCGATGTGTTTCTACCTTCTTCAGATACCCGGACCAGCGTTGTCTCGCACTCTTTCTTAGGGAGATAGATAGCTCAGCTTCGACGACATAAAAGTTCTCCAAATGGATCTCACCCTCCTCAGCATCGGCTCATCACAACATATTTCACCAACTCCGATGGACCAGGTGACTTCGATCGAAAACGCCCCACACCATCCAGTTTGAACAGAAGCAGGGTCACTAGACAGCGCACCAACAGCTTGTCGTGGTTCCGAACTAGCAATGGGCGGAGACATATCATGGACTTCTTCAACTCCGGTACTTCGGCCTCGACCGTTAGGGAGAGATTAGTTTTGGGGGATTCTCGGAGCTTCCCCCTCCCGGTCTGCTCCCTCCCCCCTCCTCTCTCTCCGTTCTTCTTGGCATGCACTTCTCTCTGTTGGACTGCAGCCCTCCCCCCCTCTGCTCTCCCTTTTCTTTTCTTTTCCCTTTCTCTTTGGCCCATTTGTCGAGTTTGATATTGTATTTTTCTTAGTTCTTTTCATTGTTGGGCTTTTTAGCCTGTTGGCTGGCAGTCATTATTGTACTTCTTATAGTCCCTTGGGTCTTATTTTGGCCCACCGCGGACATTAATAATATTTCATTTCATTTCATTTCTTAGTGTCACAACATGCATTTACTATCATGGGTTTCAAATCACTATTTGTCATCTTAAGCTTCTTATTCAATTCCTCAATAAATTCAATTTGCTTCTCTAGAGTAAATAATGCCATACATATTTTCCTTATATTATCTATAGATATTATCACACCTTCTTTGAAGTATCCTTCATTAGCTTTCTTTAGGATTGATTGCAAATAGGATCTTAGTTTTATGAATTCTTCATTATTTGATGACATACAATTTTGATTTTCTCTTGCCATAAGAGTCTTGTGTGCAACTTCACATCCTTCTTCTGATTTTTGTGCTTCTTGAACAATGTGTCCTTTTTTATTTTTCCCTTGATATTGAGATTGTCCTTGTGTTTGTTGATATTGCCTTTGATTAAATCTACAAAATTTGGTGACATGTCCTTTTTCACATATATAACAATACTTTTTTCTCCATTCTGGCTGATTTGGTGATGAAGATGAAGTGGAAGGACTTTTTGTGCTACTTTGTGATTTCTTTGCTAATATAAGGGCATTGTTAGATAACTCATCTCTTAATTGATTTTCTACTTCATATTGTTGGATAATATTAACTAATTCCTCAAATGACACCTTTATGTTTGATACTTGGAGAGATGTGACCAATATTTTGAATGATTCAGGAAGTGCTCTAAGTACAACTGAAACTAGAAGCCTATCTTCAACCTTTTCTCCCATGGTGTGTAATTTTGATTTTAAGTCTACTATCCTTCTAAGAAAGTGTTCTATATTTTCACCATCTTGGACTTTTAGTGAGTATAATTGTGATTGTAGGTGAAGAATAGTAGCCTCATTTCTTCCCTCAAATATGGTACAAAGTATATCCCAAGCATCTTTTGAAGTTTTGGCCTCTCTTATATGTGCTTGTATTTCATTTGACACCCCCAAAATGATTAACATAAGTGCTTTTGCATCCCCTTCTTTATACTTTTGCTTGGCTGTAGTTTTTTCAAGACATGTTTCATCACCAGTAACAATATCCCAAAGTTTTTCTACTACAAGTATTCTCCTCGTTTTTGTTTTCCATGGGGCAAAGTTTGGACCCTTGAGCAACTAAGATTCTGTAAGGAAGATTTTTGAGGTAGACATGACTAGGGTTCCTTATGTTTTTTATTTTTGTGTACAAGATACAAAATTTATTTGAAAATTAAGGTGTCGGTCACTGTCGAAAATGCAACAAGTACAAAATTTTTCAAAGAATATTTACAAAAATGGAACCTCTAAAAACTTCAAAGTTCGCGAGTTTATCACTTCCTTTTTAATGCCAACTTTCTTTCAAAAATGCCCACTTAACTAAAATGTCACTTTACACCTTATAAGTCCCTAAATATATTTTCTAATTCACTATAGCTTAAAAAAAATTAAATTTTTTTTAAGCTATAGGAATTTTTCCAAATTATTCTTCCCCCCAAAAGAAAAAACTTAGTTCTTCTACTTCACTCCTTTTTTTATATTAAAGATGCAAAATTTTCAACTTTTCACTCAAAAAACAATTGCCAGTTTGAAAAATAAAATGCACTTTTATATCTTTCTAAGTGTATCCCTTTTACTTATTAAAAAAGAAAAGTGTATCCCTTTTAACTCCCCAATGCACTTTTAAAAAAAATTATAACCTTTTTCCTTGAAAAATATTTAACTTTTCCTTGCACATATTAAATCTCTACTATGCAAGTTAAGACAACCTTTCAATTAAATGCTCATTAAAAAAAGGTGCTCAATGAGAATTGAACCCTAAACCTACCTTTTATAAAAAACTAAATGCTCTTTTCAAACACCAATCAGACCACCATACAACTTGCAGCTATAAAAGGAGATTAAAGAGCATTTAATCGTACCTTGACATGGCAAAAATAAACGTGTAGTCCTGACTAGCCAAACTGGTCCCCATCTTTTTCTTCACCTGTTACTTAATTTTAAACCCGAGCACATTCCTATAATCCATTACTACAACTGCTAGGTATTCGAACCAACCAAGGGAAATGCAACATGATTTTCCAGGCCGTCAATGCATTAATCATTCCAAGCCTCCCCACGAACGTTGCTTGGTCTACTGCATAAGTTTTTCCCTAACATATTCGAAATATTTGAGCACCTCCATAATGTATCTTCTTTTTGAATTCAAACAAAGAAAGAGCTTAAAAAAAATCGGATGCAACAAAGATGTATACTCTGTTTCACGGGCTTCAATATTCTGAACCATAGTTGAGAAAATCTGCAAAAAATCCCGATTTTGCTGATTTTTTCCCGATTCACAGGCTAGCCGATTTTTTGCCAATCTTGCCGATTTTTTCCCGAAAAAATCTGATATGCATGAAAAAAGCTTTTTTTTCAATGAAAATTTACATTTTCTTCGGTTTTTTCAATAAAAAATGCCAATTTTTTGCCGATTCCGATTCTTTGCCGATTTTTAAACTTTGCCGATTTTTAAACAATCTGATTTACTACCCGATTCCGATTTTCTCAACTATGTGAATCTGAACCCTTCTCCTTTTTTTTATTACACAAACAAGAAACTCATGATTTTGGACTAGGCACCGGAAATAAATGGGTGACTTCACAAGGTATTACATAGCTATTTTGACATGATTTTTAGACAGGGCGTTGGAAATATAAGAATAACTTTACAAAGATATTAAGTTTGGGCTAATTCAAAGGCTTGGAGCTTAACATGCATATAGAGAAACATTTATCCCAGCAAGTAAACAACCATTCTTTGAGCTTTTATTTCTATGCAAACTAGCCTCCAAGACTTGTGGCTTAGAACAACCACTAATAGACATAAATACAAGCACAAGGAGCAAAATAAATTAACTTAAGTATTCCAAATCAACACATTCTTGGATATAGTCTCGTTAGGGATACCATAGTGGTATGTTTTTGGGTTTTCATTCAAAAGACCCAAGTTCAAACCTCGGTACAAGGGAACTGGGACCCCTCGTAAAAACCCACATTTTTAACTCAAAATTTGCCAACGAGTCCTTGGTTCAATGGTTGGGACATACGGATGATGTAGCCCACACCAAGGTTCAAATCTCGGTGGCACCAAATAGGCTATATAGATCAATGTGACTAAGTTGATGTAAAAGGGAAAGGGCAACCCTTTCAAAACCCTACTTTAAAATTTAAAAAAAAAAACATTCTTATGTACACAACAGAAATTAAGGGCATGTCGTCGGATGGCGACAATTGTCCCTTATCTCACAGCTACTTGCCATGGCTCTGATACCAGATATTGGGAATGGGGGTTAAGAACAATTTATTTAATACACCATTTCTCACAAGAACTTAAATATAAAGACACAACAAAGTATAAACACATAGGTTATACAATAATATTACACTTCACATTGATTCACATTTGATATATATTTTTCCACCACATTTCTCTCTCATTAGCCAAAGTTTTATACATCATGGAGTCCCTTCACATTCGGGAGACTCTTCAATATTTGCAGCTCTTGGCATTTCACCTTCAACTATCTTTTCATCTTCATATTCAATCTCACTGGAGATATGTCTCATTATTATTTTCATATGACATAATAATACTAATATTTATCCAATACCCTAATAAGGATAAGGACCCTTAAGTCCTTCCAAAAGCTCCACAAGAGCAGCCGGGAGTTGTGGAGGCTCCTCAACTGGAAGTAAGCAAGGTAGAGGCAAAGGATGATGCGTTGAAGAATGAGGAGGAAGCAGTCGATGACCAAGTAGCAGACCTGGCCTTGGCAAATTCTTTGACTAAAGAGGTAAGTGAATCAAATCTTAAGTTTGTTCCTTCTTCCTTACCTTTGCATTTTGAAGAGGGGGGCCCAAAGGAGAAAGGTATTCCGTCAGCTCTTCGTAGTAATAAAAAGAAGACTAAAGGAGTGCGCTATACTTAGGAGTAGATCCTAAACAAAAGGGTAGACCCTTGGATTTAGAAACAAGAGCTAGAGAGATAGAGAAAGAGATAGCATATGGTACATAACAAACACTGTTGGGTCTGAAATTAGGAGGGGTTAAGCCCTCTGGAAAGGCACATAAATGAAGATCCTTTCTTGAATATCAGGGGCTTGAATGAAGGGTTCTTTGTGATGTGTTTAGAAGTTATCAACTAGATGTTTTGCTCCTACAATGAACAAAACTTTTAGTTAGGGACTTGGAGAATTTTTTCAGTTGCTGTAGTTAGCAATGACGAAGATTTAGGATTATTTTTGGAATCCGAAGGTTTTTGAGGGAACTCTATTAGCTTAGGACAGTACATTCATCTCAATGGAGCTCAGACACTTGGCCTCTAATACATTAGGCATTGTTACTAATGTCTATGCTCCGAACTTGAAAAGCCTCAAAAAAGTATTATGGGAAGAGTTGCTTAATTTCGATAATGGAATAGAAATGAAATGAAATGAAATATTATTAATGTCCATGGTGGGCCAAAAAAGACCCAAGGGACTATAAGAAGTACAATAATGATTGCCAGCTAGCAGGCTAAAAGCCCAACAAAGAAAATAACTAAGATAAAAACAAGACAAAACCCAACAATCGGGCTAAAGAGAAAGGGAAAAAAAAGAAGGGAGAGAAGAGGGGGGAGGGGAAGGGCTACAGTCTAGAAGAGTGAAGTGCACGCCAAGAAGAACAAGGAGAGAGAGGGAGGGGGGAGGGAGCAACCCAGGAGGGGCAAGCTCCAAGAACCCCCCAGAAACTAATCTCTCCTAGCAGTCAAGGCCGAAGTATCAAAGCTGAAGAAGTCCATGATGTCTCTGTCCATCGCTAGAGTGGGACCCTAACAAACTGTGGGTGCGTTGTCTAGTGATCCTGCTCCCGTCCAAACTAGATGATGTGGGGTGTTTTCATCCAATGTCCCCTAGTCCATCAGAGCTGGTGAAGTATGTTGTGATGAGCCAATGTTGAGCGGGGTGAGATCCATCTGGAGGAGAACTTTTATGTCAACGAAACTGAGTTACCTCCCTAAGAAAGAGTGCGAGACACCGCTGATCCGGATATCTAAAGAAGGTAGAAACAAATCGAGAGTTGTCCCTGAAAAGGCAATGGAATTTGCCTCGGATCTCGTAATAAATGGGACAGCAAAAAATGAAGTGATGCAAGGTTTTGGCTTCACCCAAGGAACAAAACAAGCAAATCCACTCCTCCGTCGAAAGATGGTGATCTGATTCAATCCGGAGTTGGTGAGAACACACCCTGAGTTGCCCACTTGGGATCCGAAGACTATGCATTGTCTGATGTTGAAGGTATTGGGAGGAACTATTATGCCCTCTTGAATCTGTAAGAAGTGCTCATAGTAGAAAGACAACTTGGGGGAAAGAGGGGCAACAGGAGAGATCCATGTGCATCTAGTGTACTAGAGACTAACATCCTTCCGGATCTCATGGAGTACCTTCTCCTTACTAAGCCGAGAGGGGGGATTCACACCCAAGGAATAAGGGGGGATTCACACCCAAGGAATAAGGGGGGAGCCTGTCTATCTGTATTTGAATGCTGGCCAGGAGGGCAGAGACCTGAAAATACCAACACCTTCGACCTCCCCGAGGACTCGGAGAGAGTTCCATCGAGGAGCAAAGAGCGAGGTAAAGGTATCCCCTAAAGTACGGATCATGTGAAGATAACTGATAATCAAGAAGATAATCTCAAGCTAGAGAGGAGAGGCCCGAAACTCTGCCAGAATAATAGAGCGGGGGACTGTGCCCTTGCAATGAATGAATCGCCGAAGAAAGAGTGTCTGTACTCGTTCAACCCGTGACCACTCTGTAATGAACCTGTCTAATATGCAAAATAAAAAACACACAAAAGTAGACTGCAACAAACTGATTTTTTTGTATTTTATATTTAGGAAAGAAAACACAGAAATAACTAGAAATAATAAAGATTACAAATTTCAAAATTGCAAAGAACACAGAATGTTCATACAAATTCCAGCCAGATGAGGGTTTCCGTCCTCAATGGCCTGCACTCAACACTTGGGGTTTCCGTCCACAAATGCCTTGGAAAAGGGCTCAATGACTTGACATGATGAGAATGAATCCTCCCTTCCCTAGCAGCCCCTTTTTATAACTTTCCTCTCCTTATCCTAATTGTCACCAGCTGTCAAATCTACCTTAACAACTTTCTATTTAAGATTTATTCCAACTAATTGCAACTCCATCACTAACTGGCACCAGCTAGCAAATCTGCCTTATTAACCACTTGTTATTTTAAGATCTATTCCTCTGTTTTATCTGAGTTGCTGCCAACTGCAAAATCTGCCTTATTAGTTTACCTTCTATTCCACTCTTTTCTGCCGCAGCTGGGTAGAGTGGACCCCACATATGAATATCTCAAAAAGGGGATATTACAAATCCTCCCTCCCCAAATTTGCTTGTCCTCAAGCAAGACAAAGTTGGGTGATCAATCCCCGTGAGTGTGGTCTACCGACAAGGACGCCACTTGCATTATTGGTGATGCGACCCGGGTTCAATCCCCATGGTGGATGTGTATAAGAAGTATTACTCGAAAAAAAAAAAAAAAAAAAAAGTTGGGTGATCAAGTATCTCAGCCGACTCCCAAGTGGCATCCTCCTATGGCAGCCCTTTCCATTGTACCAAAAACTCTGTCCATACACAGTTTCATAGTTGTTTCTTCCTTGTGCTAAAGATCTGTTCCGGAATAAGTACTGTTGGCCACAAATCGGCCACAGGAAAGGATTTTTCAATGTATACGCGCCCTAGACCTGGGCCAACATTGAAAGGCCGGGGGGAAGAGATGCCCTCCGTGCCAATCTCCGGAGAAGGCCGGCTCCTTTACTAAACTACTAGGGTTTTAAGCTAAGAGTGCAGGAAAGAAATAAAAGGGGGTAAGGGAAGAAATGTAAGTGATTCAGTGGGAAAGAACCAATTAGCACGATTACTACCTAATACCCTAAAACAGCAGCAATAAATATAAAGAACAAAACTTAAATGAACGCCGCACCAACTTCCTTATGTATCCTCTGGAAAAGTTCCAGGACCCAATTATCTTCCTATGCCTAAATCCAGATTGCAGAATTACAGCACTTAAGAAAATAGATGAACAATATAGAAACCATTAACCACAAGCAACATAAAAAGAATATCGCGCGGTATTTTCTCCCCTATGTATCCTTCAGGAGAATTCCAAGACCCAATCCCCAATCGCACACCTAAACTCAGGATATAGAATTACTGTATGCAAATGAAGAAATAGGATGACAGAAATTATCACAGAAGGCAGCATACAAAAGAGAAATGGAGCTCCAAAGTCTTTAATATCTATTGCAGAAAATCAAATTACAGCAGCTTTCTAGCAAAAGTTCTCCCCCCCTTTCATTACAATTCGTGGGTTTTTATAGAGGACCCGACCCTCTGAGCTATTAATGCACTTAATCTGGAGGTACGCTCTCGGGAACCTGGAAAATCTGCTTCTGCTCCTCCTGCAACTAAGTTTTCACATCCTTTTCCACATTTACCCATTACGGCCGCATTAGCCGGGGAAACCTGCATTTATGGGCCGTTTGACTTGTCCTGGATTTTCCCGGGTGTGGGGCTCGAGTGGGTCTTCGAGTCCCACTGGCTCTCCTCCGTGACTGATATTTCTTTTCCAGTTGCTACAAATGGGTACCGGGTCTTTCGGGCTAGTAAAGGCGTATTTATGAAATACTCGATTGCCTAGGAAAAATGCCCGGCCTAGGAGTGTGTGCCTTTGAGAAAAGCGCCCTCGAATGAGCTTCGCCAAACTCACATTCGGAGCTTCGCTCGCAACGGACGTGGGCCGAAGCGGGAATGATCGCCTTTCAAAACGTGGCTCCCAACTGTTTATTACTTCGCCATAAAAACAAGTTGGATGCCGCTTCGCAGGGGGTTTTGTCCGAAGCGGCAGATAATCGCCAACGGGCCACAAAATGCTTCGCTGCGAACCTCCTTCAAGACAGTTGTTCGGGAGGTTTTTTGGCCGAAGCGCATTCTTGCCTTAGAATATTGCTTTGACTTTTCAAGGGCAACTAATGCTTCGGATGAGGGAGCTTCGCACAAAAGTTGGCCGAAGTGGATGCTTCACAACGGCCTAAGGCGAAGTAGATTATGCTTGGAGAAATGGTTCGCCAGGAGAGGGGTCCGAAGCGGAAGCTTCGCTTAAATCTTAGCAAAGCACTCTCTCAACACTTAGGAATTTCTGCATTTTCCGCTTCGCAAGGTTTTCACCCGAAGCGACTGTTTAGGCTGCTTCGCTAGCGAAGCTTTTTCCATGCCTTAGCAAATCTTGGGCTACGATCTGAACTCTCTTGTTTTCTTTTCTTGGCGAAGCTATCCTTCTTTTTCCTGCGAAGCTCCTAAACCTGGTTTGCTTTGTGGCGAAGCTCTTACACACAGTTTTATGTACAAGGGGATAAAAATGAAAGCCAAAATTGCTGCAATACTTAAAAATGTTCAAAAGCAAGGGAACAAATTCATGAAAACTTAAAAAATACTTTACAAAATTTTGATTTCCATTACCCCTCCAAGCAATGTGACAAAATTGTCAACAAGTACTAGTTTTCTTTCTTTTTGTGCAAAATGTTCTTGCTTATCCCTTGTATTATATATATCGTACATGTCATCGTTCTCACTATCAAAACCTGTATTCATTTGCCATCTACTTTCCTCTATAGGGTCCAAACTAGACCCTGTCGGCTGAGAGTGACACTTGGACTTATGTTTATTATGTCTAGATGCATGCACTTCAGAATCATCTACAACATGGCTCCCAGTGTCTCTAGTTCTATCTAGGCTATTTCTTGGGTCGTTCTTGTGTTTCTTTCTTCTTTTGGAACGTTCACTGGACAAACAACGGTCATATTCACTTGTTGAATAACTTTGTTTCTTTTGATGAATGCTTCTTGACCTTCCATCCTGAATGCTTCTCTCTAATTTCTCTTCCTTGGGAGAAGGGTACTCGTACAGTGAGACAACCCTATCATCCTCTTCAGTATAATCTGGACTTGCATATTTCTTGGCATCCTTTTTATGAAAGGATACATGTTTTAGGTCTTCAGAAGCATCTTTTCTGCTCTTATGATGACTTGCATAACTGCCACTGGGACTTCCAGATTCCCTGAGCATGATATTTTTCCCACTTTTTTTTGAAACACCATGTTTAGAAACCTTTAAATGTCCTGAATCCTTGTGCCTCTTGTTACAAGTTTCCACAGGTTCCAGGCCATATTCCTCTAGCTCAGAGATAGACCTGTCCATGCTATCCTCAAGGTAATGCCTACCATGCTTTCTAGAATTGTACTTTGATGATTTTGAATATCCATGTTGCTTTTCTGATTGAAATTTCCTCACATTTCTGTTATTAAATGATAAATCCACTTCATCCTTGGACATAGAATCTTCCCTTTGACATCCATTATAATCAGCATATTTTTCATGAGACTGTTTTCTTGCATGCCTCCCACTTTTGCTTTTCTCGTAATCACTTTCATCTGAAAACGAATTTGTTCCTTGATACACATTGCTGTTAATATATTTTTCTCTAGAATGCCTTTGCATATGCCTTCTGCTCCTCCTCGTCTGATAATCACTTTCATCTGAAATAGAGTCTTGTCTGTGAAATGCATTGCTCTCAGGATATTTTTCCCGAGAATACTTGCATATATGCTTACCACTTCTGCTCTTCTGATAATTACTTTCGTTTGAATAGTTTCCAACAGAAACTCGGTCGACATCATGCTTCATATATGAACTGCAATGATCATCCTCAGATACCTGCCACTGGTCAGACCATCTTCTGGAGTCTTCCACTGAATTGGCCTTTTCTTGAATCCGTTCCCTCTCCTGTTCTTGCATAAGCCTGCGCCACCTTTCACGTTCCTGAAGCTCCATAAATTCCTCTCTGCTTAAAGGCCTTCCAGATGGTGTAACAAGAGCAGGTCCGATGCTTCCCATTCTCATGAAACCACTATGAATAGGGACACCTGCATACATCGATGGCATGTATGGAGGAAGCCCATATGGTGCAACTGGCACCATCGAAGCTTCAAATGGCATAGCTGGAGGAGCTGGACCATACATGTTAGGGAAAGGCCTAACATGAGGCACTGATGTCCCATGCCAATACGCATCTGGACCATATGCAGAAACACAACCTGGATACATAGGTCCACCTCCTTGAAACATCCCATGCTGAGGAAAAGAAGTAGAATTATCTGGACAATCTCTTGCGAAATGATCCGGAGAACCATAGACATAACAACAATGATCCCCTTTTTTGGATCTTCCAGAAGCCACATAATTTGCAGTTCCATCTGTAGCAGATGGACGAAAAGTTTTCTTCCTTTTCTTACCTTTGCTAGCCTGGGACTCCATAGTTATACAATCATCCTTCTGTGAGAGAGATTGAAGCAACTTGGAGATCTTGCCACTCTCTCCATTATCAACAACAGATTTCTTGCCTTCAGACAGACCTGCAGATTCAGGAATAATTTGATTTAACTTCTTTTCTGTCAGTCCAGCAGTTGCAGATGGTGATTGTGATCTTTGCAGTTTACCCTGGATGTTTGATAATGCTTGTGAGACTGCTTTTGCTTGAATTGCAGATTCCCCATCTGGCACATTTTTGGCTGCACAATTCTCTGCATTGCTGATTGTCACTTGAGACTCAAGAAAATGTTCAATTGCTTGACGAAGAGCAATATTGGGAAGTAGCTCATCAATCTTGAATTTTGTAGAATTACATTGAGGGCATCTACCTTTTTCAATCAGTATTTGCCTTATACACCCACGGCAGAAGCTGAACTGACAACATGGTATCATTACAGCTTTAAATATTGCTTGGCATAGTGAATACTTCAATTCAGATGGAACCTCGGCATTTGGAATTGTAGAATGGATTGCATCTGCTTTTTTTGCAAAAGCCATCTCATTAGATTTCACTGCAGTGAATGGCCGATTATTTTCAAGCATTTGATGCCCAAAACATGATTCCTGCCTCTGCCTCTCTGAGTGCTTATCTGTTTTGTTAACCATTCCAGCAACATTGTCACTTTCATCCGTGTAATTTTCAGGAATATCTTTCTCGGAATCGGCATATAAATCTACCCCAAAATCAGCAAAGCGATTGTTGTCTGCAATAGGCAATGATGAAGACTGTCGTATGCCATCTTTATCTGTATTTTAGAGTTTACACCCAAGGCTTGATGACTCAACAGATGAATGAAAGCTTAAATGCCCTTATATCTAAGAAGGAAATTAAGAAAGCAATTTTTTCCTTGGGGAGGGATAAGGCTCCAAGGCTTGATGGCTTTCCTGTAGGTTTCTTCCAAGAATGTTGGGACATTGTGGGGAAGGATGTGGTCCAAGCAGTCAAGGAAGCCCAAAGAAGTAGTATGTTGAGAGAATTAAATAACACCTTCATAGCCTTGATTCCTAAGAATCAAGATCCTCGCACATGTGCTAACTTTAGACCTATAAGTCTTTGTAACTCAATGTATAAATTCATTACCAAAATTATGGCTAACAAATTTTGCCCCACATTATTTCAGATGAACAGGGAGGTTTTGTTCAAGGAAAACAAATTGTGGATAGTATAATTACAGTGCATGAAACAATCCATTCTATTTCCAAGAGCAACCGAGCAGGTATGGTGGCTAAATTGGACATGTTAAAAGCCTATGATAGAGTCGACTGGGACTTTCTCAATAGGGTCTTGGAGAGGTTTGGTTTTGATAGAAAGTAGAGAAATTGGGTTATGGAGTGTGTCACTTTGTCAAGATTCTCAATCCTAGTGAATGGATCCCCTCAAAGTTTTTTCAACAGCTCTAGAGGTCTCCACCAGGGGGATCCTCTTTCCCCCTCCCTGTTTATCATCTTAGCGAAAGCTTTAGGGAGAAGTATAGCAAACCACAGACAAAATGAAGATCTAAAAGGTCTGATAGTAACTCATGACTAAAGGCCAGTTACACGCCAGCAATTTGTGGACAACACAATCATGTTGGGGGAAGCTTCAGTTAAAGAGGCTAGGATTCTCAAGCAAGTTATTGACTTATACAAAAGAGTGTTGGGGTAAAAAGTCAATAACAATAAGAGCAAGGTTTTTTTTCCTCAATACCCCTCATAGGAGGCAGAGGAGAATATTGGATATTCTAGGATGGCAAGTGGGTAAATTACCTTCTACTTATTTGGGAGTTCCCCTCTTTGACGAAAGAATGACTACAGCCTTAATGGAAAGATTTTAGTGGAAGTTGGCCAATTGGAAAGGCAAAGTTTCTTTCGCAGGCAGGAAAGCTATAGCTGTTGAAATCCACACTTCATGCATTGCCCATCTACTCGATGGCAGCCCTGAGAATGTTGGTCAAAGTGTAACATGATTTAGAAAGGAGGCAGTGCTCTCTGTCATGGGCAGGGGCAGAGGACAGACACAGATTTCCTCTTGTTCGTTGGGATCGAGTATGCAGACCAAAGAAAGAAGAGGGACTGGGGATAAGGAGTTTGAGAGAAATGAATGAGGCCTTGGGGGGGGTAAATTATGGTGGAGGTTTGGGCAAGAGAATGCTTTTTGGGTCAACATTTGGAGAAGGAAATACTGGAGGCAATATGAAGAAAGAGCACAACCTATTAGCATAGGATCAAAGATATGGAATCACATAGTTAAGAGCCGAGAGATAATAGAGAAAGGTGTCATTTGGAAGATTGGAGACAGAACCAAGGTCAAGTTCTGGGATGATAGATGGTTGGGCTCCAAACCTCTAAATCAAGAGGAGAGTTTCTCTTAATTACATCCTATTCTCAGAAGAGCTTATGGAGAAAAGGTGAGTGACTACATCCAAGTTAGAGGTGGCTTCCGTCTTTGGAGACCTCTAGCAATGAAGAATCAGTTTAGGGAGGCAATGGATGCTCTAGAGGAAATATTGAGAGCTTATTATATTCCTTAATTATCAACAAGTGATCAGTTGTGGTGGTTGTGGTCCAAAGATGGACAATACCAAGTAAAGTATGGTTATCAGGTGGGAAAAAGAGGAAAAAGTTCCAGATTCCCTTGGCTGGAGATTTGGATTAGGAAAGAGGTCCCAAAAACAATATTCTTCCATTGGAGAGTTGTGCAAGGGAAAGCATTAACCTATTCTCAGAAGAGTTTATGGAGAAAAGGTGAGTGACTACATCCAAGTTAGAGGTGGCTTCCATCTTTGGAGACCTCTAGCAATGAAGAATCAGTTTAGGGAGGCAATGGATGCTCTAGAGGAAATATTGAGAGCTTATTATATTCCTTAATTATCAACAAGTGATCAGTTGTGGTGGTTGTGGTCCAAAGATGGACAATACCAAGTAAATTATGGTTATCAGGTGGGAAAAAGAGGAAAAAGTTCCAGATTCCCTTGGCTGGAGATTTGGATTAGGAAAGAGGTCCCAAAAATAATCTTCTTCCATTGGATAGTTGTGCAAGGGAAAGCATTAACTATGGATAACCTTTGCAAAAAGGGCTTTGCAGGACCTTCCAGATGTGAGCTCTGTCTGGCTAAGGAAGAGACTTGTGATCATCTCTTTTCCCACTGCCAATGCGCGGTAGAAATTTGAGATAAAGTTTTGGTCAAAACCAGAAATTCTTGGGTTTTTACGAGTAATTTGAAGGTGATGTAGTGGGAATGCCCTTTTCAAAGTAGAAGACTTCAGTTACTTTGGCATTTAATCCCAGCCTACATGATCTGGAATATCTAGTTGGAAAGAAATAGAAGGATTTTTAGAGGGGAAAGGTGGAATGTCAAACAGGATTGTCGAGCGGATCAGTTTGAAGTTTAAACATCAAAGAAACAGTGGAAAGCCAGGACTGGAGGGATGGGGTAGAAAAAGGGCTAGAGAAAATTGTAGCTGAAAACTAGAACCTAGAACTAATCCCCATTAATTGCGTTTGGGATAAAGAGAACAATAGGGACAGCATAAAATGGAACCCACCAAAGGAAGGTTGGGTCAAATTGAATTTTGACAGGGCCTCAAAAGGCAAACCAAGGCCTGCTAGAGGAGGGGTTTTACATAAGGGGATTCTCCTCGGTGCTTATATTGAGTTTATGGGACCACAACGAATATGACGGCTGATGCAAGGGCGATTCTAACCAAAATTAAGGAACTGTCAGAATTAGGAAAGCTCGATCACTTGGTTTATACGAATCCATGTGGAAAGTGACTCATTGGTTGTCATCAATAGCCTCAAAGGGAAAAACTCTTTAGGGGGTTTTCTTCAAGATATTATTGGTGACACCAAGAGGCTCCTAAGTCATTTTGAGGAGGTTTTATCCCATATTTACAAGGAAGGTAATAATTTGGCTGATTGGACAGCGAACCAAGGAATAATTAGTAAAGGGGATCTAGCTTGGGACCAACAACAAATTCCCCTGGATCTTTCTAGACTGAATAGCCAGCCCACATCCCAATGATGAGAACATTACGAAGAAATGGAAAGGAGGAAAGCCTTAACAAGGGGCTTTCATGCTTGGTGGATATTGACACCGACATATCTAGGGGAGCGGTTTCATGGCAGATAAGTTGATGGAGGATATGATCCCTACCGGCTTTGAATCTGACTCCAATGGTGATGATTAGTGTGATGATCTGTGTCTGTTTTATGGTTACTTATTTGTTGTTCTATGTCTGAAATTTTAGTTTCAAATTGAGAGTGTAGAGAAAAGTTTTGTTACAACTTTGGTTGATATAGTTTTAGTTTGTAGATGCCTAGATTTTGGTTTTGACAGCTTATAGCCCTTAATATAATGGATATTTTTATAAGTGGGATAAGACCCACTCAAAACCCTATTTTTATAAATCAAAAAAATATATATATATTGAATATTTGTTGTTGCAGGTGCTTACTTGTTTGAATTTGGAACTGTTTAAATATGAATTTTATGTTATTAGATTTGTGTAGCTAATGGATATCTTTTGGCAAATAATTTATTCTCATATATACCTACATACATATGTTTAATTTGAATTACTTGTATTTTCTCAACCAAACTGAACCTTTTTTGAAATCCCAAACTTCTGTAGTTTTCCTCTCTCTTTGTTCGTACCAAACTTTGGAACTATGATAATAAACACAACATAATAACAAACATATGTGCAACTTATAAATCATATGGCTTATGTTCACTAATATGTACACTATCATAAAGATCAACTTGTCAACCTGCATACGGCACTAAGTGCCCCATAGACGTTCACGTTCTGGTTGCATCCTCCTTAAATAGGGTTAGAGCTATGAGACAGTGCCTCCACCATATAGCAGCTACCAAGGGATCTTCTCCAAACATAGGATAAGAAAATCAACATCACCCATTTCCACAATCAAAGAGATCCAAACAGGCATGCAATCCTAAATTCTTCTCTACCTCTTCCATTCACAACCACCTGTTATCAACAATAGACCTTCTATAGTAATGTGAACCCCATTATGCCATGCATGTTTCACACTTGTATTATGTATATATTTTATGAAATGTATATGTTCCACACAATGCTATCTACACATAGACATTCCACTTGTATTTTGTAAGAGTCTTGTACTTTTTATTTTTGTAATCTTTTGAGCACTATTGTTGGCTCACCACAGATTATTGTAACCAAGCATAATAATCAAGTCCCATCCATCTACTTTGTGGCATTTGGACATTAATAATGCTAGCTTTCATAAATGAGAAAATCCTACGAAAGCATCTAATTTTTTTTGCAATGATCAAGAACTACATCATCTGCAAAAACTCATACAACAATCACTATGTGATGTATAAGGCAACCATCATCAACATGTATCTATTGACAAATACATTCCTTGAAGCTTGTCAATGTAGATCCCAAAGAGTCTGGGAAAAAGAGAGCAGAATAGTGTGCTCTTAACATCCTATGAAAGTTCTAAGGCCATTCAAAAATGACCAAAAAC
Organism: Wollemia nobilis; assembly: GCA_028583015.1. NCBI lineage: Eukaryota > Viridiplantae > Streptophyta > Pinopsida > Araucariales > Araucariaceae > Wollemia > Wollemia nobilis. The sequence continues at coordinate 1,740,466 of JAQPPZ010015344.1, forward strand.
AACCTCATAAAGCCACATAATAGTAGGGATAAAGCGTTTCGAAATGTTGATGTCATGAAACCTCTAAAACAATAGATGTTTGGGGACTTGTCAAAGGCTTTCCTAAAGTCCATAAAATAACAAAGGACTTTAGAAGACTATTGACCAGCCTCCTCGATACTAGCTTGAAGGATAAAAAGTTAAAACATGATTCATAGTCTAGAGCTAACTCAAGAAACCACTCTACGCTCACTTTGCTCCAATTTTTCAGCATTTTTCCAGAACCGTGGCATAACATTTAGCAAATATGTGCCCAAGAAAGCACTTTATCTTTGAGTGCCCAATGTCCTATGAGATCAAATGAAGATAATACTATTTTGACAGAGACCCAAGGAGGTTGCTTTCTACTTTCTGTCGATATTTAACCAAAGATGTTTAGCTCTATACCTCTGGGCAACAATTACCCTCAGACAGCAAGCCATAAAGGGGTTCTCATAGCCGTGGCAGACCACCAAGTTGATTACCTCCTTTCACCATATTTCAATAGCAAGTGACATTAAGCACCCCTGGAAAGACATTGTTGCATCCTCCTTAGATAGGGATAGACCTGTTAGACATTGCCTTCAATAGAGCAGCTACAATGGGATCTTCTCTACACACAGGACAAGGTATTCAGCATCACCCAAGCCTATAGCCTGTAGGAATTTCTATATTCTTTTCTGCAACTAGAGAATCTTCACCTTTGGATGATAGAAGGGTTACCAAGGTCCAGCCTAGCATGTTTTGGCCTGAGCATTCTCCTTCAAAGTCAAACATCATCGAATCTTACACTCATTCCTTCACAGTAGTTGATAGCATTTCAGCATAAATAGACATAGACTAGAATTACCATGTCTGGCACTCCATCTACACCAATCTTTTACACAAAATTCAGGAATTCTTCCAAAAATACTAATTTGACCAAATCCTGCTTCTATCTCTTTCAGTGTTTGCTTGCCTGCTATCTCAATTTTCATATTGGACAACATTCCAAACCCAACAAAGCGTGTGTTTTAGTAAACTATGCTAACTACCAGAATGTATAGTGATCATAGAAGGATTAGCTATTGATTTAGATAAGATTGCAGTCATTGCAAGCTTATGCAATATTTTCAATTTTTAAAACACAATATCAAACCAAACAGCACTTGAAAGAATATCTATATTGCATATATTAATGTTTGCAGAAAAATGTTGTCAATTCTATAAATCAGGCTGATTCACAGCAGTAACAAGATCATCTTCAAGAGTTCTACATACATATTTAATTGGCCTATGCAGTACACAATGAATAAGGGGATATATGCTTGCCTTGAACATGATGTCAACTTTGCCACCTTTTGCACAGCTTGATATCAGTGATGTGTATAGTTTGCAGTCAGCTTTCAATCCATTCTTCTTAACCAACGGTAAGACTTGAAAGGCCCCTGAAAGAATTAGCAACATTTACCTACTTTAAAGCAGCATACTATTCTCACTGTCATTCGCAATCGAAGGCTCAACAAAAAGAAGATAACATAGAAGACAACAAATTATTCAGGAGAGATATATTTTCAGTGTGAATTTTAGCCTTACCCTCGACATCTTCTGCACTGGCACATACTGCAAGAAGCATATTAAATGTACTAAGAGTTGGATTTTCAATTAGCTTAACAAATCGAAATGCTTCTTGTACAGCCCTTTTCTCCCTACAAATCTCCAAAAACTTTGCATGGTAGACCTATCAATTGGGAATCCGGAATAGTATATCATAGCAATCACTAGTCATGAATACAAAAAATATTAATCATGTCTCTAAACTTCTAAGAATGAACACAACTCAAAAACATCATGGAAATGGCATACCTTATTCATATCTAAGGCTCCAATGCTGTTCATGCTTTCTAACAACTCTAAGCAGTCCTTAAACCTGACATCCCAGATTAGATTGCAAAACATACTCTATGGTAAAAAGCTGGAATAACTTTGACAGTCCAAAACACAAAGCATCATTGAACTCCCAACCATTCGGAAGTGTTTATGGTCATGACAATATCTGTTGACTACTTAGACTATCAGACAGTATCTCAATGAGTTTAGAAGATTCAGAAATGAGTAAAAAACTGCAATAATGATCCCAAAATGGATATAGTGTATCACTTATTAACTGCAACAACAGGTTTTTTGGAAGCAACTCTATAGTTTAGATGATTGATGTATATAGCTGGTTTTGATTACCTCCCAACTCTAAGCCAACAATCATAATATCTCATGTATTCGGAGGCATCCTTTGTAGAATCAACAGGTATCAAGTCTTTCAACTTCATGCCAACGTCCACTGAACAGCTTTCAGATTTATACCAAATCCTCTTCTTTTCTGCAGTTGTTATCAAGGCTGCCCCACTGATGACAGGTCCATTTCCTACATTGCACAGTTCCATTCTTAGCAAACAAGAGATAGTTGTTTCTTCTGTAGAATAACAAGTTACAATTTCCTGACCTATGTTTAGTATTCAATCTTGTGTAAAAAATTTCAAATCACCCATTCGAATGTTTGAAACATTTACACAAATAAATGAAATTTGTCTATACCTTCATGATTTTCAAGCTGTGGTCTATGTTGGGAGTCACTTTCCATTTTCTCACTTGTTTGATTATCTGCAAAAGCTCCATCAAAGACTCTGTTTCAGGTGCCTAAATAAATGAAGCATCTTAATGTTCAGATGCTATCAAATTATTATGCCCTATTTCATTAATATCAGATCCCAAAGGTCTTAGTTTTCAACTCCTAATGTATTTCCTGTAAACTGACCTTCCCTGGTTGAACACAGATTTCCAAGTAAGTGAGTTTTGTCCATAGCCAAATCAATGCTAGAGGCTGCAGCAGAATACTTCTGCATATTGCAAGTTAACATCTCTTGCCATGCCTCTGTGTCATGAACTTCTGTGTAGGTGCTCATCTCATTCACTACTGAACCCTCAAAACCTGATTCTTGCATTTCATTGTTTGTGACAAACAGTTTTCCTGTCCTTATTTCTTGATCTGCTTCTTCCAAAGATCTCCTCTTCCAATGAAATATACTACCTGTCCCTTGCATTTCAGCATCAATTGTTTTTGAATCCACCCTACCTTGAACTTCATCCTTGGCGCAAGTGCTCTTTTCACCATCAACTGAACCTTGAACACCCGAGGGATGATCATTAACTAAATGTACTTGTCCCATCTCAACATCTTGATAACTGAGGTTCAAGCTCTCTTTGTCAAGTAAAAATTCATGACTTGACTCCTGCATTTCATGAACTATGACAGTCTGGCTTAATGGCTCCATATCTTGAGCTTTATTATATCAAATTTGTATTGACAGATAAAAGATCAATACCTGAAAGCTATAACATCTAGCACTCATGACTAATATTCAGAAAAAATCCAGAAGATCATATTGTTATAACTTTATCAAGGAAAAATACATCCTGAACCTACTAGAAATTACCCATGTACATATCCAAAAATAACCATCTAGATTGTGAGCAAATATAATTAGAAAGTGAATTAGTATATCATTTATTCAGGTCAATTAGCCCTTCCAAATTGATGAACACAGGTTAGCTGCTTCTTCCAAATATCTCCTCTTCCAATCAGCTGTACTACCTGTCCCTTCCATTTTAGCATCAATGACTTTTAAACCCCCACTATATTGAACTTCATCCTTGAAGTTTTTCACTCAAAACTGAACCTTGAAAATCTGTGAGAAAACCTTCATTTACTAAATGTACCTTTTGTCCCATCTCAATATGTTGATAAATCTTGTCCAAGCTCTTTTTATAAGTGGAAATTCAGTAATATCACAATCTGGCTCAATGGTTCCATATTTTGAGCTTTATTACATCATATTTGTATTGACACATAAATGATCAAGACCTGAAAGCTATAACATCCCCTTAATATAACTGAAAGCTATAACATCTCATTATTATAACTCCATCAAGGAAGATGCATCCGGAATGTACTAGAAATTACCCATGTACATATCCAAGAAAATTCATCTAAATCTTAAGGAACTAAAATTTGAAACTGGATTAATTTATCTTTTATTCTGGTCAATTAGCCGGTCACAATTCACAAACACAGGTTAGCTGCTCACTCTAAGTGATACTCTGTTGTAGAATTTCTATCATAAGATTGACTTGGCTATGTTGATTCACCCCTGCGCCCCCTCCCCTGCCTCCACCTTCCCCCACGTTTTAGTTTGTCTATGCTACCTGCAGCGTGAGTGATGATGCAGTTGAACATGTCATCGGCTTTGTTATATGATCCATGGCAAACAAATGGTTCCACAATGCATGATCCAAGTTGAGTTTGCTGCTCAGCCTCTTCACCTTGAGACTGTATTCACATTCACGTTCTACCTTTACAAACTTGGGTTTGTGGGTGATCCGGCCTCATATCATGAGGGATACCTGTATTTGGCACTCGTCCGGTGAAAGAGATATGCCTCCTAGCGTCTAACTGGATGTAAATGACGTTGAAATGCAAGGAGCAAGTAGTGCATTTAACTGAAAAAAGAGATATTTGGAATTTTATTAATGTCCACAAGTAACTAATGTAGGTCAATGGAACTTGAATAGTGCACTTGATTAAAATAGCATCGGAGAATCCAAAAATAGTGCTCTAAACAATATAATATTACAAAGTACAAAATCACAAACTCCAACCCAGAACTTGCAGAACATTTTTATTTGTAAAATGATATCATGTGAAACATATACATCTTAAATGTAGTACAGATATAAAACAAGCATAGTATAATGAGTTTGCAAATTGCTCTAGAAGATTCATTGTCAAAGGCGACAAAAGAGGAGGGCAAAGCATCTACAAAGGAGAGGGTGGCACCAAAACGTTGAGCTAGGGCACATCAGGCCAGCAGTAAAAACAAGAGTTTTGTTGAAAAGCCTTGTCCGACAACCCAAACATTTCAAGTTTTTGTGTACGTGAGGCGTTTGCAACAAAGAAATGCACTTGCCGAGGAGGGAACTGCAATTACAAACCCTTGTCGACAAAACCAGCTGGGGTTTCGAAGGAATTTGCATGCCAAAAGCGCTGAGAAACATAGGAACATGTGACAACAAGGACGAGGTTTCATGAAGGAGAAACTTGTGCAAGAGAAGTCAGATTGTCCAAGGGCTAAAGACGGTCATCTAAAGCCTAAGCAAAATCCTACGAACCATAAGGAACGTTGCCCAAAGCAAGAAGACCAACAGTGTGAAGCAACACAAAGTTCAAGGCAAGGAGTTTGTCTGATTGGAAGAGGGCACAATAGAAACCGTTTGAAGAGCCATCTAATAGAAGAAGGTTGTACAGAAGTCCATTTAGGTCGTTTGAGCAGAACAACACGTCATATGAGTTGTCTGATTGCAAAGAAGCCAGGCCATCGAGAGCAAAGTCGTCCAGAGTTGGGTCGTCCGGACTATTTGGCACAGGACCGTCTAACCCAAAAGGTGGGTCATCTAGGCCAGGAAGTGGATCATTTGGCCAAAAAGGTTGGTCATCCCAAGAGGAGGGTCATCTGAGGCCAAAGGTTGTCCATCAAAGGCTAAGGCAAGGTCGTCTAAGGGCAAAAAGTCATCTGTAGCCAAGGAGAAGTCATTCGGAGTTGAGGGGAAGTTGTTTGAGAGGGTCGATTAAAGGCTACCAAAATGCAGACCCCCTTGACTATCGGCAAAGGTGGCGACAGGCATTGCCCATCATGTTGGTCATGTTGGTGATGTGATTTCAGTAAGTGGAATGAGCAATCGACAAATAATGTTTTGTTGGCATCAATTTGAAGTGAAGCCAGTTGCAAATGTCTAGAATAGAAGGAAACGGAAGGAGCATGACAAGAGATTCCAATATGGTGTTCAATGCTTCTATTCCCCATGTTCAGCCCATGTCATCAATGACACTAACAAGTCTAGAGGAGGGGATAGATGTAGGAAGGCGAATTGACATGTCTGTATAAACAATGAATAGGTTTTGTCAATTTGTGTTATTTTGTAGTTCTCATGCAAAGTGTTTGACAAAATGTGCTTACTTGTAATTAATAAAGTTCATGAAATGTAAATGAAGATAAATGTATGTGAAATGTAATTCAAGAAGTCATGAGGTGTCAAGGTAGTTAGTTGGAGGAAGTTGAGGATGCAACTACCTCCTTAGTTGTATAAATAAGACCCCTCCCTCATTCATTCGTACGTTGGTATTGTACATGGTAGTAGAAGCTAGGTGTAATCAAACATGTATTCCTAAGATACTTGTACTAGGTTGTCTGACTATTGTGCTAGGTCATTTGACTATTGTGCCATGTCATTTGATTATTGTGCAAGGTCATCTAAACTGTTGTACAAGGTTGTCTGAACTATTGTGCAAGGTCGTTTGAACTACTGTGCAAGGTCATTTGACTATTGGACCAGGCCATCTAATATATTTTGTGTGCGCAATGTATCCATTTGTAATTGTAAGTTATTCCCATTTTACATTTTGTTTATGTAAGTGGTAAAGGAATTGTGTTGCAATATGTTATAATCCGTTTCTACACCCGTATTGTTGCATGTTGCTCCCATGAGGTGGTTGCAACTTCCCTCCACTACCACCACTTCCAGAGTGGTCTTCATGCTATGGGAATGAGTTTTGAGAAGGTATGAACTTCAATGAGTGCTTCTTAGGTTGTTCCTCCATTGCCTCCTACTATGCTTCCTCATCGTCGTTGTCTATACTCTAACTCTTCAATAAGAGCATCAATGTCATCATTGTCCTTTGTACCCTTGAAGGTATCTACAACTAATAGTGCGGCCCCCATCTTCATATTCTTCCTCTTTACTGTCTCTAGAGTGCACATACATTGCACTAGCGGAACACCAGTCCAATGAAAGATGAATGCTATTAGCTCAGGGTGTAGGCAGGCAAATTGATATGTTTGTGTAATTAGTAAATAAGTTTTGGAAATTTGTGTTATCTTATGGTTCGTACACAGTGTTTAACAAAATGTGCATACGTATAATAAAGTATAAAGTTGTAATGTAAAATTATATATAATAATGTGTAAGGATAAGTTATGTACGATTAAGTCATAAAGTGACTCACGAAATGAAATGTAAATGTGAGTCAAATGCATGTCAAATGTAATTTAGGAAAATGATGAGGTGTTGGGTAGTTGGAGGATGCAACTACTTTTTAGTTGTATAAATAAGACCCTTCCCTCATTCATTCGGGTAATGTAAGGGCCGAAGTGTGTGGTTGGCCGAAGAATGTGGATGTTGTTGGGTGGTTGGCCGGTGTTTGGTGTGGTTGTGGTTGGCATGGAAGGAGAGGTTGACCAGGTACGTTGGGTACTGTGTATGTACGGTGAATGCCATACATACATTACCATACAAGCTATTGTTAATGCAATATCTGCTCATATTCATTTATCATCTGCTATTGCTATTGTGTGTTTCATGTATCATGTATGTATTGTCATTCTAATTACTGCAGAAGGTAGATCTCTAAGTTTATTTAAGTGGAAATGGAATTGTGTTTAAGTATGTTAAATTTTATTTCTACATTTTGGCATCATTGCCTATACGAAGTTGGGTCAAGCCTAGTGACACGTAGTGAGAAGCAAATCACTTGGGCAAGTGCACAACGATAATGATGGAATGCAGCCAAAGAAGCAGATGAAGACACAGATTTGTTTGTTGACGTTGGCGAAGGGCCATATAGCGGGATGCATAAAACAGGCACATAGAAGAGAGGATAACGGTAGACTGCAGAGGGTGTGTACAGCAAAACGACAGACTACCGTACAAATGACAAGCACCATACAAGTGATGTGTGCCATACAAACAGAGCCTACCATACAAATGCATACCAACATACAAACAAAACATGTCATACAAATGAGGGAACCTACCATACAAATGCAGCCTGTCATACAAGAAAGGCATGTTGTACAAAACCAAGTGACCATACAAGTGCAAGCAATCGTTCAAATAATTTGAAGGGTCGTACAAACTAGGTACGATAGGAGCTGCCAAATGGCATCGGTGAAGAATTGCATTCCGACAAAAGAATGTTTGACATCGGAGCAACTGTAGGTTGGTGTGCTCGATGGTGAGTGGAACAAGAGTCTGACATCGGAACAACTGCAGGTTGGTGTGCTCGATGGTGAGTGGAACAGGGGTCATACATCGGAACAACTGCAGGTTGGTGTGCTCAATGGTGAGCGGTACGAAAGTCTGACATCGAAGCAACTACAGGATGGCACGCTTCATGGTGCGCGGAATGAGAGTCCGACACGAGAGCAATTGCGATGTGGTGCGCTTGATGTTGTGCATGAAAGAGAGATACGCAAACAACCATTGCCAATGTTAAGTCAACCTGTCACAACAAAGGCCAATTTGGGCATATCGTCTATCCAGTGTTTCATGGAGCAACAAAAGACCCAATTAGGCATTGGGAAATTTGCTTCACGATATGGAGAGAGATTGGGTAGAATAATGACGGAGATTGGAGAAGGTTATTTCCAACGACATTTCGTGGAGTCACAATGGATTAGTACATGAGATTGCCAAAGGGAAAGTACCAGACATGGGAAGAGTTGCGCGATGCATTCATGAAAGAATTCCAATTATTCCACAATGACAATGCGGTCATTGCTGAAATTTATTGAATGAAACAAGGTGAGAAAGAGTTTGTTCATTCATACAACCGAAGGTTGAGTGGCTTGTTCACCCATCTGACATATTGAAGAAGTGGTTCACAGAGGGACTTCTTCCTATGTACCAGAAGAAGATTAGGGTGGTCCCTCCGACATCATATCAAGAGGTATTGGAGCGAACCTTGAATTTGAAAAGTGATGCAAAGACATCACTAAAGTGATGGGATCATGTTAATATGGACGAGAGTGAACCTAAATATGAAAGTGACCCTGATGTTGAGAGTGACTCTGACAATGAGAGTGATGATTTTGGGCGTAAAAGTAGTTCATTGTTCAAAGTTAAGGTTGAGAAGTCAAGGAAGGAAGTGACTCCCAAGAGAAGAACAATGACTACGAGGATGAGTGTCACTCGGAGAGTGAAAGATCATCGCTACAAGTATATGCAGCACAAAGGGAGATTGTACCTAGGGGTGATGACATTGGTAATATAGTCTGTGTCAACCGCCAGAGAACTAGAAGACGTAGAATCGAGCTGATATTGACGGCAAACCCATTATACAATGTTGGTGATGCCATTTGTGGGGGCATTTTGCACGTGAATGTCAAAGTGCTACAAGTCAAGATGAAACACTAATGCATACAGAATTCGAAGCACCAGCGAAGAGTCAAAGCCCTAGCTAGGAAGAAGAGGAGGTGAACTTGATTGAAATTGAAAAGGTGAACTTGATTGCAATTGAAGAGGTAAACTTGATGAACCTTATTGCAATTGAGGAGGTAAATTTGATTTCAATCGAAGAGGCATAAATCTAGCAAGTAGTTGAAGTTGCGCAAGAAAAAAGGTGCAGAAGTGCCAAGGCCGTATGATGAGTTGCCATACAAGAAGTTGTCGTACAAAGGTTGCTGATGAAGTGAGTCGTACAAAAGTTATCAATGAAGTGAGTTGTACAGGAAGTGTCGACGAGGAGTATCGTATGGGGAGTGCCAACAAGGAGTGTCATACAAGGAGTGTCGTATGGGGAGGGGAGTCGAAGAGTATTGTACAAGGAGTGTCATATAGGAAGTGCCAACTAGGAGTGTCATCGAGAAGTGTTGATGAGGAGCATAATCGAGGAGTGTTGTACGAGGAATGTCAACGAGAGTTGTTGTACAAGTGAGTCTTGCCCGTACAAGTGATCGACATACAAATGATGGTCGTACAAGTGAGTCTTGTCGTACAAGTGATTGTTGTCATACAAATGATGGTTATACAAGTGGTCAACATACATGCGAGTGTCGTACCAGATATCATCATACAAGTGAGAGTCATACAAATGATCATTGTACAAATGATCATTGTACAAATGATGGTTGTACAAGTGTTGCCCACAAGTGCTGCCATACAAGTGGTGCTGACGTGGAGCATCATACAAGCAATGCCAAAAAGGAGATGTCATACAAGAACCTATCGTACAAGGAGGTGTCATACAAGGACTTGCCATTCAAGGAGGTGTCGTACAAGGAGAGGGATGTCTATCAAAGGCTAAGACAGGGTCGTCAGAGGCCAAGAAGCAGTCATCAGCAACAAGAAAAAAGTAATTCAGAGCTTAGGGGAAGTTGTTTAAGTGGGTCGAGGAAAGGCTACCAAAGGGCAAATGAGGAGAAAAATTCAGCTCAGACAGTGAAGCTTTCAATGGTTTCACCATTGAGGATGCGTGCAAAGGACGTTACCCCTCAACCTCGTAAGGGGCGCTGCCCCTCAATCCTACAAGGAGGCTCCTGCCCCCTTGACCCCGACACAATTGACAACAAGCGTTGCCCGTCATGTTGGTCATGTTGATCAAGTTGACGATACAACTGATTGTTGAAAGTGGAGTGAGCAATAGGAGAACAAGGTGTTGTGGATAACAGTTTGATGTAAGTCTATTGCAAAAGATGTACGGAATAGAAGAAAGCAGGAGTGCGACAAGAAAATATAATACGTTGTTCAGTGCTTCTATGCCCAATGTTCAACTCATGTATCGTCGAGGACACTGACAAAGTTTAGAGGGGATAGATGTCTGCAAACAAATTGATATGTTTGTGTAATTATTAATAAGTTTTGCCATTTTGATTTATTTTGTGGTTCATACGCAAAGTGTTTGACAAAATGTGTGTACATATAATAAAGTTATAAAGTTGTAATGTAATATTAAATATGATAAATTGATAATGTGTAAGGATAGGTTATGTACATTTGAGTCATAAAGTGACTCATGAAATGAAATGTAAATGTGAGTCAAATGCACGTCAAATGTAATTTAGGAAAATGATGAGGTGTCAAGTAGTTGGAGGATGCAACTACTTTTTAGTTGTATAAATAAGACCCTTCCCTCATTCATTCGGGTAATGTAAGGGCCAAAGTGTGTGGCTGGCCAAAGAATGTGGATGTTGTCGGGTGGCTGGCCAATGTTTGGTGTGGTTGTGGTTGGCATGGAAGGAGAGGCTGACCGAGTACGTTGGGTACTATGTATGTAAGGTGAATGTCGTACATATTTTACCATACGGACTATTGTTAATACAAGATCTACTCATATTCATTTATCATTTGCTATTGCTATTGTATGTTTCCTGTATGTATTGTCATTGCTAATTGTTGCAGAAGGTAGATATGTAGGTTTATTTAAGTGGAAATGGAATTGTGTTTATGTTAAATTTTATTTCTAATCAGGGATCCTAGTTAGCATTTCCCATCTAGGCACAAGAACCCGACATCCACAAAAAGGCTGATGGCATGAAATGCCATTGAAAAGTTCTTTGTCACCCCCACCTCATGAAGTTATGTACCTGATCGACTAGATACGAAAGCCAATCATGCTTGGTACTGTCCATGATTCCCTACGTGTATAGCACGAGCCATGTCGGCATCTTTAGGGCTCAATGTTCACCAAATGGTTGTGACATCACTATGTACATGGCACATTTCAGAAGGTTTGTGCTCAGGTACTACCTCTTCAACCCTCGACTTCCCTGTGTCGTAACCTTAGTCCTTTCCTCCTTTGTCATCACCTTCAAGTCACAATATGTCTTGATGAATTCCTTCAACTTATGTTGTCTGGCTTCCTCCTTGCGAACTTGGCAATCGATTAGCCCAAGCATACCAAACACACAAAAAAAGACATTCGTGACAAAAGTTACCCACACCTCAAAATCTCCAACCCTGAACTTGCTTTGCCTCTTGTTCGCATCATATTTCTCTAGCATCTGCAATAGGTAAGGCTTGAAGAAATTCTTGTCAAATTTCAGCACCTACATGATATAATGAACAAAATCCTCCCACAATGTCGACTTCAATGAATGTGATGGTTTCTCACTCCATCTCCTAGAAACTTCCCATGTAGGCAACGTCCATGTTACTTTAGACAAAGGAATCTACATCTCGCTTTACCCTTCTCTTTCACTAGAAATGAGGGCTTCTCCTTCACTTGCCCTTACAACCGCTCTCGTGCATCCTTGACAGAAGCCTATCAGGTATGCGTATTCTAGAAGGTAACCTCAAACAATCACCCTTTCTTCTTGACTGTAATTGGTGCCTATGTCGAGAATTGCTTCGATAATTGTCTCTTCCACATTCGGTTGGTCATATAAGCAATCCATGCACACCTCCTCTTGTTCTCACTCAATGTGAACCTCCTCACATCTTCGCTCTATGTTGTGGCACTAGTCTATTTTGTTGTTGACCAAATCTCGAAGGCACTCTTTGAATTTTTGGATCTTGGTCTCACTTGTTTGTAATTCAAGGTCTAAACTACATTCCCCCCTCAGCAGGTTGCTCCTCTTACACGCAGTGAAATTCCTTTCTCCCTTGTGTGGTTTAATAATCTTTTGTAGTAGTTAGGAATAATTTTTGCAACAATGGTCTACATCCTTCTCCTCCTATCACTGCCCTATAATCCTCGAGCCTACAATGCCGACACCACAAATTAGGACACACAACTCTTCCGCATGGCATGCCCTAACTGGTGAAATCACAAAAAAAAATTCTTTGCTGCCTTGTCCACTTTCTCGAACAGTTAGGGCACGCTAGAAATCTTCCCAAACTATCAACTATAATATAGCAATTGTATTCCCGATTAAAAGGAACGGGAAAGTAATTAGACAAAAACAATTGTTAGAAACAATAATTCACACATGCACAAATGAAAGTATCACAAAGACAAGAATATCAATAGGAATTGAACATCTTCATTAAGATATAGACAAGCAATATCACCATGACGCATAATCACAACAATGATATTCATCAGTTATCACCAACTATCCAATATCTTCATATCACATATATACGTTGCTCAAATCTAAGGGGCCTATATATAAGGAACTCAGCATGGGAGGTAGTTGCATAATTGCACAATTAACATTGTACATGTCTACCAACTAACAACTAATGGCCCGTTACATGCCAAACGCCTATTACATTGCAAATCAGTCAAGTGTATGCATAGTGACAAACACTTGCCTTTTATGCTTTTACATGGCAACTTCCTACAAACACTTTTTTACATTCTATCAAAGAAACTATACAATCAAAATCCTTATGCATACTCATTCTCGTATGCATCCATCTAGGCATAAGGTGACACTTGGAACAGTGCCATGTTAGAATTGGCAGCTACATCTACCCTCCCCTCTAGATTGGGAGATGTCCTCATTAACTGCATATATTCTCCACTTATTTCTCGCCACATCAATGCTCTTGAACCATGGTGACTACAACACATGGCTTTTTCTGATTGGAGAAAGATATTTAAATAGGGTAAAAATGGGGTTTGATGGCAAACAATAGGGCCATGTTGGCCACCTAGTCAACTCAACTTCTTCAAGAATCCGAAAGTGCCAAATGAGCCTCCACGCAGTTCGAACCTAAGCCATAGTCTACCCAAGACCCTTGGCCTAGCCAAGGCACCAAGGCAACACTTGATGTGCTAAAGCCGCCATACTAATGAAGAATCCTGCCTTGAAGCACGGAGGGTGAAAAACAAAGTGAGTAAGATTCGACTCCACAACCTCCAGCCTCCAAGACACTTCGCACAACCAACTGTCCACACGCCCTTGCTAGAATCATCCCCACACAGTCTTGTATGAAAGGCAGATTGGGTCATTTTCTTTGAAAAGAGTTACCACAAAGATTTGAACACAAAACCTCCCCTTTTTCACGCTGCAAGAAATCTTATTCACACCGTTGTGCCACGCACATCGCTAGCATTCAAGAAGGCAAATCCCACTTGTCCCTTTGTTTCTATCAAGATGGACCTCAAAAAGGTTGCACACGGATTCAAACCAGAGACACCCTAAAAGCCTAACACTCAACAGCATAATCGTCTTTCCGCAGCTCTAACACGAGTGAAAAGGGGAGGCGCTCCCTTGAGAACACCGTCGAGCCGATGTGAAACACAGAGGACAGCCTACTTTGCACGCATTCAAGCCCACGCGCGATGGTTGAATGGCACCAAAGAACAAAAATTCAAATTTGAATTGTTCTTGCCAATCTTCCTCAATCCTATCGTAGCTAAGGGAAAGAAGGATAGAATGGAATTTCGAATCCAAATCCACTTTTTTGGATGGGGAAACAAAGATGCTTTGGTAACAACAAAGCAACAAGGATTTTCAACAGAGAAATTTCAGGATTCTCATGAAATTAGAAATATAAGATATCTCTTTTCGATCTTGCCCTGGAATTTGGAAGAAAGATCGGAGGCTCAAAAAAAAACTTATGTGTGACCAAGCGAGGCAACTCCATACCCGCTCCGATACGATGTTGGAAATCATAATATTTTTCAAAAACAAACTAAAGCAATCCATCCACTCAAATCTTATACAGAATGTGTATAAGGATGGAAGAAAGGAAAAGAGAGAGAGAGAGAGAGAGAGAGATTTGGGGGCACCCATAGTCACCATAAATAATCATTGTATTTGTAGATAAAACTACACAACATTCCGATGAGAAAATGAGAAGTGGGAGGGGGGTATTCATACCAATACCAAAACCCCAATTACATAATAAATTTTAACCTAAACCGACATAACAAGAGGGCTTTAGGTTAATTGCATGTTAGAAAGAGGATTTAACCATAACAAGGTTAACCACCACCCATAGGGCTTACATAATAAAATATTACAATTAATAAATACATTGTACAATGAAATGACCTTAGGCTTATCCAATACATCATACAATGTCGGCCATGCCCATGAATCAGATTCCAATTTCAACACCTCAGACAACCCAACACACCTATTCCACTCTCTAAACTCTTTCTTGGAAGGCCTCTATTGCTGAGCTAGCTAAACACTCAATTCCTTCCGCTAGAATGTCGAATTCCTCTACCAGAATGCCAAACCTCACTGCTGAATTGCCAAATTCCACCACCAACATGTCGATTTCACTACTTTTCCCTTTCTTTCCAGCCAAACCCTTGCTAATTTTGACAGCTACAACTAGGATTTCCACTTTCCCTACTTTCGGCTCCACGACTGCTCTCTAATCCTCTGATTTTACAAGGCTTTGAATCTTTACGCACCATGACCGAGGGCTTTCTACAAAACCCTCGTTTCTTACACCATTTTTCAATGCCCTAGTTCTTCTATAGTGGAAAATCTTCTTTGTCTCGTTCCTATTGATCAAAACCTTGGCTTCACTCTACCGAAACCCTAAAACATGCCATAGTTCATGCCCTAGCCGATGTTCTCCAGTTATCAACTTGGATCCTCTAGTGGTTCTGGTCTTGGTTTTCTCCTCCTTGGTACAAGTGAAAATAATTTGAATTCACTTGTCTTCTACTTTTTGTAACCTCCACCAAGCAAGGTGACAGTTGGCTCCCATGCACCAAAATTGAAATTCCCTCTGTAACTGCTTTAGCAACTGCTCGTTCTATGTGCCGTGTTGAAAGACAATCATTAAAAGAGGATGGATCCAATGGCATGAAGTCAAGATGTTACGTCTTCCCAACTCTTTGGCACATATCGCACATCATACCAAACACCTTCACATTGCGATAGAGGGTGGGCCACCATAGCCCTACTAGAAGCCCCTTCCTCGTCGTCACATTTGGCCCCATATGCCCTCCTACCAACCATTCATGAGCTTCCTTCAACACTATAGGCACTTCTTCATCCATTACACATCTTCGCAATATCTTGTTGGGTCCTATCTTGTACAACTGACCAATCAATTGGAACAGTGCTAACTTTATGATAATGCTTCTCCTTTCAATTGTCGGTTTCTCCTTTGGCAATTCCTCCATCAATAAATACATGTTAATGTACTCATACTAAGACCACAACGCAATGATTGAAAACAAATGAGCATGTGAAAACTCATTTGACACTCTTCTCTCTATAGGGTCTCCTTAGCGAATCCTTGACAACTAATCTGCTATTATGTGTTTCTTCCCTGGTCTCACCACCACTAAAAACATGAACTCTTGCAATATGACGAGCCACCTATTAACATCAGCTTGTTGATCAAGTACAACAATGCTTGATTGTCAACAAAGAACGCAAAGGGGTTTGCAAGCAACTAATGTTTGAAATTTTGCACCAAATAATCCTTAGTGCTTCTCTCTTCATCGTGTTGTAATTTTTCTCTAGTCTTGACAACAACCAACTTGCACAGTATTTGGGTTGATCCAGCCCAAACTGACCTTCCTATGCCAACCCACACCTAATTGCAAAGTTTGAAGCGTCAATGTGGACATGAAACTCCATTTCCCAATCTAGGAACACCAAAATTAGTGCACAAACCAACTTTGCCTTTAACTCCTCCAAGGCCTATTGATGCTCCTCTATCCACTTGAAAAGAATATCCTTGCACGTCAATATACCCAATGAATGTGACATTTGTGTGAATTTCTCGACGAATTGTTGATAATACCCAACATACCCCAAAAAATACTTCAAAGAACTCACATCCTATGGCTCCTCCATGCTCATCACAAAGAGGATCTTGTTAGGATCTATCTTCAGTCCTTCTTTGCACACTACATGTCCCAGCAATTTGCCATACTCATGCACAACAGTCATGCACTCCTCCAGTGCTTTCAACTCCTCTTCCTTCTTGCCATACAATGACTAGTCATCCAAAAACACCTTAAATTTGCCTGTTGACATCTATTAAAAAATGTATAAGATTATCCTTTGAATATGGTGGGTGCATTGCATAAATTAAAAAGCATCCAATTATATGCATATATGCCATTCGCTACAAAAAAAAAAAAGGTTTGGCAGTCTGACAAAACGTAACAGAATGATATTAATGAACGGAGAAAAAATACATGACGTTATGCATCATTGGGTGATATTTACAGCCCATACTATAACCATAGAGTATGAACTGGAGAGGAACTCCCGTTATGCATCATTGGGTGATATTTACAGCCCATACTATAACCATAGAGTATGAACTGGAGAGGAACTCTCGTTTGCAGATCATAGATACAAAAAATAAATAAATAAAAATAAGGGAAGAGAATATACATGGTGGTTGGTGGGCAGTTTCACGTTTTCTTTTTTCCTACCTTTCAACAAACAATTACATTAATCAATCTCAAAGGGTGGGAGATAAAGGGTCCAGCCAAGAATCCGTATCAGTTTTGGAAACAAATATTTCTATGTTCAAAGTAAGCACTTTTGTATTTGCAGGGCAAATTGCACTGAGAGCTATTTAATATTCAATCATTAAGAGGAACTTTTAGGCATCACTAGAAAATTAACAAGTTGATAAAATTTCTCTACCTACATCCAAGAAAGGAGGGGGAAAGCAAAAGAAAGGAACATGTTTTGTCATTTTGATTGTAAGGTCAGCACAAGGGTTGAGCAAGCATTTAAAGGTTTTAAAAAACTTCTGCAAGGTGGTAGCCATGCAAGCAAATACCAGCAAAACCAAGACTTGATCTTCTCCGACCAAAAGAATCAATTTCATTTCAAAGGGGGTCTCTTTGAAGAAGTAACAAGAACACATATTTTGGGATAGACTTCAATAATAAATTCAGCTGAGAAACATGTAGAATGAAGAAAATATTAGGAGGGTAGAGAGCACTTTTGCACTGCAAAATAGAAGTACAGATGGTGAATTTAAGGACTGGAAGACTATAAGGGTTTTATTTGGGCTATTGGTAGTAAAAGTGATATTGTATGGCTGTGAAGTGTTGGCTTACATCACATGAGATTTCAATAGAGAGAATTCACTCGCGTCTTATTACAAACAAATTCAAAATAAAAGCTTTAATTTTATATGAGATTCTCCTTGCAGAAACAGATACAACAAAGACATAAGGGCATTTGTTAGTGAAAATTCAAAGCTACGGGAAAAGAAGTTAGAAAGGAAGAGAGAACATTAACTTACAGAATTTAACCCTCCACACTATTATCATCAACAGGTATATATAAAAGCAAACATCAACTGGAAAGCAAAGATGCTTGTGGATTAAATGAGGACCAGCTCACACCAAGAAACCAAAAGAAGAATGGAAGGAGAGGATTTGTAGCTTTTGGACATCAGGTGCAGTTGAGACAGAGAGGCATTTTCTTCTGAAATGCAAGGCATATAACAATGTGCAAGCTAGATATCCAAATGGTCAAGCAGTTGAATCTATTCACGAGTCCTTTGAAAAGGATAAATTAAAGAAAGAAGGAGAATTCATCATCAAAGTTAGTGGCCAAAGATCAACACTGTAGGAAGAAAAATGAGCGGCTAGGATTGGGAATCATGGTTCTTTGTAAGGTTGCCACTTTCGACCTCTCATGGATGTTAAAAACCTTCTATTCTAATATATTCTATTCTACCAGTCCAAAGCGCCCTTCGATAAGAATTTTCGTAAATTAGCTACACAATTGGGAAAACTTGTGAGTGCTTGCTCGCTTTAGCCCATAACTTTCTTCCTGGGGGAAATTCAGCTTAAAAAGCCATCTCTATTATTCATAAAAGTCAGAGCATCCAGAATAAGGATCAAAGCAGCTCAGCTCAGCTCAACTCAGCTCAATTCAGTTCAGTTGAGTTAAGCTGAGTTCTCTCACCTCGCATGTACATGTAGAAATGTCATCCACGTTTTGTTGCTCTTCCTCTTCATCTTCCCTTACTTCTACTCTTGCTGCATCCACATCTCCTTTCCTCGCTTCGATGTTCTCTGAAGCTGAACTTGAATTTGTCAATTCTTTGCCCGCTGATGATAAGATTTTCCTTCCTTTGTGGAAAACGTTCCTGTTTCTGCTTCTTTGTCTGGCGTTAAGCCAAAAGATAGGCAAGAAAGAAATAAAAATTGCTGTTGCTGCTGAAATTGAAATTGCATTAAAATTATTGTGATCCAAAGAGAAAGAGGCAGAGGCATAAGCAGAGGGACAGGCAGCCACGGTTCCCCTGACAACCCTTCTGAGGGTTAGCCCAGAACGTCGAAAAAGTTGTTTTCTTTCGGCAAAGTAATGCAAACGAGGTCTGCAAGCAAAAGCAAAAGAAAAAGTCCTCCCTACAACACAGGATGCCCTTGTCTCCATTCTTGTCTCCATCACTATTGCCATTGTTATTTGTTGAGACCCTGCAAGATAATCGTTCAGCTCCCCAACAAACGAAATATTTTGTTTGAAAGAAAAAACAAGATAAAAGAAGAAACACCCTCTGCTTGCGGTAAGCATCAATTACAAAGCTGCCGACATGGAAACTTTACTTCGGGGCAGTTGCCTCCTGTTTTCTTTTCTATTTCTAAGTGCCTTAAAAAGACTCTTAGTCTGGATATTAATAAAGTATATGGGCGTTGTTCGGCGAAAACTCTTTCCGGAGACCAAAAATCAACGATCAGAATCAATCGACGTCGCGCCCTGGCTTTTAACCATATCAGCATTATCCGATGGATTGTCGCCCCTGGGTATTTTATTGTAAATAAGTGGTTTTTATTGGGAGCTACTCCTATTAAATTATTAAAATATTATATTTGTTGTTATGTCAATTAAATTATATGTAAAAAAAAATTTAATCATAATATTTTTCATTTCTTTCTTTTCTATTACATAGGAGAGTTAGTTACAATCATACTATTTTTAGTAATTGATAAGTGCAGACTTCAAATCACAAGGGTTGCTCCTATCAAACCTATTCCATCTTGTTATTGTTGACCTGGCCTAACCATACTATTTTTAGTAATTGACAAGTGCAGGGTTCAAACCACAAGGGCTACTCCTACCAAACCTATTCCACCTCGTTATTGTTGACCCGACGTGAAAGAGACTATCAATCGCTAGGGATTCATTTTGTCATCATCGATCTAACGCGCACTCAAAGGATTCAAATCAGACTACTACCTTTGCAAACACGCTACCCCCGAGGTTTGAACCTGAATGTCTTCTTGGTAAGTGCCTTGCCAGAAAAGCACTTACCAATCCACCTACCCTTAGAGGCTTTTCATTTCTTTTTTAATTAAATATATTTTTCAACTTTCTCAAAGTGTTATGTTTCCACAATAGGATAATTGGCATCACTTTAACTAAGAAATAAAATCGAGTTAAGAGGGAAAGGGTTAATGTTTTTTTAGCGAGAAAGCTAGGGTTTACTGATGGCATCAAGAGGAAGAATGTTGCAAGGATCGAGAGGGTGAGGGTTTCAGGCATCTGAACGTGCTGGTCGGGGATCGCACGTCTATTCTAATGGAGTTTTTGATTCAGGTGGAGCTTTGGCGACGAACAATATTGAGGACAAAGGTGTCGCGAAAGGTTTTGAAGATTTATTGCAGGGTTTCGAGGGTTCGCAAGGCGTCCAAGGTGTTGCTTTAAACCTTCCTTTGAGCATTGAAGGTGTGCGAAAGGATGTTCAAGCCGTCGCGAATAATCATTTGTTGTTTGGGTCGGAGGATGATCGGGTGTGTAAGAAGCCTCTGCTCGAGTTTGTTGAAGGTGTTGTATTGCATAACTTTATTATCATTAACATAAACCATTCACCAATATGCAGAAATATCAAATCATTCATCCACAATACATTATCCACAATAATAATCCACAAATGAGAGAGAGATAGATAATACCCTTAAGGTAGGAAAACACCAATAATAATCCTTAAGGAAGGAATAACTCCACAAGATCTCCCAAGGTGAGAGGCCACTTCATGGGCATAGATGATTACATAAGATTCTTCTTCAATGATATCCATACAATGAAAAATATCTCTTCTTTATATATCCATATTCATATTCTATATGGCTTAAGTCAGCAATATTATGGTTCCACAGGGAATCATAAGGGTACCAACTATGGCAGAGTTTGGTAGAAAAAGCATAGGGATCATGATTTTCAAAGTGGATCATCAGCATCAAGGAAAAAGTGGACCCATCATTCAAGTTATTAAATACAGCAACAAAAGCGTGGAGCCAACGAAGCAGATTTGGATACAACATGGCATACCAGCATCACCGTGTTTCACTTGGATGGATGGATGATCGAGATTGGTACCATTTGCTAACATTGCTTAGTAAATCATACTATCAGGTTTCTTTATATGTTTCGAGGATGAAACATCTGTAAGGAGGGTGGCATGGTAGGGTACCTAGGAATAGATATTTGGGGATCTAGGAATAAATATTTGAGGATATATTATTATAGTATATAAGGCTTGGCATAGGCCACACATAACCCAAGGTTGATTGTATTATAATATTATATTATATTATAATATAATATTATATTAGTAGTAGGCTCCCCAAAGTAGAATAAGAATATGGATATATAAAGAAGAGATATTTGTCATTGTATGGATATCATTGAAAATGAATCTTGTGTAATCCTCTATGCCCACGAAGTGGCCTTTCACCTTGGGAGATCTTGTGGAGTTATTCCTTCCTTAAGGATTATTATTGGTGTTTCCCTAGCTTAAGGGTATTATATATCTCTCTCTCATTTGTGGATTGTTATTGTGGATAATGTATTGTGGATGAATGATTTGATATTTCTCCAAGTGGTATCAAGTTAGTGATTTGGGCATAGGCACAAGTCACCAAGAATTCTTTCGCAGACGTCGACAATAGCTTTATCGGGTGGTTCTCATCTCGCGAGTGAAGAGCGTGTGGAAG
This sequence comes from Wollemia nobilis, assembly GCA_028583015.1. Lineage (NCBI taxonomy): Eukaryota > Viridiplantae > Streptophyta > Pinopsida > Araucariales > Araucariaceae > Wollemia > Wollemia nobilis. The sequence goes on from JAQPPZ010015344.1 coordinate 1,762,193, forward strand.
CAACGACGCGGTTGTAAAAGAAAAACTCCAAAGGGCTGCTTAAAAATTCCAAACGCAATTATAACACGACACAAGAGAGCTATTTTAAATTTCGAACGCAGGGTTGTCGCGAACGTTCAGGTAGCAACCGACATTCTCTTTTGTTTTTAACAGGGCCTTTGAATCATTGTGAGGGGAGCTCAATCACCTTCAAACATACAAATCCATCGAAGAAACGTGCAGAAATCACTCCAGAAACACGTCAGCAATCGTCGCACACTTCCAGCCAATCAGCGCTCGAGAAAATACTTTAATAATCGCATTTGCTAAGGTACACAAATTAATTTTTTTATTTTGCTAGGATATTTATCCCACATTGCTAGTGTGGGGGAAGGTTTAGGTTTATAAGGGGGAAGCCTCACCTACGACATTGTGACTTCGGTCACAAGTTCGCTCGCCCCTTCGCACATGCATAAGACTTTGGGCTTGTCTTTGTTCCCTTGTCCTTGCTTAGTTGTCACCTTCTCGCATCTTGTTTCTCTCTGTGTCGATTGTCCCATGTGTCCCCGTGTCCGGGCTATCTCTCACACACGTGTTGCCTATTGGGTCTCGCGTCTCTCTGAGTAGATTGTCCCACATGTCTTCGTGTCTGGGCTGTCTCTCACCCACGGGTATCTCTGATGCTAAGCTTTGCTCGTCGTGTCTAGTGTTGTCCTATGGTCTCTGTTCCCTCAAGCCGTGTGTTGTCTCGTGTCAACGTCACTTGTTGTCCTATGTTATCTGTTCCCTCAAGTCGTGTGTTGTCTCGTTTTAGCATGCTTGAGTCATGGTCTAACTTGTCTCTCGTATGTCCTAGTCTAGCTATCGCTTTTCGTGTTCTCCATGTCCCTAATGCGTCCTTGTTCGTAGTCGCGGGTCCGCATCCTTAAAGTCGTGTGTTGTCCCTTGCGTCGCGTGTTGTCGTTTCATAAGTTCCTGCGTGTCATATAATCGAAGCTACCAAATTACCTAGTCCATTGTTCAAACCAAAATTGCTGGAAAGTATGAAAGTTGTCATAAATCAAAATTGCTAAAAAGTGTTGAAAGTGGTCATAAATCAAAATTGTTGAAAAGTTGTTGAAAATTATCATACGTCGCTACAAGGAGGCAAAGCCCAAATTCAAATCTGCGTCGCAGTTGAAGCAGAGTACCCAATTTTTTGCCAAAAATTTTAACAACAGTTTGTAGAAATTAAAGCTCCAAGGCTTCTAAGCAGGAGATTCTGGAAAGTGCATGAGCAAAAAGTGGACCAAAGGATTTGATGGTTGTCTATCAAGCTCGGAGACTCCCAACAAAGACGTAAGAAGACCTCGTCAAAGCCAAGGTACAAAAAATTATCCTTCTCCTTGCGAAATTGGTAGTTATAATCCGAGTCATCCATTGATCAGCCCAATGGCATCCAATACCTCTCCAAATTCCTCACAAGAAAACCTCGCTCAAGTAGAAAACAATCGCCCCATGGTCAATGATTATTTGTTAAGAGAACTAATAGACGGCCTTAAGATTATGACGACCAGCTTCAACGCATCTAGCAAACAACCCCAACCAAATCCTCCTAGTACCAATCACTGGAGCACTGGCGTTCACTATGACGACTATACACACCAAAGAGGTCAAAATAGTCAGTCCTTAAATCACAACGGTCACCAAAATAACAAGGATTGGGGTAACGAAGAAATTTTGGAGCAACAAAGGGGTTCTAACAGACCTTACCAAAATAACAACCAACGACAGAGGAGTAACGAGTAACAAGATAGAAACTATTCTCACTACCAACCAAGAGGTCCTACTGGATTTAATTATCCACGCGTTGACATGCCTATCTTTGAAGGTCAGGATCCACGTGGGTGGATAGCCAAAATGGAAGGCATCTTAGAGTTCTATCAATTCAAGGATGAGGACAAAGTCCTTTTTACAACAACCAAATTCGGCACTGAAGCTTATCAATGGTTTACATGGTATAAGCGTGAGAACACCCATCGAGCCTTCTTTTGGCATAATTTCAGGGAAGCCTTTATTCATAGATTCGACAAAGGTTCCACAGGTTCATACACAATACGGTTGTTGTCACTTAAGCAAACAGGATCAGTAAGGGACTATATATTAGAATTCACTAGTATGCTTCATCACTATGCACAAGACCTACAACCGGACGTGGTGGTAGCAGCTTTTCAAAATGGATTGAAAGCACATATTAAAGTTGAAGTGGACCTACAAAATCCATCCAAGTTCGATGAGTGTATAAGGATTGCTAATTTAGTAGAGACGAAGGTGCACTTAGGCCCATCCATACGACGTGATTCATATGGGCGACCTCAATTTCGTAATAACTCAATTTCACAATAACTCTTTCTGCAAAAATGATCAACTGTCATGGTACTTTTGTTACAAATATCACAATCATCATCTAAAAGATCAAACATGTACACCACAACAAAACTTTTATATTGAATATGCAAATAAGGAAGAAGACGAAACAGAGGAGTACGACGCACCTGAGGATCCCACAGTTGATGACCAGAGTGAACACGAGGAGGGGAGTCATGCTACAATCCAAATATAAATACGTCGGCTGTATTTATATTTCACTTTATAAAATTACTATATAAGTAGTTAGTTATCCAAGGGAATAAATCATCTATCTTTTGCATTAATTCTTTCGTTCATCTGCGTCATTCTCAAATTGCCTTCAAGGCGAGGACGTGCCCTCCCTGAGTGGCAAATCATTCAGGGAAGAAGACGCAGATCAATGAATTATTTGAGCCTGATTCGACTAGCGATAAAGGGCATGATGCAGAATCATTGGTGAATGCTCCACGGAAGGAAAAAATATGACTGTTGGGGTCGTTGGGAGCCCTACGCTTTTTCATGAAGCCTCTGATTTGAAAGATCATGCTGCCTTTCCTGAGTTGTCGGGTAAGTCTTCGAAGGGTTGCGGGTTTGAAGGCTTGCCTAATGGAAATAAAGCTTGCATGTCTGGGATGAGTATTGGTAGTACGGGGGTGTTGGTGAAGGCCTTAAAGGGGTTGAAAAAAGCTTTGTTGAGGCTGCTAAGAGTAGAGGTTTGAGCAAAGGGATGATAGTAGACGGGGAGGTTTTTGGTTACCCCAGTGATGATTTTTTTGAAGATGAAGTTGCCCGACTTGATAGAATGGACTCATTACTGGCAGATATGGGTGATGATGAGTTCACATTCATTGTGGAGGAGCATGAGGAATACCTGGTAGCTAGGAATAATTTATTAAAGAATGGGGTTATTCTATTTTTTCTTAGGAAAATGCCTTTCGAAGCGGATTTCCATAAGTGGGTCAGGTTGAACTGGGAAGCCAAAGGAGTGCATGTCCAATCGTACTGGGGGTTAGGAGGTAGATATATCTCAGTGCTTTTTGATAGTTCAGATGTTGCCCGATATGTGCTACAGTTTGGAACTTGGTCGATTGTTGGATCTGTGGCTTTTGCGCAATCGTGGCATCCAAACTTCGATCCCAAAGACGTGTCCCAGACTAGGTATCCCCTTTGGATCGAGTTTGTGGCTATGAAATCAGAGTTTTGGGTTATGTTGTGATCTATGGCTCAGAGGTTTGGAAGAATTCTTATTGAACCTGCAACAAGCACGTCTTTCAGATTTAGTCCCAGGGTATGTGTTGAAGTAGATTTACAAAGAAAGTTGCCTAAGTCTTTGAAGATTGTTACCCAGGAAGGGGTAATTTCTTAGGAGCTACGTTACCTGAATCTTCCTAATGCTTGCTTTTTCTATCAATCTCAAGAACACCTCATTCGGGATTGCCCTCAGAAAAAACAACAACAAGTGAAGGTAGAGAAGGCCAAGAATGTTTCAGGAACCTCTGTTATTAGTGGGAATGATCAGAAAAGTAGGGACAAAAATGAGGAGCCACAAGAGATGGAGACTGATTTGGGCAAACAATTAGTGGTTAGTAAGGGGGATTCAGATTGGAGGATTGTTCAGAAATGTAGAGAGGATAAGGACTCATCGGATAGGCCTTCTAAGCTGAAAAAGAGCTCATTTTCTTCCTAGGGGAAATCCAGCGAAGAAACTATTACTTCCAAGGACAACAACCATCTTAATCAGTCGATAGAGGTCAGTAGAAATCTAAGTGAAGATTTAGATGCCCTTGAGGGTAGGAGGAAAAGTAGAAGTTCAGCTATAGATAGGAGTAGGTCTCCCAAAGGAAGGTCTACTCAGCTTAGCAATCGGTTTGAGGCTTTAAATGATGTTGTTTCCCAATGAAAATTGAATTCAGTTCATGGAATGTTCGAGGAATGTCAATTCCCCCAAAATATGTTTGGTGAGTAGTTTTTTGCATAGTGTCAGTGTTGATGTTGTGTGTTTATAGGAGGTCAAGGTTGATGGTTTTGCTCTCCATAGTTGTCTGAGTAAAATTTGGAATGGGATTTGGTGGTCTTCTATGCATGATAGAGGGTCAGGTGGGGTGGTCCTTGTTGTTAAACCTTGGTTGGCTGCCTCGATGGTGGAACAGGGGGAGGATCCTCAGGGTAGAATATGTTGGGCTATGTTTGTTGTAGTTGGTCAGGTGATTGGCATTTGTTCTCTGTATGCTCCTAACACCTCTGGTGAGCGGATGATCTTGTGGGATTGGATGCAACACAATTTACCTGATGCAAGTTGGATTGTTGGAGGTGACTTTAATATGGTTGAATGGGATGGGGACAGAGAAGGTGGTCAGGGAGGTTGTATTTCTAGTTCTGAAAAGGAATCCTGGAGCAGTTTGAAGGCTTCGCTTCAAATTTTTGATGCTAATTTTAGATAGAAATATTTGGAAATAGGGGGATGGTTTACCTGGTCTAATAAGAGGAGAGGTGGTGATAGAATTATGGCCCGATTGGATAGGATTTATGTGGACAATAGTGTCTTTACATGTGTTGGTAGAGGAAGAAGGGTTGTTTTTGTTGACTTATCTGCCACTGGATCTGATCATTATCCAATTAGCTCTTCAATATTTTTGGGAGTTGTTGTAGTGATTGATAAGAAGCTTCCCTTTAAACTTAATGTTTCTCATTTAGATTCTAAGTCTTGTAGAGATCTTATCAATTGTGTTTGGAATTTGGAGCCTCATCCAGTTGATACTGGGTGGATTGGTTGGTGGGAGGCAACTATTAAACGTACTATGAAATTTTTGCATGGTTGGGGAAAGTTGGTTGCTAGGAGAAGAAAAGGAAGATTAAAGCAGCTTAGGAAAGATTTGGATAATGCTAGAAGAGCTCTTGAGGTGGATCCTTTTAATGTTCAACTTCAGGAAAGAGTTGTTGGTTGGGAGCATGAGATTCATTGTTATGAGGATTATATTAACAGAGGGGCACAAATTAGGAGCAGAATTCATTGGTTGCAGCAAGGGGATGCTCCCTCTCAATTCTTTTTCAGTCATATTAAGAAGAAAATTGCTTCTGAAAGAATTACTGCTCTTCACACTTTCGATGATAGGTTGGTGGAAGATGATGATGGGATTAGGGCTACTGTTGAGGAGCATTTCCAGAAGATTTTCTCTGCTTATCCTATGTCTCCGGAGGTTCTTGCTGCTAGGGAGGAAATTAAGAGGAGTGTTCCAAAAAAAGTGTTCAGTTTTGAGAGTGATCGTGTTGCGGCTACCTTTTCCAAGGAGGAACTATTTGAAGCCCTTTTAAAAATGAAATATGGTAAGTCTCCGGGTCCAGATGGTATCCCAGTGGAATTTTACAAAAAGTTATGGGATGTTGTTGGTGATGATTATACTCAAATGGTTCAAGAAATTTTTGATAGAGGTTCTCTTTCACCTGTTCTTAATCAGGGGTTGATTAAGCTTATTTCGAAGGGCAATAGGAAGGATACTATGGGGGGTTGGAGGCCCATCACCCTATTGAATGTTTCATACAAGATTGTTGCCAAGGCTTTGGCTCTTCATTTCAAGGATATTGTTGCTTGGATTGTGAGACGTGAACAAACTGGTTTTGTGAAGGGGAGATTCATTTTAGACATAGTTCTCATGGCTTGGGAGACTTTGGAGTGGGCTCAAGAAAGTGGGCAAAAGGTGATTATGCTCAAGATTGATTTTGATAAAGCATATGATCGAGTGGATTGGTCCTTTATCTTCAGTATGTTGGAATGGCTTGGTTTTACCAGGCAAGTTGTTGATAAAATTTGGGTTCTTTTCACTTTTGCTTCTGCTAAAGTTGTTGTTAATGGTAAGCTCACTAATAATATTAGCCTCTTCAAGTCCATCAGATAGGGTTTCCCCCTTGCTCTGCTTCTTTTTGTGATTTTAGTAGATGCCTTGGGTTATATGTTGGAGGAGAGAAGTTGTGTTGGTTTGATTAAGGGAATTGATACTCCTGGAGGTTCTATTATGAATAATCATTTTGTGGATGATTCTCTATTGTCCTTTCAACTGGATGCTTTATCCCTTACTAATGTTAAAAGATGTTTGGATCAGTTTTGCAAAGCTTCGGGAGCTATCATTAGTGAGGAAAAGTCTGATTATTGGTTGATTGGTAGTGACTCTCTTCCTGCTGATTTTACCCCTGGTTGGTGATGGGTGAAGGATGGTGAGATTGTTAGGTACCTGGGAATCCCTTTTGGTAAGGCTCTTTCTTTGAAAAACATGTGGGATTGGTGTCTTGCTAGATTTGAAAAAAAGATTCAGCTTTGGAAAAACAAACTTATTTCTTTTGCTGGAAAAGTGGTCATTGTTGGGAAGGTTATTCAAGCTTGTCACCTCTACTATTCCTCATGTTGGCTGCCTAATGCTTCACAATTTGGGAAGCTTGAAAGACTTATTCATGGGTTTTTATGGTCTAATTTTGATGGATCAAAGAAAATACCCTCTATTTCTTGGAATTTTTGCATTGTTCCCAAGGATGAAGGAGGTTTGGGTTTGTTGGATATCCAGATGCAGGGTAAGGTTTTGGCTGCGAAATGGGTGGTTAGGGCTCTGGAAGGGAATGATGCTTGGCAACATCTTTTGCGGTTCAGAATTCAGAACGCTCAGCATGTTGAAGGTTTAAAAGGGGCTTTTCATATCGAGGACATTGTGGGCCATCCCAACAAGTTTAAAATCAGAGGTTGTATTCTTGTTAAGAGGATTTGGGAGGCTTGGAAGACTGTTGGTTCAGCTGTTTACTGGGCTTATATGGAAGAACGTAGGGGTTGGGTTCTTCCGTATAGATCTATTTGGGTTTGGAAGAAGAATGGGGTATATGCTTCAGAACTCCCTCGCCTCAGATGTAAGAGGCTGATTAAAAAAGGGATTGTGAAATGGTCGGATCTTTGGGATTCAGGGGTTGGAGGTTGGGTCAAGTGGACTGATTTATGCAGTAAGTTTAAGCTGAAATCTTCTGACAGAGATGCTATTATGCAAATTCATTCTCTTCTTCCATCCGAGCAACATTTTAAATTAAATGGTGGGTTGTCGGGTCCCATATGGCGCGACTGGCGTTGGAGTTTTCATGGTATTATTACTTCTTATAAATCTGGCAAGATTTATAGAGCTCTTTTGCCTAAGGTTTCCTTGCATATTGTGTTGAATAGGCGTTGGGGGATTGTTTGCCTTGAAAAGAAATGGAAAATGAGACTTGCCTAGATATGGAAGTTCAGGATAGCTCCTCAACTCAAAGTCTTCTTATGGTTATTAATTTTTTAGGGTATTCACTGTAAGGCTAGATTGGCAAAATGGATGAGGATTTCAGATCAATGCAGTAGCTGCGGAAGGAAGGAAACTATCAAACATATCTTTTGGGACTGCAAAAATTCAAAGAAAGTTTGGAAGAACCTCGAGTGGACATATTTCCCTATTCTCGGGGATCGGTTTAGCTGGAAAATGGTTTTGTTTGGTGATGATTTTGGTTGTCCTCGACATCTATTGGGTGTGTGGACTACCATTAGAGCAACAACTATGTATGCTATATGGAGGGCCAGGTGCAGTTTGGTCTTCAAGGATGAAGCACTCAGTGCTTCGGGGATTGCTTCTAGGGTTGTTATTGATATCCAGGATCAATGTAGAGCGTTTAAGAGGTTGATGATGAAAGACATTAAGGATTGTTCTGCTCAGGACAAATCTGATTGTTGGATGTCCTTGAGTAGGTTTTTGTAATCTTTGTATCTATGATGTATTATGAATTCTTTTTAGTAATATAAGTAGTATTTATTCAAAAAAAAAATCTAACTTGACCACTTGTTTTCTAAAATTTGAATTTCATTAAGACGAAAATCAACACCATAATTGGCTAAATTATCTACTATGATACCTAATGTTCTTCTCTATAAATATTCTCACATCTTCAAGAGATTACCTCTAGTAATAGGTGATGGACATCAACAATAATATTATTTTTTATCGAGTCTCTTTCCATCCATTTTTGTTAATAGTATTGATGATAATTTGTGAATCCCCTCAGTTGAAATATATTTCCATCCTTTTTCTATTGCAATTTTAATCATTGTAAGAAGTGTCTTGGTCTTTGCATAGTTGTTAGTTGAATTTTTATATGATTATGAGTAAATGAGTAGAATTTTACCTTACTATTTTTAAAAACACCACCTCTACCAGCTTTTTCCGAATTTCTTTTAGAAGCACCATCAAAATTATTTTTTGATAAACCTAATTTATGGACATTTATATTTTATCCTAGATCAAAGTAAATTCTTTGTTTTAATTCCATTATGGCAGAAGACTCTTCCATGTTTGTTCAAATCTTGTAGCGAAGTTATTAGCACCTCTTTTTATGCACTTGAGACTTCCCATGATGAGCAACATATTTGTAGACATTATACAAGAGAGACAATAATACAGTTCCAAACTTGGGCATGATTTTGAGATTTATTTTTTAAAAATCTATTATTCCTTTCAAGTAATCAATTCCAAAAAAATAATTGCACGACCAATCCTCCATAGAATATATAATGCTTTAGCTTTGAAATAATTAATCCAACATTCCATCAACTCTTTCAATGTGGATGGAGCTATCCAATATAATTACATATTTTTTTAAAAGTAACCCCAAATGGTGTGAACAAAGGGACAATATTAAATGGTCTAATATTTCTAAATCCTTCTCACACAAGGAACATCTAAAAGGTCCATAATATCCCCTTCTTTGTAGACTCTCTCTTGTAAGAATCTTACTTTGAATTGCTAACCAAAGGAATGTTGAGGCTTGTTGGCATGTTTTGCCACATTGCAGATTCATCGGGTAGGCGCCCAATGCCAATTTTATGGTGGCGACATACCAATCATGTCGCAAAATTTTGTGTAAATAATTTAAATAAGTCGGTTGATAAATAAGGTGGGGAAAGCAAAGTGGTGTGATTTGGCATCATCAGATTTGGCTGGATCAAAGTCGAAGGTACTCTTATTTTTCTTGTGTCTGTGTTTTTTTGTGACTTTGTTGCCCAATGGATAAAGGCCCAGGGTCGATTTGCATTTAGACAAGCTAAATACCCTATGAGTTGCTAGAAATGTTGGCATTTTTTGCCACATTAAATTTTGACAAATTTTTGCCTAAGTGTGAAACGCACTTCGCCAGTGAAATCATCTTCTTGGAGTTTGCCAACGAAATCCCTTTGAAACTTTAAATTAGAAAAACACATGCATAAGTGTTGGCATTTTTACGAGCATTAAAAAAGGATTATAAATTGGATGAAATGATCTTTAGATATTTCATTTTTTATCTTTTCATAAGCTTTTGAGCAATATATTACAATAGACGATCTGGTCAATGAATCAAAAGTTATGGCCCTGAGAAGTTGTACCACCAAAGTCCATTTTGGGCCAAGTAAGGGAGAAATGACCTTTGACTTTTCAACGGTCATTTCACTCCAGTTTTCAAGAGCAAGGCCATTTCGGGCTAAGTAAGGGAGAAATGACCTTTGAATTTTCAACGCCAGTGCATCTCCCAAGGGCAGCAAGGTGTTTCGGTCCAATTTTTAGGTGCAAGTCCATTTTAGGTCAAGTAAGGGAGAAATGACCTTTGACTTTTCAACGATCATTTCGATCCAGTTTTCAAGAGCAAGGATATTTCGGGGTAAGTAAGGGAGAAACAACCTTTGAATTTTCCATGCTAGCACTACTCCCAAGGTAGCAAGATAGTTTCACCTTAGTCTATGAGTACCAACCCATTTTGGACTAGAAATCAGCAAAACCAAGTGGGACCTACATCTGTGAAGTGCCAGTCTAACTCTTCTACCTCAGCTCGAATCCCCCAAAGATGCTTCTCAACGGGGGAAAAAGACGTGCCCTTTCCAGTTTAATTACAGTCGATCAAAGAAGCTTCTAGATTTGATCTACCCAAATTTTAGAATCTGATCTTTCGTTGAAGCGATTCCAACAAGTGAAGATGCAGCACAATAGGCGAATCATATCGCCACATTGAATCCATGCAACCACTTCTCCATGAGTCACCAAATTTTGGCCATGCCTCATTACTGTTTGATGAGTGTTGAAATCTAATCTTTGTTGCCATCGCCATGTTTAGTGGGTGAGCATTTATGTCTCAAATGCGAAATCCTCTATAAAAAACTAGCCATTTTATTGTAGAAGGATGGACGTTTGCTAGAAAGCTTGTTGTAACTTGAATTATGCTATCAATACAAATAATGTTTGGCTCTAACTCTAGACTTCCATGCATGTGTATGTCTTCTATTGCTTATTTTCTATTAAATTCTCTGCTTTGTATGTGAGTTATTATTCTAATATCTAGATTTGACTCCCAATAGAGGGTGAATGCTGGAATAGCCCTAGAGATTATACATATCGAATATCTAATTTTAATTTTTATTAGTTTTCTGTATTGAGTGATATTGATTCGATGTATGGTTAAGTGATCGTGTTGTTAGTTCATCACCCCTATTATATCTGGCCTGTGGCCATATTTCCCATCTCTTTCAGTCATTTGTTAATATCTTTCCCGTTATCTAATCTAAATCCCCCTAATTAGAATAACAATGGAACTAGTCTATCTCTGGATATTGGCAGGGGAGGCATTTCTTCCTCTTGGCCTTTCAATGTTGGTCGAGTCTAAGGCGCATGGATGAAAAATTCTATACCTAAGGCAGATTTTTGACCAACAGTTTCTGGCATGCCCGATGGGACGAACAGTCTCCATGTTTTAAGGAAGCCTGAGTTTGGTGAATCTTTGGCTTGAATTTATCTAAAAAATCACCTAGCGATTCTGTTGAGCTGAAGATCTAGATTTCTTGATCGTAAATACCTTTTATGCTGAAAGACGACACCTCGAGGAAATCAAGGTTTGGTGAGTAGCCTTGACCTCACAAGCGGAGAAAAGAATGTTCACCTGGCGACTCCAACTTAAAGGCAAGGACCATGATATCTACAGACCACTATTGTAATGGCACAGGTATGCTATCCCAGCTGGGATGATCCTAGCCCTATGAATCTCCAAAGTCAGCATGATATTACTAAAAATGCCCTGAAAACTCTAATAAAATACAATGGCACTGAGGGAATGGCCCGAGAGCACCTTGAAGATGTTGTTGCTCTAGCGATCCTCCATGGTCTAACCCACAAAGACATCATGATCAAACTTCTGGTTCTATGTCTAGAAGGAAGGGCGCTACAGTGGTACAAACTGCTCGGGCGTAAGAGCATCTGCTCATGGGATGACTTAGCGAGAACACTCATCAACACATTTGACGACTTCTAGTATCCTTTTCAACTCTTGATGCACCTCTCCACCATCATGAGAGCACCTCAAGAGGGCATCACAGACTTTGATGAGCACCATAAATGCTTATTTTATATACACTGTTAAGGGGCATAATTACTGGTTTAATTAGCATGTGAGATGTATTTTTATATAACTTATGCATATAATTGATAGAAAATCCAGTATTATGCTTGATTGGTGTTTTTAGTGGAGATTGTGTATAAATGCATGTTTTATTACTAATGTGGTGTTTTCCAGTCTACATCCACTTGGACCTGGCATAATTCTGCTTTCAAAGATTAAGGCATGAGAGCAAGTGCCTTCGTCTTCAAGGAAGGTGCCCAACAGAAGTAGGCACCTTCTAAGGAAGGCGCCCAATAGAAGTAGGCACCTTCCTTATGGAGAAGGCATCCAAAAAAAGTAGGTGCCTTCCCCTAGAGGAAGGTGCCTAGCAGAAGTAGGCGCCTTCATTATGGAGAAGGCACCCACTTGAGGAAGGCGCCTCCACATCTCCATACTTTGCAAGATTGACCAAGAAGGCAAGTGGGACCATGTTGACCGTTGACTCCACATCATATGCACCAAGTTGGGATAGCTACCAAAGCACGTGAAGAAAAATGAGGAGATATTTTGTGCATTGTTATTAAAATAAATAAAGCACCTCTATTATTAGTTGATTTGTCGGATAACTTTGTAACGTGAGCATTTCTTCTCACGCTCATGAACTACTTGAAGCAACGATTTACCAACAAAATGATATGCGCAACAAACAATGGACAAACCAGGATATGTTATTTCCAGACATATTATGTTCTGATAAAATAGAACATGCCTGATTTATCCTATGAGGGGGTAAAATTAGTGTGTGGCTGTTATTATTAGAATGGCTATTATAATTGATTGGTTGTCATGTCTATTGCATATCCACTGTAACTACAAGTCTGAAATAGACTTACCTAAAAATGTAACAGAGAAAGGTTGTGCATTGTATAAATGCCCAGGTCTTCCTTGAACGACGACGATTAATTTTATAGAGGAGCTGATTTATTTTACTTGTCAAATTTATTAAGAGTGCAATTCCTCTTATTTGAGCAAGCTCTACGTAGCTAGCTAGGCGGACTATCCGTGCGAGCTTGGGCCCACTCCTTGCAGTAGTCCTCCCCTATTTATTTATGTTCTTTATTTTATGTATATTAGTTCGTTGCTTTATTTAATTTAGGTGTGTGTTTCTTTTCCACGCATTTAATTTCCTATACATTTCTTTCTAGAATTTCATTTTCAGTAATTAATTAATTAATTTATTTATTCCGCACTTAGTTTATTTAGTTTGGCTAAAATGAAAATGCACAAACTTCCCCCACAAAACTAAATAAGGTACAACTAGATTCATTCCCCAACACTGTAGGCATATACTGTGCATGACACTAATAAGTTTACGTACTTACCAGATTGATAATTTATGGAAGAGAAATGAATGTTTTCCCGAACATAATTTCTGCACATCAGACTTCAATGTTCTATTTTGGAGGAGTTGGAGGAGAATTCCAGAGAAAATCCAACCAACACCTGCCTAGGCCCACATCTACTATATTTGGGCTTTCCACCCGGACATAAGCCTTCTCCTACTACAATAAGGAGAACAGAGATTTCCTCAAGTCTTTCAGGAAGCAGTACAAGTAGAGCAACTTATGCTCCTATCAGGAAAAATACAGTGGAGAGAAACTACCTTTCCATCACTCTCTCCGGTAGGTGCTGCTCCTGTCTATCCCATGTAGTATTCATAATGGCAGATCCATCAAACTATGTAGAGACCCGGAATGCAACTGTATGGAGCTCAAGAGGCAGATCTCATCAAAGGCCAACGAAGGGAATATACAAGCATTGCTCAAGCAATGAATAATATGGTTGCTTGCAGTTTTCATCAGAGATGGGCCAATAAGGGGAACTAGCTCAAGTAGCAGGTTTTAAGAGCAAAGAGGGCACATTTTTGCACCCTTTTTGTGTCCCTGGGCATAGCACGCAAGTATTTAGCCAAAATCCAATAAGCATGCCTCATTAGGAGGCTAATCCTAAGGAGATATCGACAAAAGGCCTATCATCAAAAAAATCTTGCTATCGCATTAAGGATTTAGAGGAACCCGTACTCAAAAGCCCACAACCATTGGACTCTCTAAAGTGGTGGTATTGGCTCCAGCCATCACTACAACCAGTACTTGAAGAAGGCTCTCATATGATAAATCTATTCGCCACAATTTATTAATTGTATGAGTATCGACATGCATGATAACCTACCATGTTGCATCTTGTTCGCAACCTGGCAAACTTTGGGAGGCCAACCAAAATTCAAAGACCAATTGAACTACAATCAGATCTAGTATGGACACTGCATATTCATCGAGTAGGCACCCAACGCAAATTTTGTGGTGGCGGTATGCCAATCATGTCATTAAATTTTGTGTAAATAATGTAAATAGACCGACTAATAAATAAGGTGGGGAAAACAAAGTGGTAATATTTGGCATCATTAGATCTAGCTGGATAAAAGTGGAAGGTACTCTTTTTTCTTCATGTGTCTGCGTTTAGTTGTATCTTTTGCCCAATGGATAAAGGCCCTAGGGTCGATTTGCATTCAGACAAGCTAAATACCCCGCGAGCCACTAGAAATGTTGGCATTTTTTGCCACATTAAATTTTGACAAATTTTTGCCTAAGTGTGAAACACACTTCGCCAATGAAATCATCTTCTTGGAGTTCGCCAGCGAAATCCCTTTGGAGCTTTAAATCAACAAAACACATGCAAAAGTGTTGGTATTTTTGCAGGCCCTAAAAGAGGATGATAAATTGGATAAAATGATCTTTAGATATTTCATTGTTTTAGATATTTTTGTAAGCTTTCCAGTGATATATTACAATAGGCGATCGGGTCAACGGATCAAAAGTTATGGCCCTAGGAAGCTATACCACCAAAGTCCATTTCGGGCCAAGGGAGAAATGACCTTTGAATTTTCAATGGTTATTTCTCTCAAGTTTTCAAGAGCAAGGCCATTTTGGGCCAAGTAAGGGAGAAATGACCTTTGAATTTTCAACGCCAGCGCATCTCCCAAGGACAGCAAGGTGTTTCGCTCCAATTTTCAAGCGCAAGGCCATTTCGGGCCAAGTAAGGGAGAAATGACCTTTGACTTTTCAACGGTCAATTCGCTCCAGTTTTCAAGAGCAAGGCCATTTTGGGCTAAGGGAGAAACGACCTTTGAATTTTCCATGCTAGTGCTACTCCCAAGGCAACAAGGTAGTTTCACCTTAGTCTGTGAGCGCAAGCCCATTTCGGGCCAGAAAACAGCGAAACCAAGTGGGGCCTGCATCCGTGAAGCGCCAGTCTAACTCTTCTACCTTAGACTGAATCCCTAGAGACACTTCTTAGTGGGGGAAGAAGGTGTGTTCTCACAAGTTTAATTGCAGTCTATCGAAGAAGCTTCCAGATTTGATCTGCCCAAATTTCTAAATTCGATCTTTCGTTGAAGCGGTTCCAGCAAGTGAGGAGGCGGCACAACAGGTGAATCATATCATCGCATTGAAGCCATGCAACCACTTCTCCATGAGTCATCAAATTTTGGCCATGCCTCATTACTGTTTGATGAGTGCTCAAATCTTATCTTTGCTGCCATCGCGATGTTTTGTGGGTGTGCATTTATGTCTCAAAGGCGGAATCCTATATAAAATAACTAGTCATTTTATTGTAAAACGATGGACGTTTTCTAGAAAGCTTGTTGTAACTCAAATTTTGCTATCAATACAAACAATATTTGGCTCTAACTCTGGACTTCCATGCATGTGTATGTCTTCTATTGCTTATTTTCTATTAAATTCTCCACTCTGTATGTGAGTTATTATTCTATATCTAGATTTGACTCCCGATAGAGGGTGAACTCTAGAATAGCCCTGGAGATTACACATGTTGGATGTCTGGTTTTAATTTCTATTAGTTTTATGTGTTGAGTGCTATTGATTCGATGTATGGTTAAGTGATCGTGTTGTTAGTTCATCACCCCTGTTCTATCTGGCCTGTGGCCATATTTCCCATCCCTTTCAATCATTTTTAATTTCTTTCCTATTCTCTAATCTAAATCCCCCTAGTTAGAATAGCAAGGGAACCAACCCATCTCTAGAGATTGGCATGGGAGGCATTTCTTCCTCTTGGCCTTTCAATGTTGGTCGGGTCTAGGGTGCATGAATGAAACATTTCATACCTAAGGCAAATTTTTGACCAACAGTTTCTGGCACGCTCAATGGGACAAACAGTCTCCATGTTTTAAGGGAGCCCGAGTTTGGTGAATCTCTGGCTTGACTTTATCTAGAAAAATCACCTGGCGACTCTGTTGAGCTGAAGATCTAGATTTCTTGATCGTAGACGCCTTTTATGCTAAAAGAAGACACCTCGGAGGAATCAAGGTTTGGTGAGCAGCCTTGACCTCACAAGCGGAGAAAAGAATGTTCACCTGGCGACTTTGACTTAGTGGCAAGGACCGTGATCTCTACAGACCACTGCTATAATGGCACAGGTATGCTATCCCAGCTGGGATGATCCTGGCCCTTTGAATCTCCAAAGTCGGCATGATATTCCCAAAAATACCCTGAAGACCCTAACAAAATACAATGGCACTGAGGGAATGGCCCGAGAGCACCTTGAAGATGTTGTTGCTCTAGCAATCCTCCATGGCCTAACCCATGAAGATGTCATGATCAGACTTTTGGTCCTGTCTCTGGAAGGAAGGGCGCTACAGTGGTACAAACTGCTCGGGCGTAAGAGCATCTGCTCATGGGAGGACTTAGTGGGAGCACTCATCAACACATTTGACGGCTTCCAGGATCCCTTTCAACTCTTGATGCACCTCTCCACCATCACGAGAGCACCTCTAGAGGGCATCACAGACTTCAATGTTCGATTTTGGAGGAGTTGGAGGAGAATTCCAGAGAAAATCCAGTCGACACCCGCCCAGGCCCACCTCTACTATATTCGGGCTTTCCACTCGAACATAAGCCTCCTCCTACTGCAATCAGGGGAACAAAGATTCCCTCAAGTCTTTCAGGAAGCAATACAAGCAGAGCAACTTCTGCTCCTATCAAGAAAAATACAGTGGAGAGAAACTACCTTTCCATCACTCTCTTCGGTAGTTGTTGCTCCTGTCTATCCCACACAATATTCACAATGGCAGATCCCTCAAACTATGCAGAGACCTGGAATGCAGCTGTGTGGAGCTCAAGAGGCGGATCTCGTCCAAGGCCAACGAAGGGAATATACAAGCACTGCTCAAGCAATGAATAATATGGTTGCTTGCAGTTTCCATCAGGAGATGGGCCAAGAAGGGGAACAGGCTCAAGTGGCAGATTTTGAGAGCAAAGAGGGCACATTTTTGCACCCTTTTTGTGTCCCAGGGCATAGCACGCAAGTATTTAGCCAAAACCCAATAAGCATGCCTCATCAGGAGGCTGATCCTGAGGAGATCCCGACAAAAGGCCTATCGCCAAAAAAATCTTGTTGTCGCATTAAGGAGTTAGAGGAACCCGTACTCAAGAGCCCGCAACCAGTGGACTCTCTAAAGTGGTGGTATTGGCTCCAACCATCACTACAACCAGTACTCGAAGAAGGCTCCCATATGGTAAATCTCTTCGCCACGCTATTCATTAATTGTATGAGTACTGGCATGCATGATAACCTGCCACGTTGCATCCTGTTCGCAACCTGGCAAACTTTGGGAGGCCAACTGGACTTCAAAGATCAACTGAAGTACAATCAGATCTAGTTTGGACACTACAGATTCATCGGGTAGGCGCCCAACGCCAATTTTGTGGTGGCGGCATGCCAATCATGTCATAAAATTTTGTGTAAATAATGTAAATAGGTCGGTTGATAAATAAGGTGGGGAAAGCAAAGTGGTGTGATTTGGCATCATCAGATCTGGCTGACTCAAAGTGGAAGGTACTCTTTTTGTTTATATTTTCTTGTGTCTGTGTTTTGTTGTGACTCTGTTGCCCAATGGATAAAGGCCCTAGGGTCGATTTGCATTCAGACAAGCTAAATACCTCGCGAGCCGCCAAAAATGTTGGCATTTTTGCCACATTAAATTTTGACAAAATTTTTGCCTAAGTGTGAAACGCACTTTGCCAACGAAATCCCTTTGGAGCTTTAAATCAACGAAACACATGCAAAAGTGTTGGCATTTTCGTGGGCCCTAAAAGAGGATGATAAATTGGATGAAATGATCTTTAGATATTTCATTGTTGTAGATATTTTCGTAAGCTTTCCAGCGATATATTACAATAGGCGATCGGGTCAACGGATCAAAAGTTATGGCCCCGGGAAGCTGTACCACCAAAGTCCATTTCGGGCCAAGTAAGGGAGAAATGACCTTTGACTTTTCAACGGTCATTTTGCTCTAGTTTTCAAGAGCAAGGCCATTTCGGGCCAAGTAAGGGAGAAATGACCTTTGAATTTTCAATGCTAGCGCATCTCCCAAGGACAACAAGGTGTTTCGCTCCAATTTTCAAGCGCAAGGCCATTTCGGGCCAAGTAAGGGAGAAATGACCTTTGATTTTTCAATGGTCATTTCACTCCAGTTTTCAAGCGCAAGGCCATTTCGGGCCAAGTAAGGGAGAAACGACCTTTGACTTTTCCATGCCAATGCTACTCCCAAGGCAGCAAGGTAGTTTCACCTTAGTCTATGAGTGCAAGCCCATTTTGAGCCAGAAATCAACGAAAAACTAAGTGGGACCTGCATCAATGAAGTGCCAGTCTAACTCTTCTGCCTCAGCCCAAATCCCCCAGAGACACTTCTCAGTGGGGGGAAAAGGTATGCTCTCACCAGTTTAATTACAGTCAATCAAAGAAGCTTCTAGATTTGATCTGCCTGGATATCAGAATTCGATCTTCCATTGAAGCGATTCCAACAAGTGAGGAGGTGACACAACAGGTGAATCATATCATTGCATTGAAGCCATGCATCCACTTATCCATGAGTCACCAAATTATGGCCATGCCTCATTACTGTTTGATGAGTGCTAAAATCTAATCTTTGTTGCCACCACCATGTTTAGTGGGTGAGCATTTATGTCTCAGAGGCAGAATCCTCTATAAAAAAACTCATCATTTTATTGTAGAAGGATGGATGTTTGCTAGAAATCTTGTTGTAGTTCGAATTCTGCTATCAATACAAATAATGTCTGGCTCTAACTCTAGAATTCCATTCATGTGTATGTCTTCAATTGCTTATTTTCTATTAAATTATTCGCTCTGTATGTGATTTATTATTCTAATTTATGGATTTGGCTCCCGATAGAGGGTGAACGCTAGAATAGCCCTGGAGATTATACATGTCAGATATTTGGTTTTAATTTCTGTTAGTTTTATGTATTGAGTGCTATTGATTTGACGTATGGTTAAGTGATCGTGTTGTTAGTTTATTACCTATGTTCTATCTGGCCTATTGCCATATTTCCCATACCTTTCAGTCATTTTTTAATCTCTTTCCTATTTTCTAATCTAAATCCCCCCAGTTAGAATAGCAAGGGAACCAACCCATCTTTGGAGATTGGCACGGGAGGTATTTCTTCCTCTCGATCTTTCAATGTTGGTCGAGTCTAGGGCGCATGGATGAAACATTCCATACCTAAGGCATATTTTTGACCAACAATTTTTTGGTGCGCCGATGGGATGAACAATCTCCATGTTTTAAGGAAGCCCGAGTTTGGTGAATCTATGACTTGAACTTATCTAGAAAAATCACCTAGCGACTCTGTTGAGCTGAAGATCCAAATTTCTTGATTGTAGATGTCTTTTATGCTGAAAGAAGACACCTCGAAAGAATCAAGGTTTGGTGAGTAGCCTTGACCTCACAAGCGAATAAAATAATGTTCACATGGTGACTCCAACTTAGTGGCAAGGACCATGATCTTTGCAGACCATTGCTGTAATGGCACATGTATGCTATCCTAGCTGGGATGATC
The DNA here is from genome assembly GCA_028583015.1 of Wollemia nobilis. NCBI lineage: Eukaryota > Viridiplantae > Streptophyta > Pinopsida > Araucariales > Araucariaceae > Wollemia > Wollemia nobilis. The sequence continues at coordinate 1,781,881 of JAQPPZ010015344.1, forward strand.
TTGGCCCTCTAAATCTCCAAAGTCAGCATGATATTCCAAAAAATACCTTGAAAACCCTAACAAAATATAATGGCACTCAGGGAATGGCCCAAGAGCACCTTGAATGTGTTGTTGCTCTAGCGATCCTCCATGGCCTAACCCACGAAGACATCATGATCAGACTTTTGGTCATATATTTAGAAGGAAGGGCGCTATAGTGGTTCAGATTGCTTGATCGCAAGAGCATCTGCTCATGGGAGGACTTAGCGGGAGCACCGATCAACACATTTGATGACTTCCAAGATCCTTTTCAACTCTTGATGCACCTCTCCACCATCATGAGAACACATCTAGAGGTAATCATAGACTTCAATATTTGATTTTAGAGGAGTTGGAGGAGAATTCTAGAGAAAATCCAGTCGACACTCGCTTAGGCCCACCTCTACTATATTTGGGCTTTCCACCCATACATAAGCCTCCTCCTACTGCAATCAAGGGAATAGATATTTCTTCAAGTATTTCAGGAAGCAGTACAAGTAGAGTAGCTTCTGCTCCTATCAGAAAAAATACAGTGGAGAGAAATTACCTTTCCATCACTCTCTTCGGTAGTTGCTGCTCTCGTCTATCCCATGTAATATTCGGAATGGTAGATCCCTCAAACTGTGTAGAGACTTGGAATATAGCTGTGTGGAGCTCAAGAGGAGGATCTCATCCAAGGCCAACGAAGGGAATATACAAGCACTGCTCAAGCAATGGATAATATAGTTGTTTATAGTTTTAATCAAGAGATGGGCCAAGAAGGGGAACAAGCTCAAATGGTAGGTTTTGAGAGCAAAGAGGACACATTTTTGCACCCTAATTGTGTCCCAGGGTATAACACGTAAGTTTTTAGCCAAAACCCAATAAGCATGCCTCATTAGGATGCTGATCCTAAGGAGATCTCGACAGAAGGCCTATTGCCAAAAAAATCTTGCTGTCGTATTAAGGAGTTAGAGGAATCCGTAATCAAGAGCCCATAGCCAGTGGACTCTCTAAAGTGGTGGTATTGTCTCTAGCCATCACTAGAACCAGTATTCAAAGAAGGCTCCCATATGGTAAATATCTTCGCTAAACTATTCATTAATTGTATGAGTATCAACATGCATGATAACCTGCCATGATGCATCATGTTTGCAACCTAGCAAACTTTGGGAGACCAACTAGACTTCAAATACCAACTAAAGTACAATCAAATTTGGTTCGAACACTACAGATTCATCGGGTAGGTGCCCAAAACCAATTTTGTGGTGGCGGTATGCCAATCATGTTGTAAACTTTTGTGTAAATATTGTAAATAGGTCATTTGATAAATAAGGTGGAGAAAGCAAAGTGGTGTGATTTGGCATCGTTAGATCTAGCTGGATCAAAGTGTAAGGTACTCTTTTTTTCTTGTGTCTACGTTTTTTTGTGACTTTGTTACCCAATGGATAAAGGTCCAGGGTCGATTTACATTCAGACAAGCTAAATACCCTATGAGTTGCCAAAAATGTTGGTATTTTTTGCCACATTAAATATTGACAAATTTTTGCCTAAGTGTGAAATGCACTTCGCCAACGAAATCATCTTCTTGGAGTTCGCCAACGAAATCCCTTTGGAGCTTTAAATCAGCAAAACACATGCAAAAGTGTTGGAATTTTTACGGGCCCTAAAATAGGATGATAAATTGGATGAAATGATCTTTAGATATTTCATTGTTGTAGATCTTTTCGTAAGCTTTCCAACGATATATTACAATAGGCGATCTGGTCAACGGATCAAAAGTTATGGCCACGGGAAGCTGTACCGCCAAAGTCCATTTTAGGCCAAGTAAGGGAGAAATGACCTTTGACTTTTCAATGGTCATTTCGCTCTAGTTTTCAAGAGCAAGGCCATTTTGGGCTAAGTAAGGGAGAAATGACCTTTGACTTTTCAACGCCAACGCATCTCCCAAGGGCAGCAAGGTGTTTCGCTCCAATTTCAAGTGCAGGTCCATTTCATGTCAAGTAAGGGAGAAATGACCTTTGACTTTTCAACGGTCATTTTGATCCAGTTTTCAAGAGCAAGGCCATTTTGGGTTAAGGGATAAACAACCTTTGACTTTTCCATGCTAGCGCTACTCCCAAGGCAACAAGGTAGTTTCACCATTGTCTATGAGTGCAAACCCATTTTGGACTAGAAATATAAAAAACCAAGTGGGACCTACATTTATGAAGCGCCAGTCTAACTCTTCTACCTCAGCCCGAATCTCCCAGAGACGATTCTTAGCTGGAAAAAAAGGTGTGCCCTCGCTAGTTTAATTATAGTCGATTGAAGAAGCTTCCATATTTGATCTTCCTGGATTTTTGAATCCAATCTTTCGTTGAAGCGGTTCCAACAAGTTAGGAGGCGACACAACAGGCGAATGATATCGTCACATTGAAACCATGTAGCCACTTCTCCATGAGTAACCGAATTTTGGCCATGCCTCATTACTATTTGATGAGTGCTGAAATCTAATATCTGATGCCACCGCCATGTTTAGTGGGTGAGCATTTATGTCTCAGAGGTGGAATCCTCTATAAAATAACTAGCCATTTTATCATAGAAGGATGGACGTTTGCTAGAAAGCTTGTTGTAACTCAAATTTTGCTATCAATACATATAATATCTGGCTCTGACTGTGGACTTCCATGCATGTTTATGTCTTCTATTGCTTATTTTCTATTAGATTCTCTACTCTGTATGTGAGTTATTATTCTAATATCTGGATTTGACTCCCAATAGAGGGTGAACGTTGGAATAGCCCTAGAGATTATACATGTCATATATCGGGTTTTAATTTATGTTAGTTTTATGTATTGAGTGCTATTGATTCGACGTATGGTTAAGTGATCATGTTGTTAGTTCATCACCCCTATTCTATATGGCTTATGGCCATATTTCCCATCCCTTTTAGTCATTTGTTAATCTCTTTTTCGTTCTCTAATATAAATCCCCCCAGTTAGAATAGCAAGGGAACCAGCCCATCTCTGGAGATTGGTACGAAAGGCATTTCTTCCTCTTAGCCTTTCAATGTTGGCTAGGTCTAGGGAACATAGATGAAAAATTCCATACCTAAGGTGGATTTTTGACCAAAAAGGCATTAGGGAGAACCTCTAATGACCAAACATTATTCCAAGGAAAATCCTTGGGAGAAGGAATTTTTTATTTCTCTAAATCATAATAACTTAACTTGACTGAGTATCCACATTCCTTTGATAAAATCCAAACCAAATCATTCTTTTGTGTAAACATTGGGAAATAAAACTCTTGAAGCATCTTTTGAAATTCATTTTCAATTTGTTTAAGTTCCTCTCCTTCAACCAGGTTACTAAAATAAATCCATGATATAGAGTTGTTGCTCATATTAACATAGTCTTTGACCTTTTGATCTTTACATGCTAGGCATGCTTGAGCCAACTGTTGTCATTTTGAGTTAGAGATAAGAGGATAAGGCTTCAAAAAAGCATTAGACAAAAAAATTGCATAACTCTCCTCATCTACTAACCATCTAATATGTTTCTTTATTAATTTTAAACTATTTGATATGAAGTTCCTGTAGACACCCAAAAGTCGCACACTGCTATACCTACGTACTTGTAGATCCTTCTAGACACTTGTAGGTTTACATAGGCCATCCTAGATACCCCTAGGCTATCGTAGACCAGTATAGACTATTGTAGATCCTCCTAGACATGCGTAGATTGTTGTAGTCATGCATAGTCATACGTAGATGGTCGTAGTCATGCATAGTCATGCATAGATCACCATAGATTGTCATAGCATCGTGTAGACTCCCGTATACTACTTCACCAACTTTTAGGTCCTAAACCCTCATAAGCCTTCCAAATTACATCCCGTGCATTGGGATATCATCCGACGGTCTATTCACACACAATTGAGGCCCCCACGAGGTATTAGTTGACCAAAACAATTAATAAGTCAATACCCAAATTCTAATTTAATGTTGACTTCACTTAAGTCACCTTTTTAGGGTAAATTTGATTAAAATAACCCTTAATATTGATTAGCACTAATCACATCCTCCCACATGTGTGATATTAGGGTTTGTTGAGATATTTCTTTAATCATGTCTTAAATTGGCTTAAGCACCTCCTAATCAAGATTAGCCCTAATCCATCCTCACACATGTGTGAGGATGAGATATTTCTCATAAGGAATGTGATGTTGCCACATTGCATTTCTTAACCTAACCCTAGTCAGAATCAAACCTAGGTTTAGTCTATCTAACCCCCCTTGCACCTTGCCTTTGCCTATAAATAATGGGTCCCAAACCCCTAATTAAGTCTGATTCCCAAATTCAACAAAGCACAATTACTCTACTGAAATGGAAAGCCAATATTGAACAGTCACTTCTCGATGCACATAGTCAAATTTCAATGGTACATAGAGGCACCCCAGCTACCTAGGAGTTGACCCATCGAAAGGATTTTGCAGAAGAGGCATCACAACTCAGATCGCCCCTTGCCCCATGAATCCAGCCTCAGTTCACCCCCGGGTGGCGAATTGGGTCTACAGGCCCCAAATCACTCCAGATTTGGGTGGTAAGCTCCCTTTTACTATATTATTACTTTTTGCATAGTTTATTTCATGTTTTGTTATGATTTTATAGTCATTTCATCTTTATAAATATGGGGCCTGACTAAGGCAAGCCCCCCAACGTATTGACCCCTTCTTGCAAGTTTCTTTCAGGTTATTCAACAGATTTGAAGGAGAAGAACACCAACAAACAGCAACCCGACGGTGGCCCACATACAAAGAAGCCCACCTACACTAAGGGACATCAGAAGAAGGCATCAAGCCTATAGTGTATTCATGAAAGGAAAAAGGGGAATTCACCCTATTTGTAACCCATATCAAATTTATCATGAATAAAGCATATATTTCTGAATGACTTGTGTTATTACTTGTTGTTAGATCAAATGTCAACTTCTGGTCGTTTCATTTTGGCACGCCTAGTGGGACCCCCACAACGGATAGTGCTAGATTCATTTTCTTTGTAAATCTGACATTATCCTCTATTTTTGTGTCTTATAGGTACCAAATCTATTTTCCATAGAGACCTCCAAAGCCCTAGGAACCATCCTAGGCCATCAGATTTTTGATTTGAAGCCTCTGAAACCTGAATTCATCCCTCACCCTATGAATCAGTACCAATTCACCCCTCGGGTGGCGATTTGAGCATAGAAGCCTCAAAAACCCCCAAATCAATTGGGGTGATCTTTTCAGGGGCCAAGAAAACCCCCCTTAGCATTAGAATGCAGGTATTTTCACTTTTTTTGCCTTTGTTGCAAGTTTTGGAAGTAGAAATACATTGACTAGTTGAATGACCATTACTAGGCCTAGTTTTGGTTTCATTCCAAAGTTGTCGAATAATTAGGGTTTCTAAAATTTTTAGGACCTGCAACTTTCCAGCAAGTGTACAAAATTTATTTCTCAAATAAATTTGCATTTGTCTTTTATTTTTGCATATGGCATAAGCCTAAGTTGTTCTTCCTTCATTCATAGCTTCCATTGCTAAAAGGAACTTTACATTCTAAAGTAAAATTAGGGTTTCTAATCCCCTCTTACATTTCTGAAAGAATTTTACATTCTGAAAGTTCAAGTTAGGGTTTCATAATCCCCTCTACTCCAAACACATTTGGATTGCATGTTTCTATGTTTTGCAAAGTAGATTAGTTTGCTTCACAAAGGCATTTAGGCTAGACCATTTCTTTACAAAGATTATAAGCTATCTAATCATTTGCTTTCGAAAAGGCATTAGGATTAGTTTTCTTTTGAAAAGGCAATTAGTTAGTTTCTTACCTTGCAAACACCGTTAGCAAAACACAAACCCACACACACTCACATGGTATTTAAACAAGTGGTGAGATTGGACTTCATCCCCAATCCATCGCTCGAGATTGGTGTGGATCGAGTTTCACTCTCCATCAGCTCACCCCCCTAGACACCTAGCAGCCCCACAAGAGTGGTTTTCTAGATTTCATCACTAGAAAATCCCCCACTTTTGTGATTGGGCCCTGGATTTCATCACCAATGGTTACCTATAGAGTGGGACAGGATTAGCGCCTTCATCCACAAGGCTTGTATAATTTGTGGAATTGGTAATTATCGTTCTTGACTAAGCCCGCTCGAGGGTGAAGTGAAAGCATGGGTATGCCGGTAGTAGGTCTCAGATAGTGCCACCTCTTCTCGTGAGAGGATATTGTGAACTCACTTCAGCATAGTGAGTTCCACCCCTTTTAGGATATCATTTTACTGCACCTTCCATACAGGTCACCATTCGCACGTTGCGATACCATTCTATCATGTGCATATTTGGGTGTTGCAGGAGGTTTGATATTGATGACATTCCCAATTTGCTAGAGTATTCACTCCATTACCCATGATTCTACATAGGGAGTATCAACATTACAACACACAAAAATAACATAACACTTTTATTTTCTCAGCATTTAGAATTGATTCCGGTCTACCATTGTTTGCATGATCACAGATCGATCTCAACACATTGCACTATATATTATTTTTCTACACACAAGCATGCCACTTACTTCACACTCACATTAGACACAATTGAGTCTACATCACATAGGGTTTATTCTTAAAAACCCCTTTTACACATGCCACTATGCCTGTGGTCACCCATAGTAGAGCGCGTGAGCAATCACGCTCTATGGAGGAATGGCCTCCCCCTTCCTCTAGTCAGTCCACTCTTACTCCTTTGATCATGAAGGAGAGGATCATAGACACATATGATTCATGCATAGAATCCGATGTACAATTCACACACATGATGCCTCACGAGGAGACGTCAACTTTGAGTGAAATCCTCGCTACTTCACTCGTAGAAGATTACCCGCTCCTTTCAGCCCCATCCTCACCTAATCCATCGACCACGTTCTATGACCATGTGATCTACACAGCACCAAGACAATCTCCTCCATCCTTCACCATAGATGAGGAGGTCATGCCTACTTCACCCACCTTTGCACATCCCTTCTTCCAAAATCTATCTCAATCCTTGTTTGAGAATGATTCCTCCCTTCTAAACCGTACCCATCCTGAGGTCGCATCATTTGCCCCTACCATAGGAATGGTGTCTGACCCATCCTCCTCCACTATAGGAAGCCAGAATCCATCCTTCCAAACTGCACAACAAATCCCTACCCAACAGGAACCGTAAGCATTCCCTCAAACCTCACACCCGTACTCCTCACAAGAGTACCAACCATCCTCTTCCCAAGAGTCGTTCTTCACCATATCTGAGGGTACCTCCCAATAGCCTCTTCAGGAGCAAGAGGTGCAAACCCAAGCGGGAGTGTACACCTACACTTTCCCCTCAACCCAAGCTCCTACCTCGGCAGCTTATCCCACCTTTTTGGTAGCTTTCCCGCCTATCTCCCAGGTATCCGGAGTGTACGACACCCAACCCTTGGAGCCACCTTTGCCTACGATGACCTTTAGGATACCGCCACCTATTCCTTTTTAGGCTCCCACTACCCATCTCCATCCTACCTATGGACCGACACCGGTAGCTTATCCACCCACTCAACCAAATTATTCCACATAGTTTAGCTTCCCTACTTCCTACCCTCTAGGGTAGAGATAGATCCCATATTTTGATACCTCATCTCGACCACCCCTAGCACCAGTAGCACCAACACCTACACTACCACCAACTACACCTAGCTTCTTTATGCCTCCTCTAGTTTGGTCATCGCCACCCACGGTCCAACCAGTACAGCAGGCTCCAAACCAACAAGTACCCCTGCCACAACCACATGTTGCCCAGTCACAGTACTATTATCCTCAACAGACACCTACCCCACAACCTAGTGTGCCCGTAGACACGATAGCACATGTCGCCCAAGTACCCACCTTATCATGATTAGGCACAATAGTATTCCCCATAGTATTGTGAAGAACAACAATACCAATATCCACCACATCCATAGGGTCAACCTACCATAGCCCAACCCTCGACTCCTATGACACCCGAACTTCAACTCTTGCAAGATGAAGTCAAAATGTTGAACCTACGCACCTCTAGCTATGGGCCACAAAAGCCTTGCTATGATGAACTGTGCAATGAGCCAGTTCACCCATCAGTTCCCATTCCTCCTTATCCCTATCACTTTGAAATACCAAAATTTGACAAGTATAGAGGTAAGGAAGATCCCAGAGAACATGTGAGCAACTACCACTCATCCTCTTACCAACTTCATAGTAGTAACCCTCTTATGTTGCATACCTTCTCCCTATCCCTCGCTGGACCAGCATTGGATTGGTACAACATGCTACCATGCCATAGGCTGTACACCTTTGAGCAACTAGCCAATTCCTTCTTAGAGCACTTTTCCATCAACATCAAGAAAAAGACCACATTTTTTGATGTCTACGCCTTATGACAAGTGGATGATGAACCCATTACTGAGTTTGTTTCTAGATGGAGAGCGATTATCCATGACCTCACCCATAGCCTCCCCACCTCAGAGCTTGTGACACTCTTTTCCAAGAGCTTCCACAAACACATTTCCACATCCCTCCAACTTCACCAAAGTCATACTTTTGAAGATGCTATCTCACAAGCAAAAGTGATCAAAGATATTAAGGTCCAGTCTGGGAAGATTAAGTTGAGAGCCAAATCCAACTATAACTCCAAATTTCACTTTAATAGACCCACATCGAATCAACCTTACCCATGACCACAACAAACCAACCAAGTCATAACTACTACCCTAGCACTAGTACCGACTCCTCCACCCTATACACCAACCAAGCACTTCAAGCTAATGCTCCTACCCCACCTCGACCATAAAAATACCATGGCATGCACCCATAGGGTCCACCATGCAACTTTACACCTTTATATGAACCATTACTAACCCTATTCCATAGATTGTATGAGGGCAACCATCTCATTCTACCCGAGATCCACCCATTGGATCCAAATTCACCTAAGCCTCATGACTATAACGAGCAACTCTTCTATCCCTTTCATAGACAACATGGCCATAATATCGATTCGTGTCGCTCCTTTCGAGTTCAAGACCTAATCGATAGGGCACTATTCAGGTAGCAAACCCTCTAGCCCCATAGAACCAAAACCTAGGAATTTCCCCCCCCCCCCCCCCCCCCCCCCCCCCCCCCCCCCTCCCCCCCCCCAAAGGGGCCCCCCCCCCCCATAAAAACCGCGCCCCCCCCCCCCCCCCCCCCCCCCCCCCCCCCCCCCCCCCCCCCCCCCCCCCCCCCCCCCCCTTCCTCCCTCCATAGTTTTGCCCATTTGCGTAGGCATCCGTACGATCCCCATCCTCTTTCACATCATTCAAGGAGAAATGTAATACAATATTCTCCTTGGTCACCCTTGGATTAGAGACATGTAGTGTGTCCCATCCACATTGCACCATTGCCTCAAGTACGTCCACAATGGACTCGTGCACTGTGTCCTAGCCGATGGAGACCCCTTTAAGTTTTGTAATGTCATAGACCTCCCCCTACGCCTTCATTCTCATCTTCCCAACTATTCCTTGTATCCTCTCACCAGTCAGTAGGAGCATCGGTATCCTCCCCAATTTCCACCCCAACATCCCAATGTTCATCAACAACACAAGCCTCGATATCTACACCATTAGCATCATCTTCTGGGGACCTAAAACTGATACCATGCCTTCCTCACCACCATTCTTATGGCCTCCACAATCCTCCCAACCTCTACCATTCTAATTTCCACCCACGATGTCACAACCACCATTGCCACCCATCACACAACCGACTACATTACCTCCTCCACCCTTGCATATGGAAGCCCCTATCCTTCCTACACCACAGACACCTCCTCTTCCATTCGAACAAAACCTAAGACATTCATGTCTCCATGCATCCCTACACCTGCACCGATGCCATCCCCTACATAGAACAAACAACCTGTTCAAGCCACAACAACCAAACATCATGAACCCAAACAACCAACACCCAACTCGGATGAACCTCCACACCCTTCAGCTACCACCATTAGGGAATCCCAACTTTCTCCTTCCTCATCTGACTCGGATATGCCACCCCAATCGCTAGAGCATGCCACACCATGCATATCCATCTTCATGACAAACAATGGCCTAGGAGACTATAACGTACATGATGCCCATGTATGTGACACCCCTATCCAATCTACCCAAGATTTTGGTCATCCCTCAACCTCGATGTTGACTATCAAAACCATCATACAGTTAGGAAGTCCTAAAAACCACACCAACTTTGTGTATGCGGGAGTAGACTCTTCGATCCCCTCACCAACTTCTTCACCACCACAATCTAGCTCTGGTGATGCAATTACACACCTAGCCAACCCTCAATTTGCCTTGCGCTACCTACAATGCTTTCATTGGCATGGGTTTGGGTTAGGCCATTATGAGCAAGGGCTACGTACACCCATTAAACCTCGTGTCCGATCACCTATCTAACAAAACTGGCCTAGGTTATCGCCCAACCACCATCTATACATTAGAATATGAGATCCAAGATCTATCTTTACATCCTCCTCCACGCCCAACACACACCTTGGAAGAGTACATTGATATGGACATGCTAGAAGACATGCCTTCACCCACATCAACCATCACCATCCCCTATGATTTCTTCCAAGAATCTCCTACGCTCGATACCTCCTTGTTCTGTGATGTTCAGAGATTGGTAGAACACTTTGCTACCTTATCCCTGGCTACACCACCAATAGAGCTGGACACACTCCCACCTGATCCACCACCGATAGAGCCAGACCCGATCCCGCCTGACCCACCACCGATACGCCTGCCTGTATTCCCACCTATACATAGACAGCTACAGAGAGCAGCCTCTCATCCTCGTTCACCACCAGTCATCCTATGACCTCCCTTGAGCCTCTTAGGATGCGCACAACCTATCCAACCTCCATCACTAGACTCTACCCCACCTACTTCACCTACAACATCGATTAACATGGTTGAGGTAGACTTACGCTCTCCCCTCCATTACAACCACCAACAGATTCGAGATGATACCCCAAACCCAAACTTTATCGATCTAGCACACATCTCACACATACCAGCACCTAGAGACTTTCTTCTCTCTCCTCACATCTTGTGGGTAGAAAATACCCCTTCCTCATCCACGTCATCCCAAACCCCTCAAGTCCATCACATGAGCATTTACATAGATGATGAGTACGAGTTCAATGAGGCCATTGATGACTTCAATCTCATTCCTATCCCTAAATAGTTGCGTGATAGATCTCGCATGCTCATCGAGGACACGATCGATGTCGACATCGGTGATGATCCAAAAAATCCACACATCCTCAAATTAGCCGCTAGCCTCTCACCCGAGGAGTGCATCGCCTTCACGAACTTCCTATGCAAGTATATAAAAGTGTTCGCATGGTCTTACAAAGACATGCCGGGACTTGACCCTACCGTAGTAGTGCATAATCTTATACTAGATCCCAATGCCAAACTAGTAAGATAGAAGTTGTGATGCATGCATCCAACTATCGCATTGATAGTAAAATCTAAGCTCCAAAAGCTCCTAGACATTGATTTCATAATACCCATCGACTATCCCGAGTGGGTATCCAGCATGGTCCCTATCCCCAAACCATCCGATGACGTTCACGTTTGCACAGATTTTCATGACCTAAACAAAGCTTGTCCCAAAGACAACTTCCCTTTACCCAACATTGACTCCCTCGTTGACTCCATCGCAGGTCACGAAATGATTTCCCTCATGGATGGATTTTTTGGATATAATCAAATTAGGATCAACCCAGCTGATCAACACAAAACTTCCTTCACAACACCCTAGGGGACCTTTTGCTACAAGGTCATGCCCTTTGGCCTTAAAAATTTTGGGGCAACCTATCAACGAGCCATGACCTACATATTTCATGATCTAATGCACAAAAATGTGGAAGACTATGTAGATGACCTTATAGCCAAATCAAAGAAATGTGTTGACCATCTCGAAGATCTCCGTCAGATTTTTGATCGACTACTAGAACACAACGTGCGCCTCAATCCAAAAAAGTGTGTGTTCGGTGTTACATCAAGAAAAATACTAGGATTCATTGTCTCCCAATGAGGCATTGAAGTAGATCCTAGTAAGGTGAAAGCCATCATCGAGATGCCTCCTCCTACCACCCTAAAGCAATTGCGTAGCCTCCAGGGCAAGATTACCTCTATTCATAGATTTATAGCACAATTATCAGATAAATGCCAACCATTCAATCATCTCCTACAAAAAGGAGTACACTTTAAATGGGATGATAACTGTCAAGCCGCATTCGATGCTATCAAAACTTACCTTACATCACCATCGGTCATGTCACCACCGCACCCACAATTACCACTGACTCTATACATCTCAGCCATAGAACTTGCGCTAGGTACACTCCTAGCCCAAAAGAATGCTCTCGACAAAGAGCAGGCTATCTACTACATCAGCCGCACACTAGTTAGTTACGAAATGAGATACAGATACATGGAGAAGCTATGCCTAGCAGTAGTATTCACCACCCAGAAGTTAAGACACTACATGTTAAACCACACAACTTTTGTCATCGCCCGAGATAATCCCCTTTGGTACATGATGAACAAAAGTTATCACAATTCACGCACAACCAAATGGATCATGCTCCTAACCGAGTTCGACCTAGAATTCATATCTCAAAAGTCTATCAAAGGGCAAGTCATCGTTGACCAACTGGATGAAGCCCCTATAACTGACAATCAACCCCTACTCATCCAACTCCCCGATGATTCCATCTTTCACATAACCGAAGATGAGGAATACGTCGAACCAGAATTCATGGCTGACCTCACCATGTTCTTTGATGGTTCTAGGTGTCTCCACGCTGGGGGTGTAGGCATTGTCTTCTTTACACCTGAAGGAGAACCACTCCCATTTTCATTCAAACTTGATTTCCCTTGTACCAATAACAACGCAGAGTACGAAGCCCTAATCCTAGGACTGAAACAAGCACACTCTATGCACATCAAATGCCTCCACATCATAGGTGATTCACTTTTGATAGTCAATCAAGTGCAGGAACTTTGGCTATGCAATTGCCCAGTTCTCCAACAATACAAGAAAATCGCCCAACAACTCCTATCCCAATTTGAATGGTATTACCTCGAAGCCGCATCACGCTCATCAAACCATTTTGTAGACACCATGGCCTCCTTAGGGTCCCTCATCCCACAAAACCCAACATCCAACACAACATCTGTATCCATTCATACACTTACGCAATCTGCTATATCACCCAAGCCGCCTACAGACGATGGTGGTGTGTGTGTGGTAAACACCGAACCTCACGACCCATGGTTCTCACAGATCAAAGAGTACATCAAACTAGGTTTCCTACCATGTGATTTGCCCCATGCCCAATGTCGAACCTTTAAACAAAGAGTGATCCACTACACCTTGTTGGGGGACATCCTTTACCACCGTAGCTATGATGGTATACTCTTGCATTGCCTAGAACCACAAGAATCACAATGGGTTGTACAAGAAACCCATGATGGTACTTGTGGTGGCCATTTTAGTGGCATGGTAATTACCAAACGCATCCTCTGTATGGGCTACTACTGGCCTAAAATGGAGCAAGACTACTGTGAGTATGTCAAACGTTGCATCAAATGCCAACAACATGCCAACCTAACACATTTACCATCCCAAGCACTTCAACCAATCCAGTCCATGTGGCCCTTCTCCCAATGGGGCCTAGATCTAATTGGACAAATTACACCTGCTTCCTCTAGCAATCATAAATTTATCATTACAACAACAAAATATTTTACAAAGTGGGTCGAAGCCATCCCACTGGTCCAAACTACAGGAGCCAAAATTGCAACATTCATCATGGAGCATATCATATGCCGCTTTGGAATTCCCTCCCAAATTATTTTAGATAATGGGAAATATTTTAAAAACAAGACTGTCCGAGCCCTGTGTGATAGATTTCACATACACCATAGCTTTTTGACCCCATATTACCCTCAAGGAAATGGCCAGGCAGAAGCCACTAACAAAACCATCTATTCTATTCTTCGTAAAACTGTAGCAGAATCTCACCAGGACTGGCATAATCAAATGCCCCTAGCCTTGTGGGCATATCGTACGAGCATCCATACTCCTACTAGGGCAACACCTTTTTCACTTGTCTATGGGGCAGAAGCTATCATGCCCCTTGAGCTTGAGATACCCTCCTTACGGATATCTATGAAATATTTCATTGACGATGACACTGCTCGCCAAGCTCGTCTAGATCAACTAACACTCCTCGATGAACGTCGCATCCATGCCATCGAGCACACATGAGTATATCAAGATCACCTTCACTATGCCTACAATAGTAAGGTACATCAACATGAATTTAATATTGGTGACTTGGTTCTCAAGGAGAACCAACAAATCACAAGTCAACCTCACCAATAACATGATAAATTCACCCCAAACTGGTTGGGCCCATTTATTATCACACACAAATATGGTTCAGGAGCATATCATCTAGCCAATATTGAAGGCCTTAATGATCCTAAACCCATCAACATCTTGCACCTTCATGCATTCAATGCATGATGCATAAACACAGTCACCATCACGAGTGTCACATAGTATTAGAAGTAAATCACCAAGCACATCACCATGTGAATCTATTATTTCTACTTTATTATTTCTTTATACATGTACATTTCACCTTTCTACCATTTTTATGCTTAGGGTATTTATTTTTCCTTTTGTAAGACTCACATCATCAGTAGGAGAGCTCTACAATGGCCTCACCTACCACCATGCAGGACCATCTACAACCACAACAAAAACCCATTACATCGATCGATCTCACCCGACCACCAACCGCCCTTCATACTAGGTGCTCCTCGCATTCATCCCATTTAGGTCATCACACCTCACCTCGACACCATTCCCCTCACCAGTGAGGTTCATCCTATTCACCACACTCTAGAGACAGCCAGATCACCATGTCCTCTTTCGATGACAAAGAGGAATCCACCCAACCTCAAGCACAGGGATCATCCTCCCATCCGTATGATGATCTCAGACATCACTATTCACCTACAAATCACCCCCATCATCCCATAGGATCCTACCACCCACCTAATAGGGAGTATACACCTCATCAACCTCACCCTGCATTTCTACCCGCTCCCCTTCCCAATGGTGAGTCTACCTACGCCCAGGCTTTGCAAGCCCATGCGGCCCAAGCTACTCAAGCTGGTCATGCAAACATCCCTCCTTCCCATTCACATCACCACTTAGGGCCATCACCTATGCCACCAGTCCTCAAAACACCACCTTCACCACTACGAGGCTTACCACCCCAACCAATTTTACAATCACCATAGTCATTTCACTCCATTGCCTCCTCATCACAGCCTCATCCATTTTCTACCATGCATCGAGCCATTCCATTCACATTGGAATCTTGATCCCCCCTTCCCCAATACCATCACCACCACACCATGAGATACAACATCTCATCTCCCATATCGAAGCTCTAGAGTTGCAGATGAGCCACTACCATTGCCATGTTCACCCATGATAGTCTCCCATGACCCGTCCATCCTCACCGCCACGTAGATCCCTTCCCTGACCCTAGACTCGACCCATGCCAGAACCCAGACCCATGCCTCCATTACCAGATCATCCTTCACCTAGACCTCACTCACCTCCAGAAGACCCATACGTCTATCCTATGCCTATTCCACACACGCCATTTTCCAAAATGTTCCATCATCTCATGCATCAGGGTCTTATTGACCTACCCGAGATTCGACCTATTGATCCCTCTCATCCTAAACCATGCAACTACAATGAGAATCAATTTTACATTTACCATCACCAGCCAAGTCATGATATCGAAGAGTGTAGATCATTTAAAACCCTAGTGCACAACATGTTGCACGATGAGCGTACCCCATCACCAGAGCATTCTTTTCCATTTAGCCGACTTGTTAGTCCTCCGTACCGCACCACTCCTAGGACTTTACCACCTCGTAGTACCCTAACAATGCCCACCCACTATATTCATAACATTTCCAACTATGGCTCCAGCCACAATTCTAGCCATATCATCACTTCACCATCCCGCTCCCACCCAGATCTATACCATTTCGCTCGATAGTAGTGTTAGTTACTCTTCTTCTTCTATCTCATTCTTCTACTTCTTACATACGTTGATTCATTTCTTCTCTTCTATATTTGTTGACCTTTGGTGATCCCCTTTCCTTGATTGGTTACCAAAGCCTACTTCTTCTCACTTCTTCCACCTGTACATTCCACTCTCACATCTTCCTTCTTCTTGGTGACTATTACATACACTTATACAACTCACAACTTATACATCTACTACACACACACACACCCCACATGCTGGGGCAACCATGATCATAGCATCACACTTTTTGTCATCATTACACACTTTACTCATCTATAAATAGGTTCTTCTAAAATTCTCCTTCTACACAACATAACTTTCTTCTTGTAAATATCGCATTCCTCCACTTGCATCATTTACAGTTACATCCATTGCACATATTCATATGCTTTATAGTTAAAATTTTAATTCATGTTTGTACATTCTCCCCCAAAATGTGCCTCAACAGGAATAATACATGCATTTGTTAGCATCACCACCTGGATGTCCATTCCCCCTTTTCAGGATCAGGGTATACATAGGTGTCGTGTTTAATTTTGACTACTCTATAGTTTAGGCAATCAAGTGTCACCCATAGCTACCGAGTCTTGTACATTCTTCTTATGGTCTTTTAGGCTGGTTCAACTTCTCTCATGGATCACTCACAATAGGTTACACATTAACAATTTTGAGCCTAGGAAAGAGGACATCTTGAGTAGATATCACCATCTAGAGAACGGTATCCCCTACTCATCCTATCACCTGCATGGTCAACATACGACCTAGGGATAAACAAAGGGATCAAGCATAAGCAAAATTAAATAACTGGGTAGAAAACAAACTTCATCGCCCATACAAAAAGAGCAAAAAAAAAAGAAAAAAAAAGAAAAGAAAAAAGAGCACTACCACAATCAGATAGGTTAACACTAGAACAGGGGCAGAAAACAAAAGGAAATGCCTCTTGATATCACACATGTTATGCTTATCACCTTTGGTCCTTAGGTTCAACATAACACCATGGGATGATTCCCATTGCTAGCAATAGGCTCCAAGAGCCTACCTACCAGTGGAATAGTCTTACAGGTGACAACATATCTCTCACATTAGCATCTCACTTTTGTAGAGATCACTATTGTGGATGGATGAGCTAGCTAGTCCGGTAGCATCTACAATGGGTTAATCCTACCTCCCTCAAAATGGATAAATGAACCTTACACATTCACACACATAGGTCCAAGACAGACTTTGAACCAACCCGATCATGTTATAAGTTGCCACAAAACTTGTATAGCTAAGGGTTTGAGATTTGATTGTCATAACTATGTTAGTCAAAACCATTACACATGCCTTACATTATCCATAGACCTTGAAATCATGGAATGGATCGCATCCATACAGGTAAATGCCATGATACAAGTGCTTCCTTGGCGCATTTCAGTAAGTCCATACATGCACCTATGCATCTATGTCATATATGTTTGCTACACCTTATAGTTATGCATTTGTCTTACATACATTCATACAATTAACTTACATTATGCATTCATGCTACACACATTCCAAAATCATATTATAACATTGCATTTATTCTATGTACATTCATTACAACATCACATTCGATATCACATCACACTGCATTCGAAACATAATCATGCATAATATTCTACAATTCATCCATATGAAAGAATGATAATAGATCTAAACCATTCACACATATGTATCTACTAATCATACATACCTACGAACTATATTGTGCTATCTATGCAAACATAAACACAATACATTTCAAACCATCAAAACAACACATGTATATATAACAACCAAAATCAAGATGTATATATATATCATCATCCAAAAATGCCCGAAGGCTACAACCTAGGACCATGCCCATCACATATAATATCCAAAATTCCCATAGGCTACAACCAAAGATATAACTCCTAACTATCACCACGAGTCTCCCCATGCCCCTCCTAGCTCGTGCACCTCTCTGCTACCTAACTCGACTCTTCAAAGACCTCTAGAGCTAGATCTACCATAGGCTGCTCCACAATAGGTGGATCCTGCACCTCAACTCTAGCACCAACCTCTACTATCGGAGCAACACTATGCTGAATCTGATGAGAGGGTGCCCACACTCATGACTATGTCCCAGACTATGACACCACCTATGTATAGTCAGGGAGAGGAATCCCATGCATCGATAGGGAAGTCTCACATAATAACCTCCTAGTAGTCTCCACACCCAGCTGACCAGTCAAGTTCATAATCATCTGAGCCTGCCTCATCACCATAACCCTCAGCTGCTCCATCTTAGTCCCCTGCCTGACCATATCAGCCCGTAGCTGCTCCACCTCAGCCTCCAACTGATGGACTCTATCCTATAGAGCCCGTGCCTCATCCGCTGCATCCCCCCTCATGGGGATATCAATAGGAATCTATTATGCTGCATCCACAAATACACCAATGTCAATGGTGTCATCTACATCACCCATAATAGTATCAACACCTCCCTCCACCTCGGCCCCAATAGCCTATCCCATACCAGCATCTACATCCACTTGCACCTCCTCCACCTCAACATCCTCGAGCACCTGCTCCACCCTCACATCTTGGGTGCTCGCTCCACCACCCAAGCGGCATCATGAGCACCATAAAGGAACCTCCCCTGCATCGACAGCCACATCCTCAGCCCGAGCTCTCCTACCCATCCTCCCCACCGATGGAGGTACCCCAACATTAGGTGCCACCCATCGATCAACCATGCCCCTGCCAGGCACCCAACTCTACCAAGCCCACCATGCATCAAATGTTGAAGTCATCCCAACATCCCCTACAACTGGGATATCCATAGGAGGATCCCTCTCTCCAACCCATGGTGGCACCACAGGTCATTCTCCTCTATCACCCTACCACCTGAAGTAAGTTACAGGAGTCCCAAGGACATCCTACTGCAAACCAAACTACCTCCTCACTCGATCAAACTAAAAATACTTAGTCTATCGAGTATACCTCCCCACCAACCATCTACCCTATCTGATGGCTCATAGCTGCTCATCATCCTCATCCCAACTCACTCCACCCAACCAGGGTCTCCACCTAATATCATCAAGAGTAGCATCCCCAAACTTACCCCTCCAAAATAGTGGGTCACCCTCATGCGGCCTCTTAATACCCTGCTCAACCGTTGTGCTCCATCTCAAAGCATAGGGTAAATACTTCTTGCCCTCAACATGCATAGTATAGGGCAATAAAGGTGGCCTCTCAATAGCAATGTGTTCCCATGCCCATACCTACAGCAAAGGGATTACACTCAATCCTATCCTCCTACCCCAAACAACCTCGTACAACTCTCGATAGACTTGAGCTAACAGAGCAGGTGCCCAAGCAAACACAACCCTATGCTCCACCATGTCACTAACCAAGTCTAACATATTCTAGGTAAACAGAAACCTAGAACTATCAGGTAGAGCATACGTGGAGATCATCATCATAGCCACGCACTATCGATCTGATATCTTATCCCGTACCCACAACCACTCGTAATCCATCTTTGAGACATCAATATCTCTCCAATCAGCCCCAAATAATCTCTCCAACACAACATCCTTCCTATCATCTATGGCTGCACTCACAGGAACACCCTCGATCGATAGTCTATAAATCCGATACACATCCTCTAGTGTAACGGTCATTTCCCTAGTAGGAAAATGAAAAGTGTTTCGATCTGCATCCCACCGCTCACACAATGCAGACACGTAAGCTCTATTTGTGTGGATACTCTTACATTCCCACACACCTCAGAAATGTATGTCATCCAACCACGACAACTCATCTTCAGTCTTCATCAACTCCTCGAAACCCTCCTTAAACTTCCTCACCCGATGGCGGGGTTCAAGCATCTTCACCTGTTCAAAACACAATACAACACACATCAATAATCCACATAACAATCCAATCAATCCAATCAAACAAAACTGCATCAATCATAATTTTCAAATTAAACCTATTTAATTTGGCACACATTTCAAAGCAAAACAATGCACAAAACACATGACAAAACACATCGACATAACAATCACACATTTGGACACCCATTTTGACATTTCATGGCAAAATTTTGAACTGACGTGACAAACAACATCATTTGGACTCCCAACAACCCAATTCAAATTTACAACTACCTATTAATTGACACGCAAATCAAACATAAGCCAAACAACAACATCTACAAAAACAAATATCATTTTTGGATACCCATTTGCCCACTTATCAGTAAATGTGTCGATAAAATTCAAAAATAATTCACCAATCTACACAGATCTAACAGTCAACTCTGTCATAAATACACCAAAACCGAACACACATCCAGACACACAATCTAAAAATAACAGTCATATTTTTAGATACCCATTTGCCCACTTAGCGGTGAAAGTTCAAACAGACGTTGAGTACAGTCTAAATCGGGCTCTCTATAGCTCATTTTTAGTTTAACACTACTCTACACCTTGGCACGCAAATCAAAGGTAGGCCAAACAAAGTCATTCATCAAAACAAATAACATTTTTGGACACCCATTTTGCCCTTCTACGATGAAAGTTTCATCGGTTTTCCAAAATTTTACGCCTAACATGTCAAATCTAACAGTCTAGGTTTGATATATTACTCCTAAAAGTGACAAATTCAAAACTCACATCAAACAAAGTCAAAAAAATAAAATAGTCACATAACGAAATACCCATTTCCTACTTTAGCGGACAAAATGCAAAAACATGTTAATGTCAGTACACCGTTACTTCAAAAACTGACAGTCAAACTTCATATCGACTCTACCCATTACCCGATCAAATTAATGACAAAACAAGTCTAATTTTGAAACGGATCACATTTTTGGGTACCCATTTGGCTCGTCTACCACTATGTGTTCAAATTTCCATTAAAAATTACAAAAAATTTAAATCGGGATGAAAACCTCCCCCCTCATTCACATTTCCCGAGAAAATTAAAACAAAAACAAAAACAAAGCAAAAGAACACTTACCGGTGGGTCCCCGCACCTACTGCTAGCTGCTCTGCATCCCCTCATCATTGTCGCTCCCAAAGTCATCAATTTCATTCTCCTCGTGTCATTGGATGCCTCCACAAATCACTTTTCCCATCGTGCAAAGTCAAAATGAGCCCATTCCAAGCAAATTAGGGCTTAAATATGCATTTATCACCGATTCACCCCTCAAGGGGCGAAATGAACCCAATTCCCCCTGGTGGTGATTTAGGTCAAATTCCCCCTGGTGGCGAATTCAGCCAAAACACCCCCAAAACCCTAGGAAAGTAGGCATTTGTCTCATAAAACCCTAGGAACCTTCCAAACTTGTCTTTTCACTTCATTTGCATTCATAATCATCATGCATTGATATTTATTTATCAATCGTTGCATCATCAATTCATCACACTTCATTCACCTCATTGTTGATTCCTCGTTTGAGGGGGTATTCATATCCAAAGTCAGCTTTGCATGCAACCACAACATCAAAAATCCAAAAGCGTGGTTAGCGCATTTGTCTACAAATTTTTTGCTGAAGATTATCATACGATTATAATCTCAATCCCAAATAGACATGGGTTACATCAGGAGAGTTATGCGTTTCTATGGAGAAGTCAATCTAGCATTCATGTACATCGAGTACACAATGGATGATACATTTGATTAATCCTAGCGCAACATTTGGAAATGGACTTCGTGACCATGCTGATCTGGTCACGAGTTGATGATCCAAATGTTAAACTAACTCAAATGGTTTGACACTTGTCACCATGTTCTCATCAATCAATCAACAACAAATATTTAGTTAGGCTTTTGTCCTAATCATACTTTTGGACCACGTTGATCTGGTCGCAAAAGCAAAGCAATCAAAAGTTGTCATTCTCAAGCAACTGGTATGGCATTGAAAGATGTCATACGGACTCAACAAAATCACATCATTGCATTCATAATCATTCATTTTCATTTACCAACATTGTTTTTATCTCTTTCCTCTTTTCCTTCTTTCCTTCCTCTCTTCTTCCCCTGTGGACATCAAGTTGATGTTGTATGGTCACGCTTCGAGCGGCTACATACCTTTGATTAGATTCCATTCTTTCTCTTCTTTTCCCTAGATACCCGATTGATTTGTATGGTCACGCTTCGAGCGACTACATACCCTTTGATTGGATTCCATTCCCCTTCTATCCCTTTTCCTTCTACACAAACCCTTCACATTTTTGTATTAAACTGTGTTCTACATAGTATAGTACAAAAAGGGGCAAATGTAGACACCCAAAAGTTGCACACTGCTATACCTACATACTTGTAGATCCTTCTGGACACTTGTAGGTTTACATAGGCCATCCTAGGTACCCCTAGGCTATCGTAGACCAGTGTAGACTATTGTAGATCCTCCTAGACATGCGTAGATTGTTGTAGTCATGCGTAGTCATACGTAGATGGTTGTAGTCATGCGTAGTCATGCATAGATCGCCATAGATTGTCATAGCATCGTGTAGACTCCCATATACTACTTCATCGACTTTTAGGTCCTAAACCCTCATAAGCCTTCCAAATTACATCTGGCACATTGAAATATCATTTGACGGTCTATTCACACGCAATTGAGGCCCCCACGGGGTATTAGTTGACCAAAATAATTAATAAGTCAATACCCAAATTCTAATTTAATGTTGACTTCACTTAAGTCACCTTTTTAGGGTAAATTTGATTAAAAGAACCCTTAATCTTGATTAGCACTAATCACATCCTCCCACATGTGTGAAATTAGGGTTTGTTGAGATATTTCTTTAATCATGTCTTAAATTGGCTTAAGCACCTCCTAATCAGGATTAGCCCTAATCCATCCTCACACATGTGTGAGGATGAGATATTTCTCATAAGGAATGTGATGTTGCCACATTGCATTTCTTAACCTAACCCTAGTCAGAATCAAACCTAGGTTTAGTCTATCTAACCCCCCTGCACCTTGCCTTTGCCTATAAATAATGGGTCCCAAACCCCTAATTAAGTCTGATTCCCAAATTCAACAAAGCACAGTTACTCTACTGAAATGGAAAGCCAATATTGAATAGTCACTTCCCGATGCACATAGTCGGATTTCAATGGTACATAGAGGCACCCCAACTGCCTAGGAGTCGACCCACCGGAAGGATTTTGCAGAAGAGGCATCACAGCTCAGATCGCCCCTTGCCCCATGAATCCGGCCTCAGTTCACCCCTCGGGTGGTGAATTGGGTCTACAGGCCCCAAATCACTCCATATTTGGGTGGTAAGCTCCCTTTTACTATATTATTACTTTTTGCATAGTTTATTTCATGTTTTGTTATGATTTTATAGTCATTTCATCTTTATAAATATGGGGCCTGACTAAGGCAAGCCCCCCAACGTATTGACCCCTTCTTGCAAGTTTCTTTCAGGTTATTCAGCAGATTTGAAGGAGAAGAACACCAAACAAACAACCCGATGGTGGCCCACATACAAAGAAGCCCACCTACACTAAGGGACATCAGAAGAAGGCATCAGGCCTATAGTGTATTCATGAAAGGAAAAAGGGGAATTCACCCTATTTGTAACCCATATCAAATTTATCATGAATAAAGCATATATTTCTGAATGACTTGTGTTATTACTTGTTGTTAGATCAAATGTCAACTTCTGGTCGTTTCATTCTGGCACGCCCTGTGGGACCTCCACAATGGATAGTGCTAGATTTATTTTCTTTGTAAATCTGACATTATCCTCTGCTTTCTGTATTTTCGGGTACTATATCTACTTTTCACAGAGATCTCCAAAGCCCTAGGAACCATAGAAATTTTCTTTGAATTTTATCAATTTATGATGGTATACTTATTGGCAATCTTGACAGTGGTATCATATAAATAAGATTGATTATAATGTAGTCTTTATGATTTTTAGCCTTCTTGCCATGGTTAAGAACTTACCTTTCCAATCTACCAAACAAGCTTTAATTCTATCCAAAAAAGAGATCCAAAGATCCTTTTTATTTTCTTTATGAGTCAAAGGAATACTCAAGTAGGTTGATGGAAATTTTTCAATTTTAAACCCTAAAATATTCACAATAATTTGTTGTAAATCAAGCTTAGTATTAATGAAAAATCATGGATTTTATAGTATTAACTAACTGTCTAGTAGCATGACCCACGTGTTGTAGGTGATTTGGAGAGGGTATGGAAATCCTCCAAGGGAGGTCCCTAGTTTGAATCTCCACCCTACCAAATGCACATCGGGTACCCAAAATTTAGTTGATAATGTTGGTGTGGTCAAGGCCAAGCGCGACTCTCAAGTGATTTGACGGTGTAGAACCCCCTGGTCATGGTTTCTCAGACCAAGGCGGCCCTGCAAGGGCTTTTTCGCTAAATTTAAAAACAAAAACTATCTAGTAGCATTCTCATAGCATGATAATATTGATTTAAACTCCATAGCCTCATCGACTAAGGGATGGTTCAAAATAAAAGTATCATAAACAAATTGGAGATGAGATTCACAGTGACCATTTTTTGCAACTTGAATACCTTTGATTTTTCCTTCCATTTTTTCCTTTGAGAAAGCTCTCTCTAATGCTTTCGCAAGAACAATGAATAGATAAGGAGACAATAGATTACCTTGATGAAGTCCACAAGATGGCTTGAAGTAACAAGTAGAAGAATTATTGATCAAAATAGATAATATTGCAATGTTATAACATTTAATCCATTCACACCATCTATAATCAAAGTCAACCTCTATGAGAATAGCATTTAGAAAATTCCATGAAACATTATCATATGCTTTTCTCATATCTAATTTCATAATCATACCTGGTTTTTTCATGGAATGAAGAGAATGTATGGCCTCCTATGCAATAATTATACCATCAAGAATTTGTTTACCATGAAAAAAACCACCTTGTTCCCTTTGAAATAACACAACCTAGGATACCTATCAACCTGTTTGCCATAATTTTTGAAATGACCTTATAAATCATATTACAAAGGCTTATTGAAAAAAAATTATAAAAATATTTTGTCTCGCCTTTCTTGGGAACCAACATAATAAAAGTGGTATTGATATCACTTATTATAGCCTTCCT
The DNA here is from genome assembly GCA_028583015.1 of Wollemia nobilis. Lineage (NCBI taxonomy): Eukaryota > Viridiplantae > Streptophyta > Pinopsida > Araucariales > Araucariaceae > Wollemia > Wollemia nobilis. The sequence continues at coordinate 1,807,241 of JAQPPZ010015344.1, forward strand.
TTTTCGGACCTCTTCAATTGCAACTAACATATCACTCTTTAATAATTCCAAACAAAAAATTAAAGAAAATTGCAGGAAATCCATTGGGGCCATGCGAGCCATTCTTCTCTAGATTTTTGAAACCAATATGACTCTTTTTTTAATGCATTTTGAGAATCATAAAGTATTTTTTTTCTTTCACATAAATATCCTTATCCATTCCATTAATTTCTACTATCTCTTGTAAATTTTTTAGCTTGGATTCAATTTCTTTATTTTCTTTAAAAATGTTACCAAAAGATTTGATATTTGACATTCCAAATATTCATTTGCTCCTTTAAATATTTGATATTTTAAACAAACTTGTACATACACAATCCTTCAAATTTTGATTCATCCCATCGTAACATAACCATCTGAAAGAAATAGGGTCTTGAAGCCACATAGTATGGAAGGGAAATGGTTTTGGATGGCCATTATTAGGTAAACCACAAGTCAAAAAATGGGTTTGTGATCTAATATTTTGCTCGTAATAAAATATCTAAACAGATTGTATACTTTGTTTGCAACCATTTATTGGATAAAAATAATCTATCCAATCATTTTGCTATATGAGTTTACCCAATGCATCTATTATCCCATGTATATTGAAAACTTGAATGGCCAACATCCCAAAGGTCATTTGAATTGACAAACGAAGCAATATCTTGCATTGATTTAGACTATCCTGGAATACCACCCTTATTTTTCAAAGGAGATAGAACAATGTTAAATCACCCCAGGAATCCATATATCATAATGAATCATCATTGTATTTAACAAAAATATGTTAAGGTCCTTCCAACATATTTCACGAGGAGTAACTATAGTTGGAGCATATACATTTACAACCCCAACTTTGATGTTTTCTCTTTCTTATAAAATAATCCAACCCAATTAATTTTTGCTTCTAATAATTGCCTATCATATTTGCATTTGTCTCATGTTATTGCAATACCACTTGAAACTCTTCTAGAAGAAACTGCTAGACAAACACCCATCTTCCAAATCTTCTTAAAAGCATACTTACATTCCTCACTACTTAATTTATTTCTTGTATTAAAATAAACTTAGGACTTTAACAACCTATTAATTCCTTAACAAATTTTTTTTAGGGATCTTATTTATACCCCTAATATTCCATGATATAATTTTCATCACAAAGACTTTTTATTTTTATTAGTGGGCTTAGCCTCACTTCTTGTTAACACCTATGATATTTTTATTTTGCTTCCCATATCAGTATCCTTTTGAGTTTCTTTTTTTCTTTGTTCCTTCTTTGATGGCCTTCCTCTCCTTTTTCCATTTCCACCAACACTCTCATCTTCATCAATCTTTTATATATATTTTATATTGTTCATAACTAGACTCATCTTCTAAATATTTATGTTTACTGAAAGAATATACAATGTAAGGAATATCCTCATTAGCATTTTCTTCTTTATATTTTCTTGAAAATCCTAAAGTGCACAAATGATCCTCCATAGTCATTACTGTCTTATCTAGACCTTAAAACCCTAAATTTCCTTGGATATCCTCCATATGATTTTCTTTATTGTACTTCTCTTGAAACCCTAAAGTGCAATGATACACTTTGTACTAATTTCATTTATATTGTAAGGAAAATACCTTATGCTACTTGAGGAAAATAAATATGATTTACCTAGATTAAGCTTGGACTTATTAACCTTATTTGCTTTCAAATTTGCCTCCTTATCTTACTTTGCTTTAAAATTTGTCTTCCCTTCTTCCTTTGTACCTTTAGCTCCTTCTATATTTAAACTTATGCATTGTACTTCCTCATCCCTCATATCATTTTTTCTTCTAATGGTTGATTTGAGTGAAATATAATGGTCTTTTCCATCTGATGGTGTAGAGGGATTTTTCTTGCCACTTTCTTAGGAGTGGAAAATCCTTGATTTGACCTTAGCTTCTTCTATGATATGATATCCTTGTTTCATATTGAAGCTACCCTCATGCTCAAAATTTTCCATCTCTTTCTCCATCATATTCACTTTGTAGTCTCTTGCCATGTGCCCTGTTTCATGACACTTGTGACATTAGAATGCAATGTTTTCATAATCCACTTGTTGATCCCATTCTCTTGCTTTAGATTTAATCCTAATGGACTATGGTAATGGTTTTGAAATACCCATCGAAACACATTAAACTATACAACATATATTTTCTCCTTAATAGTTGGTCCCTATTGGATGAATTCACCTAGAGTATTACCATTATTCCTCAAAACTCCTTATTGATGAGTTGATAAGGAAATACAAAAAGCCTAAGCCATAATGGAAGCCTTTTAATAGTCTTTGTCTCCACAAAAAAATTCTCACTCCAAGGTCTTAAATATAATGCATCTTTGACCCTAAACCAAGGGCCTCCATCCATTATTTTATCCCTTATTTCTAAAATGGAGAAAATAACAAAGAAAAATCCATTTGGAAGAAAATTCATGGAGTAATTTGAATTCGATTCCCCTCCCACTTAAGTTTAATATCAATAGTCATTATTACAGAGATTGGGGTTTGCCCAGAGCTTCTCAAAGGATTAAGTTTTTTTTTTTTAAATACCTCAAATTTTAGGAGCCATATCTATGCAAAGGGTTATCCGTTTCAACTAATTCTTGGACTAACTTGTGTGGAATTTGAGGGAGATACGATCTTGTGAAGTCAACCATCCAAAACAAGGGCAGTGATGATTTTTAAAGTAGTAAAAAACAAAATTGTAAATATTTATCAGCTAGGGCTTGGATGATGGGAAGAGCAATGAAGGGCTAGACTTCGGTGAGACAAGACATTATCTGGACAAAGTTTTTTAGCTAAGTTTTTTTCTTTTCTTTATCTTAGAAATTTTGCATGCAAATTATTATAAAGTTTTTATCAAATATTATATTCGCTATAGGACACTCAGATAAATTTCAAAATATTTTGAGTTTTAGTTTCCTTTCCATGGATTAATTTATAGTTAAATCCTTAGAATCATCTCTAGTGGCATAGGTTAGTGAGCACACCTCATAGAGATCCTCGTTGCTCCAAGATAGGGTGGTTTTTGGTAAATTTAATGGGTTTTGGCCAAGGGCTTTAGCCTTGAGAAAATAGATTGATAGGAGTTGGAAGTCTCCATAAGTGATTCTATCATTTCTTCCCAAAGGTTTCTTCCTAGCCATTTTTTTTTCTAGGGAAGAAAGAGAAAAAATCCTAAAAGGGGGTCCTTGGTTTATGGGAAGAGTAGGGCTCTTCCCGTTGGTATGAAGGATTTTCACTTGAAAATGTAAATCTATCCCTAGGACCAGTCTAGGTTATGATGTTTGGGTTGCTCATTGAATTTTAGTAAATAGATACTTTCAAGGCAATAGGAAACACTCTAGGATAATTCCTTAAGAATTTAGATACGATGAAAGATGGATTCTTGGCTATTTATGCTAAGATATTAGTTATGATTTATGTAAGTAAAGCTTTTCCATAATAAATCATTCTTAAGTATGGGGATAATATGTGGACCCAAACCATAGATTATGAAAACATATATTTTAGATGTAGAATATGTCATGAGGTGGGGTATATTGAGAGATCATGCCTTAAGAAGAGCCCAACAAAATCATATGTAGAAAACTGCAAGAGAAACTTACAAATGGTTATGGATGAAGATGGTTTTCAACTTCCAAATAAAAATATCTAGAAAATGAAAGAAACTAAATAGTAGAGGCCAATATGGAAGGATATTGTAAGAAATACCAACTCTTCTAAGGCTTTAGCCTATGAAGAAAAATTAGATCAAAACTTAGAGGACATAATACAACAATTCCAACATATTAACAAGGAACTATATATTCAGTGTGATCTTGATTTAAGGAAAAATATTCTTTATTAACCTAAGGAATGTGTCTCATAAGATTTTGAAGACTCTCTTGAAGTACCATGTACCATTTTGGAGAAAAAAATGGTAAAAAAAATGCAGTTTTAGAATTTAATACCTCTACCATTAATAAGGAAATACCAAAAAATGAGTAGGACAAGTCAAAATTTTTTCTTAATAGAGCCAGGAGAGGATAAATATGATGAAATAAAAATTGTAAAATATTATTGAGGAATAGAATAATAAGACCTACTCCTGATATAGACAAGGCAAAAAAGGAAAACCCTCAAATTATCAAGCAAGATCTAGGGAAGCAAGAGCAAACATAGAGAAAGAAACACAAACTAAGATGGTTGAACTTCTCTTTAAAAAAAAAAATGATATTGGTAATACGCAAGCAGGGCCAAAAGCCCCTAATGAGATATGATTATCATCTCATGGAATATAAAGGGTGTTGATGCCCCTTCAAAGAAGAGGTGTATTAGGGACCTATGTTTAAGTAATAAACCTGATATTATTTGTATCTAGGAAACTAAAATAACAAAAGAAGAAGTTTCAAAAACTATGAAAGAAATATGGGCAAAATGTGAATGGGATGCTATGGATTCTAAAGGAGTGATAGGGGGAATTCTAACTTGTTGGAATCCTTCTAGAACTTCTTGTGTAACCATTCTTAAAACTAGGCATTGAATAAAATCTTTAGTCACTTGCTACTTTGTAGATTATCGTTTCATCCTTATCAATGCCTATGGACCTTCAACTCAGTTAGGTTTATTAGAAGTATGGAGTAGGATTGAAGCCTTTATGAGAAGTAAAGACCACAAAACCCGATTCATGATCATAGGAGATTTTAATGGCATAACCAAGTTGGATGAAAAATTTGGGGAAATTAGAAAATTAACCCAATGTATGAGATATTTCTCAGTTTTTATTCAAAATAATAATATATGGGAGGTTGAGTTTGAAGAAGACAACTATACTTGGACCAACAACAGGAGAGGCCAAAACCTAATAGCAAAAAAATTAGACAGATGCATACTCTCTAATAATTGGCTAGATGAAGGAACTTGTGCTAAAATTAATACCTTAATGAGGATTAGTTCAGATCAATAAGACTTAAAATGGTGGTAAGTAAATTAAAAAAATATCATATATTAAATATGAGCAGATGTGGGAAGACCATCCTCAATTTGTTAATATGATAGCTCATAAAATTCTTCAGGTAATGGTGGGTTGTATGCTCTTCCAAATCAAATTAAATATATGACATCTAGATTAAGAGAATGGAACAAGAACACTTTTGGAAATATTTTTTAGAAGAAAGAAGAATTATAAGATAAACTTTCAAAATTCCAAAAAGGTGACCATAATAATTCAAGCTTAGAGGAAAGGGAGTTGCTTAGTGAATATCATAATATTTTGAGTAAGAAAGAGAAATTTTAGATATTAAAATCAATACAAACGTGGTTAAAAGGAGGAGATAAAAATAAAATTTTATTTCATAGGATGGCTATAGTATAGAGATCAACATCCATAATTAGTAGAATTAAATCATTAAAAAGGATTTGGATTGAAGATCAAAGTGAAATTAGAAAATAGAAAAAGTCTTTTTATCAAAATATTCTAGGATCATAGGATATTGAAGTTCTTAATGACAAACTTCTTCAAGATGTTCCTTCAATTATAGCGAATGAATACAATAGGAAACTGATGAAGCCTATTACTCTAGAAGAAGTTCATTAGCTCTTTTCACTTTTAATAAGGATAAATCTCCAGGTCCAGATGGGCTCCCTACAACTTTTTACCAACATAAATGGGATATAGTAAAGGATTCTTTATTGGTGGAAGTGGAACAGTCTAGGGTAAAACAATACATACCTTATAAAATAAATGCAACATATCTTACCCTAATTCCAAAAAATAAGGATGTTGAATTGTTTGATTCGTTTAGACCCATAAGCCTATGTAATATGGCATATAAGACTATCTCCAAAGTAATGGTAAATTGATTAAGGCCATTTTTAGACAAAATAATTTCAAAATAGCAAGGAGGATTTGTGAAAGAGAGACAAATTCTGGACGGGATCATAGTCGCTCATGAAGTTATACATTCAACAACTTCAAGAAAAGAGAAAGCAATGATCCTAAAACTTGATATGAGTAAAACCTATGATAGGGTAAAATGGGATTTTCTTTTTGCAATTTTAAAGAAGTTTGGATTTGGGAAGAAATGGGTTAGATGGATTAAAACTTGTCTCTACAATTTCTTATTCAGTGTTGGTCAATGGGTTAGTAACATAATATTTTAAAGCCAAGAGAGGCCTTAGACAAGGAGATCCTCTATCTCTTTATTTATTCATTATTATGATAGATGTTTTGAGTAGGAACTTAAATAATGCTTACAAATATGGGCTTATAAGTGGACTTAAGGTTAGTAATAACATCAACAACATCACCCATCAACAATTTGTAGATGATACAACTCTTTTTAAAAGGGCAAGGATAGATGAGGCCAGAGCTTTGAATAAATTTTTAAAGGAATATGAAAGAGCTTCAGGGAAAAAAGTTAATAGGAAAAAATCTAAAATTTACTTCCTTAACACTCCAACTAATATCAAAGCAAGAATTTGTAGGTTACTTCAAATGGAAGAGGCAAATTTACCAACAACTTATCTAGAGATGCCTTTATTTGAGGGGAGAATGAGAATAGAATTATGGAATCTAGTTATTAGTAAAGTTCATAATAAACTTCTAGCTTGGAAAGGTAGATGGTTATCATTAGCAGGAAGAGTGCAATTAATTAAGTTAGTCTTACAAGCCATTCCAACATATTATATGTCATTGTATTCTATGCCAAAATTAGTTGAAATTTTTTTAATATCTATTATGTGATATTTTTTATGGTTAGGTTAACATGATAAAAGAAAATCTCCTATGGTGAAATGGAGCAAGGTGTGTGATGATAAAACTAGGGGAGATCTTGGTCTAAGAGTTCTTACAGATGCAAACTTAGCTCTTAGGGGAAAAGTAATCTAGAGATTGTACAAAGAGAGTCAAAGATAATGGACAAGAATTCTTCTAAGTATGTTGATCCCAATGATCCAAGTTTAATATTTACTACATTATCTTTACCAAATGGTTTTGCTCTTTGGAATGGTTTAAAAAAATCTATTGATATTATGATTAAAGGTTTAAGATGGGTTGTGGGAATTGGAGAAAAAAATTCTATTTGGATGGATACTTGATTTGATAAAAAATCTCTCAATTTAGATCCAATTTTGAAACCTTGGATGAGATTGCTTCAAGACATATGTGATGATATGGTTTCAAATATTTTGTACAAGGATCAAGAAGGAAGATACAAATGGAAATAATACTTTTTTACAAGTATACAAGACATTGATGCTAGGAGGCAATTGAGTAAAAAGATAACAACTATGATTATTTTGAGGGGAGCCAAGGATAAATTGATTTGGGAGTTGAATAGCTCAGGAGAATACACAACAAGAAGTGGATATAATGTACAACACCAACAATATACTAATATCACTAAAATATGAAGAGATATTTGGGATAGCCTAAGCATTCCTAAAGTCAAAATGTTTGTTTGGCTAGTAGGAAATAGAAGAATTTTATCTTGGGATAACCTTCTGAAAAGGGATTTTCATGGTCCTTCTCAATGTGCTCTTTGTAAAAAGGAGGAGGAGAGTATAGACCATCTCTTGGGACATTGCTCAATAGTCTAGAATCTATGTCAATGGATTCTTAATATGTTTGATAAATGCATGGTGATGAATAACATAATGAAAGACTGGTTAAAGCAATGACATAGCACATAGCACTTATAAAAGTGAGGCTTTATAGACAATATGGGATATATAAAAAGATACAATACTTTGAACTATATGGCTAGAAAGGAATAAAAAAATATTTATAGGAAAGAAAAGCAGTTTAGAGGTAATGAAAAGATAGATATATTTAGCCATAAAGGAGTCTAAACCAACCCTATCAACTCACAAGATCCCTAATTTGGAAGCAAAGAGCCTTGATAGATGGAGTTAAGTCATTAAATGGAATTATGATGTTGGGTACAAGAGAAGCAAAAATAAGGACACCAAATGTGGAGTGGGTTAAGTTGAATTTTTATGGAGCATCTAAAGAAAATATAGGATCAGGATGAGGAGGAATAATTAGAAATAATAGAGGAGAGATTTTGTCTCATTACACTTTCAATAGTGGATTTAAGATAAATAATAAAGTTGAATCTTGGGTGGCTTTAAAAGGGTTAAAAATATGTAAAAAAATGAAATAGAACATAATATGGATGGAAGGTGATTCTCTCATAGTAATAAATACAATTTTGAGGAAAGCAAAGGCTCCATGGAACATACAAGAGACAATTGTGGAAATTCATTATCTTGCTAAAGAGTTTGAAGAAATCAGGTTTACACATACATTAAGGAAAGGAAATAAACGTGTAGATAGGATAGCCAATAGAGGGGTTTTGATTGAGGATCGTGATGTTAAATTATCCTTTCCATGGTTAGATGAAGTTGTAAGTTTAATTGAAGCTAACAAGAAAATGTTGATTGCCTAAATCAATTAATGATTAAGATTTACTTTAATGTTTCCATTGGTAATATCTACTTTATTTTGTAACAGTAATGTGTTTTCTTTTTCTTTTTGATTAGATGGATGAAAGATTTTTTAAAGGATTTTTTTTTTTCAAGCGAAAAATCCCTTATGGGGCTGCCTTGGTCTGAGAGACCATGAACAGGGGGTTCTACACCATCAAAGTCACCCGGAGTCGCACCCGACCCTGCCCGCACCAATATTATCAATTGGATTTTGGGTACCCAATTCAAATTTTTGGTAGGGTGGAGATTCGAACCTGGGACCTCCCTTGGAGGATTGCCCTCTCCTCTCCAACTCACCTACAACACTTGAGTTTTTTTAAAGGATTTTTAAACCTTGTACAAAAGAGACTAAACCCCACTCGAAAAGAGGGAGCAAAAATTACTTACACTCGATAATAATCGAGGAATGAACAATCAGAGGAGTTATCCCTTCCAAAGCCAAACCAATACATAGGTAAGACCATACATAATTTAAAACTTAAAACAAATCAAATCAGGATGTTAGAGATAACCAACTGAACACAGATCAATAGTAGGACCTGAACCATGAATCAAGCCATGCACTAGTCCCATTATCCCTCATGAGGTCATTGTTTTCCTAGGCCTGCCAGACCATTAGGGCAAGAATTTCTTTGGCATTGGAGATTGTGGCTTGCAGGGAGGAAACACTAGCTTGGATATATGAAATTTGCAGAAACCCAAATCAACAAGCATCCCCAAGTTTTGCAACCAAGTCATCAACAACAACTCGACCAAAGCGGCTAATTGTGTATGAGGTCATTATCGATAGAAGCAATATCCATTGGGAAATTATCCCACTAGACCATTAAACCATTCTGAATAACTCCTTTGTTAGCCAATAGATCGGTCGCTCGATTACCTTCCCTGTATGTATGCTTAAACTGAACCTCTTCCAGATTTTGGATGTATCTCTGAACTTCTAGAAGAAGATTCAAAATATTCTAGGTAGGATATTGAGTCCCTCTTGCCATATTTATAATATGTGCATTTTCATATAAACTATTTATTATAATTTTTGTGGTTGCCCTTGTGTTTCAAGAAGGAAACTATCAATCCATATTTGGTAAAGTGGACTACGATAGTGCAATGTATTGGAAATATTACTCTACTAAGATGCAATGCATAGATAGTAGAGGTGAAGTTTTGTATTGTGAAAGTTGCTATAGAAAAATGTCAATAAGGATGTTGAATTTTGGAATATTTGTATTCATACAAAAAATTGAAAAGATCTAGAAAATGAAAATCAAGAATTCAAATAGTTTATGTAAAATGATGTAGGTTTCTAGCTATAGCATCTCAATTGAGATGAGAAGTGTATTTTTTATAAACTCTCAAGGTCTAAATAAGAGATTTGTAATTTGTCAATGGTGGGGGACCCAAGTACAACCTCTTATTATCCAACCAAAAAAAATTCCCCTCCCACTTGAGCCAATTTTAAATCTCATAAAAACCTGGCTAATATCTATGGAACTTACATATTATCCCTCTGGTTTTAAGAACCATTATATCATGCTGAATCATCTCATCCTTGAAAATCACTTATGTTGTAGTATCTATTACTTGGATAATGTTTGCTATTGATTTTCTCTTCCTCTTATAGTTAACTAGGACATCCATACTTCCAACTAAGGCATCCTTACTTCCAACTAGGCCATCCTTACTTTTAGTAAGGACTTTAAAAAATGACTTTCTTGTCATGTTACCTAGATTTTCTTCACATGAATCCTTTAAAGTTTCTTTTAAGATATCGAATATGAAGTGGTACTTATTCCTTGATCACACTTTGCTTTCTACTTCCTGTTTCCTACTCATGCTTCCTCCTACTCTCTACCATAATGATGGGAAGTTATTGATTCCCCATAGATAATTAGTTGTCTTTTGATTTGTAATTACTAAGTTTGGGTTCGTCGCATCATATATATACCTTATAATAATTAGTTGTCTTTTGATTTGTAATTACTAAGTTTGGGTCCGTTGCATCATATATGGACCTTATACTACATGAATGGGTTAACACATCAAAATTAGTTTATTCGATTGAAACAAATTAAAGTTTTTAAATTATTAATTAAAAGGTATTAGTTTAATTGGTTAGATTTTTCATTTTTAAGGAAAAGATTGAGTTTTGAATCTTGTGAAACATAGTTGGTAAGTTATTGTAATACCACAATGTGGTCATGATATAATACAAGTAGGGGCTATTTTAATCCCATATAATCTATTTAAGGAAAAAATATTATTAATTTTTAAAAGAAAATAAATACAATGTTTTGATAGTTTTCTTTTAGTAAGTTTTTTTTTTTCAATGGGTTATATCGAATTGAGGCCTCATTTTAATTCTATATAAACTATTGAAGAAAAAATATATTATCAATTTCTAAAAGAAAATAAATAAAAATATTTTAATAATTTTATTTTGATAAGTTTTTTTACAATGGATTATATGGGATTGAAACGACTCCCACCTGTATTACATCATGACCACATAGTGGTATTGCAATAGCTTGGCTTTATGCATGTAACATTTAATAGGATTCAACCCTTAGTCTATTCCATAAAAGTTGAGGAATCTAATTGGTTAAACTAATGCTATTTGATATTATTTTGGTAAGTATTTGTAATATAATTTAAAAAATATATTATAAAAATATTGAAAAGTATCCCAGGTTGTGTTGTCTTAAAAGAATAAGGTAGTCTTGTAAGCAAATTTTTGATTGTGTAGTCAATTATACAAAAGGTTATGGATTTTTTTCATTTCATAAAAACTAAGTATGCTTGTAAAATTAGATAAGACCAAAGAATATGATAGGATTTGAACAAGTTTTCTACATGATATTCTTAAAAAATATGGTTTTGATCAAGACAAGTGTGAATAGATTAGATATTGTTACAACACTATAAATTATTCTATTTTAATCAATGGATCCCCTATTGGATGCTTTGAATAATCTTGGTAACTTGGATAATGTGATCAATTATCTCCTTGTCTCTTCATTATTCTTGTTGAGGAATTAGGAAGAGTTTTTTCAAAGGTAAAAATGGAAGGAAAAATCAAAGGTATTGAAGTTGTAACAAAAGGTTCCTTCAAACCTTGTGTCCAATTCATTCGTGATAATTTTGTTTTGGGTTATCCATTAGTCAATAATCTTGTGGAGTTTAACTCAATATAATCATATAATGAGAAGGCTACTCAATTCCACAAATAGATTATTGTGGAAATTTTAGGGTCTAAAGTTGGAAAATTGCATCAATTTACCTAGGCATTCATTTTTCTAATAATGAAAAGAAAAAAGGAGCTTTGAGGCTCAATTTGGTATAGAATGAAAGTTTGTTTAGGAAATTGGAAAGGTGTGTTCTTAGTCACGATTTAAAGGTTGCAACTCATGACGACTACATTGCAATATATCTCTAGATATGATGTCCTTTTTAAGATTACAAAAAAATATAACTTTTATATTTGAAATAAAATTCAAAGAGTGTTTTTTTAAGGATGTAAGAAAAATTCAAGTTTCTTCTTTGTAAGTGGGACAAGGTGTGTAAGGAAAGAATGTTGAGTGGGTAGGATTACAAAATCATAAACTTATGAGTTTGGCATTAGGGGTAAAAATTGGTTGTATATTATTCATAGATAAGGAAAGAGTTCAGTAAAAATATTACTTCAAAAATGTATAAGCTTTGGTGATTCAATAAAATTGTTTAATAAACAAACCCTACCTTGGGACTCATTAATATTAAACTCCATATAAATTTTTTTTACAATTGATCAAGAAATATATTAGGTGGTCAATGAATAAGAGGAATTTTACAAAATTTTGTTATGATACTTGGTTGAAGACTTATCCTCTTATTCTTATCCAAAATGTCAACCTCTAGTTTAAGCATGTTTAACATATATAGGTTCAAAGGTCAAAATCATATTAATGTGAGCAATAGTTTTGGATCATGGATTTCTATTAAAAACTTAGTTAAAGGAGAGGATCCCAAATAATAACAAATGAGCTTCAAATTATACTTAAAGATTTTTATTTATCCACTTTTATGCATAAGGATGAGTTAGTTTAAAATCTATCAAAAAATGGTGAATACTTGGTCAAGTTTGATGAGGCCAGGAATTGCCTCATTCATGGACTATTTTGGATATTTCACAAACTGCTTTATAAACCTTATGCTATGTTTCTATGCTAATTTTGATGATTGAATGCATTATATATTAATATTTACATGTTTAAATGTTTAGGAGCATAGTACTCTGTTTTGACCATTTTTTGCATTTATTTGCACTATTTTAGTTGATTTACTTAGTAAATGCAAGTGTATTTGAAGTATATAGTAATGTGTGCTGATGTGTATCCTATTCTGGTGGCATTTCACTTAGTTTCCTTGCTTCCTAACCGGTTTAAATTGCAAAAAGGTGCCAAACTGCTGTGACTGTGCAAAAAATCTGAAACACAAAATTTTGACCATACAAATTCCAGCCAGCTGTCCATAAATAGCATGGCTTGGAATTTGTCAGCTACAACATGTAAAACCAGTTGAATTTATCTTCTAAGGACTTAGGGAGACTTCCTACCTGGTCAAACCCACTTTCTTGAGCATCTGGTGTACGGATAAGTGTCAAGTTATTGCACTAACAGATATTTTGGAGCAGCTCCGAAATGAGCGGAGAAGGACCAGTTCTAGTCAAAAAGGTAAACAGAACGCCCAAAAAGGTGGAAATGGATAATTTGGGAAAGGATACAGGTGTATGAGATGTTTTCTCATCTCTTCCAACTCATTTACACCAATGGAGAATGCACAACAAGGGATAATGAAATGCTACAACATAACAGTTTCCTGAATTGGAGGAAGACAACTTCAGAACAGCTGTTGAACCACTAAAAATAGAACATATTGTAAGCGTAGCACATGTAATAGATTATTATAAATAATAGGCTCCCTTGTTGGTTGAGCATATAGATAGAAGTAGCAATAGACATAGAGAAAATTGTTAGGAAGTAGAAGTTGTAGCAGAACAACAATTTAGCAGGATTCTCCTGCAATGTTGTAATGTTGTGTGACAGTCAATAAAGTGCAGTCTTTCCATCCATTTGTTGTTCTGAGAGAATATGTGAGCATTGAGTAGTTAGAAGCATCCTTTCACCTTCTTCTGGATCAGGGAGCAAGGGCCACTTCCAGGCCCAGAAGGAGGATTAATTGCTGACAGGTTTTTCTGTGAACCTTTGTTGTAGCAGATTAGCAGAAAACTTGGCAGTTTCTATTTCTTGTTTACTAACTGTGTTTACTGTAGATGTATGTGTGTGTATGTCAGCTGACTCAATAGCATAAATTTGGAATTTACAACATTTGTGGTTTTCCCCTATTTTTTAGCAGTTGTTCCTAGCTTCTTGGCATTTCCATTTTGTTGATTGGTTATCAGCTTGTGTATTTCAATTTTGCAATCTTTTCATTCCTGTCATTCCAATTCTGCAAATGTAATTAGGTTTCATTTTCTGCAATATTTTCATTCCTGTCATTTCAATTCTGCAAGAGTAATCAGGTTTCATTTTCTGCAAACTTTCCATTTCTGTAATTTTACTTCTGCAAGTGTAATTAGAATTCAAATTCAGTTCATAGGATTAGAAGTGACACCAAAAACCCCCAAAGCTAACTTGTCTCACCAATAAAGCCTATTTCTTGAATGAGCTGATCTTCAAGCTGCCTACCTCTGCTATCGTATATAGCCATTGGACACCGCCCTGGATTGACAAAACTTAAAGATAAATGATGTGATTTATGACACTCATCATTTTTGGTGCCATTGTCGGGGAACCTAGGTGTTGTTAGGAGAAGTAAAGCAGCCCAAGAATTGTTATCTTGATACAAGTAATAGTTCTTGGAAACTTGTACTTTAATTCATTTAGCAAATGAGCATGAATGCATAGGCCAAGAGACGAAAGAGGGAGGTTTATCAAAACTGGCTCTTTCCCAGAAAGGCATTCTTCACGATCAAGAGAAGACTTGCCTATGTATGAAATCCCTGAAAGACTTAAACGAGAGTCATCTTCTTCATCAGCCAAAATTTTGGGACCTTTGGAAGAGGAACTCTTAGAAGCACTTACTTCTAGACATACCCCTGGGTCTGGTCCATCCGAACAGGTTGCAAAAGTCAAAAGTGAGGGAGAAACTATGGCAGAAGCCAAAGAACATGATAGGGATGTTATGGTCCACAATGCTGACAATCCTGTTAGGACTTTTGAATACCCTATTCGGCTGAATCCTACTCAGAATGCTCCTATGAAAACAATTTCACCTTCAATGTTGCCAACCTTTAGGGGAATTGTTTCTGAGGATCCTGACCAATTTTTGTTTGAATTCAAAGTTCTGTGTCAGACTTATGACTATGTAAATGACAACCAAAAACTGAAGTTGTTTCCCTCTACACTCAAAGATGCAGCTTTACGATGGTTTATGAGTCTCGAACCTGATTCAATCCACACTTGGGATCAAATGGAAACTGCATTCTTGGATAAGTATCAGGAATATTGTAGAGTGTGAAATAGAAAGGATGAATTATTTCGGATTAAACAAGAAGAGGATGAGAACTTAGAGGACTATCTTGATAGATTTACCTTTATCCAAAAGAGATGTGGTCCTGTAGAACCAGACTTGTTAAAGACCATATTTTTAAGAGGTTTGCAGGATGATTCCAGGGAAGTATTAGATTTAATGGGAAAAGGAGATGTGAACCAACTTGAGATTGATGAAATCGTAGGGTTATGCAAAAATTATTCTCGCACTAGGCAAAGAAGGAAGAAGCGGAATCCTGGTAATAATGATATAAAAGAATTAATGGAAGAAATGGCTAACATGAAAACTGATATTCTTGTCCAACTAAATTCCGCATTAGGGGAGAGAAATGCAAAATCCAACTCTACACCACCCTTGGCTATCTATTGCCCAAGATGTAGAAACAAGCATGCCTTACAAGATTGTCCCTTGAACAGAACTTCTATCTCAACTATTTGTGGCATTTGTTCAAAAGAGCACATGACTGATAAGTGTCATCTGTTGCCTCAACTCAAAAATGTTTTGGAAACTCAGATTGAAGAACTTCATGTTCTTGGACAAAGGCAAGGAGGCAATTTTTCACAATATCAAAATGCCCCTCGTTTCCCTACAAGTTGGGGACAAACTCCTTGGAATATGCCATGGGGATATGCAGAACCACCCTCACAACCTTGGAATCAATCTTGGATAGCTCCCCAAGATTGGTCACACTCTGGATGGATTAATCCACCTTGGACACATAATCAACAACATGGGCAAAGATGGGGGCAATAGTACCCATCATATCAAGGGCAACAAAGGTATCAAGGACAAACTCAAAACTTGTTGCCTGCTCCTAATCAGAATTTTTAGGGAAGAATGCAACCACAACAAGCACAACCGGTAAAGCAACCTCCACTTCCAGCTCAACCTGTGGCTAACCCAAATAATACAAGACAGGCAGCTCCTGTCTATGCAGTTGAATCTAAAGAAACTATTGCAATTCATGTTCTTGATTGTAGTAATATCCAATTACGTTCAGGAAAGGTCTTACCTGACCCTGTTCCACCTACCATTGAAGAAATTGATGGAAAACAAGAATCTCCAAATCCAGAACAATTGCAAACAACTTTGGAAAAGGAAAAAGAAAAACCAGAAAATGTGCTGGTGAAAAATGTACCTCCTTCAGGAGTGGTACCATATCCTGAAAGATTTGATAATACTGTAACTATCCCTGAATCAGAATTAGTCACAGAGCTTAAGAAAATGACTATATCCCTTCCTTTGTTGCAGGAAATAAAGGATGTGCCATTAATCAATAAAATAGTTCAGGAGTTATGTATCAAAAGACCTAGTAGAAAGAAGAAGTCCTTTCCTAAAACTATGCAAGTAGAAGGAAAATTAGTTGACCTGCTATCTGGGAAACTTGTTCCTCCAAAATATAGTGACCCAGGAAGTCCAGTTGTCACAATCACTATTGGGCTAATTCAAATTCCAAATGTTTTGATTGATCTTGGAGCTGCAATTAATGTGATGACTAAAGACACAATGCAAAAACTACAGCTCAATAATCTCAATCCTACAACTACAGTTTTAGAAATGGCTGATAGGTCAGTTGCAAAACCAGAAGGGATACTGGAAGATATTTCCATAGAAGTTTCTTCTTGGGAATATCCTGTAGATTTCTTGGTATTGCAGCCTAGAAATTCAGCCAATGGCTATCCCATCATTCTAGGATGACCTTGGCTTGCCACTACAACTGCTTTTATAGACTGTAGATCTGGGGAAATGACTATTTCAAATGGCATTGATCTTAAAAATATTTCCCTTTATCCTCCTGCCCAACCTTCAACAAAATTTTCTGGACAGATATGGTTTCCTGAATCTGATGAAGAACAAGAAGAAACTATTTCCACCTTAGCAACAATAATAGTGAAGGAACACATTGAGGAAATAAACTCACAAGAAAGAGAAATTTTTGAGGATGAGACTATCCTAGTAGAGACATTACAAGAACAAGGGCTTAAATATGATCAAATCATTGTTCATCACTTTCTATGGAAAGATGAGGAACAGACCTCAGAACACCTTTCATCCATTCCAATACAAGAAAGCTCTTTCACACTACCACATGGATGGCATCATCATCTTCTTACCTCTTTCACATGTCCTATGCAAGAATTGATTCCATCAAGAATTACTTTTGAAATAGAATCAAGAGTCTTTCATACTCTTCAACCACACCACTGTCCATTAAATTCTTTAATCAACAAGTATGAAGCAGTCAATTCTATTCATCCAGGGATAAAACAAATTGAAGTACAACTAGGTAAAGTTTTGAATATTAATAGTTGGTTGACTAATGAACAAGAAGCAAAATTATTTGTTGTCCTACAAAAACATGTTCAGGCCTTTGCTTGGAGTTATAAGGATATGTCAGGAATTCACCCTGATGTGTGTACACATAGGATATACATTGAAGATGTTAAACCTGTGAGACAACCTCAAAGACGTCTGAATCCTACTTTAAAGGATATTTTCAAAGAAGAAATTGAAAAACTTTTAGATGTAGGGTTCATTTATCCAATTTCAGATAGTCGATGGGTTTCTCCATTGGTTATTGTTCCAAATAAAAATGGGAAAATGCGAGTGTGTGTAGATTACAGAGAGTTAAACAAGGTCACACATAAGGACCATTTCCCATTACCATTTATAGACCAAGTGTTAGACACCCTTGCTGGCAAGAAATTCTTCTATGTTTTCTTGATGGTTTTAGTGGATATAATCAGATACAAGTTGCACCAGAAGACCAGGAGAAAACTACTTTCACATGCCCTTGGGGAACATTTGCTTATAGGGTTTTACCTTTTGGTTTATGTAATGCTCCAACAACTTTTCAAAGAGCTGTTTTGGCAATATTCTCTGATTTAACAAATGAAAGTGTGGAAATCTACATGGATGATTTCACAGTATGTGGAGACACTTTTGATTATACCTTGGAACATCTTGAAAAAGTCTTAACACGTTGTGAAACATACCATTTGTCTTTAAATCCTGAAAAATGCTTTCTAATGATGGAGGAAGGAATTGTCCTTGGTCATCACATTTCCTCTCATGGGATCAAGGTTGACCCCAAGAAGGTGGAAGTCATCAAAAACCTTCCTCCTCCAAAAACTCAAACTGATGTTAGGAGTTTCTTGGGACATATTGGTTTCTACCATAGATTTATTGCAAATTTTAGTACCATAGCCAATCCAATGTTTGCATTATTAACCAAGGATTCTGAATTTACCTGGTCTACAGAATGTCAAGAGTCATTTGAAGCATTGAAAGAGAAGTTAACAACTCCCCCGGTGTTGAGAGGTCCTAATTGGAAACTGCCATTCCATATTCAGACTGATGCTTCCAATACTGCAATTGGAGCCGCATTAGGTCAGATTGAAAATGGAGAACATTATGCCATTTATTACATTAGTAAAAACTTGACAGGAGCAGAAAAGAACTACACCACTACTGAGAAGGAATTCTTAGTTGTGGTATATGCTATCAATAAATTTTGACACTATATCATAGGATATCAAGTGTTCATCCATACAGATCATGTTGCTATTAAATACTTGATGAATAAACCTATGGTTAGTGCAAGAATTATTCATTGGTTAATATTATTGTAGGAATTTGATATCACCATAGTTAATAAACTAGGGAAAGCCAATGTAGTGGCAGATTTTCTATCAAGATTGCCAAACACAGACATAGGGGAATTGGTTGAAGATGCTTTTCCTGATGAAAAACTATTTGCTATTTCTGTGCAATCTCCATGGTTTGTAGATATAGCTAATTACTTGGCTATAGGGAAAGTTCCTCCTCACTTCACTTCTAAACAAAAGAAATAGTTAATCAAGCAAAGCTCTTCTTTCAAATGGATAGGGGGTCTACTTTTTAAATGCAAGTCCTGACCATGTCTTACGTAGGTGCATCCGCAAGGATGAAGTATATGACATTCTTCATGCATGCCATGATGAACCATCAGGAGGACATTATTCAGTAAAGAGTACAATTCAGAAAATCTTAGGTACTAGTTATTATTGGCCATCTCTACATAAGGATGTAAAAAAATATGTCAGACATTGTGATGCATGCCAAAGAATGGGAAAACCTACCTATACCAATGAAATGCCATTACAACCTCAAGTAGATATAGAACCATTTGAGAGGTGGGGGCTAGATTTTGTAGGACCTATTGACCCACCTTCTCAAGGAAAGGTGCATATTTTGGTATGTACTGATTATGTGACTAAATGGGTAGAAGCACGTGCTTTTAAGCATGCCCATGAAGAAAAAGTTGTTGATTTCCTGTATTCACAAATTTTTCTATGTTTTGGAGCCCCACATTCTATCACTACAGATCAGGGACCTCAATTTACATCAAAGGTTATTGAAGCCTTTACTAAACTATATGAAATCAAGCACAAGAAATCCTCACCTTATCACCCTCAAGCAAATGGTCAAGTTGAAGTAACAAATCGAGAATTAGAAAGAATCTTAACCAAAACAGTAGCTTCCCATAGGAGGAATTGGATGGATAAACTACCTGAAGCAGTTTGGGCTTATAACACTACATGGAAATCCACCACAGGATTTACACCTTATGAATTGGTTTATGGTAAAAAGCCTCTTTTGCCTATTGAATTTGAATTACTAACACTTCGAACTGCTTTGGAAGTTGGTATTGACTTGTCACAAGCACAAACAGACAGGATTTTGTAGCTCAATGCATTGGATGAACTACGAATGGAGGCATTGCATCAAACTGAGATGATTCAAGCACAGTGGAAGTTGTGGCATGACAGTCACATTCAACAACGAGAATTTTAGCAAGGCGATTGGGCTTTGTTGTTTGATTCTCGCTATGAATATTTTCCTAGGAAGTTACAAACTAGGTGGCTTGGACCTTATCTGATTGAAGAAGTATTTGGAAATGGAGTTGTTCATCTTTCACCCATTGATGATTCATGAAGGAAGCTAGTGGTTAATGGACATCATCTCCAGATATACCATGCACCACTGACTAAGGATGAATTTCTGAAGCAAGTGGAGCAATTGGATGTCTACATGATGGAAGGAACTACCTCTTCCACAACAGATTCAATAGAATGAAAAAAATAAAATAAAAAATGAATAATTCAGAAAGTGAAAACCTCCTAGGAGGCACTTCTGAATTGGCTTGCATGAAAACCAGTTTTTCGGCATGTTTGCCTTGTTGGTCCCACAATCATTATTCCATCCTTTCTCAAGACTGCACCTGTCTTATTTCGTAGAAGAGCTAAGCTGGTAGTCAGCAGGAACAGACATCTGTACAAATGTAGATAAGTGGTTAAATCAGGTATGTGCCCTTTGCATTTTAATCATTGTAGATATTTAGTATGTAGTGTATAAAAATCACTAGTTAGTATAAAATATTCATAAGGTTTGACAAATCCAAAAGTAATCAATCTGGTCAAAAGAAGGCAGAAATATTCTATGTTGCTATTTTGAAGATGAAAGAATTGAAAAATTGTAGTCTCAGTCAGTAAAAAAATCTATTCTGGGAATAGGTGCGCAAAGCTTCGGAATGATATCAAGCTCCAGAATGAGAAAGTTGATTGTTCTCATGTAGAACAGGAAACAAGCTTCAGAATAAGGAAGGTTTGAGCTTCAGAATAAAGCAGTGTTCGTACTTCAAAAAAAAAAATAACTTCGAAATAAACAGAGGCACATTTGGTCAGGAAACATGAAATGCCATGTGGCATAAGTTTATTTTTAAATTCCATCATCCAAAGTTGGAAAATAGGTCAAGGCACGAGAATCAAGAAGAGTCACGTGTTGCATTATCCTGAGAAATAATGGGAAATATTGTTTGAACAACCACATGCTTTGGTTTCTTACATGATCTTCGGGTATGCAAACAAGGTACCTCGACAAATGATATTAACCTACAAATCGCCCATCTTCTGACCAACGACTAATTGCCAACTCAACAAAGTCGTAAAAGATAATTTGATTGTCATCACGGGGAATTGTCATCTGCCACGTACCTGTAAAAATTGATTTGCTTTTTCGTAATCCTCGACACGTTTCGAAGATGGTTCCTGCGCTCAAACATTAATTGCCATATTCTGGAAATCATGGCAAATTATCGTAGCATTCCTCAACCAAAAATTATCGATTTCAAACCAGAAGAATGAAGTGTTGTAGGGAAAATCACAGGGTAGTAAGAAAGCAGAATGTAAGGGAAATTTGAAGATGGGGAAAAAGAATAAAGTTGAGCCAGAAAATGCTAGTTATTTGCAAAGGGATCCTGAGATGCTACCAATTTTTGTAGAAGGAGGGTTGATGCCATTCCTTAACAAGTTTGATGGGTATTCCGAAGGATTGGTAGCAGAGTTCGCGCGCACCTTCAAAAATAATCAGGCCAACATCAGTGGCATGACAATCCAGGTAACACCTAAAATCTTAAGCCAAATCACTGAGTTACCTTTGCAAGGGTTACAAATTTCAAAAACTGGTAAAAATGCCCTAACAGAGATAGTTAATCAATTTAGAGAAGAAGGGGATAAACAAATTGAATATCAAATGAATAACAATATTTGCAAGGGGGTCAAATGAACAAGTCTGCAACATCCATGGGATGAAGTAGTTGTGTGGGTAATACGATTTCTCACTTGTGAAGGGCAATTTGTTGTTTTATCTGGCCACCATATTAAAATTCTGAATCATTTAAGGCATGGTGGCCAAAACCCTGAAGTTAGGGTTAATTTCCCTCTGTATCTACACCAGGAGTTACAGAACATGGCAAAATGCTACCAGGAAGGAAAGGGAACCCCTAAGCATCATGGACTGATTAAACTTATCTACAAATATCATTTTAGGGGAAACCCTAGGAGTTTTGATAGATTTTTCTCTTCTTGGAATGAAATGGTTTATGAAGAAGAGACAAGGGATGAAAGCCCTAAAAGCCCTGAAGATAATGAAGAAGAGGCAGGAGATGAAGCCTCTAAAAATGATATTCCCTCTTCACCACAAGGACCTCCATCTGCTAGGACTAGAAGACAAAGGGAAGAAAAATCTAAAACTAGTCCTATAGAAAAGAGGAGGAAAGTAACATTCTCTGAAGATGTGACTGTCTTTCCGATACAGACCACTGAACAACCAGGGAGTTCAAGTAGGGAAACTCAGACTGAAAGGGAGACATCTCCATCCGGAGCAGAATCTGCTCCAGAATTGTCAGAATCCATCAGAAAACACAAAAGGAAGCAGTCTACCCTTGGGTTGCGAAGGTCCTCTAGACTTCACAAGGATGAAACAATTGAGGAGGTAGTGGATGTTGAAGCATTATCACCACGACGAAAAATCCCTAGAAAACTTCCTCAGCAAATGGTTGAAGATCAAAGGGAACACCTTGACACATTTAACACATCTGTTGTAGACACACAACAGGAAAAATATTTGTAGATGTAGGCATAGAGGATACATGTACAGATACAGAAATGGCTATGATGGATGACCCACCTACTTATTCTTTTGAATCTGAAGCAGAGTCCATAGTAGAAGAAGAGGAAGAAGAAGATATACAAGAACAACTACGAGCTACTAAGAGTGTCATTAAAACACAAATGAAATGGATCGAACAAAGGGAGGCTTCCATAGAAGAAAAAGATAAACAAATTGCTGACTTACAGCAGGAGGTGGACAAATTAAAGGATAGGTTAGCACATCTTGAACCATAACCTATAGAATCTGATGTTGAAGATGATTTGGTAAGAATTTTATTGGAGCTGGTAGAGTAGAATATGGAAGCAGCCATACCAAATGCTAGGCCACAATACCCTTCCCAGATTGAGGCACCAACACATGAGCAACTACCTGAGGAAGAGTCACCCATAATAAGAGCTGAAAAAGATGAACAACAGAATTTTTAGAAAAATGAAAATGTTCCTAGACCTAAACATGAAGTTTCAGAACCATCTGCAGGATATTTCGAAGCTATATAACCTAATAACCTGCAACAACAAGAGGCGCAGATACCACAGGAAGTAGTAGATATCAGTGGTGAAAGGGAAATGAAGGATCAAGTAAGCATGCATTCCCACCAATTTTTTGTTACACATCAAATTGAAACAACAAAAATTGGGGTGCAAGTAGATTTACTGCCAAAAGTACAACAAGTAATCAGACCCCCACAGACAATTACACTGACAAAATACAATGAAGATATAGCACATTGGGTGTTGAAGTGTCAAAAGCTGGAAGCACATATTTCATATTTGCAACCTTTGGAACAGAAGATTGATGCTCAAAGTATAGAAATAAATAAGTTGCAAGAATAGGTATAATATCTTTGCTAGGTTGTAGAATACCTAATCCAATTTAGAAGACCACCTAGATTTTATAGCTTGATCTTGAAAGAGAAGTACCTCCATTGGCAAGTGATGAGGATTTGTTCCAATCTTCCTTATAAAATGGACACTACTGAGGAGTTTTTGGAAGCCTATTTGCATAGTCTAGAAGAACAGAAGAATTTAATGTGTGAATTATTCCTGCACCAATTTCTCATGCCAAAAAATGTGACATTTCTACCACATATTTTCATAGGGGATATTCAATTGAGAGCCTTTATGTCCACCCTACAAAATCAATTATATTGGGATCAGGAGAAAAGGGCAAGTAAAGAAGTTGAATTAAAAGCTGAGCTGCTGCTAAGACCAGTCCATCCCAATCACAGGACTTCCACCAATCAACATTTTACCATGATGAGAGAACAAAAGATCAAATTGGTTTATCTAAACAATCTTAATGATTGTATGTCTAGTTTTCAAACCTCTTGTGCCAAAAATTTTGCAAATGCTTTATCAACTTGCCAGGTTAGATGGGGAGAATTACCAATATAGACACCAAATTACAACCACTAAACCTCCATCCTAACCATCCCACCACCCACTTGTCTTCCATTCTACTCTCCCACCAATTATTTGGCCCAATTCCACCTTCCCACCATTTCCTAGCCTAATTGGGATTATTTTAATAATATTTAATAATATTTTATATTTTATATAATATTTTATTATATTTTAATATATTTATTATAAAATATATATAAATAAACTCAATTAACCTCAGCCGTCCGATCAGATTTAATCTCCACCCTCCATCTTCATTAATCCATGCCACATTCAAAAAGCAATCTCAACCTTAGGATTCAATTTAATTTCAACCGCACGATTAAAAAGTGTCAAGTCGAAACCCTAAGAGAACCCTAAGTTGAATTATAAGTAAGAGCATTTGTAAATGCTCAAACCCTAGAACACTGGAATTTGGAGAATTAGACATTTGCACCCTAGAGGAATTATTGGTGAAGCCCTAGCATAGAATCCTAAAGATCTGAAGCCCTAGCTCATCGATAAGACTTCTACTATTCCAGCCATCACCCATTCATCCTCCATCACCATCACAACCCCCATCCATCCACCACATTCATCGCCATCACCTAGATCTACTTCTATAGATTCTACCCCAACCCACAAGCACCATCCAGAGCTTGCGAGGCTCACTGTAGAGCTTGCAAAGCACTCACCAGAGCCTATTGTATACCATAGGCGCTCTCTAGAGCCTTTTGTACCCTGTAGGTGCACACCAGAGCCTGCGAAGCTCACGTCCAAGCCTGCCAAGTGTGCACCGAGCCTACCATCATCAACAAACCCCAATTTGAAGCTGTTGCATCAACAAATCTATGATGCCATCTACAATAGCTGAACAAAAGCAAGGTAAATCTCATTTTTTATGTATTTTATTTAGTAATTTGTTGATCTTGCATGCTCTCTTATTTCATTATTAAACTAGGGTTTTATTAATGTCTGAGGGCCTCACACTATGGAGCCCTCACAGGTATTACTAACTCTCTTTGTTTTATTTTGTGTATGCAGATCTATAAATTCCACACTTTATTTGATGGTTGTTGAAGTTGGAGTGGCCCAACCTTGGATATCCGAAGCCCACTCAACTTGTTGGGATCAAGAACACACTCAAATATGAAGACACTTCTATTGCTACTAGCTAGGGTTTTGGAGAACCCTAGCACCATTGTAATCTATTGTATCAAATATTAGCATTGAACATTGATTGTAATAAAAGGAGTTTATCGGCTCCCCCATCTTATTGAATACATTCTTTTGTGCAATCTTTGTGTCTCACTGCATTATTTGATTTTCTGCTATTTTATTTTAAGTGTCATGTTCTTGCATCTACAAATGGTGATCACGGTGGGACCCCACAAGGGTTTCACTATTTGATAGATCTACCTTGCTAATTTACTATTATTGTTGTTTGTTGTAGGTTTTTTAGAAAACGTAAAAGTCATCGTGTTCGTCGCTAGGGTTTCTGAAGCATTCTGTAGTAGTTCCAGAGATCGCGCAGGTGCTCTTCCACGTTACGTAGGCATCCTTCCATGTTACTAGATGTTCTTCCACATTACGCAGGCGCTCTCCTATGCCTACGCAGGTGCTCGACTATGCCTGGCATTAATTTGAAGTAGAGCTAAGGCTTCCAAGTGAGTTTCGTAACCCTAGTTGGTCATTTAACAATTTACGTATTCTATTTTTTGTTGCTATTTTTCGTTGTTTTTGGGTTTAACATTAAGTAATATGAGAAAGAATCTGCAACAAGTCATATCTAGGGTTTGTGTGTGTTTCAATATTTCAAATTCATTTCTTGTCTTGAAAGTTGTAGATCTAGGTGATTGTTTGCATTTTTGAGTGCATATGAAATAGAAAAGCATCCTAGATTTTGCATTTTAGGGTTAAATATTACTTAAATTTTGCATATCTAAATAGGAACAACATTTGGACACATAAAGTAATCCTGCCCTAGGCTGGCCCCTTTGGCAGAGAGGTGGACGAACCCTCCGATTGCTCTTGTGATATTTTGTATCATTTGTAGGCAAGGGATTTTAAGGGTGTACTCTATGCTCTTTAGATGAAATTTGCATCTTTGTGTTGGATTCTGATTTAGATTAGTGAAGTTAGTAATATTTAATATTGTTTGCACACCATAGAGAACAAGAAATATAAAATTAACATCACACACTGCACGCTCCACTTTTTAATAGTAGTAGTTGGATTTCATCACCAACTATTGCTTGAGGTTTGGTGATGGTGGCATTCATCTCCATCCATCAAATATCTGCCCCTAGACACCATAGGACTACCCCCGAGCAAACTTGTTGGAGGTCATTACCAACAAGAATCTCATTGCCTTGGCCAACCATAGCTTTTACCTTTGTTTTTCATTAAACAAGATTAAGTTACATCAAAACACACAAACTCACAATTTTAAAAGGAACTTCACATTAAGGGAAGAAAATAATTAATGAACCTGAGGTAAGCCACACAAGGTGAAACTTAGGATTGGTTGTTTTCTTTGCTTTAAATTTTGAAAAAAAAAGTTGTTAATTTGTGTGGTTTAGATAAGCTTTGAATCTTTGGTTTTACTACTTTATGGTGCTAACACGACAACAAAAGAAAATGATAAACCAAAGTAGTTTAATGGAAAACAATTCTCATGAGCCCGCTACTTTGGTAGCCCCATCCAATATAGTTTAGACCACTTTGTTTGGATCATCCCATCCACCCCACTCTCAAGAGGAGTCCCATTCACTTGATGTGGAGACAACCACCACCTACATAGACATGGATAGAGTTCAAGCCATTTACAAGGCCTCTAACTATGTCTTAGAGCCCCTTAGCCAAGATGGTTTTGAAGAAGCTGAATTGGCTACCACCTACATTGCCCAAGGATATCCTAATTTGAGATATGAATATGGTATGCCTTCCTCCACAAGCCAACCACCCCAAAGCCCAAGTGTTCAAAACACTTATTTCACATCCACCTATACCAACCCCTTGTATGAGGAGCATGTCAATGTTGCCTCGCAAGTCCCTAATCTTCAAGTTGCAACATCAAATGCAACTTGCACCATACCCATGTCCTCTCATCCATCATCATCCACACCTCCATCATCTCACTTAGCCAATATCACCATGTCATCCATTCCTCCATCATCTCACAGAACACCCCCCCCCATCTCACTTAGCCAACATGACCATGTCTAATCATCCATCATCATCAACCCAACCATCATCTCATCCAACCTCAACCCCATCATTCGACACATGGTCAAATCAAGAACTTACGGATACATTAGGGCTCATCAATAGATTGCTTTCACAATGAACAAAAGGAAAGCAACTAGTTAACACAAACCCTATGACCCAAGGAGTTCCAAATCAACCTCCACTCATCAATCAAAATTTGGCATGGGTCCCTCAATCTTCCATAGTGACCATCCCTAATCCACCACCACTCCACACATCCACCATACCAATCAACATTGCCACCAATCAACAATCCAATCCATTCCTCCATCATCATCATCAATCATCCCCATCCTTCAACCATCCATCTTCTCCGCATACCCAACCCAATTCATTCCACAACACCATGTTGGTCACACCCCAACATCCATCATCCAACCCATCAACCAACCACCACCTAATCTAGGGTCCTCACATTCCAGTAGAAGACCTTAGACTTCAGGCAATGCAAAAGCAAATTGATCAGTTGATGCAAAATTCATCAAGAACAATGAGCCAAAAACTCACATTAAGCCAACTGATCCATCAACCAATCCATCCATCGATACCATCACCGCCATATCCGAAAGATTTTACGGTACCAAAATTTGACAAGTTCAGGGGAACTGAGGATCCCAAGGAACATGTGAGCTCATTTGTCCATGTATGTTTTTGGATTAGTGATGATAATGCTCTCATGCTCTGAACATTTCCTCAAACATTAGGGGGAGATGCCATTGAATGGTACAATCAATTGCCCACACATAGTATATACACTTTTGATCAATTGATAGATCTATTCTTGGAACGCTTCACCCTAAATATTAAAAAGAAGGTGTCCTTATCAGATATCTACTATTTGAAACAATGGGATGAGGAACCTATCTATGACTTTGGAAACCATTGGAGGGCAGTCATAATGAAGTTGCCATTCTCCCTACCAATGGAAGAAATTATAAAACTTTTTACCAAGAGTTGCTTAAAACCCATCTCTTGGATGCTACAACTAAACACTTATAGAACATTCGAAGAAGCTTTAGCGCAGACTAGTGTCATTGAGGAGATAAAAATCCAAGAGGGTGTCATTAAGCCTAAAAATAAAGAATGGCAAAATAGGGGCCAATACCAAAATAATCAATCTAGCCAAAACAAATCCACACAAGCCTCAATGGCTAACACAACAAACCAAGTCAATCAAGTGGTGATGAGCCAGCCCGTAGTGGCTCAAAAATTGGTGCAACAACAAATCTCCTATCATGTGGTCCCATCAGTAACCCAAGCACCAACGGTACAAAATACAATGCCAACTATGGAACAACCTATCCGCTACCAATTCAATCACCCACAAAGACAATACACTCCGTTAAATGAGTCGTATTCATCCCTATTTTGAAGGTTGTATGAAACCAACAAATTAGCCTTGCCAGACATTAGGCCCGATGATCCCACCAAATGGCCTAAGGGTTATAGAGAGCACTTGTTTTTCCCATACCATCAACAAAATGGGCATGATATCAATTCCTGCCACATGTTCAAAAACATAGTGCAAGACCTTATAGACTTAGGGGCCATTAACGTGGATAACCCCTTAGCTCCACAAAATCAAAATTTGGGCATATATCAGATGCCTCTACCTAACCATGGGGAGGTCCAGTATAATGTAGGGGGTAACAATCAACAAGCACCCCCTAACCAAGTAAATCATGTCCAACAATATCAAAACTTTGTAGGAGCGGTCCATGTGGTCACTAGAGGGCAAAGGCAAAATCAACAAAATGTTCAACAACCTTCAAACCCACCTCCCATCCAAACATCACCAAATCCATCTCCACCAATCAATCTATCCAATTCATCCAATCCACCTATCCTTCATCCAATAAGGCCAATGGTAACCTTAACCAGTCGGTTAACCACTAGTTTGAAAATGGCATCGGCCAAAATTTTTGTATATGAGCTTATCCAACAATCCCCTAGGCATAGAGAAGCTTTAATGGAAATACTCAAGTCAATTGAGTTAGAATCCCAAGACTCTAATGCCTTCAACAATTTTGTAGGGAGTGTTAGAACGTGCATGGAACCATCAATTACCTTCTATGACTTTGAGATAAAACCAATGAGTTCAGAATCGGTGGACCCTCCATTGCACATAATGGCCTTAATAGACAGAAAGCCATTCAAAAGAGTATTAATCGATACCGGCTCATCAATCAATATCATTACTACCACTGCCCTTATCCATCTCAACTTACCTCCATCCCACATTTCCAAATCATCATTCACCCTCAAAGCATTTAACGATGCTTTGTGTACCACAATTGGCACTATTGTTTTACCTATAGAAGTAGGGGCCAAAATGTTGCACACAATGTTTCACATCTTGGAAGGAGCCATGGCGTATAATATACTCCTTGGTAGACCTTGGATGAGGGAAATGAAATGTGTCCCATCAATTCTCCACCAATGCTTGAAATATGTTCATGATGGACAAATCCATTGCATCCCCGTGGATGTTGAACCTTTTAAGTATTGTAATTTCATTTCAAATCCTTATGAATCCATGTTACCTTCCACCCATTTATTCTTGGCACCATCATCAAATCCATCCATGTCATCTCTCAATCTGCCTCCTTCTTCTAATCCATCTCCATCTTCTTCTAAGGCTCCCATCATAGAGGAGCTACCCATCACATCACCTTCTCAAACATCCATTTCTTCTTGTACATGTAATTGCGGTCAATATTCCGTTAACACATCGTACATCACAAAAACTCCTACTACAACCACTTCTTCTACTCCATCTCATCACTCCACACCGCCATCCAATCCAACTCCATCAGCCGATGTGTCACAAGTCAAACTTTTTGATTGTGACATATTTAACTCCCCACCATCCACAACCAATCCAGAGCCATCAGAACCTTCACCATCCACCTCATCAACCCAAGTCAAAGTTCACATCACCAATCCTGGTATAGGTGAGTATGTGATCCAAGACGTCACCATCACTCCCTTAGCCATTCCAACAACCAAGGATTTTGGATACCCCAAAGACCATTCTTTATCCATAGGTGTTGTCTATGACATGAGTGCCACTCCAAATAGCATTAAATTTGTTTATGGAGGGTTGGATTGCTCAACTAGGGCAAACCCACCCGAAGAACCAAAAGAGCCTAGGCGTGCCAATATACCTAACGTAGAAGAGTTTCCAGCTAGATACTTTAATATGTTCCATTGGCAAGGTCAAGGTCTAGGTTCCCATGAACAAGGAATGCATGATATCCTAGATGTCCCATATAGAGGCGCCCATGATCATTCTGGATTAGGCTATACCCCATTGTCCTCCACCACTTCTCTTGAGCAAGCCTTCAAAAAGCTTAGCCTCAATGATGAAGAGCCCTCCATCCATCCATTGCCATCGACATCCTCTCTTGAACAAGCCCTTCAAGAACTTCGCATTGATGAAGTAGACGAGGATGATCCCATCAATTTCTCCTATCCCATATTTGATTCTGATGATGAAAGTTATGAAGAGTTTGAGGTTATGTCAAATGCTTCTGATGATTCTGAAGAGGAGTCACATCCCATTGTCCCCATAACCCAACAGGAAGAGTTTTACCTCCGAATGTTCCCCATCCATCATCCCATTTTTCGCTTGCTTCTTCCACAAGAGCAAGACGATCCACCTGGAAATTCACCTTGAGCCCCGCATAAGCCAAGAATTGTAACATATGTACATACTCCAAAAAAAAAATGTTGCTCTGATGTTTCACGTTCACTATTACAGGGATACCCCACCTCGACATCGGTTCTGATTCAATTGTTCCATCCCCACATCTATCCAAACCATATTTCCTCCCACTAAGTCAATATGAATCCTATTGACTTATTCACCCCGCTCCGCAATCCATACGATTTGACTAAGCCAATACCAATTGACATCAGCCTTATTGACTTGGACCGGATTTCCTCTTCACCCTCCTTCTTGGAGTTCATCCTATCCGAGGAATTTCTAAGGGCTTCGACCTGCTACATTCCTCCTTCACCCCCACCTTCACCCTCACCATATTCAGCTAGCAGTCCCGAGGTCTTCCAGGAAGAGTTAAACAATGATAAGCAAGAGAGGCTAGATGACATCTTAGATGACTTCAATCTGATCCCAACACCACATCAACTTGAGGAAGGTTCACATATGTCCATTGAAGATACCATCGACGTGAACCTTAGTTCAGATCCTGACAATCCCCAAATTTTCAAGCTTGGAAAAAGTTTAAAACCCGATGAACAAGAGCAATTCATTGCTCTCCTCAAGAAAAAGAAAGAGGTGTTTGCATGGTCCTACAAGGATATGCCTGGTCTTGATCCTGACCTTGTTGTCCACAATCTCACCTTGCGGCCTGATGCCAAGCCGATCAAACAAAATCTTAGAAGAATGCATCCTACCGTAGCACTCATAGTCAAAGAGGAAATACAAAAATTACTAGATGTTCACTTTATCATCCCTATTGACTATCCTGAGTGGCTTTCAAATATGGTACCCATTCGCAAGCCCAACAGGGGGATACGCATTTGCAATGACTTTCAAGATCTAAATAAAGCGTGTCCTAAGGATGACTTCCCTCTACCAAACATTGATACTCTTGTCGACACCTGCGCAGGCCACGAAATGCTCTCCTTCATGGATGGTTTCTCAGGATACAACCAAATTCGAATAAATCCTGATGACCAACATAAAACAACATTCACAACACCATGGGGAACATTTTGTTTTAGGGTTATGCCCTTTGGCCTCAAAAATGTAGGAGCTACTTATCAAAGAGCCATGACTTACATCTTTCATGATTACATGCATAAAATCATTGAATATTATGTAGATGATCTCTTGGCTAAATCTAAAACCCGACAAGAACATATTGATGTCTTGGAAAAGATTTTTGATCGACTGTTAGAATACAAGGTGAGGTTAAATCCCAAAAAGTGTGTCTTTGGTGTTACCTCTGGTAAACTTTTAGGATTCATTGTCTCCAAAAGAGGCATTGAAGTGGACCCAAATAAGGTTAAGGCCATCATGGAAATGCCACCCCCAACTAACATCAAGGAATTGCATAGCTTGCAAGGTAAAATTCAAGCAATCAAACGCTTCATTGCGCAACTTTTTGATAAATGCAGGCCATTTAACCACTTGCTACAAAAGGGGGTAGCATTTGTATGGATAGATGAATGTCAAAGAGCATTTGATGACGTCAAGCGCTATCTAACTTCACCGCCAGTCTTAACTCCTCCTAGGATGGGGGTCCCTTTCCATCTATATGTCTCAGCCACAAAAGCTGCTTTAGGGACGATGCTTGCACAGAAAAATGAACAAAATCGAGAGCAAGCAATCTATTACATTAGTCGAACATTGGTAAGTTATGAAACAAGATATGCTTATGTAGAAAAGTTATGCTTAGCGGTGGTTTTAGCCACTAAGAAACTTTGACATTATATGCTAAGCCAAACAACCTATGTCATAGCTAGAGAAAATCCTCTGCGTTACATGATGTCTCGCACTTATAACAATACCCGTACCGCTAAATGGATAATGTTGCTTATAGAATTTGATCTCGAATTCATTAGCCAAAAATCCATTAAAGGTCAGGTCATCGTCGATCACCTTGTAGAAGCTCCACTACCTAGTGATCATCCTTTGATTATTGAGCTCCCAGATGATTCGGTATTTTTAGTCACTGAAGAAGGAGAAGATATCATTCCCGAGAAAGATGTCGATATTACATTATTCTTTGATGGATCTAAGTGCGAGAAAGGTCAAGGTGCGGGAGTCGTCTTTCACACACCACAAGGGATTCCCATCCCTTTATCATTCAAGTTAGACTTCTCATGCACAAACAACACAATAGAGTATGAAGCCTTAATCTTAGGTCTTCAATCAGCTATAACTATGGGTATTAAACGTATCCGAATATTTGGGGATTCTCAACTTGTCGTAAAATAGGTAACAGGAGAATACCAATGCAAAGAACCTACCATTAAGCTTTATCATGAAATAGCAATGAAATTGCTCTCAACATTCGAATGGTATGAAATCAATAACTTACCTCGTTCGACTAACATATTTGCAGATGCAATGGCCTCTCTTGGATCCTTGATTCCAAAGAATGACTTAGGAGAGGTACAACCCCTAATAATCTCAACAATCTCTAAAGCAGTCATGGATCGTGCTAAGCCAAAGGATGGAAAAGATGTTTGCTTCATCCACGCGGAATCATGTGAGTCTTGGTCAAATCCCATAGTCACCTTTTTAAAATTTGGAACACTCCCATCGGACATGTCTCGGTCTGCCAAACATGCCTTCAAGCAAAGGGTAGCCCGTTTCATTCTCTTGGGTGACGTGTTGTATAAACGGGGTTACGATGGAATCCTACTTCGATGCCTCGAACTTGAGGAGGCCCAAAGGGCCATAGAGGAAGCCCATGATGGTACTTGTGGTGGTCATTTTAGTGGAATGGCCATTGCAAAGCATCTATTATGCATGGGTTATTATTGGCCCACCATGGAACATGATTGTTGCACATATGTCAAAAATTGCAAACAATGTCAATCACATGCCAATTTAACGCATGTACCATCACAAGCTTTACAACCTATACAGAGTCTCTGGCCCTTTTCACAATGGGGCCTCGACCTAATTGGCAAAATTTTGCCCTCCTCTTCAGGACAACATACTTTCATCATAACCACCACAGAATACTTCACAAAGTGGGTTGAGGCAATTCCTCTAACTAGTACGACAGGACCTCGAATTGTGGACTTCATACTCCATCACATCATTTGTCGCTTTGGTATCCCCTCTAAAATCATTTTGGATAATGGTAAGTCTTTCAAGAACAAGGATGTTCGAGCACTTTGCGAGAAATATAATATCCAACACAGTTTCTCAACTCCTTATTACCCACAAGCAAATGGACAAGTTGAAGCTACCAATAAGACCTTAATTGCCATTCTTAAGAAACTCATCAAAGAAAATCATAAATATTGGCATACACAAATCCCTTTGGCACTTTGGGCTTATCGAACAAGCATCCGAATGCCAATGGGAGCAACACCATTTTCTCTGGTCTATGGAGCAGAAGCTATTATGCCTCTAGAGCTCGAGATTCCCTCCTTACGAATTTCCTTGCAAGAATTCCTAGATGATGATACAACTAGACAAGCACGACTTGACCAACTCACACTCCTAGATGAAAGGCATGTCAATGCATTAGAACATTTACGAGTTTATCAAGACCGCCTCAAGCATGCTTACAATGCTAAAGTCCATCTTAGGGAATTTCAAGTAGGGGATCTCATCCTCAAAGAGAACCAACAAAACACCAATGCGTTGCCACACCTTCATGATAAATTTGTGGCAAATTGGTTAGGTCCATATGTAATCACTCAAAAAGTGGGTAATGGTACTTATAGGCTTGCCGATTTAGAGGGAATAGAGGATCCTGAACCACTTAATGTTCTTCATTTAAAGGCATTTCATTGTTAAAAGTGACACACTATATGTATATATACATGGCAAAAAAAAAAAATTGCATGCTTTTACATAGGCATTTTTCACATTGCATACATTTCATTTGCATTTAGGCATTTAACTTGCATCGTAATTCTAATCCATACATACATATTCCACTTTCCATTTGCATATTAACCTTCATTGCACTAGGCATATACATTTGCATTCATCCCATCCCATGTTCAATGATCTGGCATAGTAATGATGATATGGCCATAAACAAAAAGTCAAGTTATAGAAATTGGGGGTACCTAATTTGATACAATCATGCAACCTTTCACAAACCACATAAGCCAATAATACCACATGTCAAAATCACAAAGCCTAAGATTTTCAGTCACTCAGCCATTACTAGTGTAGCAAGCAACCTCCAAGTGGATGTCCAATTTTCTTTAGGACCAACAACACACTTTACACACTAAGAAAGTCTTGAGCATTATCAATTGATTCCAAACACAATCTTGAACCAATCACATTCTATCACATCTTAAAAACATTATGAGTCAAGGAGGGTTAGTTCCATACTTGGATAGTACCTTGAAGTGAAAAGGGATAATCCTCGCTTGTCCCATCATGCAACATAGTCCAAAGCAAAAATAGTGGTTTTCACCACTACCTCAATTACTCTTCAAACATAAGCATAAAAACATAGAGTAGTAAGGATAGGGTCAAAATTCTCATCACACTTCGGTTGAGAATCCGATTCCCCAAAGCTCTATACAAAATTAACAAATAAAATCCCAAACACCCTTGATCCCTCAAGTCATAAGGATTCATACTTCACATCCCTAGCAAGGATGGGTAGTCATCCCCAAGGCCTAAAATATCAAATCCCATTGGACTATGGAGTGAATCTTCACCGAGGCTATAGACGCCTGGCTGGAAGTGGAGTAAGCTCATGCGGGGTGACATGTCTCCTTGGCAAACAGGAAGACCTCTGACCGCACATAAGGACAGGCTAGCTTCAGGTCATCTCCATAATAGGTCATGCCCAATTTACTCATAGTGGGTCAATAAACTTCACATGCACACACACTGGTTCTTGATTAGATAGGGTCATTGTCACACTCAAGATTTGGTAATTGAACCTCACTTGCACACACATTGGTCCTAAAGAAAGTTAGACAACCCAAGTGAGTTTGGTTGATAATACTAGTATGTTTGAGTCTTTGAAAATGTTGCAGTACTCATTCCATATCAACATCCATATCTTCTTCCATATCAACATCTCTTTCATGCCTTCATCATAGAGTCAAGTTGCATAGCCACCAAATTTGGTACTCCCGAATTGCAAAATAATGGACAACAAAAATGGCCAGTAAAATTTCTTAACTATAAAATATTATATGAACAACATGCATGCCTAGCATATAAGATTACATTCATTAATCAACCATATTGTTAATCACTTACCATAACATCATCATCATAAGATTGCATATACTTTACATTCTTCATTACACATTAACTCATCAATAACTCATACTCATTAATAACACCTCATTAGCTTGCATACATCATCCAAATACACCTTAGGCATACACCTCATGATTATATTGCATTCATTATCAAAAACATTAAATAAAGCATTGCATAACACATAAAAACATCCACACAAAATATAACACACACATATGAAAAATCCATGTATATATATAAAGTGTCCAATGTACAATCAGATGCCAAGAAGGCTACAAAAGGGAGCACCAAGGCTCACATGTACAAAAGAGTGCATCTAAGCACTACATCAACTATCCATGAGAAGACCCCTGAGACCTAGTAGGAGCCCTCGGCCTAGTACTCTACCTCGACTCTGTGTGCCTCGATGACTCGACCATAGACGATGAAGGAGGATCTGGCAAAGTGATGTGATGTTGCATACACACATCCTCCAAGGAATGTGCATATGCCTCACTAGCACGAAGTCACCGTAGGTCCTTCTGATGTCGTCGCTCCTTCACCAAAATCTCTTCCTAGAGCCTCATCACTGTCTCCTGATCCCTAGCTACAGCCGCTGCCCGCTCTACCTCTAGCCGAGCTATAGTTACCCTGGCCTCCCTCTGAGACTCTAGCATAGTCTCTCGCTCCTCCCACAGCAGCTCCAACTCTACCCATAGCCTAGCCACCTCGGATATCTCACCCATATCCTCATCATCCTCCCTCTCCCCCTCTGCCAAGTCCACCTCCGGAGCCTATTGGGCTGCTCCCCTCGACTGCCTCTGACCCATCGACCGCTGAGGCCTCATCCTCTTCGAAGTTGACCTCGACCCCATAGCTATCGCATCCGCACCTACAACCTTTGGCACCCATACTGGTTGGGCACCAAACCACTCCACATACTCTGAAGTCACCTCGACATCATCCACATTAGGTACCTCCAACTGCTCATCATCCTCCAGCTGCACACACCATGGCTCAGGGTAGGGAAGTGTCCCCTCATCCCTCCGATGTCGATATAGCATCGGCTCATCCGAAACACCCTGAGGTAAACCAAACTACCTCAACACCCATGAGTACTAAAAGTACTCCACCTCCTCATCCCTCCATCCAATCAACCATCGAGCCTACCTCACCCGACGCAGCTACCTCCTATCTCCATCCCATCTAGCTCCTCGCCATGGCCTCCACATCACATCTGCTCGAGTCAAGCCCGACCACATGTCCCGGTACCACTACCCAGTGTGTACCTCCCGACTAGGCTGAACCTCCTCAGCCACCGCCCATCACCTCGCATAAGGCTCACCCATCCGCCATGACTCACATGGCAACCCCTCGAGCCAAGCTACCACAAAATGCTCCCAAGCCCAACACTGTAGGAGGAAGCTGCACCCAATCCCCTTCCTCTCCCTCTACACCACCTCATATAGCTCTCGATATAACTATGCCAATAAGGTCAGTGCCCATGCATACTCCCGAGGATCTATCAATAGATCACTCACCAAACCCAATAGGTTCCAAGGGAACCTACAACCAGTGCTATTTGGTAGCACTATGTTCGCTAACATGAACATGATCAAAGTGGGGAGTGCATCTAACTCCTTCGCCTTATACATGCTCAGGTAGCATATCCCTCCATCCCCCATCCGGGCCTCCCACCATCGATCCCCAAACATTTTCTCCATATTTGCCTTCTTATCCCTCCCAACCACCACCTTCTCTCCTTCTACTGGCACCTTGAGAATGTGATACACATCCTCAAGAGTGACAGTAGCCTCCCTAGTCGGTAGTTGGAATGTCCCTCTATCCGGGTCCCACCTCTCTATCAAAGTAGAAAGGTACCCCTCATTAGCCCTCACCACATCCAGTCTCGCCACTCCCTCTAAGCCCACTCTACCCAACAACCTCCAATATTCCTCCGATAGCTTCTTCCTCATCCCTAGAATGAGAGGAGAGAAGCGATGTCGAGGCTCAATATCCCTCAGCTGCAACAAACAAAAACACTTTGTTAGTTTTAAAAAATTCAAAAAAAAAAAGAAAGCAACAAAATAAAAACAATTTTTTGCACAAAGGAAACAAATGGTCTTATCGGGACAAATGATGCCTCTACTCCACCAGCAGCACCAAGCCCTTCCACCACCATCACTTCCGCACACACACCCACTAGCCTCACTTAGCTCACCAAATCACTCCACCCCTCAGACATAGCTTCTCGAAGTCAACAACGCATGAATGAGCCTAAAAGTTTACTCAAAAAGATTTTTATAGCTTTCACTAGCGCATTCAGGCGCAGACCCATGCCTAAAAATTGTGGGTGCTGTTGTGCATCTACAGGCACACGTAGGCGCACGCGGGTGCCTGTAGAACACGCTAGGCGCAGGTGCGCACCTGGCAACAAAGGAGTAAGAAGACAAAAGCCCTCAAAATGGTAGCTCCACTCATCCAATATGCACCAAATTTCATCCACACATCATACACACCATAAATGTTGATTTTGTGAGATCACAAATAGTTTTGCATGCGTATTTTTTGAGAACTAGCCAAATTCATCAAAAGCATGTATCACATTACAAAACGCGTCCAACAAAGTCCAATTTTCACAAAATCAACATTCCATAATTCTTCATCATCTACTGCATCATCCCACCCAATTTTATGTATAGTGGAGTTGATTTGACTGCCCATTCACTCATTTCTAACATAATCAATCAACTCCATAATCAACAAAATCATCATTGCATAAATCCATCAGGCATTCTTCCACAATCATCATGCATATATCATTCATCATTTTTATCTTGTCCAGTTCATTCAAGTGAACCTCGTATCTAGTATGTTATTCTATAAACTTGGTGATTGCAGCGATAATAATCCATGCAATTTGGTAAGATGAATAATCTACAATAAGGACACTTGATCATGATCATAATCAATTATCTCATCATCAAAAATCACAATCACATTTGGCACCTCACATTTTGAATGCAACCTTGCCAAGAACAATTTGCTCGCAATCAATCATTGATGTCCTTGTCTGTGGGGCAAGAAAACATAGATAAACCACAATCACAAACACTCATTCACTTGACAACAGTCATAATACAGGGCATCTGTAGCACCCTAAAATTGGCGCAGTAAAATTATAAATTTACATTCACCTTAGTAAATAATTTTAAATTCAAATTTAACCTCCCAAACCGCCCGTTAACCGTCGGGAAATCCGTTTCCCCTTTTTCCATGCCATTTTTAGAGGTTGTTTTGACCGTTTGACGATATCGTCGCCGATCAGACGATATCGCCCCAGATTTGACGATTTCGTCTGGACTAGGACGTCCAGACGATCTTGTCGCAAAACTGAATTTGCATAGTTGGAATCTGTTCCAACGGGTCTCCAATCTGGGCAAAAGCGTGTCTGCGCCGTTGGGACCCTCCCCCGTTGGAGATCTCCCAAATTGGGATGATCTCCAACCTCCTAACTACTCCCCCTAAGCCTATTTAATCTCTAGGATTTTCCCTCCCCAACCCCTGGCTGAAATTATCTGCAAATTGACTCCCTCTGCGCTAGAACATCCTAATTTTGTATTTGCACTAGTTCCATACCAATTTTGTTGTAGGTACATCACTATTTTTCAACCGGAGCCAGCACCCATCGTCGTCGACGAACCTGTTCAGATCGGAGGCGATCCTGTCGAATTCGAGATGATTTCATACTGATGCGAGACGATCTCGACTACAGTCCACATCGAGGCAATCAGTGCCTGAAGTTTGCTTTTCTCAACTCTGTTTCTATCATTTTATTCTACAAATTAGATAATCTATTCAGTTTTTATGTTATTTTGCATTTGGAGTTCACCCATTTAGCTTAGATTGCATACTAAGTTCATGATTTGCCATTAAAGTACAGTAATTTGCTTTAATTTTTGTTCTTAAATATTGTTCAGTATTCATATTGCTATTTGGTGTAATTTGCCTCTATTAGCATAGTAGAATTTCTTGTATTTTGCATCTATTTTCTGTTTTGTAGGTCTCTGACGAATTCGTTTGACGAATTCGTCAGATCTCAGACGATTCTATCAGTCTCAGATGATTCTATCGAGTTTCAGATGATTCTATCAGATTGCAGGTGATTCTATCGAATTCCAGATGATCCAGACTGCTTCAAACATCAGAATCTTCTTCAGACATCCGGATCAGGTATTCCCCATTTTCCTCCTGTAAATTCTCTATTTTTTGCTTTTTTAATCTATTTTTTGTATTCATGGAAGTTGCATTTTCATGTAGATTAATTTAGATTCATTCGGCCAAACCTAGGATATGAATGCTTAAGGTTAAAACGAACTCATCTAAACACATTCCAAAACCTAGGCGTGGAAACTACCGCCAAATGTTTCCTGGTGAACCCACCATCCATCGAAAAATCATCAAAATACACCTCCCTTGAGAGGCGGGACCTTCGCAAAGTCCTCTCAGTCCGAGGTACCGCACCATCCTTTTCCCATCCTCCTTCTGGGCGTGGATCCTATAGCCTGAAGGTAGGGATGCGAAAAATTTGGAGCGATACATTTTGGTGAACCCGACGTGAATGCATCATAACCTTTTGAAAAACAAAAACAAAAACAAAAACAAAAAAATATAGAACAACTAAAACTTAGATGCATTTTAAAACATTTAAGGTTTAAAGTCATGTTTAGATGGTAGCTCCTAAAAAGAGGTTAGCAGTTACTATAAACGTAGAAAATCAATTGGCAGCTATAGAAGTTAATTCTGTCCTTAGTATCCCTGAAACGAGTAGAAATCAATCCTTGTGGGACGAACTTGATAGGAGACTTAGTCTCATCTCATCTAGGTCCACACAACTTAAGCAAATCAAGAGGCTAGTCCTAGATAGAATCCTGGATCCTCACCAACTAGTTTTTTATCATGAACTTCAAAGAGCCTGCCATAGATGGTTAGCCTATAGGAGAGCTTTAGTATCTTCAGAGTTGTTCACCTTCGAGGAATACCTCGAGAACGCAGCCATTGTGCACCAGTTCCTAGGTTGTGTAGAAGACCAAGAGGTTGTTCTTACAGATAGGGAAAGATGGAATAGAGTTCCTAGAGCTATGTTATATCGAGAGTATTGCCATGAGCTTTACTTTTATCAACCAGCATCTGAAACAGACAACATCACCATAGCCCTTTTCATCAAATTTTTAAAAGAAAACTTTCAATTTGAAGAAGAACATTTCATGACCCCTGAACAACTTGAACCTATTAATGATATTCATAAGTTGTTTATAGAAAATTAAATTATTACTTCAGTATTATCTCTTGCATTTATTGTGTTATTTGCTGTCTTTATTGTATTGTTTCAAAAAATTAAAGAAAAACTAAAAATCAAAAACTTAGCAAAAACTTAAACATTTCATTTTCAAATATTATAGTAGGTATATAGTAAATATATACCTCTTAATTTGTTGCATATATATATATATATATATATATATATATATATATATATATATATATATTTGCTGAAATCAAAACTTAGCACCATGCCTAAACTTAGGAATGGTAAAGAAACTTTAGGAGAAGGAGAAGATTGGTTACAAGATACAACTGAAAACCCAAATGTCCTTCTTGGAGATACAAATCCGGAAGGAGAAACTCTAGGTCAATCAGATGAAGACTTAGGTGAAGATAAGGAACAAGAAGGAAGTGTTAAAGAGGATGGATCCTCATCCCCTAGAGTAGCTCCTAATGGAACTATTGCCTTTGACAATGTAGAGCATTTCAAGAAATTTCTCATGGATAACATTGATGACCTTAATGTGGCAATTCGCCTTGATAAAGGGCAAATTAGTAAAACTCAAGCAGCCATGGAATATATATGCAATATGCAGACTAATCCCTTGTCTTTCATTGATCAAGAAAGTGACAAGGGTGGACCATCCAATACGGATATGGTCACTATAGCCCAAAGCATGTCAAAACAACAGGTTACCCAACCTCCTAAGGAACCTGTTACTCAACCTAAAATCACTCCCACACAAAAGAAAATTCCCTTCACTACTTTATTCCGCCAAACTATTGAGCAAAATGCTTTAAGTAAACAGAAACCTAAAACAAAGCCAAATACAAACTTTCAACAATCCGGAATACAACATCATCCAACTTCAAAGTTCCTCCATAATACTTTTCCTACCAATAATTTACACAACAGTAACATGGCATCTAATCTGCATGTTCCTCCATCCTACGCCCATAACACTCATGTCAATGCCCTACCAAACCAATATGGGGGGCAAACTAGTAATCTGGAAGCCATGGTGAAACAATTGGCTTCACGTATGGACCAGATAGATCCCTACCATCCCTCGTATAATTATCGAGAGATTTGTAGTCAACCCTTGGATCCCATAGTTGTAGCTCAACCATATCCTAAACATTTTCCCATGCCTGTTCTGCCTATATATAAAGGAACCGAAGATCCCATAGAGCATCTTCGCATGTTTAGGATAGCATGTCACGACATATCGCATGACGACTTGCTATTACTAAAAATGTTCCCCAAAAGTTTAGGTGGGATGGCATTAGAGTGGTACTATCAGTTGCCCACTCATTCTTTGAGAAACTTCGAAGAAACAGCTGAATCATTTGTCCATCAATTTAGTGCCTACATCGAGAGGCATGTAACTATTAAAGACCTATACAATTTAAAACAAGATAAGGATGAATGCTTTGCCGATTTCTTAGCTAGATGGAGGCAATTGATAGGAAAACTGCACTTTGTGCTACCTTATAGGGAAATGTTGGACATTTTCATCAACAATTTACAAGAACAAATATCTTATGAACTATCAACCGCTACTTTAACTACCTTCGATCAAGCTATAGATTTAGCTCGAAGAGTAGAAGATGCCCTCATTAGGAGAGGCCAACTTAGGAAGAAGGATGATGAGAAAACATCCAGAAATCAATATAAAAACAAACAGGTTGTCGGTGACGGAGTCACTGACAGCAAAAATGTTGCTAATATCAATGCAACGAAGACAACAGAAAAATTCATATTGAAACCTCCTGACAAGCCTCCTCGAGAATTCACTAGATTAAACCAACCTTTGTCAACTATTTTACCTCAATTACTCGAAAGAGGTTTAATCCAATTACCAACTATCCGGGAACCTGACCCAACTATACCCGGATATAGAGCTGATTTGCACTGTGATTTCCATAGAGGACCTGGACATTCTACCAACGCTTGTAAAAGGTTGAAACATAAAATACAAGATTTGATTGACAATAATGAAATGGAAGTGCAAGCCTTCCAACCTAAACAAAACCCTCCTAATAATACTCAAAAGACCATTCCCCAAAATCAAAATCAAAATGCCAATCAAACTTTAGACATATTTCAACACCCTTTACCAAGACATGGTAAAGAGGTAGCCAATCAAATCGAACATCATAATGTTCCCCCTCCTACCCGATATGTAGGAACCATTAGCGGACAATTACCTGTTCGGGATCCTCAAATATTTGACACGACCTTATCCCTAGTTACGACCAGGACCTTACATAATTTTCAAACTTCTGATTCTAGTGATATAGAGTCAGATAGTGAAAGTGAAGTAGACATTACTTCAAACCAATCGAATAGTTCTGAAAATGAATCAGATCCTATTCAACCTGTCACAGATGCTAATGTTCCAGAAGAACCATTTCCTAGAAGAGTCACTACTCGACCTTCTTCTAATATATTCCTTTCT
Organism: Wollemia nobilis; assembly: GCA_028583015.1. NCBI lineage: Eukaryota > Viridiplantae > Streptophyta > Pinopsida > Araucariales > Araucariaceae > Wollemia > Wollemia nobilis. Next base: position 1,851,216 of record JAQPPZ010015344.1, read on the forward strand.
AATGAACAAGCCATTAATGCTCAACCGAGACCAGTTCAACGTCTTCACTATAACATTGTAGGTACCATTGGAGTCGTTACTCGACAACAAGCTCAAAACTCTCAACAAGAACCAAACCAGAACGATGGATCGGCTCCATTCGTTTTGAAAAACCCTAATAAAGGGAATCATGCTCCTAATATCCAATCTAAACCCCCTTACAACATTAATGAGCAATTGTCTAACACTACGGCCAGAATTTCCCTCTTAGATTTATTAAGATCCTCTCCCACCCATAGGGATGAGTTGATGCTTACATTGAGCCAAATGATGGTACCTCAAAACATTCAACCTGAAGCTATGGCCAATACTATCATCACTCGAGAGATTGATTGTATTGACTTTCGGGATAAAGATATCCCACAACACAGTTTACATAAGGACAATCCCTTATACATTACTGCTTTAATTGGAGATGTAGCTGTCAAAAGAGTTTTGATTGATAATGGCTCATCTCTAAACATTTGCACCTTTGACTTCTACCAACGATTTGGCTTTAGAAGTGATGAAATGAAGAAAACTGATATGATCATCAAAGCTTTTAATGACGAAACACAAGAAACATGTGGAGTTATTACCCTCCCATTGCAAGTTGGTCCTAGAACCCTAGAAACAACCGTGTTTATTGTACATTGCCCAGCATCGTACAATATACTTTTGGGTCGCCCTTGGATCAACGCCATGCGAGCGGTCCCATCAACTTTACACCAATGTGTTAAATTTGAGTTTAAAAATCAGTTGGTCACTATTCATGGTGACCCTAGACCTTTTGATATGTGTGCTTTGGCAGAACCAGTTGGAGTGCAATTTTGCCCTGCTCTGTCATCCACACATCCTAGTTCTTCTTTTTCATCTAAAACTATGAAACATAAACCCATAACTTCCCCTAGTTCCCCTCCATTCATTTCATCTTCCTATATAGATCAACAACCCTCTAAACAAATTATTCTAGAACCTCAAAAAGATTTTAAATCTACAACCAATCCTTCAACTACTACCCCTACAAATTCAAAACCTCTAGACACATCTATCATACCTTCCACATCTCAAGACATAGGTAATAAGCCTTCTACATCTTATGCCCTTTCTGATGAACTTTTACCGGATTTATCTACAACCTTAATATCAGAAAAAATGAATGCTTTCATGCAAGATTCAAACCTTTTAAATAAATTGCCGCCATCTCCTCGTACTTTGGGCCTCCCACAACCTATGGGAAGTACTTACCAAGTCGGGAGTTGTGCCTTCATTTATAAAGGATATGACTGGGGAAGAATCCCTCGGAATATCAAAACTCATCATGAGGGATACGCTCGGTGTTATTTTACCAATGATTATATTAAAGCTAAACCCATGATGCTTAAAATGGGATATGAAGGGAAAGGCTTGGGACCTTTCCAAAATGGCATGAAAGAACCTTTCGAGGTAGAACCGTGGCCCTGCCCACTTGTGGTGTGGGCCTATTTCCTAGTAAGGGTCAACCCTTTCCTTTTGAGGATGATGATCATCTCATATGCTATCAAGATTATTTGGATAGGCATGTTGATTTGCCTCTTAAAAATCAGTCGTTTTCATGCAACATGCTATCCATAGCATACCCTGAAATGATTGCTTGACCCCGATGAAGAGTTGGAAGGAGATATCTTCCATGATGTCTCTGTTGAAGAGATGTTACACAATGGGTTTTATTTTGATGGTTCTATACCAACTATAGCCCAACTTGAGGCCACTGATCCTCAGAATGAATTATCTAAATTAACCTTACAAGAATTACAAGAATTGGGCGTTTCACCTGCCCCACCTAATTTTGAAAGAGATCTACACATGGAGGTAGAAAATGTCATTAAAATTAACATTGGAACTGAGGACAATCCTCACATAATCAATATTGGGTCAGAATTAAGTCAAGAAAAACAAGAACAATACATCGCATTCCTTAAAGAGTATGAAGATGTCTTCGCTTGGACATACGAAGATATGCCAGGGTCTAGACCCTTCCGTAGTCATGCATCATCTAGTGGTCCATCCGGATGCTAAACCTGTCAAACAAAAACTTAGAAAAATGCATCCCAAAGTGGCTCTGCTAGTCAAAGGGGAGTTAGAAAAACTCCTGAATGTTATCTTTATACAAGCTATTGATTATGCTTGAATGGATCTCAAATGTAGTTCCAGTCACCAAGAAAGAAGCTACCAAAGTTAGGGTTTGCACCGATTTTAGAGATATCAACGCTGCATGCCCTAAAGATGACTTTCCTCTTCCAAACATGGATCAAATTATTGACTTCATCTGTCGGAAGTGGGATGATGTCCTTAATGGATGGATTCTCCGGTTATAATCAGATCAGGATAGCTCCTGAAGACCAGGCTAAAACAGCCTTTATTACCCCCTGGGGTACCTTTTGCTGGAAAGTGATGCCATTTGGCTTAAAGAACGTCGGTGCAACTTATCAACGGGCTATGACCTACATTTTTCATGATATGATGCATGATATCCTACATGATTATGTAGATGATATCATAGCTCGCTCTCTTATTGAAGATCATCATTTGGATGATTTGCGAAAAGTTTTTAATCGATTACGAGAATATCTCATTCGATTAAATCCAGCAAAATGCATATTCGGAGTTAAATCCGGCAAACTATTAGGGGTTTTAGTTTCTTTACGTGGTATTGAAATTGACCCTCTCAAGATTGCGGCCATCACTGATATGCCCGCACCTACTAATATATCTGAGTTACGAAGTTTACAAGGTAAACTTCAAGCTATCCGTCGCTTCATTGATAAGCTGGCGGACAAAACTGGTCCCTTTCTTAAACTCCTTAAGAAGGATGTCCCTTTTAATTGGGACACAGAATGTAGAGAAGCTTTTGAACTTCTCAAACAATATCTCCTTAATCCGCCTGTGCTTTCACCACCTAAATCCGATCGCCCATTTCTCCTATATATTTTAGCTTCAGATTCTGCCTTAGGAGCTATGTTAGCTCAACTTGATGATGAAAAGTGAGAACGTGCTAATTATTATATTAGCCGAACCTTCATCAGTTATGAAACCCGCTATACAGCGTTGGAAAAACTATGTCTAGCAGTCATTTTTGCTACGCAAAAATTACGACATTATATGCTTAGCCAAAAAACTTATGTCATTGCTAAATATGATCCCTTAAGGTATCTCATGAGTCGACCTTATTTATCGGGTCGCACAACCAAGTGGGTTCTTGCTCTAAGCGAGTTTGATCTCACCTTCATAGGACAGAAGTCTGTTAAGGGTCAAATCATAGCAGATCAATTAGTTGTTGCACCCTTAGAGTCTACTCATCCCCTCATCATCGAGTTTCCAGATGAATGCCTTCAATTAGAGGCAGACCATCCTGAACAATGGTCCTTATACTTTGATGGAGCCCGATGCATGAGTGGGGCTGGTGCGGGTATTATTTTAATATCTCCGCAAAAACATCTTATTCCTCTGTCCTTCAAACTGACCTTTGCTTGCACCAACAATACTGCTGAGTATGAAGCTCTAATCCTTGGATTACGAGCTGCTCTAGCACTCAAAATTAAAAACCTCTTAGTTTTTGGTGATTCCCAATTGGTTATAAACCAAATTAATGAAGTTTATCAAACCCGAGATGATAAACTGCGCCCATATAAGGCCTATGTTTTACAATTAATGTCTTTATTTGATCAAGTTACCTTGGAAGCTATTCCTCGAACTAGCAACCGTGCAGCTGATGCTATGGCCGTAGCTGCATCTCTCCTGCCCTTGGAGTTAGACGACGAATATGCCACTATCATTATTCGTCGACTCCAGGAACCCGCTTCAAATAAGTCATGCTTAGAGCCTTTGGATGTGTTTCTAATCAATGAAACTACTCCTGAACCTTGGTATACAGACATATTTGATTTTCTCCAAAATGGGACTTTCCTTGCTAATTCTAATAGAAACCGGCGTCGGTTATTACGTCGACGAGCAAGTCGATTTGTAATAATTGGCAATACTTTATATAGGAGATCTTTTGAAGGTATCCTATTAAGATGTTTAAACTTAGAAGAGTCTAAATCAGCCTTGAGTGAAGCCCACGATGGATCTTGTGGAGGACACTTTAGTGGTAGTGTCATTGCTAAAAAGCTCCTTCGGATAGGATACTTTTGGCCTACCATGGAAACGGATGCACATGAGTATGTGCGCCATTGCGACAAGTGTCAAAAACATGCTGACCTTGTCCATGCGCCTGCACAAGAGCTGCGGGCTATTTCATCTCCTTGGCCCTTTTCTAAATGGGGCTTGGATATTATTGGCAAAATCAATCCTGTGTCATTTGATGGACACAAGTTCATCATAACTGCCACTGAGTATTTCACGAAGTGGGTTGAAGCTATGCCTTTAGCTTCTTGCACTGGCACACAAGTTTCTAAATTTATTTTTAATCAAATCATTTGCAGGTTCGGAATTCCTGCCAATCTCATCTCTGACAATGGAACTCCTTTCAAAAATAAAGATGTTAAAAAATTATGTCAAAAATACAAGATTCAACATCGCTGGTCCACTCCCTATTATCCTCAGGGTAATGGTCAAGCAGAAGCTTCTAACAAAACTTTAATCAAAATTCTCAAAATATTAGTCAATAAAACTGGCCGTGAATGGCATATTCAATTATATCCAGCCTTGTGGGCCTATCGAACTAGTGTTCGAACTCCCACTGGAACTTCACCATTTGTTTTGGTATATGGTGCTTGAAGCGGTTTTCCATTTGAATTGGAAGTTCCTTCTTTGGCTCTGCTACTTCAAGATACCGAAGTAGGAGATGAATATCGTGCTGGCAGACTCGATCAGTTGGAACTCCTAGATGAAAAATGCATCAATGCTTTGGAGCATCTCCGTGCTTACCAAAACAAGCTTAAAAGATCATATGCTAAGAAAGTTCGTCATCGATCCTTTGAGATTGGCGACCTTGTTTTAAAAGAAAATCAAAAAAATACAAATGCAACCAAGGAACTTAAAGGTAAATTTGAGCCCAACTGGCTTGGACCATACATTATTACTGCTAAATTTGAATCAGGAGCATATAAATTATCTACCTTAGATGGTAAAGAACTTAAAGAACCCATGAATATTTTGCATCTTAAACGTTACTATGCATAAATTTGGTCATTTCATCCATGTATATATTTGTTCAAAATTACTATCTTGTATTTCTTTCAAATTTATAAAAATCCAAAAACACCAAAAACATTCATAAATCTCCAAAAATCTTCAAAAACTATCTATTGCATTTATTTAAAGCACTTGTTAAAATTTTTTCTGCTCAAAATCAAAAATCAAAAATCAAAATAATGATAAAAATATAAAAACAACTATATGCTTGACTCTTTCGAAACCAAAACAATATAAAGAAGAAAGAGAGAGTCAACATTCTCCAAACTTCTCAAAAATCATTTATATATATTTTCTTACAATTATTGCAGTTATATGTTTCAACTTATTTTTGGATAAATTAGCATTTATTTTGAATCCCTCACTTGCACACTCACAACAATAAATATCTTGATTTTATCTGGCATGATTACTAATCTCTCTTATATCAAAGTCCACAAAATTCAATTAAATAAAGTTTGAGCATAGAGAATTGATCTTGTTATTTACTTAAACCAAGCACATCTTTTCACAATAAAATGATTATATTTGTAATTTCCATGTTTTGCTACATAGTAGAAGTGATTTCTTGAGTGAAAAGTTTCCCCTGCTATCCTATCATGCACATGGTCTAGAATCTTTGAGAATTGGCAAAAGGACAAGCTCACCCCTACCCAGAATAAAAATCCCTTGCTCTACAGCTAATCCGAGCAAGTATCCCTAGCAAAGAAAAAGAAAAAAAAAGAAAAATTCAAGAAAGAAAAAAGAGAAAAGAAAAATGTTATTTCAGCAATGTTCCAAGCATTATCAAGCAAAAGAAATACAAAAAGAAAAATAAGCAAAGTTCAAAAGAAAGCAAGAAAGCAATAAAATCCCTTTCCCTACCCTTTGAAAAGAAAAGAAGGGTTGATGAGCTTGAATCCCTGGAATTCTCAATTATTCGAAAGCCGTGAGGTAAGCCCCATAACAGGTGGTTTGTGCCCAACTCGCTTGGCCTTGGGTAACTCCTAGCGTGGCGATATGTCTGTCACATTAGCGACCTTCTTTTGTATAGACCTATGTCTGCTTATGGATTAGCTAGCTCTTGATAATCCGATCTACATAGTAGTCTAATATGGTTATATGCATCTACATCATGGTTAATGAACACTTATTTGGTTTCTTCAAATCACTTGTATCATAGTATCTTGCTCACAACCGGTAAATGAACAATGCAATTGCACACACATTTGTATTTGAGAGATTTTGTCTATCATTATGATAAATCAAGATCGGAAATGAATTCACATATGCACATGGGATTCCTTATAAATCTAACTTTTGTCTTCAAAATACTTTGAAATATTATTTTTGCAACTTGTTGGAATAAATCAAGTACAGTTGTTTACCATAAAGACAACTATATAATAGAAAAATCAAAAATTTCTTTCAAATTACACAAATCAAATCATATATATCGTGATGACTTTCGCGACGATGGTATAGTTTCAAAACCAAAATTGGAATTTTATGCCTAGCGCAAGTCCTCATTTTCATATTTTCTGTTCATCAAAAATCAATCATGCAATAAAACTATCTTTTTTTGGATTTTCGCGATGATGGTATAAGTCTATACCTACATATTCTATGCCTAGCGCAAACCATTGTAACAATTTTTATTCCCCATTTCTTTGAAATCATGAAAACCATATGGCTTAATTCATTATGTTACACAAATTATGCTTTTCAAAAGCAAACACATTATCATTATTTCATGTCATTATGTCAACCTTTAATTTTGCAATGATGGTTTAATTCCTAAGGAATTATCCAAAAATTTTATCACACTTAGGAATTTATGCCTAGCAAAAATCATTTTAAACATTATTTCATGCACAAATATTTTTCATGAAAATCTGAAAACAAATCATCATCATCATCATCATTTGCATCATCACAACAAAGTCTTAAGACAGTCTCTTAAGCACTCTTTTCCTTTTAACAATATTTCTATAAATGGGATTAGCTTGACGACCGAGTGAGCAGCGACTCCATGAAATGGTCTATAATAGCGACAATGTCCTTTGAAATTATTGTTAAAAGTCCCCTTTTATTTTTATCAAATCATTGCATCACAAACAACCACTTTGTTACATCAGATTATTTCATTTACAATGTTATAGCATGACATTCAAATTATAATATTTCCAACGACATAATTACATGAATCCTCAATGAATTATCAAATCAATCAATCAAAACATAAAAGCATCATAAGCATCACAAAATACATAACACAATATAAGTCATATGATCAAAAATATCTCATCTATATATATATCACAAATATATGTATACATCATATCAAAAATGGATTGATATGCCACAATCTACATCTTGGCATACTCAATCCCCTCAATCAAATACCCTCTGTGTAGTGTCTCGAGAGCCCCTCGAGCTCTCAGCCTCATCTCCTCCCCCCTCCTGAGGTGGAGGAGGTGGCCCCATCGCAGTCCGTGTGGTGCCGTGAGTCCTGGATGCCGATCGTGATGATGTCCTAGATGACCCCATCACGACAGGCTCTGCAATATGTGCTGGTAATGGCACCCTCTGCTCTGCTGGCACCGCCTGGTAGTATAGAGCCTGATAGAATGTAATCTGGGTGATAGCGCGTGCTAAATCCCGAGTGCTCGCTCCTCCGCCTCGAGCTCTGAGCCATGTAGCCTCATCCTGTAGTGTCTGCACCTGAGCCCGCAAGCGGGCAACCTCAGCTCGGAGAGTCGTTGTCTCGCTGCTCTCCCTAGTGTCTACACCCTTGCCCTTATCGGGCGATGGTGGCCTATCCCTCTGTGGAGATGGGGGTCTCTCCTCCCTCCTCTCCCTCTCTCCTATCGTGGCCTCTCCTGTGCCTGTGGCCTCCTCGCCTCTCTCCCGTCGTGACCCTGGGTTGCCTCTATCATCGCCTGGCGCCGCCTCCCTATCCGACGCACAACCGCATGGATCGGACCCTGTGCCCTCGTCATCCGAGGAGGGCGGATGCCTGCGTACCAGGCATCGTAGCCATCGGCTACTCCTACGTCGTCCCCATCCACTGGCTGGATGGGGGCATCATCTGCATCCTGGCTCCAGAAGCGCTGCATGTCCGGAGCCCCGCTAACTGTAGTGTTATCCCGGACAGTCCGAGAAAACTCGTAATCCCTGAGAGATGGGATCCCCTGCTGTAGACCGAACTACCTCAAAACTCGGTCATAGCGGTGGAGCTCCACCTCTCCTCTCTCCATCCTCAGCCACGAGACTCGCCTGATGCGAGCCAGCTCCTGTCCATCCTCTGGCCACCCTGGATGCTCTCTCCATGGTCTCCAGGTGATCTGGTCTGGGACCAAATCGTCCAGTAGCCTCCGGGACATCGGTAGGTCGATCCGCCGCTGTGACCCTCTTCGGAGCCACCAGTAGAAGACTCGGGGCCTCTCCCCGTCTACCCCTATCAGTGGAAGCCCTACCGGCCTCCGCATCGCAATGTGCTCCCAGCACCAAACTTGTAGGAGCGATGTCATCACCAGACATCGCCCGCCCTTGTACACGACCCCATACAGGATCCTGTACAATCGGCATAGAACATAACTACCCCAACAAAACCTGTACCCATGGTCCCGCATATCGTAGATCACATCTGCGAGCATCCATGGTACCCTGCACCCGCTCTGGTGGCACAACAGAAGTCCACCAACCACTCCGGCTAGTACTCGTGTGAGTCTGGATGCCCCAGGCATCTGGCGTAGTGCCTCGATATTAACTCCGCCCTTCTCCAGGGTGAAGCTCGGGTCACCACACAGTCGTCCCATAGCGTGGCCCTGGTTGGCCGTAGGAGTGATCATCCGTCCTTGTATGGGGATTCTCAGAATCCTCCATACGTCCTCTAGTGTGGGAGCCATCTCCCCTATCGGTAGCCAAAAATAGGAAGACCCCGGATACCATCTCTCTGCTAGGGCTGTTAGAAGCCCCATATCTGTGGATACTTGTGGCATCTCCGCCACATGCAGTAAGCCGGCCTGTGCCAGCTGATCTCGCTCTGCCTGTGTCAGAGCGGCCAAGTCATCTCTCAATCCTCCATATTTCCACTCCCTGCTCTTTAGTAATCCTCTCTGCAAACATAAACAACAAAACAATAAACAATCATTAATCAACAATTCAAGTAATCAATAATGCAAGTTAAAAATTCAATTTTGTGTAATTGATGATATCGCCCACTATTGGACGATATCGTCCCAAATTTGAGCATAATCGTCTCCGATTTCGTATTTCGAAATCGTCTCTAATTTGACGAAATCGTCCCCCTTTCGTCGATTTCGCCCTCGGGCGAAATTGCCGAAATTGAGACGATTTCGTCGAAATCGGGACGATTTCGTCCCGACGACGTCGACGGCCAAAAATGGCCGTGATGCTCAAAATTCATCTAAAATCTACCTAAAAAGCATGTAAAATCAAATTAAATCATTCTAAGCTAAGTTTAGACTCTTACCCGTAGACCGCGTCGGACCTCTGTTGATCTGTGCGTTGTCTCCACCATTTTTGCTTCAGAGCTCTAAAACCAGAAAATGAACAGTAAAAATGAATTAGGGTTTTACCCTATTTTTCTTAATTTTATTCAACAATAATTTTTTGCTTTTTCGCGTTTTTACCTCAAACGTTCGATTTGGGTAAAAACACGGAGGGGGCACCATAGTAAGTCGTCGTACGATTCGACCAAGAATCGTCGCCTAAAAATGGGTATCATTTTTTGCTTTCTCGTAGATCGAGAAGAACTCATCTTTAACGCATTTTCTTCAAAAAATTCGCTAAAGAGGGGGCAAAATGTAGCACCCTAAAATTGGCGCAGTAAAATTATAAAATTTACATTCACCTTAGTAAATAATTTTAAATTCAAATTTAACCTCCCAAACCGCCCGTTAACCGTCGAGAAATCCGTTTCCCCCTTTTTCGTGCCATTTTTAGAGGTTGTTTTGACCGTTTGACGATATCGTCGTCGATCAGACGATATCGCCCCAGATTTGATGATTTCGTCTGGACTAGGACGTCCAGACGATCTTGTCGCAAAACTGAATTTGCATAGTTGGAATCTGTTCCAACGGGTCTCCAATCTGGGCAGAAGCGTGTCTGCGCCGTTGGGACCCTCCCCCGTTGGAGATCTCCCAAATTGGGATGATCTCCAACCTCCTAACTACTCCCCCTAAGCCTATTTAATCTCTAGGATTTTCCCTCCCCAACCCCTGGCTGAAATTATCTGCAAATTGACTCCCTCTGCGCTAGAACATCCTAATTTTGCATTTGCACTAGTCCCATACCAATTTTGTTGCAGGTACATCACTATTTTTCAACCGGAGCCAGCACCCATCGTCGTCGATGAACCTGTTCAGATCGGAGGCGATCCTGTCGAATTCGAGACGATTTCATACTGATGCGAGACGATCTCGACTGCAGTCCACATCGAGGCAATCAGTGCTCGAAGTTTGCTTTTCTCAACTCTTTTTCTATCATTTTATTCTGCAAATTAGATTATTTATTCAGTTTTTATGTTATTTTGCATTTGGAGTTCACCCATTTAGCTTAGATTGCATGCTAAGTTCATGATCTGCCATTAAAGTACAGTAATTTGCTTTAATTTCTATTCTTAAATATTGTTCAGTATTCATATTGCTATTTGGTGTAATTTGCCTCTGTTAGCATAGTAGAATTTCTTGTATTTTGCATCTGTTTTCTGTTTTGCAGGTCTCTGACGAATTCGTCTGACGAATTCGTCAGATCTCGGACGATTTCGTCAGATCTCAGATGATTATGTCAGTTTCGGACGATTCTGTCAGATTGTAGGCGATTCTGTCGAATTCCAGACGATCCAGACTGCTTCAAACATCAGAATCTTCTTCAGACATCCGGATCAGGTATTCCCCATTTTCCTCCTGTAAATTCTCTATTTTTTGCTTTTTTAATCTGTTTGCTGTATTCATGAAAGTTGCATTTTCATGTAGTTTAATTTAGATTCATTCGGCCAAACCTAGGATATGAATGCTTAAGGTTAAAAACGAACTCATCTAAACACATTCCAAAACCTAGGCGTGGAAACTGCCGCCAAATGTTTCCTGGTGAACCCACCATCCATCGAAAAATCACCAAAATACACCTCCCTTGAGAGGCGGGACCTTCGCAAAGTCCTCTCAGTCCGAGGTACCGCACCATCCTTTTCCCATCCTCCTTCCGGGCGCGGATCCTATAGCTCGAAGGTAGGGATGCGAAAAATTTGGAGCGATACAGACATCGATAAGCTTGATTGGTTTCATCATGGAATTGGCGAAGAAATTTCCATAGTCAATACCCAACCCCTGTTTTGACTTAGTCAGCCTACATATTCATACCTTGCATACTCAATGACGCCATTGCAGCAACTTGTTCAACACGCATCAAATCATCCCAAACTTTGGGGCAACCACATTACATTATGCTTTCCCATGATGGGATACATCTCATATGATCATAACATCTACACTGGAAAAATACCCCTATCAACCATTGGGGCAAAAATGGTATCACATTTTTCATCATTCATATCATCTACAATCGCATGGTATTATATACCAACCCCCTTCACACCATTGGGGCAAAAAAAATGGTATCACATTTTACATCATTCATATCATCCACAATCACTTGCATCTCACATCTTTCATTCATCAATTGCACAAATTTATTACATCATTCATTTTTCAATTGGCTTGTGAGATACATTCGTAACTCATTCACCAATTGAGGGGGTAAGCTACACAAATTCCAAAATTCTTTATTATTTTATCTTCAACTTCAGTGCGCAAATCCAACGACATAGAGAAGCTGCTTCTATGCCCATAGCCCAAGTAGGTGTCTCGTGTTTTTGCCCCATATTGTGTTTCACGCAACATGGTACAAAAAGGGGCATATGTAGACACCAAGTTATAGCCACTAAACCTCCATCCTAACCATCACACCACCCACTTATCTTCTATTCTACTCTCCCGCCAATTATTTGGCCCAATTCCACCTTCCCGCCATTTCCTAGCCTAATTGGGATTATTTTAATAATATTTTATTATATTTTAATATATTTATTATAAAATATATGTATTAAATAAACTCAATTAACCTCAACCGTCTGATAATATTTAATCTCCACCTTCCATCTTCATTAATCCATGCCACATTAAAAAACCAATCTCAACCTTAGGATTCAATTTAATTTCAATCGCATGATTAAAAAGTGTCAAGTCGAAACCCTAAGAGAACCCTAAGTTGAATTATAAGTAAGAGCATTTGTAAATGCTCAAACCCTAGAACTCTGGAACATTGGAATTTAGAGAATTAGATATTTGCACCCTAGAGGAATTATTGGTGAAGCCCTAGCATAGAATCCTGAAGATCTGAAGCCCTAGCTCACCGATAAGACTTCTACTATTCCATCCGTCACCCATTCATCCTCCATCGCTGTCACAAACCCCATCCATATATCGTATTCATCGTCGTCACCTAGATCTACTTCTACAGATTCTGCCCCAACCCACAAGAACCATCCAGAGCTTGCGAGGCTCATTGCAGATCTTGCGAAGCACTCACCAGAGCATGTTGTATACTGTAGGTGCTCTCTAGAGCTTGTTGTATCTCGTAGGTGCACACTAGAGCCTGGGAAGATCATGTTTGAGCCTTCCAAGTGCGCGACCCAGCCTGCCGTCATCAACAAACCCAAATATGAAGCTGTTGCATCAACAGATTTGCGATGTCGTCTGCAATAGACGAACAAAAGTAAGGTATATCTCATTTTTTATGTATTTTATTTAGTAATTTATTAATCTTGCATGCTCTCTTATTTCATTATTAAACTAGAGTTTTATTAATGTCTGAGGGCCTCACACTGTGGAGCCCTCACAAGTATTACTAACTCTCTTTGTTTTATTTTGTGTATGAAGATCTACAAATTCCCCATTTTATTTGATGGTTGTTGAAGCTGGAGTGGCCCAACCTTGGATATCTGAAGCCCACTCAACCTGTTGGGATCAAGAACACACTCGAATCTGAAGGCACTTCTATTAATACCAGCTAGGGTTTCAGAGAACCCTAGCACCACTATAATCTATTGTATCAAATATTAGCATTGAACATTGATTGTAATAAAAGGAGTTTATCGACTCCCTCCATCTTATTGAATACATTCTTCTGTGCAATCTTTGTGTCTCACTGCATTATTTAATTTTCTACTGTTCTATTTTAAGTTTTGTGTTCTTGCATCTATAATCAATATCACTACAAAAAAGAGAACCCATCTCACCCAACAATATATTATGGTCTATAAGAAGAGCGAAAGGTATAATACATACCATCCTATAAGTGAAAGATCATTGGATAGGTCTGAGGTATAGAATGCCTACTGTTATAACCCTTATTCCTTATTTCTTTGACAATGATCCTCAACCAGATGAGCAGTTTCAATATTGGCTTAAGCAACTATAGGAAACCAGAGGATACTATAAAGGGAAACTGTGGAGTTATAAAGAAAGAAATCTTAACATAGATCTCTATGCTTCTATGGCCTTGCAAAATGCATGAGGACATGCATTAGAATAGGTTGGGGGGAAAATGATGAGGCCAGGAATTGCCTCATTTATGGACTATTTTGGATATTTCACAAACTACTTTATAAACCTTATGCTATGTTTCTATGCTAATTTTGATGATTGAATGCATTATATATTAATATTTACATGCTTAAATGTGTAGGGGCATAATACTCTGTTTGACCATTTTCTGCATTTATTTGCACTATTTCAGTTGATTTACTTAGTAAAATGTAAGTGTATTTGAAATATATAGTAATGTGTGCTGATGTGTATCCTATTATGGTGGCATTTCAATTACTTTACTTGCTTCCTAACTGGTTTAAATTGTAAAAAGGTGTCAAACTACTGTGATTGTGTAGAAAATCTGAAATACAGAATTTTGACCATACAAATTCCAGCCATCTGTCCATAAATAGCATGGCTTGGAATTTGTCAACTACAACATGTAAAACTTGTTGAACTTGTCTTCTAAGGACTTAGTAATACTACCTAACCAGTCAAACTTGCTTTCCTGAGCATTTGGTGTACGGATAAGTATCAAAGTTATTACACTGTAAAAAATTTTAGAGTAGCTCCGGAATGAGCGAAGAAGGACCAGTTCTGGTCAAAAACGTAAAATGAACACCCAAAAAGGTGGGAAAAGGAAATTTGGGAGTGGATACAGATGTATGAGATGTTTTATCATCTCTTCCACTCATTTACACCAATGGAGAACACACAACAAGGGATAATGAAGATGCTACAACATAACAGTTTGCTGAATTTGAGGAAGATAACTTCAAAACAACTGTTGAATCACTAAAAAATAGTAACAAAATAAATTGTAAGCATAACACATGTAATAGATTATTATAAATAATAGGCTCCTATATTGATTGAGCATATAGAGATAGGGATAAGTAACAATAGACATAGAGAAATTGTTAGGAAGTAGAAGCTGTAGCAGAACAACAATTTATTTGGATTCTCCTGTAATGTTGTAATGTTGTGTGATAATAAATAAAGTGCAGTATTTCCATACATTTATTTTTATGAGATAATATGTGAAGCATTAAGTAGTTAGAAGCATCCTTTCACCTTCTTCTAGATTAGGGAGCAAGGGCCACTTCCAGGCCTAGAAGGAGGATTAATTGTTGACAGGTTTTTCTGTGAACTTTTACTGCAACATATTAGCAGAAAACTTGACAGTTTCTATTTCTTGTTTACTAACTATGTTTATTGTAGATGTATGTAGTGTGTATGTCAGCTGACTCAATATCATAGATTTAGAATTTAGAGCATTTGTGGTTTTCCCCTATTTTTTAGCAAGTTGTTCCTAGCTTCTTGGTATTTCCATTTTGTTGATTAGTTATCAAATTGTGTATTTCAATTCTGCAATATTTTCATTCATGTCATTCCAATTCTACAAATATAATTAGGTTTCATTATCTACAATATTTTTATTCTTGTCATTTTAATTCTGAAAGAGTAATCAGGTTTCGTTTTCTGCAAACTTTCCATTTCTGTAATTTTACTTCTGCAAGTGTAATTAGAATTCAAATTTAGGTCATAGGAGTAGAAGTGACACCAAAAACCCCAAAGCTAACTTGTCCCACAAATAGAGATTTTTTCCTGAATGAGATGATATTCAAGCTACCTACCTCTGCTATCGTATATAGCCATTGGACACTGCCCTGGATTGACAAAAATTAAAGATAAATGATGTGACTTACGACACTCATCAAAGTTGGGATATACAAATATAGATCAATCAAAATTTCCTATTTCCAAAGTCTTTTCTTGGAATATTTTTTGGTCAATTAAAGCTCTCCCTAATGCCTCACCATTTTTTTGGTTAACAAGCCAATGCAAATTCTTATAGGTGAAATATTGTAAAGAAAATATATCATGGACCTTTTAGGTGTACCTTATGTAAGAATATTTTAAAAGAATTAAATCATTTACTTCTTAGAGGGATAGAGAGTATTGGGTATGCTCAAATATTAAAAAATATGACCTTATTGGCCAAGGATGACAATGTTATAGTTAGAAATTATTACATCATAGATAATGTGATTGTAAGTTGAGTAACCACTCAACACATGGTATGTAAGGTACACTAGAGGTCAAGGCTAGTTGCAAGATTTTTTATGCAAAAATTGGGCATCCAATATATAAAAATATCCTTCATTTCATAATGTAAGTTATTGAAGCATTAAGCATTATCAGTGGTATCGAAGCATGTTGAACGAAAAGTCATATCTCCTTCATTACTTTAGCTTTGATCCAAAATTATTGTAAAAGCACTCTGTGTAAATGCGGTTTCAGGGTAAGCAAACCTGTCAAGGACTAGGTAGGTTAACCTAAAAATAAAGAGGTAACCATTTACATATAATATCTTCACTTACCATGAATTCATGAAGTAAATACATCAAATTCAGCATTTTCGAGACACTCACCACTATCATTTTAAAGCATACGATATGTTCCTCTCATATCTCACATATCAAGTGGAACATTATATTGTGCATATTAAGTGGTGCTACATTTTTCAAGCATGTGAAAGAGGAGGTACAATTTCATTATGATGATGTCAAAGTAGAAAATAAATCAAACGTTATTTGCCTATGATCCATAAAAGTGAAGTAGTAAGAACCAAATATAGTCAAAAATAAAATTGGTTCAACTACGAGTGCTTAACATCAAAGAGAAACCAATACCTAAGCATTTGGATGATTCACTTGTTCAATGCATGGGCACAATGAAGCAAACACAAGTAGGATGAAGTAGACACGAGAACGATGGAGCTTTAACCAAAAATAGCTCACCATCAATTAGATAAAACATCAAGGTATACAATTATCTTCCTAGGTAATTCGTATTTTATAGAAAATAACTACACACTTTGGAAATATTTTGCAATATAAAATAGTCAAAGGAGTCTTGAAAAGGAAAAAAGAAGAAGCTTAGATAATGCAAGCGTGTAACCAAGCCAATTGTCAAATGATAGGAGGAGGACAATATTGAGGAACATGAGGAACCAACATTCCATCAAGCAAGAAGAATATATCCTATTTTTGAAGAGCACATGAGAATTTCTCTCATAAATAGTTAGGGAGATTTCACAAAGCAAAAATATCCATCAATGCAACCCATCTAGAGAAGCATTTATTGATACTAGGTTGGGTACAATCCTAAATGCAAGTGATGCCACCAATATCCAATCGACCAAAGTTCATAAAGTGTTAGCTAAAGAGAACTTATTCTACCGACACCTAAAACAAGCACCCACTATGTAGGACCATAATTGTTTGGTCCTTAGACATCACCCATCAGGTTAACTAGTGGCCAACCTATACCATTGTAGTTAGCTACCATCAATCAATCAAATTAATTCCACATTGGTGGTGGGAAGGATTAGTAGAGCCTATAAAAAATTTGCTTATTTCCTTTATTATTATAGGCAAAAAAGGAGAAGCATATAATTTTGAAGAATCAAAATATTTCAAATAATATTCACTAGAGGAAGATTATTCCCTCTACTCAATATTTTCCTGACAAGATATTGTTTTTCTTGTAATTTAAGGCATCAATCAAACTACAAGTATATCCTTACATATACTCATTAGAAATTATTTTTCAAGGCTGATATAGTGGAATTGAGATTTTCCACTTTTGTGAAGTTTTAAAATGGCTAGTGGTGCATCGAAGTTCATATTGCCCAATTCCTAACTATTTCAAGGGAATACCTATGCTACCTAGAAGACGAAACTTAGAACACAACTTAAGTTTGAGTAAGTATAGGAAGTTGTAGACAGTTCCATTACCTATCCTAATGCAAAATATGAAGAGTAGACAAAGTTCAACAAGGCAAATAAAGAAGCACGATTGATCATCATGTTAGGAGTATATGATGAAGTGCAACCATACATTCAAGATTCTACCATAGCTAAAGATTAATGGAAACAACTATAGATAAATTTTTAGGCTTGGAACAAGAATAAAATCCTATTTCTCTAGAGCTAGCTCCATTGCTTGAAGATGAAGAGTGGAGAGAAAATCAAATATTTCATGAGGAGAATTGTTGAACTACAAGCATCACTACAAGCCTTGGGAGAAAAGGTATCTAACAAGACACTAGTTTCAAATATTTTAAGGTTTATCCCTTCTCAATATATTGTATTTGTGACAACCTTAAAAATATTTCAAACAAACACCAACATTTGAAAAGTTGAACTTACTTCAAAAAGTAGAGGCCTCACACACAACACAAGAAGAAAAAAAAGTACTTATTATAAATAAAAAAGGGAAGTAGTGATTCAAAAGAGGCACACAACCTCAACAATGCTTTCAACTACAGAGAAATAATTCTCACATGCATGGATATTAGCAATAAATACAATTCTCACACACAAGGATATCAACAATAGAGATCATTTTCACACACAAAATATGTGTGAACTTTATGGTAAGAAGGACCACACAATGAAGGAATTTTGGCATAATCCCTTCACAAATGGGTTTTATTCTCAAGAGATGCATCAACAAGAAAATAAATCACCATAAAATAACAAAAATCTAAATTGGAAAAGGGAACAACAAAGTAATGTAGCTAAAGAGAACCCGATTAGAGAAGAAGAAAAAGATCATGCAAAAGAAGAGGAAGAACATGCATTTGTTGCATATGCACAACTAAGTCACCCCAATAATTTTTGGTTCAATTGATAGAAGCTTCAAGACACTAGGTTCATCAACATTACTGAGCTTGAGAGTGACAAAGTGACCTTTGACCTTGCAAGCAAGGATGCTAGGCTAGACTCCAAATTCAACCAAACTATTAAGCAGGAGGGAAGACCAATAAGATACAAAGGCGTACATGACAAATATATTGCATGGGATACTTCCAAAATTCATTAGTAGAAATTTAAGAAGTAAAATACTTCCTAGAATAAAGGTAAATTGCTCAAAGTTAACTCCTTTACTACTATCCCTAGTACAGAAGAAAATATTTGCAAGATGTGTGGTCTATCATAATGTAAACTTTGAAGAAGCATAGGATAGGTTACAAACTCAATATTGTTGAGAAAACAATGTCTACTTCTACAAATTGAAAAAATAAGCATCCTTACATCATTGCAAAGCATGAGATCTCATAAAAATTCAATCAAGGAGCATACCATCACCACAAGCAATCAAGATACTAGATGATAAAATGCAATGTGATAATATCAAAATTGGTAATATAATCTAGAATAAGAAAATATTTTTAAAAGAATATCAACAACTATTAGGTCCTAGTGGTTCAATTCTAAAGACAATTGAGCTCTTCACAAGTTGCTATGTTCTTGTTCAAGGAAAAATTGTGGCAGCTATGGGATCATTTAAGAGACTGAAACAAGTACATAGAACGGCTAAATATTGTATTCAAAACATACATCCTTATCACATCAATGAACTCATGATAAAGAAGGAATTTTCAAAAGAAAATTGTAGAAGAAAAAGAATAAGAAATAGAAGGTGATTTATCTCACTACAAAAAGTGATGATCAAAATAGGAAGTGGAAACTCAATATAGAAAACATGACAAAGATCCTCCAAGGCAAGACAAAAATGAAGAATATGATGATTCAAACATACTTTTTATAAATATATATGCATATATCTACCCGCAATAAGATCATTAATGAGACCTTAATATTCAATGAACTCATAAGTATTAGGTAATTGAATAAATAATGTGTGTTTTTATATTGCATTATTGGTGGAACCCAACACTCCTAAGTATTGTAGTACAAAGTCCACATTCAGGAGGGAATTTCTCTCTTTCAAAATTTAAATATTTTAACATCACCCTAGAACATATTTTCAAGTCAAAAACCAAGAGCGAGAGTGAGAGCCAAGAGCGAGATCCAAAGGGAAGAGCGAAGAGCCAAAGCTAGAGCTAAGAATGTGATGCAATAAGGGAAGGTATATTAGGAATTATTACATCATAGTAACCAATCAACACATGGTATTAAGGTCCACTAAAGGTCAAGGGTATTTGCAGGATTAGTTAAGGTTTTTTATACCAAAATTGGGCATTCATTGTATTTAAATATCCCTCATTTCATAATGTAAATTATCATAGCATTAAGCATTATACAAATACTTTCGATGTAAGCCTATGAGCATGTGTAATGTAAATCTATAAGCATTTTATATGTAAAACTATAGATGTTCTCTATGTAAGCCTATGGGCATTCTTTGTGTAGTCCTACAACAATTTTATATGTAAGCTTGTGGGTAGTATTCAATACTTACCCTTAGTGATATCAATTAAACCACTTATATGGTTAACATCAATCAAGGATTTAGTACATTGTAATTTAACATTTGAGCTAGGTTATGTTAACTTGAAGTTTTTAATAAATTGGGGATAAGGTATCACTATAAATACCCCAATGATTGATCCATTGTAGTAGTTTGTGATATGAGATTGTGGGGGTGCCTACAAGCACCTACCTCTTATTTATATTTTGATCATCCCTCTGTTATTTTATTTTGTTTATATGGTCTCTCTATTTCACTCTTTTGCATGTGATTTTGGTGGACGTATGCATTGGGATTTTTCTTGGAATATCTTCCAAATTCCAACATGGTATCAAATCCAAAGCGGAGTGACATCATCCAATTACACAATAGAATTTTATGTTTGAAAATTTGATGAGCAAAATCAAGAAAAAAAAACTATTTTGACTTTTGAAGAAACTTTTAAATTTTGAACTTAAAATGTTAAATTTTGGCACCAAATAATTTGCACCAATCTACCTAAATTTTTGTCAAAGTGTTTTGTCTTCTATTGTTTGTGACCACACTTATTCCCATCTAATCTCTTGTCCATCTTGTTCCATAAAAGAGACATTTTAATATTTTCTTCATGCATATTTCGTGAATTCAAATCTATCCAACATGTTTTCTCTCTTTATTGGATCACTATATATCACCTTGAAAATAAATTTCCTTACAGTGGGTTCTTACATGATTGCCTATAATTGTGGCTAGCACAACTTTTATAAACCCTTCCAAGTGGAAGATCATGGGACTAATTACTTGCATCCACTTTGAATAAGTATTAAACTATGATATTGATGTCTTAGTCTCAAATGACACGGACATCCTCTTAGTAAACACATTTTCTTTTAAAGCCTTTTTCATAAAAAATCATGGGTTCTATTCCTTGTATATCATTTTTATCTAATGTAAGGTCATCCTAGTCAGAAATGAAGAAATATTTTTTTTTTGACATTCCCACTTATTTGGTTGTTTTTTTTCAATGAGTTTACACAGGTTTTTATGAGGGGTCCCGATCCTCTCATACTAAGTGGGGTTTGAACCTTGGGAAGCCAAAGCCATTAACACTATAATAAGCTTACAACTATAACTTATTTGGTTGTTTCTTATCTTGGCCAACACAAATTTTATAAAATCCTTCCAACTGAAATGTTGCTAGGTCAAATATAGACAAAATATTTTTACTTCTCCTTCAACACACTCAGTCACACCACTTCTATATCTTGGTGTGATAATTAACTCTAATAGGCCCATTCGAATGGAATTTTGTAAGCTTGTTTACATCTTGGAAGCCTAGTTCAAGTTTATCAGGTGGAAACCTTTTCATGTTCTTTCAATTTTTAAAGTGTGCTCTTTTCTTTTCCCATGTCTATGACATGGACTAAGTTCTAGAATCAATCTATCCATTGGCATGGTGGTTGGTAAATTTGGTTACATACTCCAAGTCTCTAGTTCAATGCTCTTGGATGCCCAATTTTGTGATGGTAGAAGATTTTTTTTGGAGTCTCTATGCTTGACTAACCATATTATATTTAATGGAAAAGGTTACTTACTAGCAATGACCTTGGTGGCATTGTAGTCAATAGGATGGTGTTTAAGACTTGGGTGGTTTAAGGGATGTCAAGTTCAAACCATGTCCTTCCTTCTTCATTACTCTTTGCTGACATGGCATTGACATGACAACATGACAATTTTTTTTTTTGATAAGATGGATGAAGGGATTTTGAAAGGTGCCCCAAATATTTTATAAGAATGGATCAACCAACCAGCTGTAAACGATGAATACATATATCAAAATAGAAAACCAAGAAGGATCCACAAAATAGATAAACAACAAAGCTACATAATATCCAAGTAGGATAAACAACAAATTTCCCTAAGGGATCCCTACTATTGCAGATTAGAACCATTTGAAAACACAAATTATATCCTCAATATTTCATTATCTATTTGATTTAATCCATTTGGGAAATCCTCCTACCAAATTGTGCATCTTTCCTACAAAATTCCCAAGTTTGCTAAAAAATCTGTCGATCTATTTTCCTCCCTATAAACATGCTTAATCTCAATCGCTTCGAGGGTTAAAACTTGTCTTTGGGTTTTAGCAATTTCATTTGTGATCATCTAATAAGGGAGATGAACACCTTTGAGAATATTAATGATATTAAGTGAATCCCCTTCAATAATTACCTTTATACCATTCAAAATTTCTAGTTGAAAAACCCTTTGAAAGAGAGCTCATGCCTCCATAAAATGATTGATATGAAAATCTAAATTTTTAGCGAAAGCCAACAAAATCCTCCCATCGGAGTCTCTAACCAATCCCCCCACATCGGCTGGTCTTGGATTCCATTTAGAAGCTCCATCAAAATTTAGCTTCAACCAGCTAGGAGGAGGAGGTTCCCAAATAGTAGTATGTCTAACAGGAGCTTTAGGGCAATATTCAGGAGAATAATCTCTAAATCTAAGAGCCGAATCCATTGCCAACTCCTCAAAATAAGTGACCTTATCTAAAGAAATTGCATCCACATTCTCACAATGGTAGCAACATCACGAAGTACCATGAAATTAGCTGGATGGGAGATATTTTTAAATGCTCTAGAATTCCTCTCCTTCCAAATACACCACAAAACATGAGGTAAACCAAAGGACCAAAAATCTCGAAGATACGAAGACAGAAAGGGAGACCTCCATTGAACGATCAAGTCAGAAAAAAAATTTGGAAAAATTCAAACCACACTAACGGTCCTCAAGAACTAGGAGAAGACAGACTGAGAGAAGGAACAATCAAACAATAAGTGCATAAGTGATTCTTCAGCACTACCACACATGTAGCATCTATTTGGGATAACCAATCCTCTTTTTTGCAAATTATTCAATGTGATGAACTTCCCTTGAGCTGCCAAAAAAAATAAAACATTAAATTTGGGAGTAAGACCCTTCAACCAGATATATCTAATAGGAAACCAATGATCAAAAGGAAAATATAGCATTAGATAGGTTGACTTAACAGAAAAGCAACTGTCCTTCTTAGACCTCCACACCAATCTATTTGGCCTATCTTGGTTAGGAATAACCATCCACTTTAGGATGTCCATCAAATATTTTAATGCAATTTCTTCTTCCTGTGAAATCCCCAGAAAAACAAATGGTTTCCAACATTTTCTATCATTAACAGAGACAATAAAGTCACATACCTTCAACCCAAAATCTTGGCTTGTGATTGGTTCCACCAGACTCAGGTGAGGATATGATTCTAATGATCTATCAACTACCCATGTATCTTTCCAAAAATCAATGCTTTACCCATTACCTAATACCCATATTCCACCCTTTATGATATCAGAGTGATTGTTAACAATGTTGTGCCAGAATGTTGAGCCAAGGGTAGGATTTGGATCTGTGAGAAAATTAACAGTGTTACCTAAATATTTAGTTGCCAATATTTTAACCCAATTAATATAATATTTTTGAACCAATATCCAACCCTGTTTAGCTATTAGTGCTATGTTTAACATTTTCATTCTTCTTAAGCCTAGATCTCCCAACTCTTTCCTACTGCACACCTGATCCCATGCCACAAGCGATAACTTCTTCTCCTCAGAACCAGACCAGAGAAAGGATTGCTAAATTTGTTCAATTTTATGAAGAATCTTTCTTGGAATCTAGAAGAGAGAAAGAAAGTATAATATTATTTTTATATATAAAGGAGTTCAACCAATTTTAAATTGCCAAGTGGAAATCACACATTTATTGAACCAACAAAGTGGCAAATAGGTAGTAGAGGACATTCATCCAATGCAAGTTAAATGACTCCTTCAAAATTTAATACATGAAAGGATTTGATTGGGTCATTCACTCCTGAGGTTTACTATTAAAATTTTTCTAATTTTTAGTGATAATATGCCCACCATTTTGGGGGCCATAACTTTTACATAAAGAAATATTTTGTGCCATTTTTTTCAAATTGTGTGGTTTTCAAGTTCTACAAATTAGTAACATTTGTTCAAGGAACTATTATACTATAGTTGAAGGTTTTCTAGCTATAATAGAGTAGGTTTTAGATGGTCAAAACAAGGTGTATCTTATTCCTAGGGGTCCCTTTCAAATTATAGGGGTTGATAATTTGAAAACCTATCCCTCTTGCTCGATGATTCAACTATTTTTTTTAAGATTTGAGGATAGATTGTAATCACCATAATGCATCGTAAAGATCTTCTTACAAGAAGCTCAACATATTTGCTCCAGAATGTGGAGTCATGGTTTCAAGTTCAAGGAAGGGTTGATTTAGTCCATGTACCTTTAGCAAAAGAAGATAACAAGATTCATGATGAAGATTCATTATCCCATTCGAGCATTCATTATGAGGTGAAATGTTACTGTCTCTAATGTATTCTCTCCTTGGCTTCTCAACTTAGATTATGGGGGTGTTGGGATATCAATAATATGAACTTGTTAGCTAAGGCTAACAATATTTAAGTACCTGAAATAGGCAAAAGAGAGCATTTGATCTAATAACAAGTTATAAACACAAGTCATTCAGAAATATGTATTTTATTCATGATAAGATTTCTTATGTGTTACAAATGGGGGAATTCCCCTTTTCTTTTCCTTTTCATGAATATACAATAGGCCTGATGCCTTCTCTTGGGTTCCTCAGTGTAGATGGGCTTTGTGTATAGCGTGTGCCACCATGGGTTTGTAGTTGTTGTTGTTTCCCTCCTTGCTCCTATGCTAGGCCTACAAAAGGGGGTTAGTAGGTTTGGGGGCTTGCCTTAGTCAGGCCCCATAGTAAGAAAGACAAATCGACTCATAAAACATGATAAAAACTAAAATAAATGATGCAGAACCTCATAAAAATACCAAATGAAGCTTACCTCCAAGATTTGGGGTGATTTGGGCCCTGTAGATCCAACTCGCAGGCCGGGGGGTGAACTGGTGCTGGATTCGTAGGTCGAGGGGTGAATTCAGCTATGAGTGTTCTTTTTTGGAGATCCTTTGGTGGACAGGTTCCTTAGGTGCTATATTACTATTGTGTAGGTTCAGATTGTTGTTTTTGTGCTTTTGTACGTATTTTGGTAGAGTTTCTATGCTTTGGACATAAGTGGAGAGAGAGGTAGAATGAGGGTTTGGGCCCACTATTTATAAGAAAACCCAAGGTGTAGGGGGGTAGTTAGGAGAACTAGACCCTAGGGTGAAGTTTCATGGAGGTTAGGTTAGGGTTTGTGAGGTGGCATCCTCACATTCCCTTAGGAAATATCTCATCCTCACACATGTGTGAGGAGAGATTAGGGTTAACTAGGATTAGTCAACTCTAGGTTAGATTTGGGGTTAGGTTAGGGTTTCTCTAGGAAATATCCCTAACTAACCTAGTGCACACACTGGGAGGGGGGGGAAAAATGGGTTTAAGGAACCTAATTAACCTTTTTAGCCCTAAAAGTGCACTTAAGTGAAGTCACTTTAAAATTAGATTTAACAATTGACTCAATTAATACTTTTGCCAATTAATAGCCCCGTGGGGGCCTCAATTAAGCATGAAGGAGTCTTGTATCACCTTAGGAGGCTGGTGGATGGTTTTTCGATGCATGGAAGGTGTTTATGATGTGATTTGGGTAGTTTATTAGGGTTTTGGACCTAAAAACTAGTGAAGTGGTGTGTGGAAGTCTACGCAATGCTACGATAATCTAGAGTGATCTACGCTAGTCTACACATATCTACGGTAGTCTATGTATGTCTAGGAGGATCTAAAATAGTCTATATTGGTCTACGATAGCCTAGGGGTATCTAGGATTACCTATGTAAACCTACAAGTGTCCAAAAGGATCTACAAGTACGTAGAAGTAGCTATGTGTGACTTTTAGGTGTCTACATTTTGCCCCTTTTTGTACTATACTATGTGGAATACAATTTAATACAAAAATATGAAGGGTTGTGTAGAGGAAAAGGGATAGAAGGAGAATGGAATCCAACCAAAGGTATGTAGCCACTCGAAGCATGACCATACAACATTGACTGAGAATCGAGAAGAAGGAAAAGAATGGGATCCAATCAAAGGTATGTAGCCGCTCAAAGTGTGACCATACAACATTGATCGATAGCCAAGAAGAAGAAGGGAAAATAATGGGATCCAATAAAAGGTATGTAGCCACTCAAAGCATGACCATACAACATTGATCGATAGCCAAGAAGAAGAAGAAAAGAATGGGATCTCATAAATAAGGAAGAGAGAAGAAGGAAGGAGAAGAGGGAAGAAGAAATAAAATAAAATAAAAACAATATCGGTAAATGGAGATGGATGATTGTGGATGCAATGTGGTGGTTTTGTTGAGTCCGTATGACATTTTTGATGTCATACTAGTTGCTTGGGGGAGGCAACTTTTGATTGCTTTGCTTTTACGACCAATTCAGGATGGTCCAAAAGTATGAATAGAACAAATGCCTATTCAAATATTTGTTGTCGATTGATTGATGAGCACATGGCGACAAGTGTCAAACCATTTGAGCTAAAGGGACATTTAGATTATTCAAATGTGTCATTCATTATGTATCATGAATGCCAAAAATCCTTCTCCAAATGTTGCACTAGGATTACGTCAAATGTATCATTCATTCTGTATTCGATATACATGAATGCTAGATTGACTTCTCCATCGAAATGCATAGCTCTCATGATATAAAAAATATCTAGTTGGGATTGAGATTATTTCATAAGATAATATTCAGCAAAAAATTTTTGTAGATAGATGCGATATCCATGCTTTTGGATGTTTGGTTGGTTGGTTGCATGCAAAGCTGAATTTGGATATGAATACCCCCTCAAATGAGGAATCAACAATGAGGTGAATGGAATGTGGTGATTTGGTGATGAATCGATTGATAGAATAAAAATGCATGAGGAAAATGATGAAAAATTATATGGATAGGAAGAAGGGTAGATTTCCTAGGGGTTGGAATCAAAATTGGATCAATTTGGTTAGGTAATAAATAATAATTTTTGTTGAAAAATGTAAATGAAAATTTATATTGAAAATTTTTTAATTATAATAAATTTGTGAATTGAGTGATTGAAGAAAAGGAGGAAAGAAACTAGAATATGAGAATTCAAGGGAAGGTGAGAGAGATTTTGTGATTTAAAGCAAAATGCATGATGAATTTGGTGAAAATTAGATAGGTATGAAAGGTGGGTGATTTCCAAGGATTTGGAATCAAAATTGGCTCAATTTGGGGTCTTTAGGCTCAATTCGTAGGCTAGGAGGTAAATTGGATCTGGATTCACAGGTCGAGGGGTGAATTGGGATAATTCATAGGTCGAGGGATGAATTGGATCAAATTCATAGGTCAAGGGGTGAATTTGACCTAATTAGGGTTTTTTGGGTGTATTTAAGATTTTTTGGAAGCGTGGGGGGTCATTTTGACGTCGATGAGCTTGGAGAGTGAGTAGTGAGTGGCAATTGGCGATGCGAAGCACTTGCATTTGATTGGATCGAGGAGTAGGATGATGAGAGGATGGACTGGAACTAGAGCTCGATGTGGTGATCCACTGGTAAGTGCTCTTGTTATTTTTTATTTTTAATTTTATTTCTAGAAAAGCATGAAATAGGGGGGAGGTTTTCATGTTAATTTAAAAAATTTAGGCAAATTTTAATTAAAATTGGAACACAAAGTGTAAAACCAGCTTAATGGGTACCCAAAAATGTAGTTTATTTTTAGGTTTGACTTGTTTTCATGTTAGTTTGACCGGGTGATGGGTAGAGTAGTCTTATAGTTTGACCGTCCATTTTTGGAGCGATGGTGTACTATTTTTGCAATGTGGTTGAATTTCATCCATAAAAGTAGGAAATGGGTATCCACTTTTGTGACTATTATTTTTTTGCCTTCATTTGGCATGTTTTCTGAATGTATGGTTTTAGGGTGTAAATTAGAAAACTTTGACTATTAAATTTTCCACCGTAGATACAGTATTTTTAGAAACCGTTGATACTTTCACCATAAAAGGGTGAAATGGGTATCCAAAAATGTTACTTGTTTTGGTAGATGATTGCATTTGGCATGTGTTTGATTTACGTGCCAAGATGTGGGTAGTGTTGAATTTGAAATTGGTTGTTGGGAGCCCGATTTGCACTATTTTCAATATTTGTTTGAACTTTCACCATGAAGTGGGCAAATGGGTGTTCAAAAATGTGACTATGTTTTTGATATTGTGTGTTTTGGCATATGTACCATTTGGATGTATTTGTGGTAACATTGACCTCAAAATTTGTGTTGATTTGTATACTATTTTTGAATTTTGTCGATATTTTCATTATGAAGTGGGCAAATGGGTATTCAAAAATGTACTTTATTTTTGTATGTCTGATGGATTGACTTGGTTTTGAATTTTGTGCCATAGTGGGTATGTGGGTAATTTTGTATTTGACTATTGGGAGCCAAATATGTACTATTTTTTGCATCTATTCGAATTTTTACCATGAAATGGCAAAATGGGTATCCAAATATGTGACTATTTTTTTGATATGTTTTGATATGTGAATTGTGCACTATTTTATGTCTCGAAGTGCATGTCAAATTAAATAGTTTAATTTGTGTATGAAATTTGTTTTAAATAAAATTGAATTTTATTTAATTGTGTGATTGTATATGAAATTGATGTATATTTTTTGTGCTTGTTTGTGGATGAACAGGTGAAAATGATCGAGCCTCATCATCATGTTCATAAGATGAAGAATGATTTTGACAAGCTGATGGAAAATGATGATGATGAGAAATGGTTGGATGTCATGTGGTTGAGAGGTATTTGGGAATGTAAGAGCATTCATGCAAATAGGGCATACATATCTGCATTATGTGAGTGATGGGATGTAGATCGTAATACTTTTCATTTTCCTATAGGGGAAATGACTATCACCCTAGAGGATGTATATAGGATTTATAAGTTACCTATTGAGGGTGTTCTAGTGAGAGCAACACCAGATAATACTAAGGAGGTTATACTGGAGTACTTATTTGGTGAGGGGTGGAGGGAGATAGATATCGGGAAGATGGATTATGAGTGGTTATGGATTAAGGAGAAGATATCTAAGCGTCAATGCACAACGATAATGATGATCTCTACATATGCTCTTCTTGACACTTTTAGGGTATTATTTACCTAGAATATGTTGGATATGGTGAGTGATATGGTAGAGTGAAATATTGTGTTTGCATGGGCACCTACATTGTTAGCTCAGGTATATAAGGAGTTGCATGATATGGTGTGGTTGGATGGAAGGGTTTGAGTTGGACTCCTCTACTATAGGTGTGGGCATGGGAGCATATATCTATTGAGAGGCCATCATTATTGCCTCATAATACCCATGTTGAGGGCAAGGAGTATTTACCTTATGCTTTGAGATGGAGGACAGATGAGGAGAAGGGGATTAAGAGGCCACATGAGGGTGATCCTTTGTTTTGGAGGATCAAGTTTGAAGAGTTGACACTCGATGATATTAAGTGGAGGCCTTGGTTGGGTGGGGTGACATAGGAGAAGGATGATGAGTAGTTAGGAGTCATTCATCAAGGGAGGTGGCTAGTGGGGTGATATACTCGATAGGCCGAGTACTTTTAGTTTGATCGAGTGAGATGATAGTTTGGATTACAATAGGATATTCTAGAGGCTCCTATTATATATTATAGGTGATGGGGTGATAGGGGTGGCCACCTATAGTCTTGCCATGGGTTGGTGAGAGTGACCCACCTATGGTTATCCTAGATGTGGATAATGCTAGGATGACACCAGAGTTTGATGCTTGGTGGGCGATGTAGAGTTGGGAGCCCGAGTGTAGGTGTGGTTGATCGATGGGTACCACCTGGTGGTGGGGTACCTATAGAAAGAGGGAGAGCAGGTAGAGGCACTCAAGCTAGGTCAGAGGAGAGAGCTAGTAGTGAGAGGGAGGTTCCTCTATGATGGTCTTAAATATGATTGGATGGTGCATCGAGTTCATATATAGAGAGGGTAGAGGAGGTTCCTATGAGTGATGGAGAGCAAGCTATGGGAGAGGTTCCAACTATGGAGGAGTTAAGTGGAGGTATGGCTATGGGTGGTTTTGATGACACCATAGATATTGGTTTATTTAAGGAGATGGAGGAGATTCCTATTGAGCAGCAAGAGAGGTAGGAGACCGAGGAAGAGGTACTATTGTTACATGATAAGGTTCATCAATTAGAGGGAGATCTCCATGAGAGGAGAGTAATAAGAAGATAGAGATGATAGACTTAGAGGAGAGATTGATATATATGGAGACCTCTAGTGATGCTTCTTGAAAGGCCATTAAGGATAGATATGCTCAAATGGATAGAGTGGAGGAGTGGGAGAAGATAGGGGTAGATGGGGTTGAGGAGTATAGGAGGCTCCATAATTGGCTCTTGAGAGGAGATAGATAGTAAGATGTAGAGTTTGAAGAAGGATTTTTCTATGGAGGTAAAATGAGGCTTATACTCTTTGGGATTCATAGGATCCCACTCCCAGACTATGATCAAGTGGTGTCATAGTTGATACATACACATGTGTACGGTACCTTCACACATGAGTCATAAGTGCAACTTTAGTTGGTTGGAGAGAAAGAGTGGGATGTAGGATGTGAATAGGTAGAGATGTGGCTGTAGTTAAATGTTATCTCCTATAGAGGCTCAAGATTAGGGACAAGTGGAGTCTAGCAATATGGATAGCAGGTTATGGTGAGTCATGAGGGGAGTGGAGAGACTCCTAGTGGTAGTTAGGGTTGCTTATCATTGTAGCCTATAAGAATTTTGGATTATGTATGATGGGCATGGTCCCAGTTTTTAGCCTACGAGTATTTTTGATTGATGACATATATATATATATATACCTATTGGTTTTGGTTGTTATATATACATGTGTTGTTATTATTGTTTGAAATGTGTTCTAATTATGTTTGCATAGATAGCATAATATAATTTATGATTATGTACGATGAATGGATATACATATGTGGTAGGGTGTAGATGTATGATCATACTATAGTGTAGATATATTGTAGCATAATTGTATGTTAAATGCAATGTAATGTGATGTGATGCAATTTGTAGTAAATGTATGTAATAGAAATGTGATGATGCAATGTGAGAGAGTGTATGTAGGATAAATGCATTGATGTAATGTTTGATGATTCTAGGTAACATAGATGCATAGATGCATGTATGAGGGGACTAAAATGCACAAAGGAAGCACTTGTATCATTGCATGTACCTATGTGGATGTGATCCATTCCATGATATCAGAGATGTAGGATGGTATAAGGTATATGTAATGGCTTTGACCAATGTAGTTTTGGTAATCAAATCTCGAACCCAAAACTATGCAAGTTTATGTGACAACTCATAACTAATCAGACTGGTTCAAAATCTATCATGGACCTATGTGTGTAAATGAGTGAGGTTCATTTATCCATTTTGAGGGAGGTAGGATTAACCCATTGTAGACATGGCCAAACTAGCTAGCTTATCCATAAGTGAATAGTGATCTATACAAAAGTGGGTAGCTAATGTGATAGATATATCACCACTTGTAAGACTATTCCACTGGTAGGCAGGCTCTTGGAGCCTATTGCTAGCGATGGAAATCATCCCATGGTGTTATGTTGAACCTAAGGACCAAAGGTGATGAAGCATAACACTGGTGATATCTGGAGGCTTTTCCTTTTGTTTTCTACCCCTCATCTATTGTTTACCTATTTATTGTGGTGCTCTTTTTCTATTATCTTTTTTCTTTTTTTTTTTTTTTTTTTTGTATGGGCATTGGCTTTTATTTTCTACCCTATTGTTTTACTTTTGCTTATGCTTATCCCTTTTTTTATCCCTAGGTCATATGTTGACCATGCAAGTGATAGGATGAGTAGGGGAAACCATTCGCTAGATGGCAATATCTACTCAAGGTGTCATCTTCCCTAGACTCAAAATTTATTTAATGTGTAACCTATTGTGAATGGTCCATGAGAGAAGTTGAACTAACCTAAAGAACCATAAGGAGTGTGTAAAACCTATCAGGTAGAGGTGACATTTGATTGACTGAACTAGTGAGTGGTCAAAGTTTAACATGAAACCTATGTATACCCTAATCCTAAAAAGGGGGAATGGACATCCAGGTGGTGATGCTAACAAGTGCATGTATTACTCCTATTGAAGGTGCATTTTGGGGGAGAATATACAAACTTGAAATGAAATTAAAATGAAAAACATATGGATATATGCAATGGAGGTAATGTAAATGATGCAAGTGGGGGAATGCAATATCTACAAGAGGAAGCTTATGAAGTGTAGAGGGAGAAGTGTGGAAAACTTATCTACAGATGAGTATAGTGTATCATAATGACAAAAAGTATGATGCTATGATAATGGTTGCCCCAGTGTGTGGGGTGTGTGTAGTAAGTGAATAAACTATGAGTTTACAATATATGTAGAATATCAAAAAAGAGAGAAGATGTGAGAGTAGGATGTACAAATGGAAGAAGTAAGAAGAAATAGGCTTTGGTAACCAACAAGATAAGGGGATTACCAAAAGCCAATGAAGATAGAAGAGAGGAAGTAGATCAACGTAGGTATGTAGCCACTCGAAGCATGACCATACAACTACGCAAGGAAGTAAGAAGTAGAAGAAGAAAGAAGGAAGAAGAAGAGAACTACTGATGGGTAAAGTGGCATGGGTCAGGTCGAGAATGGGATGGTGAAGTGATGGTACAATTGGGACTTCGATGGTTGGTGTAGTTGGATATGTTGTGAATATAGTGAGCTAGCACTATCAAGGTTTCATATGGTGGTAAAGTTCTAGGGATGATGCGATATGGAGGACTCAAAAGTTAGCTAAATGGGATGGAGCATTCAGGTGATGGAGTTTCGATCACCATGCAACATGTTGTGCACCAGGTTCTCGAATGATCGATATTCTTCAATGTCATGACCTGGTTGATGATGATAAATACAATATTGGCTCTCATGGTAATTACATGATTTAGGATGCGAGGGGTCTATGGGCTGAATTTCTGGTAAGTCAAGAAGGCCTTGATGCATGAGGTGATAGAACATTTTTGATAATGGAGTAAATGGAATAGGCATGGGGTAAATGTAAGGTTCCACTAGAGGTGAATGAGGGGTGGATGAAGGGAGGTCCAATGATGGAGGTGTAGGTCGAGAGTCCGATGTGGGTCAAATTCGAGGTTAGGGAATGGATCTGCATGGAGGTGAGGATGCATGGGTCATGGGGGACTAGCATGGATGAATGTGGCAATGACAATGGCTCATCTATAGCTCAAGAGCCTCGATATGGGAAAGGAGATGTTGTATATCATAGTGTGGAGGTGATAGTATCAAAGAAGGTGGTGATCAGGACTCCAATATGTATGGAGTGGCCTGG
This sequence comes from Wollemia nobilis, assembly GCA_028583015.1. NCBI lineage: Eukaryota > Viridiplantae > Streptophyta > Pinopsida > Araucariales > Araucariaceae > Wollemia > Wollemia nobilis. Next base: position 1,884,714 of record JAQPPZ010015344.1, read on the forward strand.
TATGCATGAGAAGATGGATGAGGTCATGATGATGAGGAGGAGTGGAATGACCTTGGGGATTGTGAGGCTTGCTGAAAGGGTAAGCCTCATAGTGGTGAGGGTGGTGTCTAGAGGATAGGTGGCATAGGAGATGGCTCTGGATGATGATGCATGTGGGATGGAGGTATGTGCATGGGTGGCTTGGGTAGCTTGAGCAACATGGGATTGCAAGGCTTGGGCATAAGAAGACTCCCCACTAGGGAGTGAGGGGGTAGGCATGAAGGATGGGCTGGATGAGGAGTGTATCCTCTATTAGGAGGGTAGTAAGCTCCTAGAGGGTGGTGGGGGGAATCAGTTGGTGAATAAGGGTTCCTGGTATCTCCAGATGGATGAGAAGGAGACCCTTATGTTTGGGGATGGGATGTTTCCTCATTTTCATCAAAGGAGGATAGGGAGACCTAGCTATCTCTAGAATGGGGTGAGTAAGATGAACCTCGATGGTGAGGGGAAAGGCATCGAGGTGGAGTGTAATGGTCTGAATGTGAGGAATGTGAAGACCACCTAGTATGAAGGGTGACTGGTGGTCGAGCTAGGTCAACCGACATGATCGGTATAGGTGGTGGTGGTGGAGGGTCCTACATGATGATGTGTATGGATGCTATCATATCTCACTACTGATGGTGTGGTTATAGATGATGTAAATCCTACAAAAGGAAAATAGATACCAGCAACATAAAAATGACAAAAAGTAAAAGTACAGTATTATAATATTTAAAGTAAAAGAGATGCATGTATAGTGATGTGCCTAGTAGGTGATGTGTTTGTGCATAGTAGTGTATACTACTTGTGATAGTGAATGCCTATGTGTGTTAGGCATTGAATGCATGAAGGTGTAGGATGTTGATAGGCTCAGGTTCATCAAGGCCTTCCAGATTAGCCAAGTGATAGGCACCTAAACCAAATTTGTGTGTGATAATGAAGGGGCCCAACCAGTTTAGGGTAAACTTATCTCATTATTGGTGAGGCTGACTTGTGATTTGTTGGTTCTCCTTGAGAACTAAATCACCAATTTGGAATTCATATTGATGTACCTTACTATTGTAGGCATGATGAAGGTGATCTTGGTAGACATGTGTGTGCTCGATGGCATGGATGCGATGTTCATCGAGGAGTGTAAGCTGATCTAAATGGGCTTGGTGAGTAGTGTCATCATCAATGAATTCTTTCATGGATACCCTTAGGGAAGGTATCTCAAGCTCAAGGGGCATGATAGCTTCAGCCCCATAGACAAGTGAAAATGGGGTTGCCCTAGTGGGAGTATGGATGCTTGTATGGTATGCCCACAAGGCTAGGGGTATTTGGTTGTGCCAGTCATGATGTGATTCTACTACTATTTTGTATAGGATGGAGCAAATCATTTTGTTTGTGGCCTCTACCTAGCCATTACCCTATGGGTAGTATGGGGTAGAGAAACTATGTTGAATGTTGAACTTGTTGCAAAGAGCATGGATGGTTTTATTTTTGAAGGATTTCCCATTATCAGAGATGATTTGGGAAGGGATTTCGAAGTGACATATGATATGGTCTATTATGAATACCGCTATATTTGCTCTTATGGTTTGGACAAGTGGGATGGCTTCGACCCACTTTGTAAAGTATTCTATGGTAGTGATGATGAACTTATGATTACCTGAAGAGGCAGGTGTAATTTTTCCAATAAGATCTAGGTCCCATTGGGAGAAAGGCCACATGGATTGGATAGGTTGGAGTACTTGAGATGGAAGATGTGTGAGGTTTGCATGTTGTTGGCACTTGATACAATGCCTCACATACTCACAATAGTCATGTTCCATTTTTGGCCAATAGTATCCCATGCGAAGGATGTATTTCATGATTGCCATGCCACTAAAGTGGCCACCACAAGTACCATCATGGGTTTCTTGTACAACCCACTGAGATTCATGAGGTTCTAAGCAATGCAAGAGCATGCCATCATAGCTATGATGATAGAGGATGTCCCCCAACAATGTGTAGTGGATTGCTCTTTATTTAAATGCTCGACATTGAGCATGTGGTAAGTCGCATGGTAGAAATCCTAATTTAATATAATCTTTGATCTACACAAACCATGGGTCATGTGGTTCAGTATCGACCACATGAATACCACCATCATATTTAGGAGATGTGGGTGATATGGTAGATTGAGTGAGTGTATGAATGGTCATGGATGTGGTTGTTGATGTTGGATTTTGTGGGATTAATGATCCTAAGGAGGCCATTGTATCCACAAAATGGTTTGAGGATCATGGAGTGGCTTCGATGTCATACCATTCAAATCGGGAGAGGAGTTGTGCAATTTGCTTGTATTGTTGGAGAACTGGGCAATTGCATTGCCAGATCTCCTACACTTGGTTTACTATTAAAAGGGAATCACCTATGATGTGAAGGCATTTGATATGCATGGAATGCACCTATTTCAATCCGAGGATTAGGGCTTCATATTCCATATTGTTGTTCATACAAGGGAAGTCCAACTTGAATGAAAAGGGGAGTGGTTCACCTTCAGGTGTGAAGAAGACAATGCCTGCACCCCCAACATGCATGCATCGAGAGCCATCAAAGAATAGAGTCAAGTCGGCTATCATCTCTGGTTCAACATATTCTTCATATTCTATTATGTGAAAGATGGAGTCATCAAGGAGCTGAATGAGGAGAGGTTGGTCATCAGACAAGGGAGCTTCTACAAGTTGGTCTACTATGACCTACCCTTTGATGGAATTTTGTGAAATGAATTCGAGGTCAAATTTGGTTAGAAGCATGATCCACTTAGTTATGTAGGAATTGTGATAGCTTTTGTTCATCATGTAACAGAGGGGATTGTCTCGGGTGATGACAAAGGTTGTATGGTTGAGCATATAATGGCATAGTTTTTGGGTGGTGAATACTACAGCTAGGCATAGTTTCTCCATGTACCCGTATCTAGCTTCATAGCTAACTAGCATGCGACTTATGTAGTAGATGGCTTGCTCTTTGTTGAGCATATTATTTTGGGCTAGAAGTGTACCTAGCATAAAATCTATAGTAGAAATGTATAGGATGAGTGGTAGTTGTGGGTGTGGGGGTGACATAATTGGTGGTGAAGTAAGGTAAGTTTTGATGTCATCAAAATCTTGTTGGTAGTTATGATCCCATTTGAAATTTACTCCCTTTTGTAAAAGGTGGTTGAATGGTTTGCACTTGTCTGATAGTTGTGCTATGAATCGGTGGATAGAAGTGATTTTGCCCTAGAGGCTACGCAATTGTTTTAGGGTAGTGGGTGGGGGCATCTCGATGATGGATTTTACTTTACTAGGATCGACTTCAATGCCTCATTGGGAGACAATGAATCCTAAGATTTTTCCTGAAGTAACACCAAAGACACACTTCTTTGGGTTAAGGTGGACATTGTGTTCTAACAAGCGGTCAAAGATCCGATGGAGATCTTCAAGGTGTTTTGAGCATTTCTTGGATTTAGAAATGAGGTCATCTACATAATCTTCCATGGTTTTGTGCATGTAATCATGGAAAATGTAGGTCATTGCATGCTGGTAGGTTGCCCCAATATTTTTAAGGCCAAATGGCATGACCTTGTAGCAGAATGTCCCCTAAGGGGTCGTAAATGATGTCTTGTGTTGATCGGTAGGGTTGATCCTGATTTGGTTATAACCTGAGAATCCATCCATGAGGGATATCATCTCATGGCCCATGATAGAATCGATGAGTGAGTCAATGTTAGGTAGGGGAAAGTTATCTTTAGGACAAGCTTTGTTTAAGTCATGAAAGTTTGTGCAGACGTGAACTTCATCGGATGGCTTAGGTATGGGGACCATGTTAGAGACCCATTCAGGATAGTCTATGGGTACTATGAAGTCTACATCTAAGAGCTTTTGGAGCTTAATTTTTACTAGTAATGCAACGATTGGGTGCATGCATCATAACTTTTGCCTTACTGGTTTGGCATTTTGATCGAGTGTGAGGTTGTGAACTACTAGGGTAGGATCGAGTCCTAGCATATCCTTGTATGACCATGCGAAGACTCGAATATACTTGTGAAGGAAATTTATGAATAAAATGCACTCCTCGAGTGAGAGGTTGGCAGCTAATTTAACTATGTGAGGGGTTTTGGGATCATCACCTATGTCAACATCAATGGTTTCCTCGATAAGCATGTGGGAACCATCACGCAATTGTTCTAGAATTGGAATAAGATGGAGGTCATCGATGGCCTCGATAAATTTATATTCATCATCTAGGTAAATGTCTGTGTGGTGCACCTATGGTATGTGAGGTGGTGTAGATGATGAAGGGGCATTCATAGCATGCAAGATGTGTGGTGAGAGTAGGAAATCTTGGGGTGTTAGTATGGGTGAGATGTGCATGAGATCGATGAAGTTGGGGTTTGGTGTATCATCTCATGTTGGGTGGTGTGTGTATCATAGTGGAGAGAAAATATCCACCTTGACCATATTAACTGATATTGTGGGGGATGTGGGTGGTGAAGAGTCTGGTGATGATGACTCGACAACCTATGAGCATCCTAAAAGGCTTAAAGGAGGGTGCAGGATGACTGGTGGAGAACGTGGTCGAGTAGCAGCTCATTGAAGTTGTTGATGTATAGGTGGGAATGGGGCTAAATATGTTGATGATGGTGGTGGAGATGTCATATCCTACCTAGGGGAATGAGCATTCAAGGATAGGGTCACAAATTGGCTCATCAATTCATCAACACAACATGAAGATGTGTTGTCAAAATAGGGATTCTTTGAAGAAGTCACATGGGATTATAATGGTAGATTGGGGTGATGGAGTATCTTCTAGGATGTCCATGTCAATGTATTCTTCCAAAGTGTGCATTGGAAGAGGAGAAGGATATAGGGAAAGATCCTGAAGTTCATCCTCTAACGTATGGATGTTGGTTGGGTGATAACCTAAGCCAGATTTATCAGTAGGGGATTGGACATGAGGGTTAATGGGTGTACGCAACCCTTGCTCATAGTGGCCTAGTCCAAACCCATGCCAATGGAAATATTGAAGGTAGCATAAGGTAAAATAGGGATTAGCTAGGTGATCAATTGTACCATAAAAGCTAGATTGTGGTGGTGGAGATACTATAGGTGGGAGCGAGGAATCAACTCCGTGTAGACAAAGTTGGTATGATTATCGAGAGATCCTAGTTGTATGATGGTTCCAATAGTCAACACTGAGGTTGAGGGGTGGCCAAAGTCTCATATGGATTGGATGATAGGTGGATGTACATGGGCATCATGCACATTGTAATCCCTTGGACCTGAGTTTGTCATAAAAATAGATATGCATGGTGTTGCATGCTCTGGTGAATGAGGTGGTAAATCTGAATTAGATGATGAAGGGGAGATCTAAGATTCTCTAATAGTAGTAGTAGAAGGGTGTAGCAGTTGGTCATCTAAGTGAGATGCTCATTGCTCCCACTCATGGCATTCGACTATGGTAGCTGGTATATGATGATTGGCCTATGGGAATTGTGAAGGAGGGGCATAGGTGTTGGTACTAGACTACATAGGGAAGTGAATGACCTAGGCCATGGATGAAAAGGAAGGGGAGGTGTACATGGTGTAGGGAGGATAGGTGCTTCCATAGGGGAGTATGATTGAGGTGGAGTGATAGGGCACGATGTGGGTGGTGATGATGATTGTGGCATCGAAGGTGGATTTGTAGAGGATGAAGGTTGGGATGGTCATGGTGGCCATAATATGGGAGGTGAGAATGGTATGGTAGTGGGATTAGGCACTACAGATGATGGTGCTAATGGTGCTGACACTGAGGTGTGTGTCCTTGATGAGGATTGGGGTAACGAGGTGGATGTAGGGGAGGATGTTGATGCTCCAACTGATTGATGGGAAGAAATAGGGAATAGTTGCATGGATGAGAAGGAAGGTGTAGGTGGAAGATCTACAATGTTGTAAAACTTAAAGGGATCCCCATCAGTAGGGATGCAATGGACAAGTCCATTATGGATGTACTTGAGATAATGGTGTAGCATGGAAGGGACACATTGCATATCCCTGATCCATGGGTGACCAAGGAGGATGTTGTACTACATCTCCCCTTGGATTATATGGAAGAGGATGGAAATAGTATGGACACCTACTCGGATGGGTAGGACTATGGATCCTACCATAGGTCTCATAGAGCCATCAAATGCATGTAAGTCAAGAAGAGGCATGGAAAAGTGGGTTGGTAGAATATGTAAATGGTGTAGAGCTATCATAGATATGATACTAATGGATGAGCCCATATCAATGAGGACCCACTTGTAGGTGATGTCATTGATAGTGGCTTGTATATGGAGAGGGGGATCCACTCCTTCTCCTACAAGTTCTGTTATCTCATGGTCATGGAAACTAATGGATGGTTGGAGGTATCATGGGATGTTCCCTACAAAGTTTACAAATGCATTTGTATCATGTATTTCTAAATCTATAGAACGTAAAATGTCATTCAATGCCTCACGATGGGGTTGAGATTGTTGTAAGAGGTCAAAAATGGATAATCATATGGGGGCATTACGTAATTGATGGGTGAGGCTACCATGGATCATGATCACATTTTGGGGTGGAGGTGGTATAGTGCTAGGAGTTTGGGAGACCTATGGTGATGTGAATTGGGTAGGTGGGGAGACAATAGGTGTGGTCTGACATGATGGGTATCATTGGTTTTGTATGGTAAGATTTATCATGCCTACCACACCGCATGATGGAGGATCACATTGGACACTATTCACTTGGTGAGGTGGTCCTAGAGGATTGGTTGGAGGTCTTTGGGGATTGGTTCCTCTATGGTCAGGTAGAGGATTCTAGAAGATCCCTAGGTTTTGGTTTTGTGGGGCCAAAGGGTTCGATACCTGAATGGTACCCCTATCGATTAGGTCTTACACTTGAGCATAGAAAGAGTGACATGACTCGATGTCATGGTCATACTATCTATGGTATGGATAATAGGATTGCTCATTGTATCCATGAGGCTTAGGTATATTTGGATCTAATGGTCGAATCTCGGGTAGAAGGAGATGTCCACCCTCATGTAACCTATGGAATAGGGTTGGTAAGGGTTCAGATAGTGGTGTAAGGTTACATTGTGGACCTTGTGGATGCATGCCATGAGACTACTGAGGCCTAGGTGGGGAAGGCGCATTGGTTTGGAATACTTGTTATTGTGGAATGTAAGGTGGTGGACTTGGTGCGGGTGCTAAGGTAGCAACTACCACTTGGTTGGCTTGTGGAGGCCAAGGATAATGTTGGTTGGGTGTGTTTCTATTAAAATAAAAGTTTGAACTATAGTTAGGCTTTGATCTTAACTTAATTTTTCTAGATTGGACTTTAATATCTTTGATAACCTTTGCCTATGAAATGGCTTCCTCGAAGGTGCAGCTTTGGTGAAGTTATAGAGAGGTAGAGATGTGTTTGTGGCAACTCTTGGAAAAGAGTGTCACTAGCTCAATGGTAGGGAGGCTATGGGTGAGATCATGGATGATCGCTCTCCATATAGAGACAAACTCGATGATAGGTTCATCATCAGCCTATCGTAAGGCATAGACATCTAAGAAGGTAGTCTTATTTTTTATATTAATGGAGAAGTGTTCTAAAAAGGTGTTTGCTAATTGCTCAAAGGTATAAAGGCTATGTCATGGTAGCATGTTATACCAATCTAAGGCTTGTCCTGCAAGGGAGAGGGAGAAGGTACGTAACATAAGGGGATTGCTACTATGAAGTTGGTAGCAAGCTGAGTGATAGTTACTGACATGCTCTCTGGGGTCTTCCTTACCTTTATACTTATCAAACTTTAGGATCTCAAAGTGGTAGGGGTAAGGTGGGATAGGGATGGATGGATGAACTGGCTCATTGTAGAGTTCATCGTAGGATGGTTTTTGTGGCCCGTAGCTTGTGGTGCATAGGTTTAACATCTTGAATTCATCTCGTAAGAGTTGAATTTTAGGTGTTAAGGGCATGGAGGATTGAGCTAGGGTTGGTTGAGCTTGGGAGTGTGGTGGATAGTGAGGTTGTTGTTGTTCTTCCTCATATTATGGAGGGAATTGTTCTAATTGGTCTTGGTATGATGGGTATTGAGTGGCATATGATGTAGGGGCTAGTGGGATACTAGGCTATGGAATAGATGTTTGTTGGGGGTAGTAATATTGTGATTGGGATGTGTGTTGTTGTGGCATGGGTTCCTACTGGGTAGGAGCCTACTATAATGGTTGGGTCATAGGAGGTGATGACCACGAAGGAGGAGGTGTAAAAAATGTAGCCCTAGTAGGTGAGAGTGGAGGTATCGATGCTACTGGTGCTAGGGATGGTCGAGGTAAGGTGTCAAAATATAGGACCTATCTCTATCCTAAAGGATGGGTGGTGGTGAAGCTAAACTATGTGGAATAGCCTAGGGAAGTAGGTGTATAAGCTATGGGTTTTGATCCATAGGTAGGAGGAATATTAGTGGTAGGAGCTTGGAAAGGAGGAGGAGGAGGTATCCTAAAGGTCAATGAGGGTGAGGGTATAGTAAAGGATTGGGTATTGTACACTCTAGGAACCTGAGATATAGGTGGGAATGTAATAAAAAAATAAGGGTAAGCTTCCAAAGTAGGAGCTTGGGAAGAGGAGGTGGTGCCTATGTCCACTCCCAAATGAATTTGGGTTGTTGGTTGTCATTATTGACATTGGGTGGTTTGGGTTTGGAGAGGCTTTTATGATAAGTCCTCAAACATTATGAAAAATGGTTACTGAGATGATGATGGTTGGGACTCTTGAGAAGAGTATGGGTATGATGTTTGAGGGGGTATTTGTTGTTCCTGTAGAGGAGGTTGTTGTTGCATAGTTTGGAATGTTGGCCTTTAGGTACCTATGGTAGAAGAGGAAGGGTCAAAAATCATTCCTACTATAGGGGTGAATGATGTGACCTCTAGGTGAGTGTGGTTCAAGAGGGAGGAGTCATTCTCAAAAAGGGATTGAGATAGACTCTAGAAAAAGGGGTGTGCAAAGGTAGGGGAAGTAGGTGTGATCTCCTCATCTATGGTAAAGAATGGATGAGGTTGTCCTGGCACCATGTAGATCATATGGTCATAGAATGTGGTCGGTGGATTAGGTGAGGATGGGGATGAAAGAAGTGGATAATATTCTGCAAGTGAAGTAGTGAGGGCTTCACTCAAAGTGGATGTCTCATCCTGAGGTATCATGTGTGTATACTGTAGATCAGACCCTATGAGTAAATCAGGTGTGTGTATGGCCTTCCCCTTCATGATCGAAGGAGTAGGAGGGGACTGACTAGAAGAGGTGGTAGGTGCCTCCTCTATAAGGTGTGCTTGCTCATGCGCTCTACTACGGGTGACAATAGGCATGGTAATGTGTGTCATGTCATGAAGGTTTAGAACTATGCAAGAATTAGAATCTATAGTTCTAAGTGTGTTATGTGAAGGGGTTTAGGAATAACCCTATATGGTGTGGACTCAACTGTATCTAATATATAAGTAAAGCAATGATGTGTTGTATGTAGCTAAAATAATAAAGTGACAAGTGGTGTAATATGTTGAAACTAGTTTGTGATCATGCAAACAATGGTAAACTAGAATCAGTTCTAAATGCTGAAAAGAAAAGTGTTTTGTTCATTTATGTGTGTTTTGATGTTGATACCTCCTAGGTAATATCATGGGTAGTGGAGTGAATACTCTAGAATATCAAGAATGTCATCGGTATCGAACCTCCTACAACACCCAAAGATGCATAAAATAGAACAATATCACAATGTGCGAATGGTGACCTGTATGGAAGGTGCAGTAAAATGATATCCTAAAAGGGGGGAACCCACTATGCTAAAGTGAGTTCGCTATATCCTCTCATGAGAAGAGGTGGCACTATCTGAGACCTGCTACCAGCATACCCATGCTTTCGCTTCACCCTCGAGTGGGCTTAGTCAATAACGATAGTTACCATGTCCACAAATTATGTTAGCCTTGTGGACGAAGGCATCTAATCCTATCCCACTCTAAAGGTAACTTTTGGTGATGAAATCTAGAAGCCCAATCTCAAAAGTGGGGGGTTTTTCGATGATGAAATCCATAAAACCACTCTTATGGGGATACTAGGTGTCTAGGGAGGTGAGAGCTGGTGGAGGGTACTACTCTTGCCACACCAGTCTCGAGTGATGGATTGGGGATGAAATCCAATCTCACCACTTGTTTAAAATACCACATGTGTGTGTGTGGGTTTGTATTTTTCTAACGATGTTATGTAAAATAGGAAATCTAACTAATTACCTTTTCAAATTAAATTCTAGCCCTATATGCATTTTTTGAAAGCAAAAGACTAGAATAAAATACTTTTTGTAAACAAATAATCTAATCCTAGATGCCTTTAGGAAAATAAATTGACTCTATTTTGTAAAGCATACAAACAAGCAATGTGAAAGGTGTGTGAGTAGGGGTTTATGGAACCCTAGATATTTGAAGACATGGAGAAATGTAAGAAATATTTATATGAGGATAAATTGTCAATATTACATTAAGCATGTACAAAGAAATGCAACAAGAATGATTTACCCAAAGGATTTGAGAGACAAATGTGAAAAACCCTAATGCAATATAAATAAGAGAAATCTGAGATTTATATATACAATAAGAAATTAACAATTTGCTTTAAAGAAATAAAAGAAGAGGAGAATTAGGAACCCTAATTCTCAAAAGGAAATGAAAATTTCTTTAATTTTAATGGAAATGTATGCTATGGAGGATAAAAGCAATGGAAAGCTTATGCTACATGATTAAAAAAAACTAAAATTTACAAAAATTTAAAAATTAAACTTGCTAGTATTGTGAAGTTCTGCAACTAAATAATTTCCTAACATGATGGGTATGCCAAAAAAAAAGGAAATTTACCAACTATATTGACGCTTTAATTAGTAAATTATTTTGCACCCATAAATTACAAAATAGAAATAAATTTGTGGAATACCTAGACTCTGATGCTACAGATGGTCTGGTTGACTCCTTTGTTGCTCACCCCTACAATTTTAAGGGGTTTTGAGGCTTGTAGGTTGAATTCGCTACCCGAGGGGTGAATTGAATCTGAATTCATAGGTTGGAGGGTGAATCAGATTTAGAGACCTCAAATCCCTATTCTGATGGCTTGAGGGGGTTCCTAGGGCTTTAATAGTCTCTGTATCACTCAGATTTTGTACCTACAAAACATAAAAATAGTGGATTATGTCAGATTCGTTATAAACTACTCTAACACTATCCATTGTGGGGGTCCCACCGGGCATGCTAGAATGAAATAGGTAAAAGAGAGCATTTGATCTAATAACAAGTTATAAACACAAGTTATTCAAAAATATGTATTTTATTCATGATAAGATTGCTTATGTGTTACAAATGGGGGAATTCCCATTTTTTTTTCTTTTCATAAATGTTACAATAGGCCTGATGCCTTCTCTTGGGTTCCTCAGTGTAGATGGGCTTCGTGTATAGCGTGTGCCACCATAGGTTTGTAGTTGTTGTTGTTTCCCTCCTTGCACCTATGATAAGCCTACAAAATAGGGTTAGTAGGTTTGGGGGCTTGCCTTAGTCAAGCCCCATAGTAAGAAAGACAAATCGACTCATAAAACATGATAAAAACTGAAATAAATGATGTAAAACCTCATAAAAATACCAAATGAAGCTTACCTCCAAGATTTGGGGTGATTTGGGCCCTGTAGATCCAATTCGTAGGCTGGGGGTGAATTGGTGTCAGATTTGTAGGGCGGGGGTGAATTCAGCTATGAGTATTGTTCTTTAGAAATCCTTCGATGGAGAGGTTCCTTAGGTGCTATATTACTAATGTTCAAGTTCAGATTGTTGTTTTTGTGCTTCTGTACATATTTTGGTAGAGTTTCTATACTTTGGACATAAGTGGAGAGAGAGATAGAATGAGGGTTTGGGCCCACTATTTATAAGAAAACCCAAGGTGTAGGGGGGTAGTTAGGAGAACTAGACCCTAGGGTGAAGTTCCATGGAGGTTAAGTTAGGGTTTGTGAGGTGGCATCCTCACATTCCCTTGAGGAAATATCTCATCCTCACACATGTGTGAGGAGAGATTAGGGTTAACTAGGATTAGTCAACTCTAGGTTAGATTAGGGTTAGGTTAGGGTTTCCTAAGAAATATCCTAACTAACCTAGTGCACACACATGTGGGAGGGAATAATTAGGACTAATTAGGGTTTAAGGACCTAATTAACCTTTTTAGCCCTAAAAGTGAACTTAAGTGAAGTCACTTTAAAATTAGATTTAACAATTGACTTAATTAATACTTTTGCCAATTAATAGCCCCGTGGGGGCCTCAATTAAGCATGAAGAAGTCTTGTATCACCTTAGGAGGCTGGTGGATGGTTTTCCAATGCATGGAAGGTGTTTATGATGTGATTTAGGTAGTTTATTAGGGTTTTGGACCTAAAAACTAGTGAAGTGGTGTGTGGAAGTCTACGCAATGCTACGATAATCTAGAGTGATCTACGCTAGTCTACGCATGTCTACGATAGTCTACGCATGTCTACAGTAGTCTACGCATGTCTAGGAGGATCTACAATAGTCTACATTGGTCTACGATAGCCTAGGGGTATCTAGGATTGCCTATGTAAACCTACAAGTGTCCAAAAGGATCTACAAGTACGTAGAAGTAGCTATGTGCGACTTTTAGGTGTCTATAGTACCTATGAATGCTCTTAATGTAATTCTAAAAGCATGTGCAGTGTAAACATATGAGAATTCTATATGTAATCCTATGTACATTATTTATGTAAACCTATGGGTATTCTCTATGTAAGCCTATGTGTATTCTTTATATAAGCCTATGGGAATTATCTATGTAAGCTTACAAGCATTTTATTGTGTAAGCCTAGGGCATTTAATATGTAAGCCTATGAGTAGTATTGATGTCTAAACCCTTAAAAATATCTTTTAAACCACATTTATGCTAAACCTCAATCAAGGATTTAATATATTCAATATATTGTAATTTGACCTTTAAGCTAGGTCATGTCACTTTGAGGTTTGTAATAAATTGGTATTTAGGTATCACTATAAATACCCTCCAATAATTAATATATTGTATTAATTTATGATATGAGATCATGGGGATGCTTATGTACACCTACCCCTTGTTTATTTTTCAATAACCTCTCCTATTTTATTTTGCTTGTATGCTCTCTCTATTTTGCTCTTCTGCTTTTTTGAATGTGATTTCAATTACCTCTCCTATTTTATTTTTCTTGTATACTCTCTCTATTTTGCTCTTCTGCTTTTTTGAATGTGATTGTGGTGGATATATGATTCAGAATATTTTTTTAGAAAGTGTTCTAAATTCCAACATGGTATAAAAGCCAAAATATAATGACACCATTTGATTATGCAAAAGGATTTTTGGTGTTCAAAAATTTTAAAAGCAAAATTAAGAAAAAAATATTTCTAATTTTGAACAATTTTTTTGAAGTATTTGGATTCAAAATTTTGAATTTTGGTGCCAAAAATTGCACATCATTCTCCTTTGTTCCAAATCTACTTTATTTTCTATCAGAAGGTATTATATTCTATGGTTTACAACTAAATTTACCTCTATATAGAATCTTGGATGAGTTGGTCAAGAGAAGGGTTGTTTTTTCTTTTGCACAAGTCATGAGTTGAAATATATCTGGCATTTTTTCTCTCTTAGTTGGATCACTATAGGTCACCTTGAAAAAGGAGGTCTTCATAATGGGTTCTAATATGATTGTTGACAAATGTGGCTAGTGTAGCTTTTTAAAACCTTCAAGTAAAAGGTTATGGGTTCAACTCCTTGCATTCACTTTTAAGAAATGTAGATAAATTTTCACGTCCTTTGTCGATTTGTATTTTAACTATGTCATGGTATCTCAGTCTCAGATGACACTAGTTCCCTCCTGATCAACACATCTACTCTTAAAGGTAGGATTAAGTGGAATATTTGGGATCCAGTGGTGGAGAGGTTTTAGAGGAAGCCTATTGACTGGAAAGGTGCCCTCCTCAGTCAATCAAGGAAGGCTTTGTTAGATAAAGCTACTCTTTAGAGCATTCCTATATTTTTTATCTCTCTTAAAAATACATAGAAAAATCCTGTAAAAAATTGATCACATTTATAAATTTTTTTCTCTTATAAGACTTAGAGGAAATAAATATATTCACTCTTGTCTCTTAGGATTAGGTCTATAGAAAAAAAGAAAATGAAGGGCTAGGTCTTAGGAATATGAATCAAATAAATAAAGCTCTTATGGCTAAACAAGGTTGGAGGTTGATTCGTAAGGATAATATGGGATGGGTGAATATTATATTAGCTAAATACATGAACCATAATGATAATTTCTTAGTGGATCTCCTCCCTTCTTCAAGGTCCACTTTATGGCTTAGCATTCTCAAAACAAGATCCATAATTCTTAAGGGTTCCACATGGAACCTAGGACATGGGAAAATAATAGACTTATGGGAGGATCCTTGGCTCTTGAATTTACCTCTTGCTCATTACCCAAATTTGTCAGTGGTGGAGCCTAAAACTATATTTTCCTTTGGATTAAAGGTGGTTGATTTTATTGAATACCTTAATGACAGGAAAAGGTGGAAATATTTGTTAATCCCTAACTTGAATCAAGAGAAGAAGGCTTTAAAACTCATTTTTGACAACTTGAAGTTGTAGGTCATTAATAACTTTGAAGAAGAAGATTATATCTTCTGAAAAGGTGAGAAAGATGGATATTTTTCTATGAAATATGCTTATTTCTTGGTTGAAGATAACCCCCCTTCTTGGCTCCCTAACAAAGAAGTTTGGTTGAAAGGCATCACTCCTAAGGTAAACTTTTTCGTTTGGCTTACCATCTAGAATAAGATCCTTACTTTTAGAAATATTTAAAAAAGAGGAATGTATTTTCCTAATAGATGCTATCTCTGTGGTTCCTATGATGAATCCTATAATCATTTATTTTTTTAGTGCCCCTTTTCTTTGGATGTGTTTTACTCCTTGAAATCCTTGGAAGTTTGTTGGATTACCTCGAACAACTTGTCTAATTTTTTTCATCATTAGGACCCCCCCTTCTCTACCCCTAGATTGCATGTGCTTTGGCCTTTCAGTCTGCACCACTTATTCTAGAGAATTTGAAAGTAATAATAAAATAGGGTCTTTAAGAAATCCAAAAGAGATGTGGCCTCAAAGTGTTCTAGGACTATCTTAGCTGTTGTGGAGAATGTCTCAAAACTTCACTTGGAAGCTAGTGGATACTACAGGGAGAAGGCTAAGCTAGAGGTGAAATTAGATTTTAAACCTAGAACCAGAGGTGTTGAGTAGTTAGGGTTTAGCATCAAAGCTCAAACCAAATGGGACACCCCTCCTTTTGGATGAATCAAGATTAATTTTGATGAGGCATCTAAGGGTATGTTCAAGAATGACAAAGGTGATATTATTCTAGAATTCTCAAAAAATTTGGGTTTTCAGACTAGTTACTTCATGGAGGCTAAAGCCCCTTTCCAAGGAATGACTCAATTTGAGTCTCTTGAATGTAAAAAAGTGATCATTGAAGGGGATTACTTAAACATTATTAATTCAATGAGTGGCTTTCAAACCCCTAGTTGGAGCATTGCAAATATGATTGCAAAATACAAAAAATTCATCCATTCTTTGGAGGAAGTCCAATTTATACATGTTTTTAGAGAGGGAAACAAGTCTATAAATTTCCTTGCCAATTTGGATCTACATCAAGATGAGATTTCAATTTGGAGGGGAGATTTCCTCCAAGGTCTCAGACAGTTGAGCAATGTTCATTGAGTTTCTTTATGTTCATTGCTCTTATTTATTCATGATGACTGGATTTATGAAACTTCACTTATGCTATAATATGGAGATAAACCTTATTGTAGGTTTAGGTTATCACTTTCCTAGCCTTGAAAAAGTTTCTCGAGAAACTTAATTTTTTAACAATTGATTATTTTCAAAATGGAGCCAACCCTCTTGAATTTTTGAATTCTATTTGGAGGTGGTAACATAGGTAGGTCTAGGATGGTAAAGTTAATTAGATTAATAGGTGGGTTGTCAAGTACTTTGGTGGCATGAGATGTTGTTTGAAAAGCATGTTGATCATGTGGATATTGCTTTAGAAGTCGTAATTTTAGGGGATTTTTTACACATACCACTTTCAAATAGAGTTACATTGGGTGGTAAGCCCTGCTAGAACTAAGTGTCACAACTATATCGACATAGATGCCAAAAGATATATTCACCCTTGGGAAAGCATTAAAAATAAATAAGGTAAACCCTAGAAAGTGTGGCTTAATGTAATTATCGAAAACCTCATTTTCCTTCTCAATCGACTTGCATGGGATGAAGTGGTAGGTCAGGTCATGGGGTAGAATCACGTGTATCTCAAATCATGTGATTATGTACCAAAAAATATCTCATATGTTCTTAAAGATACTCCTTAATCATTATAGAGATGGGGACCAAGCTACCAGGTAGCTTTTATTGAGAGCTATCTTTGCAAGGCCTCATTCTTTAGACCATCTTATTTTTTCTTGGTGATAATTCTAGAAGGTGAGATGGCAAATTTTTAGCACATTTGACTTTGGTTTAGCCTTTTTTGGGTTTACATTCTTTTTTAACCCATTTCTTGGGAAGGGTGATTATTATTATTAGGTTAGTCCCAATGTTGCTCACTGGATTTCAACATTGGAGTTGCTTTTGGATTTTGAGACCTAAACTATTTTTGAAGCAATGGTCTCTTATGTATATAGGTATCCATTAGGGAGCTCTTGACAATCTTTGTATCTTCTCTAGGATTTTTGGAATTAGTCCATCCTTATCATTGCTCAATTAGAGTATTCCTAGTGTGAGGTTTTGGAATATGGAAGGGGTGACAATTAAGCATAGTACCCTTAAATTAGATGAGGGGGTCAAGAATATCATAAAAAATGAGGCCTTCTCAAGTGTTTAATGAAATCTAATGGGTTTAACAGGAGGTCCAAAAGCAAATGGTTTATTCTTGGAGCAATGAGGTGTTGAGAGTTGGAGAGCTAAAATTTGAAATCTCCATCCATTTAAATGTTAAAGTTACCAGTCTCCATTGAATGGTGTTTCTCATGATAGGGAGAAGCACTCCCTTTCCAAGGAAATTAAGTATTTACTAGGTGAAGATGAAGTGTTGGTTAAAGCTCATAATGGCTTCCAGAGAAACTCCCTTAAGTCACCATGGGATAGGGTGGCCCTGGTCATAATGGAGTACTTCACGTTGGATGAGAACCAAGATATTATTATGAGTTATCATTTCATGTTCTTGAACTAGCTTCAATGCAAGAGGCTTCTGAATATTCCCTCATTTTTCAAATCTATGGAGAAGTCCATGTTGCAGGTCAAGAGAGGTGAAGCATCATACCCCATCCATTAGGGCCTAGAAAATTGATCTATGAGAATATGGTAAAATTTAGGGGTATATTGGGGGAGGTGGTTCTAGCTCTGATGGTCAACTTGGTGAAGCTTCCTGCTACCAAAGTTTTCTCTATTTTGTCACACTCCAAGTCTAACAATTATTAGGCTTATGAGGTGAACCATGCTACCCCTATATTTGTAATTGGTGAAAAGATGCCAAAAATATCAAAGGGATATGGATAAGCCTTTGAAACCCCTAAAGGAACCAATAAAAGTGAGGAAAAAACCAGGTGTTCTAAATGCATATTCACTAAATCAATTAAATCTTAGAAGACGTTGATCTATGTTGAAGATTTTGACTCAGATGAATCAACACCTCCTAGTAAGAAAGATGTTTCCTTTGGGCCAACAGGAAGAAGGAAGGTGAAAATGTTTAGACCATAGGATCCCTTGAAAAATTTGAAATATTTTTAAAAGATGACGATGGAGTTCCAAAATTCCCTTATTGGCACCCTGAATGTGTCCATTTTGTGTGCCGAAGAAATTAAAATGATGACGGGATGGGATCAATGGGATCCAAAAGTCTTAGTGATGGTTAAGGGTGGATTTGGAGAAGGTGAACCAAAATATTGAGTCCTCTTTTTCTTCTAGGCTATCTCTCAGTTTCTGTGTTGTTTGATGGTTTTTCAACTCTGTACATATCTCTCTAGTGGGAGTTTTTATATAGCCATTGGGATTTTTGTTTTGATTATTTTTAGGATCCTAGGATATTTGCTTGCTTCAGGTTCTATTTTTTCCTTTCTTTACTTTTTTGTCCAACTGTGGAAGTTGTAATTTAGTTTAGTTGTTGGTCCCACTATTTGGGATAGTTCCATTTTTTATAGTTTCAAGTTCTCCCCTAGGAATGTAGTTTCTTTTTCTTTGTAAAAGGTTCAGGGACCCTTTCAAAACCCCTTATTTCACCCAATAAAAAAACACATATACTCCTAAAGCCTTCTTTGTTAATAAGGTCATGGGTTCTATTCCCCCATGTAAAATTTTAATTGATGCAAGGTGTTGTAGGTGAGTTGGAGAAGAGAGGGCAATCCTCCAATGGAGGTCCCAGGTTCGAATCTCCACCCAACCAAAAAGCTAAATTGGGTACCCAAAATCCAATTGATAATGTTGGTGCAGGCAGGGCTGGGTGCAACCCCTGGGTGACTTTGACGGTGTAAAACCCCCTGTTCGTGGTCTCTTAGACCAAGGTGGCCCCCAAGGGGTTTTTCACTTAAAAAAAATAAAAATAAATAAATACAATAACGGTATTTTTGTTGACATTCCCATTTATTATGCCATCTACTACCTTGGTTGACACATCTCTTCTAAAAATCACTAGGTTAAACCTTGAAAAAATATTTTTTTACCTTCTTCTTAAGATCACTTAATCATATAACTTCTATATTGTGTTGCGATAATTTACTCCAATATGCTCATTAGCATGCCAATTTTTGAGCTTGTTTGCATATTAGAAGACTTGGGTTCAAATATGCTTGATGTAAACATTTTTCATGTTTTTTATAGTTTCAAAGTGTAATCTATTTTTTACATGTATATGACATGGCATAAGTTCTAGAATCAACTTTCCCATTAACATGGTGGTTGGTAAAGTCAGTTACATACTCCAAGTCTCTAGTTTAATCTTGCTCAATACCTAGTTTTGTGATGGTGGTCTAAGGGGTGTTGAATTTGAATGTCATCCTTCCTTCTCTATTACTCTTTGTCGAGATGGATCTGACATGACCACATGAAAAACATTTTGTTACATATATAAAGGAGTTAAACCAATCAATCAATGCCAATTGACAATCACATATTTTTCAAACCAACATAGTGGTAGAGGATATCTAATTAGTGCATGACAGGAAACACCATTGAAATTTAACATTTTTTTTGCTTGGAAAAAAAGGGTTGTACTCGAGTCCCCCACCTTTGAAAAATCACAACTCCTTCCTTTAGATCTTGAGAGTTTACAAACATATTTAATTCTCATCTTAATTGAGATGCTATAGCTAGATACCTACATATTTGTTCATAAAAATTCTAAATTCTTGATATTTCTTTTTTGGATCTTCAATTTTATTTGTAAATACACATATTCAACATCCTTCTTGAAATTTTCCAATCTTGTTCATCCATACATCCAAGTGAAATACTGATTAGTGGTGGTATTTGATGATGCCAAGTTGCCATTATGTCACTTGAATATCCATAACTGCTATGTCGACTCCATGCTTCTACTATGATATTTCAAATGATTGGTCCTATAGTTCCTTGATGTTATACCTCTTTGAAATTTAGAATCACTATTATTGTTTTCAAACACTATCATACTTGATACGTTTTAGACTCCATGTAGATACATAATATTGATGCCTTAAGACATGCCTCCAAGATTATTTTTGCTCAAGGTGGTTTGGGTGGGGATATGCTACAACCTTAACCTAACATTATTTTTCCTTTGATTCTTTAGAAATTTGTTTCTTTATTTTAAAATCTTCTTCACAATATTCTCTCTTGTGCCCTTCTTTTGGTGCATCCTTGTGCAATTCTAATAGAGCTTCCTAGGACTTTATTGTTGCTTCTTCCATGGAATCTATTATTGTTGCTACTATAATTTCAAATTTTGAGTCTTTTATTAGTTCTTCAAATTGTTTCCCTACCATAACTACTTCTTGCTTCTCCTTGGATCTTTACTTAAGATTTTCCTATATTGCAACCATGAACTTGCACATTATCATTTGTATATTTTCATTCTATTATGTCCTCTTTATTCATTTATTTTAGTTCCCTCTATAGAATTTTTATTTCTTATTCATATCCTTTTATGGAATGCAAGCTCCAGTTCATCCAAAGTGTAGGTATAATTCATTTTCTTAGCAAAACTTATACACCAGATATAAGCTTCCTCTCTTAAAATTTTGCAAAGGTGGCATGGCCAAAAATGGTTACTAAAATATAGAGATCTAAACTTCATACACCATTCTCAAATATCAATGTCATCCTTTCAAGTGAAAATTGGCAACTCTATGACCTTAATCCAAAATAATTTCCCAAAGAAACTAGGGTTTTGGGAAAAACTATGGTTGAAGATAATACCCCTTCCGAGCTACCTAACAAAATTTTTTTGTTGAAAGGCCTCACTCCTAAGATAAAATTTTTATTTTGGCTTGCCATATAGAATAAGATCCTTACTTTTGAAAATATTCAAAAAAGAGGAATGCATTTCCCTAATAGATGATATCTTTGTGGTTCCTATGTTGAATCTTCGAATCATTTATTTTTTCAGTGCCCCTTTTCTTTGGATGTGTTTTACTCCTTGAAATCCTTGGAGGTTTGTTGGATTACCCTGAACAACTTGTCTGAATTTTTGTGATCATTGGGACCCCCCCTTATCTACCCCTAGATTACGCATGCTTTGGTCTTTCAGCCTGCCCCACTTATTCTAGAGAATTTGGAAGGAAAGAAAAAATAGGGTTTTTAAGAAATATAAAAGAGATGTTGCATAGCTATTGTGGAGAATGAATCAAACCTTCACTTGGAATATAGTGGATACTATAGGGAGAAGGCTAATATAGAGGTGGAACTAGATTTTCAACCAAGAACTAGAGGTGTTGAGCAGTTAGAGTTTAGCATCAGAGCTTAAACCAAATGGAAACCCCTTAAATTTGATGGGACATCTAAAGGAAATTTGAGAAAAGTTGGAGCTGGGGGCATGTTCAAGAATGAAAAATGTGAGATTATTCTAAAATTATCCAAAAATTTGGGTGTTCAGACCAGTCACTTCATGGAGGCTAGAGCCCTTTTCCAAGGAATGACTCAATTTGAGTCTCTTGAATGTAAAAAAGTGATCATTGAAGGAGATTACTTAAAAAATATTAATTCAATGAATGGATTTAAAACCCCTAGTTGGAGCATTGCAAATATGATTGTAAAATCTAAAAAAATCATCCATTATTTGGAGGAAGTCCAATTTAAACATTTTTTTAGAGAGGGAAACAAGTCTGCGGATTTCCTTGCCAATTTGGGTCTACATCAAGATGATATTTCAATTTGGAGGGGAGATTTCCTCTAAGGTCTCAGAAAGTTGAGCAATGTTCATTGAGTTTCTTTGTATTCATTGCTCTTCTTTGTTAATGATGACTAACTTTATGAAACTTCACTTATGCTAAATATGGAGATAGACCTTATTGTAGGTTTAGGTTCTCACTTTCCTAGCCCTTGGAAAAGTTTCTCGAGAAACTTAATTTTTTTTAAAATTGATTCTTTTCAAAATGGAGCCAACCCTCTTGAATTTTGGAACCATCTTTGGAGGTGGCAACATAGGTAGGTCCATGATGGTAACATTAATTAAATTAAAATGTGGGTTGTCAAGTCCTTTGGTGGCATGAGATCTTGTTCGAAAAGCATGTTGACCATGTGGATATTGCTTTAGAGGTCATAATTTTAGGAGATTTTTTACACATACCACTTTCAAATAGAGTTACATTGGGTGGTAAGCCCTGATAGAACTAAGTGTCACAAATATATCAAAATAGATGCCAAAAGAGGGATTCATCCTTGGGAAAGCCTTAAAAAGAAATAAGGTAAACTCGAGCAAGTGTGGCTCAATGTGATTAGCAAAAACCTCCTTTTCCTTCTCAATCGACTTGCATGGGATGAAGTGGTAGGTCAGGTCATGGGGTGGCATCGCGTGTATCTCAAATCATATGATTATGTACCAAAAAATCTCTCATATGTTCTCAAAGATACTCCTTAATCATTATAGAGATGGGGACCAAGCTACCAGGTAGCTTTTATTAAGGGCTATATTTTCAAGGCCTCATTATTTGGACCATATTATTTTTTCTTGGTGATAATTATAGAAGGTGAGATGACAAATTTTTAGCACATTTGACTTTGGTTTAGCATTTTTTGGGTTTACATTCTTTTTTAACCCATTGCTTGGAAAGGGTGATGTCCATTATTAGATTAGTCCCAATGTTGCTCACTGGGTTTCATCATTGGAGTTGCTTTTGGATTTTGAGACCTAAAATATTTTTGAAGCAATGGTCTCTTATGTATATAGGTATCCATTAGGGAGCTCATGATAATCTTTGTATCTTCTTTGGAATTTTTGGATTTAGTCCATCCTTATTGTTGCTCAATTGGAGTATTCCTAGTGTGAGGTTTTGGAATATGGAAGGGGTGACAATTAAGCATAGTACCCTTAACTTATATGAGGGGGTCAATAATATCATAAAAAATGAGGCCTTCTCAAGTGTTTAATGAAATCTAATGGGTTTGACAGGGAGGTATAGAAGCAAATGGCTTATTCTTGGAGCAACGTGGTGTTGAGAGTTGGAGATCTAGAATTTGAAATCTCCATCCATTTAAATGTTAAAGTTACTAGTATCCCATTGAATGGTGTTTCTCATAATAGGGAGAAGCACTCCCTTTCCAAGGAAATTAAGTATTTACTAGGTGAAGATGAAGTGTTGGTTAAAGTTCAGAATGGATACCAGATAAACTCTCTTAAGTCACCATGGGATAGGGTGGCCCTGGTCATAATGGAGTACTTCACGTTGGATGAGAACCAAGATATTATTATGAGTTATCATTTCATGTTCTTGAACTAGCTTCAACGCAAGAGGCTTCTGAATATTCCCTCCTTTTTCAAATCTATGGAGAAGTCCATGTTGTAGGTCAAGAGAGGTGAAGCGCCAGACCCCATCCACCAGGGCCTAGAAAATTGATCTATGAGAATATGGTAAAATTTAGGGGTATATTAGGGGAGGTGGTTCTAGCTCTGATGGTCAACCTGGTGAAGCTTCCTACTTCCAAAGTTTTATCTATTTTGTCACACTCCAAGTCCAACAATTCTTAGGCTTATGAGGTGAACCATGCTACCCCTATATTTGTAATTGATGAAAATATGCCAATTATATCAAAGGGATATGGATAAGCCTTTGAAACCCCTAAAGGAAACAATAAAAGTGAGGAAAAAACTAGGTGTTCTAAATGCATATTTACTAAATTAATTAAAGTTGAGAAGACGTCGCTCTATTTTGAAGATTTTAACTCAGATGAATCAACCCCTCCTAGTAAGAAAGATGTTTCATTTGGGACAACACGCATAAGGAAGGTGAAAATGTTTAGACCATAGGATCCCTTGAAAAAAATGAAATCTTTTTAAAATATGATGATGGAGTTCCAAAATTCCCTTATTGGCACCCTGAATGTGGCCATTTTGTGTGCCGAAGAAATTAAAATGATGATGGGATGGGATCAATGGGATTCAAAATTCTTGGTGATGGTTAAGGGTGTATTTGGAGAAGGTGAACCAAAATATTGAGTCCTCTTTTTCTTCTGGGCTATCTCTTAGTTTCTGTGTTGTTTGATGGTTTTTCAACTCTGTACATATCCCTCTGGTGGGAGTTGTTATATATCCATTGGGCTTTTTGTTTTTATTATTTTTAGGATCCTAGGATCTTTGCTTGCTTCAGGTTTTCTTTTTTTTCTCTCTTGAACTTTTTTTCCTATTGTGAAAGTTGTAATTTTATTTGGTTTCTGGTCCCACCATTTGGGATAGTTCCATTTTTTGTAGTCTTCAAGTTCTCCCCTAGGAATGCAGTTTCTTTTTCTTTGTAAAAGGTTCAGGGAATCTTTCAAAACCTCTTCTTTCACTCAATAAAAAAAACACATATAATCCTAAAGCCTTCTTTGTGAATAAGGTCATGGGTTATATTCCCCCATGTAAAAATTTAATTGATGCAAGGTTATCCAAGTCATAAATGCAATAACGGTCTTTTTGTTGACATTCCCATTTATTATGTCATCTACTACCTTGGCCAACACATCTCTTCTAAAAATAACTAGGTTAAACCTTGAAAAAATATTTTTTTTACCTTCTTCTTAAGATCACTTAATCATATCACTTCTATATTGTGTTGTGATCATTAACTCCAATAGGCTCATTACCATGCCAATTTTTGAGCTTGTTTGCATATTGGAATACTTGGGTTCAAATATGCTTGGTGTTCATATTTTTTATAGTTTCAAAGTGTGATCTCTCTTTCCATGTGTATGACATGGCAAAAGTTCTAGAATCAACTTGCCCATTAGCATGGTGGTTGGGAAAGTCAGTTACATACTCCAAGTCTCTAGTTTAATCCTACTCAATGCCTAGTTTTGGGATGGTGGTCTAAGGGGTGTTGAATTTGAATGTCATATTTCCTTCTCTATTAATATTTTTCGAGATAGATCTGACATGACCACATGAAAAACCCTTTGTTACATATAAAAAGGAGTTAAACCAATAAATCAATGCCAACTGAAAATAACATATTTGTCAAACCAACATAGTGGTAGAGGATATCCAATTAGTGCATGACAGGTAACACCATTAAAATTTAACATTTTTTTTTACTTGGGAAAAAGGGGTTGTACTCGAGTCCCCCACCCTTGAAAAATAACAACTCCATCCTTTAGATATTTAGAGTTTACAAACATATTTAATTCTCATCTTAATTGAGATGCTATAGCTATATACCTACATCTTTGTTCAT
Organism: Wollemia nobilis; assembly: GCA_028583015.1. NCBI lineage: Eukaryota > Viridiplantae > Streptophyta > Pinopsida > Araucariales > Araucariaceae > Wollemia > Wollemia nobilis. The sequence continues at coordinate 1,909,729 of JAQPPZ010015344.1, forward strand.
AAAAAAATTAATTTTTTGATATTCCTTTTTTGGATCTTCAATTTTATTTGTAAATACACATATTCAACATCCTTTTTGAAATTTTCCAATATTGTTCATTCATCCATCCAAGTGAAATACTGATTAGTGGTGGTCTTTGATGATGCCAAGTTGTCATTATGTCACTTGAATATCCATAACTGCTATGTTGAATCCATGCTTCTCCTGCTCTACTCTGATATTTCAAATGTTTGGTCCTATTGTTCCTTGATGTTATACCTCTTTGAAATTTAGAATCACTATTATTTTTTTTCAAACACTATCATACTTGATACCTTTTAGACTCCATGTAGATCCATAATATTGATGCCTTAAGACATGCCTCCAAGATTATTTTTGTGCAAGGTGGTCTGGGTGGGGATATGCTACAACCTTAACCTAACATTATTTTTCCTTTGATTCTTCAGCATTTTGTTTCTTTATTTTAAAATCTTCTTCACAATCTTATCTCTTCTGCCCTTCTTTTGGTGCATCCTTGTGCACTTCTAATAGAGCTTCCTAGGACTTTGTTGTTGCTACTATAATTTCAACTTTTGAGTCTTTTATTGGTTCTTCAAATTGTTTCTCTATAATAACTGCTTCTTGCTTCTCCTTGGATATTTACTTCTTAATCTTTTCATATAATGCAACCATGAACTTGCACATTATCATTTGTATATTTTACTTCTATTATGTCCTCTTTATTCATTTATTTTAGTTCCCTCTATAGCATTTTTATTTATTCTTCATATCCTTTGATGGAATGCAAGCTCCAGTTCATCCCAAGTGTATCTATAATTCATTTTCTTAGCAAAAATTATACACTAGATAGAAGTTTCTTCTCTTAAAATTTTGCAAAGGTGGCATGGCCAAAAATGGTTACTAAAATATAGAGATATAAACTTCATCCACCATTCTCAAACATCAATGTCATCCTTTCAAGTGAAAATTGGCAACTCTATGACCTCAACCCAAAATAATTTTCCAAAGCAACTAGGATTTTGGGAAAAACTATGGTTGAAGATAATCCCCCTTCCTAGCTCCCTAAAAAAAAGTTTGGTTGAAAGGCCTAACTCCTAAGGTAAACTTTTTATTTTGGCTTACCATCTAGAATAAGATCCTTACTTTTGAAAATATTCAAAAAAGAGGAATGCATTTCCCTAATAGATGCTATCTCTGTGGTTCCTATGTTGAATCTTCTAATCATTTGTTTTTTCAATGCCCCTTTTCTTTAGATGTGTTTTACTCCTTGAAATCCTTGGAGGTTTGTTGGATTACCCCGAACAACTTGTCCGATTTTTGTGATCATTGGGACCCCCCCTTATCTACCCCTATATTGTGTGTGCTTTGGTATTTCAGCCTACCCCACTTATTCTAGAGAATTTGGAAGGAAATAAAAAGTAGGGTATTTAAGAAATCCAAAAGAGATGTTGCCTCAATGTGTTCTAGGAATATCTTAGCTATTGTGGAGAATGTCTCAAACCTTCACTTGGAATCTAGTGGATACTATGGGGGGAAGGCTAATCTAGAGGTGAAACTAGATTTTCAACCTAGAACCAGAGGTGTTGAGCAGTTAGAGTTTAGTATAAAAGCTTAAACCAAATGGGACCCCCCTTAACTTTGATGGGGCGTCTAAAGGAAATCCTAGAAAATTTGGAGCTGGGGGCATGTTCAAGAATGACAAAGGTGAGATTATTTTAGTATTCTCAAAAAAATTGGGTGTTCAAACTAGTCACTTCATGGAGGCTAGATCCCTTTTCCAAGGAATGAATCAATTTGAGTCTCTTGAATGTAAAAAAGTGATCATTGAAGGGGATTACTTAAAACAAAATTTATTCAATGAGTGGATTTCAAATCCCTAGTTGGAGCATTGCAAATATGATTGCAAAATCCAAAAAAATCATCCATTCTTTGGAGGAAGTCCAATTTAAACATGTTTTTAGAGAGGGAAACAAGTCTCCAAATTTCCTTGCCAATTTGGGTCTACATCAAGACGAGATTTCAATTTGGAGGGGATATTTCCTCCAAGGTCTCAGACAGTTGAGCAATGTTCATTGAGTTTCTTTGTATTCATTGCTCTTATTTATTCATGATTACTGGATTTATGAAACTTCACTTAAGCTATAATATGGAGATAGACCTTATTGTAGGTTTAGGTTCTCACTTTCCTAGCCCTTGGAAAAGTTTCTCGAGAAACTTAATTTTTTTTAAAATTGATTCTTTTCAAAATGGAGCCAAACCTCTTGAATTTTGGAACCCTCTTTGGAGGTGGAAACATATGTAGGTCCAAGATGGTAAAGTTAATTAGATTAATAGGTGGGTTGTCAAGTACTTTGGTGGCATGAGGTCTTGTTCAAAAAGCATGTTGATCATGTGGATATTGCTTTAGAGGTCATAATTTCAAGGGATTTTTTAAACATACCATTTTCAAATAGAGTTACATTGGGTGGTAAGCCCTACTAGAACTAAGTGTCACAACTATATCGACACATATGCCAAAAGAGGGATTCACCCTTGGGAAAGCCTTAAAAAGAAAGAAGGTAAACCCTAGCAAGTGTGGCTCAATGTGATTAGCAAAAACCTCCTTTTCCTTCTCAATCGACTTGCATGGGATGAAGTGGTAGGTCAGATCATGGGGTGGCATCACATGTATCTCAAATCATGTGATTATGTACCAAAAAATCTCTCATATGTTCTCAAATATACTCCTTAATCATTATAGAGATGGGGACCAAGCTACCAGGTAGCTTTTATTGAGGGCTATCTTTTCAAGGCCTCATTCTTTGGACCATATTATTTTTTCTTGGTGATAATTATAGAAGGTGAGATGAAATTTTTTTAGCACATTTGACTTTGGTTTAGCCTTTTTTGGGTTTACATTCTTTTTTAACCCATTTCTTGGAAAGGGTGAGGTCCATTATTAGATTATTCCCAATTTTGCTCACTGGGTTTCATCATTGGAGTTGCTTTTGGATTTTTAGACCTAAACTATTTTTGAAGCAATGGTCTCTTATGTATATAGGTATCCATTAGGTAGCTCCTGACAATCTTTGTATCTTCTCTAGGATTTTTGGAATTAGTACATCCTTATCATTGCTCAATTAAAGTATTCCTAGTGTGAGGTTTTGGAATATGGAAGGGGTGACAATTAAGCCTAGTAACCTTAAATTAGATGAGGGGGTCAAGAAGATCATAAAAAAGGAGACCTTCTCAAGTGTTTAATGAAATATAATGGGTTTGACAGGGAGGTATGGAAGCAAATGACTTATTCTTAGGGGAACGGGTTGGTGAGAGATGGAGAGCTAAAATTTGAAATCTTTATCCCTTTAAATGTTAAATTAACTAGTCTCCCATTGAATGGTGTTTTTCATAATAGGGAACATTCCATTTCCAAGGAAATTAAGTATTTTCTAGGTGAAGATGAAGTGTTGGTTAAAGTTCAAAATTGCTACCAGAGAAACTCCCTTAAGTCACCATGGAATAGGGTGGCCCTGGTCATAATGGAGTACTTCACATTAGATGAGAACCAAGATAATATGAGGAATTACCATTTTGTGTTCTTGAACTATCTTTAATGCAAGAGGCTTCTAAATATTCCCTCCTTCCTTTTCAAGTCTATGGAGAAGTCCATGCTGCAAGTCAAGAGAGGTGAAGCATCAGACCCCATCCACCAGGTTTCGGAAAATTTGATCTATGAGCATATGGTAAAATTTAGGGGTATATTGGAGGAAGTGGTTCTAGCTCTGATGGTGAACCTAGTGAAGCTCATTGCTACCAAAGTATTCTCTATTTTGTTATACTCCAAGTCCAGCAATTGTTAGGCTTATGAGGTGAACCCTACTACCCCTATATTCGTAATTGGTAAAAATATGCCAAAAATATCGAAGGGATAGGGAAAAGCCTTTGAAACCCCTGAAGGAACCAATAAAAGTGAGGAAAAAACCTGGTATTTTTTGGCAATCAAACCGACCTAGATACAAGTTTTCTAAGTCTATAATGCCCTAGGCCTGCTACCAAGCATTGAATGCCTGAAGGGAAGGAATGTCCTCTGTAGCAATCTCCAGTAGGGCTGGTTCCAAAAATAAAAAAATGGTGGATTGGAGATAAGGGATAGAAATATAATTAAAGAGATGATAAATTATGAAAATAAATGGTAAATGGCCAAACTCCAGAGATTTGGGGTGATGGACCGAAAGCACGATAGACAACTTATATATTTAAACCAACAACAATAAAAATAATGACTTGTAACAAAAAATAGTATAAAATCCTCAGAACTTATGTAAACTCTAGCAAGAATTCCAGAGACCAGTATTCTATCAACAAAAAAATACAGAAAACAAAATTAAACTGTAGAATTGAGACACTAGTTTAATAGAAATCACAGAATAGAAGTCATACACAAAGATTGAGAACTCAAACCGTAGCCATAAGCCTTTATTTTGGGAGCAGATTTCAAGTACACAACAACTTTTCTAGCAAAATTTATCCATGTATAACCACCAAAAAGGCTCACACCCAATGTATCCTATTGCAAGAATTGACAAAAAAAATACAAAATGCATACAAGAACAAGAAATTGACAATGAAATGATCAATAAAAGATGCTTTATTCCATTATATTTCGATGCCAAACTCAAATTACAAGTACATCCCTCTTAGGGATAATCATCTTGATACAATTGTTACAATAGGATGTATTTTTATTTCCCTCTCAAGGGTAGGTGTGATTTCAAAGTGCCCTTTAGGATGACACGAACTGCTCTAGGGTGGAGTAGACCCTCTTCTTCGCGTTGAGGAAGGAAATGGATGGTTGTAGCTCCTTTAAAACCTATTTCCTACGATCAAGAAACAACACAAGAATGTCAAAAGCATAGGAAGCCTCTCATGATGAGGCCCTTTAAAGACAAATAGCATGAGAATAGCATAATGACATAAAATCAAGAAAATGCATAAACTATGCTAAACATGTGCAAATCCTATCAAGATTGATGGAAATATATGAACAAGAAATACAACTATCAATCTATGGAATCAATTACTTGAAATGAAGCACTATAACATGAAAAGAAGCCATTAATGTCTAAACTACTATAATGAGAACAAGTTAGTAAAAACACTAATTATGTTGGTCAGAAGTCTCTAAAATCCTAACTAAACCATTAAAATGCTAAATGTGATCTAATTAAGCATACTGGAAATGAAATAGTAAGGAGATCTGTCACCTATTGCAAACCGCAGCTCTGATGAGCGGTCTGCACTGTAAACCATGGTTGAAAGCCGTGGTGAGCAACCAAGTGGTTTGCCCTCCAAATTCAAGGGTTGTGGGCTTGACCTCCTTGTCCAATTGATGTTCAAGGGTCACCTTTGGTGTCCTCTGACAAGTTTGGTGGTTGAATCGTTGAATAGGGCCTCTGTTTGCCCAAATTAGCATTTCTTGGCTCTCCTAGGTCCTTAGGGCATCCATGGCCTAATTCATCATGATGCTTGACAAATTGACAATGGGGATGGCAACAAGGCTCTCTCTATGCACTCAAGTGAGTCCACAATTTGATAGGGCTTCGCTGCTTTGATCTCCAAATGCACTCTCTCATAGTTTGCCCTAATTCTCAAGGGTACTTATAGGATGTCCCAGGGCTAGGGGTGGCTTCATGGAGAAGCCAAGATCAAGAAGGGGTGGTTAGGACAGTTGGATTGGAAGCTTCCATCCTCTAACCACCTTCTTCTAGAACAAATGGCCGTTCAAACTGATTTGGCTCGGATGAAGGCCAACTGAACTTCAATTAAGACCATAGGTTACAACTATGGTCCAGACTATAAACCGTAGGTCTTAGCCATGGTTCAGCCTGTAGACCATAGGTCTAGGCTACGGTTCAGACTGATTAGGCCAAGGAGCCCAAATTGAGTGGTTAGAACCACTGCTCTATCTTGGAGTCTATCCAAGATCTTCCATATGGTCTTGTAGCATGTCCATATGAGTAGTCGCCATCGACATGATGCATTTTAGGTGTCTACAGATGCCCCTTTTGAGATGCATTGTGAGATCGAACAATGCTGAGAAAAAATAGACCTCCTAAAATGATGTCGAAGGTTCTATGATGATCATTAGTCGGATCAACATTAGATGCCCTAGGTCCTGCAAAAGGATGCGCATCCTGGAATCATTGCTTCCAACTCTTTGGAGGCTTAAACTTGAAAGAGTTTGCACTCGTCATCAGACATTCGAGTAGCTTTGGTGCTACAATAGGAGTTAGGCCTATATAACCAAAAGGATGAGAGTTACAAACTAATTATCATATTTTCTATTTTCCCCAAGCAAAGGGGTAAGCTTATGATAGTTGTTGACAATGATTCACAAGGACGAACACAATTTTGACAAGATCAAGGGATCTACGATCTCAGGGATCTTCTGCTGATTTTGATTATGATTTGATATTATGACTACCCCCTCAAGCGATGAGTCGATGAGGGTAATGACAATGTATGAAGCGACGAGGTCGCTTGACCACAATGAATGATCTGAACAAATTTAGATTTGAGCATTTTAATGCCTTGGCTAGGCCTAGTTCAGCTTCTGATTGCAACTATTAATAGTATTTGCACATTTCTATCCCATGGAGCAGTCGGGCTGCAATAGCCATCTTAGGGAATCAAAATGATACAAATCCAATTAGATTTGTGTTGAATCAAGTTATCGATGATTTTCTGAAAAGATGTCATAGGAGAAATGACATGAAACGCCTCATTCCCGTGGAGCAGTCCGACCTCGAAGGCCTTCTTAGGGATTGAAAAGAAGCATATCAGATCAACGATGACAATTTTTGCCCCAAATGTCCTTATGGTAATTTACTCATCTTGTCAGATTGCATGGATCGCAAGTCATTGCAACCGCCAAGTGTATAGGGTAAATTACTGAATACGAGGTGCATTTGGTTTTTAATTATTTGATTTTTTTGTTAATTTTGATTTATTGATCGATCCTGGTGCTTTGAACATCACCAAATTTGCAATATTGATTGCTCTTTTTGAAATTTGATCCATTAGGAGTCATTAATTTATCATTTTAGACCTTCCCACGGTGGGGTTTGAGTGCATTTATTGCTAGTTGCAAACCATGAGTACGGTCTACGATTGAAGTTTTCAAATTTTGGGAACCGTAGGTTGGACCCATGAGAGAAAACCCTAATTCCGGGACCGCAGGTGTCAGCTGCGGTCCACCAAAATTAGGAGGACCTATAAGTAGCCTTTCCCATTTGAAATTTTCATTATTTTCTTGAAAGTAACTACAATTGTGAGAGCTCTGAGAGGTAGAAGACATTCCTTGATCCAGAACGCTACCTAAAACTTGACCAAACCTCACACCTATACCTCGATGGTGGATCTTGGACAACCATCGACTAGCAGAGGCCATGGAGCGGGCAAGGTAACTCAAAATCGAGTCCTCGCAATCAATACCAACTAAAATAAACCACATTAATTAATGGGTTAATGAATTTCATTAAACAGTTGGTAATGAACCTCACATTAGATTAGGTTAGATTAGTTTTTAATTTTTTTGGTCAGCGAGGCTAGGAAGGGACCCAAAATGGGTATCCTTCCTAGACCGCAGCTGGCAGCTGCGGTTCCCAATTGTCAGATTGGGGACCGCAGCTATCAGCTGCGGTTGGAATTCAAATTCCAATGGTCAAATTTTGACCGCATGCGGACCGCAGGGTTGACCCGCGGTTCGTTGACTTTAGAAAAAAATTATCAAATTTTTAATTTTTCTAAGGTTTAATAGGCAATTAATATCATTTAATGCAATTCTGACTTGCCTAATTGATTTTTTTGATTTTTATGAATGCTTTGTGACATGTTTTTGTCTTTTTATCAGTTTTTAAATGTTTTTGACATTTTTAAGGTCATTTTTTATCTATTTTTGCTTGTTTTTAGTTAGATTTTCTCTTATACAATGCTTTTATTTTAGAGGTTGACCTCTAGAGCTCACGAGCCAGACCTTCTAAAGACTCTCCATAGACAGCTCACTCCTAGAGAGTGGACGTGGTTTGGAGCTGTCGGCTTTGGCTACATTCTAGATCTACCCACTATTAGGGTAGATCAGGCCTATTTGACTACGTTGGCCCGATGTTGGAATGCATGGACCAACACCTTTCACCTGCCCATGGGTGAGATGACCATCACTCTCGAGGACGTCTATCGGATCTTTAGGATCCCTATTGATGGTGAGGCCATCACCTCTTCCTCCTCCCAGAGCAAGGGGCCTGTCTTTGATGCTATCTTCGATGACCGAAGCCAGGAGGCTCAGCGCATGATTGACCACGGAGGAGTCCACATCGGATATTGGTAGGGTCAGCGCATCTTCTCTGTGAGAGAGGTGATATTCATGCACCTGGTGGTGTAGATTGTTCTTCTAGACTCCTCGGGTGTGAGGATTCCCTAGAACCTCCTGGCCAGTGTCAGGAGAGTTACTCAGAGCTCCACTACTCAGCCACTGCTCCTAGCTTGGGGGAGCACCTTATTATGCCAGCTCTACTAGGAGCTGTACCAGATCACTAGCTGGAGCCATCGTGGCATCAGTTGCAGCCTACTACTATAGATCTGGGGTTGGCAGCATATCAGGATCGAGCATCCTGTAGATCTACCCCTTGACATTACTATGATTGATGATCAACATCAGTGCTACATTGCATGCTGGCCTTGAGAGGAGGAGGGATTCTGGAGTAGGACCCATGCTGGTGATGTCGATCATTACATTGCATGATTTGCAGTGCTCGGGCTAGATGACATTGAGTGGCGCTCCTACATGGATTGCCCAGACTGGCTAGAGGCAGGCGAGCGACTACGATAGGCTCACCAAGATAGGTGGCTACTCGACCGTAAGGTCGAGGTTAGGGAGTACCAGTTCTACTCTCGCATCCTATGATAGTTCGGCCTAGTGTAGGACATCCTAGAGATTCCTTTTGTATATAGGCATCTAGTCTTGGAGATGCACCTACCATGGATTCAACCTACAACACTTGGAGATGAGGCTGATGATTTCTAGGAGTCTAGGGATGACAGGGCTAGGACCACCCCGCATATGACACATGGTGGTCCCTACTACAGTGGTAGGGATCAGGGCCTCTAGGTAGGGTGGATGACCAGGCAGAGGTAGAGGTCGATCCAGACGGGCGTAGGGTGCACCAGTGGACTGAGGGTGGATGGGGCGTAGAGGCCACCGTAGAGGAGGCTCCATAGGTAGAGGCTAAGGAGGAGGCTGAGGGATCCGAGGAGGGTGAGGCACCTCCTGATAATGAGGTAGGACAACTCCTAGCTCAGATCACTGACTTGCAGAGTTAGGTTGGGAGGCTACAGACTCAGTAGTTGTAGCGGGATACTTCTATCACCCTTCTAGAGGCAAAGCTAGCTCACAGGGATAGGTAGCTAGCTGAGGCTCAAGAGTAGATCATGGGTCTCACAGCATGGGCTACAGTGGTAGAGACTCAGGTCCATGATCTCACTAGTGCACGTGATGTGGCACTGGCGCAACGGGGTGAGGCTATCATAGAGCGAGACTTGCTCAGGGTACATAGAGGGGGATCCTTCATCCTCCCAAGCTATTATGGGACCTCCAGCTGCACCATTATCATTGTTACCAGGTGGTCGTGACCCGATGGCAGAGATTCGACGCTTATAGGACCAGTTGGTGGATGCCAATGCTAGGCATACATCCAGGGTAGCTCGAGTGGACCAACTGGAGGGTCACATCAGGTTGATAGGTGGGGAGGTCCCAGAGGATTCACATGCTATGGGGTCTCAGAGGACCAGGTCTAGGTCTATAGGGTAGTCCACAATGAGCTCCAGCCAGCGGACTCATAGGACCGAGAGGACACATAGGTCCTCTAGCACACATGGAGGTAGCTCCCATACCAGGACCAGAGAGATCGGTCAGTCTTCTATGACCTCTAGTCACAGGTCTCGCCGCATAGACATACCAGTATCCCATGTACTAGGCCTCTTTGGGTTAGGTGGCACACAGGGCCCTCAATAGGGCACACAATAGGCACTAGAGCCGACTACAGAGTAGGCTCTAGAGCACAGGGCTGAGGGAGGTGGTGAGAGCTCCAGTTCAGGAGGAGCAGGCCAGAGCTAGGGCTCTATCAGATCCAGGCTATATTTTTGCATATGTATCATTTTTGGTGTAAGGTCTAGGACCTACACGATTGTAGCCTGTGGGTATTTTGTACTCTTGATGTACTCTTTTGGACACATATATATATATGATTTGATCATTTATGGCTCATTATGTGTACTTGTGTATTTTTAATTTTATGTTTATGTGATGCACATGGATGCAATGCTTATGTTAATTTGATGCTATATGATGTGATGTATGGATGACATGCACTAGATAGCTATTTAATTTATGATGATGATGATATGCAGTGATCTAGATGCTTAGATGTGCTATATATGATGGATGCATATGGATGCGATGTTTACTTAAATGCATATTTGATTTTGCTTTATTGCATGCATTTAATTTATGACGATGTCACGATATGCTAATGCAATGTATGTAATGCATTATTTACATGATGGTAATCTAATGTAAATGAACTTGTATGCTTTAATCACTTAAAACATAAGGAATGAATGCAATATGTGTTTATAAATCTAATGGACGACACCACAAAATGTATAAAAATCATGAATGTAATTGAAAAATCCTCAAAATAAGAATTTAATCAATTAATCACCCATATATGAAATGCAATGATATGCGATGTTATGATGCGAATGATATAATGTGTCATTCTATTTTCTTTTGCAAGTTTGAAAAATATGCACAATATAGTCAGTGGCCATCTAAATATTATTTCTAATATCCATCTGGTATCTATCCTATATCTTTGATTGTGCTTTATATAATGATGTATCATGGACTCGATACTTTGCAGTTTGATGATTTTATATGGTTTGCGATATTTGGTATTTTGTTGCTATTAGAGATATTTTTGAGGTTTTCCATGAGACTCAAACACCCTAGTAGACTTATCAAAAGTTGCATACTAACCACACTAGACTTTTGAAGTGCAAGGCTTTTGCTAGGATAGGCCCTAACTATTCATTATCCCTGTGTGTGCACATGAGTATATTAAGATAAGACACGAGCATTCCCCGATGTCAGGCGGGATTCTTTCAGCCCATTGCTAAGATAGGGGTTCCACAAATGTCTTATCCAATCCCAAGTTTAGATTTTAGTTGGACTAAGCCACTAGGCAATGCAGGACACCTAAAGCTAGCTCTTCCACATTCAAACATTGGTCTGCACACAAAAAAATGCAAGTGTATCAGACATATCATCATGCGTAAGGTATAGTAGTGCCGACAATTCTAGGGATTCAGGCTCCTTCCTTTCTATCCTTCAATTTTTGGGATACTTGCTCATATGTGGTGAAGCAAGGGAGTCGATTCCATATTGACTCTAAACTGTCTCTGGATCTTCATTTGATCTCTCTTCGAACTGGATTTCTGATCTTCATTTGATCTCCACTCGAACTTTGATTTATGATCTTCATTTGATCTTCACTTTGAACTTGATTTGAGCCTATTTTTTGATCTTCATTTGATCTTCACTTTTTGGCATTTACATGTGATAATTTTCTTCAGAAACTTTCCTTTGGGGGATTTACTTTGGGAAACTATTTTTGGTATATCGATTGAGGATATCGATCTTATGATATCAATATGGGATATCAATCTGGGAAGTCGATCTATGATATCGATCTAGGGTATCAATCTTGAGGATTGATGTGGGATATCACTCTGGGATATTGCTCATTTTATCATAAGCAAGGGATTCTGAATAGGGAACTAACTTGTCCTTTTGCCAACTGCCAACATTTCCCATACCATTCGCATAGAGGGATAAGCAAGAATAACTCTTTTTGCCTCAGGATACCCGGTCCTTCTTCATGACTTTCATCTTCCCCTAGTCCTTGTTAGGATTGTTTAATTTGTTGATTAGTGATAGGATTCTGATATGCTAAGGGCTATACTAACTGAACCTCAGCTACAAAATCAAAGCAAGCTTTCTACCAACTCTTGATAAGACCTCTAGGTATGGTTGAATGATCGAAAAACCCTAGTATATTCTCCATAGCAACAAAATAGGTTGTGTTGAAAAACACAATTACTCACATGAATGATGGATTATGATAAATGCAGAGATGCATGATTTAAACACAAACGTGGTGTCATTTGTAAAACTGACAAACATAATCCCTCCTACTATGGAATGCAATGGATGATGAATACCTATATGCAATGCAATAATGCAGTGGATGCATGAGTGAATGCAAAATAAAAATGCAAAATTCAAATGCAAATGCAAATTTTTTTGGATTTTATGCTTTACCAATTTTTTTGGATTTTATTGATTTTATAATTTTTATGAGTTTTGAGCCTCATATCTGACCAAACGGTGAGTACATGCCTCTGGAGCCTTTAGGAGTGACCAAATGACATGGAAATGCCATTGGAGCCTTTAGATTGACCAAGCGATTTTTCAACAAAATCCTTGGAGCTTTTTAGGATGACCGAGCAGTTTTTAGCAAACCCTCGAAGCCTTTTGGGTTTGACCAAAGGGATTATGAGCACCTTTGGGACTTTTTGGGATGACCAAGTGATATTTTAAGAATCCTTGGAGCTTTTGGGTTGACCAAGCAATTTTTCAGAAACTCTTGGTGCCTTTTGATTGACCAAACTACTCATAGACGAGCTTGGAGCCTTTTAGGATGACCGAGTGATTTTGAACAAACCCTCGGGGTCTTTGACTGACATGACCAAGTAGTTTTAGGAACCCTTGGAGCATTTTGGGATAGGGCATGCTATCCTATGTACCCCCAATGTGTGTGCCATTCGATGATGGTGATGGAGGTGCAATACCTCTAGATTCCTCATTTTTCCTTATCAAATTTGGTGTGGCTAGTGGAAAAGGTATGCTACCTTGAATACCCCCAACGTGCATGCTATTAATTGAAAAGTAATCAGCTTGTTTAGGAAGAGTGATAGAAATAAACTCTCCTAGGTGAAGAAAAGACCTCATCGGTGTACTTATGCTTTGGCATAGATGAACGAGAGAACCATCCTCGCAGATCTTATCCCGTTATACTAGGTATTGGATGACCCTCTTAAATGAATGAAAACCTTGAATGTCATGTACATGTGCTCGATGATACACACAAAAGGGACCCCCATCAGGTGACCCAGTATTAGATACCCTATACTTGAATGCAGGTAATATGAATGCCTTTACCTTGTGTAACTTTTGGAACAAAGTTAGAGTAGTCATATGAAATGAAACTACCTGTTGCACTGGATTATTGGGCTTTTGAGGTGACTGATGACCTCGGGGTCACTCTTGAGGAAGTGTGACCTCCACTTCAGCATGCTGGGTCACTATGAGGGAACTATCTACATGATAAACCCCACTATCTATCAGATGTTGCACCACACTCTTAAATTTATGACAATATTGAATGCCATGATACTCTATTCGATGATAGAGACAATAGTGATGCTCCTTGTAACCCATAGGTTTAGTTCTATTTGGGTTTGAAGGGATGATATCAGGTAAAGTGATGACCTTAGCCTCTTGTAGCTTTTGAAAGATGTCAGACATAGAACCTTTTAATAGAGTCCCACTATGATGTGACTATTTTGGGATCTTACCCCGCATTAACTTGCTTTGAAAACCCACTAGATGGGTTGGTCACACGGACTTGATTTCTCTAAAGTTTTTCTTGTAATTGCACAAGAAGTGATTCGGCCTCGGGAAAGGGTTGCTTTTGTGATCCCAGGTTTTCAAATTGGTTCTTGATAAAATACAATGCCTTATATTGCTCAACCATTCAATGCTCCATCCATTCTAGATGGCTTAGAATGGATTGCAAGACTAACAAAGAATTCATGTGTATTTCCACTAACTAATTCGAAATAACTTTTTCATTTGAAGGAAATAGAATAGTGGATGCTATGAATCCATTATGTAATTACAAATCACCTATTTTCTTCATTTGAGTTGGTGTGAAATATTCTTTATGACACACTTCGTTAGTGCTATCTACATGCTCATGCCTATGACTCAGCTCAAGCTATTATCTCACTTCATTGTGTTAAATTGTGTCAATTTTGGTACCCCCAATATGATGTGATAAACCTATATGTTTGTGCTCTTGAGATGGTGCCATAAGAAATGAGTCAGGAGTGACTAATTTCAAAGGTTATAGACCTGACAATGTGGAAACACCACTGGATTACCCCATCTCTAGCTTTATGTGATTGGGAATCACCTGATCTTCTGGCCTAAAGTCAACCATTACCATAAACTCATGAGAAGACTCCACAATTGCATGTGTCATAGGTAATTTGTCAACATACTGAGGCTGTCCTCTTTCAATCATGATAACTGAACCTTCCTCATACTCATACTATGTCTTTCAGAAATGATCCATAGGTAGAGACTCAATGAAAAGTTAACCTAGATCCTCAGTGGACTCTATATTGGGCAGCATCGTAATGCTGACCTCTATCAGCTCCTCATATTAACCATCATCCTCATGAGGACTATCTGGTGACATGATGGATAAATATGGTGTGATACACTTAGATGCATCCATGACCATGTCAGGTTCTTCCTCCTTAATAATAGTATGAAGATCCTCTACTGACACCTCCGAAGTAGTTGTGAGCATCTCTGTGAGGGCATTCATCAATCCGTCCCTACTAAGCGATTCCAAGAATGTAGGGTCGTAGGTGACTCTACCGATGATAGATATGGGGAGGATAACTCCACCACAGTCTACAAGGCTACATCCAAACTTTGGATAGACTCATCTAATTTAATTTGCAGATGCATAGGTGCCTCACCAGGTTCCTGCAGATGATATTCTGGTTTATAATACTTGAAGGAATCTAGATCTACCTCAACTATATGGACTTCACCTCCATGGGTGTACTTAATGCACTGATGCACTATTGACGACACACACTCCATGGCTCTTATCCATGGTATTACAAGCAACAAGTTATATTGTCTTGATCCCTCTAAAACGTAGCACAATGTAGGAATAATATTTTGTCCCACATCAATGGGGAGGACTATTGTGCCTATTGTAGGGGATTTCACATCATTAAAGGCTTGTAGCATTAAATTTATTTACTTGATATGGGATGATGGAATTTTGAGATGTTTGAAGGCTGAGGTGGTGATGATATTAATCGATGATCCTGTATCCACCAACACTCACTTATATGTAATCTGATTTATCCTTGCTATGATATGCAATGGAGGATCAGATTCCTTAATAGGGATAGATTTAACTTCTTGCTTATGGAAAGTAATCACAGGCTCCTTATATGATGGAATATACTTATATACCCCAAGGATTATGATGAATTTTGAGCGTTGACACTGCTCACCTGTCAAACTTAACTACTCTCGAACTCATGCTTACACATGGGATACTTAAGAATCTCTTTATGTTGTTCTTTGATAACCCTAGGAATGTCTATCCATCTAGAGGAATGACTATCTACTTGCTTAAGTGGCAACTCTTGATGATGCACTGGATGCATCACGTTGACTTGTTGCCTAAGCATTCTAGGCACGAGCTTCTTTTTCAGGAGTTACCTCACATGATTGTTCTTCACGTGATTTTTGTTGGTAAATACTCTCTTCACGTCATTAGAGATCATCCAACCTTTGTTGATGCACTCTATTTTTCTCCATGCACCCACGCTCTAGACGCTTATGCTCACTGCGTGTCTCCTCTAATTGGTCTTGGAGTAGTCGCCTCTCATGGGCTGCATGAGACTCTGATTCCCTATATGATCGACTTGTGGAGTAAGATTCACAACTCTCTATCTCACTAGACAAAGACCTAATGACATGGGTTCTCACTGTGTGTGAGGCAACCCCATGATATGTATGGGTGAACCCCCTGTGTGACGAAGGGAACTCACGACAACTATCAGAATGTCACGCTAGGAGGATTGGATTCTTAGGTGCATGATGAGTGCAATGCCTAGCAAGGAGGCATGCAAGGTCTAAAATATCCTCAAGAGAATATCAGAAGCATTCAAATCCTCTCCATGAACTCTTTGACTCATTAGCTCATGATTGAGCTCTATCATGCCTAGTCGTCATGATGAACCGACTAAACAAGACTCGAGAGGTTTCCTCTCTTACTAAAAATTTTAGCCTCAAGGAGGGCCTTATATTGATGAATTAAGTAATAAAGAGCATACAAAGTAAACAATGTAATTTTCTCCTTTATATTTTAAAAGTGAACTCTAAATTGTTTGATGTGTTTCAATGATTTGTTGTATCAATATAGAACTCCTTATCGTGTTTTGAAAAGTTGATGTTATACTCAATTTGTTCAAAGGTTTTCACCTATATACTCACACAAGCCGAATATGGGAGTGAAGTCCATACTCAACAAGGTAGCATAGGTACTACCAACCCTCACATAGCACACCGTGCACAGCGATACACTCTTTTGAAGATGAGTGCATGCTATTTTGCATGGATATGACAGTTCTTGGATCGGCCTTGGCCACGAGCGGGTCTCGATAATAAAATTTCAAATGAGCCAACCAAGTGGTAATGACATCCACTATTGGTATTAATAAAATGGGTTGGATGTGAGAGCCCAAAACCATTGATGTTTAAATGAAACATGGTGTGTGTGGTTCATTTTAATTTGCATAAAAGGAATGCATCATATAACACTCATGCTCATTTTCTATATGCTATGCAAATGAAATAACTCTTCAAATTCAAAAAATGCAAGCTATTCTAGATGCTCCTTTAGACAATGCATATTACAATGATAATGGCAACTACTTGGGCCTCACACATGCACACCAAACACATAATTTTTAATATAGCACACTGTATTCTAGGACGAACTGCAATCAGAGATCCGCTGTTCCTAGCAGCACCTATCAAAAACTAAGAAAGAGAAACCTAAGCACCTAATCCATTTTCAATTAATTTTAGCCTTAGTAAAATTACGTTTCAATTTATGTTCTCTAGAAAACACAGACAAAAAATAAAAAAACACAGAGGGTAAAAATAGGGCCTCCCTTAGGTCCTCATCCAATTTGCACTCTGTTTTCTACTGTATGCTCTGTTAGATGTAAACCACAGGTCTGATCTGTGGTTCAAACTGTAAATTGCATGTTGTATCTGTGGTTCAGTTGTTGGCCCACAACTGATAGCTGTAGTCTATACCTGCAATTATAAAAACACAAGAAACACAATCAAATGTCTATTTTTATGGGGTGTCGCCATGATCGCCTTCTGTAACCACAAAAAAGGCTCACACCCAATGTATCCTATTGCAAGAATTGATAAAAAAAATACAAAATGTGTACAAGAACAAGAAATTGACAATGAAATGATCAATAAAAGATGCTTTATTCCATTATCTTCCAATGCCAAACTCAAATTACAAGTACATCCCTATTAGGGATAATCATCTTGATACAATTGTTACAATAGGTGTATTTTTATTTACCTCTCAAGGGTAGGTGTGATTTCAAAGTGCCCTTCAGGATGACACAAACTGCTCTAGGATGGCGTAGACTCTCTTCTTCACATTGAGGAAGGAAATGGATGGTTGTAGCTCCTTTAAAACCTATTTCCTATGATCAAGAAATAACACAAGAATATCAAAAGCATAGGAAGCCTCTCATGATGAGGCCCTTTAAAGAAAAATAGCATGAGAATAGCATAATGACATAAAATCAAGAAAATGCATAAACTATGCTAAACATGTGCAAATCCTATCAATATTGATGGAAATATATGAACAAGAAATACAGTTATCAATCTATGGAATCAATTACTTGAAATGAAGAACTATAAAATGAAAAGAAGCCATTAATTTCTAAACTACTATAATGAGAACAAGTTAGTAAAAACACTAATTATGTTGGTCATAAGTCTCTAAAATCCTAACTAAACCATTAAAATGCTAAATGTGATCTAATTAAGCATACTAAAAATAAAATAGTAAGGAGATCTGTCACCTGTTGCAAATCCTAGCTCTGATGAGCGGTCTGCACTGTAAACCGTGACTGAAAGCCACAGTGAGCAACCAAGTGATTTGCCCTCCAAATTCAAAGGTTGTGGGCTTGACCTCCTTGTCCAATTGATGTTCAAGGGTCACCTTAGGTGTCATATGACAAGTTTGGTGATTGAATCATTGAATAGGGCCTCTGTTTTCCTGAATTAGCATTTCTTGGCTCTCCTAGGTCCTTAGGGCATCCATGGCCTAATTCATCATGATGTTTGACAAATTGACAATGGGGATGGCAACAAGGCTCTCTCTATGCACTCAAGTGAGTCCAAAATTTGATAGGGCTTCACTGCTTTGATCTCCAAATGCACTCTCTCCTCATTTTCCCTAATTCTCAAGGGTACTTATAAGATGTCCCAGGGCTAGGGGTGGCTTCATGGAGAAGCTAAGATGAAGAAGGGGTGGTTAGGATAGTTGTATTGGAAGATTCCATTCTCTAACCACATTCTTCTAGAAAAAATAGCCATTTAAACCAATTTGGCTTGGATGAAGGCCAACTGAACTTCAGTTAAGACCACAGGTTACAACTACAGTCCAGACTATAGACCGCAGGACTTAACCACGGTTTAGCCTATAGACCATAGGTCTAGGTTGTGGTTTAGACTGATTAGGCCAAGGAGCCCAAATTGAGTGGTTAGAACCACTGATCTATCTTGGAGTCTGTCCAAGATCTTCCATATGGTCTTGTAGCATGTCCATATGAGTAGTCGCCCTCAACATGATGCGTTTTAGGTGTCTACACCATGATATGTTACAAAGAAGAGATGGTTTATATAGGAGAAAGTTGTCGCTTGAAAAACCAATTCCCAACCACTTTCATGATGGGCTGATCCGATTTCGGTGATAGCCAAAAATAGTCTATACTATCCTTACTGACAACTTAGCATTAAAAGCAGAAGGTTCCGACGAAGACCCGAAACACCTGACCCAAAAATATAGATAACTTGACATTGAAGTTAGAAGTTTCTGGTGGTGATGAACGATCAGACGGTCTTAATGGCAGCTCCCGAGCGGTGAAACAGAGGATGCACTGTGGACCTCTCCTTTAGTTTACTAGCTCCTTCTAACAAGATGTCCTCGATCCTTTTAAACAAAGCGCTCCCTTGTGGAGCGCTTTTCAGTGAAGTGCTCCCAAGTGGAACACATTCTAGATAAAGCGCTATGCTGACCTATCATTCTAAAACCTTTTGGAGGGAGCCACTTTAAACAAAGCACTGATTTTACTTATACTTCACCAACTAAGTCTCTTAGCCTCTCAACTACTTCTCGAGGAAAAGTCTTGCAAAACACCCTTTTATGAAAGCGCTCCCTTGTGGAGCGCTTTCCAACAAAGCGCTCCCTGGTGGAGCGCTTTCCTTTTGAAGCAAAGACTTGGTCAGTTAGAAACTTCTAAGGGGGTCATTTTCTCTTTAAGTGTTGATTTCATTTGTACTTAGCCATATTATCAACCAACCTCACTCACTTAGCCTTTTAGGCGCATACGACAAGTATGGAAGTATCTCTTTAACAAAGTGCTCCCAAGTGGAGCACTTCTCAACAAAGCACTCCCAAGTGGAGCACAAAGCTCCCAAGCTCCCAAGTGGAGCACTTCTTAACAAAGTGCTCCCAAGTGGAGCGCTTTCTTTTTAAGTAAAAGACTTGGGATTTTGGAGTGAGCTTGAGAGGAGTTCCTTTCGGACAAGCTTAAATTTCATCTTTACTTAGTAATTTTATCAACCTTGCCAACCTAGCTCCCTAACTATTCTAAAAGCAACCCTTTAGCTTAAAAAATACATTCAATCAGAAGAGCTAGAAGTGATAACTTAACATTTGATTGCCCATGCTAAAACATATACAATTTTGCATGCAACATACCAAAACTAAAACATAAGAGAAGTACAGAAAAGCTAGAAAAGTACAGAAAATCTTAGAAAAACCTGTAACAGTTCATCCATAGTTTTATGAGGGAAAGCTTTAGAACAACAACACCTTAACCATTTTTTATGGAAAAAAGGAGGAGTTTTACAATGAGTGCTTCCATAAAACTGTATTTATTATGCATTTTTACAAGGTGTGTCAAAACTGACAACACATCTGGCGGCTCATGGGGTATTGAGCCTGTCTCAATGCAAAGATCCCAGGCCTTATCCTTGGGCTGCAGAGTCATCTTTCTCATCTAGGTCTTCCTCCTCTTCTTTGTCGCTCCTAGAGGATTCTCCATCTTCCTGTTCCTCATTGTCTTCAGACTCTTCATCTGATTCTTCTTCCTGCTCATCAGAATCTTCTTCTTCTGAACCAGATTCACTTTCTATCTTACTTTCTCCTTTCGATGGGGGGTGCTGAGGAAGAAACTGGTCCAATGACCTATTGAAAATATGCTTATATATAGCAGAAGCGTCAACCCAATGCTCATAAGAATATGGGGGGT
Organism: Wollemia nobilis; assembly: GCA_028583015.1. NCBI lineage: Eukaryota > Viridiplantae > Streptophyta > Pinopsida > Araucariales > Araucariaceae > Wollemia > Wollemia nobilis. The sequence goes on from JAQPPZ010015344.1 coordinate 1,930,288, forward strand.
ACTTAAGGAGCTCAAAAATAAGACAACGGTAAGTCTCGATATGCTCAAGATCGACGTGGACCAATACCCTATCAAACTCCTTCAGACAGGATTCAATATGTGCATACTTGGTCATAAGCATAATGATCTGTGCATCTGAGTTGGAGGTATTCAACATATGCAAGTCTGAAGGATTGTTAACAAAATCAGCCCACATGGGCTCCAACTCTTTTATTGATAGAGGAGGTTGTTCTGGATCTATGAATCCTGGGACCCCAATGTCAATGAGGGCATCCAAGTATCGTAGCGCTATCCGGCGCTCTTGCAGAAGCGCATCAGAGAGCAGGCGGGCCTTTTTAGCCAGTTCAAATTTTGTGAAAAAGTAATGCAATGTAGTCCTGGCAGTAGATAAGGATCGAGCCAGATCACTCATAGGCTCTAGATGGATGGGCGCATCTTCCATTTTCTTGAGCTGGGTAGCCAGGTCTAACCAGTAGTTAACATCCGCTTGAGCTGACTCCAAAGTCGGATTTCCAGTGATGATAGTGTCATGTGCCTCTTTGAAGAATTTGAGGGTTGTGATTCCCTTCGCTGCCCTTTTGGGAAAATCTCTTAAAAAGTGTAGGCGCATCTCCTGCAGGCGCTCGTTAGAAGGCATACTAGGTGGTTCAACTCTTTGCAATTGTTGGGCCTCTAACTCATTAACCCGAACCTCAAGGTGCTGCATTTTTTGATTTGCATCCGCTATCTCCTGGATATGGTGCACGTTGGACTGCTCATAATCTTGATTTTCTAGATTAAGCCTTTGTACTTCACCTATCAAGTCTTCAATTTGAGAATTTAGCTTTTCAACCTGGCCTTTGTGATTTCTCTCTAACTCTTCATTCTTCCTTCTTGCTTCTGCCAAAGCTTCCTGAAGCTCGTCAATTTTAGACTGGGCCCTGAAGTAGCGGGATCTGTAATGTTCTCCATGTGCATAAATAGAGCCAATGCAAACTTGAGCTTCTTCCATATTTTCTTCGGTGTTCATTTTAGCAACGTTCAACCTTGTATGCTTGTGAATGTAATCAACTGGAGCCATTTCCCCTAGGGGCTTGTTCACCAGTGGTATCTTTTCAATCGTATGCAGCTCCATTGATTCAGGATCTAGAATATAAGCTTTGCGTGTTTGCGCCAAAGCTAAGGCCTCTCTCTTTCTACGATCTTTGAGCCATTGTATAGAATTTTTCTTGGCCCTACGAACACTTTTAGCTGCAGCTAACTGTTGTGTCAACTCCAGCTCTGACTCCAAAGGCTCAGGGACCCCTAATCCGAGAATAGGTGTTGATGGAAGGAATGGGAAATCGGGCTGTAGGTCTGATGCCATAGAGGAAGCTGAGAGGGAAGCGATTGCGCTAACCCTCGAAAGAGTTTGAGTTTGTACTGCAGTGAGAGTGGGCTTAGGTGTTATGAAAGTGGATGAATCAGACCAGATAGTGGGAGTTGAAGGGGTGGAGGAAAAACCTGAGTTAGAAGTGCCAAACACGTGGGTGGGTGGAATCTCTAAAAACCAAGGGGAAGAACTGGCTGAAGCTGAGACTGTGAAAGGATTAGAAGTGCCTATATAGGACAGGGATGGGGAAGCTGAGGATACAAGTGTGGTAGAAGATGAAAGAGATGGCTGAGGAAATGAAAAGCTCTACTGGCTTGACTTAGCTGGGGATGAGCTCAACGTAGGGACCACCAAAAAAGGTACAGTGGGGACCGTTGAGGCTGCTGCTGTAGAGGCTACAGATACTGGCATCATTATAGTCACGTCAGGGATTGAACAGGTTTAAAATAATGGTACAGAATGTAAGGTTGAGGAAAAGAAATGAGAGCAAGAATTGAAAACATACCTTCGAGCCCCATGGAGGAAGGAGCCGAGAGAGATTCTTCCAACATCTGTATTTCTCCCTTTTCTTTGCCTAGCATATCAGGGCTACCTTCATTTGCTTTCTCATTACTTGGAGGTCCCTGAATGACAGCTTGTCCCACGTCCATAGCGCTTTGTTCTTCAATTTGCCCTGTTATGAACGCCTCTTGAATACATTCTATTGTAGGCGCTTCTAAAATTGCCACCTCAATTTCAGCCTTTTGTTCTTCAATTTGCCCTGTTACCTATTTTGAGATAGACACCTCTGCTATAGCCACTTCAATTATTTTGCTCTTTGGGTCTTCTTGAGAAACGACAAGCTCCAAGTCAGCCGACTTTTGCTCCTTCATCTACCCAATTATCTCCATCAGAGCTGTTTCGCTAGGGTTTGAGGAAGGAGCTGGAGTGCCTAGGTGCACAACCATCCCAAAAGGCTTTTGAGGCCCAGTTCATGGTTTTTTCGTGATTTGTTGTAAAAGGGACACTTCAGTTTTTCTTTTTGATGGAGCGCTCTTCTTTTTAGGTGCTTGCTCAAATGAGAGAGGAGTGCCCATGATAGCTTTGTCCTTCCCTAGAAGATCATGTCGTGGATGTGTCAAATCATCCACTTCATCAGGATTACATCCTACCTTGGGCACTATATCGATGAAGGAAAAAGGCTGATAAGTGTCAATGCAGTCATCATAGAGAACTGAAAACTGCTCATCAATCGCTAGCTTGTTAGTCGTAGCTTTGTCTTGGTGCACCCTCATGATCCACCATTGTTGTATTTTGTGGTCTAACCATTTTGGGTGCCTGACCTTTATAGTACTCTTGATAGATATGGGCAGTTTCTGCTCTTGATTCACCATGGGGTTATACTCAATATCCATTGTGTAGAAATCCAGCCAAGGCGGTAGCGGCTCCATCTCATCCACATGCCATTCAAGCTCCAAACCAAGTGGGTTGTTGCATTGTCTCTCCATGTCTGAGCATGGGCAAGAATGGAAGGCTTGTACCTTAAGGTTGTTCTTTATTATACCAAGTGGGTCCCATTTCCACCGATGGGGCAGCTCAACCAATCCCAACTAGGAAAGTGTCACGGTCAGAACTGCATTCTGACCGCACTGAGTGATCTTGACTCCTCCAAAGTCGAAAGGGGTGGAGACTATGACTTTTCTCCCATGACCCCTTCCATACTCCTCATTAGAGTGATCCAGCTGGCGAGCTACTTCCAATGCAAACTGGAACGGAGTGGTGTAAAAAGGCAATAAAAAGGGTTTTTGTGAAAACCCATAAATTTTGATGACGTAACCTTGCGTAAGGAAGAAGGTATCTCCCAAACGCCGTTCAACCAACTCCTGCCTCAGCTCAGCCAAAAAATGCTCATACTTGCCATAAATTAAACTTAATGCTGGACCCAGAAAAATCTGATTAAAAACATAATATGACTTACTTACAGAAAGATTGTCCATCCATAAGTAAACTGGCAGCGACTTTCCTTCGTGATCTGTCTGCTGCTTTTCTATGAAACCAAAATTTTCATGCTGACTCCAGAAAAAGAGCCACACCATCATGGAAGAGAGTCTAAACTGGTGGTCCTGATCATCATGAAGAAAAGCTAAGGAGGCATGCAACTGCCTCGAGATGAATTCGGCCCAGTCATAATAAACTGGACTGGAGCCTGGCCTGGCTTTAGAAGGAAAATAATCTGGGTTATCTAAAATGGCCTGTGCCATAGCAACCTGCCAGTCAGTGACCCACTCATCAGTTGCCAACCCTGTCACCCATGCTAGTATGGAGTAAATCTCAGGCTATGAAAATTTGGCCAAAGACCTTGGGAGTGCGGGGAGGTTATCAGATGCCACTATATCTTTCAACTGGCCTGTTATAAAATCCCTTATCCAGGGCGTAGGTTGATACCTTGCAGCCTCTTCATTAGTGTACAACCTCTATGGAACCACTCCAGAAGGGTACGCCTCTCCACCGATGAAAGCTTCTCGGATAGACGCAGTAGTAATTGCAAATAATGGAACTCCATTCGCATCCCGAACTATCCATGATAGAGGATCATAAAATCTAGCCACTGCATGAATAAATTTGGGGTAGATGTGAACAGGAGGGCACATGTAAAAATACAAGTGCGAGTGGTACACAGTGGCCAATGGGTTTTCAACTGGGCTTCTATTGTATGCTTCCTTAACATCCCGATGCAACTGCTCCATATCTCTGCTTGTCACCAGGCAGTCTCTGTATCGAAGGAAAGGGTGTTGTGGAGCCTCCAACTCCTCGATATTTTTCTTTTTCTTCTTTCGAAGCTTCTTCGAATCTGATGGTTCTATAGGTACAACTTCATTTTCAGGTTTTTTATCTTTTGGAGCCTTCTTTCTATGTTTCTTCTCCTTTGGCACTTCTGCGATTACTGCTCCCCCTGTTGCTTCTATCTCTTTTTTATCCATGGTGGTCGAGTGCTTCAGAAAAGTTTCTGGTTTATGTGTCGTAGTGAAGAGTTTTGGAATGAGCTTGAAACTGTCTGGTATACTACATTTTTATAATACTTTTGTCTGAAACTACCACCTTTAATGCAGGGCACCTTCAATTAATGCCAGGGTGAACGTGCATGCAATCGGGTGCTTTCAACTTTCTTCGTGTGGGTGGATTTTTCTTAAAAAACTAAATAATGATGGTGGACAAGGACGTCTCCACGAGGCGCCCTATCATTAGCTAAGAAGGGTGCCCGAAGATCTGAAGAAAAAGGTCAATTTTGGCTGACGGAGGATGAGGAATGTTTTGATTTGATGGGGGTACGACCCTTTCTCTTTTAAAACTCATGCCAACCTAGGGTTTTGAAAATGACCTTTCATGATGCACAAAATCCTCTCGACACTTGGCAAAATCTGAGCGGACAAAAGGGGAGGACAACGAGGAAATAAGATTATACTAAGGAAAAAATTAAAATGGCTACAAAATGGGAGCGACTCCCAATGAAGTGCCCCCAAACATTTATTTATTTATTTACAACACCCCCCCCCCCAAACCCCTGGAACACTTTGCCTTTGGAGCGCTCTCCATGTGGAGCACTCCAACTTTGGGCAAAGCGCTCCCTTGTGGAACGCTTTGCCTTTGGAGCGCTCTCCATGTGGAGCGCTCCAACTTCGGGCAAAGTGCTCCCTTGTGGAACGCTTTGCCTTTTGGAGTGCTCTCCATGTGAACACTCCCTTGTGGACTTTCTTTGGAGCTCTCCATGTGGAGCACTCCAACTTGGCCAAAGCGCTCCCTTGTGGAACACTTGCCTTTGACCCAAAACACTCCCTTTACCTTTTTTTTATATCTCACTTAAAAGTGAGTGACGGATCATCCCCAGACAAACCTCTCGGCCTATCGGGTGAGATTTTATTTCTAACTATCTCATCCTGGCTACAAAAGCCCAATAAAGGCTTTCTTGAAGAAACTTCTTTAGACCTCCGAAAAACCTCTCGGCCTACCTCATCCTGGCTGCCAAAGGCCTCAGTAAAGGTATTCTTGAAGAAACTCCTTCCTTCTATTTTTCAACTAAGCTTAGGGAAAGAAAACACTAACCTACTATACAAACAAAAGGGACTACATACGAGAAATACCTGATCAACTAGAGAAGAGTGTCGGGCCTTGGTGGGTAGTAAAATTTTAATAAAAAACCATTTACTAGAATCGGGAGCATGGTACCTTCCATGTCTTCTAGCATGAATGAATTTATCTGATGAATGCCAGAGACCCGAAATGGACCCTCCCAAAAGGCATCAAACTTTTCATGGTTTCCTAGCTTTGATTTCTTCATGTTCCATTTCAAAACTAAATCCCCAATGCTGAAAGCCCGATCAAAAGTTCTCTTGTTGAACCAGCTCTTGGTGGTTTTGGCATGCTTGGTGAAGACTTCGTACACATTTTCTCTTTCTTCTTCTAACTCCACCAATTGTGCCAACCTTGCATCCATCGGACTGAAATGGCCTCCTTCAATGTCAAGCCATTTAAGAAGTTGTAAGGCTGGTAGTTCGATGTGTGTAGGTAAGACCGCATCTTTGCCATACACCAATGAATAAGGTGAAGTCTGGATAGACCACTTGATGGAAATTCGATCAGCCCACAGGGACTGATTCAAGAGTAGGTGCCAGCTTCTTTTATTTTTTTGCAAGGATTTCTTCAAAATTTGCAACAGGTTCTTGTTCATGGATTCAGCTAACCCATTTCCCTATGGATAATAGTTAGATGAAGTTTTTAAATAGATTCCATACCTGACCATGAATTCACAAATATTTGCACCAGTGAAAGGAGAACCATTGTCCGAGATGATGGACTCTGGGATTCCGAACCGAGTGATCAGACCTTCGAGGAAGGAGATGACCACCTCCTGGCTCACCTCTTTGGTCGGGATTGCTTCTGACCATCTGGTGAAGTAGTCCATAGCAATCAAGATATATTTGTGGCCAGTAGAAGAATTGGGATTGATGATCCCGATGAAGTCCAAACCCCACTATTGGAATGGAGTTTCCACTTGAATGGGGTGAAGAGGAAGCGATGCATTCCTAACCCTTCCTGAGTAGCGCTGGCAACTGTCACAACACTGGCTGGCTTTGAAGGTATCCAAAAAGAGAGTGGGCCAATAGTAACCTACTTTGATGATTTTTAGCGCCATCGGTCTACCAACAAAATGCCCTCCCAAAACTCTAGAGTGAAACTCTTCCAGGATCTTAGCCTTTTTAGACTCTTTAATGCACCTTAAAAGGACTCCATCAATATTCTGATAAAAAATCCCATTGGGCATCGAGACATACCTGTTAGCTTGTAGGTGGAATCTTCTTCTTTGTGAAGCATCGAAGCATGAGGGGCATCGACCTGTATCAAAATATCTGATCAGGTCTTCTATCCAATCTGAATCGCTAGTGGATGGGATAGCCAAGTTGCTATCAAAATTTAGGCTATCTGAGTCTGGAATCATAGCTTCGGCCACAGCATTTTTGGCTAACTCTTGACAGAGTGCTCTACCTCGAACTAACTTGGTAGGGCGTATCTCGATATCAAACTCTTGGATTTTAGTAACCCATCCCGCCCTTCTATTCCCCAACTCACCTTGGATGATGAAGCTTCGGACGTCGGGGTGTATGACATACATGATTGTTTTGCTTTGAGACACGAAGTGCCTAAAATTTTGGAGAGACCTCATCACCGCATGCACCTATCATTCAATGAAATTGAACTTCTCTTCATGAGGCTGAATGATCTGGCTGAGAAACGCGATCGGACGCTCATCTCCATCTTCACCTTTATGGGTTAAGACAATGGCATAACTCTCAGGCTCTTCGACCGCGTACAAGATGAAATCTCATGAGTAGTCGGGGTTGATAAGGATAGGAGCTTGAGCAATCCGCTCTTTAATCTCCTGAAAATCTTACCTCCTTTCATCAGTCCACTTGAATTCGATGCCCTTTTTCAAGAGTTGGGCCATTGGTTTTATCACCTGGGAAAAATCGGCGATGAACTTCCTGATGAAGTTTATCTGTCCAAAAAAGGACTATAGGGCCTTCTTATTTGTGGGAGGTGAAAGTCGGAGAAGCGCTTCTGCTCGAGCTGGATCAATTGTTAATCCCTTTTTAGAGATAAGATGCCCGAGCAACTTTCCTTCTTTCACCGCAAAGATTGACTTTTTGGGGTTGATGGAGACCCCAAACTCTCGATATTTTTCAAAAACTTATCATAAATGTAGACCGTGTTCTTCCCGCTTATGAGAAAAGATAGTCATGTCATCTAAGTAGATTACGATGACATGATTGAGTAGTTCACCGAAAGTGAGGTCCATCACCCTTTGGAAAGTAGCTCCGACATTTGAAAGGCCGAAGGGCATCCGTTGATAGGCGAAAGTGCCCCACTTGGTCGTGAATGTGGTTTTATGTTGATCTTCATCTTTAACCCATATCTGGTTATAGCCTGAGAACCCATCTAATAAGGAGAACCTTTGTGCTCCTGCCACCACATGAAGGATTTGATCAATCTGAGGTAGCGGGTAGTGATCTTTGAGCGATGCTTGATTCAGATTTTGGAAGTCTATACACAACCGGATATCACCATTCTTCTTTCATACTGGAACCAGGTTAGCTACCCAGGAAGAATGCTTAATCGGATATATGATCTTAGCTTCGAGCATCTTCAACAACTCGACCCTCATTAGAGTTTTGACCTTTGGATTTACGGGCCATTGCTTCTGTCTGAAGGGTCTGACACCCTCTTCTAACTCGATGGTATGTTGGATGATACTCTTGTCATACCCCTTTAGGTCTTGGTAACACCAGGCAATGATGTCGGGATATTCTTTACATAGAACTCGGATCTGCTGAAGCTCTCTGGTTATGCAATCGGTCCCTACCATGATGACCTTCCCTGATTCTAACTCCAAGTTGATGAACTCCTTCTAGTCCACCTTGATCTTATGGCTGATAGGCCTATCATTTCTATCGAAGAGGCTTTCTAGCATGATTAGGCCTTTCGGGATATGATTGTTTTTCAATTGAATCAAACCTTCATGGTCTTCTTCATTCAGAGCTCGCTCTTCGATGGTTGATGCTTCATTGACCAAGAAGTTAACAAGTTGTTCATCATTGTCGAACACCTGCCAATGGAGTTTTTTATCGGGAATAGAAGGTCGGTAAATTAATCTTACCATCTTTGGTTTATGCATCATGTCATCGACTGGTGAAAATCGGGCATCGATGGAAGCTAGAACGTCAGCCAACTTGTTCTTTTCCCTTGAAATGGATTTGACATTTAGCGCATTGAAGGAATCAAACAAATCCCACACCTTGTTGCGATACACCTTTAGGTAGTGTTGTTTGCTGACACACTTGCTGGTAACTTGATTACAGATTAGCTCGGAGTCCCCAAAAATCTGTAGTTGTTTGATGCCTAGCTTCTCAACTTTCTTGAGTCCGAGGCACAAAGCCTCATACTCAGCTGCATTGTTCATACAACTCCAAGCTAGTCTGTACGAGTAAGTCTTTTGTTCATCGATTGGGGAGATGAGAGCAATTCCCACACCTGCACCATTTTTACATCGAGCGCCATCAAAGTACAGCTTCCAAAGCTGGTCTGAGGCTGAGGGCGCTTCTGGGTGTGCTTGCTTTTCTTTCTTAGGCTTAGTGAGCATGTAGCATCCTAAGTCCATACCATTAACTGCATTGAAATCCATTAAGGAGAAGTCATCCTCCAGTTGGAGTTCATCGAGAGCTTCTTCCATCAAGTCGACTTGTATTTCTTTCACCATCAAGTTGACAGAGACTGAGCTCTTTTCTTCATCCTCAAGCTTCTCCACGTGAAAACCAGTAGGCTTCTCATTGAAGAGCTTGAATCTTCTTCCTTTGAAGGGGATCTCCAGGTGGGTGTAGTCGAGGGAGAGGTAGCCTCCCATATTCGCTATGAATTCTCATGAAAGACACATACTAAAATATGGCTCTAAGTCGACTACCATGATCTCCTGTATGACGGTGACTTGCGGTATTTTATGGAGTTGGATGGGAACATCCTTGATCACTCCTACTATCTTTACTAGAGTTCCATCTAACTGCAACACCCCAGGGCTGCTGTGGGTGTACTCCATACCCATGATTTCACAGACCGCTTTGGGCATGATGGTTGTAGTGGTACCTGAGTCGATCATGCAGTTATGTATGACCCATCCCTCCATTCAAAGGGAAAGGTAAAATGGTGGGGGCCTATTTTTACCTATGGTCAAAGTTGTTAATGGATGAGAATACACAGTCTGAGTTGGCTTGCTTTCCTTGTCTTGAGCAGACTTGAGAGATTCCTGCAATAGGTCAACTTGACCTGGGAGTTGAAGGGCATCATATAGGCTTACCTTAGTGGGAGCCTTTTTCATTTCTTTGACTATACTGTATGTTGAAGTGGTGGGCTCTCCTGCTCCTCTTGTAGGTTCGTAGATCTTTTGATATTATTGTGTTGCATCTACCCGTTGATGTTTAGTCAGTGAGGGGTATCAAAGCTTCTCCCTCACCTGGTCTCGTGCTTTGGTTGGTGGTTGAGAAGTTGTAGCTTTAGGCTGAAGGACTCTTTCTCTAACACGAGGTGGTAGGTGGTCCTTCGATAGGTCAGACTGATGAGCGGTTGTCATCGGATTGAGAGCTTTTGCCTGGGGCTGAGCTCCAATCCATGATTTAGCTATGGGCTTGGGTGTCGGAGGTACTTTCAATGGATCCATCTAAATTGGATCTACCTCGATAGGCTTCTTCCCTACCCTGGTGAGAATGGAAACTTGCTCAGTAGATGATGTCATGAGATTTTGACCAGCTTCCCTGATCATATTTACTTGTTCATAGGGACCGCCAGCCAGTGTCTGCACATAATTTAGATGCACCATGCAGTCTTCTTCATTGTGTGGATCATTGCATGTGGTGCACCAATATAAAGAATCGGAGGTGGTGGCCTCTTCACTGTTCATTACCGCTGAATTTCGCTCATATTTCCTATGAGGACCAGCGGTTGCTTGATCTTTAGTGATCAGGGGAGGAGGGAATCTCCTCTGATGAAAGCCTTGATCATCTTATCTTTTCCTTATGGTGCTCATATGGTTTGCCATCATCTTCATGTAAGCCTTAACTTTTGATAACTCTTTAGCTTGAGCTTCGATCACAATCGCTTGGTTAGCAACTACTTGACTTGGAGGTAATGGGGCCAGCGTTGGTGGTGCTGGTAAAGCTAGATATTACATTGGAGCGGGTAACTAGGGAATAGTGGGTGCTTGGTATTGAGGCATAGGCATAGGTTGATACTAGGGGTGTAGATTCCAAGATTGACTAGGATGCATTTGGGATGCAAGAGGAGTGGATGCGCTCGGATACATATTCTAGGGGAAATCTGGATAAATCGGGGTCATTGCCTTGGGAGGTAACTTCCCGATAGCTATTAGGTCGACCTCTGCCTTTTGGGCCTACTCGTAGAGAGCGAGGAATGTATTGATATTAGCATATCGGATGTTCATGCTAATATCTGAGTGGAAAGCTCTTAAGTAATAAAATGTAGCCTACTCAGGTGTGGGTCGAAGACCGTTTGTGACTCTTTGCTAGGTTCTTGCGAACCTAACATTGAAGTCGGCTATTTCTTCTTGAGGATGCCTTTGAATAGTAGTAAACTAGTGTAACAGAGAGAAGGGGTCCACTTGTTCATTGAAGCCCCTTATCAACTATCCAGTCAGTTGATCCCATGAAGTAATGGTGCTAGGCGGGAGTGATCGATACCAATAAAGAAGCTTACCTCTCAGTGAAAGAACCAACAACTTTACCATGACATCTTCATTGGTGATTTGATGGATGGTCGCTAGTCCTACGACATCTTGGATGTGCTCTTGCATCATATTTCCTATGTCATCATAAGTAGGTAGAGCTTTCAAAGCTATGGGTGGCACCATGTGTTGAGCTTGTAAGGCAAGCGGTCCCGTATGGTTCCAAGTTGTGAACTACCTGGGTGGAGCTGGCTGTGCCATGTGGGGAGGTAGATTTGGTAGAACTTTGAGCTAGAATGGTCAGAACACTCGAAGCACCTGATTGATCATTCGGTGGAGCCGAAGTATACTGATGATCCAGAGAATTCGATGGATTTGGAGGTAAGTTGGTCGTTGTGTTGTCAGGAGTTGGATTTTGTGAATCAAGAATAACTTCTTGTGATGATGTCTCAACAAGTGGAATATTTGACCCGACCACCCTAGGATGTTCTCCTAAAGTGTCGATATCAAGCTCAAAGAACTCGAGTTCTTCTTCTGTATTTCTAACTCTCCACCTTGTATGCATGAAGGCATGAGTTTTTACACTGGTCTACGAGATTTGGAGGTATCTAAGTTTAGTAGAGTCACCAGATGTTCAGATTTAACAATACTAAGATGAACATCACTTCTTAAAACTATTTTAACATGGAACATTTGGGTCCCACCGAGCGTGCCAAAAACTATTGGCAATCGAACCGGCCTAGATACAGGTTTTCTAAGTCTACAATGCCCTAGGCCCACTGCCAAGCATTGAATGCCCGAAGGAAAGGGATGTCCTCCATGGCAATCTCTAGTAGGGCTGGTTCCAAAAATAAAAATGGGGGTTTGGAGATAAGAGATAGAAATATACTGAAAGAGATGGGAAATTACGAAAAGGAATGGGAAATGGCCAAAGGCCAGAGATTTGGGGTGATGGACCGGAAGCACGATAGACAACTTATCTATTTGAACCAACAACAATCAAAACAATGACTTGTAACAAAAAATAGTGTAAAATCCTTAGAACTAATGTAAACTCCAACAAGAATTCCAGAGACCAGTATTCTATCAACAACAAAATCTAGAGAACAGAATTAAACTATAAAATAGAGACACTAGTTTAATAGAAATCATAGAATAGAAGTCATACACAGAGATTGAGAACTCAAACCATAGCCAGAAGCCTTTATTTTGGGAGCAGATTTCAAGTACACAACTACTTTTCTAGCAGAAGTTATCCATGATGTGTTACAAAGAAGAGATGGTTTATATAGGAGAAAGTTACCGCTTGAAAAACCAATTCCCAACCACTTTCATGATGGGCTGATCCGATTCTGGTGATAGCCAAAAATAGTCTATACTATCCTTACTGATAGCTTAGCATTAAAAGCAGAAGGTTTCGATGAAGACCCGAAACACCTGACCCAAAAATATAGATAACTTGATATTGAAGTTAGAAGTTTCTGGTGGTGATCATCGATCAGACGGTCTCAATGGTAGCTTCAAAGTGGTGAAATAGAGGATGCACTATGGACCTCTCCTTTAGTTTACTAGCTCCTTCTAACAAGATGTCCCCGATCCTTTTAAACAAAGCGCTCCCTTGTGGAGCGCTTTTCAGTGAAGTGCTCCCAAGTGGAACACATTCTAGATAAAGCGCTATGTTGACCTATCATTCTGAAACCTTCTGGAGGGAGCCGCTTTAAACAAAGTGCTGATTTTACTTATACTTCACCAACTAAGTCTCTTAGCCTCTCAACTACTTCCCGAGGAAAAGTCTTGCAAAACACCCTTTTATGAAAGCGCTCCCTTGTGGAGCGCTTTCCAACAAAGCGCTCCCTGGTGGAGCGCTTTCCTTTTGAAGCAAAGACTTGGTCAGTTAGAAACTTCTAAGGGGGTCATTTTCTCTTTAAGTGCTGATTTCATTTGTACTTAGCCATATTATCAACCAACCTCACTCACTTAGCCTTTTAGGCGCATACGACAAGTATGGAAGTATCTCTTTAACAAAGTGCTCCCAAGTGGAGCGCTTCTTAACAAAGCGCTCCCAAGTGGAGCGCTTCTTAACAAAGCGCTCCCAAGTGGAGCGCTTTCTATTTTAAGCAAAGGACTTGGGATTTTGGAGGAGCTTGAGAGGAGTCCCTTTCGGGCAAGCTTGGATTTCATCTTTACTTAGTAATTTTATCAACCTTGCCAAACTAGCTCCCTAACTATTCTAAAAGCAACCCTTTAGCTTAAAAAAGACATTCAATCAGAAGAGCTAGAAGTGACAACTTAATCATTTGATTGCCCATGCTAAAACATATACAATTTTGCATGCAACATACTGAGCCAAAAACGTAAGAGAAGTACAAAAAAGCTAGAAAAGTACATAAAAGCTTAGAAAAACCTGTAACAGTTCATCCATAGTTTTATGAGGGAAAGCTTTGGAACAACAACACATTAACCATTTTTTATGGAAAAAAGGAGGAGTTTTACAATGAGTGCTTCCATAAAACCGTATTTATTATGCATTTTTACAAGGTGTGTCAAAACTGACAACAGTGTTCTAAATGCCTATTCGTTAAATTAATTAAAGCTAAGAAGACCTCGCTCTATGTTGAGGATTTTGACTCAGATGAATCAACCCATCCTAGTAAGAAAAATAAACTCTCCTTGGGACCAATAGGCAGGAGGAAGGTGAAAATTTTTAGACCATAGGATCCCTTGAAAACTTTGAAATATTTTTAAAAGATGATGATGGAGTTTCAAAATTCCCTTATTGGCACCTTGAATGTGGCCATTTCATGTGTCGAAGATATTAAAATGATGATGGGATGGGATCAATGGGATCCAAAAGTCTCGATTATGGTTAAGTGTGGATTTGAAGAAGGTGAACCAAAATATTGAGTCCTCTTTTTCTTCTAGGCTATCTCTCAATTTTTGTGTTGTTTGATGGTTTAACAACTCTGTACATATCCCTCTGGTGGGAGTTGTTATATAGCTATTGGGATTTTTGTTTTGATTCTTTTTAGGATCCTAGGATATTTGCTTGCTTCAAGTTCTCTTTTTTCATTTCTTGAATTTTTTTGTCCTACTGTGGAAGTTGTACTTTTTTTGGTGGCTGGTCCCACTATTTGGGATAGTTCCAATTTTTGCAGTCTTCAAGTTCTCCCCTAGGAATGCAATTTAATTTTCTTTTGTAAAAGGTTCAGGGACCCTTTCAAAACCCCTTATTTTACCCAATAAAAAAACACATATATTCTTAAAGCCTTATTTTTTAATAAGGTCATGGGTTCTATTCCCCCATGTAAAACTTTAATTGATGCAAGGTTATCCAAGTCATAAATGCAATAATGGTATTTTTGTTGACATTCCCATTTATTATGTTATCTACTACCTTGGCCAACACATCTCTTCTAAAAATCACTAGGTTAAACCTTGAAAAAATATTTTTTTACCTTCTTAAGATAACTTAATCATATCATTTCTATATTGTGTTGTGATCATTAACTCCAATAGACTCATTAGCATGCCAATTTTTGATCTTGTTTGCATAATGGAAGGCTTGGGTTCAAATATGCTTGGTGTAAATGTTTTTTATTTTTTTATATATTTTTAAAGTGTGATCTCTTTTTTCCATGTATATGACATGGCATAAGTTCTAAAATCAACTTATCTATTAGCATGGTGGTTGGTAAAGTCAGTTATATACTCCAAGTCTCTAGTTTAATCCTGCTCAATGCCTAGTTTTGTGATGGTGGTCTAAGGGGTGTTGAGTTTGAATGTCATCCTTACTTCTCTATTACTCTTTGTCAAGTTGGATCTGACATGACCACATGAAAAACCTTTTATTACATATATAAAGAAGTTCAACCAATAAATCAATGCCAATTGTCCATCACATATTTGTCAAATCAACATAGTGGTAGAGGATATCCAATTAGTGCATGACAACCAACACCATTATAATGTAATATTTTTTTTTGCTTGGGAAAAAGGGGTTGTAGTCGAGTCCCCCATCCTTGAAAAATAAAAAATCCCTCATTTAGATCTTGAGAGTTTACAAAAATATTTAATTCTCATATTAATTGAGATGCTATAGCTAGATACCTACATCTTTGTTCATTAAAAATCTAAATTCTTGATATTTGGATCTTCAATTTTCTTTGTAAATACACATATTCAACATCCTTCTTGAAATTTTCCAATCTTGTTCATCCATCCATCTAAGTGAAATATTGATTCTTGGTGGTATTTGATGATGCCAAGTTGCCATTATGCTACTTGAATATCCATAACTTCTTTGTTGAATCCATGCTTCTCCAGCTATACTATGATATTTCAAATGATTTGTCCTATTGTTCCTTGATGTTATACCTCTTTGAAATTTAGGATCACTATTTTTTTTTAAACACTATCATACTTGATACCTTTTAGACTCCATGTAGATCCATAATATTGATGCCTTAAGCCATGCCTCCAAGATTATTTTTTCTCAAGGTGGTGTGGGTGGGGATATGCTACAACCTTAACCTAACATTATGTTTCCTTTGATTCTTCAACAATTTGTTTCTTTATTTTAAATTCTTCTTCACAATCTTCTCTCTTGTGCCCTTATTTTGGTGCATCCTTGTGCACTTCTAATAAAGCTTCCTTGGAATTTGTTGTTGCTTCTTCCATGGACTCTATTGTTGTTGCTATTATAATTTCAACTTTTGAGTCTTTTATTGGTTCTTCAAATTGTTTCCCTACCATAACTGCTTCTTGCTTCTCCTTAGATATTTAATTTTTAAGATTTTCCTATAATGCAACCATGAACTTGTACATTATAATTTGTATATTTTTCTTATATTATATCCTCTTTATTAACCTCTATAGCCTTTTTATTTCTTTTTCATATCCTTTGATGGAATGCAAGCTCCAGTTCATCCCAAGTGTAACTATAATTTATTTTCTTAGCAAAACTTATCCACTGGATATAAATTTTTTCTCTTAAAATATAGAGATCTAAAATTCATCCACCATTCTCAAACATCAATGTCATCCTTTCAAGTGAAAATTGGCAACGCCATGACCTTAACCCAAATAAATTTTCCAAAGCAGCTAGGGTTTTGGGGAAAACTATGATTTAAAAAAAATCAAATATCCTTTGTTCCTTGTTATCTAAAAATAATTCTATAGGTTTTCTTCAAACACAACTTAAATACTACTATTTTTCTTACCCTGACTAACATAGGTATCTATTATTATATTTTTTACGATTTGAAAAAAATTTCATTGTCCTTGTTTCGGATGACTGACTGCAAAGGGTCGTATCCCAAACATATTTAGAATTGTCCAGATTGAATTATTTTTCCATATAGTGCTTCTTCATTGTATTTTTCTTCTCTACCTTCTACAAAAATATTCTTTTACACAATACTCTTCTCCTTCACTGCAATTTTGTCCTCTACCTTCTATAAATATATTTTTTTACACATTACCCTTCTTATGAATTTTGTGTTTGTCTATTAATTTCATAACTTCCTTAACTTAGATTTTCATTTTCTTTGCCTCTACAAATCCCCTCATTTCTTTTTCTTGAATCTAGCATGAAAACGTGAGTTTAAATTCTTAGGCAATTCTATGAATTCAAGTCACACTTAATATTGTTGACAAGTTTTCAAAGTGTTTGTTCCACATTCATTCTCTTTCTCTCCAGTTTTCTCTACAAAAATGGTTTCCTTTATGACCTCTATCAAAGCCCCAAATGTTGAGGTTTCAACTCCTATTGAGGGAAGTATTTAGAATTCATGCATGGAAAATATTGTAGCTAAAAACTGAGTTGCTTCACCAAAAAATTATACTTTTGGCATCATTGTTGGTTATGGTCCTTTGGGACCCTAAATTCCTAAAGGCTTAGATTAGATTTTAGCACATGCTAGGTCCTGATTGACTCATTTCACTTATAAGTTTTGATATTTAATTATTTATAACTTTGAGTGATAATATGTCCAACATTTTGGCAGCCATAACTTTTACATACAAAAGTGTTAAAATTCAATGCTTTGACGATTTACATTATGAAATGATAGGTATTTAATACATAGAATACATATTTTAGGTATAATAAACCTCTAACCAAACTTTTATCTACCTCTATCCTATAGTGCATGCATAGAACTTGTTATGGGTGGTTATACCATTTGCCACTTCACATGTACTATGATGTAATAACTCCTAACTTACCCCCCTTATTATATCATAGTCATAGCTCTATGTAGGATTTTGACTTGATGAAATGGTCTAGGGTGATGTTGGATTTTGGGAGATACATTTATCTCTAAATGTAGACATTTTACTATGATACTTAGGAGTGTTGGGTTCCATAGATCATGCACTTCAAAAACACATTTATTACGTATACTTATTCAATACTTATAAAATTCAATGCATGAATTATGCGTATCCTCCAATTTATTCATGAGAGATATGTTCTACCATGCATCCAATGTTGATTAATGGAATTGATTGATCTCCAAGTTTTGTCTTGCATATGATGGGAATAAGGTTATGTAAGTCTTCTTTTGTAGCTTTACCTTATTTTGTTTTTCATTTCTTTCAATGTGATCAAATATTAGATTACTTGCAAGTTCTTTGATATGATAAATAAGATGTATATTTTTAATGTAATATTTAGCAATTTTTCATACTTGTTTCATCCCTTTGAATGATCCCATAGTTGCCATAGTATTTCCTTGAACAATAATATAATAACTAGTTAAGTGCTCTTTAGTCTTTAGAGTTGAACTATTAGGATCCAACAACTATTGAAAATATCTAAAAAATATCCCTTTATCTCGTATTATATTGTTAGAATAAATAATTATTCTCTTAAGTTCTACTAGGATAGACTTTGCTTGAGTTACCACTCTTCCATGAGTCAGGTGAACTCTTAGTTTAGACTAGTTCAGATTTGATGAGTTGTTGTAATCCAATAGCTCTCAATGATCAACTTTGCAATCTATACAAAGTTGATCCATGGAATAAATCAATTAGTTATTGAGATTTTTAGTAATGTTTTGCATGTCTAGTTTTATGATTTCAATATTACTTCTCAATATTTCTAACATGGTACCAGAGCTAGGCTAGATTTTGCATGTATTCTCATCTTCATAGATCTGGTTCATTTTTTTTGGGTAGCTCTTTGACTAGCTCAAATTGCTTGGAAGAGTAGTCATTCGTTACTATCCATTAAGTTTTTTTTGCTCATTTTTTTTACAAAAATAAGCACTTTTTTCAGCGTATATGAAATTTGGTTCTTTTTTTAGAACCTCTATATTTTAATCATATTTTAAGCTTGAAAAATAGGAATATTTTTTTTCCTATTGTTAGAGTTTTTTCCATTTCAGGGGGGAACTATAATGCTGCTTGCTCGCTAATGCACTCGAAGCCTCTATTCAGCACTGGAAAGTGTTGTTTCTCCCACACATAACACGTCTCCATTCCTGTCTCAAATGTAGTCTCCATTCTTTGAGACGAGTGCATTTCCATTGAGATGTGGATTCCTAACTAACGTGGATTCGAGACGAGTGCATTTCCATCAGTGTGTTCCTCTCTAAATTATTCAACAACTCTCATATCATTAAGATGTTGGCATTGGATAGTGTTGGTGCTCCTCTCTATCTTATTCAACAAATCTCATTTCATATAGACATTGGCCTCGATAGTGTTGGCGCTCTTCACTAAATATTCACCAACTCCAATCTCATAAATATGTTGGTGCTAGATGGTACTCAATTGAAACTTGGCTTCCACATACGTATCATCTTGTGGTACCATTTTTCTTTATATGAAGGCTGTCATTCGATCTACATAACATATTTTTGAGTTATTTTTCTACAAACCTATCATCGAACCCTCATTTTGTAAACTTGGAGGCACTTCGTTGGTGTCACAAAAAGTTGGGAGGAGCTTAGTCTTGGCATCCTTGACTGTTAAAAGATGTATTTGATTATTGGTGCTCACTCAATACTTCAGTACCTACCTTACCCATTCGTTGATCTACTGCTACCTTGATCATTCACTGGTGTTGCTCGTTGGGTGTTCATTGGTGTTGCTACCTTGCCTGTTCACTGGTGTTGCTCATTGGATGTTCATTGGTGTTCCTACCTTACCTGTTCACTAGTGTCTTTGTGCTCAGATCAGTTTTCATATTTCACCCAAACCTATAGAGTTAATCGTACATTTTGTTTGAAGCTTGCTTCAATGACTACATCGAAGGAAAATTCTTGGTGGATGTGCTCTCTCTTGCTAACTGTATTGAGTTCTCAGATGAATATGTCTCTCATGTCATCCAATATTTTATCTTTACTCATGTCACAATGTTTATCAATGCTATCTCCTTTCACCTCTAGAGAAAACATAGTGTATTAGTGCATCACTGTCTCACATTAACCTCTAGAAAAACATAGTGTTTCAGGCTCAACACATTAACTTGAAGCTTGTGTTAATAATGCTCGTCATTCTCAATGACGTCAAAGGAAACTAAGTTTAAAATTTTTATCATCTTTTCTATTATAACTTGTAGGTTTCCAAAGGCGCGCTAATTTGTAAAGAGGCCAAAAATGTTACATTGGAGTTTGTGGAAACTAAAATGTGGTAAACCCAATTAAGCATCCACAAGCAATGATCAAATTGACATCACATGGCCCCTTGGGCAGCCCTCAGGAGGCTCACAATGGTTCTAGCCACTTCGAAAAGGGTTTTAGAGGCTATCGGCCCAATTTTAGGAGGTTTTGGCCCAAAATTCACCACCATCCCACCCTGGGACGATGGTAGATTCCCATTGTTCCACCTTGGGATGGTGATGAGCCCTTGTCCCAAGGTGGGATGGTGGTGAAGTTTGACCCATAAAAAGTCAAAATTCGACCAAATGGCACCCAAAAACTGCCATTTGACCACCCAAACAGAGCATGCGAGGCAGAGGATAGGTAATCCTTATGAAATACATCTTGATGAGGGCCAAATTGGGAGATTATCTTCCACACCCTATGCATGCCTCCCATTTGACAAGTGGCACCTCCTGCCATGCATGCCCTTGCATGCTTTTTTGCACATGAGCCCCTTTGGGCTATAAAATGGGTTCAATACCCACACAAAAACATAAAGAGGAGTTATAGGATATGAAATGGAGTGTTGTTGAGATTTTACCTCACCTTATTGCACCTTTTTGCCCTTGAAATCTCCCTTTTTCCAAGGATGTTATTGGGTGACTTCAATAAGGTAATCTGAGCGTAACTTTTCCATCCGGGTGATGATGAGCACCAAAAATGCTCATATTTTGTACATATTTCTTGGATCAATATGCGGCTGTATAATAAGGATTGCATACTTTTATAAATGATTATATAGATATTTGATATAATTATGCGTGTTATCTAATTTGTGTGCTTTTAGTATGTTTTGTGGAATTGCAGTTGATTTAGTTAGATTTGGAACAGTCGAGGTCCTTTCGATGGACCTGGCACTTTATTTCATCGGGAGTCAATGAAGAGAACATAGGCACCTCCCTGCAACCGAAAGGCACCAATTGAACATAGGCGCCTCCCTGCAGTCGAAAGGCGCCAAGTGAATACAAGCGCCTCCCTGCAGTCGAAAGGCGCCAATTGAACATAGGCGCCTCCCTGTAGTCGAAAGGCGCCAAGTGAATACAAGCGCCTCCCTGCAGTCGAAAGGCACCAATTGAACATAGGCGCCTCCCTGCAGTCGAAAGGCACCAAGTGAATACAAGCGCCTCCCTGCAGTCGAAAGGCGCCGATTGAACATAGGCGCCTCCCTGCAGTCGAAAGGCGCCATCTGAATGCAAGCGCCTCCCTACAACCGAAAGGCGCCAACCAAAGGCAAGCGCCTCTCCACAGCCGAAAGGCGCTAATAGAGGGTAAGCGCCTCCCTACAACCGAAAGGCGCTAATAGAGGTAGGCGCCTCCCTACAACCGGAAGGCGCCACTGATTCTTTGCCCGTTGACCAGAGTTGAACGACGTGGACGGCAACGGCTGGTGCAGTTCTAGCTCTGCGTCATGCAGAGCTAAATTGGAGATAGCACCTAACGTACCCAAACGTCTTACCGATGCCAGGCAAAGCACGAACCGAATGAACATGCCGCCTTCAGAACAGAATGCCAGACGTCGATTGCATTCGCCAGACTGTTCTAATTTAGTCTGGGAAGAATCGACTGTTGTAACCACTATTGTAACAGAAGTTCTACGGGTGTGTTATATAAACACACGCAGATCATTCTAAAAATATATAGAGAGATATATAGAAATAATTAATAAAGAGCTATTTTGAATTGCAGAAGATAGATTGTAATACGTTGATAAATATATTCCAGTTCCAGAAGTTCTAAGCGCGTGTTCGATCGGGAGGAATCTGCTGGAGCCTGGGCCCACTCCAAGCCAGTATTTCTTCCCCATTTCCTTTCTGTTTATTTATTAGTTTATTGCTTTCATAGAAACGTTCATTAATTTACTAGTTCCCGTATTTTGTAGTAGGTTTATTTCTAGGAATGTATACATGATTTAT
The DNA here is from genome assembly GCA_028583015.1 of Wollemia nobilis. Taxonomy (NCBI): domain Eukaryota; kingdom Viridiplantae; phylum Streptophyta; class Pinopsida; order Araucariales; family Araucariaceae; genus Wollemia; species Wollemia nobilis. The sequence continues at coordinate 1,951,960 of JAQPPZ010015344.1, forward strand.
TTCTGTAGATTTATTTCTGTTCTTCTTACGTAATTTATTGAGGAGTGCGGGAATGATTGACAACCATCTCAAGAACACCCCCAAATGTAGGATTAGTAGATTCACCCTCCAGTGGTATTGTAGTAACCTAATTTCGACTCTTCGCAAGTTTACGAAGCTCCCTGGGTTGATAATTAAATGCACGGGCATGTGACAAAAATAGGAAACCATTCACCTTGTTTGGCCCGCAACATTTTGGCGCCGTTGTCGGGGAAGCGTCTTAATTAGATTACTTACAATACCCTGAAACCTTCATCTTGCATGAGTTCTTCGAGAAGAAGAGGACCTGACGGTCGCTTTATAAGAACTAATCCATCAGGACCTGAGTCAGCCGAGCATTTTGGATTTGAGTTAGACTCGCCCGACCTACCAGCAGTCCATTTGAGTGAGGAACCGCACTTTGTGCAAAGTGCCACCTCATCCCATCAACAAGGGGAAGAACGAATCATCACAAATCCCCTGTTTAATAGGACTCCTCTAGAGGAAGCCCTGTTGTGGAAGGCTATGGAGGATCAGACGATCTCACCAGACAACCTTAGAGCATTGACTCAAAAAGTTTTAAATGATCGAAAGGCCATAAACGCTGCATTAGAAACCACATTTCCCAAAAAAATGGTAGATAACGATGAAGTCTCATCTGGATTTAGTTTCCCAATAGAGGAGGGAGTAGGAGATACCAAAATGAAAAACATATCCCCTGCTCACCTCCCGTCCTTCAGAGGACACCCGACTGAGGACCCTGACCTATTTTTATTCAAGTTTGATGTTTTGTGTAGGTCTCGTGGATTACAAATCAAATGCGCAGAAGTTGAAATTATTTCCTTCTACATTAGACGATGCAGCTCTACGATGGTTCATCGGTCTGGGAGACAAACACATCACCACCTGGGACCAGATGAAGACGCTCTTTTTAGAGCAATATCAAGATTTCGGGAGAGCAAGAGACTCCAGGGAGGAGGTCCTGAGCATGACACAAAGAGAAGATGAGTCTCTCGAGGAGTATTGGGAGAGATTCACCTTTAATCTTCAACGGTCCCCTCACTCGAAGTTATCTGATAAGTCCCTCAAAAGCATCTTCTTGAGGGGACTTACCAATGAGTCACTGGAGGCTCTCAACATGATCTCTGGAGGTGATGTCTATCAGCATGCTATGGACGACATCCGGAAATTATGCCGGAACTACTCGAGAAGGCGAGGCAAAGTCACCCCCAAGACCATGAAGGCGACTGCTTCAGTCACCAAAACAGAGATAGGCAACATGCTGGAGGATTTGAAGAGCGAAATGCTTTCATCTCTAGCACTGCAGATGGATACGCTACTGTTAGAAAAGAAGAAACAAGAAAATGATGCAGCATTAGCCTATTTCTGCCCAAAATGTAGAGGAAGGCATGCAAAGAATGCATGCCCAAAAAACAAGGTCAGAATATGCATAGTTTGTAGGCTGAATCATAAAACTCGATTGTGCCCACAACTGCCCAGTAACCAGGAAGCGGCTGAGAGCACGGAGGCCTATTTCATAGGCAATAGGAAGAGTTGGCCATAGCCCCCCATGGGGAATATACCAACCGAAATGCCAACATATGGGGGAGGGTCATACATGCACCAAGGACCCCCTCAACCACCTAATATGGGGTGGTGGGGACCGTCACCCTGGACGAACGCACCCCCAGTAGCATTCCCGAATCAGCAGCCATGGATGCCATATCCATATCCTGGGCAGTAGTGGAGAGGCCACAATACATGGAATCAGACTCCATAGAATGTAGCTCCTGCTCACATTCAACAGAACTTACCAGCATTGCTAGCAGTGAGACCTACGCAGCTACCAGCACAACCGACAACAAACCCGAACAACAGAGTAAATCAGCCGACATACAACGTAGAAGGTGAGATGTACCATATGTACAATATTCAGCTTAGATCAGGTAGGCAACTAGGAGTAGAGACTCCGCCTCTGGTAGAAGAGGAGGAAGAAATAGTAGAGATACCTCCACCGGTAGAAGAGGAGGCAAAATAGAGGAGACACCTTGGTAGAAGAAGGAAAAGCACTTGAGAGAGCGGAGGCTCCATTTCCTAGCCGGCTCAGGAACAAAGAAAAACAACACAACCAAAATTTGACATCTTGTCGAGCTTGAAGAACCTCACGATGACAATCCCATTATTTCAAGCAATTCGAGATGTCCCCATTTACACCAAGGCAATTAGAGAAATGTGTCTAAGGAGACCGGGATGAAAAGCTACCCAGACTATCAACGTCATGGGTAAACTGGCGGATCTAATGATGGGTAGAACACATCATCCGAAGTATGCAGATCCAGGCAGCCTAGTGCTGACCGTAAAAATTGGAGGACATTCCCTGTCCAACACACTGGTTGACCTCGGGGCAGCCATCAACGTGATGCCTCAAGAGACCATGCAGAGGCTATGGCTCACGAACCTGAAGCCAACCATGACAGTGCTGCAGTTAGCCGATCGATCAACCGTATCACCGGAAGGGATGCTGGAAGATGTGATCGTAACAGTCAGTGCATGGGAATATCCAACCGATTTTCTAGTTTTGCAGACCAAGACCAGGCTGGGCGGTTACCCGCTCATTTTGGGGAGGCCATGGCTGGCAACAGCTGATGCTTACATCAGCTACCGGGATGGGCTAATGACCATCTCCAATGGGAAAAATGTCAAAAGGCTGACCATTTCACCGCCAGCTCAGTCTATGGACTCGACAGAAGAACCCAGGATCACCGAGCATGGAACTACGGAGTTGTCCATAATCCAGCCGATGATGACCTTGGAGGAGGTGGCAGAAGAGGACGAGGATGGTGCTATCATGGAGTTTCTCCATGGAGAATCATCCACCCCCGCACCTGGATCGCCGTTAACTGGCGCCCAAGATCAGCACATCCAACAAATACACGTTGGGCCAGGGAGGACATTAAACGTCAACAACAGGTTGACGCCCACACAGCTAGAAAAGTTGGAAGAGCTTCTGGTAAGACACCAGCAAGCATTTGCATGGGACTACGTAGATATGCATGGCATCAGCCCAAAAATATGTACCCATCGGATTTACTTAGATGACCAGGCAACTCCTAGTCGACAACCACAGAGAAGGATGAACCTAGCAATGAAAGACATTGTCAGAGAAGAACTGCACAAACTTCTATCTGCCGAATTCATATATCCAATTTTTGATAGTGAATGGGTATCACCATTAGTGGTGGTCCCCAAAAAGAATGGGAAATGGTGGATCTGCGTGGACTACCGGGCGTTGAACAAGGCGACTAAGAAAGACCACTTCCCGCTCCCGTTCATCGATCAGGTCTTGGACACACTCTCAAGAAGAAAATACTTCTCCTTTCTGGATGGTTTTAGTGGTTACAACCAGATCCAGATAGGGGAAGAAGATCAAGATAAAACGACGTTCACCTGTCCATGGGGAACGTTTGCCTATAAGGTATTGCCTTTTGGACTGTGCAACGCACCGGCCACCTTTCAAAGGGCGGTGCTTAGCATATTCTCTCGATATGATAGGAGACGGGGTGGAAGTATACATGGACGACTTCACCGCCTATGGAGAAACCTTCGAGGAGGCAATGACAAACCTGGAAAGAGTGCTCGACAGGAGCAAGGAAAACCATTTGTCCCTAAGTAATGAAAAATGTTTTATGATGATGCAGGAAGGCATCGTGTTGGGACACCACCTCTCTGCAGAAGGAATAAAAGTAGACAAGAGGAAGATCGAGGTCATCAGAGACCTACCTAGCCCCAGAACGCAGAAGGAGGTAAGAAGTTTCCTTGGATCAATCGGGTACTACCGGCGATTTATCGTCGAATTTAGTAAGATTGCCAAACCACTGCACACCCTACTTTCTAAGGACGTAGAGTTCAATTGGATGGGAGATTGCGAAGAAGCGTTCCAATTGCTAAAAGAAAAATTGATATCTGCACCGGTCTTGAGAGGACCGAATTGGGCCATACCGTTCCATATTTACTGCGATGCATCTAACGGTGCAATCGGAGCAGTCCTTGGGCAGAAAGACGACGAAGAATTCTACGCCATCTATTATGTCAGTAAAAACTTGGCGGGAGCGGAACTCAATTATACAGTGACAGAAAAAGAATTCCTCGTAGTTGTCCATGCAATAAACAAATTCTGTCACTATATAACGGGATACAAGGTCTTCGTCCATACGGACCACGCGGCTATCAGGGTATCCTGATGAGCAAGCCGGCCATTGGTGGCAGAATTATCAGATGGCTATTGCTATTGCAGGAATTCGACATCACTATAGTCGATAAACCGGGCAAGGACAACGTCGTGGCAGATTTTCTATCCAGATTGATACCAGCAGATCATCAAGCAGTGGAAGATCAGTTTTTGGATGAACATCTATTCGCTATTAGTGAACAAACTCCGTGGTATGCAGACATAGCCAATTACTTGGCCACCGGAAGGACCTCACCTGCTCTCTCCTACAGAGAAAAGCAGGCGGTCATAGAGAAGAGCGCATCATTCCTTTGGATGGATGGTCTCCTATTTAAAATAGGATGGGACCAAATTATAAGAAGATGCGTAGCAGAACAGGAGTTTTCAGAAGTGCTCAAGGCATGTCACGATGAGCCATGCGAGAGGACACTTTGCAGGGAAACGAACTGCCTACAAAATCCTACAAGCCGGGTATTTTTGGCCCACTCTGTTCAAGGACGCGACAGCATATACCAGCAAGTGTGACGAGTGCCAGAGGATGGGTAGACCAACCCACCGAGATGAAATGCCCCTGCAGCCCTAGGTACATCTGGAACCTTTTGATAAATGGGGCATGGATTTCGTGGGACCATTTAATCCACCTTCGATGGGAAGGAGGTTTATTTTGGTTTGCATGGATTACGTCACCAAATGGGTGGAAGTGCAGGCATTAAGGGACTCAAAGGAAAGAACGGTCATCGATTTCTTATTTGCTCATATTTTCACATGATTTGGGGTTCCTCGGGAGATAACAACAGACCAAGGGCCCCAATTCACCTCCAAATTGATTGAGGAGCTGATGGAGCAATATAGAGTTCGGCACAATAAAACCATGCCCTACCATCCGCAGGCGAACGGGCAAGTAGAAGTGACAAACAGGGAGATAGAAAACATCCTGACCAAAACCGTGCAGCAACACAAGAAATATTGGGCCACACGGTTGCCGGAGGCAGTTTGGGCATACAACACCACGTGGAAATCCACCACAGGATGCACACCTTTCCAACTGGTCTATGGAAAAAATGCGATGATGCCCATCGAGTTCGAAATCAAAACTCTGAGGATGGCTTCAGAATTAAATTTGAGCTTGGACGAAGCTCAAAAATAGAGGATTCGCCAGCTAGATCAGCTGGACGAAATCCGACTGGATGCTTTGCAGAGGACAGAGATTATACAGAAGCAGAGAAAGAAGTGGCATGATAACCACATCAAGCTGAAGAAGTTCCAGGTAGGGGAATGGGTACTGTTGTACGATTCTCGGTTCCAAGAAAGGAAGGGCAAACTTATGCAGAGGTGGATGGGGCCGTATGAGGTGGCAGAACTCATTAGGAATGGGGTTGTGCGCGTTAAGACAATTGACGATAGCAACACCATGTTCACAGTCAATGGCCACCGACTACGCCCCTATAATACGTCCGAAACATTACAGGTGGAATCCAGAGTAGGCGTGGGGGAGACCCCATCTTGCTAGATCTGGACCGAACTCTCACAGGTGAAATGGTGGGCACGAAAGTGCTCACCCAATTTGGTTAGTTAGTTATAGTTTTTTTTAATGTGTGTTTTTTTGTAGGGACGACGCCCGCATGCAAGCTGCAGGCATCCTAATCCAGGGCCTAACAGGCACGGAACGCGTCTAACTGCCTTTATTTTCCCTTTCTTTTTTGGTTGCTTTTTGTAGGTGGGGGACCTGACAAAGACGAGGGATAGGTATCTGGGAAACCAGGCCTGATTCGGCTCAAGATTTCGACACCGGCTCATAGATAGAATCTGGGCAGCATGAAAAACTGGGAAGGTTTGATCACCCTTTTTCCAGTCAAATCGCCGAGTCCGAAGAAGGTGCCTTACGGCCCGAAGGCCTAAAGGCGCCCATCCTAAGAAGGCGCCTCAAGGCACCCAAGAAGGCGCCTTACCAAGGCGCCCATCCAGAAGGTGCCTTACAGTCGAAGGCGCCCATCCGAAGAAGGTGCCTCACTAAGGCCCATCAAGAAGGCGCCTTACTACTAGAAGGTGCCCATCTAGAAGAAGGTGCCTTACTCAGTCAAGGCGCCCATCCAGAAGAAGGCGCCTTACCAAAGGCACCATCAAAGAAATATAAAAATATAATATATATATATATATATATAATAGGCGCCTTCCATGAGGAAGGCACAAAAAAAGCTAGGTTTCAATATGCCTTCCAACATCAGGAAGGCGCATTCATCCAGCCGAATACGCCTTCCAACATCAGGAAGGCGCATTCATCAAGACGAACGCCTTCCAACATCGGGAAGGCATGGACCAGAAGGAGGTGCCCCCACATTGGGAAGACGCATGCAGTCAAAAAGTGCCTCCCACCAATCAGAAGGCACCGAAAGGTGCATTCGTTCGAAGACGAGCATCGACAACATTGGAAAGGTGCTACATGGACACCATCCACATGGGGAAGGTACCAAAGAATGCCTCCCGCATGCAACATTTACATCTACCGGATGCCTCGAGCGGAACGAAGCATCGCACGAATAAGCGATATCAAATACCCCTCCCTCGTGTCACAAGTCAGCAAATCAGTGGCTACCACGACAACTGGAATGTCGAATCAGGTACGTGCATATTAAATCAAATCTTTTATATAATTGTTTATAAATACGTAGTACCAAAAAATACAGTTGTCATAGAGATCGTACCCCCATAGCCAAAAACGCATGCCAATGAGAGGGCGCCTTCCATAACTGTTAGGGTTAGGCACATTTTCTATAAGAAGGCGCCTTCCTGAAGAAGGAAGGATAGAAAAAATACAGCAATAGAAGGCGCCATGGGAGGAAGGTCTAAGAATCACGCGATCAAGAAGAATGAACCCAGTGACACAGATGGGATCAGAGGGGCAGTAAAGACCCAATTCGAAGCCGAGGGGTGGCTCGAATACTGCACCCTGGTCAGTCAGGGCCAGGACGTAGAGGCAGCTAGAGAATTTGCCACCTCTTTGAGGGGCGATGCGGCCCAAGTACGAGGGATGGAAATTCCAGTCACCCCTGAGTTCATCTCACAGGCGACTGGATTGCCTCTCACGGGGGAATGTATATACAAGGGCGGAGTGTTAAAAGTATACGCCGACATACTACTGCCGGGAGGAAATGTGCAGGTAGACAGGGAGGGGTTACTCAAAAATAGCCTCCCCATGAATATGCGAAAGATGTTCGAGCAGATTGCTCGATTCTTCACATGCACAGGGAAGTATACCCATCTACACCTTAATCATGTGCACTTCCTCAATCACCTAGTGCATGGGAGGAAATTGAATATACCTTTCTACCTGGCGAGTGCTTTGAAAGATGAAGCGGCTCGGTACCAGAAAGGGGCACCGTCCGCCTTAGCCCACCATGGGCTGATATCGGCATTGGTCCGCCATGCAGAAGCACAAGGACAGAACCGCGATGCAGAGGGAGATGGCGGCCAAATAGGGCAACACAATGCGGTTGCCGAATTAGGGCAAGGCGAAGCATCCCCTGTAGAGGAGATAGCAAACATTGGGCAATTGGCATTGCCCTATTTTCTAGGAGGAGCAGAGCAGTCACCGATGCCCGTAGACATAGAGGATAGAGGGCATTCCCCAGTGCCCGAGTATGAGGAGGAAGGAGCGCCACTCGCTGGTGGTGAGGACGAACCAATTCCCAGGAGGAAACGTCTACGGTGATTCCTCTCGATAGAGGAAGAACAGAGTGACACAGAGATAGACGTCGCCGCCCAAACCCTCCGTGAATTAACAAACCAGAGCCCACGGAATGAGGGAACTTTTGGGAGCAACGACCAGATCAATGCGGCCTTGGAGGAGGCGCTCGACTGGCAAACTGATTGCTGGATGGCACAACAGATTCTGGAAGATTGCCAGAACCAGCATCAAAAGGAATTGGAGGAAAAGGATAGACGAATCGCTCAGCTCGAGCAGCTGGTCCGGCAGTTGCAGGAGGAAAATCAAATACTTCAAGGCAGAAGAACAACAAGACAAGAGGCATCCACGTAGACGGATTGGGTAGAAGTAGTGCCAATGAACTCTCCCACATCCATCGAACGAGTATTCTCTTTGGGGGAGATTCGATCGGACGCCCGACAGAGCAGCCCAGAGGCAGGGGAGGATTCCTCTATTTTTAGGGGTGAAAATGAAAGAAGTCCTACGATGCCCCCTGTCATTGTCCTGAGTGACACAGAGCAGGACGAAGGCCTCCAAAAGCAGATAAGACCAGAGGATACGGAGGACCTCCCCAGGCCTGAAGAGGGAGAAGAGCCTGAGGGGTCGACACCAGGAAGACAGGAGGATAAAGGATCACCCCCGGAGATAGCGGCACAGCCGATCCTTCGGAGTGAAGAGAAGTCCCCAAAAGAGAAAGAAGAGACCCCTGTCCGAGCCGCCACATTTTTTGTAGAGGCCAAGGCAAAGAGGCCCAGGACGGCTCGACAGAAGGCGAAAGTGACCTTCACCGAGTCAGAGGAGGATGAATGGGACATGCAACCGTTCATCGAAAGGCAAAAATATTTTGAGTAGCTACGCAACGAAATGAAAGTAGCCAAGGCGGCCAGGAAGGCATCCTCGAGGATAAAAGGAGATTCTGGCATCTGCGTCAATCCGACGGAAGACAACCAGTTTTGGGACATCTATGGTTCATCCCGAGGGTGGCCTTCCATGATGAGGAGGTACTTGGAATGGTGGGGAGTATATGGCCCACAATTGGAGGCCACTGCAATTGCAAAGGAGAATGCAGGGCTTACCCCTGAAGTGGCCGCATTATACAAGGCCCAAGTAGTGCCTTCTAGAGAGGATAACTCGGATATCCCTCTGGCAGTGGTCAAACCTCCAGATGACGACCTCTGGCAAGCTGCCGAAGCTGCATTTCAATCGACAGGAACAATGCTGGCTAGACCACCACCAGTAGCGGCTAGAACAAGAAGGGGACAATTAACAACCGTAGTTTCCCATAGGCAGAGGCGAACCACACCTTCACATGCCGACACGAAAAGACAGACTCGGGCCGTAGGGGCAGCCGAATCCTCCAAGAGATGGCGACGATGAAAAGTCCGAGGGCTACCTATAGTTTGGATGCCACGAGGGCGTGGCATATGTTAGGCATGGGGGGATGATGAGCACCAAAAATGCTCATATTTTGTACATATTTCTTGGATCAATATGCGGCTGTATAATAAGGATTGCGTACTTTTATAAATGATTATATAGATATTTGATATAATTATGCGTGTTATCTAATTTGTGTGCTTTTAGTATGTTTTGTGGAATTGCAGTTGATTTAGTTAGATTTGGAACAGTCGAGGTCCTTTCGATGGACCTGGCACTTTATTTCATCGAGAGTCAATGAAGAGAACATAGGCGCCTCCCTGCAACCGGAAGGCGCCAATTGAACATAGGCGCCTCCCTACAGTCGAAAGGCACCAAGTGAATACAAGCGCCTCCCTGCAGTCGAAAGGCGCCAATTGAACATAGGCGCCTCCCTGCAGTCAGAAGGCACCAAGTGAATACAAGCGCCTCCCTACATCGAAGGCACCAATTGAACATAGGCACCTCCCTGCAGTCGAAAGGCGCCAAGTGAATACAAGCGCCTCCCTACAATCGAAAGGCGTCGATTGAACATAGGCCTCCCTGCAGTCGAAAGGCGCCATCTGAATGCAAGCGCCTCCCTGCAACCGGAAGGCGCCAACCAAAGGCAAGCGCCTCTCCACAACCGAAAGGCGCTAATAGAGGGTAAGCGCCTCCCTACAACCGAAAGGCGCTAATAGAGGCAGGCGCCTCCCTACAACCGAAAGGCGCCACTAATTCTTTGCCCGTTGACCAGAGTTGAACGACGTGGATGGCAGCGACTGGTGCAGTTCTAGCTCTACGTCATGCAGAGCTAAATTGGAGATAGCACCTAACGTACCCAAACGTCTTACCGATGCCAGGCAAAGCACGAACCGAACGAACACGCCGCCTTCAGAACAGAATGCCAGACGTCGATTGCATTCGCCAGACTGTTCTAATTTAGTCTGGGAAGAATCGACTGTTGTAACCACTGTTGTAACAGAAGTTCTACGGGTGTGTTATATAAACACACGCAGATCATTCTAAAAATATATAGAGAGATATATAGAAATAATTAATAAAGAGCTATTTTGAATTGCAGAAGATAGATTGTAATACGTTGATAAATATATTCCAGTTCCAGAAGTTCTAAGCGCGTGTTCGATCGGGAGGAATCTGCTGGAGCCTGGGCCCACTCCAAGCCAGTATTTCTTCCCCATTTCTTTTCTGTTTATTTATCAGTTTATTGCTTTCATAGAAACGTTCATTAATTTACTAGTTCCCGTATTTTGCAGTAGGTTTATTTCCAGGACTGTATACATGATTTATTTTTGTAGATTTATTTCTGTTCTTCTTACGTAATTTATTGAGGAGTGCGGGAATGATTGACAACCATCTCAAGAACACCCCCCAACGTAGGATTAGCAGATTCACCCTCCAATGGTATTGTAGTAACCTAATTTCGACTCTTCGCAAGTTTACGAAGCTCCCTGGGTTGATAATTAAATGCACGGGCATGTGACAAAAATAGGAAACCATTCACCTTGTTTGGCCCGCAACAGGTGAATTTCTTCACAAAATTCAATGAAAACACACATTAGGTTGTTTAGGAACATATTATAGTGGTTTGGTAACAAAAATTAGCTGTATTTGGTGGGCATCCCCTCCTAGGGTGCCCTCAAAATAGTTATAGTCACCATCACCCCCCGGGATGAGGGTAAATTCTTAAGAAATTTCTTTACTATTTTTAATTAGTTATTTTCTGCATTATTCCATGATTTTAAATTTAAAATTTCAGGTCATTTGGTGTTAAAATTAAGGAGTTCTGCTATTTTTAATTTTATGCAGGCTCGTAGGGCCCATCCGGGAACCCTAGTTTGATGCAGGTGGATCCGGGATCCAATTGGAAATTATGATCATATGGGCTGTATTTAAATGCCTATTTATGCATACTGACAAAATTTCATGAGTTTTGGATGAGTGCAGTTTCAATATTTTGTTGTCTTCCTTTTCATAGGTTGTAGGCGGGTGGCGCTAAATCGAGGGGTCTACGGATGCAATTTATGATTTTTTTTGGGTGATATCATCCCAAAATATCCTATTTAACATATCTAAAAATTTTCAAGTCATTTGGATATCATTTGATGCACTTTTAATTCATATGCCATTTTGCCCCTATGGGGATTGCATGTTTTCACCATACACCCTTGCTATTTGACCCATTTTGCTTCCTTGTGTGCAAGATCATGTCCTCAGAAGGCTTTGGGAAGCAATACCATACATCATAGAACCTAGATACAAGTAGCGGTGGCATTGGCTCACCCACCTTGATTGTGGGTACGCGAAGAAACATTGGATGTGCACCCGAATTCCATGAAAGACTTGGTATTTGGGCACCCAATATTGTAATAATTGTATAAAATTTTGAGCCCTAAAGGGTACTGCTATGTAACCTTGGATCTGATCCAACAAATTAATGAGAAGAGACTTGCTTTGATTCATTTCCTTTTGTTTGGTATTATTTCCTTTTTACATGCATGCTTCCTTTTTGATGCTCACGAGTGAGATGGAGTAGATACGCATATTTTTTCACATAATTTTGTGCATAATTTTTCCATACTTCAGTGGTGATCATTTTGGGACTACCCTTGTCCCTTTTGATTGGGTGAAAGTTTGACTTATTTCTTACATTTTTACCATTTTTGTGTTGTAGGTACTCCCCTCCCCACCCTAGAACGGTGGCAAAGGCTTTATTTGGCACACCCTAGGATGGTGGCTTCACCGTCCCACCCTAGGACAGTGGTGGAGCTGCTACTCACCCCACCCTAGAGCGGTGGTGAAACAGAGAGATTTCTGCCCAAAATTTCAGAATTTGGAGGCTTCAAAATGGACAAGGTAAGTGCCTAAACCCTCTGATTTTCTGCTATATTTTTAGATACTGTCAAAATTAGTTTTATTTCTTCACTTTCTTGCATATAAAGGTTAAAATTTGTGTTTTTTCTTTTATTATAACATCACATAGCAAAATGTAGAAGAAAAATAAAAAATAACTTGTAGTAGCAATGCATCTATTTGGTTTGATTGCTTGTGGCTTGCCCATTGGGTAGGTTAGCATGTAGGATTTGCATTCATAAAGTCAATTTGTAGGTTCCTTATCTTATTATTCTGAAAGTAAAACACACCTATTGCATGCATTTAGTGAATGGTCATTGATTGCTTCTTTGCTTACTTTCTTGGATATAATGAACCACACACACCACGATTCATGTAAACGCTAGTGATGTGGACTTCATTACCATCCACTAGTAGAGTTAAAGTGATGGTGGGTTTCATATCCATCCACTTGGATCAAATCCCATGAACCTGATCCATATTGCCAAGGCCGGTTCCAAGATCCATCATAGCCCATGGGTTATAACACGCATCACCCTTCGGGGAGGTGTATCGTAGACTATGGGTGAACTGGGTGAGGAACTGGTAGGACCTATGCTCCCTGGCCATGTGTGGACCTCATCACCACATATTATAGGTGGGATAATGCAACCTAGAGTTCATATCTAGGTTGTCAAGCTACGAGTATATAGGTGAAATCCAATTGAACATGAGATTACAATCCAAAAATATTTCAAACACGTGACACAAGGTCATTCTTTACAAAACAACACATCTGAAACACACAAAATAGTTTAGGGATTCACAATTAAAACTTAAAAGAGATAATCATCTATCTTATTGAGTGTTTCTTTCTTGTATACTATTTCATTAAGAATTTGTAAAGAAGATAATCACTTGGGGTACTAATAGAGGAGCGCAATGGTGTGCACCCGCAACCAAGCCCAATCATGGGCGGAAGCTATGGAGAGTGGATTAGGAGACACGAATCATCTTTGATATATCCCTAGGGACTTGGTTATACCTCCCTGATGAGCTTCCACTCCACCTAACCCCAAGAAAGTAGGGCATGAACCTCATCTATGAAGGGATCCTCTCTAGGACACCCCGAGGGATGATGAGCATTACTTGGGAGAGTGTTCCTGGTATGTAGATATTTCATAGGACTTCCTTGGTGAAAGGCAACTGCACACTGAGGCACTAATAGACAGAGCGGTGCCACACATCCACGTACCCACTAGGGATGACACACCTAAGTAGAGGTAGGAGTATGACTTCACACACTGGCTAGAGCAAGTCGACATGACTCTACCTCCATGCCACCTTGATAGGATACAACAGCTCCTATAGCCTAATGGGAATGACACCCATTAGTTTGGGTGAGCCAACTCAGCCCTACATTTCCTCGTCTAGGAGGGAAGACATGAGGAGATCCAAGATTTTCCTCAAGAACAATATTCTGTGCATGCCCGATGTGCCTCTATGCTAGCTGAGTGTAATGAACACATGTTCTAGCCTGAGCCTCAAGTCAATGCGGTGAACCTCAAGAGAGGCAAGCACCCTATGGAGAACATAGAGTACCTTGGACAAGGTCGACCCCAAGGTGAGACTCCTAGGTCTCCTAGGCCTCGCACTATGGATCAAATTAGGCAATCGGTTGTGAGATATAAAGAACACCAAGCTCAGTTCAAGCAACTTTGATGAGATAAAGAGCAACTAGATTGCTTGCACCAGCTTGAGAAATAAAGGATCAAACATCAGACCAATGAGCTATTCCAAAAAACTTTGAGAGAGAGGGTCCTTACCCCTAAGAAACATAGGCAGGAGGTTCATCCGAGGTAACCCATGCTCATTTGAGAGAGGTCCCCGAGACCTTATCAAATGTTGCTTCCATGACCTCCTAGGCTAGATCGGGAGATGCCTCCCAGGCCAAACATAGGGTGCCCACCGTGGGTAGATACCCCCATTCATAGGATGGCTCGAGAGACACCTTACGGGGCTTATGCTGAGCACAAGCAAAAATTAGAATATGTTGAGATGCCTTACCGAGGTAGGGAGGTGACTTACCACCACCTCACCCTAGGTTGGAGGAGCCTAGACCTCCACCACAAGATGTGAACAAAGATGAGGAGATCAAGTTCTTAGGTCCTCACAAAGCATTGTTAGAACACCTAGAGTTAGTAGAGAACAAGACCTCTGGGTTAGGATCTCAAAAGCCCACTATGCATCAATTGCGTAGTCAACCTATCCATCCGTCAGTACTACTGTCCCTATCTAGAGAAATTTAAGTTGCCTTAGTTGGCTACCTTTAAGGGAGAAGAGGATGCATAAGAACATGTCACTAGGTTTTTAGGCCAATGCTTCGGCATCCATGATGACGATGCTTTGCTTTTGAGGACATTTGTGACTACCCTCGACGACCTTGCCTCTGAGTGGTTTTACTAACTCCTTAAGTATATCATCCATAACCTAGACCAACTCACGGATGCATTCCCAGAGTGCTTTGCCTTCAATACCAAGAGGAAGACAATGCTGGTCGATGTAGCTGGGTTAAAACAATATGATGATGAGTCAATAAAAAATTATGGCAATAGATGGTGAACCTTGCTCGTTAAGCTACCTTATCTTCTCCCCATGTTGGAGTTGACTTAGATGTTCTCTAAAAGTTTCTTAAAGCCAATCTCTTTGTTGCTACAGTTGCAACAATATCCCACTCTTGAAGATGCCTTAGCACAGGCTAGGATCATCGAAGAAATCAAGATTCAAGAGGGTGAGACTGTGAAGCCTCACAAAAAGGAATGGAGCAAGAACACTAAGAACACCCTAGTTCAACCTAAGCTAGCAGTAGTAAATCACGTTGCCATTAGTGTCTCGGGGCTAGCGCTAGCCACAACACCTCAAAAGCCTAATTATCAGGCCATCCCTAGGAACTATGCCAAGGATAACCAGAATGGTCAAGGGCAAAATCAACAACATCACCCCAAGTGACAATTCACACCCATTGCAAAGTCTATGGATTCAATGTTTGATCACCTCTTGGTGGCTAATGCAATCCATCTACCTG
The DNA here is from genome assembly GCA_028583015.1 of Wollemia nobilis. Taxonomy (NCBI): domain Eukaryota; kingdom Viridiplantae; phylum Streptophyta; class Pinopsida; order Araucariales; family Araucariaceae; genus Wollemia; species Wollemia nobilis. The sequence continues at coordinate 1,967,242 of JAQPPZ010015344.1, forward strand.
ATAGTCGACCTATCAACCCTAATGCACCTAAGCCCAAAGGATACAAAGGAGACATATATTGCAAATTTCATAGGCAAAATGGGCATGATGTGCAAATGTGCTATAAATTCAAACACTTAGTGCAATACCTTATTGATAGGAATTCCCTCTAGGTAGATAACCCTATCACACCAAAAAACCAACAAATGGGGTTATTTAAGGACCCCCTACCTACACATCTACCTACACCCTCCGAGCATTCAATGATGCCATATGCTCAATGGTTGGTACAATCATCCTACCTATTCAAGTAGGGGAAAAGATCATCTCGACGATGTGCCACATCCTGGAGGGTGAGATGGCATACAACATTTTGTTAGGAAGACCATGGATCAGGGACATGAAGTGCATCCCTTCCATCGCTCACCAGTGCCTCAAGTACACTCACGAAGGGCAAGTTCATGTCATCCCCATGGACCTAGAGCCCTTCAAGTACTGCAACATGGTGCAACAATTACCCGAGTCGACCTTGCCATCGATACATCTAGATTTTCAATCGAATAAATCTAGCCAAGGTTCGACCCCACCGCTACAACATACCATGCCCTCCTCATCATTGGCCCCACCCTAGATGCCTAATACATTAGTGGATCCTTTGCCTAGGAACCCAGAGAAGCGGCCCATTGAGGAGGACCAACCAATCATATCCACTATCTCTACAGAGGAGATACTTAGCCCGGATGATGAAGAGACACCACACGAGGCAAACAATGAGCCGGATCAAGTCTCACTCTCATCCCTCTTCTATCCGTAGCCCCAGGTTATAGTACATATAGCTTCTACCAGATTGGGAGAGTACATGGTTAGGAATTTTACCACTACTCCTGCTTTAGAGTCGATGCAAGACATGGGTAGACCCCATCTTCCCATAGGCACTATCATGCCTCTTGGTATTCCCCCTAATCAAACAAACTTTATCTATGGGGGCCTTGACTATGGCATCAAACCTTACCAACAATAGGAGGAAGATGAGGAACCTTTTGGAGAGGATATCAACTACTTGTCTAACCCTAACTTCACCTTGAAGTACCTTGACCTATGCAACTGGCATGGTTATGGGTTAGGCTTGTATGAGCAGGGCACCAGAATCCCTTGTCAACCACAATATCAAATGCCCTATGACAAGTCGGGAGTGGGATGCAACAATCCATTGCCTCTAGATGTCCTCTTAGACAGCCTAAATCGCTTGAATATAGGCTACGAGGGTGGGTTGGCCCAAGACCCTTATGCCAATCCCAATACAGTCTACTCCTTGGGAGATTACTTTCCATGGCTAGATGGGAACCCCATGATCCCCAGTGACATTCCCCCACATTTTGAGAGAGGGGAAGGGTCGTGGAGTTGTCCCCATGTCTGTGATGAGTCAGATCCAGGCACCTCATATGAGTGGACCTCAGAGGATGAGTCGGGTTATGAGGTAGCGCCATATGACCCTTTTGAGTCGGACAATGATCATTCACAAATTGTCCCCATTAATGACCAACAAGAAAGCCTCATACATTTGTTCCCTTTCCCTGATCCTATTTGGTGGTAGCTCCTTCCTCCTGAAGAGCCGGTTCATCCGTAGGAAGATAGACCTCTTGGGGGAGGAGCAGTTAATTTACTTGAGCAGTTGGGTCCTCGAGAGCCTGAGGCACTACAAGATGAGAATGAAGGAATCCTCATCCATGATGATGATTATGAGGAATTAGCATATATGGGACCACACCTACCTGATCGCCCGATCCCAAGGGGCAACAATGAGGTTCCCATATATGATAGTGACTATGAGGATGAGACAGAGAGGGCATACCTAGGTCCTCATTATTTGTGACATCATCACGAGAATATTAACATAGATGAAGTCTATCATCAGTTACATGTTGGCCCATGCTTGAGGGCAAGGCCTATCAATCTAGGCCAGATTCATCATGAGGTCTTCCCTGACCCACCCACACACATGGAGCTCCTTGAGCCTAATGATCCCATCCTACAGTCTATTCCCAGATAGGATCCAGAGATCCCCATCCCCCCAGAGCCACATCTAGGGGTGAGAGATAACACCAATACACAGTCACATGCACATGGTCCTGGAGAGCAGACACATTTCATCAATATGATCTCCATTGATTTGACCACACCACTCCACAACCCAGTCGATCCTTCCAAACCACTCCATCTAGACCTAGATGCGATTGATTGGGATCACGCTGATTCACCCCCATCACCCTCTGAGTATTGGGCTTGCGGTGGATTGTTTCACTTCTCCATAGGACCAACTCATGATGTCTTCCATGCTGAGGAGGAACCCGAGGTTCCCATCAAAGATTTAAATCTAGCTAATGACATCCATTTGATACCTACTCCCCATCAGTTGGAGGAGGGGTCTCATATGTCAATCGAGCCTACGGTTGACAAAGATATCAACTCAGATCTTGAAAACCCACAATATATCAAGCTAGGGGAAAGCCTATCCCCCGAAGAGCAAGCCGATTATATAGCCCTTCTCACAGAAAAGAAGGCAGCTTTTGCATGGTCTTACAAAGACATGTCGGGACTAGATCCAAATCTGGTCACCCATAATCTCACGCTTGACCCCATAGTCAAACCTGTCAAGCAAAAGCTGAGAAAGATGCACCCAACAATGGCCTTGATGGTCAAATATGAGCTACAAAAACTATTGGATGCCAAGTTTGTCATTTTTGTAGACTATCCACCATGGTTGTCCAACATGGTTCCCATCAAGAAGCCTGATGGGAGGATTCACATTTGCACCAATTTTTGAGACCTAAACAAAGTGAGTCCTAAGGATGATTTTCCTTTGCCAAGCATAGATGCCTTGGTAGATGCCACCACAGGACACGAAATGCTCTCCCTTATGGATGGCTTCTCTGGGTATAATCAGATTCATATCAACCCAGAAGACCAGCTCAAAATGGCGTTCACAATGCCTTGGGGGACATTTTGTTACAAGGTCATGCCATTTGGCCTTAAGAATGTCGGTGCCACCTACCAGCATGCCATGACATATATCTTCCATGACTACATGCATAAAATTTTGGAAGATTACATGGATGACTTATTGGCGAAATCTTTATTACGTCATGAGCACCTAGATGTCTTGCGCAAAGTCCTCGATCGCCTTATTGAACATAATGTGAGACTGAATCCCAAGAAGTGCATCTTTGGCATCACATCTGGAAAGCTCTTGGGATTTATAGTTTCCAAATGAGGCATCGAAGTGGACCCTAACAAAGTCAAGGCAATCCTTGAAATGCCTCCCTCGACTACCATCAAGCAACTTCGTAGCTTGTAGGGGAGGATTGCATCCATCAAATGCTTTATAGCACAACTGTCGGACAAGTGTAGACCCATGAACAAACTTTTACACAAGGGGGTCACATTCCACTGGGACGATGAATGTCAGGATGCCTTTGACACAATTAAACAATACCTGGCTTCACCGCTAGTGTTAGCTCCACCTAGACCAGGGGTGCCATTCCGATTATATATCTCAGCTACTGAGGTCACATTGGGTGCCATGTTAGCCCAAAACAATGAATTTCATAAGGAACAGGCCACATATTATCTCAGTCGCACCCTGGTGAGCTATGAGATCAAGTACGCATACATAGAAAAGTTATGTCTAGTGGTGGTTTTTGCTACCAAGAAGCTACGACACTATATGCTCAGTCACACTACGTATGTTGTATCCAAAGAGAATCCATTGCGATACATGATGAGTCATACTTATCATAGTAGTCACATGGTGAAATGGATCATGTTGTTGATAGAATTTGACCTAGAGTTCATAGGACAAAAGTCAATCAAAGGACAGGTCATTGTTGATCAACTTGCAGAGGCTCCTCTCTAGGAGGACCAACCTCTTAGCATGGAGCTTCCCGATGATGGAGTCTTCCAAATATCAGAATCACCTGATTCTGATGAGCCTGAGTCACAGGCGGATATGACTCTCTTCTTCGATGGCTCCAAATGCGAGCAAGGGGGTGGCACGAGAATCATGTTTTTCACACCGCATGGGGCTCCCATACCCCTATCATTTAAACTCGATTTCCCCTACACCAACAATAATGTCGAGTATGAAGCCTTACTCATAGGGCTTAAAATGGCTATCACCATGAAAATCACCAAGCTCAATATTTTTGGTGACTCCTTGCTCATTGTCAACCAGGTCAAGGGAATCTTCCAGTGCAAGTGCCCAGTTTTGCAAGCCTACAAAGCCCTTGTGGACAAATCCCTGGCAAATTTTGAATGGTATGACATCGAGGCACTCCCTCGATCATCTAATCATTTTGTGGATACAATGGCCTCTTTAGGATCCTTGATTCCACAAGACCCCATAGGGGAGATGACAACCATTCAAGTCAAGATGCTATCGCAATCAATGGTTGAGCATGAGAGCACTCAAGCCATGCCAGAAGTCCACTTGATTCAAATAGAACCTCATCAAGAGAGATTCTCACACATTCATGAGCACTTGAATCATGCCGCTTGGGGGACTCTATTCCCCCAAACCCCTTTTGATAGTAGCACAATGCTATTCTTACAAGTTCTATCCCAATCTGCATTTGCTCGGGATGAACTTCATGAGGGATAGGTGATTCATGCAATCGAGGCTTCCACACAGCAGGACTGGTCCACACCAATTAGAGAGTACCTAAAGCTTGGTAACCTCCCTCCTAGATTATCGCACGCTGCCAAAAGGACATTTAAATGGAAGGCAACAAAGTTTGTCTTGTTAGGAGACATCCTATACCATCAGAGCTATGAAGGAATCCTCCTTCATTGCTTAGAGTATCAAGAATCGACTTGGGCAATGGCCCAAGCACATGATGGTACTTGTGGTGGCCATTTTAGTGGCATGGCCATCGCAAAGCGCATTCTTCGCATGGGCTATTATTGGCCAACTTTAGAGCGAGATTGTTGCGCATATGTGAGGAAGTGCATGAAATGTCAACACCATGCTAACTTGACACATGTACCTTCCTAGGCCTTACAACCGATCCAATCGGCTTGGCCATTTTTGCAATGGGGGTTGGATTTAATCGAGAAAATCTCCCCTGCATCCTTGGGCCACCACACATTTATCATCATGGCTACCGAGTATTTTACAAAGTGGGTGGAAGCAATTCCCCTTACCACTACGACAGGACCCCGCATAGCGGAGTTCATATTGCATAATATCATTTGTCATTTTGGTATTCCATCCAAGATCATTTTGGATAATGGGACATCATTCAAGAATAAATATGTGCATGCTTTGACAGCAAAGTATAATATCCAACACAGCTTTTTGACACCCTATTATCCACAAGCAAATGGGCAAGCAGAAGCATCAAACAAGACATTAATTGCCATATTGAAGAAAATAGTCAAAGAGAATCATACCGATTGGCATACGCAAATGCCGCTTGCCCTTTGGGCTTACCACACTAGCATTCGGACACCCACTGGGGCAACTCCATTTTCACTAGTGTATGGTGCTGAGGCGGTCATGCCTCTAGAGTTAGAAATCCCATCACTACGCATATCCATGCAGGAATTTATTGATGATGATACTGCATGACAAGCTCACCTAGATCAACTTATGTTGTTGGATGAGCATCGCATTAATGCGCTTGAGCATCTACGTGTGTATCAAGAGTGGCTCAAAAGAGCCTACAATATGAAAGTCCATCTCAGAGACTTTCAGGTTGGTGATCTCATCCTGAAAGAGAACCAACAGAATTCTAGCTTGCCGCCCCACCTACGGGACAAATTTATGGTAAACTGGTTAGGTCCCTTTGTCATCACTAGTCAAATAGGGCCTAGAACTTATCACCTAGCTTCACTTGAAGGTGTCGAGGATCCTGAACCCTTGAACATCCTTCACTTGTGGCCATTTCATGCTTAGAGAGCACCCAAAAGGCTCCTAGCGGGTTCTCACCATCTAGGTCAAGTAAAAATGCTCCTAGACTATCTACGATCATCTAGGTCAACCCTAAAATCCCCAAAGGCATCCCTAAGCCCTTTTGTCATAGCCAAATACCCCTAGGCAGTCGTAGACACTTTTTAAGTGTCACTGCACATCTAGGTCACCCAAAAGGCTCCTAGCAGGTTCTCACCATCTAGGTCAAGTAAAAATACTCCTAGACTATCTACGATCATCTAGGTCAACCCTAAAATCCCCAAAGGCATCCCTAAGCCCTTTGGTCATAGCCAAATACCCCTAGGCAGTCATAGACACTTTTTAAGTGTCATTGCACATCTAGGTCACCCAAAGGCTCCTAGCGAGTTCTCACCATCTAGGTCAAGTAAAAATGCTCCTAGACTATCTACGATCATCTAGGTCAACCCTAAAAGCCCCAAAGGCATCCCTAAGCCCTTTGGTCATAGCCAAATACCCCTAGGTAGTCATAGACACTTTTTAAGTGTCATTGCACGTCTAGGTCACCCAAAAGGCTCCTAGCAGGTTCTCACCATCTAGGTCAAGTAAAAATGCTCCTAGACTATCTACGATCATCTAGGTCAACCCTAAAAGCCCCAAAGGCATCCATAAGCCCTTTGGTCATAGCCAAATACCCCTAGGTAGTCATAGACACTTTTTAAGTGCCATTGCACGTCTAGGTCACCCAAAAGGCTCCTAGCGGGTTCTCACCATCTAGGTCAAGTAAAAATGCTCCTAGACTATCTACGATCATCTAGGTCAACCCTAAAATCCCCAAAGGCATCCCTAAGCCCTTTGGTCATAGCCAAATACCCCTAGGTAGTCATAGACACTTTTTAAGTGTCGTTGCACGTCTAGGTCACCCCAAAAGGCTCCTAGCGGGTTCTCACCATCTAGGTCAAGTAAAAATGCTCCTGGACTATCTATGATCATCTAGGTCAAACCTAAAAGCCCCAAAGGCATCCATAAGCCCTTTGGTCCCCCCAAATGCCCCAATGGCTCCCAAATAAGCCCGTTGGTCACATGTGTATACATATCAATCAAAAATTCAAAAAAATCATCAAAACATCAAAATACAAAAACATTTGCATCGCATTGCACTTTCATACATACATATCCATAAAAATTTCAAAAATTCAAAAATATTGCATCACACCGCATTGCATTTTATCATCACTTGCATCTAGGCATATTCATCATTAGCACTTTACATTTTAGAGTTGCGCATACATGTCTAGCACCATGATGGTACATTACTTACCACTCAAAATCAATGTCATGAAAGTACTCATAGTTCAAATACCGCAATTAGCATTTTTCACCCACATTTTTCACATTTTCATAATCGTGTCTATTCCCTTCACTTAGCCATTTGTTTTAAAATAATGTCAATAGGGTTTTCAGTCACTCAACCATATCTAGTCTCTACTCAGATTTTGTAGAAGGCTAGCTTGATTTTTAGGAGGTAGAGTCTTGCATTGATTATGCCTTGCATACATCATATCCCAAACACAATTAATCATTAAAAATCTAAGTTTTGCACAAAGATAGATGAAATCCATGAAGTGGTCTAGGTTACCTTAAGTGAAAAGGTCATCCTGCTCATCCCCCTATGTGAATGGTTCAAGAATGCTGAGAGTTGGCAAAAGGACAAGCTCTTCCCCACCCAATTCCTCAAAATCAATAATGGTTTTCACCACTATCAAAATTTCCAAACACCCTTGATCCCTAAAGTCATAAGGATTCGTACTACACGTCCCCACGAAGGATGGGTAGTCATCCCCAAGGCCTAAAATATCAACACCATTCCACAACAAAATCCCAAAAGCTTCCCATCAACATTTCCAAACACCTTTGATCCCTAAAGTCATAAGGATTCATACTACACATCCCCATGAAGGATGGGTAGTCATCCCCAAGGCCTAAAGGATCAATGCCATCCACAAGCCAAAAATCCCACAAGTTCAACTTTGAAATCAAAATCCTCAAAAAGCAACAATAAAAAATAATAGTGGTTATCACCACTACTCAAACCCCTTGCTCAAGAGAAAAAAGAAAAAACTCAAAATAAATAGTGATTATAGTCACTAAAAAGAAAAATAAATAGTGATTTTCATCACTATATATGAGAGCAAGTAATCCCAATCAATTGAATAACCAAAAGACACCTGAGCTTGAATCCCTGGAACTCTCAACATTTGGAAAACCATTAGGTGATCCTCATTATGGGTTTGGTGGATAGCCTATCCATCAATGGTGGTAGCCTCATGCATGATGATATGTCTATCACATTAGCTTTTAGGCGTATGTGTAGACCAATGTTTGCATGTGGATGAGCTAGCTTTGGTAACCTAGATTGCCTAGTGGTCTAGTCATACTTAGTACAAAACCTACGATGGTGGCATTCATTTGGTGATCCTCAGTATAGGTTTGGTTGAGAGCCTACTTGGCACTAGTGGTATCCTTATGCATCTCACAGGAATGAACTCACTTGCACACACAGGGATATGAAGTACCTTGGTCATCCTAGCAGATTCATACCTTGTCAAAAAGTCTTGCATGGTTAGTATACAACTTTTGATAAGTTGACTAGAGTGTTTGAGTCTCATGAAAACCTAATGAGCATTTCCTAAATAACATATCATTCATATCACTTCACCTCATTCATTTCAATTACATTATTCACAAATCCATTATATAAAGTCTCATGACAACATTACATATGAGTTGGTGCAAAATACATCATCTATGGTGCTAGCATAATACAACATGTAGTCTACACATTGCATCCTCTAGATCAAGAAATCATCCATATCAATATACATCCATGCATGTACAAAATAAAATCAAATCACATTACAAAATATGCATACATAGGCATTCATCATCATTACATAAATCAAATTGCATACATTTGCATACATTTCATAAAACAATAAACACATGATGATAAACCACATAAAAAGCTCATATATATATATGTGTGTGTATATATATGGGACAAAAAGATACATCATGTTGCCCATCGGCTACAATAAAGTGAGTCCTCAGACTTCACACTGCTAAAACATCCAAAAACACAAAAAGAGTCATGCGAGCCACTACCATGGTCACGCAGGATCGATACTACGACTCGCACTCCCACCTGTAGTAGGAGTCCTCTATGAACTCCCATATCTGCTACCACCTACCCTGTCAGCTCTCCACCTAGACCCTGGTGCCTCCAACCTAGAGGAGGACTACCCTATCCTACTATGGTGACTCTGGTATGACCCACTGGCACCTCCATCATCCCATATATGCCCACCAAGGCGTACTACCTCAGTCTCCAGCTCATCCGCATAAGCCTACCCCCATCGACACCATGCCTGGTAAGTCTCCACCATAGAATGGAGTCGTGTCACCTCTACCTATAGCCTAGTCACCTCCCCACTACTAGAATCCTCCCATGTAGGGCTCCGAGATCATAGCTATGCTCGAAGAGATGCTATCTTAGCCTGAGCCACCTATACCTCAGCTCACTATGCTGCTAGCTCTACCTATACATCATGCACCTATGTCCATAGGAGATCTCTCTCCTACCTCACCCTAAGTAGCTCATCTCATAGCTCTACCTCTATATCCCCTAATGCCATCGATGGTGCCTGCACCTCCTCATCCCCAACATCATCATCCCCCAAGTCACCTCGATCTCCTAAGTCTAGGAGATCCACATGCTCCCCTACCCTGTGTCCCTACCAATCACCTACCTCACCCTGGTCCTCACCAAAAACATCCTGATGTGCCTCCCTAGCTGCACCCCTCCTCAGTGGCCCCTCTCCATGCCCCTGGCCTATCACCCACCAAGCATCATACTCCATTGTAGTCCCGACATCATCCACATCTAGAATGTCCACTACAAGATCTGCATCCCATGCCACTACCTCTACCATCGGCCATGCCAATGTCCTCTCATCCCCATGATGTCGATAAGGCACCGACTCACTAGGCACCCCCTGGCATAGCCCAAACTATCGCATCACCCAAGCAAAAGGGAAGTACTCCCACTCTATGCCATGTCATCCAACTAACCATCTGCCTCGCCGCACCCTATGGAGCTGTACAGTAGCATCTGCCCACTCTGGAAAATCTCTGTATGGCCTCCAGAATACCTGACCTACCCCGAGTCGAGCAAATAGATCTACATAGTAGGCCACCTCACCTACGAATCATCGACTCTGTCCCCTCTCTTGAGCCCTCTACCATAGGATACCATATCCTATCTCCCTATCTGCTAGTTATGCCCGAGTCATCCAGGGTAGCCCCTATGGTCGCCCCACAGCTATGTGCTACCATCCCCAGCACTACAGCAAAAAGCTACACCCAATACCCTTCCACCGATGGTAGCGGATCTCGTACAACTCATCATAGAGTTGTGCCAATAGTGTAGTACCCCATGCCATCACCAGTGGCTCCGCCATAGTAGACCTCACCAGTGCAAACACTATCTCCACTAGGTTCCATGGGAACCTCACTCCAGAAGAATCTGGTAGTAGCATATTGGAGATGAGCATCATGAGTAGTGTATGCCTCACCCCCAATACCTTCACCTCATGCCAGAATCCTACCAACATACCACCCTTCAAGCAGTCCAGCTCTGTCATCTCTAGATCATAACTGAAGTACCTCTCGAGCACTGCTTATCTTTAGTCTCATGGTGTCATGTGGATCGGCCACCCTTCTATAAAAATCTAAAGAATCTGATAGACATCCTCCAACATCACCATCATCTCCCTAGTGGGTAGGTGGAAGGTATTGGTGCATGGATCCCATAGATCAATCAAGGCAGTCAGATATGCATGGTCTCCTATAACAACCTCTAATCGGGTCACCTGCTTGAGGCCGATGGCATCCAACCACTCCTAGTCCTCTATGGTCAAGGCATCCCTCATGGAATCAAAGAGAGTAGGTACTCGATACTGACTCCTCACCACCTGACAGGGATAAGCAACTCAATAATACAACACCAAAATGGCCTCGCATGGCCCCAAAAACATTCAAAAGAAAAGACTCAAAATGGCCCCTCTTTGAGGCCGGTTTGTGGCCATTCCCCCTAGGAATGGCCCCCAACCCTATGGCCAACCCATCAAGGGATGGCCTATGACCAGCCCACACTAGCCATCCCACCTAGGGATGACTCCAAAAAATTGGGCTCAAAAAGGCCTTTCAGGCCATCAAAAATAGCAAAAACAATGCAAAATTGGACCTATAAAATGCAATCTAATTGCACAAAAACATGGGTAAAACACAAAATTTGGTACATATCTCATAAATTAGGTTTAATTACCTACAATCTAGTGTGATATGCTTCCAAGCCAAAAACATACCATAAAAGCAAGAAAATCAACTCCTAACACTAGGAAAATGCAATAAGAGAGACTTGGCATACCTGTCTCGCACCGGCTCCTCCACTGGCTGAGTCTGCCCACTGACTCATGGTGACTGTGGGATGAATTTGACAGTGCTCCACTACTCAGAATCACTCTCCTACTCCTCACCTCTCAAACTGCCAAAGAAAGCATGCAAAAATGAGCCTAACCTTCATATTTTGGGTTTATATAAAGATGCAGGGGTCACCACCATCCCAGGGTGGGATGAGCACACATTTGGCTGACCGTGCCACCCTGGGATGGTGGTAGAACATGCCCTCATCCCACCCTAGGACGGTGGTAGCAAAAATAGGCCAAAACAGCCCAAAATGACCCAAAATAGGTCCAAAATTGCACCAAAACAGCTCAAATTGGGTCCAAATTTCACATAGATCAAAATGCAACCCTGAGGATCCTAGGAGGGATGGAAAAGTTGTTAATTCATGCCCTAATAAGGCCATTGTGGCTGGACCACCCCCTGAACATGCAGTTTTCAGCTCCTTTCCTCCAGGAAAACTCAACAAAGTCACCAAAATCCTCTCCAAATTGCCCTATTTTTCAAGGGACAAAACTGAAGGTAAGCATAACACAAGTCAATTGGGTCAAGTGACTCATCACTTTTCTCATTGGTCATTCCCTCATCGACTCATCACTTGAGGGGGTAGTCATACTCAGTCCAAATCAGCAAGCACACACTCAATTATGCGAATGGCGTTCGTTCAATGAATCTTCGATAAAGACAATCACGCTCCTGCTTGGGGCAGCAAACAAGCACACAAAATCACATTATAACGCTTGAAATTACTGGCATCATGAATTCATAGGCCCTAACCCTTCATGACAGACAATGTTCAAGCATAAGCATGCTCATTCAATGAGTCAGAAGCAAGGATTCAAGAACACACGCCCTTTTCATGATTGGGGCATCTAAAGTTGGTTAGGTTATCGAGTAACCTTAATCATTCTACATTTTGGTCATCTATTTTTGCTCAGCATTGTGCTGCACACAATGCATCTCAAAAAGGGGCATCTATAGACACTAAAATGTGGTAAACCTGATTAAGCATCCACAAGCAATGATCAAATTGACATCATATGGCCCCTTGGGCAGCCCTCAAGAGGCTCACAGTGGTTCTAGCCACTCCGAAAAGGGTTTTGGAGGCTACCGACCCAATTTTGGGAGGTTTTGGCCCAAAATTCACCACCGTCCCACCCTGGGATGATGGTATATTCCCATCATCCCACCCTGGGATGGTGGTGAGCCCTCGTCCCAGGGTGGGACGGTGGTGAAGTTTGACCCAAAAAAGTCAAAATTTGGCCAAATGGCACCCAAAAACTGCCATTTGACCACCCAAACAGAGCATGCGAGGTAGAGGATAGGGAATCCTTATGACATCCATCTTGATGAGGGCCAAATTGGGAGATTCTCTTCCACACCCTGTGCATGCCTCCCATTTGACAAGTGGCACCTCCTGCCATGCATGCCCTTGCATGCCTTTTTGCACATGAGCCCCTTTGGGCTATAAAATGGGTTCCATATCCACACAAAATTATAGATAGGAGTTCTAGGATATGCAATGGAGTGCTTCCGATATTTCCCCTCACCTTATTGCACCTTTTTGTCCTCGTAATCTCCCTTTTGCCAAGGAGGTTACCGGGTGACTTCAAGAAGGTAATCTGAGCGTAACTTTTCCATCCGGGTGAATTTCTTCACCAAATTTGATGAAAACACACCTTAGGTTGTTTAGGAACATCTTCTAGTGGTTTGGTAACAAAAAGTGGCCAGATTTGGTGGGTATCCCCTCCTAGGGTGCCCTCCAAATAGTTGCAGTCACCATCGCCCCCGGGATGAGGGTAAATTATTAAGCAATTTCTTTACTATTTTTAATTAGTTATTTTCTATATTATTCCATGATTCTAAAGTTCAAATTTCAGGTCATTTGGAGTTAAAATGAATGAGTTATGCTATTTTTAAGTTTTTGCAGGCTCGTAGGGCCCATCCGGGCACCCTAGTTTGATGCAGGTGGATCCGGGATCCAATTGGAAAATATGATCATATGGGTTGTCTTGAAATGCCAATTTATGCATACTGACCAAATTTCATGAGTTTTGGATGAGTGCAGGTTTGATATTTTGTTGTCTTCCTTTTCGTAGGTTGTAGGAGGGTGATGCTAAATCGAGGGGTCTACGGATGCAATTTCTGATATATTTTGGGTGATATCCTCCCAAAAACTCCTCTTTAACATCTCTGCAAATTTTCAAGTCATTTGGATATCATTTGATGCACTTTTAATTCATATGCCATTTTGCCCCTATGGGGATTGCATGTTTTCACCATACACCCTTGCTATTTGACCCCTTTTTGCTTCCTTGTGTGCAGGTGCAGGTCCTCAGAAGGCTTTGGGAAGCAATATAAGACATCAGAGAACCTAGATACAAGTAGTGATAGCATTGGCTCACCCACCTCGATTGTGGGTACGCGGAGAAACATTGGATGTGCACCCGGATTCCATGAAAGACTTGGTCTTTGGGCACCCAATATTGTAACAATTGTATCACCATTTTGAGCCCTCAAGGGGACTACTGTAACCTTGGATTGGATCCAACAAATTAATGAGAAAAGACTTGCTTTGATTCATTTCCTTTTGTTTGGTATTATTTCCTTTTACATGCATGCTTCCTTTTTGATGCTCATTAGCGAGATGGGGTAGATACGCATATTGTTTCACATAATTTGGTGCACCATTTTTCCCTACTTCATATTTTGAAAGCTCAACATTTTTTCGAGATATTTTTTTGTATCAAAACTTCTTTTGATTCTAAAAAATCTTCTCCCTATTGTAACAGAGTCATTTCTTCTCAAAAGAAAGCTCTTCATCTTAGTTTTTTTCAGAACTAAAGTTTAAAAGCCCCTCTAGGACTACTGTCATTATTTTTGTTGATCTATGCCTATTTTGAGCACTCAACAAAGTGACAAGTCCACTTGTAAAATCTAATAAATTATTTTTTTGGGGGGATTTTCTTGAGGTGCTACTTCTTGCACCTATTGTCAAAACTTTAGGGGGGTTGTTGTTGTTGGTCCTTGCATCTCCTATTGTGCTCCTTGGCTTTGTTCACACATTCCTTTTTGCTAAATCATTATAGTAATCAGTATAGGAGGAAAGTTTGGTGGTGGAGCCAAAGTGTGGTATTTTGGCCCCTTAGTTTTATTGATCACATCTCATTTCAGCATCTTCTAAAAATTTCATAATACAAAATTATTTTTTTAAAAACATAAGAACATTTGTAAACTCAAGCAAGAAACTCAAATATATTTTTCAAAGAGAGCACTCAAATTTTTTTTAATCACCTATGTTCCACGTATTGGACTTCTCAATTACTTATAGTTTCCCTCACGTAAGGGTGGGTATTTTGAGAAGTACAGTATAAAGGTCTGGATGATTATAATTGCTTCATAAACCTATGTTCCACGTATCAAATCTCCTCATTACTTATAGTTTCCCTCACGTAAGGGTGGGTAATTGAGAAGATAAGGTATAAAGGCCTGGTCAAACTTTCTTGCTTCATAAGCCTAACTTCATATTACCAAAATATCCTCTATACTTATAGTTTCCCTCACGTAAGGGTGGGTATTTTGAGGAGATTGGTATTATAATCAGGCTTCTATTTCCTTCCTTACATAGGTGTTTCTGCTACAACTTCATTGTATTCACTAAATCACTTGAAGTTAAAGGGGGGAATTATTGGTTCACTTCAATTTTCTTTGGAAAAATGAATACAATTGATCCTCTCACCCCTCATAACTATCATACATGGAAGCCAAAAATATTAAATTTCATTTCTCAAAAAGGGCTCACACACTTGCTAGAAGAGAAGCAACCTGAATTTGAAAAGGAATATGAAAAATTTATTCATAAAGGGAAGATGTATGAAACAATGGGTATTATAAGCACAAATGTAAATGAAAGCTTATGGTTTCACATTTCAGAATGTAAAACCCCATTTGAAAGTTGGGAAAAACTAAAGAACTTGTTTGGTAAAGTGGATAAAATAAGGTCAATGCAGCTAGAGGCAGAGTTAACAACATTATCTCCTGAAGACTTCAACAATATTGTTGACTTTCTCACCAAATTTAAAGAAGTCCTCACTCAACTAAAAGGTAGTGGCAAGGATAAAATAGAAGAAGAATGCATCTATCTTATTCTTTCTAAGTTAAATGGAGTGTTTCAAAATTTTGCTACCACTTTTTTGTCTACAAAAGATGCACTTGGTACAAGTTTTAAAATGCCCTCTTTAGAGGAGTTTTGTGATAGGCTAACTAGAGAGGAAACGAAACTTGCAAAATATGAGATATCTCTCCCTCTTCCTCAAAAGCCTTAGTAGCATCAACCTCTACTAAAGAAAAATTCAAAAAGAAAGAAAGAAGTCCCATAACTTGTACTCACTACAAAAAGAATGGTCATTCTATGAACAAATGTTGGAAAAGACTACAACAACTAGAGGCAGCAATGAAGGATCACAAGATAGACACTAAGAAGCAGATAGGAAAAGCCTTAAATGTTCAAGGTAGAGCTATAAAAACTTCATCAAAATATTGGGTTCTAGATTCAGGAGCAACTCATCACATGACTTCCTCAGATGAGTCATTCACTTCAATCTCCTCAAGTTCAACATGTAGCATAGAAGTTGGTGACTCATCCTTCATCCCAATCAAAGGAAAAGGTGACATATCCATTGATGGTGGTTATATCAAAAATGTTCTCTATGTCCCAAACATAGCTACAAATCTCCTCTCCATCTATCAGATTTGTACTTTTGAAAAAGGTAAAACAGTTCTCTTCTCACCAACTGGAGTTGAGATAAGAGACTTTCAAGAACCAAACACTCTCATAGAAAAAGGAGATATTGATCACAACACTCACCTATTTCACTTCAAAGGATTCAAAAATTCAGAAGGGGCCTCCTGTTTTGTTGCACATGGAGATCTTGAAAGCAAAATTTGGCATGAAAGGTTTGGACATCTCAGTTATAACTACCTAAAGGAATTAAACACCCATGAAATGGTAACAGGGTTGCCAAAAGTCTCTTCCATTGATGGAGTATGTCCTGGTTGTGCTCTTGGAAAGCAACATCAAGATCCTTTCCACCCAAGTGGTTCTCAAAGAGCCTCATCCCCTCTAGAGTTAATCCATAGTGACTTGATGGTCTTCCCAGAACCTTCTTTCAAAGGAGCAAAATATGCTTTAACCTTCATTGATGATTTTTCCAGAAGAACTTGGGTCTACTTTCTAAAATACAAAAGTGATGTTCTATCCCACTTCAAAATCTTCAAGGCCTTAGTTGAAAATCAAGCCACTTGCAAAATCAAACAAATTCGTACAGATAATGGGGGGAATACTTCAGTAATGAGTTCTCAATTTTCCTCTCAAGTCATGGCATAATTCATCAACACTCAGTCTCCCATAATCCATAGCAAAATGGCATTGCAGAAAGGAAAAATAGAACTTTAAAGGAAATGGCAAATTGTATGCTTCACTCAAGAGATCTTCCAACAATTTTTTGGGTTGAGGCAATTAATTGTGCAAACTATATTCAAAACCGCACACCTCACAAAGCTCTTGACCATTTGACTCCCGAGGAAGCATGGACTGGATCAAAACCTGATGTCTCTTTCTTCAAAAATTTTGGGTGTACTGCTTGGGCACATATCCCAAAGAAGAAAAGGAAGGCTCTAGATAAGAAAAGCAAACAACTCATCTTTGTTGGTTATTGTGAGGAAATGAAAGCATACAGGCTTCTTGATCCCACAACTCATGAGGTCATTTTTCATAGAAATGTTCAATTTGATGAAACATTCCCTAATAAATATCCTCAACCATCCTCTTCCAACATTATTTCTCTTGAGCCATCTCCAATATTAGAGCCTCAATATAATGAAGATCCCATTTTGGAGATAAATGATCAAAATGACCAAAATGAGGATCCTATACTCCAAACTCCAACTCAAAGCCCTGCCACTCCAATTACTCCTTCCACAATGCCAAAATGGGCCCGCACCATAGTTGAAGAAGCCACTCCTTACATCCAAAATCTTCCATCATCCAGATTAGGCAACACCATAGGTTCTGGTCTTGTGTGTCAGTCCATCTCCATAGATCCTCAAACCTTCAAGGAAGCAACTAGAATAAAAGAATGGGATGATGCCATGGAAAATGAATTCTCTTCCTTAATAAAAAACAACACTTGGGATTTAGTTCCTCTACCTAAGGGAAGGAAGTTAGTTCACTGTAAATGGATTTATAGAACTAAGTATGGACCTGATGGAGAAATTGACAAACACAAAGCTCGCTTGGTAGCTAAAGGTTTCTCACAAATTGAAGGCATTGATTATTCTAAAACCTTTGCACCAGTTGCCAAAATGGATTCTGTTAGGTTGGTTCTTGCACTAGCTGCTTCCCAAAAATGGCCTATTTTTTAGATGGATGTTAAAAGTGCTTTCTTACATGGGGACTTAAAAG
Organism: Wollemia nobilis; assembly: GCA_028583015.1. NCBI lineage: Eukaryota > Viridiplantae > Streptophyta > Pinopsida > Araucariales > Araucariaceae > Wollemia > Wollemia nobilis. Next base: position 1,985,133 of record JAQPPZ010015344.1, read on the forward strand.
AGGAGATATTCATGGAACAACCTGCTGGATTCACTCAAGACTCCTCCCTTGTTTGTAGACTAAGGAAATCTCTCTATGGCCTCAAACAAGCTCCTAGAGCTTGGTATGAAAAAATGGACTCCTTCCTTCTTTCCTCAGGTTTTTCTCATTGTGAGTCTGATGCCACAGTCTACATTTGGAGAGATGAAGAAAAAATCACCTTACTTGTTCTCTATGTTGATGATCTACTACTCACTGGTAGTGACATTTCTCACATTCAGACTATCAAAGACTCCCTTTCTAAAAAATTTGAAATGGCTGATCTGGGTTTAGCTCATTACTTCCTTGGGATTCAAATAAATCAAACAGATGCAAGAATTTCATTGTGTCAACAGAAATACACTCTAGACCTTCTTCAACGGTTTAAGATGACTGATTGTAAGCCCTCTTCTACACCTTTTTAGTCTGGAGTCACTCTAAGTACTTCCTGCACATCCCCTCTATGTGATGCTACTCTATACCGACAACTTGTAGGGAGTCTGTTATACCTCACTCATACTCACCCATATATTTCATATGTTGTTGGCTTGATATCTAGATTCTCACATCAACCTCATTTCAGCCATTGGCAAGCAACAAAAAGAATCCTATGCTACTTGCAAGGAACTACTCAATTTGGGCTCTTATATGAAGGAAAATCCATGGATATCATTGGTTACATAGATTTTGATTGGGCAGGTTCAGTAGAAGATAGATGTTCAACTTTTGGCTATGTCTTTTGTCTTGGTTCTTCACCAATTGCTTGGTCATGCAAAAAACAACAAGCAATAGCATTATCATCTACAGAGGTAGAATACAGGGCAGCAGTTTTGGCAAGTCAAGAAGCTCTTTGGCTTCATCAGATACTAAGAGAATTTGGTTTTTTCCATGACAAACCTATTACTCTTTGGTGTGATAATCAGAGCACAATTCATATTGCCCATAATCCAGTTGAGCATCAACGTACCAAGCACATTGAAATTCACATGCACTTCATTCGACAGCATATTCAGAGAGGGGAAATACACTTGGACTATATTCCCACAGAAAATCAAATTGTAGACATCTTCACCAAATCCTTTCCTTCTCCGCGTTACATTCAGTTGCGAGAGAAACTTGGGGTAAGGCAGATGCATTAGAAGGTACAAAAGAGGTTTTCACCTCTCCTTTCTTCTTATTGTTTCTTTTCTTTGGAAGATGGTTTTTTCCCATGTGGTTTTTTTCACCATCTCTCCTATATGTAATAACATTGTACATGAGTACCTCATCAGGCCCAGTTTTTGGGACTCATTTTTTTTTTGTTCAATGAGGACAATCTTCGCCATCCGAAGACATGCCTCTTCTTTTTCTTTTTGATAGATGGTTTTTTCCCATGTGGTTTTTTACCATCTCTTCAATAAGAATCATTGTACATGAGTACCTCATCAGGCCCTATTGTTGGGACTCATTTGTTACATTCACCCCTAGTATCACTTAAGGGGGGTGTTAGAATAAATAATTATTCTCTTAAGTTCTACTAGGATAGACTTACTTGAGTTACCACTCTTCCATGAGTCAGGTGAACTCTCAGTTTAGACTAGTTCAGATTTGATGAGTTGTTGTAATCCAATGGCTCTCAATGATCAACTTTGCTATTTATACAAAGTTGATCCATGGAATAAATCAATCAGTTCTTGAGCTTTTCAGTAATGCTTTGCATGTCTAGTTTCCTGATTTCAATATTGCTTCTCAATATTTCTAACATATATTGTCAATATTGATAATATCACAATGCATCTTATCATTTAGTATCTTGATTGCTTGTAGTGCTAGTACACTTCTTGATAATATTTTTATGAGATATTGGGATTTGATAATGATGTATGGATATCTTGTTCAAGTTATAAAAATAGATAATCTTCTTTTAATAAAATTGAGTTTGCAAGTTATGCCATGTTTCTTCAAATATCTTCCCATAATAGGCCATTCATCCTACAAATATTTTTCCTATACTTAGAAAAATGAGTGGAAAAAGAATTAAATTTGAATATACCATCTTCATTATAGAAGGTAATGAATTTCTTGGCCTTAGAGGTGTCCCATGGATTGCACTTGTAATAGTTGTCTTTGTATCTTGGTAGTGTTCCTTCTTTGATGGTTCCTTGGATTGGAGTAACTTCTTGTATAATAATTTAAGTGATTTCGATGGATCCAAATTTCTTGACCTGTCATTTCTTTCATATCAAATATTGTTATATTGTCTAAGCTATGATTGTGTAACAAAAAAAATGTTCTTCTTCTTCTTCTTGATCCTTTTTTCTTTTTGTTTTTCCTTGGCTACATTATTTTGCTATGCCTTTCTCCAAATCTTATTTTACTTATTTGAGGTTGACCTATCTTTTGTGAAGGAAATCCATTTTTTAATGGATCATGTCAGCAATCCTTCACGGTATGGTTTTTTCTACCATAAATTTCACACATCCTTTATGTGTGAAACATATTTCTTTGAGAATAATTTATTTGATTATGATATCCTTGAGAGTTGTTTCCTTTTTAGAAGTGTTGTGAAGGTCTTATACCTCTTTTGAATGGTTGCTTATTTTTAAGATTTGTAAGAATTAATTTTTCTTATTCATCTGCTATATGTGAGGCCTCTACTTTTTGAATTAGGTTCACCAACATTTTGAAGTTTGGTTTTTGTTCAATGATATTTTATGTTGTCATTAAAACATTGTATTTTGATGGGAGAATCTCAAAATAATGGAAACTAATGTTGCATAAGATACCTTGTTTCCTCATGCTTGTAATGATGTTGAGATAAGAAGCATGAAATATTCTATTGGTGATGAAGAATCACATTCAGTGTATACACTTTTACTCTTAGGTGCTTGAATCTTATCTTCTTGCTCAACTTAACTCTTGTTATCTCTAGTTCCATTATTTATTATATAATAGTTTAAATGGAACCAATTTTATTGACCTATCATATGTTTGGTTGCTTTAGAGTCATACCAAACATTATTGTATTGTACTTATGTAATAAAAACATGTTATTTTTATTCTTATTTAACATGATATTTATTGGCTACATTATTTTGATATATCTTTTTCTAATTTTGATTTTTCTTCTCTAAAGATAACATGTTTTTTTGCTAGTTCATCTCTTTTGAAGGAGATCCATATTTGATTGGATTATTCTAGCATTTTTCATTGTATTACTATTTTTTCCATAATTTTCAAACATCTTTTGTGTGTGAAAATTTCTTTGAGAATAATTTCTCTGATTTTGATATCCTTGATAGTTGTTTCTCTATTGCAAGTGTCATGGAGATATCATACCTTTTTTGAATGGATACTTCCTCATTTTATTTGTAAGAAGTAATTGTTATTCTTAATTTGTTGTATGTAAGGCCTCTACTTTTTTAAGTAGATTCATCAACTTTTCAAATATTGCTATTTGTTTAGTGATATTTAATGTCATCAAAAAAATATTGTACTTTGATGGGAGAGATCTCAAAATAATTGGAACTATAGTTTCATCAAATAACTTTTCTCCTAATGCTTGTAATGATTCTTGCAACTTAGATATTCTCCTCATGAAATATTCTAGTTTCTCTCCATTCTTCATCTTCAAGCAATGGAACTATCTTTGAAGAAATGAATCTTTGATCGCAGTTGAATCCTGAATGTGTGCTTGTACTTCATTTGCTCCTTTAAACATGATGATAATGTTACCTTTATGTCTAGCTTGTTGAATTTTATTTGATCTTCACCTTCTGTAGTAATACTTGTAATGGTTCCATATACAACTTGACATACTTCTTCAAACTCAAGTTGTGTCCCAAGTTTGGTTTTCTAGGCAACATAATTATTTCCCCTTTATAGTTGGGAATCGAGTGACAAAAACTTCAGTGCTCCACTAGCCATAGTAATCACTAAATCAGCCTCAATTTTTTTCTTTTGATGAGCATATATAAACCTATACTCATGATTCAATTGATGTCTTAGATTGAAAAAATAATAATGTCTTATCGAGAAAAAACAATATCTAGAGGGAATGTTCTCTAGAATATTCCAGTGTTTACTTTTCTATTAAAAAATATAAGTTCTTCATTTTGTCCTACAATAGTTCAAAAGTGAGAAACATGATTTATAAAGTATTTTATCTTACCCACTTATCAACGTAGGATTATCTTCTTGAGTCAAAATGTCTATACATAGAAATATTTTATATTCTTTCAAAATTTTTGTGCTAGGATGAAATATTTGATCCACCTTTTAGGACATAATGTCTAATGGCTGTGTCAGAACATGATCCCCATACCTCACAATGTCCAATATTTTTTCACTTGGTTACATGGGATTGAAATAGGCCCCACCTGTATTACATAATCACCACATAGTGCTATTAGAACAAAGCTTAAATATCCATGTATCACTTGGTAATATTTGAACCTTAGTCTCCTTAAATATTAATATTAATGAATCTAATTGTCTTAACTAATACCACTTGATAAAATTTTAGTTTACACGAGTTTTTATGAGGGGTCCAAGTCCCATCTTACTAGGGTTTGAAATTAGATATCTTGGATGAAAACCCAAGGACTTACCACTACGGTATCCCTCACGGGTCAAAATTTAAGTTTACACAAGTTTTTATGAGGGGTATCGGTCCCCTCATACCGAGTGGGGTTTGAAATTGTATCTCCTAAATGAAAATCTAAAAACTTTACCACTGTGGTAAGCTTGCAGCTCAAAAATATTAAATATCTAATGTTAATAAAATTTTCAGTGAGTTTACACCGGTTTTTATGAGGGGTATCGGTCCCATCATATTGAGTGGGGTTTGAACCTTGGACCTCCCAAAGAGAGTCCAAAGTCCTTACCATTGCAGTAAGCTTACAACTATTCACAATGTCCAATATTAATCTAGACATTTTCAAGAAATTTTATTTGATGATTTTTTAATCTTCTTTGGGCCTGTGCATTTTTTTACTCTTTGATTTCATGCTTCTTATCTTAGTTTGATTTTTTGACATTGTTGAGACTTGTGTCATTGAATTTTGCATTTGATTTATTATGGTTTAAAATTGATTTCCTTGATGCTTATCCTTGATGTTGAATCTAGGTGTTAATGGAATCAACTTTTAAGTTAACTTTTGAACATGAGATTTCAAGATGCTAACTTTTGAGCTTGAACAAAAACTCTTTAGTTCGAGGTCTAAAGACTAATTTGTTTGATGTTTCTCTACATATTCGATGTTATGAAAAGCTGCCAACTAGTTGTCTAGGTAAGGTGAATATGATTTACAAATAAATACCCTCCTCCTTCGAGTAGACCATGCAAGGAAGATTGTATGCACGTAATGGTGGAAGCTTTTGTTCTTCTTTCCTTATTCTTATGCTTGTGTTGGATATGCCCCATAATTTTATATAGAACTCTGTATCTTGTACATTGATTTATCATGCACTTTGTTGTTGTTGGATTTTCTAAAATTGGATATTGCTTTTGGATGTTTCTTTGTCCAAACAAAACTTGTTGCTTGTATTTTAAGTAGCTCTTGTCCCAATTAGAATATTTTCTTATTAGTTGTAGATGACTTATGCTCTTTCATGTTTTGCAGAGCAATTCTTTTCTAAGGCTCTCTTTCTACGAGTCTTCAATATTCCTTGATTCAACTGTATTTCTTGTTTAACACACGATTTTGTTGATTTTTATGATTCATAATATTTTGGGCTTTCGCCTGAACCTGATTTATTTTTGTCCCTTTGGAACGTATTAATTCTCCTTTCAAAGTATGCTTATGAACATTTTGAACGGTAATTCTTCAACAACTAAATTATAATGTTTTCTTGTTGCTTAGAAGATTCTTTGCAATTCTTTATGAAGCTCCAATGAGTTCCTTAGTACCTTTTGAAATGTCAATTGATTTTCTAAGGGAAATTTATGACCCTATTTTTTCTTGCTGAACTTGAATTTGTTGTTGTTTGCAGATTATAACCTTATTGGTATTTTTGATAAGGTTGAGACCCGTTTTAATACTTGAAGGATTTTTTCCACTCTAGTATTAGGGAAAGATTTTTCACCTTGATACCTTTGATTCCAAAAGAAATATTTCATGGAATTTTGCTTTACAAAGATTATGGTTACCTCTTCTTTTAAGGTTAACCTCAAACAATATTCTCTAGGGTTATTTACCCTTAAAAACATTTCCTCAATAGAGTGGTCCTTGAGCTTATTTGGATTGAAGGGAGACAAGGACCAGAAGGAGAATTGGTTCTTCCTTATATCTACTTTGATACCACATGGTAGAACTCAATGCTATGATGGTTTAAATTTATGAAATGATAGGTATTTAAATAAATAGAATACCCAATTTAGGCATAACAAACCTCTAACCAGACTTGTATCTTCCTTTGTCCTATAGTGCATGCATAGACAATTCGATGGGTGGTTATACCACTTGTCATTTCACATGGATTATGATGTAATAACTCCTAAAAAAAAATATTATGGGCTCCTTTATTTCCATATCCAAAGTATTTTTAGCCCTATGCAATGGTGATATTAGTGCAAGGACCTATTACATTGTTGTAGAAGATTTCTTGGATAGAAGAGGAGTAGATTTATGATGGTCAACATAAGGTATTCCTCTTTCCTATATGTCTCTTTAAAATAATGAGAGTTGATTGTTTGGAAACCTACCTCTATCACTTAGTGATTCAACTATTTTATTTTGAAACTGAACGATAGATTATGGTCATAATATTGCATGTTGAACATCTTATAATAGAAAGATCAATATATTTAATTTAGAAGGTGGATTCATGGCTTTATATATGAAGATGGGTTGAAATAGTCCATGTACCTTTGGAAAGATACAATAATCAGATTCATGATGAAGACTCATTGACCCATTTAAGCATCCATTAAGGGGGGATATTACTATCTCTAATGTATTTTATTCTTGAACCCTAAACTTAGATTATGGGGATGTTGAAATATTAGTAATTTGGCCATATTGGCCAAGGTCAATAGTGTTGAAGTGCATATGGGCATGTGCAATATAGTCCTATTCTATATGTAAGACTATGGGTGTTTTCTATGGAAGATTATGAGCATTATCTATATAAGCCTATGGAAATTCTTTTATAATCATACTAGCATTCTATATGTAGTCCTATGGATAATATTTATGTACTCACCCTTAGAAATATCCATTAAACCACTTGTATGGTTAACCTCAATCAAGGGTTTAATATAACGTAATTTAACCTTTAAGCCATGTTATGTCAACTTGAGGTTTGTAATAAATTTGGGATTAGGTATCACTGTAAATACCCCCCAATGATTTATCCATTGTATTAGTTTATGATATGATATTGTGGGGGTGCTTACAAGCACCCACCCCTTATTTATATTTTGATTATCTCTCTCTTATTTTATTTTATCTCTATACTCTCGTTGTTTCACTCTTCTACTCTTTCATATATGACTGTGATGAATGTATACTTTAGGATATTTTTTGGAAAGTATTCTAAATTCTAGCATGGTATCAAATATAAAATAAATGAATGTCCTTGTCAGGACATCAAATTGGTATGTCTTTGGGCTTTCAACTAGGATATCCAAGTTTAAATCATGGGGGGGCGATGGCCCCTGTTATTCCTCCAATTGAAAAATAGCTATGGGCCCTTTCAAAACCCTTATATTTACCCTAATCCAAAAAAATCTAAAACAAAGGAATTTTTATTTTCAACAATTTGAGGAGCAAAGTCAAGAAAAAAATATTTCTGATTTTAGAGGAAACTTTTAAAATTTTTAATTCTAGTTTAAAAAATGTGTCATTTTTCTTATGTTAAATTTGCTTTATTTTCTATCAGAGGGGGTAATTTTCTTGGATTGTGACCACACTTATTTCCATCTAGTATATTGGGTGTTTGGTTAGTAGAAAGGGTGTTAAATATTCTCTTCATAGGTTGCAAGTTTAAACATATTTGAAAATTTTACTCTTTGTTAGATCACTATACATCACATTAAAATGGGAGTTCTTCAAAGTGGGTTTTAACATGATCACTAAAAAATGTAACTAGGATACATTTCTAAACCCAAGTGGAAGGTCCCAGGCTCAATTCCTTGCATTCAATTTTAAGTAAGTGTTGATCCTTTTTCAACACCCTTTATCAATTTGCATTTTTAAACTATAACATGACTTCTTAGTCTCATATTATATTGATGCAATCCTAGTTAACACATTTACTTTTAGAACCTTATTTGTAAAAAATTAATGGGTTCGATTCCCTTAGGTATCACTTTAGCTGATATAAGGTCATCCCAATAAAAAATTAAGGAATATTATTGTTGTTGATATTCCCATGTATCTGGTCACCTACTATCTTAGCCAACATATTTCTTCGAAAAGCCTTCCAAATAGAAGGTTACGAGGTCAAACTTTAATATTTTTTTGTGCATTTTCCTTAAGCCCACTCAATCATATCACTTGTATATCTTGGTGTTATCGTGAACTCTAATAGGCTTATTGGCATGGCACTTTATAAGCTTGTTTGCATCTTAGAAGTCTCAGGTTTAAATCTACCTTATAGAAACCTTTTTTATGTTCTTTGTAGTTTGAGAGTGTGATCTCTTTTTTCCTATGTATATGGCATGTCATAAGTTTTAGAATCAATCTATCTATTGGCATGGTGGTTGGAAAAGTTAGTTGTATGCTCCAAATCTTTGGTTTGATCCTCCTTGGTGCCCAATTTTGCAATAGTAAAAGAATTTTTTTAGAGCCTATATATAGGATGACCATTTTATATATTATGGATAATATTTATTATTAACAATGTCCTTGGTGGATTTATGGCCAATGAGAGGATGCTTAAGAATTTTGTAGTCCTAGGGGTCTTAAGTTCAAATACCATACTTCCTTCTTTGTTACTCTTTGTCAACATGACACTAACATAGTCACATGACAACCTTATTTTTACATATATAAAGTAATTCAATTAATATAATAATGGAAAGTATACATCACACATCCACCCAACCAACATAGTGGTAGATAAGTGATTTTGGGTGATAATATGTCCAAATATTCATTGAGCCATAAATTTCGCATACAAACATGTTTTGGGCCCATTTTTATATCGCATGGTTTTTTAAGCTTTACGTATTAGTGATATCTATTAAAGAATCTATTACATTGTTGTAGAATATTTTTGGCTAAGAGGAGTAGGTTTTGGATAGTTAGCACAAGGTACACCTTGTTCCTATGGGTCCAATTCAAATGATGGGGTTTGATTATTTGGAAACTTGCCTTTGTTGCGTGATTATTCAAATATTTTCTTTTGAGATTGGATGATCTAGGCATGTGCTCTTTTTGGGGTATGGATTTATGCTCGAAAATGTCCCAAAACATATTTTTTAATCCTAACCACATTGTCAAGGTTATAAATTTATACTCAAGAATCCATTTTGATCCATTCGAGAAGCATTAGAAAGCTTAGGTTACTAGTAATTACATGAAACAGATTACATGAATAAGAAGACCATACATGAAACAAATTATATGAAACAATATTTTAAATAAGACCTATCATAACTAGGGTTACTAGTAATTACATGAAACAAATATTTTGGAGGTACTAAAAATAAAATATAAAATATTTACTAAAATAGTAATTTTCTATTTTTAGATTTTGTGGTAAAATGCATCTATAGTCAATTTGTATTTTATAACTCATGGAAGGTGAATCACCACATTTCATATAGGTTATCTTCAAACTCATTGAAGGGGAACCACATTTCCATATGGGCGACCTTTCATATTCAATATGGTGGATTTCCAACACAAAAAATATTGTACAAAGAGAGATGCACCCTTGAATGTAAAAATATGAGTAATGGATGCAATGTTACCGCCTCACCTATTATTAGATATTGCTTTCATTGTACTCTTTTTCTAAGCAATAAATTATTTCTCTTATTTTTTTATATATCTATGTTTAGATTTGCTATGCTTTGTTATTTTTTAATTGCACTCTTTCTTGATCTTTCATAACTCAAAATTATGACTTTTGGATTAGTGGTATTAAAGTAGTCTATCTTTCAAGTGTATGTCTATAAACATAAGATAAAGCTATAAAATTTTAGGTGTTGGATGCAAGATCCTCTAACTACCTTCCCTATCATTACAAATGATCTATGATGGGAACATAATAGATCACATAAAGACAATTGATCCTTCTAAGGAGATATTGAATGAAGCCCTCATAAAATAAAGGAACAACATGAAAAATCAATTGGTTCAATTTATTTAATGACTCCCTACTAAAAATTCTATAATCTCCTCTACATGACCTATCAATTCCCTAACATCATTTATTGCTTTGAAACCTTTTAAGTTGTAGGTAAATTTTGATATTCCCAATTTTGAAGGAAAAATTAATGTTGATGCCCTAGAAAATTGGTTGGATTAGTTATTTTCACACTTCTATATAAATAAAGTCACTAATGATGAGAATATCATATTTATAATTTTGAAAGCTTCATTAACTATTCAAAATTTATGAGAAGCATATTGTATCAAGGTCAAGAAGAAGAATGAAGCTTTAGTGTTCACATTGGATTATTCCATGGAGGCTATCAAGGAAGAATATTATCTTGTGGAAGGCTATGAAGATCAATACTCGTGATGGTAATAATTACATCAAGATAAATACCACAATTTTCAAGATTATATAATTTTTTTCCATTTCATGGTAGCAAAAATAGAGATTCAAAATATAAAAAAGCATTGAATCCTTTAGTACTATAGTTGGATACAATGGTACTTTTTATAGGACATGAATATCTTCAAATTTAAGACAATGGGATAGGTATACAAATTTATTGTCAAAATAGAATAGAGGCACACAAAAATAAAAAATGAGGAATAAATAACAAGAACCAAAACATTAAATACAAGCCAACAAAAGGTAATATTGACACTCTAAAGAATCAAGACAAAGGGGGTTATTCTAAAAATCATAATTGGAAGCAGAAAAAAAATCCTCTAAAGACCGAGATTGGAAAATGGTGTGAGCATCACAAGAGAAATTGATATTCAAGGTAGGAGTATTTAACTATTCAATCATTTCTTATTTAGTTGGAATCCTCTACATCCACTACACCACTGCCTCCACATCCATGGGATGAGGATAGATAGAAGTGGATCATGGAAGCTAAACCAAATGTGACCATTGCCACCACACATTCTACACCAAAAGAGTCACAATATGAGGAATTCTTATTTAAATAATAAGCTGAACCTCACTAAGGCCTCTCTTAAAAGCATTCCAGTCTATTTCCTCTCCGTTTTCAAAGCCCTTGTGAAGGTTTTCCAAAAAATTAAGAAACTCCAAAAATATTTTTTATGGACTGGATCAGAGGAGAAAAAAAGGATACATCTTGTAGGATGGACCAAAGTGTGTAGACCCAGGGAAAATGGGGGCTTAGGTATGAGGATAATTGCTCATATGAATTTAGCTTTACTAGCTAAGCAAGCGTGGCACCTCATTTATGGTGAAGAAAATGAATGGAAAACTATTATCAAATGAAAGTATCTTCAAAATATGGAATTTCTAAGTGACTCAGTTCCAATCAGAGGTTCTGCTTTTTGGAAAGCAATTCTCAATTGTAAGGAAATCATCAAAAAAGGTTTAAGATGGGTTTTAGGCAATGGTGAGAGGATAAAATTTTGGAATGATAGTTGGGCTAAGGATGAACCATTGACATAATATCCTAACTTAGCCCAAATCAAAGATATCATGGAAGAACTCATTGGCAAAAAAGTCTTCGATTATATGGTTGAGGATAGAAGCTGAATGAAGTGGAAAAAAATAAGGATTCAAGGATTTAAAGCGAAATAAAATGATCTTTGTAACATTATCGGGAAACAGTTTATCCCCATGAGACCCAAGGAAGATCAAGTGACCTGGGATCCTATGGAAAATGGGCAGTTCACTTTTAAAACAACTTACAAGATTTTTCTTGATGACGAGGATTTTGTCCTCCAAAAGGACTTAGTTTAGATAAAAAATTTAATTCCAAAAATTGTAGTCTTTTCATGGCTGGTTATCCAAGGAAGAATTATAACCATTGATAATATGATGCGTAAAGGTATTTGTATCACTAATTGCTATTATCTGTGCAGGGCTAATTGGAAGATCATTTATCACATTTTCCTTGAGTGCCTTTTTCCTTGACTTTCCTAAGTGGGGTTTTTCAAGACTTCAATAATTCCTGGGTTAAACCAACCATCATACTTGATTTGTTCATCCAGTATCCTTACCCCTTTTCAAGCCAAAGACTTAGATACATGTGGAAAATTTGTCTCAATCACTATCTTTGGCAGGTGTGGTTAGAAAGGAACCATAGAGTTTTTAATGAGTCTATCCATGGTCATCAAACTATCATTGCTAGGATCCTATCCTTTGCCAATGAGAATGTGAACCTTATCCCTTTTGATAGACATAAACCTCATCTACAGGAGACCATGATTGCTCAATATTTAAGCTTAACCTTGTTACATGAGTCTGTACCTAGGGTAGTCAACCCCACAGAGCCAATGTTAAGTGGTTCCCACCTTCCACGGGTTGGTTTAAGCTTAATTTTGATGGAGCGGCTAAGAAAAATCCTGGTAGAGCAGGCACTGGTGGCATTATGTGAGATCATAATCAGAATATGATGCTTGCATTTTTTGAATATTTGGGAATAATAGCGAACAACGAAGATGAAGCTAGAGCTATGTGGAGAGGCCTTCAAATGACTCAAGACTTAGAAGGCAATTTGATCATAGAAGGAGACTCTATGCATGTTATAAATCTCCTCAATAATTGGAAAAAACATCCTTGGAGGATTAAAACAATTGTTGAAGAAGCTAGGATCCTTTTCCAGGGAAGACGGGATAGAAAAGCCCAACATGTTTTTCAGGAAGCTAACAAAATTGCTGATAAGTTGGCCAATTTGGGTGTCGATGGTGATGAACTTCTCAAATGGGAACACAGTATCCTGAGTGAATTAGAGGAGCTTATTCAACAAGAATTCCAAGAATGATAGTCAAATTTACCAATAGGAAAGGCACTCTAAGTTTGAAGGCTAGGAGTATTCCCACCTATTTTTTGAAATGGACTCACAATAAAAATTATCCGAGCTATCAGTCTTCATGGATGCTTCTTGGAAATACCACAAAGACTAATGGGGATAGTCACATGTTAGATAACATGGCTCTTAGTCATCTTAGTAATTTGAGGTTGGTTGATAATCACAGGGCATGAAAGAAATGACAATATAAGACTTCGAACCAGAGCCACATGGACCACTAGATAGCCACCGCCATAAATCTAGATAGAAGGTTCACTCCTCCAAGGCTGATTGGCCAAGACGGGATGTGGTCCCAAGTATGTCATATATAGAAGAAATCAATTACCAAAAAATTATTAAGAGTAACTGTCAATACAGATCTTGTGGGAGTTTTTTTTAGTACTCTACTATGTGTGTTTGTAGCTTTTTGTTTCTCCATTGTTTCAAGGAAGGGATCCGTGTTTGTTTCTTTTTTTGTAATTATGATGTAGGTGTGTTTTCTTAGGGTATACCCAAAATTTTGTATGAGAATTTTATTTTTGATAACAGGCTATGTGCCTTACCGGATGTAATGGCTTTGGTGGCATGTAGATTTTACATATATAGGATCCTTAGTAAGGATATGTTCATCAACAACCTTGGGCTGATTTTTGTAAAAGGTTTTGGGTCAACCTGTAAAACACGGTATTAATGCTATAGTATCTTATCTACCAAAAAAAATAAATGTGGATCAAAGGTAAACCATTATATTTCATTGTTAATAGCTAGAGTCAAAATAATATATTTTTACTTAGATTTTTAAGGATTTAAATCTACTTTTTACACGATACTCACAACCATATAATGTTGGATGATTACAAAAGGGGATATACATCCATGTAACTTAACAATGTATCCTCTCTTATACCATAAAACCCTTCAAATATGTAGTTGTGTGTGATTTTGTACCCTTGGATGGCTATGATGTGATTTTGGGCCAACCATTCATGTGGAAGAGGTATGGAGTGTATGAGTCTAGGACCTGAAGTGTCATCATCATTATCAAACATCAGTACTTTAGGATACAAAAGGTATCTTCACCTACCTTTGTTTCCATAAATTAGTGCCAAGCAATGTAGGAATATGGTAGCCAAAAAAAGGAAATTTATTTTTTTGAAGATCAAGCCAAAAAGAAAAGAAGGATTATTTCTAAACTGATTGTAGCCTCTATGTAAAAAAATCAAATGGATAAGTTTATAGTGGAATATAATGACTTACTGAAGTCACTTGTTAGGGTTCCACTTCATTGTGAGGAAAAGCATTCTATTTATTTAGTTCTTGATTATCCTTTGCCTAATGCACCTGCTTATCATAAGTCAATCCTTAAAAATGATGAAATCAGGAGGTAGATCTAAGAATTGATTTAAAATGGGTATATCAAACCAAATGTTTCACCATGTGGTACAATTGTATTACATACAAGAAAATATAGAATGTGGATACTTTGTATTAATTATAGGTTTTAAATAAAATCATTATGAAGAATTGTTATCCACTCCCTCAGATAGATGACTTGCCAGACTAGCTCCATGATGCAAAGTTCATCAAAATGGATATAAAATTTGGCTATCATCAGATACCCATAGATCCTATAGATGTATGTAAGGCTACATTCAAATCCAAGGTTTATTTGGTTGGTTGGTTATTAATTTTGGCTTGACCAATGTGCCTACCACATTCATGAGGATGATGGATGACATCCTTTGTCTCTACACCAACTCATTTATGGTAGTCCACTTAGATGAAATTATCATCTATAGTAATGCATGGGAGGAGCATATTCAATATATTCTATAGGTACTTTAGAATCCTCGAAGACACAAGCTATATGCTAATTTGGAGAAGTGTTCATTTGACATGACAAATATTTAGTACCTTAGGTACATTGTTAATGAAATAATCCATATTAATATTAATTATATTAAGGTAATTAGAGATTGGCCTACTCCAAAGACTTTGATAAAGCTTCATAGTATTTTAGGTCTTGTCAATTTCTATCAAATATTTGTATTGGGGTTCTCACACATTGCTTACAAACTATATCAAGTGACAAAAGGAGGTGTCAAATCCAAAGTTCCATTGGAGAGAGTACAAAATAAAGATTATTTGAGAGGTTGAAGGGCCAATTATGTTCAACACCTACACTTTTACTACTTGATATCCATCAACCATTTGAGGTAATAACTAATGTATTAGAGTACAAACTTGGAGCTATCCTCCCACAATATCAGTATCCAATTTCCTATCATAATGAAACACTCAATAAACCAATTAAAAAATACATGACATATAACAAAGAGCTCTATATCATTGTCTAAGCATATAAATAGTGGAATCACTACATCATCATACATACATATCATAGACCTATAATTTTTATTTATATGTAAAGTAAGCAAAGGAATGAAGAATATAAAAAGTGGGACACATATCTACAACAATTCCATTTAATCATCAAGTGAAGGTAGTGCTAATTTAGTAACAAATTTTTTGATCCAACATCCAACTATAGAATTCACCACCATTCTTGATTCTTATGAGCATGAAGCTTTAAATTGGTCCATCTTGTATGAAGTAGGTTATGATTTTATTAATGCATACCAATATTTTTTATATGGGTAAGCATGTTTATTTATTATTTGAATGATAAACTCATATGTCACATGGGAAATATTTGTGTACTAGCTAGTAAGCAATCAAAGATGATTTGGAAAGCACACTTTTAAAAATCAGGTCACTTTGGACTAGAAAAAATGTTGGTAGTTCTTCAAAAGTACTTCTATTGGCCCAAAATGTGGAGTGATGTTGAAAGGTACATCAAATCATGTAACCCCTAAGCTATTTCTAAAAAAAATGAGGGATTATATATACCATTGCCAATACCATTTGAACCTTTGAAATATATCTCCATGGATTTCCTCTTAGGTTTTCCCACATCTAAGCATAGTAATGATTATGTTTTCTTAGTAGTTGATCATATCAAAAAATTGGCTATTATAATTACTTGTAAAAAATCCATTTTAGCTGAGGAGACTACTAAAAATTAATTTTAGTCATATACACCTCAATTGCCCCTAAGGTCTAGGTGGATTGGTAAGTGCTTGTCTAGCCATACATTAACCAACAAGACACCCACGTTTATACCTCAGAGGTAGCCTATTTACAAAGGTAGTAGTATGATATGAATCCTTTGAGTGCACATTAGACTGACGATGATGGTATGAATCCTGAGTGATCGATGATACCCTTCACATTAGGTCAACAATAATGAGGTGGAATAGATTTGGTGGGAGAAACCCATGTGGTTTGAACCTTGCACTTGTTAGTTACTAAAAATAGTGTGGTTGTGACCAACTCTCCTATGTAATTAAAAAATATGTGCCTCAAATTTGGCTTACCAAATTCTATTATCTCTTTTAGAATTAGTAGATTTTTGAGCATTTTTTGGTCAATCCTTTGGAGCATGTTAGACACCAAGTTGTCCATGTCCATAGCCTTCCATCATCAAACCAATGGCTAGATAGATGTCATAAATAAACTAATTGTACATCCTCTTTAAATGTATAATTCTAAGCATCTATGCAGATGAGATGAGAGCCTCCCCTATGTCCAATATGGGTGTAATCAAGGTCTACATAGATTTCCCAAATACAACCTATTTTATCTCTATTTGGGTTCCAACCCTTGGAGCCCACTAATGTAGCTCTCCTTGTGCAACCCATGGAGTAACCATCTCATGGACATAAATAAGAAAAAAGTTAGAATAGTTTGTGGAACACATTTAGCATATCCAATAATAGGTCCATGACTTCTTGAAAAAGACAAATAAGAAATACAAGAAAAACCATGAATAACATTGGGTCCCACATCAATTCAAGGTTGGAGATAAGGTATGGATACTTCTTTAGAAAGAGAGACTTATAGGATCCCATAGGAAGATAAGATATTTTCACTATGGATCATACACCATAAAAAATGTGGTAGAGAATTCCTTTGAATTAAATCTTCCATATTATCTTGGTTTGTATATACTATTTAATTTTGAACTTATAAATCCCTATCACTCATCTCTATTAGACACTTCCATCGAAGCAAAATAGTTGGACATTGAAGAACTCAATCCAAATAACTTAGCATTGGTGAAAGAGGATTAGTTTGTTGATACATGGACTAGGACCACCAAAAGGTAGTCCATTTAGATGAATAGAGTGGTAAATATAGGACTTGGTTACTAAGGGGAATGACTCATAAGAAGTTAGATAAAGAAATATTTTTCACAATTTATGTCAAAAATTGATGCAATATAGACCATTGCTTTCAAATAGGGACGAATGGTCTAGGCATGTGACCTTTTTGTGGCATGTATTTATGCTCAAAAACATATTATTTTTATCCTAACCATACTATTAGGTGTATAACTTGGTGCTTAGGACTCTATTTTGATCCTTTTACAAAGTATTGGAAACCTTGAAAGGAGAGTAACAATTTCAATAGTCAATCCTATTTCTACATGGAAAAAATGCTCTAGAGGCCCTAAAAAATGTAAAACAAAACTAATTTATAATTTTTATTTTTATATTTTATATCCAAAATGCATCTCTATACATGTTGATACATAAGTAGAAGAACAAACACATAATTACAAGTCATATATATGCAATTTTCATTTATTATGCACTTTGTGACTCATGGAAGGTGAATAACCATATTTCCATATGGGTGATTTGTACTTACAAAAGGTCAACCACCATATTTCCATGTGAGTGACCTTCCATATTAAATATGGTGGATTTCCAACATACCAAAAATATTGTAAAAAGAGAGACACAACCCTAAGTATAAAAGGATGAGTAATGGATGTAATGTTACAACCTCACATATCTTATTAAAAAGTGCTTACATTATACTATATTTTCTAAGCAATAAAATCATTATGTTGTTTTGCTTATACATATTTGTTTTTATTTATTATGCTCTATTATTTTTGAATTGTATTCTTTGTTGATCTTCCTTAACTCAAAATTCTAAGTTTTTGATTAATGATATAAAAGTAGTATAACTTTTGAATGTATGTCCATAATCACAAGATCATGATATTGAATTGTTTGGGTATCAGAATGAGATCTCTCAAATTACCTCCCTTATTATTCTAAATAATCTTATATGGTAACTAGAATGGATGAAATCAAGATAGTTGATCCTTTAAAGGATATGTAGAACAAAGGCCTCATGAAATAGGGGAATGATATGATGGATTAATTTGCTCAAATTCTTCAACAAATCCTTACTACAAATTCTACAACCTCCTTTGTACTACTTCTCAATGCTCTAACACCTTTCAATGCTCCCATACCTTTTAAGGTGCAAGTGAATTTTTATATTTAAACTTTTGAAGGGAAAATTAATGTTGATGCCCTAGAAAATTGCTTGGATCAATCATCTTCATACTTATCTATAAATAAATTTACCAATGGTGAGACAACTTTTGCAGTTTTGAAATCTTCATTACCTATTCAAAATTGGTGGTAAGAACATTTAAATAGAGTCAATGAGGACAATGTAAATGAGAAGTACTATTCATATAAAATTATTTTATGGAGGTTTATAAAGATCAATTTGTTTAAGATTATACAGATGTTTTTCATTTCATGATATCAAAACTAAGTATTCAAGATATTGAAAGACATCAAATACTCAAGTATTTTTTGTGGGTTACAAAGGTAAAATCAAGAGGACATGGACATTTTTAACTTTAAGAAATTAGGAGAGGCACACAAACTTGTTGTCAAATTGGAGTAGAAGCATAAAAACAAAGATAAAAAGGAGGAAAAAATAACAAGAACCAGAACATTATATACCAACCAAAGAAAGGAATAAGGACACTCCAAATAATGAAGACAGAGGGATCATACCTAAAATTAAATTTGAAATCAAAAAAATATTTACAAGAAAATAAATTGCCAAAGACCAAGACTAGAAAATGGTGCACTTATGACAAGAGAAACCAACATTTGAAGGAGTGTCGGGTAATTTAGTCATTGTTTACTAAGTTACAACCCTCTATATCCACTACATGATTAATTTTACATCCATAGGTTGAGGATAGAGGGAATAAAATCATGAAAGCTAAACCAAATGTACCCATTGTTACCACATATGTTGCACTAAAGGGGTCAAAATAATAGCCACAAGAGGAGGAATGCATGTTTCACTCACAATTATGGGTTAAGACTAAGCCATTATATTTCAATTGATAGTGGTAGTCAAAAGAATATAATTTCCACTTAGATTGGAAAGGATATAATTATTTACGCAATAATATCTCCTCTATTGTGCCATCAAACCCTTTAAAAATGAAGTTTTGTGTGATTTTATCCCTTGGATATCTATGATATGATTTTGGAACAACTATTCATGAGGAAAAGGTATGGTGTGTATGAGTATAGACCATGAAAAATCATCATCATTATTGAATATTAGTGCTTTAGGATGTGAGAGGTATCTCCTCCTACCTTTATTTTCTTAATTAATACCAAACAATGCAAGAATATGATAATCAAAACAAGGAAATTTATTTTGTTGATGATCAAGCAACAAAGCAGAAGGAGGGTTGTTACTACATCAATTGTAGGCTCTACATAATAGAACTAGATGGACCAAATTGTAGTGAAATATGATAAATTGTTCGAGTCACCTACTAGGGTTCCACTTAATTATGAGATAAAGCATTCTATTAATTTAGTTATTTGTTCTACTTTGCCTCATTCACCTATATACTATAGATAATTCCTTGAAAATTATGAAATTAGAGATAAATCTAAGATTTGATTAAAAAATGGACACATTAGACCATGTGATCCACCATGAATGTGGAGACTTACCTCCAAATAAATATAGTATGTGGAGACTTTGTATTGACTATAAAGCTTTGAATGAAATCATTGTGAGGAATCATTGTCCACTCCCTTAGATGATTTATTGGACCAACTATATCGTGCAAAGTTATTTGCCAAAATTGATCTCAAATTACGTTATCATCAAATATCCATATATCCTAATATGGATCACTACATTCAAATCTAAAGAAAGTTATTTGAGTGGTTAGTTATACCTTTTGCTTGACCAAGACACCCATCATAATCATAAGGATAATCCACATCCTACATCCATACACCAACTCATTTGTGGTAGTCAAATTAGATGACATTACCATCTATAGTAAGACATCGGAGGATTTAATATATATAATATTTTAATACACAATCTATATGCTACTTTGGAGAAGTACTCATTTGGCATGATAGAGACTTAGTACCTCGTATACGTTGTTGAAAAAGAGAAAGTTGATGTTGATACTAAGACATGAAGGTAATAAGATATTGGTCTACCCTAAAGAATTTGATATAGATTTACAATTTTTTGGGTCCTTCCAATTTCTAATGAATATATACAATGGGATTCCCATACATTACTAGGCCACTACATAAAGTGACCAAAGGAGATGTCATATCCAAGTTCCATTGGCAAGATACATAATATAGACTATTTTGAGATATTGAATTGCCAAATGTGTTTATCTCCTACACTTTAACTACCTAATCTACATCAAAATTTTGAGGTATTCATTGATGCATTAGAGTATGTATTGGTAGTTGTCCTTACACAACATGGGCATCCAATTTCCTATCATAGTAAAACATTCAATAAAGCAATTAAAAAATACCTGCCATATGAAAAAGATCATATTCCATTGTCCAAGTATGTAAATAGTGGAAGAACTATATCTTGGAAAACAAACCATTATCCATATAGATCACAAAACCTATGGAGTCCATTTAGACATAAAATAAACAAAGAAATGAAATACATTAAAAGTGGACCACATATTTACAACAATTCCATCTAATCATCAAGCACAATAAAGGGAGTGCCAATTTAGTAGTAGAGTATTTGAGATGACCCCAAATCATAGCATTCACCACCATTCTTAATTCCTATGGGTATGATACTTCCAATTGGTCCACCTTGTATGAATTAAATTATGATTTTGTGGATACACATCAAGTTCTTCATGTGAGTAAGCATGTTTCTCATGTTTTTTTAGCAAGATAACATCCTCTATCACATGGGATATATTTGTGTACCATATAATTAGAACTCAAATATTATTTGGAACCCATGTGTTGTAGGTGAGTTGGAGAGGAGAGGGAAATCCTCCAAGAGAGGTCCCAGGTTCAAATCTCCACCCTACCAAAAAGCTGAATTGGGTATCCAAAATCCAATTGACAATGTTGGTACGAGCAGGATCGGGTGCAACTCTCGGGTGACTTTGATGGTGTAGAACTCCCTGTTCGTGGTCTCTTAGACCAATGCAACCATGCAAGGGATTTTTTGCTTAAAAAAAAAATATATTATTTGGAAAAAATGCTTTAGCAAAGTAGCAAGCCACTTGGGGTGAAAAAAAACATTGGCAGTTTTTCCAAAATACTTCTATTGGGCTAGAATGAGGAATATTGTTGAGAGGTAGATTAAGTCATGTACCCCAGATGTTGTTGTAAAACCAACCAAAAAGAATAAAGGAATATTTACACCATTTATAGTGCCATTCAAGCCTTGGAAATTATTCTTCATGGATTTCCTCTTAGGTTTGCCCACATCTAAGCATGGTAATGATTGCATTTATGTAGTATTTGATCATTTTCCAAAAATGGCTATCATGATTCCTTGTAAGAAATTCATTTTATATGAGGAGACTACTAAGCTCTATATTAGTTATATATAGCTGAATTTTTGCTTTTCAAATTCCATTGTATCTTATAGAGTTAGCAATATTTTTGTATTTTTTGGTCGACCCTATAGAGCATGATGGACACCAAATTGACCATGTCCACAACCTTCCATCCTCAAACTAATGTTTATATATAAGTTATGAATCTAATGATTGTAAATCTTATTTGAATGTATAATTATAAGGATTCACACACATGGGATGAGATCCTCCCCTACATTCAACACAAGTATAATCAAGTTATGCATAACTCTACCAAATATAATCTATTTATGTCTATTTTGGGTTCCAACCCTTGGCACTCACTGATGTAGTTCTTATGTAATCCATGGAGTACTCACCTTGTAGATAGAAAGAAGCAAAAAATATAATACAACTCAGACTAAATTTAACATATCCAATAATGGGTACACGACCTTTTGAAAAATATAGAAACAATATAAGCAATGCCATGAACAACATTGGATCCCATATCAATGCAAGTTGGAGATAAGGTATGGTTACATATTCATAAATAGAGACTTTTAGGACCCCATAGAAAGATAAGACCTATTTTATAAGTACCATAAACCATCATAAATAAGGTGGGATATGATACCTTTAAATTGAATCTTCCATATTATATTGTTTAACATCTAATTTTCAATGACAAACTTCTTAAGCCTTATCATCCACATGTATCTGATACTTCTAGAAAAAGTAGAATAGTTGGGCATTGAAAAAATAAATCTATATAATTTAGCACCAATGGAGGAGGATAATATTATTGATACATGGACTAAGACCACCAGAAGGTAGCCCATTCAAATGTATAGAGTGGTTAAGGTAGGACAACTTGGTCACCAAGGGGACTAACTCATAAAAATTTAGATAAAGAAATAACTTTCACACATAATTTCAAAATTTGATGAAATGGAGACTATTTATTTCCATGGGATATGAATAATCCATACATTTGAGCTTTTTGGAGAATGGATTTATGCCCAAAACTTCTCAAAAATCTATATTTTTCCCAATCACACTATTAGGGGCATAACTTTATGCTTGGGACTTTATTTTAATCCATTAAAAAAGCATAAAAAAATTTAGAGGAAGAACAAACATTCACATATAGGGTTGCCAAAAATTGCATGGAATAAATTCTCCAAAGGCCCCAAAAAGCAAAACAAAATATTTACTAAAAATAATAATTTTCTATTTTTAGATTTTCATAGCCAATATGCATTTCTAGCCATGTTGACACATTGATAGAAGATAAAATATAAAAGGACAAATCATATGCATGCAATTTTATTTAATATACACTTTACAATTCATGAAAGGTGAATCAAAACATTTCATATGGGTAAATTTTTAACTCATAGAAGTTGAACCACCACATTTTCATATGGACGACCTTCCATATTCAATACAATATATTTCCAACACACCAAAAATATAGTATAAAGACAAATGCACCCTTTACTATAAGAAGATGAGTAATGGATGTAATCTTAAAACCTTATATATCTTCTTAGAGATTGATTGCATTTTATTCTATTTTTGGGTATTAAAAGCATTCAATTATTTTGCTAATATATTTGTGTTCTAATTTTTTATGCTCTATTATTTATGACTTGCACTATTTTTTAATTTTCCTTAACCTAAAATTCTAATTTTTGGATCATTAGAGTACAATTTATAGTCATCATATTACATGTTGAAGATCTTCTCATGATAAGCTCACCATATTTTGTCCATAAGGTAGAGTCATGCCTTGATGTTTGAGGAAGGAATGTTTTGGTCCATGCATCTTTAGTAAGATAATATAATAGGATTCTTGCTAAATATTCATTGGTCCATTCAAGCATTCGTTACTGGTTTGGGGATTACCATCTCTAATGTCTTCTCTTATTTGCTTCTCAACTTAGATTATGAGGGGTGTTGGAATATCAACAATATGACCTTATTGGCTAAGGTCGATGATGTTTAAATGCTTATGTGTGTTATTAATACAAGCCTTTAGGCATGTGAAATGTAATCCTATGGGTATTCTATATGTAATTCTATGAGCATTATCTTTTTAATACTATAGGTATTATTTATGTAAGCCTATGAGCATTATTTATGTAAATCTATGGCCATTCTATAAGTAATCCTATGGACAATATTGATGTATACACCCTTAGTGCTATTGGTTAAATCACTTATATGGTTAATATCAATATATTGTAATTTAACCTTTAAGCTAGGTTATATTGGCTTGAGGTTTGTAATAAATTAGGGCTTAGGTATCACTATAAATACCCCCAATGACTGATCCATTGTATCAAATTATGACATTAGATCATGGGGGTGCCTAGAGGTACCAATCCCTTATTTCTAGTTTGATTACCTCTATCTTATTTTATTTTGTCTATGTTCTCCATCTATTTTGCTCTTCTATTCTTTTGCATGTGATTATAGTGAATGTATGTGTCACATCCCAAATTGTTTCCTTAAGGAAACCTAGTTTTTTTTTTAAACCTATTTTCCCTCAAAGTCTAATGGATTACTTCCAATTTAGCATAAGCATATATCAAATCACCTATCTCTACACTTACATAACTAAATCTATGTAAGAAATTACGTGTTGCTCAGGTTTATCTATCACTCTCATTTTTTAATTAGCTAGCTCTTTCCTTTTCTATATTTTGAAAAGAAGTATACTAATCCCTGCACTCCACATAATTTATTTTATGCAAATGCACTTAGCACAAAGAATGTCGACTATATCTCTCATAAACTAATGAGTTAGTCTTTCCTTTATTGAGATATTTTCACTTAGGATATCCTTAGGTTAACTTATTTCTTTTAACCTCCTTAAGATTCTTCTAAAGAAGTCGTTCATCTCACATCTAAAATCATTAATACTTACTATTAGTTCTCAAGGTTAAAGATGTTATGAGGCTTCAGATGATGATGACATGTCCTTAGGGCTAGACGTAACTTCAACCAAGTGCCAACTTTAAAAGCACATTTAGATCATTCATAATTTAAGTTTCAATTTGTCACCTTAATTCATGATGTCAAAATTATTTCTAGGGATTAGAAACTAGTATATTACTTAGTGGATTACGAACATTAAAAATCCATAAAGAGATGGATTAAATTCATTAAACTCCCCTTAATATTTTATGAATATATCTAGAATGTAGTCCACATTCCAACAAGACGTCCCCTCACTAAGGCTTATCCAAAAAATATTTTCGCATCACAGAAGGAAAATCCAATCCCAAGCATAAACTAATCCAAAAATTACTTGCAATAATACAATCATACTTCTTTAGAGAGATATGAATTGTATTGATGTGACACTAACCATCCTTCCTAAATAACATAAAATTTAGTAGGGTTTAAGTAACACATAGCCTTGTTATAATTTCATAAAGTTCAAACATTCATATTTAATTTTATGGATAAAGAATATTACAAACTAAACCAAATCAACTCTCAATGAGATCACTCACAGTTCAGCTTACATAAAATTTACATATTTTAAAGAAGTCTCATTACATTTTTAACTTTACAAGAAGAGACTTGTCATCCTGAGCCATACATCCCACCACACAGGTGATACTATTTAGGAAATAGTAATATGCTTTCATAGCTTCAGTGCACACATACAATAAAAATTATTTAATATAACTTGCCTCCACCCTGGTCAAACATGAGTTCATCCATGTCCCTGTAGTACATATTTATAATTACCAAGGAGGAATACCTTTCAATGGGATCAGAGATGGATCCCATTCACTAAGTAAAGCATTTCATTTTGCTAGCATAATAATCCAAATTCTATCTATCAAACAACAAAATTTGGTAATAACCTTTCATAAGCATGCTATTTCTCAATCAACATTAATCTATCATTTACAAAACTATCAATTCTTTGGGGTGTTCACTTTCTATAACAATAAAGTTTCCACATATTCTTTTAATTAAAACATAGCAAAACATATAACCATTTTTCTAAAGAAAATCTAGAAATAAGAACCTAATTTTATTGTCACACCATTTGTCTTTCCTTCAACAAAATGAAATTGGTTTCTCAACCAACGAAGCATGAAAAAATCACATTGTTCAATACAAATTCAACTCTGATTCCATTTGGATACGACAATCATTCAATCCAATATTTAAACATAAATCTTATCTTATAAAAATGAGATAAACTCAACTCGTAGCAAAATCTAGTTATGTTCAAATATCATGCACATGATTTCAAAAGAAATATTCAACAAATCTACCATAGTGCTCACTATATTTTATAAATATATCTTGATAAAACAACCTAAACACTCATTTAAATGATGTAGCACTGGTCCAAAACAATACACTATAACATACAAAAGTTAGACCTTCTACTCACTTTTCCAGTCTAAAGGATTCTTCTACAAGAAAGCTTACACTTCAAGACATGACATAAATACAAAAAAATTGCACCAAGAAACTCTTCTACGGATGTTCCCATCCATGGAAATGTTTACAAGAAACATAATCACTTGGGTTCTCTTAAGGAAAAATTGATAAATATTCCCCATGCAGTTAAATGAAATAAACTAGATACTTGGGTTGATAACCTAGCACAAAAGCTTCCCAACCTTCGAAAGATAAACAACACCAACCTATTGCTGAAACTTAACATCAACTTAGGCTTACAAGCAACATGCAAAAGACATCTCTAGCCAACTCTGGGTTTAGTTTTAGGATTCTTTCCTTCACTCAAATGCTAAAAAAAAAATTCCCAACTCTTAATTCAAGAAAGTGAACCATTCCTTCAGTTTGTAGGGCCTTAAGGAACCTTGTTTAACATCCTATAATCTATACATAATCTTAAGGAACCATTTTTTTTCTTCACAAATAGCATTGGTGCACCCCAAGGTGACACACTTGGTCTAATTAGTCCTTTCTCTAGTAACCCCTATAGTTGCACTTTTAGCTCTTGCATTTCTATGGGGTTCATTCTATAAGGAGCTCTATGTATGGGTTCTATTCCAGGTTGGAGCTCAATTGTGAAGTCAAATTCTTGTTCAGGTGGTAAACTAGGTAAATCTTCTAGAAATACATCCTTGAACTTTTACAAAAGTGGGTATATTCCCAACATATCTTCCTTCTTAACATCATCTAGCTCATTTATCTTAACAACATAAACCATTCACCCTTTATTCGTGTATTTATTGAGTTGCATTGCTGATAGAATTTGGGGTGGAAAGCCCCTTGCAAATTATACACCCTTTTCACTTTCCCACTACATTCCAAGTACTCTATCCATCTATCTTGAAAGTTGACTACATCCCTATGTGCTTTCAATCAATCCATTCCTAGGATTACATCAAAGGCATGCAATGGTGTACCATACTAATATCCTATGGTCATTCCACTAGGTAAGGCAATTTATACCATATGGTAGTACTGACTCATAGAGTGGGTTTGTCTTGAGCCATACTCAACCTTCCACTCCTATGCCAAGATCATGGGTCTTTCAGATATATATTTAATTAAATTAGTGGAAATAAAACTATCTATAACACCACTATCAATCAAAATTTTAATATTCCTACCAAAGGCCTTACCCCTTATCAACAACAGAGTGGATTACCCTTCAAGGTCTTGTTTCCCCATTGCCACATAGATCTTGTGTGTCGGTTCTCTGCTTACAAGTTCCTTGTACATTGGTTTATTTCCTTTCAAACTCAATCCTACTCTTCGTAGATAGTTGTTAGTGTAATGTGGTCCACCATAATCAAAATATCTGATTTTGTATTTTGGAAGTGTCTTCTGTCTTTGTCCCCCAATTGCTTTCTCTATTGTGATGGGAGGACTAGTCTATCCTTGAGTTGATCTGTTGTTACCATTATTGTGATTGTTGGAGTTGCGATTCTTTCCTTGAAATTATTTTTTGAACCTCCCTTACTTCCTGTCATTTATTTGGTCCTACTTAGGGAAGTTCTTACTATCCTATTCTCCTTCCCATTTAATAGAACCACCATTATTTCTTTTCCTTAGAGCCTCTTTTCCATGTTCGTCTAACCCGTCATAATCAAAATAAGATTTGAGATAGGTTTTAGCCTTTCTAGCCAAATTATAGGCCTTTTGAAGAGTAATAGGTTTGGGCATGTTCATAACTTATCCTATTATTGGATCTGATCCTAGCATGAACTTATGAATCTTTATTTTATCACTATAAGCCAACATATACTTTAGAAGCTTGATAAATATTTGATAATAGCTTTATACTATTCTAATTCCTCGTCGAAGTTTAGTGAACTCTTCAAACTTTCAAGAGTATAAGTGTTTTGTGAGGAATATATCCTTAAAAACCTTTACAAACATGTTCCAACTCAACTCCATTGCTGCCTCAAGATACGGTCCTGTACTAAGTGTCTCCCACCAGTCTAGACCAACACCATAAAGATGTAAAGTGGCATAGGATGTATGAGTTCTGAAGGAGTAATTCTTCATGTTACAATAGGTTTCTATTTCCTTTAGCCAATATTTGGCTTTGTCACCATCCTCCTCTCCATTAAAATTGGAAGACTTTAAATACTTCATATCCTTACCCAATTCAGCCTCCAAATGAACCCTAGCCTATTGTGCTTCTATAAGGGGTTCATTTGCTTATTCTATTCTAGAGTTTCTAGTCGGTGTTTCCTGGTTCAACATGAAATCCAACATCTATCTCTATATTTCTACTAGTTCATGAAGTTGGGCTACTATTGTTGTGAGATCCTCTCTTTCATCACTAGGGTTATTTGAACCTACATCCAGGGTTCCATCCTCTACATTGGTCTGTCGTGTCCGCCTCATCATTGGGGCAACACTTCCTCTTCTTCACTTTGGTGGTATTGTCCATGGCCACCCATAGAAGAGTCATTAAGATTCAATTCATTGCAATAACTATATTCTTAGTCATTCTATTCAATAGAGTTGTAAAATCCTACTTAGGTGTATTTCCTATCACACACCACATATTGCCTTGCATTGTAAGCCTATTGCACTATTAACCTAGGATCTGATACAAAATGTCACATCCCAAAATTTTCCCTTAAGGAAACCCATTTTTTTTTAAAACCTATTTCCCCTCAAAGTCTAATGGATTACTTCCAACTTAGCATAAGCGTATATCAACTCACCCATATCTACACTTATATAACTCAATATATGTAAGGCATTAGGTGTTTCTCAAGTTAAGGTATCGATCTCATTTTTCAATGAGCTAGCCCTTTCCTTTTTTGTCCTTTGAAAAGAAGTATACTAATCCCTGCACTTCACATAATTCATTTTATACGAATGCACTTAGCACAAATAATTTCGACTATCTCCCTCATCAATCAATGAGTTAGTATTTCATTTATTGAGATATTTTCACTTAGGATATCCTTAGGTTAACTTGTCCCTTTTAACCTCCTTAATATTCTTCTAAAGAAGCTATTCATCTCACACCTAAACTAATTACTAATTCCTTCTAGTTCTCAAGGTTAGAGCCATTATGAGGCTTCGTATGATGAAGTAATGTCCTTAGGGATAGCCATCACTTCAACCAAGTGCCAAATTTAAAAGCACATTTAAATCATTCATAATATAAGATTCCATTTATTACCTTCATTTGTGACATAAAAATCCTTTCTAGGGATTAGCAACCACCAGATTACTTAGTGGATTACAAACATTAAAAATCCATAAAGAGATGAATTAAATTCATTAAACTTACCGTAATATTTTATGGAGATATCTAGAACGTATTCCACATTCCAACATGATGTCCCCTTGCTAAGGCTTATCCAGAAAACATTTTTGTATAACAAAAGGAAAATCCAATACCAAGCATAAACTAATCCAAAAAATGCTTGCAATAATACAATCACACTTCTTTAGAGAGACAGATTGCATTGATGTTAACACTAACCATACTTCCTAAACAACACAAAATTTAGTAGGGTTTAATAACACACAACCTCGTTGTAATTTCATAAAGTTGAAACATTCATCTTTAATTTCATGAATAAACAATAATACAAACTAAACCAACTCAACTCTCATTGAGATCACTCACAGTTCAACTTACATGAAATTTACATATTTCAAAGAAGTCTTATTACATTTTTAACTTTACAATAAGATACTTGTCATCCTGAGCCAGACATCCCACCACACAAGTGATACTATTTAGGAAAGAGTAACATACTTTCACAACTTCAGTGCACACATACAATAAAAATTCTTTAAGATAACTCACCTCCACCCTAGTCAAACATGAGTTCATCCACATCCCTCTGGTACATATTTATAACCATCAAGGATGAATTCCATTCAATGGGATCAGAGATGGTTCCCATTCACTAAGTAAAACATTTCATTTTTCTAGCATAATAATCCAAATTCTATCTATCAAACAACAAACTTTGGTAATAACCTTTTGCAAGCATGCTATTTCTCAATCAACATTAATATATCATTTATAGAACTATCAATTCTTTGGGTTGTTAACTTTCCATAATAATAAAATTTTCACATATTCTTTTAGTTAAACCATAACAAAACATAGAACCATTTCGCTAAAGAAAATCTAGAAATAAGAACCTAATTTTATTGTCACATCATTTATCTTTCCTTCAACAAAATGAAATTGGTTTCTCAACCAAAGAAGCATGTAAACATCACATAGTTCACTACAAATTCAACTTTGGTTCCATTCAGATATGACAACCATCCAAGAAAATATTTAAACATAAATCTTGTCTTATCAAAATGAGATAAACTCAACTCACAAAAAAATCCATTTATGTGCAAATATCATGCATGTTATTTCAAAAGAAAAATTCAACAAATCTACCATAGTGCTCACTATGTTTTATAAACATCTCTTGATAAAAAAACCTAAACACTCATTCAAACGGTGTAGCACTGGTCCAAAAAAAGGCAATGCAACATACAAAAGTTAGACCTTTAACTCATTTTCCTAGCCTAAAGGATTCTTTTGCAAGAAAGCTTACACTTCAAGACATGACTGAAATACAAAAAAATTGCACCAAGAAACTCTTCTACAGACGTTCCAATCCATGGAAATGTTTACAAGACACATACCCACCCAGGTTCTCTTAAGGAAAAATATTAAATATTTTCCATGTGGTTAAATGAAATAAATTAGATAATGGGATTGATAACCCAACACAAAAGCATACTGGCCTTCAAAGGATAAACAACACCAACCTATAGCTGAAACTTAACATCAAGTTGGGCATACAAGCAACATGTGGAAGTGAAGAACACAAGATTATACTGAGAGGGGGTGAATAGTATAAGATCACTTTTTACATTTTCTTTTAAAATAAATATTATGCAATGTATCAATAGCAATATCAACAATATTAATAAAATCAATGCACAAATCACCACACATAATAGAAACACTAATTTAATATGGTTCACCCAATGTGGGCTACTCCACGGAGAAAATATTTCACTAAAATTTTCTCAACAAATCTCTTGGGAAACCTTTCCCTATTACAATGTTTATGGACCTTTGTCCAAAGGAGACACCAATCTCCTAATAAAGTTTGTGGATCTCTATCCATAGGAGACACCAATATCCTTAGTTGGTTTGTGGATATCTATCCATAGGAGAACTCATTCTCCTCTGCTTTGACTGGTGATATTCTAGAAGAATTGTTGCCTCCACTACACTAGATAATGGATCTCTATCCATTGAAGACTCCTATCCTCACTCAGAAGACCTATTATCACTACCTTGACTTATGGAACTCTATCCACTAGAGACTATCATCCTCTATACTTTGTCACATCCAAAGCTTGCTCTCAACTCTATCTCAAATTTTTACTAAACATAGTCCTTCAGTCTAGCATAAATCTGCTCAATATCTATCTCTGGTCTGGCACAAATCTGTCCTCAAATCTACATCAAAATCTATCCTCAAATCTGCACTAAATACAGTCCTTCGATCTAGCACAAATCTGCTCAATATCTATCCTCAAGCCTTAACACAAATATTGACTCAATCATTAATCAACTCTACTAGATATGCACCAAAACTCTGCCCTCAATCAACTCTGCCCTCAAGTCTTCTCAAAGACTTGTCTCAACTCTGCATTGTAAGCTTCCACAAAAGATCACACTAATATATCCACAAGTCCTCTCTAGAACTTGTCCAATATGCTTTCAATCTCTGTATTCAAATATATATTGTAAGCTTCCACAAAATCTCACACCAAACTATCCACAAGTCTTCTCAAATACTTACCTCAAATATTCTCAACAAGTTCTCACTAGAACTTGTCCAATCTACTCTCAATATCTATCTTCAAATATGTATTGTAAGCTTCCACAAAGCTCACACCAATCTATCCACAAGTCTTCTCAAAGACTTACCTCAAATTTGTTCAACAAGTTCTCACTAGAACTTGCTCAATCTCATAGAAACATATAGAGAATTGTTAGAGAATCAATATGCTTCACACTCACAAAACATTTCAATAACTTTCACTCTCTCTATTTTTACCATAGAAACATATAGAGAATTGTTAGAGACTCAATATGCTTCACACTCACAACAATGCTCAATCACTTTCAATATCTTTCTCAAATCAATTCAGAATATAGAATAATTTGTTTCACAGAATTAGAACTATCACTTCAACACTTCCACTTGACTAGGCTTAACCAAATTCACTCAATCAATCACTCAATGAAATACTCCTTCCTTACAAACCCTAGTCTAAGCATATGAAAACTCATTCAATCATTTCCAACAATTCTTATTAAACAATCTCACATAACAATGATACTCATGAGCTTGCACAAACCCTAGTTCAAGATAATTCTCAACTTTACATAACAATGATACTCATGTTCTTTCAAAAAACCTAGTTCAAGAATATGAAAGCTCACTCAAATTTCCAACAATAATTATCATACAAGGTTTTATAATAGACTCTCACTCAAAAAAACCTTTACCAAGCAAACTCAACAATGCTTACCAAACAATTCTTTTCACTCCAAATTAGCATTCACAACATTCAATCCAACAATATTTTTCTCACAAGGAAGATTTACCCATACCTTTTATTTTGATGGAGATATGTCTTCAAAACCTATCTTAACCACAATAATAATTTTCTTTACCAACATTAGGGTTAGGTTACCACAACCTCTCTCAATATCTCCACAAAATAATTTCCACAAAGATCATTTTTAGTAAAAAATAATAAATCCCTTTTGTACACGTTATAATCTCCAAACTCACAATATTCAATTTAATAATTTCACCATAACACTACACTTAACAAAAAGTATAGCAAAGTCCTTATACACCTTATAATATCCAAATTTATAAACTCTAATCACAAAAAATTAAAATCAAATATTTAATTTTTAATCCCATTATATCTCCCTTAAAAACTTTAATCAACTTCTATTTGCCACGACAAAGCAACCTATGAAATTACAACCTTAGCAAGAGAAAAATCGCCGCATACCTTATTTAACCAGCAAAATACTTTAGGTGGTTTCGAAAATATAACCTCACCACTCCAAGCACCTTAGCAAGACATGCACCCACCGCGTGGGCTACAAGCCCTCATGGAACCAAAGGCGCACAATGTTCACCTTATCCTTCACTTCCTTCGAATGTGTAAACCAACAAAACCTTCTTTGCTTTGCAAAACACAAACCAACAGGATTCGATCCCTGCACCTCACGTTTACCAATGACTTGGCACCTCCCTTGCTGCCAATTGCACTACAAAGTGCTTTGGGATGTAAAATGAAAGGCTCTCCTCCTTGTCCTATATGCTGCCATGCTCGATTTTCAAAACACACAATTGCTTGCTTTCTCAATGCGCACACAAATTTATTTTGATCGCGGATGGGGATATTTACCAAAGTTTTACCCCCTTTTATATGCATTAGGCTATGTCTTCGATGACATCGATGATAA
Source organism: Wollemia nobilis (assembly GCA_028583015.1). NCBI lineage: Eukaryota > Viridiplantae > Streptophyta > Pinopsida > Araucariales > Araucariaceae > Wollemia > Wollemia nobilis. The sequence continues at coordinate 2,019,057 of JAQPPZ010015344.1, forward strand.
TTCAAAAATTTGAATTATAAACTTTATAACCCTATCTTTAGGGTTTTAATTAATTTATAAATTAACTTATAATTAAATTATAATTAATTTAATAACTTGAAAAGTTAATTAAATTAACTTATAAATTAAATTATAATAAAAATATTATAATTAATTTATAATTAAAACTATTATAATTAATTAAATCTCTGGGTCTTGCACCTTTAATATTATAAGAAATTATTATAATATTATTTTGCTTGGGCCTTCCTTTTGCCCTTTAAACCTCATTTGACCACCTGGGAGAATACTTCCTTTTGCACTTGATTACAGAACTTGAAATTGATGTTGCTCACTGAAACTGACGCTTGTTGGTGCCGACTTCTTGACATCAGTGACAACAAAACCTGCTCATATTGCTCATATTTCCAATAGGAAGACATCTCTGGCCAAATATGGGTTTGGTTTTAGGAGTCTTTCCTTTACTCGAAGGCTAAAATAAATATGCCCAACTTTTAGTTCAATAAAGCGAACCATTCCCTCACTTCGTAGGGCCTTAGGTCCACAATATGTATAGCTAAAACCCAACAACAAAATAAGTAGGTGCAAACCAAAAATTTACTTTAAGCAACATATCCATCATGATAATTTTTTTTTAATTTAGCGAAAAATCCCTTGCGGGCCGCCTTGGTATGAGAAACCATGACCAGGGGGTTCTACACCATCAAAATCAACTGGATTTTGGGTACCCAATGTGCGTTTGGTAGGGTGGAAATTCAAACCAAGGACCTCCATTGGAGGATTTCCCTACCCTCTCCAACTCACCTACAACACGTGGGTATATACATCATGATATCCAAAGATACAAACAAGCAAAGATAAATTGCAGTCTACCTATTTCACCCCCAGACATCAAGATTTGTCTTCCTTTGGTGTTCTTTCATTCTTTTTTTTTTAACTTACAAAAAAACCCCACCAAATACCTCGTCTCTCTTCTTTTATCCAAGGTCGTTCGGCCCATGCTTCCATACTCCCATTTTATCGATGTCAACATAGGAACTACGTCCTTCACATCCATGAATTACTCACCACTCGCATTGGTGGTTAAGGAACATTAAACACACCAGCTTCTCATGCACCATAAAGTTCACATCTATAGCTCTAATAAAATCATAATGGAAAACCATTCTTTTGCATTAAAAATATTTATTCCTTAGCTTTTACTACAATTCTAGCAACTAGAGATGGATTCTTGTATACCATTTTGAAAAAGAAAACACTAAAGAAATCAACATCCATCTTAATTCTATCACAAAGAAAATTATTAAGCAAACAAATTTAATTAAAGATTTTCTTTTTCTTATGCAAAATATGATATGCATCTCCATGCTAGGGGTATTTTCAAGTTATCTCCTATTTTCCTAATAATTAACCCATAATATAATTTCCCAAAGATATTATTTCCTTGGTGGTTAGTTCTTTCTGCCATCGCTAAAAGACCTATTCTTGCAACAATGTATTTCCATTAGAAATACCATATTCCCTCAAAAAATATGCAGTTTGTTATTCTAGGAATTAAGCATGAAGTAAATAATTTCCTTTACAAAATATATATTCTCATTTCCAAAATATACTTATTACATTCCAAAACATGAAATAACCAATAATTTCATCTAATAATACATCAAATAAAACATACATCCATCCATATGAAAGTGATTTCATCCAAATAAAAAGTCTGCCAAGGGAAGGTCATGAGAGTATGCTTTGAAAAAATTTCCCTAAAAAGTGTTCTAAAATCCAATAAGATAGTTCCATCAAAACTAAAAGAGTTAATAAAATATTGGACTAATTACTTCAAATATAAAGCATTACAGTTCTATGGAGGATTGGGTGTATCACTATTTATTGTAGTATATATCTTAAAAGGAATAATAAAACTTAAAAAAATAAATCTCAAAATCATTGCCCAAGTTTGAAACTATATATTTTTTAATGGATTATATGGGATTGAAACGGGCTCCACTCGTATTATATCATCACCACATAGTGGTATTACAACAAAGCTTGGATATTATCCATGTATCATTTGACAGATTCGATCCTAGATCTTCTCCTTGAAATGTTGAGGAATCTAACTAGTTGAGCTAATGCCACTTGATAAGTTTGAAACTATATTATTGCCTCTCTTTTCGAATGCTTATAGTCAAGGTTCTTGTCATGGAAAGTTTGAAGTTTGAAAAAAATATGTTAGCCTCTTGGTTGCAACATTTGGATGTATATGTGCAAGGGTCATCTATGACCATGGAGTTAACTCATACATTTATGGTAAAATAAAATTATCTAGAAGTTGGGTTCATCAAAACTAATTATGATGGTGCTTCCAAAAGAAATTTGGAAAAATCTAGCAAAGTGTATATTTTTTTTAATGTTTGATATGGGGGTAAACATAAACACAATATTTCATATATAATACACACAAAAATATTTACATAATAATTTTATAATATTTCAATAATATTCATCAATATTTTCTTATAAATTGCCATACACTCCACATGGCAAACTCTATTGTATGTAGGTAATTTTATACATCATGGAGTCTCTTCACATTCAAGAAAATCTTCAATATTATGTAGCTCTTGGCATTTCACCTTCAAATATCTTTTCTTCCTTTCATGATATCATGGGAGATGCGTCCATTCAATTTTCTCATATGAGGGAAATATTTATTAATCCCCCAATAATTACAATCATGCAATGATTACATAATTCCAAATGTTTACATAATTCAAATAATGTAATAAGGTCAAACATCCCATGTATTACATTACTTGGTATAAATTTCATACCCCCCATGTATTCAAGAGTGGTACAATGGAACTATTCTTTGGATTTAGCTTTTCCAATGTCATTGGCTAGCTAGATTTTACTTTGTTGGATCTAGCTACTTTGGCTTTGGCTCAGTTGAATCTAGGTAACCTCCACTACATCACATTTATGAACTATTTGGGTTTGCATTTGGGTCTTTGCCTTTGGATCATCAATAACTTAGGGTTACCTCTGGGTCTCTATCTCTAGGTCATCTTTGGGTCATCATTGCCACTAGTTTGCCTGTCTAGTTCACCACTTGACCATAAAAACCTTTGAATCACCTCTCTAGGTTGCCACTTAGCCATCATTTCCTCTAGGTCAACCACTAGAATAGTCAATTGGTCATCACCATTGGGAAATTGCCACTGCAACATATCCTTGGAATTATCCACATCCTTAGAATATTCCATATAACCATTCTTCTATAGGTCCTTGTCACTACAAGTAATCTTCTAAGTTGTGCTTAAATCATAATCTTCTGATACCAAAATTATTTAAGTTTCCCAACACATTTTACCATGGGAAAAATTACATTATTTTTTTTTAATTTAGCAAAAAACCCCTTGCGAGGCTGCCTTGGTATGAGAAACCATGACTAGGGGGTTCTACATCATCAAAATCACCCGAGAGTCATGCCCGACACTGACCGCACTAGCATTATCAAGTGGATTTTGGGTACTCGATGTGATTTTGATAGGGTGGATATTCTAACCAGGGACCTCCCTTGGAGGATTGCCCTACCCTCTCCAACTCACCTACAACACGTGGGTGGGAAAACTTACATTATTATTTATATTCAATAAACTTTGATATTTCATCACACTATGTCTCTCTTGTAGAATCTATACAACGTTTTCTTTATCTTATCCTATTCACACATACTATTATATCCATAAATTAATTACATTTTGTTATTTTTTCTCTCCTTATACCAATAATTTCTTTGCAAATGATTATTTCCTCCATAATATTCACAACAATGGAGGTCCCAATACTTTTTTACCAAATTCCATATCTACCACAATGCTTATAAATCTTCTTAGGAACTTTATTCTCTTCACTGATTTCTAATCTCACAAATTTTGTATTTTTACCACTTGTCACAAGTTTTGTGGCATTACAAGATAATTTTTTCTCTTCATCAACACTTTGGTAGTCTTGGCTCAACCCTTTTAAATAAATCACCCTCAACTCCACTTTACTTCTCTTAGGCTCTAGATGACTAAATCTTAGCCTTAAAATATCTTGTCTTAACCTTTGATGAGCATTATTCTTCTTATATGGTTGCTCTTTGTACAACTTTACATTGTATTATTCCATTCTATATGATTTGACATTGTATGATTTCACTCTATATGATTTGATATTATACCATTTCACTTTGTGTGATTTTGCTTTGTACAATTCCACCTACAACCGTACGAGCTCTTCCAACTGTATGATTTCACCCAGTAGTTGTATGATGTGTACCAATTGTATGATTTCACCTAGTATTTGTATAATTATTGTCTATTATAGGATTTCACCTAGCAATTATATAGTTTCATTTTTCACAATTGTACAGTTGCTTTCTTCCTTGTATGGTTTTGGTTGTATGATCAGTTGTTCTATTTGGACATCCTCCAATTGTACAATTTACTGTTCCATTTGAACACCATATTCCACTTGTATGGCAAATTAACTTGTATAACATGCATTTGAATGACAACACTTCTCTATTTTATGAGTGAAAAGTTAAAAATTTGTATTAAAAAAATATTTGTTACATTGTTTTCTTGGTAACCTACCTCTCTGGGCCAATTATAGGATACAAATCAACTTCTAATTTCTATATTTATAAATCCTCTTGATCATGGTGATCATAATGGTTTTTCCCCAATTCCTGCTCTACCTCTCCTTTATCTCCCTTAGGCTTCTTTGTTGTTTTAAATTTATCTTTCTCTGCACTATGTAACCCATAAATAGGTACATGTAATAGCTCACATTTATTCTTCTCATCCACATTTGGTACAATTTATTTTTCTTCATCTTATTATACTTCTTGTGCTGTCCCTATCCTAAGTTATCCCCATTCTTATTTTTTCCTAAATTTCTTCCTCCTCTGTGATGACAACACTTCTCTATGCCTTCCATTTGTACATCAGAATTCTCCATTTGAATGATATTTTTTCATACACACTCACCTTGGATAACACTTTATCCTACTTTGTTCACTTGTATGGTAGTATGCTATTATTTCTTGGCTACATAAACCACTTATACAACTTCTTCTTGCATAGTATTGACTATCTGCAATATTTATACTTTCTCATTGAAATCATGTTCACTTACCCAATTCTAATCATGCTCATAAAGTTCACCTCCACCTCTTTGATTTCTTGGCAAGGGCTTTAACTCTTCTATGATGGTTCAAATTTTGTATGCATCATTGGTGTATCTTGATTTATAGCACTTTTATAGTCATGTGCAAAGTGCCCCCACAATTGGTATTGCCAACATTATACAATGGGTCTACCCTCAGTATCATACAATATTTTATATATTTTATTTTTGTGATGGTTGGCATAAACTGCATCACTAGTGGAATCCTTCCTATGTACAACCTAGATTTGGGATGCATATACCTGTGGCAATGATTTTGCACTCTCCAAGTCATACTCATCCTTGGAGTCAACATTTTTCTTTGGAGTCATTTGCTTCCCTGATTTCTTGATTCCAACACTTTAATAAGGGGCTACTCTCCTTCCCAAATTCATCACTCTCATTGTCTGAGTCATATTCAATATTGGATTCACTTTCATATTAAGAGTTACTCTCATCTACATTAACATGATGCCAATTATTTGATGATGTTTTTGCATCACTTTCCCAAATCAAGGCATAATCCAAAGCCTCTTGGTATGATATTGGAGGGAATATATTTATCTTTGTTAAATTTGTAGTAATAATTCCATATCCAAATGTTCAAACAACCCACTCAAATGTCAATCGTAGGAATGAACAAAATCACTCTCACCTTGTTGCATTCTATAAATTTTAGCAATAACTACATCATCATTATCATAAAATAAAAATTATTTAACAAATGCATCGTGTAATTCTTCCCATGTCTAGTACTTTTCCTTTGGTAATTTTATATACTAGTCTATTACAAATCCATTAATTATCATAAGAAAAAACCACCTCCATTCTGCCTCATTATTCTAACCAGTTGCTTTCCACATTATGCAACAAATACTCCAATGCATAACTGGGTCTTCTATTGATTGTCCATGTAACTATGGATATTTACATGATATGCCCAAATTGGCCTTCACTTTGATAGTTAGGCTTTGCATTAGCAACACTTATTTCCACATAGCATTAGATGCATCACCCTACAATTGTTATTTTACTACACTCCATTTCTTCTCACTAGATAATATTCTAGCTTGTAGTTTCTTCGATGTCAGACTCTCATCCTGTTCCCCATAAAGCATACCAATCTACAATTTTTCCTAGTATTAGATTATCATATCACACACTATTGGACACATCATATTCCATTTGCATTGGTGTTTAAATCTTGTCTTGATCACCATCATGCATCACTATTTGCAATGCTTCAATGTTAAATACTTTTCTTCAAAATGCAATTCCTCACCAACATTTCTTGTCAACTTTGGCTAAACCTGGCTCATGCAATCCTTCAACACATTTGTCCTATTGCTTGCACTTGTACAATTTGAATGGAAATCATATGATTTACCCTACAACTGTATGATTTGACTGTAAATCATATGATTTTCCCTATAATAGTATGATTCCATTAGCAATTGTATGATTTGCTTGCCATTGTATGTTTTGCCCAGTAATGGTACGATTTTCCTTTTGGCTATATGGTTTTCTTCATAAATCATACAATTCTTCCTTTAACTAAATGGTTTTCTATAGAAATCATACGATTCATCCCCAATTGGTCTATTATTCCAATAACTATATAAATTTTATTTTTATTGTACTGCCATGCAATTATTTCCCCTAATTGTACTGCTCTTTTTATATGGTGCACACCAACTAAAAAATTCAACAATGCATTTGAATGGAAATAATTTGTATGGTTATAATTTGTATAATTGTACAATCCCTATACAATTTGCCTTTCTCCTCCCTTTTGCCCATCAACCATATATATCTCATTGTACATTGTTTCATCAACATCAAAAAAAATATCTTCTTCATCTGTGTCTTTGGATAGATTCCATGGTCTTTGTTGTACATCTTCCCAGGAAACTTGCTTGTCACAACTCCATATCACTAGGTTTAACCCCAACTCATAGAGAAATATCTCCAATATAGAGAAATAAAATAAATATACTTTCCCATATATTTGAAAAATTCACTATCATCTACCTCTCCAAGTATCACTTGGATTTTCCTCCTAAGAGCTCCAAACTCATTCAAGTATTGGTTCTTTCATGTCTTGGATTATATTTCTCACTGGTATATCAATTGTGGTTTTGGTATTCCTTCCTGAGAACCCATGCACTATTGCTTTAGTTCCTAAATCCTATCCTCTACACCCCTTGGCAACCTTCTTGCCACTTATTCAAGTATCACCAACCACTTGTCGTACCCATGCACTCCTTCTACATTGACATCTATTGAGTTGTAGTTCTTAAATTTAATTTGTCAATCCAGGTTAGATTTAAAGAACATAAATATCATATAGATTATTCCACAATTCTTAATCGTTGACTTTATTCCATTTCCTTAGTTTCATTTATAGGAAATGAAAATTTGCAATAAATAAAATTTAAATGAAAATATGCTTAATTTAAAAGATGCAATTTATGATTTAGTCTAAGTTTGTGTGGATCCACGTTATGATATAATGATGCATTATCTATTTAATGTATTTTATAATTCTATAATATGCAATTTTAATAAAATTTATGTTCTAAATTTATTCTATGTTCTAATTCTATCTACCGTGTTTTTGGGGGAAGATATTTAGGGACTAACCTTTGAGAGTGGGCCCTGCTTCATCAAGGTTATTATTAACATCCTTCCATTTTCTACTCTATTTTAACTTCAGTAAATAATATTCATTAAACTAAATTTATGCTACTTAATTCATGCTTGTAGGAAAAAGAAATGAAATTACAACAATAAGTGAAACATGAAGAAATTAGGAGATACAGTTACGAAATTCATTGAATAAAATGTTGCTATCTTATTGCTCAACTTAAATATTCATTCATACAATGTAAATGATAGAAGACTTGTTCAAATGACAACTAGTTTAGACATTTTCCAAGGTCTTTACATTGTAATATATAGCTGTTACATAACTCTTTCAATAGAAGTCTTCAACTTATTTTCGTTACATATTGAACGGACTCAAACTAAATTCTAAAATTACATAACAATATAATCTAATATTAAGATAACCTAAAACTACTTTTGGACTTATTATAAACGAATTCATCCAAAATGACATAACAATAAATACATGTGACTAAAACCTATAACTTACTAACAAAGATACTAATCAAAGTAACAACTCCTTTGTCCTTTTCTCAAGGAGGACAAAGTCAAATCACATTTGGATTACATAAATCTTGAACAATTAACAAATTACATATTAATAATAAATTGCATAACAGTTATTGGATTGTATCCCAAATAATAATGTCAATGCAACAAATGACCAGGCTGACTATGCATTATGTGTTATGTTGGCTAAGTTGTCAGCATATGTGGTGTGTTTATTACATGAAACAAGTTTATGAAATCTACAGGTTTTCGTAGATGTTTTCCAGGTTTCCATAGACCCTTTTCATATGTGCTTTTCATAGCCTGTTTCTGATGCATTTTCTTACGAGCTAGTTCAATTATGTTTGGTTGTGGTGTATCCCTGCGTACTACCTGCAATATCCAGCTCCTAAAAACACAACAATCTTGCACAATTCGTGTAAAATAACCAACATATATCACATGATACCACATAGATCAAATATATCAAAAATCACATAAATTATGCATATTGATTGGCAAGGCACAATCATAATCATCATATTTGCATTTTAAAACCAAGAATAAAACTACATTTCATGGTCAATTCCAACACTCATCATTCCCCCAAACTGAAGGAAATGCATGTCCTCATGCATACATACAGAAATAAGTACTAAAATGAAAGATCAGATCATACATGAATACATACAGATAAATGTAGTTTTTATGACCAATTTTTTTTTAAAATATTTAAACTCAAATGTTTTTTGGATCTGATCCGAGATTAAACCTGGGTTGGAATAGGAGGATTTATTGCTGCCATCCTCTCATGCTTCACCTTTTGCACCTACGTTTTGGCTTTCCCAGGATTTGGTGGCTTCTCAATAGATATCTTCAATTTTTCTACCATAGTCCCTATAAAAACTACCGCTTCTCGATTCTATATTCTACGAAGCATGTTCAGGTGCATTCACAGTTAAATTTTGTGTGTGAAGTCATTAAAAAACCAAGTTTTTACCCTATTCAAGGAGGAGAGTTTCATTCTCATGAAATTATATTTTTTTAAATTAATTTATTATATATATATATCTATTTAAATAATTAATCTTCTAGTGTGTTATGATTAAAAAGCATGGTTGTCGACTAAATTTGTAAGGTGGTCACCTTCTTTCCCTAGAAATGGCCTTCGCTTGTTACCATGACATGTTATCATCCCACCACCTTTCCACAATGTGTGGTAACAAACTTGCTAAATTTGGTGTTGCGTCACCACGACGATGTCTACTGGGAGATATCTTAGGGTGAATTTTTTTTTTTAATTTTTAATTAAGGCAAGTCCGAGGATAAGGAATTCAAATAAAGTCCATGATTAAGATATGGGTATTAAGAAAAAAAAACTTTTGATCTTTACTTTTCTTATTTTATGGCCCCCATCGTGATGTAATTCTTGGATATAAAGTATTCTTATGTTGATTTCTTAATATCTAGTGTCACGGTATCCTTTCCCAATGGTGATCAAAATCTCATGCTCGAATTATGACATATACATTGGTACTTGAGATGATTGCCACTTTTCCTTGTGTATTCCTTCGTTTTATACCTTTTTGGGCCTTGATTATGCTTAAATTGGCATCACACATAGCGATGGCCAAAATTACCTAGAATGATGTGTGCTAGAGCTTTTTATGCCAATGTTTTTGCCATATATTTAGGATAGTGAGTTTGAGGACTCATGCTGTGTGTGAAGAGATGATATGCATGGTATTCATGAGAAAATCATTTTTCCATTTGCCACCTAGGATTACCTATGCATTTCTTCATATTTACGTCCCTTGAATAACCATGGAGAAATGAAAAGTTTTACTTTGAACTTTGCACCACTTGTGATAATACACCATGGTTTTCAAATTATGTCCTTTCGTGATTTGTTCGCCATGATTGCAATGTGACCGTGAAGTCGATCAATGAGCATCCATGGTTTCACGCTGGCATCCTCTCGAATGGTGTATGCTAAAACTTCTACTCTTTTTCCCTTAGAGATAAATTTTGGATCTTCCATATCTCCTATGCTCAGTATTTAAGGTTGGATTTGTTACTTGACTTCTGCACCAAGGCTCACGAGGTAAAAATACATGAAGTTTATATTAAATTCCTTTTACATGCAAAAGCTTCAAAAATAAAAGTTGAGGATGACTATTTGTAGAGCTATTTATTAAAAGTCATAATATTTAATAACCCATCACTTAAGGCATGTGGCCTTAGCTTGTGGTGCAAATCCTCTTTAGCCATAGAATTAGAAAATTTTCCATGAAAACATGTCTAAGGAAACACACTACAAAAACAACTACAGAAAGTAACTACAAAAACATATTTATCTTACCTACTTTCTTTTCCATTTTTTCTCCCCCAAACTATATTATAAAAATTATTTAAACTTACCACATAAAATGAACTACAAAAAATAACTACAAAAAATGAATTACAAAAAGTAACTAAAAAAACTAACTACAAAAGGCAGATCATTTGGAGCAACACAGATCCTAGCACATCCCTATGTGTGAACGAGATTTTTGGCAAGCGGTTGTGTGAGGGTTTCATTTGGGTTAAGTTCAAGTAGCTCTAGAGGTTGGTTTTTAGGGTCTTCGAGCCCTAGTAGCCAATATTTTTGTGGTTTCTACTCAATATTTTAGTAGGATATGTTGTAGGGGATCCAATATGGGTTAGAAATCTATCTTTCAATAGATATTTCTGTGAACTTGAGTGAAAATGGCTTCCAATTTGCTGCATAAAATAAAAGTGAAAACCATAACTTTCCATGACGTCTAGGGCAAGGATTAAATATATCATGAAATAAGTTTCAAGCAGCTGATCAAAAAATGGCTCAGATCTCAAGTGATTCTGGTGCTAAGGTGCACCCATAAAATAAATCTACTATGAAAACCCTTGTCAAGGGTAAGAATTTCTAAGACTCAGCCCCAAAAATGAATTTTAGGGATGCTCTCTTTGGTGGACAACCTCATCCCAATGCTAATATTAATCTTAGGGCTTCCCATAAACCTCTAACAATACCTAAGATTGATCCTAGGAGAACGGAGTCAGGATATCTTAAAGCAACTGATGGAACTCCTATTTTTAAGCTTGATATGGGTAAAATTCAGACTAGCATTGAAGATCTAGAAAAAAGAGGACTAATTTGTTGGTTTGTGGGTTTTCATCCGAGCCTCTCTGCTTTCAAAGTCTGGGTTGTAAAAAGCTAGAAAACTAAAGGTGAATTACAAATCTCTATTTATCCAAATAGTTATTTTCTTGTTTTATTTACTAATAATGAAGATAGAGAGAAGAATTTTCAAGGGGGTCCTTGGTTCTTTGGAAGGACAGGGCTTTTCATGAAGCCTTGGCATACTAAATTTAAAGCTGAATAAGAGATGCCTTCTACAACTCCCATGTGGGTTAGACTTTTTGGCCTCCCTATTGAATTTTGAAATCCTACTATTTTTTCTTCAATTGGAAACTCTTTAGGAAATTTTATGATGACTACTGATTGTACTCAAAATTTTGAACATATTATTTATGCTCGGATTTATGTTTTAATGGATTTTGACAAACCCTTACCTAAAAAGATCACATTACAATTTGGGGAAGACACTTGGGAGCAAGTAGTGGACTATGAGAACATTCCTTTTCATTGTAGAATTTACCATGAATATGGTCATTTGGCTAGTGCTTTCCCAAATAAAATTCTTGATCAAAAGAAAGAAGATATAAACTCATCAGGTTTCCAAATGCCTAAGAAAAAGAACACACAGAAAAAACTAGTTATGAAGGATCAATCAAAGTCATCTGCTAATATGTTTTAAATCCTTTCCATGAATGATATCCCAAGTGAGGAAGAGGAAATAATAGAAACATAAATCTTAGAAACACAATTTAAATATGAAGGGAAAAACTCAGAGACAAACCAACAAATCAAAGGTTTTCAACAGAAAAAAAGAGAGAAATTTTACACAAGAAAAACAATCTTTTAAATGTCAAAAATTCAAATAATACATGTCCCAATATAGAATCTTTTGAACCCTCTAGTAACACTTTGGTGGTGTACAAGCATTCTTCAAGGTTAGAAGCCATATTAGATTCAATTGGATTAAGTCAATAAAAAAGGAAATAAAATTGAAGATGGATTCTAATCAGAAGGTAGGTCGTAAGACCAATCAATATTATATGGTAAAAGAAGGTGAAATGCTTGTAGAGGAAGGTAAGACTAATGCCCTTCCCAAATTTTTTAGCCCTGCTATTAATGAAGATCATCACTTGGAATATTAGAGGACTCAAAGGGAGTCTTTCAAAACAAAATGATATTAGAAGAATGATTCAGATAAATCATCCACGTCTTGTTTTCCTTCAAGAAACAAATATGTCAATAGAGGATATGGATTCAATTGCTAGTAAAATTTTGCCAGCTGGAAAAGTGGTTTCCCTCAGTTCCTAGGGGACTTCTAGTGGCATTGCTTATCTTTGGGACCCAAAATAGGTAGTTATTCACCATATGGTTGGCAGTTGGGATCTTTTGGCTATAGCTATTCAAAGTAGACATTCCAACCAAATTATGCTCTGCATTACTATTTATGCTCCGACTACTTTGGAGGAAAAAATAATATAGTGGAAGGATATAACTTATATTATCTCTCATTTTCCTGAAGCTTGGATATTGATCGGAGGATATTTTAATACCATCCTCTCTCTAGATGAGAAAATGGGGGGAAATATAAATTTGGATAGAAGCACTTACCTCATGAGCGAATATATTGCAAACCTCCATAGTGTGGACATCCAACTAGATAATGGTCTTATGAATTGGTTTAACAGAAGGCAAGGCTTAGCTTGTATTATGGAGAGATTGGATAGGTTTTTGCTCTCTAAAAATTTCTTAATCCATGGTCACATTCCTAAAGTGAAAACTTTTAACAATGAGGGTTCAGATCATTGGCCAATCATGGTGGAAATATGGAAAACTAATGTGATTTTCTCTCCTTTTCATTTTCAATTAATATGGCTTAGAGACAGTTCCTTTAGACCTCATGTGCAACAATGGTGGAAGGAAGGTAAGCCTAGGTATGGGACTAAGATGTTATGTTTTGCCAAAATATTGCAATACATTAAATCCAAAATCAAGACTTGAAACTGGAAGGAATTTGGGGATGTTCATAAAAAAAATATTAAGTTATTACTCAACTTGAAAATATGAATAAGAAAATCCGTTTAGATGGCCTCATAGAGAGTATAAGTGCAGATGAAATTAAACTCACAAATCAGTTAGAGGAATGGGAAAAAAGAGAACTCTTATGGAAGCAAAAATATAGAATTCAATGGCTCAAAAAAGGAGATCGAAACACAAATTTCTTCCACAAATATCTTCTAGATAAAATATCTCACAACTTTATTTCTTCCCTAAAATAAGATTTTGGAGATGTTGTCTACACTTGGGATGACATGCACTTTATTGTTGTTGATTACTTTTCCAATATTTTTATAGCTACTCCTCTTGACTCAACTTCTCAACAAAATATTCTTCAAGCAATAACTTATTTTATCACTTATGAGGATAAATCTATGTTGACTATTCCTGTTACTATCAATGAGCTTCAATAGGTAGTTTTTAAAATGCAAAAAGAGAAAACTCTAGGTCCTGATGGTTTTCCCATTGAGTTTTACCAAGAGTTCTGGGATATCCTTCATGCTAATTTATTAGAGGTGGTGGAAGAATATAGGAAAGCCAAAGAAATTTTGAAGGTTATCAATAAAACTTATATTACTCTTGTTTCAAAATCTCAAGAGGTTGATCACATATCAACTTTTAGACCTATTTCTTTTTGTAATGTTCTTATCAAAATCATTACTAATATCATGGCAAAAAGGTTGAAGCCTCTTTTGCATAAGATTATTTCCCCTGAACAAGGGGGTTATGTGGAAGAGCATCAAATAGTAGATGAGATAGTTCTTGCTTAGGAAGCCATTCATTCCATGGATATGCAAAAATCTCCTTTCATGTTCATTCGGTTAGACTTATCCAAAGCTTATGACAGAGTGGATTGGCACTTCCTTATCAAAGTTTTGAGGCAATTTGGTTTCTCTCGGGATTGGATGGATTGGATTATGGGATGTATCTCTTTAGTTTCCTACTTAGTTCTTATCAATGGCAAGCCTTCTCAGTCATTCCCAACTTCTAGAGATATTAGGTAAGGTGACCCGCTATCCCCTTATTTATTCATCATTATTGTTGAATGCTTGGGTAGGACTATAACCAAAAAGAGAGAAAACAAAACTCTTGAGGGAGTTACCATTGATCATGGAGCTAAACCTATCTCCCATATTCAATTTTTTGATGACTCTACTCTTTTAGGTAAAGCTATAGTTAAGGAAGCTTCTACTATTAAGCAAATCATTAGTTGTTTTTCTAAGGCTACTAGGCAATTGATCAATGAAGATAAATCTAAAGTTATTTTCTTTCACTGCTCTGCCAGATAGGAATCCATGGTATTGGATAAATTAAGATATAAGGAGACCTCTCTTACAATCACTTATTTAGGTATTCCCATAAATATTCAAAGGCAAAAAAAAAAATATTGGAATTGGTTTTTGGACAAAGTCAAGAAGAAAATTGGAAAGTGGACCAATAGGTGGCTTTCTTCTGGGGGTAGAATCACCTTGGTAAAATCAGTCCTTCAAGATATTCCTATTTATGTTTCTTCCGTGTTGAATATCCCGAAGGTTGTTCTTCAAGAACTGGATTAAATCAGTCATCGGTTCCTTTGGAGTGGTACTAAGGAGAAAAGAAAATGGGTGTTGGTGAAATGGGATACGTTATATCTTTCTAAGAGTGAAGGGGGGTTAGGATTATGGTCTTCTATTAATAAAAACAAAAATTTAGCTGCTAAATTATATTTGAGGATGTTGCATAACCCCAATGCTCTTTGGGCCAATAATCTCTATGCTAAATATGCTGAGAACAAAAGTCTTGAAGACCTTGTTTGCTATCAATTGCCTACCAAAGGTTCTCCCATTTTAGCAGTTCTTAAGACTGGTGAGGATTTGATAAAAAAATTTATTTTGGATCATTCATAATGGTCAATAGGTAAATTTTTGGACATATTCTTGGGATGGTCACAAGCCTTTGATAACTCAGTTTCTCGATTGGAGGCCTTGGATGGAGGAGCTTCACCGAGCTAACTGGATAAAGGTGGCTAATTATTGTTGGTACCATACTTATAATTCAAATGTTGGTAGATATTGGATCCCTATTGGGGACTGGCCTATTCAAATCCTAGAAATGCAAAGAAAAGATATCCAAGGCATCCTTCATATGATATCTCTCTCTTGGTCCCATGAAAAAAATTGTTTTGGATGGAACAACACTACTAAGGGTGAGTATTCAGTTGCTCAAGGTTATTTGACCTTATGCCATAATAATCCCAACCAATCATCTGACATCTTTTCTCAGTCGTGGGATCAAAATCTCTAGCCTAAGGTGAGGTTCTTTACTTGGCTTTTATTGCATCGTAGGATGCTTATTGGTGAGCAACTTATGAAGCATGGTTTTCATGGCCCTTTTAGATTTGAAATGTGTGGAAAGAATGTAGAAAATATCAACCATATTTTTATTGAGTGTACTTTAGCCTCTGATCTATGGAGGAGAATGGTCACTTTACTTGGCTTACAATGGTCAAAATTTTTTACTTTTGAACAACTTTGGAGGGATTGGTCTAAACAAGAGGGTGTTGATCATTTTATTAGGCAGTTAGTTTGGATGGGTTCTACCATTCTTCTTTGGAATATCTGGAATGAAAGGAATAGCCAAATTTTTAATCAAGATAGGAAGGATATTCACTATATTTGGCAAAATACCATTGCCAACTTAGTTGAATCAGTCCAACAACTCCTTAATTACCCCCAAAACTCCCACTAAATATGGGATAAAGTGATGCAAATATTGAAGATTAACTCCTCTAAGGGAAACCATATTAAAGGGAATGTGAGCAATTGCAATATGGATAGAACAAGGAATTAGCAACCTCATCCTAAGTATTTTGGAAAATTAAATATTGATGGAGCCTCTAGAGGGAACCCTAGAAAAGCTAGTGCGGAAGAAATTGGTAGACTTTCAGATGGCTCCCTCGTTTTTACTTTTGCTGAGAATTTGGGTATTCTTTCCAATAACCTTGTTGAGGGGTATGGTATCCTTAGAGGACTTCAAGAGGCTACTAAGGTTGGATGGGAATAGGTGCTAGTTGAGTCTGACTCTCAACTCATGATTAATATTTTGAAGACTCCTAATAATCATAAGGTTTATTGGAGAATAAAAAGAATTATTGATAAGATTTAGTTAATCCAGATGAGATTTTTGAAAGTTGATTACAATCATGTGGTCAATCAGAACAAGAGTGCTGATGTTTTAGCTAATTGGGCTTTGGAAAAAGGTGATTACTTGCTATGGCCATCCTCCTAGATGGTGGGCTTCACAAATTAGGGAAGCTATTCTATCTATCATTTCTTTGGATGGCTCCAGTTCTGGAGGTACCTAGTTTCTTCTTGCTTTATTTTTTCTTCTCTTTGGTTTGGTATGGGTAGTTTAGTTTTTTGAGGTGTGTGTGTGTGTGTTTTTTGTCTTGTTTTGTTTTTGTGTTTTTTGTATTATTTTTTGTTGTTATTGTGTTTTTATCGTTTTATATTTTTTTGTATTTTTTTGTTGTTGTTCTTGTTTTTTTTTCTTGTTCTTGTGTTTCTATTTGTTTGTGTTAATTGGTGTTTTTTTGTTTTGGTGTATAAGTGTTTTCTATGTTTTTATTTTTTGTCTATTGTTGGTTGTTTTTTTTTGTTTTTTTATATTATTTTTTGAAGGTTTTGGTTGTTTTTTTTTTTCATGTTTTTGTTGGTTGTCTTTGTATCTTTCTATTTTTTTGTCATGTTTATTTTTTTAAAATTTTTTCATGTTTTTTTGTGTGGTTCTTATTGTGTTTTTTTTATCTTATTATGTGTGTGTTTGGTTGTGCTTTATCTTTTTGACACATTCAAGGAGCATTTTTTTTAATCTTCTTGTGTGTTTGTGTTTGTGTGTTCTTTTTTTTATTGTTTCAGGTTTGCTCCTTGAGTATGTCAAATGTGGTAGGCCAAGTGCGAGCCCTAGATGATTTTTGCGGAAGAGATACCCCTGCCTCCTTGGGTCTTACCCAAAAGTGGCATCCCTTCTGGGATGTTTTCTACACAAAAAAAAACTAACTACAGAAACATATTTGTCTTACCTACTTTATTTTCCATTATTTTTCTCTTCTTTTTTCTCCCCCAAACTATATTATAAAATCATTAAAATGAACTACAGAAAGTGACTACAAAAAATGAATTACATAAAGTAACTACAAAAACTAGCTACAAAAAAACAAACTACAAAAAACTAGTTATAGAAACATAGGAATACTTTACCTAATTTCCTTCCATTCTTTTTTTTCTCCCCCAAACTATACTATAGAAATTATTGCATTAATCCTTTGCTTCTCCCCCCAAACTGAATTTTTGGCTATATAGCCAAAATAAGACTAAGGAGAAATTTTTATTCATGAAGGTATTTATAATAAAAATGTATATATATATATATATATTATTTTTATAATATATATATATATATATATATATATATATATATATATATATATATATATATATATATATATATATATATATATATATTAGGAATATGGGGGTTTTTACTTATTTATCAATCATTTATTTTTATGCTAAGTCATCAAATAAGATTGTAGGCTAATAAATCTCCTTTAGAATGGAATTGTCTGTTCCCAAATGACAAAGATGATATGCAAAATTATTGATGTATTCCTTAACTTTTTAATAAAATATTCCATGGATTTCATAACAAATCTTTCTAATGTCCTAGAGAGTTCAATTTATTTGTTCTACTTCCTCTAGCATCATTGAGGAGTCATTTGTGAGAGAAAAATCATAATGAACTTAAACAAATATCAATAAACAATACTTTTGGTTTGTAAAAATAGGTCTTATCAATGGTTGGACATACTTAAACTTAATTTATAAGAAGAAAGTAAGATAGTAATTCTAGTATCATTTCTGTTTCATGATTTTATTTCCCATTTTATCACATATATATAGATATAATTTTAAGTTTTTAGGGGTGTAGAGCTTTGGGGAGTCAGATGACATAACCATCTAGATGGAAATGTAATCCTATCCTTACTACTCTATCCCTTTAAATAATAATATTTAAGGCTTTGGGGAGTCAAACTACATAACCATCTGTATGGAAATGTAATCATATCCTTACTACCCTCTCTTTTATTTAGGGAAGAAATTGGAACTTTGGGGATTCGAACTATATAATCATCTAGATGGAAATGTAATCCTATCCTTACTATTATTTCCTTCCTTTTATTGTTTGTGGGATCATACGAAACAAGATATTTGTTTTAAAAATTTTGTGATACCATCATGACTATATAACCTCCTTTCCGTGAGGTGAATATATGTCTTCCCACATCGAATCTGAATTCTTCCCTAAACCTGATATTATGACTGAAAGGTGATGAATGATAAGATGAGTAAAAAATTATATGAGAACTCCACCATGAAATAAAGGAAGCATATTTTAAATAACATTGAGTGATATTCTCTAGTTTATTTTCAAGAAATATTATTAGTCCATAATAACCTTTTTTCATTGGTCAAGTAGTGTAAATATTTTTCCATCCATATTATTTACTGGTACTTATACATCCAAACAAGAGGATTGATTAGACTACATTCTCTTTAATGATTGCATTTATTAGATTATAGAGCAACAATTTATTTAGTAAATAGTATTTTGTTGCTTTAAGATAGAAAAGATAAGTTTTTATTTAATAGTAGTTGATTGCATTTCAAAAATGAACTGCAAATCAACCTGTTGCTTAAGGTGGTTTAAAAATCTAATTTTAGATAATGGCTTCATATAGAGCTTAAGCCTATGTCCATTAACTAATAATTTTCATGTTGAATCATCAAATTTTTTTTTAAGTGAAAAAACCCTTGTGGGGCTGCCTTGGTCTGAGAGACCACGAAAAGGGGGTTCTACATCATCAAAGTCACCCGGGAGTCACACCCGACCCTGCCCACACCAACATTATCAATTTGATTTTGGATACCCAATTCAGATTTTTTTGGTAGGGTGGAGATTTGAACCTGGGACCTCCCTTGGAGGATTGCCCTCTCGTCTCCAACTCACCTACAACACCTGGGTGTTGAATCATCAATAGGATTAAGTCTAACTATACCATTTCAAAATATTTCTTCAATCTCATCGGGTCTAAGCCATCACATCCTTAGTTTTCCCTAGCAATCTTGGAAGTGGGAATCAAATAACAAGGCCCAATATCTTCATTTGAATTGTTCTTGGTACAATATGTTTATCATGCCATTTTTCTTTTGTATCTGCATTAGTTTTGTCCTATGCAATACCTCTAATATTTTTATTTATTTATTTATTTATTATTATATATATTGTATTATTTTTTCCTAATAATATCAAGGTGTTCCCACATATAGTCCCACTGCTTTCCATATGACCTATGTATTTGTTCAAAAAGTAGATTGATTTCTTGTTTTAGGAATAGTTTTCCAAGGTCTATTAATGCATACTGAATGCAACTTTCCACCATTAGAAACTTTTACTTCACTTTTTTTTTTCGGTTTTCAACAGTTTTAGTTTCTCTTTTTTTTTTTCTTTTTGAGTGGAATACAATTTTTAAAAAGAAATTTTTTCAAATAGAACAATCTTATTGCTATTAATACCAAATCTGAAATACAATAGTCAACCTTAACACATAAAGGGAAAGTAAAATTATTATTCTAAAATAATCTTATTGCCATTAAAACTTGGTCTGATATACAATAGCCAATTTTAACACAACAAGGAAAAGTAAAGTATTGTTGTTACTACATGATTTTAAGGAACACTTCGGTTTGATTTTGTTGCACCTACTCCCTTGTTTTCACAAGTTAAAGAACCCAGACCTAAGTAGGTAACAACCACACAATGCTAAAAAGTAAATTTGCTAAAAATAGAAATGCTGAAATAAAGGTTGGATTGTTGTTACTACTTGATTTTAAGGAACACTTCAGTTTGATTTTGTCGCACCTACTTCCTTGTTTTCACAAGTTAAAGAACCCAAACCTAAGTAGGTAACAATCAATTCCAATGCTTGAAAATAAATTTGCTGAAAAAAAAAATGCTGAATAAAGGTTGGATTGTTGGTACTACTTTATTTTAAGGAACACTTTAGTTTGATTTTGTCACACCTACTCCATTGTTTTCACAAGTTAAAAAACCTAGACCTAAGTAGGTAACAATCAATTCCAATGCTTGAAAGTAAATTTGTTGAAAACAGAAATGTTGAAATAAAATGTTAACTAAACCTACATTCACTTGGAAATTCTTTCTAGTCATGCTGGTAAGCCTCCCTCTTGATCCAACAATCTGTGATAAAAAATTATGATACTATTCTCCCCAACAATAACGCCAAAATATCAAGTTGTAGTTCTCACATTTAATTTGTCAATCCAAGTTAGATTTAAAGAATAGAAATCCCATATAGATTATTCCACAATTCTTAATCATTGAATTTATTCCATTTCCTTAGTTTCATTTGCAGGAAATAAAAGTTTACAATAAATAAAATTTAAATGAAAAGATGCAATTTGTGAGTTTGTCTAAGTTTGTATGGATCCACGTTATGATATAATGATGCATTATCTATTTAATATATTTTATAATTCTATAATATGAAATTTTAGTAAAATTTATGTTCTAAATTTATTCTATGTTCTAATTCTATCTACCATGTTTTTGGGAGAAGAGATTTAGGGACTAACCTTTCAGAGTGGGCCCTGCCTCCTCAAGGTTAGTATTAATCTCCTCCCTTTTTCTACTCTATTTTAACTTCAGTAAATAATATTCATTAAACTAAATTTATGCTAATTTATTCATGCTTTTAGGAAAAAGAAATGAAATTACAACAATAAGTAAAACATGAATAAATCACAAGATACAATTACCAAATTCATAGAAGACTTATATTTTTGTTTTCTTATTTTGTAATGGATTCCTTTTTCACAAATTTGGTTTCACAACCACCTAACTATACTATATATCCAAGGCCTTCATTCTTTGGCCTTATATCTAGTACTATGGGCTCTTTCACACCTTGCCCATATTTTCCCAATCCTGTATCATCATCCCATTTTTCTCAAAAATTTTGAACCAAAACCTTTTGTATGCCTTTCAAAATTTCCAAATTCTTCATTACCATCATTATGGCCCTTGTCACAAGACTTGATGTTTAAACCCCCATTTTTCTTATTTCCACTATGGTCTTTGCCACTAAACCAAGTATTTTCATCATTACTCTGAACTCTACCACCATCATTCAAACATTAAACTTTTTCATCTGTACTCTAATTTTTGTCACTTTCACCAATGGTTTTCAAATGCTCAAATATGTATTCATCACAATGATGTTAAACACATTATTAAATATCTCTATGTCTATCACGATCACTATCACAATCCATTATGATAATAAGACCTTTATCATGGCCACCACAAACAACTTTTACATCACCTTTATTTTCTTGAACAATTTTCAAATCATTGGTGTCACAAGCTTTATCTCCCCTTTGGACAAGATCTCTTGTATCACAACTCACATTAGCCACTATAGGATTCAAATCACAAGTATCACAATAACTATCTACCATTATGGGCCTCAAATCACATGTATCACAATTGACATCTATCCTCTAAAGAAGATCATTTGTGTCACAACACACATTTTTCATCATGGGCTTCTCCTTCAAAATTTCAACTATTTCCTCTTGCCTTTTGTATTTCATCTTAAGGACATTAAGGGTGAGTAATGCTATGTATATTATCTTCCCCACATCAACAGATAATGTAACAAAAATTTTAGAGTAGTCATTAGCTTTTTTGAGAATAATACTTAAGTAGTCCTTAAGTGTTGAGAAGTCTCCATCTTCAACTTCTTTGAGAATCCTTTGTAAGTATCCCTTTAATTTTGTTGATACATACTTTTGAGCATTTTTTATAATGGAATGTAAGTAGGATCTTAGTCCTAATAATTCTTCATTTTTATTTTAAAAATAGAGATCTTTAACTTGTTTCTCTCCTCCACTTATTTTTGATGGACCATACTTTTGAATTTTTGTTTGCTTTTCTCCACCTGTATTATTTTATCATAAGGCACACTTTTGAATATCACCTTAATTATTTGTTTGCTTTCTCTTTTGTTTTCCCATGTTGTCTTAGTGATGTGAACACTTCTCTTTGTAGCCTTTGGATTTTATTTTTTATATTTACAAGATATTATTTTTGATGAACAAATTAAAAATAAGATGTTGGTCATTGTCGAAAATGCACCTTATAACAAATAATTACAAATTTTCCTTGCAATGATATTTACAAAAAAATGTACAAATTTTGATGCCCACTTTATCTTCAAAAAATACCACTTTTCTTTTAAAAATACCCTTATTCAGATCATAACTCCTAAAATACAGTTCAATAATATATTTTTTCAATTATTTATTTCTTTACTTTTTTTAATAATAAACTTCAAACTTTTCTTTTTAAACAAAATCCCCACTATTTATTCCATGATTTTTTTAAAATGCTCATAATGCATTTGTGTTGGTTGTGGAGCCTGATTCTCTCTCTCTCTCTCTCTCTCTCTCTCTCTCTCTCTCTCTCTCTCTCTCTCTCTCTCTCTCTAATTTGGAGGTCTTGTTTTTAGCCGTAGTTGAACCCACTCCATAAAAGGGGGGTGTAGGAGGCAACACCCCCCCTAATTATGTCTACCAAGGGGGTCTAAGGGGGGGTGACAATAGTTAATGGAGTCCCCCCTAGCAGGGGTTTGGGGGCAGTGCCCCCAAAGCCAAAAATATATGTTTTTTCTCTTTGTAAATTTGGACCATTTATTATTAGGTCATAGATCGGGCGATGGATTTTAGGTGGGCTTTTTTGCCCTAAAATTGTAGCGTATTTTTTATAAGAGGACAATGTATGGAGGCTGAATGAATTTTAATGCGCATGACTGTGTATGGTAAATTGACGATGATAGCAAAGAAGAGGAAGTTACAACGGATCTGTTGTAGGTTGTATCCCTTTGGGTTTTTTTGATGGAATAAAAAGGACTCATTTTTTTCTTTGTGGATGTAGCCCATATTGGGTGAACCACGTAAATTTGTGTCTCGTATATTGCTTTATTATTCTACATTTTATTTTCATATTTATTTATTGCTCACATTTTATTATTTAATCCTAACAACTAGTATCAAAGCCTAGGTTTTGAAAAATGCACTTGAAAGGAGTGTTTCTTGGTTCAAGTGGGAGCAATGGTATAAGAAGGTAGGTTTAGGGTTGGGAAATTTAATGGTTAAAATTATCAACTATAGAAGATACAAATGGAGGACTATATATATCAAAAGGATCTTTACCTACCATTAGGTAGAATAGCAAAGAAGCCAACAAAGTTGTCAGATAAAGAATGGGAGATTATTGACAGAAAGGCATTAGGAACAATACAACTATGTCTGGCAGCATCGATGGAATTAAAAATTTAAAAGGAAAAGACAATGAAGGGTTTAATGAATGCGTTGGCTAAACTGTATGAAAAAGCCTTAGCTTCAAACAAGGTATTTATTATGAAACATTTATTTAATATACAGATGTTAGAAGGTGGGCCTGTTGCTGATCATTTAAATAAATTTAATACAATTACCAACCAGTTAAGTTCTATAGGAGTAAACTTTGGTGATGAGGTTAGGGTTATTTTTATATTGTGCTCATTTCCAGAAATCTAGAATGGCTTGGTCATGGCTATGAGTAATTCTATCTCTGGTTCAAGAACTTTAAAGTTTGATGATATTATTGGTGTTATCTTTACCAAGAAAATGTGATGGAAAAGCACAGGTGAGACATCAGGTAATGCTTTAACTATGGAGAATAGGGAGAGACAAAGGGAGAGAGGAAAAAACCTAGGGAATAATTGAAATTCAAAGAAAGACAATCAAAATTTAAAGGGAAGTAGTTGGAATGCTAGCATTATGAGAAGAAAGGACACCTGAAAAGAGATTGTTGGTCTCAAAAAGAAAAAAAGGAGATGAAAAACATAAGAATAATTGGGAAGCAAATGTAGTAGTTGATGTGTTGTAATATGATTTAATCATTTCATTAGATAATATTAATGATTGTTAGGTGCTAGAATTAGGGGCTTCATATCATGCCACACCCCATAGGAAATATTTTCTAGACTATGTTCAAGGTGATTTTGGATAGGTTTATTTGGGTGATGATCGACCATGTAAAATTGTTGGAATGGGTAAGATACAAATAAAATTACCAAATAAAAACCAATGGTTGTTGAAAGAGGTAAGGCATATTCCTGATTTGAGAAGAAATCTAATTTCAACAGGGCAGTTGGATAGCAAAGGTTGTATAATTACATTCTCAAAATTTTCATGGAAGGTTGCTAAAGGATCACTAATATTAGCAAAATGAAAGAAGGAAGGTATGTTGTATGTATGTACTTGTAATAATGATCTTTCTATTACTTTAGATTCTATAGGAGAGAATACAACTTTGTGGCATCATAGGCTTGGGCACATGAGTGAGAAGGGGATGTAGATTCTTCGCTCGAGGAATTTGTTGCCAGGTTTGAATAAAGTTGATTTGGACTTTTGTGAACACATTGTTTACAAAAAATAGAAAAGAGTTAGATTTCTCAGATTTGGGAAGGAAAAGAAAAGTGAAAAGTTAGAGCTTGTGCATACAAATATATGGGAACCAACTCAAGTATCATCTCTTGGTGTATTTTAATATTATGTTACATTTATTGATGATGCAACTAGAAAAATTTGGGTTTATTGTATTCGAAGAAAATCTAATGTCTTTGATACTTTTAAGAAATGGAAAGCTTTGGTTGAGAATGAGATATGAAATAAGTTAAAGTGTATCAAATCAAATTATGAAGGAGAATACTACAATAGGGAGTTTGATAGTTAATGTTCATACCATGAGATTCGTAGAGTGAAGACAGTTCCAAGAACACCATGAGATAATGGTGTGTCAAAAAGGATGAATAGGATAATCATGGAACGTGCTAGGTGTATAAGATTACATGTAGGATTGCCATTATAATTTTGGGTAGATGATGTGGATACTACTATTTATTTAATAAATAGAGGACCTTCAATTTCCTTGGATGGTGGTATTCTAGAAGAGGCATGGATAGGTAAACCTGTTAAGTACTCATTTCTTAAAACTTTTTGTTGTGAAGCATTTGTTCATATTGATAAATAAAATAGAACAAAACTTGAGGCAAATTCTAAGAAGTATACTTTCATTAGATATGGAGTTAATTATTTTGGTTATAGCTTTTGGGATTATTAAAATAATAAAATCATTAGGAGTAGAGATGTGGTATTAAATAAGAAATTCATGTATAAATATCAGTTGCAGGGAAAGAAACAGGAAAAGGTAAACACGAAATACACAGTGCTTGATAAAATCACAAAAAATAAAACTCCAAAGGTGCTAGAATTTCAACAAAAATAGTAACAAGCACCTCAAACTCCTATAATTGCTATTAGAATATCTACTAGGTTAAGTAGACCCTTTGACCGTTACTCTCCTTCATTGTATTATGTATTATTGACCAATTATGGTGAACCAGAAACATATGAAGAAGCAATGTAGGTAGAAATAAAAAAAAAGTGGGAGCAAGGCATGGAAGAGGAGATGGACTCCTTGGTACATAACTAGACTTAGGATTTGGTTTGGTTACCTACAGGAAAAAGAGCATTGCAAAATAAATTGGTTTACAGGATGAAGGAAGAATATGAAGGCAAAAAGAGGTATAAGGATAGACTTATTGTAAAGGGGTTTGCAAATAGATTATAATGATTTTTTTCTCCTATTGTTAAAATAAATTCAATTAGAACTATTTTAAGTCTAGTGGTTGTAGAAGATTTGCATCTTGAACAATTAGATGTAAAAACAACTTTTCTCCATGGGGATTTGGAGGAAGAGATTTATATGCAACAACCATAGGGGTATGAGGTCAAAGGGAAGGAGGAATTAGTATGCAGGTTGAAAAATTGCTTGTATGGCCTGAAGCAATCTCTAAGGTAGTGGTATTTGAAATTTGATAGGTTTATGACAAAATAAGGATATAGTAGATGTTATTTTGACCACTATGTTTATTTTAAGATATTGTATAATGGTAACTATATTATCTTGTTATTGTATGTAGATGAAATGCTTATTGCAGGGTCTAACATGCAAGATATAAATGTGCTCAAAAGAAAATTAGCAATTTTATTTGCAATGAAGGATTTGGATTTTTTAAAGCAAATCCTTGGTATGAGAATAACTCGTTAGTACATTTTTGGCCAATCATTTCAAACTAAATAAAGAGATGTGTCCTATGACACAGGAGATATACTACATGTCCTAGGTTCCTTATTCATCAAAAATTGGTAGTTTGATGTATGCGATGGTGTACACAAGACTAGAATAAAAAATGCAGTGGGAGTTGTGAGAAGGTTTATGAACAACCCAGGAAAAGAGTATTGGAATGTAGTGAAGTGGATTCTCAGGTATTTGAGAGGTACTGTCACTCAAGCATTATATTTTGGAGGTTCTAACACTATTTTATAGGGATATTCTGATGCAGACATGGAAGGTGATATATATAGTAGATGGAGCACCATAGGATATGTATTTACTATAGGTGGAACTATAGTAAGTTGAATTTCAAATTTACAAAAGGTTGTTGCACTTTCAACAATGGAAGCAAAGTATGTTGTTGTTATAGAGGCTAGTAAAGATATGATTTGGTTATGGAGGTTTATAAAGGAATTAGGATAGATGCAGAAGAATAGCAGGTTATATAGTGACAATCAGAGTGCCATTTATCTTGTAAAGAACTCAGTATTCCATTCTAGGACTAAACATATACATACCAAGTACCATTTTATACGATCAGTTTTGGAAGATGGACAGTTGAAGCTGGAAAATATACACACTAGCTAGAATCCTAAAGATATGTTAACAAAGGCAGTAACCAAGGAGAAATTGAGCTCTTGCTTAGTTTTATTTGGTCTTCAAGCATGACAGTAAAGGTGAGAAAATTTCCAGGTCCAAAGTTGAAGCATAGTCCACTAGGTGCAGTAGCAGTGGAGTTACTGTGATCAATCTCCTAGTGGGTGATTATTGGTTGTGGAGCCTGATTCTCTCTCTCTCTCTCTCTCTCTCTCTCTAATTTAGAGGTTTTATTTTCAACTACAATTGGACCCACTCCATGAAGGGGGAGTGTAGGGGGTACAATCCCCCTACTTTTGGCAGCACCCCTAAAGCCAAAAATAGATGTTTTTTTGCTTTATAAATTTGGACCATTTATTATTATGTCACAAATCGGACGACTAATTTTAGGTAGACTTTTTTACCCTATAATTGTAATGCATTTTTTATAAGAGGACAATGTATGGAGGCTGTATGAATTGTAATGCACATGGTTGTGTATGGTAAATTGACAATGATAGAAAAGAAGAGGAAGTTACAACGAATTAGTTGTAGGTTGTATTCCTTTGGGTTTTCTAGACAGAATAAAAAGTACTGGTTATTTTATCCATGGACATAGCCCATATTGGGTGAACCATGTAAATCTATGTCTCGTGTATTGCTTTATTCTTCTGCATTTTATTTCCACATTTATTTATTGCTCGCATTTTATTATTTAATCCTAACAATTTGTACCCTTTTATCTCCCTAGATGTTATATCCAAAATATCTTATAATTTTTATAGTTAATAAAAGTATTTTCTTTTTCTCTCCCATTTCAAAAATTTAACTATAAAAATAAGATATTGGAAGATAAACACATATTCCAATGATAAAAAAAACTCCTCCTTTATACCTAAAGAGAATTGAACCCTTAATGTTTTCCTTTAATATTTTAAACCTCCTTTCAAAGACCAATTTTCCAACTTTTCAAATTGCAATATAAAAGGAGCATGTATTGAGTTTAAATATACCTTTTTATTATTATTTGAATGTAGTTCTATAACATCCTTCTACCTTTGTACCAGCTATTTAAACATTCCCACTACTCAGTGCACATTTTTTTAATTTTTTGTTGCATGCTCTGAGCATTTTAGGGTTCTACCAATTGGGATATTTCTTTTGTTTCTCCCTTAGAAAAATTTGTGCATAGTTTCATTTTTATAACTTATTTGAGGTATTCAAAATTAAGATCTAGGATGTCAAAAATATTTATAAAATCTACTTTAGGTAACATCCATTTTGTATGTTTTGGCCACATTGCAACTCCATGTTTCATGATATTTTGTTGACTTTTACTTTGCCAAAATATCACTAAAATATGTATGCCAATTTCTTGTTTTCTTCAAAAGAGTAAAAATACCTATTGCATTTTCTTCTCTAGAATGTGGGTACCTTTTGGAACTCTTCTTTGAAAGTTCCTCTAGAACAACTTTTGCTAAAATATTTTTGCTCTGCTAGAATAACTTTACTCACTTATTATTATCACTCTTGTGTAGTGAAGAACATGATATTTAAACACTTCAGATATGAATATAGGAAATAGGAAAATATTCTAATGTGGAATGACTTAGATGTTCTTTGAATGTGGAGTGACTCAAAATACAAAATGACTTAAAATTCTAGAAAATTGTTTTGAATGCAAAATGTCTCAAATATTTTTTTTTTGCACACACAATAATATAATTGAATAATGTGGGAGAATATCATACAACCAAGAAGTAAAATATGGGTACTTTTAAAACATGCTTATATGTTTGTAGCATTCATAATCCATGGATTTAAAGGCACTAAAATAAATATTAAGGCAAATTTATGGATACGTAAAGTAGCTCTTGTCTACTAGAAAATATCAAGGGATTCTCACTCTTTATTTAGCCTATTATTGTAGTATATGTTCTCCACAAACATTACCAACCATTAAACTTTTCCTTCTCTTATTATACACCAAAAATCACACAATAATCAAAATCTACACTTATCAAACAAATGAAAGGGCATGTTGCTGGATAGAGATGATTGTCCCTTATCTTAGACCTCATAGAATCTCCTATGGTGGATTTTATACCACATGTTGGATATGAGGGTAAACATAAAAATAATATTTCAAACAAAATATACACATAAATATTTACACAATAATTTCACAATATTTCAACAATATTTTCTCGAAATATGCCATACACTCAACACGCCAAACTTTGTCGTATGCAGGTAATTTTATATATCGTAGAGTCTCTTCATATTTAGGAGACTCTTCAAAATTTTATAGCTCTTGGAATTTCACCTTAAGTTGTCTTTTCATATCTTCATAATATTAGGGGAGATGTGTCCATTCAATTTTATCATATGAGGAAAATATTTATTAATCCCTCACTAATTACAATCATGCAATTATTACATAATTAAAAAAAATGTTTACATAATCTAAATAATGTAATAAGGTCTAAACAATTTTCCTCACTTACTTAGGACCGTATGGAAGTTCCACTAACAACTATGGAAAGGTTAAGGTACTTCTTAAAATGATAAAGATTGTCATTAAAAAGGACAAAAATATATTTCAATCAGGGGAGATTCACAAATTATTATTCTTATACTATCAATAAAAATATGTTGATGCTTACAGGTGACACCCTAGAATTAGGTGCTACAGATATAAGCTATGATGCTTGGTATTCAGTATGATGTTGACATTAGTATTTACTAGCAATAACAATGCTTATTAGAGATAATCTGCATAATATTGAAGCTAGGATTCTAAGGTTTTGCTTTAGGTTTAGTGGTTAGTATAAGGTATTGGAAATTGACATTGTTTGTTCTTGATATTTTATTTAGACCACTTGCCCTCATTAAAAAATGATGTATTTGTTACTTCATGACTTCTAACCATATGAGGAAACTTCTTCTCAATTTCATTACGAGCTAGCCATCTCCCATAATAAATAAACTAACCTATCTTGACAACATGAAAGAGGATGATCTCTTAATTCCTTATGTATTTGGTTTAAGTATCAACAATTTGATCTACAACTACTTGATTTCTATAATCAATATTCAAAATTTGAAAGCTAGAGTTGCCTTGTCAGTTTGAAGAGTCTTATAGAGATGGAAATATGGATGAAGATTTTTAATGTTAAATACTAGATGAAGATACATATATGAGAATAGACTTAGATCAAAATAATTGACCTCTACTTATTTGATGATGGTATATGATCCATAGTGAAGAGATATGATAATATAACGTGATATAAATCAGTCTTTTTTAATTTATCTTTGATTTGGTTTTGATATAGAATTTAACACTTGTCATTGCATTTTTTTTAGTTAGATCCAATATATTGAATAACTTCGTGGACTTTATGTTGGATCTACTAAATATTTTCAACAAATTAGCTTTCTTTGCCAACCTTATTTTGAGAATAAGAGTTTTCTCCCTCTTGATTTTTGTTGAAGGTTTTTTTTTGTTTTTCCTATTTGTGGTTGTTTTGTTGTATCCCCCTATCACTTGGGGTTGTTCTCCTCTTTATCCAGTTACTATTATTGGTTCTATTGTATCACTCATTGTAAAAGGCTAGGGATCCTTTCAAAATCCCATGTTTTACTACCTAATAAAAAAATTAATGGTATTTTTTAGGGCTTAAGTCACACCTAATATGGGATATAAAATATATATTTATGAAGAGACTTATCATAGCTATGTTGAAAATATGGTCATTTCTCATACAATGTGTATGTATGCTTGGTGTTGTACATCTTAAGAATATATACAATCATGAAATTCATCATCTATGTCAATCTATTAGTTTGAGGATAAAGACAATTGAATAGCTATATATGGTATCCATCATGTTACACATGTTGGGATAAAATATACTAAGAAAATTAATATATTTATTATATGTGAAGGTATATGATAATTCAAGGTGAATCTAAAAATGATCAAATAAGAGTTTAGCAGTATTATTATGCATTATTTTGGAAAGGTACGAGGATAACCATTTTGGAAAAGATATCTAATACCATATCATACAATCATTTCCATTATTAATTTTTGGGATCCTTGAAAATAGTTTTATTGTGACTAATTTCTAGGTCTTGTTAGGTGTATATAGAAATGTGTATAACAATTGATTCCTATTGGAAGGCTTCACAAACACACAAGCAATATATAAATTAATATATCTATAGACATCATTATGAAGTTTAGGCCAATAATAATAATTATAAAATAACTAGAATCTGAGTGATGCTATAGTGTCATGTTATCTGATGATAATATGTTTCCTAAATTAACTTCTTCCTTTCACTCATAGGAATGAAAATATGTACTTAGTTGCACAAAATGTTATCTTGTAGATTGAAAGCTAAAAATATGTTTATATAAGAGTGCTAGCTAATATGTTATTTTTTGTAATATATCTAAGTAAATTCTCTTTAGCACATGTGTACATACACAATCACTTGATTTAGTGGACAAATGATGTTGGAGAATCCCAACACAAGTTGATTGTAGAAAGTGATGAGTCCTTAAAAGTTATGGAGCTTCATTAGGGTCTCTAGGAAAGTCCAATCACAAATGACCTTGATCTTCTTTGGGAAAATTTAAAGTCCCTACTTTTTGTAATAAATTCAAAATGCTAAATGTATTTTAACACTAAATGGATACTTTTACAAGTTGAAATTAAGGTTACATTAACATAGCATGTGAAGACTTGAATGATGTATTCCAATTTATATAATCCATTAAACACAATAATTTTATCAATATATTAGAGGAAGTTGTAAGTTTAGCTGAAGCTATCAAGAAAAATCTAAAAGGAACAAATTCAAAATAATATTCTAGAGGATTACAAAATGTTTTAGGGGATCCATTTATAGATCAATGCATTGGAGGAAAATAATAGTCCAGATTTGGTAAAGCGGACTATGATTTCATGAAATGAGTAGAAGTTTTGTATGTTGAAGTAGAAGAATATGATATCAAATGGACTTCATGGCTAAATGGATTATTTGAGTTGTTAGTTGGATTATGGGATAGAGTATGGATTGGAACTTTCACTTTTTTGAGACTTCTAAACTATTTATTAAAATAATACCATTATGATTTGTTAAATTATCATTGTTGTTGAATAACATTGCATTATTTGGTACATGCTAATGTACCCCCATGGTACCTTATGGTACAAATGTAAATATTAGAATAGGGTTTGATTCTATAATTTAGGAGTGTGATTTATATTTCCATTTATGTATGTGTCTATGTGTAGGATGTGCACAAGTGTCATGTAATTATGTGTGTGAGAGTGTAGAGTAAGAAAGTGTGGAAGTGTCATAGAGTAAAGTGTGCAAGTAAATAAAGAGTCAAGTATTGCAGAGTCACCTTTTCTAAGGTTATATAATGGATATAAAGCTCCATGTATTTTATCAAGGAATATAAAAGAATATTCCATTGTAATAGAAGACTCAATAGAGAATATTGAAGCTTGATTGCAATATTTTGAGCAATTATATTGTAAGTTTATCTTATGTATATTGTCATTGACATTGACCATTTTATTCATATTATTGTTATTTTCATGAATGTTATGTTCATTAATATTGACCCTTTAATATATTTTTTGCTCTTATATTTGAGTTGAGATCCTAAATATTGGGACCTAAGATAATCTGGCTAAAAACCCAACAATTATAATATGAATGAGATTCATTTCATAACTCATTAAATTGATATAATATTTTTTAATTGATTATTTGGGATTAAAATGAATTCCACTTGTATTATATGACGAATCATAGTTTAGCTATCATGCATTTATTCCTTGATAAGATTTAGTCATGAACTTTCAACTTTTTGAGACTTCTAAACTATAAATTATAGTTCTTGTAGTTGCACTTATGCTTTAGGAAGGAAACTAACAATTCAGAGTTGGTCAAGTGGACTATGATAACACAAAGTTATGGAAATATTACTCTATTAAGATGTAGTTCGTATACAATAGAGGTGGATTTTTGGTATTGTGAAGGTTTTTGTAGGAAAACATCATGAAGAAGGATGTTGAATTCTAGAATATATTTATTTACAAAAAAAATTAAAGAAGATCCAAAAATGAAAATCAAGAATTTAGACTTTTTTTGATAAAATATGTAGGTATCTACCTATAGCAACTCAATTGAGATGAGAAATGAATATTTTTGTAAATTATTAAGATCTAAAGGAGAGATTTGTGATTTATCAAGGGTGGGGGGATCAAGGACAACCCCTCTTTCTCAAGCCATTTTTTATCAACATATAAAACCAAGAAATAATTAGCAAATATCAATGGACCTACAACTCAGTTAGGCATATTAGAAGTTTGGAGTGGGATTGAAGTTTTTATGATAAGTAAAGACCAAGAAACCCAATTCATGATCATAGGAAATTTTAATACCATAAACAAGATAGATAAAAATTTTGGGGAGTTAGCAAATTAACCCAAAGTATGAGAGTTTTTTGAGTTTTTATTCAAAACAATAATCTATGGGAGGTTGAGTTTGAAGAAGACAACTATACATGAACCAAAAATAGGAGAGACCAAAACCTAATAGAAAAAAATAGACAAATGCATACTCTTTGATCATTGGCTAGATGAAGGGACTTGTGCTAAAAATTATGACCTTGACAAGGATTGGTTTAGCTCATTGGATAATAAAAGTTAAAATGGTGGTAAGCGAATTCAAAAAATATCATATTTTAAATATGAGCAGATGTGGGAATACCATCCTCAATTTTTTGATATGAACACAAACATGAAATTCTTCAGGAAAGAGTGGACTGTATACACTTCCACAACAAATTAAATCAATGACATCTAGATTAAAAGAATGGAATAAGAACACTTTTGGAAACATTTTTGAGAAGAAAGAAGAACTAAAATATAAACTTTCAAAATTCCAAAAAGGTGATCATAATAATCCAATATTAGAGGAAAGGGATTTGCTTAGTGAATATCATAGTATTTTGAGTAAGGAAGATAAATTTTGGAGACAAAAATCGATTTAAACTTGGTTAAAAGGAGATAAAAATACAAATTTTTCATAGAATGACAATAGTATAGAGACCAACATCTAGAATTAGTAGAATTAAATCAGTAGAAGGGGTTTGGATTGAAGACCATAGGAAAATTTTAAAGGAGACAAGGTATTTTTTAAAAATATTATAGGATAAAAGGAGTTTGAAGTTCTTAATGATACACTTCTACAAAAAGTACCTTTAATTATAATAAATAAAGAAAATAGGAAACTGATGGAGCCTATTACTCTAGAAGAAGTTCATTTAGCTCTTATATCTTTTAACAAGTATAAGTCCCTAGGTCCAGATGGTCTCTTTGCAATATTCTATTAACATAATCGGTATATAGGGAAGGATTCTTTATTGGTGGTATGAAATAGTCTAGGGTAAAACAATACATACCGTATAAAATAAATGCAACATATATTACCTTGATTCCAAAAATGGATGCAAAATTGTTTGATTCATTTAGACCCATAAGCCTATGTAATATGGCATATACGATTATCTCCAAAGTGATGGTGAATCTATTAATACCACTATTGGAAAAAATAATTTTAGAAGAGCAAGGATGATTTGTGAAAGGGAGACAAATTCTAGATGGAATCATAGTAGCTCATGAAGTTATGCATTCAACAACTTCAATAAAAGAGAAAGTGATAATATTAAAACTTGATATGAGTAAAGCCTATGATAGGGTTAAATGGGATTTTCTTTTTGTAGTATTAGAAAAGTTTGAATTTGGGAAGAAATGGGTAAGATGGATTAAAGCTTGTGTCTTTATAGTTTTATATTCACTGTTGGTCAATGTGTTAGTAACATAATCATTTAAATCCAAGAGAGGCCTTAGATAGGGATATCCTCTATCACCATATTTGTTCATTATTATGGTAGAGGTTTTGGGTAGGAACTTGAAGAAAGCTAACAAATATGGGCTTATAAGTGGACTTAAGGCTAGTAATAACATTGACAACATCACCCATCAATAGTTTATAGATGATACAACCCTTTATGGGAGGGAAAGATTAAATGAGGCTAATGATTTGAATAACTTATTAAAGGAATACAAAAGAGCATTAGGGCAAAAAGTTAATAGGACAAAATCCAAAATTTACTTCCTAAACACCCCAACTAAAATCAAAGTAGGGATATGTAGGTTACTTCAAATGGAGGAGGAAAATTTTCTAGCAACTTATTTAGGGATGCCCTTATTTAAGGGGATAATGAGGATATCATTATGGAATATAGTTATAATTAAATTTTAGAATGAACCATAGGTATGGAAAGGTAGATGGTCATTGTTAGAAGGAAGAGTTAAGCTAATTAAATTAGTCTTACATGCCATTCCAACATATTATATGATCTTCCCTCACATCAGGGCCTTTTCAATGTCCTGTATAATCACTGGCTTACCCATTTCCCCCAAGGCATTGCTATTCCTTCTGTTCATCCCTCCAAAGGTAAACCTAGCCCTATCCCCACCAAGACGAGTTAGTTTCAATCTAGTCTATCCTCCTCCCATTCCTTGGCTATGTCAGCCAAGAAATGTGCTGTTGTTGATGCGGTCAAAGCCTTGAGAAATCAATCTATCAAGAAAATAAAATTTGAGGCTCCTGAGAAGACCAAGAAAGTTGTAAGATCATCATCACATTTGCAACATCTTGCATAGAAAAGGAATACTTTGGTTTTATATTCGAATGAGGATAAGGATGTTTCTGATTTATGTTTGAAGTAGTATATCATCAATTTGATTTCCAACTACATCACCCACATTATGGACCTTCGTAATGCTCAAAATTTGCAATTTTTTAAGAAGAAAAATTTCAAGGATGGTAACAAGGAAATTGTTGTGGATGATGTCAAGGACGATGACAAGAAGAATATTGCTTCTGACATTGTAGAGGCTAATAGTAAGGATGAGATCAAGTAAGAACCTAAGGACGTAGATGTTGAAGCTGAAGAGGAGGCTTAACAACTTTTTGGTTCATGGTTGGTTTTTGTTTTAGGGTATCCTCATGTTTCACCCTTCCTCTTCTCCTCCTGTTCCTTTTTGCCTTCCTGATTTTAGGACTATGTTTCCTCATTTTTATTCTCCTCGTTCTGTTCTCAGCTTTTTTTTATTTTTGTAATCATGTTTTTGGAGTCTGTCAAAACCTGTTTTAATGGAAATTTTTAAATTATATAAAAAAACATATTATATGTCCTTGTATACTATGCCAAAATCTATATAAAAATTTAATCTATATTATACGATCAATTTTGTGGTCAATATTACATGATAAAAGGAAATTTTCTTCAGTAAAATTGAGTAAGGTGTGTCATGATAAAACTAGGGGAGGTCTCAGTTCAAGAGTTCTTATGGATGCAAACTTAGCTCTTAGAGGGGAAATTAATTTGGAGATTTTACAAATAGAGTCAAAGACAATGGGAAAAAATGCTTCTAAGTAAGTATGTTCAACCCAATGAACCAAGCTTACTATTTATTGCATTCTCTCTACCAAATAGTTTTGCACTATGGAATGATTTAAAAAATTAAATGACCCAATGATTAAAGGTTTAAGATAGGTGGTGGAAAATGGTGAAAATATTTCTATTTGGATGGATACTTGGTATGATAAAAAACCACTCAATCTAGATCTAATATGGTATAGGGTTTCAAATATTTTGTACAAGTATTATGAATTCAGATACAAATGGAAATAATATTTTTTGACAAGTATACAAGACATTGATGTTAGGAGGTGGCTGAGTAGAAAGATAAAAATAATGATTTTTGAAGGTACCTAAGGATAAGTTGATTTAGGAGTTGAATAACTGAGGATAATACACAATAAGAAGTGGATATAATGTAAAGAACCAAAAAAATAGGAATATCGTAAGAACATGGAGAGATATTTGGGATAGCCCAAGCATTCCTAAAGTTAGAAATGTTTGTTTGGCTAGTAGGTCATAGAATAATTTTATGCTATATTAGCCTTATGAAAAGGGGTTTTCAGAGCCCCTCACAATGTGTTCCTTGTAAAAATGAGGAGGAGAGTATAGACCATCTCTTAGGACATTGCTCAATCTTTAAGAAACTATGGAAATGAATTCTTAATATGTTTGGTAAATTCATGGTGATGAGTGGAAAAATTGAATAATGGTTAAATTAATGGTAGAGCACTTTTAAAAGTGAGGTTTAAAAAAAATTTGGGATATATCAAAAGATACAGTACTTTGGATTGTATGGCTAGAAAGGAATAGAATAATATTTAAATAAAAGAAAATAAATTTAGAGGTAATGAAATGAATATTTGTTTAGCCATAGAGGAGTCTGAACCAACCCTATCAACTCACCTAATCCCTAATCTAGAAGAAAAGAGCTTTGATAGATGGAGTCAAGTTATTAAATGGAATTATGATATTGGGTATAGGAGAAACAAAACAAAGAAAAATATTATAAAGTGGAAACCACCAGATGTGGAGTTGGTCAAATTAAATTTTGATGGAGCCTCTAAAGGAAATCCAAGACCAGCAAGAGGAAGAATAGTTAGAAATAATAGAGGAGAGATTTTTTTCATTATGCTTTCAATAGCGGATTTAAGAGAAATAATGAAGCTAAAGCTTGGGCAGCTTTGGAAGGGTTAAAAATATGCAAAAAAATGAAATATAAAAGAGTATGGATGGATGGTGATTCACTAAGTCATAAATGCAATTTTAAAGAAAGCAAAGGCTCCATGGAACATACAAGATATAATTGTTGAAAATCAAGACCTTTCTATAGATTTTGAAGAAATCAGGTTTACACATACGTTAAGGGAAAGAAACAAATGTGTAGTTAGGCTAGTTGATGATCGTGAAGTTAAATTCTCTTCTCCATGGTTAGAGGAAGTAGTGAGTTTACCTAAAGATGATAAGAAAATGTTGACTGCCTGATTCAAATAATAATTATGGTTTACTTTAATATTTTCCATTGGTAATATCTTCTTTATTTTATAACATTAATGTTCTTTCATATAAACTTTTTATTATAATTTTTGTGGTTGCACTTGTGCTTTAGGAAGAAAAATTACAATCCAGATATGGTAAAACGAACTATGATAGTGAATTGTTTTGTAAATATAACTCTACTAAGATGCAATGCATAGATAGTATAGGTGAATTTTTGGTATTGTGAAGGCTGCTATAGGAAAATGTGCTTTCTAGAAGGATGCTAAATTATGGAATATTTGTATTCACATAGAAAATTGACATGCTTGACCTAACAATGTGTAGTAACCCTATTACTACCTTGGGGTATCCCACATTTTGAAGAATTTCAAGACCCATGAACCAATCAATTGGAGCTTTTAGAAATTTAGTTTTACAAAGTTTAGGTTATAGGTGTGATTGATTCCTATGGAGCAAAGTGCTTGGAAAAGTGGAGTGAAGTGCTCCTAGGCAATATTGATTTTCTCCCCCTAGATCAAATCTCTCAATGACAGGTAAAGGTGGATAAAGAATGCATGGATCCTAAGTAAGATGTCCTAAAAATGACATTTTAGCATGTATTTGTGCCAATAAGCATTTTTGAATGGTTTTAAACCATTAGTTATGTATTCAGAGGCATGTAATATTTGGAGGTGCATCATTTTGCTAAAGATGCATCCAAATATTTACTTTTACTACAAGTAATATTTTTTCAACCAAGGTAACTCAAGAGTATATTTCTTCTAAAAATAGGAGTCATCAACTCCATTGTAAACATCTTTTGACCTTGACAAAATCAAAGCTATACTTTGTGAGTCCTACATTGTAATTCTTATTGTTTCTTTTGGAATAATAAGAAATTAATGAGACTTTTTACTTTCTATTAGTATAACTACCCTCCTATGGTTATTCCATGTTAATTATATTTTATACCCATGGGATGCATTGTTGTTATTTGATTTTCTCATAAGTTGATTGATCACACACTCTCTTTGCTACAATTTCAACCATATTCAACTTTCAATTTCTCACACCCCAAACGTCCAAATTTACTTTTATGCATTTATGTTATTTATTTATCTTAGATTATTTATATTTAGCAAGGATAGTTGGGATTTGACTATATTTAGAAGTTGAGAGGGGCATACTCCTAGTTCTTCCAATTTGTTGAAACAAATTTGCAAGTGGATAAGGAGTTAGACATTTATGTAATTCAACATGTTTTTGGCATGCTCAATGGGACCAAAGGCTTTATTTCCAAGATGAAGTTAATCCTAGTATCTTTTATACTCTAAGTTTATATATATTTCATTTTGTATGTTCATTTTTTGTAGAATATTTGTAAATGGTGACTCTGTTATGAATCTTAAATTTCTAATTTTTTTATGAAATCGTGAAAAAGGCACTGATGATAATTATTATTGTATTATTTAGGTAATATTAAAATAAATAGAATATAAAGAGACATGTTGGTATTTGTATCACCAATATTCTCTTGATAAACCAAGAGATATCTTAATGTATATATATTTTAAATCTGGTTTCCTTATAAGCTTGAATGAGAGAATCTCTTTTTTTGTTGCTTGATCCAACATTGGTATCAGAGCATATAGTAGACTAGGGACTTGTAGATTTTGATTGAGCCTTGATAGCTTACCTCTTACACATTTTGATCCTAGCTTAGAAGCCTATAATAAATCCACACACTCATTGTGTGTTGCTTTAATTTGTTTCTTCTTGAGAATAAATTATCCCTATTACATTTTTGAAAAAGAAGAATATTATTCTTTGTGCTTTAAAATAAGATAATCTACATATAATAGATGATAATTATAGTGAATAGTGCATTAGAAGGAGGCTCTAAAATATTTTGGTACTAAGATGTAGTATATAGATAAAGTTATTTTATAGTGACAACAAGGACATAGATGGCGATGCTTGGATTACCTTAGACAAATGATTGATATGCTAAATTTGGCTAAGAGCTAGTGATATTTGGTAGTGGATTGGTTTTAAGCTGATGATATTTGGTGGTGGTTCAACTACAAGCCAATGATATTTGACAATGGCTTTGTAACTAACACACTATCTAGAATTTTTTTCCAAGCTCTGTGTCATGATTTTTTTGTGAATTAGAAGGCCTTTGCATGCAGGTGAGCCTTAGAGTTTTTTTAAATTATTCTATTTTTGCTATAGTCAAATAGGACTATAATGCTACTATAATTAGAAATTAATTTGATCAAGAAAAATGCAAAGGTGAAACCGTTGTATTAAGCAGTTTTAGAGTCATTAAATTTTTTTCCTATAGCCCAAAACCTACCTGAAAACTTCTTTCTCTGTACTAAAAAAACATCCCATAGTCTAGAGCCTAGGAGTTGCATGTTTAATCCATGCTCACCATACTATCTATTGAAGATACCTAAGACAAAATAATCCATCAAGTTAAATATTTATTTGGTTTTGTTTTATAACTAGAGCGGCACAATATCTTAATAAAAACAATAAAAAAAAAAAAAAAAATGGAACTGTGAAAATAGAAAATAAAAAGAAGAAACACATGAAGGAAAAGTAGCTTGAGTGGAATCAAGAAAATTGTGGAGACTCAAAATTCTAAGGTCTTAGGTTCAATTTTCTATTTTTTCTACCAAACAGAAGAGTTGGAAATTTAAAGTAGAGAGAGAAGAGAAAAAAGAAAAGAAAAAGCAAAGGTCAAAGAATAAAGTCCATATTTGCATCTTGCCACCTTAGATATATTTTTTC
Source organism: Wollemia nobilis (assembly GCA_028583015.1). Lineage (NCBI taxonomy): Eukaryota > Viridiplantae > Streptophyta > Pinopsida > Araucariales > Araucariaceae > Wollemia > Wollemia nobilis. The sequence goes on from JAQPPZ010015344.1 coordinate 2,060,363, forward strand.
TTTAATTGTAAAAATTCCTATAGTATTTGTAAAATAAATAAATATATTTAAAGTTAACTATAGTGAATATTTTTTGCAAAATTAAAAGGGAAGTAATTTATTTGTAAAAGGTGCATTTTTGGTAGTGACCAACACCTTATTTTTTTTGTATTTTTTTTTAAACATGTGCTTAAGCACACTTGCAATGTTTAATATCAACAAAACCTCTGACTTGTGTTTACAAATAAACCTATTGCATTAAGCTACTATGTATATAACCTAATAATGATGTCATAAATATGTCTAGACATGAACCCTATAAATCATTGGGGATATATAAGGATATTTTTTCACTCCATTTTCTACCTTATTTGTTACTACCATTAGGCATACATCCTAATTTTAAGAAAATCTAAATATATAGGGAAGTTACGCCCATGTACAAGGATTTCACTTTAAGTAGGTGTCATTGATAGGGAAAAATCCTTTCTATACTACCTTAGTACCTTGTATCATTTTATTTCATGTACCTTAAGGTCTCTCTCATGTATTACCTCATATATTGAGAGGAGTAGCTTCTTCCATGTACTGACGAGTATAGAGAAAGGGAAGATATAAAAAATAGTTCGATATATCAAACTAGTTGTATATTGAAAGAGGGACCATTTGGGAGTCATAAGGAACCCTCATCATGACAACATCAAAATTATTTCTTACAAAATCATAGCTACTCAAAGGCCCAAATTTTGGACCATGGAAGACCAAGATGAGGACCATCCTAGTGGTTGAGAAACTCTAGGATATTGTCACCAAAAAATCACTCAACCTAAAGAGGATGAAGATGCACAACAATAGTTTGATAAAGTAGATACTAAATCACTGATAATTATCACCCTTTCCCTAGTGAATGTTGTTTAGCCACACATTTATTAAGCACAAACATCTAAGAAGGTATGACATATGCTTTTTATCATCTATGGAGGGAAGAATCATTCAATAATTCTTCAATTTCAATCTCAAATCCACACATTGAGAGTTTAATATGGAGAAAGCATTGAGAAATTTATTTATAGAGTTGCAGGTTTGAAAGTAAAATTTAATCCCATGGGAGAAATAGTGGAAGATAGACTCTTAGTACCCATCATACTTAGAGCCCTACCAAATTATTTTTGAGTGCAAATTACTTCTCTACAAGTATGAAACAAAAAGGTATTCTTTGATAAGTTTGTGAACATGCTTCAATAGGAAAAATAAAATAATTAGTTGAGGGATAAATTGACAAATAATGCACTATTTTCCATAAACAAATCATATAAGGGTCCTTCTACTTCTTCTTCATCATCATAGAAATAAACTTAAATACAAAGGAAGTACTGCAATATGTATGAAAGAGAAGGACATGATACAAAGTATTATTGATATAACTCTATGACTCAAGGAGATCAAGTTAGTAACCAACCTCAAAAAATACAATTAAAACCACACCCTAAGAAACAACAAGGATATGTTTCACATGAAGAACTAAAACTTAATTTTGAATAGGACTCTGAGCTACCACACAAGGTCCTCATGTTCAAGGCAGTGATAAAATCAAAGGATGAAATTTGATACACTGATTTATGTACTAGCAAGCACATGATTGGAGATAAAGTGTGGTTTGAATCCTTATAATCTAAATATGGAAAACCACTCATTATTGCTCATGATATGATCTATCATATTAAAGGAGTGTGAAATGTTCCTCTAAATATAACTTATGGAAAATGCACGATTGAAAATATACTATATGTACTAGGACTAGAAAACAACTTGCTATCTATAACACAAATTTTGGATCAAGATATGGTGGTCAAATTTTGGGTTGTTGATGGAAAAAAGAGGTGTTTCATCACAAAAATGGTAAGTTTGTAGCAACTAGTTCCTATAAGAATGGCTTGTTTACCCTTGATGTCATATCATATTTTAATGTTGCACTATTCATAGCCATGATAAATGCTACCTCCCTTTGGCATAGGAGATATGAACATATGGGTTTTGGATACTTACTCCAACTAAGTAAGCATCATATGATGTCATGTTTGCCTAACCTTTCACTCATAATGCTAGTATTCTCATCTTGTTTAGCAAGAAAGCAACATTAAGTATATTTTGAGCTTAACACTTAGAGTAAGAGGACTACTATATTTCATATACACCAATCTATGTAGACTGAAGAGTAAAAGGCCTTGATAAACTAAATCTAGAAAAACAATAAATACAAAATTAAAGGAAAAAATAATAAGAAGATAACATACACACATAACACAATATTTTACCTAGGAAACACTTACGAGAAAAATCCCAGCACAATAATATCTCCTTATTGTATAAAATTAACCATATCCAATACAATAATGTTCATCTATCATATCCTTTCAAACCTTGATGCAATTGTAATTAAAAAATAACACAATAATAGATTTTAAAATACCATGGGTTCAAATATTTAATTCTAAACAACCCATATGGGTCTAATAATAGCTTAAGAAACCCTAAAACTTCCATTAGATGCTGCCACCCCTAAACCCCTAGAGAGTGTCCAATACCTTTTAGAGTTAACCCCACTAGAATAACATGTAAAATATTCAACATATTTCCAACATTCTCCCACTTGTTGAATACTTTTCATAATTTATCAACTATCAAGGGCAACCATACCCATAGATCTTATACACTAAGAAAATATCTAAGTAGGTACAACATTTGTTAATGAATCAAAAACATTATTGTCTGTATCAACTTTCTCTAGCATCACTCGATTCTCTTCAACCATATTTCTCACAAAAAGGTGCTTGATATCAATATGTTTTGATCTATCATGAAAACCAGGATTGTTGGCCAAAAATATTATGCTCTGACTATCACTATCAATTCTCATATCCTTTTGCTTAAGACAAAATATTGAACACAATCTCTGTAGCCACACTACTTCTTTACAGGCATGAGTTACTGCAATGTACTCTGCCTCTATTGTGGATAAAGCAACCATTGATTACTTTTTACTCATCCAACTTACTACCCCTCCAAATAGTATGAACACATAAGCACTTGTGGATATTCTCTTGTCCAAATCTCCAACCTAGTCAACATCCACAAAACCTTGTATATTTATAATATTACTATCTCCAAATTTTCCTTGGTAACAGATAACATAGTTTGAAGTTCCATGCAAGTATCTGAAGATCCTCTTCATAGCAGTCCAATGTTCCTTTTCTAGATTGGACATATATATAATAACTACTCCCACTACATGTGTAATATCAGGTCTAGTATAGACCATTGCATACATCAAACTACCAACATTGCTAGCATAAGGAACATGATGCATTTCTTCAATTTCCTCATCTATTTTAGGATACTTTTTAGTAGATAACTTTTGACCAATAGGATATGGAGTACATACTAGTTTACAATCATGCATCCTAAACCTCTATAGTATCAAATCAACATATTTCCTTTTATTTAACCATAACTTTCTATTTGCATGACCCCTTATTATTTGCATACCCAAAATAAATTTTACAACACCCAAATCGTTCATGTCAAATTCAGAAGATAACTGAGATTTTAGTAACTTTATCATCTCCTTATTGTTACCAATTAACAACACGTCATCCACATAAAAAATAATGATAACAAAATTTTCACCTTCTTGTTTAAAATACACACATGGATTTGCTTTGCTTTTTCCAAGCCCAAGTGTCAAAACAAACCTATCAAATTTTTGGTTCCACATTCTTGGAGATTGCTTCAAGCCATAAAGAGACATTTTCAACTTGCATACCAAGTCCTCCTTACATTTTACCCTAAAGCATTCTAGTTGTGACATATATATGTCTTCATCAAGTTCACCATGTAGAAATATTGTCTTTACATCCATATGTTCTATTTCAAGATCAAAAGCAACAAAAATAGCCAACAAAAATCTAATTGAAGTTAGTTTAGCCATAGGAGAAAAAATCTCACCAAAGTCAATTCCCTCAACTTGAGAAAATCCTTTTGCTACCAGGAAAACCTTGTACTTCTCCAACTTTCCTTCTACATTATACTTCTTCTTGAATACCCACTTACAACCAATCGATTTTCTTCCAAGGGGTAATTTCACCAAGTCCCACATCTTATTTTTATCCAAGGACTCCATTTCTTCCTCCATAGCCCTTTTCCAAGACTTATTCTCACTTGACTAAAGTGCCTCCTTTATAGTCTTGGGTTCTTCATCAGTAATTGATATATTAAATGCAGAACAAATATTTGAAGGGCTATACCTTTATGGGAGTCTTCTCACTCGATCTGATCTCCTCAAACTTGGAGTTCCAGGTTTTGCATCTTCAGCTTCCTCCTCACCTTCTTCCTCTAAATTTTCCTCTTCAGACTCTCTCTATAGTTCATCTTCTTCTATAGCACCAGGTTCTACCATAGGTTCTTCCTCCTATTCCAATTTTACTTGAACTATTTTAGGTTCTTTGCTTGGTTGCATTTCCTATTTTGAAACCCCTTTTGTTTCTCTAAATATCACATTACGATTGTAAACAATCTTCTATGTTTCTGGGTTCCACAACTTATATCCTTTAACACCAATACTATAACCCATAAATATGCATTTTTTAGATTTATAGTCTAGCTTAGTCCTTTTCTCTTTTGGGACATACATATAAGCATCACAACCAAAAACCCTTATATGACTGAGAGAGGGTTTCTTACCAGTCCACACTTCCTATGGAGTCTTGTCCACCAAAGTTGAGGTAGGAGATCTATTGATGAGGTAACAAGCAGTTAACATGACTTCTACCCAAAATTTCCTTTCTAACCCTGCACCACTTAGCATGCTTTTGGCCTTATCCATCAATGTTCTGTTCATCCGTTTTGCAACTCCATTCTATTGTGGAGTATACGGAGTTGTTTTCTGCCTTTCTATTCCATAATCCTTGCAAAACTGCTCAAATTCATTAGAGCAATACTCACCACCATTGTCACTTCTCAAAACCTTTATATTTTTCTCTATCTGATTTTCTACAAGAGCCTTAAACTCTTTAAATTTATTGAAAACATCATATTTGTTTTGTAAAAAATATACCTAGGTCTTTCTTGAAAAGTCATCTATAAATGTAACAAAATAGATAGATTTACCTAACGATGGTACTTTTGTAGGTCCAAACACATCACTGTGAACTAGATGTAAAATTCCTTCAGATCTTGTAGCACTACTAGGAAACTTGACTCGGGTTTGCTTTCCAAAAACACAGTGCTCACAAAAATCAAAATTTAATGGGCAATCAAAAATTCCTTCAACCATACCTTTCATTTTTAATGTTTGAAGGTCTTTCTCACCAATATACCCCATGCATTGATGCCACAACATTATCTTCACTATAGGAATACTCAGAGCCACTTCTACCATATTATTCTCCTCTACAACTAAAGAGTTATTGCAATCAATACTTATAGTGCTAGCCTCAAGTCTGAATAGAGTTCCTGTACGAAATCCCCTTGCCAACACCAAGACTCCACGAACCATCTTGCAACTATCCTTATTGAATACCATAGTCACACCTACGTCATTCATCTTACTCATGGATATCAGATTCCTTGCCAAACCTAGAATATGCAACACACCAGGAAGGGTTTTAATTCTTCCATATTTTAACCTCAACTTGACTCTTCCTCGACCTATTATTTTATATGTTGAATTGTCTCCCAAGAAGACTTCACCTCCATTTATCTTTTCATATTCATAGAACCCCTCCCTATGAGGAGTCATATGAAAGGAAGCACCTGAGTCAATCAACCATGAGTCATGGCATTCACTTGAGCATGCTGTAGCTAAGAATAAGTCCCCTAAATCTTCATTTGTGGTCTTCATTTTTGTAAAAGTTCCTTCATCAGATGATCAACTATTATCAACCTTTTTAGATCTATAATCTCTTTTATAATGCCCTATTTTACCACACTTCCAACATTTCCTCTTTTTTGGAGCAACAAATTTACCCCTAGATCTCGATTTCCTTTCTCCTGATTTATTTTTGCTTCTTTCTTGAGAATGACCTCTCACAACCAAGGCATCCTTCTGATGATAATCCTTAGAATATTTTTATCTCATTTCCTCAGATAGCAATGTTCCTACTATATCCTCTACTTTCAATGTAGAAGTAGTATTGGTGATAGCCATAACTAGGTTATCCCACAAATCAGGTAATGAACAAAGTAAAGTAATACACTTTTCCTCTTCATCCATTTTTACTTCAACAGAGTTTAATTGACTTACCATAGTGTTAAAAGCATTCAGATGTTCAACCACAGAGTCACCATCATTCATCCAAAGTGAATACAACTTCTTTTAGAGAAAGAGTTTATTTACCAATGACTTTATCTGATACAAAGTTCCCAACTTATCCCATAATGACTTTGTCATGGTCTCTATCGATACATTCAACAATACCAAATCAGATAAGCATAATCTGATAGAACTCCTTGCCTTCCTATCGATATTCAACCAATCCTCATCTATCATTGATGTTGGTTTTATTCTCGAGACCACAATCCACTGATCTCTATCAACCAACAGATCCTCCATCTTGAGTTTCCATAACTCAAAATTTTATCCATTAAATTTTTCAATCTCTACTCATGTGCTTCCCATCATTTTCCTTCGCCTAGATTCTTTTGCATATGACTCCCACTCAAGAATTAATTTATCATAGGGTTGAAACCCTTACTCCTTGAACAAAGCTAAAAAACCTAGCTCTGATACCAAATGAAGAGCAAAAGGCCTCGATAAACTAAATCTAGAAAAATAGTAAATACATAATCAAAGGAAAAAAGAAGAAGATAACAGATACACACATAACATAGTATTTCACCTAGGAAACCCTTACGAGAAAAAACCTAGCACAGTAATATCTCCTTATTGTATAAAATTAACCATCTCCAATACAATAATGTTCATCTCTCATCTCTCTTCAAACCCTGATGCAAGTGCAATTAAATAACAATAACACAAGAATAAATTTTACAATACCATGGGCAAAAAACCATGGGTTCAAATATTTAACCCTAAACAACCCATATGGGTCTAAAAATAGCTTAAGAAACCCTAAAAATTTCATCATGGGTTGTTACACCCAGGCCCCTCCTTTTTGGGGGCTATCGACCCCAAAACCCTGGAGAGTGTCCAATACATTTTAGAGTTAACCCCACCATAATAACATGGAAAATATTCAACATATTTCCAACGTAGACTCACACAAATTAGTTATGATGGCCATAGGTAATTTTGTTTATTTGTTTATTATTACTCACAAAATACTTGGGTATATTTCTTGCCACTCAAGTCATATGCCCTCATGAATTTCTAATGCTTCAAGAAGGTTTCTGAAATAGAAACTAGGTATTATATTTGAGTCCTCTTCTAGGATTGAGGGGGAATATACATTCAAAATTTTTTCAAGGATTTTCACACAAAACAAGATCAAGCAACAACTTACTACCACCTACACTCCATAACAAAATGGAGTTGCTGAGAGAAGAAATCATTCCATCATGAAAACAGGTCACTGCATGCTCACAAGAACTAGTCTACAGTAATATTATTTGGCCGAAATTATCTCTACTATAGTGTATCTTCAAAATAAAGCACAAACAAAGGAACTTAAAGGGATTAGACTTAAAGAATCTTGTCTAGGAAGAAGCCATCGATTATGCATCTCAAAGTCTTTGGAAGTAAGGCCTAGATGTATGTGCCAAAATAAAAGAGGACCAAGTTGGATGCAAAATATTTGCCTTGCATATTTCTTTGGTATAATGAGGTGTTAAAAGCTTATTGAATTATTGATCCAATCACTAAGAATATATATAGAAGTAGAGATGTGGTGTTTTATGAAGAATTTAAGACAAACACTAAGGATTCTAAGGAGTTTGATGATGTTACATCGTCGGTTGTGAGCATTAAGTAAAATGAGAAAGTTCATGAAGAAGTTCTAAAAGAGTTAGATTCAAATGTTGTTGATGAACAAATAGTAGAACCAATAGTGGTTGCTCCATAACAACAAAGAAATACTATGAAATAACTCACTAATACTCTCAAAATGCTAAAAAAAATGCACCACCTAAACTCACTTCCATAAAACCATATTCTCATAGTAGTACACATTAGGAAGTAAATCTAGGCTTGTTGACTTCTATAATGGAGAATGTAAACCTAACATTAGTAAATGAAGCAATAAGTTTGCTAAAATGGAAGGAATACATGGAAGCAGAATACACATCTTTGATGAAAAATAAAACATGGGATTCATTGATTTACCAAAAGGAAAGAAGCCTATAGGTTGCAAGTGGATTTTCAGAATTAAATATAAGTTAAACAAATCCATTGATAAATATAAGATATGGCTCATTGCAAGGGGTTATGCATAGAATAAAGTAATATACTATGAAGAGACATTCACACGTATAGCAAAAATTACCATCATCCGATCACCATTTATACTAGCAATGCAATTGGGATGGAAAATTCATCAAATGGATGTCAAAAGTGTCTTCCTAAAAGGTGATCTTGAAGAAGTATACATGACACATCTCAAAGACTTTATTGACAATAGGCAATATAAAAAATTCTATAGACTAAAAATGTCACTATATGGGTTTAAGCAGGCTTCCAAAGCTTGGTATATCAAAATTAATTATCACCTATTATAACATGGTTTTACTAGAAGTTCCTCTGATAGAAATCTCTATGTTAAGAGTATTGGAAGTCATATAGTGAATCTTGTGCTCTAATGCTTTGGTCATAACTAGTTCAGATAAATTGGTGAATGATTTAAAGGATGAATTGAAAGAATATTTGACATAATAGATTTGGGGTTTCTGCATTATTGTCTTGGCTTGAAAGTTCGAAAAAGAAAGAATCATAGTGTAGCCACACAAAGTATTCCTGTGAAATGTGAGTGATTTGCAAATAGGATTAATTGAATTAACGTTGAATCAAAGGTTACAAAGCTTAAATACAAGGTAAATAACCTATTCGAGAAAGAAAGGGGGGAAAGGAGAAATTGGGGGAAAAGAAAGTTAACTTGAGTTCTCTTGCCGCCCAAATGTTGCCGTCCACTGCCGTCCAGGTAAGGTAAAGGTAAGTTACCTTTACCCCAAGTAAAATCAAATATTTTTAACTTTTACTGATGGTAATTTCCAACATTCTCCCCCTTAAATTTGAGAGGACTAACTATATAGTCTCTCAGCTTTATAAATTGAGCTTTAGCCATGCCTTTGGTGAAGATGTCTCGCTAGATTATCCAAAGTGCTACAATATTGAAGCTCAATCGTCTCATTGTTCCACCATATCTCTTATGAAGTGATACTTCATATCAAAGTGTTTTGACCTTTTGTGGTGGATCGGATTATATGCCAACTGTATGGCACTTATATTATCACAATTCAGTTTGGTTGGACCAATTTGTTTTTCGCCAATCTCTTCAAGGATTTTCCTCAACCAGAGGATCTGAGTACTTGCATGAGTAATGGCTATGTACTCGACTTCCGTAGATGATAATGCTACAACAGATTGCTTCTTGGAACTCCAAGTTATTAGTCCTGATCCTAGACTAAAACAGTTCCCTGATGTAGATTTTTTGTCATCTATATTACTGCCCCAATCGCTGTCACTATAACCAAATAACTTCATAGAGTTAGACTTGTGGTAATGGATTCCAAAATCCAATGTACCTTTTACATATCGTAAAATTCGTTTGGTTGCTTGAAGATGCAGCTCGGATGGGCATGCCATAAATCATGATACAAGAGAAACAACATACTGTATATCTGGCCTAGTGTTTGTGAGAAACATTAAACTCCCAACCATGCTTTTGTAATTGGTCAAGTCAACATTAGGTGCTCCATCTTCTTTTCTTAGCTGGATTCCATGTCCAGTTGGTGTTGCAGCTGATTTGCACTGCTGCATAGCAAATTTCTTGATCATGTCATGAGAATATTTCTATTGACATATGAATATCCCATTCTTTGATTGATGTACTTCCATTCCTAGAAAGTATCTCATTAATCCGAGATCCTTCATCTCAAACTGATTCATCATGGAGTTTTTGAACTCCATATTCATTTTATCATTACTACCCATGAATATTAGATCATCCACATATAAACAAACTATGAGGATATCTACTCCATTTTTTAGGTAGTATAATGTTGGTTCACTCTTGCTTTTTGTGAAACCATATTTGCTGAAATAGCCATCAATTCTTGAGTACCATGCTCTTGGTGCTTGCTTGAGGCCATATAGTGCTTTTTTCAATTTATAAACAAGGTTCTCTTTTCCTGGTTCTTGGAAACCTTGAGGTTGTTGAACATACACCTCTTCTGTCAGGTATCCATTTAAAAATGCACTTTTCACATCCATGTGTTGAATCTTCCATCCTTTATGGGCTGCCAAGGAAAGAACAGTTCTAATTGTTTCTTGTCGAGCAACTGGAGCAAAAGTTTCCTCATAATCTATTCCATATTTTTGAGTAAAACCTTTAGCTACTAATCTCGCCTTGTGCCTTTCAATGCTTCCATCAGCATTGAATTTGGTCTTATAGACCCATTTACATCCAACACATTTTTTTCCCTTGGGAAGCTTCACAAGCTCCCAAGTATCATTCTTTTCAATAGAGGATATTTCCTCTTCCATGGCATCCTGCCATATATTTTTAGTGCATGCTTTTTCATAGCTAGAAGGTTCTAGCTGTGCAGCAGCCAACAAAGCATAATTGACTACATCACCCCTTGGTTCATGAGACTCATCATCCCCTGACATTTGAAGATTTTCAAGTCTTGACAAAATGTCATCCATCTCACTAGCTTGACTCCTAGTGTATCTTTGTTGGAAATTCCTATCCAAAATTTGAGAAGATGGATGACTCTGTAGTATGCGCTTTCCTCTATTTGTCTCTTTCATTTGAGAAACTGAATCAATATCCATCGGACTTGGAGCGCTTACAGATCTTTGGAATCATTTTGGAGAATTTAGGGGTGCCAACAAATTCCTTCTTGGACTTGGTGTACCACTTGATGTACTTGATGAAGTTTCCTGATGTGGAATCTGTGGAGGAGGACTGCTTTTCTTGGGTTGTACCATTATGGGAGGTACTGGTGTGGTACTGTCCGAATTAGAGTCAAAATCAACAAATTTTTTATGACCCCATTCTCCCCCTTCATCAAAAATTACATCCCTGGAGATAATGATTTTATGTGTCGTGGGATTGTACAATCTATACCCTTTGGTTGAATCACAATACCCTACAAAAACACATGCTTGACTCTTTGGATCAAGCTTCTTTCGCTTCTCCTTAGGAATGTGTGCATAAGCTAAAGAACCAAATACTCTAAAATTTTTGACATTTGGTTTCTTACCGTACCATCCTTCATAAGGAGTGATACCATCTAAAATAGAAGTCGGACTTCTATTTAGAATATATGCACTTGTTCTCACTGCATCTGCCCAATAGCTGTTTGTGAGATGTTTTGCCTGAAGCATTGTTCATGCCATTTCAACAAGGGTGCGGTTCTTTCTCTCAGCCACACCGTTCTGCTGTGGGGTGTAGGCAGTGGTGAACTGCCTTTTTATCCCATTTTGCTTACAATAATGAAGAAATTCATTTGAGGAGTACTCTCCTCCTTTATCAATCCTGAAGACATTTGACATAGTAGTCACTTTGCTTTTCTACATTATTTTCGAAGTCTATGAAGCAATCAAATGCTTCATCTTTGTGTTTTAGAAAATACAACCAACACATTCTAGAATAATCATCTATGAATGTTAGAAAATAAGAATTGTTTCCAAGACTCTTTGTTTGCATTGGACCATAGATGTCCAAATGTACTAGCTGAAGAGGATAGCTTGCTCTCCATGCTCTGCCTCTTGGAAACTTCATTCTGGAGTGCTTTCCCAAAGCACATGCTTCGCATACCTTTTTATGTTCTGGTATTTTTGGTAGTCCTATCACCATAGCTTGTGATGTTAACATTTTCAAGCTAGCGGAATTGAGGTGACCATATCTCAAGTGCCACAATTCACTTTGATTTGTAATAGCAATGTTTGCAAGTTGAGCTCCCCCTGGCTCACCAAACTTTAGAGGGAACAACCTATTCTTTGTCATAGGGACTTCTGTGATGACCCGGTTACAATTGTTTTTATCAAATATTGTACATTTTCTTTCATCAAAAACTAATTTGTAATGCTTCTCCATCATTTGGCCAACACTTAACAAATTGTGTTGTAGCTGTGGAGTATAGTATATGTCATTCACATTTTTAATACCTTCTTTTGTGGGAACTTCCATAGCTCCTATGCCTTCAATTTGCAAGGATTTATTATCCCCTAACTTAACTTGAGATTTGTAATTTGAATCTAATGTAGCAAAGAGATTTTCTTTGCCACTCATGTGGTTGGAGCAACCAGTATCCGGAATCCATGTATCATTTAGATTTTGATCTGGCTGTCCATAAGAGAGAAAAAGATTTGGTGGACCTTCTTCTTCTCCGTAGAATGAGCCATATTGACTGCTTTGATATTTTGAAGACTTTGACCAGTAGTCACGAGCGAAGTGGCCTTGTTTCCCACAATTGAAACATGCTATTTTAGGCTTATTACTTCCTCGTCCTTGATTTCCATGGCCTGCATTGCCGCTTTGGTTCTGATTGGCTCCTCTGTTTTGATTTCCACCTCTATTTGGATTACCTCCTCTGTAGGAGTTGCTTTGGCCCTTGCCTCTTTGTTGTTGTCCTCTGCCTCGTCCTCTTCCTTGTCCTCGTCTTACACTTTCATTCAAAGTGAAGGCTTTGTCATCACCTCCATAGCTTGTTGAAGGTGCACCTTGAAGTCGCTCTTCATGTGATGTTAATGATCCAATCAAACTATCAAATGTAAGAGTAGAAAGATCTTTGGATTCTTCAATTATGATTGCAATGTGATTCCACTTAGGAAGAAGTGTTCGCAACACTTTCTTCACAATTGTTTCATTTTTTGTGTCTTCACCTAAAGTTTGCATCATATCAACTACTACTTTAACACGAACACAATAGTCTCCAACTCTTTCATTGTCCTTCATTCTGAGATTTTCAAAATCTCTTTTCAAAGTCTGAAGCCTGACTTGCTTTAATTTATCACTTCCTTGGAATCCTTCTTTCAAGGCATTCCATGCATCTGTAGCAGTTAAGTAAGATGCAATTCTTGGAAAGATACTAGGATCTAATGCTGATTGAAGATGGTATAAGGCAAATGAATTATTTTTCTGTGCATCTTTGTAGATCTTTTTATCATTTGCACTTAAAGTAGTCCAATCTGTTGGAGCAATGTAACCGTCTTCAATAATATCCCATAGTCCTTTTTCGATGAGTAATGTCCTCATCTTGATGGACCAGTACTCATAATTATCCCCTCTGAATTCGGGAATTGGTAGATTATTATGTGATCCCATTTTTTAATCTACTAAAACAAGAAACCTCTCTTTTATAGTCTTATTGCAAAAAGACTTTACAAACTATCAAGCCCTGCTTGATTTACAATCATGAACAACTCAAACTTGTTCAGCAATTACAAAATTGTCAGCGACTTGTTCATCATCGTCACTGATCAATATTATTTCAGGAGAAGGAGGTTGAAGGATTTCAACTGAATTACTATAATGAGTATATTCGGATCCTTGTGCAGCAATTGCAACTGTGTCAGATTGTTCAAACTTGCTACCGAAGGAGTTATCTTCTGAATCGGCTTCGTATCCTTGATCAGGATTTCTCTGGTGTGCAATAACCGCATTTTGCAACTGTGAAAAAACTGTATTAAGACTTAGTGTTTTCACGCTCCTATCAAAGTTTTCAGGAGTTGTTCTCGGTAAAAACTTGCGAGAGGGCATGATAACAACCTTCCGATCTTATCATTTAAGAAAATTTCCCAGAAATTTTCTTTTACAAGGATTTCCTCTTAGGAAATAGTAAAAAAAATTTAACTTTCCAAGTTTTTTTTTTTTTTTAAACTTTACATATATTTCCTCTTAGGAAATTTCAATCAATAAAAAAATTCACATTTATTTCCTCTTAGGAAATTTCACTCAACTAAATTTTTTTTTTTTATAAAAGCTAATGAACAGTTTAAAAAAAAAACTAAAAAAAATATATTTTTTTAATTTTAAACTTATTCCTTAGTTTTTCTTTTGATTAAAAAAAATTTAATTAAAAAAAAATTGATTTTCTATCGACCCCGCCGAGAGTCGATCCTGCGACCTCGCGGGTCTCAGGGCTGAGGGTAGCCGCTGCGCTATCCGGGCTGATCCGGGAGCAACGCGCGCTCCCCGCCTCTTGACTTTCGCATCGAGCGCGAAGCAAGTTTTGGCTTCGCGCTTCGGCGCGAAGCTTTTATATTCTTTGGGACTATTAGTCCCACATCGCTCACAGAGCGATGTTTTTGTTGTTTAAAAACAACAAAGCACGTAATGTGCTTTGACTGCCTGCAGGCAGTCACCAATGCCACAACCTTTTGCCACCGATGATGCATGTGCAGATTGACACGTCACCTTCTCAGGCCATGCACCAGCGCCACGTCACCTTGCCTCGTCAGCATCCTTGGGCCGCATGCCAGTCTCACGTCACCACGCGTCATGCCACGTCGATCTCGCACCTCGGGCCACGTGTAGTAGATCGCCACCTCAGCTCCGCTTTAGGAATCGTGCCGATGCCACGTCAACAATGCCTCGAGAATCATGCGAATCTACTGCTCCTACGGGCCGCGTCGTCCAGTTCCACCAGTGCCTCAAAAAACATGCCAGTCAGCTCCTGCGGGCCGTCTTGGGATTCATGCCTCCTCGGCTCCTGCGGGTTGCCTCGAGATCCATGTTGTTGCCTCGAACTGTGGGCCCCACCGCCTCGGGAATCGTGCCGCTCTAATACCAAATGTGAAAGGTGAGTGATTTGCAAATAGGATTAATTGAATTAACATTGAATCAAAGGTTACAAAGCTTAAATACAAGGTAAATAACCTATTCGAGAAAGAAACGGGGGAAAGGAGAAATTGGGGGAAAAGAAAGTTAACTTGAGTTCTCTTGCCGCCCAAATGCTGCCGTCCAGGTAAGGTAAAGGTAAGTTACCTTTACCCCAAGTAAAATAAAATATTTTTAACTTTTACTGATGGTAATTTCCAACAATTCCAAGACACTACTAGAAAAATATAGGATGATAAATTGTAAATCTAAGGTGTCTCGTATGAAGCAAGGACTAAAAATATCTAAATATGATAAATTACCTTAAGTATCTACTACTCTTTATCATGAACAGATCAGGAGTCTCATATACTTAACAAACACCAGGTATAACATTGATTTTTTTGTAAGTTATCTTTCAACATTCATGCAAGATCCTAAGGAGATTCATTGGAAAACCACAAAGATGATACTGCATTATTTTCATGGTATAGTAGAATATGGCCTCTAATATAAGAAGAATGATAATTTTTCCTATAGGATTACATGAACTTAGATTATGTCAGATTTGTGGATGATAGAAAGTCAACATTTGGATATATGTTTCATCTAGGATCGGGACCTCTCTCATGGCATAGCAAAAAATAAAATGTGATGGCATTGTCATTCATAGAGGTAAAATATCATGTTGCAAAAGGAGCTACATATAAATCAATATGATTGCAAAGCATACTATTAGATATGGCTGTGTGCAAAAATCAACCAACCTTGTTAAATTGTGGTAATCAAGGTATTTTAAAATTTGTAAAAAATCTAGTATTTCATGAAAGGACAAAGTATATTGAAGGTTAATGTTATTTCATTTGAAAATAGGTTTAGAATCATAAGATATATCTCAAGTACATTTCCACAAGAGATCAACTTGTATATATTTTCACAAAGGCACTTGCACATGTCAAATTTGAATTGTTTTGCAATTTTCTTTGTATACCAAATAATGTAATAAGGGGGGATGTTAGATAATTATTATTACATTTTAAGGTAATATTTGAATAGATATAATATAAAGAGATATGGTGGTCTTTGAATCACCAAGGGTATCTTGAGAAACCAAGATACATCTTAATGTATATATATTTAAAGTTGGTTGCCTTGTAAGCTTGAATTAGAGGACCTCTTTTTTGTTGCTCGATCCATCAACTAAAAAATTAGTAAAATTCTTCAAGTTAGACATTAAATTTGCATTTTTCATAGGCAAAAAGTAATTTACCAAAGTTTAAGGATTTTTTGGAAAGTCCTTATTCAAGAAGTGATTTTATCCCAAATTAGAGCAATTTGGCCCATTTGGAGGAAATTATTTGAAGAATTTAAAGCCTATTTAAGATTTACTTGAGTGGTTTGCTTGACTAAAAAGTAATTCAATAAAAGGAAAAGAAGTAGATTACCTAAAGAGGAAATTTTTCCAAGTTTAATCTATTAATTGATTCACCTAAAAAACCCAAAGTGATTCACTCAAAACATTTTGCATAGACCCTCACTTATCAATTTTTCTTCGAGTCCCATATTTGGAGTGATTCATTCCCATATTATTTTTATTACATTTGATTGTTTTTTACCTTGAAAATCTATCTATGTAGGTACTCACAAGAGAGGCCTTAGGCTTATGAATATGCACTTTAATATGCAACAATAAAACAAAGAATTTCAACTGGTTGGTTTGATATTATATCAATGAATAAAAACATAAGGAAAAAAGAAGAAACAAGTCCACCTTTGTAGTGCAAGTGGATAAGATGAGCCTGGTCGCATTGAATAAGAGGTACATGGTTCGAACCTCTATTATGCAAAGGGGAACACAAAAAAATCTCTTTTGGATTTACTCTAGATAGTGGTATACCTAGATGGGATGACATTGCCAACCACCTAAGAGTAGCTCTTGAGATTTCTTTCTAACATAAATTTTTTGTTTGCCTTTGTAGTAAAAGTGGAGAAGGTGAGCCTGACCCCGTTGAATGGGAGGTCCACAATTCAAATCTCTACAATGCGAAGGGGGACACAAAAAAATATCTTATGGCTTCCCTCTAGATAGTGGTATTCCCATATGGTATGGCTTAAGAGCAGATCTCAAGGTTTCTAACCTAAAAATTTTTAGTCCATATTTGTAGCACAAGTGGAGAAGGTGAGCCTAACCTCATTGAACGAGAGGTCCATAGTTTGAACCTCTATGATGCAAAGGGGGAAATAAAAAAATATATTGTAAATTCCCTCTAGATAGTGGTACACCTAGATGGGATAACATTATCGACCACCTAATATTATCTCTTGAGGTTTCTTTCTAACCTAAAACTTTTATCCACCTTTTTAGTGTAAATGGAGAAGGTGATCCTGACCCCGTTGAATGGGAGGTCCATGGTTTGAACCTCTACAATGTGAAGGGTGACCAAAAATTCTCTTGTGGATTCCCTCTAGATAGTGGTATACTCATATGGGATGACATTGTCAACCACCTAAGAGTCGCTCTTGAGGTTTCTTTCTAACCTAAAATTTTTTTGGTGCACCATATTATAGGCTAGGATTTTTGGAAAACAAAGCCCTACATTCTGGTGGATGCCCTTTTGGGAAGAGAAATAATTTAGCAGTTGGTCCTACAAAAAAAAATTGTTTTGTTGGATAGAATGTTGGGTCAGCTAAAGGAACCATAGTTGGAGGGCTGGGTGGAAGGTTGGATCAATTGAAGGAACCACAACGGCTAGCTATGTTGTTGGGAGGAATGCTGGTTTTATTTTTTTGGGTTGCTAGGTTTTCTAAGTTGTTAGAAGATATTTTTGCTAGTTGTGGGTGCTGGATAGTTGGTTTTTATAATCGATATTTTTGGTTTTTGTCCCTCTCTAAATTTAATACCAGGGGAATACCTTGGGCTTCATCATTGTCCATTGAGAAATATTCATGTTGTCGACCCTGTGTTTGGTAAGTGTGGCTATCCTATTGGTTGTTTACTAGATGTGGGTGCTTGATAGATGGGTTTTATCTATAACATTATTTTTTCTTTTCCCATATCTCTAAAGTTAATACTAGGAGGATACCTTGGGATTCATCATTATCCATTTGATAAAGGCTCATGTTGTCAACCCTTGCATCTGGTGGGTGTGGCTATCATGTTGGTTCTTTGTTTGCCGGACGTGGGTACTAGACATATGGGTTTTTATACTCAAAATTATTTTGGTCTTTGCCCATCTCTTTGAAGTAAATACCAGGGGGAGACCTTGGGATTTTTCACTATCTAATTGAGAAAGGCTCTTGTTATTAGCCCCTGTATTTTATGGTTCAACAGGTTGCTAAGAACGGTCTTTGGTTTGTTTGTTGTGGTAGGTAGTCCTACTAACCTTGTGGAAGTGTTTTATTTTTACTTCCTACTCACTCAAATTTTGGGTGAAGATCTTCTGGTAGTGGGGGATATTCTTGGATTTGCTTCTTTCTTGGACTTCCTTTATCCACCCTTTTTCATAGATAGGTGGTGTGGCAGATCCAAATCTAGGTTTTGAGTGTGCAGGGTTCTTTGACCCTATAGTATTATTAATTGGTGTCTTTTGGTATATTCCAACAATTTCTTAAGCTTTATGGGTGGATATCTTGGTTGGTTGTGCTGCAATATCATTTTTTGGTGGGATGTTTCAAATTTTAATCTTCCAGCTAAAGCATGGGCCTGAGAAAATTTTTTGTGGCTGGTGAATTTGATCTCTCAGTTTAGGCAAGATGTTTTAAATTTCATTATTTCTATAAAATGTGTTAACTTGGGCAAATTTCTCTTAGCTGATGGCTTGGTTTTTGGTTCGGTTCTCTCGCTAGATAATTTTTTCCATCTTCCTTCGAGTGTTTTAGAATTTCATTGTTTTTTTTTTATTTTATTTTGAGCACTCATATTCAATTATCGTTTCCAAGGTTCTAGGTTCCTTTCAAAACCATGTGGCCCTTTGTTAGACGCTTATTTTACTTCAAGGTTTTGGGTTCTTTTCAAAACCATGTGTTCAAGTTTTGGGTTTCTTTCAAAACCTAGTTTTCTTGTTGGTGTCTGATGTGTCTGGTTCTCCTATTGGGCAAGAATTTTCAAATGGGAAAAAAAATTCAAATTTCAAATTTGAGCACCCAATTTTATAACAAATTGGTAGGTTCTCCTGATGGGTGGGAAATATTCAAATATATGGGAGAATTTCAAATATCAAATTTGAGCGCCCAATTTTTAAATTTCATTTTGGCAGGATCTCTGTTGGATGCTAGTTTTATGTTTCGGATGCTAGATGTTGAATCATTTTTGTTGGATGCAGGATTAGTTCTTCCTAGGGAGACAACCTCATTTATGTTCTTTTATTTTCATTGAATATCCTTACGGCTAAATTTAGTTTTGGGGTCCCTTTTAAAACCCCATTGTAAAAGGTTTAAGGGCCCTTTCAAAACCCCCTCTTCTACCTAATAAAAAAAATAAAAGAATAAACAAGTCATTACATGGATACACAACAAGATAATGACCTTAAATTTGGTCCAATGCCAAATCCTAATCTATAAAAAGGAAAAAGTGTAATTGGTAATCAAACAATTAAACCTCTAGATGCTGCATCTCAAGGATCCATTTTTGCCAAATTTTTACTAGCTTACGATTATACCTTTGCCATTATAAAACTTTCAAAATAGGACTATGATACTACAAGGGTCATTGCAACTCATACCAATCCTTTATATGGAATGAGTTAGGTATCACAAAGATCATCCCGATTTTTAAAGTAGACCAGTTCTTCAACAAATATGACTACTTGTCTAATAACCAAATCTTGATACCTTCCAATACATAATTCAACTACTAATTTCCAATATCCAAAATGAACCTTTGAATAGTACATCCAAACTCAAAATTCACCTAGGTATAGTGAATAAATTAATACTTACAAGATAGCAATCCCACCCTTGGATTAATCCACTTCAACAAATACCAACATTAATAATACTTTGAATATTTTTACATCCCAATATCAAGTCAAGGTATGTATTAGAATTTGCAAGTGTCAATTGGTTAATGGAAATGCAATAATTTTAAGAAAATACCTCAAATAAAATGTCACCACAACTTCTCATCCAAAATATACAATAGTACCTACCTCCTCCCAATAACCAAGTCCTTCAATAAGGATTTCAAAATCCTCTTCCACTTCAAAATTTGCAAGCCCTACCCCATCAAAACATGGCCTATCCTAAACCACCATCCATACATAACTCAAATCCTACTTCTTACCATAGTATTATGCTATTAATAATATATTTAGTGCATTATTTACATATTATCCATTATATACCTCCATAATAAGCATATGTCACCCTACCTCAATGCTATGAGATATATTTTCTTATCTAATGCAATATGGTTAACTGCCTTAACACAATCAAGGACCTCTATTTTATAGGCCTCAAAATCAACTTCCAAATTAGAACTACCAAGGATTGCTAAACCTAAGGGTCTATTCTCCTATTATGACTACCACAATGAAAGCTCTACTCACTTTTGATGGAAATGGGACCAAAACATAATGAACTTTACATATTGAAGCCATTTCAACACATCCAGTATGTAACACCCCAAATCTAAAAAATTTGAGAAAGAGTAATATTTTTTACACATCAGGTAAAGATCACAATTAAGGTTCACTAAAGATGTTTCTAAATAAATTATAGTTGACAACACATGATCACATTTTGAGACTATGACACTACAAACGTCACTCAAGTGGACAAGGTGGTCAAATACCCATAGATTCTAGGGTTTACCTTGTATACCTTTATGGCATAAAGGATGCTTCAAATGGTCACCCCACATTTCTTATATTATCTACAAATGTAATATGTCTTCATCATAGTGTTAGGATTATCCCTTCTCAATATTTAGATAATGGGACACCATTTCCCTCATCAACATAAGTTAGTTTATGTTGGTGTTAAGGTGTAATACCTTTAATTTTAAACATTCATGACTAGTAGAAGGTCTTCTTTATGTTCTCCCTCATTTTAGCCTCTCCAGGGTGATAAAAGTAAGTAGATCTATGTACCTATTGCATAATAAGTCTCCTCAAATCACTAATTTTGGGTATAATTACCATATCCTTAAAACAAAAAATACCATATTTGATGCTAAAATCCTTGTTCTCTCTAGGATTTCTTTCTATCTTGATCCAAATTTTACTATAATTCTAATCTTGTGATTGTATTTTTTTTAATTGGTCTATTAAGTCCATGTGACTATGGATCAATGTTGTTATATGCCTTCTACTCAAAGCATCGACGACCTTATTTTACTCATATTTGATATAATCTATACCAAAATCATACTCTACTGAGAACTCGACCCATCTTCTTTATCTAGCATTGAGCTTAGGTTGAGTAAAAATGTACCTTAGAATTTGATGGTCAGTCCTTAACTCAAAAGGTTTTCCTAGCAGGTAATATCACTAGATTTTCAAAGAATGTACAAACATTGCTAGCTCTAAATCATGCATAGCATAATTAACATCATGTTTCTTGAGCTTCCTAGACTCATATTCAATAACTTCATCTTGGTACAATACTCCTCCTAATCCCTCTACTAAAGCATTTGTACATACAATGAAATTATTTTGCAAATCTAGTATCCTAAGTATAGGTGCTCTAACCAACTTTTGCTTAAGAGTATTAAAAGAAGCTTCACATTTTCAGTCCACTTGAACTCTTTTCCCTTTCTTTGAAGGTTATTGATAGGATAGGAAATTTTCAAATAATATTTCACAAAATACCTATAATATCCTGTAATACCCATGAAGCTTCACACTTCGAACACATTTGTAGGTGTTAGCCAACTCAAAATGGGTTCAAATTGCTTTGGATCTACAACAATCCCCTCTATAGATATGACGTGCCCAAAATACTATACTTGAGGGACTTAAAACTCACATTTAGATAAATTCTTGTAAAGTTGATTATTTCTTAGCACCTCTCGCATGATTCTCAAATTCCTATCATGCTCTTCTCTAGTATAGGAATATATCAAGATGCCATCCAAGAATATTAGTGAAGAGACAAAAATGCAACACCAAATAATGCTAAATAAATTGAACACAAAGAACACAAAATTGCACAATAGATGATCTTATATTAATGGGGGGAGCCTAAAAACTCCATTGTTACAATGTGGATCCTTGAATCCTTTTGATACAGATTTACAATGGTTAGGGTTCTCCAAAACCCTAGAAAACAAGGCTAGTGGTGTCTTCAGGTGCGTCCTTACTCCCAAAAGAATTGAGTGGGCTTCTTGATATCCGATGTTGAGCCACTCCAACTTAAACATTTATCCAATGCTGATGTAGCACCTTCAAATCTGCACATAATAACACAAAAAATAGATTAGTAATACCTGTGAGGGCTCCACAATGTGAGGCCCTCTATAAGAAATAGTAAAACCCTAACTATCTACTGCAAATGAAGTGAATAGAAATAAAAGTGCATAAAATAAAATAACAAACAATGGATTTACCTTACATACTTGCTATCTTCTGATCTATGATATTTGTTGTAGTGAATTGGCAAAATGATGCCCTAGCGTTTCCCGAAGGAGACTTCAGGATCTTTGGCATAAAATACCCGTGGGTGCTTGGCAGCTATAAGAAACACCTATGGGTGCTTGGTGATGGTAGAGGGCACCCAGAGGAGCTTGGTAGAGGGGAAAGAAGCACCCAAACGTGCTTAGGAGTGATAGGAAGCATTCGTAGGTGTTCGGTAGCTAATGGGAAGTCTACAGAAGTAGATTTGGTTGGGTGAGGGATGCAATGATGGATGCAAAGCTATGGAAGATATGGATGGAAGGCGAGGGTGCTCGAATGCTCCAAGGGACTCAAGGATGAATGGTTGAGGACTCAGGTTATACAGATTCAGGGTATGAAATTGCTTAGGAAACTTCTTAGGGATTCAAGGGTTGAGCCATCAAAATGGCTCCTATTAATAATCCAACCTAGGGCATGCTTAGGGTTTCAATGACACTAATCGTGTGGCTGAGATAAAAGCATATCAGAGGGTGGATATTAAATTTAGGGTGTGGCATGGATTGATGTGGATGGATGGATAGGATTAAATGAAATCGGATGGCTGGGATTAATTCACTTATATAAATATATATTTATTAAATATATATAAAATATAATATATAAAATATTAATATTAAATATATATAAAATAAATATATATAAATATATGTAAATAAATGGTGGAAATGGTAGGAAAATCAGGATGGAGGACAAGTGGCTAGGTTTTGGTGTCTATAGATGCCCCTTTTTGTATTGTATTGCGTGAAACACAATGTAGTGCAAAAATACGAGACACCTATTTTGGCTAGGTGTAGAAGCAACTTTCTCTTGGGATGTGAAATGCGAGCTTGAAGATAAAAGAATGAAAGAATTTGAATTTTGCGTAGCTTACCCCCTCAATTGGCGAATGAGTTTGTGGATGAATCTCACGAGCCAATTGAAAAATCTATGCAAATGATTATGGATGATATGAATGATGTAAATGTGATACCGTTTTTGCCCCAACGATGGGAAGGGGATTGGTGAAAAATGTGAAATGATGTGTCTATTTTTGCCCCAATAGATGAAGGGATTTTTGCCAAGTGTGGATGCCATGATCATGTAAGATGTATCCCATTGTGGGAAAGTCAAAACCAAATGTGGTTACCCCAAATTTGGGGTGATTCGATGCTGTTGAAGAATGTGCCTTTCGACGTCATTGAAATGCAAGTATGCAAATGCAAAAAGAAAAAAAAATAGTCTATCCTTGGGGCCACTCATGATTGCAACAATTCCTACATGGAATCCCTAAACGGTTGCTCAATCACTTTACCCGGCCTGCATCCTCGGAGACTAGTGTAAAAGGAGATGATGAAAAGTTATGATTTTATTCGTGTTTCAAGCCCCACAAACAAGGCCATCAATGATAGCTTTTGAGCAAATTGGTCTTGGCATAGTCTCACTCTAAATATGAAGTACCAAAATTGATTTTGTTTTTGAACAAGGAGATAGTGGATGATGAAGATGGCCAAGTGTCCTTATGGTGATTTATTCATCTTACCGAATTGCATGGACAAATCAACCAATCACCAAGGAGATAGAATAGACCACTAGATACGAGGTTCACTTGAATTTGTAGGTGAACTTGGCAAATGTTGAATGTAAATGCAATTGTTGATGGATTTGATGGTGACATGAAGATGTGATGATGAGAAATGTATTGATGGATGCAATGTGGAGTGATTTTGTGGAGGTAAACTACCGTTTTAATATATGGATTCAAGTGATTGAGTCTGTTTTTGCCCCAACAGATGAAGGGGTTTTTGACATGGGAAAATGTAATGCAATGATTGTGTCTATTCTTTTCCCCAACATATGAAGGGTTTTTGATAATGTAAGTGTCCTTATGGTGATTTACCCATCCTACCAGATTGCATGGATAACCAGTCACTACAACCACCAAGTGAATAGGATAAACCACTAAATACAAGGTTCACTTGTACTTGTGTCTATTCTTTGCCCCAATAGATGAAGGGTTTTTGATAATGAAAAATTAAATGATTGTATCTATTATTTTCCCCAATAGATGAAGGGTTTTTGATAATGTAAATGAAATAATTGCATCTATTCTTTGCCCCAATAGATGAAGGGTTTTTGATAATGAAAAATGAAATGATTACCTCTATTATTTTCCCTAATAGATGAAGGGATTTTTGATAATGAAAAATAAAATTATTGCATTTTTTCTTTACCCTAACAGATGAAGAGGTTTTTGATAATGAAAAATGAAATGATTGTATCTATTCTTTGCCCTAACAGATGAAGGGGTTTTTGATAATAAAAATGAAATGATTGCGTTTGTTCTTTGCCCTAACAGATGAAGGGATTTTTGATGATGAAAAATGAAATGATTGTATCTATTATTTTCCCTAACAGATGAAGGGATTTTTGATAATGAAAAATGAAATGATTGCATCTGTTCTTTGCCCTAACAGATGAAGAGGTTTTTGATGATAAAAAATGAAATTATTGCATCTATTCTTTGCCCTAATAGATGAAGGGGTTTTTGATGATGTAAGTGTCCTTATGGTGATTTATCCATCCTACCGAATTGTATGGATAACCAGTCGCTACAACCACCAGGTTAAATAGGATAAACCACTAAATACAAGGTTCACTTTGTACTTGTGTCTATTCTTTGCCCTAACAGATGAAGGGGTTTTTGATAATGAAAAATGAAATGATTGCATCTATTATTTGCCCCAATAGATGAAGGGTTTTTTAAAATGGGAAAATAAGCAAATTCCATGTTTTTAGTCGATGGATAAGGCTAGGCAAATTATAAAGATGTTCCATGTTTTTAGCCAATGGATAAGGCTAGGAAATTCCATATTTTTAGTTGACGGATAAGGCTAGGAAATTCCATATTTTTAGCCGATGGATAAGGCTAGGAAATTCCATGTTTTTAGTCGATGGATAAGGCTAGGAAATTGAGTGAATATGGAGATGTAATTGATGCATTCTATTTTTTCCCCTAACAGAAAAGGGGATTTTGATAAGGTGTGATGCAATGAAATGGTTCTATTTTTGCCCTAACAGAAAAGGGATTTTTGCAAATGTGGATGGTGTGAATGCAAGGCAAAAGGGTGTATTTAAATTATTAAATTTTTATGAGCATCAACCTTTGACAAAAGGATACAATATTTTGAACCTAGCAATTGATTGTTGTTGATGTGATGTGTATACATGATTGAATTGTTTATTGAATTGGTGGGGAAGGTGTGATACCTTGAACATTAAAATAACACAAGTTATGATGTTATTTTCTTGATTAGGAAGGTGTGAATGAACACACCAAGTTATGTGTTGATGACTTGATAGTGTAAAAATCAAGTTGTGATGATTGTTTATTTTATTAGGGGGAGGTGTGATACCTTGAACACCCCCAATTTGTGATGATTGTTTGCTTTATTAGGGGGAAGGTGTGATACCTTGAACACCCCCAAGTTGTGATGCTTGTTTGCTTGATTATGGGGAAGGTGTGATACCTTGAGCACCCCCAAGTTGTGATGATTGTTTGCTTGATTGGGGGGAAGGTGTGATACCTTGAACACCCTCAAGTTGTGATGTTGTTTGAACTTTCTAGCGATATTTGCATATGTGAATTATATATATACATGGATTTTACTTTTATGTTATTTATTCTTTTATGTGAATGCAAGTGTATATGGATGATTAATGCAAGTGGAAATATGTTATGGATGATTAATGCAATTTTATGGTATAGAATGCAAATGTTCTAATGATCATTCATAGTTTAGATCTTGCTTGGCCATGTTTTAGCATTTTTGTTTAATCAGGGGCACCAAACTTGGTGGTATATGGGGTGAAAGACTCATGAAATGACATGGATGTTGACATGGAAGAAGATATGGATGTTGATATGGAAGAAGATATGGATGTTGATATGGAAAATTGACTATTTTGTAGAGACTCAGACATACTAGTGGCATCAAACAAACTCACTAAAACTGCCTAATCCCTCTAGGACCAAATGTGTGTGCAGTGAATTCATTTACCGAATCAAGAGCATGGTAATGACTCGAGGCAATCAAGAACCAATGTGTGTGCAAGTGAGTTCATTAACTCATCTTGAGTAAATTGGGTAGACCTGTTATGGATGAAACCAAGAAGCTAGCTTGTCCTTATGAGCGGTCAGAGGTCTCTTTAAAAGAGACGTGTCGCCACGCATGAGCGTACTCCACTACCAGTCAAGCATCTATAGCTCTGGTGGAGGCTAACTCCATAGTCCATAATTTGTGTTTTTATCTCTTAAGTTTTGGGGATGACTACCTAACCATCTAACTAGAAATGTAGTACAATCCTTACAACCCAATGATCAGTGGTGTGTGATGTAAAATATTTAGAGTTTTTGTTAGGGATTTTTCCCTACTCTTTATTTTATTTTTGGAATTTGTGATAGTGGTGAAAACCACTATTTTTATGGACTATGTTGCATGATGGGACTAGCAAGGATGACCCTTTTCACTTCGAGGTTCAAACCAAGTATGGTGTTATCCCTCTTTGACACAAGATGTTTTTAAGATGTGGAATTCGTGTTTGGTTCAAGAATGTTTTGGAGTCAATTCCCAAAACTCAAGATTTTCTTAGTGTATATGTGTGATGGTCCTAAAAAGAACTCGACATGTATTTTGGAGGTTGCTTAAAACACTAGGAGTGGTTGAGTGACATAAAACACCTAGGACTATTATGGAAATGTGGTTTGTGTAATGGCAATTTGACTTGATGGAATTGTGTGGATGATGTTGTGAAGGTGCCCCTGATTAAGGCAACATGATTTTATTGGACCAATTCAAGACCTTAAACTTAATAAATGATCCCTAATATGAAATGTGAAATGTGGATGTGAATGCAAAGTTTTCAAATAAAATGGAGTGTATGGATGCAATGTGTGAAAATGACATGTGTGAAATGAAATACAATGTGTGAAAATGACATGTGTGAAATGCAATTCTATGAAATGAAATATGTGCAAAATAAAATATGTGAAATGAAATGCAATATTTTTGTGTATAAGCCATGTATATATACATATATATAAATCACATTAAGCATGGAACGCTTTCGAGTGTATGATGTCAAGTGGCTCGGGTTCTTCTACTCCCCCTAGCCTGGTAAGCTTATGACCAAAGGGATTAAGTACCTTTGGAGCTTTTTGAAAATTGGAATGTGACCAAAGGGATTAGGTACCTTTGGGGATTTTTGAAAATTGAGATGTGACCAAAGGGATTAAGTACCTTTGGAGCTTTTTAAAATTGATATGTGACCAAAGGGATTAGGTACCTTTGGGGCTTTTTGAAATTGATATGTGACCAAAGGGATTAAGAAACCTTTGGATATTTTTGAAATTTGATATGTGACCAAAGGGATTAGGTACCTTTGGGGCTTTTTGAAATTGATATGTGACCAAAGGGATTAGGTACCTTTGGAGCTTTTTGAAATTGATATGTGACCAAAGGGATTAGGTACCTTTGGGGATTTTTGAAATTGAGATGTGACCAAAGGGATTAAGTACCTTTGGGGCTTTTTGAAATTGATATGTGACAAGTACTTGCTTTTGTTTTTTTTTTGTGAATAGGAGGATGTGATACCTTAAGCATCCTCAATTTGCTTGATGATTGATGATGTGAGTGACTAGGAGGATGTGATATCCTGAGAATCCCTAGTATGCTTGATGATTGAGTTGGTACCATTGTCCTGATTAGATGGTTTGGATGGACCATTTATGGAAAAGACTTTTAGATCAATAAGATCTTGGACAACATCTTTAAATACATGATAATTATTGATGTCATGGCCCGCTTGTTGATGGTAAGGACAGTACAAGTGCTTCTTATAATTCTTTCCATGTGGCTTGTTAAGATCACTTGATTTGATTTCTAGAAGTACAATCTCTTGTGCTTCATAAAGCCTTTGAAAAATGGTTGAATAAGATTATGAAAGCACTGTGTAATCTTGATTGGGCTTTGTGGGATGCTTGGTGCATTTGTCCAATTGTGTTGGATTTTGAAATTGTGGTACAGGTATCGAAACCTAAGATGTGGATTGTGAAATTGGATGTTGCAATTATTGTGGTTGCTGACATTGAAGATGACTCAATTGTAACTCAATGTTAGTGAGTCGAGTTAAAATTTGTTGTAAAATTTTAGTGTGTTGACAATCTGTTTGTAAGCCTTGGTTTGCTTGTTGAGTGAATTGAGATGTGGTGAATGGATTGATGAATGGATGAGATTGAGTGTGTTGTTGGAGGTGTGATGAATTGGGGGCCATGGAGTGAATTTGATGATGATGAGGTTGGTGAAGAAATGATTGTGAATGAAGAAAATGATATGATGTATGAGGACTATGGATGGGTTGAATCATAGGAATGGAATGGGTTGATGGAGGTGTAGGGATGGAAACCACAAAATATTGTGGTACCCCAAAGGGGTTTTGGGTGATAAATATGGGTTGAGTGGAAATTGGTTGAGGTGTAGGGTTCACTTGAACTTGTTATTGAGTTGTCTACCGCTTCTTGAGCAATTTGTTCAAATGTTCCCATGCTTCATTAATTTCTATATCATCAATGGAGGGTATGGAGTGAATATGGAATAGATGATGTGGATGGGGGATAAGTGGCAATGGAAATTGCAACTTGATTGGATGAAATGGGTGCTTGTGAAGCAACATTGACTTGTGCTTCATACCAAGGGAGGCTTGAGGGCTGGGATGAGATAATTTCCTATTGTAAAGAAGGATCATGTCTAGGTGAGTTGGGGACTGACTCTAAGACATAGTTAGAAGATTTCATGAGAGCTTCTACTCATGCCATGTCTATGTGGGTAATGTGGTGGTCTATGGTTGGGGAGGTTGACTCCTCTTGGGGCATAGCCATATGAAAGGTTGTGGATGGCAAGGAATGTGAGGGACCTGCAGATAAATCTGCTTATGTCACATTCAAAGATTCTACCACAGAAGTGGTGGGGAAGGTGGATGAAGGTTCCATTTGATTATCTTGATTTAATGCTTTCTTTTATTTTCTTGTTAAGACCATAAAGCAAATAAATCAAAATACATATTATGCAGTAAAATGAAACACACAATTTAAATTTTCACAATAAAAAAAAAATCAATGCTAAGTTTTTTTAACATGTGTGTCTTACCTTATTCATTGATTATCTCATTTTAATGTGAGTTCATTTCCTTAGGTTTCAATCTTGTGTGTTTCAAATGTACTAATATGAATTAATCCAAAGAAAGGTAAAAACTATGGCTAAGTTGGGGCAACGAGATTCTTGTTGGTGATGAAATCCAACAAGTTTGCTCGGGGGTGACCTAGGGTTTCTAAGGGTAGATATTGGTGGATGGAGATGAAAGCCACCGTCACCAAATCTCAAGCAATGGTTGGTGATGAAATCCAACCACTACTATTGAATGTGAATCATGTAGTGTGTGGTTATTTTTAAAATTTTTGATTTTCTATTGTGTTCAAACAATGTTAGAAAAATAACCACTTTCAATGGTCTAAATCAGAAGCCACTATTCACAATACCAATTTCTCCAAAGGATATAGAGTACACCACTTAAGACCCACTCTAAATAGCTGGGGGGTTCATCTATTCCTCCGTATGGAATCACCCAAGTATGGGGATACTCTTGGTATATGAACAATGTTCCTACTTAGACCACCAAAAATAGATATCTCTAACCCTAATAATGCAAACTAATTATGCAATTTTGATTTACATGCAATCAGAATGCAATATATTTTTATTTTTCACACAGCAGAAAATCAAAAACTTCAAAATAGAAATATGTGAATGGATGCAAATGATTAATCTAAAACCTAATATGCAAGCTAATATGAATGTTCTTTTCCAGATTACTTAATGAAGTTCTTTTTATCTCAAAAACCTGAAAAAGACATAAAACAACCAAAAAACGTAAACAAAAAAACTAGGGTTTGGTTAGTAGACTTACAAACGACCTACGTATTTGTCCTAGCTCTCTATAAAATACCCCTAGGCATTTATAAAATGCACCTAGGCATTTTTGGATAGCCCTTGAGCACTATCGAGCATTTCGTGCACCTTCTACAACTTCCTACAACTTTCAAAAACCCTAGATCTAGTGAAATCTATAAAATTTATGCTTCTAAAAATCTTGCAAGATGATAGAAAATAGCAAGTAAATTAGTAAGGTAAATCATAAATAGAAACCCTTAGGGGGTCCCACCGTGATCGCCATTTGAAGAGACAAAAATGCAACACCAAATAATGCTAAATAAATTGAACACAAAGAACCCAAAATTGCATAATAGATGATCTTATATTAATGGGGGGAGCCTAAAAACTCCATTGTTACAATGTGGATCCTTGAATCATTTTTGATACAGATTTACAATGGCTAGGGTTCTCCAAAACCCTAGAAAACAAGGTTGGTGGTGTCTTTAGGCACGTCCTTGCTCCCAACAAAATTGAGTGGGCTTCTTGTTATCCAATGTCGGGCCACTCTAGCTTAAACAACTATCCAATGTTGATGTAGCACCTTCAGATCTGCACACAATAACACAATAAACAAATTAGTAATACTTGTGAGGGCTCCACAATGTGAGGCCCTCTATAAGCAATAGTAAAACCCTAACTATTTGCTACAAATAAAATGAATAGAAATAAAAGTGCATAAATGAAATAATAAATAATAGATTTACCTTATGTACTTGCTATCTTTTGATTTATGAGATTTATTGTAGTGAATTGGTGGAATGATGCCCTAGCATCGCTCGAAGGCTAGGGAGACTTCAAGATCTCTAATGTAAAATACCCGTGGGTGCTTGATAGTTGCAGAAAATGCCCGTGGGCGCTTGGTGATGGTGGAAGGCACCCAGAGGCACTTGGTAGCGGGGAAGGAAGCACCCAGAGGCACTCGGGAGTGATAGGAAGCACTCGAAGGCATTTGGTGGTTGAGGAGGAAGTCTACAGAAGCAAATATGGTTGGGTGAGGGATGTAGTGATGGATGCAAGGCGATGGTATATATGGACAGAAGGTGAGGGTGCCTAGATGCTCCAAGGGAATCAGGGATGAATGGCTGAGGACTTAGGTTCTCTAGATTTAGGGTAAAAAATTGCTTAGGAAAATTCTTAGGGATTCAGGGGTTGAGCCATCAAAATGGCTCCTATTAATAATCCAACCTAGGGCATACTTAGGGTTTCAACGACACTAATCATGTGGCTGAGATAAAAGCATATCGGAGGGTGGATATTAAATCTAGGGTGTGGCATGGATTGATGTGGATGGATGGATAGGATTAAATGAAATTGGATGGCTAGGATTAATTCACTTATATAAATATATATTTATTAAAATATATAAATATATATAAATATTAAATATATAAATAAATATATATAAATAATGGGTCGAAATGGTGGGAAAATCATGGATGGATGACAAGTGGCTAGGTTTTGGTGTCTACAATTAGTATAAACTAATCTAGATATCTTTTGAACACATTGTTCATAAAATTCATAAATGTTGTTGGTGTATTCCTCAACCCGAAGGGTAACACTGTGAACTCAAAGCACCCATATTTGGTATTAAAGGCTATCTTGTGAGTGTCTTTCTCATGAATATTTAGCTGATGATATCCATATTTTAGGTCAATTTTAGAGAATATTATGGCATACTTCAATTGATAAAAGAGATCATCAAGTCTAGGTAGAGGATACCTATTCTTGATGGTTACTTTGTCAAGCATTCTATAATCTATGCATAACCTTAAGGAACCATCATTCTTTTTTGACAAAAAGAACTAGTGCACCCCATGGTGACACACTAGGTTTAATCAAACCTTTATCTAGCCACCCTTGAAGTCATACTTTTAACTCTTGTATCTCAATAGGATTCATCCTATCAAGATTTTTGCATTAATTCAATAGTGAATTAAAATTCATGTTTAGGTGGAAGTCCTAGAAGATCTAGAAATACATCCCTAAATTCATGAAGAATTGGGTGTTTCCCTAACATCTCTTTCTTTCCAATATCTTTTGATGGATTATTTATTTTAACAACATAGATCAGTCCACCTAGCTTCATATCTTTTCTAAGTTGCATTGTCGATAAAAATTGAGGTCAAAAAGATCCTTATTCACTATGAATCCTTATTCTCTTCTTATTCTCATCCATATAATTCATCCATCTATCTTGGAAATTGATTAAGGCTCCATGAGCCTTTAACTAGTCCATTCCTAAAAATATGTCAAAAGCATGTAGCAGTGCTACATATAGATGTCATATAGTTGAGCCATTGGGTAAGGAAATATTAGTTGTAGGTAGACATTGATCCACTAAGTAGGCCTATCTAGAACCATACTCGACTTTCTAAGTTTATGCCAAAAATCTAGGTCTTTCTAGAATATCCTTGACTATATTAATGGAAATAAAACTATTAAACCCAAATTTAACTAACCTAAGAGAGTAATTGTTTTCAAACAATTTACCATTCAAGAACATTGGTGTGGCTTACCCTTCCAAGTTTTGGTTTCCACTTGCTGCATAAATTCTATGGTTTTGTTCCTCTATTCTCTTACTTGATCGTAGATATTGAGGGCATTTTTTCACATAATGTGGGCCGCCATAATTAAAGCAACTTCCTTTAGGACCCTAGGTTCTTTCCTATTTTTGTTCCCCTATCCTATCTACTTGTGATGGTTTTTACTACCTCTGAGGTTGAGGATTATTGTTATTCCTATTTTGGAATTTCTTCTTGAATTTCCTTTACTTTTAAATCATTCCTTTTCTTGAACTTTGGATTACTATTGTTCTTTTTATTATGCTCTTTTTCCCACTTCATAAATCTCACTTTTCCTTTTTCTAAGTGACTACTGATCCTCCTCTGACAAATCAACATAATTGAAGTAGGTCCTTCTAGTTTATAGGTTGGCTTCTTCTCGATGAACCAAATCATATGCCTTTTGTAATGCCTTAGTTTTGTGCAATTTTATCACCATTTCGATCTTAGGATCCACTCCTAAGATGAACTTATGCACCTTAATTATCCCATCTATCTCATATGATAGTACACCTTTAAATAAATTCACAAACTTTTGGTAATAAATTTTGATTGTTCTAGTTCCTTGGTGAAGTGTAGAGAATTTTTCAAATTTCTCCACATAATACTATTCTATTAAGAACCTCTTCTTGAAGGTTTCATCAAATCCATTTTATTGGAGATTCACTACCTGAATATTTTGACCAAATTTAAAGGTGTTCCATAATTTAAATCCTATCTCTTGTAAGTGGAGAGTAGCCCAAATTGTTTGGTTTATTTAAGAGTAGTTCTTCATGGAAAAGTAGGTCTCGAGTTCATTCAATCAAGCCTCAACTAATTCACCTCCATATTTTCTAATAAATTTATATTTTTTATCATTTTTCATATCCTTAGACATTTTTTCCTTTATATGAGCCCTAACTTCTTACTCTTCTATAGTAGGATTCCCCTCCTACCTAATCTCAAAATTTTTATTTTGGTAACCTTGAGAAATTATGGCTTCCAACAACTACCTTTGCTGACTCATTTGTTCCCTCTACTGATCTAGTTGTTCATGAAGTAAGGAAACCACAACAGTAAGATTATCTATATCTCTATTTGAGTTTTTCAAACTTTCTCCTAGGGGTCTAGCTTTGGCACTATTTTGCCTAGCTGCTTTTGGAGTCTGGGAAGATCCTCTTCTTCCTCTCCTTAGTCTTGGTGCCATATTCCTTGGACATAAAAGGTTTAATTTAGGTTACAATTTTTCTCCAAATTGTACTTCTAACTTCTAGTTAGTTACATCATCCACATGAACTAAAAATAGAGTATTATCATCCATTGATAATAGCAATGGTCACACTTACTCCATGCAAGGTGTCATTTCCCAATAAGAGATTTTATCCTTTAGGTTTTTTTACTCCTTGGTCTGAATTGATCCCATTGGCTTGCAATACCTAGTGTACCCAATCCAAGTAAAGGTCCCCAAATTTTTAAAGCTCCCCAAAGTCTACGCATCAAGTTAGTCAATCCTAAGTTCTCTCCATGAAATATTTTAGTCCTACAATGTATAGCTCTGATACCAACTATAACACCTCAAATCTAACCAACCTATGAGAGAGTAATTTTTTTTTACACATCAAGTAAATATCATAGTCAAAGTTCACTAAATATATTTCAAAATAAATTATATTTGACAAGGCATTACCACATTTCAAGACTATGATTCTACAAATATCTCTCAAGTGGAAAAGAGTGGCCAAATATCCCATAGATTTTGGGGTTTACATTGTATACCTACATGGCATAAAGGATGCTTCAAATGGTCACCCCACATTTCTTACATTCTCCATGAATGTAAGATATCTTGACCATAGCATTGGGATTATCCCTTCTCAATATTTAGATAAGGGGACACCAATTCCCTCATCAAAATAAGTTAGTCTATGTTGATGTGTAGGCGTAATGCCTTTGAGTTTATACATTTCACCTTCATAGTAGAATGACTAATATTGGAGTGCTCAATTATCCCATCTCCATGATGGATTAACTAAGGTGATTATCACTCCATATGATAAATTTACATGGACACCCAAGCTCCTCGTTTGAGGTGCCATCACCTAATTCAATTGCATAGGTGTTCCTAACCTCCACGGTTGGAAATAAGATTCAATCTACACCGCTTAGAATCTTACCCAAATACTTCCTGTATTTGGTTCACATTTGAGTTTCCACTCAAAATATGCCCTCTACAAAAGTCTTGGGTATTACCTCCAATAAATCCCTTAGTTTTGGATTCATCCTATATGGATTATAACAAGGTTACTTAGAGTATGCATTTTTCAAACCCCAAAACCCAAAGATAACAACATCAATAAAACCTTAACTATCTCTCTCTCTCTCTCTCTTACATGAAAGTAAAGAATGTTCACTTGCTATTTTAAAGAAATGAATTAAAATATTTCTAAGCATATAATCGAAAACATTTAACATCTAAAAAATATTTACTCTTCCAATAATCAAGAACATGATTTACAACCAACTTGCAACTACTTCCTACTCGTTTTGTAAACTTACAAAATCTCCCTTGAGGAGTTCAAACAAAGAATAACTACCATTTATTTATTTCAAAATGAATTGGAAATAACAACAATTAATACTTAAACATAAAATCATTCAAATATTTTTGTAATAAAGAACATCTTTACAAAGTCTTCTTAACAATATATTTCAAAACACATCTTTACAAAATCATAACTAATCATTATAGTTTTTCCCATATTAGATCTCTTTCTTTGAGTTTCGTATACATCAATAATCAAAACCAATAATAAACCCTGATAAAAGCTTGATAGAATTCTTTCTATTCATAAAATTATTTGCTGAATTCATTAAGCTCCATTGAGAGGTAGTTGCAGTAAGGGACTAGAACAAATCCTTATGATGATAAATGCATATCTAGATGCTTTATTTAAAATGCATCCATATAAACCATATATATTTTGAAAATAAATCATTCTCTTCTTTTAAAAGATATATGATGAAAACCCATAATCCCCTCATAACAAATGGATTCCACATCCATTTAATATTCAATTGCCTATATCAAACAATGTAGGTAAGGAACATCCCATAGTATTCCTTCACAAATGGACTCCACGTCCATTTAAAATTTAAGCAAATTCAATAATAAATTTGAATCTGCCAAATACAATGAAGATCCTTTATATCCTTGTTTAATTAAAATAAAACACTTAATGCTTTCCTCTTACCATTAAAATTAATGTGACCTCTTTTATCTACCAAACAAAATAAGCAATTCTTTCTTGTTTTCAATAAAACCCAAACAATACAATTTCATGGTAGATCCTAATATTTCATTTTGATTAAAAAAAATATTATTTGTAAATGAATAACCAATATTCTCTTGCCTAAAATAATTTATCTAAATTTCAAAGGAAACTTGAATACTTTAAGTCTTGGCAATATTTTATAGAGTATAAAACACTAAAGCAATTACTAAAAGCAAACCTTATTACAATTTGTACAATACAAATATTCTTTTATCAAACAAAAATTAACAATGAATATAAACCAAAGGGGAAAACCATATTTGTTTATTTTATTTAAAACAAAACCAAGAACACGGTTTTAACTTACTCACTGCAATTTGGGTTTATAGAGTAAGATTAAAGTATTTCAGATTTACACAGGATGGAGAAACTAAACCTTTATTCAAATAATTAAATTTATCCTATTCTAAATAAATCAACCAAGCATAAATGAATACAAAACTCGTCCAATATAGGATGTACGACTCACATGCATCAATAAGCTAATTAAACAAGAGCCCATTTAAATTTAAATACAAGGTGCAACATTAATCCTTCTAGTGCCTTAAGCAATATAAAATTGAATGAAGATAGAGCATCCTTTCTTCAAACATAGCACAACTTGCTCATAGGTGACATCACGGTCTATCAAAAAATTAATCAAAAAGAAACACAACCTTACCATGTGAGTAAAGGTTTTCTAAATGAAGTTTAATTTTTCTTAAAACACACAACTTAACTTCGTATCTTTAGATTGAATCAAAATATAAAATACATCTGACAAAACATGGGTTAAAGTAATGCACTATCCAACCAAGATTCTTAGCAAGCAGAAGACATAGATGCCTTGACCATATTCTACAACCCAATGCCTATATTTTAAGGCCTTCGATAAAATAAAAACCAATACCACTTCAAATAAAAGATCCAGAAAGCCTATGGAAATGAATAAGGGACAACATCTATGCACTTATTCATCTAAACACAAACAAAAAAATACCAATACAACAATCGGGCTTGGAGAAGAAAACTATAGTTTAACGTGTATATCTAATTTTCATAGTATAGCAAACTTACTTGCAGATTATGTTCCATAAATTATTTAATATTCAAATGTTTCAAGCATACTACATACCTTATTGAGTTTTCTACTATAGCAGACATAGAAGCTATGTTTTCTCATTGGTTTTGCAACTCACAACCAAGCTCCTTTGTTCTCCTTCTACTTCATGGCCTTATTTCCATGTACTCTATGCACTTTTCATAAATTTTTTTAATGAAGGAGTCTTTTGGAGATGATCACCCAAGGAGGAACCATTTTCTAACTACCACTCATTAATTTTCTCTCCCACTTCACCAAAACAAAAGCACTTCTATATTCCTTTCCTTTTATTATTTTATTTTCTTTTAATGAAACCATACCCATAATAAACGAAAACCTTTATTTCTATTAAGGTGAACACATATATCTCAACCTTAACCCTTACCAATCATTTAATAATAGAAATAAACCTTACTACTTTAAAAATAAACCCCATTCTTTCTAAAAATAAAGTTCATAACACCTTATTATTGTGCATTAAAAAAATATCAACAATAGCCTTTCATAATTTATTCATAACACACCCATATCATATAAAATCAATAATCTCATAGTATTTTAATAGTTATCTTTCTAATGTTACCTTCTAATATAAAGAAATATTTTAAAAGCAATTACACAATACCATTGCTTCCTAATTAACATCACCAAGATATTTTTCTTACAAAACATCTGAACATATATGTGAAGGAGATAAACATTGATCAAACACAAACAAAAAGAAGTAATACACCACCATTCCCTGTTGCCCATATCCTTAAGCAAAAGAGTTTATGATAACTTCCAGGTTATCAAATTTTGCTATGGATGGCTTCAATTGATGGTGATTACCTCCAAACACACCAATATGAATGCAACTATATGCGGGTAGCTTTTTACCCAGGAGTTGTCTTCAATTAAACTGACCATCATTTCCCTTATTTCGGTCTCTCGCACCTACAAGAGTACCTGGTCCTACAAACACACATAAAATCAGCAATACCATATCCTTGTAAAAAATAATCAAAACAACAAATGCATATAACCATCCAAATGCATCAAAAGCTAAGCATTAAATAATCACATATCAAAACATAATCCATATCATAAATGAGTCCTTCCAAGGTGGGTCGTGACATACTACCCCCTTGGACTAAACACAATCCTCTATGTTTTTCTTGCAATATAAATTACATATAATTTTCATTCAAATAAATAAGGAAAATATCTTTTCATATCCTCCACTTTTTCCCAAGTGGCACATTTCTCAGAATAGTGGTCCCATTGGACCTTGCACTATTCTAGAGTTCGTTTCCTCATCACCTTAGAATAAAACTCTAGAATCTTCATTGGTCTTACCTCAATGATCGAGGGATCTACCATCTACAATTTTGAAACATCCCACACATGATTAGGATCAACAATATATTTCCTAAGTAGGGATACATGGAAAGTGTCATGGATCTTTGACAGGTTGGGTGGCAAGGCAAGTCTATAGGCTACTGGACTTATCCTATCAATGATCTCAAATGGCCCAACATAATGGGGATCCAACTTAGTTGACTTGATGGTGCTTTTCATGGGTTTAACTCTTAGGAATACTTTGTCTCCCATAGAGAATTCTCTAGGTGATCTTTTCAGATTAACATAGCTCTTCTGATGATCGACGACTTCCTTAAGCCTCTACCTAATCATCTTGAGTTGTTCCTCCATATCCTTGATAGTGTTTGGTATGATCACCACCCAATCCTCCAAATTATCCCAAGATAGAGGTGTTCTGCATCTCCTACCATACAAGGCTTCAAATGGGGCCATTCCCAAGGAAGCATGATAACCATTATTATATGCAAATTCTACTAAATGCAAAAAGTCTTCCCATCAAGACTTTTGGTCCATG
Source organism: Wollemia nobilis (assembly GCA_028583015.1). NCBI lineage: Eukaryota > Viridiplantae > Streptophyta > Pinopsida > Araucariales > Araucariaceae > Wollemia > Wollemia nobilis. Next base: position 2,099,807 of record JAQPPZ010015344.1, read on the forward strand.
CAATACATGTGAAGCATATCTTCCAATACTTGGTTTACCCTCTCTATTTGTCCATCTATTTTTGGATGGTATGCAGAACTTATGTTCAACTTTGTGCCTACTACACGATGAAGAGCCTACCAAAACTTAGATGTGAATCTAGAATCCCTGTCTAAAATAATCACTTCAAGAAACCCATGTAACCTGAATATCTCTTTGGCAAACCTATTTTCCACCACTAGTGCATCATCCTTGATGTTCCTTGGTATAAAATGTGCAACCTTAGTCAACTTATCGACTACCACAAGGATTGCATCATGTTGGTACCTAGTTTTAGGTAAACCCACAATAAAGTCCATAGATATAACCTACCATTTTTGCATTGGTATATCATGTGGGTATAATTTTCTTGTTGGATGTCTATGCTCAACTTTGACTTTCTGACATTCCAGACATCTAGCAATAAAATCAGTGATATCCTTCTTCATTCCTGACTAGTAGAAGGTCTTTTTCATGTTCTCTCTCATTTTAGCCCCTCCAGGGTGAGCAGAGTAAGGATATCTATGTACCTCTTGCATAATAAGTCTCCTCAAATCATCGATTTTGGGTATAACCACCCTATCCTTAAAACACAAAAGACCATATTTTATGCTAAAATCCTTGTTCTCTCTAGGATTTATTTCCATATTGACCCGAATTTCACTGTAATATTGATCCTATGATTGCATTTTCCTGACTTGGTCCATTAAGTCCACGTGACTATGGGTCAATGTTTCTATATGCCTTCTCCTACTCAAGGCATCGATGACCTTATTTTCCTTGCCTTTGATATACTCTATACCAAAGTCATACTCTGCTAAGAACTCAACCCATATTCTCTATCTAGCATTGAGCATAGGCTGAGTAAAAATGTACCTCAAACTCTGATGGTCAGTCCTTAACTCAAAAGGTTTTCCTAGTAGGTAATGTCACCAGATTTTAAGAGTGTGCACAACCGTTGCTAGCTCTAAATCATGCGTAGCATAATTAACCTCATGTTTCTTGAGCTTCCTAGACTCATATGCTATAGCAGCTTCATCTTGGGATAATACTCCTCCCAATCCCTCTAGTGAAGCATCTGTACATATAGTAAAATTATTTTGTAGATCTGGTATCCTAAGTATAGGTGTTGTAACTAACTTTTGCTTAAGAGTATTAAAAGTGGCTTCACATTTTTCGATCCACTTGAACTCTTTTCCCTTCCTCTGAAGGTTAGTGATAGGATAGGTAATCTTTGAATAACCCTTCACAAAATACCTATAATATCCTGTAATGCCCATGAAGCTTCACACTTCAGACACATTGGTAGGTGTTGGCCAACTTAAAATAGCTTCAACTTTCTTTGGATCTACAACAATCCCTTCTATAGATATGATGTGCCCCAAATACTGTACTTGAGGAACATAAAAGTCACATTTAGACAAATTCCCATAAAGTTGATTCTTTCTTAGCACCTCTAGCACGATTCTCAAATGTCTATCATGCTCTTCCCTAGTGCAGGAATATATCAAGATATCATCCAAAAATATCAGTACAAATTGATCTAGATATCTTCTGAACACATTGTTCATCAAATTCATAAATTTCATTGGTGCATTTTTCAACTCGAAGGGTAACACTGTGAACTCATAGTGCCCATATCTAGTCTTAAAGGTTATCTTGTGAGTGTCCTCATAAATATTCAATTGATGATATCCAAATTTTAGGTCAATTTTAGAGAATATTGTGGCATCCTTCAATTGATCAAAGAGATCATCAATTCTAGGTAGAGGATACCTATTCTTGATGGTTACTTTGTTAAGCATTCTATAATCTATGCATAACCTTAAGGAACCATCCTTATTTTTGATAAAAAGAACTAGTGCACCCCATGGTGACACACTAGGTTTAATCAAACCTTTATCTAGCAACCCTTGAAGTTGCACCTTTAACTCCTGCATCTCAATAGGATTCATCCTATAAGGAGTTCTATTGATGGGTTTGGCTCCAAGCATCAATTCAATAGTGAAGTCAAATTCACATTTAGGTGGAAGACTTGGAAGATCTTCTAGAAATACATCCCTAAATTCATGAAGAATTGGGTGTTTCCCAAACATATCTTTCTTTCCATTATCATTTGTTGTATTGTTTATCTTAACAACATAGATCATTCCACATTTCTTCATAGATTTTCTAAGTTGCATTGTCAACAACAACTAAGGTGAAAAGACCCTTGTTCACTATGAATCCTTATTCTCTTCTTATTCTCATCTGTATAATCCATCCATCTATCTTGGAAATTGATTAAGGCTCCATGAGCCTTTAACCAATCCATTCCTAAGATAATGTCAAAAGCATGTAGCAATGCTACATATAGATACCATATGGTTGAGTCATTGGGTAGGGAGATCTTAGTTGTAGGTAGACATTGATCCACTAAGTAGGTCTATCCAGAACCATACTCGACTTTCCACCCTTGTGCCAAAAATCTAGGTCTTTTTGGCATATCCCTGACTATATTAGTGGAAATGAAACTATCAACCTAGCTCCACTATCTATTAAAGATTTAATATTTTTATCAAATAATTTACCATTCAAGAGCATTGGTGTGGCTTGCCCATCCAAGTTTTGGTTTCCAGTTGTTGCATAAATTTTGTGGTTTTGTTCCTCTATTCTCTTACTTGGTCCTATCCCTTGAGGGCATCTATTATCATAATGTGGACCACCACAATTAAAGAAACCTCCCTTAGGACCCTAGGTTCTTTCCTATTTTTGTTCCCCTATCCTTTCTACTTGCGATGATTCTGACTACCTCTGAGGTTGAGGATTATTGTTATTCCTCTTTTGGAATTTCTTCTTGAAATTCCTTTGCTTTTTATTATTCCTTTTCTCAAACTTTGGATTACCCTTGTTATTTTTATTTTTCTCTTGTTCCCACTTCATGAATCCAACACTTTTTCTTTTTCTAAGTGACTATCGATCTTCCTCTGACAACTCAACATAGTTGAAGTAGGTCTTCCTAGTTTGCAAGTTGGCTTCTTCTTGATGAGCCAAATCATATGCCTTTTGCAAGGTCTTGGGTTTGTGCAAGTTTATCACTATTATGATCTTAGGATCCACTCCTAAGATGAACTTATGCACCTTCATTGTCTCATCTATCTCATATGATGGTACATATTTCAATAACTTCACAAAATTTTGGTAATAAATTTCCATCATTCTTGTTCCTTGGTGAAGTGTAGAGAATTCCTCGAATTTCTCTACATAATATTATTCTATTAAGAACCTCTTCTTGAAGGCTTCAACAAAGCCCTCCCACTGAAGATTCACTACCTAAATATTTTGACTAGCTTTAAAGGTGTTCCACCATTCCAATTCTATCTTTTAAGTGGAGAGTAGCCCAAACTATTTAGGTTAATAAAGAGTAGTTCTTCATGGAAAAATAGGTCTCTAGTTCATTCAACCAAGCCTCAACTAAATCATCTCCATATTTTCCTAGTAAATTTAGATATTTTAATATTTTTGATATCCTTAGCCTTGACTTCGTGCTCTTTTGTAGTAGGATTCATCTCCTTCTTAATCTTGGAGTTTTGGTTTTGGTAATCTTGAGACACTATGATTTCCAACAACTACCATTGCTGAGTCATTTGTTCCCTCTATTGATCTAGCTATTCCTAAATTAAGGAAACTACAATAGTAAGATTATTCACATCTCTATTTGAGTTTCCTAAACTTTCTGTTGGGGGTCTAGCTTTGGCAGTATTTTGCCTAGTTTATTTTGGAGTTTGGGAATATCCTCTTATTACTCTTCTTAGTCTTGGTGCCATATTCCCTAGCCACAAAAGGTTTAAGTTAGGTTACAATTTTTCTTCAAATTTTACTTCTAACTTCTAGTTAGTTACATCATCCACATGAACTAACAATAGAGTATTATCATCCACTGATAATAGAAATAGCCACACTTACTCCATGTAAGGTACTATTTACCAATAAGAGACTTCATCCTTTAAGTTTTTTTTACTCGGTATGAATTGATCCCACCAACTTGCAATACCTGGTGTTCCCAATCCAATTTAATGTTCCCAAAGTTGTAAATATCCCAAAAGTCTATGCATCATGTCAACCAATCCTAATTTCTCTCCATGGAAGCTTCTAGTCCTATGACCAACTATAATTTCCCAAATCTAACCAACTTAGGAGAGCATAATTTTTTTCTTTTACACATCAGGTAAAGATCACATTCAAGGTTCACTAAAGATATTTCCAAATAAATTATAGTTGACAAGGCATTACCATATTTCAAGACTATGATGTTGTAGATGTCTCTCGAGTGGACAAGAGTGATCAAAATCTCATAGATTCTAGGGTTTAACTTGTATACCTTTATGGCATAAAGGATGCTTCAAATGGTCACCCCACATTTCTTACATTCCTCATGAATGTAGTATATCTTTACCATAGCATTGGGATGATCTCTTTTCAATATTTAGAGAAGGGGACACCAATTCCCTCATAAAAATAAGTAAGTCTATGTTGGTTTTTAGGTGTAATGTATTCAATTTTAGACATGGAACCTTTGCAGTGGAAGGACTAATACTGAAGTGCTCAATTATATCATATTCACAATGGATTAACTAGGTGATTATCACTTTGTATGATAAATTTACATGGACACCCAAACTACCCATTTGAGGTACCATCACCTAATTCAATTGCATAGGGGTTCCTAACCTCTACGATCAAGAATAATATTTAAGCTAAATCACTTAGAATCTTACCCAAAGACTTCACGTCTTTGGTTCACATTTGAGTTCCCCACTCAAAATGTGCTCTCTACAAAAGTCTTGGGTATTGCCTCCCACAACTCCTTTAGGTTTAGATTAATACTATAGGGATTCTAACAAGGTTACTTAAAGTATACCTTTTTCAAACCCCAAAATCCAAAGATAACATCAATAAAAACTTAACTAACTCTCTCTCTCTTACATGAAAGTAAAGTATTTCACTTGCTATTTTAGAGAATTAACTTAAAGCATTTCTAAAGCATATTATTGAAAGCATTAAACATCTAATAAAGGTTTACTCTTCTAATAAGCAAGAAAATGATTTACAACCAACTTGCAACTACTTCCTCATTTTTCTAACTTACAAAATCTCCCCCAAGGAGTACAAAAAAAGAATAACTACCATTTATTTCTTTCAAAATGAATTGGAAAATACCACAATTAATACTTAAACATCAAATATTAAAATCTCTTTGTAATAAAGATCATATTTACAAAGTCTTCTTAATAATATAGTTCAAAACACATATTTACAAAAATATAACTAACCATTATAGTTTTTTCCATATTACATATCTTTATTTGAGTTCCATATACATCAATAATCAAAACCAATACAAAACCCTGATAAAAACTTGATAGAATTCTTTCTATTCATAAAATTGTTTGCTAAATTCCTTGAGATCCATTGACAGGTAGTTGGAGTAAGGGATCGGGACAACTCCTCATGATGATAAATGCATATATATGCTCGATTTAAAATGCATCCATATAAAAAAAATATATTTTAAAAATAAATTATTCTCTTCTTTTCAAAAGCATATATGAGGAAACCCCATAATTCCCTCGTAAAAAATGGATTCTACATCCATTTAACATTCAATTGTCTATATAAAATAATGTAGGTAAGGAACACCCCATAGTATTTCTTCACTAATGGACTTCACATCCATTTAACATTTAAGCAAATTCAATAATCAATTTGAATCTACCAAATACAATGAAGTTCCTTCATATCCTTGTTTAGTTAAAATAAAACACTTAATGCTTTCCTCTTATCATTAAAACTAAGGATATCTCTTTTAACTACAAAAAAAAATAAACAATTCTTTACTCTTTTCAATAAAACCCAAACGATATAATTTCATGGTAGAGATTATATATTTACATAGTCAAACTACATAAAGAAAAAACCAGAACTCGTAGGTTCCCTAATATTTCATTTCGATCAAAACAACTATTGCTTGCAAATAAAAAACAAATCTTCCCTTGCCAAAAATAAATTTTTAACTTTCAAAGGAAACCCTAATATTTTATGTCTTGACAACAATTTATAAATAATAGAACACCAAAGCAATAATTAAAAACAAACCTTATTGCAATATGCACAATATAAGCATTATTTTATCAACCAAAAATCAACAATGACTATAAACCAAAGCGAAAAACCATATTCATTTTTTTCTCTAAAACAAAACCAAGAACATAGTTTCAACTTAATCATTGCAATTCAGATTTATAGAGTAAGATTGAAGTGTTTTGGATTTACACAGGGCAGTGTTTATTCAAAACATTAAATTTCTCCTATTCTAAATAAATCAACCAAGTATAAATAAATGCAAAACGTCCAATACTGGAAATACGACTCACAAGCATCAATACACTAATTAAACAAGAGCCCATTTAAATTTAAAGACAATGTGCAACATTAATCGTTCTAACACCTTAAAGCAATGTAAACCTGAATGAAAATAGAGCACCCATTCTTCAAACAGAATATAGCTCACTCATAGGTGACATCATGGCCTACCATAAAATGAATCACAAAGAAACACAACCTTACCATGCGAGTAAAGGTTTTCTAAACGAAGTTTAATTTTTCTTAAAGCACACAACTTAACTTGGCATATTTAGACCGACTCAAAATATAAAATATGTCTAGAAAACATGGGTGAAAGTAATGCACTATCCAACCAAGGTTCTTAGCAAGTATAAGACACAGATGACTTGACCATTTTCTATATCCCAACACCTATGTTTTGAGGTCTTCGATAAAATAGAAAACCCATACAAATTCAAACAAAAGATCTAGAAATCCTTTGGAAATGAATAAGAGACAATGTCTATGCACTTATTTATTTAAACATAAACCAAAAATACCACTATAAAAATCGGGCTTGGAGGAGAAAACCATAGTTTAACATTCATATCTAATTTTCATAGTATACAAAATTACTTGTAGGTTTTGTTCCATCAATTATTTAATATTCAAATATTTAAAGCATATTGCATACCTTATTGAGTTTGCTACTATAGCAGATGTAGAAGCTATGTTTTATCATGAGTTTTACAACTCACAACCAAGCTCCTTTATTCTCCTTTTACTTTGTGACCTTATTTCCAAGTCCTCTATGCATTTTCCAGCTCTTTTTTTTAATCAAGAAGTATTTTGGATATGATTGCCCAAGGAGAAACCATTTTCTAACCACCGCTCATTAATTTTCTCCTCCATTTCACCAAAACAAAAGCGCTCCTATATTCCTTTTCTTTTATTATTTTCTTTTATTTTAATGAAACCATACCCATAATAAAAGAAAACCTTTATTGCTATTAAGGTGAACATATATATATCAACCTTACTCTTTTAATAAAAGAAATGAACCTTACTCCTTTAAAAATAAACCCCCTTCCTTCTAAAAATAAAGTTCATAACAACTAAGTATTGCGCATAAACAAAACATCAACAATAACCTTTCATAATTTATTCATAACACACCCATAGAATATGAAGTCAATAATACCATGGTATTTTAATAGTTATATTTCTAATGTTATATTATAACATAAAGAAATATTTTTAAAGTAATTAAACAATACCATTTCTTCCTAATTAACATCACCAAGAATATTTTTCTTACAAAACATCCAAACATATATGCAATGAAGATAAATTTTGATCAAACACAAACAAAAATATGTAATACACCACCATTCCTTGTTGTCCATATCCTTAAGCAAAAGAGTTTATGATAACTTCTAGGTTATCAAATTTTTCTATGGATGACTTCAATCTATGGTGATTTCCTCCAAATGCACCAATATGAATGCAACTATATACAGATAGTTTTTTACCCAAGATCTATGTTTAATTAAATTGACCATCATTTCCCTTATTTTGGTCTCTTGTTCACGGTGGCCAACTTCCTCGTCCACATACAAGAGTACCTAATTCTAAAAATATGCATAAAATCAGTACTAACATATCATCATAAAATATAATCAAAACAATAAATGCATATAACCATCCAAATGCATCAAAATTTAAGCATTAAATAATCACATATCAAAACATAATCCATCTTGTAAATGAGTCCTGCCAAGGTCAATCATGACACAGTAAGTGGATATCATGGTTTGTTTACTTATTTTTCCATTATGGGATAAATTCGGTTTATGGTATAGGGATTACTTGACAATTCTATTACTAATTGGGCATAAATTATAATGTATTTTTTACAATAACATGAAAAATAAGAATTTTATTTTATTCCAATTTATGGTTGTACTCAGGTTCCCCATTCTTAATAAATCACAAATATCTTCTTTAGAGCATGAGAGTCTACAAAAATATTCAATTCTCATCTTAATTGAGTTGTTATAGATATAAACCCACATCATTTTACATAAAATGTCTGAATTCTTGATTTTTATTTTTCTTGTAATTTTTCAATTTTTTGTGTGATACAAATATTACAAAATTCAGGATCCTTCTTGACATTGTCCTATAGTAGCCTTCACAAGATCAAAAATTCACCTCTACTATCTATGCATTACATATTAGTAGAGTAATATTTCCAAAACATCACACTATCATAGCTCACTTTACTAGATCTGGATTGCTAGTTTTCTTCTTGAAGCACAAGTGCAACCACAAAAATTGTAATAAATAGTATATATGAAAGCACATTAATATTATAAAATAAGTTACCAATGAAAAACACTGAAGTAAATCTTAATCACTATTTGATTCAGGCTGTCAATATTTTATTGTCAAACTAAACTTACTACTTCCTCTAACCAAGGAAAAGAGAATTTAACTTCACGATCCTCAACTAAAACCCTCTATTGGCTAGCCTATCTGCACGTTTGTTTCCTTACCTTAATGTATGTGTAAACCTAATTTATTCAAACTCTATAGCAAGGTCTTGAATTTCCACAATTATCTCTTGTATATTCCATGGAGCATTTGCTTTCCTCAAAATTACATTTATTATTGAGTGAATCACCTTCCATCCATACTTTATTCCATTTCATTTTTTTGCATATTTTAACCCTTCCAAAGCCACCCAAGCTTCAACTTCATTAATTATCTTAAATCCACTATTGAAATCATAATGATATAAAATGTATCCTCTATTATTTCTAATTATTCCTCCTCCTCCTCCTACTGGTCCTAGACTTCCTTTAGATGCTCCATCAAAATTTAATTTTACCAACTCCACATCTGGTGGTTTCTACTTTATATTCTTTGCTTTCATTTTGTTTCTCCTATCCCCACATAATAATTCCATTTAATGACTTGACTCCATATTTCAAGGCTCTTTGCTTCCAGATTAGGGATTGTGTGAGTTGATAAGGTTGGTTTAGACTCCTCTATGGCTAAATAAATATTGCTTTTTATTACCTCTAAACTACTTTCATTGTGTTTAAATATTCTTCTATTCCTTTCTAGCCATATAGTCTGAAGTATTACATATATTGATATATCTCAAATTATCTATAAAATATCACTTTTAAAAGGGCTTTACTATTTTTCTAACCATTCCTTAATTCTGCCATTCATCACCATGCATTTACCAAACATATTAAGAATCCATTACCATAGTTTCCATACTATTGATCAGTGTCCTAAGATATGGTCTATACTCTCCTCCATTTTACAACGAAAAAATTTGGAGGAGCCATGAATATCCCTTTTCATAAGGTTATATGATATGCAAAGACATCACTAAAAATATATTCATTATTATAAGACTAGATTCACAAGGATTTTATATTCAATTCCATAAACATATGACCTAAAAAAGAACAAGTGTTTCCAAATGATATTATGGGTTTATAATTTGATTTCACACTAATGGCTTGTAATGCTAACCATGTCAATTTATCTACAACTTTTGTAGAGGTGGCCCATGTAGAAGATGTCTTAATTAGAGTAGGAAAATTACCACCTACATTGCCTATGGATTACATGGCTCATATTACCCAAAATCCCCAAATTCTAGGATCCACTCCTATTATTTATCCTATTCAAAATGCTCAGTCATCTACAAAAAATACTAAATCCCCATACATTGTGACATCCTAGGTTAGAATGTGACTTCAACTATTTCTTTGCAGCCTCAATTTCCCACTTTACGTGTTTCCCTGTAAGGATGAGCAACACTATTATCCAAATACTTGATGAATGTAAACTCACTATGAAATAAAAATGGATATAATAAAGACAATGGTGAATACAAATAAAATTATGGATATAATTAAGACAATGGTGAATAAAAATAACATGAAAAAAGGATGTGACAACCAAATAGTGGATGACTACTATAGAATAAGAAACAAATAAAATCCCATTAAGTCCCATGACAAAATAATGGACAAAATAACAATCAAATGTAGAATAACATGGTGAACATAAATTTAGATATTTACACTTTGTGGATTCCTATACAATGTTGGATATGAAACTATTGTAGACATAAAAAATTGACCAATCAAAATGATTCAATTCTTCCTTAGATCCCTAGTCAGCCACCCAAACTTGCCAAGTGCAAATTTGAGGTCTTTTTGCCTTCTCCATTTGTCTTGTTTCCTTAGCTTTACCAAATTCATGCTCAGTCTAATGAGTCATAAGTTTGGCTTGCTATATTCACACCCTATAATTACTAGGTATGAATTTGGCATTCTAGGAATTTTTCTCACTAAAATCCCTCCTCTCATCGACTTGTTTTGGGGTCGGCCCTTGCTTATAGTGAAATTTTATTTTCCCATCCATTTTTCCCTTCAAACCTCTTATAAATATATTATTGGATTACCTCTTTACCCCAATTAATTATTTGGAGGTTCTAATTCTTGACTCACTCATTTGCTCATTCTAACAAGTGCCTTTCTATTGCAAGTAGTTGTTTTGTTGTTTTGTGCTTTGGTGTTGGATGTCCTTGTGGATTGATTGGATGAGCCTTGGTTATTGGATATATCAACTTTATTGGAGTGCTTCATCCATATATTAATTTTCCTTGCTTCCTCCATCAACTCATTAGGTTCTACATTTACTTTAGTTGTTTTGTAAGTCTATATTTTACTATTTTGCACTCTATATTTTACTGTTTTAAGGATCGAAAGGGTATATAAACCAGATTCATGCCTTCCTCATACAGGGCATGAATTTGGCAAGCTAGATTCATGCTCCCTAATTATAGGGTATTAATTTGGTAAATTAGGGCTTGGGGGTAAGTTTTGCACCCCAAAATCTTGATTTCACACTTGCATTTTAGTGTTATGCTATATCCACCTTGTCTACATTATATTTCATTGTTATCTATATGTTTCACTTTGTTTGTGCATGTTCCAAATGTCAAAGATCATTTTGATTTTGAATGATCAACTAAAAGGACCAAGGGGGATTTACTGCTATGCCTCCAGGCTTAGTCGTATAGTAGCCTAAGCAGGCCCCCAAATGCTGATTAAATTTTCTTGGGTTTATGAAGTTATTTTGTAGGGTTTGAAACATTTGGATATTTTGGATGCACGATAAATCTTGGATCAACTGATGGATCAGATAAGTGACCTAATAGATATTTAGGCTATTTGATATATATATTTTTCATTTCTATCCAAAACCTAGATTATAAGTAAAGGAAAAACATTTGATTAAATTTATTGGTATTTGAAATAATAACAACATATAATGTGCATCTAGTATTTATATCTTATTTGTGCATTCCCTTGGACCCTTTCTAAAAGACTTTATTTTGCAATCCTAGGGTTAGACATCATTGAATTATAGAACCATACGAGGGTTAGTATTTGTATTCTTGCATCTTGTGCCTTGTATTGTTCTTTCATTCTCATAGCTTAGTTTAGAAATGTCAAACAATAGGTGTATGATTAATTGACACATCAAAAATTCCCACCTCAAACTTGGAACAAGTCCTAAAATTGTTCTTGGTGAACCCATCCATTTTGGAATCCCCGTGTGTATAGAATATAACACACCCTCACTGTTCACCTCAGATCCCAATAGATCCAACCTAGAATTGTATGTGGTAGGGCAGGAACACATTTGGTGAACTCGACATGAACACACATATTAGTGACCAAGATAGGAAGCCTCTTCCTTTGTGTCTTATTGAAAACTTTGAACAAGACCACTAATTCTATTTGTTTAGATAAAAAATATAAAAATATCTTAGGAGTCTTCTTGTGTGTCTTTCCTTAGTTATATCCTTTATCCTTTCACTTCTTCTAATGGCTCCATTCCTTAGAAGTCATCAAAGGCATCTAGAATATAATCAAATTCCTCAAGAAGATTATTAGGTTGATAGAGAGAATCATAATCTTGATGTAAAGAGAAAGAACAAGTTGAAATTAATACTAGCTATGATCTCTTTAAGGGGCCTAATGGTGACTTCAATTTTATATTAGTTGATCATTTAAGGGGTTTCATAAAAAATCACAGGGAGACTTTTTTTAGAGTTGTGGATGAGGAAGTCTAACTCAAAAGAGGTGAGGTACCTCCTCCTTCTACCATATATCCTAGGAATATTCATAACAAACCCTTGTTTGAATCTTCACATCATGTTAATATTGTTCATAAAATAACATATTCTACTACTATGACCACTAATGTTGGAATAATTCCACAAGTTCCTCCAACTAGTAGTGCATCCCAAGATTATGTTCAATTTTCTCCTCATTCAGTTAATATCATTCTTGTGTCCCACCAAATGTTAGTTATCCTCTCCATCAAGATACTACATATCATAACCCATACCATACCAGTGTCAATACCTCCAACATAATCCAAGTTCCCCTTCAATAGCCTGCATATACCCCACCTATAGGGAACCTAAGGGTATTGCACAACAACAATCCTAAAGTGCAAAGTTTAAAAAATGTGGTGAATCAATTAGTATTGAGAGTGGACATGATTCATCGATCTAGTTTTACCTACAACAATAGAAAAATGTGCAATTAGCCTTTAGACCCTATCATTACCTTTAAACCCTACCCTAAGTATTTTCCAATGCCGATTTTACCTATCTATAAGGGAACACAAAATCTAATTGAACATTTAAGGATGTCAGGACAACATGCCATGAAATTATATACAATGAAATGCTATTACTTAAGATGTTCCCAAAGAGCCTTGGTGTTATGGCATTAGAGTGGTATTATCAACTACCCAATAATTATTTAAGGAGTTTTGAAGAGATAGCTAAAATGTTTGTTTAACAATTTGGTGCTTCTATTGAAAATAATGTAACTACGAAAGATATCTATATGTTTTTTTTTTAATTTACATGGTGGAATCGATAGCCACCATGAATTTGAGCAGGTTGTCTATATTTTATGTCTGCCATAGTATTTTGCGATGTCTACCCTAGAAGTTACCACATAGATCTTCATGTATTCCATCCCTATAACCACCATGCCATAATAATTTAAAACCTTTTACACCATTGAAAGCACCAAGAAAGGGATAAGATTTTAGTTCGATGAGGCCCAATATTTGAACCTTAGACCTCCGCCCCCTTATGGGGTTTGGTCAAACCAATTAGTCTACACCTCGTACCTAAAGATATTTATATGTTGAAACAAGCTCAAGATGAATTTTTTCTAGAATTCTTGTCTTATTGGAGGAGTCTATTTGGATGCTTTAGTGAAGAACACAATCTTATACTGAGAGGGGAGGGTGAACAATATAAGACCACTTTTTACTTTTCTTTCCAAATCAATATTATGCAATGTATAGATAGTAATATAAACAACAATAATAAAAGCAATGCACAAATAACCACACATAATAAAGACACCATAATTTACGTGGTTCACCCAATGTGGGCTACTCCATGGAGAAAATTTTTCACTAAAATTTTCTCAATAAATATCTTGGGAATCCTTTCTCTATTACAATGTTTATGGACCTTTGTCCAAAGGAGACACAAATCCCCAAAATCAAGTTCATGGATCTCTATCCACAGGAGAACTCCTTATCTGCTATGGCAGGTGATCCTCTTGAAGACTACTGCCTCCACTACACTGGCTTGTGGATCTCTCTCCACTGAAGACTCTTGTACCCACTTAAAATACCTATCCTCACTTCCCTATCTAATGGATATCTATCCACTAGAGACTAATTTCCTCTCTGCTCTGTCACCTCCAAAGCTTTGTCTCAAATCTGCACTAAACATAGTCCTTCGGTCTAGCACAAATCTACTTGTTGAGTGGTATTTTCACCCAGTTGTAAAAGTACACTCTCCTTTAGGATTTGGGTTCCAAATCCCCTCTTGCAAAGAAGTTAAACAAACAACTTCTCCAAGGTCTCTGTTGTATTAGCATTTGCATATATGTATTAGTAATCTCAAATAAATATATTCAATTTAAATGCTTGGAACACCTTAGTGATTGCAAGTAACTGTAAACAAGGGGCAATGTTGATTTATTTCACCATGAAACTTTAGTGATTGTTCATTATTTTTTGGATTTTGATATTTTTTAGATGTTTATTTTAATGCCTTGAAAAGTTAAAACTTCTGGAAAAATATAAAATGCAAAAAATGAAAAATGAAATGCAGAAACTGAACATAAAATGCATTCAGTATGATGCTATCCTATTTTGACAAAACTGAAGATGTGAGGTCTCCGTGCATGCAACCTAACCTATTGGACCTGCAAACAAGCACAATCCGGATAAGCTAAGTGCTGGTTCCTAGGGTATGAAATAAAATTCAGATTTCAAATATTCGCCTAATGTAACCCAAAGAAATGGCATCAACATTATCTATAAATTTGAAATCTGAAAAGATGAAAGAATAAACATTAAATCCATAGCATGCAAAGAAAATCTCCTTCTTTCTTGCCCACAAGATGCAAATTTTTGAACACTTCTGCATTAAAAATGTGTCATTTTACAATAGCAAAATTTTTGGTTTTCCCGAACCAGTCCATGGAAGAAAAATGGCTTAAACAGGCCCAAAATAGCCTTATCACCTTCAAGTCTGCAACTCTGCTCGCCGTAATTTCCAACCCATGTCCATGAAGAAGGAAAACCAGTCTACGAAAGAAAAATAGCCCAACTAGGTCCAGAATGGCCTTATCGCCTTTAAGTCTGCAACGCTACTTGCAGCAGTTTTCCACCCCTTTTGGCCTCTTTGAATGACGTATTTAAACTCATGAAAACCTTGTTTCCTTCCCTGAAAATTCATTTCATTTGCTGATAGCTATTCGTTTCACCTTCCCTAACTGTTCATTTCACCTTCCCTGTGTGTGTGTGCTTTGCTTTCCATTTTGTGGCCCTTCGCTGCAATTTCTCCA
Source organism: Wollemia nobilis (assembly GCA_028583015.1). NCBI lineage: Eukaryota > Viridiplantae > Streptophyta > Pinopsida > Araucariales > Araucariaceae > Wollemia > Wollemia nobilis. Next base: position 2,115,184 of record JAQPPZ010015344.1, read on the forward strand.
CATGGGTTTGCGTCTGTTTCCCTTCGTGTGTAACGACCATCTTAAATGGTTTCCAATCATTAAATACTTCTTATGTAATGCTTTGTCTTATTTACTAGATTTTGTCCTTATATCCGCGTCACTATGTAGGTCCGTTACCTTGGGGAAAATGGAACATGTCGCGATATCGCAACACTTTTGCCTCCTTGCTCTCCTTTGTTGCTTTGAATCGCGAAAATGGAACATGTTGCGATATCGCGACAATTTTGGCCCCTTTCGTATTTTGTTGCTTTTAGCCATGAAAATGTAACATGTCGCGAACTCGTGACACTTTTGGCCCCTTCCGTCTTTTGTTGCTTTTCGTCGTGAAAATGCAACATGTCGCGATATTATGACACTTTTGGCCCCTTCCATATTTTTTTTCTTTTAGCCGTGAAAATGCAACATGTCACGATATCGCGACACTTTTGGCCCCTTCCGTCTTTTGTTGCTTTTAGCCACAAAAATGCAACATGTCATGATATCGCGACACTTTTTTCTCTCTCCTTTTTTGGCCGTGAAAATGCAACATGTCGCGATATTGCGACACTTTTTCTTTCTTCTCTCTCTTTGCTTTGAATCGCGAAAATGCAACATGTCGCAATATCGCGACACTTTTTGTCTTTGGTCGTGAAAACGCAACATGTCGCGATATCGTGACACTTTTCTTTCTTGTTCTTTCTTTCCTCATTTGGTCGCGAAAATGCAACATGTCACGATTTCACGATAGTTTTCATTCTTCTTCTTTATTTTCTCGTTTGGTCATGAAAATGCAACATGTCATGATATCACGACACTTTTCTTTCTTCTCTTTTCCTTTGCTTTGGGCCGCAAAAATGCAACATGTCACGATATCGCGACACCTTTTGTCTTTTGGCCATGACAGTGCAAAATGTCATGATATCGTGACACTTTTTCTCTTTTGGCTGCGATAGTGCAACATGTCGCGATATCGTGACACTTTTCCTTTTTTGGCCACGATGGTGCAACATGTCACGATATCACGACACTTTTTCCTATTGGGTCACGATGGTGCAACATGTCGCAATATCGGGACACTTTTTCTTTTTGGGCCGCGATGGTGCAACATGTCGCAATATCGCGAAACTTTTTCTTTTTGGGCTGCGATGGTGCAACATGTTGCGATATCGCGACACTTTTTATTTTTGGGCCGCGATGGTGCAACATGTTGTGATATCGTGACACTTTTTCTTTTTGGGCCACGATGGTGCAACATGTCATGATTTCGTGACACTTTCTTTTTGGGCCACGATGGTGCAACATGTCGCGATATCATGACACTTTTTCTCCTTGTGGTGTTTTGCTTTTTTTCTTTGAACTTTAGCCTATGGGCCACTTCGGTCTTCTTGTAACACATGCAAAAAAAGTGGGTCCCCAATTTTGGGGTATGTTGTGGATCAGCCACAACAAATGGTGACTCTACTGGGAAATTCTCCTAAGCATTTCAATGAGAACTCAACCTGAAAACACACAGACTCAAATACAAGCATTAGCAAATATCCCAAGAATGAAACTAGATGAGAAATACATGAAACACTAGAATTATTAAGCATTAGCTCGGTGTGTGCAATGTGCTTCATTCCCTATCGTTTGAAATTCATTCAGCTTTCCATTGTCAACTTCACTTATGATTCGTATGCAAGGCTATGAATTATTTGTGTAGGATTTGACGTATGACAACTATGTTAGAGATATAACAACCTGCTTTGCAAAGGCTCAGACCTTCTAACATCATGAACAAACATATTAAAACTGTCAAATCCTCTTAGGACCAAATATGTGCATACTGGATTAATTTACTAGATCCCAAAGTTGGTTATGTGTCACTACCATCTTGAACCCCTGTGCAGGTGTAAGTGAAATTAGAGCTTTGGGGAATAGGATTCCCAACCTAAGTGAGATGGGAATTTAATCCTATCCTTACTACTTTGATCCAAAATTCATTACCTCATCTTGAACAAAATGATTTAACTTGTTATGGATGAAACTGTCAAGCTAGCCTGTCCGTTTGAGCAGTCAGTGGTCTTGCTTTTAGACAAGACATGTTGCCACGCATGAGCATACTCCATTGCCAGCCAGGCGTCTATAGCCTTGGTGGATATTAACCCCATAATCCATTATTTGGCTCTACTTTGATTTCTTGGACCTTGGGGATGACTACCCATCCTTGTAAGGGACATGTAGTACGATCCTTCCAATCCAATATTAATAAAGAAATGAAAAATATTTTCTTTTGAATTTCAAGTTCTTGAGTGGGCAAAATAGAAGCTTTGGGGAATCATATTCTCAACCTAAGCGAGATGAGAATTAGACCCTATCCTTACTACTCCATGAAGGTCAAATCAGAGCTTTGGGGAGTTGGATCCTCAACCTAAGTTCAATGAGAATTTAACCCTATCCTTACTACTCTGATTTTAGGCTTTAAGCATTATGGGAGTGGTAAAAACCACTGTTTTAAGGATTATGTTGCATGATAGGACAAACACGAAATATTCCTTTCACCTCACCTTTTCTTCCAAGTATGGTCTTGACCATTTTACTCAAGATTATCTTTAATATGCGTAGAACGTGATTGGTTCAAGATAGTTCGGGCATCAGTTCCCAACCTTAGGATCCTTTTAATATATGTTATGTAATAACCCTAAGAGGATTCGACACCTTTTCAATGATTGCACATGAAATGAAGATGCAACTGAGATGGAATGTATATGCAATGTGGAATGTACATGAGATATGAATGCATTGCTCCTTTTAAAATGCGGATGAAGTATACCACCTACTTTGCCATAATTTATAAAACTAACAACTTCCTGCATCATAAGTTCTAAATGATATTCTTAAATGTGTTTGCAAAATTTGTGGAGCTTTCTACAATACAATTCTGATGTTTCATATTCTCCTAGTCTTAGTCAACATTCATAAGGACCTAAATTAACAAACCAAAAATGTCCAAAGGATCAACACACAAAATTTAAAACCAAAATGAGATCTAATCTAGAACCAAAACATGAAAACCAAAAATATATACAATACAATACAAGATGATGCAAAAATTTGGATTATCATTTTCTCGGATCCCAAACCTGATTAGAGCATTCCAAAAGACATAAAATATGATAAACATGCCGAATGTGGAAGGAATCAAACAAAAACAATATTAGACCAAACAATACAACCAACTTCAACTTTCCTCTCTCACCCCACCAATTAGATTTAGTTCCATTAGTATTCTCATAGGTGAGATTCAAATTACCATATTGATTAGACAATGGTTGATTTTCAATTCTTTCTTGTCTATTATTTAAGGTGCAAATTTCATAATCCCATTCATGATTTAGAACTAGGCTTTTTTTATTCAAAATGAAATTTTGTAAGCAAGAGCCTATTTCTAATAATTTCAAAGCTAATTCATTTTCCATGTTCTTAGGCCAATCAAAATTGTGCAACAATTTACAAGCATCTAGGATATTTACTAAATGGGGATCATTAAGAATTTTTATCCTAGATTCAAGAATTAATTTTTGATGAATTTGATTTAGCAATTTAAGTGCATCAAGATCCTTTTCATTCATTAAAGTAATGTTATCAAAGGTGTGGTTAGAAATTAATCCTTTTTCTTCATTCACCTTCAATGGCATTTCATCATAAATATCATTTGAATTATGCAAATCTTCACCAAAATCTTGGATGTTTGAACACAAATATTTAGATTTTACCCTTTTCACCTTTTCATTTACAAATATTTGGTGAGGATTTGCAATTCCCTCTTTTACCTCATGGTCTTCATATTATTCATTGAGTACTTTTTCATCAAACATACCAAAATTTGGAACCCAATGGAAAACATGCCCATCCTTTTCAATCCTCATATATTCTTGGTCGCAGTGTATGTCAAGTAACTCATCTTCATGATCAATCACTTTCGTTGCTTCCAATAGATCAACCACTTTGTCATTTAATTCCAATTCTTTGTTCACTATCCCTAGTATCTCTTCCAACACATCCTAAAATTGTACAGGAGTTGTACTATCTTCCTTTGAGTAGGCGATTATGTTGTCCTGTATATCAATTGGCACACAAGTTTCATTAGCAGTTTTGGAGTGAGTGTAGTCTTCCCACTTCTTCCATGAATCATAGTAGTCATCCACCAAGTTCAAATTGTGACGTTCAACTACTTCTTCATCTTTTGATTCATCAACATGTTTCTCATCCAATTCATCTTCACCTTCCATAGACGGTCTAGTTATTTCCAAAAGTGGGTTATTTCTTGAATTCAAATTGGTAAAGCTATCATAATCCAAATTTGTAACCCATGATTCAATTTTATCAAAATTTGGAAGGTGTGGATCCTCTTTGTCATCACTCTCTTGATGATATAGAGTTTCCACCACCAAAATGTTGTCCTCCCCTTGTTGATTTTGGGATGGACCCCTATTTGGCACTAGTTCCAGATCATCCACTTGAGCTTGGAGACAATGGGTATACATAGCAATTTCGGGACAATTCCTTTCATTATGTTCCTTTGTATTATGCAATCTACACCCCTTTTCCCATAAAAAATCAGAAATATTAAGAATGGAACTAGAGTGACTTGGTCTTGCAGAAGTATCTATCTGATTAGAAATAGCGGAAGGCACACCCCCATTGTTTGGCTTCGTATTCCATTGTCTCCCTCTATCGTTGAAATTTTGATTTGGGTGAGGGGCATGGGATTCATACTTCTATTTTTGAACCAAATCATTACTCAATTTGTGAACCATATTTTTGAGTTCTTCAACCTCTGAATAAATCTCTTTTGGTTGAGCTATATTATTGCTAATTCCCATGGGATTTGTGTAATTTGTGAGATCTTGACTTAACACTTGAGTTGGATTTTTAGAAACTTGATTTGCGTAGGGATTCACACTCTGAATCAGAATTGGACTGGGTGTGTAAGCGGATGTTGATGAATATGGCTGTTGATAAGGCAACACATTTATGCCTGATATTTATGGTGCCATGATCTGATTCATCATAGAAGCTTGACCATATGGATCATATTGTCCTACCATAGGCATCTAGGAAAACCCATAACCCTGTGGTGTCATTTGTTTCTCAATGGTCATAGCTTCATTATAGGCTAGAGCAAGCGTGGTAACTTGAGGATTTCACCTTGAAAACATTGTCGTCATAGGATCCAATGCCCTAAAGTATATTTGCAAAGCTACTGTGGGATCAATGGCAAAATGTTGAATTGCTCTATTATAGCACTTCTAAAATCTCTGATTAAAAGTTTAAATTGGCTCACCCTGGCCTCTTTTGCATGTAATGAACTGGTTATAGATTATTGTGGGATCTAATGGTGACCTGAATTGGTTGACAAAAGCATTATCCATTTGCGTCCATGACGTAATGGAACCAGTAGGTAAGAAAATGTACCATTCGTAGGCCACTGGGTCTAGGCTCATGGGGAAGAGTCTACAAGCTACATATTTATTTTGAATGTGCAATCTTATCAAAACATCCCTATAGGCCTGAATATGTTCTTCTGCGGTCCTTGGGCCATCCGGTTTGTATTTGGGCAAAAATATCTCTATATTCCTAGGGATCTCGTGAATATCCCCTACAATATTCAAAGGAATGTTATGGGCTCCGTACCAAGGAGCTGGTGGAGGTTGGGCCATTTGATTCAAAATCAATGATGATAACCCTACAAGAACTTGACAAAACTCTCAGTACCTCATAGAAAACCTGCGACACACAGAAAATCCTGCAATTAATGAAATTCAAAGAATAACCTCAAAATCAATTTGCTAGTCATGAAAGAAGGAACCATGACAAAGTAGTATTCTACAAATGTAAATTAGTTTTTGATTCACCATATCACATATGCGCAAGTGAACAACATACTCCTAGTTTTGTAGGCTTTCTGATTCACAAGATCACATTACGCTCAGGTGAAGAGCATAATACCGACAACAAATACATTTTAGACAAAATAATTCCTTACAAATAAGTATGAAATGACTAGAAAATATCAAACATGTAACGTATGAATAATCATGTTAGCATCAAACAAGAGGTGTATCCATTAAAATCGAATGAAAGTAATTGCATGGAGACAACCTCGTTAGTCAAGAATTATTATTATTATTATTATTTTTTTTAAATTAAATCAAAACACATTATTCCTGTATGAACAATCAAAAAGCATTAGAACAATGCATAGCAATTCATGTCCTCCTTTTAACACCACAATACTGTATTGTTAAAAGAGGGCTAAAGATAATAATCAATAGGGCATGAAATATTCAAAATTTAAATCCCTATAGCATTTAAATCACTTTGAAATAAAACAATTCAGGCCCTCCTTCTAGCGCCAATTTGTTGAGTGGTATTTTCACCCAGTTGTGAAAGTACACTTTCCTTTAGGATTTGGGTTCCAAATCCCCTCTTGCAAAGAAGTTAAACAAACAACTTCTCCAAGGTCTTCATTGTATTAGCATTTGCATATATGTATTAGTAATCTCAAATAAAGATATTCAATTTAAATGCTTGGAACACCTTAGTGATTGCAAGTAACTGTAAACAAGGGGTAATGTTGATTTATTTCACCATGAAACTTTAGTGATTGTTCATTGTTTTTTGGATTTTGATATTTTTTAGATGTTTATTTTAATGCCTTGAAAAGTTAAAACTTCTAGAAAAATATAAAATGCAGAAAATGAAAAATGAAATGCAGAAACTGAACATAAAATGCATTCAGTATGATGTTATCCTATTTTGACAAAACCAAAGATGTGAGGTCTCCGTGCATGCAACCTAACCTATTGGACCTACAAACAAGCACAATCCGGATAAGCTAAGTGCTGGTTCCTAGGGTATGAAATAAAATTCAGATTTCAAATATTCGCCTAATGTAACCCAAAGAAATGGCATCAACATTATCTATAAATTTGAAATCTAAAAATATGAAAGAATAAACATTAAATCCATAGCATGCAAAGAAAATCTCCTTCTTTCTTGCCCATAAGATGCAAATTTCTGAACACTTCTACATTAAAAATGTGTCATTTTACAATAGCAAAATTTTTGGTTTTCTTGAACCAGTCCATGGAAGAAAAAATGGCTTAAACAGGCCCAGAATAGCCTTATCGCCTTCAATTCTGCAACTCTGCTTGCCGCAATTTCCAACCCATGTCCATGAAGAAGAAAAACCAGTCTACGAAAGAAAAATAGCCCAACTAGGTCCAGAATGGCCTTATCGCCTTCAAGTCTGCAACGCTACTTGCAACAGTTTTCCACCCCTTTATGGCCTCTTTGAATGGCATATTTAAACTCATGAAAACCTTGTTTCCTTCCCTGATGGTTCGTTTAATTTGTCGATGGTTGTTCGTTTCACCTTCCCTGACTGTTCATTTCACCTTCCCTGTATGCGTGTGCTTTGCTTTCCATTTTGTGGCCCTTCACTGCAATTTCTCCACATGGGCTTGCGTCCGTTTCCCTCCGTGTGTAACGACCATCTTAAATGATTTCCAATCATTAAATATTTCTTATGTAACACTTTGTCTTATTTACTAGATTTTGTCCTTATATCCGCGTCACTATGCAGGTCCGTTACCTTGGCAAAAATGGAACATGTCGCGATATCGTGACACTTTTGCCTCCTTGCTCTCCTTTGTTGCTTTGAATCACAAAAATGGAACATGTCGCGATATCACGACACTTTTGGCCCCTTTCGTATTTTTTTGCTTTTAGCCACGAAAATGTAACATGTCGTGATATCGTGACACTTTTGGCCCCTTCCGTCTTTTGTTGCTTTTAGCCATGAAAATGCAACATGTCGCGATATCGCGACACTTTTGGCCCCTTCCATATTTTGTTTCTTTTAGCTACGAAAATGCAACATGTCACGATATCGTGACATTTTTTTCTCTCTCCTTTTTTGGCCACAAAAATGCAACATGTCGCGATATCGCAACACTTTTTCTTTCTTCTCTATCTCTTTGCTTTGAATCGCAAAAATGCAACATGTCACGATATCACGACACTTTTTGTCTTTGGCTGCAAAAACGCAACATGTCATGATATTGTGACACTTTTCTTTCTTGTTCTTTCTTTCCTCGTTTGGTCACAAAAATGCAACATGTCACGATATCGTGACACTTTTCTTTCTTCTTCTTTCTTTTCTTGTTTGGTCGCGAAAATGCAACATGTCGCGATATCACGACACTTTTCTTTCTTCTATTTTACTTTGCTTTGGGCCGTGAAAATGCAACATGTCACGATATTGTGACACCTTTTGTCTTTTGGCCGCGACAGTGCAACATGTCGTGATATCGCGACACTTTTTCTCTTTCAGTCGTGACAGTGCAACATGTCGTGATATCGTGACACTTTTCCTTTTTTGACCAAGATGGTGCAACATGTCATGATATCGTGACACTTTTTCTTATTGGGCCGTGATGGTGCAACATGTCACGATATCGTGACACTTTTTCTTTTTGGGCCGTGATGGTGCAACATGTCGCGATATCGCGACACTTTTTCTTTTTGGGCCGCGATGGTGCAACATGTCGTGATATCGCGACACTTTTTCTTTTTGGGCCGTGATGGTGCAACATGTCGTGATGTCGCGACACTTTTTCTTTTTGGGCCGCGATGGTGCAACATGTTGTGATATCGTAACACTTTTTCTTTTTGGGCCGCGATGGTGCAACATGTCACGATATCGCAACACTTTTTATTTTTGGGCTGCAATGGTGTAACATGTTGCGATATCGTGAAACTTTTTCTCCTTGTGGTGTTTTGCTTTTTTTCTTTGAACTTTAGCCTATGGGCCACTTCAGTCTTCTTGGAACACATGCAAAAAAGGTGGGTCCCCAATTTTGGGGTACGTTGTGGATCAGCCACAAAACTACTCAATCTCTATCTCTAGTCTAGCACAAATCTATCCTCAAATCTACACCAAAATCTGTCCTCAAATATTGCTCAACAAGTACACACAGAACTTGCTTAAATATGCTTAACAAGTCCACATAGAACTTGCTCAAATATGCTCAACAAGTCCACATAGAACTTGTCCAATCTGCTCAACAAGTCCACATAGAACTTGTCCAATCTGCTCAACAAGTCCACACAAAACTTGTCCAATATGCTCAACAAGTCCACACAAAACTTGTCTAATATGCTCAACAAGTCCATACAGAACTTGTCCAATCTTCTCAAAAAGTACACATAGAACTTTTCCAATCTGATCAATAAGTCCATACAAATCTTGTCTGATCTACTCAACAAGTCCACATAGAACTTGTCCAATCTGCTCAACAAGTCCACATAGAACTTGTTCAAATCTGCTCAACAAGTCCAAATAGAACTTATCCAATCTGCTCAACAAACCCACACAACTTGTTCAAATATTCTCAAAAAGTCCACATAGAACTTGTCCAATCTCATAGAAACATAAAGAGAATTGTTAGAGACTCAATATGTTCTATAATAATCACAATGCTCAATTACTTTCTCAAACCAAATTAGAATATAGAATAGTTTGTTTTATGTAACTTGAACAATCACTTCACACATCCACTTGACTAGGCTCAACCAACTCTACTCAACCAATCACTCAATGAAACAACCCTTTATCACAAACCCTAATCCAAGCATGTATACATCAACTCAAAATGTTTTCAACAATGCTCAACAACAAATCACATAACAATGATACTCATGATCTTTGCAAACCCTAGTTCAAGTTATTTACTCAACAACTCACTTCAACAACAATGCTTATGAAAAAAATCTCACATAACAATGATACTCAAACCCTAGTTCAAGTTATTTACATAACTAATAGCTTCAACAACAATTCTTATAAAACAACTCTCACATAACAATGATACTCAAACCCTAGTTTAAGTTCTTCACTCAACCAATAGATTCAACAATAATGCTTATAAAACAATCCTTTATTATAGAAAACCTTGAAGCATTATCTCAACACTCTCAATAGGAAATCCTAATCAAGTCCTTTTCACTCTAAACTTATTTTCTAGAAAACCAATCAATCAACTCAACTATGGAAGAATGTGCTCATACATTTTTCTTGATGATGAAGGGATCTCATAAATTTGCCACAACAACAAACATTATTTTTCCAAGGTCAAGAAGTTATAAGATGATAAACTCCCTCAAAAATTAAAATGTAAATATCAAAATATATACACCTTATCACTCCATCTTTAAGGAAATATATACACCACATGAGCTAGGCACCCGCTTGGGGATAATAGGGCACCACGTGCTCCAAGAACTCCCCAACTTGATTAGCAAAAAATGTGCATCTTTCCTTTGGTGCTCTCCAACACCAATGCAACTACCAAAACATTTTTGCTGCCTTTCGAATGTAGGTCTCTTGGCACCCAACACTCTAACGTTGTCCTCTTTGCCACTAGGCCATGCTACCTAGTTGGTGCTTGGTCAATTCACATTGTTCCTCTTAAACGTTGTTCATTGGCGCTAAACACATTAACCACTTCGCATATTCTGTACGAGTCAACACAATTGTACGCATACATTAATCGAGCAAAAGGATAAGTTTTAATGCATTTTAGGCATTGGTATTTATAATGGTTTCCCTCCTTTATGCAAAACATCGATGCTCAAATTTCCTCCAATGTATTATATGTCGATGCTTGTTTATCCATTTGACCTTATTAATTTATAAAATATTTAAATTCATTTGAATTTAAATTTTATAAATTACTTCTTTAAAACCCTTTGTTTTATTTAGACCACCTTTCATTTTGCAACTTGGTATAAATAATATTTATTTATAAAATTTAAATTCATTTTAAATTTTAATATTTTATCAAATAAATATTAAACCTTCCTTTAGATTTGCAATAAAATTTCTTGGGTTTTTATGAAAAACCTTTTAACTTATGCTTCCACATAATATTAAAAATATTATGGAGCCCTTTTGCCTTTAACCTTGCCTTTAACCTCTGCATTGTTCCTCTTGACCTTTGACATTATTAGAAGCTTCTTCCTGGATATTAATGACAACTTTGTTTCTTGACAAATTCCTTGACATCAATGACAACTCATGACAACTTGACTTAATGACTCAAAATGTTCAAAAATCTCCCCTTTTTTCATTGATGGCAACCCAAATTATTTTTACTGAAAACTTGGCTTTTCCTTTGTTCTACTCCTTTGGCTCAATGCTCTCTCAAATACCAAATCTCTCCCCCTTTGACATAAATGGCAAAGGGTCACCTTTGGGGCTCGGGGCTAAGAATGAGCCTCTTAGCTTAGCCCCTCCCCCACCTTCTCTTGAGGTGGTTAATTCTAGGGTGGGAGTATTTCTACTCCCAAAAAATATTGTTCTTTACCTTTATCCTCTTTTCTTCTTATCTGATCCTAATTCCTCTAACTATTTCTTTCCATGTCCATGTCCCTATCCATGTCTTCATTCATGTCCATGTTCCTATTCCTATTCTTGTTTCTATTCCTATTCCTACTTGGTTTAGTAATGTCTGCTCTACACCACTTTGTTGTGTGACCATCATTATTGCACTTATAACACTTAATGTTATTATTCCTTGGAGGTGCAAATGTCTTAGGATTTCTCCTAGTGAAGCCATATCCTCTTCTATCATGAACCTTGCAATTCATTGCCTTGTGACCAAACTGATTACATGAGTAGCAATACCCATGGAAAATTTGTATGTTCCCATATTCCTGTATTTCTTGTGTCCTACACTATGAAGCCTTGTGCCCAAACCTGTGACATGAAAAACATCTTCCATTGAAGTTTCCTTGTCTTAACATCATTGGTATCTTAGTCTCTCTTGACCTATTCTGATTGTTGTTCCATCCGTATCTTCTTTGTACATTGTTCCTATTCTTGTTAAACTCTCTATTATCCAACTCATCCTCATGTCTCACTCTCTTTTACACTATCTTCTTCTTAAATATCTTCATCTAAATTTTCTTCTCCTCCAAAACTTGAGGTTGACTCTCCTTCCCATTTATTTTGAACCTTTTCAAATCCAAGACTCTCTTGCTTGATGTAGGCTTTTGTACTTTGATGAACTTATCCAAGTTATTTGAGTTGTTTTTGAACCCTTTTAGCTTGACCTTGGAGTCTTCTAAATCTTCTATTAGTAGTGCCACTTCTTGTGTTAACTTTTCACATTATAAGATCTTTGCTTCTAACTTATCCTTGAACATTTTTGCCTTAGCATTTGATTTTTCTAAATCTTCTATAAGCAATCTTCTCCCTTCATCACATTCTTGAAACTAAATTTCAATTTTAGAGTGTTGCTTCCTTACCTTCTTTATCGTGTCAAGGGCATAAATAAGTTATCCCTTAAGATCATATCCATCCTTTTCTGAATATTCCTCTATTTTTTTACCTTTATCAACATCTTTATTTTCTATTGGCTTATATTCTATAGGATCACCCAATTCTTCTTCTAATTCCATTAGAAGGTTTTCATCTGGTCCTTCAAGTGCATCCTCATATTCATCATCACTAAAACTATAGCCATCCCTTGTACAAGTATATTCAAGATGTCCAAAGTTACCACATCTAAAACACTTGAGAATTCCTAGAATCCTTTTCTTAACTTGTTATTTTTATTCAATCATAAATAGGACTTCATATTTATCATTATTTGAAAAACTAGTATCACTATAACTTTAGTACTTACTTGCCTTATCCACATAGTAGCTCCTCTTTTGTATTTAAAAGAACTTATTTCCTTGTATGATTTGTCCATCCTTGCTTTTCTTCTAGTTCCTGTATCTTTCTGATTCCCTATTCCTATGATCCTATTTTTTTTCAACATTGTTATTTTTAGCTTCTTGACAATCTATTGTAAAATTTCCATACTTTCCACAATTGAAATACTTAACATATTTTAGATCTCTGGATCTTCTAGAATCCTTATCTCTTCTACCATAATTATATTCTTCATCATTGGATGACTCATTGCTTGATTTTGACTTCTTACCCTTTGTCTTCTTCATTGCTTTGAATGTTGATTCCTTCTAGGGAATAGTATATTTTGTTCTTATCTCATTTGTTGTAAGAATACCAAGCAAAATATTTTTTGTCAAAGTATCACCATCCATATAAGAAAAATTTTCACTGAATCTTTTTGGAAGAGTTCTTAAGACTTTATCACAAACATTTGATTCATCAATCTTCATTCCAAGTCCTTGCATAGCATTAACAACCTCATCAATTTGAAGTAGATAAGTACTAATATTTTCCTCGTCCTTCATTCTCAATTCTTCAAATTGTCCTTTGAGATTTCACATCTTTGCTTTCTTGACACATTTATCTCCTTCATATATAGTTTGCAATTTATCCCACATTTATTTTGCATTTTGACAATGCATAACTTTTATAGACTCTTCATTTTCAAACTCCAATATATATATATATATATATATATATATTTATATATAAAATAATTAATAAAAAAAAACACAAGGCTTCTTCAATATATATAATCACTTCCATCAAATACTGGTGCTGAATTATCTAAGGACACATTCTTAGAATCCATTGTGTTCTTGTTATATTTTCCTTCAAGTTGTTAAACTCTTCTGAAGGAACCCGCTCTAATACCAATTTAAGAACACAAGCTTATACTGAGAGGGGGGTGAACAATATAAGACCACTTTTTACTTTTATTTCCAAATCAATATTATGCAATGTATAGATAGCAATATCAACATCAGTAATAAAAGAAATGCACAAATCACCACATACAATAGAGACACCACAATTTATGTGGTTCACCCAATGTGGGCTACTCCACGGAGAAAATATTTCACTAAAATTTTCTCAATCAATCTCTTGGGAATCCTTTCCCTATTACAATGTTTATGGACCTCTATCCAAAGGAGACACCAATCCCCTAAATCAAGTTCATGGATCTCTATCCATAGGAGAACTCCTTCTCCTCTACTATGGCTGGTGATCCTCTTGAAGACTACTGCCTCCACTGCACTGGCTTGTGGATCTCTCTCCACTGAAGACTCTTATCCCCACTCAAAAGACCTATCCTCACTACCCTGGCTAATGGATCTCTATCCACTAGAGACTAATTTCCTCTCTGCTCTGTCACCTCCAAAGATCTGTCTCAAATCTGCACTAAACATAGTCCTTCGATCTAGCACAAATATGCTCAATATCTATCTCTGGTCTGGCACAAATCTATCCTCAAATATACACCAAAATCTATCCTCAAATCTTGCTCAACAAGTCCACACATAACTTGCTTAAATCTACTCAACAAGTCCACACAGAACTTGCTCAAATCTGCTCAACAAGTCCACATAGAACTTGTCCAATCTGCTCAACAAGTCCACACAGAACTTGCTCAAATCTGCTCAATAATTCCACACAAAACTTATCAAATATTCTCAACAAGTCCACATAGAACTTGTCCAATCTACTCAACAAGTCCACACAAAACTTGCTCAAATTTGCTCAACAAGTCCACATAGAACTTATCCAATCTACTCAACAATTCCACATAGAACTTGTCCAATCTACTCAACAAGTCCACACAAAACTTGTTCAAATTTACTCAACAAGTCCACATAGAACTTGTCCAATCTACTCAACAAGTCCACATAGAACTTGCTCAAATCTGCTCAACAAGTCCACACAGAACTTGTCCAATATCATAGAAACATAAAGAGAATTGTTAGAGACTCAATATGTTCTATACTAATCACAATGCTCAATTACTTTCTCAACTCAAATCAGAATATAGAATAGTTTGTTTTATGGAACTTGAACAATCACTTCACACATCCACTTGACTAGGCTCAACCAACTCTACTCAACCAATCACTCAACGAAACAACCCTTTCTCACAAACCCTAGTCCAAGCATGTAAACATCAACTCAAAATATTTCCAATAATGCTCAACAACAAATCTCACATAACAATGATACTCATGATCTTTGCAAACCCTAGTTCAAGTTCTTCACTCAATAACTCACTTCAACAACAATTCTTATAAAAAAACTCTCACATAACAATGATACTCAAACCCTAGTTCAAGTTCTTTACACAACCAATAGCTTCAACAATAATTCTTATAAAACAACTCTCACATAACAATGATACTCAAACCCTAGTTCAAGTTCTTCACTCAACCAATAGCTTCAACAACAATGCTTATAAAACAATCCTTTATTCCAAAAAACCTTGAAGCATTATCTCAACACTCTCAATAGGAAATCCTAATCAAGTCCTTTTCACTCCAAACTTATTTTCCAGAAAACCAATCAATCAACTCAACTATGGAATAATGTGCTCATACCTTTTTCTTGATGATGAAGGGATCTCATAAATCTGCCACAACAACAAACACTCTTTTGCCAAGCTCAAGAAGTTATAAGATGATAAACTCCCTCAAAAATTACAATGTAAATATCAAAACATATGCACCTTATCACTCCATATTTAAGGAAACATTCTTCAACCTTTACAAAAATTAATTCACCAAATACACCTTATAATCTCCCAATGATAATAATAATCAATGACAAGAATAATGTTAATGCAATATTCTTTCTAAAAAATAACTCTATGCAAGAAATCCCTTTTATCCTTTAAATCCTCAACAAATCAATGTGACAAACACTTTATTCAAAATAAAGCTAACTCCTTATTCCTCCAATATACCAAAAATAATAATCAATATAAAAACTTTAAGCAACCCTTTTATCTCCCTAAGACCTCATGTCAAACCTTAGGCATATAAAATATTACACACAAAAATTAATACCTTTTCCTTGGAAGGGATTCAAACTCATGACACTTCCTCAACTAGCGCCCTAGCCATGGCTCCAACCACCACGCGAGCTAGGTGCTTGCTTGGGGAGAAGAGGGCACCACGTGCTCCAAAAACTCCTTGCCTTTCTTAGCATAAAATGTGCGCCTTTCCTTTGGCACTCTCCAACACCAATGCAACCACCAAAACATTACCGCCACATTTTGAACGTAGGTCTCCTGGTGCCCAACACTCTAACGCTGTCCTCTTTGCCACTAGGCCACGTTGCCTAGTTGGTGCTTGGTCAATTCATGTTGTTCCTCTTAAACATTATTCGTTGGTGCTAAACACATTAACCACTTCACATATTTCGCATGAGTCAACACAATTGCACGCATACATTAATCGAGAAAAAGGATAAGTTTTAATGCCTTTTAGGCATTGGTATTTATAATGGTTTCCCTCCTTTATGCAAAACGTCGATGCTCAAATTTCCTCCAATGTATTAGACGTCGACGCTTGTTTATCCCTTTGACCTTATTAATTTATAAAATATTTAAATTCATTTGAATTTAAATTTTATAAATTACTTCTTTAAAACCCTTGGTTTTATTTAGGCCACCTTTCATTTTGCAACTTGGTATAAATAATATTTATTTATAAAATTTAAATTCATTTTGAATTTAAATATTTTATCAAATAAATATTAAACCTTCCTTTAGCTTTGCAATAAACTTTCTTGGGTTTTTATGAAAAACCTTTTAACTTATGCTTCCACATAATATTAAAAATATTATGGAGCCCTTTTGCCTTTAACCTTGCCTTTAACCTCTGCATTGTTCCTCTTGACCTTTGACATTATTAGAAGCTTCTTCCTAGATATTAATGACAACTTTATTTCTTGAAAAATTCCTTGGCACCAATGACAACTCATGACAACTCGACTTAATGACTCAAAGTGTCCAACATTGAGCTACACCTTACCTCCTCGAGACATTCATGAGATATTTATTAAAAATTACAAGAACAAAACTCTTATGAATTGGAAACTACAACTATCACATATTTTGAACAAGTTATAGATCTGACATGAAGGGTAGAGAGGTCCTTATTAGAAGAGGTCAACTTAAGATAAAAGGTTATAGGACCATTAAAAATTAGTATAAGAACAAGCATGTAGTTGTTGATGGGGTAACAGATAATAGGCTTGTTAATAGTGTTGTTAACACCCTACAAATATGGTGCTTCACCAGCCTCAAAAATACCCACCAAGAATTTCATAAGACTCAACACACCTATGAATGTGGTCCTACAACTTTTGGAAGCTAATATGATGGATTTTCCTCCCATAAGGCAACTTGATACCACAACTTATTAGTATAAACCTGGAAAACATTGTGAGTATCATAGAGTGGAGGGATACTGGATAAACTCTTGTAAGAGGTTGGAACATGTGGTTCAAGACCTAATTGATGAAGTATGACTTGTTATAGAAGGTTCTTGACCCAAACCTCCAACAAATAATCAATCTCCAACTAATCAAGATGTGGGAACTTCAAAGATCCCCTCCCTAAGCATGGGAAACATGAAACTAATCAAGTATTATATTATAATGTACCATCTCCCTATGATAATTTGGTTGGAATGATAGCCATAAATACAAGGTAATAAGCATGAAATCAACCAACTCAACATTCTTAGTAGGAGATAAGTTCTTCATCCAACCCACCTTAGTTTTGAAGAATACCCAAAAAAGGAGCATGAGAATAGAAAAACCATCTTTAGTGTTGAAGACACAACCTAAAGTCTCCTTTGAAATTAAAAAATAATTAACTAATACCCCAGTCAAGATCTCTCTCTTAGATATTTTGTAACCTTTTATTCATAGGGAAGCTTTTTTTAAACTTCTTAGACAACAATCTCTTCCTCAAAAAATTCTATGGCTAATATTGTAAGTTCTCTTGGGATACATAATATAACATTATCATATGATAATATGCCTTCCTTAGACTTATGAGGGGGATTATTCCCTTTACATCATTGCATTTATTGCGGAAACTTTTATCAAGCAAATTTTTATTGATAATAGTTTTTCCCTTTATTTATGCACTTATCAATTCTTCCAAAAGTTTGGATTAAAAGAGGAAGACTTAACTAAGTCTGACATCATCATCAAAACTTTCAAAAATGAGTTCCAAGAGGCTTGTGGTGTTTTATGTGGTGTATTGTACTGCATCTTTCAATATTCTTATTAGACATCCTTGGATTCATGTGATGAGGGCGGTCCATTCCAATTTCCATCAATGTTTGAAGTTCGAATTAAAAAATCATCTGGTCACCATTCTAGGTGATCCTCACCCATTCAAATATTATTTGATGGTTGAGCAAGCTCAATCTGATCTCAATTTATATCCTCCAGTTTCCTCATCTCACATAACCAAGCAACCTAAAAATATAAATGTGAGTGAGAAACCTTTAATCAATGTTTCATCATAGGATCAAGTTAATATGTTTCTTCAAGAGCCTCTTCTAGATCTTTCCAAGCTACCACCTTCACCAAGGACTATAGGTTTACCTCATAAAAAGGGTGAAGTTGTACACATTGGCACATGTACCTTTATATTCACAAGTATGTCCCTCAAAGAAAAAATCTGTGGTAGCAACCCTTATCCTATCAAGTGTTATTTTTCCTATTGTTACCTATCCAATGATTAGCCACTTCCAAAGAAAATCGTATCTAGTATGGGATATATAGATAAAGTTTTGGGGCCATGCCAGAAAGGTATTCAAGAGCCTTTAGAAGTGGAGATTTAGCTTAGAATATGTGGTGTAGGCAACATTCCTAATAAAAACTAACCATAACCCTTTAACAATGATGACCATCTTATTACTTATGCTGAAAATTTAGATCATCAAAGCTTAGATTAGAGTGATGAGGATGAAGGATCCTCTTATCCCTCAGATATTTTGTTTTGCAATATGGTAACCATTGGGCATCCTGAGTCTAGTGTGATCCCAAAGAAGTATGCTAAAAAGAGTACCCCTTGTGACATAGTGCATAAGGATATCTCCTAAAATAGCTTCTTATTTGATGGGTTTATTCATTGTGTTGCATAAGATGAGTCCTCTTTTTCTCGAGAAGACCTTATCCCTCTATATTATAAATATCTTGCAAAGTTGTGAATCACTCCCCCTTTCATCAAAAAGAATGGTATAGTCACAGTTTCCACTAAATTTTGTGCAACATCTCCCAGCGAAGATACTTTGGATGATCTCCTTCGTGATGAGAATCATGAAGATATCCTCCATCATAGTACTTTATTTTATGGATTAGATCCTTGTGCTACCATAATATTTGTTAAAATAGGTGATACACTTAGAACTTATGCCGAATTTAAAAACCAATGGATGTAATTCATTTCCAAAAATAATAATATTGTGCATGGTGTTACATTTTCATCTAGTTTACATTTGGTTTGCTTGTTCATACTACATGACTGTCTATCATATTTTTCATGATTTACTTGACATTCCATTCCCTACATTTTTGCTTGTCATAATTGCATTGCTACTTGTTCATATTTGCATGGCTTCTTGATCATATAGATTCTTAGGAATTTCACAACAATGGCAAGTGATGAAACCTATTTAGGTCGTAGCTCACATGCATTGCACTCTCACTAGGGCTCTGATGCCTAAAAAATCCCCAACCTAGGGCTCATTGTGCATTTCCATAATTGCATCCGTTCATATCATTTTCTTCTTATATTCCTTGATCTTGAAAGTTTTTCATTGCTTATATCTCTCCAAGTCAAGGGATATGGTTCTTGTTTTGTTACATTGGCTTTGTCCATACACCTTTTTGCACACACCACACCCGTCTCGAGTAATACTCACTTTGGAACATCATTCACACATAGTACAATCCATATGGGATCAGTTTCATGGTCACGAGTAAGGAGAAGCCTTCATTTGACCATTCGTGAGCATACATCCTAGTGGGTATATATCTTTATCTTTTTCCATATTAGAAAGCACTATACCCATAGTGGATACATATCCACCTTGTCCATATTTACAAGATTTCAACCCTCATAGGATAGCTTCATGACCACACATGAGGGGCAACCTCCATCTCGATTATTTACAAGAATACATCCTCATAGGGTTTTGTTCTTTTCTTTATTTTTTTTTACCTTTCAGATATTTATTTTCATTTTCCCATGCATTTCATTTAAATTTGCATTTTAGATGCATTCAATTTAGTTAGATTCATACCATTCCATCTCATTCATTTAGGATTCATTCATTGCATCCATTATGCTTGTGTTCACCATACATAAAAAAAATAAAAAAAAATAAAAGCAATCACACAAGCACACACATTTTAATTGCACCACAACACATTAATAAATTATAGCTAGTATTATTCAATAACACTAAGTGCATGCTCAATGGTCAGTTTACCATAATAGAGATTTTGACACACTCGACCATATCCAGAGGTGCATACCATAATCTAAAATTGACATGTCATCCCAATCCCAACCCTAGCCATGTGAGCCTGCCCCCTCTGCTCTATCTTTTGGAGGTGGTGGAGGCATCATATTCATAGATCATGAACTAGTTAATGCTTGTGATTGTGACTAACTCTTTGATCATCAAGATGATGGTTTTAAAACCCTCTAATCAGTTGGTATGGTATGGTAATAGACCATATGGTAATTGGATCACTCTTTGTACTGTTTCCTCATATGATAACTTCATCCTCTATAGCTCCATCAGTAGTAGATGGCCTCCCTCACTCTATTGGATACGTACCATGATAGCCATCCTCTCTATCCATATTTTTTGATCTATCTCCCCTCTAAGGCACTCTATCTCAACCTATGTTGTGTCCCTCTCTACTCAAGCTCTGTACTATACACTACAAATGGAATCCATATCTGCTTGCATCATTGTTACTATGGCTTGTATCCCCTCTACCTACCCTAGACCTACTACCTTAGGTATTGCTTGAGCCATGATGGGAGGAACCCCTGTGGCTTCCCTCCTCTTGAATTAGAGATCACTATGGTCGCTCTCATGGATATCACTATCTCCATATGAACCTATGCTTATGATGGTCTGGATGAAATTGTGTCTCTCTACTACCTCTCGATGGCACATCGAGTGGCCTCTAAAAGTTCTAATTACACTTGCTAACTCATCATCTAACATATATGCATTGGTACTAGTGGAAATATCCTCAGGGGCATAATGCTCCTATACTATCTCTTGTACTTGAAGGCCACCTTGACATCGTCCACCCCTAGATCCACATATAGTGGGTCATCTAGGGCCTCCTTTGCCCACATAGCTACATTAAG
This sequence comes from Wollemia nobilis, assembly GCA_028583015.1. NCBI lineage: Eukaryota > Viridiplantae > Streptophyta > Pinopsida > Araucariales > Araucariaceae > Wollemia > Wollemia nobilis. The sequence goes on from JAQPPZ010015344.1 coordinate 2,136,381, forward strand.
AGTGCCTTGGCATCCTAATTCATCCCTCCTCACCCATCTGAACCAATAGTCTCCTAGATCTAGAATCTCCTATAGAATGCCAAACTGGCATTGTACTTGATCAAACCTAAATAGCTCTTGGTCACTCTTCTCAATGATGAGCCACAAAATTCTCCTCACTTGATTTAGCTCCTTTGTGTCCTCATTCTAGCCTAGGTATAGATGCCACAATCACCATATGATCTAGTTCCCTTGTAGCTCATCTATCACAAATCTTCTTAGTGGCAAAACACTAGCGTATGACCTATACCCACACTCATAGTGTTAGCTCCACTTGTATGTTTTTGGTCGCTCCACATTGGGTAATGGTATTGGTAGTGCATTCAGTATTCGAACCACTATGTGCTCCAGCACCACACCTAGAGCAATATTGTACAAATCAGCCCTGTTTATTGCTTATACATGACACCGTGTAGCATCCTGTATAAATAGGCCAACACATACAGTACCCATATGAATCTCACTCTTTAATCTTGCATGTCTACCACTACTCCTGCTAGTACCCATGGTAGGTATCACCTATTGGTATGGCACACCAAAATTCCCACCACCACTTCGTATAGTACAAATGTTAGTGCCCTAACCCCATATTGATGTGACATCTCATCGATGTGGAATCCACTATGTTGGATCACATATTTTGAGTTTCCCAACATCATCTTCGATGCCACCATCAATATTCGTATCATGTAAATAGTCCTTCCCCTGATGAGGATCCTCAAGATGCACCATACATACTATAGTGTGATCATCATCTCCTTGATTGATAGCCATAATATGCATAATTTTAGATACCATCGCTCTACTAGAGCTATTAGTAGGGCTCGATCCATCTCAAAATGGGATATATCTACCAAGTGCAGTAGTCCCATGTTCCCTAGTGTCCCTCTCTCCTCCACTATGAGCTACTCCAGGGCATTATCTAGTGTGCCTGGCCATCACTCTCTGCTCTCAAGTACATATAGATATATAGTAAAATAATTTTATCATCAATCCATCATATAACACATCAAAATCATAAAAAAATTTAAATTTTAAAATAAAGGTCTTTTTGTGCAAAATTCACCAAATTCGTGCCCTAGAGTGATTGGGCATGAATTTAGAAAAGTCTCCCAACCAAATTCATGCCCTATCCATATAGGGTGAGAATTTGGCTTGGAAAGATTGTCACCACCCAAAATATCCTATCCCATTTGTGAGATTACTTTTTTTTTAGAATTATTATTTACTCATATGCTTGTTAAGGATTTGGTCCAGTCCTATCTAATAAGAGTCTTTCATGTTGTTCAAATAAAGAACTTAGTGGCCCTTAACCAATTTGTTAGACATTTCTTCATGTTGATCCAACTTATCCCCACCAATCCATCATAGGGTACACTCATCCCTACAACTTACATATGTCTATCTATACAAGTGTACTAGGTGTAGTGCAAAATTAAACTATCAATCTCATTCTTCCAATGAGCTAGCTTTTATCTTTTAGTATGTCGAAATAGGTGTGCAAATAATTTCATCATACATAAGTCTATCTATGTAAGTGCACTAAGTGCATTTAGATCATACTATCCATCTCATATCCATGATGAGCTAGCCTCTCCATCATTAGGTCTCACTCAAACCCTAACCCATGAAAAAATAGAGTAGATAAGTTTTTTTACATCATGCATGGATTTATTCAAGCATAGCATGCATTTATTAGTTCTTCCCCAATTACTTAAAAAGTTGTGCCCTTAAAGTTATTTTATAAGGAAAATCTAGGTTCCATCCTAACCCAAAAACTAAACCCATCTCAAAAGGATACATGAAAGAATACACCATTTTTTTAATATACGAGTGCTATCCTTCCACGATTATGCTCATTGTAGTAGTTAAATAAATCGTCATGATCCTTTAAGACACATTAAGGAAATACTCTAACACAATGCTTAGAAATAATAATTTAATAATATAAAATATAAATCCAATAAGGTCCATATATCTTATCAATAAACAATATACCTCATTCGTACAACTAAAGCATCCATTTTTAGCTAATATAAATATAATCTCTTTCCATATATAAAATTTACTAAAATCCTTTACAACAATGCAAATGGAACATGAAATATAGTTTAATGAATCAAAACCCTTTGACCATCATTGACATTCTTAGCATATAATTCCACTACTAGTTATTTTTTCAAAGAATCCTCTTCTTTCAAGAGAATTTTGGCAACGATATTTATTACAAAGAGCACATCCAATTATCTTGTACTCAAATGGAAATACAATGTGTTGTAAATGTGAATAGGGTCATCACAAAGGAGGCTTAGAAAAATCTAGTTTCTAGCCTCCAGTGTGAAAACTCCCTCACTTTGTCGGCAATTTATTTTTGTCGGCAAGGTTTAGTCGACATTTTTTTTTTTCCCTATTCTCCCTCCTATTTTTTATTCTCCTAACTCCCTCCTACATTCCCTCTCCTATTTCCACGTTTCCCTAACTTCCTTATCCTTCCATCTCATCTCCGTCCCCTTATTTCTCCACACCTTCCTCCCCTTATCCCTCCATTTCCCTTCTATATCTTCACCCACCTTCCTTATCCCTCCGACCAATTCGTACCCACCATCTCCTCCCTTCTCTATATAATATTTGATACGAATATTTTGTAATGTTGGACGGCGCCTCATTTAAATAATTTTTTTTTAATATTTTTTGCATTGATTTTTGTCGCTTGCTATGTTTTATCTTGACCTGCGCCCGATTCAAACACTGGTATCAGAGCCAGACTCCGGCGTCCGGTGGGCATAGTTATCAAGGTGAAGTGAGGTCCGAGCGGGCATGATTATCGAGGTGGGCATGCATTTTGAAGCAGGTCACAACAGGGCTCGGATCTCGAGGCGAATCATGAGTAGGCTCGAGAATGAATCCCAAGGCAGTTCAAGCATGGATCTCGAGGCAAATCGTGCACAGGCGAGGCGACACGTGGCAGTGGCACGACTCCCGAGGTGACAGGTGGCAACGACGAAGCTGACGTGGCGACGTCCGATTGGCTGACGAGGCGGTCCGATTGGCAGCGCGTGATTGGTCCAAAATTTTGGCACGTGTCGTGCTAACATGTCAGTTGGCGATTGGAGAATTTGGCGGCAAAATCAGTCGCTTGCGATTTCCCGAAGGCAATCGGAAGACCTTCTGCGTCTTCCGGGTTATATACGCCACCTGCGCGTTTGCGCAGTGTATGTGGGACAAAACCCACATTTATTTTTTATTTTTAAAAACGCGATCCGTTTAAATATTTAACGGCCCGCGTTCCCTTTTCCTCTCGTCCGAACACCTAGCGGAGGCGGCTAGGGGCGTTTACTTGCAAGGGCGAGGTCTGTGGTTCGAATCTCGCCAGTGCCACGCGAGAAAAAAAAAAAAAAATTGTTTTCGAAATCGCGCCGTCCGAGGAAATAATAGGGACGAGCTCCCTTTGGTTGCCAGCGCCACCGCGTGGTGTAGCGGTTGGAGAGCTCGCCTGTATCCGCGAGGTCGCGGGGTCAAGTCGCAGCGAAGGTAAAAAAAGTTTTATTGAAAATTTTAATAAGGTTTTAAATTTTTTTATTAAAAGTTTTTAAAATGATTTAATAAATTTAATTTATATTTTATTTACAATTATCTTTTTTAATAAATTAATTTAAAAAGATAATTTAAAAAATATAAAAATTTATTAAATTGTTTTTTAAAAAACTTTATAAAATTTTTAAAGCCTTATTTGAAGAGATTTTTTGAAAAAAGAGATTTAATCTGCCCATGCAAATGTTAGATGATCCGATCTGAAGGGTGCTATCATGCACTTTTCTCTCTCTTGAAGAGAGAAACACCAGAATCCTTTGATGCAAGGGTTCATCGATCAGGGCTTCATACTATGTTTTGTCAGTTGGAGAATCAGGTGATTGCTCACCTGAGAAAGCCGGATTCAGGATACGAGGCAGATTCAGAAGACAATATCTTCGAAAAGAGAATTGAAGAATCCGAGACCGTGCAATTTGTTTCGGACGTACAATCTGGTGCCAGTTACACACCAGGTGTACCAACAGCTGAATTGAGTGAGGGCTATACACCACGCTCTCCTGAGCCTGAACCTGAACCAGCGAAAGCAGAAGAAGAGGAAGAAGAGGAAGAGGAAGAAGAAGAAGACAAAGAAGAAGCAGCAGAAGCAGATCCAGTGGAAGTGAAACCTGAGATCATCATCATTAGCAGCAGTTTCGAAGCAGAACATGAATGTACTAAGAAGGCGAGATTTGATTTGAATAATTAAATCTTTCTGTACTGCTTTGTATTTCTAGTTTGCCTCAATAAAAGTTTGTTTTTTAGCAATGGCTGCAAACACTAGTCTACCAATCCCTGAATTTAATGGTAGTGACTATGAATACTGGTCTATAAAAATGAAGACTTTGTTGATAGGAAAAGGTCTTTGGGATGTAGTTGAAGAAGGTTATACAGAACCAACTACTGCTGAATGGGCAACATTTTCTAATGCTGATAAAAAGACAAGAAAAGAAGCACAAAAGAATAATGCTTTTGCCTTATATCACATTCATGCTGCCTTAGATAAAACTATCTTCCCTAGGGTTGCATCTTATGTAATTGCACAAGATGCATGGAATGCCTTAAAAGAAAGCTATAGAGGCAGTGACCAAGTGAAGCAGGTAAAACTGCAAACCTTGAAACGAGATTTTGAGAATCTCAAGATGCAAGAGAATGAAAGAGTCGGTGATTACTGCGTGCGAGTGAAAGCAGTAGTCGACAAAATGGTCACACTAGGGGAAGATATTAAGCCAGAGATGATGGTGAAGAAAGTGTTGAGAACACTTCTTCCAAAATGGAATTTTGTTGCAATAATTATTGAAGAATCAAAAGACTTAACCACATTGTCTTTTGATGCATTAACTGGTTCACTTCTCTCACATGAAGAGAGGTTGCAGGAAACTCCTACCACCAGCTATGGAGGAGATGACAAAGCTTTTGCCACACATGATGGAAGAGGTAGAGGCCGTGGCAGAGGTCAACAAAGAGGTAGAGGTAGGAATAATCAAAGAGGGGGAACTCCTAACAGAGGAGGATCATCCAACAGAGGTGGAAACCAGAATAGAGGAGGACAATAGCAATATAGAGGGAAAAAATCTGGCAAAGGAAAAGGAGGAGGCAAATCCAAGCAAGTTTGCTACAATTGTGGCAAACCTGGCCATTATGCTCGAGATTGTTGGTCAAAGACTTCGCAAGGAAGCAGCAGCAACTAGAGCAGTCAGTTTGGAAATTTTGGAGAAGAGGAAGAGTCCTCAAATATCTTTCTTTCTTATGGTCAGACAGAGCAAAATTTGAATGATACATGGATTTTGGACACAGGGTGTTCAAATCACATGAGTGGCAAAGAAGAACTCTTTGCTAAGTTAGACTCCTCATACAAATCCAGCATTCGGTTGGGAGATGACAAGTCATTGGCAGTTGAAGGCATTGGAGCCATGGAGGTTCCAACGAAAGAAGGCATCAAGCACGTAAGTGATATCTATTACACTCCTCATCTTCAACACAATCTCTTAAGTGTTGGTCAAATGCTTGAAAAGAATTATAAGTTGATTTTTGATGAGGGTAAATGCACCATTTTTGACAAAAACAATAGTAATAGAATCATTACACAAGTGCCAATGTCGAAAAATAGATTATTCCCTTTGAAGTTTGGCCAGCTAGGAGGAAATAAGTTAGCAAATGTTGCAATTACCAATCCAAGTGTCCTATGGCACTTGAGATATGGTCACTTGAATTCAGCAAGTTTGAAGATGCTAACTTCACAAGCAATGGTGACTGGACTTCCCAAAGTTCAAGACAGTAAGGAAGTCTGTGAAGGGTGTGCCTTGGGCAAGCATGCCAGATCGAAATTTCCTCATGGACAAGCATGGAGGGCCAGCTACCCTCTTCAGTTAGTGCATTCAGACATCTATGGTCCGATGCAGACCAAGAGTCTAGGTAATCACTCTTACTTCCTACTTTTCATTGATGATTGCACAAGAATGTGTTGGATATACTTTTTGAAGCATAAGGATGAAGCATTTGCATGCTTTGTTGATTTTAAAGCAAAAGTTGAAAGTGAGAGTGGATATTCTATAAAATGTCTTAGATCAGATAGAGGAGGAGAATACTCCTCTAATCAGGTTTTGAATTTTTGTAAACATCATGGCATCAATAGGCAGTTCACAACTGCCTACACTCCACAACAGAATGGTGTAGTAGAAAGGAATAATCGCACCATTGTGGAGATGGCGAGATCAATGCTTCAGACAAAGAATTTGAGTAATGCATATTGGGGAGATGCAACAAGGACTAGTGTTCACATCTTGAACATAAGTCCTACTTCAAGTTTGAAAGGAAAGACACCTTACCAAGCCTGGTATGGTAAGAAACCAAATGTGAAGTATTTTAGAGTATTTGGTTCATTGGCATATGCTCACATTCCTGATGAGCTGAGAAAGAAGTTAGATCCAAAGAGTCAGGCTTGCATTTTTGTAGGATACTGTGAAAACACAAAAGGGTATAGACTCTACAATCCTACAACTCGAAAGATAGTGGTTTCAAGGGATGTGATTTTTGATGAAGGGGGAGAGTGGGGTAAGCCCCAAATATTCAGTGATGTTGAATCCACTTATGTAGTTGCTCAGCAGGTGCAACCGTAGCTCCCACAAAAAGGAAAGCAGTCTCTGCCCACACATCCACCAAGTCCATCTTCTGATTCAACTGCTTCACCAAGTCCTTCTCCACAGCGATCAGTAAGTTCCTCACCAATGGATATTGATGTTCCATCCAAAGGTAAGAGAACTTTACAAGTATCATCCATCCTCTCAGATGTTGGATAAGAATTTTTCAAGAAGATATACTAGGAGTCAAGCTAGTGAAATGGAATCTGTTTTACATAGATTAGAAAGTATGCACTTGTATGGTGATGATGAATCCCAACAAGAACCCAGAGGAGATCAAGTTAACTATGCTTTGTTAACTAGTGCACAACTTGAACCTTCTAGTTATGAGAAGGCATGTACTCAGAAGATTTGGCAAGATGCCATGAAAGAGGAGATAACCTCTATAAAAAATGACACTTGGGAGCTCGTGAAGCTTTCGAAAGGAAAGAAATGTGTTGGCTGTAAATGGATCTTCAAGACCAAGTTTAATGCTGATGGAAGCATTGAGAAGCACAAGGCAAGATTAGTGGCAAAGGGTTTTACTCAGAAGTATGGCATAGATTATGAAGAGACTTTTGCTCCTGTAGCCAGACAGGAGACAATCAGAACAGTTCTTGCCTTAGCTGCACATAAAGGATGGAAAGTCCAACACATGGATGTGAAGAGTGCATTTCTCAATGGTTACTTGATAGAAGAAGTGTATGTTGAGCAACCACAGGGATTTGAAGTGCAAGGTAAGGAACACCTTGTTTACAGATTGAAGAAGGCACTCTATGGTCTCAAACAGGCACCAAGAGCTTGGTACTCACGCATTGATGGGTACTTCAAAGAATATGGGTTCACAAGGAGCAAAAATGAACCCACACTCTACTACCTAAAGCAAGGTAATGACATCCTCATAGTTTGTTTGTATGTGGATGATCTCATTTTTATGGGTAGTAATGAAAAAATGAATAGGGAGTTCAAACACTCCATGATGACGTAGTTTGAGATGAAGGATCTTGGATTAATGCACTACTATCTTGGAATGGAGGTTCATCAATCAGATACAGGGATCTTCATCTGTCAACATAAGTATGCTCAGGACATGATCAAGAAGTTTGCTATGGAGCATTGCAAACCGAGTTGCAACTCCGAGTTGGACATGGGATCCAATTAAGCAAAGATGATGGAGCACCGAAAGTTGATGTGACCACTTTCGAAGCATGGTTGGAAGTTTGATGTTTCTCGCCAACACCGGACCGGATATTCGAGTATCGTTGTATCTCTTGTTTCTAGATTTATGGCTAACCCATCCGAGCTGCATTTGCGAGCAGCTAAAAGAATTTTGAGATATGTGAAAGGTACATTGGATTTTGGAATCCAGTACAATAAATGTAACACTATCAAGCTTGTAGGCTTCAGTGATAGTGATTGGGGTAGCAATATTGATGACAGGAAGTCAACATCAGGAAACTATTTTAGTCTTGGATCAGGACTAATAACTTGGAGTTCCAAAAAGCAGACAGTAGTAGCGCTATCTTCAATAGAAGCAGAGTATATAGCGGTTACTTATGCAAGTACTCAAGCCTTGTGGCTAAGGAAAGTACTAGAAGAGATTGGAGAACAACAAAGTGGTCCAACCAGAATCTACTGCGACAACATCAGTGCCATTCAGTTGGCATATAATCCTATCCACCATAGCAGAACCAAGCATTTTGATATGAAGTATCACTTCATCAGAGATATGGTGGAACATGAAATTGTTGAGCTTCAATACTGTCACACTTTGGAGAACGTCGCTGACATCTTCACCAAGGCGATGACTAAAGCTCAATTTGTAAAGCTGAGAGACTGTGTAGTCAGTCCTCTCAACTTTAAGGGGGAGAATGTTGTAAATGTGAATAGGGTCATCACAAAGAAGGCTTAGAAAATTCTAGTTTCTAGCCTCCAGTGTGAAAACACCCTCACTTTGTCGGCAATTTATTTTTGTCGGCAAGGTTTAGTCGACATCTTTTTTATCCCTATTCTCCCTCCTATTTTATTCTCCTAACTCCCTCCTACATTCCCTCTCCTATTTCCTCCACGTTTCCCTAACTTCCTTATCCTTCCATCTCATCTCCGTCCCCTTATTTCTCCACACCTTCCTCCCCTTATCCCTCCATTTCCCTTCTATCTCTTCAACCACCTTCCTTATCCCTCCGACCTATTCGTACCCACCATCTCCTCCCTTCTCTATATATTATTTGATACGAACATTTTGTAATGTTGGACGGCGCCTCATTTAAATAATTTTTTTTTAATATTTTCTGCGTTGATTTTTGTCGCTTGCTGTGTTTTATCTTGACCTACGCCCGATTCAAACACAATGCTTACAAAGTCCATTCCAAAAATGAACTAAGAGAATGATAGCTAGAAACTCTCTCATTGTACTATACTCATGTATTTCTTCAACCCCTCCTTCAAGTTCTTCTTTAAACCACCGAAAAGGAGATGTTTTAAGGGATCAAAAATAGCTTCCTAGAATGAGAGTGCATTCCCTAATGCATGTATTATTTTCATTGCAAACATATTTCCATAAAATAAGCTCTTTAATATTCTTAAACAAAATTGTAATTAAAGTATGCTCATTCCTTTTAAAAGAGGAATTAACCTAGCCCAAAAGAAACTTTGTATATTATTTTGCAATAAGTGGACTCCACGTCTCAAAAATTTAAGAAAAATAAATAAGCATCCTTTGTTTGCTTAAAAATATAAGGGACCCTATAATCCCTTTACCAAAAATCATATTCCACATCTACTTTTAACAAATCAAATACACATTGACGTATCACCAAAAAATAAGCATTTCATAGTCAACAATCCAAATATAAGTTAATCTTGATTATTTTTCTTTGAACCTCCATTAAGTCTTTCCTTCCTTATGAGTATAAAAAATCCTGCTCAATAATTCATAGGTGCTACATGGTAAGATATGAACACATAGTAATTTTTCATATTAATGAGTGCTTCATTAGAATTTTTGAACATACAATAGTAATATACACATGTTTCAATAAAGGTCTTCTTTAAACAATGAAGGTTCATTGTTTTCACTCAGTACTAACAACACATTCTGGCACACATTGTGCTATTCAAATATCAAGAATTTTAAATGGGAACCGAGAAATTCATCACACCTTTTCAACCTAGGGAGATTTAATAGGGTGGTTCAAAATATTTTATACAGTCCTACTACAGGTTAGAGGATGTATAAAAGGCTATCACTTTGCTCAAGCATTAACACCAACCCCCTTTCTCATGTTTCATAGTGTACAAGCAATATTTTTGAGAACCAGACATATAGCTAGGTATAGTGTGTCTATAAATTTGATAAGAATATTAACACCAGACCATATGATGCCCACAAACTTAGTTCAATAGACTTCAAAACTACTCACCATATCCATCCAAACATACAACCAAAAATAAATAAAGCTAATAACACTTGTGGTAGAAAGAAAATATTCTAAAAATATTTTTAGCATAATTTAAACTCAGACAAATTTCTAGATACAAATATAGATAAAAGAGTCATAACTTAAGTAACTTAAACACTCTACTCTATTTATTTTTCATAAAAAGTTCACTCAATTATGCTCGAGAAGTTCCAAACTTGTAGGATAATTCTCATGTAGCCCACTTTCAAATGAGAGATTCATCAATCTAAAATTCTCAAGAAGTAAATAAAATGTTGAGCAAAGTGCAACAACAGGATTGTCATTGTTGTCAACACAATCAGCTAGATCATTTGATTCAGTGCAGCAACAGGAAGTTCGGATGCAGCAAACAGGAAGTTCAGAGATCTCTCGGGAATATGTACAAGTGTTTTTCCAAAAAGACCTAAGTGGCCCACATGCAAAAATTCAAAGAAAAAGACAAGGAAAGTGTCGCGATATCGCGACATATTCAGAAAATAGGAAAACTGTCACGATTTCGCGACATATTGGAGGAGAGAGAAAGTGCAAAGAAAAATGTCACGATTTCGTGACATACTGGAGGAGAGAGAAACAACAGAGAAAACTATCATGATTTCGCGACATGTTTGAAGTAGAGGCGCAAGCAGGTAAAACTGTCACGATTTCACGACATGTTGAAAGAGAAGAAGGCAAGTTGAAAAACTTGGATTTCACGAATGTTGAGAGAAGAAGGCAAGTTGAAAAACTGTCATGATTTCGTGACATGTTCGAAGCAGAGGCGCAAGCAGGTAAAACTGTCACGATTTCGCGACATGTTGGAAGAGAAGAAGGCAAGTTGAAAAACTATCACGATTTCATGACATGTTGGAAAAGAAGAAGGCAAGTTGAAAAACTGTCATGATTTCGTGACATGTTCGAAGCAGAGGCGCAAGCAGGTTAAACTGTCGCGATTTCGTGACATGTTGAAAGAAAAAGTGCAAGGGAGGAAAACTGTCATGATTTCACGACATGTTCGATGAGAAGGCACTTGCAAGAAAACTGTCATGATTTCGTGACAAGTTCGGGGAGAAGGAGCTCGCAAAGAAAAGTGTCACGATTTTGCGACAATTTGCAAGAAGGACTGTACGGACGAAAAAGTGTCACGATTTCGCGACAGGTTCGAAGAGAAAGCGCCAAGGAGAAAAAGTGTCACGATTTCATGACATGTCGGGTTTTCGCGACCCGAAAAGGAGATAGAGTGTTCGGAGGCAGAAATGTCATGATTTTGCAACATGTTCCGTTTTCATGGGTGAAAGGCAAAGAAAGCGTACGGATGTAGAAAGTGTCATGATTTTGCGATAGGATCAGAAAGCAAGTCTTCAATGGCAGAAGCGTCATGATTTCACGACAAAAGCAAAATTGATGTTGACGAAGGCAGAAGTGTCACGATATCGCGACAAAAGCAAAGTTGAAATCGACAAAGGCAGAAGTGTCACGATATCGTGACAAAATCCAAAAGGAAGCGTACGGAGATAAAAAGTGTCACGATATCATGACATGTGTTTTCGTGGCAACAACAAATAGAAGAGTTGTAGGGGCAGTTGAGGCCGACGAAGACCGATGCAAGCCGACAAAAATTAGGGTTTGCAGTCAACTAAGTTTAGGGTTTGCAGCCGACTAAGATCAGGGTTCTTCAGCCGACTAAGATTAGATTTTTCATCATGAAAAGTTTGTTATAAAAGGAGGGTTGTTTGAAGAATTTGTGTAGTGTCGAAGAGTGCGAATTACTATCACCTGAGCGTAGAGAGCAAGTCGTGTCGAATCGTTCAAAGTGTGGATTTTCGCTAAGGAAGCAGAGTGCGCAACAAGGAGAAGACAACTGTGAGGTGCAACAGAGTGTGCGAAGTGCTTGCACAGAAAAGTAGAGCATGCAGAGAAAACAAAGGTGACCAGTCAGGGTATAGCAAAAGCAAAGGTATCTTATTATCAATATTCTAGTTCCAAATTTGAAGTCCAAGTTGGTGCTTGGCATCAAGGGTTGGTGCTCCTTTCTGTTGGTGCAGATAAATCAGGGGTTGGTGCTCCTTCCAGTTGGTGCTGGTAAATTACTTGTAAAGTTGGTGCTTTGCAAAGGCTAGATTTGGATGGTAGTCCAAGAAGTCATTTTTGAGGAGTAGCCACATTGGTGAACCTCGTTAAATCTTGTGTTGTGTGTTGTTCTCTTACTGTTCTTACTGTATCTGTTCTTAAGTTTTAATTGTTGCTATTTTAAGAGCTGGTAATTCATAGTTAAAGAGCTACATTGATTCACCCCCCCTCTCAGTGCCATTGTAAGTCTAACAATTGGTATCAGAGCTAAGTCCCTGTACAAGCCTAACCAGCTAGGGTGATCTTGGAAGTAACACAATGGCAGGTGGTGAAGGTTTCTCATCAAACAAAGCACCACTATTTGATGGATCTAACTATGCATTTTGGAGAGTTAGGATGCAGACATATCTCTATGCATTGGGATACGACATCTAGAATTTAGTAGTTAGTGGATATACAACTCCCACCACTCCTCCAAAAGAAGCGGACAAAAAGAAACTATTTGAGAATAATTCGAAAGCAAAGAATGCCATCTTGTGCGGATTAGCAGACAGTGAACTAGTAAAGGTCATGAACTGTAAATCGACAAAAGAAATATGGGACAAACTGAAGAGTGTTCATGAAGGAGATGATAAGATCAAAGAAGCCAAGTTACAGACACATCGAGCTCAGTTCAAAGCATTGAAGATGAATGACGATGAGAACATTGAGGCATTCATGTTGAGAGTTAATGGAATCATCAATGCGATCAGAGGACTCGACGAGGATATCGATGACTCTGCTATCATGAAAAAGGTTTTAAGATCTCTTCCTCAACGGTTTGATTCCAAAGTCTCAGCAATAGAAGAAGCTAAAAATCTAAATTTTTTCAGTATAGATGAAATGTATGGTTCTTTAACTACATATGAAATGAGGATAGGAAGATCTAATCCCACTGATAGAGAAGTAGCTTTCAAAGCCCTTAAGAATAAAAACACAAAACAAGAGTCCGAGGAAGAAGAGACATCAGATGAAATGGAAGCAAATTTTGTGAGAAAACTGAAAAAGGGGAAAGGAAAATACAGAGGGAAGCTTCCATTCAAATGCTTCAACTATGGAGGCATTGGGCATTTTGTGACTAAATGTCCACTGAAAGAGAAGAACAAAAATGATGAAGGATCCCATCAAGAAAGAAGTGACTGGAAGATGAAAACAAATTTCAGAAAAGGCAACTTCAAAAAGAAAAGTTTCATATCCAAGAATGTTAGTTCATCAGAAAACAGCTCCGATGAAGAATCTGAAGAAGAAAGAGATGAAGCTCTTTTTATGGCATTTGAAGAAATTAAACCAGAAAAAGAAGGAGTGACCTCTAAAGTTTGTGGTGAAAATCTCGAGGCTGAAGTAGATTTGGAAGGTGAGTTGATATCTGCACTTGAAGAGTGGGAGATAGAAAAGAAAAAGAATAAGAAACTATCAAGAAAGCTTGAGGATACAAATGGAATCATAACTAGCTTAAAAGTACAGATAGAAGAATCTAAGAAAATCTCTAAAGATCTTGAAGTGCTATTAACAATGAAAATAGATCATTGCAGCAAGTTAGAAGAAGATATTGTTGGTTTAAGAATGCAACTAGAAGAGATGAATAAGAAAATCAGGTGTTATCACAAACGTGAAGAAAGTTCTATGAAGTTGGATAAGATCTTAAATGACCAAAGACCTGCAAGCATCAAATTTGGTCTAGGCTTCATCTAAGGAGAATCATCAAGTGGATCAAAGGCCAAGTCCATAAAGAACGAAGCTAAGAAACAGGTTGATCAAGGAAAAACGTCTCATGAAAGAGAAAGCATTCATACCAGGCACGATGGGAGAATTGACAATGATGGATTCACCAAAGTCACACATCAAAGAAGAAGAAGACCTATGGCTCCTACGGCAACATGGCAAAGACCATCACCCAGGTTCAATTATCCTTTCTCTGGTTTTTGTTTTAAATGCAATGGCTATGGGCATAAAATCGTAGACTACAAATATAATGTAAAACCAAGGAACTTCACCAGTAGAAATGTCTTTTCTCCTCTGATGAATTATACAGTGGAATGTTATAACTATCATAAGTTTGGGCACTTTGCAAGAAACTGTAGAAACACATTTACTTCAAATCAGTTTCAGGGAAGAAAATTTCAACCATACAGGATGAGTCAAAATAGAAAGCTTTCTGAAAACCATGCTCAAACTACTGATAAGGGAAAGGCAAAACAAAAGCCCAAAACTACTAACAAAACAGTATGGAAAGGAAAAGAACAACTGAAGGAAGAAAAGGAATCCTTAATTGTTCAAACTGCTTTCAAAGCACAGAATAAATATGTACCATGGATACTAGATAGTGGATCCTCCAATCATATGACAGGTGACAAACAAAAATTTGACAAGCTACAAAAATATGAAGGAGGTTCAATAAAATTTGGAAATAATGATGGAGCCAAGATAGTCGGCAAAGGCTCAGTCAAAATTAGTGATGGAAGGATTAAATCAGAAGAAGTCTTATTTGTGGATGGGTTGAAACATAATTTATCGAGTGTAAGTTAGATTTGTGATAAAGGTCATGAAGTAGTCTTTATGAAGCAGGGTTATGAAGTCAGAAAAACAAACAGTGGAAAATTGGACGTCTGGCAACCTGTACACTCTCTCAAAAACATCAAAAGGTACTTGTTTCATTGGACATGAAGAAGAAAACTTGTTGTGGCACAAGAGGCTTGGACACATCAGTTTCGATAATCTAGTAAAAATCAGCTCAAAATAGGCCAGTGAGAGATATTCCAACCATTAGAAAACCTTCAAATAGCATTTGTGCTTCATGTCAAAAGGGAAAGCAAACCAGAGTCTCATTCAAAACAAAAGAGTACCACACTAGCAAACCTTTGGAACTTATACATACAGATTTATGTGGACCCATGAGAACACAAAGCATAAATGGTGACAAATACTTTATGTTGTGTATTGATGATTATTCTAGAATGACATGGATATTTTTCTTAAAGAATAAAACAGAAGCTTTTGAAATGTTCAGATCCTTCAAACATCTAGTTGAGAATGAAACAGGAAAAAGAATCAAATGTTTAAGATCAGATAGAGGAGGAGAATTCATTTCAGATGAGTTTACAACATACTGTGAAAAACATGGTATCAAGAGACAATATTCAGCAGCTAGAACACCCCAACAGAATGGTGTGGTAGAAAGAAAGAACATAACAGTACAGGAAATGGCATGCACTATGTTGGCTGAGAACAAAATAGTAGACAGATTTTGGAAAGAAGTAGTCCACACTGCAGTGTACATCCAAAACAGGTACATGCTGAGAACACATGAAAGCAAAACTCCTTATGAATTGTGGTTCGGTAGAAAGGCAACAACAAAACACCTCAAAGTTTTTGGCTGTAAGTGTTACATCAGAAAAACTGAAGATAATCTTGGGAAGTTTGAAAATAGAGCAGATGAAGGTGTCTTCATTGGCTATTCGTCAAAAAGCAAAGCTTACAAATGCTACAACAAGAGACTCAAGAAAATTGTGGACAGTGTCGATGTTAAATTTGATGAAGGTAGGGAACAAATAGTTAACTTTGAAGAAAACTACCCAATTTATGAAGAAGTCATTGAAGGTGATGAGGAAAATGAAACAGAAAAGACACCAACACTTGACTCAGATAACTTAATTGATGACTCAGAGGTGGAAGAAAATAAGAAATTCAAAACAAGCAGCTGATAAAAAAATCATCCTAGAAATCAAATAATTGGAGATCCCACAGCTGGTGTTCAGACAAGAAGGAAAGTAGTAAGTAACTACTCTCTTTTATCCAAGCATTGAGCCCAAAAATATAGCTGAGGCAAGCAAAGATGATAGTTGGATGAAGGCAATAAATGAAGAATTAGATCAGATTGAAAAGAACAAAACTTGGGAATTAGTACCTAGACCTACAAATAAGAATGTAATCGACACCAAATGGATATTTCGAAACAAATTGAATGAGAACGGACAGGTAGTTAGGAATAAAGCAAGACTGGTTTGTAAAGGTTATGCACAAGTTGAAGGCATTGATTTTGAGGAGACTTTTGCACCAGTGGCCAGACTAGAAGCAATCAGAATGTTTCTGGCCTTAGCAGTCTACAAGAATTTTAGAGTTTATCAGATGGATGTAAAATCAACTTTTTTAAATGGGAAACTTGAAGAAGAGGTATATATTGAACAACCAGATGGTTTCCAAATTGGTGAAGATCCCAATCTTGTCTGCAAATTAAAGAAAGCTTTATATGGCTTAAAACAGGCACCCCGAGCATGGTATGCAAGGCTAGACAACTATCTCTCTCAACAGGGGTTTAAGAAAGGTATGGTGGACAATGAATCGTATGTCAAAACAGAAGGTGGGCATCTCATTGTTCTTGTTGTATATGTAGATGATATCATATTTGGCAAGCAGCAAAGATGAATCATGTAAAGACTTAGCAAATAAGATGCAGAAAGAATTTGAAATGTCTATGATTGGTGAACTGTCTTACTTTCTTGGGTTACAAGTTAATCAAAATGAGAAAGGCATATTTATTTCCCAAGTCAAATATGTGAAAGAGATGCTAAAAAGGTTCACAATGGAGGACTGTAAGCCAGTTAGCACTCCCATGGTGACAGGCTGCAAGTTGAGCAAAGATGACAAATCTCCACCTGTTGATCAAACCATGTACAGATCAATGATTGGAAGCTTACTATATTTAATAGCTACCAGACTAGATATTCTACAGGCAGTCTGCATGGTAGCAAGATTTCAGGCCAGTCCCAAAGAGACTCATGTGACAGTAGTAAAAAGGATTCTTAGGTATCTCAAGGGTACTATGGAGTATGGGTTATGGTATCCGAAAGGTAAAGACTTCACCCTTATTTCATATTCAGATGTAGATTGGGCAGGATGTGTTGATGACAGGAAGAGTACCAGTGGAGGTGCATTCTATCTTGGTGACAGGTTGGTTGCTTGGCATAGTAAGAAACAAGAGTCAGTTTCTTTATCAACAACTGAGGCAGAATATATTGCAGCAACAACATGTTGCACACAAGTTTTGTGGATGAAACAAACTCTAAAAGATCTTGGTATTAGTTTCAGTGAGCCAATATCAGTTAAGTGTGATAACACCAATGCAATTAACATCTCCAAGAATCCGGTAATGCATTCACGGACAAAACACATTGCTATCAGATATCATTTTTTGAAAGAGAAAGTTGTTGAAGGTGAGGTTAAGCTGGATTTTGTTCCAACTACAGAGCAAGTAGCAGATATCTTCACAAAACCATTGCCCAAGGATGTTTTTGAATACCTTCACAATAAATTGGGAGTGGTGACCCTTCCCAAGAAGTGACTAGCTATAGGGATCACATTCTCAGGGGGAGCATTGAAGTATTTGTTTATCTTCTTGCTCATGTTCTTGTTTATTACTAAGTGTAATAAATTTTGCCTGAGAATGTTGTGCTTGGACTCAGGGGGAGTCTGCAGTAGCCCTTTGGTATTATTGTCAAAGGGGGAGAAGAGCTACAGGAAGCTACAGGAAGCTGCACATGTGTTGCCAACAATTCCAAAGGGGGAGATTGTTGAGCAAAGTGCAGCAACAGGATTGTCATTGTTGTCAACACAATCAGCTAGATCATTTGATTCAGTGCAGCAATAGGAAGTTCAGATGCAGCAAACAGGAAGTTCAAAGATCTCTCAGAATATGTACAGTGTTTTTCCAAAAAGACCTAAGTGGCCCACATGCAAAAATTCAAAGAAAAAGACAAGTAAGGAAAGTGTCGTGATATCGCGACATATTCAGAAAACAGGAAAACTGTCACGATTTCGTGACATATTGGAGGAGAGAGAAAGTGCAAAGAAAAATGTCATGATTTCGTGACATACTGGAGGAGAGAGAAACAACAGAGAAAACTGTCATGATTTCATGACATGTTTGAAGTAGAGGCGCAAGTAGGTAAACGCGATTTCATGACATGTTGGAAGAGAAGAAGGCAAGTTGAAAAATTGTCGCGATTTCGCGACATGTTGGAAGAGAAGAAGGCAAGTTGAAAAATTATTGCGATTTCGCGACATGTTCGAAGCAGAGGCACAAGCAGGTAAAATTGTCATGATTTCGTGACATGTTGGAAGAGAAGAAGGCAAGTTGAAAAACTGTCGTGATTTCGTGACATGTTGGAAAAGAAGAAGGCAAGTTGAAAAACTATCATGATTTCATGACATGTTCGAAGTAGAGGCACAAGCAGGGTAAATTGTCGTGATTTTGTGACATGTTGAAAGAAAAAGTGCAAGGGAGGAAAACTGTCATGATTTCGTGACATGTTCGATGAGAAGGCACTTGCAAGAAAACTGTCGCGATTTCGTGACAAGTTCGGGGAGAAGGAGCTCGCAAAGAAAAGTGTCACGATTTCGCGACAATTTGCAAGAGAGGACAGTACGGACGAAAAAGTGTCATGATTTCATGACAAGTTCGAAGAGAAAGCGCCAAGGAGAAAAAGTGTCACGATTTCGTGACATGTCGGGTTTTCGCGACCCAAAAAGGAGATAGAGTGTTCGGAGGTAGAAATGTCACGATTTCACGACATGTTCCATTTTCGCGGGCGAAAGGCAAAGAAAGCGTACGGATGCAGAAAGTGTCACGATTTCACGACAGGATCAGAAAGCAAGTCTTCAATGGCAGAAGCGTCGCGATTTCACCGGAAGTATCACGACAAAAGAAAAATTGATGTTGATGAAGGTAGAAGTGTCACGATATCGTGACAAAAGCAAAGTTGAAATCGACAAAGGCAGAAGTGTCGCGATTTCGTGACAAAAGCCAAAAGGAAGCGTACGGAGATAAAAAGTGTCACGATATCGTGACATGTTGTGTTTTCACGGCAACAGCAAACAGAAGAGTTGTAGGGGTAGTTGAGGCCGACGAAGACCGATGCAAGCCAACAAAAATTAGGGTTTGTAGCCGACTAAGTTTAGGGTTTGTAGCCGACTAAGATCAGGGTTCTTCAGCCGACTAAGATTAGATTTTTCATCATGAAAAGTTTGTTATAAAAGGAGGGTTGTTTGAAGAATTTTAGTGTGTCGAAGAGTGCGAATTATTGTCGCCTGAGCGCAGAGAGCAAGTCATGTCGAATCGTTCGAAGTGTGGATTTTTGGTAAGGAAGCTGAGTGCGCAACAAGGAAAAGATGACTGTGAGGTGCAGCAGAGTGTGCGAAGTGCTTGCACGGAAAAGCAGAGTGCATAGAGAAAACAAAGGTGACCAGTCAGGGTATAGCAAAAGCAAAGGTATCTTATTATCAATATTCTAGTTCCAGATTTGAAGTCCAAGTTGGTGCTTGGCATCAGGGGTTGGTGCTCCTTTTTGTTGGTGCAGATAAATCAGGGGTTGGTGCTCCTTCCAGTTGGTGCTGGTAAATTACTTGTAAAGTTGGTGCTTTGCAAAGGTTGGATTTGGATGGTAGTCCAAGCAGTCATTTTTGAGGAGTAGCCACATTGGTGAACCTCGTTAAATCTTGTGTTGTGTGTTGTTCTCTTGTTGTTCTTACTGTATCTGTTCTTAAGTTTTAATTGCTACTATTTTAAGAGCTGGTAATTCATAGTTAAAGAGCTACACTGATTCACCCCCCCTCTTAGTGCCATTGTAAGTCTAACATAAAATATTTATAATATCCAACATCAATTTTTACTCTAATAGAAATACTACATACCCAAGCCAGTTAAAAAAAAAACTAAAAATGTACAAGTTGAGAAGTATGGTTATAAAATATTTTCTCCTTTTATTTAGAGATGGAAATAGGTTCTCAATATAGAATAAATACATAGGTTATCATAAGCTTCAAAAAAAGTTGATTTTAAACAAGCATCACTTCAAGATTTTAAAACTAGGGAAACAAGCTTATGAAACCAACCTAGAAATCACAGTAAGAATCCACAAGATAGTCGATCAACATGATCCTCTTTTGGTTCGCTAGCTACTATTTCTTCCTTACTCTCCTTGGATCCCCCTCCTTTTTTTTCCCAAGAGAATTATCCCCTCTTTTGTCCATTATCCAATTTTCTAGGCATCATTTGTGGGTTATGCGTTATCTCTAACTATCACTACGCATGTCCACCCCCATTCATAGTATGATGGAGGATTACCAACCAACAAGCATAATGTTGTTTTAGCCAAAGTTCTTACCAAAATAAAAAATAATTTAAATATTATCACTTTCTTTGATTGTTGGGTTAACAACAGACTTACCATAGGGTAGAATAATAACTCATTTAACCAAACACGAGTGTCAATAAATCCCCACTTAATAAAACCTCTTCTTTTAAGGGAGTACATTTCTTTTCCATGGTCAACGAAGACAAGAATCATTAGCAAAAGGTAATAATGATAATTCTTAATCAGTATTAATCCTTTATTTTTAATGTTAAAACAATAATATCAATCAAGATATAAAAACCCTTATTTTTTTTTTAAGAGAAGAGACAATAAAATTAAAAATTTATCCTTTTTGCAATGAATCTCTTTATATCAAATAGAATCTTATCTAAAATAAGATTATCAAATAGCAAATAATTTTCATCCAAAAATTGGTATATTTCTGTCATGCAAATCATGATATGTATCTACATGAAAAGAGCATTCATCTATGTTGCTCCAAGCTAATTTGATGATTAAATCACCGCATCATTTCCATTTCTTGTGGCATCCCATTCTCGATGGTTAATTCTTTCTTCCACCCATGAGAAATATTGTTCCTGCAAATGTGCAAATCCATTAGCAACATCATATTCTTTCATAAAAAATATGTTTACAAAAACCAAACACGAAATAGTCATACATCCCATCAATATGATAACATTTCAATTTTCTAAGAGAGGGTCTGATAGGGTCTTCTCACACACTTTTATAGGGAGATCAAATATACTACTTGTACTACATTGGATGATACCTTCAAGCATGCACAAATAGCTAAGGAAAATTTCATGGTACAATGGAGGGAGCCTCGCTACTTTATCGGTGGATCAACAAAAGATGGAACCATGAATCAACCAGAAAGAAAGAGATATTCTCACTTTTCTTCTTCTATTACTCCCACTTCTTACTCATCCCTTGCTTCTAATAAATCATTTTATTCTTCCTCTTCTTCTTCATTCTCTCACGCTCAAACTTCTAAATTTTACAACTATTGTAAGAGGTAAGGCCATGATAAAACTCAATGTCCATAATTACAAAAGAAGAATCTTTTTGTATAGTTTGATGAGGGAACTTGTGATAACCCCATCAAGACTATTGGTGAAGAAGAAATTTATGAGGAGTTGAGATGCAACTCAATAATGTAACACTCATGAATCAGCATTGTAGATTCAGTGATCATGACCATATGTTTTTCACTCGGGTTCACTTGCTCCATAACTTTGCAGTAGATTGTATAATCGACAATGGCTCATAAAATAATCTAATTGCCAAATCCATTGTCGATAAGCTCAATATCCATACATAAAAATATCCTTGGCCCTACTCTCTTGGTTGGAAGGATAACACAAACACATCAAAAATAATATACACATACACCATCACATTTGCATTTGGCCCCAAGTTTTAGGATTCAGTCATGTGTGATGTCACACCAATGGATTTTTGTGGGTTACTTCTGGGTAAATATTACCAATATTATAGGAGAACAACATATGATGCATATAAGAACACATACACACTACAAAAAGATCAAAAAAACTTTCTCATTAAAAGCACTCCACTATCTACAAAGCACTCCACTAATATTTTTCTTTCTTATTGTCAGGCCATAAAATCCAATAATCTTGCTCAAGCACTTGCACTAATTTTCATTCATCAACAAGAACAACAAGCACAAGCAAAGGGCCTAAAAACAACACTAATTCTCAAGTAAACAATTCTCAAGTGAACAAAATATTGCACAAGTATGAAAGTGTGTTTCAAGAGCCCACTTATTTACCATTTAAAAGGAGAATTAATCATACAATTGAGATAATTCCAGCAACACTTCTTCCAAATATTCTGATGTACAGGCAATCCATTTTACAATATGATGAGATAAATAAATAATTACAAGAATTGCTAGATAAGAGCTTCATCAAACCTAGAATTTCTCCTTGTGCCTCCCATATACTTCTGGTTCTAAAAAAATATGGTACTTGGATATTCTGTATTGATTTTAGAGCACTCAATAAAATCACTATTAAAAACATGTATCCACTTCCTCGGATTGATGACTTGTTAGATCAACTTCAAGGAGAATTTTTTTTTAGCAAAACAACACTACTCCACTTACGATAAAGAACTCTATACCTTAGTTCAATCTATCAAATATTGGCATCACTATATTCTTGGTAAGGAAAATATTATCCATACTAATCATTTTCCATTGAAATTCCTTCAATCCCAAACCAAGATTCAAGAAGCACACCACATGAAATGGGCCTCCTATCTTAAACAATTTCACTTAGTCATCAAGTACAAGAAGGGGATTCAAAAATTTATTTTTGATTGTCTCAGTCATCTTCTGTCTACTCATGCCTTAACCATAGTCACTACCTATCACTTGGGGTTCCAATATTAACCTTTTGAATATCCTAATGATCCAGAATTTGCCATAGTTTATCAATATTTATAGCATCCAGCCTCCTCTAATTTGAATCCCTTTTAGGATTTCTATCTCTAGGAGAGGTTGCTTTACCATCTAGATAAAATTTGTGTTCCCATTGAGATCAGACCTTCACTTTTACAAGAGGCTCATTTCACCCTCTATGGTGGTCATTTCATCAAGTAGAAAATCCCTCACCATCTGCAGATATTCTTCTATTGGATACACATGCAAAAATAATAGGATAAAGCATAGTCCTTCATCTAACAACTACAACAACTACAATCCAAATTTGTTCAAATCTTGTAGAAGATACAACAATAGCATAAATAGGTAATGGACCATCACTGTGTTCCACACTCCTTTCAAATAGGTGATAGAGTCTGGTTTTACCTTAATCATCACAAATTTCTAGAGAAGGAACATAGCAAGATCAAACATCTTTGTTATGGGTCTTACACAATCATCTAGCAGTTGTCCAAGAATGTATTTTATTTGGACCTACCAACATACTTGCATATACATGATGTTGTCAATGTTGATCTACTCTGACCATATCATGATTCCACATTAAAGAGCCCACCTGTCATCAGCCATCCTACCAATGTTGTTCCAAATTTTTTAGAATGGTAAAATATTTTTGATTAATACTTGCAAGGACTACATTATTTATATATTGGAGAAAAACTAATCTGATCTCAAAATAGTTGGAGCTCCAATATTCTACGTAAAATAAAATCAACTAATATGAGCTATGCCCTAACATAGAATGAGTCCAATTAAAGCCTTATTCTAGAGTGACTCCTAAATTAGCTACGTAGGAAATACAATGCTAACAATAATAGTTCTAGAACCTATGTAGAATAAATTCAAACATTCTCCCCCTTGATGCTAAAGACACTCATGCAAGAGTTCTTTAAGCATCACAAAGTTGGAAGAAAACATTTCTCTTATGTTTCCTCCAATCTTGAATCAAGAAATAAAAATTTACAAAAAACTTGTGGTGGCACTCCTTCCACTCTTCATGTGGGATTTCCTTTAGTTTTGATGTTGCTCCTCCATAATGCAAATGCTTGAGTGCCTTCCTTTGTTGATTAGATCCCCCTTCAAAAAAAGTATCCCCTCTTGTGGTTTTCAACAACCACTCTCATACATCTTTATCATTATGGCCTTTAAACCATGCTCTCACATTTTGATTTTATTTTACATCTTCAACACTAAAAAATACTCCACATGAGTATTGAATCATCTCACATATATGATTATACCATACAAATATTTCACATATTTCCACACAAAAAATCACAACAGATATGGCCATATAATGACCAACTACATATGCAACATAAAGTTGCTCCTCACACAAATGTTCTCTCAAAACAATGGCTTTACAATATTCCTTTTCCCAAGGAATTTTGAACACATCATTTTGATTCATGTGACCCAAGTTCTCTATCACTGTCTTCTCTCCAAGAATACTTTTTGTAAAAGTTGTATTTATGAGACAATCTCCTCTCAATAATGCCTTTGTAAGATATTCTCCTTTCTTTTCATTCCTTCTCACAAAAAACAAATCATTAATCCTAAAAATATTACCTCCAATGTGATTAGATTTGATGCTCCCCATAAAGCTATTTTGTGGCATAGCACCTTCATGGTATGTTGCTTCAAGAGCAACCATAAACTCTTCACTAAGAGTTATCCTCCTTTGTTCAATCCATGTTGGTGTTTTGAAACACCATTCATTCAAACAATCATACATTGTTGCATTTTCAAGACAACTCTTTTCCTTCAATGTAGACACTCCAAGTGAGTGATCTTCATTCATGAGTGATGTTTCCTTTGCCATTACAACAAGAAAATCAACAATCTCATTTTCATTTTCTGTTTCTATCTCACCATTTTCTATCACTCTTGATGAGTGATCTTCATTAGTACAATTTTTCTTTTCATATTTTTCTCCTCCTAAAAGAAATAATTGACTATTACAATTTTCCATTACAAGACATATCTGCAATGATGGGTGTCTCACAATAACTCTCTCCAATAAGAGATATACAAGGCTCTTGTGCCTCCTCATCCTCTTCTCCATGAAGATATTTCTCATCTTTGTCTCTCTTATCTTCAAGAAGTTCATCATCACTCTCTTATTCAAACATGTCTTCCTCTTCAAGGAAGAATTCACCATCATAAGAATGTATGTCTTCTTCAAAAAACATATCTTTATATGAGTCTTCACAAGTCTCATCAAAAACTCCTTCAAATAAGCAAGGCTCCTCCTTGCTTTGGATATTGCTACACATATCTCCTTGATAAGCATATTGCAATGCTCTCCAAGCCATATGGGTTCTTCTATAATTTGCAGAGGGAAAGGTGTCTCTTTCATGCCTCTCCTTAAATCCATGAGAGCCAAGTAATTTGATATTGTTGCTCTTTCTTCTCCTGCTTTTTGTCACCTTCAAGCAAGTTCCATTGTGGTGGTTCTTCATATCCTTATTTGAAAATGCTCCAAACATATTTGGCCATAAATAAGGTATTCATCATTATGCTTCAAATAGCATAATATGTACCATCGAAACTTGGCACCTTCAAGTCTTCATACATATTTTCCATCACAATACTTTCTTTGTAAAAATTGTCTATAATATCTAAAAAACTCTAGTTGGTTCTTGACAACAAATTTGTTAGTCTTCAAAAACTTTCAACTCCATAAACAAGGCAAGATATTTACAAACAAAGAAGATTACAGATTTAGATAAAACCTAATTCTATCAATTCTCTAAAAGATATCTTGCTCTACTTCCATAGGATCACCTATCTCTTCATGGGTAAAATTTTCAGCTACTGAATCAATGTCATCACTAACAATTATGATTTTAGGAGAATGTGGTTCTGGCTCCACTAGCTCAATAGAATTACTATTACTGATACAAATAATTTTAGGTTCCTATGGTGCAAACTCAATAGATACAAACTGGTTAGATTCAAACTCCTCAGGTTCATAATATTTATCCTCACTATCACTTGGAATGGGTTTACTATCAAAAGTATTGTTATCTTTAGAATAATCATCGTAATCAATGTCAGGTACTCTCTGGTCTGCAATTACAAAATTTTGGATTTGAATAAATACTATATTAAGACCATACATACGCACTTTTTCATCAAATTCTTTAGGGGTCCCTTAGTCTAGAAGAGAATGAAGAGCAAGGTAACATCCTTGTGACATTATCATAACATTTCCATGCGCAGTCTTCTCACTAGAAACGTATGCCAATGAAATCCTCTAGACAACAATGTGACTCACCAAACAATGGCTCTCCTTGCCATGATGGTGTCACAACTCTTTTTGATGACTCCTTGTGAAACTGGCTGGCTGCACGACCCTGTAGGTCGTATCTCTCAACACAGGTCTTCTATTTGACAAGGTTGGCACATACAAGTCTTAAATGTAGTGTGTTGTAACCTGCATCTCCTTCAAATTATAATAGTTTATACAACAACATACAACAATTAAAACACCAACTCACTGCAGTCCTCACAATAGTATTTTACTACATTAATTAACACTATCTCCATGATGTCCATGTAGGACACCAACTCATTGTCTCCACTCCAAGCAACGTCAACTCTGTCTCCTAGTACTATAGTTGTCAGGCTTGCTATAACACACTTTGGCTTACTGTAACACAACTGCAGACTCACTGTCTCAATATTTTTTTAAATGAGGTAAATCAAACTCGTAGTGGATTCATCAGGTCCTCTCGACAAGTGTTCTTACGACATCATGGTAAGGATTCACCAAATGAGCACAATGTCCTTACTTAAACTTCATTATTGCAGCAATCACGTTGTCTTCCTTAACACAAAATGATGTCAAATTGATGATCTCAACATCTTCTCTTGGATATGTTTTATAATGTGCAGTCAATACATATTCGAATGCAGCTTTCTCCAAGTCATAAGACATAAAAGAAACTTTATTCCTTTGTTTGAAATGCATACTCACTACTTTATTTCTCTCGGTGGTGCTTGGCTAGATTTATGGATGACAAGCATTACAACTCCTCCATGACTGCTATTACAGTGCTGCCAATCATACTTCAACACAAATGAATCCTTCTAAGTCAATTCGTGTCAACCCATCTGATTCAAAAATGTCATTGGCTTTAGTTGCTTTTTAATTTTCCTTTAGCACATGGTAAACATGCAACATCCTAATCAACCAAAATCATGATGGAGAAATAGCTTAGTGGCCAGTCTTCTTCATGTGCAAAAAAATTGTTAACTCCTCCATCACAAGTGCTTTAACTCCTCAACGAATGCTTTTGCTTCAACTGAGTGATTTAAATGCTCAAGCCCTACGAATCTTATGCAGTAGACCATATTTTGGCTCAACATCTCCTCACACAGTATGCAGGATCCAAATCACATCTCCTTCATGTGGTTGGCAACACGTCTCACATCTCCTTCATGAATCACACGTCCTCCATAGTAGATGCATCAATAATTCATTTTATTTTTCATAAATCGTAAATCACTCTCAATCAATGCTCACATTTCTATTAACCTCCACAACGATCGTTCAACAGGAAAACTATTCTTCTACAATTATTTTGCATGCATTCATAAACCAATCATGTTTTTTAATTTTAATTCTTTAAGATCAAAGCATGTCCTTTTTTCTCCCTACAATCATGTCTACAACATGATTTTTCCCTATGATGAGAAACCAATAGTGCACAATGAAATCAATAATGGTATCCTACAACACGGCTCCTCCAAACACTATCAAACACTCTAAAAATGGCTTCTCATCATACGTTCGTATGTCATTGTAGTTCTTTCACATGCTTACGTCCATATTTACTAAAACCAATGTATTGTCTTCTATAAACATATCATAGACACTAGTAGATTTCCTCCTATCAACATATTCACCTTCTGCAATTCATTTGGCGTTTAAAAAAATGGATTTTTCCTCTCATGCAGATTGCTCCTCTCACGTAGACTCCATGCAGGACAATTTTATCTTCGGGTAAAGTCTCCTCCTTTACAAAAGTACCTTGCAAAAAATGGGCTCTAATACAGATCGTCACTCGCTCAATTCGCCACACCACGACAAAGAAACATTGTCCTTTCTCTATCATGATCTGATTCTTAGACATGCAATTTTCACATGCAACAACAATGTTCTCATGATATGTCTTCATAGAAGCTCCATGAATTTTTAGACATCTTCTAAATGGAGGTCAATTTTTTAATCCACAGACCGCAACAGGTCAATTTTAAAATCTACCTTTTGGACCATACACGTGCTTCTTTGATAGTGTGCAGGCAGACAAAGGACGTCTTCACACTGGAAAATAGCGTCTCACACTGATTTAGGCAGACAAGATTTATGTCTTACATCAGTAGGATCTCTCCACACAGTAGGAAATTCATGATGTCTTCTTCACGTCTTCACAGTATGAATCCTTGCTGCAAAATCGTATGAATCACCTTTCACACAACCGACCTCCTCTCATAGCTTCCTCCAAACCAGCGTCAACTAAACTCACAATGTTGTGATGGGCAATCTCGTAGGCTTTAATACCAATTGAGAATGGTAAAATCTTTATAATTAATACTTGCAAGGATTACATTATTTATAGATTGGATAAAAACCAATCTGAGCTCAAAACAGTTGGAGCTCCAATATTCTACGTAAAAAAAAATCAACTAATATGAGCTATTCCCTAATATAGAATGAGTCCAATTAAAGCCTTATTCTAGAGTGACTCCTAAATTAGCTACGTAGGAAATACAATGCTAAAAATAATAGTTCTAGAACCTATGTAGAGGAAATTCCAACAATTTTTAGCTTACATTGGAGGAGGATCATTTGTTTGACACTAGGACTCGACACACCCGATAGGGTTCATCCACTTCGTATTTGGTTGCACACCACGGAGAGCTTCCTCACCAGGATGGGTGGATCACTTCAGCATAGTTGGTTCATGATTTTCCTTCCCTTTTGGATGCATTGGATTCCAATGCTTCTATGGTGGGGAGGAATGATAGGGATTAATATTTAATTCTCTAATATTATCCCTTTCACATGGATCATATTGTACAACATTTAATGCTCACATGGATTGGGTGCATTAAATGCCACTTTTGTAAAGGTAGACATGCCTATAAATATATTTTTGGTTTGAATGCAAATCTTAATTTTTATTTGTGCTAATTCCTTGCATCTTGCTCTCGAGTGTTTCTTCTGTATCAGGGTCATAACATAGATTGCCAAATTCATGCTTTGCAACTAGATTCATGCCCCACAATAAATTTTGACAAAAAATGACTAAAAAATCTAACAAATTGCAAAAACTACTAATTTTTTTGTGTGTGCAAGTGCAAAATACAAAATGAGCAAGTGAATCCCGATCCATACCTTCACTTGGTCAGTAGTGATGCCAACCTCACCCCTCGCCATGGTAGCATGATGAGTTGGTAGTTCCATTCTCCTTTTTCTTCCAAAGCTCTTTTATCCTCATTGCACGATGAAAATGAGCCTCCTTTTCCTTATTTTTCTACTTTTTTTCCCTCCCTTTTCTTTTCCCTCCTTTTATTCTCTCTCTTACTTTTTATTTTCCCTTATTTTTTCTCTCTCCTTCATGTTCTTCCTTTTCTCCTTGTCTTGTCTGTTACTCATTCTTTGCTTTTTCTTGCATTTTGCACCATTTTTTTGCCTTTTCAAGTTTTTATTTGGAATTTTACATTCCTTCTAAAAACTAAAGGGGGAACCCTAGCATTTGAGTAATTAATGGTAGTAATACCTCATTTTTCATGCAAATTTATGATGTTTAGGTTAATACCCCCTTTTGCACCACCCCTTCATCCAAACCTAGTCACCCCTTTTTGTGTTCACTACTTTTGCCCATAGGAGTATACAACTTTATTTGACACATTTATTTGGCCATAAATACATCAAATAGGGGTAAATATGTAGACACAAAAAATTGACCCATCAGAATTAGTCAATTCCTCCTTAGATCCCTAGTCAGCCAACCAAGCTTGCCAAATGTAAATTTAGGGCCTTTTTTCCTTCTCCCTTTGCTTGGTTTCCTTAGCTTTACCAAATTTGTACATATTCCATATGGGGCATGAATTTTGCTTGCCAAATTTGTTCCCTATAATTACTAGGCACAAATTTGGTGTTCTAAAGGTTTTTCTCACTAAAACCCCTCCCCTCGTAGACCCATTTTGGGATCGGCCCTTGCCCATGGTGAAATTTTATTTTCCTACATGTTTTACCCTCCAAACCTCTTATAAATAGAGGATTGTATTTCCTATTTGCCCCAAAAAATTCTTTGGAGGTTCTAATTCTTGACTCACTCATTTACTTCTGCTAACAAGTGCCCTTCTACTATAAGTCATTAATTTAATGTTTTGTGCTTTGGTGTTGGTTTCCCTTGGGGATTGAGTGGAGGAGCCTTGGTGATTGGATAGATAAACCTTCTTGGAGTGCTTAATCCATATATTCATTGCTCCTTTCTTCCTCCATCATCTCATCAGGTTATGCATTTACTTTAGCTGTTTTGCAAGTCTATTTTTTGTTGTTTTGCACTCTATTTTTTGTTATTTTCAGGTCCAAAAAGGGTATCTAAACCAGATTTATGCCCTGCTCATATAGGGCATGAATTTGGAAAGCCATATTCATGCTCCCTATTTAAAAATGTATGTATTTGGTAAATTAAGACTTGGAGGTAAGTTTTATACCCCAAAATATTGATTTCACACTTGTATTTTAGTGTTATGTTATATCCACCTTGTCTATATTATATTTCATTGTTATGTATATGTTTCACTTTGTTTGTGCATGTTACAAAGGTAAATGATCATTTTAATTTTGAATGAACAACTAAAATAAACAAAGTGGCTTGACTGCTACACCTCCAAGCTCAGTCTTATAGTGGCCTAACTAGGTCCCCAAACGTTGATCAATTTTTTTAGGGTTTGTGAAGTTATTTTGCAAGATTTGAAACCATTGTATATTTTGGATGTAAGATAAATCTTGGATCAACCATAAGACTAGATAAATTACCTAATAGATATTTAGGTTGTTTGGTGTTTGATTTTGTTCATTTCTATCCAAAACCTAGATTATAAGTAAAGGAAAAACATTTGATTGAATTTCTAGGCATTTGAAAGAACAAAAGCATATAGTGTGCATCTAGGATTTTTATCTTGTTTGTGCATTCCATTGGACCCTTTCTAAAAGACTATTTTTTATAATCCTAGGATTAGACATAATCGAATTACATAATCATACTAGGGTTAGTATTTGTATTCTTGCATCTTATGTGTCTTGTATTGTTCTTTCATTCTCATAGCTTAGTTTAGAAAGGCCAAATAATAGGTGTATGCTTAATTGACATATCAAACATTCCTACCCCAGACTTGGAACAAGTCCTAAAGTCATTCCTAGTGAATCCATCCCTTTTGCATCCCCGAGTGTAGATAATATAACACAGCCCCATGGTTCACCTCAACTTCTAGTGGATCCAGATGAGAATTGTATGCGATAGGGCATTTTTCTCCCTCTACAACTATAAATTATGTTATGGATGTTAGTATTCCATAACTAATTAGTATGGCCAATAATTTTTGGGTCAATAGGTCACCATTACAGGATAAATAATACTTATAATGGGTCAACCTTTTATAAGAACCAAGAAAGTTACAACCACCCATGATGAGTCAACCAATATACCAAGCTTCAAATATAGTTCAACAAGCATTCCTAGCTCTTCCAAACCTAAATAATGTTATCTTTGTTAATAAGGGGAAGACCACCATTACACATCAAATATAAAGTACCAATAACAACTTTACAACAATAAAAAAAGTGAGTCTTAAAAAGAATCCAATTTCTACCTCACAAACTAGCACCCAAGATGAAAAAAAGTAAACAAGGGAAAATAGCATGAAAAAGAAAAAGATATCCAAGAAAAGAAAAAGGATAAATAAAATGAGAAAGAGAGTGATAACCTATATAGGGGTATAAGAATCACCTAAAATATGCTTCTCTTAACAATTAGGGACACATGATGACCATTGATGAGCAATAAAATTCCTCATTCCATTAAATATTAAATTAAAATATTAATTATTAACTAATAATTAATTATTATTAACTAATAATTAGTTAGTAGTTAATTATTATTAACTAATAATTAGTTAATAGTTAATTATTTTTCAATTGGTTAAATGAGATTGAAACAGGTCCCACCCTTATTACATCATCACCACATAGTGGTATTACAACAAATATTGGATATTATCCATGTATCACTTGGAAAGATTTGAACCTTGGTCTCCTCCTTAAATATTGAGGAATCTAACTAGTTGAGCTAATGCCACTTGATAGTGAATAGTTAATTATTGTTAACTAATAATATTTTGTATTGAAATGTTATTAACTAATAATTAGTTATTATTAATTAATAAGTAATACAACTTAATGAAAAGTTAATTGAAAAGAAATATGAAACATCATGTCTTCTCATGAAATTTAATATATATATTTAAAATTAATGAATGGGAATACTTGGCTTTTGATTTTCAATTTTATATCTTCTTACCCATTATCTCTATATTAGTGGTATTAGAGCATACCAATCCACCTGTGGATCAAGTCACTACATAACCTGGCCTCTACTTTTTTTCCATTCAATGCAACTAATTGTATTTCCAAATAGTTCAAACAACAATGCATACCTTTTGTTCATTCATTGGTAGGGTACCTAGGAATAGATATTTGGGGATATATTATTATATTGTATAAGGGTTGGCATGGGCCACACATAACCCAAGGTTTATTGTATTATAATATTATATTATATTATAATATAATATTATATTAGTAGTAGGCTCCCCAAAGTAGAATGAGAAGATGGATATATAAAGAATAGATATTTGTCATTGTAATCATCATTGAGATGAATCTTATGTAATCATATATACCCACGAAGTGGCTTATGGAACTTTGCCTTCCTTGAGTGACTCTCTCGTCTTGGGAGATCTTGTGGAGTGATTCCTTCCTTAAAGAGTATTATTGGTGTTTCCCTACCTTAAGGGTATTATCTATATATCTCTCATTTATGGATTGTTATTGTGGATAATTATTTGTGGATGAATGATTTGATATATATGAATATTTGTGAATGATTTATGTAAATAATAATAAAGTATTGCAACAAGTGGTATCAGAGCAACGATTTTTGGCAAAGTGGGGATGTTTTTTTTGGAATTGTAGAATTAGGGCAGATTTTTTTTCTAGAAAAATATCTCATCTTTCAAAATCCGTATCTCTACAAAATTTTATCCGATTTAGGTGATTCTTGGATCAATTTGTGCAGAATTTGAAGAGCTTTAAAATGAGTGGTCATATAAAGGAATATGAGCAGTATTGAGGGAGATACAATCTTCTAAATTCAATCATCTAGAACAAGGATAGTGACGAATTTTGTAGATTTGTTTTGGAAAAATATCTCATATTTCAAGAGCCATATCTCTATGAAAGTTTATCTGATTTAGATGATTTTTGGATCAATTTGTGTAGAATTTGAAGATATTTAAAATGAGTGGTCATATAAAAGAATATTAGTAGTATTGAGGGAGATACGACCTTTTGAATTCAAATGTTTGGAACAAGGACAGTGATAAATTTTCAATTTGCAATTTTTTTGAAAGACGAAATTTGTTAGTTCGGGTAAGCAAATCAGTTGCAATTTATTTTGTTTGAAAGAAAAATTGTAGATATAGTTATCTCTATGGAATTTTAGCTTCAACTCAGTGGGAAGATGTTTATTTCCATAAAACCCTAGTTTTCATTAGGGCATGATATATATTGTCAAAAAAAAACCTAGTTGCATTAGGGCATGAACGATGGCACTCCAAATTTTTTTTGGAAAATATGATATTGATGTTAGAGATTGGTGGAACAATTTTAAATCCTTGTATCATCATAATCATCTTTGTAAATGTATGCGTAATTTTTTTCTTGATGGAGAAGCTCTTTCTTGGTATTGTAAAATTCCTCGTGCCCATAAAGATGAACTAACTTTGGAAATAATGAAGCATGCATTCTTTAGTAGATGATATCCATATAAAAATATAGCTAGTTTGAAGGTCACCATCAAGAGATATGAATAAGGAATAAATATGCTTCAAAAATAATAAAAGGAAATAAAAAGAGAGCTAGTAAATTTCAAAGAAGTGGTAGAATATTAAAAAGATGTCAGTATGCAGACAGAGGAAACCATACCTTTGGTAGAATATAAATTAAAAAATGGACAAAGGAATTTGTTAGAATCTAAAAATTCTATTTTGCAGGTTCATGGAAGCATTAAAAAAAGAATAGGTTATTATTTCCATTGACCCTAGTAGCAGATATAATTTTATTAATATTTCCTTGAATAAGAGGTTGCAAATTCAAGAAACAAAAATTAAGGGCACACATATTGAGGGTGAGAATGTTCAAATTTTTGAAGCTTTGAAGATCACTATGGATAAATATGTTTTACATTTAGATTTTCATGCTATTCAGATGGATGATGAGGATATTGTTCTTGGTTATCCTTGGTTATATTCTTTGGGTACTGTTAACATTAATGTGCAAAAGAAGTTTATGAAGTTATGGTATAGGAAAAATAAGATAAAATTGCAGGATATTTCTCAGCTTAAGGAGCAAGGATCCAAGGAAAATCAATAAGTGGTTGTAGAGAAACAAATTGAAGAACCTGAAACAAAATCCAAGAAGGCAGTAGCAGCAATAGATTCCATGGAAGAAGTAGCAACAATTGAGTCCATGGAAATAATAGTAACAGATTCCAAGGAAGCTTTTATAGAAGAGCACAAGGACACACCAAACAAAGATAACATGAAAGAATAATGTGTAGAATAATTTAAAACAATGGAGCCAAATATTGATAAGTCAAATAAGGTAGAACATCAAGTTAAGGTTGCACCATATCGCCATCCACACCACCATGAGTGGAAATATTCTTGGAGGTATGGTTCAAGGCAACAATATTATGGTTCCACATGGAATCATAAGGGCACAAACTATGGTAGTGTTTGGCAAAGAAAGCATAGTGATCCTAATTTTTAGAGAAATTCATCAGCATCAAGGAACAAGTGGATCCATCATTCAAGCTATCAAAATACAACAGTAGAAGCATGGAAACAAGGAAGCATATTTGGATAATAAAGTAACAAAATCTCATACCAACATAAATGTGTGTCACTTGGATGGATGTATAATTGAGATTAGTACCAGTTGCTAATATTGCTTAGCAAATCATATTATCTTGTTTCTTCACATGTTTCAAGGATGAAACATTTGTAAGAAGGGTGGAATGGTAGGGTACCTAGGAATAGATATTTGGGGATATATTTTTATATTGTATAAGGGTTGGCATGGGCCACACATAACCCAAGGTTGATTGTATTATAATATAATATAAAATTATATTATATTATTATATTAGTAGTAGGCTCCCCAAAGTAGAATTAGAAGATGGATATATAAAGAAGAGATATTTGTCATTGTAATAATCATGGAGATGAATATTATGTAATCATATTTTCCCATGAAGTGGCTTATAATACTTTGCCCTCCTTGAGTGGTTCTCTCATATTGGGAGATATTGTGGAGTTATTCCTTCCTTAAGGAGTATTATTGGTGTTTTTCTACCTTAAGGGTATTATCCATATCTCTCTCATTTGTGGATTGTTATTGTGGATAATTATTTGTGAATGAATGATTTGATATTTCTACATATTGGTGAATGATTTATGTAAATAATAATAAAGTATTGCAACATTCATCATGGCTAATTGTATTTCCATACCGTTTAAACTTTAAGGAGTTTAAAATTTGAGGCCTTGGTATTTTATCCATTTAACATGATTGACTATATTTCTGGATCGTTTGGATATCAAGGCACATACAGGAGCTAACACCATATTGCCTAACCCAAAATATATCCAATATCTATAAGATATCCAAGATCTATCATAGAAAACTAACGAGTTGTGTGCTCAAATAATGAAGAATGTGTCAAATATGGAAGACACAACTTGGAAAGAGTTCCTTAGTATTGAGGACTTCAAGTTGGACATAAAAAATGATTCCAACCCTACTTTGTTAGCCATAAGCCTTAGGTTTGTGGAAAACATAATTAGAATGATCAAAACCAATTTTATGGACAAATATAAGACTCTTGTCTAATCCTTGGAGGCCCTGTAGATAAGGTTTTATATGCACATAAACGAACAGTTTTGTGTTTTACAATTTTCTCTTCTTCCTTCAAGTTGGCACAAATTTGTTTCAATATGTGAAAAATAGGAAATCCCTACAATATATTTTGGTATTATGGCTATAAAAGTTCTATAATTCAAGGATTCTCCTTTGTCTCCATTAGTGTACATCACAAAAGATGATATTTCTAGTCTTGTTTCACTTTAAGAAGTGTCCTATGTTATTGGCTTAGTGGACTAAAATCTTGATAATAGTTTGGAAAATACATATGAAAGCAATATCATTGAGGATGAGACTCATTTATTCATTCAACCACTTATATTAGGAGTGGGCTATGATCATTATATACAAGCTTATTCTTGATATAAAAATTTGAAGAACATATTCCTGGATGGAAGTCCTGTCCAAGTGAAGTTAAATATCAACACACATGATTCTATTATTCTAGAAATCAAATCCATAACTGTGAAGGATCTGGATTCCTAGGAAGAGAGTACCATTAATATGCTTTGAATAAAAATCCTACATGCCCCCTTTGTGCTCTTGGTTTTACTTCATCAACCTCCCTCGTGGCTGCCTCCTCATCCTCCAAATCCTTTCTTCCTCCTCTTTTGAACACATTGGGATCCAATGTACATATTGTTGGGAGGAATGATGAGGAATAAAATTCCTCATTCCATTAAATATTAAATTAAAATATTAATTAATTATTAATTAATAGTTAAATATTATCAAGTGGCATTAGCTCAATCGATTAGATTCCTCAACATTTTAAGGAGGAGACCTAGGTTTGAATCTTGCCAAATGATACATGGATAATATCCAAGCTTTGTTGTAATACCACTATGTGGTGATGATGTAATATGGGTGGGACCCGTTTCAATCCCATATAACCCATTAAAAAATAATAATAATTAACTATTATTAACTAATAGTTAATTATTATTAACTAATAATTAGTTAGTAGTTAATTATTATTAACTAATAATTAGTTAATAGTTAATTATTATTAATTAATAATTAGTTATTATTAATTAATAATTAATATAACTTTATGAAAAGTTAATTGAAAATGCATATGGAGCATCATAGCTTCTCATGAAATGTAATATATATATTGAAAAGTAATGAATGAGAATACTTGGCTTTTTTTTCAATTTTGTATCTTCTCACCCATTATCTCCACACCAACCACATGATAGTATAGGAAGTTCACACCATGCAATGAAGGCAATATCATTGAATTCAAGTTTAATATATTAGAGGAGATGAAGAAGACACTAGAAAAAGTGAGCATGCTGGAAGCCTTTTCTCTATGGAGATAAAGGTATTTGCTCTAAAAGCTCCTCAAGGAGCAAGAAAGAAGTTATGCAAATAATTGACAATTATAAAAATACAACTAGGTATGGCAAAAGAACAAAAATTTATGGGAGAAGACTCTTTAAACATCTAGGTCGACATGATAGACAAATGCTACAAATCAAAAAATCCTAAATCTACCACCATTTTATTTAATATTTAATATTGAAAATAGAAAATTATTTGGTAAGAAGTTACATAGTAGATTAAGTGGTCATGGTGATGGTTATGCCTAAGCCATCTATGAAGAAGTGGGCTTGTCATATACTAAAACTACCAAGAACCCAATCCAAATGGATGGAACTAAGGTAAATGTTGTAGGGGTTTTGAAGGTTTTAATCATGATCATGACATAACATACTAAATTGGTGGTTATCTAGGAAGTTATAGTTGTTGATATTCCTTTCTATTTTGGAATGCTAATTTTGAGGGAGCATACATGAAAATTATCTAGAAATGAATACTTAGTAATGGACTAGACCAATATGAAGGTACCTAGGGATGGAAAAATGATTAGACTAGAAAATAAAGCACCATGTAACTACCTATTGTATAATATTGATGATTATAGCAAAGTAAATTGGAATGAGTTGCCTAAATTATATATGATAAAGCTATGGAAGGAAACAATATCAAAGTCGACATGATCATGGGTGTGCTCTAGGATGATGAGGATTCCAAAGTGAATTTTGAGGAGACTGAGCTTGTAAATTACCTAATATTCAAAGAACGTACTGACATATGTTGGATTTTAAGCCTAACTATCTCAAAATATCATAGGTCCTAATATAAATAAGCCACAATATTATAGGTCAAAATATCAATAATCAAGAGTAGAATTATATATATGAGCAATCAAATATATATCTAGGCCAATATAATAATGAAATAAAATTAATTTATAATATCAAATATGAATGTAAATGGCCAAATTCATTCATGTACATGCATGAATAATACTTACAATAAAATTGCTCAAAATTTGTATACAAAACAAAACATTTTTTCTTACATGATATGGAGCTTTGTATCCATAATATAGACATAATAATATGACTCTTCAATACTTTTCTATTGCACTCCTCACATATTTGGGAGATGCAACCTTTCCTATTCTTGATCTTTGGCTTCTCATCTTGCCACTTGTATACTAGAATCTTCACTCTCTTCTTACATGCATACTTGACTCTATGACACTTGCACACTTCTACATGACTCTTACTATCCTACATGCACTCATAATACAAGACACTTGTGCACTCACATTACATATTTGCACACTTACATGCATGAAACTTGTGCATATTCTCTCAATACACACTTGCACTCTTACTTACATGACACTTGTGCATATCTTACACATTGACACTTATATAAAAATAAATATAAATATAAATCATTCACCTAAACTATAGAATCAAACCCTAATATATTACATATTTACATTTGTACCAAGAAGGTACCATGGAGTACATTAGCATGTACCAAATAATATAATATTCTCCAACACCCCCTGTATTAAATTATTTGGTTATTGAAGAATTTAGTCTTCAATATCTATCTTCATCTTCAATCAACTTCCTTCAGGCCTTTATCTAAATCTTCAGTATAATATCCTTCTTTAAATTTTGATTCATGTCTTCTGTTATCCTTCCTTTTGTGCTTTCCTCTATTCTTCTTCTTTGCTTTTCTTTTCTTCATCTTCAGTTGTGATGTACCTGGTGATGTGTCTTCTAAATAATGAGTTAGTAAATCATCACAATAATACATTATGGATTTCAATGATTCCTCATTGAAGCTAACATAGGCTTCATTCAAATCATATGAGTCACAATTGTCATCTTTCTTCTCTTATCTTTTTCTTAAAGATCTCAAAGGTAATTAGTGATAAATACATCATTAAGGATTCTTCAAAGGAAAATGTAATGGTGTTTTATGAATTCCACCATGTTATAAACTTTTTTTCATGAAGATAACTTATAAGTGTTGTGAACTTTTCATATTTTGCATCCATGAGAAATAAAGATAATTTTTCTTTTAAAACATTTGATATTTGCTTCTTTCCATAAAAATCATCTATTAAGTTTTGAGAATAAAACTTTAACTTGTTCACCATTTCTTCACTATCTTCACTAAATGCATTTCTAATAATTTCTTCCATGATATGCAATTCAATAATTCAATTCCTGTTAAGTTGAAATACTTATATATCCCAAATTAATAAATTATAATTTCAAATAACTTCTTAATAATTACTCAAATTAATAAATTGTAAAAGGTTTGGGGATACTTTCAAAACCCCCTATTTTTCAAATCTAATAAGATAAAAAATTACAATTTCAAAGAACTTAATAAATACTCAAATAAGAAATTTTAATATTTTAAAATTTTTAAACCTTTAACATTTTTTTACTCCCTATTAAGATTTTTTTTAATAGGTTATATGTGGCTTCTATTGGGGGCTGCTCCCATAAAATTACTAAAATATTACATTTACTGTAGCATACCTTTTTATCACTATTTTTTCATTTCTTTTTTCTCTTAAATATATTCTTCAACTTCCTTGAAGTGCTATGTTTCCACAATTAGCTCCTTGACATCATTTTGATTAAGACATAAAATCTCACTTGACAAGTTGCCTTCTAAAATTTGAATTTCATCGAGATGAAGATCAACACCATAATTCACTAATTTATCTGCTACCCAATTTCCTTCTCTGTAAATATGCTCATATTGCCAAGAGATTTCCTCTAGTAATAGATGATGAACAATAAAATCACCCTCAAGATAATGCCAAGAGAATACCACTATTATTTTCCACAAGAGATAGAACAATATTAATATCACCCCCAAGAATTGATAGATCACAATGAATCATTATTGTATTTAACAAAAATATGCTAAGGTCCTTCCAACATCTTTCATGAGGAGTAACTATAGTTGGAGCATATACATTTATAACTCCAAATTTTATGTTTTCCTCTTTCTTGAAAAATAATATAGCAACCCAATTACATTTTTCTTCTAGAATTTGTCCATACCATTTGAATTTATCCCATATTATTGTAATACAACTTGAAGCTTCCGTAGAAGAAACTGCTAAACATTCACCCATCTTCCAAATATTGTTAAAAGCATCCTTACATTCCTCACTGCTCAAATTTATTTTTTGTATTATAATAAACTCAAGGCCAACCTATTAATTCCTTACTGATTTTTTTTTAGGGGTTTATTCATATCCCTAATATTCCATGATATCATTTTTCTCATCAACACTTTTAATTTTTAATAGTGGGCTTAGCCCCACTTCTTGTTAACACCTATGATATTTTTATTTGGATTCCTAGATCAATATCCTTTCGAGTTTTATTTCTATTTTTTCTTGCTTTGATGATCTTCCTCTCCTTTTTTCATTCCCACCAAAACTCTCATCTTCATCAATCTCTTCGATTTTTTATATTTTTCAAAATGAAACTTATCTTCTAAAGATTAATGTTGCCCTAAAGAGTTGAAAGAGCATAGATGATCCTCCATAGTCATCAACTTCTTATGTTCTCCTGAATATCCTAAATTTCCTTGGATATCCTCCATAATATTTTATTTACTATATTGCTCTTGAAATCCTAAAGTACAAGGAATACACTCTGTACTACTTTGATTTTTATTGTAAGTAGAATATTTTAAGCTAGTTGAGGATAATAAAGGTGATTTACCTAGATTAAGCTTGATCTCCTTCACCTCATTTGCTTTAAAATTCATCTTCCCATATTCCTTTGTTTTAAAATTTGTTTTCCTCTCTTCCTTCACACCTTTAGCTCCTTCTATATTTAAACTTACAAATTATACTTCCTCATCCCCCATATCATTTTTTTCTTCTAATGGCTGATTCAAGTGAACTGTAATGGCCTTTGCCATCTGATGATGTAGAGGGATTTTTCTATCCACTTTATTAGGAGTGGAAAATCCTTGATTTGACCTATATTCTCTTATGATATGATCTCCTTGTTTCAAATTGAAGCTACCCTCATGCCAAAAAAAATCCATCTCTTCCTCCATTTTCACTTTACAGTCTCTTGCCATGTGCCCAGTTTCATGATATTTGCGACATTGAAATGCAATATTTTCATAATGCACTTACCGATCCCATTCTCTTGATTTAGATTTATTCCTAATTGACTATGGTAATGGTTTAGAAAAACCCATTGCAACACATATTCAAGTGTATACAACATGCATTCTCTCCTTAGGTTCCTCTTGGATGAATTCACTTAGAGTATTACCAATATTCTTCAAAACTTCCTTATCAATGAGTTGATAAGGAAATCCAAAAAAGCCTAATCCATATTGGAATCCTTTTAATAGTTTCTATGTTCACAAAAAAAATCTCACTCCAAGGTCTTAAATATAATGCATCTTTGAATTTTCGTCTAGCATAGGAGGGATTCTCCACAGTCTTTCATTTTTTAGCTTTTTCAATGTTTTTGGTTGGGCTTTAGGGGGGCCTAGTGGATCCATGGATACCTTTGAGGAGGGATTCTAGTGGTATTTTTCTTGGTCAAATTTTCTTCAAAGGATCTATTTGGCCTTTGGGGGGCAAAAGGGTTCATGATGGCCTCGATGGTGGGTTTGGTTCTGAATGTTTCCTATTAGGTTGTTTCCTTCTAGCTAGTTACCTTTTGTATCGCTCCAAATTTTTTGCACCCTTACCTTCAGGCTAAAGGATCCGTGCCCGGAAGGAGGATGGGAAAAGGATGGGACAATACCTCGGACTGAGAGGCCCTTTGAAGGTCCCGCCTCTCGGGGGAGGTGTATAAGGGTGAATTTTCGACGGATGGTGGGGTTCACCAGGAAACGTTTAGTGGCAGTCTCCACGCCTAGGTTGGGAATGTGTTTGATGTGTTCAATTTTACATTTAATCATTCAAATTCCTAGGTTTGGCCAGATGAATCTAAATTGTTCTATTATGAAAATGCAAATTAAATGAAGACAAAAAATAGATTTAGACAGAAAACACAGAGAATAATTAAGTGAAGAAATCCATACCTGGTTTCGGATGTCTGATGGAGGTTCCGATTTTTGAAGCAGTCAAGATCGTCTGGAATTTGACAGAATCGTCTCCGATCTGACAGGATCGTCTGAGATCTGATGAATTCGTTAGACGAATTCGTCAGAGACCTGCAATCAGAGAAATAGATACAAAATACAGAAAATGCAGCTATGCCAACAGAGGGCAATGATGTAGAATGACTAGTAATAATGTTAAAATAATAATAACAAACAAAAACACGAGTGCATTACAATGATTTAATGACAATTTATGATTTTATTATGCATTAAAGCTATATGGGTGAACTCCAAGATGCAGAATAGCAAAAAATAATAATAAACCGACTAGATGCAGAATAAAACAGTAGATGAGAAGAGAAAAATGCAAACTCTGGGCAGTAATTGCCCCCAATGTTGACTACAGTCGAAATCGTCTCGGATTGGTACGAAATCGTCTCGAATTGGACAGGATCGTCTGCGACGATCTGAGCTTGCTCCGGCTGAAGAATAACAAAGTTCCTGCAAACAAACTTAGAAAAATATGAAAACAAATGGTGATTTAAGATGGTCTAATGCATGTAGAACTCGTGTTACAGGAAATTTCAGCCAGGGGGATGTCAAGGGGAGGGCCTAAGATTAAATAGGCTTAGGAGGGAGGTTGGGAGGTTGGAGATCATCCCATTTTGGGAGATCTCCAACGGGGGAGGTCTCTAACGGCGCAGACACGCTTTTGCCCAGATTAGAGACGCCATTGAAACAGAAGCTAATTATGAAAAATCAGTTTTGGGACGAAATCGGCTGGACGTTCTGCTCCAGACGAAATCGTCCGATCTGAGGCGATATCGTCTGATCGGAGACGATATCGTCCAACGGATGAAACAAACTCTAAAAATGGCATGGAAAATGAGGAAACAGGCAGCAGGCGGTTTGGGAGCGGTTTTGGGGTTAAAATTTGAATTTGAATTATTACTAAGGTAATTTTAATTATTTGCTAAGGTTTATTGTGCCAATTTTAGGGTGCTACATTTTGCCCCCTCTTTAGCGAATTTTTTGAAGAAAATGCGTTAAAGATGAGTTCTTCTCGATTTACGAGAAAGCAAAAATTATTCCCATTTTTAGGCGACGATTCTTGGTCGAATCGTACGACAACTTACTATGGTGCCCCCTCCGTGTTTTTACCCAAATCGAACGTTTGAGGTAAAAACGCAGAAAAGCAAAATTTTTAAAATGTTGTTAAGTGTTTTTGAATAAAATTAAGAAAAATAGGGAAAAACCCTAATTCATTGTTACTGTTCATTTTCTGGTTTCTCGGAGCTCTTGCAAACAAAATGGTCGAGACAGCGCACAGATCGACAGAGGTCCGACGCGGGCTACGGGTAAGGGTCCAAACTTAATGTAGAATGCTTTAATTTTGATTTTGTTATGGTTTTTAGATTAATTTTAAATGATTTTTGAGCATCGCGGCCATTTTTGGGCCGTCGACGTCATCGAGACGAAATCGTCTCGATATCGTCGATTTCGTCCAAGGGCGAAATCGACGAAATGGGGACGATTTCGTCAAATAAGGGACGATTTCGGCTTGCAAAATCGGAGACGAATTTGCTCAAATTGAACTTGTGTTACTTGCATTTTTAATCACTGTTTTATTAATGATTTTTATTGTTTTGTTGTTTATGTTGCAGAGAGGATTATTAAAGAGCAGAGAATGGAAATACGATGGGTTGAGGGATGACTTGGCCGCTCTATCTCAGGCAGAGCGAGATCGGTTGGCTCAAGTCGGCTTGCAGCATGTGGCAGATATGCCATAGGTTTCTATAGATATGGGGCTATTGACAGCCCTAGCAGAGAGGTGGTATCCGGGTTCTTCCTATTTTCGGTTATCGACAAGGGAGATGACTCCCACACTAGAGGATGTATGGAGGATTTTGAGGATCCCCATACAAGGATGGCTAATAACTCCCATGGCCAATCAGGGCCACGCGATGATGCGACTGTGCGGAGATCCGAGCTTCGCCCTGGAGAAGGGCGGAGTGAACATCGAGTCGCTACGCCAGATGCCTGGGGCATCTAGACTGACACAAGTTTTGGCTGGGGTTGTAGGTGGTCTGCTGCTATGCCATCAGAGTGGATGAGAGTACCATGGCTAGCGATAGATGTGGTCTATGACATGAGAGACCACGGGTACAGGTTTGCTTGGGGGAGTTTTGTACTATGTCGATTGTATAGGATCCTGCATGGGGTCGTATACAAGGGCGGTCGATGTCTGGTTATGACATCACTACTACAAGTTTGGTGTTGGGAGCACATCATGGTGC
The DNA here is from genome assembly GCA_028583015.1 of Wollemia nobilis. Taxonomy (NCBI): domain Eukaryota; kingdom Viridiplantae; phylum Streptophyta; class Pinopsida; order Araucariales; family Araucariaceae; genus Wollemia; species Wollemia nobilis. The sequence goes on from JAQPPZ010015344.1 coordinate 2,181,277, forward strand.
GGAGGCCGGTAGGGCTCCCACTGATAGGGATTGATGGGGAGAGGCCCCGAGCTTTCTACTGGTGGCTCCGAAGAGGGTCACAGCGGTGGATAGATCTGCCAATGTCCTAGAGACTACTTGACGACCTTGTCTCCGACCAGATCACTTGGAGGCCTTGGAGAGATCATCCAGGGTGGGCCGAGGATGGACAGGAGCTGGCTCACGTTAGGCGAACCTGTTGGCTGAGGATGGAGAGGGGAGAGGTGGAGCTCCACCGCTACGACCGAGTTTTGAGGCAGTTCGGTCTACAACAAGGGATCCCATCTCTTAGAGACTACGAGTTTTCCTGGACCATCCGGGATAACACTACAGTTAGCGGGGCTCCAGATATGCAGCGCTTCTAGAGTCAGGACGCAGATGATGCCCCGATCCAGCCAGTGGATGGGGACGATGCTGGGGTAGCCGACGGCTATGATGCCTGGTACACAGGCATCCGCCCTCCTCGGATGACGAGGGCTCAGGGTCCGATTCATGTAGTTGTGCATCGGATGGGGAGGCGACGCTAGGCGGCCATGGAGGTGGCACAGGGTCACGATGGGAGAGAGCAGAGGAGGCCACAGGCTCAGTAGAGGCCACGATAGTGGGAGAGGAGGGAGGAGAGACCCCCTTCTCCATGGAGAGAGAGGCCACCATCGCTCGATAAGGGCAAGGGTGTGGACATAGGAGAGAGTAGTGAGATGGCTACTCTCCGGGCGGAGACTGTCCATCTCCAGGCACAGGTGTAGACTCTACAGGATGAGGCTACATGCCATCGAGCTGAGGCTACATAGCTCAGAGATGAGGTTGCATGCCTCAGAGCACGGAGCGGAGGGGCGAGCACTCGGGACCTAGCATGGGCTATTGCCCAGGTCACATTCTATCAGACGCTATACCACCATATGGTGCCAGAGGGGCAGAGGTTACCGCTATCGGCCCATATTATAGAGCCTATCATGATGAGGTCATCGAGGACATCATCACGATCAGAGTCCAGGACTCATAGCACCACACGGACTACGATGGGGCCACCTCGTCCACCTCAGGGCGGGGGAGGAGATGAGGCTGAGAGCTCGAGGGGTTCTCGAGGCTAGCTGCTACAGATTGCACTGCACAGATTGATACATAGTGCTTATTATTATTTTTGATAGAGGATTGAGTATGCCGAGGTACAGATTGTGGCATACCAATCTAGTTTTGAGATGATGTAGATGTTGTTGGATATATATATAGATGAGATATTTTTGATCATATGACTTGTCTTATGTATTTGTATGATGCTTTAATGTTTTGGTGTGATTAATTTGATGATTCATGTAATTATGTCGTTTGGAAATATTATGGTTTGAATGTCATGCTTTTAAAATTTAAATGAAATAATCTGATGTAAACAAATTGGTTGTTTGTGGGATAATTTGATAAAAATAAAAGGGGACTTTTAACAATAATTTCAAAGGACATTGTCGCTATTATAGACCATTTCATGGAGTCGCCGCTCACTCGGTCGTCAAGCTAATCCCAAGTATAGAAATATTGCTAAAAGTAAAAGAGTGCTTAAGAGACTGTCTTAAGACTTTGTTGTGATGATGCAAATGATGATGATGATGATGATTTGTTTTCAGATTTCCATGAAAATATTATGCATGAAATATTTTAAAATGATTTTGCTAGGCATAAATTCCTAAGTGTGATAAATTTTTTGGATAATTCCCTAGGAATTATACCATCATTGCAAAATTTGAAGTTTGACATAATGACATGAAATAGAATAAGTGTTTGTTTGTTTTAAAGCATAATTGTGTAACATAATGATTTAAGTAATATGTTTTTATGATTTTAAATAAATGGAAAATAAAATTGGTACAATGGTTTGCGCTAGGCATAGAATATTTAGGTATAGACTTATACCATCATCGCGAAATCCAAAGAAGAAAATAATATAATAGTTTTATTGCATGGTTGATTTTTAATTTTTGAAAATAGTCAGAAAATATGAAGATGAGGACTTGCGCTAGTCATAAAATTCCAATTTTGGTTTTGGAACTATACCATCGTCGCGAAAGTCAAAAGTTATATATAAATGTAACTTGATTGCATGTTTTTGAAAATGATTTTGATTTTTGATAATGCATGTAGTTGTCTTTATACTAAACAACTGTTCTTCAAAGAAGAAAATGAATTTATTCCAAACAATTTGCAAAAATATTTCAAAGTATCTTAAAGACAAAAGTTAGATTTATAAGGAATCCCATGTGCGTATGTGAGTTCATTACCAATCTTGATTTATCATAATGATACACAAAATCTCTCAAATACAAATGTGTGTGCAATTGCATTGTTCATTTACCAGTTTTGAGCAAGATAATTTGATACAAGTGATTTGAATGAACCAAATAAGTGTTCATTAACCATGATTTAGATGCATATAACCATACCAGACTACTATGTAGGTCGGGTTATCAAGAGCTAGCTAATCCATAAGCAGACATAGGTCTGTACAAAAGAAGGTCGCTAATGTGACAGACATATCACCACGCTAGGAGTTACCCAAGGCCAAGCGGGTTGGGCACAAACCACCTGTTATGGGGCTTACCTCATAGTTTTCGAATAATTGAGAATTCCAGGGATTCAAACTCATCAACCCTTCTTTTCTTTTCAATGGGTAGGGAAAGGGATTTTATTGCTTTTTGCTTTTGCTTTTCTCTTTCTTTTCTCTTTTTGTATTTTTGCTTTTGTATTTGAGATAATGCTGAAATAACTTTTTTTTTTCTTTTTCTCTTTTTCTTGAACTTTTCTTTTCTTCCTATGCTAGGGATACTTGCTCGGATTAGCTGTAGAGCAAGGGATTTTTATTCTGGGTAGGGGTGAGCTTGTCCTTTTGCCAATTCTCAAAGATTCTAGACCATGTGCATGATAGGATAGCAGGGGAAACTTTTCGCTCAAGAAACCACTTCTACTATGTAGCATAGCATGGACATTACAAATATAATCATTTTATTGTGGAAGGATGTGCTTGGTTTAAGTAAATAACAAGATCAATTCTCTATGCTCAAACTTTATTTAATTAAATTTTGTGGACTTTGATATAAGAGAGATTAGTAATCATGCCAGATAAAATCAAGATATTTATTTTTGTGTTTGTGATAGTGAGGGATTCCAAATAAATGCTAATTTATCCAAAAATAATTTGAAAATATAACTGCAATACTTGAAGAAGAAATATATACAACAAATATTTTTGAGGAGTTTGATGATCTTGACTCTCTCTTTCTTCTTTATTATTATTTTTTTGGTTTCAAAAGAGTCAATAATATTGTTGTTTTTACTTTTTATTATTTTGTTTGTTTTTGTTTAAATAGTTATATATATATTTTTAAAATGAGACAACATGCAAAATATGTACAAATGATGAAATGACCAAATTTTATGCGTAATATCGCTTAAGATGCATAATATTCATAGGTTCTTTTAAATCTTTACCATCTAAGGTAGCTAATTTGTATGCTCCTGATTCAAATTTAGCAGTTGATAATATATGGTCCAAGCCAGTTGGGCTCAAATTTACCTTTAAGGTCTTTAGTTGCATTAGTATTTTTTTTATTTTCTTTTAAAACAAGGTCGTCGACCTCAAAGGATCGATGACGAACTTTCTTGGCATATGATCTTTTAAGCTTGTTTTGGTAGGCACGAAGATGCTCCAAAGCATTGATGCGCTTTTCATCTAGGAGTTCCAGCTGATTGAGTCTGCTAGCTCGATATTCATCTCCTACTTCGGTATCTTGAAGTAGTAGAGCCAAAGAAGGAACTTCTAATTCAAAGGGAAAAATAGCTTCAGCGCCATAAACCAAGACAAAAGGTGAAGTACCTATGGGAGTTCGAACACTAGTTCGATAGGCCCACAAAGCTAGATATAATTGAATGTGCCAGTCGCGACTAGATTTATTGACCAATATTTTAAGAATTTTGATTAAGGTTTTGTTAGATGCTTCTCCTTGACCATTACCCTGAGGATAATAGGGAGTGGACCAGCGATGTTGAATCTTATATTTTTGGCATAACTTCTTAACATCTTTATTTTTGAAACAAGTTCCATTGTCTGAGATGAGATTTGCAAGAATTCCGAACCTACAAATAATTTGATTAAAAATAAATTTAGAGACTTGTGTTCCAGTGCAGGAAGCTAAAGGCATAGCTTCAACCCACTTCATGAAATACTCAGTGGCGGTTATGATGAATTTGTGTCCATCAGATGACACAGGATTAATTTTACCAATAATGTCTAAGCCCCATTTTGAAAAGGGCCAAGGAGATGAAATAGCCTGCAGCTCTTGTGCAGGCGCATGGACAAGGTCAGCATGTTTCTGGCACTTGTCGCAATGGCGCACATAATCATGTGCATCATTTTCCATGGTAGGCCAAAAGTAGCCTATCCTAAGGAGCTTTTTAGCAATGACACTACCACTGAAGTGTCCTCCACAAGATCCATCGTGGGCTTCACTTAAAGCTGATTTGGATTCTTCTAGATTCAAACATCTCAATAGGATACCTTCAAAAGATCTCCTATATAAAGTATTGCCAATTATTACAAATCGACTTGCTCGTCTACGTAATAACCGACGCTGGTTTCTATTAGAATTGGCAGGGAAAGTCCCATTTTGAAGAAAATCAAATATATCCATATACCAAGGTTCAGGAGTAGTTTCATTGATTAGAAACACATCCAAAGGTTCTAAGCATGACTTATTTGAAGTGGGTTCCTGGAGTCGACGAATAATGATGGTGGCATATTCGTCATCTAACTCCAAGGGCAGAAGCGATGCAGCTGCGGCCATAGCATCAGCTGCACGGTTGCTAGTTCATGGAATAGCTTCCAAAGTGACTTTATCAAACAAGGATAACAATTGCAAAACATATGCTTTATATGGGCGCAATTTATCATCTCTGGTCTGATAAACTTCATTAATTTGGTTTATAACAAGTTGAGAATCACCAAAAACTAGCAGTTGTTTAATTTTTAGCGCCAAGGCAGCTCGTAATCCAAGGATTAGAGCTTCGTATTCAGCAGTATTATTGGTGCAAGCAAATGTTAATTTAAAGGACAAAGGTATAATGTGTTTTTGTGGAGATATTAAAATAATACCTGCACCAGCCCCACTCATGCATCGGGCTCCATCAAAGTATAAGGACCATTGTTCAATATGGTCTGCCTCTAATTGAAGGCATTCATCAAGAAACTCAATGATGAGGGGATGGGTAGACTCTAAGGGTGCAGCAACTAATTGATCTGCTATGATTTGACCCTTAATAGACTTTTGTCCTATGAACGTGAGTTCAAACTCGCTTAGAGCAAGAACCCACTTGGTTGTGCGACCCGATAAATAAGGTCGACTCATGAGATACCGCAAGGGATCATATTTAGCAATGACATACGTTTTTTGACTGAGCATATAATGTCATAGTTTCTGTGTAGAGAATACGACTGCTAGACATAATTTTTCTAATGTTGTGTAGCGGGTTTCATAACTGATGAGGGTTCTGCTAATGTAATAATTAGCACGCTCTCTTTTCTCATTATCAAGCTGAGCTAACATAGCTCCTAAGGCAGAATCAGAAGCAAAAATGTACAAGATAAAAGGACGATCAGATTTAGGCGGTGAAAGCACAGGTGGGTTAAGGAGGTATTGTTTGAGAAGTTCAAAAGCTTCCTTACATTCGTCGTCCCAATTAAAAGGGACATCTTTCTTAAGGAGCTTAAGAAAGGGACCGGTTTTGTCCGCCAGCTTATCGATGAAGCGACGGATGGCTTGAAGCTTACCTTGTAAACTTCGTAACTCAGAGATATTGGTAGGTGCGGGCATATCAGTGATAGCCACAATCTTGAGAGGGTCGATTTTGATACCACGTAAAGAAACTAAAACCCCTAATAGTTTACCGGACTTGACTCCGAATATACATTTAGCTGGATTTAATCGAATAAGGTATTCTCTTAACCGATTAAATACTTTTCTTAAATCATCTAAATGATCATCTTCATTAATAGAGCGAGCTATAATATCATCTACATAATCATGTAGGATATCATGCATCATGTCATGAAAAATATAAGTCATAGCTCGTTGATATGTTGCACCTGCATTCTTTAAACCAAATGGCATCACTTTCCAACAAAAGGTACCCCAAGGGGTAATAAAGGTTGTTTTAGCCTCGATCTTCAGGAGCTATCCCGATCTGATTATAGCCAGAAAATCCATCCATTAGGGACATCATTCCACTCCCGACGGTAAAGTCAATGATTTGATCCATGTTTGGAAGAGGAAAATCATCTTTAGGGCATGCGGCGTTAATATCTCTAAAGTCTGTGCAAACCCTAACTTTGGTAGCTTCTTTCTTGGTGACTGGAACTACATTCGAGATCCATTCAGCATAATCAATAGCTTGTATAAAAACAACATTCAAGAGTTTTTCTAACTCCCCTTTGACTAGCAAGGCCACTTTGGGATGCATTTTTCTAAGTTTTTGTTTAACCGGTTTAGCATCCGGATGGACTACTAGATGATGCATGACTACAGAAGGGTCCAGACCTGGCATGTCTTCATATGTCCAAGCAAAGACATCTTCATAATCTTTAAGAAATGCAATGTATTCATTTTGTTTTTCTTGACTTAATTCTGATCCAATATTGATTATGTGAGGATTATCCTCAGTTCCAATGTTAACTTTAATGACGTTTTCTACTTCCATGTGTAGATCTCTTTCAAAATTAGGTGGGGTGGGTGAGACGCCCAATTCTTGTAATTATTTTAAGGTTAAGTTGGATAATTCATCGTGAGGAGTCGTGGCCTCAAGCTGGGCTATAGTTGGTATAGAACCATCAAAATAAAAACCATTGTGTAACAACTCTTCAACGGAGACATCATGGAAGATATCTCCCTCCAACTCATCGTCGGATTCAACAATCAATTCAGGGTAAGCTATGGATAGCATATTGCATGTAAAGGGATTATTCTTTGGACACAAAGAATCTTGTTTATCTAGATAATCTTGATAACATATGAGTTGATCATTACCTTCAAAAGGGAAGGGTTGACCCTTACTAGGAAACAGGCCCACACCACATCGGGCGGGCCATGGTTCTACCTCGATAGGTTCTTTCATACCATTTTGGAAAGGTCCCAAGCCTTTCCCTTTATATCCCATTTTAAGCATTATAGGTTTAGCTTTAATATATTCATTAGCAAAATAGCATCGAGCATATCTATCACAATGCGTCTTGATGTTTCGGGGTATTCTTCCCCAATCATATCCTTTATAAATAAAAGCACAACTCCCGACTTGGTAAGTACTTCCCATAGGTTGTGGGAGGCCCAAAGTACGAGGAGATGGTGGCAAGTTATTTAAAAGAAGTGAATCTTGCATAAAAGCATTTGTTTTTTTTTATATTAAAATTTTAGATAAATCCGGTAAAAGCTCATCAAAAAGAGCATAAGATGTAGAAGGATCATTCCCTATATCTTTAGATGTGGAAGGTATGATAGATGTAGATAATGTGGAGGTGTTAATAAATGGGTCTATAGGTTTTGAAATTATAGGGATGGAACATGAAGGATTGGTTGTGGATTTAAGATCCTGTTGAGGTTCTAGTGTGGTTTGTTCAGAAGATGGTTGAGGTAAATGTATAGGTGTAGATGATGGGGTAGATGATGTTATGGGTGTGTGTTTCACACGTTTAGATGAAAAATAAGAATTAGGATGTGTGGATGACAGAGCGGGGCAAAATTGCACTCCAACAAGTTCTGCCAAAGCACACATATCAAAGGGTCTAGGGTCACCATGGATAGTGACCAACTGATTTTTAAATTCAAATTTAACACACTGATGTAAAGTGGAGGGAACCGCTCGCATCGCATTGATCCAAGGGTGACCCAAAAGTATATTGTACGATGTTGGGCAATGTACAATAAACACGGTTGTATCTAGGGTTCGAGGACCAACTTGCAAGGGTATAGTAATGACTCCACACGTTTCTTGTGTCTCGTCATTGAAAGCTTTGATAATCATATCCATTTTTTTCATTTCATCACTTCTAAAGCCAAATATTTGGTAGAAGTCAAAAGTGCATATGTTTAAAGATGAACCATTATCAATCAAGACTCGTTTAACAGCTACATCTCCAATTAGGGCAGTAATATATAAGGGGTTATCCTTATGTAAACTATGTTGTGGGATGTCTTTATCCCGAAAGTCAATACAATCGACCTCTCGAGTGATGATAGTATTGGACATGGCTTCGGGTTGAATATTTTGAGGTACCATCATTTGGCTTAATGTGAGCATTAATTCATCCCTATGGATAGGAGAAGATCTTAACAAGTCCAAAAGGGAAATTCTGGCTGTAGTATTGGATAATTGTTCATTAATATTGTAAGGAGGTTTTGGTTGAACATTAGACATATGATTCCCTTTATTGGGATTTTTCAAAACAAATGGAGCTGATCCATCATTCTGAGTTTGATCCTGTTGAGAGTTTTGAGCCTGTTGTCCGGTAACAACTCCGATGGTACCTACAATGTTATATTGAAGACGCTGAACCGGTCTTGGTTGAGCGTTTATGGCTTGTTCATTAGGAAGGAACTGATTAGAAGAGGGTCGAGTAGTAACTCTTCTAGGAAATGGTTCTTCTGGAACCATAGCATCTGTGATAGGTTGAATAGGATCTGATTCATTTTCAGAACTATTCGATTGATTTGAGGTGATGTCTACTTCACTTTCAGTATCCGATTCTACATCACTAGGATCGGGAGTTTGAATATTATGTAGGGGTCGGGTCGTGACCATGGATAAAGTTGTGCCAAATATTTGAGGATCCTGAATAGATAATTGTCCGCTAATAGTCCCTACATATCGGGTAGGAGGGGGAACATTATGATGTTCGATTTGATTAGCCACTTCTTTACCATGTTTTGGTAAAGGATGTTGAAATATATCTAATGATTGATTAGCATTTTGATTCTGATTTTGGGGAATGGTCTTTTGAGCGTTATTAGGAGCATTTTGTTTAGGTTGGAAGGCTTGCACCTCCATTTCATTATTATCAATCAGATCTTGTATTTTATGTTTCAATATTTTGCAAGAGTTTGTAGCATGTCCAGGTCCTCTATGAAAATCACAATGTAAATCAGCTCTGTATCCGGGTATAGTTGGATCAGGTTCCCGGATAGCTGGTAATTGAATCAAACCTCTTTCGAGTAATTGGGGTAAAATAGTTGATAATGGTTGATTGAGTCTAGTAAATTCTCGAGGAGGTTTATCAGGAGGTTTTAATATAAATTTTTTTGTTGTCTTCGTTGTATTGATATTAGCAATGTTTCTACTATCAGTGACTCCGTCACCTACAACTTGTTTGTTTTTATACTGATTTCTGGATGTTTTCTCATCATCTTTCTTTTTGAGGTGACCTCTCCTAATGAGAGCATCTTCCACTCTTCGAGCTAAGTCTATAGCTTGATCGAAGGTGGTTAAGGTAGCAATTGATAACTCATAAGATATTTGTTCTTGCAAATTATTGATAAAAATATCCAACATTTCCCTATAAGGTAGCACAAAGTGCAGTTTTCCTATCAACCGCCTCCATCTAGCTAAGAAATCAGCAAAACATTCATCTTTGTCTTGTTTTAAGTTGTATAAATCTTTAATGGTGACATGCCTCTCGATGTAGGCACTAAATTGATGGACAAAAGATTCAGTTGTTTCTTCAAAATTTCTCAAAGAATGAGTGGGCAATTGATAGTACCACTCCAATGCCATTCCTCCTAAACTTTTTGGGAACATTTTTAGTAATAGCAAGTCATCATGTGATATATCATGACATGCTATCCTAAACATGCGAAGATGCTCTATGGGATCTTCAGTTCCTTTATATATAGGCAGGACGGGCATGGGAAAGTGTTTAGGGTATGGTTGTGCTACAACTATGGGATCCAAAGGTTGACTACACATCTCTCGATAATTGTACGAGGGACGGTAGGGATCTATCTAGGTCCATACGCGAAGCTAACTGTTTCACCATGGCTTCCAGATTATTGGTTTGCCCACCATATTGATTCGGTAGGGTATTAATATGGGATTTGTGAGCATATGATGGAGGGACATGAAGATTAGAGGCTATATTGCTATTGTGTAAATTGTTGGTAGGAAGGGTGTTATGAAGAAGTTTTGAAGTTGTATTATGTTGTATCCCGGATTGTTGAAAATTGGTGTTTGGCTTCATTTTAGGTTTTTGTCGATTTGAAGCATATTGATCAATAGTTTGGCGAAATAAAGCAATGAATGAAGGTTTCTTTTGTGTGGGAATGATTTTAGGCTCAATAACAGGTTCCTTAGGGGGTTGGGTAACCTGTTGTTTTTGCATGTTCTGAATCATAGTGACCATATCTCTATTGGATGGGCCAGCCTTATCACTTTCTTGATCAACAAAGGACAAGGGATTAGTGTGTATGTTAAACATATCTTCCATGGCTGCTTGAGTGTCACTAATTTGTCCTCTATCAATACGAACTGCCATATTAAGAGCACCAATGTTATTATTGAAAAATTTCCAGAAATGATCTAAGTTATCAAAAGCAATAGTTCCATCTAGAGCCATTCTAGGGGATGAGGATCCTTCCTCTTTAAGATTTTCTTGTTGTTCATTTTCTTCAGCCAAGCTCATCTTCTCGGCTGTTCTAGAGTTTCTCCTTCTGGAATTGAATCCTCAGGAAGGACATTTGGGTTTTTTGTTTTGTCTCCTAACCAATCTTCTTCTTCTTCTTCAGCTTTGTTTACCATTCCTAAGTCTAGGCATTGTGCTTAAATTTAGATTTCAGCAAATATATATATACTTGTATATATATATATATATGCAACAAGCTTAAGAGGTATATATTTTAATTATATACCTACTATAGTAATAAAAAAAAAAATAAAATAAAATGTTTTAGTTTTGTTATATTTTTGGTTTTTCTTGTTTTTCTATTTTTTTGTTTTTGTAACAATATTATAAAGATAACAAACAACAAACTAAATGCAAGAGATAATAATAATGAAAGCAATGATCTAGTCTTCTATAAACAATTTATAAATATCATTAATGGGCTCGAGTTCTTCAGGAGTCATGAAGTGTTCTTCTTCAAATTGAAAATTTTCTTTCAAAAATTTAATGAAATGTGCTATAGCAATACCGTGTATTTCAGATTCTGGTTGATAATAATAATTCTCATGACAATATTCACGATATAACATAGCTCTAGGAACTCTATTCCATATTTTTCTAATCATAAGATCAGTTTCTTGGACTTCTATATGAACTAGAAGTTGGCGTACCACAGCTGCGTTCTCGAGGTATTCCTCGAAGGTGAACAATTTTGAAGACACAAGAGCTCTCCTATAGGCTAACCACCTATGGCAGGCTCTCTGAAGTTCATGATAAAAAATGAGTTGATGAGGATCCAGGATCCTATCTAGGGCAAACCTCTTGATTTGTTTAAGTTGTATTGATCTAGATGAAATGATACCTAGTCTCCTATCAAGTTCTTTCCACAAAAGTTGATTTCTATCTGTTTCAGGCACACTAAGCACATAATTAACTTCTATGGCTGCTAATTGGTTTTCAACATTTATAGTGACAACTAGTCTTTTCTTAGGAGCTACCATCTAGACATGATATGCAACTTAGTAGTTTTCTAATGATTTGAAATGCATCTATGTTTTTTTTTTTGTTTTTTTGTTTTCAAAAGGTTTTAGTTTCACGTCGGGTTCACCAAAATGTATCGCTCCAAATTTTTCGCATCCTTACCTTCAAGCTAAAGGATCCATGCCCGAAAGGAGGATGGGAAAAGGATGGGACAATACCTCGGACTGAGAGGCCCTTTGAAGGTCCCGCCTCTCGGGGGAGGGGTATAAGGGTGAATTTTCGACGGATGGTGGGGTTCACCAGGAAACGTTTAGTGGCAGTTTCCACGCCTAGGTTGGGAATGTGTTTGATGTGTTCAATTTTACATTTAATCATTCAAATTCCTAGGTTTGGCCAGATGAATCTAAATTGTTCTATTATGAAAATGCAAATTAAATGAAGACAAAAAATAGATTTAGACAGAAAACACAGAGAATAATTAAGTGAAGAAATCCATACCTGGTTCCGGATGTCTGATGGAGGTTCTAATTTTTGAAGCAGTCAAGATCGTCTGGAATTTGACAGAATCGTCTCCGATCTGACAAGATCGTCTGAGATCTGACGAATTCATCGACAAATTTGTCAGAGACCTGCAATCAGAGAAATAGATACAAAATACAAAAATGCAGCTATGCCAACAGAGGGCAATGATGTAGAATGACAGTAATAATGTTAAAATAATAATAACAAACAAAAACATGAGTGCATTACAATGATTTAATGACAATTTATGATTTTATTATGCATTAAAGCTATATGGGTGAACTCCAAGATGCAGAATAGCAGAAAATAATAATAAACTGACTAGATGCAGAATAAAACAGCAGATGAGAAGAGAAAAATGCAAACTCTGGGCAGTAATTGCCCCCAATGTTGACTGCAGTCGAAATCATCTCGGATTGGTACGAAATCGTCTCGAATTGGACAGGATCATCTGCGACGATCTGAGCTTGCTCCGACTGAAGAATAACAAAGTTCCTGCAAACAAACTTAGAAAAATATGAAAACAAATGGTGATTTAAGATGGTCTAATGCATGTAGAACTCGTGTTACAGGAAATTTCAGCCAGGGGGATGTCAAGGGGAGGGCCTAAGATTAAATAGGCTTAGGAGGGAGGTTGGGAGGTTGGAGATCATCCCATTTTGGGAGATCTCCAACGGGGGAGGTCTCTAACGGCGTAGACACGCTTCTGCCCAGATTAGAGACGCCATTGAAACAGAAGCTAATTATGAAAAATCAGTTTTGGGACGAAATCGGCTAGACGTTCTGCTCCAGACGAAATCGTCCGATCTGAGGCGATATCGTCTGATCGGAGACGATATCGTCCAACGGACGAAACAAACTCTAAAAATGGCACGAAAAATGAGGAAACGGGCAGCAGGCGGTTTGGGAGCGGTTTTGGGGTTAAAATTTGAATTTGAATTATTACTAAGGTAATTTTAATTATTTGCTAAGGTTTACTGCGCCAATTTTAGGGTGCTACGCCTTTGGGGGGAGGGCTTGTTGGTCCATGGAAATGTTATAGGAGGTATTTTGGAGGTGTTTCTAGTTTCCTAGATAGCTTCGTGTGAGGATGGATAGGGTCGAAAGGGGTTTAGTGATATCGTTGGTTTCCTGGATAGCTTTATGGGGGCTAGATGGGTTTTGGTTTTGCCATGGTGGTGGTCTTTTGATGGTTTTTATGGTGCCTTAAACAACTTGGTAGGTCATATGGGGTGGTGGCAAGCCTTGCTAGTGATGTTGGTTATTACGGTTCTGAGGGTCAGCATTCTGCTAGTCCATAACAATGGGATCCTAGAGTGTTGTGTGAGTTCTATTTTTCTTTAGGATGAGTCCTCATTGTTTCCATTTTTATTTCATGGTAGCCCCTCATAGAGGAAAATTTTCAATTTTTAATTTCCTTAAGCAGTCTCTAAGGACCATGGGACCCTGAATTTCCCTTCTTGGGTGTTCTTTCTTTGTTCGTGTGCTCTCCTAGAGAGTTGGTTTTCCTTGGGTGGATATATTCTCTTGTTTTTTAGATTTGGACTACCTGAAGTGGGAGGCCTTCTTCTAAGGTTAATTTTAGGAAGTTCTCTTCAGATCTAATTTTAGACTTGTGTATCTAGGGAACATGAGGCCATATTTCAATATTTTGTGTGAGCATGTTTTCCCTACGTTTTCTATCGGTCCATGAGACCTTCTTCCAATCTCTTGGAAACTAGTTTGAGCAGTTTCTCTTGGGTGGGAAACTTTGGTTTCAAATATAAATCTTTGATTTGGTTTTAATTTGAAATTTGCAAGCAAGAACCTTTATTTTCAAATTTGAATTTCAAGGTGGAAAACACTTAAAATTTTGATTTTTAAATGGGTTTTTTTGAATGATTCAAATATTTGTTGATATTTTGGTGTATTCCAATAGGAAGTCCTCCTAGTTGAGGGATTATTTTATTTTATGTTTATATTTGTAAGGGATGGTGGTGTCCTCCCATATTCTTGTACTCTTGTATTTTTTGGGGAACTCTCTTCTAGGATTCTCTATAAGAATAATTTTTCTCTTTTAAAAGGTTTTGATGAATTTGACGAAGCAATTGACCATTCTCATTAATTTCAAATATAAAGGTTACAATTGGTTACAAGTTGGTTCTAACCAATTAGTGGTTATTCAACCAAATTGGAGAGCGCCTATGAGCGCTACTTTTGGTAAAAATAATGTAATATAACATAATATTCTAACATCCCCCCTTATTACATTATTGGCAAATCCCAATTGTATCTCAAAATTTTTCATATTTGATACGCCCAAGTGCTTTGGTAAAGATATCTGCAACTTGATCATCAGTAGAAATGTATTGAAGTTGTATATGGTGCTTTGGAACTTCATCTCGAATAAAATGACATCTGGTATCAACATGTTTGGTACGTTCATGAAAGATTGGATTTTTGACAAGATTCAAAACACCTTGATTGTCGCAAAACAAATGAAGAGGAAGATTCTTTGGAAGGCCCATGTTTGTAAGAATGCGACTTAACCACATTATCTCGTAGATTGCTTCACTGGCTGCATGATATTCTGCTTCTGTAGAAGATAAAGCAACCACATGCTGCTTCTTACTGTGCCATGAGATAGGTCCAGATCCTAGATGAAAAACATATCCAGAAGTGGATTTACGATCATCAATAGATCCAGCATAATCCGAGTCTGTGTATCCCAATAAGAAAAAATTATTATTCTTTCTATATTCCAGACCATAATTTGTACTACCATGAACATAATGAAGCACTCTTTTTGTTGCTTTCCAGTGTGTCATCTTAGGCTCTTGCATGAACCTTGAAAGATATCCCACAGCAAAACTGAGATCTGGTCTGGTATTTGTCAGATATAGGAGACTCCCAATCAATTGGCGATAGAGAGTACCATCTACCTGAGGTGACTCATCATATCGAGATAACTTAAGTCCTTGCTCCATGGGAGTTGCCTTTGACTTACAGTTAGTCATCCGATATTTTTCTACTAAAGTCTTGGCATACTTCTTTTGTGTTACTCTAATATGAAATTTTTGTTGAGTAACTTCTAAACCAAGACAATAGTGTAGAAGTCCTAGATCTGTCATATCAAATGATTGCTTCAAGTCATTTTTCACTAAGTCAATCATTCTTTCTGAGCTTCCTGTGATGATCAGATCGTCAACATAAAGTACAAGAATCACTATATCAGAACCATTTTTCTTAATATAGAGATTTGCATCTGAAGGACTTCTTATGAAACCATGCTGCACAAGGTGACTGTCTATCTTGATATACCAAGCTCGAGGAGCTTGTTTTAGCCCATACAAGGATTTGATCAACTTGCATACTTTTTGTTCTTGCCCCTCAACCACAAATCCTTCTGGTTGAGTCATGTATACTTCTTCTTGTAAGTCACCATTCAAGAAGGCACTTTTAACATCCATCTGATGCAATTTCCACCCAAACTGAGCTCCCATGGCACAAAGTACTCGAATGGTAGTCATTTTTGTAGTAGGGGCAAAAGTCTCTTCATAATCTATGCCTTCTTTCTGAGCATATCCCTTTGCAACAAGCCGAGATTTATGCTTATCAATAGATCCATCTGCCTTATACTTCACTTTGAATACCCATTTGCAGCCTATGGGTTTCTTTCCTGTTGGCAGATCGACTAACTTCCACGTATTATTTTTAAGAAGAGATTTATGTTCTACATCCATAGCCTCTTTCCACTATGGTTGATCAAGTGCAGATTGAACCGTTGTGGGTTCATTTGTATTCAATGTAGACATATAAAGTTTTTCTCCATCCTCATCTTCTTCCCTGTCATATTCGGTACCCACTGACAAATCATCAAAGTGTTGACAAAGTTCGTCAACCTCTGAAGTAGATTCTTCTGCTCTCATCTGTTGAGTCATACTGCGAGTACATGGCCTATCAAGAGATAGATCTGGAAGGGATTTCAACTTAGCATCTCTCAAAGTGCTAGTATACCATTTTGGAACTTTTTGTTTTTGTTGTGGAAGTTGAACCTCCTTCTTAGGCTCTTCTTCATCTATGTATACAGTTGTGGATGTGTCTTTTGATGTGAGAGCTTCATCAAATACAACATCTCTACTTACATGTGTCTTCTTGGTCTTAGGATCAATCAATCGATAACCTTTTGAGTACTCATCATAGCCAAGAAAGATACACTGCAGGGTTTTCTCATCCAGCTTCCTCCTTTTCTGTTTTGGAATGTGCATGAATGCTTTACATCCAAACACCTTCAGATGAGAAATGGAAGGTTTCTTACCACTCCATGCTCCTTGTGGAGTCTTCCCTTGTAGAGCTCTAGTGGGTGCTCTATTTAGGAGGTATGATGCTATGTTTATTGCTTCTGCCTAATATTGATCCTCAAGATGTGCTCCTTTTAGCATACATCGAACCATTTCCATAATGGAACGATTTCTTCTCTCTGCAACTCCATTCTGCTGAGGTGTATAGGTTGTAGTCAGTTGTCTTTTGATCCCATGTTTCTTAAGAAACTCTAAAAACTCTTCAGAGGTGTATTCCCCCCCTCGATCTGAGCGGAGGGTTTTTATCAAACATCCCGACTCCTTCTCAACAAGTTTCTTGAATTGTTGGAAGTAGAGAAACGCTTCTGATTTCAACTGAAGAAAGAAAACCCACATCTTCCATGAGTAATCATCAATGAATAGTTGAAAATACTTTTTCCCACCATAGCTGGTTGGCATAGGACCACACAGATCGGTATGTACCAGCTCTAAAGGTTTTGTAGCTCGAGAGGAGCTTGCTTCAAAAGGCACTCGATGTTGCTTCCCTGCTAAGCAATCCGAGCAAACTGGTAAGATAGATGAAAGTGGTGGAAGACCTTTCACCATCCCATATTTGTATAATTCAAGCAAATATCCAGAACTTAGGTGCCCATAACGTCGATGCCAGAGAGAGGTGGCCTCCTTTGTAGTTGCAACCAAAGCAACATGTGGAGTTGAAAGTGCATCGAGAATGAACAAGCCATGTTTGTAGGATCCGGTTGCAACATGTTTACCACTGTGTGTGATAAAACATCTCTTCTTGCCTTTGACAACTCGAAACATGACATCCATGTTTCTATCCAACATTTGTGTGACTGAAAGCAGATTATTGGCTAAGCCTCGAACATAGAGAACCTTCTCAATTTGACAAATACCATCAGGAAGGGACACAAAAATATCCCCTTCTCCCTTTACCTGATATACTTGATTGTCAGCAATTGTGACTGGCTTACCCTCTTTCTCCACAAAAGTATCAAACCATGATTTGTCCCTAGTCATGTGTTTGCTAGCTCTTGAATCAATATACCATACAACATCTATCTGGGAAGACGAAGTATGAGTCATGAGCACCTTATGTGCTCTTTCAGAGTCAGAATCTGAATCGGACTCAGGAGGATCTGAGTCTGAGTTGGAGTCAGCATAAGCAACATGGCCTTTAGAGTGCTTATGCTTATTGTATTTCTGCTTGTTCTTGCCCTTCTTCTGAGAACCTCTTTCGTTGGATTGCTTGTTTTTGAACCAACACCTGTTGGTGTCATGGTTATTCATATCACAAATTTTGCAATATTTGGTATCCTTTTGCTGATTTTGCTTCCCTTTTCCTTTGGAAGAAGCACCCCCTTTTTGAAACTGGCCTTGCTTTTTACCACTTTGTTGTGTGGAAAGAGCATTATCTGGCACATCATCTTTCTGGACCTGAGTTGCCTCCTCAGTCTGAAGCAAGTTTACCAGTTCCACAAAAGATACTTGTCTACCAGAAACATTGAGAGAAGTGATCAACATCTTGTAGGAACTTGGTAATGCTCTCAAGATAACAGAATTCAAGACATCATCATCCACAGGTTTTCCCATAGCATTCAATTTTGCTTTCAAGTCTGCCACTCTACAAAGGAATATGTCAATTGTTTCTCCAGAACTCATACTAAGATTATGTAGTTGAGTTTGAATATGGAGAATAGTGGATTGATTCTTCCCTTCATATACTGTGATCAAAGCATCCCAGGATATCTTACTAGTTTTCGCATCACAAATATGAGGTTGCACCTCATCTGTAGTAGCAAGCAAGATAAACACAAGACTCTTCTTGTCTTTCTTATCCCAAGCATCTTGATCTGTTCCTGCTATTTGAGGACGTTTGGCAGTGCCAGTCACTACATCCCATAAATCTTCCAACTGAAGTATGGCTTTCATCTTTGTCTTCCATGGAACAAAGTTAGGACCTTTCAACAATTGTGAATCTGAGAGATACTTATGAATTGTGGCCATTATGAAGGTTCCTTATACCACCAATTGGTCTCCCTTTCTTTATACCTGCCAGATATTTATATTGTAACCATTCAATATACACCCGCCCTTACGTGAGGGAAACTATAGGTATATATGAACAATATACTACTCAATATGTACTCGCCCTTACGTGAGGGAGACTATAAGTACATATGAGAAGCACAATATATTGAACATAGGCGATACTGAAAGGGCATCGTGTTGTTAATGACACCTACCATAGAAAGTTTTATTTCGCATGCGTGGGGCGTAACTTCCCCTAAACACTTTGGAAAAAAAACTTTCGTCAGGATTTACGCCTAACAACAATCACGATGTGGGTATGAAATGGGAAAAAAACAAAAAACTGGTTTGCCTTATTTCTCCCCGATGATTTATAGAGAACAAGCTCAGACGTCGTTGTTGCAGCTATATTAGGCGGTGAATACAGTAGTCCAAAGCACGACAACATTACCTGTAAGTGTGGACCAGAGGTATCTCAAATACCGAACGTTGTTGTGCAATAAATTGCACAAATAGGGTATAAATTTGGGGTCTTATATGTTTTTGTAATTTATGATTGATAATGCAAGAAAATAGAGTATTTAAATGCAAATAAAACAATCATAAATGCCCACAAATTATAGCTCCTATTACCAATTCCCCCTTTGTCTGACAATTTTGCAAGTGAAATTTGTGAACTCCCCCCTTCAAATTGCAAAATAGACAAGAATGGGTAAAAAAATACCGTTAAAGATCCCCAAATGAAAAAAAATTGGAGCCTCAAGGCATCAATAATGCTTCCTTTGGTGTAAATGATGCCTGTTGGGCGTCAATCTGTGCTTTACGGCCGTCAACAGGTCCTTCGGGCGTCAACAGTGCACAGGCATCAAAGGCGATGAAACCAGTCGTCAAAAAATCCTCGACGGGATTCGAAACCACAACCTACCACCGAACAGCCACCATACCGACCACGAAAGCCGAAGGGCCCGATGAAACAAATCGGGAACCACGGCGGTATTATCCGCGTCGAGGCCGAAGAGGGGAAAAAAAAGAATATTTATCCCACATGGCCTGTGCGGCCACTGTGGGAGGGTTGAAAAAATACCGAAAGCGCTAAAGCTTTCGGTTGCCTTCGGGCAACCAACCCCACCCTTTTGCCTCCACTCGCCTCCTCCACCGTCGATCTGCGTTCGGTCTGTCCGCTGTGTGTCAGGGTCCTCTATCTGCGTCAGTCCTCGATCTACGTTCGGTCTGTCCGTTGTGTGTCAGGGTCCTCTCGTCTATGTCAGTCTGTCCGCTGTGTGTCAGGGTCCTCTATCTGTGTCCGGTCTGTCCGCTGTCTGTCAGGGTCCTCTGTCTGCGTCAGTCTGTCCGCTATCTGCGTCAGGGTTTGTTGGTTGTTTGTTAGGTCCTCCGTCCGTAGGTCTATCGTCCCCGTAGGTTAATCGTCCCTGGCTCTGGTACCATGATGAATTTGATGAAGCAATTGACCATTCTCATTAATTTCAAATATAAAGGTTACAATTGGTTACAAGTTGGTTCTAACCAATTAGTGGTTATTCAACCAAATTGGAGAGCGCCTATGAGCGCTACTTTTGGTAAAAATAATGTAATATAACATAATATTCTAATAGGTTTGGGGACCCTTTTAAAACCCCTTTCACCAATCAATAAAAATAATAATTTATCTTTACCTCTAAACAATGGGCCTCCATCCATTATTTTATCCCTTACTTTTGAATTGGAGAAAATAATTAGGAAAAGCCCTTTTGGAAGAAATTTCATGGAATAGTTTAAATTCAATCCCCACTTCCACTTGATCCAATTTTGAATCTCAAAAAACCTTGACAAATATCCATGAAACTTACATATTAACCCTCTAGTTTTAAAAAATATTATATCATGCTCAATCATCTCATCCTTGATAATCACTTATGGTGTAAAATATACTACCTGGAATGGGTTTCCCATAGATTCACTCCTCCTATTATTTCTATCTAGGGCATTCAGAATTCCAACTTGGCCATTCATACTTTCAGTAAGGACTTCCACAAATAAATTTATTTCCATATTACCTAGATTTTCTTCAAATAAATCCTTTAAATTCTCCCAAGATCTGGAACAAGAAGTGACACTTATTCCTTGATCACACTTTGCTTTTTACTTTTTTCTTCCCTACTCACACTTCCTCCTCACTCCTGGCTTGTGTGCTTTTGGTTGCACTCACTCCTAACTTATGCTTGCACTTAATTTTGACTGCACTCACTCCCAAATTATGCTTGCACTCACTTTTGGCTACACTCACTCCTAGATCATGATCACACTTACTTCTGGCTGCACTCACTCTTGATTGCACTAGTACTTAATTCTAGCTACACTTACACTCAATTTCAATTTCACTCACCCTTAGATGCACTGGCACTCACTTTCAATTGCACTCACTCTTGGCTGCACTCGCACTTGCTTCTAGCTACACTCATTCCTAGCTACACTTGCACTTGATTTCGAATGCACTCACTCCTAGTTGCACTCGCACTTGATTTTGACTGCACTCACTCCTGGCTACACTTGCACTTGCTTTTTGGCTACACTCACACTTGCCCTCGATTTCACTTGCACTTGCTTTTGACTGCACTCACACTAGCTTCCAACTACACTTTCACTTACTTTTGGCTGCACTTGCACTCACTTTTGACTCATGCTCACACTAAAAAAATGTAAGTTTACACAAGTTTTTATGAGAGGTCCCAATCCCCTGGTACTGAGTGGGGTTTGAGCTTGGGTATCTTGAATGAAAACCTAAAAACTTTACCATTGTAGTAAGCTTGTAGTTCCAATAAATTTTGCCATAGCGGTGTCCATTATTAATTTTTTTACTCCCTATTAAATTAAATTTGCAAAATTTTAAAATGTCTTCAAATTTCAAAATTTTAAAAACTTCAAATAAGTTCAAAAAATTCTAAAAATTCAAATTTTTAAAAACTTCTACTAACTCTTCAAACTTGAAACTTGAAACTTTAAAAATAACAGTTCCAAAAACTTAAATCCTATTTGAAGTAGAAAACCTTATCACTCCATACTTTAATAAATATTAAAAACTCAAAAATTAAAAAATTTGAAATATCAAATTCAAACTATAGTAGAAAACCTTATAACTCCCCCTAATAATCAAATCATAAAAATTATTTTAAATCCAACTAAATAATTAAAGTACCTAAGATAATAATCTTCTAGCTTAGGTCTTTAATTTTGCATTAAATTAAGGTAATATCACTTACCTTATTCTCCACCTTGCTAGCTTGCTAAAATAATGCTTAATGTCTCTACAGACTGTTGTAAACTATAGTATTCCTCATAAATACTTTAATAACATTCAACACATATTGAAATATGTCTATATGGCATTCAAAAGAGTAAGAATAGGTGTTAGAAAATACGTTACATTACAATGGCCATTTAATGTAAATGAACATAGAAAGTTAGATTTCACGTTGCAATAGTCATTTCAATGCAAGTGAGCGTAAGAAGTTAGACTCCACATTCCAACGGCTATTTCAATGTAAGACCTTTCAGATCACTAGCCTCTCTTCTCTACTTTCTAGAAGACTATTTTAGCTGGTTATGATTCTTTGACTTCCTCACTACTATGCATTTGTCTCTCCCTAAGATGTTTATCTCTAGATAGGGTTGCTTTCCTCTCGTTGACTTATAGAAGAGCTTTATAAAGGCTTTGAACATGCAATATTGTTTAAGAACCAACTTGCTCATTGTGCACTTAGTTGTCTACTTATCTCAAGTTCTCCTTGATAACTAGAGAATTTTGCTATCACTTGTGTTCTCTACATGAGTGCTTAGCTACTTAGGAGTTTACTCTCACTAATTGTGTTCTCTACTTGAGTTACTTAGGCACTTTTCTCTCACTGCCTATGTTATCTACTTGAGTTACTCAGACACTTTCTTCTTACTACCTATGTTATCTGCTTAATTTACTTGGGTGTTTTCCTCTCACTACCTATGTTCTCTGCTTAATATACCCATGCTATTTCCTCTCACTACCTATGTTCATTGCTTGAGCTACTGGTGCACTATCCTCTCACTACATGTGTTCATTGATTGATAATTTCTTGAGCACTCTTAAGGTGCTACCATTTATTGGTGTTTATCTACTTGAGCATTATTAGGATGCTACCATTCATTGGTATTTATTTGCTTAACATCAATCAAAATTGATGTCTATTTCTCTATATTTGAGCACTTCTAGACTAGAGAACTCTTGCTCTATGCTTAGTCAGTTCCAATATTAGAAGCTTTTATTTTATGCTTAATTTCTATCAAAATTATGTGCTCCTACTCTATGATTGGTCTCTTCTAATCTCAGACACTTTTACACTATGCTTGGGCACTTCCAAGCTTGGGTGCTTTTTCTCTATGCTAGAGCTTTATCAGGCTTGAGCGATTTTACTCTATACTTGAAATTTATCAGGCTTGAGTGATTATGCTCTATACTTGGGCACTACTAGGGCCTTTTATTATTTATCCTTACTTCAATCCTACTATAACTTGAATGTTATTTGAATGTTATTCCTAATTTGTGCTCTTAGCTATAAAATAATCCTTCAATATTAGTAGAAAGTTATAATTTTGTTCTTTCTACTACACTCTAGATTTTATTCGAGTTATCTTATAATTTGATCTTTGGAATTTTATATTGCTTCTCAATTCTATGGAAGCTATGATACTTATAATTATCTAGGATATTTCATGCTCCTTAATTATCTAGGATCTTTGATACTCCTCAATTCAATAATGTCGTAGGTCGCACCTAAGAACAATATGATTCTTCTCTTTGTTAGATAATCCAAAAATATTATCAAGGTGACTATGAATGTCCCTTCACATTTGATTATATTTTGAGTTGGCTCTCTCAATTGAATTTAGCTAAGTCCTAGTCTTCACTGGTTTTCCTTGAACCAAGTGGAAAGACCTAGCATCCAAATTAGGGTGACTATGAATAGCGCCTCACGTCCAACTATCTTTTGATTTGGCTCTCAATATAATTTAGTGGAGTCCTAGTATTCACTAGTTTTCCTTGAACCAAGTGGAAAGACCATAGAATCCAAATTAGGATGACTATTATCTATCCCCTCAATATCTACTCAATCAGACATTTAAAATAGATTCCAATTCTTCACTACTTTTAAAGTGGACAAACTCCAATATTATGGTGGCTTTGAAATATAACTCTATAAAAAATGGATAAATTTAAGTGGTAACTTTGATACCAATATTGGCTTTTAAGCCTAAATATCTCAAAATATCATAGGTCTCAATATAAATAAGCCATAATATTATAGGTCAAAATATCAATAATCAAGATTAGAATTATATATATGAGCAATCAAATATATATCTAGGCAAATATAATAATGAAATTACATTCACTTATAATATCAAATATGAATGTAAATGGCCAAAATCATTCATGTACATGCATGAAGAATACTTACAATAAAATTGCTCAAAATATGTATACAAGCTTTATTATCAATGCTTGCTATGTGGTGATCACTACAAACCATTTTCCCTTACATTGTATGGAGCTTTATCTCCATAATATAGACATAGTAATGTGACTCTTCAATACTTTTCTATTGCACTCCTCACATATCTAGTGTTGGAATATGTAATGCAACATTGTGTAAATTATTCTTAGACTAAAATATAAAATCTAAAGAATAATATTTGAATTAGAAAATAAATCTATGTTATGTAAAAATATTTCCACCCAATTAATAAATAAAATAAGGGTGCTAGGAATATTTAATTTGTGGAAAAAAGTTATTTCCTCTTTTCTAGCAAATATTAAAAAGTAACCAATCATTTTTTAATATTTGATAGATGCCACTTGTCACACATCTCAATATAAGATTGTGATAAGATTTGTCACACATATCAAGATAAGATTGTGATAATATTACAGTAATTTTAGGGTTGTAGTAGAAAAGCTTCTCTTTAAATATGGGTGTTGTCTACTACATATTGTCATATCATGTTGATGCATATTGTTGCATAACATTGAAGCATTCTTGTATTGTTGAATCATTGAGTAATATAGTGATATTCATAGTGGATGTTTCTCTTCTTCATTTGAAGTAGGGTTTTACCACTTAATATTGGTGTTGTGGGTTTTCCTCTTTTGTGTGTGATTGATCTTGTGGAGAATTATTCGATCTTGGGGATAATTTTCTTGTCTCACATTTGGTATCAGAGCATAACCCTTAGCAACCAATATAGCCTTATACTTTTATATCTCTCCATTAGAATTGTACTTGATTCTATAGACCCACTTGTTCCCAATAACATTTCTCTTATTAGGATAAGGCACTAGATCCCAATTTTTATTCTTTAGAAGAGAATCCATATCAACCTTCATGGCATCAACCCAACTAGAGTGTTGTGAAGCTTCTTGGTAAGAACTAGGCTCATGATCATTATCTATCTTAGCTAGAAGAGACATGTTAAGGGTCATACTTCTATTTATTCTTTGGATAACTGAATTCTGCTCTTTAGCATCCCTAGAATGATCCAACCACTTGGTCCTTTTGACACAAGGCCCACCCTTTTCTAACTAAAGAAGGTCTTCATTGAATTTGACATCTCTTGAAATAGATACAATGCGTGAAGAAGGTGAGTATAACCTGTAGCCCCTATGTTTTGCATCATAGCCAAAAAAGATGCATTTTTGAGACTTTTGTCTAATTTCTTCCTCTTTTCTGAAGGAATATATGAAAATGCATCACATCCAAACACTCTTAAGTGTGACAAATTCGACTTCTTACCATTCCAAACCTCATAAGGAGTATTCCCCTCAACTAATTTTGAAGGACACCTGTTAATAATGTAGATTGTTGTATTGGCTGCTTCACCCCAAATAAATTGAGGTAAGTGGTCACCAAGCATGCATATTACCATCTCCATGATTTTCCTATTTTTCCTCTCTACAACACCATTTTGTTGAGGAGTGTATGTACAAGTAAACTACCGTTTGATCCCATGAGAAGAACAAAACTTATTGAAATCATTGCTATTGTACTCCCCTACATTATCACTTGTAATCATTTTGATAATTTCTCCATTTTTATTTTCTACCAAATCTTTGAACTCCTTGAATGTCTCAAAACAATCTGATTTATTCTTAAGCAGATACCCAAATATCATTCTTGAATAATCATATATAAAGGTGAGAATATAGGATGCACCACCAAGTGATCTAACATGTAATGGACTTCATAATTTGAATATTTTGATAGTTTGTATGTCCTAACCTTAAGTGCCAAAGCTTGTTACTAGGATAAACATTAGTTGCTAAACACACTTTAGGATGAGCATCACCTAACATATAAAGATTATTCTTCACATAACCTGTAATGATTGGTAGCATGCCTTTCCTAATGCTCCATGAAGTTACATTGAACTCAATCGTGTGACCACTTCTAGCAACTTGCAAAACTAAAATTAAACTTCTCTAAGGTTAGGCACATATAAGACATTATCAAGTAATTTCCCTTCAATTACAACATTGCCAACACCTTCTACTTTAAGTCTAGTATTATCACCAATGACAACTGAATCTAAAGAGTGTTTATGAAAGTCCACAAACTTATCCTTTTCAAAACACATATGGTTAGTGCATCCAGAATCTAACACCCATTCATTAGAAGTAGATGAGTTAATGGAGTAGAGGGCACAAACAAAGGCATTTTTATTAGAATTTTGCTTTACATTGTTGTTCTTTTTCTTTACCTTGCCAAACCATTTCTTAGGTCCTTGTCCCTTAGCCTTTTATTGCTCTTCCTTTTCTGCAATATTCTTCTTCTTGAAAAAAATTTATTCCTTGTGGCCTTTCTTGCCACAAAATTTGCAAGTGAAAACAACTCTAGGCTTGTTGGGTTGGAAATTTTTATTTTTCCTTCCCTTGTATTTCTTATTGAAGGAAGCCTTAGTGGCACTCAAGGCAACATTCTTCTCCTTGACAACTTGACCATTCAATTTGTCTCTATTAATAGACTCTTCATGTTGAATCAATAATTGTGAAAGAGTGTTGAGAGGAATACCATCCTCTTCTTGCTCTAGCATAGTCTCAATAATGGTGACAAAATTCTTGAATTTGCTTGACAAGTTTCTCAAAATGATAAAGCTTAAGAGATTCTCACTTATCCAATCACAATTACAAGCCAATAGTTGAGTTCTCATGTCTTTCATCTTTAAGAGGAAGATCAAGGCAATTTCTTCTTCACCTTGCATAGTGCTAAGAATTTTGGACAATAAAGTGAATTTCCTTGATGTGTTGGACCCTATATGGACTTGTTTTAGAAAATCCCATGCATATTTAGCATGCTCACAATGGCTTATAGTGAGCAATATCTCATCACTCACACTATTGATAATTATGGAAAGTGCAAGGTGACTCTTGTTGTTGTATGTCTCAAGTGCCCTTGCCTGGGTTGGGATTGCTTCATCTCCATTCATAATGGGCCATAAATTTCTTGCTTGAAATTTAGCCCTCATCCTTGGTTCCCATATTCCAAAATTTGATCCATCAAGGATGTGCTTAGGTGTGAAGGAGATTCCATGATCAGCCATTCTAGAAAGTGAAGATAATCTAAACATAACATGCATTGACAAAGAAAATAAATGATGCAATAAGAAAGTAGATAAACATACTTGCATATATAAAAAAAACATAACTTTCAAGTAATCTACTTTTCAATCATCAAAGATAATCATCATGAAAGATAAACATCATGAAATATAATCAAAATTAAGCATCATCAAGAGAGATAAGCATCATCATGAAAGATAATCAACATCATCATGAACTACTATAACCATCTTGCAATAAACAACTATAACCATATTGCAATTGAAATAAAGGAAATAAACCAAGATCAACTTGTAGTAGATTAACTTGCAACAAGAAGGTAACTAACCATAACAATAATCTTGCAACAAAATAAACTAACTTGAATTTAACCATAAAATATTTGTTAAATGTTAGATAGTCAATAAGTTAGTAAGTTAGTGTTCATTTTAAGGTTTTGTTATAGCCTAATGAATTGCCAATTCATCTCACCCAATGTCAACCAAGCTACCCAAAATGGTACGGGTACAAGGACCCGAAAAGGACTTGCTACCAATAGAGCGGATTCTTTTGGATTCAATAGGTGTTTAGCAAATATAAATTGTGTTGCAAGATTAAGTAAATTTTAATCAAATACTAAAGTTGTGGTTAGTAAGTTGATTCATTTTTAACCTTATTGATTAATATGAAAATTAGTAAATTGCAAGTTAGTTGGTTAGTAGTTTGTTTAGTAGCAAGTTAGTAAGTTAGTAGTTAGATTAGTTGAGATGCAAAATAGGCAAAACACAAATACAATCTCTCTCTCTCTCTCTCTCTCTTTCATTATGAGAGATACAAGTTACATTTATTTACATTATACTTCAAGCAAATGCTTGAGAGATATTAGAAGAAATTAATAAAAATAGGGGGAAGAGAGTGAAAAAGTTGATCTGAAATTGCCTTGTATACTCCAAAATATACTTGGATAACCTTGCAAAATAAGCAAACTCACAAACAACCATTGTTTATGTGAGAAATAAAATGACTATAAGGTCTAAATTATTTGACAATTTGACTAAAAATTTACCAAAAATTGCATAAAAGGATTCTAGTTGCATTATACAATAATAAAAAATGCATTTCAATTTATGCAAAAAAAAAATGACTATTAGGTCTTAAAATAACATAAATGAAATTTTTTATTAAAAAATAGAATAATAAATGACTATTTTTTATTAAAAAATATAATAATAAAAAAAATTCAGACTGTACAGCAAAATGGGTGGGGGGGCATTTGGCTCCCAAATAAAAAAAAATTTGCCTCAGATTTATTTTTCATCATAGTCAATACCATGTTTTTGAGCATGAGGATTGTACCTTTTTGACTCAATCCAAGTATATTGAAGATCTTCTTAAGAGGTTTGATTTATACTATGGCAATCCTACTTCCATTCCTATTTCTACAGGGGTTAAGTTGGAAGTAAGCACAGAATCTCAGTTGGCTGATGCTACATTGTATAGGCAGCTCATTGGTAGTCTTCTTTATGTTACCATCACAAGGCCAAATATTGCTTTTGTAGTTGGTATGATGGCTAGGTTCTATTGAGAACTTACAAGCTACCAAGAAGATTCTGAAGTACCTTTTAGGTACTAGATATTTGGCACTCAAATATTCTAGGCTTCCTTCCTTTGCTTTTTTTGGCTATGCTGATTCTGATTTTGGAGGGGATAGAATAGACAGAAAGTCTACCATAGTATATGTTTTTAGTATTGGGTCTACAACTATCTCTTGGCCTTCAAAGAATTAAGATACAATTGCTCTTTCTACAACGGAATTGGAGTATAAGGCTACGATAGCAGCTACACAGGAAGCGGTTTGGATTCGTATCCTCATGAAGGAAATTGACTTTGAGCAATTTGGTCCTTCACGTTTGCTCTCTGATAATCAATCAACTATTGCCTTAGCTAAAAATCCTATAATGCATCAAAGTAAAAATCATGTTGAAATCCAAGCCCACTTTATCAGATAGAAGGTATTGTATGGGACTATTTAGTTGGAGTATTGCTCATCATCTTCTAATTCTGCTGATTTATTCACCAAACCTCTTCCCAAGGAGCAGTTTTGTAAGTTGAGGGACTCACTTTGTTTGGTGAAGTTGTCCTCAAGGGGGAATGAAGTGTAGTTACACTTGTGTGATGACAAATTCATCCTTATGAGGTGTTTTTTGCTATATATGAGTTGATATTTGGTGGTATAATTGCTTTTTGCATCTCTTTTGAACATGGTACTTTCTTGTTTGCCTTGTGCAACTTTTGTACATTTTACTTTGTAGATGGCATTGTGCAATTATGGTATACGATGCAATTGCTTTATGCGACTCTTTTACATGGTACTTTATTGTTGCCTTGTGCAACTTTGTATATGTTTTTATGTAGTTTGCATTATGCAATTGGTTTATCATTGTACTTTCTTGTTAGCATTTATGCTACTTTTGTACATGATATTTTATGGTTGGCTTTATGCAGCCGGTGTGCACAGTTTATTATTTTCATATACCTTATGCAACTCTTGTACATCGAACTTTTTTGTTAGCCTTGTGCTACTTTTGTACATGGTACTTTAGAGTCTGCATTATCATGGTACTCCTTGTTTGCTTTATGCAACTTTGTACATGATATTTTCTGATCAACTATATAGCACGTGACTATAAGTATGGCTTGGCATATTTTTGTGATGACTTATAGTTCACTATTTGTTAGATAAGTTTTGTTATCATCTTTGGATATTCATATATGTTGTGGTGAATATATTTATAATGATGTATCTAACTGATATTATGTTAAGCTGCTTGTAGCTTGCAGGTACTTCCATTTGGGATTTTACAGGCTTACTAAAGACACCCTTGTGATGTTTTCTTCTTGTCATTTGCAACCACTTGTGGTTGATGGATAGCTTTGTAAGCTGATTGTATCTGAAGCTACTCCGTTGGGGGCTTGTAGTCTCATTTTGACCCATTTTGTATCGGTGCCTTATTGTAGACCATTCTTGGTCATAAAAGCTCATTGTAACTATATTACTCATTATTCTCATCCCCGTTTGTATCTTTAGGGGGAGAATGTTTCTTTGTTTCATAATTCATTTCCCCAATATTGCATTAAGGAGGAGTGTTGGAATATGTAATGCAACATTGTGTAAATTATTCTTAGACTAAAATATAAAGTCTAAAGAACAATATTTGAATTAAAAAATAATTCTATTTTATGTAAAAATATTCCCACCCAATTAATAAATAAAATAAGGGTGCTAGGAATATTTAATTTGTGGGAAAAAGTTATTTTCCATTTCTAGAAAATATTAAAAATTAACCAATCACTTTTTAATATTTTATAGATACCACTTGTCACACATCTCAAGATAATATTGTGATAATATTAGGGCAATTTTAGGGTTATAGTAGAAAATCTTATCTTTAAATAGGGGTGTTGTCTACTACATCTTGTCATATCATGTTGATGCATATTGTTGCATAACATTGAAGCATTATTGTATTGTTGAATCATTGAGTAATATAGTGAGCTTCATAGTGGATGTTTCCCTTCTTCATTTGAAGTAGGTTTTTACCACTTAATATTGGTGTTGTGGGTTTTCCTCTTTTGTGTGTGATTGATCTTGTGGAGCATTATTCGATCTTGGGGAGACTTTTCTTGTCTCACATATAGGAGATGCAACCTTTCCTAGTCTTGAAATTTGGATTCTCATCTTGCCACTTGTATACTAGACTTTTCACTCTCTTCTTACATGTATACTTGACTCTATGACACTTGTACACTTCTACATGACTCTTACTCTCCTACATGCACTCCTAATACAAGATACTTATGCACATCCTCACATTATATATTTGTACACTTACATACATGATACTTGTGCACATTATTTCAATACACACTTGCACTCTTACTTACATGACACTTGTGCATATCATGTACATTAACACTTACATAAAAATAAATATCAATCACTCACCTAAACTATAGAATCAAAACCTAATCTATTACATATTTACATTTGTACCATGAAGGTACCATGGGTATACATTAGCATGTACCAAATAATGAAATATTCTCCAATAACATACCAATATTGACCAACCAATGAGCACAAGGATCTTATGGGATATGGACCATTCATTTTGATGGTGTTAGAACTAGAAATGGAGATGGTGTTGGTATCTAGTTAATTGAACCATAAGGTAACCTAATGAATTATGATTGTATGATTCTATTCATTTACACCATTATATGGTCAAATATGAAGCACCTTGCATGGGGTTAAGGAAGGCTAAAAATATGGGGACAAAAAACCTCAAGATATTTGGTAATTGTAAGCTAGTAACAAATTGGACTAATTCACAATATGCAATTGAAAACAAACACTTAATATCATATAAACATAAGGTTTAGGACCTACTAGGGATTTTTGACACATAATAAATCAAGGAAATCCTTTAATAGTTGGATACCAAAGTAGGTGAATTAGATTATATGGTAGAAAAGTTTGATTTTACTTTAGATATGTAGGATAAATTGAAAGAGTTGGAGTAGTCTTCATGCTACCTATCTTGATACTTTTGGTCATTGGAAAGTGTTTAATAATGAGAAAAAAAATAGATAATTCCTCATAATGGAACCTCAAAATTCCAAAACTAAGAATTAATATGGAAAGAACATAAAGGATGATGTAATTCAATTGAAGACTAATAAGCTGCTAAAGGGAATAATCATACTAGAGAGCTTGTTCAATCTAGATGATAACACTAAGAAGTCTAACATTAAGGTCAAAGTATCCTTTTACAATATTATCAAGATTATAGAAGGATACAACCTATTATTATAAAATGTAAAAAGAGGAAAACCTTCAAATTATCAAGCGAGAGCCAAGGAAATAAGATCAAACATAGAGAAAGAAACACAATCTAATTTGGTTGAAATTCTCTTTTAAAACAACAAAATGATACTGGTATTTCATAGGAGGGGCCAATAGCCTATAATGAGACATGATTACCATCTCATGGAATATAAGGAGTGCTAATACCCCCTCAAAATAGAGGTGCATAAAGGACATTTGTTTAAGTAATAATCCTAATATTCTATGTATTTATAAAACTAAAATAAAAAAGGAATATGTTTTCGAAAGTATGAAAGTAGTATGGGAGAGATTGGAATGAGATTCTATGGATTTAGAAAGAGAGACAAGGGAAATTCTAACATGTTGGAATCTTGTTAAAACCTCCTGTGAAACCATTCATAAAACCAGACATTTGATAACCTCATTAGTCATATGTTACTTTGTAGATATTCATTTCATCCTTATCAATGTTTATGCTACAACTCAGCTAGACAAATCAAAAGTATGGAGTGGGATTGAAATCTTTATGAGAAGTAAAGATCAAGAAACCTAATTAATTATCATAGGATATTTTTAATACCATAACCAAGTTGTATGAGAAATTTGGAGGAATTAGGAAAATAACCCAAAGTATGAGAGATTTCTTAGCTTTTATTCAAAACAATAACATATGAGAGGTTGAGTTTGAAGAGGAAAATTATACATGGACCAACAATAGGATATGTCAAAACCTAATAGCAAAAAAATTTGATAGATGCTTACTTTCAAATATTTGTCTAGATAAAAGGAATTGTGCTAAAATTAATACCTTGATAAGGATTGGTTCAGATCATTAGCCAATTAGAGTTAAAATGGTGGTAGGTGAATTAAAAAAAGATCATATTTTAAATATAAGCAAACGTGGGAATACCATCCTCAATTTTTTGATATGATAGCACATACATGGAATTCTTCAAGAAAAAATATGCTCTATACACTTCTAAAACAAATTAAATGATTACATATAGATTAAAAGAACGGAATAATAATACTTCCATAAACATTTTTGAGAAAAAAGAACTAAAAGAGAAACTTTTAGAATTCTAAAAAGATGAGCACAATAATCCAAGTTCGAAAGAAAGATACTTGGCTAGTAAATATAATAATATTTTTTGTAAGGAATATAAATTTTAGAGATTAAAATTGAGACACACTTGGTTATGAGGAGATAAAAACACAAAGTTTTTCATAATATGGCAATAGTACATAGATCAACATCTAGAATTAGTAGAGTTAAATAAATAGAAGGGGTTCTAATTGAAGACCAAAGAAAAATTAGTAGGGAGGTAAGGCTTTTTTACCAATATTTTCTAGGATTGAAGGAGATTGAAGTTCTTAATGATAAGCTACTACAATAAGTACCTTTAGTTATAACAAATGAAGATAATAATAAACTTATGGATCCTATTACTCTAGAAGAAGTTCATTTAGCTCTTTTATATTTTGATAAGAATTAATCGCTAGGTACCGATGGAATCTCTGCAACATTATATCAACATAACTGGGAAATAGTGAAGGATTATTTATTGGTGGTAGTGGAATAGTCTAGGGTAAAAAAATAGATGCCTTATAAAATATATACAATATATCTTACCCTAATTTCCAAAAAGAAAAATGTAGAATTGTTTGGTTCATTTAGGCCCATAAGCCTATGTAATATGGCATATAATATAATAATCAAAGTGATGTAAAATTGGTTAAAACCATTATTAGATAAAATTAATTTAAATTATCAAGGAGGATTTTTGAAAGGGAGACACATTTTGGATGGGATCATAGTAGTTCATGAAGTAATGCATTCAACAAATTCTAGAAAAGAGAGCAATGATCTTAAAACTTGATATGAATAAAATTTATAATAGGGTTAAATAGGATTTTATTTTTGTAGTATTAAAGATATTTGAATTTGGGAAGAAATAGGTCAAATGGATTAAATTTTGTGTCTCTACAATATCATATTTAGTGTTGGTCAATGGACTAGTAACAAAATCATTTAAAACTATAGAGGGGGAAAACCATGCACTAACGTACGATTCTCAAGGCTGGATCCGCAGGGAAGCCTTGAGGTGACCGTGGTGGCCATTATAACTCTACACTCGGTGTAAGGGGAGGAAGGGTTCACCAGGAATGGTTTAAGGACTCACTCCAAGTCTGGGGTGGAATGTGTTTGGATGTGTTCAATTAAGCATACACCTATGTTTGGCCTTTCTATACTAAGCTATGAAAATGAAAGAACAATGCAAGATACAAGATGCAAGAATACAAGAGCTAAGCCTAGAATGATTCTTTGATTCAATGATATCTAACCCTAGATTGAATAAAATTAATGCACAAAAAAACCCTAGATGCACACTATATGCTCTTATTTATTCAAATGCCTATGAAACTTAATCAAATATATATACTTTACTTATGATCTAGGTTTTCCACAAAAGTGGGTAGAAAGCAAACAACAAACAACCTAAAGATATATTAGGGCACTTATCTTATCCGATGGTTGATCCAAGCTTTATCTTTCATCCAAAATATCCAATATCTTCAATCTTACAAAATAGCTTCACAAAACCCTAGAAAATTTGATCAACATTTGGGGGCCTGCTTAGGCCGCTATATAGCTGAGCTTAGAGGTGCAAAAGTCAAGCCCCCTTGGTCCTTTTAGCTAACCTATTCAAAATTAAAATAATATTTGACCTTTGGAACATGCACAAACATAGTAAAATAGATATGCAATAGTAATATGAAATGCAACTAAGATGGACACAACAGAAAGCTTCAAAATAGGGTGCAAATTAGGGTTTTAAAGTGCAAATATTACCCCCAAAACCCTAATTTTACCAAATTCATACCCTATAACTAGGAGGCATGAATATAGTTGACAAAATTCATACCTTGTATGGGTAGAGGTGCAAATCTAGTTTAGATGCCCTTTTTAAGACCTAAAACAACAAAAAATAAGGTGCAAAATGTAGAAAATAGAGTTCTAAATGCTAATAAAACAAATACAAAACTTGATGAGATGATGGAGCAAGAAATAAGCAATGAAGAGGTGGAATAAGCACTCCAAAATGGTTGATCTATCTAATCATCAAGACTTCTTCACTCAATCCCCAAGGGCAACAATCACCAAGCACCAAAACAACCAAAACAACAACTTGCAATAGAAATCCACTTGAAAGCATGAGCAAATGAGTGAGTCAAGAATTATAATATTATCCAAAATAACTTCTTGGTAACTAAGGGGATCCAAACCCTTATTTATAAGAGGTTTGGAGGGCAAAATGGGTAGGAAAGTGAAATTTCACTTTGGGCAAAGTCGACCTCAAAATGGGTCGATCGAGGTGAGGGGTTTAAGTGAGAAAAACCCCTAAAAAGCCAAATTCATGCCCCCTCCATATAGGGAATGAATATGGAAAGAAAAATTCATACCTAGTATGGATCAAGCATGAATTTGGTAAAGCTAGGGAAAAAGGCAAAGGGAAAAGGCAAAAAGGCCCAAAATTTGCACTTAGCAAGTTTGGGTGGCTAGCTAGGGATCTAAGGAAGATTTGAACCATTTTGGTGGGTCAAATTTTTGTGTCTACATTTTCCCCCTCTTTGATGCATTTATGGCCAAGTAAATGCATCAAAGAAATATGTAGACTCCTATGGGCAAAGGTGACAGACACAGAAAAGGGGTGGCCAGGTTTGGACAAAGGGGTGGTGCAAAAAGGGGTGTTATTTTAAACATCATAATTTTACATGCAAAATGAGGTATTACTTCCATTAATACCTCTAAGGTTAGGGTCCCCTCAAGTTTTTATAAGGAATGCAAAATTCCTTATAAAAACTCGAAAAAGGGAAAAAAGGGAAAAAGAAAAAAGAGAAAAATGCGAGGAGGGAAAGAAAAGGAAGAAAAGGGAGGAGAGAGAAGAAAAGGAGGAAAAAAAAAAGGAGGGAAAAGAAAGAGGAGAGAGAAGAAAAGGAGGGAAATGAAAAGGAGGGAAGAAAAGGGGAAAAGGAGGAAAGGGAAGCTCATTTTCACCGTGCAAGGAGGAGAAAAGAAGCTTGGGAGAGAAGAGAAGAAGGATGGCTCTACCAACTCATCATGCTATCATGGTGAGAGGTGACACTAGAAATTCTACTAACCAGGTGAAGGTATGGATTGAAACCCATTTTATCTTTTGATGTTTCTCACCTACACAAAAAAAATTTAAATTTTTATTTTTTTTTAGGGTTTTAGGTGCAATATCTAGTAAATTTGGTCATGGGCATGAATCTTGAAGCCTTGCCATGCCAAATTTTCATTATACAAAGAAATTTGGTTAATGAATCATTCATGCACTGCTTATCAGGGCATGAATTTGGTAAATTTGCACTAAAACAATTTTTTAATTTTTATAAATTTTTAAGTTTTAAAATGATGATCTAATAATGAATTCATGTTATTATGTAGCTAGATGTACTCAAGAGTAGAGAGTGGTAGTCGGGCACACTAGAGACCACATTGGAGTAGCTCACAATAAGGGAGAGGGAGACACTAGAGAGGGTGGGGCTACTACACCTAGTAGAGATGCCCTAGGTGGAGATGGATAGAGCCTTACTGATGGCTCTAGCTGAGAGGTGGTACCCAGAGTCATCCACCTTCTTATTACCAATAGGGGAGATGATCATCACACTAGAGGATGTGTGGCACATCCTGAGGATCCCAATTATCAAGAGGATGGTTTACATGGTATAGGTATCAAGGGTGGCATCAAAGATGATGTCAAGAGATCCAACACATGAGATCCATTAGAGTGGATTCCACATTGATGAGATGCCATAATGATATGGCATCGAGTGCACTAACATTCATACTATATAAAGTGGTGGTGGGGATGTTGGTGTGTCACATGAGTAGATGACACCTACCATGGGCTCTAGTGGGAGTAGTGGTAGACATGTAAGATTAGGGGATTAGATTTACATGGGGACCATATGTGTTGGCTCACTTGTATAGGACACTACATGGTATCATGTACAAGTGGTAGGTAGGGCTAGTCTACATGAATTTGCTCTAGGTGTGGTGTTAGGAGCATATAGTGATCCAGAGACCAAACACACTACTAGGACCACTACCCACCATGGAGTGGCCAATGACATACAAGTGGAGCCAACACTACGAGCATGGGCATAGGCCATACACTAGTGTCTTACCACTAGGTAAGAGGGTAGTAGAGGAGCTATAAGTGCATCAGATCATATGGTATCCATGGTATCTACACCTAGGTTGGGAGGAGGACACAATGGAGCTAGCTAGGGTGAGGAGGATCTAATGGCTTCTCACTGAGAAGGGTGAGTGAGAGCTATTCAGATTTGATCAAGTGTAATACTAGTTTAACATCTTCTAAGAGATTCTATATCTAGGAGACTACTAGTTTTGATGGGCTAGGAGGGACCCATCAGGATGCGAAGGTGCTCTTGATGTGGCTAGGTGGGTAGAGGAGGACCAAGATGATCCACTATATATGGATCAAGGAGTGGATGATGTCAAGGTGGCTCTTAGGTACTAGAGATGGTACAGGGGCATTTTTCCCCTGAGGATCTCCCCACCAATGCTAGTGCAACATCACCAAGTGATGAGCTGGTAGGTATAATTGGCACTTTGAGAGGTCACCCAATGGGCTAGGGAGAGGGACGATCCCAATGAGGCTAGATCGATCATTCATGTGGGTGGAGATAGTGATAGCCATGAGGGTGACTATCATAATATCTAGCTCAAGAGGAGGGAGGACTATAGAGGTAGCCCTTAATGGCACAAGTGAGACCTATCGAGGCAGTAGGTCTAGGGGAGGCAGAGGCCCTATAAGTGAGGTTAGCGACTATGGAGGTAGAGATGACCACCCTTTAGATAGAGCTAGACCAGGCCCAAGTAGAGTGAGATACAACATGAGTTGAGGTAGAGTACCTTAGAGGGGAGAGGGGTTAGTAGACCTAGGTAGTAGGGATGGCTATCACAAGTGAGCAGCCAATAGAGTGAGGGAGTTCACCTACTAATGGTAGAGCTATAGAGGGTGAGGGAGTCATACAAGGAGGTGACATAGAGAGTGGCCTACTATCAGGGGGCCTATTACCATGTCATCCCTACTGATCAGAGGGTTCCAAAATCATCATCTCAATGATCATAGAGTCATTCACAATCGAGGGCATGCACTATGTCATGATCTATGAATATGACTCCTCCACCACCTCCAATAGATAGAGTAAAGGGAGCAGGCTCACATGGCTAGGGCTAGGATCAGGATGACATGCCAATTTTAGATTATGGTATGCATCCCTAGGGAGGGTCAAGTGTGCCAAGCTCTCTATTGTGGCACATCGATCGACTAGCACACACTTTGTGCCATCGAGTAATACTAGTTGTTATTTTATATTATTATTTACTTGTGCAAAAATATGTGTGCTTTTATGTGATTGTTTCTTTTTATTACTTGCATGCTTTTAATTAATGATGGATGATAAACACAAACATAATGGATGCAATGCATGATGGACTTAACTAAATGAATCTAACTAAAAAAATGCCTAATATGTAAGCTAACATGAATGCAAGGGTGAAGTGCATCAAAATGGAAGAAAGGAAGGTGATAAAACAAAAGAAGAGATGAACAACAATGATGGAGAAAGTAGAAATAAAGATAAACAAAAGCTCCAAAAGGTCAAAGAAGACAAAAGCCTGACAAGGATATATGCTCGCAAATGGCCAACATGGAGGTTGCCCCTCACGTATGGCCATGAAGCTATCCTTGTATGGACTACAAAGATGGACAAGTGGAGTTATACCCGCTATGGGTGTAGCACTCGCTAAGATGGTCAGATGGTCAAATGTGGAGCATGACCCACTATGAGTACAATGCTCGCTAAGATGGTCAGATGGATAGATGGACAAAAGATACCTGCTAGGATGTATGCTCACAAATGGTCGAGATGGAGGTTGCCCCTCATATGTGGCCATGAAGCTATCCCATATGGGGTGTGTTGTATGTGCAATTGATGTATTTAGTGAATGCTACCCTGATATAGGGGTGATGTGTGTGAAATGTGAATGGCCAAAATAAAGCAAGTGAAATAAGAGGGAAGAAGAAGAGAATATAAGGACACACCAAAAATAAAAAGTGTATTCCTTGACTTTGGAGAGGATTGATGGTCATTTGAAAAACTTTCAAAGTCAAGGAATACAAGACAAAAGAAAAAGGGAAGAAAGGAGAAGAAGAAGAAGGGAGATGCACGTGGATGGGCCCTAGGTTGGGGATTTTCTAGGCATCAGAGCCCTAGTGAAAGTGCAATGCATGTGAGCTATGACCTAACTAGGTGTCATCACTTGCCATTATCACAAAATCCTCAGAAATCTATATGATCAAGCAGTCATGAGCAGGCAACAATGCAATTATGACAAGCAAAAATGCAAGTGGAATAGAATGTCAAGCAATCATGCAAAGTATGATAGGCAACCATGCAGTATGAGCAAGAAAAATGAATGCAATATGATCTATGCTAAATGCATGCCTATTTTAGTG
The DNA here is from genome assembly GCA_028583015.1 of Wollemia nobilis. Lineage (NCBI taxonomy): Eukaryota > Viridiplantae > Streptophyta > Pinopsida > Araucariales > Araucariaceae > Wollemia > Wollemia nobilis. The sequence continues at coordinate 2,220,893 of JAQPPZ010015344.1, forward strand.
ATTTATTATTGTTGTTTTATTAATGAGTGGAATGATAGTCGACACATAATCTGATTGTGCCTCCTATATTAACATAAATAACAGGCATACAAGGGACTGATCCATCAAAGAAAAATCTAGAAGGAGGGTCATCTTGATGATCAAAATCACAAAGAGGTTCCTTCATAGGTTTTCCTTCAACAGCCATTGCACGAAAGTCTTCACATACTTGAACAAAACCATATTTCTTAACATAAGGAGGGGCAATCCCTAATTTTGCAAGATCTCTATAAGATAGTGAAGTAGGGTCCCATTTAGAAGTAGAAGACTTACCTCTAAAGTGCATAGAACCTATCACATTACAAAACAAAATGTTAGAAGGAAAAGGGAGGGTCCTCATCCTCATCACTCCACTCCATCTTCTGATGATCTAGATATTTAGCATAAGAAATAAGGTGATCATCATCATCAAATGGTAAAGGTTGGTTTTTGTTAGGTATGTAGCCTATGCCACATCTCCCAAGCCAAATCTCAACATCCAAGGGCTCTTGAATACCTTTCTATTATGGCCCCAAACCTTTACCTACATATCCCATGCTAGATAGGATCTATTTAGGGAGTGGGTAATCATTGGATAAGTAGCAATGAGCAAAAGAATGCTCAATAGGAGAGGGGTTGCTACCATGGATATTTTCTTTGAAGGTTGTACCTATGAAGATAAAGGTACACATGCCAATGTGTACAACTTCACCCTTCTTATAGGGCAAGCCCATAGTTCGAGGTGAAGGTGGTAGCTTAGCAAGATCCAGAAGAGGTTCTTGAAGAAATTGATTATCTTGATCCCATGATGAAACTTTGATTTGAGGTTCCTCACTCACTTTTAAACTTTTGAGTTGCTCAGATATTTGAGATGAGGAACTTGGAGAAACAAATGATGAAACTGATGGACAAATGTTAAAATCAGATTGAGCTTGCTCAACCATCGAATAATATTCAAATGGATGAGGGTCACCCAAAATGGTGATAACTTGATCTTTAAATTCAAACTTCAAACACTGATGAAGGGTAGAAGGGATGACCTTCATCGCATGGATCCAAGGATATCCGAGAAGAAGATTAAAATATGCAGGGCAAGGTACCACATAGAACAATGTATCTAAGATCTTGGGTCCAACCTTAAGAGGGAGGGATATAACACCATAGGCTTCTTGGGACTCATTGTTGAAAGCTTTGATGATAATGTCAGATTTAGTTAAGTCTTCCTCTTTTAATCCAAAATTTTGGAAAAATTGATAAGTGCATAAATTAAGGGAAGAGCCATTGTCAATCAAGATTCTTTTGACAAAATTTTCCCCAATAAATGTTGTAATGTAGAGGGAAGAATCCCCTCGTAGGTTTGAGGAAGGCTTATCATCATCCGAGAATGTGATATGATGTATCCCAAGAGAACCTACAATATTAACTACGACACTAGGGGAAATATCTGGAGGGACAGATTGTTATCTTAGAAGTTCTAACAAAGCTTCCCTATGAATAGGAGAAGTTTGCAAGAGTTCTAAGATAGAAATATTGGTTGGAGTACTAGCTAACTATTGGTGAAGGTCAAAGGAAACTTGAGGTTTCAACACTAAAGGTGGAGTTCCTATTCCTGTGCTCTTTCTCTGATTATTCTTCAAAACCAAGATGGGTTGTGATGAAGAACTCTTCTCCTGCTGAGGATGCTGAGTCGACTGAGCTTGAGCTTGTTTCCTTGTAGTTGCTCCAACCATACCAACCATATTACCATATGTAGATGGCACATTCTGATAAGATACTTGATTAGCTACCTGTTATCCATGCTTAGGTAGTGGATCTTGGAAGATCCCCATATCTTGATTAGTCATAGGTGCTTGTTGAGTAGGAGGTTGATTATTTGATGAATGAGAGCCTTCTATGACAAGGCATCCTACATCAATCAAATCCTGAACCACATGTTTCAACCTCTTACAAGAATTTATCCAATGTCCTTCTACTCTATGATATGCACAATGTTGACCTACCTTGTACCAATTTGTTGTAGTATCAAGTTGCCTTATGGGAGGTAACTCAATCATATTAGTTTCCAAAAGCTACTTTAAAACCACTTCCATGGGCATGTTAAGTCTTGTGAAATTCCTTTGTGGAGGTTTTTGAAGTATCATATTTTGTAGGTTGTTAATGATATTGTTAATAGGCCTACTATCCATTGCACCATCACCTACCACATGCTTACCCTTATGTTGTGACTTAGTGGTTTTATCTTCTTTCACTTTGAGTTATCCTCTTCTGATAAGAGCTTGTTCCACTTTCCTTGCTAACTCAATTGCTTGATCAAAAGATGTGATAGTGGTAGTTTCTAATGCATAAGATAGTTGTTCTTGCAAATTTCCAATAAATATCTCAAGCATATCTCGAGGAGGTAAAGTATATCTCAAGCGTCCAACTAAAATTCTCCAATGAGCCAAGAATTCTAAAAAACTTTCCTCTTTACCTTGCTTTAGATTATAAACATCTTTCATGGATACATTCTTTTCAACATAAGCACCAAATTGTTGAACAAATAATTCAGCTATCTCTTCAAAATTTCTCAAAGAATGGCTAGGTAACTGATAATACCATTCTAATGCCATGCCAACAAGACTCTTAGGAAACATCTTTAGTAACAACATATCATCATATATGATATCATGGCAAGTTATTCTAAACCTCCTTAAATGCTCAATTGGATCTTCTGTTCCCTTGTATATAGGTAGAACCGGCATGGAAAAATGCTTAGGATAAGGTCTAGCAACAACAATAGGGTCTAGGGGTTGATTGCACATTTCTTTATAGTTGTAGGTGAAACTAGAGGGCTGAATCATCTCCACTTTTGAAACTAATTGTTTCACCATATTAGTTAAACTTTGCACCTCAGGATTATTGCTTTGCAATGCCCCTAGATTCCCTAAGGGAGGGGTATAGGTAGGATGTTGGATGGGTACTTGGCTCATGTTGGAGGTATTGATACTATTGTGATATGTGATACCTTGCTAGAGAGGATAACTAATAGTTGGTGGAACAGAAGCAAGAATGTTGAGATTAGTATATTGAGGAGGAAATTGAAAATAATTTTGAGTGACACTACTAGTTGGAAGGACTTGTGGACTCCTTCCAATATTAGTGGTTATAGTAGTGGCATAAGTTGGTTGAGAAATATTATCATGATGCAAATATTCTAACATAGGGTTATCATGGACATGCATAGGAGAGACTACTAGAGGAGGAGGAGGAGTCTCACCTCTTTTGAGTTGGGCTTCCTACTCCATAGCCTTCAATAATTTATCCTTATGATATTTCATAAAACCCCAAACATGCTCAAATTATTTAAAAAGGAAACCACCATTGGGCCCTTCAAAGGGATCATAGTTTATTTTAGTTTCAACATTTTCTTGCTCTTTTAGATCAAGGTTAGGATTCTCTCTATCAACTTGATCATCTTCTTAAAGAATATGATCAAATTCAAGATGCTTTCACTAAATTCTAAGGAATGGAGCCATTAGAAGAAGTGAAAGGATAGAAGAGAAAACTAACGAAAGACACACAAGAAGATTCTTAAGATATTTGTTAATGTTCTTCTAACTCTAAGTAAACAAATTAGTGGTCTTTATTAAAAGTTTTCAAAAAAAAAAGGAAGAGGCTTCCTATATTGGCCACTAAGATGTGTCTTCACATTAGGTTCACCAAATATGTAGAGGGGAAAACCATACACCACGTATGATTCTCAAGGTTGGATCCATAGGGAGCCTTGAGGTGACCATGATAGTCATTATAACTCTACACTCAATGTAAGGGAGGAAAGGGTTCACCAAGAATGGTTTAAGGACTCACTCCAAGTCTGAGGGTGGAATATGTTTGGATGTGTTCAATTAAGCATACACCTATGTTTGGTCTTTCTATACTAAGCTATGAAAATGAAAGAACAATGCAAGATACAAGATGCAAGAATACAAGAGCTAAGCCTAGAATGATTCTTTGATTCAATGATATCTAACCCTAGATTGCAAAATGAAATATTTTAAGCAAGGGTCCAAGGGAATGCACAAACAAAACCCTAGATGCACACTATATGCTCTTATTCATTCAAATTCCTATGAAACTTAATCAAATATCTATCCTTTGCTTATGATCTAGGTTTTCCATAAAAGTGGGTAGAAAGCAAACAACAAACAACCTAAAGATCTATTAGGGTACTTATCTTATCTAGTGGTTGATCCAAGCTTTATCTTGCATCCAGAATATCCAATAGCTTCAATCCTACAAAATAGCTTCACAAACCCTAGAAAATTTGATCAATATTTGGGGGCCTGCTTAGGCCGCTATATAGCTGAGCTTGGAGGTGCAATAGTCAAGCCCCCTTGGTCCTTTTAGCTGACTATTTAAAAGTAAAATAATATTTGACCTTTGGAACATGCACAAACAAAGTAAAATAGATATGCAATAGTAATATGAAATGCAACTAAGATGGACACAACAAAAAGCTTCAAGATAGGGTGCAAATTAGGGTTTTAAAGTGCAAATCTTACCCCCAAAACCCTAATTTTACCAAATTCACACCCTATAACTAGGAGGCATGAATATGGTTGACAAAATTCATGCCCTGTATGGGTAGGGCATGAATCTGGTTCAGATGCCCTTTTTGGGGCCTAAAACAACAAAAAATAAGGTGCAAAATGCAAGAAAATAAAATTTAAATGCTAACAAATAAATACAAGACCTGATGAGCTGATGGAGCAAGAAAGAAGCAATGAAGAGGTGGAAGAAGCACTCCAAAATGGTTGATCTATCCAATCATCAAGACTTCTTCACTCAATCCCCAAGGGCAACAATCACCAAGCACCAAAATAACCAAAATAACAACTTGTAGCAGAAATCCACTTGAAAGCATGAGCAAATGAGTGAGTCAAAAATTAGAATCTTCAAATAACTTATTGGGTAACTAAGGGGATCCAAACCCTTATTTATAAGAGGTTTGGAGGGCAAAATGGGTGGGAAAGTGAAATTTCACTTTGGGCAAGGCCGACCTCAAAATGGGTCGACCAGGGGAGGGGTTTAAGTGAGAAAACCCCTAAAAAGCCAAATTTGTGCCCCCTCCATACAGGGCATGAATATGGCAAGCCAAATTCATGCCCAGTATGGATCGGGTATGAATTTGGTAAAGCTAGGAAAAAAGGCAAAGGGGAAGAGGCAAAAAGACCCAAAATTTGCACTTAGCAAGTTTGGGTGGCTAGCTAGGGATCTAAGGAAGATTTGAACCATTTTGGTGGGTCAAATTTCCATGTCTACAAAAACCAAGAGGGGTATTAGATATGGATATCCTATATCACCATATATATTCATTATTATGGAAAATATATTGGAAAGGAACCTAAAAAAGGCATACAAATATGGTCTAATAAGTGGGCTTAAGGCTAGTAATAACATTGATAACATCATCCATCAATAGTTTGTAGATGATACATCCTTTTTGGGAGGGCAATAAAAATGAGTCTAGAGCTTTAAATAACATTTACTAAAGGAATATGAAAGAGTATCTATGTAGGAATTTAATTAATCAAAACTCAAAATTTACTTCCTAAATATTTTAGCTAGAATCAGAGTAGGGATATGTAGGTTACTTCAAATGGAGGAGGAAAATTTGCTAGCAACATATCTTAGGATGCCCTTATTTGAGGAGAGAATGAGGATAGAATTGTGTAATTCAATTATAAATAAATTTTAGAATGACATACCAATATGGAAAGGTAGATGATTATCATTTGTAGGAAGAGTGCAACTAATTAAATCAGTCGTACATGCCATTCCAACATATTATATGCCCTTGAATATTATGCTAAAATTGGTAGAAACAATTTTAATCTATATTATGCAGTCATTTTGTTCAGGATTACATGATAAAAGGAAATTTCCTTTGGTGAAATGGAGCATGGTGTATGATGATAAAACTAGGGGAGGTCTTGGTTTAAGAGTTCTTATGGATACAAACTTAGCTCTAAGGAGAAAAGTAATTTGGAGATTGTACAAAGAGAGTCAAGGATAATGGGAAGGAATTATTCTAAATACATTGAGCCCAATTATACAAGGTTAATATTTACTACATTCTCATTAACAAACAGTTCTATACTATGGAATAATTAAAAAAAATAAATTGATCTATTAAAGGTCTAAGATGGGTGTTCAAAATTGTAAATAATTTTTTTTTTAGATGGATACTTGGTGTGATAAAAGATAACTCAATCTAGATCTAATGTTTATGTAGTGGATGAGATTACTTCAATACAAATATGATGATAGGGTTTCAAACACTATGTACAAGGATTTAGAAGGAAGATACAAATGGAAATAAGATTTTTTAAAATTATATTAGACATTGTTGCTAGGAGGTAGTTAAATAGAAATATAACAAAAATAATTTTTCTAAGGTGAGTTAAGGATAAGTTTATTTGGGAGTTGGCTAACTTAGGATAATAAATAACAATAAGTAGATGTAATATAAAGCATCAACAAATTATGAATATTGCAAGAATATGGAGAGACATTTGGGATAGCCCAAGAATTCCAAAATTCAAAATGTTGTAGGGCTAGTAGATCATCAAAAACAATACCTAATATTGAAGAAGAGATCCTTGATAGATGGATTCAAGTGATCAATTGGAATTATGATGATGGGTATAGGAGAAAAAAAATAAAGGAAAATATATATAAAGTGGAAACCACTAAAAGTAGAGTTAGTCAAATTGAATATTGATGGAGCTTCTAAAGGAAATCTAGGACCAATAGGAGGAGGAGGAATAATTAAAAATAATAGGGGTAATATTTTGTTACATTACAATTTCAGTAGGGAATTTAAGACAAATAATGAAGCTAAAGCTTAGGTGGCTTTGGAAGGATTAAAAATATGCAGACAAATGAAATAGAACAAAGTATGGATCGAAGGTGATTCACTAATAGTAGTAAATATAATTTTGATAAAAGCAAAGTCTCCTTAGAACATATGATAGGTCATTATGGAAATATAAGATCTTGCTATAGATTTTGAATAAATTAGGTTTACACGCGTTAAGGAAAGGGAATAAATGTGTATATAGTCTAGCCAATAGAGGGATTTTAATAGAGTATCATGAAGTTAAATTCACTTTTCCGTTGTTCACTTTTCCATTGTTAGAGAAAGTAGTAAGTTTAGTCGAAGTTGACAAGAAAAATATAAAAGGAGAAAATTAAAAATAATGTTCTAGAGGATTACAAAATATTTCATGGGATACATTTATAGATCAATGTATTGGAGGAAACTAATAGTTTGGATTTGGTAAAGTGGACTATAATTTTGTAAAGTGAATAGAAGTTTTGTATGCTAAAGTAGAAGGAGATGATATCATATGGACTTCATGGATGAATGAATTATTTGAGTTGTTGGTTGGATTACGAGATAGAATATGGATTGTAACTTTCAACTTTTTGATATTGCTAAAATATTTATTGAAATAATGCCATTATGATTTGTTAAAATAACATTATATCATGAATGAGATTCATTTCATAACCCATTAGAATGATAAAATAGTTTTTTGATTGATTATTTAGGGTTAAAATGAATTACACTTCCATAGTTTAGTTATTATGCATATATTCCTTCATAAGATTTAATCTTGAACTTTCATCTTTTTGAGATTGCTAAACTATTTATTACAGTTCTTGTGGTTGCACTTGTGCTTCAATAAGGAAACTTAAAGTCCGAAGCTGGTAAACTAGACTATGATAATGTAAAGTTTTGGAAATATTACTCTACTAATATGCAATGCTTAGATAGTAGAGGTGCATTTTTTATATTGTGAATGTTTCTATAGAAAAATGTCAAGAAGATTGTTTAATTTTAGAATATTTGTATACATAAAGATAAATGAAGAAGATCCAAAAAATGAAAATCAAGAATTCAAACTTTTTATAAAATAATATGTTGATATCTAGCTATAGTAACTTAATCGTGGTGATAATTGAATTTATTTGTAAACTCTCAATATCTAAAGGATATATTTGAAATTTGTCAAGGGTGGAGGACCCAAGTACAACCCCTTTTTCTCATGCAAAAAAAAGCCCTATTATTAGACAAGGAATGCACCAAAGAAGAGATAGGTATTTTGAAGGAGATATTATAGAAGTATGGTGATCATTTATTGGTATTATAAAGATATAAAGGTGTATGATAGAATAACCATTGATCACACTATAGAATTAGAATCTAGTTCAAAACTATTTTGATAAAAATAATGGCCTATAATCCTAAAATTAAAGTAGTGATGAAGAAAGAGTTATTGAAGCTTATACAAGCCCAAGTTATATTTTTGATTAACCATTATATACAAGTGGCCAATTTGGTACCAATTCAAAATAAAAATGGTGATATTAGGTTATGTGTTGATTTTAGAAAACTAAATAGGGCATCACTGAAAGATAATTATCCAGTGCCTACAATAGATCAAATCTTGTAGAAAGGAGTTAGGTCATTGATGTTATCACTATTAGATGGATTCTTAAGATACTATAGTATATCAGCTACTACCTTATAATTTTGAGAAAATATCCAAAGAAAATAAATTTTGTAAACCTAGGAACAACATTGTAAAATAACAAAATTGGCAAAATTAACATAATTTGGTTGTCTTCGAAATGGACCGATTGACCCAAAGGAGCAATTTACTCATAAAATGGGTTGATTTGCTAAAAAGAGGTATTCACTCATAAAATAGAGTGATTGGATCAAAGGAGTAATTTGCTCATAAAATTGTGTTGGTTTCTCAACAAAGGGTGTTGATTCTCTTAGCAAAAGATGTTGATTCACACAACAAAGGGTGCTAATTTTCTCAGTATTGGGTGCTAATCCACTCAACAAAGGGTGCTAATTTTCTCAACATTGGGTGATAATCCACTCAACAAAGGGTTCCAATTCAATCAATAAAGGATGTTGATTCACTCAAAAATGGTTCCAATTTTCTTATAAAATCCAAAAAAATTGCTTTCAAATGCGAGCAAATTGCTCAAATAGATGCAAAAATGAAAATCAATGTGGATTATGAGGAAATTCTTTTGGAAAGCAACGTTTTGTAATTTTATGATGAACTAGGCATATTTTGAGCCTTCTAAGCCTATTAGAGGCATAATTAGAGGCATGTAACATTTGGAGGTACAACATTTTTCTAAAATTTCCCTCAAATATTTACTTTTACTAGGAGTAATAATGTTTTGCCCTAGGTAACTCAGGGGTAAAATTTTACTATAAATAGGGACCTAAGGCCATCATTATATTCATATTTTGGCCATGATAATTTAGTGTTACACTCTGTGAAACCCATATTATACTTTGTACTCATGAGGTTGTAAAAAATTGGCAAGTCCTTATGCATCCTATTAAAGATACCACCTTGTGGTTTGTCAAGTGCACAATGTATGGGTATTGTATTTCTAGCCCATATTATCATTTGCTTATCAGTTTCATTCTCAATGTTTGTATTGATTGCATTCTATCTTAGCTTTAATGTAACAAAAATATTCACTTTTATCTCTCACACTTAAACTTCATGAATTTTATTTCCACACTTTATGCATTTTAAATTTTACATTTATTTTTGTGCATGCATTTTATTTAATGCAATTTAATTAGTTTATATTAGAGATTCAAATGAGGAAATTAGGGAGTTAACCTTAATATGGAGGCTAGGGTAAGCCTATATCAAACCCATCCAACCTTGTTGAAGCTTGTATTTGGGGGTGCAACTCTTAAATTAGAAGTTAGGCCAATTCCCTAGGTCAACATGGTTTATAGCACATTCAGTGGGAAAAACCCCATTTTTATGCATTTTTCTCAATTTGCATGCCCACAAATGCATCCATCATGAATGGATCTATTGGCTTAAAATTAGAAAAAAAATTTACTAAGTTTTCTCTACAAGTGATTTGCTTGACAAAACAAGTAATTTTCTCAATTTTGAGCAAGTTTGGGATTTTACGAAAAGCAAATGATTCACTTGACTTGACAAGTGAATTTGTCAACTTAGCAAAAAAATAGCTTAGTTTTTTCTTATAATTCTAAAAAAGATAAAAAATTATGTAGGTATCTTGTGGATGGAAACTCCAACTTGAACTTACGAGAACTAATTAAAAAAAAAGACTGACAATATTTGAGCAAACTCAAATTTGACCTTGTATGTGTATTTGCCATGAGCAGAAGCACTTAAGGCAAATTTTAAACTATTTTTGTACAAGTCTAAGATAGTAATTGATTCATTTGATAAATTGAGTGATTTACTTTATGGAGGATGGAATCCAACCAACACAAATCTAGCAAGTGATTCACTTAAAGTGTCCTGCTAGGATAACTTTATCTTGTTCCAAAAATTTTCTAAGTCCAAACAAATGAATTGCTTTGTTTTTTAGTTTGCTAGTGAATTTCCCAAAATTGTTACTGAATTACTCTAATTTACAAGCAAATTGCTCGAATTAACAATTTATTGAAGAACTACATTATGGAAATGAATTACTTGAAATGGCAAGTGAAATGCTCAAATAGGAATTTTTTAATGATTTTAAAATTTGAAGGATTTTTTAATCCTAGAACTTTGTCTTTGTAGGTACATACACTAGAGTATCTAGGTTTTGTATTATGAACTTTAGCAAAATCAAGTAAGCAATTACTTCAAATTTTTTTAGAGTGCTCTAAAATCCACCCTTAAATAGGGAAAATATATGAGTTCCACTCTTATATTCAGCTTTTTTAGGCTTCTAGCAATATTATGGAAGATCAACGATGGGGTAATCCCCAAATAGTACAACATGTATCATATCCTAAAACACCTCAATACCTACAGTTCTCCCAAAGTCAACAATATTTTATATAAAAATTGTAATAGAATATCTAACTACCTCCAAACCCATAGAGGGTTTACCAATATCTACCACTTCATTATCCTTCATATTCATATCATTTGTATTTGCCTCATGGCTATACAATACACCCCCTCATAAAAAATGGTGAGACTAACCTCCTTTTCAAAATAATAATCTAGGAGTGCCTTTTAGGCCATAAAGCCAATTCCTTTATTATACTTATTGAGATCACTAAATTTTGTGGCCTATTCTCCTATTACATCGATAGCTATGAAAGCACTACCCATTTTCAACATGAATGGGGATAATACTACACTAGACCATCTCAATGAATCGTCTATGCTCAAGTTAATTCATTTCATCCAAGAAGAAGATATAATGATACACTTGTTTATCTAATATCTTCATGATAAGGCTACTTTGCGGTATAAGGGTTTACTATTTAATTCAATTACTAGTTGGGTGTCACTAGTGGAACTGTTCATATGAAGATTTGGTAACATACAAAAAGGTTACTTGTTTTGTTTCAATTTTGTACAATCCAAGGAAATCCTTAGGAATATATACATAATTTCAATACTAGATTCTAGAGGACCTTAAAATTAATCCTATAAAATATTAGACCAAATGGAGAGCATGCATTACCATATTATCAAAGAATTATAATCTAACTTAGCTTTAATGATATGTAATTTCAATCATCATACACTAGTTATAGTATTCAAAGAAGAAACTAGAGTGGAGGAGGTTCTCATTCAAGTAATAAATATATCCCCTACTCCATCAATGGCATATACAACATAGAATATGTTTATACCTAGCTACACACCCAACACTTCATCTATTTTTGATCCCCATCTAAATATTTTTGCTCATCCTCCTACATCACCATGCACCATTACTCATGCTAAACTTGTCATCTACTATATCTTGTCAACCATAACTTCATTCCTTCCCTACTCCATCCAACTCAAGCAATGATTCCAACAATAGTTTCATAATAAAAAAATGATGGAGGTTATCAAGAATTTGGTAAATTTGAATAATGTTGCAAAGCAATAGTGGCAATAATAATAGTTTTGGTGGACTTACCTTGGAAATAGGAAGGTCAAGGTATGTGAAAGGTATATTTGCAATGGTGGAACCCAAAATTTGGGTAATTTTAATTTACCATTCCACAAAGGTGTTGATGAAGAATATGTTTCTCTTAATGAAGTTGACATTTTGACTCATGACTTATTCGTAGGAATTGAGGATACATTTTATACTTCTAGCTTCAAGAATAGAGGACTGAGTGGCCAAAATGGTGTCATCAATAAATTATTGGTGAGATATGGGGTTGAATCTGGAAGAGGCCTTGATTACTAAAATGATACCAGAAATGTAGACCGCTTTGAGAGCTTTGCCTAAGGACTTAGCAAGGATGATGAATAAAAAGGGTGAAAATGGATCACCTTGTCTCAAACCCTTGGAGATTTTGAAGTAGCCAGTTGTAGAGCCATTAATGAGAATTAAAAACTAGGTGATGGATAGACATTCCTTAGTGAGATTGATTCAATCGTCATGAAAGCTAAACTTGGAAAGGACTGCAAAAAAGAATTCCTAGGAGACCCTATCAAAGACATTATCCATGTTTAATTTTAAGAAGAAGCTTGGTTTCTTGCTTTTGATGGTAGAGTGGATCAACTCATGAATAGTAATGATTCCATCTATGATCAACCTTCCTTGGATGAAGCTCCCTTGGCAAGGATCGATGATTGTAGGGAGAATGCTTTTTAACCTGTTGGTTATGGTTTTCATCAAGATTTTGTAAAGGACAAAATTATGGGATGGTAATCCAAAAGGGATCTACTATCCTGGGACTTAGGAACAAGGGCTAGGAAAGTGTATTTGACATCCCTAGGAAATGCTTTGGTCCTATGAAATTCTTGGATTATGACAGATAAATTTGGGATGATAATATCCCAAAAGGTCTAAAACAATCTTGGGAAAAATATTGGGTACAACTTTTGTTCAAATTGGCAAACCCAATCCCAGGTGGTGATCATGTTCAAATGGACTGAATTTTGAGCATATCACCAACTGATATGACAGGTTGACTCTCAAGTGGTACATTGATCTGAGCAGGGTGATCCTAGAATCAATCCTCAACTAGGATCCTAGCCCATTCCCAGGTGGTAGTTTACTCCAATTCCAAGGTGGCTTCATGGACTGAACATCTTGTTTTTGTAAATATTCTTGGTGAAACTTTCCTATCCTAGGTGGATACATGCTTTGGGCTCTTCGTCCCTAAAAATTATTCCCAAGTGGGTTCCCAATATGGATCACATGCAGCTTGTAATTTTGTCAATACCCTCTTTTTGAATGTTCCATTTCTTTATGGGTTTACTGTGTTGGCTCCATATTGGCATAACTCTTCTCCCTCATTGGATAAACCATCCTATTCTATGATTCACTCTAACTTGTGATCCTTCCAAGAGTATTAATATGTGTGCCAAGGATTTTTCCATTCCTTGTAATCATCCATGTTATAGGGCCTAGTTATATCATCATTCTCCTTTGTGTCTTGATGCTCCCTATTTCAATTTGTGGTGTACCAAAGTCTATATCATGTTATCTAATCATCCTTAATGTTGGAATGTCATTGGCCTCTCCTACCCTAACTTCAAGTTGGCTCACGTGACTAGACTTCTTGTAACTAAGATGTTTCATCTATGGCTCTCTTTCATCTCTATTTCTCGATTTGGTGGCATGGCTATCAGTGTATTTCCTGGTGCTTCTTTGTTCCTCAATTATTTTAGAACTTATATCCAGAGTCTTCCACAACTCCCATTTCTATATTCAACTGATTGTGAGGTGAATTGTAGTTTCCATTCATGCAAGGTGTGAGGTCGACAAGGTTTAGTGATGGTGTTGCTTGAGCCAAAGATTTTGGATTTTGACTCCACTATTGAAGAGATATTGGGATCCCATGACTTCCTACCTTTTCTAAGGAAGTTTTTTGGAAGTGATGTTGAGTTATCCATGGAGCTAGTCCACTCATGGAATAGTGGCAACATCACTATCCATTTGGACTGATTGTAGAGGTCATGAAGATTATGAATAATGGTGATTTCATACACTGTGATAAGCACTCCATTACTATTAATTTGGGGTACTTTAGTAACAAGGGAAACACCTGAACAAGGAAAATAGTGGTATCATTTGGAAGAACCTCATGACACTGTGGAATAGGGTCCTGATACCCATTATGCAATATTTCACTATACATGACCCTAATTCATCACTTTGCAGCTTCCACTTGGTGTTTCTAAACCACTTGAAGGATATCAAATTCATTAACATCTTGGAATATCTTTATCACTCCATGGATTTTTCCATCTCTAGTGTTATGTAAGAGAAGTATTCCCACCTAAAACACCAGGGGCTCTACCTCATGATTTCTAGTCATGTGCTCCAGTGCCAAGCTCAAGCCCCAAAATTATCCATTGTTGGGAGAGTTGAGGATTATCCTACTATTTTTTATTCAATCCTAGGATTACCTCATGGAAAGGAGTTGAGCAACTTTGAAGTAGATTTGGAGTTTTTGAGCTCAAAAATAGCTAGCAAAAAGAAGTTGGTGTCCCCCGCTGACACCATCCCTTCTCCCTATAGGTGCTCTTCCTATATTATGTCCATGGGAGACAAATGCAAAGGTGTTATCATCTTGGAATAGGATAATCTCACATTTGACTCCCCTTTTGAAAGTTGCAAGAAGCAGTCGCATGAGATTGGCCCTAGTAGCCTACTTTCTCTTGGTGAATCATCATTTTAGGCTTCACCGAATTATAAGTCAGAGCTCCTGATTAACCTGGATGATCTCGTTGGTTTGACATCCTCTATACTCACCCAAGCTAGTAGATTTATTACCATAATCATCAAGTTTAAGGTGCTAATCCAGATCCTAAAGGTGAACTAGAATGTGGGGGTGACCCTGAATGTTGAATATGCTAACCAGGATCATCCTAAAACCCTGGGATAATCATGTGTTTGGATTTACTTTTGATTGTATTTAGTTTTTCTAACATAATATTTTCCTCCAAGGTTTTGTTCTAGCATTTTTCCTTCTATTTGTGTTTTAGTTTGTTATCCCATTGTGGATTTATGGCTCTGGATTCCCATTTTTTGGTTTGCATTGTAAAAGGTTTGGGATCCCTTTCAAAACCCCCTTTTATCAATAAAAAAAACAATCATATAATTGGAAGCCCAAAAAGACTCTGTACTTGATATAATGTGCCTCAATAAGGTATTAATCAAGGATAAAATCAAACTCACAATTATATAGTTAAGACCAATATGGATATTGAGTCACCATGGTGTCTTCCTTGTGATGATGGACATGATCCCATAGAGTGCATTGAATCCATTAGGTTCTTTTAGACTATTTAGTATAATCAACAATTTCAAGCTCATAGGTCCGAGGTGTAGACCAATTGGTTCATCCAAACCCCATAAGGGGGGCAGAGGTCCAAGGTTCAAATCTCGGGCCTCATCGAACTGAATGCTTGTCCCTTTCCTGGTGCTTTTAGTGGTGTAAAAGGTTTTAAATGATTGTGGCATGGTGGTTATAGGGGCGGATTGCATGAATATCTATGTGGCGACTTCTAGGGCGAACAATGCAAAATATTGTGGTGGCCATAAAAGTTGGAGAACCTGCCTAGATTCATGGCGGCTACCGATTCCACCATGTAAATTTAAAAAAAAAAAACAATGTCAAGCTCAACAAGCTATCATCATAGGTAAAACTATTCCCATAATTAATTTTACCATGTACCGACAATCACAAGCTCCATCATCAATTCCAATCCTACCTAATCTCAACAATACAATCCTAAAAAATTTTAGTACTATAGAAATAGATGAGGAGTCAATATTTAAATATGATGCCATATTTATTAATCAACAAGGGGTTCAAACTATATATAATAGGAAATATTCTAAAGAGTAGTTTGCTAATAAGCTAGCCAAAACTAGAAAGGATACAATAGTCCCTAGAAGAGGAAGTCCAACTTTGTACTTACAATATGAAGGACCTATTACATCATAATAGGAGAAACAAGAAGAGAAGGATAATACAAAAAGGAAACAAAGGATGAAGAAAAACATGAATCAATTGATCCTTGCTCAAATATAGAATTAGAGCCTATAAAATAATGTGAAGTGTTTGATTTTCCCTAAGAAGGAAAAGAGGTTGTGATGGAAGTAGAAATTAAATCAAGATATAAGTGTTTTGAGTCACATTTTTAGGATGTCCTATCTATGAAGTTAATAAGGGCAAATATAATTGGATCATAAAGAATTGGTGCCTCCCTCAAATTATGAATTTGAGCATATAAGAGCAACAAAAATAATAATTGGAATAGAATAAGAAGAAGAAGGTGACACTACAAAGTTTGAGGAATCAACATGTGAATCACCTTTCATAAAAGTAGTTTAATTTATTGATGAGGAAATTTAAAAAAAAAACTTTCAAGTTCTTGAGATTCCATATGAGATTCAATTTGCTATTACACCTAAGGCATGTGAGGTTGTTGAAATATTTTATCTCCTAGAATATGAGACTTTTGATTTATCTTTAGGGAGAGAGAATCCTATAGTAGAATCAAATGAGATATTATAACTAGAATATGATATATTTATACAACAGGATGAAGATGAAATAAAAGCATAAGCTAAGCTAGAAAATGAGACATACAATTTTGTCTTGGAGAAATATAAGCTTGAATTACATGGAGAAACCTTATGGGACCCCTTTTATGAAGTATCCCTCTTTGGGAATGGAATCTTAGAAACATACTGTATTCAATAAATGGAGAAGGATTCTAATTTTAAGATTTCTCAATTGGTCCCAGATAAGAATCTTGCATTGAGTAATTGAGGACCCATGATCCTAAAATTGGGGCATTTTGCTACAATCATGGGAAGTAAAAGTAAGGTAAAATTTATACTCTAATAATTTGATGCTTTGAAGTATGGCATTGAATCAATTTGGGAACATCAAAAATAGGAACCACAATTATTGAGTAAGGTTGTTTTTCCTAGTTGCATAAAGTTAATTATCCAAATTGAATATCACTGTTAAATTTGATCATGAAATGAGATAAAATGTAGAGAGGATATTATAGTTGTATAAATATCAATGTGCACCCATACTTCATACCAATATATAAGTATAATAAGGTACCAATTACAAAATGGTTGGCATTGAAATATAGATTAGAAGAGAATGATAAAATAAAATGTTTTTCTAACATCCTAGATTGTGACACCCACTCAAGGTTTCAATCATTTTAGTGAATAAAAGTACTATCTCCTAAAATATCCCCATAAGGCTCTAAATTGGGGAATCCCCCTTGGTAAAGGAATCCCATATGCACCATAAATGCTATACAATTTTCTATATTTACATAGGTGTTTAAAAATCGTAAGTTGGAATATTGACATTAGAAGGATTAGAAAATATTTTCTTGAGCCAGTGAATGGGACTATTTTTCACTCAGAGAGAGGTTTGTTTCTATAAATTACCTCCCTCTCAAACAAAATAAAATAAAATAAGAAAAATAAAAATAAAACCCATGTCACACAGGAAAAAATCACAGAAGAGACATTGAGATCCTTATTTCTTCACATTCATTTTTACCAAGATTGGTTGAAGATATTTCTAAGACTAGCGGTTTCTTCCATAAATTTGATTATATAAAATGCTAACATAGAAATATGATGATAGTAATGTAATTTTTGAGATCAATATTGTTTTAGAGTAAGTATGATTTTTCTTCCTTTTGATACCCCAATATAAAGGTTGAGAAAAGTGACTCAAGTCTATGATACCTGTAAGTTATCACTATACTTGGAAGGAGAAAACCTTAGCAAATATTTCATGAGATGGCCTTGATGAAATATTAAGTGGTGAATGAACATGAGCAAAAATTTTAACCAAAATGTTTTAAAAGTTGGAGGGCAAAGAAAGGTACAAAGAGCAAGTCTTCTTAGATAATGAAAATTCCAACCAAAATTTAATGACACCTTAAATAGTTGATATGAGGGTTAAGGAAAAAAAGTTCTAATGACATGCAACTTCTAAATCCCAAAAAATGAAAAGGCAAAGAAGAGTCCTAAAATATGATAGAAGAGCGAAACATTCAAAAATTGAAAGTTTTGATAGAAGAAAAGATAGAATTTTTTTGAGGAATAGGTCAAGAAATATTTACGAAATGAACAAGTTAAAAGCCCTAATAATCAAACTATCAAAAAATCTTGATGATGGGATACAAGTAGGATTGGCCATCCTATTAAGATATAAGCCATGATATTAAGTCACGTCTCCCAAAGGTAATAGGTAAGCTTATAATGACAACAAACCCTCAAGGTAACCTAACTCCATGACTAAATCCTAACAAGTCTAGATAAATGGTTGGTACATTAAACGATAACAATATGGAAATCTTCAATAGGAGCAACCCTAATTTTAGAGCATTGACTATAGATATTTCCTACATTTAGAATTTGAGGATACCTAAAAGGAGTATATGGAAATAGTGGGAATAATGACTTATCCAAAGGCTCATAACCATCCAATATTAATGGGATCAAATCCAAAGATCATGAAGGAACTAACATATTCAATAAAGACATGATGTAGCACTTAAAGGAGCAACCATTTTGAATTCTCTACATGATTTTGGAGGCAAGGTCTTCCCCTTTGTAGCTTATAGTTAGTTTAGCATTGTAAAGAATTGACAAGTTATGAGTCATATAACTTTCCCTTCATTTTCCTCTATATACTAGTACTCATATTATTGAGTGGTCTTGTAGGCATGCCCTCGAGCCTTTTCTTATAACATAATCTTACAATATTTTTATATTCATATATGCATATTGGAGGCCTATGACTATTTGGTTCCAAGTGTTTGGTTCTCCCTATCCTATTTCCTTTATGTATGTGTGTTTATCTATGCTTATATATGTTCAAAGGAGGAAGTGTTCACTATGTCGATGCATTACACTCAAGGTTGTTGTGTAGGGGGATATTATCTTGATCTTGGTGCATCACCTTTGTTAGCTTAGGTTTTATTTTTTATTTTATTTTTTGCACTTCTCTACCCCTTTCTCCCCCAAATCTATTATATTAGGAATATGTGCTCAAGATCACATTTTAAAAGGATCCAATCTTGATAAAAACCTTGGAGGCCTTGATAGAGTTGAATTGCATGCTCTTGGGACTAACCCTATTATGTCATTCTATATGAGGTGCAATAGTCTTGATCACTTGATCCATCTTGTTTAATGACCTAGATAATCAAAGAGGAAAAAAATACCTTTGATGACTTATGAAAGATGAAATATAAGATGATTAAGAGAAATGGTAGATAATCCTAAAGAGAAGGGATTTGAAAAGGAAGGTTTACAAATACATAAGAAAAAAAGTGGAAAAAATGGAAGCCACTAATATGGAAGTATAAATTTCTTCTACCATATTTTCCACAACCATATTCACTTTAATTTCATCCCTATTTATTCTAAAACCCTCTCTATTATCTCTTTACCTCGTACTTATCCTATTATTTTTTATTTTATTTTTTTGAATTTACATGGTGGAATCGGTACCCGCCACAAATTTGGGCATGTCGTCTAGATTTTTATGGCCACCACAGTATTCTACGTTGTTCGCCCTATAAGCCGCCACACAGATCTTCATGCAGTCCACCCCTATAACCACCATGCCACAATCATTTTAAACCTTTTACGCCACTGAAAGCACCAGGAAAGGTACAAGCATTCAGTCCGATGAGGCTCAAGATTTGAACCTTGGACCTTCGCCCCCCTTGCAGGGTTTAAATGAACCAATTGGTCTACACATCAGACCCACTAGAGATACTTATCCTATTATTACTTCTTTAAATCCCCCTAATTTATTCTACTATTACCATATCGCCTCAAATAAGTGCAACCTAGGTCTTAGGATCACCAATAGATTTACTAATTTAAAATATAGGGTCTTTTCATGTCATCTTTAATCCAGTTTACCCTATCATAATGTATGATGTCACCTACTATTCCATCCATCTTGCACCCATAATTTGGGCTCCCACATCACAAGTATCATTGTGTCACCCCATGTATCATCATTTAAATTCCTCTCACCTTTCACCATGACTTAATCCACCCCATCATCCATGTTATTATGTCAAACTAGTATCCTTGTTTTCACAAGTCCATTGGTCTACATAGTTACAATGATACTCTTTAGCGTTAAATATTTCAATGTAATTTACACTTTGAAGAAAAATATTGGCATTTAAATCCATCAATCATTCTCTCAATTGGTGAAAAAGGATCCTTTAAGAGGAAATATATAGAGTAAGCATCAAATATTATGCAAGGGATCAGAAACTAGGTTGATCAAGACAACACTGCTAAAAATACCTTGAACATCTACTACACCCATGATCCATCAATTTTGGATGATAAAAGGAAAAGGGTAGAACAAGGGTAGCTATTTTTCATTAAGGAATTTTCAATATATAATATGAAAATCAAGATCTAAGTGGTTGAACAAATTGAGTCCCTTGGATACCATGTGTGCTAAGGCACACCTGACCATTATTAGATCAAGTTTCTTAATGATAAGATGCACCTCATATATATTAATAAGTGCAAGAACTTACCCTTCAAAGAAAATAAGGTATATGAAAGAGGAGATACCATCTAAGGAAAATTATCCAAGAGAACTATATGTCCAATGAGACAAAGGAAGTAGTTGGGTACGTCATATAAGAAGATGCTAATCACACAATTGAAGAACATGTCCTACATGAAAGGGAGACCCAAAAAATGCAAGCTACCTATGATATCATTATAATGATAGTTGAATAATTGATAAGGGTGATGCAAGAACTACAAAATAAGGGATTGTAGAGAAAATCAAAGTGGAAGTGTCCATAAATAGTATCACATGGTGCTTTGAAGGAGATCATTGAATCAAAGCACCAATTATGAAGGTTAAGAAATTGAAGAGGATCAAGGTAAGAGCCCCTCATAAGAACATTATGAGGAGTTGGTATCAAATACCAAATTTAATATGATCAAGGTGCACCCTAATGCACTAATTGCTAGGCATTTTTGAACCTATTTCTCCAAAGCTAGACAAAGGTCACTCATAGTTTTACAATTTTACATTAGGATTCCAATTTTGAAGACTTTATATCTAAGTATAAAGGCTATATCTAATATCTCTTATTAATCGATATTGGTACCTCATGAAGTCACCATAAATTTAGTATCTCAACTAATACCTTATAATTTTAAGGAATTATCTAGAGAAAATAAATTTTGTAAACCTAAGAACAACATTGCAAAACAATAAAATTGGTAAAATTGATAAAATTTGATTCTCCAAAATGGACCAACTGGATCAAATGAGTGACTCACTCATAAAATGTACTAATTTAGTTATAAAATGAAATGATTGACTCAAAAGAGGTATTTGCTCACAAAATTGAGTGATTAAATCAAAAGAGCTATTTGTTCACAAAAGGTGTTGATTTGCTCAACAAAGGATGTTTCACTCAGTAAAAGGTATTGATTCACTCAATAAAGTGTGTAGATTCACCCAATAAAATATGTAAATTTTCTCAACAAAGGGTGTCTATTCACTCAACAAAGGGTGTCAATTAACTTAACAAAGGGTGTTGATTTGCTTGTAAAATATAAATGAATCTTTCAAACAAGCACAAAAGTGAAAATCAATGTGGATCAAAAGGAAAATATTTCAAAAACTAACTTTTTTGGTTCTTTATGTTTCACTAAGCAGTTTTAGAGCCTTCTAATCTTGTTAGAGGCATGCAACATTTATAGGTGTAACATTTTCTAAAGTTGACGCTAAATATTTACTTTTAATAGGAGTGATTATTTTTCACCCTACATAATTTAGGAGTAAACTCTTACTATAAATAGGAGTTTATATTCATGTTTTATCCATGAGAATTTAGAGCTACACCTTCTGAAACCCACATTGTGCTTTGTAATCATGAGGTTATAAGAAATTATTAAGTCCTTGTGCATCCCATTAAAAGTACCACCTTGTGGTTTGTCAATTGCATGGTGGTTGGGTACTGCCCTTCTAGCCCATCTTGTTGTTCTTTTATCAATTTCATAATCAAACAAATAGGTGGAAATTGATGTTATTTGGATTCTCATGTGTTTATTTATTTTATTTAATCCCCGATATGGTGCAATAATTATATTTAATTTCATCTCTTGCATTCTAAACTTCATGCATTTACTTTATGCACTTTACACATTTTGAATTTCACATTTAAAATTTTGAATTTATTTTTGTGTACATTTTATTTCATGCAATTTAATTAGTTTAGATTAGAGATACAAATGAGGAAAACATAGAGTCATCCTTAATATAAAGGTTGGGGAAACCCTATGAAAACCTGTTCAACCTTGTTAAAACTTAGATTTGGGGGTGCAACACTTAAATTAGAAGTTAGGGCATTTACTTGGATCAATAGGTACTAACAAATCTAGGTTAAAATATAAAACAACTCCAAGAACAAATAAATAAATGTATTTTGGGTTGCCTAACACTAGGGCCACCTTCTAAAAAGCTATGGACACAATTTTTTTAGATTTGGAAGATGAAATTATACTCATATTTAATTGTTTTCTAAAATAAATAAGTATGTTGAACATTTGGAGTCCATTTTTGAAAGATGCATGGAATATGAAATTTCATTGATACCTAAAATATTCATCTTTATGGTTAAAGAAGAAAAAAATTAAGACATGTGGTATCAAAAATGACCTAGAAATAGATCCTATTAAGATAAAAGCAATCCTAGAATTGCTTTTTCCCAAATCCATCAAGGGAATAAAGTCATTACTAGGTCAAATCCAATTTGTAGGTAAATTCATAACCAATTTTACACAATTGGTTAGAATGATAACAAAGATATTGAAAAAATATGCCATCCTTGTATGAATCAAAGAAAGCAACATGACTATTTAGGATATAAAGGATGCAATTACCATGGTCCCAGTTCAAATCAACCTAGATTTCTCTAAAATAGTGTAGGCTATATGTGTTTGGTATAGATGAGAGCATCATCATTGTTTTGAATCAAAAGGATGATAAATACAAATAACATATAAACTCCTTTATGAGTTAGTTACTCCATAATTATGAGGAAAAGTATACTTATATTAAAAATAGGTGTTTGTAATGATGAAAAACCTAAGGAAATTTAGGTATTATGTATCTTAGAGCAAGATCATTATATTTGTAGTGCATATTGATGCCAGCTCTACCATTCTATATCGTGAATTGAAAAAAAAGTGAGTAGGATGGATAAAAAGATTCAAACATTTGACATAAATAAAATCCATTAAACTTGTTAGGGGTAGGGCTTTATATGAGAATCATCCTATGTTGGTTCTCAAATAATAGATGGCATTGGTAGAATAAATCAAACTAGATGATTAACTAGGTTGTATGGGAGATAGTAGGAGATGATATCAAGATAGGTACCAGAAGGCTTAGTGCCTAAATAAAATACTAGGTTAAGACAAAAGGCATTGCACTATACTTTGCCAAATAAAGTACTTGATCAAAAAGGGCATGATAGGGTTATCTAATATACATCAAGGAAGAAAGAATAAAATATCTGATCAAATAATATCATGACAAAGGAGAGAACTATTCTTTCTAGACCATAACTCAAAATATTAAGGGAAAGGTATTACTAGCCTACCATATTTTTCAACTACTTCTAATGGGTCAAGGAAAATCTATTGCACTTTCATAGGAAGAAGAAGAAAAACACCAATGCCCAAAAATCCCATCATTGTTAATAATCCCTTCCAATAGTGGGGCCTAGATTTTATTGGTAAAATCAAACCTTATCTACTATAAGGAATGAATAGATCTTAATTGAAATAAATTACTTCACTATATGGGTGAAAGTCATACCAGTCAAGTCCTTGAATCAATAGATAATTACCCAAGTTTTTATTAGAGTAAGAGTTTGTGCTAAAAATGACTTCTAATTATTACCCTTAGGGAAACCACTTGGCCAAATCCACAAATAATAACATTGTAACAATTATAAAAGAATAATAACCAACTCATAGAGGGATTGGTATACAAAACTAAATAAAATATTATAAGAATATAGGTTAAAACCTAAAGCTTCCCTAAGATCATCACCTTACAAACTAGTTTTTTGAAAAGGAAAAATACTATATGTGAACCTGAAACTACCTTCTCTCCAAATGTCCTTGTAATTAGAGCTTGAAGACTCTAATATTAAGCCAATTTAAGTCTAACTAAATGCTTTTCTAGATGTAGAAGAAAAAATAAAATTAAACATTTAAATAAGTAGTGCAACATCAAATGGTAGTAAAAATATGGTTTGATAAGAGGTCCATCGATATGGATTATTAAGGAGACAATATGGTGTTCAAAAGGGATAAATATAGGGCTAAGTAAGGAAACCAGGGAAAATTTGATTCACTATTAATTAGAACACACCAAATCCTTTGGATTACAAGGCCAAATGCTTACAGGCTCTTGATGATGAAAGGAAAAACACTAACAATTTTTTTAATGGGAAACATTTGAGTCCCATCTAAAGGAGAGGTTTATAAAAGAGAAAATATAAATACATACATATACTATTATAATTTCCTTGAACAATTATTCTTGATTTCACTTTTCGTATATTTTTCCAATAAGTATTCTTGTTTCTATTTTCCTTTTCTAAAAAAAGATAAAAAAGTCAAAAAAATGATAAAATACAAAAAAATAAGAAAAATAAAAAAGAAAATTTTAAATTTTGAGTGAAAACCTTGAAAAATACACTTGGATATCCCATTTTTTGCTTTCTTTTTCTTTCCATTATTTAAAAATATATATATTTTGTGAAAGTTTTAAAAATTTTCCAAATTCAAGGTTAATAAGTGAATCACTCCATCCTACAACATGAATCACTCCATCATATCCCCAACATTAGAGCAAAACACTCCAATCCCTTAAGATAATTGTAGAGGGGGAAAATTGCCCTACCGTGTACGATTCTTGATTGGATCCACTGGGAGTCGAGGTGACCGTGGGGGTGTGTTATATTCTCTACACTCGAGGGCTTGGGGATCGAAGGGTTCACTAGGAATGGTTTTAGGACTCGCTCCAAGTCTGGGGTGGAGATGTTTGATGTGTATATTGAGCAAACACCTATGTTTGGCTTTTCTAAAATCTAATCTATGGAAAATGAAAGAACAATGCAAGCAAACAAAAATGCAAGCAAACAAGGACTAACCCTAGGATGATTCTTGATTTTCAATGATGACTAAACCCTAACTTGCAATAAAATAAATCCTTTCTATTTTAGCAAGGGTTTAAGAGAATGCACAAATAGAGTTAACCCTAGAATGCAAACTATATGCTTTTTCTCTTTCAAATGCCTAGAAATATAATCAAAATATTTTCCCTTTATTTATGATCTAGGTTTTAGAATAGAAATGGATAGAAAGCAAACAAAAAACAACCTAAGAGATTAATTTAGGGAACTTATCTAATATTGATCCTAGATTGGATGGTTGATCCTAGCTTTTAACTTGCATCTAGATATATCCAAATAGCTTCACAACCTACAAAACAGCTTCACAAAACCCTAGAAAATTTGATCAGCATTTGGGGGCCTACTTAGGCCATTGTAAGACTAAGCTTGGAGGCATAGCAGTCAAGCCCCCTTGGTCCTTTTAGCTGACCATTTGAAAATAAAAGTGATTGTTGACCTTTTTGGAAACAAACAAGACAAGATGCAATGAAATGAAATAATGTGAAAAATAGAATGCAAACAACAATGTTATGACCTAGATGAAGCATGCAAGTGCAAATTGAGGGTTTGGGAGCGAAACTTTACCCCCAAACCTAATGAAACCAAAATCATGCCCTGTAAGGGGTGACCGTGATTTTGGATTCTATCAAAATTATGCCTTGTATGAAGGGGGCATGATTTTGTAGTAGAAGTGCAAGAACGATAAATTGATCAGAAATGAGATATAAAAATGCACAATTAATGATCTAAGAATGATAAAATGCAAGAAGGAACCTAGTGGTAGTGAAAGAATAGACAAAAGGATGAAGACCTCCACAAAATGGTAGACTCCTCCTCAAGGCTCCCACACTTATCCACCAAGAGCAGCAAATCAACAATAGAGCAACAAGAGAACACCATAAGACACTTGATCTTGATCACTTAGCACTTAATAATCACTTGGAACTTGGAAAATATCTAATCACTTAGAAAACTTCTTAGGGAAAAAGAGGATCCAAACCCTCTATTTATAAGAGGTTTGGAGGGCAAAAGGGTGGGAAAATAAAAAGGACAACCTAGGGGAGGGCCGACGTCCTGGAGGTTGGCTCAAAAGTTGGGTTTTCTAAGAGAAAACCCTAACTTGCCGAAATCATGCCCCGTAAGGAGTGATCGTGATTTCGGAAAAGCTAGGAAAAAGGGGAGAAAGGAGGGGAAGAGAGGCCCAAACTTGTGCTTAGACAAGTTTGAGGGCCTTCTCAAGGGTTCTAGGGAAAATGACTCACTTGGGTGGGTCAATTTTCCATGTCTACATTTTGCCCCCTCTTTGATGCATTTATGGCCTAATAAATGCGTCAAAGAAAGATGTAGACACCTATGGAAAAAGAATGATGAACAAAAAGGGGGTGGTTGGTTTAGAAGAAAGGGGTGGTGCAAAAATGGTGTCATTCTAGACACTTTAATATTTTTACATGCAAAATGAGGCATTAGGGACATTAATGCCTCTCAGGTCTAGGTGCCCCCTCGAGTTTTAGAAGGAATGTCACATTCTTGAGGAAACTCAAAATAATGGTTGACGCAGAAGAAAAGAGAGCAAAAAATAGAGAAAATGAAGCAAAACACAAAGAGGAGAGAGAAAAAGTAGGGGTATAAGAAGAGGGGAGGGTGAAAACCCTAATTCATTTTCACCATGCAAGAAGAGAAGAGCTCTGGAGAAAAAGACAAATGGCGCTACCCACACACCATTCAACCATTGCGAGGGGTGAGGCCGGTACAGTAGTGGAGCATGAGTAAGGACTAAAATCCTTCCTCTAGACTAGGCTAGATTAGATTTTTAGTACATTTTAAAGTATTTTTATCTTTTTAGAAGAATTCATCGTGCATAACCCCAACACAATTTTAGGGGTCAACCATGATTTTGGTTGGTTCATCATAGTGACCAAAGTCATACCCCAAAATTATAGGGTATGACTTCATGAATTCATACCTCGCAAGCACAAGGCATGAATTCAAAAGAAGAGAGAAAAAGATAAAATCATGCCCAAGGAGAATAGGGCATGATTTTAGCCAAGAGGAAAACAAAGAAGAGAGGAAAACAAGCAGAGAAAAAAAGAAGAGGAAAATAAAAAAGACAAGGCAAGTAGGCTTCGGTGTTGAAATGTTGCTTTGTGTTGATGTTATTATTATTATATTATTTATTTATTTATATTTTATATATGTAATTAATTAAAAATTTGTTATGTTTTTGGTTGCAGCATGACGTACTCGAGAGTTAAGAGTGGTGATCAAGTTCCTTGGAGGAGGAACTAGAGGGTCTCTCATAGGTAGAGAGGGACACTCTAGAGGTAGTGGGGCTACATCACCTAGTGGAGATACCCTGGGTGGAGGTAGATAGAGCGCTACTAATAATATTGGTAGAGAGGTGGTATCCTAGAGTCATCAACCTTTTGATTACCAATAGGGGAGATGACAATCACACTAGAGGATGTGTGGTGCATCTTATGCATCCCCATTAGGAGAAGAGAAATTTATAGGACATAGGGGTAGCAAGCCATGTTATAGAGACTATCAGGGGGCTAGGCCCACTAGGTCTATGAGAGTCAAATACTTGTCATTGAGTTGGTGGGGCACTATGGTGTTGATGCTCTAATGACCATGCTTTATGGGGTGGTGATAAGATTCTTGGTATGCCACATGAGTAGGTGATACCTACCATGGGTACTAGTAGGAGTAGTGGTAGACATGTGAGACCAACAAGTGTGGTTCACATGGGGTCCATATGTGTTGGCCTAATTGTACAGGATATTATACAATATCATGTACAAAGGGCATACAGGATTGGTCTATATGACATTGCTCTAGGTGTGGTGTTGGGAGCACATAGTAGTTAGGAGACCATATGCACTACTAGGGCCATTGCCCAACCTAGAGTGACCAACAGCATACAAATGGTCTAAGAGCTTTGAGCAAGTCTAGAGGACATACATTAGGAACCTACCACTAGGGAGGCAGGTGATAGATGAGCTACGAGAGCACAGGATCATATGGCAGCCATGGCATCTACACCCTAGCTAGATAGAGGATGTAGAGGATTTAGTGAGGATCAAGAGGATTAGGTGGGTCTCTATAAAGAGGGGGAGCTAGAGCTCTTTAAATTTGATCGAGTCCAATGATAGTTTGGTATCTTCTAGGAGATACCAAACCTAGGTGACTATTGGTACAGGTAGGTGCAGAGGGACCCATCAAGAGTCAAAGGGGACCCTAATATGAGGAGATGGATAAAGGAGGACCTAGATGACCCACTATATATGGATCCAAGGGTGGATGATGTTAGGGTGGCTCTTGGGTATAAGAGATGGTATAAGGGTATTATACCCTTGAGGATCTCCCCACCAATGCTAGTGTAGGTGGAACTAGGTTATGGGTTAATAAGTGTAGCTGATACTTTGAGAGGTAACCCGATGCACCATAGAGTAGTAGCAATAGTGCTAGAAGATCCCATGATAGGCACATATATAGGTTCAAGTAGAGATGATGTCAATAACCACCATCACCCCTAGGATTAGGGAGGGAGGAGTAGCCAGAGATACCCCCATTATAATTATATATAGGATAAGTAGGACAACTGAGGAGGCCTCCACATTAGCGATAGTAATATCGAGTATGACCATAGATCAAGAGGACCTAATGAGGGAGATAGAGGTACTATAGGCCTAGATAGTAGCCATGTAGAGGGAGATGGACCTACTCTAAGAGGATAGGTCCAAGAGGATCGAGGGGCTATAGAGTGCCTTGAGTATGACACTCATAGAGTGAGATGCAATAAGGGTTGAGGTAGACCACCTCAAGGGAGAGGTGAGCCAACTAGACTAGGAGCAACAATAGGCTTGGGTAGAGGGGATGGCTATCATGAATGGTAGCCAATAGGGTGAGGGGATATACCTTCTATAGGTAGAGCTATAGAGGGTAGGGGAGAGGCTAGAGGTATCAGTATGGAGGGAGACCTTCTACCAGACACTATACTTTTAGGTGGTGCCAATGGAGTAGAGGGTGCCTCCATCATCCTCCCTTTAGACATAGGGTCGATCATGATCTAGATCATAGACTATTTCATGATCCATGAACATGCCCCCACTAGGACCACCTTCGATAGGTGGAGCAGAGGAGATAGGCTCCTAGAGCTAGGATTAGGATCAAGGTGACATGCCAATTTTGAGTGTGGCATGCATCCCTAGGGAGGGTCGAGTGTGTTAGGCTTAAACTATGGCACATCGATCGAACTAACATATGTACCCTTTTTTATCTCGAGTAATATCATGTTACTTTATTAAAATATGTGCATTTATGTGTGTTTGATTTTTATGTGTTATTATATTTAATTATGCATGAATGGATGAACTAAACTAATGCAATGCAAGATGGGATGAAGCTAACTAAATGAATGAAATGCATGGATGGATGAAGGAATGAAATAAAAAGATGATGGAAGAAAGAAGAGAAGAAAAAGGAGAGAAAAACATAGCTCTAGCCAAAATCATACCTCATAAATATGGACCATGAATTTTGCGTAGAGAGAAGTCATACCCTATAGAGATAGGGCATGATTTTAGAAAAGAGAAAGAAAAGAAGAAAAAGAAAGGGAAGAAGTAAAATATGGAGAAGGTCAACAAAGAAAAAGGTGCTTGGAATATGATGTTTGAATCAACGTAGACCATGAAAGATCAGTGTGATCAAACAAACATAGACCAAGCAAAAAGAAAAGAATAGAGTGAAACCCTATAAGGATGTATGCTCACAAATGATCGAGATGGAGGCTACCCCTCACTTGTGGCCATGAAGCTATCTTATAAGGGTGTTATGCTCATAAATATGGTCAAGTGTGGAGTGATACCCACTATGGGTGTAGTGCTCATTGATGGCCAGAGATGAAGAGATACCCACTAGGATGTATGCTCACAAATGGTCAAGATGGAGGCTACCCCTCACATGTGACCATGAAGCTTATCCTATATGGGGTGAAATATGAGATTGATTTTCCAAAATGAGTACTACCCGATAGGGGTGTGGTGTGTGCAAAAGATGAATGAGTAAAGCAAAGCATAATAGAACAATGTGAGTGTGTGTATGTGTGAGAAGAAGATAAAAGAAAGAGAGAAGAAAGAAAAAAAGTGTGTGTGTGTCCTTATTGAAATTTCAAGAGTTAAGAGGTGTGCATAAGATAGTTAATGGTCATATGAATACCATAAATGATATTCATGTGGTATCTACCCTATCCCACGAGGACCACTTAACAATTGAAATATCAAGAAGGAAAAGTGTGAGAAAAAGCAAAAGTAGAATAGAGAAGAAGGAACGTATATCCTTTATCTTGGAGAAGAGAAGAAATGATTAAAAATTTCAAAGGACAAAGGACATACAAGAGATGAAGAACTATATCCCTTGACTTGGAGAAATTTGATGATCATTTTAAACTTTCAAGGTCAAGGAATATAAAAGAAAAAAAAGAAGAGAAGAGATGAGCAAATGCAATGATGAAAATGCATGGAGATGGGCCCTAGGTTGGGGATTCGCTAGGCATCAGAGCCCTAGTATGAGTGCAATGCATGTGAGCTAAGACCTAACTAGGTTTCATCACTTGCCATCCTCACGAAGTCCCCAAAAATCTATATGATCAAGAAGTCATGCAAATATGATCAAGCAACAATGCAATTATATGACAAGAAAAATGCAAAGTGGAATAGAATGTCAAGCAAACCATGCAAAATATGATAGGCAATCATGTAGTATGAACAAGTAAACCAAATGCAATATGAAAACTAAGCTAAATGTAATATGAGAAAATGAAAATGCAGAGTCATGCATAGTATCTTTTTAGATGCATTATGTTCATTGGTTCTTTAAGTTCTTTACCATCTAAAGAAGCTAAATGATAGGCCCCTGAGCCAAACTTGGTCATTATGACAAAGGGGCCTAACCAATTGGGCTAAAACTTACCTTTAAGATCTGAATGAGCATTGGTGTTCTTTTGGTTTTCCTTGAGGACAAGGTCCCCAACCTCAAAAGAATGATTGTAAACTCTCTTGGAATAAGATCACTTGAGCCTATTATGATAGGCTCAAATGCTCTAAGGCATGAATGCACTTTTCATCTAACAACTCCAATTGGTGCAAATGATCAAAGTGATACTCATCATTAATCGAGGCATCTTGCAACAAGATGCACAATGAAGGGACCTCTAACTCGAATGAAAAACTACCTCAATCCCATAGACCAAGACATACAGAGAAGCACCTATAGGAGTTTGCACACTAGTATGATAGGCCCACAAGGTAGGATAAAGTTGGATATGCTAGTCATGATCAATCTTACTAACCAACTTCTTGAGGATCTTGATCAAAGACTTATTGGATGCTTTAGCTTGACCATTACCTTAAGGGTAATATAGAGTTGACCACCTATGTTGAATCTTGTACTTAGCATAAATCTTATGGACATCCTTGTTCTTGAAAGGAGTGCCATTATTAAAAATAATCATCGAAGGAATCTCAAACCTACAAAGGATCTAGTTGAAGATGAACTTGGAGACTTGAGCTCTAATCACCATGGCCAGGGGTATGGCTTTGACCCATTTAGTGAAGTACTCTATCATTATTATGATAAACTTATGACCATCAGATGATATTGGGTTAATATTCCCTATAATGTCCAATCCCCACATGGAAAATGGCCAAGGAGAAGAAATAACCTGAAGGTTTTGAGAAGGAGCATGAACAAGGTTGTCATGGCATTGACACTTGTCATAGCATCGAACATGGTCACATGCATATTTCTCCATGGAAGGCCAATAATACCCCATCTAAAGGAGCTTCTTGGCAATGGCATTGCTACTAAAATGGCCTCCACATGATCCTTCATGAGCCTCACTAAGAGCTAGTCAAGCTTCATCAAAGTTAAGGCATCACAAGAGGATACCTTCAAAAGAACATTGATATAAAGTATTACCAATTATAATAAATCGACATGCTCTTTTGCACAAAATATTATATTGATTATGATCTAAACCATCAAGAATCAAACCATCCTTAAGGAAATTAAATATGTCATTATACCATGGCTTAGATGGGGAAGCTTCAATGGTCAAAACATCTAATAGAACAAGACTAGAACTAAGTGATATAGGCTCCTAGAGTTGTCTAATGATAATTGATGCTTGATCATCTTCCAACTCCAAGGGAAACAAGGATGCAATAATAGCCATGGCATCTACATGGTGGTTGGAGGATCTAGGGATAGACTCTATGGTTACTCGATCGAACATAAATAAAATCTTGGTGATAATATCTTTGTAAGGTTTTAGCTTATCATCTTGAGTCTGATAAACATCATTAATATGATTGACCACAAGTTGAGAGTCACCAAAAACTAAAAGAACACTAACCTTCAAGGCTAAGGCTACTCTAAGACCAAGGATCAAAGCTTCATACTCTATAATATTATTCATGCAAGAGAAATGAAGCTTGAAGGAAAGGGGGATGAGCTATTTTTATGGGGTAACTAGAACAATTCTAGCACCAACACCCTTTAAGCATCAAGCTCCATCAAAAAATAAAGTCCAAGACTCTAGCTCTTTAAATTCTACACTAAAGCACTCATTAAGAAACTCAATGACCAAAGGATGGGATGACTCTAAGGGAGTGGAGGCTAACTGATCAACAATCACCTAACCCTTGATAGCCTTCTGACCTATGAAGGTTAGGTCAAACTCACTAAGGGCTAAAACCCACTTAGCAGCTCGACCTAAAAGGTGGGGCTTAGACATTAAGTAGCACAAAGGATCAAACTTTACAACAACCAATATCTTATGGCTGAGCATGTAGTGTCTTAACTTCTAAGAAGCAAACACTACAACAAGGCAAAGCTTCTCTAAGGGAGTATACTAAGTTTCATAGCTAACCAAGGTTCTACTAATATAGTAGATAGCTCACTCTTTATTTTGATCATCATGTTGAGCCAACAAGGCTCCCAAAGCATGAGTTATGGCTGCTATGTAAAGCATCAAATGCTTATCCAATCTAGGAGGAACTAAGATAGGTAGGGAAGTGAGATACCATTTGAGTTCATCAAAATCTTGTTGACACTTAAAATCCCACTAGAACATGACATATTTCTTAAGAATCTTAAGAAAGGGTTGACACTTATCGACTAACTGAGCTATGAACCGATGAATAGCTTGAAGTCTACCTTGCAAGCTATGCAACTTGATTAGGGTATGAGGAGGAGGTATATCAATGATAGTCACTATCTTAGTAGGGTCCACCTCAATACCTCACCTAGAAATGATGAAACCTAACAACTTGCCAGATGTGACTCCAAACACACACTTGGAGGGCTTAAGATGAACCCTAAACTATCAAAGCCTTTCAAAAATTCATCTTAGATCATGAACATGATCCTTTCGATGTATGGAATGACCTAGAAGATCATCCACATAGTCCTCTAGAATATCATGCATCATGTCATGAAAAATATAAGTCATAGCCCTCTGATATGTGGCACCAATATTCTTCAAGCCAAAAGGCATAACTTTATAATAGAAGGTACCCCATGGAGTGATGAAAGTTATCTTGGCCTAGTCCTCAAGGGTAACCATGATCTGATTGTATCCTAAGAAACCATCCATGAGTGAAAGCATTCCATATTTGGTAGTGAAATCTATGATCATATCTATGTTGGGGAGAGGAAAATCATCCTTGGGACATGCTAAGTTAATGTCCCTAAATTTGATACATATTCTGATTGTTCCTACCTTCTTAGCCATAGGAACGATGTTGGAGATCCAATCAGAATAGTCGATAGCTTTTATGAAACCGATATCAAGGAGTTTTTGGAGCTCCTCCTTGACCAAAAGGGTGACCTTAGGATGCATCTTCCTAAGTTTCTACTTAATAGGCTTAGCACTAGGCTTCACTACCAAATGATGCATAACAAGGGAGGGATCAAGCCCTAGCATGTCAGCATATGACCAAGCAAAAATATCATGAAATTCCTTCAACAAATTGGTCAATTGCTCCTACTCATCCATGGACAAGGCTTTACCTAGCTTAAGGATTCTAGGGCTCTCCTCAGAACCTATGTTAACATCTATGGTCTCCTCAATGAGAATATGAGACTCATCCTCATAAGGAGGTAGGGTAAGGATCACTCCTAGTTGCTCAAGGTCCTCGGGAGACATAGAACCAAAATCCTCTTGAGAACTAGAAGACTCGACATGCGCAACACAAGGGACTGACCCATCAAAGAAGAAGTTATTTTGAAGGATATCCTCATGATCCATGTCACAAAGAGTATCCCCTTCAACATACTCCCTTAGGGTCACAACTAACTCAGGATGCACCAAAGTTACCACATTGCAAAATAGAATGTCAGTGGGATAAGGTGGTCCCTCATCCTCATCACTCCACTCCAAGCCTTGATGATCCAAATATTCAGCATAAGTAATAAGGTGATCATCATTATCAAATGGTAAAGGTTGGTTTTTATTGGGTATGTAGCCTATGCCACATCTCCTAAGCCAAAGCTCAACTTCCAAAGGCTCTTGAATACCTTTCTATTATGGCCCCAAACCTTTACCTATATATCCCATACTAGATAGGATTTTCTTGGGAAGTGGGTAATCATTGGATAGGTAACAATGGGTAAAAGAATACTCTACAAGAAGAGGGTTGCTACCATAGATATTTTCTTTTGAGACCATACCCATGAAGATAAAGGTACATGTACCAATGTGTACAACTTCACCCTTCTTATGAGGTAAACCCATAGTCCTTGGTGAAGGTGGTAGCTTGGATAAATCTAGAAGAGGTTCTTGAAGAAAAGGATTGACTTGATCTTGTGATGAAACATTGATTAGTGGTTCCTCACTCACATTTAGATTTTCAAGTTGCTTGGTGATGTGAGATGAAGAAACTGATGGACATAAATTGAGATTAGATTGAGCTTGCTCAACCATTGAACAATATTGGAATGGATGAGGGTCACCCAGAATGGTGACAAGTTGATCTTTGAATTCGAACTTCAAATATTGATGAAGAGTAGAAGGGACAACCCTCATCACATGAATCCAAGGGCATCCAAGAAGAAGATTAAAATATGTAGGGCAAGGTACCACATAAAACAAGGTATCTAAGATCTTAGGTCCAACCCTAAGGGGGAGGGATATAATGTCACAAGCCTCTTGGGACTCATTGTTGAAAGCTTTGATGATGATATCAGATTTAATTAAATATTCCTCTTTTAATCCAAAATTTTGGAAAAATGATAAGTGCATAGATTGAGGGAGGAACCATTATCTATCAAAATTTGCTTGATAAATATTTCCCCAATAAATGTAGTGATGTAGAGGGAAGAATCCCCTTGCAAGTTTGAGGAAGGAATATCATCATCCAAAAATGTGATATGATGTATCCCAAGGGAACCTACAACATCAGCTATAGCACTAGGGAAAATATCTTGAGGAATAGATTGTTGTCTTAGAAGCTTCAACAAGGCTTCCCTATGAATAGGAGAAGTTTACAAAAGTTCTAAGAGGGAGATCTTAGTTGGGGTACTAGCTAACTATTGTTGAATGTCGAAGGAGACTTTAGGTTGTGGTTTCAACACTAAAGGTGGGTTTTCTACTCTCGTGCTCCTTTTTTGGGTACTCTTCAAAACTAAGGGTGGTTTTGAAGGTTGATTGGATGTAGAACTCATCTCCTACTGAGATCGTTGAGTTGGTTGAGCTTGAGCTTGTTGCCTTGTAGTTGTTACTATCATACCAACCATATTATTGTAGGGAGGTGGCACATTATGATATGACACTTGATTAGCTACATGTTGCCCATGATTAGGTAGGGGATCTTGGAAGATCCCCATGTCTTGATTAGTTGTGGGTGCTTGTTGAGTAGGAGGTTGATTGTTTGTTGGAGGATTAGGTTGAGGACCCTCTATAACAAGGTGACCTTCATCAATTAAGTCTTGAACCACATGTTTCAACCTCTTACATGAATTTTTCATGTGCCCCTCCACTCTATGATACTCACAATGTTGACCAAGATTATACCAATTAGTCATGGTATCAGGTTGCCTTATGGGAGGCAACTCAATCATATTAGCTTCCAAAAGCTACTTTAGGACCACCATCATAGGCGTGTTGAGTCTTGTAAAATTCCTTGGTGGGGGTTTTTGAGGTTGGCTAAGCACCATATTTTGTAAGGTGTTAGCAACACTGTTAATAGGTCTACTATCCATTACCCCATCACCAACTACATGCTTGTTCTTATACTAAGTTTTTATGGTCCTATATTCTTCTTTCTTTGGCTTAATTTGACCTCTTCAAATAAGGGCTTGCTCTACCCTTCTTGCTAGATCTATTGCTTGGTCAAAAGAGGTAATAGTTGTTGTTTCCAATTCATAAGATATTTGCTCTTGTAAATTTCCAATGAAAATCTCTAGCATGTCTCGAGGAGGTAAAGTATATCTCAATCATCCAACTAAACTTCTCCAACGAGACAAGAATTCTAAAAAACTTTCATCTTTACCTTGTTTCAACATATAAACATCTTTCATAGTCACATTTTTCTCAACATAAGCTCCAAATTGTTGAACAAATAATTTTGTTGTCTCTTCAAAATTCCTCAAAGAATGATGAGGTAGTTGATAATACCA
Source organism: Wollemia nobilis (assembly GCA_028583015.1). Taxonomy (NCBI): domain Eukaryota; kingdom Viridiplantae; phylum Streptophyta; class Pinopsida; order Araucariales; family Araucariaceae; genus Wollemia; species Wollemia nobilis. Next base: position 2,257,867 of record JAQPPZ010015344.1, read on the forward strand.
TTCCAATGCCATACCACCAAGGCTCTTAGGGAATATCTTTAGTAACAACATGCCATCATATATAATATCATGGCATGTTGTCCTAAACATCCTTAAATGTTCAATTGGGTCCTCTGTTCCCTTATAAATAGGTAAAACTGACATTGGAAAATGCTTAGGGTAGGGCCTAGAAGATATAAGCTTTTGAGGATGTATGCAATGGAGAGATATAACACATGTCCTAATGAAATATAGAAAATATGGAAGAAAGTGAAAAAACAATATGACTGAAATATGCTATAAATAGAAATGACAAAATTACAATGTAGTATGGAGGAAATGAACACTCCATTACTAAGAGATAAAGAGTTGCATGGTGCTCCATATGGGAGCACCACTATCTACTACACTGCACTAGATGCGAACTTGACTTATTGTCTTCATGTTCATATAATGTACCACTATGAGGACCTTTATATTGGAAGATAGATTCCTTGGCCAACACTCTACCTAGTTGTACAAGGGGACACCTTGCACATTACAACTTGCACACTGCCACTTGTGCATTTATTACAATTGCATGAAGCAACTAGATAACTTCCCCCTAAATTAATCTTCTATCCTAACTATGTACCTAAGGTGGTACATTTACATGATCCAAATTATGTAATATACTCTAACTCTAATGAAGTGACACTATGGTCGAAGGTTTGATTGCACATTTTATTATAATTGTAGGTGAAACTTGGAGGTTGAATCATATCCACTCTTGAGACCAATTGTTTCACCACATTTGTCAAGATTTTCATGTCAAGATTCTTGTTGTGCAAGACCCCTAGGTTACCTAAGGGAGGGTTATAAGTAGACTATTGAAAGGGAACTTGGCCTATGTTGGAGGTATTGACACTATTATGGTATGTATTGTGATATGTGGTATGTTGCTATGGAGTATAATTGATGTTTGGTGGAATAGAAGCATGAATTTTGAGATGAGTAGAATAAGGAGGAAATTGAGGATAATCTTGAGATGCACTACTAGTTGGAAAAATTCATGGGATTCTCCCAATTTTGGTGGTTATAGTAGTGACATATGTTGGTTTATAAAAAGGATTAATATGATGCAAAAATTTAAACAATGGATTGGTGTGAACATTTTGAGGAGAAATTATTGGAGGATGGGATGTCCTAGCCTCTTTTGTCATGACCCTCCCTAGCAGAAATTTTGGCATGAAATACTATGTGATGATCAATGTTAATTTGATACTTAGTTTTATTGTAAATGAATGACTATACAATACTTATATTGATTTATCCTTGAAGACCATGGTACTACTTATAGATTATCAATGTGCAGGATCAGGTACGCTCTTAGATGGAATAAATAGAACCTTCCACCAAAAATAGGGTACTTGAAATAGTTGGAATAATCATCAACTAGCCATACACTTAGAGTCGTAAGTTGATAGCCTAGTAGTTATTTTAAATTCTCTAGCTGAGATGGGTGACTGGGTTGATGGAAAGTCTCCCTTTTTTTTTGTTGCATATGATTGGTTGTCTTTTACTTCATCACTCTACTGCATCTTGGTTTTTGAATGTGTGAATGTTTGGTTGCATTTAAACCCATTGAATTGTTGTAAGAGTAGCATGTTGCTAATATGATAAAAGAACCATATATTTATATATCTATATATATAAGAGAATCTATTTTTAAATAATAATAGAATTTTATTTAAATAGATAAAGAAACTCTATTTTAATTAATAATAGAATTTTATTTAAAAAGGTAATGAGAATCTATTTTATAGAATAATATGATTTTATTTAAATAGATTATAAGAACTTGCTTTAAATAATAATAGATTTTTACCCCGGTGTTGTAGGTGAGTTGGAGAGGAGAGGACAATCCTCCAAGGGATGTCCTGGGTTCAAATCTCCACCCTACCAAAAAGCTGAATTGGGTATCCAAAATCCAATTGATAATGTTGGTGTGGGCAGGGTCGGGTGTGACTCTCGGGTGACTTTGATGGTGTAGAACCCCCTGTTCATGGTCTCTCATACCAAGGCGGCCCCACAAGGGGTTTTTCGCTTAAAAAAATAAAAATAATAATAATAGATTTTTATTTAAAACAATAATAAGACCATAATTTAAATAATAATAAAATATTATTTGAACGTATGGCAAAGTCTCTATTTTAAATCAAAGGGGATTTATTTAAAGACTAAGGTAATGAGGGGGCTATTTAATTAAAGAGTCTTACAAGTTCATATTATTTAATCTTATAAACTTTTATAAGAACCTTTCAATGAGAAAAGGTTGAAAATATATCAAATTTATATAGAAGCTTCTTTTCATCAGTGAAGGAGGAGCCTCATTAATAATGAAATTTAGAAATAAGGAAATAATTTTTAAATAATCAAAATATCTGGTGGCCGCTTGTGGGAGATAAAGGAGAAGTTATGGAAAACAAGATGGAGTGGTTGGGAGATGATATGGGCGACATGAAAAAGAAGACTCTACTTCCTAAGGCATGGTAGATGGACATAGAGGGGGAGGACGAATGAGCTAAAGAGAGGAAGAAAATCATGATAAGTAATTATTGGGTGATTGGGAGATGATGAGCTTGGAAAACCGAAAAGGGAGGATCTATGATCAACTCTAGGAGATTTATAGGTTGGTTAAATGCTCTATCTCCTTATGGTTTTAATAAAAGAGGTAAAAATTAGCTAACTATTTGTAAGTGGGATTTTGTCATTGGTTTGTTTGAGCTAGTCTTCCTTCACTGGTTTATGCTTGGTTTGTTACCATTTTACCTCCAACCAACCATGTGTTGTTTGCTACTAGTTTAAACCCTGGTCAACTCATACCTGTGTATTGTGTTCTATGTCTTCCCATATTATTTTGGGTTGTTTACAATTGTGTTGATTCATTTGAGCCTTCACCCTTCTCTAGTAGTGATACTTGTATCCAAGAAATTGTGGTTGTGCATAAAAAACCCTTGCCTATGATTTTTCTATCTATTTATTTCCCTATGTGATGTCATCAAACTAGCATTGACTATGCCTCTCTCCTATTGTTTGGCTTAATTCTGCTGCACTACTGACTGTGTATTTGATTGAATTATTCTTGGATATGCTTTTCTTTCTATCTTGATGTCATCACTCATTTATCGATTGAGCACCTCACATTGAAGGAAAACCCCCTCTGTTCGAGCGTTGACTATGTAATGGAACTATGACAAGGTTGTGTGCTACCTAGTGGATCACCATTCTAACATCTTTGCCATAATATTTGGGTAGTACATTGTGGTCTTGGGTTGTTGCTTCTTGATCGTCATAGCTCCTACATTGTTATTGGTCCCTATGTTCTCTAGTTTGGATGTCCACAATTGGTCTTGTCTTACGTTCTCTCTCCTGATTGTATTGCTTGCCTTAACTTTAATTATAATGAATTCAATGTAGATAATTTAAGGTTAGGTTCCTTAATTTATTGAATTCATGTCATTATAATTATTTGGAAACTTGCTTATAAAGGATAAAATCTAGGGTAGTTGCAAAATCAATTAAGTGATATCCTCCTTGCTTTAAAAATAAACTTTCTTATGGCTTGTAAACTTAGGGATAAATATTCTTTAGTTACAAGGAATGGATATATAATCTTTGTTGATTTGATAAATAGTTTATTTGGTTAATTAAAGTAATAGGACTTTGATTAATTTAAATAAAGGAAAATAGTTTATTTGGTTAATTAAAGGAATGGGACTTTGATTAATTTAAATAAAGGAAAATAGTTTATTTGGTTAATTAAAGGTATGGAACTTTGATTAATTTAAATAAATAAATATAGTTTATTTGGTTAATTAAAGGAATGGGACTTTGATTAATTTAAATAAAGGAATTATAGTTTATTTGGTTAATTAAAGGAATGGGACTTTGATTAATTTAAATAAATAAATTATAGTTTATTTGGTTAATTAAAGGAATGGGACTTTGATTAATTTAAATAAAGGAAGCATAGTTTATTTGGTTAATTAAAGGTATGGGACTTTTATTAATTTAAATAAATGAATATAGTCTATTTGGTTAATTAAAGGAATGGGACTTTGATTAATTTAAATAGAGGAATTAATGTTTATTTGGTTAATTAAAGGAATGGGACTTTGATTAATTCAAATAGAAGGAATATAGATTATTTTCTTAATTAAGGAATGAGACCTTAGTTATTTGAAATAATGGTTTTGATATTATTTGATTAAAGAAAGACTTGTGATCTATCTGTAATTTTTGAATGACTCTCTTAGAGTTGATGAGAGATAAGAATGGAAATGAGAATATTCTTATGAAATCAACTAGACAATAGATGGTTGAATGCTTTAATTAAACTTGTATAGTTGCAATTTGGTAAAGTAAATAATAAATACACTAGTTTCATGTTACTTGTATAGAATAAATACCCTCCAAAGAAAGATGAGGAGACAAAGAGGACCAAAGAGGACAATTGGAACCAATGCACTAGTTTGATTTATAATTGCAATAATTTATTCATGTTCAAAATAGACTAGACTTATAGGGAGAAATCCCTAGATGGATATGGATGTATTACTTTATTATTTTAAAAGTATGGAGGTTTTACCATACTTGGATATATGTAATGGATAAAATGAATGAATTGAGGAATGAACCTTTAATTTACTATTATGAAGTATTTATGCATTTTTGTTTATATTTTCCTTTTATTTAATGTTTATTCTCATTTAATGATGTTTCTTTTAAAGTACTTCTTATATGTTATATAATTTTTTTTCCTTGATTGATTAAATAGATAGAGCTATTCTTGTCTTCTTGCTAAACATAAAAGGAACCTAAGAGATTGAGACCTCTTAGGGTGAACATAGAAAGGACCTAAGATATTGAGACCTCTTAGGGTGAACATAGAAAGGACCTAAGGGATTGAGACCCCTTAGGTTGATGTTGACTAAGTAAATTTATTACTTACATCGGAGTTAATATAGCTCATCATAAAGATGAGATGGATAGCTTAACTCAAAATACACGTAGTATACCTACACAGATATATTGTGTATAGTATGGTGATGATGTATACCTTTGATTATACTAAAGGTGATAGGTTAGCTCATAAATAAGGATGAGATAGATAACTTATCTATGAAACACATAATATGGCTACATAGATGAACTTGTGTAGGGTATTGAATGCGATGTAACTCTTTGGGAAAGTTGGGAAACTTAGAAAACCTAAAACAATAGATTAACCTAATGTAGGATAGGGGTTTATGAATCCCTCTCAATTTAAAAAAAATTATTTTCTTTCTTGTATTCTTTTTATAGCTAATTTTTGGGTTATTACACTTCGATTTGGGCTTCCTCATCCATAGCCTTAACCAAATCATCCTTATGATGTTTCATGAAATTCTAGATATGATCATATTATTTAAAGGTGAGGTCTCCATTAGACCCCTCAAGAGGATCAAGGTCAATACCAGTTTCTACATGTTCTTCCTCATCTAGATTAGGATTCTCCCTATCAATCTAGTCATCTTCTTGAAGAATCTTAGATTCCAAAATCCTTCACTTACTCCTAAGGTTGGGAGCCATTAGGAAAAAGAGAAATGATAAAGGAGAAAAAAGGGTAAAAAAACTAGCAAAAAACACGCAATATTTTAAAGATATTTTTAATGTTTTCTAAATATAAACAAACAAATTTAGTGGTCTTGCTTAAAAATTTCAAAGAAAAACAAAATGAAGAGGCTTCCTAATTCAGCCACTAAGACGTGTTCATGTCGAGTTCACCAAATATGTAGAGGGGGAAAACTACCTTACCATGTATAATTCTTGGTTAGATCTGCTGGGAGCTGAGGTAACCGTGGGGGTGTATTATATTCTCTACACTCATGGGCTTAGGGATTGAAGGGTTCACCAAGAATAGTTTTAGGACTCGCTCTAAGTCTAGGGTGGAAATGTTTGATGTGTATATTGAAAAAACACCTGTCTATCTTTTCTAAAATCTAATCTATGAAAATTAAATAACAATGCAAGCAAACAAAAATACACGTAAACAAGGACTAACACTAGAATAATTTTTATTTTCAATGATGACTAAACCTAACTTGCAATAAAATAAATCATTTTTCTTTTAGCAAGCGTTTAAGAAGATGCACAATTATATTTAACCCTAGAATGCAAACTATATGCTTTTTCTATTTTGAATGCCTAGAAATAAATCAAAATATCTTCCCTTTATTAATGATCTACGTTGTAGAGTAGAAATAGATAGAAAGCAAACAACAAAAAACCTAAGAAGTTTATTTAGGGAACTTATCTGATCTGACGATTGATCCTAGCTTTTAACTTGCATCCAAAATATTTAAACAAATTTAAACCTATAAAACCATTTTATAAAACCCTAGAAACTTTGATCAATATTTGACGACCTACTTAGGTCGCTATCTAAAATATTGGAGGTGTAGTAGTCAATCCCCCTTTGTCCTTTTAGTTGACCATTCAAAAATAAGTGTTTTTTGACATTTTTGGAAATAAACAAGCAAATACGCAATGAAATGAATCAGTGAAAAAAAAATGCAAAAAATAGTGTTACAATATAGATGAAGCATACAGACACAGATTGAGGGTTTGGAAGAAAAATTTTACTCCCAAACCTGTTGAATACAAAATCACATCCTATAAGGTGTGACTACAACTTTGGATCCTATCAAAATCATGCCTTGTATGGATAGGGTGTGTTTTGCAGTATAAGTGCAATAATGATAGATTGATGCAAAATGAGATATAAAATGCACAATTAATAATCTAAGAATGATAAAATGCAAGAAGGAACCTAGTGGTAGTGAAAGAACAAATGAAAGGATGAAGACCACAAAATGGTATACTCCTCAAGGCTCCAACACTTATCCACCAAGAACAAAAAACCACTAATAGAGTAGTAAGAGAACACTAGAAAACACTTGATCTTGATCACTTAGCACTTAATAATCTCTTAGAACTTGGAAAACCTCTAACACTTAAAAATATCTTAGGAAAAAAAGTTGATCCAAACCTTCTATTTATAAGATATTTGGAGGGAAAAAGGGCAGGAAAAATAGGCAAACCTAATGGAGGGTCGACGTCCTAGAGGTTGGCTCAAAAGTTGGATTTTCTAAGAGAAAACCCTAACTTGCCAAAATCATACCCAATAAGGAGCAATCATGATTTAGGAAAACCTAGGGAAAAAGAGAGAAAGGAGGGTGAGAGAGGCCCAAACTTGTGCTTTGACAACTTTGAGGGCCCTCTCAAGGGCTCTAGGAAGATTGACTCACTTAGGTGGGTTAATTTTCCATGTCTACAATAATTTCTTTGCAAAGCACATAATTGGAAGATTAAAACCTTTTAAGGTAAATCGACTTGATTTTGATTTGGTCCCATTGGAATAATTTATTATAGAAGGCAAAAATTGGTAGCAAGGAGGAGTTAAAAGCTACATTGAATGTATTAAATTGACATTTGAACACTCAACCAATTTAAAACCTTCTAAAAGTGATTTCTCTACACTTCCTTATTTCATTATTGGACCTGAATATGTGATCACTCAATCTAAGGTTCTAAAACATCCAAGTATTGTATTCATGCCCTTGTACCTCCTATTTATTGAAACCCATTACTGTACCTTTAAAAGCATAGGTTGAACCCTCTAGGGATCTCATAAAATCCTTTCTCTATAAAGCCTTAATCTTAACCTAACAAAGTGAATTATGTTTATGGATAAAATAAAATATATAATAAAGTGATGTCTCTAAGAGTGATTTTCTCCAAATTAAGTGAATTGCCATCACCATACTTGGAAAACCAATTAAGCCCTGGAGGAGTGAATTACTCTTGTAAGGATGTGCTTCACCCAATATTAACTAAAACTATTTTTTTGCTTAAGTCCCCATTATCATGTGATTTACTCACATAAATTTAAGTTATTAATTTAATAAATAATTAAAGTTCTTTCTAGCCATATATTTGATCATCCATCTTGATTGATTTACTCAAATCCACTAATTGAATTACTCCCCCTTCCTTGACTTAACAAAATTATTTTTACTTTTCCAAAAAGTGAACCCTACTACCCAAAAAACATCATGTATGCTACATCTACTTTTGTTAGTCCATCCATGCTAGATTCAAACCTAGCATCCTTACCTTCCACCATTGTCACTTTTCCAATGTCCACTCCTATGTAGCTCATTCAAATCTAAATCCTATCCTAAAAAACAAGTTCCTCTAAGGGTAAGGGCAAGAATAGGGTAAATAAGAAGATGACTCCTATTCCATTGAAAAACTTTAAGAAATACTTGTTAAATCATATAGGTGAGTAGAGGAGGGAAATTAAAAATACTCTCCTATAGAAGTTAGGAATGATGCCTTAAGGAGATTCAACCTAGGACCTAAAATAGAATCCTAGACCTTTAGTCATGTTTGGATATTTTTTATAGTAATAAATATAGTGCCCTAGGTTTGAACTTACCCCAAATTGGTTGAAGCTTGTGCTAAAAGGCATGATTATATAGGGAAATGCATCAAGGCTCCATAATATGGCGAAGAATCCTTATGTATAAATAAGAAAGATAAATAAAATTTTAATGTAGCCAACAATTCTATAATATGAGCAACATATAACCTTAAGGTGCAAAAGGATTATTACAACAAATTTGACTATCACCACTTGAGGATTTCATTGTCATGCACTTGAAGTATCCAATTAAGGCCCTAGATTTCAACATTCTTTTAGAATTGAATATTTTCAAATATGATATCCAACTAGTACTCTTTGGGATATCCATAGTTTTGAGGGATAATATTGAAACCAAAATTTATGAAGAACTTATTACCCTCCTTAATGTAGTTGAGAACTACCTAGGCCACTCCTAAATGATTGACTATGTCGAATGTATCATTGACCAAATCAATAAGTATTTAAGGTACTTTAAGTAGGCCAAGGTATTCATGTACACCTCATATTTAGTCTAGCTTATCCTATGGCAAAAGGAGTGGTTTCTTTCTCTACAAAATAATTAAGTAGTCATACACCTCATATTTAGTCTAGATTATCCTAATCCAAAAGTAGTGGTTTCTTTCTCTACAAAAGAATTAATTAGGTACCATTGATAAACCCCTCCCTATTATGGATTGTACAAATGTACCTTGTCAAGAAGTGGGAAAGATCGTGTACCACTTCTATGATATAATATTTTACCCAATAATGTTGAATATAAAAGGAAGAATACCATGGTTATCAAAGAGGCAAGAAATTAGTTGAAGCTGAAGGTGGCCAAATGGATATGTTTATTTAGGTAAATGATGATGTCACATATTAACCATCAATTGCTTAGGGTTATATTTTTATTCCACTGAGTCGTAGAATAAAAGTATTTCTTCTAGCACAAGGGATAAATGTATATAAGTCTAATCTCTATTTGGTAGCCCTTTGTTTGGATAAATATGTGATCATCATACATTATTCATCCTAGGACATACAAACTCAACCAAAGCATGTGTAGTATATACTCACCTACAAAGAAAATTTGAATCTAGCCTAAATAGCCTATTTAAATAAATTAAAATGAATCTATATTACTTACTAACATATTTAATGAAACTAAAATAAATCTACATTAATCCTACTCTAAAATGATATAGATTTCTCCTACTTATATAGATAAGGGGGCCTTTTATTTCTGCATCCAAAGGTAATATTCATGCCTTTACTAAACTCATATTATTTAAATAAAAAGACAAGAGAAATGGAGAAGAGGAAATTATATACAATGCTTGAATATACCATCCTTAACCCTTTACAAGACAATATAATTCCCTTTTTATAAAGAGGCTATACAAAATATGTTATTAAGAACCTACTAAAGTAGAAGATCTTATATCTAAATTAGTTTGAAGTAAGTCCAACCAATTATATCTAAAGTAGATAACAATTATAATAAGTCAATAAAAATTCTAGCTAATTTAGATCTAGCCAAATTAGTTGAAAACTAATATTAACAATTTGATTTCCATTTAAATAATCTAGATTCAACCAAATTAATTATAAATTAATCTCAATAAATATAATTTCTCTCTAAATTTATTTGAGAGCTGGTTTGGCTTAGGTCTTGTTGTTGCAAAATCCTTTTACAAATCTAGAAACCTTCTCATAGTTCATCCTATATCACATCCTATAGTTGAGGTCTCCCATACTTGAGGTCTCTCATAGTCAAGATCTCCCGTAGCTGCGATGACAATATAAAATTTTATCACAAACTAATTTTTCCACCCAAAATTTCTATAAATCCTCACTCATCCTAATATACCCCCTAAATTATATAACATATATAAATTGCATCATCATTATATTAAATAGTCACAAAGTGCATTTCTAAGAAGGAAAAATATGCCAAATTAGGCCCAAATTTTGGTATTTTTGGACTCATAAGCAATCGTAGGTCTTTCATCCATCTCTTTAGTTTTTCTATCATGTATTTAAGGTTACTACATTTATGTCATATTATCTATTTAATCTAAAATTTACACAATTAATAGATTATGTTGATCTCAAATACCTCATAGGCTAAAATAAGGCAACCTTCTATGCTTTAAAATAATAAATAATGCATTTCTCCCAAGCTAAGAGAGTTCAACCAATCATTGAAGAAAAAATAAGGAGCGTGGGTTTTGAATAGCTAAGGTATGTGTGGTCATATGACCTAGAGGGATATTTTAGAAGGTAACTAGATAGTAAAGGGTCACACATTTTATGGGTATGAGAAGAGGTATAGAATTAATGAGCTAAACCCCATAGAAGAAGTAGCCCTAGCCTAACTAGGGAAGGAGCATGGTTATGTGCATGTAATTCAACAATGGTATGCTCACCCACTATAATAATTCACCTTCTATGTTGAGGCCAAAGTAAAGCATGGATTTAACCCAAATACAATATCAACCATTAGACAATTAAGGCACTAGAAAACCTACACTACTCCCTAAGGAAAATGTTAGTCTGGTAGAAGATGTAGATAAGAACTACCATGAAACTAGTGCATCAAGGTCCCTTTTATGAACACTTCTTGACTACTTGGGACCAAAAACATAAGAGGATAGTTAAGAGGCCAATAATAGTAGTAGAATCCTTTATAGGTAGTTCAAAAGTGAAAATATCCCCATCTATATGCCAAAATAGAAATATTTATAGTGCTCTAAACCGTAGCAGTTGTCAATGCTACAATGTAAGAAACAACCAAGGAATGATTGGATAAACAATAGGAAGACCCTCAAAAGTTATTTTTTGGAAAGGTGGCAATCCATATTTAAAGAGCACCAAGTGTGACCAAGCCATAAAGTATAATAAATCTATAATAAGATCCTATATAGGAGCTTACCACACTAGAAGAAGGTGAATTTCCATAGGAAGAACTTCTAATATTAGTAGCTACTAGGGCACAATATCAGATATTGATCACTTTTGTCGAGAGTGTGAGGAATGATCAACTTAGTGCACTTAATGAGGCAAGATAAAATAAAATATATCAAGGCTTAACAACTATTAAATCCTCCACAAACCCATCCAAAGAAAATAAAATAATCACAAGGGCCATTTTGGAGGTTTTCATTGGGCCATCCATAATCCCCCCTCTCACTCTTTCCACATATTCTAATTGTATTTCTTCTATTTCTACTTCTTCTATCCCATCTATTTCTTCTACTTTGACTTATTAAATATTGCCTACTTCTATTGCATATCATTCCCCAATAATAAGTGTATTTGTTATTTTTCTAAAAGGCACACAACCTCTCATAGTCAATCATGCTCTACGTTTAACATCGATCACACAATTTCATTTCCCATTATAGAAGTCATCACTACATATATGCTCATTTCATATGTCAAAAATCCATCTCTTTCATAGTTGGTCTTGCTATTAGCTGACACATTGACACAAATAGAAATTGGAGCCTCAGGTAACATTTCACCATTCACCCCCATCTACACATAATTCACCCCACCCACTATGTCCACATATCTTCCATATCACTTATGCATTTGAATTCAACAACTCTTTCTAGGGATAATGATGTCATAAACACAAACATAGGTGACTGAGCCCACTAGAACCATACCAAAATAATAACATATGGTGATTGAGTCCACTAGAACCACATAAAATAGTTAAGATTATGTATAGTAGTTCATTAGTGTGATAGGAAAAACATATGCACAAGAAGCATTTGATTCACTCCAAGTGGAGGAAAGAAGATAAGAAAATATTTCAAATGCTTAAAGGATAAATATCAAAGGTTTTAGTGATCATAAGGTCATAATTATATATGGGTGGATAAAAAAGTATTTATAATTGAAGTAGTTCAAAGTGATCCATCTAGGCTATCCACTTCTCCTACTAGCTTTATTACCAAATTTTTAGAGCTACATCTATTTATAATAAGTCTATATCAAATAATTCAACCGTCAAATCAATTGTCTATTATAGTTGCCATGCAATATAGACAATTGATGATGGAGAATGAACTAAATAAGAAGAAATTCTAAGATAACACCTTAGTAGCATATAAAATTACAACAAGAACTACAACTTTATTAGGAAATTGAAACCCTCAAGAAGGATGTCACAAAAGGATCCCAGTTATGATAGTAAGTTGAGACCTAAACTTTCTAAAAATGAAAAACACATGAAGAATCTAAAGGATCTCTTAGAGTATCTTTATCAAGGCTAGAACCAACTAAGACAACAATTCAAATAGGAAAAAAATGGTACAACAGGTAGAATGAATGTGAGCTATCCAACAAGAGAGGTATCAAGAAATTGCTAAGATCTATGAAGAAATTATAGAGCTTAAAATAGCACCAATAGACCTAGGGTGTGCCTTAGAAGTAAAAAAAGTAAAGTTTCTATGGGATAATATTAGAATTGAGGTAGCAAATGCTAAAATATAATTCATAGACAACATAGAAGCAATCCTCAACCAAATAGAAAGGACCATCTAATGAATTGAGGATGAGATAGATATAAAGACAAGGTGCTAGGAGTGTGTTGAGGCAATTGGCTACTTTATCAACATTATAGGTAAAATAGTTGAGGAATAAATAGAAAGGGGTTGGTGAGGAAACTAGAAAGAATGCATAATGCTAAAGGATCCTACAAACATGCAATAATGTAATGGCCACTTTGGAAATCCCAATAAAGGAAATGATAACAAATATACAAGGGTTAGTAAATATTGGCTTGCTTGATGTACTCGATGACCAAAAGAGACTCTTTGATAACAATGTTGTTCATATGGTTTTTGGAGAGGAGAAAACCATAGCTAAAGCTAGAGTAATGATAAAATAAGTAAAATCATTTAAGGCATTACTAAGTAGGCTATAGAAGATGGTGGAGCAGTATGATGGGTGTTTGAAAACCCATACAAATACCTTAAATGGTATGTAGAGAACCTTGTAGAACTCAAATTGTGAGGGGATAAAGAAAGGCTATTAATTTCTAAAATTATTTCTATAAGGAGACTAAGGAGAACCAATATTTTTGTAATTTTGCCATGAAATAAGCCTAATTTTGTAGAATGTGCCCAGGGATAAAGGTAGGATTGGGGATCTTTTTACAATCAAGCTTGGTGCTCCATGAAGTCACTTGAAATGTAGTAACCTCATTACTACTTGTTGGTAATCGAACCGGCCTAGATACAAGTTTTCTAAGTCTGCAGTGCCCTAGGCCCACTGCCAAGCATTGAATTCCCAAAGGAAAGGAATGTCCTCCATGGCAATCTCCAGTAGGGTTGGTTCCAAAAATAAAAATGGGGGATTGGAGATAAGGGTTAGGAAGATACTGAAAGGAATGAAATAACGAAAAGGAATGGGAAATGGCTAAAAGCCAGAAAAGAGGGGTGATGGACCAGAAGCACGATAGACAACCTAGCTATTTGAACCAACAACAATCAAAACAATCAACCTTTAATAGAAACCAGTATAAAATCCTCAGAACTATGTAAACTCCAACAAGTATTCCAGAGACTAGCCTTCTATTGATAGTGAAATCCAGGAAACAAAATTAAACTGACAACAAAGGAACTAGTTTAATAGAAATGATAGAATAGAAGTCATACACAGATATAGAAGACTCAACACCGAAGCCAGAAGCCTTTATTTTGAGAGCAAATTTCAAATTACAGAGCTGCTTCTCTAGAAGAAGTTATCCATCCTTAGTTATAGAGAAGAAGCCAACTTTTATAGAAGAATTATGCCGCTTAAAACATTAATGCCCAACCACTCCCATGATGGGCAGATTTAATCCCGATGATAGCCAAAAATAGTCAATTTTAGCCTTACCGATAACTCAGCATTGAAAACAGAAGGTTCCGGTAATGACCTGAAACAGTCAATCCGAACTTACAGATAACTTGGCATTGAAGCCAGAAGGTTTTGGCAATAATTTGAAATAGTCAATTTAAATTCACAAAATGCAACTTGGAGTTGGTTTGAACTGCTCATGGTAGATCTGCAATAGTTTCTCTTAGTCACTTGTTTGAGGAGAGGTGCTCCAGCAGTGGAGCACTTTTGAAGGAGCGCTCCAGCAGTGGAGCACTTTCCAAAGAGTGCTCCAATAGTGGAGCACTTTTGAAAGAGCACTCCAATAGTAAAGCACTTTCAAAGGACCACTCTAGCAGTGGAGTGCTTTTGCTTTTGACTTCATTGACTTTACCTTGGAGTTTCACATTTTGCACTTATGTTATAAATTGTTTACTCTTTGCTTCACCTTCACCTTGGAGATGCGCTCCCCTAGTGGAGCACTTTGGAGAAGCGCTCCACTTGTGGAGCACTTTCTTATTTGACCACACTTGACTTTTAATGCACCCTTAATAAAAAGCTATCTTTATGGTTTTCGTTTGCTCTTCCCTCAAGCATTCCCAAAGTGGTGCGCTTTGGAGAAGCGCTCCCTTAGTGGAGCGCTTTGTCTTTTGACCATAGGTTGACTCTTCTTTGTCCTTTCCTCCAAAACTTATTTTATCTTTCCTTTGTCTCGGGGAGGCGCTCTACTGATGGAGGGCTTTAGGCTTTGACTGCTTTGGACTTTTACTTGATTTTTTTAGCCAAGTTTGTTTCTCCTTAAGCTTTTTGAGAGAGCGCTCCACTGATGGAGCGCTTTTGAGGAGTGCTCCACTGATGGAGCACTTTACCTTTCGAACATATCAATTTTTTACACTTAGCCATTTTTACACTTGTTTCTGCCTTTGTTTAATCGTCGCTCCATGGGTGGAGCGCTTTGCAAATTCGTCCTTGGAGTGGAGCGTTGTAGTCTTGACTATGCTCGAATCTCCTTTTCCATACTTAGTCATTTTCCTATCTTTGCTTATTGCCAGAGCGATTTTATAACTTTAACAGGAAAATAGAACGAAACGCCCAAGCCCAAGCATAGGAAATTACAGCCATATGTTCAAAGAATGCAAGGCCTTTTTAGAGACAAGGGAAAGGAAGCTAAAACATCAGAAAATGCCCATGCTAAAACATTCACAATTTTACATGCAACATAACCCAAAAAAGTACAAAAAACATAGAAAAGTACAACAAAGGTAAAGAATCTCATAATGCAAGAAAAATACAACTAAAAATGAGACAACCGATGAAAGCACAACAGCATAACCATATCTTAACCATTTTTTATGGAATAAGAGAAGTTTTACAATGAATGGTCTCAAAACTATATACAAACTAAAAATTAGCAACTAGTGTGACAAAATTGGCAACACATCTGGCGGCTCACGGGGCATTGAGCCTGCCTCAATGTGAAGATCCCAACCTTTATCCTTGGGCACCAGAGTCCTCCTTCTTCGAGCCTTCGGACTGTTCCTCTAATTTTTCATCACTACTGTTGGCTTCTTCACCTGTGCTTTCAGATTCTTCGATCTTTGATTCTGCTTCATTGTCTGTTTCTTCAGTCCCTGAACCTGTCTCTTCAGTCCCTGAACTTGTAGCACTGTCTATTTTATTTTCTTCATCTTGTCTGGTCGACTGAGGGAGATATTGGTCCAAATTATTTTTGAAGACATGCTTGTATACCACTGAAGCATCAACCCATCACTCCAAAGGGAAAGTCGACTATTTTTCTAGCTCCTGAATTAGGCAATAGAATGTTTCGATGCGCTCAACCTCAGTGAATTCTAGTATTCTATCGAACTCTATCAGGCAAGACTGGATCTGGGCATACTTGGCCATGAGGAGGATTACCTGAGCATCTGAACTTGAGGCCTCCAAAGCATCGACGTCTGAGGCATTATCAACGAAGGTGGTCCACATGGGTTCTAACTCCTGAATTGATGGGATAGGCCCCTCAGAGTCTGTGAAACCTGGGATGCCAATCTTAACCAAAGCATCAAAATATCATAGTGAGATGTCATGCTCCTGCATAAGAGAATCTGAAAGTAGGCACTTTTTTAGCCAGCTCGACCTTCGTGAAGAAGTAATGCAAAGTTGTTTTTGTCATTGCCAATGACCGAGCCAGATCGCTCATAGGGGCAAGACGGATAGGTACATATTCTATCTTCCTTAGCTGGGTGGCCAAATCTAACCAATAGTTGACATCTTCCTGAGCGGACTCCAAGACATGCCTGCTAGCAACAACCACCTCGTGCACTTCCTTGAAGAATGCCAAGACCGTAATCCCTTTTGCTACCCTAGCTAGAAAATCTTGTAGGAAGTCTAGGTGCATCTCCTTGAGGTGCTCCCTGGAGGGAAGAATAGGCTACTTATTTCTCTTAGATAACTGAGCCTGCAATTCATTCCTTTGAACAGTGAGCACCTGTATTTCCTGGTTCACCTTGGTGACCAGTTTGATGTGGTGATCATGCAGCTTGGATGCCTCCTTGTTTTCTTCCTCAAGTAGTTGAATCTTTTCCTTCAGCTATTCAATCTCGGACTCCAATGCTTTAACCTGTTTCTTTGACTTAGTTTGGAGGGCCTCAATCTACCTCTTCGATGCTGCTAGAGCCTCCTCGAGTTCATCATTTTTGGACTACGCCTTGAAGAAGCAACCCTTGTAATACTCACCATGGGCATAAATGGAGCCCACACCAACTTGGACATCACCCATTTTTTGTGTAGTGTCCATTTTGGCAACGTCCTCCTCCATATGGTAGAAGGCATAATCAATCCAGGGTCATTTCCCCCAAGGGCTTCTGGACTAGCGGTATTTTCTCAATAGTGTGTAGCTTCATCATTTTTGGGTCGATTATGCAAGCCTTCTGAGCTTGCACTAGGGCCTGCGACTCCCTTTTTCTATGGTCCTTTAACCAATGAGCTGTATTCGAATGTGCCCTACGGATACTCTGTGTGGTAGTGAGCTGTTGAGCCATCTCTAGCTCAGATTCCAATGGCTCCTGGATGCCAATCCCAAGGACTAGCATGAAGGGAAGAAGTGGGAGATTGGACTCAAAATCGGACACTGCATAGGAAGCCGAAGAGGAAGCGACTACGCTAACCCTAGGAGGTGCTTGGGTAGCTATGGCAGGAATGGTTGGCTAGGGCATTGAGAAACCAATAGAAGGGGGTGTGATCAAAAGTGGATCCAACTCACTAGTGGCAAAGATATTCGTAACATGTTCGGCTGAACCGGACAAAGGAAAACTGAATGAGGAAGGGACTACAAATGCATTGGGATTTTTGGAAAAATATGCAAACATTGTAGATGAAGGCACAGATACTACTGGGAAAACTGAACAACTGGAGAGGGTGAACTCAGGTAAGGGAGGCACACTCGATGTAGGGACCATTGAGACTAGCATTGTCACAGTTATTTCAGGCATCGAGCAAACACACACGGGAGTTAGAAAAACTGATAGTGTGGGTGAGGAAGAAGAAATAGAAAGAAATAAATGCGTACCTTGGGGCTCCATGATCAAAGGAGCCATGGAAGTTGTGTCCTATACTTCTTTCTTTTCTTCCACATCTAGCGCATCGACACTGGCACATTCTACATCTTCATCTCTCTACTCCTCATGTATGGTGATGTGTTCCTCATCCCCACCTTCGTGCTCCTCAGTACCTATGGCTACAGTCATTTTGGTTGAGGCTACAATTATTTTGGTAGAGCTCATCGAAGGAGGCTTAGATGTAGTCTAAACAATCATCCCAAAGGGCTTTTGGGAACTAGTGCACGACTTCTTTATGGTTGGTTGTAAGAAGGGTACCTCTACCTTTCTCTTCGAGGGGGTGCTCACTTTCTGGTGAGACAATGGACTCTTCTCTTCACTATATAATGAGGCACCCAAAATGGCCTTGCCCTTGCCTTGCACTTGTCTTGGGTGTGCCAGGTCATCCACTTCATCAGAGTTGCATCCACCATGAGGAACAATATCAGTGAATGAGAAAGGCTGATAAGTTTTAATGTTCTCATCATAGAAAATTGAGAACTTATCATCAATCCCCAATGGGTTGTCTGAGGACGTCTTATCATTGTGGACCCTCATGATCCACCACTACTGGATTTTATGGTCAGACCATGTCGGATGCCTGACCTTGATTTTGGCTAAAATAACCCTGGTCAATTTTTGCTCTGGATTGACATCTGGGTCATATTCATTTTCCATAGTGTAAAAATCCAGCCATGGAGGCAAAGGCTTCATCTCATCCACGTGCCATTCCAGCTCGAGGCCCAATGGATTATTGTGTTGCCCCTCTATGTCATAATTGGGGCAAGAATGAAAAGACTTCACCCCAAGGTTCCTCTGGATGATACCGCATGGGTCCCATTTCCAATGGTGGGGAAGCTCGATCAACCCATAATCTGAAAGCATCACTATCAGAACAACGTTCTGACCACACTGCATTATCTTAACATCTCCAAACTCGAAAGGAGTAGAGACTATCACTCTCCTACCCTGGCCTTTCCTGTACTCCTCATTTGTGTGGTCAAGCTGTCGGGTGACTTCCAGGGAAAATAGATAGGGCATGGTGTAATAGGGCAATAGAAAGGGCTTTTCTGTAAACCCATAGATTTTGATGACCAGGCCCTGGGTGAGCAAAAAGGTGTCTCCCAACTGCTCATCTACCACCTGGTTCCTCAACTCCATTGGAACCCACTCGCATTGGTCGTACATTATCTCCAACGCTGGCCCGAGGAAAACTTGGTTGAATACATAGTATGACTCATTCCTGGACAAGCTATTTGTCCAGAGATAGACCGACAAAGGCTTGCCCTCCTCATCCGTCTGATTCTTCATTATGTAGTGAAACTTCTCATGCATGTGCTAGAAGAAATACCAAACTAACAGGGATGAGAGTCTGAACTATTCAGCCTTAGGGTTGGGGGATCGAATATAAGCCAAACATCCATGTAATTGTCATGCCATGAACTCCACCCAATCATAAAAAACTAGAATAGCACCTGGCCTTACTTTAGAGGGAAAATAAATTTCATTTTCAAGCATAGCCTACGCCATGGAAACCTGCCAGTCAGATACCCATTCATCTGTTGGAAGCCCCATCACCCACGCCATGATGGAATAGATGTCATGGTGGGTGAATTCAGCTAGGGGCTTCGAAAGTTGAGGAAATTCATCTGATATTGTCGCGTCCACCAACTGCTCCCTTATGAACCATTACATTTCTAGCATCGACTGATATCTGGTGCCCTCTTCATTGGTGTGTATCCTCCTTGGAATAAACTTGGATGAGTGCTTCCTCCCATAGGTGAAAGCATCCTGAACAATGTCAACTATGATAGTGAACAATACCTCCACCTTAGCGTTCTTAACTATCCTTGACTAGGCATCATAGAAAAGTGACACTACCTTTATAAAATCTGGGTAGTGATGCATCGACGTGCACATGTAAAAATACAAGTGTGAATGATATACGACCGCTAGAGGATTCTTAGTTGGGGCCTCTGTATGCACTGTCTCCACATCCTGATGCAATTGCTCCACATCCTTGTGTGTGACCAAGCAATCCTGGTATCGAAAGAGAGGGTGTTATGGGGCCGTCAACTCTACTGCCTTTTTCTCCCACTTTCGTGGCTTCTTCGGCTTCTTCGAGTTGGATGCCCCTACTTGTGCCACCTTTTCCTTGGGTGCTTTCTCCTTTTTCGCCTTCCCTTCAGCTTCTTTACTCTTTTTACCCATGTCTATTGTAAATATCAGAACAATTCACACTCCAAAAATCTTGGCTCTCTAGACGAACACAGGGCGCAAGGGTAGAGGAGAAGATGGAAATGCTATAGGTGATTTAAATTTTTTTACAAGGAACTCGCCACCTTATAGCATCAAATTTTAATCGGCCACATTTTAATGCTGAGTACATGAAGTTAATGCCGGTGGAGAACGTGCATGAGAGTGTGTGCCTTGAATTACCCACGTGCTGGTGGTTGCTTTTTGGAAATGACAAATAATGGCGATGGACAAGGACACTTCCTTGGGGTGCATGCTACTTATTGGGAGGGGAGCCCATACTAATCTGCGTGGAGGATGTGCTTTGGCTGATGGAGGGTGAAACTACTTTGATTGGGTAGTTGTACGACTCTCATTTTAAAAATACTATGCTTTTAGGGTTAGGGTTTGAAAATGACCTCTCTAACAATGATCTTATCCCTCCATGACACTTGGCATGATCTGAATGGATAGCTCAAGATAAAATAAAAAATGACTTTAACGGGGGACTTTCGCTCACTAGGGGGTGCACTTTTGAAGAAGTGCTCCATAGGTGGAGCACTTTCCAGCCTTTTAATTTTTTGAAGAAAAGTGGTCCCTTGGTAGAGCAACTTTTATTTTTTCCTTTATTTTTCAATTTAAGAAAGAGACTTCTCCCTTTTCTTCCTTTTAAACTTTTTGTGCAAGCGCTCCCTTGGTGGAGTGCTTTCAAAGGAACGCTCCCTTTGTGGAGCGCTTTCCAATACTTAGAAGCCCATACTAATCTCTTTGCTGGGTTTGCTTTTACCTTATCGCTTGGTCGAAAGTAAAGGACTAGCCTGTACCTCAAAGATCATTCATGCTTTTACCTGACGCAAGAGCAATGCCAACTGTCTCATCCTGGCTGCAAAAAGCCATATTCAACAAAGTGACCTATCCAAGCACTACTTCATCTTGAACTGCTTAAATCTCGGTATGGAACGTGTGTCCTTTTCCTGGAACCACAGTCTTGCATATGGCAACTTCGTGGCATGGAAAGTGATGAGCCCTCGAGCGCTCCCTAGATGGTGCACTCTTGAAGAAGTGCTCCATGGGTGGAGCGCTTTCAGAGAAGTGCTCACTGGGTGGAGCACTCCTTAGGGAAGCATTATGGGAAAAGTGCTCCCTAGGTGGAGCGCTTTTGGGAGAAGTGCTCCACCACACTTAGGATTTATACTCTTACCTTTTTTTTTAAGAGAGCTACCACTCAAAATGAGTGAAAACTATACAGACTTCTAAAAGAAAATATATATATGAGAAATACCTTGAGGATCAACGATCTCCATCAAAGCTCGGCGAGTGATAAACTTTTAGAAGAAAGGCATTTACTACAATTGGGAGATTGAAACCTTCCATATCTTGTAGAATGAATGAGTTGATCTGGTTAACGTCGGAGATTCGAAATGGGCCTTCCCAGAAGGCATCAAACTTCTCGTGGTTCCCCGGCTTGGACTTGTTTTCATTCCACTTCAACACCAAATCCTCGACACTGAAGGCTCGATCAGAAGTCTTCTTTCTAAACTAACTTTTGGTGGATTGGGCATGCTTGGTGAAGGCTTCATAAGCTTTATCTCTTTCTTCCTCCAACTATAATCTATGCACCAATCTAGCATCCATCGGATCAAAATGGCCCTCTTCATTATCGAGCCACTTAAGCAACTGCAATGCTGGCAACTCGATGTGCATGGGTAAGACCGCATCCTTCCCGTACACCAGTGAGTAGGGTAAAGTTTTGATCGATCATTTGATGGAAATGCGGTTAATCCAAAGTGACTGGTCCAAGAGTAGATGCCAGCTCTACTTATTTTTCTATAGAGTCCTCTTCAATATCCATAATAGGTTCTTATTTGTGGATTTTGCTAGTCCATTGCCCTACGAGTAATAGTTAGATGAGGTTTTTAAATAGATTCCATACCTGGATGTAAAATCATAGATCTTTGCATTGGTGAAAGGGGAGCCATTATCAGACATGATAGCTTCAAGTACCCTAAAGTGAGTGATCAGTCCTTCAAGGAAAGAGATAACCACTTCTTGGTCAGCCTGCTTGGTCGAAATTGCTTCTGACCATCGGGTGAAGTAGTCTATGGTGGTCAAAATGTATTTATGGTCGATGGAGGAGTTGGGGTTGATGATCCCAATAAATTCTAGACCCCACTATTGGAACGGGGATTCCACTTGGATGGGGTGAAGAGGAAGGGATGCATTCCTAGTCCTGCCCGAGTAGCATTGGCAACTATCGTAGTGTTGGCTAACTTTGAAAGCATCAGAGAAAAGGGTGGGCCAATAGTAACCCACTTTGATGATCTTGAGCACCATCGGTCTACCAAAAAAATGTCCTCCCAAAATCTCAGAGTGAAACTCCTCCAAGATCTTAGCCTTCTCTGACTCCCTGATGCATCTCAAGAGAACTCCATCGATGTTCTGATAAAATAGTCCATTAGGTGTTGGGACATACCTGCTAGCCTGTAGGTGAAATCTCCTTATTTATGAAGCATTGAAGTGAGAAGGGCATCTACCTATGTCGAAGTACCTAACTAAATCATCTATCCAATCTGGACTATCGACCGATGAATTGGTAAGATTGTCATTGGGTGCAGGGCTATCCAAGTTGGGGTTCGCAGCTTCCACCATGGTATTTTTAGCCAGCTCTTGGCATAGTGCTCTACCTTGAACTAGCTTGGTAGGGCATACCTCAATGTCAAACTCTTGGATCTTGGTGACCCATCCAACTCTCCTATTTCCCAGCTCACCCTGGATAATGAAATTTTGAACATCTAGGTGTATCACATACACTATCGTCTTGCTTTGAGAGATAAAATGTCAAAACTTCTGAAGTGACCTCATCATTGCATGCACCTATCATTCAATAAAATTGAACTTTTCTTCATGTGGCTAGATGATTTGGCTGAGGAACGCTATCGGGCGCTCATCTCCATCTTCACCCTTCTGTGTCAAAATAGTTGCATAGCTCTCTGGCTCCTTGACTACGTATAGGATAAAATATCATGAATAGTCAAGGTTGATAAGGATGGGAGCTTGGGTGATCCTCTCCTTAATATCTTGAAAATCCTACCTCCTTTCATCGGTCCACTTGAATTCGACATCCTTCTTCAGGAGCTCGGCCATCGACTTTATTACTTGGGCAAAGTCGATGATGAACTTCCTGACGAAGTTTATCTATCCAAAAAAGGACTGTAGGGCCTTTTTATTTATTGGTAGTGGAAGGTGGAGAAGTACCTCAGCTCAAGTGGGATCAACATTTAACCCCTTTTCAGAGATCAAATGCCCAAGTAGCTTTCCCTCTTTCACTACGAAGATAGATTTCTTGGGGTTGATGGAGACCCCGAACTCTCAATATTTTTCAAAAACTTATCGCAAATGTAGGTCATGCTCCTCCCTCTTATGGGAGAAGATGGTCATGTCATCTAAATAAATTATGATGACATGATTCAATAGTTCACCAAAGGCGAGGTCCATCGCTCTCTAGAAAGTCGCTCCGACATTTGAGAGGCCGAAGGGCATACGTTGGTAGGTGAAGGTTCCCCACTTGGTGGTGAATGCAGTCTTATGTTGGTCTTCATCCTTGACCCAGATCTGGTTGTAGCCTGAGAAACCATCCAGTAAGGAAAACCTCTATGCTCCCACCACCACGTGAAGGATTTGATTGATCTGAGGTAGCGGGTAGTGATCCTTGAGTGATGCCTGGTTAAGATTTTGGAAATCAATGCACAAGCGAATGTCATCATTCTTCTTTTGTACTGGAACAAGGTTGGCCACCCAAGAGGAATGCTTGATTGGATAAATTATCTTCACTTCAAGCATCTTTAGAAGCTCAACCCTCATCAACATTTCAATCTTTGGGTTGATGGGTCGCTACTTCTGCCTAAATGGTCTGACTCCTTCCTCCAGCTCGATGGTGTGTTGGATGATATTCTTATCATACCCCTTTAGATCTTGGTAGCACCAAGCAATGATGTCGGGGTACTCCTTGCATAGGGCATAAATCTGTTGAAGTTCTTCAACTGTGCAGTCGACCCCTACCTTGATAACCTTTCTCATTTGTAACTCTAGGTCCATGAACTCTTTCTGGTCCACTTTGATCTTGTGGTCGATAGACCTATCATTCCAGTCGAAGAGACTTTCTAGCATGATCAGACCCTTCGGGATGTGGTTATTTTTCAACTGGATCAATCCCTCATGGTCTTCTTCATTTAGAGTCCACTCTTCGATGGAGGATGCCTCATTCACCAAAAAATTGACTAGCTGCTCATCATTATCGAACACCTGCCAGTGGAGTTTTTTATCAGGCACAGAAGGCCTATAGATCAACCTCACTATCTTTGGCTTATGCATCATATCATCCACTAGTGAAAATTGGGTGTCGATAGAGGCTAAGATATCCACAAGCTTGTTCCGCTCTCATGGAATTGACTTGATGTTTAGCACGGTGAAGGATTCGAGAAAATCCCACACCTTGTTATGGTACACCTTTAGATAGTGCTACTTGGAGATGCACTTACTGGTAACTTGGTTGTAGATTAATTCAGAGTCTCTAAATATTTGTAACTATTTGATATTGAGCTTTTTAGCTTTCTTGAGTCCGAGGCATAAAGCCTCATACTCTATTGCATTATTTGTATAGCTCCATGCGAGCCTGTACGAATAAGTCTTCTGCTCACCTGATGGGGAGATGAGTGTGATACCAGCTCCTGCATCATTCTTACATCATACACCATCAAAGTATAGCTTCCATAACTGATCAGGCATCGAGGACTCTTCTACGGGTGCTTCTATTTCAGCCTTTTTAGGCTTTGTGAGTGAATAGCACCCTAAATCAGTCCCAATGATAGCATTAAAATCTATCATAGAAAACTCTTCTTCGACCCAGAGCTCACCAAGAGATTCTTCCATCAGGTCTACCATTTGTATTTCTTCTACCATTAGGTTGATAGAGACCGAGCTCTTTTCCTCATCTTCAAGCTTTTCAACATGAAAAGTGGTAGGCTTCTCATTGAAGAGCTTGAATATTTTCCCCTTGAATGGGATCTCCAAGTGTGAGTAGTCGAGGGAGAGATAGCCTCCCAACTTAGCTGTGAATTCTTGTGAGAGGCACATACTAAAGTATGGCTCTAAGTCGACTACCATGATCTCTTGGATAATCGTAACCTACGACATCTGGTGGAGTTGGATGGGAACATCTTTGATAACTCCTACCATTTTTATGGGAGTTCCATCTAGCTGTAGCACTCTAAGACTACTTTGGGTGTACTCCATGCCCATGATTTCATAGACTGCTTTGGGCATGATGGTCATCGTGGTGCCTGAGTCGATCATGCAGTTATGCATGACCCACCCTTCCATCCGAAGGGAAAGGTAGAATGGTGGGGGTCGATTCTTACCTATGGCTGAGGTCATCAGTGGTGATGCAAACACCATCTATGTCAACTTATTCTCCTTATCCTTAGTGGATTTGAGAGATTCCTACAAAAGGTCAACTTGACCCGGGAGTTGGAGAGCATCGTAGAGGCTTACCTTAGCCGAAGCCTTTTTCATTTCTTCGATGATGTTGTACATCGAAGTGCTCGATTCTCCTACTCCCTTTGTAGACTCATACGTCTTTCGATACTATTGTGTGGCATCAACCCATTGGCATTTGGTTAGTGAGGGATATTTGAGTTTCTCTCTAGCCTGGTCTTGCATCTTGGCCTGTGGGTGAGAAGTTGGTGCTCTAGGCTGGAGGACCTTTTCTCTAGTACGAGGCGATAGGTAGTCCTTCAGTAATTCAGGTGGCTCTAAGGTCATCGTTGGATTGGAAGCTTTCGTTGGAGGTTGGGTCCTTTGGCTCCATGGCTTGGGTGGTGTTGGTACCTTCAGTGGCTCCATCTGAGCTGGATCTACCTCAATAGATTTCTTACCAACCCTGGTGAGGACTAAGACTTGCTCGTTAGGAGACATCATAAGATTATGACCAACTTCCTTGATCATATTGACTTGCTCGTAAGCACCGTCGGATAGTGTCTGAACATAATTGAGGTGTACCATGCAGGTTTCTTCGCTGTGCAGATCATTGCATGTAGTACACCAATATGCCGGGTCTAAGATGTTGGTCTCTTCACTGCTCATCATAGCTGAATTTATTTTGGGATGTCGATGAGTGGATGATGCCTACTCTTTCATGATCGAGGGAGGAGGGAATCTTCTCTAGTGAAAGCCTTGGTCCTCCTACCTCCTCCTCATGATGGTCATATGATTTACCATCATCTTCATGTATACCTTCACCTCTTGCAGCTCCTTGGCCTGGGCTTCATTTACAGTCGCTTGATTAGTGGTTGTCTAACTTGAGGATAATGGCAATGGGGTCAGCGATGCAGGTAATACCGGATACTGGATAGGAGCTGGTAGTTGAGGAATGGTGGGTACTTGATACTGTGGCATAGGCATTTGGAATTGTGGAGTGGGCACCGTTTGATACTAAGGGGATGGATTCCATGGTTGGTTGGGATACATCTGGGATGTAGGCGGAGCGGATGCGCTTGGGTACATATTTTGTAGAAAATCTAGATAAATTGGGGTTGTCACCTTGGGAGGTAATTTCTCGATAGCTATCAGGTCAGCTTTCGCCTTCTATGCCTACTCGTAAAGAGTGGGGAATGTATTGATATTAGCATGTCGGATGCTCATGCTAATATCTGAGTGGAAAGCTCTCAAGTAATAGAACGTGGCCTGCTCAGGTGTGGGTCGAAGGTCGTTGGTGACTCTCTACTAGGTTCTCGTGAACCTAACATTGAAGTCGACTATCTCTTCCTGAGGATGCCTTTGAATAGTTGTGAACTGGTGCAATAGAGAGAAGGGGTCTACTTGTTCATTGAAGCCCCTTATTAGCTGTCCATCCAGTTGATCCCATGAAGTAATGGTGCCAGGCGGAAGGGATCGATACCAGTAAAGAAGCTTACCTCTCAGTGAAAGAACCAGTAGCTTCACCATGATGTCTTCATTGGTGATTTGATGAATGGTTGCTAGTCCTGTGATATCTTGGATGTGCTCATGCACTATCTTTCCTATGCCATCGTAAGTAGGTAGAGCCTTCAAAGCTATGGGAGGTACAGTGTGTTGAGCCTGTAGGGTGAGCGGTCCCATATGATTCCAGGTTGTGAACTACTTGGGTGGAGCCGGTTGCACCATATAGAATTGTGGAGTTGGTAGAACTTGCTGAGCTAGAGTAGTCGAAGCACTTGGAGCACTTGGTTGAACGTTCGATGGAGCCAAAGTATACTGATGATCCGGAGAGTTCAATGGATTTGGAGGTAAGCTGGTTGTTGTGCTATCAGGAGTTGGATTCTGTGAATCAAGAACAACTTCTTGTGATGATGTCCCGACAAGCAAAATGTTTGACCCGACCACCCTAGGATGTTCTCCTAAAGCGTCAATGTCAAGCTCATAGAACTCGGTTTCTTCTTCTGTGTTTCTAGCTCTCCACCTCGTACGCATGAAGGCGTGAGTTTTTACACTGGTCTATGAGATTCGGAGGTATCTAAGTTTAGTAGAGTCACCAGATGTTCAGATTGGATAGCAATAAGATGAACATCACTTCTTAATACTGATTAAACATGGAACGTTTGCGTCCCATCGGGCGTGCCAAAAACTGTTGGCAATCGAACCGGCCTAGATACAGGTTTTCTAAGTCTACAATGCCCTAGGCCCACTACCAAGCATTGAATGCCTGAAGGAAAGGAATGTCCTCCATGGTAATCTCTAGTAGGGCTGGTTCCAAAAATAAAAATGGGGGTTTTGAGATAAGGGTTAGGAAGATACTGAAAGGAATGAAATAATGAAAAGGAATGGGAAATGGCTAAAATCCATAAAAGAGGGGTGATGGACCGAAAGCACGATAGACAGCCTAGCTATTTGAACCAACAGCAATCAAAACAATCAACCTTTAATAGAAACTAGTATAAAATCCTTAGAACTATGTAAACTCCAGCAAGTATTCCAGAGACTAGCCTTCTATTGATAGTGAAATCCAAGAAACATAATTAAACTGACAACAAAGGAACTAGTTTAATAGAAATGATAGAATAGAAGTCATACACAGATATAGAAGACTCAACACTAGAGCCATAAGCCTTTATTTTGAGAGCAGATTTCAAATTACAGAGTTGCTTCTCTAGTAGAAGTTATCCATCCTTAGTTACAGAGAAGAAGCCGACTTTTATAGAAGAATTCTACCGCTTAAAACATTAATGCCCAACCACTCCTGTGATGGGCAGATTTAATCCTGGTGATAGCCAAAAATAGTCAATTTTAGCCTTATCGATAACTCAGTATTGAAAATAGAAGGTTTCGATAATGACCTAAAACAGTCAATCCGAACTTACAGATAACTTGGCATTGAAGCCAAAAGGTTCTGATAATAATTTGAAATAGTCAATTTAAATTCACAAAATGCAACTTGGAGTTGGTTTGAACTGCCCATGGTAGATCTGCGATAGTTTCTCTTAGTCCCTTGTTTGAGGAGAGGTGCTCCAGTAGTGGAGCACTTTCAAAGGAGTGCTCCAGCAGTGGAGCGCTTTCGAAGGAGCGCTCCAGTAGTGGAGCACTTTCGAAGGAGCGCTCCAGCAGTGGAGCGCTTTTGAAGGAGCGCTCCAATAGTGGAGCGCTTTCACTTTTGACTTCATTGACTTTACCTTGGAGTTTTGCATTTTGCACTTATGTTATAAATTGTTTACTCTTTGCTTCACCTTCGCCTTGGAGATGCGCTCCCCTAGTGGAGCGCTTTGGAGAAGCGCTCCACTTGTGGAGCACTTTCTTATTTGACCACACTTGAATTTCAATGCACCCTTAATAAAAAGTTATCTTTTTGGTTTTTTGTTTGCTCTTCCCTCAAGCATTTTCGAAGTGGTGCGCTTTGGAGAAGTGCTCCCTTAGTGGAGTGCTTTGTCTTTTGACCATAGGTTGACTCTTCTTTGTCCTTTCCTCCAAAACTTATTTTATCTTTCCTTTGTCTCGGGGAGGCGCTCTACTGACCGAGCGCTTTAGGCTTTGACTGCTTTGGACTTTTACTTGATTTTTTAGCCAAGTTTGTTTCTCCTTAAGCTTTTTGAGAGAGCGCTCCACTGATGGAGCGCTTTTGAGGAGCGCTCCACTGATGGAGCGCTTCACCTTCCGAACATATCAATTTTTTACACTTAGCCTTTTTACACTTGTTTCTGCCTTTGTTTAATCATCGCTCCATGGGTGGAGCGCTTTACAAATTCATCCTTGGAGTGGAGCATTGTAGTCTTGACTATTCTTGAATCTCCTTTTCCATACTTAGTCATTTTCCTATCTTTGCTTACTGCTAGAGTGATTTTATAACTTTAACGGGAAAATAGAATGAAACGCCCAAGCCCAAGTGCAAGAAATTATAGCCATATGTTCAAAGAATGCAAGGCTTTTCAGAGACAAGGGAAAGGAAGCTAAAACATCAAAAAATGCCCATGCTAAAACATTCACAATTTTGCATGCAACATAACCCAAAAAAGTACAGAAAACATAGAAAAGTACAACAAAGGTAAAGAATCTCATAATGCAAGAAAAATACAGCTAAAAATGAGACAATCGGTGAAAGCACAACAACATAACCATATCTTAACCATTTTTTATGGAATAAGAGAAGTTTTACAATGAATGGTCTCAAAACTGTATACAAACTAAAAATTAGCAATTGTGTGACAAAATTGGCAACACTACCTTGGGGTGTCCCACATTATGAAGACTTGAAAAAACATGAACCAATCAATCAAAACTTTTAGAAACTTGGTTTTGTAAATTTTAGTTTAGAGGTGCAATTCATTCAAAGTAGTGTGATTGGTTCCTATGGAGCAAAGCACTTTTCATATTGGAGCGAAGTGCTTCCACATAGGAGTGATTGACTTCCCTTGGAGCAAATTATTCATTGGCAAGTAAAAGGGGGATAAAGAATGCACTAATCCCAATAAAAATCTCCTAAGAATAACATTTTGGTATGCAGTGACACCATTAAGCATTTTAGAAGGACTCTAATCCATTTAAAGATGTATTTCAAGGTATGTAATATTTGGAGGTGCCTCATTTTGCTAAATATCCCCTCAAATATTTACTTTTACTAAAAGCAAGAATTTCTCACCCAAGACAACTCATGTGAATTTCTTCAATAAAAAGGATCCATGGGCTCTATTGAAAACATATTTTGGCCTTGAAAGAATCAACATTATACTTTGTGAGTTTCTCTTGCTTATTTTGGAATAATAAGAAATTGATGAGACTTTTTTTCTTTCCATCAGTGGCATTACTCTCGTGAATTATGGAATGTGTGATGATTATGGAATTACCCTTTTGTCCTATTTTAACTTATCATTAACTCCATTTCATATGTGCAATATGTATGATTTTTATTTTATTTTCTCATGTGTTGATTGATCACACACTCTCCTGGCTACAATTTTGGAAATGTTTTAATTTCATTTTTTTGGACACACTAAACTTCCAAATTTACTTTAATGTATTTTAATTTCTATATTTATTTTAAGTAATAATATTATATTAGGTAGATTTAGAAAGTATAGTGGGAATCTAAATTAAATTCAGAGGTTAAGAGGGACACACATTTTTGCTATCCATCACAATGAAATTAGACCCTTGAAAGTGATGCAAAGACACCTTTATATGTATCACTTGGTCCATTTAATGCTATTATCTATTTCATGTCAATTATATGTTGATTTATGAAAGCAATGGGCTTCTTATCTTGCTATGAGTTGATAATAAAAAATATAAACTTTCTCATTTGATTGGCTATTGGCTAACTCATGATATTAATTGAAATTAACTAAAAATACCTTTTTAGATGTTTCCATATTTGAAATCCTATAGCATTATTAGTAACCATGATAATGAGCCATGACACTCTCACAAGTATGATTTCCCAAGAAAAACATCATACGTTTCAAGTGAAATAAAATCATAGAGCACCTACTTCTTGAAAGTTTTGATGAGAAAAAGGAGGTGACACTATGATGTGATGTCTATGGCTTTTAATTTTTAGATACATCCTATATTGTATGATTGAGGAAGGGACATATTTTATAGCTTCATATTTTTATTAATTTTTGTAGAAATTAAGTTATTTTGTCTAATGTTATCTATAATAAAATGCAAACTCTTCCTACATATATATATTAGAATAGAAGAGCCACTCCTTTTTGTCTGGATTATTTGAAAAAATACCTATGTTGTGGAAATGATGACATCATGGTCTATGACCATTATCTATTATTATTTATTCCATTTTGAGGAGTATATTGGTATATACTAGAGTGGTGAGGTAGGTAGTTGTCCTTTAGAAAACATTGCCTAGTAAGTACAACATTCATCTTGGATATAAAATTGGATTTCTTTTTAGGTACACCACTTGCCAAAAAAATTTAATGACCTATCGAATTAGAATTGTCATGTTTTTATTTTGCTCTAAAATTTGGTATCAAGCATCAAACCACTTGTGTCCTTGAATTATGATTTTGGTTGAAATCACTTTCTTTTGGAAGCTTGCATCAATCTTCATTACATATATGTATGCTTCTCCAAGTGTAGTGATTTTAAGGAAATAATTTTCTATATAAATCCACATTATGACTTCTTATAAGCCCTATGGTCATTAATTGATTGGTTTATTTTATAGTTCATTAATAAAAATACTAATGATAATTATTATGATCGTCTAAATTAAGCGTTTAAAAATAATTATAAACTTTTTCTATGTTTTTATATTGAGAAAAACTTTGAAGTTTTGATTGAAAGGATGTTCAATCAATGATAACTCCATTTTATAGGTGTGATGAAGGTTCAGTCTATTCTAATTGAAGCTAATGTAAATAAAGTGGAGGTCTAATTAGAATTTATTAGGGTAGTCCAATCATTGATAATAGTAGAGACCTATGATTATTTGCATTCAATAATGAACATAAAATGAACAACAATTATTCTTAAATTTATTATGGTGATATTTAAGCACATTACAAAGTGAAGTTGACATTGTTTTCAACATACATTGAACTAGGATAAAGTAGTAAACCTATCAAGTATGCATGAAAAGATTTGGTCCTTGAAATTTATGGAGATCTACCTACATAAAAGTGGCTTAGTTAGTATGTAAGGGTGAGTGAAACAACATTTTACTTAAGGAAGAATTGCTATATTATATGGTGCATTAATAGGATTTGGACCCATGAGCTCCCAACTATGAGTAACATATATGGGTGTTGTTTGTGTTAGGAATTTTTAAAGTTTGAGGATAATTTTAGCAACTAACTACCCAAATACTTGAAATGATCTAAAATTCTTGTGAAAGGGCCTACTCACTATAAAATAATAGGCATAGATTTGTTTTATAATTCAAGAATTATACTTATAGTTCGAATTTCATTCATATAAATATTTGAAAGGTAGGTACTTTTATAGACAAAATGATAGCAACAAGATCTCTTTTAATGTAAAAATATAATATTTTTCTAACACAAATATATTAAATAAGTGTAACACCTAATATATTAAACCCAAAAATTACTAAAGCATTCAATATTAAATGCCCAAAGTATAAAAATACTATGTTGCTATCCAATATTAAAAGTTGTATTTGAATTTGTTTGTGTAAATAAAATAAAAAAGAATAAAGCAATGTTTATCCTTTTTGTGTGTAGTTCACACAATATAAAATAAAAGTCAAATGTGATGCTCAATTATGTAGCAAAGAAAAACAAAGTAGAGAAGTATGGGGTATATATAGTGATGTATTGTAGTAGCATGCTACTACCATTGCACTACAAAATTAGATTCAACAATGTGAGAAGGAGCATAACATAAATGAGGGTAATTTTGGACAAGAAATGGTCAAAGATAGTTAAGAAGTTACCTTGATAGTGATATTTTTATCTCCAAGTAACTTTGGTAGTGTTCTAAATATATTATTAGGGTTTCTAGTGCTAAATATAGCTAGAAAAACATATTTTGGATAAAATATTCTGCTAAGTGCATGTAACAAAGGTTAAAATAATATCAAATGAAATTAGCTCAATTGGTTAAATACCTTTTATTTCAAGGCAGATACCATGGTTCAAATATTTCCAATCGATGCATAATTGCCAAACTATAATATTACCATTATGTGGTCATGATGTAATATGGGTGGGGCCCATTTCTTTTCCATATAACCCATTACAAAAAGACCAAGGTTAAAATAATTTTATTATAATTAGGCATATGAATAATTATACTTTCTATAAACAAGAGCTTAGTTATCATTTTAAAGAATTCTTTGGCTATTTTTAGAATACTCAAGCTACACCTTATAATCAAAAGTTGTAAAATTGATATCAAACTATAATTAATAAAGAGGTTATGCATGGCTTGGGTTAATTATGTCCTTTGACTTCTTTATTCATAGTTGTATGATGATTGTGGATCCACCTTCCCACTATTTGTACTCTCACTTTTTATGGTAGAAAATTCATGGATCTAATCATATCAAGTTATTCATTTATTTTTTAATATTTTCATTGGATTAACATTCACTGTGCGATGGTTTAAATATCATATTTCTTATTTGTTTGCATTTTACTTTATTTTCTCACATCCATTTTTTTGACAAATTTACTTAGGTTAATTTTGATTAATTAGTTTATGAACTAATCCTTTAACCTAGATATTTGGGATTTACCTAATACCCTTACTATATTGAACTATGATATCATAGGCATACACATAATATTATATGATTCCATAGATCAATAATTATAGCATGCCTAGTGGCACCATTGGTTTAATTCATCCATGCAATCAAACCAAACTCACTTGCATTGTTTAAGTTTACCATTTCATGATTATTTTTTAGATCTATAAAAATTCACTCTAAATCCCCTCAAAATTGTTAAAGGGCTTTTCAAACCATCAATACAAGTATAACCTAGGAAACAATTTTCATATTTTCTTATCTTCATCCCAAGTTTGATGTTTTGCATCATTGTTTACAACTTTTCTTGCACATGGATTGAATTTTCTCAAATTTTGTTAAAATAATCATGCAATGACAATTATATTGATAAGTAAACCCATAAATATTATTCATATATAATTAAATTTGACGTTAATTTTTTTCAAGGTTAGATATGATGTTCTTGTAAAACATTTATGCTAAATTCTCAAGAATTTAAATTTTTTTCTAAAAATTCTCCAACCTTATGTCTACCAGTTTGCTTGACATATAGAAATTTGCTAGACAATAGTGAATAATTAACTTCATTTATTGGAAATCTACATGATCATTTGATAAACCAATTTTAAATATTTGATGGGATCACCAAGTCATAAAATCTTAGATTTTCTAGATATTTTGTGCAATGTATATGTTGTAATAAAATGAATCTAACCATCTTAAGGATTTCAATTCATTGACTAGGTTCTTGATTTATTATAATATTTTACTAAGGCCCTCTAAGAGTTTATATTGAATCTCAAATTTATCCAAGTACTAGAACTAATAATTCACTTGACATACCTTTTGAATCTTACAAATTTCTCAAGATTCATATTAATTATGATTTAAGCATGATTCCAAGAAATCTACTTGATTCTTTTTTTCAATGAGTTTACATAGGTTTTTTTTTAGGGGTCCTGGTCCCCTCATGCTAAATGGGGTTTGAACCTTGGGCATCTCAAAGAGAGTCCAAAGTCCTTACCACTACAATGAGCTTGTAGCTATCTTCTGCTTGATTCTTTTGACTCATTGATTAGTCATCAATTTGTTAGGTTTGTGTTTATCAAAATACCTAATTTTAATTTTCTTTAAATTTTTATTATATGTATGGATAATAGGAGTACAAATTCATTTCTAATCAATAAAACCTATTTTATTAAAATTAAATTAGAGTCTTATGAAGGCACGAGCAAAATCTTGCTAGTTAGGGAAGTAAATTGAGTCTGAAGTTACTATCTTATCAAAGAAAATATATAAAGAGAATAAACCTACCACTATATTTTGGATATAATATTTAAAATAAATATCATTAATCCAAAAAAAATGACACTTATAAAGGCAAAAAACAATGGTGACTTCAATTAACCCTCATGTAAGTCCAAATATTTCTTAGGTGTTGGCATCACTATAATCTCTAAATCCATTAGTACAATTTAAATTATACCTTTATGAGATAACCTGGTATAAAATAAGCCCCAACCATAACACAAATTAGTTAATCTTAGACTACGTCTAACCTATTTCTCTAGATTGTTATACGAAATCCATTATATGGCACATCACCTAAACTACAACCTCAACCAAGCGTTGTAAGTCTAAAATTAGATATGATAGGTCTTATACATTCATGTAAAGTAACATTCCAACCAGAAAATCTAGAAAAAAATTATACCAAAACACTAACAAATTCTTGACTAGTCAATAATTGGATGCGCCTAATCAACAAGTCATTTTAAATCACTATGTAGGGTCGAATAAACAAACTAGTACTAGTCAATAGTTGATTATGTCTAACTAATAATAAAGTGTTCTAGGTTGGAAAAATATACAAAACTAACCTAGGATACAAGGCCAACATAGCATACAAAATCAGCTTATAAGTTAAATGCAAAAAAACCAACAAAATCTAAACTCTACATAGAATCAATTGACCTTATAGA
Organism: Wollemia nobilis; assembly: GCA_028583015.1. Taxonomy (NCBI): domain Eukaryota; kingdom Viridiplantae; phylum Streptophyta; class Pinopsida; order Araucariales; family Araucariaceae; genus Wollemia; species Wollemia nobilis. The sequence continues at coordinate 2,293,765 of JAQPPZ010015344.1, forward strand.
ATCCACCATATAATTAAAATGTTGCACAAAATTGGCAAGTTATGCCAAAATAGCAAGAATATCCACAAGGATAAAACATAATCTAAAATTATTAGTTAAACCAATATTTGTAGCTTTCCCAAGGACAACAATAATTTTGCAAAATTTAGGCATCACTCCAAATTAACAAACTCCATAATTTTAATAAGATCCTCAAAATAAACATAGTATTACAAATCAATAGGTAATGAAAAACTATAATCTACCACAAACTTACCAAAACCAATAGTTTATGGCTAAACTAAAATATCCATCATTAATCAGTGAAGGTTGAATTGCTACCATAACATTATTTAGAGAATTTATGCCACACAATGAAGGTAATGTTATAGAATTAAAGTTCAACATAGTGTATGAATTGAAAAGAACACCTAAAAAAGTAAATATGTTGAAAGCATTACCATTTCCAAAATAAAGAGACTTATTATAACAAAATTTCTAAGAGCGATGATAAATTTATGCTACATCTAAACCAATTATACAAAATCAACCTCTAACATTGGCTAATACAATTGAGCAATAAAATTTAACATCCAAAGATCCATCATATATACAGGTGACCATGACTAATTTTTGAATACACTAAAACCAAATACAATGAAACCACTACCATTTTATATAATGTTAAAAATTAAAGTGTATCTACTATGGATTTACATAGTTGATTCAACGGTGGTTGTCATGGTAATGCCCATGGTTGTGTGTAAATAAATGAGCATATCTTATACTAAAACTTTAAGAGAACCTATCTATATTGATTGAAATAGGGTAAATATCATGGAAATCCTAAAAGACTTAGTTATGAATATCGACAAGCACCCTAAAGATATAGTAGTATAAGAAGTCATTGTGCTAGACATCCATATTATTTTGTAATGTTATTATTGCAATAATTGATGAAAATGATTTTTGGAAGCAGATATTTAGCTATGGATTACATGCACATGAATGTGCTAAAGGATGGTAAAAATAATAATAATCAAGAATAAATTGCCATGTAAATACCTTCTTCATAAATTAGATAACATTGAGATCACTCCCATTAATTTTAATGAATAAACTAATTTTATGGATGAAAAGTTGATGATGATAATTTTATTTCTAAAAGGGACATGATCATGGGAATACTTCAAGAAGATGAATATGATAATATAAAAGTGTAATTTAATGAAAATAAACTTGGTAATTATTTTGTATAAAAAAATTTAGAGAAAATCCTAACTTTATTCAAGGAATAACCTCAAGGATTTGAGGTTCTATTGATCATGCACTTTGATGAAGCTAGAACTAGGAGTAGTGTAGGGGTAAGAATATAGTTCATGTCCATAGGTAAAATAAGTTGTTTATGCATATAAGTTATATTTGAATTGTACCAACAATGTGATAGAATATGAAGCATTATATGTTGAATTGCAAAGGATAAAAATATTAGAATTATAAACTAAAAATCTCATTGATGATTAATAACTAGTAGTTAATCAAGTAAAATCAACATGCACAACAAAAAAAAAGTAGTTAAATACATATAAAAATAAAGTATATGGTGGAGAACAGATCTTGCATAACACAGAAAAACCAGAGAAACAAGAGCCAAAAATTTGTATTCAATACTTCGGAAGAATTTACAATAATATACAGCCAAACTATCGTTTGCCAACCCTCTCTCATTACAATCCATGGGTTTTTATTGAGGTACCGATCTTCTGTGCTTTCATACTTCCCATGATCTACAATTGCCACTTGGAACAATCTGTACAGTTGCATTGATGAGACTCTAGATGAGGTGCGCGACTGGCTGCCATATCCAACAGAATATTCTTCTTGATATGTTGCTTGATGTTAGTTGCTTTAAATGCATCTTCTAGATATCCTACGTGAGTGGCCAACATGCCTGTTGAAATCCTTCTTTGGAACTGTTGCTTCACTGCCTCAAACTTGCCGCGCATGAAGGGCCGCCTTTAAGAAAGTTGTGAGTGCGTGTTTTCCTGTTTGGTCACGATAACACAACATGTCATGATATCACGACCATTTCCTTCCTACACTTTCTCTCTCTTGCTCCTGTCGCGATATCGCGATATCATGACATTTCTTTCGTCAAGCCTTCTCCCTTCGTTTTGGCCGCGATATCGCGACCTATCGTGATATCACGCTGTTTTTGCCTGTCGGCCTCCGTTCTCTTGCTCTGGTCATGATTTTGTGACATGTCACAAAATCATGACATTTTCGGCCCATGCCTTCTCTCTCCTCGTCGGGTCGCGATATCGCGACACTTTTTCTATCGCGATATCATGACAAAATTTCCTCCTTGCCCTCTTGGCATTTTTCTGTCATGATTTCGTGACACATCGTGAAATCGTGACATTTTTCTCCCTTAGCCATTTCTTTCGAAGTGGGCCTCCTGCCTTCTGATGCCTCTACTGCAGGTGTTACTGGATGCTCCTACATCAGACACCCAGGGTTGGTGGAGAAGTGATCCTCACTTTTGCACTGTCTGGATACTGACTCCTACAGCACTTCTAGACCTTTCTTTGCCTCAGCAGACTGCTCCAACCCCTTCTCCTGGTTCACATTACTTTTGTCTTCTTCTAGACAGATTTTCCCACTGCTGCATACTTCTTCTGTAGCCTTCTTGCACTCCTCTTTGTCTATAGACTTTAATGGTTTCAATTGTCATCACATTTCATCATCTCTTTCACCAGTTCTTTCTCCTTGGTTTAAACTACTCGGTTTATTCTTATGCTTTCTACGCATCTCATCTTGTTCTCATAAATTCATTCTGATCCACTCCTCTTGCAAGGCTTTAAATTGCTGCTGCAATGCTTTGAACTTTCTCATTGTCATCATTTCTTCCAATACCTTCCATTGAACTCTCTGCAATGGCGCTATGCCTCTTCCACCAATAAGGTTTCTTTTTGGAGACATTCTATTTAATCACTCACAAGCCTTTCCAGTGACATAGGATAGAAAAATCATGCAGTCACACTCCATAGATTCCAAACTTTCTCATAGCACCCTCCCATAGATCCTGGCACAACTGCCTCACGTTCGGTGAATCTACTGCACACTCAGAATCACTGGCTTTGATACCACTGGGTGGAGAATAGATCTTGCATAACACAGAAAAACCAGAGAAACAAGAGCCAAAAATTTGTATTCAATACTTCGAAAGAATTTACAAGAATATATAGCTAAACTGCCGTTTGCCAACCCTCTCTCAATATAATCCATGGGTTTTTATTGAGGTCCCGATCCTCTGTGCTTTCATACTTCCCACGATCTACAATTGCCACTTGGAACAATTTTGGACAGTTGCATTGATGAGACTCTAGATGAGGTGCGCAACTGGCTACCATATCCAATGAAATCTTCTTCTTGATCTGCTGCTTGTTGTTAGTTGCTTTAAATGTGTCTTCTAGATATCTTACGTGAGTGGCCAACATGCCCGTTGAAATCCTTCTTTGGAACTGTTGCTTCACTGCCTCAAACTTGTCGCGCACGAAGGGCCACCTTTAAGAAAGCTGGGAGTGCATGTTTTCCTATTTGGTCGTGATATCGTGACATGTCGTGATATCGTGACCATTTCCTTCCTACACTTTCTCTCTCCTGCTCCTGTCATGATATCATGACATGTCGCGATATCATGACATTTCTTTCGTCAAGCCTTCTCCCTCTGTTTTGACTGCAATATCGTGACTTATCGTGATATCGCACCGTTTTTGCCTATCGGCGTCCGTTCTCCTGCTCTGGGCACGATTTTGTGACATGTCATGAAATCATGACATTTTTTGGCCCGTGCCTTCTCTCTCCTCGACGGGTCGCGATATCGCGACACTTTTTCTATCACGATATCACGACAGAATTTCCTCCTTGCCCTATTGGCCTTTTTTTGTCATGATTTCATGACACATCGTGAAATCACAACTTTTTTCTCCCTTAGCCATTTCTTCTAAAGTGGCCCTCCTGCCTTCTGATGCCTCTATTGTAGGTGCTGCTGGATGCTCCTGCATCAGACACCCGAGGTTGGTGGAGAAGTGATCCTCACTTCTGCACTGTCTGGCTACTGACTCCTGCAGCACTTCCAGACCTTTCTCTGCCTCAGCAGACTATTCCAACCCCTTCTCCTGGTTCACATTACTTCTGTCTTTTTCTAGACAAATTTTCCCACTGCTGCATACTTCTTCTATAGCCTTCTTGCACTCCTCTTTGTCTATAGACTTTAATGGTTTCAACTGCCATCGCATTTCATCATCTCTTTCACCCGTTCTTTCTCCTTGGTTTAAACTACTCGGTTTATTCTTATGCTTTCTACGCATCTCCTCTTGTTCCCACAAATTCATTCTGATCCACTCCTCTTGCAGGGCTTTAAATTGTCACTGCAATGCTTTGAACTTTCTCATTGTCATCATTTCTTCCAAGCCCTTCCATTGAACTCTCTGCAATGGCGCTATGCCTCTCCCACCAACAGGGTTTCTTCTTGGAGACATTCTGTTTAATCACTCACAAGCCTTTTCTAACCCCTTTCGACCCGAAGGAACTTGGAAAACACTCTCTATCTATAATCAAAAGACACTTCATTCACTCACTTTCAATGCCTATATCACTTTCAATGCTTAGCTCGCTCTCCTCTCTCTGCCTACCCGGCCCCCGACCCCTATACTTCAAAGGGCAAAGGGCAAAGGGTGATCGGGACAGAATGGTTCAAAGAGCTTTTTCAAGGTTTCTGTGATGATATACTTCTCACAGACGATCATGCTGAAGTAGGAGATATGATCCAGTGATGCAGGACAGAAAAATCATGCGGTCACACTCCACGGATTCCAAAATTTCCTCTCAGCACCCTCCCACAGATCCTGGTGCAACTGCCTCACGTTCGGTGAATCTGCTGCGCACTCAGAATCACTGGCTCTGATACCACTTGGTGGAGAACAGATCTTGCATAACACAAAAAAACTAGAGAAACAAGAGCCAAAAATTTGTATTCAATACTTGGAAGAATTTACAAGAATATACAGCCAAACTGCCATTTGCCAACCCTATCTCATTACAATCCATAGGTTTTTATTGAGGTCCCAATCCTCTGTGCTTTCATACTTCCCACGATCTACAATTGCCACTTGGAACAATTCTAGACAGTTGCATTGATGAGACTCTAGATGAGGTGCGTGACTGGCTGCCATATCCAATGGAATCTTCTTCTCGATCTGCTGCTTGCTGTTAGTTGCTTTAAATGCATCTTCCAGATATCCTACGTGAGTGGCCAACATTCCCATTGAAATTCTTCTTTGGAACTGTTGCTTCATTGCCTCAAACTTGTCGTGCACGAAGGGCCGCCTTTAAGAAATCTGGGAGTGCGTGTTTTCCTGTTTGGTCGCGATATCGCGACATGTCGCGATATCGTGACCATTTCCTTCCTGTGCTTTCTCTCTCCTGCTCTTGTCGTGATATCACGACATTTCTTCCATCAAGCCTTCTCCCTCTATTTTGGCCGTGATATCGTGACCTATCATGATATCGCACCGTTTTTGCCTATCGGCCTCCGTTCTCCTACTCTGGTCGCGATTTCACGACATGTCGCAAAATCGTGACATTTTCAGCCCATGCCTTATCTCTCCTTAGCGGGTCGCGATATCATGACAAAATTTTCTCCTCGCCCTCTTGGCCTTTTTCTGTCGCAATTTTGTGACACATCGCGAAATCGCGACATTTTTCCCCCTTAGCCATTTCTTTCGAAGTGGCCCTCCTGCCTTCTAATGCCTTTGTTGTAGGTGCTGCTGGATGCTCCTGCATCAGTATATACTAGAAATTTTTAGAACATATGAAATAAAAATAGTTCCAAGGGGACACAATCTAAAAGGTAATGAGTTACATTGCATAGCCATGAAATTTGATCTAATTATAGATGCACAAAATAATCCTAAATATATAGAGGTGCAAAAAATAATTTAGATCATTGGAAAGTATTAAATAATAATGAACATATCCTAGAATTGTGATTCAATAATATCAACACGTTTAGGACTATAATAACTTTGTAGATGATACCAAAGAAGGGTTCATTCAACTAAAGTCTAACTAACTACCTCAAGGCCTAATGAACCTTGGAAAGCCTCTTCAACCTTGATGATAGCATTAAAAACCTAAGTATCAACTAGTTGAAATTACTAATAGTAAATATTTGTTGTTAGGAAATGAATGCACCAAAGCAAAGATAACTATGTTTAGAGAAATTTGTACCAAATATAATGATATTATTACCTAGGGAATATAAAAACCTAAAGGTATATGAAAATAATATAATAGAACATATCATATATCTAGAACCTAAAGTGAGACCTTTTAGGTAGAAACTAAGTTATAATGAATCCAAATATTGAAGTCATAATGAAAAGAAATTACTCAAATTTCTTTTATTATTAATTATATTTTTGATCAAACATTCAACATGGATCATGAACCTGGTACTTGTAAGGAATAAAAATAAGGACATCTACCTATTTTTTACCTTTAGTGGAACAAATGCTATAAAAAAATTTAGATCTCAAATAATGTCTTTATTGGATGGTTTCTTAGGGTATAATTAGATCTAGGAAGAAGATGAAAACCAACATAACATGGCATTTACAACTAAATGGGGGATATTTTCCCATCAAAGGATACCCTTTAATTTATTGTATGCATAATCCACATTTCAAATATCCATGGATATTGAATTCTTGGGATTGATTGATAAAATTATATTAATCTATCTAGATGACCTAATCATGTTGTTTGACCTAATCATGTTGTCTAAACACTAAATTAAACATATGGGACACTTGGGGGTAGTGTCTGAACCATGTTCAGAGTATGTAATATCATTGAACTCAAAGAAATCAATTTTCTTTATTTAAGAAGGGAAATGGTTATAGAATATATTTTTAAAATATGGGCTTTGCATTTACCTAAATTGCATCAAGTCTATACAAGAATTACCATTGCTACCATTGATAAAATGGATTAGTCCTTTCATGAGTTAGATTCAATTTATGGCCAAATATATCACTAATTTTGTGGAACTAGTTAGATCCATCATATAGATGCTTAAGAATTGTGGAAATTTTTCTTAGACTAAATAAGAAAAATAAGACTTTTAGAGCATTAAAGATTCAATCATCAAGGCTTCTTGATCAACCTAGATTTCACGAAGGTTTTCAAGATTTGTCTTCTAAAATAAAGTGTGTGTCACTATGAAATATATAAGGATATTTAGGTATATATATCACAAAGTAAAACTATAGTATTCATAGTACACCTAGATGTCAAACTTGGAAGAGAAAATGACTAGTTGGATAATAAAATCTATGAATTCGACATTGAAGTTAAGCCTGTAAAACTAGTAAAAGGGGGATATTTATAAAAAACTAGCAAAATCATACACCAATGTTCGAATAATATTCATGGATGATATTGAGTTTCCAAAAGGATAAACTAATGGACATAAGTAAACTAGATGGATGCATAATATTAAGAATTACATTAGAACTAGTGATCTTCCAAGGGTCTAACATTAAAAGAAAGAAGATATTATAAAAAACCATGGACTACACATTATTGAATGGGTTTCTTTTTCTAAAATGACATATTGGTTTACTAAGATGTGTTGAAGGAGAAACAATGAATGAACTATTGCATGAATACCATGATGAATGCAATAATTATTAATCCAGTACAATGGAAAATAAAATCCTAAAGGTAAGGTATTATTAGATGATAATTTTCTCAAATGCATTCCACTGAATCAAAAAATTCTAAATGTTGTTCTATGTTTGTAGAAAGAATGATAAAATTACCAATGTAATTACAAATAATAGTAGTAACTGAACTATTTTAGCTATGGGGATTATATTTTATTAGAAATATGAATCCACTATCAACATATGCCATGAGTGGATTCTAACAACAATGGATTTCTTCACTGAGTGGGTAGAAGCCATTTTGGTTAATATTATTAACCAAGATACTATAATACAACTCCTAAAATAAAATATTACTAGATATGCTGTGCCTTCAAAATTCATTATCGATAATGCCATGATATCACTAGGGTAAAGCTGATTCAGTTTGTATTAGAGTATGGATTCATATTGAATACTTTCTTGAACTATTATCCCCAAGATAATGTTCTAGAAAAATCTACAATTAAAAACATGGTTTAAATTTTGGAAAGGATTATCATTGAGTCACAAAGATATTGGCACACATAGCTATAGGGGCATTATGGGTAGACCAAGTGACTCCAAAATATTACATAGGTAATTCAACATATAAAATTATGTTTACTAAAGAATTAGTATTACTCATTCATCTCGAGCTCCCTTCATTTTAAATGGTACAACAACTAGATTTGGAGGATACTAATAATACATCAATGCAATCAATATTAAATACTTTATTATTCTTAGAAGAATAGAGAAAAGGAATTCAAAAACTTTATTTACCATTGGGTGGTTATTAAAAAGTGGTCTAACGAAAATGTCATAAATTTCAAATCAAATAAGTTAACCTAGTGGGATAAGGGATTCAGTTAAACCTTTTAAGCACATTAAATTTTATTCACTATGGAGTGTTCCATACCAGATCATTAGAACAAGAGGAGCTAATGCATATGGTCTAGAAACTTTAGATGGTCAACAACTATCCATATCAACGAATGTGCAACACTTGAGGTATCTCTAATTAGTCCAATCTAGTTTCCATTTTGTAAATATATACAAAGTTGTATATACCTCCTTACTTTTTGAATTCCTTCATTCTCACTTTCCTTTTATATTTCTATTTTAAAAAATATAAAAAACTAGAAAAAATTAGGGAAATAAAATAAAAATATTACTAATGCAAAAAAGCAAAAAAAAAAAGAGAATTCCCTCTTCTAGTCGACTAATGTTTTTGAAAAGGATACCCAATTTTCCATCTTAGTTCTTTTTATTTCTTCACAAGGAACTAATCAAACTAACAAAGTAAGAAAAATATGATTATGCACCCAATGATACTAGTGGGGTCCACCAATTTGCATGATACTTTGATTTAGTTGCAAATTTGGTAGAAGTTGACCCATTTGATCTTGTTTGGTACTAGGATTTGATGGATTTACAAGTTTTATTACATGTTAGTATTTGATGGTGTTTATAAACCTTGACTATTAAAAATATTTTTCAACATCTGTTGGAATACCTATCTAGTAGTTAGGAAGAGATATTATGAGGGTTATCATATTTACTTCACCTTGCTTGTGATTGACATTAGTCTAGAATTAATGTACTTATGTTTGCTTTTGATAATGCTAAACTAGGACTAAAATATTATGTATTGTCAAAGTTAAATAAGGCTTTTGACATTTGGAACATACTATATAGGGTTTTATTAATCACATTGGAATGGTGGGTTGAGAGGAGATCTAAGGCCTGATTGACACTAGATAGGATAAGATCATATATGGGAACACTACTAAGATAACCTAATTCAGTTGACCAAAATATAACAAGGGTGCAAATGAGGGAAATTGACCTTGGTTGGTTGGGTTCACCATTGGTCTCTCTATTAAGGTGGTTGAGAAAGATTCATCAAATTCTCTAATCTACATAGTAATAGTAGTTTTTATTCCCTTTGTTTCCTTTTTGTTGGTATTTAATCAACTTTACTTGCTCAATTTCATTATCTTTATTGCATGAATTAGATCTTGTATTCATAATAAATATCGATCACCAATGCCAATATCTAAACAATTCTTGATAAGAAAATCACTCAAAAAATGGGTCAAATTGATAAAATTTACAAAAAGTAGGTCAAAGTTGATGACTCATTGCCTTGGTCAATGAATCACTAAAATGTTAGTGAATCATTGGGTTGATGACTTAGTATGTGGTATAATTTTTCAAAATGGAGTGATAGTTGATTCATTAGTTAGTAAATCATCCTCTTAAGGATTTGAGAAATTTTAAATGAATATTTTCATAAGAACTTGCATACATGTCAATGAATCATCAATTTGTTGATAAATCATGAGCAAACAAATGTTAAAAATAGGGATTTATTTGTTTTATTATTATCTCAATAAATATGCCCATATTTTGATATTTTTAATCTAGAGGTGTCACAACCCAACCCTATAGGACCCTTGACGAGGAAGACAACATAATCAGACTTGTTGTTTTAATACCTAATATTTTTGGTGTTATGGCTATGCATGGCTATGATGCCATATTTGGTTGTTATTTATATCTATGACACTAATATGCCTTTATGGTTTTACAGGGCTAGTCTTGCTTGTAGGCAGGCAATATTTAGCTAAAAATTTAATATTTGTGTTGATATTGAAATGATTAGCAAAAGAGTTTAATAATATCTTATGCATATTGTGGTTTTAATAAAAAGAACTAACCATTGCAATGATGAGATAACAATTTAATATTCGCCTTGGTGATGCTTTAATTTTTGTAGCAACGGAGATGTTCAATATTTCTTCCTGAATATAATGGTTAAATTAAAATGATTAACCTTTACATTGCATTTAGCTGGAATTTAATATTTATTTTAAATATTATATTTAATTTAATTAAGAAAAAATGAATTGATTTACTATTGTTTTATGCAAATGATGATTTCATTTAATGTGACAGAAGATTGAATAATTTAATATATTTTTATATTGTTTAAAACTCTTTTGACTTTCCATTTGAGGGAAGTGTTTCAAATCATTAAAAATTATGGTTATTTTTGTGAAAGGAAATTATGAGCCCTTGTCAACTAGGACTGAGTTGGAAGGCTAGAATAATGAAATTCTACCTCCTACCACCTTGTAAAAGTTGTAGGGTCTTCTAGGAAAGAAGAATGGCATTGGGATGGGATCATTAGGTCTGGAAAGGATTAAAAAAAAGGGGGGGTTGGTTTTCAAAAAAAAAGAGGGTTAGAGGAGAAGGATGGTCGAGGATGAGCAAGGAGAGCTTTTACAGGTTGGATTTATCTTGTCTTAACTAGTTCATTTTGGTTTTAAGTAGGTCCCGGTCTAAATACAACTAGGGGAGATTGATGTTCGATTTTCCTTTTATAAAAGAATTAGAAACTTCATTATTTATTTTTCTTGGCTTATCTAGATGTTATGCTTTCAGAGTTTCACCAATTTATGTCTGTAGTGGAATGTTTGAATGTTCGACCAGTGACTATTACTCCTAAAAAAAAATCCCTAGATTCATTTATGTTTCAACCTTGAATTCCTTGGTAGTGCTGCTATTCATGGGTCTCGACATTATTTAGAGGTCAGTTTCAGCCTTGTGCGATATATATGTAAGTATATATATTGGCAAAAGCCTTAGCCTTTTGATTCTTGGGGTTTGAGGGCTCATGGGATATTGACCTACATTTTTTTCAAACTAATAATGGCATTTGCTTAATGTTGTACACCATTGTCAGGCGAGCTTCAATGGTTTAGCTATGCATAAAACTTTAAGCATCTACCACTAATTTTCTTTTGATTTCTCTGGGAATCTAACCTACATCCCTTCACCCGGATTGATGTTGGCAGGGTCAAGTTTTCATATCACTAATGGGTAGGATTTGGATCTATTGATTAAGCTTATCCTTGACCCGATCTGAGTTGTGTTCATTGTTGTAAGTGTAACTAGGTTTTAACGACCATTGGCATGTGTTTTTTTGTTCTAAAAAATAGGCTAGAGACTCTATTTTCCTTCCCTATCAGGTTTTGTCATCAATGGCCTATTTAGAGAGATTTGAGCTCTAATTTTTTTATGCTACATCCAAGGTGTAGCATCTACTTATGGTAGTCGGTTTTCCATTCACCTTATGAATGATTCACAGTAATATTTTTGTGTGCGTGGATCATCGTCATCATGTGATAGTATCGTGTGTGGGAGGGCTCAGGCATGGGAAGACCGCTCAAGATTTCCCATAGAGTTATACCACATGGGATGCTTAATTACCTAGAGCATTCCATAAAAGGTGCATAACATTCTTAGTTGGTCAACCAAGCTCATAGGTTGTGGTGATCTTGGCGATAAATTTTAGTGGGCCCGATGATTAAACTTGGACCTTGTGTGGTATTTTTGTATCATGTGGCACATAGTGGTCAATGTGTTGATTGATCCATTTGATTTGATTAACTACAGTGATGGCTTACCTTATGATTAAAGCTTTTTTTAATTTGGGGTAACATAATTTAGATGATTAGATTCTAGAATTTGCTTTAATGAAAATATTATCTCTTTTTTGTTATATTAAACGAAAGTGTTCCTTCGATCTGTAAGGCGGTTACTTGTTTGGAAGCTCATTAAATTAGAAGGAGAAAGGACTTGGGATAGTTATACCTTATTAAAAGGTAAACCCCCAATTTGTATTGTGAATGAATGCAAAAAATAAGATACCCATTTTATTTTTATATATATATATATAAAATATTAAGTTGCAATTATAATGTGTTAAAGGGAACAAAAAGACCATTTATATATTGATACGAATAAATATTATTATATGCTTTGGTGGGAATTAATACCTTGTGATTTATACCTTTAATATATGCCATGGGGTCATCATTATTGTAGCATATGCCTTTGATATGTGTTTTTAATATATGCTTTGGAAAGACTATTATAGACCCGATTTGAATGGAACCAAATTGGAGAGAAAATGATCTCCAACCATGGTTGTACACCTACAGATGATCACCATCCATAGATCTTCCTACTTTAGATTTGGTATCCATAGGACTGCCCATCAATACAAACATATCGTACATGGCCCCAATCAACATTCAATGTAGTGGTGGTCACTAGAAACTTGCCTTATCAATGATGTAGCATTAGGAGTACCAAAGCACCATTGTTATTTTACATATGAGAAACACTCCCTATTTTTATTGTAAACCCCTACATGGGTATAATATTGTAACTAAATAAAGGAAGCACATTTTTAGAGTATAATATCATTTATCTACTTTTCTTTCACTTGTCATATTGCATGGTGTGTACTTTTGTTGTCTCCACCTTTAATTTATGCCATAGGGGCATTATTGTAGCATATGCCTTTGATATCTATTTTTAATATATGATTTGGAAAGAGTATTATAGACATGATTTGAATGGAACAAAATTGGAGAGAAATTATGTATCCTTGTTATGGATAATTTTAGATCAATTTTGTGGAAGGATTGAATGTTTAACTAGGCCTATTTCATAGAAAAATTGAATGCTAGTTCTGAGGGAAATTTTACAGAGAAATTTCTTGAAAAAATATAGGGCAATTTGATGGGAAATTGTATGTTAACTTTAGGTAAATTTCATGGAGAAATTGAGTGGCTTTTGAGATCAATTTCATAGATAAATTTAGAGGCTTTTGGGATCAATTTCATGGAGATATTGAGAGAATGTTGGAACCAATTTTGTGGGGAAATTTAGCCAGAGTTTTGGGTTTCTAGTTTTGGATTTAATGGAAGGATATTTAATGATGCTAAACCTTAGTTAAATTAAAGGTTATATTTAGATTTTTGAGTTTGAAAATACATAGTGGGTAATGTATTTTATTGTATTTTGTGAGTTGAAACATGTATTGGGTAATATGTTTAATGGGATGGATATATGCATTAACAGATAATGTATTTCATTTGGTTATATGAGTTGAAATATATTTATGGATAATATATTTCATAGGTTAGAGAATACATTAGTGGATAATGTATTTTTTTTATCTAATGGGTTGTGATATGTTAATGGATAATATATTGCATGAGTTATAAGTATGCATTATAAGATAATGTATCTCTTGGGATTAATATGATAGAAATGTATTAGAGGAAAATATATTTCATTATGGTTAAGCATTGTTTGATAGCATGATCCATGCTAAGTTTTAATAGTAATGTAAAGGCACTTTAATTAAGTAGGAGAATATTCCTCTCCTTCTGGTATGCTTGCATAAGAACTCATTAGGAGGACTATGGGGTCCTCTCTAATGAGTTTATGTGTGCAATGTGATAGTTGGTGTGCTTACATTAGACTCTTAGGAAGGAGATGTTCCTTTGATATTGGACCAAGGGGAGGATATATATTTGGGGGTGAATGTGGAGTTCATCCAAGGGAATTTTTGGGTTCCCTCATGGTATTGTAACATAAATTAAAAGACCTAATCATTAATTTTAGGCATGGGAATCAAGTAAATTCTTATGTATTAATTAAGGTTTGATGTTTGGAAAAGGATTAATGAATGTGGAATTCATTCAAGGTAATTATAGGGTTACCTCATTGAGATGTAATATAAATTAATAGAACTATTCATGTATTAGAAACATAGGAACTGTGGGGTTCTTATGTACTTATATTGATGGATGTATAAAAAAGAAATTATGGGATTCCTTTCACATGAGTGTATTGGAGGTAATTAAATTAATGAAATAAAAAAGGATAATTTGAGTTTTTTCCCTTAGGGGTTTTCCTAGGATATATGATGTGTCATGTATGTGTGTTCATTATTATCTCATGATCTTGTTCTTATTGCTTCTAAAGATAGCTTGTCATGGATTGTTACCCTTTTTAATAAGGAAGGATCATGTTTAGGAATTTATTAATATATGCATATGAATGGCATATATATTCCTTGTTAATAATTATAATTATGCTTGTGAGTTATTATATTAGAAGGAAATATCGAGAGAGAAAGGGATGGATAGCCTATCCACAATACACTAGTACACCTACATATATGGACTTATGTATGGTGTGGGGATGAGTGTACCCTCTTGAAAAACTAAGAGTGATAAGCTATCTCATTGTGGATATGAGATAGATAGCTTATTTGCATTATGCATAATGCACCCACATAGATAGACTTACGTGTGGTGTAGAGATGGATGTGCCCCTTGATGGATCAAAGGAGGATAATTTGGTTCATCAAGAAGATGAGATGGATAACTTATTCATAAGGCTTGATGTTGATAGATACTTGCATGGAATGACCAATGCAATGGGAAGGGATATGTGGATACCTAATGAATATATAAAAAAATCCTCTCTAGAATGGATTAGATTTTTAGTGGGTTGTTACATTTGGTATCAAAGCTCTAGGTTACGATGGACTAGATGCTTCTATAGAGGAAATCTAGGTTATGAAGGACTAGAAACTCCCATGGATAAGCTAAATATGCTTAAGAATGGAACTTAGGAAGGATGACTTACTTCATATGGTGCCTTATGTAGAGCAAGTGCGATCGACATAATCAAGAGAGTGATAATGTGTAAGCTTACATAGGGATGACATATTGCATGGAACAAGAATAACTATGACCATTATCAAATGAAACATAATAAAATAAATTTAGTTCATAAGGGTAAGGAACTAACTATAAGTAACTACACTTAACTCGTAGGTAGATGAGGAGAGTGGCACCTTGCAATAAGGCAAGCATGACCCATATTTTTACTAGGAGGTAATAATTGGTCATAACCAAGATGACACCTTGTTGGTCCATAAAGTGATGATGACCAATAATGATGTAATTTAGATCTTATGAAGATATAGCTGACATTTGGAAACATGAATAAGATGAGATAGATGGCTTAAGTTATCTCATCATGGAGATGAGATAGATAACTTAAGCTATCTCATCATTGAGATGAGATATATGGATTAGGTTAGCTCATCATGGGGATAAAATAGATAACTTAAGTTAGCTCATCATAGTAAGAGAGGTTCGCATGCCTAAATACTACCTTGAAGGACTCAGATTAGTAAATGAATTGGCATCCCTTTTCTTTATTAATTGAGATAGGGTTAATCCTTATGAAGAACACAAGCATATACTGAGAGGGGGGGTGAACAGTATAAGACCACTTTTTAATTTTCTTTCCCAAATAATATTATGCAATATATCAATGGCAATATCAATAGCAATAATCAAAGAAATGCATAAATAATCACACATAATAGAGACACAAATTTAACGTGGTTAACCCAATGTGGACTACTCCACAGAGAAAATATTCCACTAAAATTTTCTCAATAAATCTCTTGGAAGTCCTTTCCCTATTACAATGTTTATGGACCTCTTTCCAAATGAAAAACCAATCCCCAAATCAAATTTGTGTAACTCTATACATAGGAGACACTAATCCCCTCAGATGGTTCATGAATATTTGTCCATAGGAGAACTCCTTCTCGTCTACTCTGGCTAGTGATCCTCTAGAAGACTACTACCTCCACTACTTTGGCTTGTGGATATCTATCCACAAAATACTCTATCCTCACTCAAAATATTTTTTTCCTCGCTACCCTGGCTAATGGATATCTATCCATTGGAGACTATTGTCCTCTACTCTATCACCTCCAAAGCTTACTCTCAACTCTATCTCAAATCTGCACTAAATGCAATCCTTCATTCTAGCACAAATATGTTTAATATCTATCTCTAATTTACACTAAACATAGTTCTTTGGTCTAGCACAAATTTGCTCAATATCTATCTCTAATCTGCATTAAACATAGTCCCTTAATCTAGCATAAATCTACTCAATCTCTATATTTGATATGCACTAAACACAGTCCATCGATCTAGCACAAATTTTCTCAATATCTATCCTGAAATATATCCTCAAGCCTTAACTCAAAGCTTGATCCAATTGCAAATCAACTCTGCTATATCTGCCTCAAATCTTAACTCAAGGTTTGAACAAATCAATCAATCAACTCTACTCTAAAGTCTTCTCAAATACTTGCCTCAAATCTGTCCACAATTCCTCTCAAGAACTTGTCCAATC
This sequence comes from Wollemia nobilis, assembly GCA_028583015.1. Classification (NCBI taxonomy): domain Eukaryota; kingdom Viridiplantae; phylum Streptophyta; class Pinopsida; order Araucariales; family Araucariaceae; genus Wollemia; species Wollemia nobilis. The sequence continues at coordinate 2,310,597 of JAQPPZ010015344.1, forward strand.
TACTTAACAAGTATTCACCAATACTTACCTCAAATCTGCTCAACAAGTCCTCATTACAACTTGTCCAATCTGATTGTAAGCTTCCAAAAATATCACACAAATCTGTCCTTAAGTCCACTCTAGGACTTACTCAAATATACTCTCAAGATTTAACAAAAGCTTATTCAACTCAACTCAATCTATCACAAAAAACTTCTTCAATCACACAAACAAGCTTCACACATAATCTTGTTTAACTCATAGAAACATATAGAGAATGGTTAGAGACTCAATATGTTACTCACTCACAACACTACTCAATCACTTTCAAACTCTCTTACTTAATCATAGAAACATATAGAGAATGGTTAGAGACTAAATATTTTTCACACTCATAAATACTCAATCACTTTCAATATTTCTTCCAAATCAAATCATAATATAGAATAATTTGTTTCACATAACTTGAACTATCACTCCAACACTTCCAATCAACTAAGCTCAATCAACTCCACTCAACCAATCACTCAATGAAAGCTTAGTCAACAATTCTTATCAAACAAACCTCACATAAAAATGATACTCATGATCTTTCACAAACCCTAGTCAAGCATATGAAAGCTTACTCAATATTTCCAACAATGCTTATCAAACAAGGTTTCTAGTATTAACTTTCATTCCAAAAAATCCACATCAATCAATATTGAATATCTCAAAACCAAACTCAACAATGCTTATCAAACAATTCTTTTCACTCCAACTTAGCATTCACAACATCCAACAATAACTCACAAGGAATATGTGTCCATACCTTTTTTTTATGGAGAATTGACCTCAAAATCTGTCTCAATAACAATCACCCTCTTTTCCAATCTCAAAGGTTAGATAGCAAAAACCTCTTCAAAACTCTCATTCAAATAATCCTTCAAAATATTTCATCATACAAAACCTCAACTCTAAATTACATCTTATAATCTCTACTCTTCAAAATATAATCCAACAATTTGTTTAAAGAAAATAACCACAATAATCTCCTTTAAACACCTTATATATTTCTTCAACATAATCAATACATCATAGCTTATCTCAAAATAAAATATAATTTATTTTTCAACCTTATAACTCCTATCTCAATTCAATTTATCAAATCCACAATAAAATATTTAACTTTCAAAAACCTTATAACTCCCTCCTAGCAAAAATAATCATGCAACATTAAACCTTAGGAGCAAATTTATTTTTGCAAAAATTAAATACCTTTGCCCTTGATAGGATTCGAACTCTCACTTGCGCTTTCACAGTACCCTAGCCATAGCCCACTTGCCACATGAGCTAGGTGCTCACCTTAGTAAGGAGAAGCACCTCGTGCACTTTATCCTTATGCCTTGGCACCAAAAACCAAAACACGAATACCACCAAAATTTTGTCGTCGGGGTTTGATCGTGGGACCTCCCACTTGTTAGCACCCTAAACACATAGTCGCTTGCCACTAGCCCAACCACCATGGTTGGCTATGAGGCTCCAAGCCTCCCTCCTCTTTAACCCTTTGATAGCCACCACATAGCAAAAAACCTTTGTCCTCTTATTTCATGCGGGTCAAAATTTTTGCATGCACTTAAATATATTTTTTGATCGAAGGTATCTTTGTATTTACCAAGGCACATTGTATTTATACCAACGTGTTATCCCTTTTAGCACATTTGTGGATGAGAATAATAATCGACATCGATGCTATAAAATTAAATCGCTTGCCCTTGTAACCCTAACCTTAGGGTTAGTTAATTAAATTAAATTATAAATTAATTTATAATAAAATTATTATAATTAATTTAATTACTTTTAGGTCTATACTTTAGACCTTTAATATTATAATATTATTCTTCTTGGGCTCTCAACATTAGACTTTTAATATTATAATATTATTTTTCTTGGGCCTTCCTATTTCTCCTTTAGACCTTATCTGTCCACCTTGAATATTATAATAAGAGATATTATAATATTATTTCCCTTAGGCCTAGAAGCAATCTTTCTCCTGCACTGATTAGTGAAATTGACTCTTGACATCCTTACTTTTGCACTGCTCATTGAAACTAACTCTTGACATCAATGACAACAAATATTTCTCATATTTACAATAATCTCCTCCTTTGTCATTGATGGCAACCCATTTACATTTTACCATTTCCTTTACTTTTCCTTTTTTGCTCCCCCTTAGAAACTACTCCCCCTAACTGAATGCTCTCCACCTAACTCAAATCTCTCCCCCTTTTGACATCAATTACAAAGGGTCACCTTTGGGGATCGAGGCTAAGAATGAGACTCTTAGATTAGCCCTTCCCCCACCTCCTCTTGAGATGATTAATTCTAGGTTGGGAGTATCTCTACTCTCAGCATGCACTGATTTTTACCTTTGTCCACTTTCTTCCTTAATTGATCCTTTTGATTCCTATGACTATTCGTGTTCCTGCTTGTCTCTGGAATTTCTACTCTACACCACTTTGTTGTATGCCCATTATTATTGCACTTATAACACTTAATGTTGTTATTCCTTGGAGGTGCAAATTTCTTGGGATTTCTCTTGGTGAAGCCATATCTATTCTTGTCATGAACCCTACAATTCACTGCCTTGTGACCAAACTGATTACAAGAGTAGCAATACCCTTAAAAAAGCTATTTGTTTCTAAAATTTCCATATTCCTATCTTTCATGTGTCCTACACTGTGTAGCCTTGTGCCCAAACCTATACATGAGAAGCATCATCCATTTAAACTATCTTACCTTGACCCCATTGGTCTCTTAGTTTCTTTTACCTTGTGTTGCTTCCTGTTCCATTTGTTCCTCATTTGTGCATTGTTCCTTTTCTTGTTGAACTTTCTATTGTCCAACTCATTATCATAATTCTCACTCTCTCTTACACTCTCTTCTTCTAAAGCTTCTTCTTATTCGAAGCTTGATATTGACTCCTCTCCTTGTTTTCTTTGTACCTATTCAAAACCAAGTCATGTTTTGTTTGACAAAGATCTTTGTACCTTGATAATCTTATCCAAGTTTTTTGAGCTTCTCCCAAACCTGTGTAACTTATCCTTAGACTCTTTTACTTCCTTCCTTAGTGAAGCTACATCATACTCTAACCTTTCACATTATAAAACCTGTGCTTATAACTTCTCTTTGAATCTCCTTGTCTTAGCTATTGATTTGGTTAGATCCTCTATAAGCTTTCCTTTCTCTTCATCACATTCTTGAAATTTAAGCTTGAGTTTTGAGTTCTACTTTCTTACCTCTCTTAATGCATCAAGGGCAAATATAAGCTCTTACTCAATATCAACTTCTCCCTTCTTTGATTCTTCCTCTATTTGTTTACCTTTACGATCATCTTCATTCCTTTCTGATTTTTCTTCACTAGAACCACCTTCTTCTTCTCTTATTGTCATGATAATACTTTCTTCTACTAGACCTTCACTAGCATATTCATACTCATCTTCACTAATACTGAATCTATTCCTTGTACAACTATCTTCAAGATTACCAAAGTTACCACATCTAAAATACATGAGAATCATTGGTAACTTGTTTCTAACCACTTCTTTTTCTTCTGCCAGAAATAGAATTTTATCTTCTTCATTATCTGATGATCTGTCATCACTATTATTTGAAATCTTACCTGCCTTTTCTGAATAAAAACTCTTCTTATACCTTTGGAAGAATTTATTTCCTTGCTTGTTTTGTTCATCCCTACTTTTCTTTTGGTACCTGTGTTTTCCTATTTCCCTATTCTTATGATCCTATTTTTCTTCATCATTGCTATTTCTAGCCTCTAGAAAATTAGATGCATAGTGACCATATTTTCCACAATTGAAACATCTAACTAATTTCATACCTTTATACTTTCTCGAGTCATTGTTCCTTCTACCATAATTTGCTTCTTCATCACTGGATGAATCATTGCTTGAATCTAGCTTCTTACCCTTTGTCTTCTAAATAACTTTGAAGGCTGCTTCTTTCTCATCTCAAAAGATGTTATAATTCCATGTAATTCATCCCTTATTAAAATTTTTGACTCTTCTATAGCTAAAACATTTTCACTATACCTTTTTGGAAGTGACCTTAAAATCTTATCACAAACATCTGTTTCTTCAACCTTAATCCCAAGTCCTTGCATGGAGTTAACAACCTCATCCACATGAAGTAGATATGCAGCAATATTTTCCTCTTCCTTCATATTTAGGTCTTCAAACATTCTCTTGTAATTTTGCAAATTTACCCTTTGACCTTTTTGTCTCCCTCATATATACCTTTCAACTTATCCCAAATTTTCTTTGCTGATGTGCAATGCATAACCTTTATGAACTTTTTTTAATGTAAAACCTTTAAAATTCCATTCATTGCATTTGAATTATTTAGATGTAGGAGCTTACCATATTTATCTGTAGGTGGAGTAGTTGGTGGTATGTATCCATTCTCAACTACTTCCCATATTTCATTCCCAAGTGCCATTAGGTGAATCATCATTCTCATACTCCAAAGTACATAATTGTTCCCATTGAACAATGGTGATAAATTCGTTGAAGATCCATTCTGAGAATCCATATGTGTTCTTAAAATATTTTCCTTCAAGCTATTAATCTCTTCCAAAGTAACCCGCTCTGATATCAATTGAAGAACACAAGCTTATACTGAGAGGAGGGGTGAACAATATAAGACCACTTTTTACTTTTATTTCCTAAATAATATTATAGAATATATTAATGGCAATATCAATAGTAGTAATCAAATCAATGCATAAATCACCACACATGATAGAGACACCAATTTAATGTGGTTCACCCAATGTGAACTACTCCACAGAGAAAATCTTCCACTAAAATTTTCTTAACAAATCTCTTGGGAATCCTTTCCTTATTACAATGTTTATGGACCTTTGTACAAAGGATATACTGAAGAATACAAGCTTATACTAAGAGGGGGGTGAACAATATAGCACCCACTTTTTACTTTCTTTCCAAACCAATATCAATTAGTGTCCTTAATTGCAATAACCAAATATATCAGTGTGCATTAATAACTCAGATAAGATCATGATTCACCACACACAATTGAGACACAATATTTAACGTGGTTCCCCCAATGTGGGGTACTCCACAAGATAATCTCCTTATAATATTTCACACAGAAATAAGGATCCTTATCCAATACAATGATTTCTTTGATCTGCTCAAAGCTAGGCAATAACAAGCTCACACAGAACTTGTCCAAATCTGCATAACAAGCTCATACAAAACTTGTCCAAATCTGCTCAACAAGCTCACATAGAACTTGTCCAAATCTGCTCAACAAGCTCACTAAGAACTTGTCCAAATCTGCTCTAACAAGCTCACCAAGAACTTGTCCAAATCTGCTCTAGCAAGCTCACCAAGAACTTGCTCAACTCTGCTCAATAGGCTCACTCAGAACCTCATCAAAATCTATCCCAAATCTATCCACAAATATGTCTAAAACTATCCATAAAGCTATCCCAAAAACTATCCATAAAGCCTTCTCAAAGGCTCAATCAATCATACACAAACTGCCACAAATTTGTCTATAAATCTATCCCAAAGGCCTTCTCAAAGGCTCAATAAATCATGCTCAAGTAGTACTCAAATATTATCCACATATCTATGAAGGCAAAGCTCAATATGAACTCAACAATGAATGGCAATGCACTCTACAATGGATGACAACAATGATCCACAATGATCTCAACTCAAATCAACTCAAATCAATCTCAACTCAAGTCAACTCATAGAAGCATAAAGAGAATTGTTAGAGAATCAATATGTTTTAAGCTCAATCTCAACTCAAATCATAATTATAGAATAGTTTGTTTCATGGGACTTGAACAATCACCTCACACAATCACTTGACTAGGCTCAATCAACTCAACTCAACCAATTACCATAAGGGACAACTCTTTCTCACAAAACCCTAGTCCAAGCATGTATCAACCAACTCAAATGTTTCCAACAATGCTCAACCACAAATCTCACATAACAATGATACTCATGTTCTTTTCAAGTTCTTTACATAACAAATGGGCTTCAACAACTATGCTTATAAAACAATGTTTAAACACAACTCTCAAACCAGAAAACCTTGAAGCATTCAACCAACCACTTTCGAAAAGGAAGCCACAATAAATTATTTTCACTCCAATGATATTTCAGAATTCAACCACCATAAACAATCAATATGAGAATGTGCCCATGCCTTTTTGATGCCAAGAAGTTGTCCGCAAAATCTGCCACACTAAACACAACTTTCCTTTCCAATATCAATAGGGGTTAGTGGACTTCAAATAATAATCACAAGATAAAACATAACTCAATTTACACCTTTTTACTCCAACTTAATAAACACATCCACCAAAGTCCTTTTAATAAAAACCCTTATCAAAAATAATAATCAATAAACCTCTTAAAAATTATTTTATAACAACTCCTTATTTTTCCTAAATCTTAATTCTCAATTTCATGAACATCAAATCAAATAAACAACTCATCTACTTTTGAAATAATAATCACAGCCCCTATAAAAACAAAGTTTAATTAAAAACTTTAATTATTCCTAACCACCTTATAACTACAACTTAGGGCTTAAAAAATTTAATTAGAGCAAAAACGGATTTACCTCCTCAAGGGGATTCGAACCCCCAACTTGCTCACACCGCAAGTACCTTAGTTGTGGCTAAGGTTGCCACACGAGCTATCCACTCATTCGAAATGGAAAGGCACAACGTTCCTTAAAACCTTTCCTCCCTTTCTGCAAATCAAAAGTGCTTCGAGCGCTTTTCTTCCAACGTCTTCCGAACACAGTCAAGGGGATTCGAAACCTTGATGTTTGTGCTGCCACACACCTTAGCAAAAATCCAATTGCCAATGCGCCACTTTGCCCATGATGACTTTGGACTTCGATCAACCTTCATTTATTCGTTGCTTCTGCTTTCTAAAATATTTTTGCATGAGCTCAATTTGGATGCTTAGCCAACAATTATTAACCATGAGCTTAGATCAATTTATGAACCTTAGGTATCCCCTTTATATAGCCTCCTTATTATTTTCGATGACGTCGGTGAAAATCTTGCATATTTAATTTTAATTTTAAATAATTAAAATTTAAACTAAATATTAAAAATTAAATATCTCCATCACCGGGGCACATTTTTCGACGAAACGAAAGGCCAACTTGGGTTTTAAGAAAAAACCAGTTCAAATTTGCCATCCATGGTTTTAAATAAAACCTTTTATTTTTCTTGCCTTGGTTTTCACAAAAACCCTGTATTTATCCATGCTTTCCAAAATATCATTTGGCCACCAAAACTCAATGTGATCCATGTGAAATCAATGACAACATAAAATAACTCAAATTGCCAACAATATCCCCCTTTGTCATTGATGGAAACACCTCTAATACAAGAACCATAATCACTACAAAAACCATCTCTGAGAATCAAAGCTTCTCCCCTTGACATAATACTCTCTATGGAGGCTGCCCCCCCTCTCTTTGGAGGCTGCTCCCCCTAACTCAATGCTCTCCCCATTACTAAAATCTCTCCCTATTTGACATCAATGGCAAAAGGGAAACCTATGGGGCTAAAATATATGACTCTTAAGCATAGCCCCCTCACCACCTTCTCTCTTGAGGTGATTAATTTTGAGGTGCGAGTGCCTTTACTCCCAACTATTCTCTCAAATGCTCAAACACTTCTCTTGGTAATGGTTTTATAAATATGTCTGCAATCTGATCTTTTGTAGGAACATATTCCAATATTAATTGTTGCTCTGTAACATGCTCTCTTAAAAAGTGATACTTGATTGGAATGTGCTTTGTTCTGGCATGCATTACTGGATTCTTAGAGATACTTATAACACTATTATTATCACACAGAATAGTAATGGGATGATCATTTTCTATGTTGAAATATTTGAGAGTATGTTTCATCCATAATACCTATGAATAGCATGTTGCTACTACAATATATTATGCCTTTGTTGTGGAAAGTGACACTGATGGTTGTTTCTTACTTAGCCAATAAACTAGGCAATCACCAAGAAATAATGCTCCTCCATTTGTGCTTTTTCTATCATCAATATTTCCTTCCCAATCTACATCTATGTATGTTGTGAGAGTAAATTTACTGCTTCTAGGATACCATAGACCATACTCCATTGTTCCTTTGAGATATCTTAGTATTATTTTCATTGCTGTCACATGTGATTCTTTTGGAGCTGCTTGAAATATTCCCACTAAACCAACTTCCTGTATTATATCTGGTCTTGTGGTTGTAAAATATAATAGGCTACCAATCATAGATCTGTATAGAGTTTGATTTACATAAGGAGATTCATCATATTTTCTTAATTTACACCGTGTAACCATTGGAGTACTAACTGGCTTACTATCTTCCATTTTGAATTTCTTCAACATCTCCTTTATATACTTTGTTTGTGAAAGAAATATCCCTTTTTCTAATTGTGAAATCTGTAATCTAATCAAAAAGTTTAATTCATCAATCATAGACATTTCAAACTTTTTAGTCATGTTTCTTGTAAATTCTTGACACATTCTATCATTACTACCCCAAAAAATAATATCATCCACATAAACTTCCACAATCATCAAATCATTTCCCTTATTTTTAATATATAGATTGCTATCAAATTTTCCCTTTCTGAAACCTTTCTCTCGAAGATATTTATCCAATCTTGAATACCATGCTCTAGGGGCTTTCTTTAATCCATAGAGAGAGACTTTTTCAATTTACACACATAATCTGGGTTATCTGCTTGATTAAACCCATCTGGTTGTTCAATGTAAACTTATTCTTCTAAATGAGCATTTAGAAAAGCTAATTTGACATCCATATGATATACTTTAAAATTCCTATAGCTTTAAAGTTCCAAAAGCATTCGTATAGCTTCCAATATTGCAACTGGTGCAAAGGTCTCATCAAAATCAAATTCTTCTACTTGTGCATATCCTTTACACACAAATATTGCCTTGTTTCTGATGACTTGACCATCTTCATTTAGTGTTTTCATGTAGACCCATTTAGTACCAATTACATTTTTTCCTTTTGGTCTTAGAACTAATTCCCAAGTTTTACTCTTTTCAATCTGATCTAGTTCTTCCTTCATTGCCTTAATCCAACATTCATCATTTTCTACCTCTCTGAAATCCTTTGGTTCTATCTTGGATAATAGTGAAACATCTGCTTGTTCTTTTGAGCCTATGATTCCTCTTCTTGTCCTTCTTACATCAGGACTATCAATGATCAAGTCCTCTAGATGATTTTCTGAATATATCTTGATGTAGTTTTGGAAGGTATATTTTGCAAATCTTCTTCATCTGAATCTTAACCCATTTCTTCGTGACAGCTTTCTTCTTCTTCAATAATATCTTCCTAAGGTGGCTCATTTATTCCTATTCTTTCATCAACTCTGACATTTATACTTTCCACCATGGTATGTGTTCTTTTATTGTAGCATCTGTAGGCCTTAATTTTTGTAGAGTATCCAATAAAAATACCTTCATCACATCTAGGATAAAACTTGCCCAAGTCCTTATCCTCTCTTTTGATATAACACTTACTTCCAAAAAATCTAAAGTATTTTATCGTGGGAGGTCTTCCTTTACAAAACTCATATGGAGTCTTATGTTGCTTTGTTCTAACTTGAGCTCTATTCATAACATAGATTGTTGTACTGATTGCTTCCTTCCAAAACCCATCTAAGATTTTTGATTCATTTAGCATTGCTCTGGCCATATTCTCAAGAGTTCTATTCTTTCTTTCTACTACTCCATTTCGCTGAGGAGTCCTGGCTGATGAATATTCTTTTCTGATTCCATGTTCTGCACAAAACTCAATGAATTCTATAAAGATGAATTCCCATCCTCTATCTGATTGTAAACACTTGATCTTATTTCCTATTTCATTTTCTACCATTTCTTTGAATACTTTGAAATGCTCAAATGCCTCTGATTTCTCTTTCATAAATACAACCCAAGTCATTCTAGAATAATCATCTATGAACAACATGAAGTAGCTTTCACCTTGTAGACTTTTAGTTATCATAGGCCCACATAAATCAGTATGAATCAACATTAATACCTTGGAAGAGGAATATTCTTTTGCCTTGAAACTTTATCTTATTTGCTTTCCATACTAACATTGTGCACAAATTGTATTTGAAGGTCTTTTTATCTTTGGTAGATCTCTAACAATTTGTTTGTTGCTTATCCTTACTATGTTATCAAAGTTCAAGTGACACAACCTTTTATGCCATAACCAACTCTCTTATTCTTGAGATAGAAGACATTTTTTCTTTTTTATTTCACTGAACATATAGAGATTGTTATTGGTCCTTTCTGCAGTTGCAACAAGCTTTCCTATTTTTATTTCCCTAATTTTGCATTTTTTAGAGGAAAAAGTAACTATGTACCCTCGATCACAAAGCTAAATTACACTTAGTAGGTTGTGTTTCAGACCCTCAACATAGAGTACACCTTGTGTAGTTGTCTTTCCATCATCCAAACTTAAATTTCCTCTCCCTTTGATTTTATTTTAAGAATTATCACTAAATCTCATAGATCCGTTGTTTTTCCCTTTTAAATAAATGAACTTATCTTTATACCCAGTCATATGACTAGAGAACCCACTGTCAATATACCATTTGTCCATCTTGTAACCCAGTAGAATCTGCCCTCAAGCTGTTAGCCTTTTTTAAGGAACCCGCTCTAATACCAATTGAAGAACACAAGCTTATACTAAGAGGGGGAGTGAATAGTATAGCACCCACTTTTTACTTTCTTTCCAAACCAATATCAATTAGTGTCCTTAATTGTAATAACCAAATATAGCAATGTGCATTAATAACTCGGATAGCAATAGTAAGCAAGAGCATGAGTCACCACACACAATTGAGACACAAGATTTATCTTGGTTATCCCAATGTGGGGTACTCCACAAGATAATATCCTTATAATATTTCATACAAAAATAAGGATCCTTATCCAATACAATGATTTCTTTGATCTACTCAAAGCTAGGCAATACCAAGCTCACATGAAACTTATCCAAATCTGCATAACAAGCTCACACAAAACTTGTCCAAAACTGCTCAACAATCTCACATAGAACTTATCCAAATCTGCTCAACAAGCTCACACAGAACTTTTCCAAACTTGCTCAAAAACTCACTAAGAACTTGTCCAAATCTACTCTAGCAAGCTCACCAAGAACTTGTCCAAAACTACTCTAACAAGCTCACCAAGAACTTGCTCAACTTTGCTCAATAGGCTCACTTAGAACCTCATCAAAATATGTCCCAAATATATCCACAAATATTTCTAAAACTATCCATAAAACTGTCCCAAAAATTGTCCACAAAGCCTTCTAAAAGGCTCAATCAATCATACACAAAATACCACAAATATGTCCAAAAATCTATCCCAAAGGCTTTCTCAAAGGCTCAATCAATCACGCTCAAGTAGTACTCAAATCTCATCCATAAATCTATGAATGCAAGGCTCAAATATGAACTCAAAAATGAATGGCAATACACTCTACAATGGATGACAACAATGATCCACAATGATCTCAACTCAACTCAACTCAAATCAATCTCAAATCAAGTCAACTCATAGAAGCATAAAGAGAATTATTAGAGACTCAATATGTTCTAAGCTCAATCTCAACTCAAATCAGAATTATAGAATAGTTTATTTCATGGGACTTGAACAATCACCTCACACAATTACTTGACTAGGCTCAATCAACTCAACTCAACCAATCACCACAAGGGATAACTCTTTCTCACAAAACCCTAGTCCAAGCATGTATCAACCAACTCAAATGTTTCCAATAATTCTCAACCACAAATCTCACATAACAATGATACTCATGTTATTTTCAAGTTCTTTACATAACCAATGGGCTTCAACAACTATGCTTATAAAACAAGGTTTAAACACAACTCTCAAACCAGAAAACCTTGAAGCATTCAACCAACCACTTTCAAAAATGAAACTACAATCAATCCTTTTCACCTCAATGATATTTTAGAAATAAACCACCATAAACAATCAATAGGAGAATATGCCCATACCTTTTTGATGCCAAGAAGTTGTCCACAAAATCTTCCACACTAAACACAAATTTCCTTTCTAATATCAATAAGGGTTAGTGGACTTCAAATAATAATCACAAGATAAAACATAACTCAATTTACACCTTTTTACTCAAACTTAATAAACACATCCACCAAAGTCCTTTTAATAAAAACCCTTATCAAAAATAATAATCAATAAACCTCTCAAAAATTATTTTATAACAACTCCTTATTTCTCCTAAATCTTAATTCTCAATTTCATGAACATAAAATTAAATCAACTCCTCCACTTTTGAAATAATAATCACAACCCTTATTAAAACAAAGTTTAATTAAAAACTTTAATAATTACTAACCACCTTATAACTCCAATTTAGGGCTTAACAAAATTAATTAGAGCAAAAACGTATTTACCTCCTCAAGGGGATTCAAATCCCTAAATTTCCCACACCGTGAGTGCCTTAGCCATGGCTAAGGTTACCACATGAGATAGTCGCTCGTTCGAAAGGGAAAGGCACAACGTGCCTTAAAACCTTTCCTCCCTTTCCACAAATCAAAAGCGCTTTGAGCGCTTTTCTTCCAATGCCTTTCGAACACAGTCAAGGGGATTAGAAACCTTGACATTTGTGCTGCCACATGCCTTAGCCAAAATCTAATTGCCAATGTGCCACTCTACCCACGATGACTTTGGACTTTGACCAACCTTCATTTATTCGATGCTTCTGCTTTCTAAAAGATTCACACAAGCTCAATTCGGATGCTTAGCCAATGATTATTAACCATGAGCTCGGATCAGTTTATGAACCTTAGGTATCCCCTTTATATAGCCTCCTTATTATTTTCGATGACGTCGGTGGAAATCTTGCATATTTAATTTTAAATTTAAATTTAAATTTTAAATAATTAAAATTTAAACTAAATATTAAAAATTAAATATCTCCATCACCGGGGCACCTTTTTTGATGAAACAAAAGGCCAACTTGGGTTTTAAGAAAAACCCAATTCAAATATACCATCCATTATTTTAAATAAAACCTTTTATTTTACCTACCTTGGTTTTCACAAAAACCCTATATTTATCCATGCTTTCCAAAATATCATTTGGCCACCAAAACTCAATGTGATACATGTGACATCAATGATCTATGTGACATCAATGACAACATAAAATAACTCAAATTGCTAATATATACCAATTCCCTAATCAATTTTATGTATCTCTATCCATAGGAGACACCAATCCTCTTAGCTAGTTTGTGGATCTCTATCCATAGGAGAACTCCTCTGCTCTGGCTGGTGATCCTCTAGAAGACTACTACCTCCACTACTTTAGCTTGTGGATATCTATCCATAGAAGACTCTGTACTCACTTAGAATATATCTATCCTCACTACCCCGACTAATGGATATTTATCCACTAGAGACTACTACCCTCTACTTTATCACCTCCAAATATTGCTCTCAACTCTATCTCAAATATACACTAAATATAGTCCTTCAGTCTAGCACAAATTTGTTCAATATTTGTCTCTAATCTACACTAAATAAAATTCTTCAGTCTAGCACAAATATGCTTAATCTCTATCTCTGATCTACACTACACATAGTCCCTCGATCTAGCACAAATCTACTCAATATCTGTATCTAATATACACTAAACACAGTTTGTCAATCTAGCAAAAATCTACTCAAACTTTGTCTCTAATATGCACTAAACACAATTCTTTGGTCTAGTACAAATCTACTCAATATCTATCTTTGATCTGCACTAAACATATTCCCTCCATCTAGCACAAATCTACTCAATCTCTATCTCTAATCTGCATTAAACGCAGTCCATCAGTCTAGCACAAATATGCTCAATATTTGTCCTCAAATATGTCCTCAAGCCTTAACATAAAGCTTGATCCAATCACAAATCAAATTTTCTAGATTTACCCCAAACCTTAACTCAAGGTTTGAACAAATCAATCAATCAACTCTACTCTCAAGTCTTATCAAAGACTTACCTCAAATTTATCCACACGTCTTCTCAAGAACTTGTCCAATCTACTCAACAAGTCTTCACCAAGACTTACCTTAAATATGCTTAACAAGTCCTCACTAGATCTAATCCAATCTGATTGTAAGCTTCCACAAAAGCTCATACAAATATGTCCTTAAATCCACTCTAGGACTTTCTCAATTTTGCTCTCAAAATTTAGCAAAAGCTTATTCAAATCAACTCAATCTATCACAGAAAACTTCTTCAATCACACAAACAAGCTTCACACATAATCTTGTTTAACTCATAGAAACATATAGAGAATGGTTAGAGACTCAATATGTTACTCACTATATAACTACTCAATCACTTTCAAACTCTCTTACTTAACCATAAAAATATATAGAGAATGATTATAGACTCAATATGTTTCACACTCACAAATACTCAATCACTTTCAATCTCTCTTCCAAATCAAATAAAAATATAGAACAATTTGTTTCACAGAATTTGAACTATCACTCCAACACTTACAATAAACTAAGCTCAATCAACTCCACTCAACCAATCTGACGGGGCACCGAGAAACACCCTTCTACACAAACCCTACCTTTTCATTAAAAACAATTAAAAATATACATGCAGAAAAAAATCACAGCCCGCAGGCTTACAATCATCGGCCCTCGGCTCGGTTCTCCGCTTCCTCACTCCTAGACTCTAAGGGTATTCTCCGGTCCATCGTCTCGATTAAAACAATAAAATGGGTTTTTATAGAGGCCCCCGACCCTCTCACGCAATTAATGCCCCCCACCTAAAACAAAAATTCAAATTTTCCTTTTCCCCCCTGGGAATTCAAAATTTCTGGCATTAATGGGCCACTGCCCGATCCACCAAACGCTTGCATTGATGGCCTCCCTTACCCGCACCTCCCAATTTGCTCAGACCATACTCTACACTGCTGTTTTGTCAAAAAATAAAATCCCTCTAAAAGGTGGTTCTCTTTCTTTAATGCATGCGGCTGTAAAATTTCATTTCGTGATACGTGGCCTCCAACTTTAACCAGATTCACATAGCTAACCACGTGTTTAAATTCAGCTTGCCCTCTCCTTAATGTGCAATCTTCAAGGCACGTGTCCTTTACAAGTTCGATGATACACATGGCAGTCCACGTGTCCAATTCGAACAGTCCTTGAAAACACCGTTCTCGCCATCTTTTTCTCTTCCTCCCGCGCCATCTTCTCTCTCCGTCGTGATATCGCGACATGTCGCGATATCACGATATGTCATGATATCACGACGTTTCTGGCTCCTTGTGCTTACTTATCATTTTTGTCGTGATATCGCGACATGTCATGATATCGCGACCATTTTTCCTCCGCACCCGCTTGTCCAATTTGCGTCGCGATATCGCGACCGTTTTCTCGCTCTCTCCTCTGCTCTGCAACCTGTCGCGATTTCATGACATGTTGCAAAATTGTGGGTCACGATTTCATGACATGTCATGAAATTGCGCCCCCTTCAGTGCCTTCGTCCCTCTCTGGCAAACTGTCACGATTTTGTGACACGTCACGAAATCGCGGGTCATGATTTCGTGACATGTCGTGAAATCGTGGCCCCTTCTGCTGCACTTCCTCCTTGCCAATTTCTGTCACAATTTCGTGACATGTCGCGAAATCATGATGGTTTTCTGACTTGGCCATTTTTTCTTCCTTCTTGCTTCCTGCTTCTTCTTCTCCCGACTCTTCAGCATGATTTTTCCCGAACTTTGCTGCTTCTTGCTGGTGCTGTCGGATGCTCCTACATCAGACACTCGGGGTAAGTGAAGAAGTGATCTTCACTTCTGCTGGGTCCGGTTGCTGCCTCCCGCAACACTTCGAACTCATCTCTGTCTCTGCAAACACCTTCGACCTCGGCTTCGGTCCCACACTTCTATCTTCAACCAAACAGATTTCTCCACTACTGCAAACTTCTGCTGCAGCCGGCTTTAACTCTTCCTCTTGCACAGAATAATCTGTGCTTTCTTTCGGGCAGGTCCCGGTACTGCTGCTCTCTTCCTCTACAGCCTCCTTCATTTTTTCTTCCTTTTTTCTCTGTCTCTCTTCCCGCATTTTCTGACGTTCTTCTTTCTCCCGTAACTTCATTGCAAGCCACTCCTTTTGCAATGATTTTAATTGCCGCTTCAAGGCTAAATACTCTTCTTCTGAAACCACATCCTCCTGGTTATCCCGTCTTCTTCGGGAATGCATTCTTCTTGCTTGCTTTTCTCACAAACTTAACTGATCCCGGTGTAGCTGCCTCACGTCCGGCGGTCTGCTAACACGCTCGGGAATCCTCAACTCTCCTTCTCTCTCAACTCTCCCGTAGGTCCTGGTGCAACTGCCTCACTTTCGGTGGATCTGCTGCACACTCAGGAACTCCCGCTCTGATACCACTGATGGGGCACCGAGAAACACCCTTCTGCACAAACCCTGCCTTTTCATTAAAAACAATTAAAAATATACATGCAAAAAAAAATCACAGCCCGCAGGCTTACAATCACCGGCCCTCGGCTCGGTTCTCCGCTTCCTCACTCCTAGACTCTAAGGGTATTCTCCGGTCCACCGTCTCGATTAAAACAATAAAATGGGTTTTTATAGAGGCCCCGACCCTCTCACACAATTAATGCCCCCCACCTAAAACAAAAATTCAAATTTTCCTTTTCCCCCCCGGGAATTCAAAATTTCTGGCATTAATGGGCCACTGCCCGATCCACCAAACGCTTGCATTGATGGCCTCCCTTACCCTGCACCGCCCGCTTTGCTCAGACCGTACTCTGCACTGCTGTTTTGTCGAAAAATAAAATCCCTCTAAAAGGTGGTTCTCTTTCTTTAATGCATGCGGCTGTAAAATTTCATTCCGTGATACGTGGCCTCCAACTTTAACCAGATTCACATAGCTAACCACGTGTTTAAATTCGGCTTGCCCTCTCCTTAATGCGTAATCTTCAAGGCATGTGTCCTTTACAACTTTGATGATACACGTGGTAGTCCACGTGTCCAATTCGAACAGTCCTCGAAAACACCATTCCCGCCATCTTTTTCTCTTCCTCCCGCGCCATCTTCTCTCTCCGTCGTGATATCGCGACATGTCGTGATATCGCGATGTTTCTGGCTCCTTGTGCTTACTTCTCATTTTGGTCACGATATCGCGACATGTCGCGATATCGCGACCATTTTTCCTCCGCACCCGCTTGTCCAATTTGCATCGCGACGTCGCGATATCACGACCGTTTTCTCGCTCTCTCCTCTGCTCTGCAACCTGTCGCGATTTCGTGACATGTTGCAAAATCGTGGGTCATGATTTCGTGACATGTCACGAAATTGTGCCCCCTTCAGCACCTTCGTCCCTCTCCGACAAACTGTCGCGATTTCGTGACACGTCGCGAAATCGCGGCCCCTTCTGCTGCACTTCCTCCTTGCCAATTTCTGTCATGATTTCGTGACATGTCGCGAAATCGCGACGATTTTCTGACTTGGCCATTTTTTCTTCCTTCTTGCTTCCTGCTTCTTCTTCTCCCGACTCTTCAGCACGATTTTTCTCGAACTTTGCTGCTTCTGCTGCTGGTGCTGCTGGATGCTCCTGCATCACAATCACTCAATGAAATCTTAGTCAACAATTCTTATCAAACAAACCTCACATAAAAATGATACTCATGATATTTCACAAACCCTAGTCAAGCATATGAAAGCTTACTCAGTATTTCCAACAATGCTTATCAAACAAGGTTTCTAGTATCAACTTTCATTCCAAAAAACCCACATCAATCAATATTGAATATCTCAAAACCAAACTCAACAATTCTTATCAAACAATCCTTTTCACTCCAACTTAGCATTCACAACATCCAACAATCACTCACAAGGAAGATGTGCCCATACCTTTTGTTTGATGGAGAATTGACCTCAAAACCTGTCTCAATCACAATCACCCTCTTTGCCAATATCAAAGGTTAGATAGCAAAAACCTCTTCAAAACTCTCATTCAAATAATCCCTCAAAATATTTCATCATACAAAACATCAACTCTCAATTACACCTTATAATCTCCACACTTCAAAATATAAGCCAACAATTTGTTTAAATAAAATAACCACAATAATCTTCTTTTAAACACCTTATGTCTTTCCTCAACATAATCAATACATCATAGCTTATCTCAAAATAAAATATAATTTCTTTTTCAACCTTATAACTCCTATCTCAATTCAATTTATCAAATCCACAATAAAATATTTAACTTTCAAAAACCTTATAACTCCCTCCTAGCAAAAATAATCATGCAACATTAAACCTTAGGAGTAAATTTATTTTTGCAAAAATTAAATACCTTTGCCCTTGGTGGGATTCGAAATCCCGCTTGCACTTTCATAGTGCCCTAGCCATGGCCCACTTTCCATGTGATATAGACGCTCACCTTAGTAAGAAGAAGTACCTCATGCACTTTATCCTTATGCCTTGACATCAAAAACCAAAACATGAATGCCACCAAAATGCTATCGTCGAGGGTTGATCATGGGACCTCTCGCTCATTAGAACCCTCAACACATAGTTGTTTGCCACTAACCCAACCACCACAGTTGGCTATGAGGATCCAAGCCTCCCTCCTATTTAACCCTTCGATAGCTGCCATGTAGCAAAAAACCTTTGTCCTCTTCTTTCACGCGGGTCACAGAATTTTTGCATGCACTCAAATATATTTTTTGATCGAAGGTATCTTTGGATTTACCAAGGCACATGGTATTTATACCAATGTGCTATCCCTTTTAGCACATCGATGGATGAGAATAATAATCGACGTCGGTGCTATAAAAATTAAATCACTTGCCCTTGTAACCCTAACCTTAGGGTTAGTTAATTAAATTAAATTATAAAATATAATAAAATAATTATAACTAATTTAATTACTTTTAGGTCTATACTTTAGACCTTTAATTTTATAATATTATTCTTCTTGGGCTCTCACCATTAGACTTTTAATATTATAATCTTATTTTTCTTGGGCCTTCCTATTTCTCCTTTAGACCTTATTTATCCACCTTGAATATTATAATAAGAGATATTATAATATTATTTTTCTTAGACCTAGAATTAATATTTCTCCTGCACTGATTACTGAAACTGACTCTTAACATCCTTCCTTTTGCATTGCTCACTAAAACTGACTCTTGACATAAATGACAATAAATCTTGCTCATATTTCCAACACCTTACACTATGCTTGAGTTTTCCTATATTCATGGAGAGTGTTAGGAAATGGAGAGACCACATGAAGACATCCTTTAAGTTGTATGGGTAGTGTTCAAGGTTAACCCCAATAAAATTATGGGAGAGTGATCACTCATATCCATATGAGGGATGTCTGTAACATCTAGAACTTGAAATATGGAGGAACCTCTATGATCCTATCTCATATATCTTCATGAATTTTAACTTTGTTAAAGAAATTAAATTTTACCCCCTATCCGAGGATGGTTAGATTTAGGATGTTGCATTCTCATCCAAAATTCATTGTGGGGCAAAAGGAATTGACATCCAAGGTAAGAAAAAGGAGAAGAGAACCTTCTCAAAATCTAGGACTAGCTAAGTAGGATTGAAGTATGCTCGAGATCAAGGAATTGATTGCATTCAAGTCCAAGTCGAATTAAATCCTTTTTAAACATAGATAAAAGATGAATGGAAAGTGAGATCTAAAAACATTGTTGACTTGAGTAGGGAGGCAAAGGATCTAAGCTCAGGATTCAAAGAATTTGATATTGATCATGTGCCTTGGGCATCCAATTTTGAAGTATATTCTCTAGCAAATAAGGGTATTTATCTTCCAGATGGTAAATGGGTGTCGAGGTAGACCCTAAGGAATTTTTTGGAGAAATTATACATAGAGGTAGAGAATTTCATGGTTGTAGTATGGTTACTACAAGAACAAATTGAATGATAAAGGGAACCTATGAACCAAAATGAGCAAATATTTAAAATAAATCATTGATCAAGTTCCCCTAGAATGAAAACTTTGAGTGAATACAAGAGTATCCTATAGCATAAAATCAAGAAGGTAAGGCTCAAGTATTGGTAGATCTAGCCAAGAAACTAAATAAAATTAGGGTATTCAATTGGTTATTTC
Organism: Wollemia nobilis; assembly: GCA_028583015.1. NCBI lineage: Eukaryota > Viridiplantae > Streptophyta > Pinopsida > Araucariales > Araucariaceae > Wollemia > Wollemia nobilis. Next base: position 2,330,862 of record JAQPPZ010015344.1, read on the forward strand.
AACCGAGGAAAGGTTGTATGAATCAAAAATAAATCTTTTCCTTGGGAATTAATCATTTGTAACCCAATTAGTAGGTTTACCCTCCATATGCATGAAATATATTTTGGAATGATGAAATGACTTTAGAGATAGCAAGAAGACTCTAGAAATGTGACTCTGATAAATGGTTTTGTTTAAACCACAGTTAATTCAAATATGGACTTCTCTATTGTCATGTAAGTTCTCTTGGTTATAGGTAGAATTCATATTTGAGGTTTATAATGTGTGAAGAGATTTTTAATGTTCAATACAACCACAATGAAGGATGGTTCCTAAAATTTGGTAGGCTTAGGAAAGGTTCTAAGTGGTGTAGCTTGGACTGGGATAGATACATCTAGTGGTGTTTTGAACATTAAATTGTGCTCTTTACTTATTATGAAAATTAACCATGGATCCTCATAACCTGGACTATGAATGTAATAGTAGAGAGAATAGAGAAATGATTGATAATAGGTGGGGAATCTATTCTCAAGAGGAGTATGGGATCCTCTTAGAACAATCTAATTTGTGATCAAACTTAATGGGAAAGAATGGAAATGGAATTTCATCCATAGGTTTGAATAATTCTTAGTGGAAATAATAGATGGGGAGATCTATTCTTGAGAGGAGTATGGTATCCTCTCTAATTTGATGAAGTATGTACCAAATTATGAGGTTTGTAGGCATTTGGAAGTATATAAATCCATCCTAGGAGCAAATACTAAGGTTAAATCTAGGCAAACTTGTTAAGCCCAAGACACTAAGAAGGGCCTATAGTTGTTTAAACTTATAATCTCATGGACTTAATGGACTAAGTCAAGAAAATTGTAATCTTAGGAGCAATGATGCAGTGAGAATAGGGCCATATATAGAATAAATTATGAAGAGAATAACTATATATAGAATAAATTATGAAGAGAATAGGGCCATAAATTTTAGCATTAGGATGGATCCTTGTGCTCTGAAAATTGAGTAACTATACCCAAATTTGGGAAATTAAGGAGGATGATCATGCGAGAAGCGCATAGTTTTCCAAATTTCGCTCATCTTGGAGGGGCTAATATGAGGAAATTTTGGAAAGAGAGACCTTATTCTAGGTAGGAATAAAGAAAGGTATTATTGAGTTTGTTACTCAATGGTTGGAATGGCACCTTACATGGAGTTAGTGTGGTCATTTGTATCATCAATGAGTGGTGATACCCTTGGAATGGTACCTTCCATGGAGTAAGTGTGGCCATTTGTATCATCAATGGATGATGATACCTTGAAATGGTACCCATACGTGGAGTAAGTGTAGACATTTATATCATCAACGGATGATGATAATGCGTGGATTGAATCCTTAGGTGGAGTAAGTGTGGCTATTATCACTAGATGATAATATTTTTGCATAGCTTATCATGTGGAGTGAGTGAGCCATTGACATTATCAGTGGATGGTAATATCTTGTGTGTTTGATAGGATGATAGACATGATCCTTTATTTGATTTGAAGATATAATGATATATTTCTTATTGCAAGTAAACCCACAAGACTGTGTTTAGTCCAAGGGGGTGGAATGTCACAACCGACCCCTATAGGACCCTTGACAAGGAAGACAACTTAATTGAACTTATTGTTTTAATGCCTAAATTTATTGGTGTTATAGCTATGCATGGCTATGATGCCACATTTGGTTGTGATTTATGTCTATGATGTTGCTATATATTTATGGTTTTGTAGGGCTAAAATTTCTTGCAGGTGAGCAATATTTAGCTAACAATTTAATGTGTGTTGATATTGAAATTATTAGCAAAGGAGTTTAATAATGTCATGCATATTATGGTTTTAATAAAAAGGACTAACCATTTCAATGATGAAATAACTATTTAATATCCGCCTTGATGATGCTTTAATTTGTATAGCAAGGAAGATGTTTAATATTTCTTCCTGAATATAATGGTTAAATTAAACTGATTAACCATTACATTGTATTTAGATGTCATTTAATATTTGTTTTAAATATTACATTTAATTTAATTAAGCAAAAAGGAATTGATTTACTATTATTTTATGCAAATGATGGTTTCATTTAACGTGGTATAAGCTTGAATAATTTAATATATTTTTATAATGTTTAAAACTCTTTTGACTTTCCATTTGAAGGACGTGTTTCAAATCATTAAAAATTATGGTTATTTTGGTGAAAGGAAATTCTGAGCCCTTGTCAGATGGGACTGAGTTGGCAGGTTGCAATAATGAATTTCTGCCCCCTACCACATTGGAAAAGTTGCAAGGTCTTCTAGGAAAGGGGAATGGCATTGGGAGAGGGCCATTCGGCCTAGAAAGGATTCAAAAAATAGGGGAGGTTGGTTTAAAAAAAAAAAAAGAGGGCTAGAGGAGGATGGTCGAGGATGAGCAAGGAGGGCTTTTACAGGTTGGATTTATCTTGTCTTAACTAGTTTATCTTGGTTTTAAGTAAAGCCTGGTCTAAATACAAATAGGGGAGATTGGTGTTCACTTTTCCTTTTATAAAATAAATGGTAACTTCATTGTTTAATGTTCTTTGCTTTTGTGGTTGTTATGCTTTTGGAGTTTCACTATTCTACATCTAGAGTGGGACATTCGAATGTTCAACCGGTGACTATTAATCCTAAAAAAAATTTCCTAGAGTCATTTATGTTTTAACCCTGAATTCCTTGGCAGCCTATGCCACGATCCATAGGTCTCAACAATGTTTAGAGGTCAGTTTTAGCCTTGTGTGATATATATGTAAGTATATATATATATATATATACTGGTAAAAGTCTTAGCCTTCTGAGTCTTGGGGTTTGAGGGCTCATAGACTATCAACTTGCACTTTTTTCAAACTAAGAATGGCATTTGCTTTACATTGTACACCATTACCATATGAGCTTCAAGGGTTTAGCCATGTGTGAAACTTTAGGCACCTACCACTAATTTTCTTTTGATTTCTCCTAGAATCTAACCTACCTTCCTTTACTTGAATCGATGTTTACAAGATTGAGTTTTCATACCACTAATGGATCATATTTAGATTTGTTTATTAAGTTTATCCTTGATCCAACTTGATTTGTGTCCATTTTTGTAAGTGTAACCAGGTTTTAGTGATCATTGATGTGCATTTTTCTATTCTAAAAACTAGGCTAGAGACTTTGTTTTCCTTCCTTGTCAAGCACTCTTTTCAATGACCTGTTTAGAGAGCGTTGAGCTCCAATTTTTTTATCCTATGCCCAAGGCATAGTGCTTTTTTATGGTATTTGGTGTTCCATTCACCTTATGAATGATTCATAGTAGTATTTTTGTGTGCACGGTGGGCTAGTAGATATGACTGCTATGTACAAATGTAGTTTCATTAAATTCTCAAAAGCACACATTATTTATTTGATGCACCTAAAAATTCCATAGGTAATGTTCCCATATGCTTTGGGAGAAGTTGAAATGGGTTTGGGGTTGTCTTTGCTAGCATTAAATTTCCTTTAATATTTTGTTGTAAACTTGGTTGCCTGTGGTTGTGTAGACACCTAAACCGCATCATGTCAATGGTGACTACTCATATAGGACATGCTACAAGACCATATGGAATATCTTGGACAGACTCCAAGATAGATCAATGGTTTTAACCACTTAATTTGGGCTCTTTGGCCTAATCAGTCTAAAATGTAGTTGATACCTGTGGTCTACAATCTGAACTATAGCTAACACATGTTGTTTATAGGCTAGACCGTAGTTGTCACCTGTGGTCTAGAACTGAAGTTCAATTGGACTTCATCCGAGTCAAATCGATTTGAATGGCCATTTGTTCTAGAAGAGGGTAGTTGAAGGATAGAAGATTCTAGAGGATTCCAATCCAACTGTCCCAACCACCTCTTCTTGATCTTGGCTTCTCCATGAAGCCACCCCTAGCCCTTGGGTAATCCTATAAGTACCCCTTCGAATTAGGGCAAAAGAGAGAAGTGAATATTGGATATTAAAGCAGTGAAGCCTTATCGGATTGTAGACTCACCTGAGTGTACTGAGAGAGTTTTTTAACAATCCATTTGCCAATTTATCAAGCATCATGTCAATTTGTGTCATGGATGCTCTAAGGAGCTAGAACACCAAGAAATGCGAATTCAGGAAAATAGAGGCCCAATTGTGCAATTCAATCACCAAACTAGTCAGAGGACATCAAGGCGATCCTTGACCATCAATTAGACAAGGAGGATCAAGCCCAAAGCCTTGGATTTGGAGGGAAAAACTACTTTGTTGCTCACCATGGCTGACAACTGTAGTGTATAGTGCAGACCGCTTATTTGAGTCGTGTTTTGCAATCGATGAAATATCTTACTATTCTTTCTGCATTGTTTTTCACTAGGTTAGATTAAGCATCTTCGTGGTTTATTTAGTATTTTAGAGACTCTGACTAACATAATTAAGGCTTTCATAAATTTTATATCATTATGGTAAATAGGACGTAATTAGCTTATTTTCATATTATCATGCTTCATTTCAAGCAATTAATCCACTAGATAGATAGATGTATTTTCCATTTACATATTTTCAAGTATTGCATAGGGTTAAATTGCTTTATTCGTTTTCTTGTTTTCATTAGTGTTATGGCATATTTATGTTCATACTCTTTAAAGGGCCTCATCATGAGAGGTTGTCTATGTTGTTCATGCTTTTATGTTGTTTCTTGACTGTAGGAAAGTAGATTCAAAGGAGATTCAATCATTCAATTCCTTCCTCAACATGGATAAGAGGGTCAAATCCACCCTAGAGCAGTTTGTGTCACCTCGAAAGGCCTGAAACTCACATTTATCCTTAAGAGGGAACATATTGTTTTTCCTACTATAATAAGAGTATCAAAATGGTATCCCTAAGAGGGACATAACTGTAACCAGGATTGGCTTCTTTATAATGGAATAAAAAGTGTTTTTCTTCTTCCTATTTTTTATCAATTTTGCATGCGTCTATTTTGTTCTTTTAGTTCATTTTACGCAGTAGGAAGCATAGGTGTGAGGCCATTTTGGTAGTCATATAAGCCGATCACAGTAGAACTTCAAATTTTTAGCCTTTGATTTTTGACCTTATTATGTTTTTGAAAATCAGGTGCAAAACACGGTTGATAGCTACGGTCTCATTGTTGGCCCATGGCTCGCCAGTTCACACCTTTGATGGAATCGTTGACATCGATATTCCATCAATTGCACGAGGCTAAGGCAATCAAGTTGCCCGAGATTAAACTAGTCGATCCTAACCATCCCAAGCCCAAGGGGTATTATGATGATATATTTTGCAGCTTCCATTGTGCGAAGGGCCACGACATTGAAGTATGTTGGTCCTTCAAACATATTGTGCAAAACATGATCGATAAAGGTGAGCTTATAGTGCCGAATAATCTGCTAGTGTCCAACAACCAAAACATGGGGAATTGTAAAAATCCATTGCCAAACCATGAGGCACTGTGTAACAACACTAGCCAAGTCAACCAAGTGCATGTCAAACCACCTACCCAGCGGTTCGTAGGTATTGTTAATGTTGTTACTAGACATGGGAGATATAAGCAGCCAAATCAACCTTGCACTCCAATCAGGATACAAGCTACACCGAATCAGTAGCCAACTCAAAATATTCTAGGCCCACCAACTAGACTGGTGGTGACCATACAAAGTAGGTTGGTTCAAAACCTGCAAATAACTCCTATGAAGTTGTTTATTTATGATCTTATACAGCAATCCCCTAGGCATAAGGAGACACTCATGGACATCCTGAGGTCCATCAAGGTGTTGTCCTAGGATGCTCAAGCATTCACCAATTTTGTGGGACATGTACAATAGTTCCAGGAGCCTACAATCCAATTCTATGATCATGAAATCAGGATGGTTCCTATAGATACGACTGACCCACCGTTACATATCATCGCATGTGTTAATCACATGTCATTCAAGAGGGTCTTGATCAACACTAGTTCATTGATTAATATTATAACGACCAAGGCATTAAGTCCTTTAAAGATACCCAAATCACATATTGTACCCATCGCATTCACATTGAGAGTGTTTAATGATGCACTATGCTTGATAGTTGGCACAATTGTCCTACCTATTCAGGTGGGCCTAAATACCATCCTCGTGATGTGTCACGTGATCGAAGGTTCCATGCAATATAACATCCTTCTTGGGAGACCTTGGATTTGATAAATGCATTATATTCCCTCCATACTACATCAATGTGTAAAATACATTCATGAGGGACAGGGTCACGTGGTCCCATCAGACGAGGAACCCTTAAAATTTGTGAACATGGCTGATTTTCTAGGGTCCCATAAACACACCTGGACATCTAGCTAGCATCACCAGTTAAGAAGCCAGGAGGCAAACAAAAAGTGTGTGCTCAACCATCAACATTTGTATTGCACAGATCTGAGCACACCATAGTGACTTATTTGAAACCAATTGGATCAGCAATGCTTCAAGATGAAAGGAAGTAAATGGTAAAAATGGGTGAAAAGGAAAATAAGCATGTGCCCAAACCAGTCACCAAAGAGGCTCCCACTGCCATGGAAGTGGAAGAAGCCCAATATAAATTCAAGGAGGTACCTTAGCCTACATTTTCAACAGGGTCATCTGCATCATAGGTGATTGTTCATCTGGCCAACACAGGGTTAGGTGAATATATTATGCAGAATGTCACCTTTGGACCAATCCTAGAGACTACACAAGAGATGGGTCAACCCCGTGCTCATAGTTTTTTGGTTGGATCAGTAGTACCATTGGGAGAGCCACCCAATAAAATGAACTTCATCTACGCTGGGTTGGATCAGCTTCCTACCCGAATGCCCATGGAGGAAGATAATGATGAACCATTTGTAGTGAATGTTCATTACCTATCCAACCCTGAGTATTCCATGCACATTTTTTAATTATATCATTGGCATGCGTATGGCCTTGGTATTTTTGAACAAGGACATAAGACTCTGCTTGAGTTGCATTATCAATTGCAAATTGATAGGTTTGGGCTAGGGTTACAAATATGAGGATAGAATTATTTGCTTGCAGCATCTTTAGATCGTTTGTACCTTAGTCTGGGGAACGATGTAGATTTCAATCCATATCACCCTAATCCTTTTGCATTAAGGGATAACTATATGGTGTCTTACATCACCATAGCACCACCTAAAATGTATCATGAGGATATCTTGGTGGACAGTGAGACCTCACTCGGCAATCAGTCAGGGAATGAGGTTGAGTTGGTTTATGAGGCAGTATCGTATTTACGGTGTTTATACTTGATTATATCAGATAGTGATGATAGTTATCAATAGATAGCCTATATGGGGCCACATTTTCTAGAACATTCCATTCCAGTGGGGGCAAATGAAGGATTGTATTACAATAGCTATTATGAAGACAAGACAGAGAGAGCCTACTTAGGACCTCCCTACTTATGCCATCATAATGCATCTTATACCATTGAGAACATACGCAGAGAGATCAATATTAATCCTCACCTTATGGGAAGACCACCAAATTTTGATGTGATATATCACATGGTGTTTCTCGATCCGCCTATGAACATAGAGCTCGTTGATCTAAATGATCCAATATTGCAATCAGTACAGAAAGAGGATCCAGTCATCTGTAGCCCACATAAAGAGGACCCATTTGTGCCTATGCTGCTAGAGCCATATATTGGGTATGGGAGTTGCATCAAGGATGTAGATGTTTATCCATGTGGTCCTAGAGATCAATTCCATTCCATCAACATGGTCTCCATTGATTTGACCACTCCACTCCGTAATCCAACTGATCCGTCCAAGCCATTGTGTCTTAATGTAGATGTTATCAATTGGGATTATGTTGACTCACCTATTGAGCCTGAATATTTCTTCCCTAATGAAGAAATTTTGTAACCTTTTCATTTTGTGCTAGGCTATGCTTATGATGCCTATCATTTTGAGGATGCTTCCAATGTAGAACCTAAAAACCTAGTCGATGACATCCACTTGATCCCTATGCCTCATTAGCTTGAGGAGGGATCACACATGTTAGTAGAGGAAATATTTGATGTGGATATCAGTAATGATCCCACCAATCCAAGGAAGGTCAAATTTGGAGAGAGTCTCACTCCCGATGAGCGTGCCACCCTCATTCCTCTGCTAAAAGAGAGACCTAATATTTTTGCTTAGACTTACAAAGATATGTCGGTCTAGATTCAAAATTGGTTACCCATAACCTTTCGCTAGATTTGTCAAAGAAGCCAGTCAAGCATAAGCTTATAAATATGCATCCAACAGTAGCATTAATGGTGAAATATGAATTACAAAAGCTATTGGACATAGAGTTTGTTATCTCCATCGACTATCTGAAATGGGTATCCAATATGGTACTTGTAGGAAAACCTGATGGAAGGATTCGTATTTGTACGGATTTTAGAGACCTGAATAAGGCAACACCAAAGGATTCATTTTCACTACCGAATATTGATGCTCTTGTAGACACAACTACAGGTCATGAGATGCTCTCCTTAATGGATGGTTTTTCTAGATACAATAAAATTTGGATTAAGCCCGAAGACCAACATAAAACCACATTTATAATGCCATGGGGGATATTTTGCTATAAAGTTATACCATTTGGCCTTAAAAATGCTAGTGCCACATATCAGTGGGCTATGACATATATCTTTCATGACTATATGCATAAGATCCTAGAGGATTACATTGATGACTTGTTGGCCAAGTCATTATTGCATTATGAGCATGTAGAGGTCCTAAAGAAGGTCTTCGATCGCCTGATAGAGTATAATGTTAGGTTGAATCCTAAGAAGTGCGTATTTGGTGTAACTTCAGGAAATATCTTAGGGTTCATCGTTTCAAAGCAAGAAATCAAACTTGACCCGACAAAGGTCAAGGCTATTCTAGAGATGCATCCCCCCACAAACATCAAAGAGTTAAGAAGCCTTCAAGGAAAAGTAGCATCCATAAAGTGATTTATCACTCAATTATCGGATAAATATTGACCCATGAATTGATTGCTACACAAGGGGGTCCCATTCAATTAGGACAAGGAGAGCAGCATTTTTTGAAATCAAGTAATACCTGCTGACACTGCTAGTACTAGCTCCACCAAGGCTAGAAGTGTCATTTCTGCTATATATATCAACAATCAACTTTACATTAGGGACCATGTTAGCCCAAAATAACATGCAAGGCAAAGAGCAAGCCATACATTATATTAGCTAAACCTTGGTGAGCTATGAGCTAGGATATGCACATGTGGAGAAGCTTTGTTTAGCAATAGTGTTTGCTATAAATAAATTATGGTATTATATGCTAAGTCATACGACATATGTAATATCAAAACAAAATCCTTTGTAGTATATGATGAGCAAGATATATCACAATACATGTACTACAAAGTGGATCATGCTACTGATAGAATTCGATCTAGAATTCATAAGCCAAAAGTCCATTAAGGGACAAGTCATAGCTGATCAGCTGGCTGAGGCACCACTGTCAAACAATAGGCCTCTTACCATTGAGCTTTCGGATGATGTGGTCTTCATCGTATTCGAAGCTCCCAAACCCGAAGAACTAGAAAATAATGTTGATATGACCTTGTTCTTTGATGGTTAAAAGTTCGATCAAGGGGGTGGTGTAGGAATAGTGTTTGTCATGCCGCAAGGAGCTCCAATTCCCTTGTCATTCAAATTAGACTTTCCTTGCACCAAAAATAATGTTGAATATGAAGCCCTACTTCTAGGCCTCCATACATTTGTTGCCATGAACATTAAAATATTAAACATCTTTGGTGACTCCTTGCTCATAGTCAACCAAGTTAAGGGGCTCTTTCAATGTTGATGTCCAGTGTTTAAATCTTATAAATATCTTGTTGTTACATATTTGGATAAGTTGGAATGGTATGACATTGAGGCAATCCCTCGTTCATCAAATAGGTTCACAGACACCATGGCATCTTTGGGATCCTTAATCCCTTAGAATCTGTCTACCAATTTTACTACCATTCATGTTAAAATGCTCTCACATACTATAGCAGAGCATGAAGCCTTTGATAATAGAATGTCAATCAACATGATTAGCATGGAGCCAAAATTTGAATGGTTCTATAGAGCTAAAGAATTTCTAAATAAATCACCCTTGGGGTCATTAACCTCTTAGAGTCCAATGGGGAGTGGTACTACCATTTACCACAAGGTTTTTTCCCAGTCTGCATTTGCACAGGTAGATATGCAGGGAGAGCAATTCATCTTGGTAGTTGAAGCTTAGGCTTACCAGAACTAGATATCACAAATCCAAGACTTCTTAAAACTTGGTTTGATCCCAAAGGGATTGTTGCATGCCGCAAGACGCACACTCAAGTAGAAAGAGGCTAAATATGTCTTGCTATGAGATATTTTGTACCAAAAAGGCTATGATGGAGTTCCCCTTCATTGTCTAGAGCCCCAAGAGGTATCTTGGGTGATTTTACGAGCTCATGATGGTACGTGTAGTGGCCATTTTAGTGGCATGGTCATTGTTAAGCGCATCCTTTGAATGGGTTACTATTGGCCCATTATGGATAAGGATTGTAATGTGTATGTCATCAAATACATCAAATATCAGCATCATACTAACCTTATACACTTTCCATCACAGGCCTTACAACCCATCCAAGCGGCTTGGCCATTTTCTCAGTGGGGATTGGATCTCATCGGGAAGATCTCTCCCCCGTCATCGGGTCGACATACATTTATTATCATGGCTACTGAGTATTTTACCAAATGGGTGGAAGCAATACCCTTAACAATGATGATTAGAGCTAGCATAGTAGAGTTTATACTTGAGCATATCATATGTCATTTTGGGATTCCATCCAAGATAGTTTTGAATAATGGAATGTCATTTAAGAACAAAACTGTGAGAGCTTTGACGTCTAACTATAGAATCAAACATAGTTTTGTGACTCCATATTATCTGTAGGCAAACGGGTAAGCTGATACCTCAAACAATATAGTTGTGGCTATCTTGAAAAATATAGTCCATGAAAACCATAAATATTGTCATATCCAACTGCCCCTTGCATTATGGGCTTACAGAACTAGCATTTGGACACCCACTGGGGAAACTCCATTTTCACTAGTATATGGCACTGAGGCCATTATGCCCTTAGAGTTAGAAATTCCAACACTGCGCATCACATTAACAGATTTCATTGATTATGAGACCGCATGGCAAGCTCGATTAGATCAATCGACACTACCTGATGAACATCGTGTGAAGACCCTATAGCATCATCGCATTTATCAAGAGCAATTAAAATGAGCTTATAATAGCAAAGTCCATCAGAGAGACTTTGAAGTTGGGGATCTTGTGTTGAAAGAGAACCAATAGAACTCTAATTTACCGCCTAATATGCAAGACAAATTCACGGCTAATTGGCTAGGACCTTATATCATATCTAAAAAGATTGGTCCGGGTACCTATCACCTAACATCGCTAGGGGGTGTTGAAGAGCCTGAACCTCTCAACATCATCCATCTTAAGGTGTTATATGCTTGAGATCGTAGCAAAAGGCACCAAGGGTTCCAAAAATTGCTTGGTCATGTCATTTAAAGGCCCCAAGGGTTTGCTTAAAACTGCTTGGTCAATCCCAAAAGGCTCCGAGGGTTTTCTTAAAACCACTCGGTCATCCCAAAAAGCCCCAAGGGTTTTCTAAAAAACCGCTTGGTCAATTTAAAGGTTCCAAAGGCATTTTCATACCGTTTGATCACTCCTAAAGGCTCCAAAGGCATTTTTGCATCATTTTGTCACTCCTAAAGGCTCCAAAGGCACGTATTCATCGTTTGGTAAAATATAAAGGCTCAAAATCAATAAAAATTTTAAAAATATCAAAAACAAAAAATATTTGCATTTCATTTGCATCATTGCATTTCATGTTCCACATACATTTCATCATTGCACTACATGTAGGCATTCTTCATCCATGCATTCCGTAGTAGAATGGATTGTGTGTACAGTTTTACAAATGATGCCACATTTGTGTTTCAATCATGCACCTCTACATTTATCATAATCCATCAGTCATGTGAGTAATTATGTTTTTCAACACAACCCATAATGTTGCTATGAAGAATATACTAAGGTTTTCTGGTCATTCAACCATACCTAGAGGTCTTCTCAAGAGTTGATAGAAAGCTTGCTTTGCTTTTGTAGTCGAGGTCCAGTTAGTCTAGCCCTTAGCATATCAAAATCCTATCACTAATCAACAAATTAAACAATCCTAATAAGGACTAGGGGAAGATGAAATCCATGAAGCAGGACCAGGTATCATGAGGTTAAAAGAGTTATTCTTGCTTATCCCCCTCTACAGATGGTATGGAAATTTTAGAAATTGGTAAAAGGACAAGTGTATTCCCTACCCAAAATCCCTTACTTATGATAAAATGAGCAATATCCCAGAGTAATATCCCAGATCAATCCTCCATATTGATACCCTAGATCGATATCATAGATCAACATCCCAAATTGATATCCCATATTGATATCATATATTGATAGCCTAAAAATCGATATCCCAGAAATAGTTTCCCAAAATAAAATTCCCAAAGGAAGTTTCTGAAGCAAATTATCAAATGTAAGATTCCAAAAAGTCAAGTCAAATGAAGACAAATTGTACAAAGGAAATTTAAATCAGTATCAAATCCCTTGCTCAAGAAAAAGAAAGAAAAAACAAGAAAAAGAAAGGAAAAGAAAGAAAATTACAAAATAAATAGTGATTATTGTCACTAAAGTACAAAAATAAATAGTGATTTTTTATCACTTTATATGAGCAAGTATCCCAAAAAATTGAATAAAAGAAGGGAGTAAACTTGAATCCATGGAATTTATAGTACTACTGTACCTTACGCATGATGATATATCTAATGCATTAGCACCTCGCTTATGTATAGACCAATGTTTGAATGTGGAAGAGCTAGCTTCAGGTGTCCTATATCGCCTAGTGGTCTAGTCCAACTAAAATCTAAATCTAGGATTGGATAAACATTTACGGACCCCCAATATTAGCAATGGGCTAAAAGAATCCCTCCTGACATCGGGGTATGCTTATGCCTTATCTTAATATACTCATGTGCACACATAGAGATAATGAATAGTTAGGGCCTATCCTAGTGAAAGTCTTACATTTCAGAAGTTTATTTTGGTTAGTATACAACTTTTGATCAGTCAAATAGGGTGTGTGAGTCTTATGGAAAACCCCAAAAATTTCTATAAATAGCAACAAATACCAAAGAGCACAAACCATAAAAAATAAAGGTCATTCAATCATCAAACTGCAAAGTATCGAATCCGTGATACATCATTACATTGAGCACAAATTTTTCAAGATATAGGATAGATACTGGATGGATATCAAAAACTATATTTAGACGGCCACTGAATATATTGTGCATATTTTTCAAATTGCAAAAGGACTATAGAGTGACATATTAGGTCATTCACATCATACCACTTCATATCATTGCATTTCATAAATGGGTGATTAATTGATTAAATTCTTGTAATTAGGATTTTTAATTACAGTCATGATTTTTACACATCTTGTGGTGTAGTCCATTAGATTGTTAAACTCATATCGCATTCATTTATTATGTTTTAAGTGATTAAAGCATACAATTTCATTTACATTAGATTACCATCATGTAAATAATGCATTACATATATTGCACCAGCATATCATGACATTGTCATAAATTAAATGCATACAATACAACAAAATTAAATATGTGTTTAAAAGTAAACATCACATCCATATGCATCCATCATAAATAGCACATCTAAGCATCTAGATCACTCCATATCATCATAATCATAAATTAAATAGTTATCTAATGCATGTCAATCATACATCACATCATATAAGCATAGCATCAATATGAACATTTGCATCCATGTGCATAACATAAACATAAAATAAAAAATAAATAAGTACACATAATGAGCCAAAATGATAAATCTCATATATATATGTGTGTGTGTGTGTGTGTCCAAAAAGAGTATCAAAAATGCCCGTAGGCTACAACTATGTAGGTCCTCGACCTTACACTAAAAAATAGTACAATAGAGTATCCCTGAGACCTATACTAAATAGGGTCCATACCCCCAGTCTGTGAGGAACCTCCATTGCCTCCACCACCCCTATGAGTCCTCTAAGAGCTAGCACCCTGAGTGCTCGAAGACCTATGAGTCCTCTCGGTCCTGTGCATCCGATGGCTCGAGCTGGTGATAGACCGTCCTGTCTCCCTAGTCCTAGTATGGGATATGCTCCTATGGGTCCCTATGGTGAGTGTCCTCTAGTACCTCCAAACTACTCAATCATATTTAGCCCTCTAGTTGGGATATGCAAGCTACATACCCATCCTGTCGATCATTACCCTCCTCCATGAGGGAACGAAGCCTTTGGATCTCAACCATAGGGTCATGACCTACTGGAAGTAGAGCATATGGTGTCGTGAGAGGCACCATGGTAGTCTATGTAGATGATGGCTCTACCCTCATATCTAAAGACCCCCTACCTCTGAGCTATTGTGATATGTACCTACAACGTAGCAATCTCTGTATCCCTCTAGCACATCTGGATCCTCAAAGTGCTAATCTAATTTTGTAAGCCTGCCACCTGAGCCAGTAACTGCTCAACCTCGCTGTTAGGAGGAACCTCACCCTCCTTAGCTATGTCCTCCTCTACCTCAACCTAAGGAGCCTCACCCATGATGACCTCTGTCCTATCCACCCTCGATACACTAGCGCATATTACGCCCATCTATATCAGCCTCTAATCTATCATCTATTCGGATGAGGGGTCCCTCTCCCTACCACTGTAGGAGTTACCACCAAGTTTCATACTCTGTGATGGTGCCAACCTGGTCCATGCCCAACTTTTGGAAGTCATCAACCTCATCCCCTAGTGGTTTCAACTGGAACCACTATAGCTCTCTCTCCATAACTAGGCACCTATAGATAGTATGAAGCATCGAAATATCCTAAACCATCCCAAACTAGCGAAGGATGCATGAATAGAAATGATATTCACAAATCTCAGCCTTGCAATCAAGTAACCACCTATCCCTCCTCGTCTAGCACAACCGCTCGCTAACCTCCTCCCACATGGGGCAATCCATATATGAGCACCACTCTATGTCATCCACCCAAAGCTATATGAATCTAGAAATGTAATGGTCCAGGTCCCTAGTGTGTGACCTACTCCATAACCCCTCCTCCTTACGAGGCCAGCATGCCATATAGCACTAGCCTATGGTAGGATTAGTAGTAATGTGGAGCGGTAAGTCTATGGACCGCTCAATTTGAATGTACTGCCAACCCCATATCTAAAGTAGTAGGCTATAGCTAATACCAACCCGACTCCTACAGGTAACCTGGTATAACTCATGATACAACTGGGATAATAGTGTGCTCCCCCAAGCTAAGAGTAGTGGCTACTGTGTAGAGCTCTAAGTAACTCTCTTGATGATGTCCAGGAGGTTCTAGGGGATCCTCATGCCCAAGGAGTCAGGAAGCACAATCTGAATAACTAAATGCATGAAGACCGCCTCTCGAACCAAGAAGATGCTCTTTCCTTGCCAATATCTAACGTGGATGCCTTCGTGGTTAATCTTACCCTGGGCATCCTCACTGCGGTCACCAAAGATAGCATTAAACACAGCTCCTTTATTGGAAAATTAATTGGAGGTGATGGGCTCCCCATCGATTGGGATCCTAAAGATATGATAGGCATCCTCCAATGTCACTATCATTTCACCTATGGGTAGGTGAAATGTGTTGGTCCACGCATCCTAGTGTCGGGCCAACACAGTCATGTAGGCCTGGTCTACCCTGATCATGGGTAGATCAAGCACATATCCGAAACCAACCACACTGAACCACTCTCGCTCCTAGTCAGTGAGTTGTCCATAGAGGGTGCGAAGGAGATTCGGCTCTCGGGCTCTAGAGGTCAATTTTTAAACAGAAGTAGTGCATAAGGGAAAAATATAACTAAAAATAATCTAAAAATTGCTAAAAATACAAAAACATGCTAAAAGTGATCAAAAATTCCAAAAATGCATCTCAAAAGTGCAATAAATGGCATTAATTGCCAAGAAAAATCAAAAAAATAAATAAAAATTTGAAAAAAATTTCAAAATTGTGGAATCGTGGGTCAAATCTGCGGTCCACGTAATGGTCAAAAATTTGACCGTTGGGATTTGAATCCCACCGTGGCTAACAACCGTGGTCCCCAATCTGACAATTGGGAGCTACATTTGCTAGCTATGGTCTAGGAACGTAACCCTAAAAGGGTCACTTCCTAGCATTTCACTCAAAAAAATTAAAAACCTAAGCTAGACTAAACTAATTTGAGGTTCTTTACCAGAAGTTTAGTGAGATTAATTGGACCCATTTATTTAATGTGGTTCATTTTAAACTAGTAAGGAGTATGAGGACTCGATTTCGAGTTACCTTTCCCACATCGATGCCTCGACTGGATGAAGGCTGCGTAGGGTCTACCATCGGGATGTGTGAGAGGTCATGGGTAGTTGTTTCAGCAATGTTTCGCATCAATTTTGCTTCCTCACCTCTCAAAGCTCTCTAGTTGCAAATCACTTTCAAGGAATAATAATGCAATTTTCAAATGGGAAAATTTATATACTTTTCCTAATTTCTTTGGACCGTAGCTAACAATCGTGGTCCCAAAATTAGGGTTTGTCAACCGCAACTCTGAGCTACGGTTTCCAAATTTTGAAATTTCTAATTGCAGCCCATGAGCATGATTTGCAACTGGCATTAAATGCACCAAAATCCCATCGTGGGAAGGTTTTAAATGATAAATTAATGATTCCTAACGGATCATAATCTCAATAAGAGCAATCAATTTAATAAATTTGGTGATTTTCAAGCACCAGGATCAATTAAAAACTCAAAAAGTCAAAAAAAATATTATTAAACAAGTCAAAAGCCAAATGCACCTCGTATTTAGTTATTTACCCTAGACACTTTGTGGTTGCAGCGACTGACGCTCCATGCAATTCGACGAGATGAGTAAATAACCATAAGGACATTTGGGGCAAAATTGTCATCGTTGATTTGATATGTTTCTTTTCAATCCCGAAGAAGGCCTTCGAGGCTGGACCGCTCCACGGGAATGAGGCATTTCATGTCATTTCTCCTGACATATTTTCAGTAGATCATCAACAAATTGATTCAACATAAATCTAATTGGAATTGTATCACTTTGATTCCCTAAGAAGGTTATTGCAGCCCGATCACCCCATGGGATAGAGGTGTGCAATTACTATTAACAGTTGCAATCATAAGCTAAACTAGGCCTAGCCAAGTAATTAAATGCTAAATTCTAAGTTTGTTTAGATCATTCATAATGGTCAAGCGACCTCGTCGCTTCATTCAATTGTAATTACCCTCATCGACTCATCACTTGAGGGGGTAGTCATACTTTCATAATCATAATCAAAATCAGTAGAATATCCCTTGATCATAGATTCCTTGATCTTGTCAAATTGTTTTCATCCTTGTGAATCATTGTCAACAACTATCATAAGCTTACCCCTTTGCTTGGGGTAAATAGCATATATGATAGTTTGTTTGTATCTTGCCTCCTTTTGATTATATAGGCCTAACTCCTATTGTAGCACCAAAGCTACCCAAATGCCTGATGACGAGTGCAAACCCTTTCAAATTAAGCCTCCAATGAGTTGGAAGCAATGATTCTAGGATGTGCATCCTTTTGTAGGACCTAGGGCATCTAATGTTGATCAGATCAATGATCATCATGCAACCTTTGACATCATTTTAGGTGGTGTATTTTTGCTCACGTGTTGTGCGAAATCACAATGCATCTCAAAAGGGGCATCTGTAGACACCTAAAATGTGTCATGTCGATGGTGACTACTCATATGGGACATGCTACAAGACCATATGGAAGATCTTGGACAGACTTCAAGATAGAGCAGTGGTTTTAACCACTCAATTTGGGCTCTTTGGCCTAATCATTCTGAACCGTAGTTGAGACCTATGGTCTATAGTCTGAACCATAGCTAATACTCGTGGTTTATAGGCTAGACCGCAACTGTCACCCGTGGTCTAGAACTGAAGTTTAGTTGGCCTTCATCCGAGCCAAATCGGTTTGAACGACCATTTATTCTAGAAGAGGGTAGTTGAAGGACGAAATATTCCAGAGGATTCCAATCCAACTGTCCCAACCACCTCTTCTTGATCTTGTCTTCTCCATGAAGCCACCCCTAGCCCTTGGGTAATCCTATAAGTACCCCTTCAAATTAGGGAAAAATAGAGAAGTGAATATTGGATATTAAAGCAACGAAGCCCTATTGGATTGTAGACTCACCTGAGTGTACTGAGAGATTTTTGTTGCAATCAATTTGCCAATTCATCAAGCATCATGTCAATTTGTGTCATGGATGCCCTAAGGAGCTAGAACGCCAAGAAATGCAAATTTGGGCAAATGGAGGCCCAATTGTGCAATTCAATCGCCAAACTAGTCATAGGACATCAAGGCGACCCTTGACCATCAATTGGATAAGGAGGATCAAGCCCAAAGCCTTGGATTTGGAGGGAAAAACTACTTTGTTTCTCACCGCGACTGACAACCATGGTGTACAGTGCAGACTGCTCATTTGAGCCATGGTTTGCAATTGGTGAAATATATCCTTACTATTCTTTCTGCATTGTTTTTCACTAGGTTAGATTAAGCATATTAGTGGTTTACTTAGCATTTTAGAGACTCTGACTAACAGAATTAAGGCTTTCATCAATTTTATATCATTATGGTAAATAGGATGTAATTAGCTTATTTTCATGTTATCATGCTTAATTTCATGCAATTAATCCACGTGATAGATAGATATATTTTTCATTTATATATTTCCATTAATCTTTTCAAGTATTGTATAGGGTTAACATGCTTTATTCGTTTTCTTGTTTTCATTAGTGTTATGGCATATTTATGTTCATACTCTTTAAAGGGCCTCATCATAACCACCTATGCTTTTAATACTTTTATGTTGTTTCTTGACCGCAGGAAAGCAGATTCAAAGGAGATTCAATCATCCAATTCCTTCCTCAAAGTGGAGAAGAGGATCAACTCCACCCTAGAGCAGTTCGTGTCACCCCAAAAGGCCTAAAACTCACATTTACCCTTAAGAGGGAACATATTGCTTTTCCTACTGTAATAAGAGTATCAAAATGGTATCCCTAAGAGGGATGTAATTGTAACCGAGATTGGCTTCTTTATAATGGAATAAAAATTTTGTTTCTTCTTCCCATTTGTTGTCAATTTTGCATGCGTCTATTTTGTTTCTTTTATTTTGTTTTACACATTAGGAAGCATAGGTGTGAGGCCATTTTGGTGGTCATGGGTTGTAAATCGACACTAGCAAATTTATCTATTTCCCCAATCACTATTTGCATCTAAATATTAATGAAAAGTAAAATCTATTACTTGAGTCCTTCTATCATTGGTGGATTAATGCTATCACCACCTCTAGAGTGCTTTCTTTGGAATTAAAACCTTAGGAAATAAAGAAATATTAATTGCTTCCTCTGCCACTTAGCAAAACCCATTGTTGCCTCAAATTTTGGGGTCTTAAGATCTTATGCTATGTCTTGGTTTAATTATTTATTCTCCTACCACCTTGGTGCCATCGTCAAGCGGTGGTACCGTGCACAAGAGAGCTCAAGTGTGGGAAGGTTGCTTAGGCCTTCCCACCAAGTTATCCCACATGGGATGTTCAGTTTCCTCGAGCGCTCCATAAAATGTGCATAATGCCTTTAGTTGGTCAACCAAGCTCACCAATTATGGTAAGCTTGGTGATGAATTTCAGTGGGCTTGATAAGTAGACTTGGACCTTGTGTGGTATTTTTGTTTCACGTGGCGCATAATAGTCCATGCGTCAATTGACCCATTTGATGTAGTTAATTTTGGTGATGGTCTATCTTATGATTAAAGTTTTTTTTTAATTTGGGGAAACATCATTTATATGATTAGCTTATATAATTTGGTTTAGTGAAAATACCAACCTTTTTTGTTATATCGAATGGAAGTGTTCCTTCGATTTGTAAGGCAACTACTTGTTTAAAAGCTCATTAAATTAGAATGAGAAAGGAATTGGGGCAGTTATACCTGATTAAAAGGTGGACCCCCAATTTGGATTGTGAATGAATACGAGAAATAAGAGACCCCATATATTGTTATATATATATAATATTAAGTTGAAATCATAATGGGTTAAAGGGAACAAAAAATCCATTATATATTGATATGAATAAAGATTATTATATGCTTTGGGGGGTATTATTGCCTTGTGATTTATACCTTTTGTAGAAACCTAAATCTAGCACAATAAATTTTAATTAATTGATCATAATTAATTAATACATCTAATATTAATTAAATCTAATTAATATTAAATAAGCAATAAATCCCCTAAATATTTATTTATTTATTTATTTATTTATTTATTAAATTATTAATTAATTTTTTTTTAGGATTGCACAATATTGCACCCCTCTTCATGGATGCATTGACCCTCACAATCACCCCTCCATGTCATCCATGGCACTGGCAGTTCCACCTCTCACCATCCAAACCGATCATGTGCATGAAGAAGCCTTTTTCCATAAGTGAACTCGTAGTTACTAGCAATTCCACATCTAAGCCACAAAGGGAAGATAATCATGCACCTAGTTAACTAAATCAATTAACTCAAATATGCACACTCAATCACATCATGCACTCAATTAACTAAGTTAGTTAACTAAACATGCATACAATCAATAGGATCAGTTAAAAGGATAAACATATAAATCTATCCATGCACACTTAGTTAGCTAATTATGCACACTTAAAAAATAAATAAATAAATAAATAGATATCACAAAATTGCATGCATCAAATCAATCGGTAATAATTCTAATTCAAATCTATCTTGCATGCACTCTTAGTGATAAATCCAATGTAAGGAAGAAGCTCCTAGTTACATGCACTTAACTAGATGAATCAATTCATTATAGTTTCCCACCAGGAAAATTATAAATGGAACCTCACCCTCCATTTGGAGCATGAGGATGGATATTTTAGCAAATCCCTGATGAATTATTGAGCAACCACAATAATCACACTCTCAAGATTTCAATATTCTACCATCCCCATCCCATGTGAAATTCATTCGCATCCATCTAAAGGCCTAGATCCACTTTTAGATACCTTTTGAATGCTACAAGTCACAATCATTCCACCTCAAATAGTCTCAACCCGTGATCATCTAACCCTAGATGGTTGGCTCCCATCCTGTGCAAGAAGTCTCCCAATGAATGCAGTTCAGCCACAAAGTAGCAGCATTCCCTGCACAACATGACAATGCAGACAACAACAATAGTGGTCCACATAAGGTAAAAATCAAGCTTATCCCTTTCTACTTCTACATGTTTATCACTTTTTAATACTTATATTGGTTTTATATTTTTTGCAGTTGGGACTCACTTAGGGAGGACTGAAAAATATTATTGACTCTCTACAGGTTTGCATGTGTGTAGGTCCCATAGGTACAAATCAGGTCAAAAACAAAACCAAACAGTAGCAGGAAGCTATCTAATCCCATGAATCTACCATTCCTTAGTCATAATAATACACATAGTAGACCATCCACCCACAGATGATCACCAACCATGATCGTCCACTAACAGACAATCGCCAACCATGGTTATTTGCCTACAGATGATCGCCATCTAGAGAGCTACCTACTCCAGATTTGATATCTATAGGCCTGCACATCAATCCAAAGGCACCGTATATAGCCCTAATTAGTATTCAATGCAATGATGATCACCAGAAACATACTTTATCAATGCTATAGCATCAAGAGTACCAAAGCACCATTGTTATTTTGCATAGGGAAATGCTCCCAATTTTTTTTGTAAACCTCTGCATGGGTATAATATTGTAACATAATAGAGGAACACATTTTTAGAGTATAATATCATTTATCTACTTTTCTTTCATTTATCATATTGCATGGTGCATACTTTTACTATCTACAAGATGGCGATCATGGTGGGACCCATCTGTCCCATGAACTTTTGATTTATGCAATTTTTTGTTTTGTTGTCATTTTATGCTTAATTTTAATATTTTGCTATTTTTTTACTTTTGTTGCATTCAATAAATTTGACAGGTTATTATTTTCTATTTTACATAAGTCGTAGAATACACAAGAGCAAGATCGTTCGGCCCCAGATGATCGTAGAGTGCAACCATCTACACATAGATGGTCTCGGATAGAAATCGTCCCACCTTGGATGGTCATAGTGCACAGTCACCTCTGCCTATAGTCTTTGACATAACGTAGGACTATAGGTAGGGAACTATCATTCTTTCTATTATGAGTGTATTTCCATAATTAGATTGCTTAAAATAGTGTTACTTTTAGATAGCAATTACTTCCATTAAGTAAGCATTGCATAACATGTTAGATCATTTTTTGGTTTGAAATAATGTATGTTGCATTTGTGTGAAGAAAGAGAAAAGAGCATATTAGATTTCTTTCCTCACATTAAAAGAGATTGCATTAGGCATCATAGCTAGGAATCAAAATAATAAAATAAACCTAAGTAAGATAAAAAATATACATCACACACTACACAGTTCACTAAAATATCAATGAGTTGGTTTTCATCGCCAACAGTTGATCGGGACCAATGATGGTGGGCTTCATCTCCATCTGTTGGCTTGCATCCTAGAAACCGTAGTGGCCCCTATGAGTGGCTTTTCAGATTTCATCACTGAAAAATCCCCTACTTTTGGGTGCATCATGAGGTAGGAAGGTTAGATGCCCTCCAATTGTTAGGATTTAATAATTTACAAAATTGCAGTTGTTGTTCATGCCCAAGCTCACATGAGGGTGAAGTGAAAACCCAAATGGGCCAGTAGCAAGGCAATAGATAGTGCAACCTATTTTATAGGTATTTTGTTTCCTTAGGCTACCATCAGTTACATCTATCTATTAGAAAGTCATTTTTAGCCATCATTGTACCAATTCTTATCAGAAATGTAGGCATTGATACACCTAATTAGTGTACATTTCATCATATCATCAATAGTTTAGATTAGGTTACATTAAAACACACAAAAAGCCAAAAAAATTAAAACATTCCAAAATTCAAAACAAATTCATAAATATAAAAAAAATCAAAAATCGCTCCAAACGATCTCACAAGTTCATCAAAAAGACATTAAACCTTTAAGATGAACAAAATCAAAACTGATTGTTTGTTTTATTTTCTTGTGTAGATAGAATTAAAAAGAAACTTGTAAGCCAAAAAAATATAACACCATGCAAAAACAAAAACTCGTTTATTATATTGAAAGTAAACTCTCGATTACAATAGATCCCTTTTGAAAAGGGTATTTTTACAATCCAACCGCCAAAGGAGATGATCCTCTTTTTACAATGAAATATGGTGTCGTGATCTTCTTTTTGCTACACTCAATGTTGGAGGTGGATTTATTGTGACCACCATGTTGGATCTAAATCTTTGAATTTGGAGCCTTCGAATCGATGCGATCTTGTTGAACCTGGAACCTGGAACCTTTGAAACTGAAACCTGCACACATGCAAACAAAGAGATTTAGTAGCACCTATTAAGATAGATCAAATAAAACTAAAACATACAACTTAAAATAAAATAGATAACGAGCATTTGCATACATGCATAAATAGTCGAGCAACATAACACCAACATTCCTCTCCTCCCAATCTTTCAAACTCCCCTCTTCGCTTTTCTTCTTGTTATATTTTCCTCTTAAATTAGAGGGGTATTTATAGCCTTTGGGGTAATGTGGGAAGGTGATGAAGTGTCCCTAGGTTAGGTTAAACCAAGGTTAGATCATGCATGCACCTAAGTTCAACTTGTGAAAGGGTGGTCATATGGTGACCAAGGACTAAGTGTAGGAAAGGGTTTGAGTGGCCAAGGGGGCTACAAAGGGAAATGTCCCTATTTAAGTGGTAAAAACCACTATTTTGGGCCTGAGACTGCCTAGAGTGAGTTATATGGTCCCAAAGAGGTTTATTTAGGTAGTCTCTCCAATATGACATAATTTTGGTGTCTACAGATGCCCCTTTTTGGAATACGTTGTGTGAAAACACAACGTGGAGAAAAAATAGATGATCCTGAGTCAAATTGTGGGTTGATGATGTTTATGGATCTAATCAATGTTAAATATCCCAATCCTAAAAGGAGTGTACACTTTCAAACCATTTATTTTGACAAGTTTAAAGAAACTTGGTTTTAGTAAAACTTTCAGCCAGGATTTATGACTTTGAGGTATACTTGACCTTGGTAGACTTTCAGTCATGGGGAGACACTATGGGTCCATAAGCCTCCATGCTTACATGAAATATCAACCATTTGTTTAATTATAATGTTTGCTTTTACCCCAACAAATAGGGAAATGTACGATAGTATCTAGTAATGATTCTTAAATGAATACAACTTGCATGATTGAGTGTTTGATTATTGATTTGATTATGAATTGTGTGATGTATGACTACCCCCTCAAGTGACAAGTCAATGAGGAGCGACGAGTCACTTGACCAAGATGACTAGATGTAGGCTTTCTGGGACCATTACAAAATTTAGAGGGCACATGCCCCATTATAACCTTGATTTGATCCATTTATTATTGTTTTTGGTGAGTGATCTTATGGTAATTCACTCATCCTACCAAATTGTATGGACAACTAATCATTGTAATCGCCAATTTTATAGAGTAAATTACTAGATACGAGATTCACTCAAATTTTTTAGATTTATGCGACCAAAGGGGTGAGGTACCTTTGGAGCCTTGTGATTTTTGACCAAAGGGCTTAAGTACCTTTGGGGCATTTTGGATGAATTTTTACCAAAGGAATGTGGGTACCTTTGGAGCCTTTTGATTTTTGACCAAAGGGCTTAAGTGCCTTTGGGGCATTTTGGATGAATTTTGACCAAAGGAATGTGGGTACCTTTGGAGTATTTTGATTGTTGACCAAAGGGATTAAGTGCCTTTAGGGAATTTAGATGGTGATTTGACTTAAAGAATGTGGGTACCTTTGGAGCCTTTTGATTGTTGACCAAAGGGATTAAGTGCCTTTGGGGCTTTTAAATGGTGAATTGACCAAAGGGCTTAAGTGCCTTTGGGGCTTTTTGTGTTATGTGATGCATTTATGCACTTGATGGATGCAAGTGTGGATGATAAGTGTATGCCTGGACATTGTAAGATGCAAAAGAACCTAAATGTAAGCACCATAGGATGTATAAAAGTCATCAATCAAAATGTGAACCTTTTCAACCAAAGTCATACATTTGAAAGTCAACCATATGTAAGGTGATGAAACATGTAGATGATGGATGGATAACTAGTAAGAGGCTATAGAGGAACAACATGGTTTTATGAGACTAAAAAACCCCTTAACCATTCAAAATATGCATACTGACTATACATGATTTTGAAAGATAAAATTCTTCTAGGAAGACCAAGATATTCAATATCCCTATGTGTGCATGTGATGTTCATTTAAGATAACGCATAAGACTACCCCATTGCCAGGTGGGTTTCATTCAACCCATTTATGTAATGAGGATCACCTCATGGTCATCACGATAATGATTTTGGATGTAGTTGGACTTGACTACTAAGAAATACAAGCCACCAAAAGCTAGCTCATCCACAAGCTGGCATTGGTCTATACAAAGGAAGGTCACTAATATGACAGACATATCACCACGCGTAAGACTACTCCATTTTTGGGTTAGTTTCATTCAACCCATTATTGTAGTGGATATCATCCCATGGTTTTTGAATAACTAAGGATTCTAGGGATTAAAGCTTATTACCCCCTTATTTTATTTTGATTCCTTTTATTGGGGGTTCTTGCTCATTTTTAGTGATCAAGAGAATTTATTTGCTTTAGTGGTGAAAAACACTTTTTGCTTTTTTTTTTTTTTAGGATACTTGCTTGTTTTTGTGGAGCCAGGGATTTTATTTCTTTGGTTAGGGGGGAGCTTGTCCTTTTGTCAATTCTCAGCATCCTAGGCCATGCAGATAATAGTATGAGCAAGGCAAACCTTTCGCTTAGGGTGGCAAGGACTACGTTGTAGGTTTATTTCTTTTTTATTCAAAATTAGATTTTAATGTGTGATATTG
Organism: Wollemia nobilis; assembly: GCA_028583015.1. Taxonomy (NCBI): domain Eukaryota; kingdom Viridiplantae; phylum Streptophyta; class Pinopsida; order Araucariales; family Araucariaceae; genus Wollemia; species Wollemia nobilis. The sequence goes on from JAQPPZ010015344.1 coordinate 2,357,129, forward strand.
TGTTGGGATTTTGAGATATGCAAGGTATGAACAAAGCAAGAACCTACCTTCAAAAATCAAGACAAATTTCTACACAATCTAAAAGAAAAAATAGGAATGGCTGAATGACCAAAAACCCTAGTGAACACCCCATAGCAACTTGTTGGTTGTGTTGAAAAACATAATTACTCACAAAGGGGAATGTGGATGATATGATATGTGAAATGTGGGGGCTTTCCCTATGATCTTTTGTAAACTAAAAAGGCATGTGTAGAATATTCAGTGGCTATCTAAACATCATTGTTGATGTTCATCCGGTATCTATACTATCTTACGAAGACCCCTTAATAAGCAAAAGCTCATAAGAAAACTATAAATGATGATGGTGGATAAGGCTAATTAATATTTAGGAAAATCATACAAGCATGGTATTTATTTGTGGAAATGCAAGAACTACATATGAATATGCCTAATGTGACTAGTAGATCAATGTAATGATGAGAAATGCATGATGAAATGCAATGCAATTTATGATGTGGCATTTTTTTTTTCAATTTTTTGATGTTTTTGGTTGGTTTTGATTGATTGTTTATTTTTATTTTTATTTTTTTATTTTTTATTTTTTTTGGATTTGACCAAAGGGCTTAAGTGCCTTTGGAGCTTTTTGTGAGTTTACCAAAGGGCTTAAGTGCCTTTGAAGCCTTTTGTGATATGACCAAAGGGCTTAAGTGCCTTTGGAGTTGTTTGTGATTTAACCAAACGACTTAAGTGCATTTGGAGCTGTTTGTGATTTGACCAAAGGGCTTAAGTGCGTTTGGAGCTTTTTGTGATTTGACCAAAGGGCTTAATTGCCTTTGGGGCTTTTTGTGATTTGATCAAAGGGCTTAAGTGCCTTTGGGGCTTTTTGTGATTTTACCAAAGGGCTTAAGTACATTTGGGGCTTTTTGTGAGTTGACCAAAGGGCTTAAGTGCCTTTGGGGCTTTTTGTGAGTTGACCAAAGGGCTTAAGTGCCTTTGGAGATTTTTGTGATTTGACCAAAGGGCTTAAGTGCCTCTGGGGATTTTTGTGAGTTGACCAAAGGGCTTAAGTGCCTTTGGGACTTTTTGTAAGTTGACCAAATGGCTCAAGTGACTTTGGAGCTTTTTATGATTTGACCAAAGGGCTTAAGTGCCTTTGGGGCTTTTTGTGAGTTGACCAAAGGGCTTAAGTGCCTTTGGGGATTTTTGTTTGTGTTTTTTTTTTTAGGGTAAGGTGTGATACCTTAAGCACCCCCAATGTGGCGAATGTGGAGAATGTGCGATACCTTTGAAATATTCAAATTAGGTTTATTGGTTGTGATGTGGATAATGGGGAAGGTGTGACAACCTTGAGCACCCCCGCTACGCATTGTGCTTGATGTAATGTGATTGACCTGATCGGGATAAGTGATAAAAGTCAACCTTTCCTAGTGTGGCAATGAATTGTGGTCAAAGTTGAGATTCTAATGAGATGAAATCGATAGACCATCAATGGAAAATGTCCCCTTGCCAACAAGTTTTTGGAGCACCTTTTTTATTGTATAGTAATTACTGATGTCATGGCCCTCTTGCCTATGGTAGATATAATAAAAATCCTCCCTATACCACTTTGGTTTAGGTCTGTTGGGATCAAGAGGGTGTATGTTAGGTAAAATAATTACCTCCTGTAGTTTGTGAAATATTTTCAACATGGGCTTGGATAGAGGAATCCAAATATGGGGTTGGCACCTTGAATGCAGTAGACCAGGTGGGTAAATTTGATGAGGTGGGAGGGTTGTGTGTATCTCATTTACCTTCTTAGGTTGTTCTGTTGACCCCCATGTGTATGTAACAGATCCTAAAATATGCTAATTTTTTATTGTTGATTTGAAGACCATTCTTGTCAAGCATATCTTGTACCTTGTTCTTGAATGTAATACATGACTAAATATCATGACCATTTTCATGATAAGTACAATACTGGTCCTCTCAATACCACATTGGTTTAGACCTTTTGGGATCTAAGGGATGGATATATGGTAATGTGATAGCCTTGGACTCGCATAATCGATTTAATATTGATTCCAAAGATTCAGGCAATGGCTTATAAGTGCGAGGTTGACAATATTTTTGCCTTTGCCCTTGATTCTAATGAGACTTACAATTAGACCACACAGGAGGGAGTTGATCCTGATAATAAGGAGGTTAAGTTTTTTGATGACTCAACTGTAATTCAATACTTGTGAGTCGATTCAAGATCTATTTTAAATCATTGTGTTGGTGACTCACTTGTAACTCAATATTGACTAGCCTATCCAAGATATGTTGTGAAACTAGTGGAGGTGATGACTGGATGGCTATTGATGAAGTTGGATGGCTACTGATAGGTGGTGGTGGTGGATTGGGTGTGGGATCCAGGAGACAATTAAGTGAACACAAATAAAAAATACTCAACATCTGAGCATATGTGGATGGTTCATGGTGATCTTGTCTAGTGAGTGTATCTACATGCTCTTGTTCTTGATTTAGCTCCTGATCATATTCCAACTCAGAGTGTTCAACTGTGGTAGCTAGATTATCCCTATTTTTATGTAGTGGGTGCACTTGCTCTTGATTTTGTGGAGATGTTGAGTGAGAGTGACTGAATCCAGTAATGGTAGCACTTGTGGTATGGATGGAATGTTGGATGGAGTCACAAGTTTCATGGATGGATTCAAAGGACTTTGGTTCCTTGTCATTACATTGATCATTTCCACAAACTCATGAGAAGACATATTTGCATTTGGATAATTCATGGATACCTCATCAACTTGTCCAAGATGATTTACTTATCCCCCATGTTTAGGTGGTGAATCAAAAATGGTATCAATGGGTAGCAGCTTGGTAGGAGGATGACCTAGATCCTTGAGCGACTCGATGATAGGTATGAATGTAGCATTGTATGCTATGTATTCATCGAGTTCAAAAGTGGTCAAGTGAATTGTGTCCTCAAGTGTGGTGAATGAAGATGATATGATATGATTTGATTCATCTGTATCAACTATGGGTTCCTCCTTGTTGGTAGGAGTGGGAAGGGTTTCTACTGATGTATCGAATATGGATGTGGGAGCCTTCATAGATGACCTTTTCAACTCTTCCTTGCTTAGAGAAATCAAGGATGAAGGAGGAGTGGCAGTAGAAACTTATGGTGCTAGCGGTGGTGAAGATAGCTTCACGATTAACCATGGGGTTGAATAAGAAATTTGGATAAGATCATTGGGTTTAGTGTCCAAGTGTGTGGATGGAAGAGTAGACTATTTTGGATGACCAACCTTATTATAATATTTGAAGGGGTCGAGGTATGCATGAACCATATGGACCTGGCCTTCATGAATATATTTGATATGTTGATGTACGGTGGAGGGGATGCACTCCATGTCTCTCATCCAAGGCCTTCCTAGCAATATGTTGTATTTTCTTACACCCTCCAAGATGTAGAACAATGTAGGCATAGTATTTTTTCCAAATTGAATAAGTAGGACTATTGTGCCCACAGTGGAGAATAAAGCATCATTAAATGCTTGCAAGGTGAACGTGGATGTTGCAATGTGCGAAGATGAAATGTTGAGATGTTTCAGTGTAGTTGTGGTAATAATATTTATTGTGGAACCCATGTCAACCAATACTCACTTATAGGGAATCCTATTGATGCATGCAATTATGTGCAAAGGAGGGTCTGGAAAATTGGTAGACATAGGTTTGATCTCATGGTTTTGAAAGATTATAACAGGATCCTTTTACATTTGTTGTATCCCATAAATTTTTTGAAAGCATCAAAATTGTGGGGTTGTAACTCAATTGAATGTAAAATCTCCATGAGAGTTTCTCGATTCTTGGGATATTGTTGTATTAACTTGCCCATGGTCATGTTGGTTGATGGTGTACACAAACTTCGCATAGGCCTACTCTGTATTGTTACCACTCATTGGATAGGAGTTTTGGGTGGCGAAGGCCATGATATAGAGGGAATGTGGACTTCCCTACTAGGCCCCTCGATAGACCGGGTATGTCTAGTTGTGGCCTAGAATCGGTGTTGGCTAACCGAATAATCCAATTGATCATGTGGATAACCCATTGGTGTTCTCCTAGCAGAGGTACCTTGGTGGTTGGATCCTCTAGGTGAAGGGTTGACCTTGCGATGACTTTCTAGGTGTCGTGCAGGAATGAGGAGATCCTCAAGATTGTATCGAAGGTATTCAAGGCCTCCTTGGAAATCTTCTATGGCACTAGCCCTTGATTGGGCTTGGCCACGTGTAGTTACCATGTGATTATCTCCTTTAAAGTTTAGAAACACAATCAAATAATCACACAATAAAACAATGTGATTATCTCTTTTAAGTTTTAAATGTGAATTCCTAAGCTATTTGGTGTGTTTTGATTTGTTGTAAATTTGAATTTCACTCTTATCGTGTTTGAAAATGGTTGATGTAACTCTCAATTTGTTTAAATTATTTCACCTGTATACTCGTAGTGACTAAACCTAGTGTCAGGTAGTCATATCCACCAAAATATGGAGATGAAACCCATATCTGGTTAGGGAGCACAGGTCCTACCAATCCTCACCCATATTGACCATGGGTAGAGATACACCCTCCGAAGAGGAATGTGTGTTATTTTCCATGGCTAAGACGGTTCTTGGAGTCGACCTTGGCCAAAAATAGGGTTTGAAGATCCACAATGCAAGCCAAACTAGTGGTAATGACATCCATTGTTGGTCTTGATCAGGTGTTGGGTATGAAGTCCAACTCCCTAATGGTTAAAGTAGGACGTGGTGTGGGTTCGATTTATACAAAGAAAAATAAAATTAAGGAGCAAGTGATGACTTTTCACTAATGCATAAATGATGTTTTACATTCAGATTCCTAAGAAAAATAACGTTTTAATTTTAGAAATCTAAATGCACCCTAAAATGATGTCCGCAAGCAACAAGCACATAGACCACTAAAAAAATTATGACAATTTTATTTTTTTGAAAAATGTAAAAGATGTGTTTGGAGCTAGGTAGTGAAAATATCTCAAATTCAGCTTCGCAACGCAACTTCCAGAACTGAAATCCAATATTCCAATAAAAAGTTACATTAAAATGATTTTTTTTTTCTAATGTTTGATTTTTTTAATTTTTTATTTTTCTAATGTGTATGGTTTTATTTTTTATGATTATTATTATTATTATTATTTTATTAATTTTTTATGTTTTGATTTTTTTAAAGGTTTTTAACTTTTAGTTTTATTTTGTTTTACGTGGGAGGGAATAAGGGGATGGGGGCTTGCGGTCAACGTGCAATCCCTTTTATGTTTTGTTTTTATTTTTTTTTGTTAATTTTTTTTTAGTTTTTTTTTTTGTTAAGTGTGGGGGTGGGTATGCCTTAGGGTAGACCCAGATCTGCCCATGGCAGGCTTGCAATCCTGTTGCCTATTAGGCTTGATGCTGACAGGCCTGCTGCCTATATTAGGCCTGATGTTGTCAAGCTTGCTACGTATCAGACCTGATGCTATCAGGCTTGCGGTAGGCCTGACCATGGGCTATTTTTTTAATTATTTTTTAAAGGTTTTTAAATTTTAATTTTTTTATTATTAAATTGGGGAGGATGGGATAGCACATATGACCTGTGCACAAGGGGAGAGTGTCGGGGGGTTGGGATGGTGGGACCACGCACGGCCTGTGCGTAGGGGGAGGGGCAGGGGTAGGCTGGGCTAGGCAGGATGGAGTTGGGGGTGTGGCCTATTTCACAGGAGTGGGGCTATACAGGGGCTGCTCTGGGCAGTCTTGTGTGTAGGTTGGGGTATGGCAATGCAGCACAAGGGGCCTATTATGTGGCCCTCTGTGTAGGGTGGGGTGGGCTGCACAAGGGCTACTTTGTGTAGCCCTGTGGGTAAGGTGGGGGAAATACGACCTCTGTTTTTTTTGTTTGTTTTTTATTGAAAAATAAAATATGTAAAAGCTAGGTATTTTTTTTTTAATAATATAAAATACGTAAAAGCTAAGTATTTTTTTTCATAAAAATAATATAAAATACGTAAAAGTTAAGTTTTTTTTTGTTTTTTGTTTTATTTAAGAAATGAAGGAAGATAGGTAGTAAATTTGTTTTTTTTTAAACTAAAGAAACAAAGCTAAAAGGAATAAGGAAGACCTACCTAGCTTTCCTATGCATGAAGGGACTTTTAAAACGATATTTAGACCCTACAACAACACCAAAAGGAAAAGGACAAGTAGTTAATGTTCATGATCAACCGTGACGGCCATTTGTAAGCCAAAAAAAGATAACACCATGCAAAAACAAAAACTCTTTTATTATATTGAGAGTAAACTCTCGATTACAATAGATCCCTTTTGGAAAGGGTGTTTTTACAATCCAACCGTCAAAGGAGATGAGCATCCTTTTACAATGAAATATGGTGTCGTGATATTTTTGCTACACTCAATGTTGGAGGTGGATTTGTCATGACCACCATGCTAGATCTAAATATTTGAATCTGGAGCCTTCAAATAGATGCGATCTTGTTGAACCTGGAACCTTTGAACCTAAAACCTACACACATGCAAACAGACAAAGAGATTTAGTAGCACCTGTTAATATTTGAGCAGCATAACACTAACATTCCTCTCCTCCCGATATTTCGAACTTCCCTCTTCGTTTTTCTTCTCATTATATTTTCCTCTCAAATGAGAGGGGTATCTATAGCCTTTGGGGCAAGGTGAGGGGGGTGATGAAGTGTCCCTAGGTTAGGTTAAACTAAGGTTAGGTCATGCATGCACCTAAGGTCAACTTTTAGAAGGTTGGTCATATGGTGACCAAGGGCTAAGTGTAGGAAAGGGCTTGAGTGGCCAAGGGGGCTACAAAAGGAAATGTCCTTATTTAAGTGGTAAAAACCACTATTTTGGGCTTGAGACTACCTAGAGTGAGTTATATGGTCCCAAAGAGGTTGATTTAGGTAGTCTCTCCAATATGACATGATTTTGGTGTTTATAAAAATATAAAAAGAGATTTTTCAAAATCCACCATCACCATCACACATTCATAGTCGCACCCCATCCACCTACTTGGCTTATGGTCTCAACTCAAATTCAAGCTTGAGCTAAAGCCATAACCCAAGCCACCATGGACCATCTTAGTCTAGCCCCTTTATCTACCAATACCCCTCTTTTTCATAGCAGGAGGTATCCTCACAACCACCCCTAGGAATTTATACCAGCTACATGCAGCATCTCACTTCCCCACTAATTGGGTCATAGGACCCAGGCACTACCTACTGCCATATCCCTAGCATAGAGCTAGAGCATATCGGTAACCCATAGTCTTTAGGTCATGTCATAGTCATTAACATTGAGGTAGACTTGAACCTTTGGAGTAGCTCTATTCTCACACTGATATCACCTCATCCATCCTTACCACTACTCATCATCCTATCCTAGTCGGTTTCACCCACACCCTAGAAGATGGTCTACACCTATACAACCCATCCTGTTGAACTAAATCCTTAGTATGGTATGCTAACATCATTATTTTCTCTTGGAAGGTCTGATACCTAGTCTAATGTAGGATCAATATAGTAGACCAAAACCAACCTCCCTTAGGCCAGGTTAATGTGGCATCAAAGTTACTTGCATCTAATCCACTCATTTCTACCCATTTGCTTCAGCCACCACCATAAGGACCCAATCCCACATATGTGCAAGATATTTTCTTTACATAGTCTCCATCCTAGGTGACTACACCACCTACCATCTAAGCACTAATGTCCCCACAACTGTAAGATGCTTCCTATAGTTACTCCTAGCCATATTTGAGTGAACCTTTTCCTGTCATAAGATATCACCCAACCTCAATTGTTGCTACCCAATCACCGCTTGAGGCCAAGGCCTATGGCCAACAACCTCCCCCCCAATAGTACTATCGATAGTAGCAACCACCCGAGTACTATCAACAACATCATCAACCTCCACCACAACAACCTTAATAACAACCTCCACCCTAGCAGTACTACCAACAATAATAGTCATTGTAACAATACTACAAACAATAAAAACCTCCACCCACACTGCACCCATAACGATTTGCACAACAATAGTATTACTAGTAGCAACAACCCTTGCAGTAGTACAATCAATAGCAACACCAAACACTTTAAACATCTCAACATCACCTACAACAAAACACTTGAAAACAAGTCGCTCAATCACAACACCAACAACAAACTATGACCTACCAACAGGTCATCCAATAGTGACATCAACCACCACCCTTTCAACAAAAATAATAATAGCAACCACCCATTAACTACCAGTAACCCTTTAACTACGGTCCACCATCCAAAACATACACCTAGTAGTAGCTTGCCCCACACCAACAGTACACATAGTTGAGGTTTTAGGATGGCACATATTAGGAGGTCCCTCAACCTACATCAGATCCATTCCAATGGTTGGCCGATCAGGTCTACACTTTACAAATGCAATTTGTGGGTACAAGATACCAAAATCCAACACTCAATCAGCTATAGAACTTCCCTATACATACCTTAGTTCCTTCACCACCATATCCTTCATTGTTCATGATGCTAAAATTTGACAAATTTAAAGTTAATGAGGGTCCCCAAGAGCATATGAGCAAATTCATCAATGCATGCTACCTGCTCAATGACATTGATGCGCTCATGTTGCATACTTTCTCGATGTATCTTGGTGGAGGAGCTCTAAACTGGTTCAATCATTTTCCAAGATATATTCTATACTAATTTGAGCAAATGGCTAACCTCTTTCTAGAACTCTTATCATTTAAAATGAAGAAGAAAACTATGACAGATATATTTAATCTTTGATAATTTGATGATGAGCCAATTTTAGATTATGGTTCTAGGTGGTGATTCATGATAATTGAATTACCATTCTTGCTCCCTACCACTAAGCTTACAAGAATTTTTACAAGGATTTTTTCGAAACCAATATTGCTATTGTTACAACTCCAACAATACTGCACACTCAAAGAATCTCTAGTGCAATCTAAGATAATAAAGGACATAAAGATACAAAAGGGAGAAATAAAGCTAAAAAAGAAAGAGTAGAATAATAAGAACTCTAAGGGCACATCCAACAATTAATCAAAGCCCAACCAAGTTAATCAGATGGTGTTGAGTGCCTCGAGTAGTCCAAATCAATAACAACATCAACAACCACCTCAACAAAACCCCTAAGTTCAACCTCAACCATAATAAATCACATACTAAGCTATGCCACCTTCCCCATAATTGTAGAACCAACAACAAAAATACAACCACAATAGGCATCATACTCAGCCCCCTTGTAATTACACTCCACTTCCAGAGCCTTATTCGACCATTTTCCAATGTTTGTATGAAGCACAGGAAATTATATTGCTCAAAGTAAATCCACAATATCCAAACAAGCCCAAACCAAAGCCCTACAAATAATACCATTACTATATTTATCAGATGCACAAGTTCCATGACACTAATGATTGCATTACATTCAAGAACATAGTGCAAGATCTGGTAGAGAAGGGGACCATAGCCATTGACAATCCTTTGGCTCTGTAGAACCAAAACCTTAGTAAACCATGCTACCAACTTAATAAACCACCTCAACACTGGGCTAAAACATTAAAACTTTGTAAGGATGATACACATAGTTACTTAGAACCAGTGCTATCCTAAGAAACCAATGCTACCAAGTACCTCCAACAACGTTTCCTCATCCTCTACATTGCTCCCACCACCAATGCAACCCATACCGCATCCTTCGTGACCCATTATATCTCTCACCAATTACATCATATAGAGCCTTGGAATGGCATTGACTAAGCTTTAAATATATTAGCTTATACAATAGTCACCCCCACATCGTGAGGCATTAATGGAAATCCTAAAATCTATTAAAGTGCAAAAGCACGATCCTAATGACTTTGCAAATTTTGTGAACAATATCAAAATGTGCAATAATCCATCCATTTCCTTCTATGATTATGAAATCAAAACCTTACCTATAGAAGTACCAGATCCACATTTACACATAATAGATCATATTGATCGCAAGTCCTTTAAATGAGTCTTGGTCGACATAGGATCATCAATCAACATCATTAATCTATGGCCCTTCAACATTTGAACATACCACCATCAGACATAGTTGCCTCCACATTCACCCTGTGGGTCTTCAATGATGCATTGTGCTCAACACTAGGAATGGTTGTTTTACCTATTCAAGTAGGTGCAAAGACCATACCTACATTATTATATATTCTTTAAGGAGATATGCAATACAACATCTTGCTAGGACGACCATGGATTTGGTATATGTGATGCATCCCCTCAACACTACACCATTATCTCAAGTATGTTAATGAGGGTTGTGTGCATTGCATTCCCACCGATGAGGAGTTGTTTAAGTATTGCAAAATGGTTTCTAATTTGCATGAGCTTCCCTTTCCATCCACCCACCTATACCTTACCCCAACCTCACCTACACTAGCCCCGATGCTAGTGGTGTCTAATCCCACTATGTTGCACCCATCACCAACCCTTAACCCACTTGTGTATCAATATTTTCCACCCATTTTGCTCCATCCAACCCACTATACTATCCTGACTATTTCATATGGTACCTAATACCCATTACCCCTAGCTATTCAGCCTAGTCATGCTTGGCCAAATTCTCCACCTCCTAGCCAACCCTTGTCTGCATAAGGTCTCCCCTTTTACTCGTAAACACCATCCATGTCTTCTATAAACCCCCCCACTTTAGCTAAAAATACCCACCATCACACCACCCCCATACACAGTGTCCCAAGTCACTATTACACCTCCATTAGCCACAACTATCAGACCTCCTCCCACAACAAGACCTCTAAAAGGTCCACCTATCTTAGAGCCAATAATTGTATCAAGTGTTGGGTAAGCTACCAACTCTTCATCCATAACAACATCACCATCTGGTTTGCCCTCCACATGGTCTAAACCACCACCTCCACCAAATCCACCCATTGAGCCTCCATCCATGTCAGGCATCACCCAAGTTTCACCTATGATAGTTTATCAATTAGAAGAGGATGTTGGAACAATTTCCATGTCTGCTTCCCAAGCTACACAGGTCACAATCCATATAATGAGTCTAGGGATAGGTAAGTATCTAGTGTAGAATGTAATATTCACACCTCCCCTCATTGAGTCAATTAGGAATTTTGGTCACCCACGTATTAGCACCATCATTTCCATGGGTTCTGTGTCCAACTCAATGAATTTTATGTATGTTGGAGTTGACACTTCCTTCGATACACCTCTTTAGGAGTATCCCAATTCACCATTTTTTGATGATCTAAATTTTTTGTTTAATATCTCCTTTGTAATAAAATACTTTTGTAACTATCATTGGAGAGGATTTTTCCTAGGTCATCATGAGAAAGAAATTTAGCACCTTATTGAACCATATTATCAGCTTCTTGATGAAAATTTTTGTTTAGGGTATCACCATAATCAACCAGTGGACCTCCTTGAGGATATCTTCCAACATTTCACCCTTGGTCTCGAGGAGGATAGTGATAATGAGTATGAATATCTTAGTAAAAAACCTTTTTAGATCACAACGATCCAAGCCATAGAGCTTGATACCTTGGAGGATGAGATAGATGAGCTATTAGAAGCACTTTAAATTGCTTATAATAGCTCATAAGAAGACTCTTCCTCCATCATCCCCCTCATGGAGTTTGTAGATGATGAGGATATCTATCATTATCTATTCCCTATGCCACTTTCTATTTTTCCAATACTCCTTCCATTGGAGAACCCAAATCATCCAATCTATATGCCACCTCTACCGCTTATGCCACATCCACTACTAGTAGTTTAGCTAAACCAACATCCATCGATATTGTACCAACTCCTACTATGTGAGCAACCAAACCACTCCATTCTAGAAATAAACATGGTCACCATTAACCTATTTTTGCCCCTCCATAATATGAGCGATCCATCGAACCCCATTCACATCAATCCGAATGTTGTATATTTTAAGGGAATTTCTACCACACCGTCTCTTGAATATTTTCTTCTATCTAGACAATTGCTTCATCAAGCAAATGTCTACATTGTACCAACCCAATCTCCCGAGTCATTTATGATTCATAATGTTGATACAAGTGACACTAAGTCACCTATTCTAGAAAATGTAGTAGATGACATCCACCTTATTCCTACTCCTCATTAGTTAGAGGAGGGATCACACATGCTCATAAAGGAAACCAATGACATCGATATTAGCACAGATCTTGACAATCCACAAGTCATCAAACTCACAAAGATCCTCAATCCCATAGAACATGAAGAGCTAGTCACTTTTCTCACTAAGAACAAGCACACTTTTGCATGGTCATACAAGGACATGCTGGGATTGGACCCTAATTTGGTGGTTCATAACCTTGTATTGAGACCCAATGTAAAACTTATAAAGCAAAAGCTTTGGAAGCTTCATCCTACCATAGCTTTGATGGTCAAACAAGAGCTGCAAAAATTGCTAGATGTGGGTTTCATTCAACCCATAGACTACCCAGAGTGGGTTTCAAATATGGTACCTATTGGTAAACCTAATGGGAGGATACAAATTTGCACCGATTTTTGTAATTTAAACAAAGCGTACCCCAAGGATGACTTCCCTCTAATAAACATTGATATGCTCATCTATTCTAATATAGGCCATGAAATACTCTCCCTGATGGATAGGTTTTTAGGATACAATAAAATTTAAATTAATCTTGATGACCAGCACAAAATGGCTTTTACAATGCCCTAGGGGACATTTGCTATAAAGTCATGTCATTCAGACTTAAGAATGCAGGTGCTACATATTAGCATGCCATGACTTAATCTTCCATGATCAAATTCATAAAATAGTTGAAGACTACATGGATGATATGTTGACTAAAGTAAAAATTCCTGGTGAGCATTTAGGTGTTCTATGCTAGGTTTTCATAAGATTACTAGACCACAATGTGATACTTAACTCAAATAAGTGCATCTTTGGCATTAAATAAAGAAAAATTTTAGGTTTCATAGTCTCTAAAATATGCAATGAAGCTGACCTATACAAGGTTAATACAATCATTGAGATGGCACCCCCTACAAACCTTAAAGAATTACAAAGCTTGCAAGAAAAGATACAATCAATCTATTGCTTTATAGCACAATTATCAAAGAAATACAAGCCTTTCAGACACCTGTTGAAAAGGAGGTTAATTTTGAATGGACTCAAGACTATCAAGAAGCATTTGATACCATTAAATAATATCTAGCATCACCACCTATGTTGATGCCATCACGACTAGGTGTACCATTCTATCTATATATATCCACAATATATTTTGCACTAGGAACCATGCTATTGCATAAAAATGAATAAAATAAAGAGCAGACTATAGACTATATTAATTACACATTTGTGAGCTATGAAGCAAAGTACACATATGTCAAAAAGTTATGCTTAGTAGTAGTCTTCATAACTAAGAAGTTGAATCACTACATGATCAGTCAAACTACATATGTCATTGCTAAAGAGAACCCTTTGCGCTACCTGATGAGTCACACCTACACAAATAGTAGGATGGTAAAATGGATAATGCTTTTAAAAAAATTTGATCTAGAATTTGTAAGTCAAAAATCCATCAAAGGTCAAGTAATCATGGATTAGATCATCGAAGCCCTACTCCCAATGGAATCACCGCTCGTAATTAAATTACCCAATTATTCTATATTCAATGTAACTGAGTAGGAAGAATCGGTCAAACTAGAAGAGGATTTTGATATGGTCCTTTTCTTTGATGGTTCCAAACATGAGCAAGGGAATGGTGATGGCACATTGTTTATCACACCTCAAAATGCTCCTATGTCCTCATTCAAACTCAACTTCCCTTACACAAACAATAATGCATAATATAAAACCCTCATCCTAGGACTTTAGACTGCTATCACATTAGGCATTAAGAAAATCAACATTTACGATGATTCTGAACTCATTGTTAAACAAGTTAAGGTAATCTATCAATGCAAAGACCCTTTTTTGTAGCAATACAAGTTGATTATCAATAAATTGCTCATGCATTTTTATTGGTATTAAATTGATAATTTACCTTGATCATCCAATCAATTTGTTGACACAATGGCCTCTCTCAAATCTCTCATTCTATAGAATCCATTTGATAGCAATACATTTATGAAAATATTGACACTCATGTAGTCTGCTATTCAATGAGAATCATCTCAAATAGTAGAAAGCATGAACATAGTTCAGACTGATCCTTACAATGAGAGCTTTTCATAGATTAAGGATTTCATTAAGATGGGTATGTCCCCATAGATTTTTCTTCAATCACAAAGTGAATATTCAAGCAAAAATTGACTTGCTATATGCTTTTGGAGGATATTCTCTATCATCGTAGCTATAATGGTATCCTCCTTTGCTACCTTAAACCTCAAAAGGTACAATGGGTTATTTCTCAAGCCCACGATGGTACTTGTGGTGGTCATTTTAGTGGAATGGCCATTGCAAAGTGTATTTTGTGCATGGGTTACTATCAGCCCACCATGGAATGTGATTGTTGTGCATACATCAAGAAGTATCTAAAATACCAACATCATGCCAATTTAACTCATATCCCATCGCAAGTGTTACAGTCGATTCAAGCTTTGTGGTCTTTTTTGCAATGGGGTCTTGATTTAGTAGGAAATATATCTCCTCCTTTGAGACACCATACATTCATCATAATGACCACAAAGTATTTCACAAAATGGATTGAATCAATTCCTATGAGAAGCACGACAGGACCTCGAATTGTGAAGTTTATTCTCCATAATATCACCTATCATTTTGGCATACCATCGAATATCATATCCGATAATGGCCCTCAATTAAAAAATAAGGATGTTCATGCACTATGCATAAAGTACAAAATTAAACATAGTTTCTTGACTTCTTACTATCCATAGAGTAATGGACAAGCTAAGGCCACCAACAAGACTATCATTGCCATCCTGAAGAAAATTATTAAGAAAAACGATAAAGATTGGAATTTGTAACTCCCCGTGGTACTATGGGCTTCTCACACAAGCATTCACATTCCAACTGGGGAAACATAATTTTCATTAGTGTATGGTGTAGAAGCAATCATACCTCTCGAGCTTGAGATCACATCATTGTGAATATCATTACAAGAATTCATTGATAATGACATCTCATGACAAGCGCACCTTGACCAATTGAACCTTCTTGATGAATGATGAATCAATTATTTAGAGCATCTTCAAGTCTATCATGAGAGTTTTAAACATGCATATAACAACATTGTGCATCCTCGAGAATATTGAGTAGGCGATTTGGTTCTCAAGGAGAATCAACAAAACTCAAGTTTATTGCTACAACTATGCAACAAATTTATAGCCAATTGGCTCGGTCCATTCATAGTCAAGTAGATGTTCATAACATGAGCCTAAAATATTACCTCCCTTTATGGAATTGAGGAGCCTAAATGCATCAATATCCTTCATTTGCATGCTTTCTATACCCAAACCTGTGCTCGCATTGTACTTACAAAAAAAATCAAAATCAATCAAAACACATAAAAATAAAAATAAAATCAAAATACAAAAACAATACAAAAATCAAAATACAAAAACAATACAAAATCATCAAAAACAACAAAGCAATAAAATTTCATCATGACCAATTAAACTTTGGTTATAATTCAATACATGCTTTTATTCATTTATCATAAGTGATCTTATCACATTAATCAAGGGCATATTCCTTAGGGTTTGTATCTCACATTTCCCTCATTATAAGCATGTCAGTTACATCAACCATCCATTCAAACATTAAAACAAAATATGAGAAAAGTGCAAAAAGAAAAATAAACCCTATGACAGGTTGTCTTTCCCATGTCTATGGTTTGATAAATATTTAGGTACTTTCAATTGTTCAGCCATACCTAGTGTCTCACTCAACCTACTTTGAATATCAATAGTTCTTGAGCACTATATGTCTTCTTGGTGACCTTAAGTTTTCGTTGAGACCAAGCACAAGTATCATACATTAAATCAAATTTTGGTGTCTAAGAAATACAAAATCATGAGTCATGATCACCATAAAGTGAATGGTTTCTCCTGCTTATCCAATTATGCCATGGTCTAAAATACTAAGAATTGACAAAAGGACAAGATCCCACCCCAAAAAAATTCCCTTGCTCTCCCACAAAATGAGCAAGCACACAAAAAGTAAAAATTACAAATCCCTTGCTCCTCCACAAAATGAGCAAGTATCCCAAAAAGGAAAAGTAAAAGTAATAAAATCCCCTTGCTCTACAAAATGAGAAAACCCCATAAAGCAAAAATCCCCTTGCTCTTCCACAAAATAAGAAAGCCCCACAAAGCAATAAAATCCCTTGCTCTTCCAAAAAATGAGCAAGTACCCCCAAAATTCCCCTCCAAAAAAAAATCAAGGGGTAAAGAGCTTGAATCCCTGGAATTCTTAGTTTTTGACAACCATGGGGTGATCTCCATCACCAGCAATGGGATATAAACAGTATCCTAGTAGTGGATTAGGCTTATACATTGTGACACATCTATCACATTAGCAACATTCTTTTGTATATATCTATGTACACTATTGGATGAGCTAGCTTATTGGCATTTCACAAATGATGAGTCTAACCTCACCCAAAATTGAAAATAAACATTCACTTCATACATAGTTGGTCTATGCAAAACTTGAATAACCTGGTTGGTCTTAGAAACATCAAGTGCCTACTTGATCAGTAGATGAGTTTGATTAAGGTCACTAAGGTGTTTGAGCATCATGAAAGCACTTTCAGTTTAGTCTTCCCTAAGACAAGTCGAAAGAGCAAGTCATGTCCTCTTGGCATTCATAGTAGCACATCGCCTGACACCCATTACATTGCATTCACTTACATTCATTCTCCATGTTTGTCAATATTATTCTATTGATGCCCTTGATTAATTAGTGGAGAACAGTTCTAACACAAGACAGGAAACCATAATAACAAGAGCCCAAAATTTCTTATTCAATACTTCGAAAGAATTTTACAAAGAATATATAGCAATCTACAATTTGCCAACCCCATCTCATTACAATCCATGTGTTTTTATCGAGGTCCCTATCCTCTGTGTTTTCAAACTTCCCATGATCTACAATTGCCACCTGGAACAATACTGGAAAGTTGCATTGATGAGACTCTAGGTGAGGTGCGTGACTGGCTGCCATACCCAATGGAATCTTCTTCTTGATCTGTTGCTTGTTGTTAGTTGCTATAAACATGTCTCTAGATATCCTGTGCAAGTGGCCAACATGCTTGTTGAAATCCTCCTTTGAAACTGCTGCTTCACTGCCACTAACTTGTCGCGCACGAAGGGACACCTTTATGAAAGCTTGGAGTGCATTTTTTTTTGTTTGGTCGCGATATTGTGACATGTCGCAATATCATGACATGTCATGATATCGCGACATTCCTTCCTTCTTTCCTTCTTGCCTTCGCTTCGGTCATGATATCGTGACGTTTTTCTATTGTGTCATCGTTCTTCAGTTTCGATCACGAAATCGCAACATGTCGCAATTTCGTGACCTTCCATCTTCCGTGCCTTGCCTTCCCTGCTTCGGTCATGAAATCGTGACATGTCACGATTTCGTGACCTTGTGTCTTCCACGCCTTGCCTTCCCTACTTCAGTCATGAAATCGCAACATATCACGATTTTGTGACCTTGTGTCTTTCGCGCCTTTGCTTCCCTATGATGGTCGTGATTTTGCGACATGTCACAAAATTGTGACATGTCATGATTTCACGACCTTGTGTCTTTCATGCCTTGCCTTCCCTGCTTCGGTCACGAAATCATGACATTTCACGATTTCATGACCTTGTATCTTCTGTGCCTTTGCTTCCCTGCAATGGTCACGATTTTGCGACATGTCATGAAATCATGACATGTCACGAAATCGTGACATTCTGTCTATTGCTCCCTTATCTTTTGTTTTGGTCGCGATATCACGACACTTTTTGTGTTGCGATATCGCGACACATATTTTTCTTTGCAACACTTAGAAAAAAAAATAACACTCACACAAAAAAAAATTTGGTTGATGCTCGATTGCTTTGCTGCCCTCGGATGCTCCTACATCAGACACCCGGGGTGGATCGAGAAGTGATCCTCACTTCTGATCTTTGGGAGGAAGACCTAGGTGATCAACCTCTATTTTTGACACCCAAGTTACATCTTCTACCGGTCTGCCCTTCCACTTGATCAAATATTCTGAATACTATTTGTGCCTTGTGCTTTTGCCTTCACGAGTATCTAATATTTCCTCGATCTCGTCTGTGGTTGGGTTAGACACTGGAATGCTCCACAATTCTGTGCTTGGTGCCTCTGTACTATCTCCTTCATGGTATTCCACTAAATTTGATATGTTAAAAATAGGTGAAATGTCAAGCCCACTTGGCAATTCCACTTCATATGCATTGCCTGAATCCCGTTTTTCCAATATTCTGCATGGCCCAAACTTCTTCATCTTCAACTTGTTATAATTTTTGGCTGGAAATCTTTCTTTTCTGAGATGGACCATGACTTCACCTCCCACTTCGAACTCTTTGAACCATCGCTTTTGGTCTGCTCTTGCTTTATACTGAGTATTCATTTTTGTAATTTTTTTCTTCACTTCTTCATGCAGGATTTTCATCTGTTTTGCAAATTCCTCAGCCTCTGCACTGCCTTTTATCCTTTATCTAATTTCCTCAGCTCAGAAACATTTCTTGGACTGTTTCCATATATTATTTGGAATGGATATTTGTTTGTACTCTTGTTGACAGAATTTTTGTATGCAAATTCTACCTACGGCAAAACCAAATCCCATCCCTTGGGTTTATCTGCTATCAAGCATCTTAATAAATTACCTAGACTTCTATTTACCACCTTTGTCTGTCCATCAGTTTGTGGGTGGTATGTAGAACTGAACTTCAGATCTGTCTTCAGCTTCTTCCACAATGTTCTCCAAAAATACCCAACAAACTTTGTATCTCTGTCAGAAACTATGCTTCTTGGTAGACCGTGAAGTTGTACCATTTATTTGAAAAATAACCCTACAATGTGAACCGCATCACTTATTTTTTGATAGGGAATAAAATGTGCCATCTTGGAGAATCTGTCAACCACCACAAATATGGAGTCATTTCCCCTCTGTGTTCTCGGCAACCCAAGAATAAAATCCATGCTGATGTCCTCCCATGGCCTCTTAGGTACAGGTAACGGCTGGTATAATCCTATGTTTTGCCTCACGCATTTTTCCATCTGGCATATTCTGTAACTTTGCACAAACCTTTTCACATCTTGCTAAAGTTACGACCAGTAGTAATTTTCATTCACTAGGGCAATGGTCTTATCCTGACCAAAATGTCCAGCCAGTCCCCTGCTGTGCTTTTCCTTGATTAAGTTCTCCCGCATGGAACTCCTTGGAATGCATAATTTACTTCCCCTAAATAGCATTCCATCTTGGATTAGAAAATCCAACCATTTTGTCCTGTCCATAGTAACAGGTGCCAAGCAAGCCGTCCAGGCTTCTAAAAAATCAGGATCTTCAGGATAAAGACCCTTCAGTTCTTCGAATCCTACCACTTCCACTGTCATTTCAACCAACAAATTCTGCCTTCTACTTAAGGCATCTGCAACTCTGTTTGATTGTTTGCTTCTGTGCTTCAACACAAAGGTATAGCTTTGGAGGAACTCAACCCACTTCAAGTGCCTTTGATTCAGTTTTGTTTGGATGTTAATGTATTGTAATGCCTGATGATCAGTGAATAGAACAAACTCTTTCAGCAACAAATAATGCCTCCAATTCTTTAGAGCCTGAACTATAGCATAAAATTCTTGGTCATAAATTGAATACTTTTTTCGAGCATCATTAAGCTTTTCACTAAAATAAGCAATAGGTCTGCCTTCTTGACTCAATACAGCCCCTATTGCACTGCCACTGGCATCACAGTCTACCTGAAATACTTTGTTAAAGTCTAGAAGTGCCAAAACAGGCTATTTTGTGACCTTTTTCTTTAATGCATCAAAGCTCCTTTCAGCCCCTAAGGTCCACTTGAATTCTTTCTTATCCCCTCTCATTGTTTCTGTGAGGGGTGCACAAATGCTGCTGAAATTTCTAATGATTTTTTTGTAAAAGCTGGCTAGACCATGAAATGATCTTACCTCTATTGTGCTTCTTGGGGTAGGCCATTCGATGATAGCTCTCACATTTTTTGGGTCCATTTTTAGACCCTCTGTTGAGATGACAAATCCCAGGTACACCAACTCCTTTACAAAATTACATTTTTTTAGATTAATTAATAGCTGTTCTTCCTGCAGCTTCTCAAAAACCCTTATGATGTGCATCAGGTGCTCCTCTAGGGTTCTACTGAATATTAATATATCATCTAAATAAACAATGACAATTTTTCCTAAAAACTCTTTCAGTACCTCATTCATCAACCGCATGAAGGTACTTGGTGCATTGGACAGCCCAAATGGCATGACCAGCCATTCATACAAACCTTATCTGGTCTTGAAGGCTGTCTTCCACTCATCCCCTTCTCTGACACAGATCTGATGGTAACCACTCTTGAGATCAATCTTGGTGAAGTACTTGGATCCACTCAAACAGTCCATTATGTCATCCATTCTTGGCAATGGAAATCTATATTTTATTGTGATCTTGTTGATGGCTCGAGAGTCTGTACACATTCTCCACTCTCCATATTTCTTTGGTGCTAGCACTGCAGGTACTGTGCATGGACTTAAGCTTTCCCAAATTAGTCCCTTCTCCAGCAACTCCTGGACTTGCCTGTTTAGCTCTTCAGTTTCTATAGGCATCATTCTATGTGCAGCTTTATTTGGCAAGCTTGATCCTGGCACCAAATTGATATGGTGACTAATCTTCCTTACTGGGGGTAAACCCTCAGGCACATTATCAGATATAATATCTAGAAATTCCTCCAATAGATCTAGGACCTCTGTTGGGGTATTTTTGCATTCTGTATCCCTGACTCTAGGAATCAATGCATAACACATATGTTCATGTTTTAAATCATCTAAAAAATTTCTCCCGTCAACCAAGCAAATTTTGGCACTACCACATACCTTTTCTTCCACCTCCTTTAGGGGTTTCAGCTTATGATGCATTCCATTCTTTGTTACAAAATAGGTGTTGGCACGACCATCATGAACCACACACCTGTCAAACTGCCATGGCCTTCCCAACAACAAATGGCATGCATCCATGGGTAGAATGTCGCACAGGACCTCATCATGGTAATTCCCAATACTAAATTTTACCAGGCACTATTCATTGACCAAAACCTTATGGTCTTTCTACAACCATGTGATCCGATATGGATGCGGGTGTCTCTTCCTCTCTAGTTGTAGCTTTGTAACCATTCCCTCAGAAACCAGGTTATCCGTGCTATTGTTGTCAATAATAATATTACAAATCTTACCCGTGCATTTACACCTTGTGCAAAATAAGCTTTTCCTTTGATCTGTGGCCCCCTCTTCATTCAGCAGGACTCTTCTCACAATCATTACTTCCCCTCTCTCAGCTTCTTTAGAATGCTCAGATCCAGCATCTTCATCTGCGACTGCGACTCTAGCATTTCCTTTCGGCCTCCTATTATTCCTTTCTCGTTGTTGTGGACACTCATATTGGTGATGTCCCTCTTCTCCACATTGGAAACAAGTTCCACAAAATCTTTATCTTCCCTAGCCACGTCTAGCTCTGCCCCTTCCCCCTCAGTAATCATTATTCTGATTACGGGGACAGTAGGTATTTTCTCTCCTTTGTTCCTGATTACTGCTTCCTTCTCCATTCTTTTGAGAATCTTCATTCCTTCTTCCACTGGTCCTTCTTTCGGTCCTTCCGCTATGACCTCTTTCTCTTTGCTTGTTCTCAAACCTCCTATTGAGCTTTACTTCAACCTTTAGGGCAAATTGGTAAGCGTCCTCTATGGTGGTCATCCGGACCAGACTTAATTCTTCCTGAATACTTGCTCATAACCCATTAATGTAATGGGCTACCTTCTCCTTGTTGGCCTCTGAGTGGCCTCTTCTGATCATAATCTTATGAAACTCTTCTGTGTATTCTTTTACAGACTTACTTGATTGCCTCAACCCTTAAATTTTCTTTAGCAGGTCTAGCTCATAATCACCAGGTATGAACTGCCTCTTCAGCTTTTCTACCATCTGTTCCAATTTTGTTATTCTCTCCTTTCCTCTCTTATTTCTCTCTAGCTACACTCTCTTCCACCAAATGCTGGCATGACCTTTCAGTTTGGTCTTTGCAAATCTGACCCTATCAGGATCCTCAACCTTCTCATACTCAAAGTACTCTTCCAGGTCATTGATCCAGTCGATCAATTCCTCTGGATCAAGGTTCCCAAAATATGTGGAAACCTCCATCTTCTGCATCTTCCCAATCTAGGATATGGCTTTGTATAGTTTGGCCTGAGCAGGATCCACTACTTCTTCTTCTTCCTCAGGCTGGTCTTCTTCTTCGTCATCTTCCTCTTCACTACCTTCATCTCTTCTTGGTTCCAATATTCTACGCATTTCTTCTTGCAGGGCTTGCATTTACCGCTGCAAAGCTCGGACATATTTCGTTGCTGCCATGCCTCTCCCACCAACAGGGTTTCTTCTTGGAGGCATTCTATTCACCCAATCACAAGCCCTTCCATAGATCCTAGTGTAACTGCCTCATGTCCGGCAATCTGTTACACACTCAGGAACTTCTGGCTCTGATACCACTTGGTGGAGAATAGTTCTAACACAAGACAGGAAACCAAAATAACAAGAGCCCAAAATTTCTTATTCAATACTTCAAAAGAATTTTACAAAGAATATACAGCAATCTGCTATTTTCCAACCCCCTCTCATTACAATCCATGGGTTTTTATCGAGGTCCCGATCCTCTATGTTTTCAAACTTCCCACGATCTACAATTGCCACATGGAACAATACTAGAAAGTTGCATTGATGGGACTCTAGGTGAGGTGCGTGACTGGCTACCATACCCAATGAAATCTTCTTCTCAATCTACTGCTTGTTGTTAGTTGTTATAAATGCATCTCTAGATATCCTGTGCGAGTGGCCAACATGCCCATTGAAATCCTCCTTTGAAATTGCTGCTTCACTACTGCTAACTTGTCGCACACGAAGGGATGCCTTTATGAAAGCTTGGAGTGCGTGTTTTTCTGTTTGGTCATGATATCACGACATTCCTTCCTTATTGCATTCTTGCCTCTGCTTTGATCGTGATATCACGACATTTTTCTATTGTGTCATCATTCTTCAGTTTCAGCCGCGAAATCGTGACATGTCATGATTTCGTGACCTTCTGTCTTCCTCGCCTTGCCTTCCCTGCTTCGGTTGCAAAATCATGACATGTCACGATTTCGTGACCTTGTGTCTTCCGTGCCTTTGCTTCCTTGCGATGGTCATGATTTTGCGACCTTGATTCTTTTGCGCCTTGCCTTCCCTGCTTCGGTCGCAAAATTGTGACATGTCATAATTTTGCGACCTTGTGTCTTCCATGCCTTTGCTTTCCTACGATGGTCACAATTTCATGACCTTTGTGTCTTACGCGCCTTGCCTTCCCTGCTTCGGTAATGAAATCATGACATGTCATGATTTCACGACCTTGTGTCTTTCGCGCCTTTGCTTCCCTGCGATGGTCATGATTTCACGAAATCGCAACATTCTGTCTGCTGCTCCCCTATATTCTATTTTGATCGTGATATCGTGACACTTTTTGTGTCACGATATCGCGACACATATTTTTCTTTGCAACACTTAGAAAAAAAATAACACACACAAAAAAAAATTTGTTTGATGCTCGATTGCCTTGCTACCCTCGGATGCTCCTGCATCATTAATTGATTAAAGTCATGAATAATGAAACATGTCTAAAGCACTTGTGAATTATAACCAAAAGTTATATGCATACATTCATTAAATTCATTAAACATGGCATATAATCATCAAATAAAGTGATTCATTACATCACAAATAAAAAAAAACATTAAAACATAAATACATTGCGATGCATAATCCAAAATAGATTCATCTAATCACACATTCTACAAAGCATAAACACATAAAAAAATAAATGCAGCATATGAATAATGATTTATCATCTCATATATATCATATTATAAGTACATCATGCAACCTCACCTGCAAGCTAAATACATTGAGCTCTCAAGCTCATCGTCATCAACACAAAATGATACAAGGCTTGGTGTCTATCACTGTCTTTCTTTGTTGATCTCTATGCTGCCCTCAAATGGCTCTCCTCACGTTTGTGCACTATGACTCCTCTACTAGTGGGTCGACCTATGAGAATAACCTACCCCTAAAACCTAAGAGGTCAATCCCTTAGGAAATTGTGATACATGAGGAACACCTAAAGGAGCATCTGATGCTCCACTTCTTTGACTCTGGTAGGATGATGAGAAGGATGTAGGCCTATATAGAATGTGAATGCCTCTAATATCTAGTGCATTCTCTAGGATCCTAGACAAATCCCACTACCACTCCATGTGGTCCCTCTCCCACTCCACCTATGTCATGATAATAGTTATAGCCTAGCTACTCCCCATACCATGATCCTAAAGGGCATCATGCTCTACCCTAGCAACATCCCACTCTACCCATTGTATATCACACTCTATCTATAGTGCATCTTGCTCTGCCACATGTTGAGCTAGATCCTCCTACATGCTATGAAGTTAGGCTTTTAGAAGGTTCATATCGTCATCCCAATCACACCATTTTTGGTTCTCCCCATCCATCTAGCTCTACTCCTAGGCTATGGCCATCTCTAGCTCAGTCTTCTACCTCTCCAATGTTTGTACTCAATTTTCTAGTACATAAACATTGGCTACTAAGTCTCAGTTACTATTGTGTCCCTTCTCACTAGAGACCTCACTAACCACTGCCTTCTTAGCCTACCAAGATTATCCAATACCTAGGTCCATCCCTTAGGATGACCCTACCCTTTGATCCACTCATTGCTAAACCCATCACCCTATAGACTATAGGTGAGCCTCCTCCTCACCACTGCCTCCTACACCTGCTAGACTCCACTAAAAATCATATCCATAGAACTATACATCATAGTCTATCATAGTCCCTACAACTTCCACATCCACCTCTAGACTGACCACATCCACATCAGCCTCCACAAGCTTGAATACTGGATCAGGAGCTACCTTCGTCTGATGTTTCATGTACAACATATAAGACTATAAAATACATGGGGTAACCCAAACTAGCACAACACATGGGAGTACTAAAATTACTTATACTCCATCCCATGTTGAGCCACCATCCTTATATCCCATCGCACTCTTGCCAAATGCTCCCCGTCTATGGGTCACGTTGGCCCACCCAGCCATGACCTCCAAGTCACCTGATCCAACTAAAGTTCTAAGAATTTTTCATCATAGTGCATCTACAATCCTATAAAATAGTGGTTCTTTCCCTCCTGGTTCTTATGCCATCTCATGGTATAAGGCATATCATCACCCAATTTCTAAGGGATCAAATATGGCAAACTCTTGGGGCACTCAATGGAGAAGTGCTTCCAAGCCCAAATATGGAGTAACAAGTTGCATCCCAAACCCAACCTCTTTCGATGTATCTCATACAGATCCTAGTATATCCATGCAAGTAAGCAAGGTGCCCATGCCATCACCTTGGGCCACTCCACCAAGTATTGAACTAGCCCCGATAGGTTCCATGGGAATCATGCACCTGAAGAGTCTGGTAGTATCACATTCAAGATCATGACCATAGATGGCTTGCCTAAACACCAAAATAGCATTAAAAAAAAACTAAACAAACATTCTAACAATCCACCAATAGATGGTCGAGCAATGCAATCATCCACAAATAGATGATTGCCTTCAAAAACAACAAACAAAAAAAAACAAAAAAAAAAACATAATTATCCACAATAGATGATCGAACAATGCAATCGTCCCCTAATGGATGGTTACCAAAAACATGCCATGCAAGAAATTAAAAAAATAATAGAAAACAAACCCTAAAAACCATCTATCTATGGACAACTAGGTCACATAGCCTTGCGCTATGCAGATGGTCTCAAATGGCCACACGTGCAAAAAAAACATGCAATTAATGTCCAAAAGCAAAAAAGGGTTACTTTTATTACAAATTGAACAAATTGGGGTATTCACTACGTATAGGCCTCGCATCACCAACTACTCTACCACACGATACAATAATCATTTCCCACCATGCAAAATTGTAATCCCTCTAGGTTAGTTTCTTCATCGTAAGCCTCACCCTTCATCGTTTTCTCATCCATGACAATGAAAATGATGGGGCATGCATCGTAATTTACTATTTATAACATGCAGTGCATGACTATCTGGATGATCACAGTGCGCTCATTCTGAATGATCACGATCAATCATCTCGATCGAACATGTTTTTGTGACCATCATAGATGATCAGTAAAAAAATAAAAAAATAAAAAATAAATAAATAGAAAAATCACTTAGCATTATCAGCAGACAATCACATCAATCCATCAACCCAATAAGGTCAATTACCTTGTCGATCTCATTGATGCTAAATTCTACCAACTATACACTTGAGGATGTAGATGATACCAACTTTGTACCTCCATCATGATTGGTATGCAACACACCTAGTATGGATTTGACAAATGTCCAAGAATATTTTCATAGATTCCCACAAATTTAGTTCAACAATGGTGGTCACAAAAATCCCATCGACATAGCACATTTGCACAATGGTGGTAATTTTGTGCATCAGTAGTTTAGTTAGTTATTAGTTCAATGACAAGATTCAAAGGCATTTGTTGCCTCCTTCACTAGGGTATTCTACATTAGTCTCAAATTGGAACAATCAAACATCGAACTCCTTCAAGCACAAGAGTCATTGCATCATTCATCCATCATCCATGGGTGTCATTTATTTTTGTATCACATCGTGTTTTCACACAACGTGATACAAAAAGGGGTATCTATAGACACCTAAATATAGCACAATAAATATTAATTAATTGATCATAATTAATTAATACATTTAATATTAATTAAATCTAATTAATATTAAATAAATAATAAATCCCCTAAATAATAATTTATTTATTTATTAAATGATTAATTAATTATTGTTTAGGATCACACAACCTTGCACCCCTCTTTGCATATGCATTGACCCTCACAATCACCCCTCCACATCATCCATGGCACTAACAGTTCCACCTCTCACTATCCAAACTAATATCTCACATGGAGAAGCCTTTGTCCACAAGTGAACTCAGAGTTACTAGCAGTTCCACCTCTAAGCCATAAAGTGAAGATAATAATGCACCCAGTTAATTGAACCAGTTAACTCAGATATGCACACTCAATCACATCATGCACTTAGTTAACTAAGTCAATTAACTAAACATGCACACAATCAATATGATCAATTAAAAGGATAAACATACAAATCTATCCATGCACATTTAGTTAACTAATCATGCACACTTAAAAATAAATAAATATCATGAAATTGCACACATCAAATCAATCGATGATAATTCCAAATTAAATCTATCTTGTATGCACTCTTAGTGACAAATCCAATGCAAGGAAGAAGTTACCAG
The DNA here is from genome assembly GCA_028583015.1 of Wollemia nobilis. NCBI lineage: Eukaryota > Viridiplantae > Streptophyta > Pinopsida > Araucariales > Araucariaceae > Wollemia > Wollemia nobilis. The sequence goes on from JAQPPZ010015344.1 coordinate 2,384,887, forward strand.
TTACACGCACTTAACTAGATGAACCAGTTCCTTATCCTTTCCCACTTGGAAAATTATAAATGGAAACTCACCCTCCCTTTGTAGCATGATAATGGACATCGTAGTGAAGCCCTAATGAATTATTGAGCAACCATAATAATCACACTCCCAATATTTTTATATTTTTCCATCCTCATCTCATGTGAAATCCATTTGCATCCATCTGTAGGTCCATATCCACTTTTAGATACCTTTCGGATGCTATAGATCATGACCATCCCACCCTAGATGGTCTCAACCCATGATTATCTGATCCTATACAGTTAGATCCTAACCTATGCAGGAAGCTCGTTGAGCAAGGTGCAGCAACAATATTGTCATTGTTGTCAACACAGTCAGATAGATCTATTGATGCAATGGATAGGAAGTTCAAAAGCTATTCAGATGCAGAAGACAGGAGTTCAAAGGTTATTCAGAGTATGTACAATGATTTTCCAAGAAGACCGAAGTGGCCCATATGCAAAAGATCAAAGAAAAAGACAAGTAAGAAAAGTGTCGCGATATCGTGACATATACAGAGGCAGGAAAAAGCGTCACGATTTCGTGACATGTTGGAAGAGAAAAAGGCAAGTGGAAAAACTATCATGTGATTTCATGACATGTTGGAAGAGAAAGAGAAAGCAGGAAAAACTGTCGCGATTTCGTGACATGTTGGAAGAGAAAAAGGCAAGAGGAAAAACTGTCATGATTTCGTGACATGTTGGAAGAAAAAGAGAAAGTAGGAAGAAGTGTCACGATTTCGTGACAAGTTCGAAGAAAGAGAACAAGTAAGAAAAGTGTCACGATTTCGTGACATGTCACATTTTCGCGACTAAAATAGGAGAGAGAAAGTAAGTTGGAAAAGTGTCATGATTTCATGACATGTCGCATTTTCGCGACTAAAATAGGAGAGAGAAAGTAAGTTGGAAAAGTGTCACGATATCACGACATGTCGCATTTTCGTGACAAAAGAAAGAGAGGAAGCGTACGGAAGCAAAACTATCATGATTTCACGACAAAAAGAAAGCAAGACTTCGAAAGAGAAGTGTCATGATTTCGTGACAAAAGCAAAGAAGCAAAGACGAAAAAATGTCATGATTTCACGAAAAAGAGAAGAAGACTTCGAAGGTAGAAGTGTCACGATTTCATGACAAAAGCAAAAAGAAAGAAAAGAATGTCACGATTTCATGACAAAAGCTAAGAAGAAGACTAAAGAAGGCTAAAAGAAGGAGAAATGTCGTGATATCGTGACAAAAGCAAAGTCGAAGTCTTTGGAAGCAGAAGTGTCACGATATCATGACAAAAGAATAGAGAAAGCATACGGAGGCGAAAGTGTCATGATATCATGACATGTATTTTTGCGGGCCAAAGCTAAGAGAAAGAGCAAGGAGAAAAAGTGTCACGATATCGTGACATGTTGTATTTTCATGGTCCGATGCAAAGAGAAAGAGCAAGGAGAAAAGTGTCGCGATATCGTGACATGTAGCATTTGATCCGAAGCAAGGAGAAAGAGAGAGAAAAAGTGTCGACATATCGCGACATGTATTTTTCATGGCAACATACAACAAAAGAAGCTTATAGAGGCAGAAATGTCATGATTTCGCGATAGGTCATATGTGCGCAAGTCAAGAAGGAGAACCCAACTAAAATGAGAAGTATGATAGTGGACCGACATCTCTACAACATTTACAGGGGCAGATACAGAGTGAATTCATGCAGCTAAAATATGAAGAGTGAACAAAAGTCAGTGCGGTGGCTACAGGGACTGTTATCGAATGAAATCTTTGAGCGGTGGAATTACCGAATATCTTCATGAGTTGAAGCCGACTAAGACCGATGACAGCCGACTAAGATTAGGGTTTACATTTGTTATGCAAGTCGACTAAGATTAGGGTTTTCATCATGAAAATATTGTTATAAAAGGAGGGCTATTTGGAGAATTGTTAGTGTTGTGATAAGTCGTCGAATGCGTGTCGAAGTGTGAAATGTGGTCGTAAGAGCACAGAAAGTGTAGAAGCGGCGAGATGATGGCGAAGTGCACAAAGTGAGCGAAGAGTCATGTCGAATTGTCCTAAGTGCGTCTGTGAGTGCACAGATAGAGCAAAGTGCACAGAGAGCAAAAAGGTTGAAATTCGACCAAGTGTGGCTGTGATTGCATAGAGAAAGCAGAAGGCATAGAGAGTGCAAAGGGTGAAGACGAACGCAAAGTGCAGCTGTAAGGGCACAGAGTGTACGAAGACAGTGTGCAGAGGGTGCGTAGAGAAGTGACTCAAAGAAGGCAAAGTGTGGCTGTAGATCGTAGAAGATGTGTCTGTTTCATAAACAGTGAGAGAGATTGGGTAAGCAATAGACCAGTCAGGGTCTTGTAAAAGCGAAGGTATTTTTTTTTAAACTTCTAGATTCAAAATTGAAGTCCAGGTTGTAGCTTGGCATCAAGGGTTGGTGCTCCTTCCAGTAGGTGCTGGTAAATTAGGGGTTGGTGCTCCTTTCTGTTGGTGCAGATAAATAAGGGGTTGGTGCTCCTTCTAGTGGGTGCTGGTAAATTGATTGTAAAGTTGGTGCTTTGCAAAGGCTAGATTTGGATGGTAGTCCAAGCAATCATTCTTGAGGAGTAGCCAAATTGGTGAACCTCGTTAAATCTTGTGTTGTGTGATGTTCTCTTGTGATACTTGCTTTATCTGGTTTTAAGGTTTCATTATTTTAGTTTTAAGAGCTATGAATTTAAGTTTAAAGAACTACACTGATTCACCCCCCTCTCAGTGCCATTGTAAGACTAACAATTGGTATCAGAGCTAAGTTCTTGTACAAGCTTAACCGGCTAGGGTGATCTTGGAAGTAACACAATGGCAGGTGGTGAAGGCTTCTCATCAAACAAAGCACCATTGTTTGATGGATCTAATTACGCGTTCTGGAGAATCAGGATGCAAACATATCTCTGTGCTTTGGGATACGACATCCGGGATTCAGTAGTTAGTGGATACACAATACCCATCACTCCTCCAAAAGAGGTTGACGAAAAGAAATTGTTTGAAAATAACTCAAAAGCAAAGAATGCTCTCATGTGTGGATTAGCAGACAGTGAACTAGTAAAGATCATGAGCTGTAAAATGGCAAAAGAGATATGGGACAAACTGAGGAGTATTCATGAAGGAGACGATAAGATCAAGGAGGCCAAGTTACAGACACATCGAGCTCAGTTTGAAGCATTAAATATGAATGACGATGAAAACATTGAGGCATATATGCTGAGAGTTAATGGAATCATTAATGCGATCAGAGGACTCGACGAGGATATCGAAGACTCTGCCATCATGAAAAAGGTATTAAGATCTCTTCCTCAAAGGTTTGATTCTAAAGTCTCAGCGATAGAAGAAGCTAAAAATCTAAATTATTTTAGTATAGATGAGATGTATGGTTCTTTGACTGCATATGAGATGAGGATAGGAAGATCTAAACCCACAGATAAAGAAGCGGCTTTTAAAGCCCTTAAAGATAAAAACGCAAAACAAGAGTCCGAGGAAGAAGAGACATCAGATGAAATGGAAGCAAACTTTGTTAGAAAACTAAAAAGGGGAAAAGGAAAATATAGAGGAAAGCTACCGCTTAAATGTTTCAACTATGGAGGCATTGGGCATTTTGTGACTAAATGTCCACTTAAAGAGAAGAACAAAAATGATGAAGGATCGCACCAAGAAAGAAGTGACTGGAAGAAGAAAACGAATTTCAAAAAAGGCAACTTCAAGAAGAAAAGTTTCATCTCCAGGAATGCCAGTTCATCAGAAGACAACTCCGGTGAGGATTCTGAAGAGGAAACAGGTGAAGCTCTTTTCATGGCATTTGAAGAAGTAAAATCAGAAAAGGAAGAAGGAGTGAACTCTGAAGTATGTGGTGAAAACCCTGAGGCTGAAGTAGATCTAGAAGGTGAGTTGATCTCTGCACTTGAAGAGTGGAAAATAGAGAGGAAAAAGAATAAGAAAATTTCAAAAAAGCTTGAGGATGCAAATGAAATCATAACCAGTTTGAAAGTACAGATAGAAGAATCCAAGAAAATCTCCGAAGATCTCGAAGTGCAAATAACCATGAAAATAGATTATTGCAGCAAGCTAGAAGAAGAGATTGTTGGTTTAAGAATGCAGCTAGAAGAGATGAATAAGAAAATTAGTTGTTATCACAAACGTGAAGAAAGTTCTATGAAGCTGGATAAGATCATAAATGACCAAAGGCCTGCAGGCATCAAATTTGGTCTGGGTTTCGTCGAAGGAGAATCATCAAATGGATCAAAGGCCAGAAATGTAGAATCCATAAAGAATGAAGATAAGAAACAAAGTTGATCAAGGAAAAACGTCTCATGCAAAAGAAAGCAATAATGCCAGGCACGAAAGGAGAATTGACAATGATGGATTCACCAATGTCACACATCAAAGAAGAAGAAGACCTATGGCTCCTACGACAACATGGCAAAGACCATCACCCAGGTTCAATTATCCCTTTTCTGGTTTCTATTTTAAATGCAATGGCTATGGACATAAAATCTCAGACTGCAAATATAATGTAAGACCAAGGAATTTCACCAGTAGAAATGTTTTTTCTCCTCTGATGAATTATACAGTAGAATGTTATAACTGTCATAATTTTGGGCACATTGCAAGAAACTGTAGAAGTACATTTGCATCAAATCAGTTTCAGGGAAGAAAATTTCAACCAAATAGGATGAGACAAAATAGAAAACTTCTCGAAAAACATGCACAAGCTATTGATAAGGGAAAGGCAAAACAAGAGCCCAAAACTACTATCAAAACGGAGTGGAAAGAAAAAGAGTGACTTAAGGAAGAAAAGGAATCCTTAATCGTACAAACAACATTTAAAGCACAGAATAAATATGTACCATGGATACTTGATAGTGGATGCTCCAGTCATATGACAGGTGACAAACAAAAATTTGAGAAGTTACAGAAATATGAAGGTGGTTCAATAAAGTTTGGAAATAATGATGGAGCTAAGATAGTTGGCAAAGGTTCAGTTAAAATTAGTGACGAAAAAATTAAGTCAGAAGAAGTCTTGTTTGTGGATGGTTTGAAACATAACTTGTTGAGCGTAAGTCAGATTTGTGATAAAGGTCATGAAGTAGTTTTTATGAAGCAGGGTTGTGAAGTCGAAAAACAAATAATGGAAAATTGATAGCAACTGGATCAAGGACATCTGGAAACCTGTACACGCTCTCAGAGACTTCAGAAGGAGCTTGTTTTATTGGACAGGAAGAAGAAAATTGGTTGTGGCACAAGAGACTCGGTCATATCAGTTTTGATAATCTAGTAAAAATCACCTCAAAAAGGGCAGTGAGAGATATTCCCACCATCAACAAACCTCGCAAACAACATTTGTGCTTCATGCCAAAAGGGGAAGCAAACTAGAGTCACATTCAAAACAAAAGAGTACTACACAAGCAAACCTTTGGAACTAATACACACTGATTTATGTGGACCCATGAGAACACAAAGCATAAATGGTGACAAATATTTTATGTTGTGCATTGATGACTATTCCAGAATGACATGGATATTTTTCTTGAAGCATAAATCAGAAGCTTTTGATATGTTCAAGATTTTCAAAAACCATGTTGAGAATGAAACAGGAAAGAGGATCAAATGTTTAAGATCAGATAGAGGAGGAGAATTCATTTCAGAGGAGTTTATAGAGTACTGTGAAAAATACGGTATTAGGAGACAGTTTTCAGCAGCCAGGACACCTCAATAGAATGGAGTGGTAGAAAGAAAGAATAGGACAATGCAGGAAATGGCACGGACTATGTTGGTTGAAAGTAGAGTAGCAGACAGATTTTGGAAAGAAGCAGTCCATACTATGGTGTATATCCAAAATAGGTACATGCTGAGAACACATGAAAGCAAAACTCCTTATGAGTTGTGGTTCGGTAAAAGGGCAACAACAAAATACCTCAAAGTTTTTGGCAAGCAAGTGCTACATCAAAAGAACTGAAGATAATCTTGGTAAGTTTGAAGATAGAGTGGATGAAGGTATTTTTGTTGGTTATTCATCAAAAAGCAAAGCTTACAAATGCTACAACAAGAGGCTAAAGAAAATTGTGGACAGTGCTGATGTTAAATTTGATGAAGGTAGAGAACGAGTAATTAGCTATGAAATGAACTACCCAATTTATGAAGAGGTTATTGAAGGAGATGAGGAAAACGAAATGGAAAAGATACAAAAAATTGACTCAGATGATTTAAGTTGTGATTCAGAAGTGGAAGAAAATAAGAAATTCAAAACAGATAGCTGGCAGAAAAATCATCCTAGAGAGCAAATAATTGGAGACCCCAAAGTTGGTGTTCAGACAAGAAGAAGAGTAGTAAGTAACTACTCTCTATTATCCAGCATTGAGCCCAAAAATGTTGTCTGACGCAAGCAAAGATGAAAGTTGGATGAAGGCAATAAATGAAGAATTAGATCAGATCGAGAAAAATGAAACTTGGGAGTTAGTACCTAGACCTGCAAATAAAAATATAATCGGGACTAAATGGATTTTTCGAAACAAATTGAATGAAGACGGACAGGTAGTCAGAAATAAAGCAAGATTGGTATGTAAGGGTTATGCACAAGTTGAAGGCATTGACTTTGAGGAAAATTTTGCACCAAGTAGCTAGACTAGAGGCAATTAGAATGTTTCTGGCTTTAGCAATCTACAAGAATTTCAAAGTTTATCAAATGGATGTGAAATCAGCGTTTTTGAATGGGAAACTTGAAGAAGAGGTTTATATTGAGCAACCGGATGGTTTCCAACTTGGTGATGATCCCAACTTGGTTTGCAAGTTGAAGAAAGCATTATATGGCTTAAAACAGGCACCCCGAGCATGGTATGCAAGGCTAGACAACTATCTCACTCAACAAAGGTTTAAGAAAGGTATGGTGGATAGTAATTTGTATGTCAAAACAGAAAATGGGCATCTTATTGTTCTTGTTGTATACGTAGATGATATCATATTTGGTAGCAGCAAAGATGAGTCGTGTAAAGATTTAGCAAATAAGATGCAGAAAGAATTTGAAATGTCAATGATTGGTGAACTTTCGTATTTCCTCGGGTTGCAAGTTAATCAAAATAAGAAGGGCATATTTATTTCTCAAGTTAAATATGTGAAAGAGATGTTAAAAAAGTTCACAATGGAGGATTGTAAGCCAGTTAGCACTCCCATGACGACAAAGTGCAAGTTGAGCAAGGATGACAAATCTCCACCTGTTGATCAAACCATGTACAGATCTATGATTGGAAGCTTACTGTACCTGACAGCTACTAGACCAGATATTTTGCAGGCAGTATGCATGGTAGCACGATTTTAGGCTAATCCCAAGGAGACTCATGTGACAATAGTGAAGAGGATTCTTCGGTACCTCAAGGGTACTATGGAGTATGGGTTATGGTATCCGAAAGGTAAAGACTTCACCCTTATTTCGTATTCAGATGCAGATTGGGCAGGATGTGTAGATGACAGAAAGAGTACCAGTGGAGGTGCATTCTATCTTGGAGACAGATTGGTCGCATGGCACAGTAAGAAACAAGAGTCAATTTCTTTATCGACAGTAGAGGCAGAATATATTGCAGCGACAACATGTTGTACGCAGGTATTGTGGATGAAACAAACCCTGAAAGATCTTGGTATTAGCTTCAGTGAGCCAATATCAGTTAAGTGTGATAACACCAGTGCCATTAACATCTCCAAGAATCCGGTTATGCATTCACGCACAAAACACATTGCTATCAGGTATCACTTTTTGAAGGAGAAAGTTGCGGAAGGTGAGGTTAAGTTGGATTTTGTTCCAACTACAGAGCAAGTAGTAGATATCTTCACAAAACCATTGCCCAAGGAAGTTTTTGAGTACCTTCGCAATAAATTGGGAGTGGTCACACTTCCCAAGAATTGACTAGCTACAGGGATCACATTCTCAGGGGGAGCATTTAAGTATTTGATTATCTTTTTGCTCATGTTCATGATTTTTGCTAAGTGTAATAAATTGTGCCTGAGAATGTTGTGCATGGACTCAGGGGGAGTCTGTAGTAGCCCTTTGGTATTATTGTCAAAGGGGGAGAAGAGTTACAGGAAATTGCACATGTGTTGCCAACAATTCCAAAGGGGGAGATTGTTGAGCAAGGTGCAGCAACAATATTGTCATTGTTGTCAACACAGTCAGATAGATCTATTGATGCAGTGGACAGGAAGTTCAAAAGCTATTCAGATGCAGAAGACAGGAGTTCAAAGGTTATTCAGAGTATGTACAATGATTTTCCAAGAAGACCGAAGTGGCCCATATGCAAAAGATCAAAGAAAAAGACAAGTAAGAAAAGTGTCGCGATATCGCGACATATACAACAGGCAAGAAAAACTGTCACGATTTCATGACATGTTGGAAGAGAAAAAGGCAAGTGGAAAAACTGTCACGATTTCACGACATGTTGGAAGAGAAAGAGAAAGCAGGAAGAAGTGTCATGATTTCATGACAAGTTCGAAGAAAGAGAACAAGTAAGAAAAGTGTCATGATTTCGTGACATGTCGCATTTTCATGACTAAAATAAGAGAGAGAAAGTAAGTTGGAAAAGTGTCACGATATCGTGACATGTCACATTTTTCGTGACAAAAGAAAGAGAGGAAGCATACGAAGTAGAACTGTCATGATTTCATGACAAAAGTAGAAAGCAAGACTTCAGAAGCAAAAGTGTCGTGATTTCATGACAAAAGCAAAGAAGTAAAGTACGAAAGAAGTGTCACGATTTCATGACAAAAAGAGAAGAAGACTTCGAAGGTAGAAGTGTCACGATTTCGCGACAAAAGCAAAGAAGCAAAGTATGGAAGCAGAAGTGTCATGATTTCGTGACAAAAGCAGAGAAGAAGACTACGAAGGCAAAAGTGTCACGATATTGCGACAAAAGCTAAGTTGAATATGGAAGGCATAAGTGTCGCGATATCATGACAAAAGCAAAGTTGAAGTCTTTGGAAGTAGAAGTGTCACGATATCGTGACAAAAGAATAGAGAAAGCGTACGGAGGCGAAAGTGTCACGATATCGCGACATGTATTTTCACGGGCCAAAGCTAAGAGAAAGAGCAAGGAGAAAAAGTGTCGCGATATCGCGACATGTTGTATTTTCGGTCCGATGCAAAGAGAAAGAGCAAGGAGAAAAAGTGTCGCGATATCGTGACATGTATTTTCACGGGCCGAAGCAAGGAGAAAGAGAGAGAAAGAAAAAGTGTCGCGATATCGTGACATGTGTTTTCGCGGCAACAGCAACAAAAGAAGCTACAAAGGCAAAAATGTCACGATTTCGCAACAGGTCATAAATGTGCAAGTCAAGAAGAAGAACCCAACTAAAATGAGAAGTATGACAGTGGACCGACATCTCTACAGCATTTACAAGGGTAGATACAGAGTGAATTCATGCAGCTAAAATATGAAGAGTGAACAAAAGTCAATGCGACGGCTACAGGGACTGTTATCGAATGAAATCTTCGAGCGGTGGAATTACCGAATATCTTCATGAGTTGAAGCCGACTAAGATCGATGACAACCGACTAATATTAGGGTTTACATTTGTTATGCAAGCCGACTAAGATTAGGGTTTTCATCATGAAAATATTGTTATAAAAGGAGGGCTATTTGGAGAATTGTTGTGTTGTTGAATAAGTCGTCGAATGCGTGTCGAAGTGTGAAATGTGGTCGTAAGAGCGCAGAAAGCACAGAAGCGGTGAGATGATGGTGAAGTGCGCAAAGTGAGCGAAGAGTCATGTCGAATTGTCCTAAGTGCGTCTGTGAGTGTGCAGAGAGAGCAAAGTGCACAGAGAGCAAAAAGGTTGAAATTCGACCAAGTGTGGTTGTGATTGCGCAGAGAAAGCAAAAGGCATAGAGAGTGCAAAGGGCGAAGACGAACGCAAAGTGTAGTTGTAAGGGCATAGAGTGTACGAAGATAGTGTGCAGAGGGTGCATAGAGAAGCGACTCAAAGAAGGCGAAGTGTGGTTGTAGATCGCAGAAGATGTGTCTGTTCCATAAACAGTGAGAGAGATTGGGTAAGCAATAGACCAGTCAGGGTCTTGTAAAAGCGAAGGTATTTTTTTTGTTAAACTTCTAGATTCAAAATTGAAGTCCAGGTTGCAGCTTGGCATCAGGGGTTGGTGCTCCTTCCAGTAGGTGCTGGTAAATCAGGGGTTGGTGCTCCTTTCTATTGGTGCAGATAAATAAGGGGTTGGTGCTCCTTCCAGTGGGTGCTGGTAAATTGATTGTAAAGTTGGTACTTTGCAAAGGCTAGATTTGGATGGTAGTCCAAGTAGTAATTCTTGAGGAGTAGCCAAATTGGTGAACCTCGTTAAATCTTGTGTTGTGTGATGTTCTCTTGTGATACTTGCTTTATCTGGTTTTAAGGTTTCATTATTTTAGTTTTAAGAGCTATGAATTTAAGTTTAAAGAACTACACTGATTCACCCCCCCTCTCAGTGCCATTGTAAGACTAACAAAGCCTCCCAATGCAACATAGTTTAGCTATAAAGAAAAAACATCCCACATGCAATGTGATGATGTAGAAAACAATAATAGTGGTCCAGAGAAGGTAAAAATCAAGCGTATCCCTTTCTACTTTTGTATGTTTATCAGTTTTATCAATACTCCCATTAGTTTTATCTTTTTTGCAATCGAGCCTTGCTTAGGGAAGCCTGATAGATATTACTAACTCTGTAGGTTTGCATGTGTGCAGGTCCCATAGGTACAAACCAGGTCAAAAATAGAACCAAACAACAGTATAATGTTGCTCGAGCCCACGAATCTACCATTCCTTGATTGCAGTAATACACACAACACGACCATCCATCCATAGTTGATCGCCAGCCACGACCATTCACTAAAAAATGGTCGCCAACCATGGTTGTCCACCTATATATGATCACCATCCAAAGAGCTTCCTACTATGTATTTTGTATCCATAGGCCTGCACATCAATCCAAAGGTATCATACATGGCCCCAATCAACATTCAATGTAGTGGCGGTCACTAGAAACCTGCCTTATCAGTGTTGTAGCATCAGGAGTACCAAAGCACCATTGTTATTTTACATACGAGAAACACTCCCTATTTTTATTGTAAATCCTTATGTGAGTATAATATTGTAACAGAATAGAGGAAGCACATTTTCAAAGTATAATATTATTTATCTACTTTTCTTTCATTTGTCATATTGCATGGTGCATACTTTTGTTGTCTCCACCTTTAATATATGCCATGGGGGCATTATTGTAGCATATGCCTTTGATATGTGTTTTTAATATATCCTTTGGAAAGAGTATTATAGACCCGATTTGAATGGAACCAAATTGGAGAGAAATTATGTATCCTTGTTACGAAGAATTTTAGATCAATTTTGTGGAAGGATTAAATGTTTAACTAGGACAATTTCATGGAAAAATTGAATGCTAGTTATGAGGGAAAATTTATGGAGAAATTGCTTGAAAAACTATAGGGCAATTTGGTGGGAATTGTATGTTAAGTTTAGGTCAATTTCATGGAGAAATTGAGTGGCTTTTGAGATCAATTTCATGGAGAAATTGTGAAAATGTTGGAACCAATTTTGTGGGGAAACTTAGCTAGAGTTTTGGACTTTTAGTTTTGGATTCAATGGAAGGATATTTAATTATGGTAAACCTTAGTTAAATCGAAGGTTATATTTGTATTTTTGAGTTTGAAAATACATAATGGGTAATGTATTTTATTTGATTTTGTGAGTTGAAACATGTAGTGGGTAATATGTTTCATGGGACAGATATATATACATTAGTGGATAATGTATTTCAATTGGTTAGATGAGTTGAAATATATTAGTGGATAATATATTTCATAGGTTATAGAATACACTAGTGGATAATGTATTTAATTTGATCTAATGGGTTGTGATATGTTAATGGATAATATATTTCATAAGTTAGAAGCATGCATTAGAGGATAATGTATCTCTTATAATTAATATGATAGAAATGTATTAGCGAAAAATATATTTCATTATGGTTAAGCATTGTTTGATAGCATGATCCATGCTAAGTTGTAATAGTGATGTAAAGGCACTTTTATTAAGTAGGAGAAGGTTCCTCTCCTTCGGGTATGCTTGCATAAGAACTCATTGGGAGTATTATGGGGTCCTCTCTAATGAGTTGATGTGTACAATATGATAGTTGATGTGCTTACATTAGAATATTAGGAAGGAGATGTTCCTTTGAGCTTGGACTAAGGGGAGGAGATATCCTTGGAGGATGAATGCAGAGTTCATCTAAGGAAATTATGGGGTTCCCTCATAACATTGTAATATGAATTAAAAGACCTATTCATGTATTTGGGTTATGGGAATCATGGAAATTCTTATGTATTTATCAAGGTGTGATGTTTGGAAAAGAACGAATGAATATGTAACTAATTCGAGAGAATTATGGGGTTACCTGATTGAGATATAATATGAATTAATAGAACTATTCATGTATTGGAAACATAGGAACTATGGGGTTCTTATGTACTTATATTGATGGATGTATCAAAAAGGAATTATGGGATTCCTTTCACATGATTGTATTGGAGGAAATTAAATTAATGAAATAAATATATATATATATATATATATATATATATATATATATATATATATATATATATATATATATATATATATATTTTGAGGTTGGGTTTTTCCCTTAGGGGTTTTCCCAGGATATATGATGTGTCATATGTGTGTGATTATTATTATCTCATGATTTTTTTTCTTATTTTTTATAAATATAGCTTGTTATTTATTGTTACCATTTTTAAGAAGGAAGGATCATGGTTAAGAATTTATTAAGATACACATGTGAATGACATTTATATTCCTTTTTAATCATTATAATTATGTTTGTGAGTTATTATATTAAAAGGAAATATCAAGAGAAAGAAAGGGATGGATAGCCTATATGCAATACGCTAGTACACCTATATAGATGAACTTATGTATGGTTTGGGGATGAGCATACCCTTTTGATAGACTAAGAGAGATAAGCTAGCTCATCATGGAGATGAGATAGCTTATTTGCATTACGCTTAGTGCACCCACATAGATAGACTTACGTGTGGTGTAGAGATGGGCATGCTTCCTTGATGGATCAAAGGAGGATAATTTGGCTTATTGTAAAGATGAGATGAACAACTTATTCATAGGGCTTGATGTCAATAGACACCTACATGAAATAACCAATGCAAGGGGAGGGGCTCAGTGGATCTCTAATGAATGTATAAAAAATTATTTCTATAATGGATTGTATTTTTAGTGGGTTGTTACAAGAGGTATGATTCTAATATATTATCAAATTTGGATATTTTTTTAGGTTTGATCATCAACAAATTTTCCATTTACACTTGGATCAAATGGATTTATGATGGTCTTCAATAGCATGTAAAATTGAGACAAGAGTACAAAACTATTAGATCTTGGTGATTTATTCATAGATTTGAGGATAAGTTTTTGGGTTTTCTCATTTTTGGTCTTTCTAACAAAGTTATTTTTAGATATAAGGAAATTTGAATTAGATTGTGTAGATCTTAAAAACTAAATGCAAATGGACAAGTGTGTTGGTCTCATAGGGCATGCTAGAAAATTGTTGATCCACAAACGTATATAATTAGAATACCACCTTAAATTCCATGTCACATAATGGAAAAGGTGAGGCTTGATTCCTCTTGGCCTCTATATTTAGTATGGTTATCCATTAACCTATAACAATCTAATCTAATCTAAGTGCATAAAACATAAATTTAGAAGGTAAGAGTGTGAGAGATAAAATCAAAGTGCATAAAAAATAAATATGGTCAAAACCGTAGCTAGATTAGTATGTGATCAATTAGATCCTCTGGGTGCAATTAAATAATATTAGTGTGATCATCATTCATTAAGCATACAACCATGGAAGTAAGGACTAACAAAAGGTGAGAAGGTAGTGCCACAAATACCATACACTTACAAGACAATAAGTTAAAGGACACAATTGAAACACACGTGCCATGCATAATTTTCTATTAATTACAAAATCTAAAAGAGTATAACCCTAATAATAAAGCATAGCTCTACTATCCTTGAAAAAACAAAAATATATTACAAATGAGCCCATGGATCTTATTTATAGTATGGGTTTTACTCTCTTTTTCCTTTAGGTAAACATATTTCACTTTTATATTTATAGAAAAAAACAAAATGTCAATTTTAAGCCTTTTATATCTTTATTTTATACCTGGTCCATTGGATGGTTGAAAAAATACTAGTTTATCATTGAATCAAAAGTTTGATTATGGATCACAAGTTAGCTTAATAAATTAGGGTCTTCTAAACTTAGCTAGTTTTACCCATCTTCTATTTTTTTCATTGCCTAGTATTTTTAAAATCGGTAGAGTATTTGGGCTTTGAGGTTTACAATATTTTTACTCCTACCTCTTCATGTTGAGATCTTCCATCCCTCCTCCTTGACACCTTTTGTTTGGATACCAATTTAATAAATATAAAACAAAAGTAGAACCTTGTACTATAGGCCCAGTAATAGTATCAAAGCTTGAATAGTTTCAAAGTCAAGAAGAAGATCTCATGGGAGTTGAATATGATGATGGTCACTCACAAGTAGAAAGAAGAATTCAAAGTTTCTACCAAGCACTAGGTGCTTTTGAATATGCAATGTTCAATAAGAATAAGTTTATAATAGAATATAATTTGATGACATACAAGGCTACTACATCAGATCATGTTTGTTGCTTTGAAGATAAGGTATTTTGATACATCCATTTAGTGATTTATCTATTCATTATAGGAAAACAAAGATTAGAGATAAAGATAACAATGTTTAGTAAAAAATCAATTTTAAATTTGCTTAAGAAAATAAAGTGTTAAAAATACAAGGACGTTTGATTAGCAAGCACTTAAATATTTCAAAGTGAAAAATCCTTCTAGTAGAAGGGTCATCCAGCAAAGAAAATAATATATGCCTAGGACATGCTGATATTATAGTTGATAAAAAAGAATTTCTTATAAGTGATGTTTGCTACAAGAGTATTAGCATGAAATAATAAGGGAAACTACAAGGGACATCCCGTGGGATGTCTTGATCTGCTTTCCTGCCTCCCCCTCCCCTGGTTCTATCCTAGTTCCTAGGTACTTCCATGGTCCTTCCTTCTTGGCTAGCTAATATTGTAGACAATCTCCTTAGGGTGGGAGGTCATTTTTTCTTTCATTTACCCCTTTCCCAAATTGAGTGAGGGTTTCTTTTATGTGCCTTTGTTCTAGGATGTCCCTGGGACCTTCCCTAGGGCTTATGTGATGTTTCAAGGATCATCTTTCCTTGGTGATCTTAGTTATATCCCAGGTTTGTTGCAAGTTTCTACTTGGAGCTAGGTTTTAGTGGTTCTCCAGATGTGGTGCATCACAACTTTGGGAGAGGGGTTTGACTCTGTCTTGGTGCTTCTTGAGTAGCATTTTACAACATCCTTTTGGTCTAGGGGGACCACGTGCTTCTTTTCTATGGATCTGCTCTTCAGGTTCCTGAATTTGGTCTACTTGGTGGGTTTTTAGTGTATCTTTCTTGGTTTGGATGTGGATTTTACTTTGCTTGCTACTGAGATCCCAATGGTCTTCCTTTTTTGGTTCTAAGAAGTAATTTTATGATGGATTTAGAGGTTATCTAGGGTTTCTTGCTGCATATTTTTGTCTTGGGGAGGACATGTGCTTGTTGTATGCAACCTGTTAACCCTGTGGCTCTTTTAGTTTGGGTTACCTGGGACCTTCTCACCCCTTTCCTTTGGCTTGTAGTTATGCCTATGATTCCTTTGTTTCCTTTGGTTTCCATGTAGCTCAACCTTGTATGCAAAGGGATTTCATGGCCTGTGGAAATCCTTAGATTTGCTGCTCCATTTTATAGGCCCTATGCAAGATATTGTTTTGATCTTATTTTCCAACATCGTGGCATGTATCCCAGCCCTCCCTATGCGGGATGATCCTTCATGGCAGTTCCTTTGCTCCATCCGACTGTTTGGGGTGGTTTTCTTTCTCAACATGTATCCCAACCCTCCCTAGGTGGGATGATCCTTCATGGTGGTTCCTTTGCTCCATCTAGATGTTCAGGGTGGTTTTCTTGCTTGGCAATTTTATTTTCCATTTTTTCCTTGGCAAGATACCAGTTTTTGGTTTTTTCCTTGAGCGGGATTTTTCAAAATTGTATTCTTCCTACATAGGCAGGAATTTTCAAATTTCTTGCTGGATGGCATTTTCAAATTTCTTGATGCACAAGATTTTCATTTTTCCTACTGTGGGCGGTAGTTTTTAAAATTTTCCTGGTTTATTTTTCTCGCTTGGGCAGGATTTTTTTCTTTTCTTCCTTTGGATGGGATTTTAATGTGTTTTTCCTTTGTCCTATCCATTGGCATTCTTTTGGCCTATCCTTTGGCCTTTTTTTGGTTTGTTGACCTGTTGTAAAAAGGTTTTGGGGCCCCTTTCAAAACCCACTTTTAATGAAATTTTTACTTATCAAAAAAATGTGTGCTGCAAGAGTTATCATCTAATGAGTTTCCAACATGGTAGGATCATCAAGCATTGCATACCTAAAATTTAATTATATCATCCCAACTAACCTAAAATTTGGCTATGAAATGAAATATGTAGATATCACTTTAATAAAATGTGCTAATAACACTTTGATGGCATTAACATGACATCATTCCAACCAAAACCTTCTAGGACAACTTTGGCAAGGAAAATTTTAAGAAGACAAATCCATCACCTAGGATTAGTTTGACTTCACATTTTGAGCATTTATTATTAATATTACAAAGAAGATATAAAAATAAATTTGTATTTGACATATTATAATTTGATTTCCAATCTTGTAAATAAAATGACTATCTATTCTTAAAAAATAGAGCATATTTTAATCGTAAGTTAATCACTAGGTAGTTTTTTTGAGTGATTTAATTTAGAAGTGAAAAAGACTCATAGGAATACTTGAAAGTCAAATTTAAGCCTAAAATTCATCCAATTTATGAGCAAATAACACAAAATACTTTTCTTAATGTTTTGGGCATAACTCAATCAATATTGGTCAAAGCATGATAGAATTTGAAATGAAGTATATCAATTCCATCAACAATTGTCTATAGAATTTTATCCCAAAATTTATAATTTTGATTTTCATGTCATAATAAATGATAATCAATTAAGAGTAATTATGTAAAGTAGTGATTCACTTCAAATGGATAAGTATGGGAAGTGAAAATGACTATGGTAAGTTGTGTTCACTCATTAACCAATATTTTTTTGGGTAATGATGAAAAAAAGAGGATTTGGAGGGACCCTAAACCTGTTATAGAATTAAGCTTTCTAAGGTTACAAGATAAACATCAACCTCCTCCCTGGATAGCATGAGACAAAAACAAAGTTGCAATAAAGGTCCTAGAACACAACTAGATAAAAAATAGAACTTTGGCTGATATCAAAAACTATCTCTATAAAAGGAACAAATGTTGACCCGACTATTGTTTATTCCTCCATTCCACACCAACAATAGTAGCAATTGCTCCAATTCTCAACAATAGGTAATAGAAGTAGAAACAACAAAGAGAAAGCACACTGAAAAACATATTAGAGAAATGCATATTAAGCATCGATTCAGTATATAAGGTCTGTTTGGCATGAATACCAATGTGCAAACCCCAAGAAAATTGTCTAGAAAGAAACATTTCATCCTCCAAATGATGTTGATGAATATTAAAGGCATTGAGAAAAAATTAGATCCAAATATTTCTTGTTGGAAATCCATTTGCCATTTACCCTTTAGACTCTACCAAGCCATGTTTTACTATAGTTCGAACTGGATGTAAGTTTATATTACTATAAGAATAAGCTAAAATATTATTTGTGAGGATTCTTTTGGCTATTTAAAAAACTATATTTGCTCTTTGAAATTTTATTGTAACAAGTGATCTTATACTATAATTAATGAACAGACTAAGTGTTGCTTTCAAATATTGATTGTGTGCATGCACATTTTTGTGTTTTAATGTATGATATTAGTGGATCTACCATCTTGTTTCCCATTGGTCCTTTCTATCCATTGTGTTGTAGATTATTCAATATCTAATGAATTCAAGCTATTAAGTTATTCTATGTATTTTGATTGGATCAGAGGCTAACCTTACCCTAGTTGCTTGTTTATATTTATGTTTTATGCACTTATTTTTCTCTCTTAAACCTTTGCACTCAATAATTTTATACTAGAGTAGTTATATTAGTATGAAATTATTCTAATTCTAAAGGTTGAGGTGACTAAGTTGTTAGAATTCACAATATTTTCCAAAAATGTTCTAAAATATATATTCACCATAGTCATATGCAAAAAAAAAAGGAAGAAGGGAAATAAAATATCATATAGATGAAAGTATATAAAGAGAGATAAATACAATGGATAGAGATAATCGATAGAAGGAATAAGGGATGGGTGCATATAGGCACCCCACAATCTCACATCACAAACCTGATATAATGGATCAATCATTAGGAGGTATTTATAGTAATATCAAATCCCAATTAAATGTTAATCTCAATCGAACATAACCTAACTTGAAGGTTAAATTATAATATAATAAATGTATTAAACCCTTTAATCAAGGTTAATCATAGAGGTGGTTTAACCAATATTTCTAAGGGTGAATACATTAAAATTGCCCATAGGCTTACATAAATATGCTCGTAGGCATATATAGAAGAATGGCCATAGGATTACATAGAAATTGCCCATAGGATTACATATAAAAATACCATAGTGTTATATAGAAGTTTCCCATAGGCTTACATAGATAATTCCCAAAGGAGTACATAACACTTGCCCATAGGATACATCAAGAGTTCCCATAGGCACTTCATTTTTTATTCACTCATTGACCAAGATAATGAATCATATTTTAAAGAAAAATCTCATGGAAAGAGATAATAAGAATTTATTCACTATTTGAGGTGTGTTTAGCACAATTCCCAAAGCACAAAACCCAAAAAAATGGGATAGGAAGTCATATTTCTCCCTCCAAATGATGGCAATGAACACTAAAGGCATTTGAAAAAACTTTTAGATCCAAATCTATCTAGTTGGAAGCCATTTGTCATTTATCTTTTAGACTTTGTTAAATCGTGTTTTACTCAAGTTAGAAATAATTTTCCTATAAATATTATAGAGTTAGTTTATTTTGTTATAAATACGAGCCAAAATGCCATTTTTGATGATCATTTTGGCTTTTCAAAAACTAGATTTTGTCTTTGAAATCAATTATTACATGTAATCTCATACTACCGTGAATTTTAAAATTTGGTTATGTATATGCAAATTTTTTTATTTTAGTATGTGATATTAGTGTTTTTTCCCTCTTATCATCAATTATTCCTTTCTATTTATTCTATTGTAATTTATTCAAGATCTAATGCTTCAAATATTCTTAGTTTCTCTAGATATCTTGATTAAATCACATGCTAATATCAATACAATTGCTTGGATGTATTTTCTTTCATAAATTTATTTTTCTCTCTCACACTCTTTTCACTCAATCATTTTAGAATAAAGTATTTATGTTAGAATGGATCCACCCAAAATTTAAATATCAATAATACTACATTCACCTCTTCAAATGTTTCTATGTTGTATGGATGCACATAGAAGATCAAATGCTCTTAAAGATCAACACTAAGAATTAAAAGGTTCATTATATCCTAAAGGGAGAAAATAGTTTCATCTTTATTTAGTAAGAATATTACTTTTAATAAATTTAAATTTGGTACAAGTTCAATTATAATCTCCACCATAATTTAAAATTCCACCACGTGACCCAAAATTTTATTTGTCCTCAAGTTTACAAGCCTTACCATTATGTCCATGGGCTTTCCATTTTTAGCTTTGAAGTTTTCTTTCAAGGAGTTGAATATTAGATAATTTTGAATCTATTATTTCTAGTGCTTAGATGTTGAGGGTAGTGTGATAATAGTGGAATCAAGTGTCACATGCTCTTGCTCCACATCTATTTTAAAGTTAAAGGGCAAATAACAAATATCAAATGCTCTTAAAGATCAACACTAAGAATTAAAAGGTTCATTATATCCTAAAGGGAGAAAATAATTTCATATTTATTTAGTAAGGATATTACTTTTAATAAATTTAAATTTGGTACAAGTTCAATTAGAATCTCCACCATAATTTAAACTTCCACCACGTGACCCAAAATTTTATTTGTCCTCAAGTTTACAAGCCTTACCATTATGTCCATAGGCTTTCCATTTTTAGCTTTGAATTTTTCTTTCAAGGAGTTGAATATTAGATAATTTTGAATCTATTATTTCTAGTGCTTAGATGTTGAGGGTAGTGTGATAATAGTGGAATCAAGTGTCACATGCTCTTGCTCCACATCTATTTTAAAGTTAAAGGGCAAATAACAAAGATCACCAATAAACTAAGAGATATCACTTTTGAATGGCAAATATTAAGCAAATAATAACTTATTATAAACTAATATAACTCAATAAATATAGTTAGAATCAACCATCATTCAAAAAGTAGTTATTAAAATAATATAATAGAAAGAATGAAAAACAATTTCCTCTAACACCCTATTAAAAGATATTGCATTTGGGTGTGACTTCATTACATATGGAGAACTATATTAGGAATTATAATATGAGTATAGCTTTATGTCTTTAAATAAATCAATCTATAACCACATGAGTATTGTGTATGTTGATTTTACTCCAATTCAAGTGATCCAACAATAAAAAGAAATTGAAATTAATATTGTGATACTTTTGGATGGTAGAACTCGTTCTTTATGGGATGATATTTGAAAAACATAACATATTTATAAATAATAAGATAAAAAATATGTAAATTCAATGTATCTTGGTCTTGATTAATAACTTGTTAATTTTAAAATTCATGAGAATGCATTTGAATTATAATGGAGTTAGTCTATCTTGGAGGAATTGTTTGAGATGAATTAATAAGTTAAATTTGAATAAAATTCATGTGAATTTTCTTTCTATGTTATATATATATATATATATATATATATATATATATATATATATAATTGCACCATGAGAAATAAAATCATAAATTATAGTTATAGAATTACTTAAATCTTCTAAAGTTAAGATGATTATAAAATTTGATATTCCTTTGGAATATGAAAAAATAGTTTCTTAAATAGAATAAAAGGCCTTAGAAAAATTATTGGATTTTTTAATTCATCCAAACTCATGAGACTAAATCCATTGTGTTAAAATATAAGACCATTTAAATTCTCTTAAAACAATAAAGGTTTGGCTAAACTAGATAAAGCAATATTTCTCTCCTTGCATAGAGACGATTAATTTCTTAGAGAGGGTATTATGAATGTATATGAAAATCAAGAAATGGAAATATGCATATTTTCTCTCTAATTAAATTCCATTATCTTCACATGGAAGTCTTGAATATTTTTTATTATTATTATACTAGAGGAATCGGTAACACGTTACAATTTTCTACGCCTCTTTATGGGTTCGAATCTCGCTCATTTTTGCCACTATAACCTCCAGTTGCATCGGGGTAAACCTTTTACATAGTCGATGATGTTGACATGACACACCTATCGGTACTATAGGTCTCGAGGGATTGGAACCCTGGTCTTCATGCTCCTACAAAATCATTTTGACCGCTAAACCAAGCCCTCAGATCAACATGGAAGTTTTAAATGTTATAATAAAGGTAAATATAGTTATCTATAAGAAATATAAGTTATCTTTCCATAAAATCTTGTGGTTGAAGCATAAAACATAGGAAACTTCCCCTAGTTTGATATTGATGATGAGGTTGAAATGATGCATGAAGACTAATAATTCAAATACGCACCTATAATAAGTGAAGGGTAGAGAGTTGACCATTTGTATAAGGATGTTCAACTTATTAGAAATCCATAGCTTATGCTATTAGATGATATACAAAAGTACATATTATAACTACTATTATATACCAAATTCCTAAAAAAATATTCCTGAGTCTTTTCTAATTTTATTTTATGAAGAGTATCCTATGCAACAATACTATAGATTTTATTATGAGGGTGTTTTTTGTAATGACCATCTTTATATTTAAAGAAATGATGCTTTCAATAACTTTAAAATTTGACTTTTTTAAAGACATATTTTCATAAATATGGTTGAATATCATAATATGACATGGACATGACAAATTATTCTTCAAAGAAATATGTATTTAATAATTTCAACTTATTAATTCGGTGAAGAAAAAGAGAACCCTAGCTGGAGAGAGGTTTTCTATACATCTCTCTGCAAGTTTGCCTGGAAAGGAAGGGGGATGTCGATGGGTAGGAAGTCGTCTGCAAGGGAGCTCGGGAGCGGCTATGGTTTGGTTCTTGGACACAGCGGAGCAATCGGAGGGCACCAGGAATCCGATGGTGCAAAAGCATCCGGGCCCATTGAAGATGATCGGGCTGACAACGGTGTTGGTCGAGGTAAGGACCCACTAGACAAAGGGGGTGGTGGGGCTCAAAATTCTTATGCCCAGGTAGCGGCCTCAGAAACCCTAAATAGATTTTTTACCAAAGAGTTATTTCTGGTTGGGTACGAGCTAGACATCTCGATGGAAGTCCTTTCAAGCTTCATGGAGTTTGAGAAATTTACCCTAATAGGCAAATTCATTGGAGGTCGTCCCGAAATGGAAACTATCTGAAAGTGGGCAGCAAGCAAATGGAGGACTTTTGGTCATTTGGAGCTGGCAGCAATATCCTAAGGTTTTTTTGCCATTAGACTGAACAATAAGGAGGATTACTATAAAATTCTTGTTGGTGGGGCATGGTTTCTGGGCCGCAAAAGTTTATTTCTTAGGAATTGGGACATGGATTTCAATCCTGATACCTAAAACATCAACATTGCCCCAATATGGGTTAGGCTCCCGAATCTTCCCCTCTTTGGCTGGCATGAAAATGTCATAAGGGGTATTGCGCATTCCATTGGGGAGTTGGTCACCATTGATCCTCCCACCCGAGCTCAAACAAGGTTTGTCCAAGCCCGTTTTTGTGTTCTAGAATATTTGGAGGCGAAACTACCAAATTCCATCACTCTTCGGTCTAGAGGTACCATTCTTCATAAACAAGATATTGTCTATGAAAATAGACCAGCTTTCTACCCCCAGTGTTGGTCCCAAGGGCACCTCCAGTCCCAGTGTCCTCTTCAAAAACTAGGAAAATAGAAACATGAAAATAGCAACCCCCTAGAGCACAAGGAAGGTTAGTCAAAGCAACCAAATCTTCCAGATGCGAAGGGCCATGGATCCCCAGGCCCCTCTAGAGACTGCGTCAGACTCTCTCAGCCTGAAGAGAATCCCACTCTCCAATCGGACCCCGAGAAACTTGAGGCTGACAACCAGCAAGGAACATACTCCCACTTGGAAAGTGAATCGTAGGAAGAGAAGGAATGGACCCCATCCCAAATTATGACTCAGCTTGTTTCTCTGCTCCAAGATACGGGTCATCTCGATTTTAGTCAGTCGTAGATGCTGCTAGAAGATTACCTCTTAGGCAAGAGGGGTGAACAGTCTGGTCACATTAGCCCTCGAAACACGAGGAGCTGAAAGCAAAGTGTGGACTTTGGTAGTGAGAGGAAGCAGGGTCGTCCTCCTAACAAGGACAAGCAAGATAGAGATAGCAACTGACATTGCAAATGGAACCCAGCATTTGCTGGTTCTGGATGACTGTGAAGCTCATTTGGACAAAGCGCATGCATCAAAACCTCCCCCTCAACAAGGAAGGGGAGGCAAGAAAAACCTCAAACTATCCAGATGAAAGTCCTCTCATGGAATGTGAGAGGACTAAACGGTGCAGCCAAACGAAGGTTAGTGGCTGATCTTCGTAGGAGGACTAACCCTTCCATCCTTATTTTGCAAGAGACCAAGCTTGATGCTATCTCCTCTGATAAAGTCACGAAGGCCATTTGGGCCAAGGCAAATTGTTTGTCCAGCCCTGCAGTGGGAACAGCGGGAGGACTCATGGTTCTGTGGGACCCTTTGAGGTTTGAGGGTAGCTCGCTATCAACTTCCAATAGAATCATCAATGTACTGTTCCAGTCCAAAACCACCAATTTTTCCTGGATTCTATCCAACGTTTATGCTTCAAATTCTACCACAGAGAGAGCAAAAATGTGGAAATCTATCTCTCAGATGAGGGAGAATTTTAGTAATTTTCCTTGGGTTTTAGGGGGTGACTTCAATTGTCCCCTTCATCCTTCGAGAAAAAAGGAGGGTCCGACCACTCCAGCCGTAGCTTGGAAGACTTCAGAGATTTTGTCTCTACTAATGGCCTGCTCGACATCAAACTCAAAGGGGCTTCCTTCACATGGAGTAACAGAAGGATTGGGAGCGGTTTGATTCAAGTCAAGCTCGACAGATTCTTCATTTCCCCAGAATCCATTCCCATCCTTGGTGGGGCTATCCTTTCGGCTCTTCCAAGGATTGGGTCTGACCATAACCCTATTTTCTTGGATGCGGATGATGGGCCTATTTTTAAGACCCCTTTCAGATTCGAATCCATGTGGATTTCTCACAAAGACTTCAAAGGATTGGTTTCAGCATGGTGGCAATTGAAGGTGGAAGGAAGCGCTCCTAAGAGGGTGGCTTTAAAGCTCAAAATGGTCAAAGAAAAGCTGAAGGTTTGGAACAAAGAGGTTTTTGACAACATTTTTGAGTCCAAAAAATCCATCTCTGAGAACCTGAAAGTTTTGGAGGAAAGGATGGAACTCAAAGGTTACACTGAGGGTCTCAAGGAGGAAGAGTGGAGCCTTTTGGTGGACTTTCATTCTATTATTGCTAGGGAGGAAATGTTTTGGTGCCAGAAATCTTGTGACCTTTGGTTGAAGAATGGAGACTCCAACACGAGGTTTTTTCATGCGTCTACTATGAGGCACAGGGGGGCCAAAAAGATCATAGAAGTGGCTTGTATGGATGGGCACATTACCAAGGATATTGAGGAAATTATGAGTGAAGCGGTTGATTTGTTTTAGGATTTACTTGGCACTCCTCCGGATAGCAACCTTCAGGTCCAAAAATCTATGCTCGCCAATTTTTTGACTAAAGTTCCCCATGAGGTAAGCATTAAGATTCTGAAACATTTTTCCTCATTCGATATTAAGGAAGCATTGTTCTCCATGCAACTAGATAAGGCCCCTGGGCCCGATGGTTTCCCCCTCGATTCTTCCAAGTCATGTGGGAGGTCATGGGCCCGGATGTGTGTGATGTTATTCGGGTTATCCAAGCTTCTAGATCCATCCACCCGAAACTCAATTCCACTTTTCTTGCCCTCATTCCTAAGTCTCCTTCCTACAAAATTTTCTCTGACTATCGGCCCATCAACCTGTGCAATGTTTTTTACAAGATTCTCACCAAGTCTATAGCCAATAGACTCAAAACAGTCCTCCCCCTCCTGATCGATCCTTGTCAGGGAAGAACTATTAAAGGCAGAAACATTCTTGATGGTGTTATCACTATCCATGAGACCCTTCACTCCGCTTACCGCTCCAAGAATGTTGCTCTTTTTCTTAAGCTTGACATGAACAAAGCCTTTGATCGAGTCGATCAAAATTTTTTGTGTGCAGTCCTCCTCAAGTTTGGATTTCATCCCCACTATATTGACCTTGTCTACAGCTATATATCCACTCCATTTTTCTCTGTCTTGGTCAACGGGTCCCCAGCTGGGTATTTCCAAAGTGCCAGAGGCCTCAGACAGGGTTATTTCCTATCTCCCATCCTTTTCATTCTTCTGGCGGAGGTTCTGAGTTGGTCCATGAAAGAGGCTATTCGTCAGAACAATATTTTTGGCATCTTGCCAACTTCTAGAATTAATCCTGTCACACATCAACAATTTGTGGACGACACCCTCATCTCCACTGGGGCATTTATTGCTCAAGCCAAGTCGCTTAAGAGGATCATGTCCTGTTATGAGCAAGCTACAAGGCAAAAGGTCAATTACATTAAGAGCAAAATCTACTTTATTAACACTCCCCTATGCAGACAACTTTAGATTGCTAGAATTCTTGAATGCACTATTGATTCCCTGCCTATGTCCTATCTAGGGTTGACTCTATCTTATAGCGAGCGATCCAGTGGGGATATGTGGAACACGATTCTTGAGTGCCTTCATAGGAAACTCGGCACTTGGAAGGGCAAACTCCTATCACAAGCTGGGAAAGCCACTCTTACCAAAGCTTGTCTTTAGGGGATCCTGACCTACTTCATGTCGGTGTTCTTGCTTTCAAGTGTAGTCCACTCCAAAATTGAGAAGATTCAGAGGACCTTTCTTTGTTCTGGCAAAAAAGAGAAATCTAGACTTCCCCTTGTTGCCTAGGACAAGGTGTGTTCAAGGATAGATCAAGGTGGTCTGGGGTTGAGAAGATCAAGACTTATGAATTTGGCTCTGATCATGAAGCATGCTTGGAGGATTCTATCTAGCGACCTGGTGGAGTGGGTTAAGCTGGTTAAAATGAAGTATCTTGGCCCCACTTCCTTCTTAGATGTTGGAACATCCCTTGTGGTGTCGACCTTTTGGAAATCTATGCTCCAAACCCGACATTTGATCAGTCTAGGAGCCCGCTAGATTTTGGGTGATGGCAACTTCATTTCCTTTTGGAAGGATAGGTGGGTGACTGAAGAAGCCCTTGGGTTGAGGGCGGACCTTGCTGGGCTGAGAAGTTTGATCGACCCTAACTCCCAACTCAGAGTGGTGGATTTTATAGACCGGAGCACCCATTTTCCTCGATGGAAGTTTCCTGTTGTGGAGGGGTTTAATAACGAGGTTACCTTTCTTGCTGATATCCTACAGTCGGTTTTAATTCCTTCTACCAGGAGGAATGACAGGATCATCTGGAGTGGTATGGAGGATGGGCATTTTTCTGTTAAATCAGCTTATGGGTTTCTCACCACCAAGGCTGCTCTGGACTACAGGTGGAATACTATTTGGAGGAAAGGAGTTGTCCCTAAAATCAACTTCTTCACATGGATTGCCTTCCACAACAAAGCCTTAACTATTGACAACCTTCACAAGAGAGGTTTTGCCTTCCCCAATAGGTGTTACCTGTGTCTAGCAGATTGTGAGACAAGGGATCATTTATTCTTGCATTGCTTGTTTGCCCACTCTGTTCTTAGTATTGTCCTATCCTCCTTCCAAATCCTTTGGTGCTCTCCCCGTTCCCTAAGAGGTGCTTTTCACCAATGGCCCAATCCTTTCAAGAATCCCAAACTCTGCTTCCTCCTCGAGGCATCCTTCCACCATTCAATTTGGCAAATTTGGTTAGAGAGGAATGCCAGAATATTTGGCAGAGCTCCTAGAGGGCCCCCTTCTATTGCTCAAAGGGTGTTATCTTACACCATTGAGAATTCTATTGTTGTCCCTAGTCCCCGTCCTCACCTTTCGAGCGAAGAAGCGATTCTCAAAATGATGAATCTCTGGCCATTTCTGGAGGTTGTTAAAGAGCCCTATCGAAGGAATGTTGTTTGGACCAAACCCCCCATGGGGTGGATTAAATTAAACTTTGATGGAGTGGCTAAAGGGAATCCTGGGCCCGCTGGCACTGGGGGGGTTGTTCGAGATCATGATGGGAATATCATGATGGTCTATTGTGAAGATTTGGGCTCCCAGACGAATCACTATGCCGAAGCCCGAGGAGCTCTGAATGGTATTCGGATTCTCTCTGATGACCCTCGACCTCTAATCATTGAGGGTGACTCGCTCAACATCGTGAATTACCTTCTTGGCACCAAAAATCCATCTTGGAAAGTCTACAACATCATCCTTGAGGCTAGATATCTTCTCTCCTATCGTGGTAGGTGGAAAGCAAATCATATTTTGAGAGAAGGAAATCGTGTGGCTGACCACATGGCCAACAAAGGGCTCGCAACCATGTGTCTGATCGTGTGGCGGTCTCGCTTCCCTTCTAAGGTGGAAAGGTTTGCCAGAGCAGACACACCTTCCTAATGTTTTCCTTGTGCAGGAAATCATGTGGAGAAGGAAATCGATGTGTGGCAATTCTCTCCTAGACCTGGCTGCTTCCATTCTTACTACTCTTAACTCCATGATTACAATCCTGAAGCAGAACCAAAAGTGCTCAAATTCGAAAGGACAGGAGGATCGTGATTAGCTGTCTATGGTGTTTGTCTTTTTGTTTTTGGCCTCTTTGGGTTTCTCTCGGGTTTGTCCTGTTTATTTTTTTGTTGGTGGGTTTCTAGGCCTAAAAGCCCTTTTTGTTGTTTCCAAGTCTGTAGCATTAGGATGGCTTTACTTACAATTAGACTTTTTGTTACAGCCAAGAGTTATGATGCATCATTAGAAATTTGGCTAATTTTGTACATAAGGTTTTGGGATCCTCTATAAAAACCCACTGTTAATATATTAAAATAATTACCAAAAAAAAAAAAATCAACTTATTAATGATTTTTTTTGAAAGTAACTAGCCTTGAAGAGCCATGC
Organism: Wollemia nobilis; assembly: GCA_028583015.1. Taxonomy (NCBI): domain Eukaryota; kingdom Viridiplantae; phylum Streptophyta; class Pinopsida; order Araucariales; family Araucariaceae; genus Wollemia; species Wollemia nobilis. Next base: position 2,413,485 of record JAQPPZ010015344.1, read on the forward strand.
ATTGCACATAAATATTAGGTTTTAAAGTATTTAAAGCCATTCAAGTATTTCTTTAAAAGTTAAAAAACCCATTATGGGAAAAGTAAAAGGAAATTGATATCCACAAGCAAGGATATATGCTTATAATTATTTATAAAACCCCATTTTTTTAGCAAAAGGAAAAATTATCTTTCAATTTGTTTAAATTAGTATTTTCTTGCATTATTATAAGTCCTTTGTTATTAGTTTGTAAGTATCCTTTGAAATTCATAGAACAAAGTTTAAGGAAAAGCTATTGTGAGCCTATGAAATAAGAACTTACAAAAACTTAGATTTTTTTTGTTTATTTGTACTTAAATTTTTTTATAACTTTTAAATAGTGTAAAATTTTGATCACCAATGAAAACCATTTTGTATAATGGGATAAACTCTACTATAGTATGGATCCTAGATTAATTTCACATCTACATATAATTGAATGGGGAAATCTATATCATTAGATGGAACAAATTCCTATTTTCATTTATTTTTTACCACAAGCTTAGGGCTGAGCAAAGTTTTGGCTAGCTTTATTGTGATGACAATCAAGGACAATATGGAATTAAGTCTACCCATAGGATTTGAAGTCATTGCTTGGGAGTTAATATTTTATATTATCAACCAAGGCTCCAATCCCATTGGTCAACCTTAACATTTAACAAATAACATTACTTCACTTGGTTAGATTCCTCAATTTTCAAGGAGACCTAGATTTAAATCTTACCAAGTCATTATAATATCATTATGTGGGCAATTTGTAATATAAGTGGAGTTTGTTTGAATCCTACATAACCAATTGAAAAAAATATGGATTACAAATCCATTTGATATTTTTTTTGGTATGACTTAGGACAAGAAAAAATGAAGCTTCTCTCAAGCACGTAAGGATGACTTTACTCCTTTGCAAAAAAATATGTTCACTCACACATAAAACTGTCTTAATAATTATGTAGGAGTAAGTGGAGTGATGATTTAATCAAGGAATTATTGGTGTATTATTTGGTGCAATTAACATGATTTGAACTTATAAGAAATATTACATCATGTAGGTTGGTTATGAATTTACATTCATGGATGGTAAATCATTACTAAAACCAACCCCATATTCTTTGTATATATTAAGTTAGCTATTTAATAAAACTTATCTAACTTCCTTTGTAGTATGACAATAGTATACAAGCTTGTACCATTATAAATGTGAGAAGAAACCATCATGGTATTTAAACATAAAAAATATAATTTGAGTGCTAGATGCATTTGATGATGGAATATTTAAAGAAAGTGATTTTATAGTAAAATAAAAGTTGAAGGTTTGTGAGAATACTATACAACATAATATTTGTTGCTTTTTTTTAAGAGAAAAAACCCTTGCAAGGATGCCTTGGTCTGAGATACCATGAACATGGGGTTCTACACCATAAAATTCACTCAAGATTCATGCCTGGCCCTGCCCACACCAACATTATCAATTGGATTTTGGGTACCCAATTCAACTTTTTGGTAGGGTGGAGATTCAAACCTGGTACTCCCTTTGAGGATTGCCCTCTCCTCTCCAACTCACCTAAAACACCTGGGTTAATATTTGTTGCTTTGAAGACAAGGAAATTTATTGCATTTATTTAGTGATATCCATGGAAAATTTAGGATGAATGAAGATTGGAGAGTAAAAATAAATTAGTGGACATTCAATTTTGAAGATATACCCAAGGAAATCAAACATAACAAATGCAAATATGTTTGAGATACGAGCATAAAGTGTGAAATCTATATACAAAAATAGCCATATGATGAAAACAAGAAGGAATTTCTAGCATGCACTAATATTATTTCCATCAAGCAAGTGATTATTGATAAGATACATTTTGTGTAAGAGGCATTGTATAGTGAGTTTGTAATAAAACAAGGGTGCTAAACATTGTATACCTAAAATTTGAAGATGTCATCCCAACTAACCTAATAATTGGCTATGGAATGAAAGGTACAAATAGCACTTTGCTATAAGGTGCAAATAGCATTTTGATAACATTAGCATGACATCATCCCAACCCTCTAGGACAACTTTGCCAAAGCAAGATTTAAGAAGGAATAACTCCATCATCCAAGATTAATTTGACTTTAGAATTTAGGAAGAAGATATTAAATAATTTTTTATCCAAAATTTCATTATTTAAACCTACAAACATGCAATTGAATAGGATTGTCAATTCTTAGAAAATAGAGCACATTTTGGCCATAAGCTAATCACCAAGTAATGTTTTTTGAGTGATTCAAAATAGAAGTAAAATAAGACTCATAGTGCCAATTGCAAGTCAAATTTAAGTTCATAAATCATCCATTTGATAAAAAATTAACCAAAGCACTTTCTCTAATATTTTAGGTATAATTTGATCATATTTGGTCAAAAAATGATTAAATTTGGACTAAAGCATATTGAGATCATCAAACAACAATGTATACAATTTTAGCTTAAAATATGTCAATTTTATTTACAAATTACAGTCAATGATATTCAATAGAGGTTAAGTATGGAAAATAATGGTTCGCTAAGAATATCCAAGCATGAGAAGTTGAGATTCACTCCTAATTATGGGAAGTAAAAATGCAAGATTCACTCTTAATGATGCTTTGTGATTCACTCTTAATTATGGGAAGTAAAAATGCAAATTGTAGGGATATGAAATGACAGAGATTGTGGGAGGTCCCCCACTCTGGGCAAGAGGACCTCGTTTCAAATTTCCTACCTCTTCCTCCTCTAGTCCTACTGATCTCAGCTAAGCTAATCTCCTTGGGATCACCCAACCGCATTTCCAAGATCCCACGGGACCCTCTTGTGCTTCCTAAGATGTGGTGTCCCGTATTGACATGTTTTTTATGGCTTGGTTGTTTTATCCCAAATTTTCTTCCCTAGTAGCATCTGGTAGAGGTTGGTTTTTAGGTGGCTTGGCTTTATAGTGGGAGATGTGAAGTCTTTCCCGATAGACCTTTCTGGTCTTCAGGGGGATCCTATGCTTTTTTTATATCTGTAAGGAAGGTTTTCTGCATTCTATTTTATAGATCTATACTTTCAAAATAGGGATTCCCCTCTTGTCTACCTATCTTGTTTACAGCCTGGGGTCTCCTTCTGCACCTTTTATGGTCTTGAGATGGAGCCACAGTTTTATTTTCTATAGTTGGATGACTCTAGCAGCTATTTTCAAGATGGGCTTTTAGGAGTGGGTTCAAGATATTTTGTTCTCAAAAGATACATTTGTTTTCTATTTCAGGTATTACCACTAGATCTATTCGTTGCAACTCCTTTCTAGTCTTTAGGGTGGGTCTGCACTTTCTCATGAAGTTGTATTTGGTGGTATCTTTTGGTTTCTCTCTAGATGGACTATCAGTGGGACTAGTGGTATTCCGATATTGGTGACTTTGTGATGGATATCTTCTATAGTCCCTTTGGTCTTTGGAGGGGGACCTATGTGTACTTATCTACTATAGAAGTTTATCCCTAATGGCTATCCCTATATGTGGTTTTCTCCTTTAGTCTCAGGTGTAATGGCAGTTAGATGCTTCTATGGATTTTCTTATCCTTTGGTTGTGCATCACGTCTCCTTCACAATGAGATCTCATTGTCTATGGTGATCTCTCCATACTATTGATCCACTTTACAAGTGTTTTTATTGGAAGAATTTTCTCTACGAACGTGGGTTTCCAACCTAGTTGTTTATCTTAAACAAGAAATTGCATTCCTATTCTTCCTACTATAGGATTCAGTGCCTATTTTTGGTTTCTTGAGCCCCTCCTAGGTAGGATTCCACAATTTGAATTTTTTTTTATCGTACTTTGTTGTCTTGGGCCCCTTTTCGGGCCCCTCTTGAGTGGTATTTTTCATTTAAATGTATTTCCATTTGATTTTCTTCTCGTGCCTCTCCTGGGCAAGTTTCCATTTTTGTTCCTTTTATCTCGAGCTCCCACTAGATAGGTTTCTTGTTTTTTTCTTATTGTCGCATGAGATGATCCTCTACTTCTATTTGATGGATTTGAAGATGGTCCCTCTAGTACTATATTCTTTTCCAGATTATCTCTTTGTAGAGTCCATTTTATTATGGATACTGGCTCTTTGGATCATATTGTAACCATTTTTGTAAGAGGTTTTGGGGTCCTTTGAAAACCCACTCCTCCAATCAATCAAAAAATGTAAATTGTCGGAAGTTGTAATTTACTCATTGACTAAGATAGCATGTCATAATTTTGAAGAAGAATATTAGGGAAAGGTATATTAATAGTTGATTCATTATCTAATGTGTGTTTGGCACAAATCCCAAGGTGTAACACCAAAAAAAAGGTATAGAAAGTGATATTTCTCCCTAAAAATGATGCTAATAAATACTAAATGCATCTATAAAAACTTTATAGTTAAATCCATTTGGTTGGATAGCCATTTATCATTTATCTTTTAGAATTTTCTAAGTCATGTTTTACTTGAGTTAGAAATTGAAGTTGGAAGTAGAGTTAGTTTATTTTTCTATTTTTTTAATTTGATGAAAGAAGGGGTTTTGAAAGGAACCCCAAATATTTTACAATGATAGAAAAACTACAATATCTGAGGAGAACCTGGAGACTCTAGAGAACCACATCAACACTACAAAATGATCAACCATGCAATGGTAGCACAATATCCTAATAGGACAACAAAATACCACTAAAGGATCTAAGATACCCTGTGGTACCAACCTACCCCAAGAAACAAAGGCACCCCAAATACAAATCCTAAAGGCTAAATACATAAAAAAACTATGAGGAGATATGAACAAAACTAAAACAACAATCCAACTGCACCAAACCCAGGAAGAAGCCCCAAATAGATATGAGGAGATATGATCATCCCTCGATATAACCTTCTCTAGCTTCCTCTTTAGCCACATATGAGGCAAAAGGATTCCAATGCTCCTATACCATCATCATTTTAATCTCTTTAGCACATGAAATGACCACATTCAATGTGCCAATAAGGGAGTTCTAAAAATTTATTAACATATTTCTATGAGAATTTGGAATAATGGGGATTTCTTGCAGCCTACCAATTTTCATTTTTCTCCTACCTTCTGACCCATAGGAAAGCTTAGTTTTATTTCCAGGAGGGTTAAAATTATCTGAGGTAGAGTCATTAATGAAGAGTAGAGTCTTCTTAGCTTTGATATGGAAAAATATCAATGAAGAGTCATCAATGTAGAGTAGTATGGAAAAATATAAAAAATAATTATCACTATGGATTAGAACATGATAGCCCCAACAAAAAAGGCTAAGTATAGGATGCATCAGAACATATGCATTCAGCTAGAGCCCATCGCAGTACTAATACTCTGTCACAACCCTAGTGATAAATTTGTCTAAGTACTAAGGTCACCAAAATATTTACACCCAACCAAAGCTCGACATGGTCCCAAAAGTCTAGCACATACAGGAGTAAGAGAATGACCAATTTTTGAATCCATCAAAATATTTATACCCAAATGAAGCTCGACATAGTAACAATATTTATCACAACACCGAAAGCAAACAGAACATGGTAAAAATGGTAAAGTTTGGGGAATGTCAAAATATTTATACCTAGCTAGATCCTTATGGGGTACCAAATCCCTATTCTACTATTGAAGCTTCAAGAAGAAGGCACCAAAATATCTAGACCTTAATAGAGCTCAACACAGTACCAATTATCTGTTACAACACTGGAAGCAGACATAAATGACAAGAAGAAAATGGTTAAGTTTGGGTGGCACCAAAATATTTGTACTTGGTTGGAGCTCAGTGGGGTACCAAATCCCCATCCCACTATCTAATGTCATTAGAGTGCATATTTTACCAAGTACCAAAGTCACTGGAATACTTGCACTTGTTTGCAGACCGTCGAGGTACTAAAAGTCCATTACAACCTTGGTAACAAAGTTGGTTATCTTTCGAAGGTGTCAAAACAACTACACCCGATCGAATCCTGGTATAGAACTAATTCTCTATCCAATGGCCAAAATATTATAGGAGAAAAATAAATAAAATGGATAAGCCTAGAGAGAACTAGAATATTTATACCTGATCAGAGTCTGCCAGGGTTCCAAATCCCTAGCACCAGGAGGTCAGTATGCATAAATTTGGTAGCAATCTCAATTAGAATTTGACACTGACCTACTTGCACGAGGTTTGTCACCATCTCATAAGAACACCTATAAAAATAATCTCAATAATATAAATATTCGCAGGGCCATCATGTGAGTAACAAGGCAACTCAACTAAAATAGGTTAGTAAAAAGCAACAAACTAGATGCAAATAGTAGGGTTAGTATGACTCAATATTATGCAATTCTTGGCTAGATCAGTAAGCCACGATTAGGTAGTTGGAGCAACCATACCTTTGAGTGGTTCAACCAACTGGAAGAAATTTTGACATAACAACAATCCATTTCTAAGACAATTATGTTTTGTCAATCATAACATGGTAAAAAGTCTATAAATACTAAGATGTAGAATAAAAATGGTCGAATCGTAGGCTTTTACAATTCATATGTAAGAACAAAATATTTGCATCTTAATACAAAGAGATTTTTGTTTGGCCTCTGCTTCAATTTATTTGTATAATATGTATGTATGGATGACTACTTATTTCTAATTTTAGTATGTTGAATGCTCATAGTGTTTACTCTGATTTCTAAATTTATACTTATGCTCATTCTGTTGGAAATTTTGAGAATGATGAGTTGTCATTGATGTCAAAGGATTGATGTCATAAGTTGATGGTATTTTTCTAAGGGTCTAAGAAAATATGGTAGCAATAAAATATGAGGCATTTACCATGGTGGTACTTGCAAAAGAAAAATATTTTATGGTGGCAAAGACAAAATATTTTTCCATGGTTAAGAAAGCAAGCAAAGATAATTCTTTAAAAGGACTGTAATATTTAAATTTTAATAGTTAAATATTATTAAGGAAGCTTGATAGTGACAAAGGTTTTATTTGGTTAATAATAACCAAAGGGGGTTTTCAATTTGCAAAGGAAAGTCTAAGTTTACTTATTGGTGAAAAAGACACAAGGCAAATAAAAGGGTTTATTATAATATTTTTTTAAATATTATAAACCCTAAGTCTAATGTTTCAAGGCACCAAATAAAAATTAAATTATTCTTTTTAAAAGACAAATAAGGGTCGAGGTCGTTCAAAGCGTGCATGAAACGTATTAATACCCCCTCAATGCTTTGGAAATACCTTCGATCGATTAGTGTACCCCGTGCATAGAGTGACGAAAAATAAGAGCAGAGGACAACACTTTGTTTTTGGATAGCACGTAGCAGAATGAATAAATTTCATTTGTTCATGCATTGACATCATCTCCCAAGGTGGCCCAATGGTAGCTTTTCTCATGCTAAGGCATAGTGGAGAAGAGGTTTGCAGTTTGATTCTCCCTAGCACCGGTTTTGAAGCATTTTATCCTTTTCGATGGACGTAGTAGGAGATAAAGGGTGGAGATCGTGTGTTAGGTCTCAACCACTTGGCTAGTGCAAGCATTCGAGCACTGCGCTTAGGAGTTTGAGGTCATAGGGTCGATTCTCATCTACGCCAGCAAGGAGATTAATTTTTATAAGGCATTCTCTAAGTTGATTAATTTTGGCTATGCTTGGTGTTTTGCGGATGTGATTTGGTGTATAGTCTTGGCATATAGGAGGTATAAGGGAAAACTAATTTTTGCATAATATTTTAAGGGTATTGCTATCATTTATTTTATATATGCAAAGGTTGGAGTGATAAGGTGTAAATGGTTTATTTAAAATTGTAAATATTTGTTCTTGGACATTAAAGTGGATTGGAATTTATATTATGAAATTGGGAGATAAAAGGAGTAAAAGATGATTTTATTGTTTGTAATTCTTGTTTTATGAAAAGGAAATTTTTGAGAGGGTTTTGTTGATCTTTAATGCATTATCCTTGAGAACAAAAGAAGAGTCCTAGAACATTATTTTCAAATTTCATTGAGCACCTTTTTGAGGGAAAATTCATGTGAATATTTTGAAATAGAATCTTGCTATCTAACCCTTGAAGTGGCACAAGAAGGATTGGTTGTTTGTGAGACAGGTTTTGTGACATATCTTCATCAAAGAAAATAAGAGGTATGGGTATTTTTCTCCTTATTTGAGGTGTGTTGTTGAGCAAGGTTTTCTGGATCATAAGGTGGAGATAAAAGGATTGTTTGGTATGCATTGTTGAAAATTTTGAATTAGGGTTTGAGACTTACATTGTGCATATTTGTTGAGAGAAAGTGGAAATAATTATATTAGGGCTTGTACTTCATTGTTGAATGGTATTGGAAATATTTGAGATAAAGTTTGAGAACAAGTGTGCTTCTATTGTTGAAAGAGATTGAGACATTTGTGCTAGAGATTGTGAACTACTTGTGTTAAGTTTGAAGACAAGTTTGTGAATCATTGTGAAACCTTTTTAAGCATGTGTTATGAGTAATTTTGAGCATGTGTTATGAATAATTTTGAGCATGTGTTATGAGCAATTTTGAGCATGTGTTATGAACAATTTTGAGCATGTGTTATGATTGGTTTGAGTGTGTGTTATGAGCAGTTATGAGTGTGTATTAGAGCAGAATTGGGCAGAGATAGAGAGCAAGTTAGAGGCAGTGTTGTGAGCATATTGGATCAGTGTTATGAGCATATTAGATCAATGTTGTGAGTAGATTGGATCAATGTTGTGAGTAGATTGAATTGATATTGTGAGCATATTATATCATTATTGTGAGTATATTGGATCAGAGTTATGAACAGATTGGATCAGAGTTATGAGCATATTTTATTAGAGTTAACTAGGGTAGTGGGGACAAAGGTCTCCTATGGATATATATCCATGAACCAGCTGGGGAGATAGAGTTCTTCTATGGAGAGAGATCCACAAACCAGTTGAGGAGATAGAGTTCTTTTGGATCAAGTTCCACAAACCAGAGCAAGGGGATAGAGTTCTCTTATGGAGAGAGATCCACAAATCAAAGCATAAGGGATTGGTGTCTCCTTTGGATAGAGGTCCATAAACATTGTAATAGGGAATTGATTCCCAAAATATTTGTTGAGAAAATTTAGAAGAAATAATTTCTTCGTGGATGTAGCCCACATTGGGTGAACCACATTAAATCATGTCTCTCATGTGTGTGATGATGTTTACATTATTTACTACTTTGATATTATTGTTTTTATCATTTTGATTGAAAAGTAAAAAGTTTTATCTTATATTTTTCACCCCCCTCTTAGTATAAGCTTATGTTCTTAAATTGGTATCAAAGTGGGTTCCTTCGTGAAAAGCCTAAAAACTTGAAGGAAGATCCCACAAGAACATACATGACCTCATAAAATGGATAAGAGGCCATGATCGACATAAAAGAGGAATTTATTGTTGCTCTTAGAAAATTGGAAAAGGTTAGAAGGAAGAATTCAAGTTTGAAGGATCAAATCCAAGAGGATGAGGAAACAAATATGGAACTTCTAAAAAACCTCACAGAGATCAAGGTAAGAGTTAGAGAGGGAAGGAAAATTGAACAAGATATGGCAAAACAGTTAAAGGAAAAAGAGTTAGAATGTGAAAGATTGGAATCTGAAATTATCTCTCTAAGAAAGGAAGTTGAAAAGACTAAGGATAAGTTATAGCAAGATATAAAGTTAGGGAAACAGAAATAGGAGTCAAGCTCCCAAGAAAAAAATATATCAAAATAAAAAGAGTCCATGACATATGCTAATGCATTGAAAGGCAAAAGCATCAAGAAGGAAGAAGGCAAAGAAGATCCATGGACAAAATTCAATTACATGAATAGCAAAGGAAGAAGCATGTGACCATATTATTCAAGGCACTCTAACAGGTTACAAAATTTCTTTCATGGCTATTATTTTTCATGTAAAAAATATGGTCATAAAACCGTATATTGCAATGTTTATGTGAGAGATAATGTTGATAGAAATTTCAATTATTTTGCATCTCTCATGGATAAAGTTATTACACTTCCTACTAATTTAGTCAAGATCATATATGTGTCACTTCTCACACTTGGTATCAAGATTTTTGGCAAGCGACTGTGCAAGGGTTTCATCTGGGTTGAGCAATAGCGGAGGTGATGGTGAGTGAACGAGTGGTTTTAGGTGATTGAATGACTTCAAGGGAGCGAGGATGAGATAATATGATTTTTCAAATATCTACAGGTGGATTTGCCCCTCATAACTCATTAGAGATAATAATTGCATGCGATGGTGAGAAAGCGGGCCCTGATTCAAAACCATATGGCACGAGGTTTTTAGGGAATGCAAAAAAATTTCAAGGAAAATACCCTTTGGAAAAACATAGCGGGGCCCCCAAAGATATTGTTTCCCCTTGCTCACCTTTGCTGAAAAAGTGAAAAGATGAGAGAAATTTGTTTCTAAAAAAAAGTAATATCAACACCTTACTTCCCAACGATGAAGATCTGGTTATCCCTGATGAGACCATGACTGAATATTTTTTTCTTGAGTCCCACACTATGGTTGAGAAATTTATTGGAGGCAGATCTAACATGGAGTACATACGATGGTGGGATTTTTCTAAGTAGAAAACCCTAGGTAACATGGATTTGGTTGCCCTATATCAGGGTTTTTTTATCCAGCTTAATAACCAGGGTGATGTTTCCCAAATTCTCACAAGTGGGCCCTGGTTTTATGGTTAAAAAAGTTTTTTTTTTGTAAAAGTGGGGTGAATATTTCAACCTGGAAACTCAAAGTATTAACTATGCTCCTACACGGGTTCATATTTTAGATCTATCTATCCAATTATGGCATGAAGATATCTTGTATGGCATTGCTAAATCCTTTGGATAATTAGTAGCTATCGATCCTATCACTAAAGCTCAGACTCGTATGATTCATGAAAGAATCTATGTTAATGCAAATTTGGATTCTCAACTACCAACCCGTATTAACCTAATCTATGGCACATATCATAGATGCCAGGCTATTAAATATAATAATAATCCCACTTTTTGTATTAAGTTATAGACTCAATGTCACCTCAAAGATCAGTGCCTATCTCTTAAATCCTCTAAATAAATGGCTATCTCTAGGTACCATGTTAGGCGTCCAAGAGATAGGTTCCAAGGAAAGTAGAACCATGTTGGGCCTTACCAAAAAAAGAATCTAAGTTTAGCTATGCTTAAAGGGAAGCAAGTTGTAGTTTCAGATCTGGTGGATGACCAAGCTAAGGTTAGCTCTCCCTTTTCTTACCCTAACAAATTTGGTGTATTAGCTAAAAAAATTATTTTTGAGGCTACTCCCTTTGATGAAACCCTATTGCATGAGTCTATACCCCTTGTAACTATCACTATCCAAGGGGAAACCCACTCCTCGTCTAGATATGGACCTTTCCATATTCCTTCTAAACCTCCACCCACCCCCGAAGGGCATATTGAAATTTGTAGTCCTACTCTTGTCAATACTGACTCTAAAAGTTGTAACCCTAACTCAAACAAACCTGAGTTTAGTCCTATCAACACCAGAAGTTACAAGAAAGACTCTATGGATATTGGTAGTGAGAAAAAAAAAGGTAAGACCTTCATAAATAATCAAAAAAATAAAGAAACAAATAATGAAATTTCCAATGGCATTCAAAAGACTCTTTTCTAGGACCTTTTCAATTAGGAGAAAAATGAATCAAAAATATCCAAACCTCTCTTACAATAGTCAAAGGGGGGCAAAAAGATATCCAAAATGTATAAATGAAGATCCTCTCATGGAATGTGAGAGGCCTCAATAGTTTTTTCAAGCAAAGACTTGCATGCACTTTGAGGAAGGAATATAGGCCAACTATCATGATTATGCAAGAAACAAAGATTGACAAAAAAAAATCCAAAGAATTGCTAAATCTATTTGGAAGAATAGTGATTTTAATTTTAGCCCTGCTCAAGGCACTTCAAGGGGATTAATTTGTCTATGGGATTCCAATAAATTTGAAGGTAGAATAATATTTTCGTTAGATAGAGTTTTGAATATTTTGTTCCACTACAAAGACAATAATTATTCATGGGTTTTATCCAATGTTTATGCCTTCAAGAATCCAACCAGTAGAAATACCTTATGGGATACCTTTAGACACATGAGAAATGCTTTCAAAAATTTTCCATGGATCCTTGCTAGAGATTTTAACTCCCCTCTTTTCCCATCAGATAAGCAAGGGAGAAATATCACTCCATTCATAAGCATTGAAGATTTTCATAATTTTGTAACTAACAGTTAATTAATGGAGATTCAAAACAAAGGAGCAAAATACACATGGAGCAACAAGAGAGTTGGGGATCAGCATATCCAAGTTAATCTTGATAGATTTTTCTTTCTCAAGAGGCTATTCCTATTATGGGTGATGCTAATCTCATTTGTCTCCCAAGAGTTGGATCTGATCATTGTCCTATTTTGTTTGAAGCTGACAAAGGCCCCAATTTCAAGATTCCTTTTAGATTTGAAGCCATGTGGATGCAACACCTTGATCTTAGTAATCATATATTTGATTGGTGGCAGTAGAATTTTTTTGGGTCGTTTATTACTCAAGTTTCCCATAAACTCAAGGTTGTCAAGGAAAACCTCAAAATCTGGAACAAGGATATTTTTGACCATATTTTGGAAGCAAAAAGCATATTATAGATAAACTAAAAAGCATTGAACAACAAATATAGAATGGCTAGCTAAGTGACCAAATCAAAGTTGAGGATAAACAACTTTTAGAAGAGTATCATAACATTTTGGGTAAAGAAGAGATGTTATAGAGGCATAAATATAGAGCCCTTTGGATCAAGGAGGGTGATTCCAATACTTCACACTTCCACCCTCAAGCATAGAAGTTCAAACAAAATCAAGGAATTTACTAGAGGTGATAGCTCCATTACCAGGGATGTTTTTGAAATTCGAGACAGCCCCAAAATTTTTACTGGGCGAAGAATCAGTTACTCAATCACATTCCTGCCCTAGTCACTCCAAAAATGAATTCCTCGCTCATAAAGCCTCTTTATTCAGATGAGATAAAACAAGCTTTATTCACTATGCACCCTGATAAAGCCTCTGGGCTTGATGGTTTCTCCCCTTACTTTTTCAAACCTTTTGGAACACTATTGGGCAAGATGTGTGCAAGGCAATCACTCAACTCTAACATGCCAAATCCATCCCCATAGGTATTAATTCTACATTCATAGCTCTTGTTCCTAAAGGTCCTGTGTGTAAATCTATGGTGGATTTTAGACCTATTAGTTTGTGTAATGTTATTTATAAAATCCTAACCAAAGCTATGGCATCCAAAGTGAAATAATTTCTTCCCCAAATCATAGATCCCTACCAAGGTAATTTGGTAAAAGGAAATCTATAACTTATGGTATTATAACTTTGCATGACGTCCTCCATTCTATCTCCAACAACAAAAAATTTGCCCTAGTTCTTAAAATTGATATAAATAAAGCTTTTGACAAATTCAATCGAGAGTTCCTACTTGTTGTCCTTCTCAAGTTTGGTTTCCATAGATAGTGGGTCAAACTTAGTCAAGGCTAAATTTCTAGCCCCTAGATATTAGTGTTAGTCAATGGTTCTGCATTAGGTTACTTCCCAAGCAACAGAGGGTTTAGGCAGGGGGATCCCTTATCACCTATTATCTTCATTATTCTCTTTGAATCCCTTAGAAGCACTCTCAAATTTTATTTCTTGGATGGCACGATCTCTAGTATTCAAGCTACTTCCAACATGAGACCCCTTTCTCATCAAAATTTTGTAGATGACACTATCTTAGCCACCCATGCTTCAGTTTGGGAAGCAAATTCAATTAAAGGTAGTGATCTCTATGAAGATTCTACAGGGAAAAAAATAAACTATGCCAAGAGTAAAGTTTTTTTTCTCAATACAGATCAAGATTGCTCATATTCTTCAGTGTGTCATACATGAGCTTCCCATTGTCTATTTAGAGCTTCCCCTATTCACAAGTTTATGCAAAGATTCTATGTGGAGAAATTTTATTGAAAGAATCAATAAAAATATTGCAAGTTGGAAAGGGGCCCTCCTATCTCAAGCAACCAAAGCCACTCTCACTATGGCTTATCTTGAAAGTATTCCTATTTATTTTATGTCAATATTCAAAGCCCCAGTTTTTGTCTATAACAAAATTGAACAGATTCAAAAGATATTCCTTTGGACAAGTTTAGAGGATAAAAAAAGTTTCAACTAGAAAAATGTTTAATTACCCAAAATTCAAGGCGGTTTGGGTCTTAGAAGAATTAGTAATATGAACATGGCACTATTAGCAAAGTAGGATTGGAAGGTGTTTACCAATTGCAATCTTGAATGGCTTTCCATCATCAATAAAACATACAATCACATCTAGAATTTTATGGATGAAAATATTCCTAAAATCGGGTCCACCTTCTGGAAAACAATACTCCTGACTAGACCTCTTATTAAAATGGGAACCAGATGGTAGTTTGGAATAGGAAACATGATAAATTTTTGGTCAGATAGGTGGGTCTCCAATCAAATGCTTAGTGATAACAACAAAGTCTCAGTGATGTAGCCTTTGCTAGATACTCTCATAGGCAGAAAGGTGGCTGATTTTATAGACTCTTTAGTCCAACCCAAAATATGGAAAGAGCTCCACACTGCAAATGTTGATACCCAAATTTCAAATGTTGTCACATAATTATCAACATTACTAAGGGCAACTATAATTCCATCTGGTATGTCTCATGATACCCCTTTTTGGAAATAAACTGACTCTGGTCTTTTTTTCTGTCAAATATGCTCATATGTTGACTTTCATTCCCCAAACATATCTCATTCCTTTAAGTATAGTTTATCTTAAAAAATCATACCTAAATTTTTTGTCTTTTCTTGGTTGGCCATCCAAAACAAGATCCTCACTACTGATAATCTCATGAAGAGAGGGATGGTTGTTCCTAATAGATGCCATCTTTGCTTGGCGGTATGGAAATTTGTCAACCACATATTTATGGAATGTTATTTCTTCCATTCTACCATGGATCATATCATATCCACCTTTCACATCTCCTGAGCCCAACCCAACTCCTTGGCTCTTTTTTTCTCCTAGTGGTCCATGCCTTTTAGAAATTATAGGTTGTCTTATTTGTGGAGATTTTATCTCCATAATATCCTATAGAAGATTTGGCTTGAAAGAAATAGTAGAATATTTTTAAACACCCTCAAGGACTCTATATATATTTCTAACAAATCCATCACCTTTGCTATTGAAAATTCCAATATTTTCCCTTGCACCAAATCACCTGAGTCTACCCTTGAGCCCACTCTTTTCCATTCCCTCAGTATTCCCCACAGTCCTAGATCTACTCCTAATCCCCATCCTATAATTAGCACTCATTGGACTCCTCATCCTATAGGATGGCTTAAACTTAACTATGATGGTACTTCTAAAGGAAATTCGGGTGCAGTGGGTGCTAGAGGTTTGGTTAGGGATCACAATGGATGACTCATAGTGGCCTATGCTAAGTTTATGGGCATCCAAAATAACCACTATGTTGAAGCTCATGCATTTTGAAGAGAGCTAGAAGTTCTCAAATATTGCATAGGAAATTTACAAATTGAAGGTGATTCCATGAATGTTACAAACTCTATTATCAGTGATAAAATTCCTTCATGGAATGTGCACACTATTATTTAGGAAGCTAAGGTCTTGATGCAAAAATTTTGCAACACTACAACCTACCATGTGTATCGAGAAGCTAACAAGTCTACTGATTTGATCACCAATATTGGGGTTAGTCATAGGAATCTATCCATCTAGCACCAAAATTTCCCTCAAAATATTCTTAATGTTGCTATTGTTAACTTGGAAATGCACAACCGGCCCTGAGAGGTATGCTCACCTCAAAAATTTTGATGATGGGAGTGATAAAATTGCTTCTTTGAAAGCCATATTCAACTCGGTCCACAACACCATTCTCAGTAGCATCATCAGTAAAATTATTGGTCAAGAAACATGGCCAAAAGAGCTCTATAGCTGAAAAGATTGTCAATGATTAGAGTTGGTTTATTTTTTCTTTAGAGATATGTTCCCTTGCATGGGAATTTTGGTACTAATATTTTGACCCCTACATGGGCACTGGTTTGATTTTGCTTTATGTTCTCTTTAGCCCCCATGTGGGATCTCTTTCGATCTTTATTTTTATGTTAAACAACCCCTGTGTGGGTCTATTTTTTCTTTGGTCTGGTTCATGGAGTGGCTAGGGTGTAGACACCATGTTTTGTGCTTCTCTATGTACTTTTCATCATATGCTTATGTTTCTAGTTTTGGGCACCAGTTAAAATCCATATAATATAATTTCTACCACCTACCAAAAAAAAGAGGAAATTATTGCACAAACAAAAAATAAGCCCTTAATGAATAATGCCATGTGTAATATAGGTGATCTTATCAAAGAAAAATAAATTGGTTGTAATACACATAACTTGATGAAAAATGTGATATGTGCATAGGTGATTTAATCATAAGAAGGAAATTTCTTGTAATACACACAATATTCAAATAAATGACTTCAATTGTGATACTAATGACTTGTAGGTTGTTTGAGATGACAACAATAGTACATAAAGCAATTGTAAAAAATATATTATAAAAATTGATGATAGATATTGTGATACTACAAGAATTAGCTATAATATATAGATATCATTTCTATGATAGATATTGTGATACTATTTGACAAGCATGATGTATCAAACATGACATACTTTCTATTGTTGTGGGAAAGAACAACCTCAAAATAATATCTAATAAATATGATATGTCAAAACAAAATATATCACCACTATTTTAGGGGGGACCAAGAGGATACCACCAAAATAGATATGTGTAAGTGATCTATCTCTCTTTCTAACATATACCATATTGTATCCAATAAACAAAACTTGTCAAACAAGACATGCCAACCACAATAGAGCAAGAACAAAATGATAAAAATAAACTGGTAAGATATACAACACATCTAAAGGAACAAGTCCCTATAAAAAGATAATCTATATGTCCTTACTACAATGGTTTAAGCTCATATAGTGTAGCATCTAGCCAATATAGTGGGAGATAAATGTGATTGTTTGATTGTTTAGTTTATTTTTTATTTTTTAACATTTTTAATATGCATACAAATAAAAAATATTGCCTTGAATGATTATACCACATACCATATGGAAGACAACATGGATTGAACCATGGTTTTTGATTTATGACACTTTAAGTAGGGTACTAACACAAAAGGTCAAACAAAAAGAGAAAACATTAATAATGTTATGATACCCCTTACTGGAAAGAGTGGCACCATAATGTAGGAGAGCAACAAAGTGCAAAAAAAGTTAACAATGATAAATACTAGTGAAAAGGGATGAAAAACACTAGGAAACAAAAAAATATAAATTAATTCATGCAAATTAAATAAGGAAAGGGAAAATAATGATGAAATCACTACTTGTCAGACCAAAATAGTCATAATGCTAAGATTGTTGCTTAAAGTGATGATTATGATCAATAGAAAAAAAATCATCATAAAACATAAAAATACATGTCAACAGTCAATAGTATGCATGATTGACATAGATATAGACTCAAAGAGCAAGCAATTAAAGCAATCCAAGTGCAAAAATAGGAAATAAAGCCAATAAGAAAAATAAAAAAACACAAAGACTATACAAACAAAGCAAAAGAGGCTATGCAAAATCATTCAAAATGCATGTATTTGGTTTATTACTCCAACTCAATTGCATCCATAGTTTACAATTTCATTGCCCTAGACCCATACAATTATTTGATAGTATATGGACCAATCCAATTTTTAATAAACTTTTCCTTGCACTTTTTGAGCATATTATTGAGCTTGAGGACAAGTCCTTAACATTCAAATCAAAATGATAAATTTTTTTTTTATATTATTTGGTAAGATGTCTCTTGTAGGATATATAGTGCTTAAGAGCATTAAGGTACCTCTCATCAAGAGTAGTAATTTTGACAAGACATGCTTTCCAATACTCTGGATGATACTCATCATATTTTGATAAATTATTTAAAAAATTTACAAGGAAGGCAATTCAATATCAAGTGGTAAAACAACTTCAGTACCATAAACCAAAGAAAAATGGGTTACCCCTATATGGATTCCCACAATGCAATATATAACTTTAAGTGCCAAATTTTCTTTTTTATTAGACTTAGCTTTAATGTTCTCTTTAATTTTAGGAGAATAATATTAGGATTTCTATAGTGTAACACTCCACCAAGAACCATATATTTGAAATCTCTCATATGAATGCAAGCCCACTGCTTAGCATTAACCTCGAGTTTGTAGGTTTAATTTTTGAGAAGATTTAAAATATCACCATACCAAGTATAACTGAAAGAAACTTAGCAATAAATAGCATTAACCTTGATGGCATGCATATTAGTCAAGCCTTCAATGATAAAAATAATAGCTCAAACATGGAATTTTATCACAAAAATTGTTTCAACAATGTTTTCATGTGTTATGAATATGCTAGCCAAAGTGACTACAAGTTAGCCTCAACATTTCCCCCCTGGAAAATACCTAATAGAAAAAGAATCCAAAGCATAAACTACATTTTAACCACTTGGTTTGTAAACAATCATATGTAGGTATTTGATAGCATATTCACTTGAGATCTAATGGACCACAATTTGGGAATCCCCTAGTACTTCGATGGATTGAACATTCATGTGTTGAGCAATTAAGAGCCCTAAAATTAAAGCCTCATATGTTGGCAATATGACATTATTTGGTACCTTGAATACCATTGTAAATATTTAGATTAGAATGCGAGTTTATTATTTAGTATGTGTCAAGTTGTGAAGTGTGTTTATATGTCATGTAATACAGTGTAAGTTATGAGTGAAAGGTGTCATGTGTGCAAGTATGAGTTATGAGTGAAAGGTTTCATGTGTGTAAGTTAAGAGTCATGAGTGAGAGATGTCATGTGTGTAAGTGAAGAGTCATGTGTGATGTGTCACGATTAGAAGTAGGAGGTTATGTAATCATGATATACTTTGTAATAATGTAAGAAAGTCATATGGAAGGTTGCATATCTCATGAATTTGAGGAGATAAAAAGTCAAGAGTATTGAAGAGTCTCATGTAAGGTTATATTTTAATGACAAAGTTGTATGCTATGTGATTCGAATGTAATAGATTATCAATAAAATTTTTATTTTTAACAATATTGGTGTTATTATTGAATGCGATTATTTGCTCTGACTATACGATCCTGAAAATGGACCTATGATATTTTGGGCTCACTTTGCTAACATCATACTCCACAAAATTGCTATTAATTCTAAAACAAATTAGGTATAATTCCATAAGAATAATTATTCCAATGAGAGATTTGAGAAAAATACCAGCTCTTGTACAAAATTCATTTTTTACAACATTAAAATGAATGGTCCAAGTGTCATTATGGAGGTCCTATTTAGGTTCTAAAGTAGTAGAAGGTATGTCATTTTTTCTTAGTATTGGATTCATACCGATCCTTAGTAACTTCATTAGACTCTAAGAGGGCCTTTTCCTACTTAATAAGGCTAGAAGGACTAGACTCTTGAATTATACTAATAACAATGAAGGAAGTAATTTTGACAAACTCATAAGGAGCACAAAAATTGATCCTTATATTCTCATTTTGCAATTCTTTGTTTAAGGGTTTTTTAATTGGGTTGAAATCATCAACCAACAAATAAACAATCACTTGGGCTTTCACAACCTTTTGGGAAACAATACAAATATCAAATTCTTGCATCATAGTAATCCATTTTTCATACTAATTGTCACTAGGGATATATGGTTTTTGAAGCAAGTTTTTTAAGGGATTTTTCTTAATGACCACATAAGTTGTTTGATACAACATATAGTGTTTAAGCTTATCACAAGCAAAATAAATGGCCAAACAATAATTATCCTTGCAAGTGTACCTAGTTTCTACTCACAATATTAATCGATTGGTGTAAAACATAACATAATATGTATTGTTATCATATTGTTGGGTAAGAAATGCTCCAACAGATACCTATGTAGCCAGTATGTACAAAAAAAAGGGCTTATCTGATTTGGGTAGACAAATATTTTGGGGCCATAAAATACATCCCTTAAATTCAAGAAATGCCTTATCACAAATTTCATTCCATTTAGAATCTACACCTTTCTTATGCTAATGATTAAGCAAATAATATTTGAATACTAGCTCAATATAAACTATTTGATAATGATACCAAAAACACTTTTATTTGGGTTAATTTTTACCTTATAATGACATAATTTCTCAAATATGATACAAATGTCAAATATATGGTTAATCGTTCTCTTGGCTTATCCAAAATATCAACAACATTAGATTTCACTATCTTCTTAATCAAATCATGAAAGGCGATTGTCATAACCCTTTGATAAGTTGATCCAACTTTTAAAATGGAATGACATCATAGTAGAAAGTACCCAAAGCTATAGTAAAAGTTATTGCATTTTGATCCTTAAGGGAAATCTATATTTGGTTATACCTTGAATAACCATTTGTAAGGGATAACATCTCATACACTATAATAGAGTCGATAATAGAATTAACGGAAGGTACAAGAAAGTTATATTTAGGGAAAGCTAAGTTGATGTTTCAAAAATCAAAACAATAGCAGAAAATATTTTTCTTTTTCTTTTTCTTAGGAATAATGTTAGACACCTATCTTGAACAATCAATAGATTTTATAAAGTTGGCATCTAACAAGTTTTTAATTTCAATCTTACATAGATCTTGAATAAGAGGAAAAACTTCCATTGCTTTTGCTAGATGAGAGTTACATTTTCATAAGTGACAATGTTATGTAAAGTGAGATCACATCCATTCCAAGCATGTTAAAATATTCCCATGAAAGTACATCTTTGTGCTATTTAAGTAAAGTAGTAAAGATGGCCTATTCTTCTTTAGACACTCTAGCCCTAATTTTAATTGTGTGGAAGGTCGAGGAAACCTATGTCAATGTCTATAATCAGTTCAACATTTAGAACATTGACTTATTCAAAGTGATCCAAAGTAGGGGTTAGGTTCTCTAATCTATAAATAACCTTGATCTAACAAGCATAGTTAGACCACTTATGCCTAGCCCACTTAGGATTGGGATTTTTTAGAAACCCTTTCTTATGATACTGTCATGGGATTATTTCCTCTTTAGCATATTGAAATTCAAGAATGAGATCATCATTAGGGGAGGAGGGAATGAAGAGAACATTATCTAGAATTTTTAGTATAGATTCCACTTCATGTCCATTTCCTTTCATCTAAGAGAGGATTTGGGAATGTCTAAAAAATGTGAAATATGGGAATATAAGGACTAGGGTATGGATCCAATTTTTTATAGTCTTTTATTAAGGAATTTATGATAATATTGTCATTAAATTTAGGAAAGAACTCTATTTCAATTAAATGTCTATCTAGACAAGAGAGTGTAGGGACAACCAAATTATCAAGTCACTTGTTTGACAACCAATATAAGAAAGAAAACATCTTTAGGCATGGGAAAGGGGAAACTAAAATAGATATAATTTCCTATATTTTTTTCCTAAAAATTAGAAGGAACTAGGATTGCCACACTAAGAGGTAATTGTAGAGGAACAAAAATTTTCTCAATAGTGTTAGATGAATCTATGATAATAGATATTTTTGAGTTAAAACAATGCTCAATGTTTTCCAATTTAGTAGGACTAGGCTAAAAAAATTTAGAAAAAGTTGAAATAATTAGGATATCCATTTTAAGTGTTAATAAAGGTTCTACATGACAAGTTACTATAATATCTAAGCAAATAGTAGATTCTAGAAAGTAATTGGTTTACTGATATGGATAGTACAAAAGTTAAATTAATTAGAGTCAGAACAACCAACTGGACTATCTTCATAATAGTTCTAAAAGTAATATATCTCAACTTGTGTTAAATACCTAGGTAGAAGTATAATTCATATTTCATATTGAATGTTTGAAGGTTTTGTTATAGAGAATAATGCCTCTTTAAATTGGTTTTATAGCTACTATATTTAACATTTATAACCACACAATAAGGAAATAAATTCTTGCTAGCTATATCAAATATTCCATAAATATTTACATCTATATAATATTTGTCATCATTTAAAATAGGAACTTCCATTGAACCTAGTTGATAATTTCCCATCCCAATATCAAAAGTATGATTGTTAGAAGAAGCATTCTTTGTTTTAATGTTAAAAGCCTAATTTAAGTCATTGTTAGTATCATGATTAGTTTTTCTCCCTTGATATAATTATTAGTATAGTAAGTTATTTTATCTTAGCATCATCCTCATGGGCTTTATATAACATGGAAAATTATTGATAGAATAAGATATGATCTTCTCTCTTTTTGGATTTCAACAACAATGACAATTTTTCAACAACCTATTTAGGAAGGTGTTGAATTATAACCTACTTCTTGGTCAATGACTGATATTGTGTGATGTATTGGATAGGTCTAAGGGCTTTTCATTGTGAAATGAATTTATTATTTTATAATATTTTATTATGTAAACCCATTGGGTCTTGGTTAATATTGTTATGATTAAGCCCTATTTATTATTTGTAATTAACCTAAAAACCACTTATTATGTCAACTTAGGTTAAACTCTATGATGTAATTAGGGTTTTAGTATTGATATAAATACACCCCTCACACTCCTCATTTCTCATTGGAGTTTTGTGCAATATTATCTATAAATAGTGATTATTTTTTGTGCCCATGGGTGCACCAACTATCTTTTGTCCTTTTATGCTTTCTATATAATATTTGAGTAAATAGTTTTCTTTCTCTTTTTTTGATAAAGTATTGTAAATTTCATCATGGTATCAGAATGGGTGAGAAGAGACATCGCTTGGTTACATAGGAAGTTCCTTCAGAGCCTCTAGTTTTTCTTCCAATTTACAAGATAAATTTATCATCTTCATTTATTTTTGGCAATTCCAATTTTTTTTACTAGATATATCATTCACTTCACTATGATTAGAGTTATAGTGACTCTCCATATAGATTTTCAAATTAGGTTCAAAGTTGCAGTAACATGGAGGGAATATTTGAATGTGAATTTTGAATTTTTTGGCATCAACCACATTTTGTGTGAATGCACCTCACAATTGATGCCATTTGATTTTGTTTTCCCTAGTAGACCTACCATAGAGGGTCATGTTGATTTCAACAACTTTAATATTATGACATAGTGGCATCATGTTGGAGTGTACGATTTTTGCATTTGAAGGGTTGGGGGTTCAATTCCCCATGTGACCAACTCTTATGCACATAGGATTTTTATTAACTATAGGTGGATTTATGAAGATCTTATTATCTAGTTGACAACATGGCATAATGGTGAGTAGGGCATTTGGAAGGGAGTGGGAAGGCAGAGGCTCCAAGTTGGAGTCCCCACCATGACCTTTTTAATTTTATTCAAGGATTCTAGTGGTGTTTTCCATGGTGTTATTGGTCAGATCTTCATAGCAAATGTTTGTCACCTACTTATGAGGTCATACCCTATAACACATTAGATACCCCATGGTCATAAGATCAAGTATCTATGAGCATGTTTTTAGATGTGATATAGAAGTCAATGATAAAGTGTGCATCTTGGATTCCCCTTATTAATAGGAAGCTTTTCACCTTGGTTATACTAAGGTGCTTGGAAGTCAAATGGATTGTGTTTGAACCCCATGGAGGTTGTTTTGGTGTATTTAGAATAGTCTATACCCTTGGTCAATGTGGTGGCTAATATGGATATATTTAAGACTATGTCAAAACACTTTGTTAATGTTATTTATTTATTCTCTACCAATCAAAACGATGCAAGTTTAAATGACTAAGTAGATCCAAGGAGTTGAGATGAAAAAAAAATGATTAGATCACTCTAGAAAATCAAATTTTACCAAGTGGATATTGGTGCTCACATATCTAAGGTTAGAGCCTTTAATTTTTCATTTTTTGGGGTCCACTAGGTAAAATCTTTGGGAGGCCATAACTTTTGCATATGGAAGTATTTTGGGTCCATTTTTTTTTCATATCATACATATTTTCAAGATCTATACACTAGTGCCATAAATCTATAGAACTACTATGGTGTTAGGGGTTGGATTATGTGAAATGAACCACTAAGCCCTAGTTACTTGCCTTAATGGAAAAAATTATAGTATTTGGTCAACTCAAATTATTAGCTTGCTATGAAGTAAAAACCTATGGTGCATATTTTAGGAGGATAATGCAACTATTCTTAATGATGAAGTTCAACATAAAAAGGTATAAGAGGCTCTAGGTTTATTTTCCTTGTTTACTGAACTAGAGTTCCTTTTCCATATCAAAGAAGAGATTGTTCTGATCAAGGTATGGTCCAATATGCATGAATATTTTGGAAAGGTTAATACAATTGAAGTAACCTAGAATTAAATATTTCTTCTCTTATGCTAGCTAATTTTGATAACATTGATGACTATAGTACAATATTAAAGGCTTTAAGGGTAGATATTGCATCTTCTAAAGGAAAATAAATATGATATAGAATGCATTAATATTATCCTTTCTAATATCTCTATCCTTCTTTCAAATGTTGAACCGCATGGTTCATATGATTCCTATGTTCTTGGAATCTCAAAATACTTACTCTTCACTAGTTTTTTTCTCTCTTAGTTCACTTTCAAGTTGCAATGCAAAATTATGGTGATGGAACAAATTTAATGAGGCTAAGACCCAAGGGCCTAAGGACTAGCATAATTATTCAAAGAAATTGAAGACCATTTGTAGATATTATAGAAGGAAGGGACATCCAACAAAGAATTGCTTGGTGAAGTTATAAATAATTGAAGCTAAGTTCTTGAAGCTAGGTGGACATATTATATATTATGAGGAGATTTGAATGGATCTATCTCAATTGTAGAGGTCTGCTAGAGCATACATTATGGGTGGAGATATTATTATTACTATCTTCTCTCCTTGGCCCCTTAGTTTAAATTGGGGGGTGTTAAAATTATAATATTCTTCTTGGAAAAGGATGACATTGTGCGATGTATTGGATAGGCCTAAGGGTATTTAATTGTATAATGTATTTGTTATTTCATAATAATTTATCATCTAGTCCTATTGGTCCTTAGTTAACCTTTTTATTGTTAAATCCTATTAATTATTTATAATTAACATAAATCTCACTTACTATGTCAGATTAGGTTAAACTCTATGATGCAATTGGTGTTTTGATATTGATATAAATACCCCTCTCACACTAGTCATTTCTCATCAAAATGTTGTATAATATTAATTCTACATACTGATTATTTATGGTGCCTATGGGTGCTCCAGTTATTTCTCATCATTTTATGCTTTTTTGTATAATGTTTGAGTAAATGTTTTGCTTTTGTTTATTTTTTGAAAGTATTGTAAATTCCATCAAGAGGGGATTAATAACATCATCATCTTCTGATTCACACCTATCTTGGGGTATTGTAAATAAAATTCAAGGTGCACCTTATACAATTTCCTTTTAGAGGTCCACTATTCCTCATGTTCATAGATTGAAATTTTTAGTCTTATCCATAGAAGGAATAAAGCAAATTTTATGAATTTACGGATAAGGTCCTCAAGGATCTAGATCTCTTTTTATGGTGAAAAATTTACCAATATAATCAAACTTAACTACTTGAAAGTGGAGGAAGTTATGACCCTCATATTACTAGCCCAAGGCCTACCTAATAACATATTGTAGTTGGTCTTGAAACAAAATACCATGAAATTAGCTCTAATTTTCTTTAAGCCCTACTAAAATTCATAGCCAAATACAACCTAAATGGTATTATGGACAACGATTATAAGCATATCAATAGTTTCTATTTGACAAGAATTTCTCTCTTGAGACATTTAAATGGTCTGTAGAGGACAATGACATAACATATGCACCACTGCCTTCATCAACCAAAATCTTATGAATAACTATAGCATCATATACAATTCATTAATATCAAATCATCAACACTTGCTAGATAATTAGTAGGAATCATGTTTTTGGTAGGAAATTTTATAATTATATTAGGGTTACTATTTGCATGATTACAAAGTTTTTTCTTATGTGATTGAATGTATTGCACTTTAGAAGACCCTGGAATGTGGGTATGATATTAGTAACCCTAGGTTGGGGTATATCCATCTCATCTAGTAATTCTCTTAATTACTATTGTAGGTAGGGAAATGTCCTAAGCAATTATAGATATAGAATCCTATAGGCTATTGGGCTCAAGTCCTCTATAATGTATGATACTTTAGTTTTTCTTATAATTGCCTTAAACAATGACTCTTTGGTATGATAGGGATCCTTATGTTTTATTCCATAGGAGCTAAGATCGTCGTGACCATAAATTTTTAATATTTTTAAAATTATAGAATCTATAGTTCTACTTGAGGCCTTACCATTTTTTTTTCTATTAATAGGTATTTCTATATTTTTAGTAGGTTCTTATATGACCAAAGGAGGGTTTTGGATCATATCACTTATACTTGAATTGATCATTGCCTATATAGGTTCTTTTGCCTTGTCCTTTTTTTCTTTTACATCCTTATAAGGTTGCTTTTTGAATTGGAATGCATAGTTAGTGATAACATCAATCTATTATTCTAAAGATGCAATGGTTTCTCTTTGCACCTCTAAAATATTGATATAATAGGTCATAGTTGAATGACTACAAATGTATTTTCCATTTGGACTTAGGTAAGGCAAAGACTTTATTTATGTAAGGAATAAATTACAAATTGGTAGGTCTAGTATTTTGGTTTGGAGAATGAGCGCAATTTTAGTTTTGGTTACTTTTACCCCCTCCTTGGTTATAACCTTGGTTTCCTTGAACAAGATTGTACCCTTGGTTATAATAATTTTTATTACCCCTTGGTTGAACCCTTGACATTGATTATGGTTTTTCCCTGTTGTTGATTATGATTGGGGGCTTGCTATTCATTATGGGGTAATAGTGTGTTATAGATACCTAGCCTCAAATTATGAGTATGATTGGATCTCTTGTATAAATCCTTAATCTTTTTACAAAAAAGGTTGATCCTATCACTATCAATTTTATCAGTGTTAAAGTTAGGACCAAAGGTTTATTTGTAACATAATGATTTATTCCCATAAGTCCCCTGCTAGAAACATTTATTTTGGGATCATGCCATTTAGGCGCTTTAAATATTTTATTATAATGATAATTCTTGATCCTAGGGGATAAACAAATCTTGATAATATATTCATGTTCCCATTGTGGTAGAGTATTTTTTAGTTTTTGGGCCACCAACTTTGGTTAATATGTGTATAGGGGTTCTAGATATTTATCTCATGAGATGTATTTTGAATAACTACAATACCAATCCCATCCTATATGACATTCTTATCAGGGTTTTTCAATTTTAAGGGTTTTTGATCAAATTTCTTTTCCGATGTTCAAGGGCTTTTATAAATTATGTAATCTTTTCTTAGGGAAAACCATATGGGATTGTTCCTAGAATTTAACATAAAAAGGTTGTCATAATTTGTTTACAAATGTTCTAATGTTTATTGTTGCGTTTACACAACATGCCCTAGTGTACATGGACTAGGGACCCACTTTTAAAAAAAAATTAGTGGATTTTATTTTATTTTCTTGGGATTGTGTATGATAGCCAATCATCTAAAATATCATTTATTTTAGCTAAAAATTCTCAATTGTAGGTGCCCAATTTTTGCTTACCTCGAGTTTATTGTGATGTTTATTACCATTTTTGTGTATGATTAACTTTTAAAATGGTAAATAACCTATCCTATTAGACTGGTCTTTCAATAAGATTTCCAATAAGTACCCACGTGCCTATATTTGCATGACCTTAGCATCTTGAAACTGCTAAAAATAAGATATTATAGACTTGAATTTCCTCCTAAAAACATAGAGAGCTTCAATTTTGGGCCTTATATCTCTTGAAATACTTAGTGAAATTTTATAAAATAACATCCATTAGATTCTCTTCTAAAAGATATTTCAAAAACGTATAAAGTTTCCTATATTTAAAGGATATTTGGAGCCCAAAATTACTTTTTTTAGGTTATCCAATATGCCACGACCAAGTTCACTCCCAAGTACATATAAAAAACTTGTAAGTCTAGACACGAAGTGAAAAATTTCCCACCAAAATTTTGACCAATCAATGGAAAATTTAAGAGTAGAATGTCAGGATTTCAAGATCTTGATGTCATCACAAGAATAAGAAAAACCTAGCATTTGGAATCTTGCCACAACACTAGACCCAAAAGGATGAAAGCCCAGAATTTGACTAAGTCAAGACTAGAAAAAGAAAAAAAATGTCGAATCCTAGAGTTTTTTTAGAAATGATGTCACTAATGATTCTAAAAAACCCTAACCCTTGTAATAGAATAAAATTTACTAAGTGTAAGCCAACTTTGTGATCAGGGGCACACCGTCACTTTTCATCCAAATAGATGTGATATCAGAAAATCTAAAACAAGAAAGCTCATTGCAGATGCCAATAGAACTACAAATAATCTCTACATACTAAGTGATATTAAGGGATAAAAGTGTTTCTTATCACAAGAATATGAGATTTGGTTATGGCATAGAAGAATGGGTCATCTAAACTTTGACAACATAGTAAAAATAAGCAACAAGCAGGCAGTCAGAGATTTACCCAAGATAAAAAGGCCACAAAACACAATTTGTGCACAATGTCAACATGGAAAGCAAACAAGAACAAGTTTCAAGTCAAAAGAATTTACTTCATCTAAACCACTGAAACTAGTTCACACTGATTTATGTGGTCCTACAAGGACAAAGAGTCTACAAGGTGAAAGTTACTTCATGCTATTTATAGATGATTTCTCCATAATGACTTGGGTAGCTTTCTTAAAAGAAAAGCTAAAAGCTTTTGAGAAGTTCAAAGCTTTCAAATAATTAGTAGAAAATGAAATAGGTAAAAGAATAAAGTGCCTAAGGTCAGATAGAGGAGGAGAATTTACTTTAGGTGAATTCATAGAATTCTGTGAACAACATGGAATTAAAAGAGAATACTTAGTAGCAAGAACTCCACAACAAAATGGAGTATTTGAAAGGAAAAATAGAATTTTTGAGAACATGGTCATAGCTATGCTAGATGAGTCTAATATTTTAGATGGTTTTTGGAGAGAGGTAGTTCATACAGCCATCTATATCATTAATAGAGCTCAATTAAGAGTAAACCATCACAAAACCCCATATGAGTTGTGGAAGGGAAGACCAACTACTGTAAAGTATTTTAGAATCTTTGGGAGTAAATGCTACATCAGACAAGAAGAGAAAAATTTGGGCAAGTTTGATTCAAGGTGTGATGAGGGTATTTTCCTTGGCTATTCCACTAAGAGCAAAGCCTATAAGTGTTATAATAAAAGAACACATAAAATTGTGGAAAGTATAAATGTAACAATTGATGAAGTAAGGCCAACATAACCAACTCAAGAAATTGTTTATCAGGAAGGAGAAAGTTGCCAAGAAGAAATTGGTGAAGAATCAGAAGAAGAGGAAACACAAAGAACACCACCTAAGGCTCCATCCAGGTATGTGCAAAAAAAATTATCCAAGAGATCTTATTATTGGAAATCCAAATGAAATACAGATAAGGAGGAAGATAATAGGAACAAGTGAACATGCAAATTTTTCCTTATTGTCTAAAATTGAGCCCAAGGATTTCAATGAGGCAAGAAATGATAAGTTTTGGGTCAAGGCAATGGATGAGGAATTGGATCAAATAGAAAAAAGTGAGACTTGGAAACTTGTCCCACGACCAAAATATAAGAATGTAATTGGCACTAAATGGGTTTTCAAAAATAAGTTAAATGAATATGGTCAGGTAGTCAGAAATAAAGCAAGATTGGTATGCAAAGGTTATGCACAGGTTGAAGGGATTGATTTTGATGAAACATTTGCTCTTGTTGCATGACTTGAGGCCATAAGGATATTTTTAGCTTTCTCAAGTTTCAAAAACTTCAAAGTATATCAAATGGATGTTAAATCAGCTTTTCTCAATGGTGTCTTGGAAGAAGAGGTCTACATTGAGCAACCTGAGGGGTTCAACCTAACTGATAAGCCAGATTATGTATGCAGATTAAATAAGGCTCTTTATGGACTAAAGCAAGCTCCTAGAGCTTGGTATTCAAGGTTGGATAAGTATCTTCAAGAATAGGGGTTTAGGAAAGGAATAGTGGACAGCAATTTATATATAAAAAATGAAGGAAATGACTTACTAATTATGGTTGTTTATGTGGATGATATCATTTTTGGAGGTAATAATGATAATATGTGTCAAAAATTTGCAAAGAGTATGCAAAATGAATTTGAAATGGTGAGTTGTCCTTATTTCTTGGACTACAAATTTCACAATCAAAGAAGGGTGTATTTCTCTCACAAACCAAGTATATAAAAGAGATGCTGAAGAAATTCAAGTTAGAAGACTGCAAACCAGTAAGTACCCCCATGGTTACAGGATGCAAGTTGAGTAAAAATGATGAATCTCCTTAGGCAAATCAAACATTGTATAGATCTATGATTGGCAACTTACTATATATCATAGCTACAAGACTAGATATAATGCAGGCAGTGGGACTAGTGGCAAGATTTCAAGAAGCACCAAAGGAAACACATGTATTGGTAGTAAAGAGGATTCTCAGGTATTTAAAAGGGACTATGGATTTTGGACTTTGGTATCCCAGAAGTGATAATTTCACTCTCATAGCATATACAGATGTAGATTGGGCAGGCATTATTGATGACAGAAAAAGCACAAGTGGAGGAGCATTCTTTCTTGGATATTGTTTAGTCTCTTGGCTAAGCAAGAAATAGGCATCAGTATCCTTATCCACAGCAGAGGCAGAGTACATTGTATGTAGTGTTTGCTTGTTGTACACAAGTGTTATGGATGAAGTAAACTTTAAATGACTTCAAGATAGAGCATGATCATCCTATCTCCATACTATGTGATAATACAAGTGCTATAAACATTTCAAAGAATCCAATGATGCACTCCAAGACCAAGCACATTCTGATCAAATACCATTTTATGAGAGAACATGTGACGGATAAGCAAGTCAAATTGGAATATATTACTACAAAGGAACATATTGTGGATATTTTCACTAAGCCACTTCTAAAGGAAACGTTTGAGTATCTTAGAGGAAAATTGGGAGTAGCTTTACTCCCACCCTAAAATTAATCACCTCAAGGAGAGGAGGTGGGGAGAGGGCTGAGCTAAGAGTCTTATATTTAGCCCCAAAGGAGTCCATTTGCAATTGATGTAAAAGGGGGAGATATTTGAGTAAGGGGGAGAGCATTCAGTCAGGGGGAGCAACTTCTTAGAGAGAGCAGAATCAGGGGGAGCAATTTTGGGATCCAGTGGCAAGAAAAGTTTTTTTTCAGAAAGGGTTGCCATCAATGACAAAGGGGGAGATTGTTGGAAATTTGAGAATGATGAGTTGTCATTGATGTCAAAGGATTGATGTCATAAGTTGATGGTATTTTTCTAAGGGTCTAAGGCAATATGGTAGCAAGAAAAGATGAGGCATTTACCATGGTGGTACTTGCAAAAGAAAAATATTTTATGGTGGCAAAGACAAAATATTTTTCCATGGTTAAGAAAGCAAGCAAAGAGAATTCTTCAAAAGGATTGTAATATTTAAATTTTAATATTTAAATATTATTAAGGAAGCTTGATAGTGACAAAGGTTTTATTTGGTAAATAAAAACCCAAGGGGGTTTCCAATTTGCAAAGGAAAATCTAAGTTTACTTATTGGTGAAAAAGACCCAAGGCAAATAAAAGGGTTTATTATAATATTTTTTTAAATATTATAAACCCTAAGTCTAATGTTTCAAGGTGCCAAAGAAAAATTAAATTATTCTTTTTAAAATTCAAATAAGGGCCGACGTCATGATTAAAGGAGGGCCATCTTTTAAAGCATGCATGAAACATATTAATACCCCCTCAATGCTTTGGAAAGACCTTCGATCGATTAGTGTACCCCGTGCATAGAGTGACAAAAAATAAGAGGAGAGGACAACCCTTTATTTTTTGCTAGCATGCAACAGAATGAAAAAATTCCATTTGTTCATGCATTGACATCATCTGCCAGGGTGGCCCAGTGGTAGCTTGTCTCATGCTAAGGCATAGTGGGGAAGAGGTTCGCGGTTTGATTCTCCCTAGCACTGGTTTTGAAGCATTTTATCCTTTTCGACGGACGTGGTAGGAGATAAAGGGTGGAGGCCACGTGTTAGGTCTCAACCACTTGGCTAGTGCAAGCGGTCGAGCGTTGCGCTTAGGATTTTGAGGTCGGAGGGTCAATTCCCATCCACGCCAACAAGGAGATTAATTTTTATAAGGTATGCTCTAAGTTGATTAATGTTGGCTATGCTTGGTGTTTGGCGGATGTGATTTGGTGTATAGTCTTGGCATATAGGAGGTATAAGGGGAAACTAATTTTTGCATAATATTTTAAGGGTATTGTTGTCATTTATTTTATATATGCAAAGGTTGGAGTGATAAGGTGTAAATGGTTTATTTAAAATTGTAAATATTTGTTCTTGGACATTAAAGTGGATTGGAAATTATTTTATGAAAGTGGGAGATAAAAGGTGTAAAAGATGATTTTATTGTTTGTAATTCTTGCTTTATGAAAAGGAAATTTTTGAGAGGGTTTTGTTGAGCTTTAATGCATTATCCTTGAGAACAAAAGAAGAGTCCTAGAACATTATTTTCAGATTTCATTGAGCACCTTTTTGAGGGAAAATTCATGTGGATATTTTGAAATAGAATCTTGCTATCTAACCCTTGAAGTGGCACAAGAAGGATTGGTTGTTTGTGAGACAGGTTTTGTGACATATCTTCATCAAAGAAAATAAGAGGTATGGGTATTTTTCTCCTTCTTTGAGGTGTGTTTTTGAGCAAGGTTTTTTGGATCATAAGGTGGAGATAAAAGGATTGTTTGGTATGCATTGTTGAAAAATTTGAATTAGGGTTTGAGACTTACATTGTGCATCTTTGTTGAGAGAAAGTGGAAACAATTATATTAGGGCTTGTACTTCATTGTTGAATGGTATTGGAAATATTTGAGATAAATTTTGAGAACAAGTGTGCTTCTATTGTTGAAAGAGATTGAGACATTTGTGCTAGATATTGTGAACTACTTGTGTTAAGTTTGAAGACAAGTTTGTGAATCATTGTGAAACCTTTTGAGCATGTGTTATGAGCAATTTTGAGCATGTGTTATGAGCAATTTTGAGCATGTGTTATGAGTAGTTTTGAGTGTGTGTTATGAGCAGTTATGAGCATGTATTAGAGCAAAATTGAGCAGAGATAGAGAGCAGGTTAGAGGTAGTGTTGTGAGAATATTGGATCAATGTTGTGAGAATATTGGATTAGTGTTGTGAGAAAATTGGATCAGTGTTGTGAGCATATTGAATCAGTGTTGTGAGTAGATTGGATCAGTATTGTGAGCATATTGGATTAGTATTATGAGTAGATTGGATCAGAGTTATGAGCAGATTGGATTAGATTTGTGAGTAGATTTTATTAGAGTTAACTAGAGTAGTGGGGATAGAGGTCTCCTATGGATAGAGATCCATGAACCAGCTAGGGAGATAGAGTTCTTATGTGGAGAGATATCCACAAACTAGTTGAGGAGATAGAGTTCTCCTGGATCAAGTTCCATGAACCAAAGCAAGGGGATAGAGTTCTCCTATGGAGAGAGATCCACAAATCAAAGCATAGGGGATTGGTGTCTCCTTTGGATAGAGGTCCATAAACATTGTAATAGGGAATTGATTCCCAAAATATTTGTTGAGAAAATTTAGAAGAAAGACTTTCTCCGTGGACGTAGCCCACATTGGGTGAACCACGTTAAATCATGTCTCTCATGTGTGTGATGATGTGTGCATTATTTACTGCTTTGATATTATTTTTGTTATCATTTGGATTGAAAAGTAAAAAGTTTTATCTTATACTGTTCACCCCCCTCTTAGTATAAGCTTATGTTCTTCACATTCACTAGTTTTGGAATTCGTAATCTGATAAGCTACATTGTATTGAAATTAAGTGTTATGTGATTGATAGTAAAACTGGTTAGTCTATTAGGTATTTATATGCATAATCTTCTATTACACATGCATATTGATGTGGCTTAATCTGCACCAACATAAGTTCTAGCTTCAGCTCCTTTTGCTTCTTTCAACACCCTTTTCCCCCACACTTTAGGAATAGTTAGCTTGAATTTCAAAGGAATCAGCCTCCTCTGGAGATTGACCACTGAAGCCGCATAGCTTATGGATCACTCAATTTTGGTCAAGGTCTATGGGTGCACAACATTTACATTAGATATATTTCCAAACCAACAATTTTTGGCACATTCAGTGGGACACAATCCCACTATTTTCATAATATTAGAGACCTTATGATTCTTTTCTCATCATAAATACTTATTTTAATCACCTAGTGATTATGTCTAATGATATACAGGAAATATTTGCATATCCACCCTTTTATTAATCTACTTTTCTAAGATATTCAGATATATGATCACAAGACAAGGAGCTAGAGAATCAAATAAACCTATTGAGTTTCTAGAATTACATTTTGATAACTTTAGGATACATCCTATCTTCCCCTCTATTTCAACACCCTCTTTAGTCCTTACTGAAGATCTAACTAGTGCAACTTATCCTAATCCCTCTTGCACAAACAGTAATGGTTGCAAATCAAAATCAAAATGCTCATAATTACTCCACCTGGAATCATACAAGACCTTTGAATTTACCTATCCATAATCACATTCCCTAGGTATGTCTAAAAGCATTATCTATGTATGATGGCATTAGCAAGGCTAATTATGAGCAATCCCAAGATGTAGCATCCCTAGCTGCCATACATAATATTCAAGAAGAGGATTTAATGATAAGGTTGTTGGTAATATCATTGAAAGAAAATATGTCGTACTGGTATAGAATATTACCTGATTCAACTATAACTTCATGGCACGAGTTGGCTAGAAATTTTATTTAAGAGTTCAATGAAAAAGAAAATCCCTTCACTCTATTAACATAATTTATTATAATTCAAATGCATTTGCAAGAAGAAATAACAGATTTCAACATTAGATTCAATCGAACATGGATAAGGGTACCTAAAGATCTACACCCAACCAATGAACAAGTGATGTACTACTATCTGAGGGCTTTTCACTTGGACTTGGGTATGTCTATAAGGTATTCCAATGTGCTAATGTTCCCATAGATATTTCAAGAGGTATTAAAAGTAGAAAAGGATTTGATTGCTATAGGAATATTACCCCCAAAAATTGTAATGCCTATATATCCATAATTTCTTCAATAGCAAATACCAGTCTCTGCTATACCAAGATATTTTTTGATGGCTACTCTACCAATAAACTTCCCATCCTGGCCACCTATACAAACTTCACAAATACTTACTGCTCCACCTGCACTCCCATTACTCCATCGGCTACTATTCCTACATTACCAGCTCCTAATCCTTAGATAGTTGTTTTCCAAAAGATGGTAACAACTATGAAGAATGTCATAAATGAAATCATAGCTATGAAATGAAGATAAGCTAAAATAATATTTCAACCATGAATATTCCCATCTATCACAATGTACCAAGCTACCTCCACTAGCAATCCTTTGAAAAAGTCTAACATTGTATACAACAATCAAGAGGAGGAACCTTCTTCCTCAAAA
The DNA here is from genome assembly GCA_028583015.1 of Wollemia nobilis. NCBI lineage: Eukaryota > Viridiplantae > Streptophyta > Pinopsida > Araucariales > Araucariaceae > Wollemia > Wollemia nobilis. Next base: position 2,449,361 of record JAQPPZ010015344.1, read on the forward strand.
TATAAGTCTAACTATTAGTGCTCAACCTATAATGAACTACATGGTGAAATTACATGTATGATGCATCAACATTACATTCAAAATATTGCAATTGAAAAGGCAAAAAATGCACAAAATATTTGGGTAAATATGATGAGAGAAACAGATTATAATTTCATGATGGCATTTGTGGAACAAGTGTCAATTCTTACAAGGTTCGAAAAGAAGCCCTTGCTCTTCGATCTAAAAATCATGGATCCTTTTAAAGTATATTTCGATTCATAGAATAATCTAAATAAGGATGTGCCTTAGCCTGCTTTGGTTCAAAAAATAGCTTAGCAGCAACATAAAGCAACTAAAGATAGTGAAGGAAAAGAGCAAGATAGAGATAAGCTAAGATATCCTTCACTGAATAAATGTTAGAGGATTGAAGCTACCTATAAATATAAGAATAAATATGATGAACCTATGAAATAACATAGAAAATAATCAAACTCTTCCAATTTTAACATTTTAAAATAATTGAAGAAAACCCCATCGAAAACTAGCATGTATGATGCACTTCTCCTTTCGAGACAAATCGATCTTCTACAGGCCTCAATCAAATTAATAAAGAGTTATGGGAAGCAATAGGTAAAGATTAATTTGGCTCAAGGATAGCCTACTTCAATAACCAGAAAGAATATAACATATCCATTTTACATGTCCTTACAAATGGAAGGATGGGTAGTACACAATTGTATGATTACTACAAAGCGGCTACCACTGTCATGCCCAAAGAAGTTTGTGAAATAATGGGTATGGAATACATAAGAAGTAATCCTAGAGTGCTACACTTGGATGGAATACCTATAAAAATATTAGGGGTAATCAAATATGTCCCCGTGAAGTTGTATAGAATACCCTAAATCATTGTCATTCAGGAAATTGTAATGGTAGATTTAGAACCCTATATTGGGATGTGCTTGTTAAGGGAATTTACTACCAAGTTGGGTGGTTATTTATATCTTGATTACACCCATATGTAAGTGTCATTCAAAGAAAAAATATTAAATATATTTTCTAAAAAGCCATCCTCATTCCATATAGAAAACTTGGAAGAAGAGCAACAAGCTAACACAGTCAATGTAACCACTCAAGATATATATTTGATGGAGGAAGTGTTGGAGGATCTCCAAATAGAGGATTAGTTTTTCATAAGAGATTGTAATGCTATTATTAAAACAAGAATAGGCACCTATTCAATCATGACGTTGAAAGAAATAAAATTCAGAGTCTTGACAAACAAGATTCCTAGACAAGACCATATTTGGAAATTGTTCTTTGATGGTGCTAGATGCAAGAATTGTGTTAGAGCAGGTGTGGTTCTAGTATCACCAATCAGAGTGGAAAATAATTTCTCTGACCAGTTGACATTGAGCTAGACAAACAATGCATCGTAATATGAAGCACTTTGTTTGGAGTTGAATAAAGCTAAAAAATGGGAATCAAGCAACTATCAATTTTTGGTGATTTCAAATTGAGAGTTAATCAAGTCACATAAAAATGCAGTAGCAAATGACACTATGTCAAGGCTTATATAAATAGGCTATGGGACTTATTAGAGTCTTTTGAAGCCTTGAACATCAAATTTGTCCCTAGAGAATACAATACTCATGTTGACATACTAGATTCCATGGGAGAAATTTTTTATCCAGTGTCTAATATCATTCACAAAGCTAATATAGTAAGGTTGGTTAATGGACCCTTTGTACCAAATAAAGACATAGTTTGGTAGGTATTTGAGAATGATGAACAAATAATTGATTTCCTAATCCAAGAAATGAATTGCGTAAGTGATCAACTACTGGAAGAAGATGAAGAAGGTGAAATTATTTAGCTAAAAAATAATCATATCCCCAAAGGGTTGATAATTTTAAAAAGCTTATTTGATAACAGTGATAGACCGACTGCTCATAGATTGAGGTTGATAGTAAGAGTTATAAAGGGATGCAATTTGAACCCAAAAATGATATCAACATCAGGGTGCATTTTTGGAAAGAGGAATTTAATCAAACTATGGATTTTTGTAGAGAATTTAATGATGTCATAGATTGAACTTATGAGGATATCAAAGTAAACAAAAAGTATACTATTCAACATACTATTGAGCTTATGCTAGATGCAAGGCCCTTTCAATAGAAGAAATGACTAGTAAATCCCAAGATAGAGGCTTTGATGAAGTAAGAACTACTAAATATGTTAAGTACCAAAATCATATAACCCATAAATCACTCTACATGGGTTGCTAATTTGGTTCTAGTAAAGAAGAAAAATGGATACATCCATCTGTGTGTAGATTTTTTAAACTTGAACCATACCTCTTTGAAGGATCATTATCCCCTCCCACAAATTGATCAAATATTACATACTATAGTTGGAGCCAAAATGTTTTATCTTTTGGATGGATTTTTTGGTTTTAACCAGATTTGAGTTAAATATGAAGATCAACATAAGATAACATTCACCACAAAATGGGGAACATTTGCATATCAGTGCATGCCTTTTGGGATCTCAAATGTAGGTGCTACTTTTCAAAGAGCTATGGATTTAGAATTTGGTGAATTGATGAATAAGATAATTCTAATCTATCTATATGACATGATTGTATTCTTTCATGATAAGAGCAAGTATATTGAGCATCTTCATATGGTATTTGAGAAATATAGCGAATTCAAGGTATCTTTGAATCCTTAGAAATCAATCTTTGTAGTACATGAAGAAAAATTGTTGGGACATGTGGTATCAAAAATAGTATTGACGACCAATCCAAATAGGGTTAAAGCCATTCGATATCTCTCTCTCCAATTAAAAAAAAAGGGACTCCAGTTATTCTTTGGATATATTAATTTTATCCAAAAATGTATCTCATACTTTGCTCAAATGGTAAAACCAATGACTAAGATGTTGAAGTAGGGAGTAGAATTCAAATGGACAGATGTCCAGAAGAAGACCTTTAAAGAAATCAAATAGGTAATATCTCAAGCTCTTATTCTCATTAATCTATATTACTCCAAAGGCTTTATTTTTTATGCATTTGGAGTAGAAGGAAGCTATGCAACTATCCTAACTCAAAAAAGAGAGTAGGATAATGAAATACCAATAGCCTTCTTAAGTCAAACATTTCAAGATCATGAAGAAAGATATAATTTCATTGAAAAACAAGTCTATGTTGTCATGAAGTCTCTAAAAAATATTAGGTATTTCATTTCTCAAAGCAAGACTCTAGTGTATGTAGTACATCTAGATATCAGAAACTTTGTGATTTAAGGAAAACTTGGAGATAAGTGAGTCGACTAGGTGACTAAGATCCAAGAGTATGATGTGGAGATCAAATTAACAAAACTAATAGGAGGTAGAGCTCTATGCCAAAGTTTAGTAGGTCTGCATGTTAGAATACCAATATGTCAAATCAAGCTAAATATGATACTAGGCCAAAGATAGAAATAAGGCAACCGGAGAACTGGGTCAAACAATTGCATCACTACTTTTCTTCAAGGAGATGTCTAAATGGCTTGACTGCATCCTAGAGGTAGATATTCAGATTACAAGAAAGAAAGTATGTTCTAGTTGAAAATATCTTGTATCAAAGAAACTTTGATGAGGTACTGTTAAGATGCCTATCTTCGGAGAAAACTAGAGAAGTACTCGAAGAATTTCATAATAGCTTCTTAGAAGGCCACTATTCCAGATAGACTACTACAAGTAAGATTTTAAAGGCCAAATATTATTGGTTGTCCATTTTTTTTTATGCATTCAAGTGGGTCATAGCCTATGAAAATTGTCAAAAGTTTATAGGTAAAGGTAAACACCCGATAATGCCACTATAATTGATAATCGTGGAAGATCCATTTCAGCAATTGGGTTTGGATTTTATTGGTATGATTAACCCAAATTCATCTACCAGATACAAGTACATTTTAATAGCAATAGATTATTTCACAAAATGGTCTATGGTAAAAGCTATGAAACATGTTGATCAAGATACCGTGATTGAATATGTGGAAATACTAATCACTAGATTCAGAATTCCAACAACCATTGTATCAAATAATGATGGATCTTTCATAGGAGTTAAAAGTATTGATTTTGCAAAAAAATATGGAATATTTTAGAATGCTTCATCAAATTATTACCCTCAAGTGAATGGGCTTGTAGAGTCTACCAACAAGAATCTACTAAAAATCATCAAAAGGAGTATTGAAGATAATCCCAAAAATTGGCATTTACTACTGGATCAAGCATTATGGGCTGATTGGATCACAATCAAGAAGACCCTAAAAACTTCACCTTATGCTCTAGTTTATGGTAAGGAAGTGGTGCTACCAATCAACCTAGAACTTTCAATGTTAATATTCATTAAGGAGAATTGTCTGAATTATCTGCAGTCTGTAGAAAGAAGAATGAAAAAACTTGTTCAATTGGAAGAAATATGTGAATAGGCATATAAAAATTTTTATCACCACCAAAAAACTATCAAACACTAGTTCAACAAAAATGCTACATCAAAAACATTTGAAGAAGGTGACATGGTGCTCAAATGGGATGTTAACAGAGTGAAACATGACTACATGAAAAATTTTATTTGATGTGGTCTGGACCATACATGATCGAACACAAGAAAGACTTTAATGCTTTTAAATTGAGATACCTAATGGTTGTATACTTCCAATTTCATTAAATGGTCAGCACCTAAAGCATTATGCTTAGGACAAGTGGTGCTTGTCTTGTATATTTGTAAATATGATGCATGTACATTTCTTGTAACTATGAATTTTTCTTTTCTAATCAAGGTGGTGCTTACTAACATTAATACTCAAAGGTGGGTATATCATCTGTCTACTTGGCATATTGGGTTGCACAATGCCTCACTGCATCCGAACTAAACCACTAATCAATAGGTCCAAAAAATGATTGGCACTCTTGGGCACATATCACAAAGTGGTTGTCAGGTTAACGATTGTCATAATCCATAGGCCACTCATGATTAAATAAATTCTACAATGTCATTGGTTAGATAAACTTCCAAATACACCATGATATGTTAATTTCATAACGGTTGGGTATCTTGACAAGATTTTCTTGAAAAATGCAAGTCCGCAAAATTATGCAACCTCAACCAAATCTATCAAAAATTATTGGTTATCAAAAATTGCAATGAAATTTTGTAGGATGGTGATGCTCATTTCAAGATTATGTGTCAGATCTCTTAAAGGGGCAATAATTTCCTAAGCAAATCCTTCTTTACATGCACAAATCCACCGCACGAAGGCATTAACATCTCTAAGTTGGTGAACTAGCTATACAAACAGTATAAATTGACTTCCCCTTTGCAAAAATTCCACCTTATGTGATAGTTTTGAGTGCAAGTGCAGTAAAAAGCCCTAAATATTTGAAGGAGAACTAGTGGTCAGTAATAGAAGTAGAGTTAAAAAATGTACAGAGGAAAGAAGAGCACCATTGTATAGAAATCCACAAGTGAGCTAACTAATAATCTAGTGAGAATTCATGACCCAGTGCTCACAATTTGGTTCCAAGTTGAAGATATCTCAAATTTATTGCAAAGAAAATGGGAAGAAGTTTTCTAAAACCCATCCAACTATTTTTTTTTACCACTCAAACCTCAAAAAAAATGTGCTTGAAGTGGTGCACCCATGTCCAGATCTCATCCATACGATAGTGAAATTTTATGATCCCAGTACAACTACTATTTATAATTTTGATTATGAGCCACTGTTCACTATAAATAGGGAACTATTAATGGAGGCATTTGTTGTAGAAGAATGCTCAAGCACTAGGCTAAAGGAAATAGAATTGGAACAACAAATATTATACCTAAAAAATAAACCAATTCAAGATTGGCTCATTGAGATAGGAGGGAAGTTACCATATGGATTCATGACTAAAAATAGAAAGCTCATAAAATTTAGTGATGAAGTGTAGCCTATATTTTCTATGTTGGTGATAATCCTAGGATTAATAATGTATTCAATAGTTTACACTTATCATATGGGTATGGTGAATGCAATTATGGCTTCCTTCACACACGTAACTCTGGATTGGGCTGAATTTTTGGTCGTTAGCATACATGAAAAATTAAAGTCTATGAAGAACAAGAAGTATAATGCATCCACATACCCATCCTATATGGCTTGGCTCTTTCTTTTCCATATGACTTCTATAAATAAGCATAATATTAGACTCCAAAATAAATATGATTATAGGGTGATTCATCTAATAGTAGACTGGATCCATGTCCTGAGGGATAGTAATTCATATCTTGAGTTTAACAAGCAGTTCTTGGGACCGGTGCTAGCAAAAATATATGGAAAATTTCCTCGCATTACATCAAAAGCTGAATATTTTTAAGAGAAAAATGTGGGAGCAAGAGGATTGGTACTTTTGAGCAAGGCACCATTGTCATATTGTTTGATTTCTCCAATTTTCCCTATTTACTATCGTATTATATGACTAATTGGATATTTGGATTGGATTACTACATGAAGGTCTATGCAATAGAGCATAGCCTTGGTCTAGGAGCCAAGAAGGCTATAATATTTAGGCTTCCTATCAAATTTGAACACATCATAATGTTCAAAAGAGAGCCTTAGCAGTACAAAGACCTGGAGGCTAAGCTCACTACTTTGAAGGTACCGATAGTATTGCACATGTAGCACTATGACCCAAAAGGTGTCTTGACTAAAAAATTAAAAGTAAATTTTAAAGCACTTGGGTTCAAGAATTTGTCATAATCGAAGATTTAAAAGTATAGGAACATGGTTGAAGATCAAGTGGCACTAATAAACTATAAAGAGATGCAAGAAAGACCATCATGGAGAAATTGTTACAAGTATGACCAAATTTATGATCCGAAGAAGAACGTGGACCAATTGCTTAATCCAAGTCTTATTGACACAATAAATTATATCAAAGGTTGGGAAGAGTATAAAATTGAAGAATGGTGGATGATGTGTTATGAATGCAATTTGATCAATAAGGCAAAACCCAATGACAATACTAACAAGTTGTTCAATGAGAAGTTTGACTCAGAATATATCAATTGGAATCATAAGAATTAAAAGGAACTATTCCCAAAAGTCTTAAGGATACAAACGGTTGAAGATATAAGATATCAGGAAGAAGAAGGATCAAAAGATGATGTTGATGCAGAAGAAGAATATTTTCCTCAAAATCTACCCACGGTCCATATCAGAAGATCAGCTACACCTAAAATAATGGATGCACCTCCAAAAGTATAGATTGAATCTTTAGGATAGAGCTCTAAATCAAGTAGGAAGTAAAAGCATCACTCAAGTTTAGGGATTTATAAAGTAGATAAGTCCACTAGGAAATAGAGATTTCTAGAAGAAAAATAAAGGTAGATAAGTAAGAGGTAAGAATTATAGCAAGAAGCACAAAGGTGCAAGATAATAGTTGCATAGGCAAAAGCTAAGCAAATAGGAAGATATGAGCTCAAAATAGAATTTGTTGAGGGCACACAGAGGAGATAGAACTAGGAGTGGAAGACATAGGTATATCTCCTAAACCTCACTCCCTAAAGCATTTCATCCATTGAAGTCCTAACCTCCCCACCTCACAAATTCTAGCCACCTTTAGGGATGATTCCTACAATTGCTAATATTATAGTGAAATAGCATCCTTCCACCCTAATTCTACCTCCCACCTCACAAACACCACTTGGTCAACCAACTACCTCACCATTCCTTGAGTCTATCCTACTATCTCAATAATGCACCCTTTAGGATTCTCCAACACATTCTCCATTTTCCACTCCTCTTATCATAGACCAAAATATTTAAAGTATGTAGAAAAGTACTCCTCTTAAAAAATCCATAATTTCCTACCCTCTTACTCCATTGCTAGCATTATGGGTTACACCTATCCTCCTAGTTGCTACTCAAGAGCCATTTTTGATGATTTTCTCTACCATTCAACTAGTAGAAGAGAACCAATAGAAATGGAGGGAGGAAGAAGAGTGGTTTGAATAGTTGTAAGGAAAGGAAGAATAAGCTATCACCATGGGCTATGACACGATAGATCCCATTAGGGAAGAAAGGATTAAGGTGGTGATCAAACCAAAAGTAAAAAATCTTGCCTCCCAGATGAGATTGAAATATTAGGAAATAGTAGAATATAGAAGAGATATCTCTATGATATCAAAGGTAGAAACCATCTAGGCCATTCACATAGAGGTAGATACATTACTTGTATAGTCCAAAAAGTTTGGTAGCTACTGAAAAAAAAATTAAAACCCTTGAGGTCAAGCTTACTAAGGATAAGTTGGATAACAATGCCCTAAATAATGACATCATAAAATTTAAAGGCATCATTTATAAGGCCCCCTATGAAAAGAATTTGTAGCTAAAAGATGAAAAAATTATACATCTATAGGCTAAGATACAAAAGGTACAAGAAGAGAAAGAGTAGCAAAGTTTAGCACTAATTGAGTTGAAGGGCAAATTAGAACAATAAGAGGAAGCCTTATCCATAGCCATGAATGAGTTGTAGTAGGAAAAGGATAAGCCTCATGGCTCACAGATCTCCAAATATTGTCTTAGACAAGTTAGGGATAACAATTGGACATAAATATGAGGGGCACATGCCTGCTTTCCCTCCTTTTTATACAAAGCTTTGACAAATTGGTGTTATTTATAAAGAGTCCAAAAAGGAGATAGCAAGAGCAGATGATGCTATGACATCCAAGTTTCAAAAGCACAACAATTCAAAAAGATGCTAAGAAATCCTAATAATTTTCCTACCTTAAAAAAATAGCCCAACAAATATATAGAGGACTGGAGATTCCTGGCTTACCAAATGTATCATGCAAATGAGCTCGTTGAGCTAGGATGAGAGATATTTACCACCATTAGAAAATAATTTGAGAAATTGAGTAGAATTGAAAGTGATCTCAAGGGTCTAGGTGCACCAAGCTTCTGGGATGATAACACAACTTTTCATAAAATAGAAAAAATCACCCAATTGTTTGACAAGCAAATCCAAGATGAAAGTGAGATTGATTCACTGTCAGATCCACTTGATGTGGAGAAGTCCTTCTCACTATTTTAAAAACTTTCCTATATTCTAAAAAAAGTAGAACACTTAGCTAAAATATAAAATGACTCCCCTTATGAGAATATTGGTAGACTATGGAGAATTATATCTGAACTCAGAGGGATCCCTCTCAAGAAATTTGGAATAATATGTGCCACCAACTCCAATTCATTATATCATATTAGGTTGTTTCACAGCATGGGGAATCATTGAGGGGATGATTAGGGAATTTTAAGAATAGCATCTTCTTGTATTATATTATTTTTTGCTTGTACAGTTGTATTGTAACATCTTTTTAGAAATAATGAATCCGAATCCCAATGGAACAACTTAAAATAGGATTGAAAGGTAGCTATAAATCTATACTTGGAACAACAAACAAGGGGGTAGCAATAGTAATTACCATAAAACCATCATTATTAAAGTTAGTCTGAGTTCTCTTTTCACAAGATGAAAATTCCCTGTGAGTCGCCAAAAATGTGGGTATTTTCAAATCACCACCCACATGCACTTTTAGCAAGAAAGTGCAAAGATGAGTAGTATGGAAAAAAATGGGTCACTATGGATTATAACATGATAGCCCCAAAAAAAAGGCTAAGTATAGGATGCATCAGAACATCTTCATTCAGCTAGAGCCTGTCGTAGTACTAAAACTCCATCACAATCCTAGTGACAAATTTGGCTAACTACTAAGACCACCATTCTATTTGTACCCAACCGAAGCCTGGCATGGTCTCAAAATTCTAGCATGTATAGGAGCAAGATAATGGCCAAGTGTTGGAGCCACCAGAATATTTATGCCCAGATAGAGCCTAACATAGTACCAATTATCCATAACAACGTCAAAATAAAACATGATTAGCATGGGAAAAATGGCTAAGCTTGGGAAACATCAAAATATTTATACCCAATCAAAGCCTGACGAGGTACCAAATCCCTATCCCACTGTTGAAGCTTCAAGAAGAAGGTACCAAAATATCCAAACCTAGCCAGAGCCTGACACAGTACCAATTATCTGTCACAATGCTGGAAGTAGGCATAAACGATAAGAAGAAAATGGTTAAGTTAAAGGGTGCCAAAATATTTGTACCTGGTCAAAGCCCATTAGGGTACCAAATATCTCTCCCACTACTAGAGGTCATCAGAGTGTATATTTGAGAAATATTTTAAGCCACCAGAAGACTTGCACCCAGTTGGATCCCATGAGGGTGCTAAAAGTCTATCACAACCATTGTAACAAAGCTATCTTTTGAAGGTGTTGGAACAACTATAACTATATGGAGCCTAAAATGGTGCTAATTCTTCATCCAGTGGACAAAATTTGATAGGATTAAAATAAATAAAATGGCTAAGCTTGGAGAGCATCAAAATATTTGTACCCAACAAAAGTTTGCTAGGGTCCCAAATCCTTGACATCATGAGGTCATTGCATATAAATATGGTAGCAAGCTTAATTAGAATCTGACATCGACCTACCTACATGAGGGTCGTCACCATATCATAAGATCACCTATCAAAATAATATCAATAATATGGTTATTCTCAGGGCCATCATGCGAGTAACAGGGTAGCTCAACTAAAATAGATCAATAAAAAACAATGAACCAGATGCAAATAACAGGGTCAGTATGACTCGAGATGATGTAGATCTTGGCTAGGTTATCAAGCCATGATTAGGTAGTTGGAGAAACCATACCTTTGAGCATTTCAACTATCTAGAAGACATTTTGACATAACAAAAATCAATTTCTAAGATAATGATGCTTTGTCAACCGTAACATGGTAAAAAGCCTATAAATACTAAGATGTAGAATAAAAAATGGTTGGCTCTTAGGCTTTTACAATTCATATGTAAGAATGGAATATTTACATATTAATACAAAGAGATTGTTGTTTGGCCTCTGGTTCAATTTATTTGTAGAATATGTATCTATAGATGACTACTTATTTATAATTTTAGCCTGTTGAATGCTCATAATGTTTACTCTGATTTCTAAATTTATGCTTATGCTCATTTACTAGTTCTAGAATTCATAATCTAATAAGCTACATTGTATTGAAATTAAGTGTTTTATGATTGAAAGTAAAATTGACTATTTTGCTAGGTAATTTACTATCTATATGCATAATATTCTATTGCACATGTGTCTTGATGTGGCTTAATCTGCACCAACATAATATCTAGCTTCAACTCCTTTTTGCTTCTTTCAACATCCTTTTCCCCCACACTTTAGGAATAGTTATCTTGAATTTCAAAGGAACCAACCTCCTCTAAAGATTGACCATTGAAGCCTCATAGCTTATGGATCACTCAATGTTGATCAAGGTCTGTGGGTGCACAACCTTTCCATTAGATATATTTCTAGGACAATAGTACTCTCCTCACTTCCCTTGGTTCCCTTAGAGGTTTTGGATGCATCACTTGCACCCTTTAGCATCTCTAACACTCCTCCACTCAAGGAGAAAGATATGGTGGGAGTAGCTTTGCGATCCTAGGAATTATTAGATTTGAACTAGGACAAAGCAAGGGATCTAGTGGCAATAGGAACCATCATCGGGTTGGCCATAGAAATAAGAACTACCTCTCCCAAGATATCCCTAACTTTTAAAATGTGATAAAAATTAACTTTTCCAATCATTGATGGATTGGGTCTATCAATTCACATTTTCTAACCTTTTGTATGGAGTTGTCCATAGATTTGAAAATAAAAGAAAATATGTTCAATAGTCTCTTCTATAACATCTAGTTCAAGAATGTAGAATGATAACTCCTCAACAAGTCATGTTTCTCATCCAGCATGAGATATGGCATTATTACTAGAGCCACCCTATCTCAAGGTGATTTGAGGGAACTTCTTTGGTAACCATTCTAAATTTTTATTAGATCTTCATATTTTCCTAGAAATAACATCTTTTCCCTAGAAAGGGAATGCTTCTCCCTATTATGATACACCCCATCTAGAGTAAGGCCAGTAACCTCAAGAATTAGCGAAATGGATATTTCAAATTCTAGCTCCCCAATTTGCACCATCCCATTCCTCTAGGAATATGACATATGTTTTACAACTTCCCTATTATGCCCATTGAATTTCAATAAACACTAGAGCAAACCACTTTTTTTTAGAATCTTCCTAACCTCCTCATCCACATTCAGAGATTTGGGCTCAATTACTATGTCTTCCATCTTCCAAAAATCCTCATTGAGAATTTTATAGCTACTCAACAGAATGAATGAGTTTATCCCCAACCACTTCCAAAATATCAAAGGTTCCCTTATGGAGATTTATAGATGCCCAGGATTGTTGCTTCGAAAAATGCTAGGTCTTCAAATCCACCAATAGGTCCCTTGAACATACTCGATAGACTACCTCGGTACGAACCAAGGGTCATCAAGATAAGCTAGATACTAAAAATCTCTCTTTTTTAGCACCCAAATAGAAAATATTGTAACTCTAGAATGACCAAGCCTAGATTTGATTGTACTAAGACCTTGCCACTTCATAATATAAAACATTAACCAAGGAAAAATAGGGAGTTTCACATAATTATGCTTTGAATAGTCAATCTTAAAACATGAGTTGAACCATCTGGTTGGTTGGCTCTTGATTCTATAATGATTACTAGTGATTTTTGAGGATATGTTAAAGTTAATCCATCAACTACTCACATGATTTGACATACACACTTTGCCACCTTGTAATCTAACCTACCACATTGACCCATGTAGATTGATTAAGGGTAATAACCATTGGTTTTTTCCAATCCTAAAGACCCATGCCTACCCAAAAATAACACCTTTCCTTTTCCATATTTTCCATGAATGCAACTTCAAACTGAATAATGTGCCAAAAACAATTGAACAGGGAGTTCTAATTGGGCCCCCATCCCACATCGCTCTTTATGAAGATAACAAGTGTAGATCAGTCTACGGTTTGATATTGATGCTAATGGTTAATATTAGCATTCGATAGTAATTAAATTAATTAGGCAAGTAATTAATTTAATTACACTAGTATTAATAAATAACATTAGTAATAAAAAATGATAATGTTAGAAAATAATGCTTTGAGGAATGGTTTTATTATTTTATAGTATGACCAATATTAATTAAAGATAAACCTTTGCATGGAAATAATTTTAATTAAATCAAAAGAGAGTTGGAAGTTAATTTTGGGTAACATTGGTATTTGATGTTAGAAAAGGTACATTAAGGAGCATTACATTATAACAAGTTGGATTGCCTTAGTAGTGGATAGCCAGCTTGCTTGGGAAGAAAACTTTCCATCATTGGAGATCCTTCAAAAGATATATATTGCCCATGTTTTTAAAGTTATGAGAGGTTAGCTGGAAGAAAAGGGCTAAGAAAGGAGGAGCTTTGAGAAGGATTTTGTTATTGCAGAAGGGAAGCAAACCAAGTTGGTCAAAACCTTAGCTAGTATGCATAGACATAAGTGCTTTATGGAATAATAAATGAATACTACAGTGTTTCCTTCTAGTTTTTGTTTTGCATTGAATATTTTTTTGGTGTTGTATAGTATCTTCTATGCTAGTCTTCTATGAGCTAATTTTATTCTTTTATGCTTGTCTTCTTAGATAGTCTTGTAGAGTTTTCTCTTGGAGATAGGGTGCACAGGAGTAAAACCTTTAAGCCTTTAATCTTTGTTAAGCTCTATCAGTTTGCCTTAGCTATGTTGGCTTTGTTTTTTGTTAGACTCTATAAGTTCCTTAGAGTAATTTTTTAAGCATGTGTGCTTAGAGTAGGTTGGTTACCTTTTTGAGCCTATAAGTGTTGCTTTTATCTGGAGCTGAAGCATGATTATCATTGTGTCTATCTAGGCCATTAACACTATGGATAGCATAAATTTTTAGGTGCTTTGGTTTGGGAACCTTTTTGAGATATCCAATGAGTGTTAAGCTTGTAGCACCACGAATCTTAGTTAGGATCAATCCTTCTTTTTGTTTTTGAAACTTGTTGCTTATTTTTATTTAATTTATAGGGGGTTTCTAGCTAGCTTGTAGCATTTATGATCTTAAGGAATTCTTGGTTCGTAGGTGACTATGGATAGACTTGGACGCTTAGTTGGTTCTACGTTAGCTTGTAGCATCTTGTTATGTTGCTCATTGTATCATGCACTTATTGTTAGGTTAATCAATAGTTAATGTTAAGACTTTAGTCTTATCTTTTATTATTGTGTTGATTATTCAATATGTTCTTCAATGGTTATAATTAGATCAAACGATAAAGAAATAATCTATTTTATGAAGAGAAATCGTTTTAGGTTTTTGATTGTTGATGAATGGATGTTGTCTTATTATTATCTTTTTGAGATTATGTTTATGTTGTCTTTGAGAATAATAATAATTCCAAAGTACAGGAGCGGGAAATATTCTTTTTAAGAGCAAGTATTGAATGCATATTAGATTTTTGGTAAAATAAAATAAATGTTTTGGGTTAATGGAAAGAAGAAATATATTTTGAAGGAGGGCTCTGGTCCCTCCCCTGCTCCCCCTCCCATGGCTCCTGGTTCCTACCCAGTCCCTGGCTCAACCCAGGTCATCCCTCCCGGGGAGTGGTTGTTTGCAGATGATCTCCTGGGGGGAGATCCTTCTCCACTATCTGCGCCCCTCCCGGCCGGCTAGGGTTTCCTTGGTTGTTTTTTCAGACTGGTGCTTCCCAGGGATCCCTGTTTGGTTGGGGATCCCTTCCCTTTTTCCCTCAGGCTTCCCCCTAGGGTTTTTTTGCAGGTTATTTGCATGGATATGGTCCCCTGCATTTCTCGGTGCGATGGAGGTGACGGTTTAGGGTTTGGACAGCTTCCCCCTTTTTCTTGTGAATCCTCGATGGGCTCTATGCTTGGACGGGATTCTTGGTCCTTGCTGCTGGGATCCTCTTCTATTTTCCCGGGGCGGGTTCCTTGTGGTGCAACTCTCTGGTCACTTCCTGATGGGCTAGATCCTCTCTGTGCTATTTTTCGACTTCCTACAGGATGGCTTTCGCTAAACGAAATGTTTTCCCGGTGGGCGAGATGGTTTCTCCACAGGGCGGGATCTGCCAAATCCATCGGTTTTCCCGTGAGGCGGGATCCTTTCTTTTTTTCTGGTTTCTCGGATGGCGGGATTTCCTTGTTGCTTCCCGCTAGGCGGGACTTTTTGTGGTGGTTTTGACTGCGAGATTTTATTGTAACGGTTTTTCTTTGCTTCCTGCTATGCAGGATCTTCTCGATGGTGGTTTTTGGCTACTCCTCGTTGGGCGGGATCTCCAAAACTACTTTCTTTCTTATTTGTTTGTTTCCCGCTGAGAGGGATTGTTTCATGCTTACTGTTACCACTAGGCGGGATTTTTTTTTTGGTGTTCAGTTTCAAGGGATTGATGACCTAGGCCCATTTCTTATGTAATCAGGTTTTGGGATCCTTGTTAAAACCCGCTGTAAATACAAACACTACTTACCAAAAAAAAAGAAATATATTTTGAAATATTATTAAGGATTTTAATTATGGATAAGGCTTGGAATCTATTAATGGAGGGAAGTATGTGTTTCTTTCCATTTTTCTTGCTTAAGTTGCCTTGGTTGATGTATATGTTGTATTATTATGTGTTTCTTGCATAGTGCACGGTTAAGCTTACATATGCATTTATAATAGTTGTACTGGTCCCTAATTTTTCAAGTTCATTAATGAAGACTCAACAAGTGGAGACCTTTTAGGAAAGAGGAATGTTTTTTATACCCTTTAATATTGAAATGTATTATTTTTGGATGAGTATTTTAAAGAGTTAATGATTATTAAGAGTCATTAGATTTTAAGTATTTAGTGTTCTTGAATAGAGTATTAAATGTTGTTATTCTTTATGCAAGTTTTGGAATAATTTGGTTATGTGCAAATGAAATAATATGTCCAATGTATGGATTTTGTCTATGTTGATTTGATGATGTGTGTTCTTCATTGTAATTATGGAAATACTAAATGGTATTATTGCTTCAAAAAGTATTTAAATATTTAACTAGTGTTATGATGCATTTGACTATGTTTAAATTATAGCACTTTATTGTCCTTTGAGAGAGATGCTCTTAATTATTTGATTGTTTAGGCTCTTGGTTTTTTTTTGGAGTTTTTTTTTGGCATGATCTAGAGCCATATTAGATAAACCCATGAGTCAATAAGATAACCCAATCCTGGGAGTATTTGTGGTGATGCAATAACCAGGTAGTTGTGAATCCTAGAAGGAGTTACAATGATGCAATAATTAGATATTTATAAATTTGGGAGTTGCAATGATGCAATAACCAAATAATTGTAGATGATACACCTTGAATGATGAGGCTTGAGTGTTCCAAAGTAGTGAGGTTTATGTAATCGTTCACAAGATAGTATAGTTATGGCACCTTGAACGGTGAGGATCAGGTGACCATGCTCATTACTAGGTGAATGGTAATGGCCTTAATTAGCCACAAAGGTGTGGTAACTAAGCACTAATGTATTATAGCAGAATAATCCTACATAGGTAGACTTATATAGGGTTAGGGAATAGGTATCCCCCTTTAAGTGTTATGGGCCTTAAAGGATAATCCCTATGCCATGGTCAAGTGGTCCTATACTGATGACAGTATAGAAAAAGTAGGGGACCACTATTGAAATCCTTTCTAAATGGTGAATTTTAGAAAGATATGATATGTTGCCCACTCATGTCCACTTGAGTTTTATCTACAATGATATTGAACTTAAAATGTGGTTATGCCTTATAATGCTTTAAAATAGTGGGACTTCTTTGTGAGTTATTCCTTAATGGGGATGAGGAAATACTTAAGAGATATCCAAATCTGTACAAATTTAGGTATGAGTTGGCCTGCACTCACTAATATGTTTGAAGTTAGAAGCTTCACGGGAATAATAGGTTACTATAGTCATTTTATGAAGGACTATTTAAAAATTGCCCACTCTATCACCAACCTTCAAAGAAAAGAAAAAGAGTTCAAATAGACAAATAAGTGTGAGGTTGCCTCTAAAACTCTAAATAATGAGTTATCTATAGTTTCAATTCTTAGGATACCATATACTCTTGGTAATTTTACACTATGTACAAATGCTTTCTTAGACGGTTTTGGAGGGGTATTATCCCAAAATGAAGTTATAGTAGCATATGAGTCCAAAAAATTCAAGAACCATGAGCTAAATTATGATACATATGACCTAGAGTTAGCAAAAATTATGCATGCTCTTAAGATCTGAAGGCACTATTTATTGGGAAAACCTTTCGAGCTAAGGACAGACCACCAAAGTCTAAGGTACATCTTTACCCAACCAATGTTGAATGCAAGGCAATTAAGGTGGATAGAGTTCCTAGTTGAATATGATCTTGGTATAAAATATATCAAAGGAAATAAAAACAAGGTTGTTGATGCCTTGAGTAGATGAAGGCATATAACAGCATTGACCTAAAATCATGTAGACTTGATGGAAAAAGTTAGGTAAATGCAGATACAATATTAGTATTACATTGGAATCCAAGCCAAAATTGAGGAAAATAAGGATTTTAATATAAAATATGGATTTTTATGTTTCAAGGATAGGGTTTTCATACCCAAAACTAGTGATTTAATAAGAATTATTATGCAACAGGTGCATAGTTCTCCATATTTTGCTCATTTGGGAGGTGCAAATATGAGAGAAAAAACAAAAAAAAACCTTCTATTGGTCAGGAATGAAATAGGATATTACTAGTTTCATCGCTAGATGTTTGGAATACTAGAAGGTAGAACATCAGCATCTAGTAGGAAAATTATACCCAAGTGATATGCCTACTCAGAAGTGGTAAGTTATATCTATGGATTTTATTATGGGTTTACCTGAGACAAGGTACCAACATGATGCAATACTTATGGTGGAAAACAAGTTGACTAAAGTTGCATATTTTATAGTGGGAAACATTAAGGACGATACATCAATTGTGGTAAATAAGTTTGCTGAGGAAATATTTAGGTTACATGGTTTTTCTGATGTGATCATATCAAACAGAGATTCTAGGTTTACATAGAAATTCTAGTAGGCTCTTTATCGTACAATGGGAACTAAATTGAATATTAGTTTTGCTTACCATCCAAAAATAGATGGGCAAATGGAGAGGGTTAACCAAGTTCTTGAAGACATGCTTCACATGTTTGCATGGATCAAAAGTCTAAGTGCAAAGAAATTTTACATCTAGTAGAATTTGCATATAATAATGGATACCATGCATCCTTGGTAATGGCTCTATTTGAGGCCTTGTATGGTTGAAGACACAAAACACCTCTATCATGGGATAATCCAAAATATCATGTGGTGATCAGACCAAACATTGTCATAGAGATGGAGAAGTAGCTCAAAGTGATTCGATAAAGGCTCAAGGAAGCAACCAATCATGAGAAGAGCTATGCTAATCTGAAAAGATCACCAAGAGAATTCTCTATGGGAGATAGAGTTTTCTTAAGGGTAATACCCATGAAAAGTGCCATCAAGTCAACTAAGTTGGATCCTCATTTTATTGGGCCTTTTGAGATCATTTATAAGATTAGTCCATTAGCCTATAGGCTCGCCTTGCCTCCCAACATGTCAAATATCCATGATACTTTACACATATCCCTGCTTATTAAGTATGTTGTTGATCCTTCTCATGTTTGAAATATTCAAAATTATAGATGGCATATCCCTTAGCCATTAAGGTATGACCAGTAAGGATTCTAGGGTTTTTCTCTAAGCAAATGAGAAAATAAACCCTAGATCAATGTAAGGTCCAATGGGACCATTATTTCAAAAATTATGCAACTTGGAAATATGTTGAGGAAATGAGGAAGCAATTCCCATATTTTTTAAATTAAATTTATGTTTTATTTTTAAAAACACAAGGGACTATGTTTAGTCCAAGGGTACTAGTAGGAATTGTTCTTGATACTTGATTTATTGTATAGATGTGTGGATATCTAATGCATAATATTATTTTATATTATTAAGATGTGTTGATAGTTGTGTTTTATGCTTGAGAGTTTACAAATAGATACACTTCTCATCTTAATTGAGATGCTATAGTTAGAAACCTATATCATTTTACATAAAATGTTTGAATTCTTGATTTTCATTTTTTTGATCTTTTCAAATTTCTATATGAATACAATTACTCCAAAATTTAACATATTTCTTGATATTTTTCTTTAGCAACCTTCATAATACCAAAACTTCACCTCTCTTGTATATGCCTTGCATCTTACTAGAGTAATATTTCCAAAATATTGCACTATCATAGTTCGTTTTACCAAATCTGAATTGCTAGTTTCCATTCTTATTGAAGTCAAAGCCCTTCATTGCTCTTTCCATCGTTCAAACCCTAGTTGGTAAATATTTGCAATTTCATTTTTTACAACTTGAAAATTTGTCATTGCCCTTGTTTCGAATGGTTGACTTCATAGGGTCATATCCCCATCAATATTGCTTATATTTTTGCATATGACCACACATTCTAAACCTATTCTAATTCTACACAAATTGGTCCAAGAATTAGTTGAATCGGATAACTCTTCATGAAGATATGGCTCCTAAAATATGAGAATATTTTAGGAAAAAACCCTAATCCTTCGTACTTTACAATTTTGTTTTTCATGACTTGAAAAATCAATGTTACTCTTGTTCTGAATGGTTGACTTTACATGATCCTATCTCCCTTAATATTGATTGGATTTTTGCATATGACCGCTCATTTTAAAGTTATTCAAATTCTGCACAAGCTGGTCCAAGAATCAGCAAAATCAGATAAATCTTCATGAAGCTATGGCTCCTAAAATATGAGAATTTTTTCAGGAAAAAACCCTAATCCTTCGCACTTTGCAAATTTGTTTTTCTCATTGTAAGTAGCCTTCCATACTCCTTTAGCCTTCCCAACCTTCCACTCAACATCCCAACCTTCCATTGTAGCTCCTTTAGCCATCCAAGCCTTCCATGCTCCTTTAGCCTTATTAGCCTTCCATGTTCCTTCAACCATCCCAGCCTTCCACCCAACATCCCAACATTTCACTGTAGCTCCTTCAATCAGCCCAGCCTTCCATGCTTCTTCAGTCAACCTAGCCTTCTATACTTATTTAGCCTTGATACTCCAAATATTAACTCATCATTTAGCCTTCCACGCTCCTTCAGCCTCCAGCCTTCCATGCTCCTTCAGCCTCTAGCCTTCCACACTCCTTCAACCTCCAGCCTTCCATGCTCCTTCATCCTCCAGCCTTCCATGATCCTTAAGCCTCTAGCCTTCCATGCTTCTTCAGCCTCTAGCCTTCCATGCTCCTTCAACCTCTAGCCTTCCATGCTCCTTCAGCCTCCAACCTTCCACACTCCTTCAACCTTCAAATTTGTTGATTGTTAAAGCACCAGACCATTTTCCAAGCCCCTTAGGGGGCAACCCCCTAGGGTTCCAGGAAGTGAAGAGACTAGATGATGGTGAGTAATTAATTTAATTATAATAGTGTTAATAAATAACATTAGTAATATAAAATGATAATGCTAGTGAATAATGCTTTGAGGAATGGTTTATTATTTGATCTTATAAATTTTAGTAAGACCAATAATAATTAAAGATAAACATTTGCATGGAAAGCATGTTAATTAATTTAAAAGAGAATTGGAAGTTAATTTTGGGTACAATTGATCTTTGATCTTGGCAAATGTACATTGAGGAGCATTATGTTGTAATGAGTTAGATCATCTTGGTAGTGGGCGACCAACTTGTTTGGGAAGAAACCTTCTATCATTGGATATCCTTCAAAAGATATATGTTGCCCATATTTTTTAAGTTACAAGAGGTTAGCTAGAGGAAAAGGGTTGGGAAAGGAGGACCTTTGAGAAGGATTTCATTGTTGTAGAAGGGAAGCAAACCAGGTTGGTTGAAACCTCAGCTAGTATGCATAGACATACATACTTTATGGAATAATAAATAAATGTTGTAGTGTTTCCTTCTAGATTTTATTTTGCATTGAATATTTTTTTGGTGTTGTATGATATATTTTGTGCTATTCTCCTATGAGTCGAGTTTGCTCTTTTATGCTTGTCTTCTTAGATAGTCTTGTAGAGTTTTCTCCTGGATATAGGGTGTGTAGGAGTAAAACCTTCAAGCATTTAATATTTTTTAAGCTTTGTTGGTTTGCTTTAGCTATGTTGGATTTGTTTTTTGTTAGACTCTATAATTTTCTTAGAGTAAGTTGTTAAGTGTGTGTGCTTAGAGTAGGTTGGTCATCTTGTGGAGCCTATAAGTTTTGCTTTTGTCCAAAGTTGAAGCATGCTTATCATTGTGCCTATCTAGGCCATAGACTCTATGGATGGCATAATTTTCAAGTGCCTTGGTTCAAGAACCTTTTTGAGATATCTAACAAGTGTTAAGCTTGTAACATCATGGATTTGAGTCAAGGTCAACCCTGCTTTTGTTTTTAAAGTGTGTTGATTGTTTTCATTCAGCTTATGGGGGGTTTCTAGCTAGCCTATAGCATTTATGAGCTTAAGGTAGTCTTGGTTCATAGGTGGTTGTGGATAGTATTGCAAGCTTGGTTGTTTCTGCTTTAGCTTGTAATATATTTTTCTATTGCTCATCATATCGTATGCTTGTTGTTAGATGAATCAATAGTTAATGTTAAGACCTTAGTCTTATATTTTATTATTGTGTTGATTATTTAATATGTTATTCAATGGTTATATTTTTTTTTGTTTTTTTTCTATTTTAAATGGTGGAATCAGTATTCAATGATTATAATTATATCAAATGATAAGGAAATACTCTATTTTAAAAAGAGAAATGGGTTTAGGCTTTTGATTATTGATGAAAGGATATTGTCTTATTATTATATTTTTAAGATTATTTTTATGTTATTTTTTAGAATAATAATACTTCCAAAGTATAGGAGTGGGCAATATTCTTTTTAAGAGCAATTTTTGAATGCATCTTAGCTTTTTAGTAAAAGAAAAGAAATATTTTGGGTTAATGGAAAGAAGAAATATATTTTGAAATATTATTATGGATTCTAATTATGGATGAGGCTTGGAATCTATTAATGGAGGAAAGTATGGGATTCTCTCCATGTTTCTTTTTTAAGTTGGCTTGGTTGATGTATATATTGTATTATTATGTGTTTCTTGCATAGTGCATGGTTAAGCTTGCATATGCATTCATAAGAGTTGTCCTGATCCCTAATTACTTCAAGTTCGTTGATGAAGACTTAACAAGTGGAGACCTTGAAGGAAAGAGGATTTTTTGTTATACCCTTTAATATTGAAATGTATTATTTTAGGATGAGTATTATTAAGATTTCATAAAGAGGCATTGGACTTTAAGTATTTAGTTTTCTTGAACAAATAATTAAATGTTGCTATTCTTTATGTAACTTTTGTAATAATTTGGTTGTGTAAATGAAAGAATATGTCCAATGTATGGATTTTGATTATGTTGCTTTAATGATGAGTATTCTTCATTGTAAATATGGAAATTCTAAATTTTATTATTGCTTTAAAAAGTATTTAAATTGTTAACTAGTATTATAATGCATTTGACTATGTTTAAATTATAGTTCTTTATTTTCCTTTGAGAGAGATGTTTTTAATTATTTAAATATTTTGGATCTTGGCTTTGTTTGAGAGTTGTTTTGGGGCATGATCTAGAGCCATATTAGAGAAACTCATGAGTCAATAATATAAACCAATCTTGGGAGAAGTTGTGGTGATGCAATAACTAAGTAGTTGTGAATCCTGGGAGGAGTTATGATGATGCAATAACCAGGTATTTGCAAATATAGAGGATTTGTGATGATACAATAACCAGATAATTATGGATGATACACCTTGAATGATGGTGCTCAAGTTTTCCAAATCATTGAGGCTTATGGAATTATTCATAACATAGTATAGTGATGATACCTTGAACGATGAGGATCGGGTGACTATGCTCATTACCAGGTTAGTGGTAATGGCTTTAGTTATCCATGGAGGTGTGGTAACTAAGCACTAAGGCATTACAACAAAATAATCCTACATAGATAAACTTATATAGGGTTAGGGAATAGGTGTTCTCTTTAAGTGTTATGGGCCTTAAAAGATAATTCCTACACCATGGTCAAGTGGTCCTATACTTGTCAGGATATAGAAAAAGTGGGGAGACCACTATTGGCATCCTTTCCAAGTGGTGGGGTTTAGAAAGGTGAACCCAAAAAATATGGGAATTCATCCACTCTTGTCCACTTAAGTGTTTTCTATAATGATATTGAAATCAAAATGTGGTTATGCCTTATAATACTAAAAAATATTAGGACTTCTTTATGAGTTATTCCTTATATACATATATATTGGGTTGATTTGGTGGGTTGTTACATAAAGTGTTGCGATTCAAGATGAACTAATGATGCATAGAGAGTTCAAAGCATTGGAGAAGAGTCACAACCCTAGTTGAGAAGTAGAGGATGTGAACTTGATAAACCTGACTACGATAGACGAGGTGAACTTGATTACAACTAAGAAGGTTAAGAGTGAGAATATATTTGAAGCTATGTAGGAAGAGGAGATTATACAAGTATATAATATAGATGAAAAAGTGAATGATGTATACAATAGAGAGGTTGTTTGATATCTAATCACCTGCCAAGGCCATTTGGGTATTTAAGCCTAGAATTTTTGAATTGGGACTTTGGCTATCTAGCAAATACAGCAGGTCCCCAAATGGCCCTTGAGTTGACTATCTCAATGTGAGGATTTTTTGGACCCTCTAGGGTATCAAACAAACACCCTAAGCCATCCAATGACATGTTACTATCATTTAATAGTCATACAAGGTTGGTTTTAGGACTACTTTGGGGGGAAGATGATGTTGGGCTATTTGGAAAATGTGGAGAGTTATCTAAGGAAGAGGATGAGTCATTTAGAGTTCAAGATGAAGACAACCTATTAGGAGAACAACTGAGGTTGTCTAAAGAAAGGTATGAGTAGGATGGAGTTCATGATGAACAAGAGGATGACCAGGCAGGCCATCTAGACCCCTAGGCCATCTATAATAGATATAGACCAACCTATCTAGATGTATAGGTATATTGTCTAACCACATAGGTCTTTTGGGCTAAAGTGGTAGTATTGTCTATAATAGGGCTTTCATACTTTTTCTAGTGGGCTTGCCATACATAATTAGAAATAAAGAGTCAAGACTACATAAGACAAAAATAGTATGTGGAATGAGTAGTTGCATATAAAGTAGTTACTAGTGTTAAACTGGTAGTTAAGGGAGTGGAGAGGCACTTTCTATATGAAAACAAGTTTCCTCCTACATCCCTTAACTTATAAAAATGTGAAAATATCTTACTTACTCATTATTATTCATGGATTCAAAAAGTAGCAAGGATGGGAAGCCAAAGTAGAGTGCACTTGTTAGTTAAACTTGAACCAACTAGGGTATGCCCTAGTGCATGCATAAATATGTCTAATAGGAAATAAATCATATTTCACTGTGCAAAATTCAAAGGTGACAAATAAGAAGAATGAACTAGCTACAAATAGGAGGATTGCACCAGAGCATTGGAGTTAGGGCATGCCAAGACAATAATAAAAATGTAATTTTTATTCAAAACCCTTGTTTGGAAACCCAAAAAATTGAATTTTATGTGTAGGTGAGAATTTTACAATAAAAAAAAACGTAGTATTCAAGGAGGGAAATGCAATTACAAACCCTTTCCAATAAAACTAGCTTGGGTTTTAGAGGAATTTGTGTTGGAAATATTGGAAGCATGGAGAAATAAAAGGATGTGCAACAATAAGGAGGGTATGTTTATTGAAGAAAATAATTGTACAAGTGGATTCAAGAAAAATGAGGACTAGATAATGCTATCTAAAGCAATGTTGCATGGACTATAAGGAGCATTTTTTAGAGTAAGGAGAAGATTGTCAAAATAAAGTGGCACAAAGTTTGAGATAGGGAGGAATTTATTTGATTGGAAGAGTGCATAGTATAGATTGTCTGAATAGAGAATATTGTACAAAAGTTTGTACACGTTATCTAAATAAAATATCATGTCATACAGACCATTTAATTACAAAGGAAGTAGGATTCCAAAGTTGGGCCATCTGAGGTAGGGTCATTTGGAGTTGGGCCATATGATGCAAAATGTGGTCTATATGTCCCAGGGTCATCAAACTTAGAAAGTGGTCCATATAGGCTAGTAAGTGGGTCATTTAGCCTAATATTTTGGCTATTTAACTCATAAGAAGGGTCATCTAAGGCCAAGCAATGTCTGTCAGAGGCTAAGGTAGGGTCATTTGATGCTAATAACTTGTTTGAAGCCAATATGAAGTCATTCAAATTTGAGAGAAAGTTGTTTGAGAGGGTCAATTAAAGACTCAAAATATAGACAAGGAGAAAATTTCAATTCAAACAATGAGGGTTTAATGGTTTTGTCATTGATGTTTTGGGGTGTTGTCTTGAACCTTGCAAAGATGTTGCCCCTCGAATGCAAGGGGTGCTACCTTTTATCCCACAAGGGGGATACCACCCCTTGACTCTCGATAAAGGTGGTAATGGATGTTGCTCATCATGTTGGTCATGTTGGTGATATAGTTGATTTCATGAAGTGTAGTGAGCATTAAAAAAATAATATTTTGTTGGTACCAATTTGATGTAAAGCCAGTTATAGAAGATGTTTGGAATAGAAGAAAGGAAAGGAAACATGAAGAGATTCCAATATAGTGTTCAATACTTCTATCCCTAATGTTTAGCTCATGTTTCATTGAGGATGCTAACAAGAATAGATGAGGGAATAATTTAGGCAAGCAAATTAACATGTTTGCATAATCAATGTATAAGTTTTACAATTTTGTGTTCATTTGTAATTCATATGAAAAATGTTTAAGAAAATGTGTTTATATGTAATTAATAAAGTGATGAAATATAAATGTAATTCAAATGCATGGATAATGTAACTTAAAATATGGTGGGGTGTTGGGTAGTTAGTTGGAGGATGCAACTACCTCCTTAGTTTTATAAATAAGACCCCTCCCTCATTCATTCAAATATTGGTATTGTATGTTGACATTGCATATGGTAATATAAGTTGGGTGAAATTAGACATTGAGATACTTATTCCAGGTCATCTAAAATACCATCCCAAGTCATATACTATTATGCAAGGTTATCTAAACTACTATGTAAGGTTATTTGAATGCTAGACCAGGTCATATGATATATGTCGTTTGCATAGTGCATCCATTGTAATTATAAGATTTTCTAATTGATTATATGGGATTGAAAAGGGCTTCACCCATATTACATCATGACTGCATAGTGGTACTACAACAACTTCATGATTATGCATGTATTGCTTGGCAATATTTGAGCCTAAATCTCCTCCTTGAAAGTCAAGGAATTTAACCAATTAGGCTAATGCAATTTGATCATTGTAATTGTAAGTGATTTGCATGTATATTTTATTTATTTAAGTGAGAGGAAATTGTGTTGTAGTATGTTGTATTCTATTTCTATAGTTTTCATTAAAGACAAGTTTTCCACTCCTATTATTGATAATTTATTAGACAAATTCTATGGCGTCTAATTTTTTTAACTAAGCTATATTTGAGATCAATATTTTGTCAAATTCAAATTTGAACATAAGATATTTCTGAAACTACTTTTTAGAATCATGAAGATCATTATTATTTTTTGGTGATGTTATTTGATGTTAGTAATGCCCTATGCACATTTCAAATCTCAATGAAGTTTATAGCCTTGCCACTTTTGACAAAACTTATTTTGATCTTTTTTATGATATTTTATTTTATAACTAGTCTTCAGAAGACCATTTATAGTACATAAAGTAAGTTTTGAAAATATTGAAGTATGAGCAGTTATTTTTTCAAGAAGCCTAAATGCTCTTTTCAATTTTTTTAAAATAAATATCTTAATCATATTATACATATAGAAAATGTAAAGATCAACCCTAAGAAGATTCAAAAAATATAGGATTTGGCAATCCCTAAATATCTTATAGTCTTTTTGGGTTCCTAGGTCTCATGGGCTATTATAAGAAGTTTTTTGAAATTATGAAAATGTTACAATTCCTTTGAATGCTCTCACCAAGAGGATTTTATATAGTTGTAGGGGGCTACAAATTCCTTGAGCACCTTGAAAGATGTTGTGTTACACCTAAATTTTGGTCACTCGTATTATTAGAAAATATTTTACCATATAATATGATGCTTTTGAAATGGGTATTGGTACTACATTGATGTAAGAGATACACCCCTTGGATCACAAAATTAAATTTCTTTCCAAAAATAATCTAGGTAAATCTACTTATAAAAAGGAGATGTGGACCATTATACATGCAATCAACAAGTATAAGTCTTATGTATTGGGTATGTATAACATAACTAAAATTAATCAAAATAATATAAAATATTTTTTTGTATTAGTTTCCATGTTATTTCAAGCAAAATAAATTGTTGACAAAGCTATTGGGGTATAATTTTGAGACTGAATATAAAAAGGAAAAGAAAATATTGTCATTGATGCTCTCTCATAAATAATAATCATCAATAGTTATTCATGTTCTCTCTAATCTATGCCTCTATGGACCTATTGGATTCACAAGGAATGGACTTCTAATGTTGAGACTTCACTTTATTCATAGGCTTGAAATAGGTACATCACATGACAAATATTCTCTTGATTCGGTGAGATTCTACAAAAAAAACAATTGATTTTTCTTAATCAAATCCTCTAAGTTCAAGGAAAAAATCCTTTAAAAGTGCATGTTTATCCTTTAGTGGATAACTTTAGATTTCTTATAACTTCTTAATGGGTGAAGCATTATTTTCTTGAAAGTGTTGAAAGCCAAAAAAAATTCCAAAATGTAAATTTTGCTAGTGTTATAAGGGTGAAATAGTCAAGGCCATAGATTAATTATAGCCACTTCACTTCAAGAATGATAATGGCAACATATCTCTCTGGGTATTATCAAAGGACTTCCTAAATTTGAAGGTGAAATAATAACTTTTGTGATGGTGAATCACATTTTTAATATTCCCATTCTTATGCTTTGCAACATCTACTTACAAAGTAATTGTTTTCTTAGAATGTCACAACCATTTATCGTAGTAGCCAGATGCATCAAGCACTCACTCCTCACATAAAGCAACATAGATAAAAGCCCTAAAAGTGTGGGATGCCACCTTCAAGATGACCTTTAGAATTTTTATAAGGTCATACCCTTACATGATGTGATCTTCACCTATTTAACTACTTCCACAAATCAAAGGAAAAGGGGAAAGAGATAATAGAAAATAAAATCCTATGCTAATGGAGGCAATGCACCAAGATCAAAAATTATCTTATGCACCAATGGGATAAATAAGAACACACATCATTCATTAATAGCTATAAAGTGAACACTTTTTGATCTAGCATAAGCATTCATGCACAACCATACATATAAGAAATAGGGCAAAAAGAAATTAGCCATGATTTAATGCACATATACATAAATACATACAAGGACTAGGACAAAGAAAAATTAATCACAGTTTATATATATCATAAAAATTCATTACAAATATGCCAAGCCAAAAGGGTTTGCATGCTAGTAACAAAATGACTTAGGGCTTGAGTCCAAACTAATACGAAAGAGAAAATGAAACAAAAATTACACAAGGGGCCAAATACTAGGTACTAGCAAGAAACTTTCCAATCCTTAATAATGAAGAAAAAACTATTAATTATAGATAAAATTGGGAAACTTTTTCCTCCACAATTGTACCAAAAATTCAAAATATCTTTTTAAGTTCATGATAAGGATTTATCTGCATTCAATCATCATGCGGTCTCTATATCTAAAGTCATTAAATGTTGAAGGATTATAGGCCTCTAGATGTGGAGACTCTACCACCATTTCCAACTACTTTTATTATAAATCCTTAGGCATTGAGCATAAGAACCTTCTACAATCAATTTTGTTGGTCTTAAGGTTCTTGAAGCTATGGTTTACATTGCTACTATCTTTAAATCACCAATAATTTATTGGAATGTTATGCTCATGTAGTGTGGTGGATGGATTTAGGTTTTCCTATAATAAAGTATTTGGAGGTTCTTTATCATGGAAGAAAAATGTTGATGATGAGCTCTAATTGGTTGTTGTTGTCACCTTTTCTAGCCTTAATTTTTGCCAACCTAGATTGTCTTTCACTAGATTGGATGGTTGGCAAAACTTCTCTAGATCTCCTTCTAGTTCATGAACTACCTTTTGGGTCATTGATTGAGACTTCCCTTTTTGAACCTTTGTGTATGATTGGATCTACTTAATGCTCAATATGGATGCTTTATATTCCTTGGCTACTTCTACCATACATCATTAGAGCAGTTACCACATGTCTCAAGCTTGGCTAATAGAAGAGTTTCTCTTTTGACAACTTCTTCATTAGTTCACCAAAGTAGCATGGGCCATTTATTTAGAATAAAAGGATCCATGGAACTTTGCCTTGTCAATATCTATTAGAGTCTTCTTGAAATAAAACATTTTGTTGGTCTTGGATCAAATGGCCTATGGAATTTTGGTTCATCAATCATTATCATAGCCTCCTTAAAATAATATGGGTCATTGATCTAGCATCAGATGATCTATACAGTTTTACCTTACCAATATTGGTTAAAATAATTTTGAAATAATATCGGTCATTAATCTTGAACTGAACAGTCTATGGAGTTCTAGCTTGCTAACTTCCATTAGGGATTCCTTAAAATAGCATAGGTCCATAAAACTTTACTTCACCAATCTTCATCAAAGCCTCCCTAAAATAGCATGGTTCATTGATCTTAAATCAAATGTTCTATATAGTTTTGCAACCCATCTACTCCATCATTCTAAACTTTTGTGGACCTCTAGATTTTTCATCTACCTTAATATCAATGGTAGATCTTTCCCATATTGTCTCCTTTAGGTCAATGACCATTATAGATGATAAAATCAATGGTGCACCTATATTTGTCTTCCTTCTCTTTCTATTGGATTGCCTCCCATTAGATTTGTCTTACAAAAATAACTAGGGCAAAATATTTCCCTAAGTATAGTGAAATCACTATAGTTTTGGTGACTTGTAGGGTTCTTTTGCTTATTGAAGAAATGAACTTAAGAATCACCACTTTATTCATAGGGTGTGGATTTAAATGAGAGAAAAAAATAAAGATGAAGGAATCAACAAAAAATATAGAATGAAGAATAATTAGCGAGGTAATTTATCCAATGTGGCGTTGATTTCCTTCCACTCATCATTTAATGGTAACTCAATCTTTTTGAATTGACAATAGCACGTCTAGAGCTTCAATTGGTAATTGTAGGAGAATTTTTTTGTGTGATTCATTACCTCATGCACTTTTATTTTGAGCTTTTTTAATGGTTTGATCACCTGAGCTATAACATTTGAAGTGGAAGGATTTGACCATGCTGCAAATTGGGTGAGGCTCTCCTTCTACTTATTGAGTAGTTGTGAATATTCTTACTCTAAGAGGATCTTATTATCTACATCCCATTGGAAGGAAAGGCCTTTTTGAACTGATGCATCCATGTGACTCCTAAGGTTTACGATGGTAGAGGCTAGGGTTGTTATCTAAGCTTTGCGTTCCTCAATAATTTGCTCCTTTTGAAGGAGGTCATTTGCCTTTTGCATTGTTGCCTCTCTATCTTGAATCCTAGCAGCCACTAATTTAGGGTTAGATAAGATGACCAATTTTAACTCTATGTTCTTACCTCAACCAACTTTATAGAAATTTTTGTGAGGCCATGTTCAACATCCGAACTTACTTGTGAGCTTTGAGTAGTGGTTGCATTAATAAATTTGCATACCTAGGAGAGTATTGATGCAGTATTTATGATATCCTCCTTGTATGTATCACAAACCTCTTTTATTATTCTCCTATTCTTTGGTCATTGCTCAAGCTCTACATTTTTCTTCTTTAATTCTTCAAGCTCCCTGTAAAAATTGATCATTACCTTATTGAGTTGAGCTTCTTGGACAACAAGTTTCTTAGTGAGGTTTCTAACACGTCATCTTTAGCATTTAAGAGAGATGGTATGGGCTGAGACATAAGGTGAATTGATTTATTTGACCTTGTAGAAATTTGACTTCTAGCTAGAAATTATTGAGAGTAATCTTGACATTCTACAACTCCTCCCTTTTCACTAGGTAATTGTAGGTAATGGCTTTGCCATTCTATTCCATGAATTGCATCCTATTCTCAACCCATGCCTCCTTGAGGTTGAACCCTATTGTTGACACCCAATAATTTTGATCTTGCATTTGACCTTTAGGATTTGACATGAGTGGGTCCATTTGGGAAAAGTACAATACATCACCTCAAGGATCATAATGAACCTTCATTCTTTTTCAGGTGGGATGCTCAACTCTCTTGGCCTTTTTTTAATAGATTATAATGTTTTTTGTTAAATTTATTGAAAATTTTGTAGCATGTTAAGAGTGGGCGAAGGTGCCTATGAGCTTGCTTATTGTCCTTATGTTGGCAAAATTAAAGGCAATGGCCTAAAAAATAGGAGATATGTGGAAGGAATGCTTGGGTAGTAGGAGCAAATAAAATTGGAGTAATACTAGCAATAGGACTAATGAACATGTCTCCTAAATTAAGGATGCTACAAAAATAGGAGAGGTTTCAACCAATGTGGTTGCAGTACTAGGTATTGGGGCCAAAAAATTTGAAGAGGATTGGGGGTGTTGGCTAGTGATAAGTGTAGAGGAAGCTAAATTTGAAGGGATTTTGGTATTCCATGGCCAAGTCCTCAATGTGTCATCCTTCTTATTTTCTTATGGTTGACTCATTTTTTGGACTACCTTTCACTCCTCATTTTATGGAACTTCCTACTAAGACACTTGTTGTGAAGGTGATGTCTGAGGTCCTTGGGGGGAAGTATCAATTGGAGCTTCTTTAGAATTTTATGGGGAATTTTCAATCTACACAACTTCCTTGGCCACTACCTTTTCCATTTTAGCCTTTTGGAGTATCCAAGTAGCTAACTCTTCCTTAGTATCCAAGCAAATACCTCTTCCTCACTTCATTCTTTTGAGGGTGAGCTCTCAACATTTGAATATTCTTGATTATGTAATTTTTTGAATGTCATCCTCACCCAAATTGGTGTATGGTGTAAAAATTTCACCAATTTCTTATCACATCTTCTCCTAGACATTAATTTTTGCCTCACTTCAGTGCTCTTCTCTTAGGCATTGCTTCCTCTTGGAGCTAATTTTGGATTGGGTGTTTGCTCAGGATTTCTTATTGTAGAAGGCCTAATAAGATCTCTACTTCTCTAGTAGTTTAATAATCATATTTAAATATCACACACTAGTCTCATTTATAGGATTATTCAAGGATTCTATGTTTGGCCTAAGTTCATGCATAAATATTAGACCCTTAATACTTGTCAACCATATGGTAAACACACCCTTTGTATCATAGTTCCAGGCATCTTCTGTTATACACAGCCCCAACTCCTTCAACTTGTTGTTCAAAAGAGGATCAGCTTTCCTCCTCATCAATTTCATCCTACCTAAGTTGAGGGGAGGCATATAAAAGCCTATTTTATATTACCCACTTCTAAATGTTTTATCAATCAAGTCCAACTACCTGAATAGCTCTTACACAACAACTTAGCTTGAGATGAACCTGGGAAGCAAGTAGACAAACAAATTGAAATCATGAAGCCTAAAGAGGGTAGTGTTATCTAAAAATACCAATCTCCCCATTTTCTTATTTGCAAAAATAGGAGGTAAGACTCTAGGAGGTGCTCTAGCTTGATTCCATTCAAACTTGATATGGTTTATGCTAAAAAATATTCAACAAAATGATAATATGAAGAGGCTCTACTTAGGGCCTCTGTCCAAAATGATATAGGTTTTCAAGGCCTTCTTCATCCATCCACCTCAAATTCAAGCCCAAGAACTATTTAGGATTTTGGTATTAGGTGCACCAAAAATGAAGAATACCTAAAAGACTAAGTGGTCAAAAACTAGGTTAGCCCTACATGAATTTGGTCAATGATAAATTTGTTGAAATAAAAAGCCACCCTTTCATTTGTGGGTGTCCACCTTATCATGAATACAATACCCAATTGGGTAGTAATTATAGCCTTATAATTTTCAAGGCCAACATGGTCAGAGCGTCCCTCATACTATCACCAAATATTTTGTAGTTAATAGGAAACTTTGGCAGTGAGGCATTATGAATACTATATTTGGTGCCCAAGAATCCTAACTTTTCCTTGTAAAATATCTCATCAAAAAATTGGGTGACATCCTCCATGGTTATTTTTGGTTCCCTAGTCTACACCAGTAGCATTCGTTGAATAAAATGTGGAACAATGGCCACCTTGAAGCTTTTATCACATGATCTAACCTCTTAAGCCTAGATGTCATAGAATATCAGTATGCAGTCACCACCTCATAGTATTTATGTAATTTTGGTACCATATACTATATCAAATGACTGCTCTAAATTTTAACCCTAAATGTTCTAGGTTGGTTGACCTTAAACCTCTAAAATGTGCCCCCCCTCAGATTCTTGGTTCTTTTTTATACTTTGGGCTTCATGACTCTCTTAGGTCCTTTACTAGTTCCAAAGTCATGGTCTATATTGGTGCCTCATGTCCCATAGAAAGAGGAGTTTTTTCTACTTTGGAGCTAATGGAAGGGCCTACTCTAGTTGTTATTGGATGACCAACAATATTCTTCTTCTCCATGGCTATTAATAATCACTCAAAATTCTTGTGGTTGTGGACTAACTCTCTTCTAAATTTGCTCAATAATTCTACTTACTTGTGTTATTTTCTGCTCTAAGGACTCTTGACTACTTCAGTGCTCAAGAATTAGATAAGGCAAATATGAAGGCAAACTCCTTTTTTATGGAACTTCTCCTCAAGGCTTGAGCACCCACCTACATTAATTTGTAAACCACAAGTTTATCACCTTCCTTTCATATGGTGGGTGGAAGATGCTCACCACCTTTTGCAATATTAATTTTTTCTTACTCACAATAGTTCAACATGTAGAGCTAGCATCAAAAGTGCCACCCTAACTTGTGATATCGATTCACTACTTTCCATCATTGTATTTCGCATGCATACAGATTTCTTTTCTTCTTCAAATATGGAAAAAAGGGGTTTATCACCACTATCAAGACATGGGAGTCATGCCAAGGGAATTAATTTTATCTTTCATACTATATTTGAGGGAAGGGAGTTTTCCTCTATCTTTACTAATTGAATAGTTTGCATTCCCCCTAGTCGACCAATCAAATGGTTAGTGTTGTCTTGAGGAACCTCCTACTTTTTTAATATTGTTTGTTGATGATCTACCTAATGGCTCATGCTATTAAAGCTCATGTTTTTCTTAATATCTCTTGGATCAAGTGCATGCTTACCATGTGTTATCATTATTAATGTAAGTTGAAATGGTTTAATACATTATCTAACAAATAATATTTATTTAAGAGGAAGCTTCATGTATAAAATGATTTTTGGGTCTTCTACCTCAATGATTTGACAATTGTCACCATTCCAAGGATTGGCTCTATCAAGTAGCACTAGGTATATAGGATTTAATCAAAAGGTTCATATTAATTCAAACTTTAACCTTATTTTTATAATTACTTGAGCATGATCTTGCCATGTGTCTATGCCCTTTTGTAGATTTGATAGTTGTTATCCTAGAGAGACCCTTTTTCTCAACTCTTAGCAGATACTGCTCTCTATTGAGATTAGATAGTTGGTAGACTTTTACTTTTCAAATCTTAGCATGGATATTTTTAGAATAACACAAGCCATTGATCTACTATCAAATGATTTGTAAAGTTATTTCTTGCTAATTTTCTTTGGAAGTGTTAGCTTTTGGAGCCTTAAACTTAAAGGAAATGTGATCACAAGTATATAAATAAGCATGCAATATTATAACTCTAATAATGGAAATTTAACATGCATGAAAATATGATGAAAACTTGATACAAATCTCTAGAAATGCTCATATAAGAAAGCTCACGAAAATTACAATGCTCCTCTCATGGATTTTACAACTCCTCCATGATATCAAAATGGAGCTACATTATGACTACTACTACTACACTAATCTATGCACTCCACAACTCCTCATATTTTCAAACACTGACAATGAGGCTTTTATATAGAAATATAGATTCCTTGCCTCTCACTCAACCCTAAGACTCATGTACATATGGACTGCATGCACATTTCAATCATTGCACATTCTAACACTTGTGCATTTATTAATTTACTCTAATAAACTATTTATCTCTAATTTAATCCTAATCCAAATATGTACCCATGAAGGTATATTAGTAAAGAACCAAATGATGTAATATATTCCAACACCCCCCTGTATTACATTATTTGTTTTTTTTTTGAAGACTTTAGTCTTCAATATGGATTTGTGTCTCTTGCGTACATTTCTGCTTGAGTGAGGTTTTCCTTAAATATCTTTAATTTACTCTGCATTATACTCCTTCTCGACATACCTCTTCATATTCTTCTTCTTCATTGGAGTTAGTACTTTCATAGGTGGACGTATTATCACCAGACTCTTACATGAATAATTTTTCCTTTGCTTGTCTTTGTCATCATTCGCTATGGCCTGTATAGAAGCTTCTGAACATACACTTAGAGAATCATGATAATATTTTGTGTTAGTATAAATTGAAGTACTAATACTACATGAGGATTGAAATATATTTGATAGGGTTGATTCATCCATTTCTATTTTCATTTTAAGTAATTCTATCAATCCTTTATGTTCTACATTTTCATCCTTATAACATTTGAATGTAAGTAGTGACATATACAATATGCTTTCATATTCTAAAGGAATTTGAATGTCATTCTATCCATTATCAATTGCTTCAGTGATTTGAGCATGGAGATAATATTCCATCATTTCAAAGATATCTTTTAAAGCTTCACTATGTATCCTTTTTGAAGTAGGATCTAAGTTTCCTTCCGACTTTATAAGTGAGTTCTTGATTCCACTTTTTATGACACTTGCTCTTTCCTTTCTAGTAGTGTTACTCATATCATTATTTATTGTATTACTCGAGGTAAAAAATTCTCTTGGTTCTAGCTTTTCCTATTTTAGAAATAATTTTGATGAATTCTTTGTAGTAGACTACCTTATATCTCCTTAGTAATGATATATGCTATAAATATGTTTTATGTCCTTCTAAATAAATCTTCCAACTATAATTTTTGATGCACATAATATCTTCAACTAAAAACCAATGCAATGATAGATTTCTAAACTTCTAGAAATGCATTTGAAGTAGGATTCCTTATATCTCCCTAATTAGAAGTTTTGTTTTGAAAGTTTATATATTTGTAAACTAACCTTATATCTCCTTTAAAATTTGCAAATAGTTGAAGCACTAATAATAAATATTTTAATGCTTCTAATTTCTTCTTTCTTCTCAAAAATAAGTAATGTGATTTCTAGGGTATCTTCCACTACCTTTTTTTTTTTTTTTTGTGGAAAACATCCCAAAAGGGATGCCACTTTCGGGTAAGACCCAAGGAGGCAGGGGTATCCATTCCACAAAAAATGCCCAGGACTCGGACCTGGCCTACCACCTTTGACATACTCAAGGAGCAAACAAACACACAAAACCAATTTAAAAATAAGTAAATAACAACAAAAATAATAAAATAAAATAAAAAACATGCTCCTTGAGTGTGTCAAAAACAAAAGCACAACCAAACACGCACAATAAGATAAAAGAAACCACAACACAAACCACATAGAAAAACACAAGAACCACATAACAAAACACAAACAAGACAAAAACAACATAACACTACAAAGACATAACCCAAAAAAAACATGAAAAATAAACACAACCAAAACCTAAAAAATTAAAAAATAAAATAAAAATAAAAAACAACCAACAATAGACAATAAACAAAAACAAAAAAACATAGAAAACACTCACACATAAAAACATGAAATAACACAAACAAAGAGAAACCCAAGAACAAGAACGAAAAAAACACAAGAACAATAACAAAAAACATAAAAAAAACAAAAAAAAACAACACAAAGAACACAAAAACAAAACAAAATAAAAAA
Source organism: Wollemia nobilis (assembly GCA_028583015.1). NCBI lineage: Eukaryota > Viridiplantae > Streptophyta > Pinopsida > Araucariales > Araucariaceae > Wollemia > Wollemia nobilis. Next base: position 2,486,600 of record JAQPPZ010015344.1, read on the forward strand.
ACCCACCCACCTTAAAAAACTAAACAAAAAAAAAAAAAAAGAAATAAAAAATGAACAAAACAAAGACCTATCTAGACCATAAGACTATTAAGGCAAGAATCAACAGAGGAAACAAAATAAAGAATAGAATGAGCTAGGGAACTAAAAAAAACTGAATGAACCAAAGAGAAGCAAAAAAAAAAAAACAAGAAGAAACTAGGTACCTTCGTAACTGGAGCCATCCAAAGAAATGATAGAAAGAAGAGCTTCCCTAATTTGAGAAGCCCACCATATAGGAGGGTGGCCATAACAAGTAAGATCACCTTTGTCCAAAGCCCAATTAGCTAAAGCATCAAGCACTCTTGTTTTGATCTCTCGACCACATGATTGTAATCAACTTTCAAAAATCCCATCCGGATTAACTCGAATCTTCTCAATAATTCTTTTTATTCTCCAATCCACCTTATGATTCTTAGAAGGATTCTTCAAGAGATTAATCATAAGTTGAGAGTCGACTCAACTAACACCTTTTCCCATCCAACCTTAGTAGCCTCCTGAAGGCCTCTCGAGGATACCATACCCCTCAGCAAGGTTATTGGAAAGAATACCCAAATTCTTAGCAAAAGTAAAAACCAGGGAGCCATCTGAAAGTCTACCAATTCCTCCCACACTGGCTTTTCCAGGGTTCCCTCTAGAGGCTCCATCAGTATTGACTTTTCCAAAATCCTTAGGAGGAGGTTGCCAATTTCTATTCCTATCCATCTTACTAATACTCACATTCCCTTTAAGTTGGTTGCCCTTAGAAGGTTTAATCTTCAATCTTTGCATCACTTGATCCCATATTTGGTGGGAGTTTTGGGGGTGATTAAGGAGATGATGGACTCGATTCAACTAAGTTGGCTATGGTCTTTTGCCAAATATAGTGAATATCCTTCCTCACTTGATTAAAAATTTGGTTGTTCCTTTCATTCCAAATATTCCAAAGAAGAATGGTAGAACCCATCCAAACTAACTGCCTAATAAAATGATCAACACCCTCTTGATTAGGCCAATCCCTCCAAAGTTGTTCAAAAGTAAAAAAATTGGACCATTGTAAGCCAAGTAAAGTGGCCATTCTCCTCCACAACTCAGAGGCTAAAGTACACTCAATAAAAATATGGTTGATATTTTCTACATTCTCTTCACACATTTCACATCTAAAAGGGCCATGAAAACCACGCTTCATAAGTTGCTCACCAAGTAAGCACCCTACGATGCAATAAAAGCCAATTAAAGAACCTCACCTTAGGCCTGAGCTTTTGAGCCCACAATTGAGAAAATATGTTAGAAGAATGGTTGGGATTATTATGGCATAAGGTCAAATAACCTTGAGCAACTGAATACTCACCCTTAGTAGTGTTGTTCCATCCAAAACAATCTTTTTCATGGGACCAAGAGAGGGATCTCATATGAAGGATGCCTTGGATATCTTGTCTTTGCCTTTCTGGGATTTGAATAGGCCAGTCCTCAATAGGGATCCAATATCTACCAACCTTTGAATTACCAGTATGGTACCGACAATAATTAGCCACCTTTATCCAATTAGCTCGATGAAGCTCCTCCATCCAAGGCCTCCAATCGGGAAACTGAGTTATCAAAGGCTTGTGACCATCCCAAGAATCTATCCAAAAATTTGCATGTTGACCATTATGAATGATCCAAAATAATTTTTTCTTTATCAAATCCTCACCAGTCTTAAGAACTGCTAAAATGGGAGAACCTTTGGTAGGAAGTTGATAGCGAACAAGGTCTTCAGGACTTTTGTTCTCAAGCATATTTAGCATGGAGATTATTGGCCCAAAGAGCATTGGGGTTATGCAACATCCTCCAATATAATTTAGCAGCTAAAGCTTTGTTGTTATTAATTGAAGACCGTAATCCTAACCCCCCTTCACTCTTAGGAAGACATAAAGTATCCCATTTCACCAAGGCCCATTTTCTTTTCTCCTTAGTACCACTCCAAAGGAAACGATGACTGATTTGATCCAATTCTCGAAGAACAACCTTTGGGATATTCAAAATGGAAGAAACATAAATAGGAATAGCTTGAAGGACTGATTTTACCAAGGTGATTCTACCCCCATAAGAAAGCCACTTGTTGGTCCACTTTCCAATTTTCTTCTTGACTTTGTCCAACAACCAATTCCAATATTTATTTTTTTGCCTTTGAATATTTATGGGAATACCTAAATAAGTGATTGGAAGAGAGGTCTTCTTATATCTTAGCTTATCCAAGACCATGGATTCCTGTCTAGCAGAGCAGTGAAAGAAAATAACTTTAGATTTGTCTTCATTGATCAACTGCCCAGTAGCCTTAGAAAAACAGCTAATGATTTGCTTAATATTAGAAGCTTCCTTAACTGTAGCTTTACCTAAAAGAGTAGAGTCATCCACAAATTGAATATGAGAGATAGGTCTAGCTCCATGAGCAATGGTAACTCCCTCAAGGGTTTTTTTTCCCTCTTTTTGGTTATAGTCCTACCCAAGCATTCAACAAGAATGATGAATAAATAAGGGGATAGCGGGTCACCTTGCCTAATACCTCTGGAAGCTGGGAAAGACTGAGAAGGCCTGCCATTGATAAGAACTAAGTAGGAAACCGAAGAGATACATCCCATAATCCAATCCATCCAATCCTTAGAGAAACCAAATTGCCTCAAAACTTTGATAAGGAAGTGCCAATCCACTCTGTCATAAGCTTTGGATAAGTCTAACCGAATGAACATGGAAGGAGAATTTTGCATATCCATGGAATGGATGGCTTCCTCAGCAAGAACTATCTCATCTACTATTTGACGTCCTTCCACATAACCCCCTTGCTCTGGGGAAATAATCTTATGCAAAAGAGGCTTCAACCTTTTTGCCATGATTTTAGTAATGATTTTGAGAAGAACATTACATAAAGCAATAGGTCTAAAAGCTGAGATATGATCAACCTCCTGAGCTTTTGGAACAAGAGTAATATAAGTTTTATTGATAACCTTCAAAATTTCTTTGGCTTTCCTGGCTTCTTCCACCACCTCTAATAAATCAACATGAAGGATATCCCATAACTCTTGGTAGAACTCAATGGGAAAACCATTGAGACCTAGGGTTTTCCCTTTTTGCATTTTAAAAACTACTTGTTGAAGCTCATTGATAGTAACAGAACAAGTCAAAATAGAGTTCTCCTCAGAAGTGATAAGAGAAGGGATTGCTTGAAGAACATTATATTGTGAAGTTGAGTCAAGGGGAGTAGCAACAAAAATATTGGAAAAGTAATCAACAACAATAGAGTTCATGCCATCCCAAGTATAAACAACATCTCCATAATCTGATTTTAAGGAAGAAATAAAGTTGTGAGATCTTCGAGCTAGAAGATATTTGTGGAAGAAATTTGTGTTTCGATCTCCTTCTTTGAGCCATTGAATTCTAGATTTTTGCTTCCATAAGATTTCTTCTCTTTTTTCCCATTCCTCTAACTCGAGTTGTGAGTTTAATTTCATCTCGCACTTCTCTTCTCCGTGAGGCCATCTAAATGGATTTTCTTATTCAAATTTTCAATATGAGCAATAACTTCATGTTTTTTTTTATGAACATCCCCAAACTCTTTCCAGTTCCAAGTCTTGATTTTGGATTTAATGTATTGCAGTATTTTGCAAAAATAGAACATCTTAGTCCCATGCCTAGGTTTACCTTCCTTCCACCATTGTTGCACATGAGGTCTGAAGGAAATGTCTCTAAGCCACATTAATTGAAAATGAAAAGGAGAGAAACTCACATTGGTTTTCCACATTTCCACCATGACTGGCCAATGATCCGAACCAACATTATTAAGAGTCTTCACTTTAGGAATGTGACCATGGATTAAGAAATTTTCAGAGAGCAAAAACCTATCCAATCTCTCCATTATACAAGCTAAGCCTTGCCTTCTGTTAGACCAAGTCATAAGGCCATTATCTGGTTGGATATCCACAAGATGGAGGTTTGCAATATATTCGCTCATGAGGTCAATGCTTTTGTCCAAATTTCTATTTCCCCACCTTTTCTCATCCAGAGAGAGGATGGTATTGAAATCTCCTCCGATCAAGATCCAAGCTTTAGGAAAATGAGAGATAATATGAGTAATATCCTTCCACTGTCTTCTTTTTTCCTCCAAAGAAGTCGGAGCATAAACAATAATGCAGAGCATAATCTGGTTGGAATGTCTACTTTGAATAGCTATAGCCAACAAACCCCAACTCGCCAATCATATGGTGAATAACTACCTCTTTTGGATCCCAAAGACAAGCAATGCCACCCGAAGTCCCTTGGGAACCGAGGGAAACCACTTTTCCAGCTGGCCAAATTTTACTCGGCAATTAAGTCCATATCCTCCATTGACATCTTTGTTTCTTGAAGGAAAACAAGATGTGGATGATTTACCTGAATCATTCTTCTAATTTCATTTTGTTTTGAAAGACTCCCTTTGAGTCCTCTAATATTCCAAGTGATGATCTTCATTAATACCAGGGCTAAAAAAGTTGGGAAGGGCATTAATCTTACCTTCCTCTACAAGCTTTTCACCTTCTTTTACCATATGATATTGATTGGTCTTGTGACCTACTTTTTTATTAGAATCCATCTTCAATTTTTTTTCCCTATTTCTTGACTTATTCCAATTGAATCTGAGATGGCTTCTAACCTTGAAGAATGCTCGTACATAGCCAAAATTTTACTAGATGGTTCAACGGAGTCTATATTGGGACCCGCATTATTTGAAGTTTTGACATTTGAAATATTGTTTTTCTTGTGTAAATTTTCTCCTTTTTTTTCTGTTGAAAACCTTTGATTTGTTGGTTTGTCTCTGAGTTCTTCCCTTCATATTTAAATTGTGTTTCTAAGATTTCAGCTTCCATTATTTCCTCTTCCTCACTTGGGACATCATTTGTGGAAAGGATTTCAAACATATTAGCAGATGACTTTGATTGATCCTTCATAACCGGTTTGTTTTTAGTGTTCTTCTTCTTAGGTATTTGGAAACCCGCTGAGTTTATATCTTCTTTCTTTTGATCAGGAATTTTATTTGGGCAAGCACTCGGCCAAATGACCATATTCATGGCAAATTCTACAACGAAAAGGAATGTTCTCATAGTCCACTACTTGCTCCCAAGTGTCTTCCCCAAATTGTAATGTGATCTTTTTAGGTAGGGGTTTGTCAAAATCCATTAAAACACAAATCCGAGCATAAATAATATGTTCAAAATTTTGAGTACAATCAGCAGTCATCATAAAAGTTCCTAAAGAGTTTCCAATTGAAGAAAAAATAGTAGGATTCCAAAATTCAATAGGGAGGCCAAAGAGTCTAACCCACACGGGAGCTATAGAAGGCATCTCTTCTTCGACTTTAAATTTAGTATGCCGGGGCTTCATGAAAAGCCCCGCCCTTCCAAAAAACCAAGGACCCCCTTGAAAATTTTTCTCTCTATCTTCATTATTAGCAAATAAAACAAGAAAATAACCATTTGGATAAATAGAGATTTGTAACTCACCTTTAGTTTTCCAGCTTTTTGCAGCCTAGACTTTGAAAGCAGATAGACTCGGACTGAAAACCCACGAACCGACAAATTAGTCCTCTTTTTTCCAAATCTTCAATGCCGAACTGAATGTTACCCATATCAAGCTTAACAATAGGAGTTCCATCAACTGCTTTAAGACATCCTGACTCCATTTTCCTGGGATCAATATTAGGCATTCTTAGAGGTTTATGGGAAGCCCTAATATTGATATTAGCATTGGGCTGAGGCTGTCCACCACGAAGGGCATCCCTAAAATTCAATTTTGGGACCGAGTCTTTGAAATTCTTACCCTTGATAGGGGTTTTCACAGTAGAATTATTTTGTGGGTGCACCTTAGCACCAAATTCACTTGAGATATGAGCCATTTTTTGATCAACTGCTTGAAACTTGTTTCGTGATCTCTTTAATCCTTGCCCTAGACATCGTGGAAAGGTATGGTTTTCACTTTTCTTTTGTGCAACAAATTGGAAGTCGTTGTCACTCAAGTTCATAGTATGATCCGTTGAAAGACAAATTTCTAACCCATATTGTATCCCCTGCAACATTTCCTGCTAAAATATTGAGCATAAACCACAAAAATATTGGCCGCTAGGGCCCGAAGGCCCTAAAAACCAACCTCTGGAGCTGCTTGCACTCAACCCAGATGAAACCCTCGCATAGCCACTTGCCAAATATGTCGTTCACACATAGGGATGCGCTAGGATCTGTGTTGCTCCAAATGATATGAAAATTTGTGGAGATGTTCTAGGGTTTTTCAGGCATCTACCCTCAAAATTTTAGCTCAATCCGAGTCCGGATGAGTGAGATATGGCCGAAACGAGTTTGGAAGTTTGGGTAGTCCTGCGAAAAACGTCTCATCTATCTTTCTTCTTGATGAGTTTGATCCATGACAAAAAATATTACTCTAACACTTCTTCAAAATAAAAATCATCTTCCACTACCTTATAACTCCTACTAAATATCCCTAGATTAATAGTAAGTTTGATATGTATAATATTATCACTCCTTATAGCTTTATGAAGGCAATAAAACTTAGATATTACCTTTATATCAAGTGCTTGCTTACTATGGTATGAATATGGTAGTCACCTTGTGGTCTCCTCCAATGGTAGAATGTTGTCCAACACTTCTTCTTATGGCAGCTTTTTTTTCTTCAATGTTGTCCCTATGTTCTTCAATGTTGTGTTTTACTGCACTCTCTTCACCTTTAATGTTGCTCAACACTTGCTATGCCCTTGCTTCACTTTCCACTTTGTTACGTGCTCTTGTATATGCCTCCAATATGGTTGTCCACTATGACAAGTGTCATGATTCTTTAAGGCAACAAACTTCCTTTCATTGGGTGTTTCTAAGTAGGGCTTAAGGTAAATGATACCAACTTGAGCGTTATACCTTAATGACTAGTTAAGACAAGTGGAAGCGATTTTCTTCCCTTGAGACGTTACTATGCTGCACTTCCTTTTAAGATATATATGCCACGTCCTCGATGGCTATTAAAGAGCATTACATGATTGATAGTTGTCCTCCCTATTTATTATAACATCTAGAACTCTGATGCACACTTTTGATAGGATAGAATAATGGCTTGACTTCCTTTTTCTCGGCACGTAATGGCACTACCACATGCTATGTCGTTGCTTCATATGGTGTGTTTTAATTTCTCTATCAAATGCGTCCACGTTTCTTTGTTTGGTGTACGGTTATCTTCTTCATTCGCTATGTAATGGTGTCTTCTTCCTTCACTGCGCCTGTGAGTATTTCAATATGGTGTTTTTGTTGCAAATTTTCACCTCCTTTGGTGAGTTTGAAGATCTTAAGTACTTGGTACTTTGACCACCTTCTAGACTCATTAGAACTCCTTTATCCAAACTGTTGTCTTCGATGAGAGCCTGACTTTTTTGATGTGTGTATGATAATGAATTACAAGCAATATTGTGAGTTTTATTATCTACCTACGATCAATATGGTCTATTAATTGTGTATTGATTGTATTTTCACTCTTTCTTGACATCAATATGTTATTTGTGCTCTCTTTTTATATTTATAAGCAGACCTTTTAGCCTTTCTTTACCTTCACCAAAGGCTTTTTTGTGCACCTTCTTGTGTCTTCTCCAAAGACTCTTTTAATTCTAAACATCTCTAAACAAATGACTTTCTCCTTTTATGGCTATTACCTCCTTGTTGTTTGCAACTTGTATGTAGGTTTACTCTTGTTATCCTTTTGTTCTTATGTAGCTATGCTTTAGATTCTAAGTACGGTGCTCTTAGTAACTTTACTTCTTGAATAGTGCTTAGCTTTCCTAACTATTGCACTTTGAGTGCTTTCAATATGAGCTCTCTTATGACACCTTTAATCTTGATGCTATGCAAATGTAGAGTAGACGATTACCCCTTATGCTCTTAAATTGAGCTTGTAGTTGGTATGGATTGAAGCAACTATTGCCTTCACACTTTTGGCAATATCCTTCTTGTTTGGTTATTCCTTTCACTTTCTCTAAACCAAGCTTTTCAATGAAATATTTTGCACTATAGATTATGCAAATTTGTAGTCTTATTTTACTTAGAATAAACAATAGAATTTTGATATGTTTCTTTCTCTCAAAATATACCTAACTTCTATTTTCTTCTATGTGCAGGTTTGAACCTTTTAGACTTATAAGTTCTGCACTACCTTTGAATACTTGAAATGAAACTTTTGATGCAACATTTAAAATTTTGTAACTAGTGATTTATAACTTTAATAGAAATCCAACTATAAAAATTTCAACTAATGAACTTTTGAAACTTTTGTTGCATACCTTTTTCCTTGAAGATTATGATGATGATAGTGACTTTAGTCACTTAAATTTGCTACCTTTTGTTGATGTTATTGCAGCTCTTATAGGATGTGATGGGGAGCCAATTTACCACAAATAAAATGACGCAATTTTATTTGAAAGTCGCAGTATTCTTAATTTCAACACAGGGAGCTTTTACAATAAAATGTCGTGAAAAACATACACAGTACTTTAAACGTAAAATACAGCCGCAGCCTTCCTTTCTCTCCCTCCAGCCTCCTCCATCCATCAAAGAAATCCTTTTTATTCTCCATGGTTCGTGCTACACCACCGTTCATAACCGCCTTAACGGTTTCTGAAACGGTCATATGGAACGGCCTTAACGGCCTTTGGGAACTGCCGCTGGAATGACCTTCACGATCTCAGGCACAGCCACTCGGAACTGCCACGTGGAACACCACCTGGAACTGCCACTTGGAACGCCACCTGGAACTGCTACTTTGGCTTTGTCTTTCTTTGCATTTTTGGCTTTGACAGCAAAGTGTCACGATATCGCGACCTTTCTTTGCGTTTTGGCTTTGGCGACCAAGGTGTCGTGATATCGCGACACTTCTTTGTGTTTTGGCTTTGTCGGCCAAGGTGTCGCGATATCGTGACACTACTTTGAGTTTTGGCTTTTCCGGCCAAGGTGTCGCGATATCGCGACACTACTTTGAGTTTTGGCTTTGCCGGCCAAGGTGTCGCGATATCGCGACACTTCTTTGTGCTTTGGCTTTGCCGGCCAAGGTGTCGCGATATCGCGACACTTCTTTGTGCTTTGGCCTTGGCGGCCAAAGTGTCGCGATATCGCGACAACTTTGGTGTCACGATATCGCGACCAAAGTTACACTTAGTCATTTTTGCAATTTTGTTTAACTTTCGACCGTGAGTTGCATCTGCCATGGTGCTTCAGAATACATCGCGATATCGCGACGACATTTGCGTCGCGATATCGCGACCAGAGTTGTATTTGCCATGGTGCTTCAAAATACGTCGTGATATCGCGACGACATTTGCGTCGCGATATCGCGACCATTTGTCGCTTTGGCCACGGTGCTCGAAATACGTCACGATATCGCGACAACTTTGGTGTCGCGATATCGCGACCATTTTTACACTTGGTCATTTTTTTAAATTTTGAACTTTTTCAACTTTGAACTTTTTTTTTTTTGGTGATGCAAGATTTTTGCACTGCCCGAGATGCTCCTGCATCAGACACCCGGGGTAGATGTTTAGAAGTGATCCTCACTTCTGGATGGTCAGAGGAAAACCCAAATGATCAACCTCTGATTTGGACAACCATGTGGCATCTTCGACAGGTCTGTTCTTCCACTTGACCAAATACTCGAATATTGCTTATTTTGGGTACTTCTGCCTTCACGAGTGTCGAGTATGTCTTCAATTTCTTCTTTGTCCGAAGTGGATGCGGGAATGTTCCACGGATCCGGATCGGGTGGTTCACTACAACTTCCGCATGATATTCAACCAAGTCTGAAATATTGAATATAGGTGAAATATTCAGCTCACTTGGGAGATCAACTTCATAGGCATTGCCTGAATCTCGTTTGCCTATGATCCGGCATGGTCCAAACTTCTTCATCTTCAACTTATTGTAAGTTTTCTTAGGAAAATGTTCCTTACGTAAGTGAACCATGACTTCATCTCCTACTTGGAATTCTTTGAAACGCCACTTCTGATCTGCTCTGGCCTTGTAAGTAGCATTCATTTGACTGATATGTTGTTGTACCTCTTCATGTAAAGTCTTCATGTGTGCTGCAAAGTCTTCAGCTTCAGCACTACACTTGTCTATTTTATCCATCGGTCTCAACTCAGATGTGTTTCTAGGGCTGTATCCATGCACAATCTGGAATGGTGATTTACCAGTACTACGATTGACAGAATTGTTGTAAGCAAACTCTGCCTGGGGCAAAATCAGATCCCATCCCTTCAATTTATCTCCTACCAAACATCGTAGAAGATTACCCAAACTTCTGTTGACTACCTCGGTATGTCCATCAGTCTGCGGATGGTACACAGATCTGAATTTCAAGTTTGTTTTCAGCTTCTTCCATAGAGTCCTCCAGAAATAACCCACAAATTTGGTATCTCTGTCCAAAACAATGCTTTGGGGTAGACCATGAAGTCGGACTACCTCCTTGAAGAACAAGCCGACAATGTGAACCGCATCACTTGTCTTCTGACATGGAATAAAATGGGCCATTTTTGAAAACCTGTCAACAACAACAAAAATGGCATCATGTCCACGTTGTGTTCTTGGCAGACCAAGAACAAAATCCATGCTAATATCTTCCCAAGGTCTTCCTGGTACAAGAAATGGTCGGTACATTCTCGTATTCCGACCGACTCCTTTGGCCATCCGGCACACTCGTAACCCCCGCACAAATCCGGTCACATCCGTCGCAATCGTGGTCAATGGTAATTCTCACTAACAAGAGCAATGGTCTTATCACGGCCAAAATGCCCCGCTAGTCCGCCACTATGCTTCTCTTTGATCAAATTCTCCCTCATGGAACTTCGGGAATGCACAACTGATTCTGTCGAAACAAGCATCCCATCTTGGATCATGAAATCTAACCACTTAGTGCGATCCACGGTAGTAGGAGACACACATGCGGTCCATGCCTCTGCAAAATTTGGATCTGTTGGGTATAAACTCTTGAGTTCCTCAAACCCAACAACCTGCGCACTCTCATTTCCATCAACAAATTATGCCTTCTACTCAAGGCATCTGCAACTCTATTAGATTTTCCACTTCTATGCTTTAGTACAAAGGTATAACTCTGCAGGAATTCAACCCACTTCAAATGTCGTTGGTTAAGTTTACCTTGACTATTGATATACTGCAAAGCTTGATGGTCAGTATATAAAACAAACTCTTTGGTTAGCAAATAATGTCTCCATTTCTTAAGAGCCCGAATTATAGCATAGAATTCTTGATCATAAACGAGTATTTCTTTCTAGCATCATTCAATTTTTCACTAAAATATGCAACAGGTTTACCTTCTTGACTCAACACAGCTCCAATGGCACTACCACTGGCATCACAGTCAACCTGAAACACTTTATTAAAATCTAGAAGTGCCAGAATGGGTTGTTCTATCACTTTCTTTTTCAATATATGCATGCTGGTATCTGCTTTGGCAGTCCACTTAAACTCTCTCTTATCCCCTCTCATAGTTTCTGTTAGGGGTGCACAAATACTGCTAAATTCTCTAATAAACATTCTATAGAAACTTGCAAGACCATGAAATGATCTTACCTCTGTCACATTCCTTGGAGCAGGCCATTCAAGGATAGCCTTCACTTTCTCAGGATCCATTTTTAGACCCTCCTCTGAGATAACAAATCCCAGGTATATCAACTCTTTCTATACAAAACTGCACTTTTGTATATTGATCAATAACTGCTCCTCACGCAGTTTTTCAAAAACTGTCCGAACATGCAACAAATGTTCATCCAATGTGGTACTAAAAATCAGAATATCATCTAGATACACTATCACGAACTTTTCCAGGAAGTCACGCAATACTTCATTCATCAACCTCATAAATGTACTGGGTGCATTAGTCAATCCAAACGGCATAACTAACCACTCATACAAACCCTCTCTGGTTTTAAAGGTTGTCTTCCATTCATCACCCTCTCGAACACGTATCTGATGATATCCGTTCTTCAAATCAATCTTAGTGAAGTATTTAGCTCCACTCAAGCAATCCATGATATCGTCCATTCTGGGTAATGGAAAGCGATATTTAATAGTAATTTTATTAATGGCTCGGGAATTAGTACACATTCGCCATTCGCCATTCTTCTTTGGTGCAAGTACTGCTGGCACTGCACAAGGACTCAAACTTGCCCGAATCAAACCCTTCCTCAACAATTCTTGAACTTGTCGGTTCAATTCTTCATTCTCACCAGGAGACATTCTATGAGCTGCTTTGTTGGGTAAGCTAGATCCTGGTATTAAGTCAATCTGATGACTAATCTTCCTCATAGGCGGCAAACCCTCAGGCACATTGTCTGATATTATATCAAGAAATTCTGCTAACAGATGTTCAACTTCTACGGGAATGTTAGTAGTATCTTCTCTTTTTACATTAGGAATTAATGCATAACACATTGAATCCCTCTTCATACCATCCAAAAATTTTTTGCCATCTACTAAACAAATTCTAGCATTATTGCATACCTTTTCCTCAACCTCCTTTAATGGCTTCAGTTTGTGGCGTACTCCATCTTTTGTCAGGGAATAGGTATTTGCATGTCCATCATGCGCTGCACGTCTATCAAATTGCCATGGTCTTCCAAGCAACAAATGGCAAGCATCCATCAACAAAATATCACATAGGACCTCATCCTGGTACCTTCCAATTTGGAACTTGACCAAGCATTGTTCACTGACCAATGCTCTATGATCCTTCTGCAACCATGCAATTCGGTATGGATGCGGGTGCTGTTTTCTTTCTAGCTTTAATTTAGCTACCATTTCCTCGAAACCAAATTATCTGTACTACCATTATCAATAATAATATTACGATTTTACTCGAACATTTACACCTTGTGCGGAACAGGCTTTTCCATTGATCTGGTTCCTTCTCTTCATTCAACAAAGTTCTTCTGGTGATCATCACTTCTCCGTGCTCGGCTTCTTCAGAGTGCTCGGATTCAACACCATCCTCAAGCAACTGTAGCTCTGGCATTTCCTTCAGGCCTTCTGTTTGGTGCTTCTTGGTGTTTGGGACACTCATACGATCGATGCCCTTCTTCTCCGTAATTAAAACAGGTTCCACGGAATCGGCCTCTGCCATATCCGCGTCCACCTCTACCTCTGCCCCTTTGATAATAATTGTTCTGATTACGGGGTCCGTAAGCATTCTCCTCCTTCCGTTCTCGGCGGTTGCTTGGTTTCACCATTCTCGTTTCGATCGTCATATTTAATTCCATTGGTTCTTCCACCAGTTCTTCCACCACGACCTCTTCCTCTTTGCTTGTTGTCAAATCTGCGATTCAGTTTCTCTTCTATTTTCAGAGCAAACTGATAAGCATCTTCAATGTTGTTCATTCTAACCAAACTCAATTCCTCTTGCACGCAGGTTCACAACCCATTTATGTAACGGGCTACTCTTTCCTTAGTTGCTTCCGTATGACCGGTTCTAATAGAAATTTTAAAAAATTCCTCGGTATACTCTTTGACAGTTTTGCTGGACTGTCGTAAACTTTGCATTTTTCGCAGCAGATCTAATTCGTAATCTACTGGAATAAATTGCCGTTTTAATTTTTCCACCATGCGATCCCATCTGGAAATCTTCTCTTTGCCTCTACGGTTTCTTTCTAATTGCACTCCTTTCCACCAAATGCCAGCATGTCCTTTTAATTTTGTTCTGGCAAATTTTATTCGATGAGGGTCTTCAACGTCCTCATAATCGAAATATTCTTCCATGTCATTAATCCAGTCGATTAATTCTTCTGGATTTAAATTTCTAGCATACGTAGACACGTCAATTTTCGGTCTTTTTCCAATCTACGAAATGGCTTTTATCATTCACGATTCTGCGGCACTCATTTCCTCTTCTTCCGCTTCAGACGGATCTTCAACACCGTCATCATCGCTGCAATCTTCTCCTCTCGGCTCTATTCCCCTGCGCAACTCTTCCTACAATGCTAACACTTGTTGCTGTAATGCACGAAAATCACCTTCAGGAACCACGTTCCTTCCAGTGCCATGATTTCTATGCGGCGGCATTTTGTCTCATGTTTCTCAAAAAAACCCGTAACCCCGATCCTAGTGTGAGCTGCCTCCCATTTGGCGCTTCTGCTCGACACGCTCAGAATCTTACGGCTCTGATACCACTTGATGGGGAGCCAATTTACCACAAATAAAATGACGCAATTTTATTTGAAAGTCGCAGTATTCTTAATTTCAACACAGGGAGCTTTTACAATAAAATGTCGTGAAAAACATACACAGTACTTTAAACGTAAAATACAGTCGTAGCCTTCCTTTCTCTCCCCCCAGCCTCCTCCATCCGTCAAAGAAATCCTTTTTATTCTCCATGGTTCGTGTTGCATCGCCGTTCATAATCACCTTAACAATTTCTGAAATGGTCATATGGAACGGCCTTAACGGCCTTTGGGAACTGCCACTGGAACGACCTTCACGATCTCAGGCACAGCCACTCAGAACTGCCACGTGGAACACCACCTAGAACTGCCACTTGGAACGCCACCTGGAACTGCTACTTTGGCTGTCTTTCTTTGCATTTTTGGCTTTGACAGCAAAGTGTCGCGTTTGCCGACCAAGGTGTCACAATATCGCGACACTACTTTGAGTTTTGGCTTTGCCGGCCAAGGTGTCGTGATATCGCGACACTACTTTGAGTTTTGGCTTTGCCGGCCAAGGTGTCGCGATATCGCGACACTTCTTTGTGCTTTGGCTTTGCCGGCCAAGGTGTTGCGATATCGCGACACTTCTTTGTGCTTTGGCTTTGGCGGCCAAGGTGTCGCGATATCGCGACACTTCTTTGTGCTTTGGCCTTGGCGGCCAAAGTGTCGCGATATCGCGACCAAAGTTACACTTAGTCATTTTTGCAATTTTGTTTAACTTTCGACCGTGAGTTGCATCTGCCATGGTGCTTCGGAATACGTCACGATATCGCGACGACATTTGCATCGCGATATCGCGACCAGAGTTGTATTTGCCATGGTGCTTCAAAATACGTCGCGATATCGTGACGACATTTGCGTCGCGATATCGTGACCATTTGTCGCTTCGGCCACGGTGCTCGAAATACGTCGCGATATCGCGACAACTTTGGTGTCGCGATATCGCGACCATTTTTACACTTGGTCATTTTTTTAAATTTTGAACTTTTTCAACTTTGAACTTCTTTTTTTTTTTTGGTGATGCAAGATTGCTGCACTGCCCGAGATGCTCCTGCATCAGGATGTCCAAAAACAACTCACTTTCTCACCTTTTTGCAACTTCAATACTTGACTAATATGCTGCCCAATACTATAACTTGGTGACTTAAAATGCTCCTTTAGGATGTACCTCTGAAATCTGACCCAAATTACTGCCTTTTTCTATCCTCAAATCTAAAAAATTTTAGATTGTAAAGTAGTCAATACCTTCATTGAAAAACTATCCTTGGGTCCCAAAAATTTAGTAGGATCCTCCACAAAATCACAACTTATATGTTCACTCAAGAACCCTTCAATGATGGCCCCCAAATTTCTCAGATTTGGCATTTTTTCTATCTCCTTTCTCTTGTCGAATTCTGACTTCAAACTAGATCTCTTCCTCAAGTAATCTATCAATCTTGAGATCTATTCTAGACTACGTTGTGATTTGACAATATTCTTGCCAAACCTTCTCCTTTGGGCTTGTTTTCGGATGGTGATAATTGACCTAATTCCTTAGTTATCGTGAGCTTCTCCTTTGATAGTAATTTCTCCAATGAGTTCTTCTAGGAACTTCTTCAATGAGGCTCACCAAGCCTTCTTGTTTCTCCTTGAGACCTCTCCAAGGTTCTCAATATTGTAGCTTTAAAATCTTCAATGAGATCTTCCTTGGCCTCTTCAATCTTCAACTATGGAAGTTTCGTAGTGAGATCTTCTCCAAGGATCTTCTAAATATGTTGCTACTAAAATCTGCAATAGAACATTTTGTTAGTTCTTCTCAATGCTCAATATTCTGATATAGAAGTTCTTCAATAGGGTCTTCAATGGACCTCTTCTTCAATATGAAGTTTTCAGTCTTCAATGGATATCACCAATCTCCAATATTTTTTAGGACTCTTCTCCTTGAGTCTCTTCAATATTCAATGGGGTCTTCTTTCTAGGACCTCCTTCCTAGATTTACAATCTTCAATGTGGCTTCCTTGGCCACTAGATCTCTCTTCAATATTTCAACTAGGAGTCTTCAATCTACAAATCTCTCGATGGGACCTTTCTCCTTAGGCCTCCAAATCTTCAATACTTATTTTTTGCAACAAAGAAGTAATCCATGCACAAGTAAAGTAACATCAACCTTTAGGCAACGAAGATGGAGTTCTTCTCTATCTGTTGTAGGAAGCTTCCCACCTTCTGAGAGTTAATTTTTTACAACAATAAAAACTTAGATGATATTAACCAAATGGTATTCCTAAAAATTTCTTTTTTCTCTCTCTCAAGGAAATATTAGAAATGATAATAAAATGTCTATGACTCTAAATAAAAATGATCTTCACTAGTTGGATTGCCAATCTAGTGGATGCAATTTTGAGTTCTAGTTTTCACAAATTTTTGCAACTTTGTGGAATAACTCTAGCTAAATCTATCATGTGACTTTCTCTACTTTCTATTCTACTATCTAGAGCTACTTATATCAAAAATCTATTGTGATGGTATTTGCATGCAGTGGTGCACTATGGATGGTACGGTTTGTAAATACTCAACAATAACAATGGTGATCACTTTGAGATTTTCTTTGATCCATCGTGGCTCTGATACCATTGTTAGCTTTTGGAACCTTAAACTTAAAGGAAATGTGATCACAAGTATAGAAATAAGAATGCAATGTTATAACTATAATAATGGAAACATAACATGCATAAAAATATGATAGAAAACTTTATATAAATATCTAGAAATACTCATATAAGAAAGCACACAAAAATTACAATGCTCCTCTCATGGATTCTACAACTCCTCCATGATATAAAAATAAAGCTACATTGTGACTACTACTACTACACTAATCTATGCACTCCACAATTCCTTCTCATATTTTTAAACACTCATAATGAGGCCTTTATATAGAAAGATAGATTCATTACCTCTCACTTAACCCTAAGACTCATGTACATGTGGACTACATGTACATTTACATCATTTCACATTCTAAAACTTGTTCATTTATTAATTTACTCTAATAAACTATTTATCTCTAATATAATCCTAATCTAAATATGTACCCATGAAGGTCCATTGGTAAAGAACCAACTGATGTAATATATTCCAACAAGAACCTCTACAAAGTAGCATGGATTATCAATCTACAATCAAATAGTCTACAAAGTTTTTCCTCTTTAATATTAATTGGAGCCCTTTTAAAGTAGCATGGGTCATAAATCTATATTCAAATAGTCATGGATATTTTTTTGACTTGTGCCTCCTAATTTTCCATCTATATTAGGATCAATAGTAGATCTTTATTAGCTTGTTTTCTTTGGGTCAATGCTTATCACTTGATGAAGTGAGTTCAATGATTTGCACTATTTTCCTCCTAATTAACTCATCCTTTTATGGATATTAGTTCCTACTATAAACATGATCAATGACTCATAGAGTTTTGGGTGTATTTTTTAACCTCTTGATTTTTTTAAATAACACCAATCTTTGATTGAAAAGATCTGGTGGTGGGTGGACCACTTGAATTTACCCAAAGTTCTTTCACACACTCTTAACCTTATTCATCCTCAAGTCCTTCATGATTTAGGAACTCTACCAACACCATAGGACTACAATCTACCAAGAAATATATATATATATATATATATATATATATATATATATATATATATATATATATATATATATATATATATATATATATATTTAATTAAGAGCTTAAGGGTAGCTCTTAAAATAAATCTCATTGACTAGGATTGGTAGTGTCACTATCCACTAAAGATATTTTGAATAAATTTTGCTTGTTATAGGAATATATGATATAAGGGCCACTCCCAATACCATCAAACTTTGTATGATGACCTGGATTGCTTTTGTCTTCATCCCATTTTAGCACCAAATCACCCACCTTAAAGCTTTGATAGGTGGCTCTCTTATCAAACCATTTCTTAACTATTCCTTGGTGCCTTAACAGTTGTTCTCTAGTTGCCTCCCTTTGTTCCTCAAGCTTGAGCAGTTCACCCATCCTTACTATCATGGCATCATTCTCCTAAAGTTCTAGTTGGTGCAATAGTTGAAGTGGAGGCAGCTCTATAGAGATAGGCAATTTTTTTTCCTTGCCATAAACTAGAGTATAAGAAGAACATCCCAAATCCTTATTTAGAACTATTTAGTCTACCCATAAGGAATTTTTTAAATGGAGATGTGATTGCCACTAATTTTTCAAATTGATCCTTTTTAATATTTGAAACAGATTCTTATTTATGGATTCTACCAAGCCATATCCTATAGGTAGTAATTTGAAGAAGACTTTAAATAGATGCCATACTAGAAGGTGAATTGAGTAATTTTAGCCCTTGTAAATGCCTTAGCATTATTTGTGATGACTATATTGGGGATGCCAAACCTGGTTATAATCTCCTCCATAAACTCTATAATTGTCTTCTCAGTAGCCTCCTTTAGCGAAATTGCCTTTATCTATCTAGTGAAATAATTTATAGCAATAAGGATACATTTGTGGCCTTCACTTGATGGTAGGTTGATCATTTTGGTGAAATCCAATCCCCATTGAGATAATGGTTCATTTTTTGTTATGGGCCTCAAGGGCATGGGCAAATTCCTAGTAAAGAACTTATATTTATCACATATCCTTACCCATTGATGTGCATCTACAAATAGACTCAACCAATAATAGCCAACTTTTGAAATGTTGGTAGTAGTTGTCTAGGCCAAAAAATGGGATGGAAAATACTTGATGAAATTCTTGAAGAAGAGGCTAAGTTTACTCCATTTTAACACACCTCGGGAAAATCCCATCAAAGTTCCTTTGGAATAGGACCTCGTTTACGAGCTAATAATGAATATTATCCAACTAAAATACTATCTATTGAGCTCTATCTAAGCCAGGTGGATATATACCTATTTGTATATATTTAATTCTTTGATCTACCCAATCAAGCATCTCCCCATATAAACTAATCAAGCATATGTTTGTGCTAGCTTCCTCATCAATTGCATCTTCAGTCATCCTTTAACACAAGGCTCTTCCTCTAATTAACTTTGCAGGCTTATTATCTATATCATACTCCATGATCTTAGTGATCCATCTAGATCTTTTTCACTAATTTCAACATCCATTATATATTCTTTGATACTTGAGTGAATGACATAAGCAATGACCATCTTATTTTAAGCCATGTGCTTTAACATTTTTGGGCCTTTTATCAAAGCATACACTTGTTTCTCTAAAAGTATATATTTCTTCTCATAACCCTTGAAGGTTTGACTAAAGAATGCAATTGGATTCTCATGATGATCCTCATCCTTTTGTGTAAGCAAATACTGAGATCTTTGATATATGCATATATGATGAAGTATTTGTCAAAGTATGGGTTTACCAGCACTGGAGCCTCTACAATAGCCATATTTATCTCCTCAAAAGCCTCTTTTCATTCCTCTATCCATTAAATGGTTGATTCTTCTTTAGCATGAGGGTCATTATCTTGATAATAGTTGCAAAGTTTAGGATAAACCTTTTGACAAAATTTATGTGGCCAAAGAAATATTACAATGATTTATTATATCTAGGCAATGCAAGGTTGGCAATAGCCTTAACCTTATTAGGATCTATAACAATTCCTTCCTTTGACATTATGTGGCCCAAAAATTTACCCTTAGGAACACAAAAAAACATTTCTTGATATTAAGGCATATTCCAAACTATTGGCATTGCTTGAAAATATTTTTCAAATGTAGAAGGTGATTCTCTTTCTTCTTAGACAAGATATTGAGGTCATCTAAGTAGATTGGTATTATATAATTTATTAGGTATTTGAAGGTGATATCCATGGCTCTTTAGAATGTGGCACCAATATTAGATAGTCTGAATGGCATATTCTAATATTCAAAGGTTCTCCATTTGGTAGTGAAGGTTGTTTTATGTTGGTCTTCATCTCACCTAGACCTAATTAAAACTAGAGAATCCATCAAGCAAATAAAATATTTTAGAACTTATGAAAGTTTGCAAAATCTAATCCATTAAATGCAAGGGGTAATGATCTTCAAGTGAGGCTTTATTTAGATCCCTAAATTCAACACACAATATAATTTCACCATTTTTTTTTTACAAATACCAAGTTGGAAACTCACATGGTATGCTTGATGGGATATGTGATTTTTGACTCAATCAATTTGTACAATTCCATTTTCATAAGATGTTTGATTTTAGGATTAACCAAACTCTATCTCTACCTTATGATATTGGCTTTAGGATCTATTTCAATTATGTGTTGGATGACCTCTTTATTATACACTTGACATCTTTATAAGTCCATGTCATTATTTCTCCATATATTTGGAAGAGGTTGATGAGGGACTCCTCCACTTGGGTGGTTGCCTTACCTATTATCAAAGTGCATCCCAAAGCAATTTTTACTTCTTGATAATCTTCCTTGTTAGTGGTGATCCTTTTCTTTCCTTTATATCGATCATTTGGGTTGAACAAGGATTTCAATGTCACTAGTCCCTTTGGAAGCTTATAGATTTTTAATTGGATAGTCTAATATTCATATGCTTCTTCAATATTGCGGGCCAATTCCTTTGTAAATTCATCCACCTATTGGAGAAAACAAACAATATGTTCATTACTTTCAAAAGTTTTCCAATTTTCTTTATTATCATGAATGGTTGGTTGAGCTAATCTTGATGTGTTATTGATTATGGATCAGGTAACCCATCGGATCAAATTATGATCCAAACATTGTCATCCAATCAACATCCATATTTTGAGTCCTCATAAGGACTTTCAAATTGATGGCATCAAAGGCTTTGATTAGATCCTATATCCTATACCTATATGATTTTATCAATCTATTTTTTGCTAAGCACTAAGATCTTACCTACCTAATCACTAGCTCAGTATCATTGAAGACTTGCAATAGCTTAATGTCCCTCTTCTCTACAAGTTAGAGGTCAAACACCAAGACCTCATATTCAACAATGTTGTTTCAACAATTAAAATTGTAGTTTATATGTCTATTGTATATTTGTCCCTTTTGGGAAAATGAGCACACACCAACATCGACACTTTTTATGCTTCCACAAGCTAGTGGGGTACTCATCTGTCTTTATGTTTTCAAGGATGAAGATATTTTTATCTTGGACAAAATAGGTTGCCACACCCATTTGCTCTAATATATCATAAGGATCAGTGTTCCACATCTTAGATACCCACTTGTCCATTTGATAATTAGGAACATAAGATAAAACACCATCAATAGACACCTTTGATCCAAATTGTTCTTCCTCTATGACACATGTTTGCTTAGCATCTAGTTTAATTGTAGGCACATGCTCTACATGGTAATTATGAAGAGGATTCAACAAGATATTTAGCTTGGTGCTATATCAAGTTTTGAGCAATATATGCATCCAATATATGGATATATACCCTTCTATATTAGCAATGAGGTATCTTGATAGATAGATATTGAACATTGTAGGGAGCTCAATGACTACTAAGTTAGATTTGGGTATGCTTGGAGTTTTGAATGAAGGTTCCTAACTAGCGTGTTCCATCTAGTTGGACTACTCTTTGGTTGACAAGATCATAGACTAATCCCAATGTATTTACCACCTTTTTGGGAATGATCGAGGTGCTTGACCCATAATCTACCAAACAATTATAAATTAGTTTATCACCATAGATTAAGATTAAGTACAATGACATCGGCTTAATTCTAGATACTTTAGGGCTAGACACTTAAAGGACTACAAGTTACCTTTGGTTCCTAAGATCATTTGCTTTTCTAGTTCTCCCTCCAAGTATTTAATTTGTTCTAGTATAGAGATAACATCCCAAAGAGGAACAATCATAGTAGAGCTCTTTAGGTGTTCTACTACATTAAATGACTCCAAAGAGTGTGCCTTCTAAGTAATGCCTAGTATCCATTGAGGTTGGGTCCTTTCTACTACAATTGGTTGAGGAGAACTTGCTTGTACTAGGGTTAGTTCTCGTTGCTTGGGTACTTCAAGGGAATTTCTTTTAGTAGTGAATGGGGTGTTTTGCATATCCTAAACTAATGTAGCTATAGGAAAAATAATCTTCTTAGGATATAGTGGCCTATTTTATGCATTAAGAGTCATTTGATTAGTCCCTTGCTATTCCATTACCTTCCTTTTAGCACTTGTTATATAATCCAATTAGACTTAGGGTCTTATAGGTATCAAATTTCTCGCTCCATCAGATACAGTGTATAACTCCTCTTCATCCCAAGTTACCAAGTTTTGTTCACACGAGTTGGTACTTGTGCGTAGGGAAGATTTTTATGATGGAATATGAGGAGCTAGGGTCTAAATATATGTATTTGTTCTTGAATGAGAAGTAGAAAACTAGGCATAAATGAATTTTTTTGGTAGATCTTGAATGGTATGATGTTGGTTGCCTTCGATGTAAGAATTAGGATGGTACATGTCTAGGTAGGACCATGAATTTGTATTTCCATATAATTATTTTGTGTGGCCACTATATCCCTAATAGGGTTTGAAAAAATTTGTTGCAATAGGATTTGTACAGGTACAATATATTGATTTGAACTTTATGGCTATCTTGAACTCCTGTTAATGTGGACACTAGGATTTTGATAACCATTTGGAGGATGCCTATATCCTTGACTATTTTTTTTGAAGGAAGCTATAGGATTGGTTTTGTATTGATATAAAAAATAGGCATTTTGTTGTCTCATGAGGGCTATGACCTCATTAGAGACTATCTAGAGAAATTTTGTATTTCATCCAACTCAATAGAGGAGTAAGGGCTTTTAGAAAAAATTTAAAGAGTAGGTAGAGGTATAGGGATTGTGATCAAGTTCAAAACTAGATTAGGTTGAAATATTATAGGCTACACAACTTGAGGAGACTGATATGGAGGTTGAATGCTTGAAAAGAGGGGGATGAAGGGACTAGGATCTCGCCTTCCTATCTAAATGAGGTCATTCTCAACTTGAATAGATATCCCATAGGCCATTGAAAATGAATTTCCTCCCCTAGACTTGATCATCATGGTAATTTTAGAATTTAAAGCCTTCAAATAATATATGAATGCCATACCTAGGGAAGGTC